>BSYR01000017.1:61782500-64490000 GCA_030270665.1 Hibiscus trionum
AAGAAGCAACCGATGACCAAGAGGAAAGTGGATGGAAGTATATTCATGGAGATGTATTCCGGTTCCCAAAGTAAAAATCTTTATTTGCTGCTTGTCTTGGTTTGGAACGCAGCTGTTTACTTTGTAAGGATCCAGATATTTGGTATTTATGTTTCTTTCAGATTTTTGAACTAGAGTTATCACATTGTGATCTATATGTCATGTATAGATGTCCTTTATTTAATTTCTTAGATCCTTTTATGCATATTTTGTTCAGCACCATGCAAGCGGACCACTCAAACCAGTCTAAACTTTCTCAAGGAAGGTTCTAAGACTAAAGAGTTAAAGGCTGTATAGAAGGCATGTATTTGTTGTTTGGGCTCATCCTAAAGAAAAGAAAAATTAGGTGCTAATGCCATTTTTGTAATATCTATATTTTGAGTTGTTTAATAACCAACCTTGTTACCCTATATGCATTTTAGATTTGGTTTAATTCATTCATTTTTCTTGATATGCATTTTGGATTTTGTTTAATTCATTTATATGGTGCTTTTTATAGGCCACTGTCGGTCCACAATATGAGGCGATATTGTGTCGTTTTCATCTTTTTCATTTTCACCTTTATTAGCAACATAAATTTGTGTAAAATAATTAAAAATTAAAGTATTATAATAAACTATGAATTTAAAATATTGGAAATGGTTAACCTTCTAACATTTAGTTTTTATCAAATCAACAATTAATTTTCAATCTTTCGTAATAAAATTTGATCAAGTTAAGTTAATTAAACAAAAAGACATTCATTCAAGTTATGTTTTAATTTATCTAAAAGATAAGTAAAGTTGAATGTCTTAATTATAAGAACTGAACCAAGTATATCATTAATCTTGACTTAGCATTAATTTTTACTAGCTATAGATATACAATTTATTAACACTTGACATTATTTATTATTAACTTAAAAGATAATTTTTACTTATCATTAACCTAAAAGTTAATTTACTAAGTATATATGTATCACTTAAAAGTTAATTTACTAAGTATATATGTATCACTTAAAAGTTAATTTACTAAATATATATGTATCACTTAAAAGTTAATTTACTAAGTATATAGAATTTATTAACACTTAATTTTTACTAAGTATATATGTATCACCTAAAAGTTAATTTACTTAGTATTAACCTAAAAGATAATTTTTACTAAGTATAAAAAATTATTTATTATTTCTAATTTATTTTAAAATTTTAAACTCATCAAATAAAAATTTCTTCAAATGCCAAGTAATTATCATTATCAACAAGCCATGTTAATATCAGTTCAGGTCAATATCAGTTCAGGTTCAAAACAGGTCGGGTTCAAAACAGGTCGGGTTCAAAATAGGTCGGATTCAAATCAGGTCGGGTTCAAAACAGGTCGGGTTCAAAACAGGTCGGGTTCAAAACAAGCCGGGTTCAAAACAGGTCGGTTTCAAAACAGGTCGGGTCCAAACAGGTCGGGTTAAATCGGTTATCTGGCAGGTCAGTCTCGGGTTCGGGTTTGTTTCAGTCGGGTGCAGTTCGGGTTCGGTTTCTACAGTAACAGGTCAATTTCGGGTTCAGGTTCACTTCGGTCGGGTACAGTTCGGGTTCAATTTCTACAGTAACAGGTCAAATTCGGGTTCGGGTTCGTTTCGGTCGGGTGCAGGTCGGGTTCGTTTCAGTCGGGTGAAGTTCGGGTTCGGTTTCTACAGTAACAGGTCAATTTCGGGTTCGGGTTCACTTCGGTCGGGTACAGTTCGGGTTCGATTTCTACAGTAACAGGTCAAATTCGGGTTCGGGTTCGTTTCGGTCGGGTGCAGGTCGGGTTTCAGGCAGGTTACCAGGTCGGGTCAGTTTTTCACACCCCTAGCTACACCAGCTCTTTCGCAACTTGCAAAGTTCTTAGAGTTGAAGAAGAATTCCATGAAGATCTTCACAGACCAGCATTTAATTCAATCCCTTCTAGATAGAGACCAGCATGGTCCCCGTATTGCAAGTCTAGTTCAAATTAGGCTGCTACTCTTTGTAATTCGAAATAGAAAGTTGAGCAGGTTGAGATAAGAAATTAATGGTGGTGGAGGTGCATTTATTTTGGTAGGTAAAAGAGATGATGGAAGGACACCCATAATTCCAAGCAAAGCTGCCCTGCTATTTCATCTCTCTTTTGCTTCAATCACACAATCAATACTCTTTCATGGCTTCTTCTTCTTCTTCTTCTTCTTCTTCTTCTTCTTCTTCTTCTTCTTCTTCTTCTTCTTCTTCATCTTCTCGTCGTCCAATGAAGCATCACGTTTTCTTGAGCTTCAGAGGTGAAGACACACGCCTTAACTTCACCACTCATCTACTCGAGGCTTTGCAACTCGAGGGACTTGATGTCTTCTTCGAAGAAAGAAATCTGAAAAAAGGGGAGCCACTTTCACTCGCTCTTTCCAATGCAATTTCAACCTCAAATCTCTCCATCATCATTTTGTCTGCTGTTGCGTGTAAAAGTGTCTATCGCAATGTAGTGCAAGTGTACACGACGCAAGTAGTAAAGTGATACTAGAGTATCGGATATCGTCTCCACAGGGACTGGGCTAACCCTTTCCTTCGCTATCTGCACAAGGGGAAAAGAATAGATTAAGATATTGTCACGAAAATAATAAAGAATACTGGAAAATAAAAGAATAGAGTAATCAAGATAGAGAGAATGGGTTGGTATTGAATTGCTCAGTAGTGCAGGTATTGTATTGCTTAGGAACTCCAGTTCTGTCGTCGCGCCTGTCGCCGACAGCACCTGTCGCGGCAGCTGTCCGTTGGTCGTCGCGGCAGCAAACACACCAACTCAGTACGTTCAAGTTTGGCAAGAATCCCAGATCTGCCTTGGCCTATCCCTAGGTCCAAGTCTGTCGATGATCACGTCTTTGATGATACCTCCCGGCGTGAATCGAAGGATGAACACCGATGTGTATGAATTCTTCCTTAGCCACTTAACCTTGCCCTATCCCTAGGCACAAGATAGTTCAACTATAAACTAGAGAACGCGCTCTTATCTCTTTCGTATACTTAACTCTCCCGATGCTAAGTAAATGGATAACCTCACAATGCTCTCCCGATGCTCTTGCAAGATATTAAAACCAAGATAAAAGAACTTGAAGTTTTATTTTATTGAACTGAAAAATCCTAAAACAAAGCAACCCTTGCAACTACTTTACAAAACAACCCGTAGCCCTAGGGGGAATTTAGAACATGTCGGTGACGGGTGGACGACAGGGGGGTTTAGGTTTCGGTTATGGGGTCTTTTTTTCTGCCCTAGGTTTAATCTATGCCCTTATATAAGCTTTGGGCTCAAGTTATCTAAGGTAACAAGGATTACAACTTTAATTAAAAGTAAGATTCTAATAAAGACTAAATCTCTAAAGTCTCCTATTTTCCAGCCGCATCCTTGTTTCTAGGAATTTCTTCTCCTTGAGCTTTGGCTTGACATATCTTTTGATCCGGGGCTTGGAAAAATATTTGGCTTCCACACGACAGACGAGCAGATTTTTCTCTATCTATCGAGATCCACTTTACTTTTCCTCTTCATAAGTCTGCTGTCACCTTGCTGTCACGACAGGTCCATGACAGGTTCGTCTTCTTCGGCTGCCTGTCCAGTTCAGCTCTTCTGCTTATCTGCCCTGCGCCTGCCTTCTCCGTCTTCTATGGCAGATACCTACAAAAACAGCCATTTTTAGTAGAATCTGTGCCTTTTAATATATTTGTGATGTTTTGCTGTAAACTGACCTAAATGCAATGAATAATGCTTGAATGCAGCAGAAATATGGGTTAAAAAGGGTGTAAATAATAGAACTTTTAAACACTCATCACACCCCCAAACTCAAGTTTTTGCTTGTCCTCAAGCAATTAAGACTTAAAAGAAGAATGAAAATTTTTGTGTTGGCCTTCAAACAGTGAACTGTCCCTTACCCGTCGCTCATTCTCTATGGCAGCAGCAACCTGTCGGAAAGATTAGGATCTGTCTGGAATCTCCCTGTAGCTCTCGTGCAGTGTGTGCATGCTTGTGAACAGTTATATGCTAAGACTCTCATAGTTTCACTAGAATATTCAACTCCTCAACTCAAATATTTATGCCAAAGCTTACTTTTTTTTAGAAGGCACATTTTCATGCTTCTTTTTCTTCTATTTTCAAGCTAAAATTTTCTAGAGCCGGTTTTGGGCACCTCTAGTTAGCTTCCTAGAGCCGGTTTCGGGCACCTCTAGGTTTTTGTTTTTCTTTTGCTAAACTTCTTTCCTAGAGCCAGTGTTAGGCACCTCTAGGGGCTATTCAAGTTCTAAGCATCCTATTCTAGTTTGGCTAAAAGAAATCTAAGCAATATAACAGTCACAAAGGTGTTTAAATTTTCAGAACTATAGAAAGGCTCTAAACTTTTCCTTAAACTGTCCTAAAGATGCTGCCACGACAGAGCCGTCATGACAGGTAAGTTAACTTCACAGTTTTAAGCCAACAGTTTTATATTTTCTGATTTTTTTAGAGAACTTAAATAAATAAAAGACACAACAATTAATAAAAAGATGTACTTAAGACTCCATTAATGATGGAGGGTTGCCACCCCCAAACTCGAGGGTTGCATTGCCCTCAATGCAAAATGACAGAAAAAACAAAAATATGAAGCAAAGTACATCACAAAAGATAAAAGCAGGCAGCAATAAGAGGAAAATAAAAACTTAATTTTCAGTCGCTGTCCTCGCTGCTGCTGCTGACACGGATCTGACGGCGGCGTCTGGGCTGTGGAGGAGGCTGGGCAGGTTCAGGGGCAGGTTGCTCCACGACCTGGATGTCGGAGCTACTGCCGCTGAGAAAGTGGAAGCAGCATTGTGTCGGGTTTTCCTATAAGACATATTAGTGCAAGGGTTGTGAAGAGTAAAATGAAAGCAAATGAAAACTAAAAAGGGAGAACAAGTAAGAAAGACAGAAGTGAGTGAAAATGAAAATGAAACGGGGTTTTATAGCGGTCGAGTTGCTGCCCGTTTAATGCTGTAACGACAGGCGTGAATAACGGAGCGGCAGATTGGATTTAGCGTGTCTGACGCGTCTAACACGCATTTATTCGTCTGTTACGCGTCTACCGCATGCTTCTGCGTCTGCCGTGTCAGTCTGTTGACAGCCTGTCGTATCCGTCCGCGGCGGCAACCGAAACGACAGGTTTCCATAAATGGGCTTCAATGGGCTGATGGATGGGCGGTGGGCTTGGGTCACTTCTCCTTTTCTTCTTGACTCCTTTATTTCCTAAAAACATAAAAATAGAAAAACATTATTCGAATAAAATAAACCTTATTTCCTAATAATAAATAAGTAATAAAAATACTCCCTGTTCTATCGATGCTTGAGGGGTCGTTTCCGGTACTTCTTGAAGTCCATCTGTACCCTCCATCTGGTGATTTTTCTCATGGTGGGGGCTCCTTTCTTTCTCTTCCCTTTGTAGTCCATGAAGTCCTCCCTTCTTGGTAATGTTTCTGAGGGCATGAATATATGATTAGAAAAAATCAAATTGACATTCGGCCACAAACTTACCTTGTTTTTGTTGAATATTGTTGTGGTTGAATGTAGCCCTTGCTGTCGTGCCTGCTGCTGTGGCAGGCAGTTATTTTGACAGTCCGTTATCAGGTTACTTTGCAGGTCAATGGGACATTGGTAAGTGCCATCACTCTCTATACCAAATTCTGTTGACCACTCGTATATCTCCTTCAGTAGAGACTTTGATGATTCTATGTCCACCGGCTTTAGTTCCTCTAATACCTGCAATGGAATTGGTGAGTTTTCATATGATTCAAAAGGTTCGTTTATTACCTGCTCATATTCCATCGGCGAGGCATTGTCATTGGGTAGCTCTTCTAGGTGGTCGTGCGAGTGCCATGACAGGGATGGATGTGTGCAATCTTGGTCAGGCATAATCGAGGTAGTGGGTTGAGAGTTTGCCTCTGATGTGGTTGCTGCTGCATCATCAGTTGCTGCCAAGGCGGCAGTTGCTGTCGAGGCGGCAGTTGCTGTCGAGGCGGCAGTTTCTGTCGAGGCGGCAGTTTCCGCTTTGACTGGAGTTTCTGCCTCAAAAGTTGTTGCTGCCGTGACATTCTCTTGAATTTCACTAAGCATTGTCGCGGTGTTGCTCCATTCCGGCTCCTCGGTCATTGCCATGGCAGGTTGTTGCTCAGACTCATCATATGTTGGGTATTCCTTCACATGGGCATCCTCGTCGTCTTGCCTCAGGATTTCAGGTTCATCTGTGGCATGAATGAGGACTGGTCTGCTCAAGAGTTCATCCATCTTGGCGATACTTGCGTTCGTGGAGGCTGACACTTTTTGAGTGATTGCCAAGAAGGCTTGCAGTGTGTCTTCTAAGGATTTTGACTGCTCTTGAGGATGATGACATTGCCAGGGCAGGTAGGGTTCTGCAGCAAAACTGTTATGGTATAAAAAATTTTGTGGGTTTTGATCGTACCATAAAAAATTTTGCTGCTGCGGCATCGGCATTTGCTGTCCCTGTTGCTGCCACGGCTGCTGCCCTGGCAGCATATCTTTACGGTAATTGCAAGAACTTTCCCACATCAACTCTCGAATGGTTTTTCCTGGCATGTTGATGCCCTTGAGCCTGTATTTTCACCTGAAATTTTTTTTTGTAAAAAAATAAAAAAAAATAAAAAAAAAATAAAAAATTAAAAGAAAAGTGCAGAAGCTAGGGTAAGAGTGTGTTGCCAGTCCCCGGCAACGGCGCCAAAAATTTGTTGCGTGTAAAAGTGTCTATCGCAATGTAGTGCAAGTGTACACGACGCAAGTAGTAAAGTGATACTAGAGTATCGGATATCGTCTCCACAGGGACTGGGCTAACCCTTTCCTTCGCTATCTGCACAAGGGGAAAAGAATAGATTAAGATATTGTCACGAAAATAATAAAGAATACTGGAAAATAAAAGAATAGAGTAATCAAGATAGAGAGAATGGGTTGGTATTGAATTGCTCAGTAGTGCAGGTATTGTATTGCTTAGGAACTCCAGTTCTGTCGTCGCGCCTGTCGCCGACAGCACCTGTCGCGGCAGCTGTCCGTTGGTCGTCGCGGCAGCAAACACACCAACTCAGTACGTTCAAGTTTGGCAAGAATCCCAGATCTGCCTTGGCCTATCCCTAGGTCCAAGTCTGTCGATGATCACGTCTTTGATGATACCTCCCGGCGTGAATCGAAGGATGAACACCGATGTGTATGAATTCTTCCTTAGCCACTTAACCTTGCCCTATCCCTAGGCACAAGATAGTTCAACTATAAACTAGAGAACGCGCTCTTATCTCTTTCGTATACTTAACTCTCCCGATGCTAAGTAAATGGATAACCTCACAATGCTCTCCCGATGCTCTTGCAAGATATTAAAACCAAGATAAAAGAACTTGAAGTTTTATTTTATTGAACTGAAAAATCCTAAAACAAAGCAACCCTTGCAACTACTTTACAAAACAACCCGTAGCCCTAGGGGGAATTTAGAACATGTCGGTGACGGGTGGACGACAGGGGGGTTTAGGTTTCGGTTATGGGGTCTTTTTTTCTGCCCTAGGTTTAATCTATGCCCTTATATAAGCTTTGGGCTCAAGTTATCTAAGATAACAAGGATTACAACTTTAATTAAAAGTAAGATTCTAATAAAGACTAAATCTCTAAAGTCTCCTACTTTCCAGCCGCATCCTTGTTTCTAGGAATTTCTTCTCCTTGAGCTTTGGCTTGACATATCTTTTGATCCGGGGCTTGGAAAAATATTCGGCTTCCACACGACAGACGAGCAGATTTTTCTCTATCTATCGAGATCCACTTTACTTTTCCTCTTCATAAGTCTGCTGTCACCTTGCTGTCACGACATGTCCATGACAGGTTCGTCTTCTTCGGTTGCCTGTCCAGTTCAGCTCTTCTGCTTATCTGCCCTGCGCCTGCCTTCTCCGTCTTCTATGGCAGATACCTACAAAAACAACCATTTTTAGTAGAATTTGTGCCTTTTAATATATTTGTGATGTTTTACTGAAAACTGACCTAAATGCAATGAATAATGCTTGAATGCAGCAGAAATATGGGTTAAAAAGGGTGTAAATAATAGAACTTTTAAACACTCATCATCTGCCGACTATGCTTCTTCAAAATCATGCTTAGCTGAACTCTCTGATATCATGGACCGAAACCTCACTGAAAATCATATTGTTCTGCCCATCTTTTTCCATGTTCTTCCCTCCGATGTGCAAAATCTTGGTGGGACTTTCACAAAATCCTTTGAAGAGAAGGAAAAAGAATGTCCAGGTGACAAAGTGAAGATATGGAAAGATGCGTTTACTAAAGTCGGTACATTAAAAGGAATTCATATTCTTGACAGGTAACTATATATATTTTTTCTCATCTTCTTGTATTTGACTTAACTTTGTCTTAGATCTCACATATTTATATTTGTGTTCAATTGCTAGACCTGAAACCGTGTACATCGAGTATATAGTTGAATATGTAATGCAAAAGTTGATGAAGCACCAAGTTTTCCTGAGCTTCAGAGGCGAAGACACAGGCCTTAACTTCACCGCTCATCTGTCGAAAGCTTTGAAAGACAGGGGAATCAATGAGTTATCCGATAAAGGGGAGCCATTCCCTCGAGCAATTTCAGAGTCAAGTCTCTCAATAATTGTTCTGTCTGCCAACTATGCTTCTTCAATATCGTGCTTGGCCAAGCTCTCTGAGATCATGGACCGAAAGGACAATCAAGGACAAATTGTTCTTCCCATCTTTTACCACGTTGATCCTTCAGATGTACGGAATCTTGGTGGTAGTTTCAAAGCATCCTTTGAAGAGCATGAATCAAATAGGCCACTCGATGAAGTAAAGCGATGGAAATTTGACTTTGCTGAAATCGGTAAATTAAAAGGGTGGCATATAGAAGGAGGCAAATTTGATAGGTATATATCTCTCTCTCTGTATATATATATATATCTTATAGTATTTGAATTGTCTTTCTTCTGACTATCATTTCTAAAATCATTTCACAGACCTAATGCTGAGTACATTACAAATATCGTTGAATATGTCATAAAAGAGTTGAATCGCAACTCTAGAGGTGTTTCTGAAGAATTGGTTGGAATAGATGAGCAGAAAAAGGTGATTTTGGGGCTGATTCAGCAAAAAGACAGTCGTGTGATAGGACTATGGGGACCGGGTGGCATAGGAAAAACTACCCTTGCTGATGCTGTGTTTCATGAAATCTGTCCGGAGTTTGAGAGTAGTTTCTTTCTTCAAAATGTTAGAGAGGAAATCAAAAACAAAGGGATGGAATCAGCAAGAAATAAACTTCTTTCAAAACTATTAGAAGACACAATTGAGATAGACACCCCTACCATACCTACTATTATCCGAGAGAGGCTGAACCGTAAAAGAGTGATTGTTGTTCTTGATGATGTTGATCACTCGGACCAAATAGATTGTATGGGTATTAAACATTTTGGTGGTGAAAGTAAAATCATAGTATCATCTAGGAATAGACAAGTGCTTAAGAATGGAGGAGCTCGAGATGACAAAATACATGAGGTAAAGAAGTTAAACGAGAACGACTCTCTTCAACTTTTTGCCACATTTGCATTTAAGGCGTTGAATCCTGCTGTCGGTTTTCGAGATCTATCGTACAAGTTTATAGATTACGCCCAAGGCAGTCCACTTGCTCTTAAAGTTTTGGGTTCTAAGCTTTATACCAAGCCTAGAGAAGTGTGGGAAAGTGAGGTAGAAAGGCTAAAGGAATATACTAAACCAGAAATTTATCAGATCTTGAAAAGTAGTTTTGATGGACTGGATAAGCTAGAGAAGAATATATTCCTTGACATAGCATGCTTCTTTAAAGGGAAATACAAGAAAGAAGTTGAAGAAATTGTAAGTTGCATGTACAAGGGTGCAGTGTGTGTAATAAGCAACTTAGTTGACAGGTGCCTAATTCATATCAATCGTGGATGCATTTCTATGCATGATATGCTTGAAGAGATGGGCAAGGAAATTGTTTTTAATAAGAGGAGTAGATTATGGAATATCAAAGACGTGGATAAAGTGCTCAAAAACAATGAAGTAAGCTTTAATTCTATCTGTCCGCTTTCATTTGCATTTGAATGCATTAATGAGATGCCGTATCCGTATGGTTCAATATCACTATCTAAATCTATACAATTTCATTGTTTTTAATAAGAGGTGTGCCCAGTTGGTCTAAGCTTTTCGGAATATATTTATTTTATTATTTGTGATTTAATGGAATGCTCATAAATGTCAATATTTGATTAATTATTTTTTTTCAGGGGACAAAATCAATCGAAGGAATCCAGTTAGACATATCTCAAATTGGTTACCTACGGTTATCACATTCTGTTTTTGAGAACATGCTTAATCTTAGATATATCAACTTTTATGATGGTAGACGAGGGGGTAAAAGGCTACATGCAGATGAAGTTGATAGTGTATCTTTTCCTGATGAGCTAAGGTATCTTTGTTGGGAGCATTACCCCTTCAGATCCATATCACCAAGTTTTAATCCAAAGAATCTTGTTGTGTTGAAATTACAATACGGCAACATGGAACAACTTTGGAATGAAGATAATCAGCAGGTACATTCTTTCATACTTTCTTCATAGAAGATTTTTTATTTTATTTTTTTTACTGCCTAAAGTAGATGGTGTTTACGACTAATATAGGTATGGTGTATTTTCATTGCATAGGACCTTTTTAATTTAAGGGAAATTGATCTTAGTTTTTGCAAGAAATTAAGGAAGTTGCCTATTCTATCAACAGCAATCAACCTTAAAAGCCTTGACTGTCGTCGGTGTGAAGGTTTGATTGAACTACCTTGCTTCAATCATTTGACATCTCTTGAAACGCTTAGCCTTTATGAATGTTATAATCTCAAGAAGATCCCTAATCTATCGGGAGCCATCAACCTTAAAAGCCTTGACTGTAATTGGTGTCAAGATTTGATTGAACTACCTTGCTTCGTTCATTTGACATCTCTTGAAACGCTTAGCCTTTATTGTTGTAAGAGTTTAAAAAAGATCCCTAATCTATCGGGAGCCATCAACCTTAAAAGCCTTGACTGTATTCGGTGCGAAGGTTTGATTGAACTACCTTGCTTCGATCATTTGACATCTCTTGAAACGCTTAGCCTTACTAGTTGTAAGAGTTTAAAGAAGATCCCAAATCTATCGAGAGCCATCAACCTTAAAAGCCTCGACTGTAGTTGCTGTCAAGGTTTGATTGAACTACCTTGCTTCGATCATTTGACATCTCTTGAAACGCTTAGCCTTACTAGTTGTAAGAGTTTAAAGAAGATCCCTAATCTATCGGGAGCCATCAACCTTAAAAGCCTTTGCTGTTCTTATTGTGAAGGTTTGATTGAACTTCCAGAGCTTCCACTGTATCTGCGGCGCTTGACAGCAGATAACTGCTCATCATTAGAAAAAGTATCCTTCTCAGATCAAAATCTATATCAGTTTGATGATTTTGATGATGTTTGCTTGGAATTCTCTAATTGCTCCAGTTTGAATCAAGATTCAATTAAAAACATTGAGGCAAACGCC
Source organism: Hibiscus trionum (assembly GCA_030270665.1). NCBI lineage: Eukaryota > Viridiplantae > Streptophyta > Magnoliopsida > Malvales > Malvaceae > Hibiscus > Hibiscus trionum. The sequence continues at coordinate 61,794,092 of BSYR01000017.1, forward strand.
GTGCTACGAATTCAAGCCCTAGCACAGAATTGGTCGAGGGATCAGAGCACGAATTCAACATACAATAAATTCTTGTGTTGTTTCCCAGGAAATGAAATTTCATCAAATGAGTTTGAGCATCAAAGCACCAATTCTTCCTTAACATTGAAGATAGCCCCAAATAGCTGTGGTAGAAGCAGATTCTTGGCTTTTGCTATCTGCCTCGTGCTCGATCTCCCTGGTTACGTTTTCTTTATTGGTAATAAATTTTACTGTAAATACCTATTTACAACTGCCAGTTGTGAAGAGTTCGAAAGTAAGTGCAAGGTTTCTGATCAATACATCTATTTCGAGGGTGATCATGTGTTGATTCTGTTCAGTAAGGATATGATTATAATAGACAATGATTATAAGGAGGCATCATTTGAATTCTACACTGAAGATAAGAGGATCAAGGTGAAGAAATGTGGAGTTCATTTGTTTTACGTGGATGCAGAGAGTTATGCCGTGTCTTCTGCAACAGAAAACGGACCCGGAGACAATACAAGTTTGAGCAACAGAGATGAGAATTTTGACACTCAAGAAGATGCTAACATAGGGGAAGCCCATGACGATTCTGCTACAGAAATGAGGAGATTTAGCTATATTGGTGGTGAAGAAGGGGAGGGAGGGCGTAAAAGATTGAAATACTCTCATTCCATTTAATCTTTGAGGAGATGCAACTTCTCAACAATCTCATCCAACTGCATAGGTAAGTGGCTTTCATTTCATTTTTCATATTACCATACTTTTTTGTATTCTGCCATTGTTAATACTAATTCTTCAACTTGTAAATGAATTGCCTTTGATAGAAAATAAACTTCTTTAATTAATTAAAACCAAGCAGGGTGACATCTAATTTGCTCTGTCTTACAAATATTGTTTTCATCAAAATTTTACAGTGTTTCGGTCGATACTAGTCGGTCCCCGTTCATTTCATAATTATATTTAGAAACAAAGTATAATCATTTAATTATTTCAGTTCCTTTCCTCTCTTTTCACTCAGTTGGAGACCAACCACTTGGTGCTCAATGTATTCTAAGTGATTTTTTTTACTGCATGTTTTTATCATCTTTCTTTCGCCCATACCTTATATAAGTAATCCTGATGCAACATAATTGCTCAAATAAATTTGTAAGTAGAAATTAAAGTTATCTAATTATATAAATTTGTTGGTAAAACAGTTGACATCCTCAAGACAACGGTGGTTGACAAACTTCCAAGATGATTTGGAAGGAATGGAAGTCACAATGCAAAGGCTATCGGCTTTGATCGATGATGCCTACAAATACGTCGACTCTGTTGTATGTAACTTTGCTCCATCTTCGTTATTTTATTCTCCTGTAGGTGTAAAATACATAGCAGGACGCGGTGGGCACCAAATTTCAGGTTACAAATTTTTCTTGGCATAGCACATTGGAGAGTTCTTTTAATTATGTTTGGTGATCTTCTATTTGGTTTGGTTGCAGGTTGCTTCGGATATCGAATACCATCATAATATGTTAGTCTCCCACAAAAAAGTGAATCGTAAAGAAGTCATTGTGGGATGGTAATTCTCATAATTCTACCGAGTTTTATTGTTTCTCCTTGGAAAGAAAATTTAGTTCTTGAAGCTTGTCAGTTCTATTTATGTCTTATGCAAATGCAAGGCTACATGTACTAAAACCTTGCTCTGCTTTCTAAATTGCTTTGTCATATGCCAATTGAGTATACTTCGATTGACATTGTTATTGGTACAATATATATGAAGATGTAGGATCGAACATGTTTAAGAGCTCAAAATATTGTACCCTGAATGTTAAAGAAAATGCTGTCATGCATATAGAAAATGCAGTAACAAAAAGAATACTTTCATTGTATTGTGCTTGAACTGAGATTTTAGCTTCAACTATTCAACAGATTTGCATGCTTCATCTCTATTAACACATGGAGCTGGAGGTTATAAATCCCGCTAAATTGGATTCATCATTTCTCAATATCGTTTTAGTGTACATATCAAATAAGGGTATGTGTTTGATATTTCAAAACTTTTCTATGTATTTAGAGGTTTCTTAGAAGATTATATCTCTATTCATATGTCTGAATATATTTAGAATTGTGCAAGACACGAATATTTCAAGAAAAAAAATCGTTATATGATTATATTAATATGGTAAGCTAGTTGGTTGACAAGTATTCGAAATTATTCGAAAATTTAATAATCATTATATGATTGTATTTTGATAGTTATCTAAGGTTTGAACCTGATAATTAGGTGTCAACTAAAAACTTCCTATACTCTAACTAGTGTGTATAGGGAAATAGGTACTCTGGGGAAGGAACATGAGTGCTACTAGTAGGTCTAAAACCCATGGTTTAAAGAAATATAAGAGAACAAAGATGAGTAGCTTGACCAGTGATCACTTAGTTGATAATACTAATCTATATATTTTCTTTAATTTGCATACTTAATTCCTATACTCTAACTTGATCAATTTTATTTAATGTCCCTAATAAAGATTAGGTTTCGAATCCTAATATTGTGACTAGAGCAAATTAAATTGAGAATGTCGCTCTTATAATTAGGGGTGCGTATTGAGTTGATCAGCTCGTAAACAACTCGATCTCGATTCGGTCAAAACTCGATTAACGCTGAACTCGAGTTGACTCGACTCAAAATCAAGCTCGACTCGAGATATTAGCGAGTCAAATCGAACAAGGCCCAACTCGACTCGATAAGTTCGTGAACAACTCGTTACTTTTTTATAAAGTCTTATGATTTTTTGGTGGCTACCTTAAAAAAATATATTTCAATCAGTTTAAATACTAGGTGAAAACTCTAAAAAAGTTCAGTGAATTTCTATGTAATTTACCCATAAAATTATGGTTTCAAATTTTTAAAATATTTTGTATTTCTTGATAATTAAAAAAAGTTAATTTGTATTAATAAGAAATTAAATTATAAGAATGAGTATTTTCTCTTTTTTATTAAATTCTTTCACTCCTCTTCTATTATTACTTTATGTATAAAAAGTAGTAAAGGGAAAATGTCTTCAGTTTTCAATTCCTATATAAAAGAATACAATTGAAAGTTAAAACCCTAAAATTCCTAAAGCATTCTCTTATTTGTTGTTCCTTGAAGATTATTGAAAAACTAAAAAGAGTCCCACACTCGAATATTGACTTCATCTCTAACTCGGTCATGATATGTTCATTTATTTTTCTCCTCTAACTTAACATTTTTTCTGAATTTCTATATTTATATTAAGCTCTAATAATATCACTAGATTTTACCTATATTTAAAAGAAAAACAAGGTTAGTCAGCCTTCACGATTGCTAAGCAAGAGTGCTTAGAATAGCGGAAGCTCGAGGGAAAGATGGGAAATGGCTAGGCAAAGCAAGGAAGAAAGAACAAGATGAAGAGAAATATAACTCTTTATTCAAGAATACTCGAAAATGATAAAATGAATTACAATGGTGGGTAAAGGCCTCTATTTATAGCCTCACCTCCTACAATCTAACGGACTAGGAAGATTCGATCCAAAGGCTAAGGATCAATCTTCTGTCACACTCTGGGGAAGGAACATGAGTGCTACTAGTAGGTCTAAAACCCATGGTTTAAAGAAATATAAGAGAACAAAGATGAGTAGCTTGACCAGTGATCACTTAGTTGATAATACTAATCTATATATTTTCTTTAATTTGCATACTTAATTCCTATACTCTAACTTGATCAATTTTATTTAATGTCCCTAATAAAGATTAGGTTTCGAATCCTAATATTGTGACTAGAGCAAATTAAATTGAGAATGTCGCTCTTATAATTAGGGGTGCGTATTGAGTTGATCAGCTCGTAAACAACTCGATCTCGATTCGGTCAAAACTCGATTAACGCTGAACTCGAGTTGACTCGACTCAAAATCAAGCTCGACTCGAGATATTAGCGAGTCAAATCGAACAAGGCCCAACTCGACTCGATAAGTTCGTGAACAACTCGTTACTTTTTTATAAAGTCTTATGATTTTTTGGTGGCTACCTTAAAAAAATATATTTCAAGCAGTTTAAATACTAGGTGAAAACTCTAAAAAAGTTCAGTGAATTTCTATGTAATTTACCCATAAAATTATGGTTTCAAATTTTTAAAATATTTTGTATTTCTTGATAATTAAAAAAAGTTAATTTGTATTAATAAGAAATTAAATTATAAGAATGAGTATTTTCTCTTTTTTATTAAATTCTTTCACTCCTCTTCTATTATTACTTTATGTATAAAAAGTAGTAAAGGGAAAATGTCTTCAGTTTTCAATTCCTATATAAAAGAATACAATTGAAAGTTAAAACCCTAAAATTCCTAAAGCATTCTCTTATTTGTTGTTCCTTGAAGATTATTGAAAAACTAAAAAGAGTCCCACACTCGAATATTGACTTCATCTCTAACTCGGTCATGATATGTTCATTTATTTTTCTCCTCTAACTTAACATTTTTTCTGAATTTCTATATTTATATTAAGCTCTAATAATATCACTAGATTTTACCTATATTTAAAAGAAAAACAAGGTTAGTCAGCCTTCACGATTGCTAAGCAAGAGTGCTTAGAATAGCGGAAGCTCGAGGGAAAGATGGGAAATGGCTAGGCAAAGCAAGGAAGAAAGAACAAGATGAAGAGAAATATAACTCTTTATTCAAGAATACTCGAAAATGATAAAATGAATTACAATGGTGGGTAAAGGCCTCTATTTATAGCCTCACCTCCTACAATCTAACGGACTAGGAAGATTCGATCCAAAGGCTAAGGATCAATCTTCTGTCACACCCTGAGAGTAAAAAAAGAAAGAAAGAAAGAAGAATGATGCTTTCACGATAGTTTGAACCCTTGATCTAAGGACCATGAGTGCAAGCCTTAACCGTTGGGCTAAGGTAGTATTCTGTTAAAATCTACCTCAAACTTCATTTTAAGTTATTGACTTCTGTTATGTAAAATAAATAAATAAAAGCATGAACCAAAATTTTTCCCATGTGTTAATTTTAGCCCCTCAAAAGAAATACCCAGGTTTTAATCCCCTTTTTCCCTCGCGACCCATCGCCTTCCCCCCGGCCTTGCGCCGATCTCAGCCACAATCGCCTCGTGACGTGCACTGCCACCACCGGCATGCACGCCGTCAAGCAGTGAATCTAATGCCGTCAACCACTTGCGTTGAGCCGGCACCGTTTGCTGTGGAGACCGATTTGAAGATCCGACGCCCCCTCATCTCGTCTTCTTTATTTTTTTGGTGATTTTCGGCCACTACCATCAACGGTGTGGCACGTCGACCGTCCGGGGGTGCTCGCAGTGCGACGATGGGCAAAACCTTCAAATATCGCGTCGTCTTGCTGCCGGAAAGACCCTGATCGGAGCTACAAAGATTTTCGTCGGTTCACCACCGTTTTCGTTTAAATCGGGTAGGATTCCGACAACTTTCTGGATAACCAATCATATATTTTTAAAGCCCATGTTTTGATCTATGTATTTCTGACAGAATCGCGGTGATTCAACGTCTCCGACTGTAACACCCCTAAAAATATATGGTTATATTTAAAGTTAAAAAAAAGAGAAAAGAGAAAAAGAAAGAAAATGAAGGTTGTGGGAATCGAACCCACAACCTAGCCCTGTTAAGCCAGTCACCCAACCGCTTGAGCTATAGAAACTCTTACTCATTTCTTACACCAAGTTTAATTTGAACCCGTGGTTAAAGAGGTACCGGAATATAATAATAATAAGTTTAAAAATATCCCAACCACCCCCTTTTCCCAAATTAAATGTGCATCAGATGAAAAAAAAGGATTAGATTTGAATTTTTTTTTGTTCCAATCGAAACCCTTCACCTCCCCCGTTCAAATTCCCCGACCTCCCTCACCGCACCACCGTCCTCACCAGCACAACCATCGCACCGTCCCGACCACAACTTCGGCCACCACTCGCGGAGATGCGCCGCCGTTCACCGTGAAAAAGGCCTGGAAGGATCGGCCAGAAACCCTAAACTGTGCGCCTCCATTTCCTGCATTTTCCGGCCGCCTCCGCCGTCACCTTGCTGTATGGCCACCGGATCTAAACTCCCCACACCGAGCCGAGCAAAACCCTGCTTGTTGATCGATCGTCCGCCGTCGTTAGAGTCGTCGTCGGGACTACGACGGTTTCGGTTTCCATTTTCATTTCGGGGTATTCAAAGTTCCTTGTATTCGAGAGGTTGAGGACGTCGCATTCGGGTTCGAGAGTATTGAGATGTCGTGTCAAGGGTTGACCGATATAGCAAGGATTCAAGGTAATACTTTACTACCTATTGTCTGCTTTATGGAACATGTTGGTAATTGATTAATACATGAATTGTATGATTGGTCATTTGACTACCGTCAATTATTATAAGTCGTACTGTTACAATACAATGATAGTAAACTGGTTAAGATCGAATGACTCGAATAAGGAACAAATGACCGACAAAGAATTCAAGTTTAATGAACACTCAATAAAGCGACAACCTCGAAGCCCTAATTTTAGATTATGTTCTTGATAAAAGATTTAATGCACGAAACGTTAGAATGAGGAATTACAAAAATGCCCTTGAGATATCCGAATGACTAAAATGACCAAAAAAAATGAAAGCAATCTAGAAACCTATCTTAGACCCTGTTAAACAACCGATTTACCCAAAATCCTCAAATAACTTGGAGAGTTACGGTAACAAGACTTAAACCCTCGAGATTGTGAAGTGCTTGTATTTCCTTGAATTCTTATTAATCCTTGAAGATAGATTTATAAGAAACTGTTCGTATGTTCGGAAATTATCAAAGTACTTTCAATTATCGAATTGAGTGATACAACTGAAATGACTAAAAGGTTGAAGGTACTATAAGACTGATTTGATCAGGATGGGTGTAATGACCGAAGGCACTAAAGTATTTCAGCATCGAAACTTCCCAATTAACCGAAATGACGTTATACCCTCAAGTTTTGAAACGAACGAATGGTCTGGAAGGACTGAAAAGACCAAAACAACTAATTCTCCATTGAGTACATAAATGATTGAGAATATATAATTAGTATAATTGGAGGAAATGATGGATCTATCCCGAGCTCGAAAATGGCCGAAATACCCTCTTGTCCGGAATGGGCAAAATTTGCCTTTGATGAAATCCCAAAATCTAAATAAAGTTTAAATTACTGAAATGCCCTTAAGTGTTATGAAGCATGACTCATATATGTGTTCGTCACTCATGAATCATGATACTAATATGAGGTTGGAAGATTTCGCTTGGAAAATAAGTTTGAATGCTCAGTGGTGAGCCTATGGAGAAAATGACGACGACCGTTCAAACATTTTATACAGTAGATTTTGGAAATGATGCACGTGGAGCGCACACGTTTGAATGTTTAGTAAGTATTGCAGAGTTGAGATATGTTAGATCGAGTGAGTATTTGGAGGTTTGACAAACCGTTGGAAATCTTGAATATTGCAATCATCATTTTGTCATTATTGGGATAAGATACAAAAATTACCTCTGATAGTAAAATGACCAAAATGCCCCGTTAGCCAAAGTGATCAAAACGACCTTAATATAGTTGATATCTTGAATGATCATAATAAAGCATTTTTCTCCCAAATGCTTGGTTGGCGATGTTGGCTACAAAGTCCCCTCTAATCGGGACCTCATTACCGGCATCAGTTCAAAATGTCAAAAGCTCAGAATTTTCATTCCCCGTGTAATATGAAGTATCTCTGAATGGTTCCTTTTAGTGTGTTCCAAGTGCATAAATAATTCTACCGTCCTGAACCCAATGCGATCTTTTGATACGAAATATGGCTTTTATCAAACCGAAATATACCTATGTATCTGAACTAGAAAAAGAAAGAGAAAAATAAAATTTATATGCTCGCTAGTTATCATTTCATCAAAAACTAAAGTTTACTATATGTTCACTGTTATTACTGATTAACAATGATTGCTACCGAATATTGTTACTATCGATCATTACCGTCTACTACTGATTACTATTATCACTACCTAGACCGTTACCGGGGAACTTGGGAAAGAGTATGAAGTTACCGTAGGTTCAGCCCTGATCAGGCTGGTAATTCCTTACCGTTACAGGTTCCTATACTTCGGCTTGGGTAATTCCTACCGTACCGTACCGTACCTAAGGTATCCCATTAGGCTGGCACCTACGCCCAATGGGCCTGGGTTAATGCCCGTTATAGTTGCAGTTTTGGGGAACTGCATACCGGAGTTTGGTTGGAGGGTAGTTAGAAAATATAAAATGAACCTTATCGATAACATTACATAACCATGAAATAATGTTCACCACAGTGTTACCTCGTATGTGTTAACTTTGCACTGTTGGAACACACACTAATCCCTGACTCAACTACCGTAATTCATATCTTGACTAATTCTCCGGTCTATATGTTCCTAGTATGATACCCAATGATTGAATAAAGAACAATCCTATCATCTATATGTATACCGCTTCTTTGAAATATTTGATCGTATTTTTTTGGATCCTATCGTTGCTCGAAACAGCATAATAGTGTTATGCCTATCATATACCTACATGTTACTTATAGCATCCATTGGTAGTTTTGTATTACTGAGCTTTTCGAAGCTCACGTTGTTTTTACAACCGTAGGTTAAAAGAAACCTAACATGGCTCGATGATCGACAACAGTGTTGGAGTTCTCTCGGTGTTGCTTTTGGAGTACGGTACCGACATAGTCAGTGGGCATGCATGTTATGTATTATTTTATGACAGTGTCTGTAAAATATTTTATGAAGTTCTTATTATGTGTTTAAATGACATACCAAAATGATATTTTTAAACAGGAGTTGGTTTTACAAATTAATAAGCGTTTCAAAAAAATGTTTTTATGTGTATTTTTTTTACTGTGGGTCGCTCTTGTGACCCTAATGTGACTTTCTAGGATCCGTTGTAACGCATAGGCGGGTCTAGGGGGGTTACATTTAGTGGTATCAGAGCTTAGAGTTGCGTCTTTCTGGATAGATCGGCCGATCATCTGTCATAGGGTGTCTGGTCTGTGCATGCCCCTAGATCTTAACCGTACTCCATCAAGCCGAGACTCCAATGTCGAATCATTTCATGTAATAAGTGCATCTAACCCTTCTGTCCATAATAGCTTGATCTGTACTGGAAAGGAATATCGGTAATGTCTGTCTACGAATTGTATTAAATTGATGGATTTGAATCTAGATAAAGAAACTGAGATGGTTAATGCGTGTGGAATTGAAGATATGAATTTGATAGAGAATGAAGGTTTGATCATATGAGGTAACTGATATAAGATTACATGTAAGGTAGCTCGGTGATGATGATTGTGTTTGAAAATATTCTGATGGAAATTTGATAAAAGTGTTATGAATTTAAAAGAAAGGTGTTTGTGAATGTGGCGAAAGTGTAAAGCTCTATGGTGACTCTGTAATATACGAAGGAAGCAATTGTCAAAAAAAAATTCATTAAAGGTAAGTGATATCCGTATAAAACTTTGATTATGTTTGATTGCCAAGGAGAAGGTTATTTCTGCGATAATGTGGCATGGTGTATAGTTATACATAACATCCCTGACTGAAATTCGGTGTTACGTCTTAATTTTGGAAGGCTATGTTGGAAGCTTGAATTACTTGTTTGGATTTCAGGTACAGATTCTCATACGTAAATCGATGGTTGACTTAATGGATTAACTCATATCCTAGAGGAGATGCTTCTAGGAGGTATGATTATTCTGTGGTTGTTGGAAAGGTTTCGTATCCCTGACTGAGACCGCATATAATGAAAGTTGCAAGATAAGTGTTTGTTTAGCTTCGTACAAAGTTCTGTATGGATTCAATTATTATATACTGATTAGTTGGTCTAGGAGGAATGGTGGAGTGACTTTGGGTCTAGAGACAGTCCGAGTGACTGAGAATACTACCAGATTAATCTATGACCGCCTCAGAGTCCCAAGAAATAAGGATACTCTGATAGGTAAGTTTCAGTACATGAATGAATGGAAGGGCGGTTTTTGCATTTCACCGACTTCGGTAAATTTCGAGGACGAAATTTCTTTTTAGGAGGGGAGAGTTATAACACCCCTAAAAATATATGGTTATATTTAAAGTTCAAAAAAAGAGAAAAGAGAAAAAAAAGAAAATGAAGGTTGTGGAAATCGAACCCACAACCTAGCCCTGTTAAGCCAGTCACCCAACCGCTTGAGCTATAGAAACTCTAACTCATTTCTTACACCAAGTTTAATTTGAACCCGTGGTTAAAGAGGGACCGGAATATAATAATAATAAGTTCAAAAATATCCCAACCACCCCCTTTTCCCCAAATTAAATGTGCATCAGATGAAAAAAAAGGGATTAGATTTGAATTTTTTTTGTTCCAATCGAAACCCTTCACCTCCCCCCGTTCACCTTCCCCGACCTCCCTCACCGTGCCGCCGTGGTCACCACCGCCCTCACCAGCAAAACCATCGCACCGTCCCGACCACAACTTCGGCCACCACTCGCGGAGATGCGCCGCCGTTCGCCGTGAAAAAGGCCTGGAAGGATCGGCCAGAAACCCTAAACTGTGTGCCTCCATTTCCTGCATTTTCCGACCGCCTCTGCCGTCACCTTGCTGCATGGCCACCGGATCTAAACTCCCCACACCGAGCAGAGACAAACCCTGCTTGTTGATCGATCGTCCGCCGTCGTTAGAGTCGTCGTCGGGACTACGACGGTTTCGGTTTCCATTTTCATTTCGAGGTATTCAAAGTTCCTTGTATTCGGGAGGTTGAAGACGTCGTATTCGGGTTCAAGAGTATCGAGATGTCGTGTCAAGGGTTGACCGATATTGCAAGGATTCAAGGTAATACTTTACTACCTATTGTCTGCTTTATGGAACATGTTGGTAATTGATTAATACATGAATTGTATGATTGGTCATTTGACTACCGTCAATTATTATAAGTCGTACTGTTACAATACAATGATAGTAAACTGGTTAAGATCGAATGACTCGAATAAGGAACAAATGACCGACAAAGAATTCAAGTTTAATGAACACTCAATAAAGCGAAAACCTCGAAGCCCTAATTTTAGATTATGTTCTTGATAAAAGATTTAATGCACGGAACGTTAGAATGAGGAATTACAAAAATGCCCTTGAGATATCCGAATGACTAAAATGACCAAAAAAATGAAAGCAATCTAGAAACCTATCTTAGACCCTGTTAAACAACCGATTTACCCAAAATCCTCAAATAACTTGTAGAGTTACGGTAACAAGACTTAAACCCTCGAGATTGTGAAGTGCTTGTATTTCCTTGAATTCTTATTAATCCTTGAAGATAGATTTATAAGAAACTGTTCGTATGTTCGGAAATTATCAAAGTACTTTCAATTATCGAATTGAGTGATACAATTGAAATGACTAAAAGGTTGAAGGTACTATAAGACTGGTTTGATCAGGATGGGTGTAATGACCGAAGGCACTAAAGTATTTCAGCACCGAAACTTCCCAATTAACCGAAATGACGTTATACCCTCAAGTTTTGAAACGAACGAATGGTCTGGAAGGACTGAAAAGACCAAAACGACTAATTCTCCATTGAGTACATAAATGATTGAGAATATATAATTAGTATAATTGGCGGAAATGATGGATCTATCCCGAGCTCGAAAATGGCCGAAATACCCTCTTGTCCAGAATGGGCAAAATTTGCCTTTGATGAAATCCCAAAATCTAAATAAAGTTTAAATGACTGAAATGCCCTTAAGTGTTATGAAGCATGACTCATATATGTGTCCGTCGCTCATGAATCATGATACTAATATGAGGTTGGAAGATTCCGCTTGGAAAATAAGTTTGAATGCTCAGTGGTGAGCCTGTGGAGAAAATGACGACGACCATTCAAACATTTTATACAGTAGATTTTGGAAATGATGCACGTGGAGCGCACACGTTTGAATGTTTAGTAAGTATTGCAGAGTTGAGATATGTTAGATCGAGTGAGTATTTGGAGGTTTGATAAACCGTTGGAAATCTTGAATATTGCAATCATCATTTTGTCATTATTGGGATAAGATACAAAAATTACCTCTGATAGTAAAATGACCAAAATGCCCTCGTTAGCCAAAGTGATCAAAACAACCTTAATATAGTTGATATCTTGAATGATCATAATAAAGCATTTTTCTCCCAAATGCTTGGTTGGCGATGTTGGCTACAAAGTCCCCTCTAATTGGGACCTCATTACCGGCATCAGTTCAAAATGTCAAAAGCTCAGAGTTTTCATTCCCCGTGTAATATGAAGTATCTCAGAGAAATTAATGGTTCCTTTTAGTATGTTCCAAGTGCATAAATAATTCTACCGTCCTGAACCCAATGCGATCTTTTGATACGAAATATGGCTTTTATCAAACCGAAATATACCTATGTATCTGAACTAGAAAAAGAAAGAGAAAAATAAAATAAAATAAAATTTATATGCTCGCTAGTTATCGTTTCATCAAAAACTAAAGTTTACTATATGTTCACTGTTATTACTGATTAACAATGATTGCTACTGAATATTGTTACTATCGATCATTACCGTCTACTACTGATTACTATTATCACTACCTAGACCGTTACCGGGGAACTTGGGAAAGAGTATGAAGTTACCGTAGGTTCAGCCCTGATCAGGCTGGTGATTCCTTACCGTTACAGGTTCCTATGCTTCGGCTTGGGTAATTCCTACCGTACCGTATCGTACCTAAGGTATCCCATTAGGTTGGCACCTACGCCCAATGGGCCTGGGTTAATGCCCGTTATAGTTGCAGTTCTAGGGAACTGCATACCGGAGTTTGGTTGGAGGGTAGTTAGAAAATATAAAATGAACCTTATCGCTAACATTACATAACCGTGAAATAATGTTCACCAAAGTGTTACCTCGTATGTGTTAACTTTGCACTGTTAGAACACACACTAATCCCTGACTCAACTACCGTAATTCATATCTTGACTAATTCTTTGGTCTATATGTTCCTAGTATGATACCCAATGATTGAATAAAGAACAATCCTATCATCTATATGTATACCGCTTCTTTGAAATATTTGATCGTATTTTTTTGGATCCTATCGTTGCTCGAAACAGCATAAGTGTGTTATGCCTATCATATACCTACATGTTACTTATAGCATCCATTGGTAGTTTTGTATTACTGAGCTTTTCGAAGCTCACGTTGTTTTTACAACCGCAGGTTAAAAGAAACCTAACATGGCTCGATGATCGACAACAGTGTTGGAGTTCTCTCGGTGTTGCTTTTGGAGTACGGTACCGACATAGTCAGTGGGCATACATGTTATGTATTATTTTATGACAGTGTCTGTAAAATATTTTATGAAGTTCTTATTATGTGTTTAAATGACATACCAAAATGATATTTTTAAACAGAAGTTGGTTTTACATATTAATAAGCGTTTCAAAAAAATGTTTTTATGTGTATTTTTTTTATTGTGGGTTGCTCTTGTGACCCTAATGTGACTTCCTAGGATCCGTTATAACCCATAGGCGGGTCTAGGGGGGTTACACCGACGAAGATTCCGGCGACCGGCCGACGACCCTAGAATTTTCTGGTGAGTGAACCGGTCTGAACCCGGTCCAAACCGGTCTGAACCCGGTCTGAACCGGTCCAACCCGAGTCCGACCCAACCGGTACTCGTACTAGACCCAAACCCGTATCCGACCCAACCCGTTAACCCAACCCGTCTGCCCAATCCGAAAACCTGAACTGAGTCAATCTGAGTCAGCCCGAGTCAGCCCGAGTCAACTCGTCCGAGTCAACTCAGTTGACCCTTATCAGTTGACTGCTGATGTCAGCATCGACCTGCTGACGTCAGCATTGACTCTGACCCCGTTGACCGTTGACCTGCTGACGTCAGCGTTGACTTTGACCGTTGACCAAAAAGTCAATTTTTCCGAAAACTCCTACTTTATTTTTTTCGACGTCTAGAGTCCAATTTTGAAGGTCGTTTTGCAAAATTCTGACCCGAAGGCCTCCGAGTCTGACCTTGAACCCGAAAGTGTTTTTGTGTTTAATTTTGTTAAGAGCTCTTTGGATAAGGACTGAAATGTTAATTTGTGTATATTGAAGGTATGCAAGTATCTTGGTATTCGAGATGTCATGGAACATCCAGTCCGGATTCGAATGCGATCGAATGTAGTATCATGAGTCAACCGGTATAACTCAGAACTAAGGTAATACACTACTACCCCTGGTATGCTTTATGATCATGTTGATATTCGGTTAAAGCATGCATGCTTGTGATGAAGTGTATTCGTGAACTCTTTTTAAGTCGAATCAGATACGAAAAATAAGTATGAGAATCAGTAAGGTCAAAATATTCGGATAAGAATATTAATAGACCGGGAGTATCGAAAGTGCTAATAGTAATAAGTAATACAGTTAAATCTGAAACTCTATCAATGGTGTCTAAGAACCAATGCTTAGAATGCGGAGTAAGAGATGTTGGTTATGAAATTACGAAATTGCCCTTGGGTTATAAAAATGACTAAAATACCCCTCTAATAAAGAAATGACTTGAAATCTGCATTCTGTCTAACTAAGCAAATTTTACTCCACATAAGATGTATAATTTATTGGAAAGACTCCGGTACTTTTGTACAAATTCGTGCGATTCAAACTTGGACTTTCCTCCTGAACTCTGTATAACACATAAAGGTGAATCATCTGAGAACATCGTTGTAATCCTACATCGATCCTTACGACAGTAACGAGCGAATTAATTGGAATAATTGTAATGACCAAAAAGACTGTAGTACCCTCGAGCACCTAAATGTCTAATTAATTGGAATGACGTTTATACCTTCAAGTTTTGAAATTAATGAATCGTCTGTAACGGTCAGAGGGATTAAGACGACTTAATCTCTACTGAGTACGTGAATGATGGAGGTACCAAATGGTAATTCAGAAAAAAGGAATGGTGGCTTTATCCCAAATTTCCAAAATGACCAGAATACCCCTTTCAGTTGAATAGGTGGTTATACACCCAATGAAATCCTTAAATTTTCTAATAAGACTTAAATGGCTAAAATGCCCCTAAGTGTTAAGAAAAACGATTCGTGTATGTCTATCGCTTACCATACCAAGGTAAGGTAGGAATATTTGCAAGGATTATATGCTTGATTACTCAAAGCTAAACCTTATAGTAAAGTATGTAGGTGACCGTTCAGATATACAATTCAGCCGATGTTAAGTTCTGATACACGCAAATTATTCACATCTGAATGTTAGTAAGTATTGTAAAGTTGGGATATGCCGCATTAAACATATTTTAGAGGTTTGATAAACTGTTAGAGCCCCCTGAGAATTATAATCGTCGTTCTGTTATGATTGTGCTATATTTAAAAATTGTCATGATAGTTAAATAACTAAAATGTTATGTTAGCCTAAATGATTAGAGCATCTCTGGAATCATCTGATAACTTAAAAGACCTTGATATAGAAATACTTGAATGTTCGGTTAAAAAATTAATGAGCAAACAAGATACCTGAGTTCTGTGAACCATTGCTTATTCAATGTTGGCATAATTACCAAAATGCCCATGAACGTCGAAATGACTATAATACCCTTGTGAGCTTAAATGATTAAATCGTTCACGATATATTTGAATTTAAAGAGCATGATGTATGAAATCCTAGAATATCTGATTCGAGCCAAAAGTTCAATGTGTCTCATTCTGTAAATATCAGGTATCTCTGAGAAATAAAAATTGTTTTGTCTAGTGTGTTCCACGTGTGCTGCATTCTGTTGTGTATATATGTATATATATATATATATATATATATATATATATATATATATATATATATATATATATATGGATTATGATTATGTGATGATTGTCTGATCATGATATATGATGCACTTTGAGTTGAAAAAACATGTTTATCTGATAGGGTGTGAAATCTAAAAGTATGAATGATTCTGTTCGAGAAGCATGATTATATCTGTTGGAAAAGTCTTGTACGCGCAATATGATTGAGATTATATCTTGGTCTGTTCTGAACTTATGATATCTGAATCTTCGTATAATGGATATGTTATACGCTCTGTTGACTGAAATCTGATGATAATGTGTTATAATCTGAACTGTTCTGCTTAGGGATACTCTCGGGATATGATTGAAGTGTCTGTCACAGCCCTGATCCAGCTGTTCTGTTAAGATCCTACGCCCACGGGCCTAGGGTAAGTCTTTCTGGACCTAAGGCATTCCCTTAGGTAGGCTCCTACGCCTCAGGCCTAGGGTAAGACCTTTTGTATGCAGTTCAGGGGAATTGCATTTTGGAGTTCGGTTGGAGGGTAGTTCTTATAAACTTCTGTATGAACATTTAACATCTGCATTTAATCTGTTATGTGCTCATATGATATGATGTTAAGTACTTATGTATGTTCGATCTGCAACTTGTTGAAACACACTAGGCTTCGTGGTTTAACTTCTCCAACCTGCCACTCTGTTGATTCTCTGAACAATAAGCTCTCTTTTAATACTCAGTAACATAGAAAGAACAAACCTGGTTGTCCTCAAGAATAGTGCTTCACTAAATTAGCGAAACATAAATGGAGACAAGTATTGCCTGGAACATCATAAAAATGTTATGCATACCATATGTCTGCATGAGCTTATAGCATCTTTTGGTAGTTCTGTATTACTGAGCTTTTCCAAGCTCACGTTATTTTTACCATCGCAGGTTGAAAGATTATAACATGGTATAATGTTTGACATCAGTATTCGTAGTTCCCTCGGCGTTGCCTCTGGAGTACGGTACTGTATAGTTAGTGGGCATGTATGTCATGTATTGTTTCATGTCAGTGCCTGTAAAATACTTTCTGAAATTTTTGTTATGTGTTTAAATGATTTCCGGAAATTGTATTTTAAACAGAATTTGATTTTACAGTTTAATAAGTGTTTCGAGAAAGAAAAATGTTTTCATGTATATTTTTCACTGTGGGTCGCTCTTGTGACCCTAATGTGACTTCCTAGGATCCGTTGTAATGCATAGGCGGGTCTAGGGGGTTACATTTAGTGGTATCAGAGCTTAGAGTTACGTCATTCTGGGTAGATCGACCGATCGTCTGTCATAGGGTGTCTGGTATGTGCATGCCCCTAGATCCTGATTGTACTCCACCAAGCCGGGACTCTGGTGTCGAATCCTTTTTCTGAAATAACTTAATCTAAACTTTCTGTCCGCTGTATCTCGAATCGTAATGACAAGAAATGTCTGTAACATTCGTATGTGAATTGAATTAACTTGATGGATTTGAATATGAATAAAGAACATGAGATGGTTTATGCATGTGGAATTGAAGGTCTGAATTAGATTAAGAATAAATGTTTGATCATATGTGGTAACCGATATAAGATCACATGTAAGGTAGCTCAGTAATAATGATCGTGTTTGAGAATATTCTGACAAAAATTTGATAAAAGTATTACAAATTTAAAAGAAAGGTGTCCGTGAGATTGGTGAAAGTATAGATTATGTGGTGGCTCTGTTATACACGAAGGAAACAATTATCAGAGTATTACGCTGAAGGTAAGTGATATCCGTTTAAAACCTTTATTATGCTTGACCGGTATGAAGAAAGATATTTTGGAGAAAAGTGACACAATGTACTGTCATATGTATCATACTTACTGGAATCTGATGTTTACATCCTCATCCTGGAGGGTCCTGGTTGAGGCTTTGAGTACTCGTACGAATTTTGCGCATAATTGTTTGTCCGTAAATTGATGGTCAACCTGAAAGAGTAATTTGGATTCTGGAAGATATACCATTGGGTGGTATGATTAACTTATGTAGTAGATCGGAATGTCTCATATCCTTGACTAAGACCGTTTATAATAAAAGTTATGAGACAAATGTTGTTTTGCATTATATGAAGTTCGTTATAGATTCAATGTTATATTCTGACTAGTTGGTCTAAAATGTATGATGAGATGATTATGGGTCCAAAGTTAATTTGAGTATGTAACACCCTAAAGCAATAAAAAAATAAAAAAAGGGAAATTGCAGTTCACGAGAGTTGAACCCAGGACTCATGGATAGGTTGCTTAAGTCTTAACCATTTGAGCTAAAGTCATTTCTGGTATGAACCTACACCTACTTATTATTAAGTGGTTCTTGTAAAGTTAAAATAATAATATAAGATAACAAAATATCCTACCTACCAATTAGGGATCATTTAATTCGATCCACCCACAAAAAAAAGGGCTCTATCTTTCGAATCTGAAATTCGAAAATAGCCTAGAACGCTCTCGACCTTTACTCCCAAATCATCACCTCCTCCGATCTGCCACACCGCTGGCCGGTGGCGTACACCGCTACCAGGGGCGTGCTCGTCGTCGTGCCGCAAACCCGGAGCCACCGACCACTCGCGGAGTCCCGTCGCCGTTCGCCGTGAAAAAGCCCTGGAAGGTTCTGCGAGAAACCTAAGGTCGCGCCACCCATCTTCGTCGATTTCATCACCGTCCGCCGCCCGTTCGCCACGCCAAGGCCACCGTCGAACTCCTTGTCCCAAGGCGAGCAAAAACCCTATGTTTGATCGCCCATCCGACGTTGACAGGAGCCTCGTCGGAGTTGCATCGAAACCGATCGTTTCCTCCTTATTTCGGTAAGTTTGGAGAATTTCCGATCTGTTTTTGAGTTAAAGGTGGTGTGGGTTGTGAAATCGGGAGAAAATGAGCATTTTGGGCTATTTTCCGGCCATTTTAGGCCGCGCGTGGGCCTCACGCGCCGTCCGGGGTGATTTCCGGCCGCCCTGGACGGTGGCCGTTGAACCGCCCGGCTCAGACCGGTCTAACCCGTTGACCGACCCGTTAACCGACCCGACCCGTTGACCGACCCGACCCGTTGACCGACCCGACCCGTTGACCGACCTGACCCGTTGACCCGTTGACCAACCCAGTGAGTCAACTCGTCCGAGTCAACTCAGTGAGTCAACTCGCTCGAGTCAACCCAGTGAGTCAACTCGCTGAGTCAGCCTTGGATCAGTGATGTCAGCATGACGTCAGCGTTGACTTTGACCGCTGACGTCAGCGTTGACCGTTGACCGTTGACTTTGACCAAAAAGTCAACTTTTCCCGAAAAGTCCTATTTTATGTTTTTCAACGTCCCGAGTCCGTTTTTGAAGTCTGTTTCGTCAAATTCAAACCCGTTAAGCTGTTAATCAGTATTTGACCTTCTAATTAAAATTGATTTCTGTGTTTAAATTCTGATTCTGATGTAAATTGTTTTACCATGTATCTGGGGTAACGAGGGACGTCTAATTCGGGCTCGAGAGCGATCAATTGGGGCTTCAAGGGTTGACCAGCGTAGCTCGGAGTCGAGGTAATGCCCACTACTTCTTGTGTACTATAATAAACTTGTTAACTAAAATTTAATGCATGAGATATAGAATGAAGTATAATACGGCATAAAAATATTGATAAGGACCCTCGTGTCAAAATTTTGAATTATATGACACGTATAACTACTTAAGAACTGTAAACTAATTGACAACTTGGCTATCTCGATATACATGTTAAAACCTCAGATAATGAAACCATTTTCATAAGGGGCTCAATTTAAGAGTGAATTCGATGGATGGAAAATATGCGAAATTTTCTTTTAGTAACTATCAAGTAAATCTGAAAAAAATGAACTATGACTGACTCTCTAATCTAATAAGTGACGTCAATCTGTCCAAAAACATGCCCTTGTGCTTGATCGGAAGGTGTACTCCCTGGCTACCGTTACACTAAAAATATGTGTTATGTATTATGTATAAATATATATATATATATATATATATATATATATTTGAAATGTTTCGACTAAATTGATCATGAGCATATGACTGATGTTCCTCGGGCGCTATATACATATTTTAAATGTTGTGACCGAGCTAAACATGTGCACATGACTGATAACTTATGATTCTGGAAGACGTAACATGTTTCTGATTTTTTTAAGTATGATAGTTCTATCCATCTGAATTATGCTTAAGAACTTGATTGAGCAACATGATCTTTGATTTTTGTTTTACCTGATTAATAGCATGCTCTCTGATTATTATTTACCGAAAAAAATGATTGTTTTATGTTTACCGTAATTGTTGCTTCTTCTAAATTTTGAAATTTCGACATCAGCGGTTATTGGGGTGCTTGGGATAGGTTATGAAGATACCGAAGGTTCCTCAAATCGGCGAGGGTAATCCCTTACTGTTATCGTTACAGGGTCCTCAGCTTCGGCGAGGGTAATTCCTTACCGTTACCGTTACAGGTTCCTCAGCTTCGGCGAGGGTAATCCCTTACTGTTATCGTTACAGGTTCCTCAACTTCGGCGAGGGTAATTCCTTACCGTTATCGTTACAGGTTCCTTAGCTTCGGCGAGGGTAATTCCTTACCGTTATCGTTACAGGTTCCTCAGCTTCGGCGAGGGTAATTCCTTACCGTTATCGTTACAGGTTCCTCAGCTTCGACTAGGGTAATTCCTTACCGTTATCGTTACCGTTACAGGATCCTATGCTTCGGCTAGGATAATTCCTTACCGTTACCGTTACAGGATCCTATGCTTCGGCTAGGATAATTCCTTACCGTTACCGTTATAGGTTCCTATGTTTCGGCTAGGCTAATTCCTTACCGTTACCGTTACAGGTTCATATTCTCTGACTAGTGTAATTCTATCCGGGGCCTAAGGTAATCCCTTAGGATGGAACTCACGCCCAAGGAGCTTGAGTTAATGCCTTTATAGACGTAGCTCAGAATTTCATATTGGAGTACAGTCGGAGGGTAAATAAGAATTTAAAAATGAACCTTACTGCAGTTTGAATTATGTGTCTGTGAAATGAAATGTTTACATTGATACTGTTTAGTACTGTTGGGACACACTAAACTCCCTAGTTTAATTTAAATATTCACTCTTCTGACTCTCTGATTTATAGGCTTCTTGCCTGATACTCGGTGATCAAATAATGAGTCGTAATTTGGAACTTGTTATTTTTCGGAACATTATGATAGAGTTATGCTTGTCATATACATGCATGTACTTACAACATCCATTGGTAGTTTTGTATCATTGAGCTTTTCAAAGCTTGTGTTGTTCTTTTTTTATCACAGGTTAGAAGGAATCTATCATTGTATAGTGACCGACATCAGTGTTCGGAATTCTCTCGGGGTTGTTTTTGGAGTACAGTACTGTACAGTTAGTGAGCATGTACGTCATGTATTGTTTTTTTATTGGTAGTGTTTGTAAAATACTTCTTGACATTTTTTTATATATGTTTAAATGATTTCCAAAAATGGGTATTTTAAATGGAAGTTGATTTTATAGTTTGATAAGTGTTTTAAAGAAATGTTTTCATGTGGATTTTTACTGTGGGTCGCTCTTGTGACCCTAATGTGACTTCCTAGGATCCGTTGTAACGCATAGGTGGGTCTAGGGGGTTACAGAGTAATTGAAGACACTGCCAAAATTGATCCGTGATTGTCTATGAGTCCCGAGAAACAATGATGCTCTAATGGAAAAGTTTTAGTACAAAAATAGATGAACGAGCAGCCTCTCTACTCGTTTGACTCAAGTAAATTTCGAGGACGAAATTTCTTTTAGGGGGGAAGAGTTGTCACACCCTGAGAGTAAAAAAAAGGAAAGAAAGAAGAATGGTGATTTCATGAGGGTTTGAACCCTTGATCTAGGGACCATGAGTGCAAGCCTTAACCGTTGGGCTAAGGTAGTATTCTGTTATAATCTACCTCAAACTTCATTTTAAGTTATTGACTTCTGTTATGTAAAATAAATAAATAAATAAAAGCATGAACCAAAATTTTTTCCATGTGTTAATTTTAGCCCCTCAAAAGAAATACCCAGGTTTTAATCCCCTTTTTCCCTCGCGACCCATCGCCTTCCCCCCGGCCTTGCGCCGATCTCAACCACAGCCGGCTCGTGGCGTGCACTGCCACCACCGGTATGCACGCTGTCGAGCAGTGAATCTAATGCCGTCAACCACTCACGTTGAGCCGGCACCGTTTGCTGTGGAGACCGATTTGAAGATCCGACGCCCCCTCATCTCGTCTTCTTTATTTTTTTTGGTGATTTTCGGCCACTACCATCAACGGTGTGGCACGTCGACCGTCCGGGGGTGCTCGCAGTGCGAAGATGAGCAAAACCTTCAAATATCACGTCGTCTTGCTGCCGGAAAGACCCTGATCGGAGCTACGAAGATTTTCGTCGGTTCACCACCGTTTTCGTTTAAATCGGGTAGGATTCCGACAACTTTCTGGATAACCAATCATATATTTTTAAAGCCCATGTTTTGATCTATGTATTTCTGACAGAATCACGGTGATTCAACGTCTCCGACGACCCTAGAATTTTCTGGTGAGTGAACCGGTCTGAACCCTGTCCAAACCGGTCTGAACCGGTCCAACCCGAGTCCGACCTAACCGGTACTCGTACTAGACCCAAACCCGTAATCGACCCGACCCGTTAACCCAACCCGTCTGCCCAATCCGAAAACCCAAACTGAGTCAATCCGAGTCAGTCCAAGTCAACTCGTCCGAGTCAACTCGTCCGAGTCAGTCCGAGTCAACTCAGTTGACCCTTATCAGTTGACTGATGATGTCAGCATTGACCTGCTGACGTCAGCATTGACTCTGACCCCGTTGACCGTTGACCTGCTGACGTCAGCGTTGACCTGCTGACGTCAGCGTTGACTTTGACCGTTGACCAAAAAGTCAATTTTTCCGAAAACTCCTATTTTATGTTTTTTGACGTCCTGAGTCCGATTTTGAAGGTCGTTTTGCAAAATTCTGACCCGAAGGCCTCCGAATCTAACCTTGAACATGAACGTGTTTATGTGTTTAATTTTGTTAAGAGCTCTTTGGATAAGGACTGAAATGTTAATTTGTGTATATTGAAGGTATGCAAGTATCTTTGTATTCGAGATGTCATGGGACATCCAGTCCGGATTCGAATGCGATCGAATGTAGTATCATGAGTCAACCGGTATAACTCGGAACTAAGGTAATACACTACTACCCCTGGTATGCTTTATGATCATGTTGATATTCGGTTAAAGCATGCATGCTTGTGATGAAGTGTATTCGTGAACTCTTCTTAAGTCGAATCAGATACGAAAAATAAGTATGAGAATCAGTAAGATCAAAATATTCGGATAAAAATATTAATAGACCGAGAGTATCGAAAGTGCTAATAGTAATAAGTAATACAGTTAAATCTGAAACTCTATCAATGGTGTCTAAGAACCAAATCTTAGAATGCGGAGTATGAGATGTTGGTTATGAAATTATGAAATTGCCCTTGGGTTATAAAAATGACTAAAATACCCATTCTAATAAAGAAATGACTTTAAATCTGCATTCTGTCTAACTAAGCAAATTTTACTCCACATAAGATGTATAATTTATTGGAAAGACTCCGGCACTTTTGTACAAATTTGTACGATTCAAACTTGGACTTTCCCCCTGAACTCTGTATAACACATAAAGGTGAATCATATGAGAATATCGTTGTAATCCTACGTCGATCCTTACGACAGTAACGAGCGAATTAATTGGAATAATTGTAATGACCAAAAAGACTGTAGTACCCTCGAGCACCTAAATGTCTAATTAATTGGAATGACGTTTATACCTTCAAGTTCTGAAATTAATGAATCGTCTGTAACGGTCAGAGGGATTAAGACGACTTAATCTCTACTGAGTACGTGAATGATGGAGGTACCAAATGGTAATTCAGAAAAAAGGAATGGTGGCTTTATCCCAAATTTTCAAAATGACCAGAATACCCCTTTCAGTTGAATAGGTGGTTATACACCCAATGAAATCCTGAAATTTTCTAATAAGACTTAAATGGCTAAAGTTCCCCTAAGTGTTAAGAAAAACGATTCGTGTATGTCTATCACTTACCATACCATGGTAAGGTAGGAATATTTGCAAGGATTATATGCTTGATTACTCAAAGCTAAACCTTATAGTAAAGTATGTAGGTGACCGTTCAGATATACAATTCAGCCGATGTTAAGTTCTGATACACACAAATTATTCACATCTGAATGTTAGTAAGTATTGTAAAGTTGGGATATGTCGCATTAAACACATTTTAGAGGTTTGATAAACTGTTAGAGCCCCCTGACATTTATAATCGTCGTTCTGTTATGATTGTGCTATATTTAAAAATTTTCATTATAGTTAAATAACTAAAATGTTATGTTAGCCTAAATGATTAGAGCATCTCTGGAATTATCTGATTCGAGCCAAAAGTTCAATATGTCTCATTCTGTAAATATCAGGTATCTCTGAGAAATAAAAATTGTTTTGTCTAGTGTGTTCCACGTGTGCTACATTCTGTTGTGTATATATGTATATATATATGGATTATGATTATGTGATGATTGTCTGATCATGATATATGATGCACTTTGAGTTGAAAAACATGTTTATCTGATAGGGTGTGAAATCTAAAAGTATGAATGATTCTGTTCGAGAAGCATGATTATATCTGTTGGAAAAGTCTTGTATGCGCAATATGATTGAGATTATATCTTGGTCTGTTCTGAACTTATGATATCTGAATCTTCGTATAATGGATATGTTATACGCTCTGTTGACTGAAATCTGATGTTAATGTGTTATAATCTAAATTTTTCTGCTTAGGGATACTCTCGGGATATGATTGAAGTGTTTGTCACAGCCCTGATCCAGCTGTTCTATTAAGCTCCTACGCCCACGGGCCTAGGGTAAGTCTTTCTGGACCTAAGGCATTCCCTTAGGTAGGCTCCTACGCCTCAGACCTAGGGTAAGACCTTTTGTATGCAGTTCAGGGAATTGCATTTTGGAGTTCGGTTGGAGGGTAGTTCTTATAAACTTCTGTATGAACATTTAACATTTGCATTTAATCTGTTATGTGCTCATATGATATGATGTTAAGTACTTATGTATGTTCGATCTGCAACTTGTTGAAACACACTAGGCTTCGTGGTTTAACTTCTCCAACTTGCCACTCTGTTGATTCTCTGAACAATAAGCTCTCTTTTAATACTCATTAACATAGAAAGAACAAACCTGGTTGTCCTCAAGAATAATGCTTCACTAAATTAGCGAAACATAAATGGAGACAAGTATTTCTTGGAACATCATAAAAATGTTATGCCTACCATATGTCTGCATGAGCTTAGATCATTTTTTGGTAGTTCTGTATTACTGAGCTTTTCCAAGCTCACGTTATTTTTACCATCGCAGGTTAAAAGATTATAACATGGTATAATGTTTGACATCAGTGTTCGGAGTTCCCTCAGCGTTGCCTCTAGAGTACGGTACTGTATAGTTAGTGGGCATGTATGTCATGTATTGTTTCATGCCAGTGCCTGTAAAATACTTTCTGAAATTTTTGTTATGTGTTTAAATGATTTCCGGAAATTGTATTTTAAACATAATTTGATTTTACAGTTTAATAAGTGTTTCGAGAAAGAAAAATGTTTTCATGTATATTTTTCACTGTGGGTCGCTCTTGTGACCCTAATGTGACTTCTTAGGATCCGTTGTAACGCATAGGCGGGTCTAGGGGGTTACATCTTCAATATACAAATCTCCTATATATGGAAAGATTATCATGCAAATACATAGTTGCCTAGATTACAAAGGCTATGACATCATACATGGGTTGGCAAAGGATACTTTTCCCTAGAATGGCTAAAAGGATGATATATTTCTATGTGTGTTGGTCAAAAGAAGACAACTCACTATGGATCTTGGTCTCTTGGGCGGGTTGGGCATTGATGGGCCCAACTTGCTTGTCCAAAAACCCCTCGGTAGCATGCTCAGTGTTGAATTGGGCTCTAGGCATGTGGGCAACTCGGATGGAGCTCGTCTGGGCTCCTTGGTGTCACATCGGGTGCTGACTCGGGCTCCATGGCTTGGGCAGCATGGAGGGTGATCGGCTTGGCCCCTTCGGGTGTGATGGAAGTGCTCCCTCGGGTCCCTTTCTCGTGGGCAACACATGGGGTGCTTATCTCGGCCCATGGTGCGCGCGAAGGGTGCTAGCTCGGCTCCTTTGGCTGCGGACACCACATGGGGTGTGTAGCGACTAATTTTTTTTGAAAAAAACACTTGTATATAGGTGTAGTGGAAAGGATATTTTAAAAATTTTGAAGTAGGAGTTTAAAAAATGAATTTTTGGAAATTGAGGGGTAAAAAGTGGATTTTGAGAAAATTGTTGGAAAAATATTAGGGGGTTTTAAAATTGTTTTAAAAATAGGAGGTTTTAGGAAAATATTTTAAAATAGGGGAATTTGAAAAAGGTTTTAAAAAATAGAAGGAGTCGCCACCGGTCACTTTAAATGGTAGACCGGACACCGGAAATAGAAACCAGAGATTTGAAAGGGTTCGGGAGTCGGTTACTCGCGAGGAAGGGTTAGCACCCTCGACGAGCCCAAAATTGGTACCAAACTTTACCGCTTAATTAAAATCGAATTTTGCGAATCGAAATGACAATTTTAACCGAAACTTGGTTATATACGCGAGTAAATTTTAAAAATCCTAGTATTCGAGAGCGAACGTCCGAACCACCACCACTACGACTGGTACTGGCCTCGTTCGTTTCCGAATATAAGGACATCGCACTTATATTTTCGTAAAACAAAATAAATTTTAAAAAACCTAAATGCATGAATATATGTAGACATCCGAAAGCGTACCGAGAATAAAAGAATAAGGCGTACATTAATGCGAACAAATAATGATGTAAATAAATAACATAGAATAAAACATGAGATAACATTAAATATATATACATATACATATTTACTATACGTAAACCATATAATATATATGTAGTTTATATTTATCAAAATGTAACGATTATATAATATACGAGCATATTATACGGTAATGTTATATTCATATATTAGACGTTAATATATAACATCATATGCATATAGATATATACTATATATATATACATATTATATTATTATAGGTAAGATTATAAACTAGCTATATATATTTTAGATTATAATTAGTAAATAGAAAAAACTTTAATGTATATTATACATATATGTATATATATATATAAGGAAAATAGATTAGAGAAAAAAACGGCATAATGGAGGGAATTAATGTTGATTGGGTAATTAATTGGAATTAAAAAAAAAAACCAAAAGTAAGGGTTTTCACGTAAAAAAAAGGGTTTGAGTTTGGAAATAGGTTTTGGTTTAGGGATTTTTTTATTTACCCCTTTAGTTTACCCTTTGTTTTTTTTTCTCCCAAATATCAAAGTCGCCGTCGAACTTTCAGGCCGCCGCCGGCGCCGCTCCGGCGCGATTTTCGGCCATGCAAGGCCGCTACAAGAAAGATCTCAGCCTCCTCTTTCTTCCTATCGGCTTGGATCTCACAGAACGAGGGGCCGAAACACTCCAAATCGGGCCGAACTCGAACGACTTCGGATGTGTGATTCGTCGTCGTCCGCCGTTGGATCGAGGCGCGGCCGAGATATGTTGCTCACCACTCCGAGACGCGTCCCTTCACCGTTGGGATTGTCGATACGGGGCTCCGGTCGCCGGCGAACATCGAACCGAAAGGTAAAAACTTTTATATTATTTTTTATATTCGAAGTAAAAGCGAAAAAAAAACAAACCAGATGCTTCTCTGAATTTTTGGCTTTGTATTGCTTTTTGAAAAAAGTCCCGAATCGGGGTTACATGAGTTTTTTTTGATTGCCGGAGTTCTCCCCTCTAGAGTCCCCCGTCTACATTTTTTCCACGGTTTTTATAACCGAAGTCACAGAAAAGAAAAAAAACAAAACTACAAGGATTTTTTCTTTTGCTTCTGATCACTGTCGATGTCTCTTTGTTGTCTCGTTGACATTTTGGAGTAGTTTTAACTTGCTTTGCATTTTTGGGTAACTGACTATTCTGTTTCTTGCTGTTCCATGTCGATTTTTCCGGAAATGAGGAGGCCTTGGCGTGCACTGGGTCAGAGACGGCAGAGGGCGTGGAGGGGATCAGGCCACGCGTGGGATCTGGAAGCTTCATCGTCCTTCATCTGGGACCGTTAGATCGAATTGATCTAACGGTCGAGGTTGCGCGGCGCGGAGCTAAAGGGGAGGGCTCCCTAGGGTTTTGACCTGAGCTTGATCTGGACCGTCAGATCTCATCAGATCTGACGGTGGTGAAGAGTGGCGGCTGCATGAGAAAGATGAGAATGTATTAGGGTCTTTTAGGGTTTACTAGATTCGAGCTTGCTTGGGCTTCGATCTTATGTAAATGGGCTCTGCATATTTATTTATTTTGGGTTTTTGTAAAATGGGCATTTACTTAAATAACAGATTTGGGCCCTTTTTTATTTATCTGTTTATTTATTTATGGTATAATAATAATAATGTTAATAACATAATAATATCAATAATAAATGATAATAATGATGACAACTCATAACGATAATAAAAATAATAAAAATAATATTAATATTAGTAGGTGATAGTAATACCTAATAGATAGTAAATAATATATTATACTAATAGTAATGATAATATAATAAATATAATAATAATAGTGTTAAATATAATAGTAATAATGGTAATAACACTAATAATAATATAAAGATAAAACATATATAGGGATAATATTAATAGTAACACATGTATATGTATTTTTTCATTTCCTTTTTCTTTTCTTTTTTGGTTTATTTTTAATTATTTTTATTTTAGCCCAATACAAGCCTAAAAATCATAAAAGAAATAAAATTAAAAATCGGGACAAAATTAGTGATTACAGGGTGTTGGTCATGGCCCCATAGTGTGCGACTCGGGTCCCTCGGTCGGGTGAAACAAGTGGTGTGCAAGGGCAAGCACCTTGGTGTGTGGCTTGCTCGGTTATGGGGTGGCGGCCTGTGACATTCTCCCCCACTGGGTCTAGCGACACCCTCGTCGCTAGGTGATGATGAGTCTCGGCAGTCTCGTCCTCGAACTGTCTCGTCTCCTCGACAAGGCTTCGATTATTCTCGGCTTTGGATTGTCTCGTCCAAAGTTCAAGGCCTTCGTGCCTTGGGATAGAATCTGGCCTTCGGTTCATTAGGATGGTTGGTGACAATTTGTCGTAGAAGTCTTGCACTCATCGTGGTGTTTGGCTTAGCATGCTCCACTCCTTGCCATCGGCATCCTCGTCCAATGGCTTGGGCATGTTGGCATGGTCCACTCACCCATTCGGTGGCTACTCTACTTTGTAGATCTTCTCGTCCACCTGTTCCATGGCTTGGTGTGGTTCATCGTTTGGTCTTGTTAATGACCTGTGGACAAAACAACCACGAATTATACTCAAATATTTGAAAGCTAAATTGCTTACCTCGGACACAATGTCCTCATTGGATTGATCCACCATGTCTTGTCGATACTCAAGACAAGTATTGGCAAAAGGGTCATTGGATAGGCCCTTTCAGTGCTCTCAAGCACCTCTCCCTCGGATTGGTTGATGGTTGGAGACTCTCGGCTTGCTCCATCCTACATGGCTAGATCCGCTTCTCCAAACACGGATGATGCTATCCAATGTTGGCATGGTGACATAACACTCGGATGTGGCTCAAACTCACGAACCACCTCACTCCTTTGGCATCAGATTGATGCTGGCTCCTAGATCACACAGGGCTCTAGTTGTATGGTTGCTGCCTATCTTGCATGGGATTATGAAGCTGACTGGATCTGTCTTCTTGGGCGACAGCTTATTGTGCAACATAGCCATGCACTCCTCTGTGATAGCAACAGTCTCAAACTCCCTCATCCTCTTCTTCTTGGAGACCATGTCCCTTAGATACTTCGCGTAGTTGGGCATGTTTTGGATGGCCTCCACGTAGGGAATGTTGATGTGCACCTGTTTCAGAATATCTAAAAACTTTCGGAACTGGTGCTCCTGTTTCTGTTGCTGTAGCCTCTGGGGAAGGGCGGCGGTGGGCGGATGTCCTGGATACACTCCTTGCATGGGAAGCAGATCTGTGGTGGCTCAGGATCATCCTCCATGGGGCTGTTGTCGGGCTCATCTGCCGAGGCGGCTGGTGTGGATGCTGCCTCGGTAGGCTTTTCTGTTTGGGGTGGTTTTTGTTCCTCTGGCTTTCCTGTGCTGGTCGGGTCTTACTGTCTCCCACTTCTAGTAGATATTGCCTTGCATTGCTCGTAAGTGGGCTTGGCTGCCTGTTCTGTGCTATTGGAGGGCGAGGCACCCATGGACCTGTTCGTCATGATCTGCGTGAACTGCCCGAATTGGATCTCCAGGTTCTTGATTGTAGCCTCCTGGATGTTCAATCGCATCGCGGTCCTGTCCATGAACAACTCAGATTTATCAATGAATTTATTAGTGTGAACAATAAATTCACTAGTTCTAGTCATGAAAGTATTAAGTGTAGATTCTCGTGAGTTATTGTTTTGTGGTTGTTGAGCTTGTTGTCTGGACTGGTTCTGCTGGTAACCTCCTTGTTGTTGTTGCGGGTTGGCAGCAGTTTTAGGATTGCTCCAGGAGAAGTTTGGGTGGTTCCTCCATTGAGGGTTATAAGTGTTGGTTACAGGCCTACTATTCCTCTCGTATCCTGCCATGTAATTTGTTGATGTCGTACACTCGGAGGAATCGTGGTTGCCACCATACTCATCACAGAATGGCTCCTCTACCTTGACTGCATAAACCTTGCCAGTAGATTTTTCCATATTCATCACCAGCTCTATCAACTTGTCAAGGCGGGCGCTGACAGATTCAGAGGCATGTACTTCATTAACTGCTGCGAAACGCCGTATGCCGTCGCGGTGGACTGTGGGATACTTGTAGTCATTTTTGGCGGCTTGATTAAGTATCCGCAGTGCTTCCTCTGGTGACTTGTCGAGGATGGTTCCGTTGGCTGAGGCGTCCAGCATCATGCGAGTTGGGAAATTAACCCCGTTGTAGAACATTGACACCTGGGTCCATGCCGGAAAGCCATGAAGCGAGCAATTGTTCAACATCTGTTGGTATCGCTCCCACACTTCATACATCGGCTTATCCTCCCATTGCCGGAAAGCCGTAATCTCATTCTGCAGCTTGTCTGTCACATTGGACAGGCTGAATCGGTCTAGGAAGTCTTTGCATAGCTTCGTCCATGTACTAAACGACCCTGATGTTGATTATTCAACCATTGTTTCGCCCTATCCCTTAGTGAATAGGGGAATAGCCTCAGTTTCAGCACGTCTTGGTGGACTCTATGGATCTTGAACGATCGGCAGATGTCTAGGAATCCCCATAAGTGCTACCTAGCGTCTTCAGTGGCAGATCCTCTAAACTGCCCCAGTGTGTTGATCATGTTGAACATCACCGGTTTAAGTTCGAAGTGATCAGCTTCGATTTTAGGTTCAGCAACAGTAGGCTCAAATCCCCTGAAGTCATGCTACATGTAGTCTCTCGTTGTACGCACGTACTGCTGTTTCTGGTTGTTAAACTGAGGGTTCTGCTCGGGCGGCACATACTGCTGTCTGTCGTTGCCGCCTCTGGCATCATTCGCAGGATTGTTTTCCGTTTGCTGCATGGTCTCTTCTTTTACTACCTCTGCTTTCCCTTCGGTTTTCGCTCTGGCTAGTGTGTCTTTTGCTTGCTTTTTCAACTGTCGGGCTGACCTCTCGATCTCGTCAATAAACACGATTTTTTACGTCGGGTTGGCCCTGGTCATGCACTAAAAATAGATTTTTTTAAATAAAAATAAAAACTAAAAACTGAAATTAAAAGTAAATAGAATTAAAAAGTGCAGAAATTAAAATTTGGTTGTTACCAGTCCCCGGCAACGGCGCCAAAAACTTGTAGGGTTGCATGGTGTCCTATCTGTAAGAGCGCAAGTGCACACTCTTTCCAAGTAATAGTATAAGAGGTTGTCGATCCCACGAGGACTAGACAGGTGGATTCGGTTTGTTGTTCCTGCACACGTAGAATAATTAAATTCACAATTAATTTCAATTTAAGTAAATTAAAAGTAAAAACACAAATAATTGAGTTTAAGGAAATCAGGATGAGAGAATGGGTCAGATTATGCTGCTTCTTAATGTGAAACCGCGTTGAACAGGTCAAGTAATCTTGCGCTGCTAGAACTTGCTGCCTCAACGGATGATGGCATAATCTACTGCGGCAACTTTCGAATGCCTCGGCAGGGGAACGGATGCGGGTCTCGGCGGCAAAATCGGCAGATCTCCAAAGCTCGGTAGAACGCTTAGATAGTGACTCTGCTTATGTCTAAGTCAGAGTGTTGTTGTGCCCACTGGAGATGATACTCGTCACGACATGAATCTGTCACCGAACAGCAACTTAGGATCGCTCTCTTTTAGCCGCTTTAAACTTGTACCTATGTCTAGGCCAAGTTGATCACCAACTTATCAGGTTGAGACCGTTCTTACTCCTTTCGTGAGTTCGACTCTCTCAATACCGAACAAATAGATAGCCACAATCAATCTTTCGAACTTAATTGTAAACTATGAAGAGCATGGAATAATAAAAGTTTGGAGATTTTTATTGCAAGAATAACTTTAACCTAAAACTACCGTTCTCACACTAAGTTACAACACAACCCAAACCCAAAGAAAAAGCTTAAAACATAGTGGCGGCAAGGAAACCCTAAATTATGCCTAAGAACCCTCTATCGTGATCTATAATGTACAAAGTATATGGGGTTTATATAGGCAATGGTCTAGTCTAAGTCCTTCTTGAAGTAGAAGTCTTCAAAGGCTGACTTCTTTGAGTTGAATTTGGACTTCTTTTCCCATTGCCTTGCTCCACAAGTCATCTCGTTCTTCTCCTTGGGCGGCTCTACATTCTGCTACAGGCGTCAGAAAATTGAGTGATCGGCACCGTTAGAATCAAGACTTTCTGCTATGTCGATCGCACTCCAATTCTCCAACTTCACAATTTGCTGCCATGAGCGGCAAGGTTGGCGACAGCATGTATTCAGCAATAACTCCCTCCGTCTGGAACTGCATCAGTACAGCTCCCTAGTTTGCTGCCTCAGCATCCTCTCATGTGGTATGCTCTCCTTCTAACAGCTTCTAGCCCTGGAAAACTAAATCTATACTAAAATAGCATATTTATTATACCAAATAACAAATATTCAATAAAATCATGGCAGAATAAAGAATGATGTAGAATGCAATGCATGGACCTAATTATGCCTAAAATGTACCTGAAAACAGCAATAAAATGAGATGGAATATGTACAAAATATAGGACTACTATGCACTTTACACTCATCGTTGGAGCTCATCCATGAAGATAGAGAAACCCTCATTCTCCCAAGTTTGAGATTTGAAGCTTGATATCGGTGAATTTCTTCACGTACTCGTGGAAGGTCCTGTCGTGTTTGAGTTGGCGTAGCTTGGTCTGCAACTCTCGTTGGGCATTTTTAGGGTAGAATGCTTCCTTGATCTCGGCTTGGAGCTCTCCCCACGTCTTGATTGGAACATCCTTATCTTTCTCCTCAAAGCACCTACTTCTCCACCACAAAAGAGCATTGTCAATAAAATAACTAGATGCAACATTTACCTTTGTGGCCTCATCCACGATGTTCTTGTTACGGAAGTATTAGCCCATGCTCCATAGGAAGGTTTCAACTTCTTGAGCCTCCATTGTCCCTTTGAATTCCTTCGACTTCAGGACATTGGCTAGCACCCTCACTAGGTTTGACATCATGCCATTCCTCACGTCGGATTTATAAATATATAGCTTGAACTTGAGCACTTCCACCATCTTCTTGAGTAGGGCCACCTCGTCTTTGAGGGAACCATCTTGCTCATTGGTATATCGCACGGCACAATCGAGAGCTGCTTGGAAATCATCCTTGAGATCATCACCCCTCGGGTCCAACTTCTCTAAGTAAACCTTAACCGCGTCGAGTCTATCTTGCGACTCGTTCATGGTATTCTCAAGTCGGGCAACTTTTTCTTCAAGCGTCGTGATTCGATCATTGGAGCTAGCTCTCTTTGCCTTCTTCGTTTGACGTTTCACACGGCGACCCTTGTGCTCGCTGCCAGATCCGTTACCTACCATCTCAACTCGATTAGATGCAGAAAATAGCTCTGATACCACTTGTCATAGGGCTAGAGTCTGACTAGCAGGTCCGTGCGGCCTTAGTCGACGATCTTAATCGAAGACTAAGTCAGCCTTCACGATCGCTAAGCAAGAGTGCTTAAAATAATAGAAGCTCGAGGAAAAGATGGGAAATGGCTAGGCAAAGCAAGGAAGAAAGAACAAGATGAAAAGAAATATAACCCTGTACTCAAGAATACTCGGAAATGATGGAATGAATTACAATGGTGGGTGAAGGCCTCTATTTATAGTCTCACCTCGTATGATCTAACGGACTAGGAAGATTTAGCCCAAGGGATAAGGATCAATCTTTAAGATACAAATATCCTCTATATGAAAGATTATCACACAAATACATAGTTGCCTATATTACAAAGGCTATGACATAATACATGGGTTGGCAAAGGATACTTTCCCCTAGAATGGCTCAAAAGATGATATTTTTTCCACGTGTGTTGGTCAAAAGATGACAACTCACTATGGGTCTTGGTCTTTTGGGTGGATTGGGCATTGATGGGCCCAACTTGCTTGTCCAAAACCCCCCACGATAGTATGCTCGGTGTTGAATTGGGCTCTAGGCATGTGGGCAAATCGGATGGGGCTCGTCTGAGCTCCTTAGTGT
This sequence comes from Hibiscus trionum, assembly GCA_030270665.1. Classification (NCBI taxonomy): domain Eukaryota; kingdom Viridiplantae; phylum Streptophyta; class Magnoliopsida; order Malvales; family Malvaceae; genus Hibiscus; species Hibiscus trionum. The sequence continues at coordinate 61,828,856 of BSYR01000017.1, forward strand.
GCACGTCGGGTGCTGACTCGGGCTCTATGGCTTGGGCAGCATGAAGGGTGCTCGGCTTGGCCCTTTCGGGTGCGATGGAATTGCTCCCCCGAGTCCCTCTCTCGTGGGCAGCACATGGGGTGCTTGTCTCAGCCCCATGGTGCACATGAAGGGTGCTAGCTCGACCCCATGGTGTGCAATGTTAGTGTGTGTGTGGTGTGCGACGTTAGTTTGTGTGTGTGGTGTGCGACGTTAGTGTGTGTATGTGTGCGTGTGTGTGTGTGTGCGCGCGCGCGTGTGTGTGTGTGTATGAACCTAGAAGGTTCTAGACTATCTCTTACCGTTAAACTTCGGCCACCGTCCAAATTTCACCACCGCCGGAATCATCGACAAGAAACTTCCTCCCATCCTTCTCCGTCACCTGCCACCGTCGATCTCTCCCACCGCTCATCGGTGTCGTGCACCGTCGACACCCCACATTCACCGTCGCACCCCAACCTCAACCATGGCAAGCACTTGCGCAACGGCGCAGTCGTCCGCCGTGGAGAGAAATTCAAGGGTTCGGTTGTAATCCAAACCCTCTCCACTTCATATTTTTCAAGATTTCGGCCGCTATCGTCTTCCGCTCGCCAAGCCCAAGCCACTATGGAACTCGACGTTCTAAGGTGAGCATAACCCTGACGTTCGATCATCGATTTGTCGCCGTTTAGTTTGTCGTTGGAGTCTCGTCAGTTTGGACGCTTTCTCGTCTGTTTTACGGTAAGTTGGTAAGTTTTGGTTAAAATTCTGATTTGTTCTGGTGTTAGAAAGGATTGGGTTGAGGAATATGAAGAAAAAAATATGGTGTTTTGGGCCCTTACCGGCCATTTCTGGCCACACGTGGTGGTCACACACTGTCCCTGACGGTTTCTGGCTGCTTGGGACGGTGGTCCTCGAATCATATCGATTGACCAGTTTGGACCCGGACTGGCCGCTGGTTTAGATCGGTATGATCACCGATCTGGGTTGATAACCCATCTGGCTCGTTTTTAAAGTCGAGTGGGCCAGCCTGTTTAAGGCCCAATGGCCTTCGGCCTAACCCGTATCCGACCCGACCTGTGAACCCGAGTCTGATCCCGACCCGTCTGAGTCAACTCGTTGATCAAGTCAACCCTTCGAGTTCACTCAGTGAGTCTACTCGCCTGAGTCAACTCGTCGAGTCAAACTCGGTTAACTCGTGACGTTAGCATGACATTAGCGTTGACTTTGACCGATGATGTCAGCGTTGACTTTGACTGCTAATGTCAGCATTGACTTTGACCAAAAGTCAAATTGTCCAGAAAAGTCATATTTTATGTTTTTCGACGTCTTGAGTTCGATTTTGAAGCCCATTTCAGGAAATTCAAACTCGTTAAGTTGTTTTTCAGCATTTAATCTTCCAACCATTTTGATTATCACTATTAAGTCTTATTTCTGATATAATTCGTATTGCCATTTGTATGAAATATTATTGGTGGTCAATTTCACGCACGAGGGTGATCGAATGGAGCTTCGAGGGTCAACCGGCGTAACTCGGAGTCGAAGTAATACCCACCACTTCTTTGTACTGTAATGAACATGTTAATTGATAGTTAATGCATGAGAGATTAAATGAAGTAGAATATACTATAAGAATACTGATAATGACCTTTGTGAAAAAATTAAGTATTATATGAATCGTATAAATTTTTGAGATCTGTAAATTAAATAATAAGTCGTTTATCTCTAAATATCTGTTTAAACCTCAATTAATGAAACAATATATATATATATGAGATTCAATTCAAAGTGAATTTGATGGCTGAAAAATTGTATAGTGTTATTGAAGATGTGGTAAGAAATTAATTCATGACGAACGACCCCTATTTGATTGGTACTCACATTCATAGTTATGGACATGACTCCAATGGGTTGAGTAGAAAATATGTACATAAGTTGATTCCTACTTTACTGACTTAAAATTGAATTACATCTTGGACATTATTAAAGGTCTATTCAAGTTTTGTCTAGTCAGGCTGGTAATTTCACACGTATTCGGTTCCTCTACTTTAGTGAGGGTAATCCCGTCCGTATTCGGTTCCTCAACTTTGGTAAGGTTAATCCCGCCCGTATACGATCCCTCTACTTGGTGAGGGTAATTCCCCCGCACACATGTTCATATGCTTCAACTAGGGTAATTTCTTACTGTTATCGTTATAGGTTCCTATGCTTCGGCTAGGGTAATTCCTTATTGTTACCGTTACAGGTTTCTATGCTTCGGCTAGAGTAATTCCTTATTGTTGTCGTTACAGGTTCCTATGCTTCAGCTAGGGTAATTCCTTACTGTTACTGTTGTAAGTTCCTATGCTTCGACTAGGATAATTCCTTACCGTTACCGTTATAGGTTCCTATGTTTTGGCTAGGGTAATTTCGTCGGACCTAAGGTACTCCTTTAGGACGGTACCCACGCCCAGGGGCTTAAGTTAATGCCTTTATAGATGAAGCTCATAATTGTATATTGACGTACATTTGGAGGGTAGATAAGAATTAAAAATGAACATTATTGTTGCTTGAATTATGTGCTGTGAAATAAAATGTTTACTACATTGATACAGTTTAGCACTGTTGGGACACACTAAACTCCCTAGTTTAATTTAATCATTCACTTTTCTAATTCTATGGACTATAGGCTTCACGCCTGATATTCAATGATTGAATAAAGAACAATTATGTTGTCTTCAAATATAACATTACACTGAAATATTAAATCGTAAATGGAGCTTGTCATTCCCTGAAACGTCATATCAATGTAATGTCTGTCATGTACTTGCATGTGCTTACCGCATCATTTGGTAGTTCTGTACTAATGAACTTTCTCAAGCTCAAATTGTTTTTATCGTCGCAGGTTAGATGAAATCCGCCATGATAAAGTTACTGACATCAGTGTTTGGGGTTCTCTCAGTGTTGCTTTTGGAGTACGATATCGACATAGTTAGTGGCCAATGCATGTATAATGTGTATTGTTTTATACTAGTGTGAGTAATATGCTTTTTGAACTAATGTCATATGTTTACATGATTTTTTTTCTAAAATTATATTTTATATAGAAGCTTGTTTTACAGTTTTAATATATTTTTAAAAAATTAAACAGGTTTTAATGTGGGTCGCTCTTGTGACCCTAAGGTAACTTCCTAGGATCTGTGGTAACGCATAGGCGAGTCTAGAGGGTTACACTAACTATTTTCATCCATTGAAGGGCAAGTCTGACCCAAAGTAAAACAATGAAGGTTAAAATACTTTAAAAAAATAAACTCAAATAACTATTCAATCAAACGTTAAAAATATTTTTAATTTTCATGCCAAAATAAAATAAACAAAAAGTTTCAGCACTATCTACTCTCCTCAAGTGCTCGATGACCGAACCTCCACCAAAGAAAAAAAATCCACTTAAAAAGTCCATGAAGAAAGGCCTCGAGCAGAAAAAAAAAAACATGGGGGATTTGTCTTGTAAATGGTGATCATCATCATCCCATGTTTACCTATGTCGCCATCACACTCACATTTCCACCATTTAAGCTTTACATAATCCTTCCCTTTTATGATTCAAGAAAAACTGATAAAAAATATATGTTTCTTTTTGGTGTTTCTTTTTTATGTTTCAACATTAAAAAATATTAAAAATTTAAACTTAAAGTTTTAATTTTAAATTTTAAATTTTAAATTCTAAGCCCTACACCCTAAAAAATATAGCCTACCCTAAATTCCCTAAATTCTACACACAAACTCTAACTTTAAACCCTAAGCCTTAAACCTAATTTTTAATGTAGGATCATAAATAAAGACACCAAAAAGGCAGAAAATTTCTATTAAAAAAAACAAGCAATGTCGTGAAACTATCTTAAATCCCCGTTATTCAATAATCAATTGGATCAGACTATATTTAAAATTGAATCGAACTTCTTAACAAAAACTCAAAGCTCTTTCGATATTTTTGTATCCTTTAAAAGATTCAAACACACTTTAAAACACCGAATTCTTTACTAATAAAGCCAACAGACATATAGTTCGGTCTTCTTATATTAGTGGGAACTCATGTATTTTCCGACAAAGAGGAGTGGGGACAATTGAAAAAAGGCCAAAATAAAGGAGGGTTCGGGGGCAGCCTAGATTTCACGCGTGCCCTGTAACACCCTTAAAAGCATAGACATAGTTTTATAAGTGTGTTAAAAAAAAGAGAGGGTTTGTTGCTAAGGGGATTTGATCCCACAACCTCAAGGCTTCTAAACCAAGCATCCAACCGTTGGAGCTATAATAGCTCTTGGTGTTAAATTCATTCACCTTTATTTTTATTCCATATATTTTGAATAATAATAATAAAATAAACAAAATATCCCAACCACCCCCTTTTCCCCAAATTAAATGCATCAGTTGGAAAAAAAAGAGAGAAGAAGAATAGATCTGAAATTTTTATCCCCTCCCCACCGTTCATCTACCCCGATCTCCCTCACTGCGCCGCTGTGGCCTCCACCGCCCCCACCGGCACAACCATCGCACCGTCCCGACCACGACTTCGGCCACCACTCGCGGAGATGTGCCGCCGTTCGTTCTGGGAGCCGTGTTGAAGGTTCGTTGAGAATCATGGTCGCGCACCTACTGTTTCTTCGTCGTACTACCGCCGTGGGTTGCCAGTTTACGACACGCTCCTCACCGATGAGTTACTCGTGGTTTTGCGAGTAAAACCCATGTTGCCGGACAATGAACGGCCATCGTTCAGACTGTCGTCGGAGCCACGTTAACCCGTTCGGATTTCTTTCGATTTGGTAAGATTAGTAGGTATTTTTGGCTTAAATATTGAGTTTGTTGAGTTTTAAACGAAAAATAGATGACAATAGCGTGATTGGAGGTATTTTTCGGCCATTTTAGGCCGCGCGTGGGCCTCACGCGCCGTCCGGCCGCCCTGGACGGTGGCCGTTGAACCGGCCGGCTCAAACCGACCCGACCCGACCCGTTGACCTACCCGACCCGTTGACCGACCCGACCCGTTGACCGACCCGACCCGTTGACCCGACCCGTTGACCAAGTCAACCCAGTCAACCAGTGACGTCAGCGTTGACTTTGACAGCTGACGTCGGCGTTGACTTTGACCGTTGACCGTTGACTTTGACCAAAAAGTCAAATTTTCCGAAAACTCTTATTTTATGTTTTTCGACGTCCTGAGTCCGTTTTTGAAGCCCGTTTTGCCAAATTCTAACCCGAAGGCCTCCGAATCTGACCTTGAACCCGAAAGTGTTTAATTTTGTTAAGAGCTCTATGGATAAGAACTGAAATGTTAATTTGTGTATTTGAAGGTATGCAAGTATCTTGGTATTCGAAATGTCATGGGACATCCAGTCCGGATTCGAATGCGATCGAATGTAGTATTATGAGTCAACCGGGATAACTCGGAACTAAGGTAATACACTACTACCTCTAGTATGCTTTATGAACATGTTGGTATTCGGTAAATGCATGCATAAATATGATGAGGAGTGATGATAGCTCTGCTCAAGTTAAACCGGATATGAAATTAAGTATGATAACTTGGAAAAGATTAAAATGCTCGAATGAGAAAGTTAATAAATGTAAGGATCCGGAGTTTAATAAATGACTAATAAGGCAGCTACTCTCCAAATCCGATTATCAGTGTTAAATGATCAAATGTTAAAGATATCCAGATATAAGATTACGAAAACGCCCTTAAAGTATGAGAATGACTAAAATACCCTTGGAATTGGAAGCGATCTAGAAATTTATATTTGATATGGTAAAACGGCCCGATTCACCTGAAAACCTCGATCTACTTGGAAAGTTATTGTAAAAAGATATAAATCGTCGAGATTGTAAGTTTTCTTGAATTCAGAATGAGTATCTGAATATAGAGTTATTTAGAAGTTATTCGTAACTCTAAATTAATCAAGTGGCTCGAAATACGAAATTGACTGAAATGACTAAATGTGTTGGAAAATACTATAAATGGTTCAATTGATAGGAATGATGGCTATTCCGAGCTTCAGAATGACTGAAATACCCCTTTGACTGGAATGAGTAGTTTGACTTCGATAAAATTTTGGAAATGCCAATAAAGTGGGAAATGACTGAAATGCCCCTAAGGGTTGAAGTATGACTTACATACGTCAATCACTCCTGACATAAATGTAAGGTTGGAAGTTTCTCCGCACAGAATATATGTCTGACTACTCCGTGTAAAATACTGTAGTGAAATATGAAATCAACCGTTCAGATATACGATACAGTTAGATGCATTAGAAGCATTGGTTAGTACTGCAAGGTTGGAATATGTTAATTCGAATGGTTTTGGAGACTAGATAAACTTGTGGGAATCTTAAATATTGCAAATCGTCAATTCATTATTATTGGGCTAAATCACAAATCATCCCTGATAGTTAAATGACCAAAATGCCCTCGTTGGCTCAAGTAATCAAAATAGCCCTGAATGTATCTGATACCGTGAAAGATCTTGACATAGAAATCTTTGAGTGATTGGTTGGGAATTTGATGAGCAAACAGAATTACCGACCCACTGTTTACGCCCTATTGGTATAAATGACCAAAATGCCCGTGTATGATAAAATGATCATAATGCCCTGGTAGGCTTAAATGGCTAAATCACACATGATATGCCTAAACTCCCAGCGATCTTGATGTATCATCTCCTGACTATCTGGTTTGAACCGTTAGTACAAACCCCTCTTTTAATAGGGGTCTTGTTTCAAAGATCCGTTCAATTGTCAAAAGTTAATGTGTTCTCTCCGAAAATGTCAAGTATCTCCAAGAAGTAAATTGTTCCACCTAGTGTGTTCCATGTGTGCTACACGACTGTTTTTGCATACTGATTTACATGTTATAATACCGATTATGTGCACATGATAAAATACTTGAACTCACATGAACCTGACATGTTTTATAATTAAACATGACCGTACTGTATTTTTGATATATGCATATGTACCTGATATGACCAACATGTTATATGGATAATGTATTACTAAAAATACAGCTATTGATTAACCGAACCGTTACATAAATTGTTACTGGGGTACTTGGGATAGAATATGAAGTGACCGTAGGTTCAGCCCTGATCCAGCTAGTAACACCGTTACCGTTATAGGTTCCTATGCTTCGGCTAGGGTAATTCCTCACCGTTACCGTTACAGGTTCCTATGCTTCGGCTAGGGTAATACCTACCATACCGTACCGTACCGTTCCTAAGGTAATCCCTTAGGATGGCACCTATGCCCTATGGGCACTGGTTAACGCCTTTGACGCAGTTTTGGGGAACTGCCTCTTGGAGTGTGGTTGGAGGGTTGATAAAAGATTAAACCGTACCGTATTGTTACTTGAACTTTATGTTTTTTTTGAACTGAAAATGTATATTATACTGCTGTTGTACATGTTTTACTTACACTGTTGGAACACACTAGGAACCGAACTCTCTAATTCCACCTCCGTACATTTATAGCCTATAATTACCGTCTAATTCTCGAGGATTGAATAAAGAACAAGTACCGTTATTCTCAAGTATAACGTTACCCTGAAATATCGAAAAAGAAATGGAGACCGTTACTGCGTAAAACATCATGAAAATGTTATGCCTACCATATATCTGCATGAGCTTATAGCATCTTTTGGTAGTTTTGTATTACTGAGCTTTTCCAAGCTCACGTTGTTTTTACCATCGCAGGTTAAAGGAAAAATATCATGGTATAACGTTTGACATAAGTGTTCGGAGTTCTCTCGGCGTTGCTTTTGGAGTACGGTACCGACATAGTTAGTGGGCATGCATATCATTATTGTTTCATGATAGTGTCTGTAAAACGTTTTCTGAAATCCTGTTATAAGTTTAAATGATATCATGAAAGAGTATTTTCCACAAAAGTTACTGTTATAATTTAATATGTTTTTCAGAGAAAATGTTTTATGTGTATTTTTACCGTGGGTCGCTCCTGTGACCCTAATGTGACTTCCTAGGATCCGTCGTAGCGCATAGGCGGGTCTAGGGGGTTACATGCCCCCTCAGTTTATCTTTTTGTTTCTTCTATATGTAAGATCTTCAAAACTCACACTTTATAATATAAGGTTTAGGGTTTATACATTTTGGCTCTTTTTCCAATCTCACTCCTTTGGCCTGCTCCTTCGTTTTTTTTACAATAAAAAGCTCACTTCCATCAAACTATATTTATTAAATCAATTCGATTAAAAATTAATGATTTAAACGTTTCGTTTAACTCAATCTGTAATAGTTCGAACTTTATGAACACTTGTATATGAATATATATACATATTATCATATTAGAAAGATAATAGTTAAATTATATCCGAGTCTTGAAATTATATAATTGAGTATTCGATCGAATCGATTAAAAAATTCTGAGTTAGTCTAGTTGGCAAGTCCTATTTTATGAAATTCGAATCGAGTCGAGTTGTTTGAGTTTCTGTTCAAGTTGATGGCGTTCTATAACCATATACGATATACACATATATTTCTTCATATGAGATATACATATATCATACATAGTTCAGGGACTCAAATCAAACTTGAAAATCCGTCCATTATTATTAAAAAGTTTGAGTTATTCGAGTTTCATAATTGAAATCTTTTTGAGTCTATTTGAGTTTAAAAAATATTATTTTTTGAGTCGAGTCAAGTTTTTGTTCATCTCTGAATCGAATACATGTAACGACATAAGAGAGGCTAAGAAAGATGGTTTAAATTATGTTGGAGTGAGATGTTGACGGCAGTGCTAAAAGGGAAAGGGATAGAAAGTCTAAAGAAAGGGATGGGAAAATCAAAGAAGAGGATTAGGTTTCAAACTCTAAATTATATGGAGTATGTTTTATTAAATTAATTGTACTTTGAAGTTAGAACACTGTCAAGTGCTAATAGACAAACTATTGTTTATCAAACACCTTTGGGAATTGTACACAAAACAAATAATAAACAACAACTTTCCCTTCCAATTTGTTGACCAGAACCAAATGTGATCTTAATCGAACAAAAATTTTCTGCCCTTTACGATATTTCTTTTCATACATCAATACTAAAAAATTTTAAATTTTAAACTATAACCTTAAATTTTAACTCTTAAACCCCAAAAATACACTTTATTTTAAGTTCTCTAAAACTTAATCCTTAACTCTAAACTTATTTTTTAGTATGCACGTAAATAGTTGCGGATGATTTCTATTAATCTCAATCTACATATACTCGTATCAACTTTAATCTTGAATCTTGATAACGTTATTGATTAGTAAATTCTATTAAACACTTGATTGTTTAATATATATATATATATATATATATATATATATATATATCAAACAATTTTATAATTAGGATTTAATATTTGTTGAATTTCAATATTTAAATTTATCAAATAATATAACTAGAGTTAATTGTACCATACATCCTCAAACTATTGTCCTATTCTAAATCTATCACTAAACTTTTAAATGTTTTAATTTCATCTTCAAACTATGGTTCTCATTCTAAATTAGTTCCTAAACTTTTGAATGTTTCAATTTTATTCCTAAACTATGACCCTCATTTCAAACTGGTCATCAAAGTTTTAAAGGTTTCAATTTCATCGTTCAATTATCGTTCATGTCACATTATAATATTACAAAATATACATCAGTGTTTACATGTCAATTAAATTTTTTTATAACGCTTTATTAATATAGTATATGACTAACATGTAGTGATAATTTAAGAATGAAATTAAAGTGTTCAAAAATTTGAGGACTGGTTTAAAATGAAAATCGTATAATTTAAGGATGACATTAAAATTTCAAAAAATAATATTAAATATCATATATTTTCTTTCTTTTCTCGTTACAAGTCTTTCCATATTAAAAAAAAAATTGAAAACCCTTCACTTATCCCGAAACGATCATATAGATGGAGACGAAGTTGCCTAATGACAGGAAGCACAATGACATAACAAAAACCCAAGTAGCTTTTTATTTCCTTAAACAATGTTTTGTAACTTTTTGGCTGGTCATGAGTTGTCTGTCGCTCCCGAATCTCAATTTTGGTAGGCTCAATTGTCTTCTAGCTTGTGTTCCCACTCCATTAAAAGAAGGTTTTTTTTTTTACAAACTATAATACAAAACCTTTCATTTATACTATGTGTTTATTCGACTGACAAGTTACATGTACTACTCGTTGAGTCAACTTAACTCAGTCTATCTTTGTCAGTAGCTTCGATCACAACACTCCAAACAATGTGAACTTTGACTTTCACTTACATCAATATTCTCTGTCTCTCATGTTAAAAAAAAATCTGTCCTTAAATTGTATATATGGCACTGGCAGAAAAATGCATGTTGGATTTGAGTTCTGGTTTTTGAATTGAGCATATGTCTTCTAAGATGAACATCATTCGCTTTTATTGGGACGTTTGTTGAGTTTTGAGTTCTGGTTTTTGAATAAACTAAGCGGATCTTAATGAAATGAAAAAATAATAGTATATTTAAAGGTTGATATATATTTGTAGTTGTAGCGTGAAGAACCTTAAAGTAAGGTTAAAAAAATGGCAGGTTAACTAAAATGTTACTGAAAATGATATATTTTTTTGTAATAATTTATGTATATATATACTTATAACATTTTATGTGTATACCCAAAATGTTTGTCTTCCATTTTTTGTGTATCTTTAGTAATATTTTCAGTAGTCTACCATTTTATTTTACCATTTGTTAGTCTTCTTCTCAGTGGAATTTCCATGATATAATTGTCACTAATGGGGTTAGAATTTTATATTAGGAGGTCCTTATTAAATTATAAATTTTTGGGATTCTAAATATATTTTTACCATTTTATTAGCTAACAATCACTAGTGCACAGAGCAACTAGTAGAGACCATGGTTCATGTATGCCTTTGCTACCCCTCGTAATAAAATTTCTTAATGTATCAAATTTGTATCGCTTTAGTATTCATTGACTTAGTTTTCGGGTTCAATCCTAGACAATCCTCCCCCTTCTCCTAATCAAAATATAATGTACAAAATTGTATTGAGATTTAATTCGGTTGACACTATTACAACAACCTAAAATATATAGGCTTGAGAGTCTATTGTAACCTCATTGAGGTTTTGTTTTTGATAAATGTACTTTTGGCTGAGAAAAAAATAGAAGAGATTAGAGACCGTAAATTCGAATATGTTAATGTAATCGCCTACAATTTAAAAAATAAACATTTTTACTGTTTTAAAAGGAATAATTGTGAGCACATTGACAAGTGTACCACTTTGATTTGTTTCCTCTACCAAACTAAAACAATTCACTTTGGCTTAGCTAGTCATTACTTAAAATATTAACGATATGATTAATTATTCAGAAACATTAATTATTGCATTCTTTAGCAAATATAGTTAATAATTAATTCAGAAACAAATATTGGATTATTCACATGTCGTGGTGGGTTTTGAACTTACACACACTTAGAGATCTTCATCAGTGGAAAAGCATGCACAAAACAACATATTAGTTTTATAGTATTTATGTAGTGGAAAGTGTATCCTTTACTGAAAAACACAAAAAACCCCTCTTTTTATACTTGCATACACATTGAATTGTGTTAGGTACAGTCGTATCCCTAAACTTTTCAAATTTTCATATAATTTTATTTAGTATAAAAGCTTTGACTCATTAACATAAAATCATGCGTCTATCCCTAAACATGCGGAGTATTTAAACAGTGGCAGCTTTTACTCATGTCTCTGTCTTTGCACTAAAATCCAGACAATCATATCAGACCATCTTCATAAAGATCAATGCCATGAACCCTAAAATCTAAGAACAACTTATATAAAATAATCAAATGAACCAAGTGCATAAAGACAAAAAAAAAATGTACATATATATGTGTAACACACGAACTACTGTCTTTCCAGTTCAGTTCAGATCAGATCAGAACTGCAGAAAAGAAACAAAGAAATTTCTGGGTTTTTGAGAACATTTGGAAATGGACGAAAGGCTACCAGGTTTTTGCATTAAAGGGAGTGGAAACAACAACAATGGGAGCAGTGGGACGAAGTGCGGGAGATGGAACCCTACGACCGAACAGGTTAGGGTTTTAACTGAACTGTTCCGGTCGGGGCTTCGAACACCGAGCACCGATCAAATCCAGAAGATTTCGACTCAGCTTAGCTTTTATGGGAAGATCGAAAGCAAGAATGTTTTCTACTGGTTCCAGAATCATAAAGCTAGGGAAAGACAGAAGCGTCGAAAGGTCTCCATTGATGAAAATGACTTCATTTCTCGAGACAACATCAACAACAAGATTTCTTCGTCAAAACGTAGGTTTTTGTCCTAAAAAATTGTGTTTTTTTTAGTAGATTTTCCTTAAATCTGATGTTTTTCTTTGATTTTTACAGGGTTTTTTGAGGTTATGGAATATCAGTCGGATCAAAGGGTTATGGAGACTTTACAACTATTTCCATTAAATTCCTTTGATGAAAACGAGCAAGAGAAGCTGAGATTCCATGCAAACGAATGTAGGGAAGATTCATTGTTTCCTTATATAATCAATAACTCAGAAATGGATCTTCCACCATTGGATCTTCGTTTAAGTTCCGTGTAGGTTTAGCCATGATGAAACTAGGGTAGAAATAATTTTAATGTTGTAGTTGAAGATTTTTACGTTGTAATGTTATTTTATCTTTTTTCTTTCAAAAAGAAAAACTGTTAAATATGGAAAATTATGACCTTTTATTTAACACAGTTTTTAGTCAAAAGCAGGGGATTGGATATTTTTAGAGGATGATCAGTTAAATCTGTTAATGTGATTATTTGGCAAGTGAAGAATTATAGTAACGACTTGGATGAACTTTCTAAAATTAAAAAACAGCTAATATAATGAAATTACAAAGACTCGTTTGTCCTTCACAATTTTTTGTCAAATCAATTAATACAGTCTATTATTAGCTAATATAATTTATTATCACCTAATATAATATGCTATCAACTATTCACTAGTTGTCAAACATGACCTGTGTCTATTTTTGAATCATGACCTTATAAACGGAGAAAACTGAATTCGAAAGGTCATCTCCATAATAGACTTATGAAATATTTGATCCAGATTAATCGACCAATAAATTAAATATCTATAATTATAAAATAAAATAATAAGTATGCTTCGACATTCCTCCTCTATATGCACATAAAAAGATTTAGTTTTCTTACTCTCCAAGTTTTACAATGTTGGATTCGATTTTCAATGAAATTAATTGCTTGAAAATTGGAATTTTGCTTCCTCTCATGAGAAATGTTTTTTTAAACAAATAAGAACTGTTTTTGTCTTCCTTGAAATCATAAAAAAATGTATACTATATGTATAGATTCTACCTTGGTTCTGCTTCCAATCTTTGAATTTCATGTGTGTGTATATAAATAAATATATAGTTTGTCTTTGATGTTCCAATAGTTTAATTAGTTTATTATCTTCATAAAGGAGATCAAGATTAAGAAATGATCAAATGTGTTTTTTTTTTCTATTTTTTATTTCTTATATAAATATAATTTCATGTTGAGTCAATGGTTGTGGTGATTCGTTTCTGACTCGTGAGTAGGTTGCGTTGATGAGAGCGACTGTTGATCGTGTTTGCAGAAATAGTTTTAGATTGTTGTATGCATGGTGCAAGAATTCGTGTTTTTGTTAGAGTTCTGATTGTATGATGTGATTTGTTTTTGTGTTTTATGCATCATTGTATTTTCGAATTTATTTTCAGATTTTTCCTACGGTTTAAGTAGGTCTTTTATCAATAAAATTAATTATTCTGTGGGGAAAACAACGTGAAATATGTTCTAATTATGGATTGTATTAATAGCATGGTTACATTTGATTTGAATCTGACCTAACTTGCCCTAAACACCTATAAAAGATGAATATTGGGTTAGAAAATAAGGTTTAGCCAATATAATTGTACTAACTTTTTTAAAAAAATAATTTCTATAACCAATCATGATTTGCCACGAGTACAAATACTTGTGTATTTTTACCTAAAATTCATGTCATATTAAAGATATCCAATCCAGCCCAAACGTGTTAGTGGTCCAAATGCTCTATTTCAGGCTAATCACAGAGGACCCAATTTGCAAAAAATGTCCAAAATCTTCATCCCATTGTGCCCACAACATTCTCTTCATTGTCTCATAGGTTGTTTCATGTGGGGGACCTTAGAAAAACATGTTACATTATAGTTTTTGACAAGCCATTTTATGATCACACACCTGGCAATGCAACAAATGGAATCTCTACTTTCCTTTTGTGTCATCAAGCATGAACCTTTTGGAACTTATTGGCTAATATTTTGTGGTCATTTGCCATTGCTAGTGGGTCTAAACCAATTACTTATTTCATGTGCCATTGATCAGACATTTGTTGGTACAAAAATGTTGAACCTTTGCAAAGTTCTTTTTTTTTTCAGTCTTTTTGTGAATTAGTGAATGGATGCACAAACTTTGATTTGGGGTTTGAGAATTGAGATTCAATGAATACACCTAGGGATTATTTGTATTCTATTTTGACATCATCATTTGGATTTGGATATATAACTTATTCATTTAGGTAAAACTACAGAAATAGTACCCTACCTATTTTCACGTTACTATTATTTTTGGCAAAATGATACATAACATTAGGTTTTTATTTTGTTTTGGTACCTTCGTCGTTTAAAATTAACGGAAATGGTGACGTAGCTTGGGTTAATAACAGTTTTAGTCCAAAAACTTATACAATCTTTCAATTTAGTCTAAAATTCTATCAATTTAAACATTATTTTAATTTTTGAATTAAAATTGTAAATTCCTTATTTTTTTCTTCTTCCAGAAGAACACTTTTTCGGCTTTGGGTTTAAAAAACATGTGTCGCTAAGTATAATCAAAACTTTAGGATTTGGGGATTAAAGAGGGGTTAATGCGGGGTCCATTGGAGGACCCAAACTCCACCGTCGGGATACCGGCAAGAATGCGAGGGGGTGGGAAAGGGATGAGACAAAATGGGATCAGAGCTTTGCAAACCTCTCTCGGCGAGGATATATATATAAGTGTTTTGGATTAAATTGATAATATATATAAGTGTTTTGGACTAAAACCGTGATTATATCAAGCCACATCTGCATCTCCACCAATTTTTAATAGTCATGTACCAAAACAGAACAAAAATATAACGTTAGGTACTATTTTACCAAAATAATAGTTTAGGTACCAAAACAATAACGTAGGAATAGGCGGGGGTACTATTCATGTAGTTTTCCCTTCATTTTATTGTTTTTTTTCGATTAAGCCTGTGATGAACTTTAATTAAAATTAAGATTTGGAAATTTTGTTATTCTTGTTTTTTTTTCTACCTAAATTTATGGTCTGGTCCTTCTATTATGATCGAATTCGATATTTGGATTTGTATATATAACTTATTCAATTGTTATGCCTTGCAACACAAAAACATACATGTTATTATGAGCTAAATATGTCATTAACAAGGATGGAACCACATTGATGGTCGGAGGTCCCCAATTTTATGATTAATTGCATTTTAATTATTTGATAACTTTTATACAAGTGGAAATAAGGCACATCTTTAATTTTTATGGTTTAATTTAATTTTAAGATCTTGTCAATTTTGAAAAATTAATAAAATTAAGCTTTAATCCCCAAACTTTTCATGATTTAATTGTTTTTAGTACTATTGATTTTGAAATTGGTAAAATTAAGTATTAACCCCAACTTTCCTGCTTTAATTACTTTATAAGACCATCCAAGTTTCGAAGTTATGAAATGTAGCCCCACATAATTTATTATAGTTCTGTCCCTAGTCATTAAGATAAAATCCGTTGTTAACTTTTAAATTCAGAAATCGGAATAGTTAACGAGTAAGCTACTAAGATTAATTAATGGCACTATAAAATTAAGAGTAGAGCACATAAAAAGTCACTAAACTTAGTAAAAAAAAATTGGCCACTAAAGTTTTAAAAGTCAAAATGATAATTAAACTTTATCGATTTGTTACAAGATGATCTTTTTGGCTATTAAAGTTTCAAAAGTTACAAAATGATAATTAAATTTTATCGATTTGTTACAAGATGGTCATTGTACGTTATAAAATAGTGATGGGTTTCGATACATTTAAGGATCATTTATAATAATTTGATAAGTTTTAATGATCATTTTGTATAGTTTGATAGTTTAGTTACCATTTTATAACATTTCGATAAGTCTAATGACCATTTCTAACTTTCAAAACTTCAATGGTCAAAATGATCACTTTCGCTTGCCATAAGCAACAAGGAAAAAACTCATAGTATGGCAAAGGCAAATAGAACTTCTGCACATTTTCGTTAATTCATGAACAAGATCAATATAGACATATAAATTCATGGATCCATACATCTCAATAAAAAAAATCAGAAGTAATCGATATATTTCTCGAAACAAATGAAAAAAAAACGAAAGATGAAACATAAAATCATGGATCAAGTATGCTCTCTCGGGCACTTGCTTAAGAATAAAAAAGAGGAATCTCATGTAAATGCCATGGAATAAGGTTTGATCAATTCATAATAAAGAGACCAAATTATATATCATATGAAATTATAAGGACTGGATCTTCAATTTAATCATACAAAACAACTAAAACCATCATTTGACCAATATTTCAACCTTATCAACCTTAAAAGTTAGCGATTAAAAGGTTCAAACTTCAAAACAGAAGACTATTCAAACAAACAAAAAAACATTAGATTTCACCATAAAGAGTTAAAATATAACCCAAAACTAATTCATGACATATTGCATGAATTCAACGTCAGATTCAACGGCGGCCATAGTTGCAGGCGCCAACACAACTTCCAGATCGACGCCACCATTGCCCTCCCGCCCCGGGAAAGCCGAGATCTTGCCGTCAAATTTGTTGGCGCCGCCGCTCCTGACCGCCAACGGCCGACCCCAACCGAAATCGTTGTCGTACATAGGGAACCTCGGGGAACTCCCCATCGTCATCGACGCGCCGTCGAAGTTCCCCAACGGGAAACACCGCGGGTTCTTTTCCCAGTTATGGATAAAACGACGCACCGTTTCGTCGTCGTGGGCCCTCACGCTCTCGTTCAGCTGCTGCGCACACCAGCGCAGATCACGTGATGTGACGTCACCTGCTGACGCGTACGTTGGAATGCTTTGAATCGCGTTCCCGAAGTACAAAGGGTCAAGCTTCGGGTTCAGCCTGTGACGGCAATTCACCGCCATTCTAAACGTCGTCGTTTTGGAAGCCGGAAGTTTCCTCGCTCGTGTCACCGCTCGCCATAGGAGAGCTGAAAGTGACTGAAACGACGAAATCTCCGCCGTTTTCGAAACCGGAGCCGTTCCGGTGAAATACTTGTCGTTAATTTGCTTCCCGATAATTTCAACGGCGTTAAAGTCGCCATTAACGTTGCTATTGTTAACTTTAGCTTTGAGTTCCGAAATAGCTTCTCTGCTGAAACTGAAAATTCTCTCCCGTAACGGCTCGTTTTCGTTGAACGTAACTTTGGGTCCTCCTTCCGGGACTTGTAAAATCGCCGGCGAAATCAGAACCGAGTCCCGGGTAAAATCCGGTTGCCTCGCGATTTTTTCAATTCTCTGATTGTTACTATCGTCACTAATTCTTCTGCAAATTTCAGCGAACGTGTTGAAGAAATTCCAGAACGACGTTCCGTCTGTCACCGCATGGTTAACCGAGCAACCGATGAAGATTCCGTCGCCGAGCTCGGTGACTTGGACGGCCATGATTGGTTTAAGATGGCCCTTGAAACTCACCGTCTTGTCGAAACAGAAGAACCCCTTCACGAACTGCGGAACATGGAGTGGACCAATGACGTCACGGATAAACGAAGCCGTACACGTTGCATGGTGGAATTCGACTCCGGCATCGTTGCAGGTGATGTAAATGTAACCCTTTTCGTCGGTGTAAAGACGGCCGGCGAGGGGAGGGAAAAACGACAGCGTTTTGGAGAGGGATTGTTTGAGGAGAGGAATGAGTGAGTTGGTGGGGATGGAAGGGCGAGTGAAGAGACAACCTTTCTGGATATAATGACAAGACAACATGGGGAGATCGGAAACAGAAAGCTTGAGGTGTCCGAGAGTTGACGTTTGGTCGGGGAAAATCATGGTTTTGGAGACCAAAGTTACAGGCAAAGCTGAAGAAGAAGAAGAAGGCATGGTTTGTTTTAGGAGGGGAATTGACTCTCTTCTGTTTCTTTCGGAAAGTGTTTGATTGGGAGAGTGAGGGAAAAGTGAAGGGACTGGGAAGGGTATTTATAGGAATGGGGGTGCATGCATTTTAAAGAAAGAGAAAGTGAGGTGCTTGCCTGCCTATAATCTTATTTTATTAAATTCAAGTAATGCTTCTTTGGCTTCATTCTATTTCCCTACTCTCACACATCAAATCATTTAGATTTTTATTTTAAAAATTACATTAAATTATTTAGATGTTTTTAACCGCCAGATTAGACGAGATAATAAGAATTTTTCTTACTTTAACATTAAAATTTTCTTTTGAACATAATTGTACAAAGCAATTTTAAAATTTATGATTAGTATCCACCTTTAATATAGGTCAACAGAACATAAAAAATTAGTTATTAGGTTTGCTCGAATAGATAACTTGGAAACCCAAAAAAATATTTAGATGTTTTTTTGCTCTTGTCTCATGTGACTAAATTCTTTTATATTCTGTTTAAATTTATTTTGTTTTAAGTCTCGTTAGGTTTCGGGCTATTCAGATTTATTATAGTCTAAATTAGAATATATTTAAATTATCAATTCCCTCATTTGAGCATTATAATTATTGTTGTAATTATGGACATATTAATGATTGTAATTATAATTTCATTTGTGTATTATACTTATCGATTAGGATTATAGTAGTAGAAATTTATTAACTTTAAAAAATAATGGTGCTATTTGGTAAATAAATTTTTGAGCCAAAATTAAAGGTTTAAATCATTCTGAGAGGTTTGACCAGCCAAGTTCAGTAATATAGATGTTTGATAAATATATGTTTGTAATAGTAAATTGAGGTGAAACTTTTAAAATTGAATAAAACTCTTTTTACGAGCTTTTTGAGTTAGATGTTTGAATAAAAGAATTGTAATAACTCTTTTGTCCTTGACAATTTACAAAAACATATATTTAAATAACATAAATTTAAACAACTAATAAAATTTAAAAGATAATTTTATAAATAATAAATTGATATATACATCTAAATTTTAATGAATATTAAATTATATTAAAAAATAATTTTACAAATAAAAAATTAATATATAAATTTTCATATATGCTTAATAATAATATTAAAAAATTAATTTTCTTAATTTAATTAATATTAATAGATGTAACATATTATTACCTAATAAATTATTCAAACAAATATTGAATATAATCATATCATTATATGTCATATAGTTTGTTCAAATAATCAAACAGCTATCCGCTATCAATTAATTTTACCAATCACTTTTATATAATTAGTTAAAGCAATCCGCTAGTCGAATAAACTGATGTTATTCATTATCCGCTTTCAGCTAATGTAATATGTTATCCACTAATTGCTATACATGGTCAAAATTTAAACTAAATTTTGGATTCAAGTAATTTATAATGTATTTTCCATATCATCACAATTAATCTAAAATAATTAAAATTTCCGTTTGTAGATTGATTTCAAAGTATATTGATGATGTAATAACAATGAAAAATCTCTATGATAAAAAAAAAACAATGAAAAATCTCAAAATCCCCGCCACTTGTTAAAACAATGCAAATTAAGGTTCTTTACCCTTTTATTTTTTTAATGTTCAAGTTGTTATTAATTAATTCTAATTAATAAATTAATTAATGATTTTGAGTATACAAGTTTGCTGTTGATTGAGCTAGCGGGTCATGAAAGAATTCTGGAAGTTGAAGTAAACTTTATCTAGTTGAGGAAAAGTAACACTAATTTTTCAAGTTAGAGGATAAGACAAATAATTTGATACATAAACTCGAAATTTAATTCAGTTAATCTATAAAAAAAATAATATTTGATACATTAACAACATTAACGACATATAATTCTATACAATATCGGAGAATTCGATATTAACATCATAATTTTTTTATAACTACGCACACTTAAATTTATTTTTAATAATGTAGTATTATCTGATCCGCTGACGAGATATAAAATAATAAAATATCCACCAATCATAAAATTATTGTAACAAATGGTATTGAACAAGTTGGATCTCCAAATCTTAAATATTTTCAACAATTTTCTTATGTCTTAGATTGAGATTTTTTAATACAATCCTAATTCTTGGGGAGATTTTTACTTCATATCTCAGGAATCTATCAAAGCTTATATAAATCTTGGATTTATACACAAAGAAAAGCCCACATATACGAGATTTGCATGCCTCTCACCCATCCATCCAATCCATACACCAAATCTCTTCTTATTTGTCATTTTGTTTTCAGATTTCATTGGCATATGTTTTAGATTATATGTCATATAAAATAAATTTGTCAATTTTGACCCGAAATTATATATTTACTTCGAATAACTTTAATCTGAACCATACAATTCAATCTAATTTGACCATAGAAGTCAAAAAATGTTTATTATTATTGAATCCGAACTTAAAATGGACTCGAATCGAAATGAATTGAATAAATACTCTGAAATGACAAAAAAATGAGATTATTGGACCCGAAAGACTTCACTAGAAAAACTGAACTACTATGACCCGAAATGATCTAAACTCGAAATAAATCAAATATGAAATAACTAAAAAAAATGTAAAACTTGAATTGACCAAACTTAGATTGATTTGATTCGAAATCAGCTAGACTTGTCCAATTAACATGTATATATATTTTCATATAGTCCATTTTTATCTTACGGTTCATGTTCAAGATTTGTGACTATTTCTTTCAACAATGTTGTCTCTAAGATTTAAATTAATATTTTTTCTATACGAGAACAATGTATCTTATTGCTACATGTTACATTTTTTGGTGTATGTGTGTATATTATTTTAAACAATTGATTTATTTAAAAAAAATCAATACTTTGACTCAGGGATGGACCCAAAAGGGGCTGGATGGGGAAATCGCCTCCCTAAAAATATGAAATTCATATATGATCTAGAAGTTTTTTTAGAAATTTTTTATTAAAAATTCATTTTCGCCTCCTTAAAATTTTATAGATTTGCCATTAAACATAAAATCTTGCGTATGTCCCTTTAATTTAAAATAACATGATTGGCGGGGAAGAAATTTCAATAACATTCTCAAGATTCCATGACAAAATCAAAATATTTTCATGCAAAAATACTAAGAATCTCAGTTGTATTTAGCTAATCTTGAACTGTCTCATCTGATTTTAATCAAAATTTTAATAATCATTAATAATAACCATATGTTGTACTACTAATTATTAGCCCAATTATTATTCGATATACAGTTGAAAGTCGGTTAATTAAGTTAGGAAAGAATCTCTAACAATCGCCATTTCTGATTTGTCGGCGTCTGAGATTATTATTCAATGTTTTTTTTTTATTATTTCTTTATTTTAAGTTCGATTGCATGTTTGTAGCTTACTTAATTGTTTGACTTGGATAAAATCATATTTTAAAGATTAATTTAATGTTAATCATAAACAAAATGGGGACCTGGCAAATTGCCACGTGTATGACAGTTCATTATTTTAATTATTTGTTTTAGTACATTCAAGTGAGTGTCGTTGCAGTGAACCTAATAGCAAGACAGTTCAAGAACAACCATGAAGTCGGTCAACAATTAATCCGGGTACATTCGAGTATCTGCTGGAATTTTTAGTTAAGGTTCATGTAAGAATTTTTTTAATGTTTTTCTTGATGAGAATTTTAAAATGAAAATAATAAAATACTACTTATATTTTGACGTAAAGAGATGTTATGTGTTGGTTTAATTATTTTTAAAAGTGTTTATTTTCGGTTTGTGTTTGTTTAAATTTTTAATATTGTGTTACTGTTATTGTATTTATTTTTGAAGGTGTTTGTGTTCGTTTATTTAGTGTTCGCAAACATATTTGTTTAACATTTGCAAACATATCCGTTTATATGTTCGTCAAAATAGTGAGATTACACCACTAGTCCTTAAGCTCCTTAGGCTTTACAATTTGAAGTCCAAAGTTCACCATGTGTTCAATTTAGTCCCTACCTTCACCAATATTTAAAATGTAAAAAAAATAAAATGAAAAGGAGAACTGGATAAACGAGCTTGTTCATGAACATAAACGAACCGAGCACACATTTTTTCTTGTTCGTTCGTTTATTAAACGAACAGTTCATACTCGTTTATTTAGCTTAATAAACGAACATAAAACGAACGTTATACGAATGATTCACGAATAATTCGTCGAACACTCTGTATGCAAAAACGATGATGTTTATTATAGGAGATTCGGATTCGAACACATGTGTATGCAAAGTGTGTGTACCTTTGTCAAAGAATTAAGAAAAAGTATGAACATATACAACCATGTTGTAACACCCTAATAAAAATAATAATAATAATAAAATAGAAGAAAAAAAATAGAAGAGAAAGAAAAGATTTATAGTTGTGGGGGTTTGAACCCCTGTCCTATAGCAATATGGATAAAGGTCTTAGCCATTTGAGCTAAGATCATTCTTAATCTAAGTTTGACTCGAGTTAATTTTAAATTATACTTGTTGAGTATATTCAAAAGAACAATATAGATATTCGATTGGACCCCTCAGCTACCCCCAATTATTATTGTCTGTTGAGAGTTTAGATAACCGAGAAGGTTCTAACCCCCACGTCCTCCAACCACCACCCGATCTTACTCATCCCGGCGCCGTGTACGTCACCGCTGGCAACAAACGGAGCGGCGTCACACCCCGATCGGATCCCTGGCCACCACTCGCGCAACGGCATCGTCGAGTGCCGTGAAATCTCTGTTGAATAATCGGCTAAAAAGGGAAATCAAGGGCTTTTGTTTCGCTGGATTTCCACCACCGCTTGCTCGTGGCGTGCACCGTCCACCGTTGTTGAACCGCCGTCTCACCCCGACCATCCTCCTGCTCTCCACTCGCGGTCGTTGTGCGCCGTTCACCGTAGAGACCCTTTTGAAGGTTCGGCGGAAAAAAACCCAAATGTTGCTCCGCTTTTCACCGATTACCACTCCGTCCGTCGTCCGTTCGAGGCGAGATTGAGGTGGTTGAACTCCCGTTTCAGGAGGAGCAAGACCCCTAACTTTCCTCGCCATTTCAGTCCGATTCGAGGTTGCCGGCGTTCATCCGAAAGGGTAAGTTCGGTAAGGGTTTTGCTTTAAATCTGGGTTGTTTGAGTTATGAGTTAAGAAACTGAATTTTTTGGCTTGATCGGAGGTGTTTTCGACCATATTGGCCGCGCGTAACCTTCACGCGCCGTCAAAAGCAATTGCCGGCAGCCACAGCGACGTTACCGATTTGGACCGGCCCGACCGGTTGAACCAGTCCAACCTTGAACCAAGCCGGTGGGCTCAAACTCAGTCTGACCAAAGTGGTCCACTTGAATCTGAACAGGCCTGTTAAGGCCCAATGACCTTGGGTCAAGCCCAAACTCGTGTCTGACTCGACCCGTTGACCGAGTCAACTCGACCGAGTCAACCGAATTAACCTGACCGAGTCAACTCGTTCGAGTTAACTCAGTTGACTTTGACCGTTAACTGCTGATGTTAGC
Organism: Hibiscus trionum; assembly: GCA_030270665.1. Lineage (NCBI taxonomy): Eukaryota > Viridiplantae > Streptophyta > Magnoliopsida > Malvales > Malvaceae > Hibiscus > Hibiscus trionum. The sequence continues at coordinate 61,852,638 of BSYR01000017.1, forward strand.
ATGATGTCAGTGTTGACTTTAACTGTTGACCGCTGACGTCAGCGTTGACTTTGACCAAAAAGTTGACTTTTTCTGAAAACTCATATTTTATGTTTTTCGACGTCCTGAGTCCGTTTTTGAAGTCTGTTTCGTCAAATTCAAACCCGATAAGTTGTTAATCAATATTTGACCTTTTAATTAAATTTGATTTCTGTGTTTAAATTCTGCTTCTGATGTAAATTGTTTTACCATGTATCTGGGGTAACGAGGGACGTCTAATTCGGGCTCGAGAGCGATCGATTGGGGCTTCAAGGGTCGACCAGTGTAGCTCGGAGTCGAGGTAATGCCCACTACTTCTTGTGTACTATAATAAACTTGTTAACTAAAATTTAATGCATGAGATATAGAATAAAGTATAATACATCATAAAAATATTGATAAGAAACCTCGTGTAAAAATTATGAATTATATGACACGTATAACTGCTTAAGAACTGTAAACTAATTGACAACTTGGCTATCTCGATATACATGTTAAAACCTCAGATAATGAAACCATTTTCATAAGGGGCTCAATTTAAGAGTGAATTCGATGGATGGAAAATATGCGTATTTTCTTTCAGTAACTATCAAGTAAATCTGAAAAAATGAACTATGACCGACTCTCTGATCTAATGAGTGACGTCGATCTGTCCAAAAACATGCCCTTGTGCTTGATCGGAAGGTGTACTCCCTGGCTACCGTTACACTGAAAATATGTATTATGTATATGTATATATATATATATATTTGAATTGTTTCGACTAAATTGATCATGAGCATATGACTGATGTTCCTCGGGCGCTATATACATATTTTAAATGTCGTGACCGAGCTAAACATGTGCACATGACTGATAACTTATGATTCTGGAAGACGTAACATGTTTCAGATTTTTTTTAAGTATGATAGTTCTATCCATCTAAATTATGCTTAAGCACTTGATTGAGCAACATGATCTTTGATTTTTGTTTTACCTGATTAATAGCATGCTCTTTGATTACTATTTACCGAAAAAAAATTCATTGTTTTATGTTTACCGTAATTGTTGCTTCTTCTAAATTTTGAAATTACGACATCAGCGGTTATTGGGATAGGTTATGAAGATACCGCAGGTTCCTCAGCTTCGGCGAGGGTAATTCCTTACTGTTATCGTTACAGGTTCCTCAGCTTCGGCGAGGGTAATCCCTTACTGTTATCGTTACAGGTTCCTCAGCTTCGGCGAGGGTAATTCCTTACTGTTATCGTTACAGGTTCTTCAGCTTCGACGAGGGTAATTCCTTACTGTTATCGTTACAGGTTCCTCAGCTTCGGCGGGGGTAATTCCTTACAGTTATTGTTACAGGTTCCTCAGCTTCGACGAGGGTAATTCCTTACTGTTATCGTTACAAGTTCCTCAGCTTCGGCGAGGGTAATTCCTTACTGTTATCGTTACAGGTTCCTCAGCTTCGGCGATGGTAATTCCTTACTGTTATCGTTACAGGTTCCTCAGCTTCGGCGAGGGTAATTCCTTACTGTTATCGTCACAGGTTCCTCAGCTTCGGCAGGGTAATCCCTTAATGTTATCGTTACAGGTTCCTCAGCTTCGGCGGGGGTAATACCTTATTGTTATCGTTACAGGTTCCTCAGCTTCGGCGGGGGTAATCCCTTACTGTTATCGTTACAGGTTCCTCAGCTTCGGCGAAGGTAATTCCTTGCTGTTATCGTTACAGGTTCCTCAGCTTCGGCGAGGGTAATTCCTTACTGTTATCGTTACAGGTTCTTCAGCTTCGGCGAGGGTAATTCCTTACTGTTATCGTCACAGGTTCCTCAGCTTCGGCGAGGGTAATCCCTTACTGTTATTGTTACAGGTTCCTCAGCTTCGGCGGGGGTAATACCTTATTGTTATCGTTACAGGTTCCTCAGCTTCGGCGGGGGTAATACCTTATTGTTATCGTTACAGGCTCCTCAGCTTCGGCGGGGGTAATCCCTTACTATTATCGTTACGGGTTCCTCAGCTTCGGCGAGGGTAATTCCGCTCAGACCTGAAGTATTTCTTCGGGATGGTACCTACGTCCATTGGGATTAGGTCAACGAGTGTATCGTAGCAATCTCGTGAAACAACATTTTCGGAGTTTAACCAAAGAGCAGTTAAAATAACACCAAATTTATCGTCTCCCTTCATGACCTTAAGGAAATCCTACAAATGCTTGACTGATATTTAGAAGTTTAAAATTTGTTAAACCATAATTGATATTGCAATTTATGCCTTGCCTCATACCATTTGATGTACGGATGGAGGATCAACACATGCATTATATATATTATTTTGTTCAAACGTTTCTATTGCTCAAACTGTTGGTTTTCATATGATAGCACGAACCTCTTAATTGATACCGTATATTTTATGGTTGTTATAGATATAATTTTAGAAAATTACATACCAGATTTGAACAACATGTAGATAAGAAAGAAACAGAATGAAAAATAACCCTATTATTGCTTGAATTATGTGCCTGTGAAATAAAAGGTCACCACATTGATACAATTAGCGCTATTGGGACACACTAAACTTTCAAATTTAATTTAATCATTCACTCTATTGATCCATTGATTTATATGTTTCTTGCTTGATACTCAGTGATCGATTAATGAACCGTCAATTTTAGAACTTGTTACTTTTCAAAACATCATGACAGTGGTATGCCTGCATGTCCTTACAACATCATTTGATAGTATTGTATTACTGAGATTTACAAAGCTCACGTTGTTTTTCTATCGCGAGTTAGAAGAAATCCATCGTGGTATAGTGATCGACATTTGTGGTTGGAGTTCTCTCGGCTTTTCTTTTGAAATACAATATTAGTAAAGTTAACCGACAGGTATGTCGTGTATTGTTTCATGTCCGAGTATGTAAAATGTTTCTGAGTTCCCGTCACATGCTAAATAAGTTCTAGAAAGGTTCGTATTAAAATTTCTAATGCATTTAAGGGAAAATATTTTAAATGTGGATTTGTACTGTGGGTCGCTCTTGTGACCCTAAGGTGACCCCTTAGGATCCGTGGTAACGCATAGGCGGGGCTAGGGGGTTACATTTAGTGGTATCAGAGCTTAGAGTTGCGTTATTATGGGTATATTGGCCGATCATTTGTTATAAGGCTTTTGGTCTGTGCATGCCCCTAGATCACAATCGTACTCCTTCGAGCTGAAACTTCAAAGTTAAACCTTTTTTTCCTGAATTAAGTGAATCTAAGTATTATGTTCATTATATCTCGATTTATGCTGTCATGGAATGCTTGTAACGTTTGTCCGTGAATTGAATTAACGTGGTGAATATAAATGATGGAGAGCATGAGATGGTTAATGCGTGTGAAATTGAATATCTGATTCAGATTGGGATAAGGTGTTTGATTATGTGAGGTAACCGATATAAAATTTTATGTAAGGCTATTCGACTATAATGATGATGTTTGAGAATATTCGTATGGATATCTGATAAAAATAATATGAATTCAAAAGAAAGGTGTCCATGAATGCGATAAAAGTGTAAATTTTGTGGTGACTCAGTTATATACGAAGGAACCAGTTGCTTGAATATTTCGTTAAAGGTAAGTAACATCTGTTTAAAACTTTGGTTATGTTTGATCGGTTTAAAGAAAGACATTTTGGGGAAAAAGTGGCACACTGTACCGTTATATATATCTTACCGGTTGAAATATGATGTTTACATCCTGATTCAAAAAGCTATGTGGGAAGGTTCTTGTCTCTGATTGAAATAATTTATAATAATTGTTATGAGACAAGTGTTTGTTTAGCACCATATAAAGTTCGATATGGATTCACATACCGTAATTTGATCAGTTGGTCTGATATGTATGATGGGATGACTTTGGGTTCAAGGACATTCCTAATGATTGAGGACACTACGAGATTGATCCGTGATCGTCCAAGAGCCTCGAGAAACAAGCATACCTTGATGGATAAGTTTCAGTAATAGAATGAATGAAAGAGCAGTTTTGCATTTCTCTGACATTGGTAAATTTCGAGGACGAAATTTTTTTATAGGGTGGGAGAGTTGTAACACCCTAATAAAAATAATAATAATAATAAAATAGAAGAAAAAAAATAGAAGAGAAAGAAAAGATTTATAGTTGTGGGGGTTTGAACCCCTGTCCTATAGCAATATGGATAAAGGTCTTAGCCATTTGAGCTAAGATCATTCTTAATCTAAGTTTGACTCGAGTTAATTTTAAATTATACTTGTTGAGTATATTCAAAAGAACAATATAGATATTCGATTGGACCCCTCAGCTACCCCCAATTATTATTGTCTGTTGAGAGTTTAGATAACCGAGAAGGTTCTAACCCCTACGTCCTCCAACCACCACCCGATCTTACTCATCCCGGCGCCGTGTACGTCACCGCTGGCAACAAACGGAGCGGCGTCACACCCCGATCGGATCCCTGGCCACCACTCGCGCAACGGCATCGTCGAGTGCCGTGAAATCTCTGTTGAATAATCGGCTAAAAAGGGAAATCAAGGGCTTTTGTTTCGCTGGATTTCCACCACCGCTTGCTCGTGGCGTGCACCGTCCACCGTTGTTGAACCGCCGTCTCACCCCGACCATCCTCCTGCTCTCCACTCGCGGTCGTTGTGCGCCGTTCACCGTAGAGACCCTTTTGAAGGTTCGGCGGAAAAAAACCCAAATGTTGCTCCGCTTTTCACCGATTACCACTCCGTCCGTCGTCCGTTCGAGGCGAGATTGAGGTGGTTGAACTCCCGTTTCAGTAGGAGCAAGACCCCTAACTTTCCTCGCCATTTCAGTCCGATTCGAGGTTGCCGGCGTTCATCCGAAAGGGTAAGTTCGGTAAGGGTTTTGCTTTAAATCTGGGTTGTTTGAGTTATGAGTTAAGAAACTGAATTTTTTGGCTTGATCGGAGGTGTTTTCGACCATATTGGCCGCGCGTAACCTTCACGCGCCGTCAAAAGCAATTGCCGGCAGCCACAGTGACGTTACCGATTTGGACCGGCCCGACCGGTTGAACCAGTCCAACCTTGAACCAAGCCGGTGGGCTCAAACTCAGTCTGACCAAAGTGGTCCACTTGAATCTGAACAGGCCTGTTAAGGCCCAATGACCTTGGGTCAAGCCCAAACTCGTGTCTGACTCGACCCGTTGACCGAGTCAACTCGACCGAGTCAACCGAATTAACCCGACCGAGTCAACTCGTTCGAGTTAACTCAGTTGACTTTGACCGTTAACTGCTGATGTTAGCATGATGTCAGTGTTGACTTTAACTGTTGACCGCTGACGTCAGCGTTGACTTTGACCAAAAAGTTGACTTTTTCTGAAAACTCATATTTTATGTTTTTCGACGTCCTGAGTCCGTTTTTGAAGTCTGTTTCGTCAAATTCAAACCCGATAAGTTGTTAATCAATATTTGACCTTTTAATTAAATTTGATTTCTGTGTTTAAATTCTGCTTCTGATGTAAATTGTTTTACCATGTATCTGGGGTAACGAGGGACGTCTAATTCGGGCTCGAGAGCGATCGATTGGGGCTTCAAGGGTCGACCAGTGTAGCTCGGAGTCGAGGTAATGCCCACTACTTCTTGTGTACTATAATAAACTTGTTAACTAAAATTTAATGCATGAGATATAGAATAAAGTATAATACATCATAAAAATATTGATAAGAAACCTCGTGTAAAAATTATGAATTATATGACACGTATAACTGCTTAAGAACTGTAAACTAATTGACAACTTGGCTATCTCGATATACATGTTAAAACCTCAGATAATGAAACCATTTTCATAAGGGGCTCAATTTAAGAGTGAATTCGATGGATGGAAAATATGCGTATTTTCTTTCAGTAACTATCAAGTAAATCTGAAAAAATGAACTATGACCGACTCTCTGATCTAATGAGTGACGTCGATCTGTCCAAAAACATGCCCTTGTGCTTGATCGGAAGGTGTACTCCCTGGCTACCGTTACACTGAAAATATGTATTATGTATATGTATATATATATATATATTTGAATTGTTTCGACTAAATTGATCATGAGCATATGACTGATGTTCCTCGGGCGCTATATACATATTTTAAATGTCGTGACCGAGCTAAACATGTGCACATGACTGATAACTTATGATTCTGGAAGACGTAACATGTTTCAGATTTTTTTTAAGTATGATAGTTCTATCCATCTAAATTATGCTTAAGCACTTGATTGAGCAACATGATCTTTGATTTTTGTTTTACCTGATTAATAGCATGCTCTTTGATTACTATTTACCGAAAAAAAATTCATTGTTTTATGTTTACCGTAATTGTTGCTTCTTCTAAATTTTGAAATTACGACATCAGCGGTTATTGGGATAGGTTATGAAGATACCGCAGGTTCCTCAGCTTCGGCGAGGGTAATTCCTTACTGTTATCGTTACAGGTTCCTCAGCTTCGGCGAGGGTAATCCCTTACTGTTATCGTTACAGGTTCCTCAGCTTCGGCGAGGGTAATTCCTTACTGTTATCGTTACAGGTTCTTCAGCTTCGACGAGGGTAATTCCTTACTGTTATCGTTACAGGTTCCTCAGCTTCGGCGGGGGTAATTCCTTACAGTTATTGTTACAGGTTCCTCAGCTTCGACGAGGGTAATTCCTTACTGTTATCGTTACAAGTTCCTCAGCTTCGGCGAGGGTAATTCCTTACTGTTATCGTTACAGGTTCCTCAGCTTCGGCGATGGTAATTCCTTACTGTTATCGTTACAGGTTCCTCAGCTTCGGCGAGGGTAATTCCTTACTGTTATCGTCACAGGTTCCTCAGCTTCGGCAGGGTAATCCCTTAATGTTATCGTTACAGGTTCCTCAGCTTCGGCGGGGGTAATACCTTATTGTTATCGTTACAGGTTCCTCAGCTTCGGCGGGGGTAATCCCTTACTGTTATCGTTACAGGTTCCTCAGCTTCGGCGAAGGTAATTCCTTGCTGTTATCGTTACAGGTTCCTCAGCTTCGGCGAGGGTAATTCCTTACTGTTATCGTTACAGGTTCTTCAGCTTCGGCGAGGGTAATTCCTTACTGTTATCGTCACAGGTTCCTCAGCTTCGGCGAGGGTAATCCCTTACTGTTATTGTTACAGGTTCCTCAGCTTCGGCGGGGGTAATACCTTATTGTTATCGTTACAGGTTCCTCAGCTTCGGCGGGGGTAATACCTTATTGTTATCGTTACAGGCTCCTCAGCTTCGGCGGGGGTAATCCCTTACTATTATCGTTACGGGTTCCTCAGCTTCGGCGAGGGTAATTCCGCTCAGACCTGAAGTATTTCTTCGGGATGGTACCTACGTCCATTGGGATTAGGTCAACGAGTGTATCGTAGCAATCTCGTGAAACAACATTTTCGGAGTTTAACCAAAGAGCAGTTAAAATAACACCAAATTTATCGTCTCCCTTCATGACCTTAAGGAAATCCTACAAATGCTTGACTGATATTTAGAAGTTTAAAATTTGTTAAACCATAATTGATATTGCAATTTATGCCTTGCCTCATACCATTTGATGTACGGATGGAGGATCAACACATGCATTATATATATTATTTTGTTCAAACGTTTCTATTGCTCAAACTGTTGGTTTTCATATGATAGCACGAACCTCTTAATTGATACCGTATATTTTATGGTTGTTATAGATATAATTTTAGAAAATTACATACCAGATTTGAACAACATGTAGATAAGAAAGAAACAGAATGAAAAATAACCCTATTATTGCTTGAATTATGTGCCTGTGAAATAAAAGGTCACCACATTGATACAATTAGCGCTATTGGGACACACTAAACTTTCAAATTTAATTTAATCATTCACTCTATTGATCCATTGATTTATATGTTTCTTGCTTGATACTCAGTGATCGATTAATGAACCGTCAATTTTAGAACTTGTTACTTTTCAAAACATCATGACAGTGGTATGCCTGCATGTCCTTACAACATCATTTGATAGTATTGTATTACTGAGATTTACAAAGCTCACGTTGTTTTTCTATCGCGAGTTAGAAGAAATCCATCGTGGTATAGTGATCGACATTTGTGGTTGGAGTTCTCTCGGCTTTTCTTTTGAAATACAATATTAGTAAAGTTAACCGACAGGTATGTCGTGTATTGTTTCATGTCCGAGTATGTAAAATGTTTCTGAGTTCCCGTCACATGCTAAATAAGTTCTAGAAAGGTTCGTATTAAAATTTCTAATGCATTTAAGGGAAAATATTTTAAATGTGGATTTGTACTGTGGGTCGCTCTTGTGACCCTAAGGTGACCCCTTAGGATCCGTGGTAACGCATAGGCGGGGCTAGGGGGTTACACATGTAGTTACACATGTATATTAAAAAAAGTATTAAGGTATTCAAAGTAGTAGGTATGTAATGTGACATGATGTGTATCCATGAGCCAAATGGTTCTCTTTATTCAACTAATTCAGTTTAATTTGGGTTTGGCTTGGATAAGAATTTTTTGACATGATAATTAGGCCTAAATATAAATTTGAAAATTTTATTTAAATTTAAATTAAAGAAAGCATATAAACAAAGATATTATCACAATTATTATCACAATAAGATCCACTAATTAGTCTAGTGACTAAGAATGTTTATATTGTCCCATCTTGTATAAGTTCGAATCCTGATATGAAAATGTATACCTCTTTATTTAATAAAAAAATATTATCACAATTACCTTTTAATATTATGGATTAAATTTGAGCTCAAAACATAAGTAATCAAGTTTGAAGTCTAGTATATATGGATTGAACTCATTTTTACTAGGTACAAGAGTTTGACTGAGTACATTAATCCAAGCAATTTAATTTTTATTTTATAATTAAAATCAGATTTTAAAAGTGAAACTAGTTCAAACGTTCATTTAAATTTAAACTCGATTATATTTGATGTATGTGGTTCAAATTCTTTCTTATTTAACATATGTCGCTAATGATTTATTTTTTTGAATAGTCTAAAAGTGATTATAAAATAATATCTGCTCATACATATTATTAATCTTTTGACAATGCTTGTACACCACTTTTATCCATATTTAAATTCTACCCTCCAATTATATATAAAAATAACTCAATCAATGGTTGTTCACCAAACACATCCCTTGATTTCAACATTATCATTTAATTAACCCCATAATTTAAACTTTATACTACGCACGTAGAATTAAACAATGAAGTAAGTCGCCTTTTTAGAAGAAGATTCTAACAATGCATGCATGCCAACTTTTGTCCAACTCTCAACCAACCAATTAATTAACGCAAAAAATACTTAGGTTCCAATTAATTAAGGAATTTTAGTTATAGGTCAAATTGTATGTAATATGACTTGTTTTTTTTAACAGTTTCTACTTGAGGGAGAGGAGAAGGGGAATTTTGCTCCTAATGAATCTTGAACCCACAACTTAAGGGAAGAAGAGGGTGTCAACTGAGAGCTTTAGCCACCTGCTCTAGAGAGATTGTTGACATGATTTGGTTACTTTTAGTTTATATACGTTTCAAACTATGGAATTTCAGTTCTAATCTAAATGGTATAAGTATAATATGATCAAATTATAATACTTTTAAATGATCAAATTAGAGAATATGAATAAAATCTATGACTTATGCATAATATAAGGACTAATAATAAAATTTTATTTAATAGATTTAACGAATACAATTGAGATATGATTGATTTTTTTAAAATTATAGTACATGGACAAAATAACTATGTACACATAGTACATGTAGTAATAGAAAATTTGTGTAACCCCCTAGACCCGCCTATGCGTTAGTACGAATCTTAGGAAGTCACATTAGGGTCACCGGAGCAAACCACATTAAAATTTCAAATTAAAACAAATTGTCAAACCATTTGAAACTATAAATCAAATTCAGAATTTAAAATACAATTTCAAAAAAATCATTCAGACAATAAAACAGAAACTATGATACAAATTGCTAAAACAAGTTTTAGACTCAAATATGAAACAAGATGTGACATACATGCCCCTAATTACACAGGTATTGTACTCCGCAAGCAAAGCCATAGAAACTCCTATACCGACGTTGATAACTGCAACATGAGAGATCTTTTAACCTGTGATGGTAAAAACAACATGAGCTTCGAAAAGCTCAGTAATACAAACTACCAGGAGATGCTAAAAGCACAAGTAGGTAAATGGCAAGCTTAACATTGTCATGATGAACTGGGCAACGTAAGCTCAAATTACGATTCGATAATTCAGTGAAGCATTATATTAGAAGGTAACATAGTTGTTCTTTATTTTGTCACCCGAACCTTAGAAGATGAGTCTAAAGCCAGAGATTTAGAAGAGATTCAGATTCCAAAAGTTGAATCAAGGAGTTCATAGTGGTTTATTAAGCGCGAATTGTAAGTTTACTGAGAGTTTCAACTTTGATACATTAATTTAGTAGGGTATGTTTCAGAATGGGTCAGAAAGTTTTATTAATTTACTTAACTACCCTCCAACCATACGCCAATATGCAGAAACCCAGAATAGTATCCAGAAAGACTTACCCTAGGCCCGTCGGGCGTAGGAGCTTACATAAAGGCTTACCCTAGGCCCATTGGGAGTAGGAGCTTAGGTCCAGAAGGGCTTACCAGCGCTGAGCCTACAGATCTTTATTTATATCTCAAATAATATACCCAGATGAATTTAGTTTATATTTAGAAGTCAATAATATTAGAAAACAGATATCATGTATATTTTTATATCATAAGACATATATCGGATTTATTTTTGTATCAAAAGACGAATATCATATATATTTATGTATTAGAAGATAAATGCCAAGAGTTGAGCTTTCATTACGGGTAACAGAGTCATACTTTTAATTCAGAGCATATAATCTTAGTTTAAAGCAGAGTGTATTTACGGAAATAGGGTACACACTTATGGTTCAATATATTTCTCAGAGACACTTGATAATTATAAAAAATGGAGCATAGAACGTCTGACAATTTTGGACTGATTTCAGAACGAGGTCCCTAGGCGAGGGAGCTCGGTACTAACAGCTCAAACCAACATTCAGAAGTTGGCACATCGAGAACATTAAGATTTCAAATGTATCAAGAGTGATCCAATCATTTAAGCCTACGAGGGCATTTTGGTCATTTCGACCTTTAGGGGTAATTTGGTAATTAGACTATCGAGTAAAAGCAGTGACGTACGGAGTTCAGAAGTTCTGGTTACTTATCAGGTTTCCGATTCCCTTTGAACTAATCACAAACCATCGCACAAGGTTTATTATTTAACCGGATTAGTACACCGCAAGTACTCACTTCTCAGAACTGACTACATTGTATAACAAAAGCTCGTCTTCGCCAAGAAACCACTGAATATACAACGAGAAATCGAACATGTATTCAAATGGTAAATCCCAAGTAATCGGACATGTGTAATGCATCTTAACTCGATCCATAACATCGAATACACTTGAAGAACATGTTGCTCTTACCTTAGACCTAGGTACTTTCTCCAAATAACTTGAACATGCCTTTATATGGTATTCTTCCAACATCACAATAGTTCTCAAAACAACCAACCAACAAGGGTCGTGTATTACTACTTTCAGGACTATTGCCTTTGCTTGGCTTTATTGATAATTCTCATTCCAAGTTTTAGAGGTATTTTCCGTCACCTCGATGTCTGAAGGTGTTTCAATTATTCTGAGCCTCTCGGTTCTTCCAACTATTCATTCATTTCAGATCTCGATGGTATATCCATCATTTCAGATAGTTGACAGTTAGTACCGGAGGATATTTTGCCTTTTAGTCATTACTTTTAGTTCGATCAATTCAGTCTTTTCGATGTTTTCAATCCTCTTTAGTCAAGCCGGCTAGTCCGAAATTTTACGCCACTTTGATTAGTACACATATACAGATATACATATATATATTTTTTGTGAGTTATCTTCAGAGATTAAGCATGGTTAAATACAATCAAAGTACTCTACAATTCGAAGATTTAAGCTTTGATCCACAACTTTTCAAGCAAATCAAGGTTTTCAGATGAATAAGCTACTTTACTAGATTTGGTGTCGATTCCCAGATTATTTTACTGTCAGGGGTATTTTTATCCTTCTTGCGCCTCAAGGGCGCTTCCGCAATTTCGTAACGAAGCATTTCGAAAGTTAGATCATTAACAGACAATCATATTTAGAGTATAGCAGTCTTATTAATTTTTCTTGGATATCAGAAGTTCTTACAAGTTCCATATCTTCCTAACCGAGTAATCAAGTCTTACCTAAATACTAACCTTTTTTCTGAAATCAACGTGACTTTAACAGAATTTATCATATACTTAACATGATCATACAGTCAGTTATCGGATACTAACATGTTCCATAACACTTACAAGAGGTAGTAGTGTATTACCTTAACTCCGAGCTACATTAGTCGATTCATGATACTCCATTCGATTGCACTCGAACCCGAATTTGACGTCCATCAACAATTCGTATTCAAAGAACTACGAATACATTTAGTCACACAATATCCTATTTCAGTCCTTATTCACAGTGCTCTTAACAGAATAAATAAATACATAAACAAATTCGGGTTCAAGGTCAGATTCAAAGGCTTTCGGTCATAATTTCGCAAAACGAGCTTCAAAAACGGACTTGGGACGTTGAAAAACATAAAACGAGAGTTTCCGGAAAAGTTGGCTTTTTAGTCAATGCTAACGTCATGCTGATGCCGTCAATCAATGGTCAAAGTCAACACAGACGTCATGCTGACGTCAGCAATCAACGGTCAAAGTCAACACTGACGTCAGCAGTCAATAGTCAACTGAGTTAGTTCGGACGAGTTGACTTACTGAGTTGACTCGGGTTGACTCAGACGAGTTGACTCGGGATGACTCGGACGAGTTGGCTCGGGCTGATTCAGATGAGTTGACTCGGACAAGTTGACTCGGGCTGACTCGGACGAGTTGACTCGGCTGATGTAACCCCCTTTGTCCCGGTCTAGATGACTAATCGGTCCGAGTAGGCTACACGGGGAAAACTGAAGTGAAACCCGTTAAGGCTCCCCCTTCGGTTAGCAACCCTATAAAATTTCTTTTATTATTATCTTGTCTAAATGGTTTTATTACATCCTATATGAAGGGTCAACAACGGAAGCAACAAACAAGGCAATCAACTCAACATCCTAACAAAACAGTCCACTTTTAGCTTATTAGGCAGGCCGTTTCGAAACACCCAAGGAGTGTATCGAAACGCCTTGACTTGGTCAACTGGCCTAAGTCAACACGAGAGGACCGTATCGAAACGGTGGTCAACCGTTCCGAAACACCACCAACGGTCAACTTTTCGTGGTCAACGACATATTGACCGTTTCGAAACACCAAGACCCGTTTCGGTACCTCAATTTATCGTCAAAATCTCAGATTTCCAGTGGCAAAAACGTACCGAAACGACCCCTATGCGTATCAAAACGCCTGGCCAGAAACAAGAGGCCGTATCGAAACGAGACCAACCGTTTCGATACACGGGCTGCGAAAAGGCAGATTTTAGCTGGTTTTTGGTACATGACAGCCCCAAAACTCATCCAAAATCTCCAAGATTCATCATGCATCAATTCTATATGAAAGGCACCCTATATAGACATACTTAGCACACATCAAACATGCAAGAGCCATACATTTAAGTATCAATAGGCACAACAAGAATTCATACATAACAAATCAAGATTCAAGCTTTAGACAAATACACATATAACATCAATAAAGGGATATAAGTCCAATCACAAGACAAGCATGCATCAAGTAAATATGGTTTACAATCCATACATAGAGGCATACACAAGGCCAACACAAGTTAAACAATTTAGCATGCTCAACAAATCAAAACATCAACTAAGGAGTTTGACACCAACTCCTACAAGTCTACACCCCAATCGTCTAGGCATTATTACGATACATAAATCATACTTGAGCTAAAATGAGAACTCCAAAAGCTCATCCCTTGCCCACTTGCCTCCCGAACTCTAACGATCTACATGTTGGAAACAAAAGAGAGCGTAAGCCAACTAGCTTAGTGAGAGAAGCTCTACAATTCAACAAGCATGCAGTTTTCAAAACATTTTTCAAGATTGACAATTAAACCAATGGATGCACGAACGACTTTCTCAACAAAACTACACATGGTTTGCATATGCACAACCAACATACACACACGGTGGGACTACACATCACCATTTCGACTAGTAGTTTTCCAATGGGACTACACATCAAAGTACTTTCCTACTAGTCACTATCGGTGGGACTACACATCACCGTAGTTAAGATAACCATCACGTGAGGCTCGACTTCACACGACTACACAATAACAACTGTATAAGACAATTCAAGATGCACATGATAATCACAACACATTGTCATTCATCCGCACATAACAAAGTATAAGAGTAGAACTTACACTCGGTTTTAGGTGAACCCTCTAGGTCCCACCCAAACCCCCCAAAGGTTCCATTTCGAACACAAAGCAAAGATTAACAATTCTACTCACCGTTGCTACCCAAAAGAGAGCCGAAATCCAAGCTCAAGTCACCGAAATCTCCGGATTTGTCCTCGAAGCTTCACCAACCAAATTCCTTGCTTCTAAACAATCAAACACACTCTATTAATCACCAAAACAACCATAATCCACTGTTGTAACTCATAACACCAATTAAGCATCAAATCAAGCCAAGAACACCTACAAAACTCCTATTTTCGAGCATCCCTATTGCACATACCAAAACCCTTGATTTCAACTCCTTTAACTCCCTTAAATGCTTCCAACACAACCCCTAGCTATCATACTAACACCAGCCTTCAATTTCCTACATAAAACACCCTCAAAACCAACCTTAAAACCCTTCCAAAAACCCCTCAAAACCCAAATCCGGGAATATACATATATATAACTCTTTAAAAATCACATATGTTGGACCTCATGGTTAGCAAACAACTCACACATCAATAACAAATCAAAATATTTAGCTAAATACCATAAAGGTAGCATTTTTAACTAAAATCCTCAAAACTTCAAATTTCAAAAACATGGGCAATATTGAAAACTAAAGGTACTATCTTGTAGAGAATGGTGAGGACAAGTCAAAAACGAGTTTACCTTTGAAAAATCTTCAACAATGAGCAAGATATAAGATGGAATAGTAACCTTAAGGGGGAAGAGGTTTTTAACGTTGGAGAGGATGGAAGAGGAGAGAAGGAGATGATGAATAGTAAAGTGTTTGAAATAAGAGGGTGTTTATTTTAGAAGTTCCAAATAATTACCATTTTGCCATTAATGAATGGCTATCACCAAAAACCTTAAATTCTAAGAGATTTAGGGTTCTAATTAAATTTCAAAATTGATCCAACACATAAAACGAATTTTTAAGACAAAAAGGGAAACCCGAAACAATATTTAAATATTACTTTCACCCGACCCACGAACTCGGGTGTTACAGCTGACTCGGGTTGATGGGTCGGGTCGGACTCGGGTTTGGGTCGAACGACTCGGGTTTGGGTCGAACGACTCGGGTCGGTCTCGGATTTGGGCTTGGATTAGAGGGCTCGAACCGGGTTGGGCCGGTTCAGGAAATTGGGCCATGCGTAAACCGGTCCACTCACCCTGAGGCTTGCGGATCGTCGGACGATCGCCAGGAAAGGTCATCGGAGACCCCCAGACCTCACGTTTCTGCCGGAAAAGAGAACCCGTTAAACTAACTTCAAAACCCAGCCATCAAAACTCGAAACCAGCCGGAAAATCTCACCGAATCTTACCTAAAATGAACTAGAACGGTCAAAAATGTGTGCTATTTCGACGAGGCCCTTGCCGGAGTCGAACAAACAAACGAATGGTCAGGTTTTGTACGGCTCAGAGCGGAGAGTTCAACGGTCACACCCACGACTCGAACGGATTCCTCCACCGGCTAGGAACAGAGGGGGGACGGTCGCGACATCCAAAATCGCCGAGACTTCGAACCGTAATATACTGTGAACGACAGCTCAACAATGCGCGTGCTCGGTGGCTGGGTGATCGGAACGAGACGACCTACACGCCGGCAGTGGCGGTGAAGACGACCACGGGTTCACCAGAAATTGAGGGAAGAATGGTTCGGTGAGAGAGAAACACGGTTTGAAGTTAAGAGACGGCTGGAATTAATGAGGTAGGTGATAAGTCAGATGAGGCTTTGATTATTTTAGGTACACTACAAGAAAGGTTCAAAAGAATATTGGGACCCTTAAACACTTGAAGTTGTCTATATCTTAGTTAGTTGGGTTACCAACCTAAAAGTATGAGGTCGCGGGTTCAAATCCCCCAACCTCCAACTAGGTCCTCATTTTCATTCATTTCTCTTCTTTTTTTTTTTATCTTATTAGTCGGGTGTTACAATTTGACCCCATATATATCTCTAAATTAAAGACACATTTTAATTAAATGAGTCGAGTGTTAAAGAGCTTGATGTTTCTTAAATAAGGGTTTTAATCTTGTGAATAGAAACACAACCTTGAGTGTCAACAATCTTTAGAGTTGGTGGTTAAAAGCTATTAGTTGGCATCCTTCCCCTTTTCTTTAAGTTATGTGTTTAGTACATACGAGGAGAAAAAATTACTCTCTCTCCCTCCCCTAGGTAGGAATTGTTAAAGGATAAAAAAAAACCTTGAGAGAGTCCTATCTCATTGAGAAATCGTTCTAGTTTGACTTCAAATATAATTGAGACTCATATGATTATCATACAAAATCTCCTTGAAAAAACTAATATAGGAGAAATTATATCATGAGTGTGGATTACCACACCAATCATAGTCCCAACTAATAAAAACAACCCAATTTATCATTTTTTCTATGCCATTAATTCAGTTATATAATTTTTAAAAAGTTGTTTTCAAATGACATGTAAATTAATTAGTGAGATTCATTGATTGAAAAAAAAATGATGGGAGAAAAAAATGATGAAGAAAACAAATTTCATTTAACATGACTATGACTGATGTGATAAGCCAGACCTATAGTATATTTTTTTAAAATATAGATTCATAACTAGGACACATTTAATTAATTAGAACATAAAATTATGAAAATGATAGTACTTATCCATATTATTATTTAATTTACTAAATAATTACTATGTCACACGTATATTAGATAACAACTTGATGATCGTTATGAAACAAATCTCACAATCTCAAACCCCCTTTACTTAAATTCAGTCATCGAACGGCTAAAACAAAACACGTGATAAAACGAAAATACATCTAAACCGTCCAATTTAAACGGTCACATATTGCATGAACTCGTGATCCGACTCAACCCCCGCCATCGTTTCTGGCGCCAAAACCACCTCCAAATCAACGCTACCGTTCCCTTCTCGTCCCGGAAAAGCCGAGATCTTGCCGTCAAATTTGTTGGCTCCGCCGCTCCTAACAGCCAACGGCCGACCCCACCCAAAATCGTTCTCGTACATCGGGAACCTCGGAGAACTTCCCATCGTCATCGATGCGCCGTCGAAGTTTCCCAACGGAAAACACCGTGGATCCTTCTCCCAGTTATGAATAAAACGGCGCACCATTTCGTCGTCGTGAGCTTTTACGCGTTCGTTCAATTGCTCGGCGCACCAACGAATGCTGCGGAACGTGACGTCACCCGCCGATGCGTACGTCGGGATGCTTTGAATTGCATTTCCGAAGTATAAAGGGTCCATCTTCGAGTTCAGCCTGTGACGGCAATTCACCGCCATTCTAAACGTCGTCGTTTTGGAATCCGGAAGCTTCCTTGCACGTGTCACCGCCCGCCAGAGAAGAGCCGAAAGTGACTGAAACGACGAAATCTCCGCCATTTTTGAAACCGGAGCCATTTCAGTGTAGTACTTGTCGTTACTTTGCTTCCCGAGAATTTCAACGGCGTTAAAGTCTCCATTAACGTTGGCTTTGAGCTCCAAAATGGCTTCTCTGCTAAAACTGAAGATTCTCTCACTCAACGGCTCGTTTTCGTTAAACGTAACTTTGGGGCCACCGTCGGGGACTTTCAATTTCGCCGATGAAATAAAAACCGAGTCCCGTGAAAAATCCGGTCGCCTTGCGATTTTTTCAATAGTCTTGTTATTGTTGTTACTGATATTTCTGCAAATTTCAGCGAAAGTGTTGAAGAAATTCCAAAACGACGTGCCGTCTGTCACCGCATGGTTAACCGAGCATCCGACGAAGACTCCGTCAGCCAGCTCGGTGAATTGGACGGCCATGATCGGCTTGTAATGTCCCTGATAACTAACCGTCTTATCAAAGGTGAAAAACTCCTTGACCAACTCCGGAATATGAACCGGACCAATGACGTCACGGATGAACATGGAATCGTATTTGGCATGGTGGAACTCAACGCCGGCGTCGTTGCATGTGATGTAAATGTAACCTTCTTCGTCGGTGTAAAGACGGCCGGCGAGGGGAGGGAAAAACGACAGCGTTTTGGAGAGGGATTGTTTGAGGAGAGTAACGAGTGAGTCGATAGGGATGGAAGGGCGAGTGAAGAGACAACCTTTTTGGATGTAATGGCAAGACAACATTGGGAGATCCGAAACTGAAAGCTTGAGGTCTCCAAGGCTGGATTTTTGGTCTGGGAAAATCATGGTTTTTGAGACGACAATCAAAGGAGAAGAAGGCATTTTGATTTCCTTTTCACTTCACTTCACCGTCTGCTCTGGTTTTGGATTTGAGAATTGAGAATGGAGGGAGCTATTTATAGGGAACTGGGTGCATGAATATGGCAGCTTTGGATTAATTCTTCCAGTGATATATTATTTTATTTATTTATTTTATAATTTGACAGGAAAATTTAGAAAGGAATTTTTTTAAGATGAGTTGGAATGCTTTTGCTATTTATCATAATATTTGATCTCAAATAATTGTAATAATTTCAAATCATTTGTCTGAGGGTGATTTTGCTATTTATAGGGTCATTTGTCACAAATAAAATATTTTGCAATAATTGCAATAAGATGAGTTGGAATATTTTAAACTCGACTCTTATATATACACACACGTATAAATTATAATTTAATTGCCATATTTAGCAATTAACGGATAGTAGATAGCAGATTATATTAGTTAATTTGATTAGTGAATTGTGCATACTTAGCTGATTGTATAAAAATATTTGGTAAAATTAACTAATAATTGTTTGATTTTTTGATCAAATAAAATGACATATAAAAATACAATTATGTTCAATACTTTTTTAATAAATTATTAGTATTGATATTGCTATTTATATAAAAATACAATTTGTCTGAGGGTGATTTTGCTATTTATAGGGTCATTTGTCACAAATAAAATATTTTGCAATAATTGCAATAAGATGAGTTGGAATATTTTAAACTCGACTCTTATATATACACACACGTATAAATTATAATTTAATTGCCATATTTAGCAATTAACGGATAGTAGATAGCAGATTATATTAGTTAATTTGATTAGTGAATTGTGCATACTTAGCTGATTGTATAAAAATATTTGGTAAAATTAACTAATAATTGTTTGATTTTTTGATCAAATAAAATGACATATAAAAATACAATTATGTTCAATACTTTTTTAATAAATTATTAGTATTGATATTTTATATATATCAATATTAATTAGATTATAAAAATTAATTGTTAATCATATTTTTTGATAAAACTTTATTTCTTTTACTCCAAATAGTAATCACATAAATTCACATTATTGTCAATTAATGTTGGAGCAAGTAGTTAAGTCTTTTGTTGACATTTCTCTTCCTTCCATAGGTTCTAAGTTCGAATAGAAATCATCTGACCTTTTCCGGTGTCTCTATTTATACCCACATAAAAAATTAAGTTTTGGGTTTATGATATAAAGTTAGGGTTTGTGATTAGGGTTTAGTAAATTTGGAGTAGGGTGTATTTTATAGAGTACAAGATGTAGAATTTAAAATTTAGTATTAATGCTTAAATTTTATTTTTTTAATGTTAAGACACCGAGAAAAGACACTAAAAAGTTGCATAGAAGTTTTATCCCAAGTTCAATATCCAGTAGAGTAGGAACATTTTCTCTGCTTTCCTTCCCTAGATCGTTATTATTGTTAAAAAAATAAATTGACAACTAAATGTCATAAAGATATCAATACACTTAGATTATTGTAAATTAATCATTTCCTTTCTCAAAATTTCCCCTAACATTTCCGGGTCCTTTCCTTTATTTTTCTATCCAAAAATAAGATAGCATTTATAGGCAACTTATACAAATATTCTCTTTTTCATAATTAATTAAAAATATAACTCTCTTTCGGTGCATGTAAGGCGAACTCGTTTTTATAGGACGTGAGTTTCAAACTCGCTTTTAACAAAACGCGAGTTTCGTGTTGAGTAAATTAGTAATAAAGAAAAAAAATTAATTTACCATGTTTTTTTACACAGAAACTCGCTTCTAATAAGACGCGACTTTAAACATCGCTTTTGGTAGGACGAGAATTTGAGCTACTTAGACTAAAATGGTGTCATTTTTTTAAATAATTAAGTTTGAAGGTTATTTTTTTTAATTAATTATTAAAAACAGAATATTTATTTAATAATACCGCATTTATAACCTTACCCACAAAACTTTTTGAAAAATTATTCTATAACCAATATATCCACAAATTTCAAATAGATTCCAAATTCCCTGGCAAATCAATTTCTTTTCATGAAAACCAAACTTAAGAATCCACTATAATCTAAAGTTTTATATGTTGGATTGGTTGTCATCAAGCAGTGTCGGCTAAGAATCTCAACTGTTTTAGCTAATCTTGAACTGTCTCATCAGATTTAGTTTGGTCTTAAATTATTATCCATTGTTTTATACTACATTAATGCCTTCTTCTAGTCATTTAATTAACTGTTTATTTTATTCAATTACTAGAAAAGGTCGGTCCATTAACACATTTTTTATTTGTCACATGCGGGAATTATTTATATTGATCAATGGGTGTTTTAAAGTATTTGTGTAATTTACTCATAAGCAAATTGCAGGAATAAAATTAAAATTTTGTATTATTTGACTTATATGGTTTATATAATAAATATATTTTTAAAGATTTTGAAGGGTGTTTGACATATGCCACGTGTGTGACAGTTCAAGACCAATCCATGAAGGATTTCACTTGCTTTGATTCATATTTTTAATTACTTGTTTAATTAATTAATCACTATGTCCAAGAGGATGGGATATTAATTAATGGAGTGGGAGAGTTGAGAGGTGTTGCGGTGAACCTTATCGTATTTATATGTGCGTTATATTATGAGTGAGTATTTGATTAAGTCAAAATGTTTGAGTTAGTCGAGTTGACGAGTCTTATTTTATAACTCAAATTTTATTTAAATTTTTTCGATCAAGTCGAGCTTATGAAATTCGAGTTGAGTCAAGTCGAGTTGTTCAAGTTGATATTCAAAATTAATTGTAAATATTTATAATGTTACTATACTAATTGGTTCTATTTTAAACGACTTTCTATAACCATATATGAATATATTTTTTTCATATGTGATATACATATATCAAGTAGAGTTGAGGGACTCGACTCGAACTTGAATATCAACCCACTAATTACTGAAAACTTTGAGTTATTCGTGTCTCATTTTATAACTCAAACTTTATTTTAATTTTTTTTCGAGATGAGTCGAGTTTATAAAATTACAATTCGGATTAAACCGAGTCAAATATTTTTACGTCAAGTCAAAAAAATTATTTTTTTGGAATCGAATTTTATTTACCATGCGGTATACGATCCCTAAGGCTATATGCAAATAGAGGCAGTCCAAGATATCTAACTATGATTAGACTCAAATTTGTCCACCAACAGTGACAAAAGACAAGTGAAAGACACTGTGTCTTCCAATCGAGAATTCATGCAAAATTGTCAATGAAATGGACAAGTCAAGAACCATTCCCACACTTTGTTGGCTCATGACTCATTAGATAATGCACTTAACCGGAATCTTCATTCCTTGAACTGGTCCTTTTCTTGTCACCATTTGCTTAAACTCTATATTGGGAGAAATTTAATCATTATAAGAGTGGCAGATCTAGAAATTTAAAAATAGAGATCTAAAATGATTTTTTTTTTCTAAAATAAGTATGCAAATACTTTTACACATTAAATTAAATTTTTTAAGAAAAAAATTCACACTAATTAAAATGTATTTCTGAAAAAATAGGGATACAACTGCTTTTCTAGGTGACCGTATGAATCTGCCACTTGATTATAGCAATTTTAAGATATACTTCATGGAAAAATCGATATATATTGAACTTATGAACCCTAAAAAGGTAAATAATTAAGGAATAATGATGATGCAATGATGTGGAAACTAAGGTATCAAGATTGAGGGGTGTTGAACTCAATTCGAAAGCTCGCGAACTCAGAATTATCAAGTTCAAATTGAACTTGAAATAAAAAATTGGAGCTCAAGCTTTTAAAGCTCAAAAAATTTTAGTTAACATTTATTATTTAAAAAACAGTCCATTAAAGTGAAAAATTTAGAGTGGATGTTTTTATTTTTGAATTTTGGGTATTGATAATCTCAATTATCATGTCCATTATTGCTCAATTTTTTTTATAAAATTATTAAATAATTTTTAAAAAGTAATGATTATTAATAATTTTTTTAAGTTTAATAATCTAGTAGATTATTCTTCGAGTCGCTCGCGAGCTTTACGATTCAGGTGTCGAGTAGCTCATCTGAACTCATTAAAAAGTCGATTCATGTCCGATCGAGTCGAGTATTAATCGAACTTTGACCGAGTCAGACTCGAGTAGTTTACGATATGTCTCGTCTCAACCTTAGTGAAAACATTTGATATACTTGACAAATTAGGTCTAGGCATTTGACAAAACTTCTTTACTTTGTAGCTTGAAGAATTTGATCAATGCACCAATGAATTTGGCACAAGAATTTGAATTTAACAAAAGATAATAAACATATGTTTCAAGTTGTTTTTGATAAGACAAATATCAAAAGAAAAAAAAAATCAATGCCCGTGATTCATTAATATACTGTTATAATATATAGCTTGAAGATCTTCTCCAAATCCTTATCGTCAGGTTCCTAGCTTATATATATATAACCCTCGAACTTTTGAAAAAAAAATCTACAGAATTATCTGAATAAAGTTATCGGCATGGCCAATTCTTCACCCTAGAAAAACTTTTCTCGCTGTGCATGAGAGAAGCAACAGTTATAAAGTTCATTGTTATCTGCAATTGCAGTGAAATTTCTATTGAAATTTATTTGAATGCTTCATAAAGTTTAAAAAGCTATGAAGATATAAATAAGTTTTGGTTCTAGTGATAAAAGATATTATAATTTTATATAAAAAATTTAAGTTTATAAATCGTAAACTTCTTTTGAAGAAGATAAAGTATATATTGTCTGTTGGATTAAAATCCGCAATTATGGGCACATATGTAAAATGTATGTTGCTATTATAAAGTATGACACAAAATAAAGTGACCAATTAAGTTAAGCGTGCCATAGGTATTAAAATGTCATGAAAATAAAAGTGTAGATACCGTAAGATATATTTATAATTCAATGAGGGGCAAATTTATAAATATTAATAGTTGATTTAATAAATCAACTATATAAAGAGGTAGTGGTCCCCAAAAAGTAGGTTAACTTATTTTTCTCTCCTTTCCCGTCAGAGAGTTTTACTTTAAGAGATAACCTATCTTCTTGGAAGACCAATACCAAAGTTTTGGGATTTTCACATCAAGATTCAAGATTTTCAATCTATCAATGAATTCAGGTACGCTTCCGCATTCAGATTATTTAGTTTATTGTTCTTGATGATTTGAAATGATAGATCCTGGGTTAAGTTTCATATCAATTTATGAATTGGTTCTAACAAGTGGTATCAGAGCCACGTCATGTTGAATAATTGAAGAATCTTGTTAGAACCAATTCATAAATTAATATGAAACTTAACCCATGATCTATCATGTCTGTAACCCCCTAGACCCGCCTGTGCGTTACAACGGATCCTAGGAAGCCACATTAGGGTCACAAGAGCGACCCACAATGAAAATACACATGAAAACATTTTTCTTTCTCAAAACACTTATTAAACTGTAAAATCAACTTCTGTTTAAAATATAATTTCAGGAAAACATTTAAACACGTAACAAAAATTTCAGAAAGTGCTTTACAAACTCTATCATAAAACAATACGTGCCATACATGACATACATGCCCACTAACTATACAGTATCGTACTCTAAAGGCAACGCCGAGGGAACTCCGAACACTGATGTCAAACATTATGTCATTCTATATTTCTTTAACCTGCGATAGTAAAAACAACGTGAGCTTGGAAAAGCTCAGTAATACAGAACTATCAAAAGATGCTATAAGCTCATGCAGACATATGGTAGGCATAGCATTTTCATGATGATCCAAGAAGTGACAGTCCTCTTTTCTTTTCCGTTATTTCAGGGAAATGTTATACTTGAGAATAATGGAACTTGTTCTTTATTCACTCATCGAGTAACAGACGAGAATTTTACAAGCTGATAGATTACGAAGATGGAAACAACGAGTTTAATGTCTAGTGTGTCCCAAATAGGTACATATCAAACATGCATAAATGCATACCAATCATATCATGAGAACACATAACAATTCAATGCAAATGTTCAAGTACATACAAAGGTTTACTAGTAATTACCCTCCAACCTTACACCAATATGCAGTCCCCCAAGACTGCATCCATAAGGACTTACCCTAGGCCCGATGGGCATAAGTGCCACCTAAGGGGATGCCTTAGGTCCATAAGGACTTACCCTAGGCCCGATGGGCATAGGTGCCACCTAAGGGGATGCCTTAGGTCCATAAGGACTTACCCTAGGCCCGATGGGCATAGGTGCCACTCAAGGGGAGACCTTGAGTCCATAAGGATTTACCAGCTTGATTAGGGCTGTACCAACAGAGACTTCATAACATAACCCAACAGTATACCCCAAATAGTAATCAGTGTTCAGATTCCAGACATGGGTAACAGAATACATGTGATAGATATATTTTATTCAGAACATCAGGAACGGAAGAATTCATGCTTTTTACAGATAAATGGACATACTATTGAACAGAGCAGACATTTTCAGCATTCATCATGCAAACAGATTGTACCATCATAGATCAAACTAACAGATCATGCTAACAAATTCATCAAACAGCCAGACAATACCATCACAGATCAAACGATCACATACCAAGCATACAGATTGAGCAGACATATATTAGGTAGGCAGAGAATGTCATCATATATCAAGTTCATCAAACATAATATTATTCACGATTAAATTATTATACAATCCATTCAACATAATATATCACACATGGAACACAATAGGTGGGACAGATCTTTTCTTGGAGATACTTGGCATTTACAAAATGGGACATATTAAACTTTTGATAATTTGAACGAATTTCTGAAACGTGACCCCTATTAAAAAGGGTTCATACTAACGGTTTAACTCAGATATTCAAGAAGTGATACATTAAGATCTTTGAGAGTTTAGACGCATCATGAGATATTTAGTCATATAAGCCTACAAGGGCATTATGGTCATTTTATCACATATGGACATTTTGGTAATTTATACCAACATTGAATAAGCAATGGTTCACAGAACTCGGGTATCCTATTTGCTCGTTAGTTTTCTAACCGGACATTCAAGAATTTCAAAATTAAAGTTTTTAAGTTATCAGATATTTTCAGTGATGTTCCGACTATTTAGGCTATCATGGCCTTTTAGTTATTTGACTGTCATGACAAATTTTATACTATGGCACAATCATATCAGAACGAAAGTTATAATTCTCAGGAGCTCTAACAATTTATCAAACCTCCAGAATTTGTTTAATGCGGCATAACCCAACTTGACAGTACTTACCAACGTTCAGATGTGAATGATTTGCGTGTATCAGAACTTAAGACCGGCTGAATTGTATATCTGAACGGTCGCCTTCATACTTTACTATAAGGTTTAGCTTTGAGTAATCAAGCATATAATCCTTGCAAAAATTTCCTACCTTATCTTCATATGGTAAGCGATAGGCATACACGAATCGTTTTTCTTAACACTTAGGGGCACTTTAGCCATTTAAGTCTTATTAGAAAATTTCAGGATTTCATTGGGTGTATAACCACCTATTTAACTGAAATGGGTATTCTGATCATTTTGGAAATTTGGGATAAAGCCACCATTCTTTTTTTTCTGAATTACCATTTGGTACCTCCATCATTCACGTACTCGGTAGAGATTAAGTCGTCTTAATCCCTCTGACCGTTATAGACGATTCATTCATTTCAGAACTTGAAGGTATAAACGTCATTCCAATTAATTAGACATTTAGGTGCTCGAGGGTACTACAGTCTTTTTGGTCATTACAATTATTTCAATTAATTCGCTCGTTACTGTCGTAAGGATCGACGTAGGATTACAACGATATTCTCAGATGATTCACCTTTATGTGTTATACAGAGTTCAAGAGAAAATCCAAGTTTGAATCGCACGAATTTGTACAAAAGTGCCGGAGTCTTTCCAATAAATTATACATCTTAGGTGGAGTAAAATTGCTTAGTTAGACAGAATGCAGATTTCGAGTCATTTCTTTATTAGAGGGGTAGTTAATCATTTTTATAACCCAAGGACAATTTCGTAATTTCTTTCATAACCAACATCTCATACTCCACATTCTGAGCATTGGTTCTCAGACACCATTGATAGAGTTTCAGATTTAACTGTATTATTTATTACTATTAGCACTTTCGATACTCCTGGTCTATTAATATTCTTATCCGAATATTTTGATCTTACTGATTCTCATACTTATTTTTCGTATCTGATTCGACTTAAGAAGATATCACGAATACACTTCATCACAAACATGCATGCGTTAACCGAATATCAACATGATCATAAAGCATACCAGAGGTAGTAGTGTATTACCTTAACTCCGAGCTACACTAGTTGGTTCGTGGACGACATTCGAACACACTTGAACTCGGATTCAACACCCCACAACCACGCGGATATGAAGATATGTGAATGCCTTCAATTAAACAAAATCCACAATTAATCCTTAATCACACTACCTTTAAACTAAACAAGAAACACATAAGCATTTTTTTGGGTTCAAGATCATATTCAGAGGCTTTCGGGTCGGAATTTTGCGAAACGGGCTTCAAAAACGGGCTTAGGACGTCGAAAAACATAAAATAGGAGTTTTCAGAAAATTTTGACTTTTGGTCAACGGTCAAAGTCAACGCTGACGTCAGCATGACGTCAGCAGTCAACAAAGGGTCAACTGAGTTGACTCGATGGGTTAACTCACTGAGTCAACTCAACGAGTTAACTCAGTCGGGTCGGATATGGGGTAGAGCGGGTCGGGTCGTACACGGGTCGAGACGGTTTGGGTCTGGTTCATGGGCTGACCGGTTTAACCGGTCTAGCTGGTTCATGCCGGTTCAGACCGGTCCACTTACCATTCGACAAAGTTTCGCCGGCCGATCACTGGAAATTCGCTGGAGAGCCGAAAATGCCACCTTTTACCTGAAAATGAACAGATCTGGGATTACATGGTTTAACCCAAACTACACATAACAGATTATTCACCAAAATCATACCAAAATCTTACGAAGAAGTAGAAAGGTCGTCGAAAACCACGAAGCTCCGTTGATGGCCTTACCGGCGTGGATCGAACAAAGGAGCACCTAGGGTTTGCGTGACTCGACGCGAGCAACCCAGTCGTACCGACGGTGTGGCGAAACGACGGCGACACGATCAGAAAATTTTGGGAGAATAGGCGGCCAACTCGCCGAACTTTCAGGTTGATTTTTGCAGCAAACGGCGGCACGAGAGCGCGCGTGGCCGACGACGGAAGCTTAGAGCGGCGAGGTGCGTTCGCTAGTGCAGGCGGTGGCGTGCGCCGAACGACGGTGAGGCCGGACGAGGGTTCGTCGGAACTAGAGAGGATGGTTCGATGAGAGAGAGATGGTCTGGAATTCGAAAAGATGGGCCAAAATCAAAAGATAGGTGAACAAACACGTTTTTTATTAAATGCAGGTTTAAATGACCATCTCTCGCACAAAAGGGAGACAATATCAGAAGTGAGCCTTTAGCTCAATGGCTCGCACTCTGAATGGTGAGGGGAGAGGTCGTGGGTTCGAGCCCCCACACCCTCACATTCATTTCCTTTTTTTTTCAGGTTGTTACAATTCTTCCCCCTAAAAAAAATTTCGTCCTCGAAATTTTCCAGTCGGAGGAATAGCAGAAACTGTTCTTTCATCCATTCTTGCACTGAAGCTTATCTATCAAAGCATGTTTGTTTCTCGAGACTCTCAAATGGTCATCAACCAATCTGGTAGTGTCCTCAATCACTTAGACTGACTTTGGCCCACAACCATCTCTTTCATACACCTCAGACCAACTTATCAGAATGCAGTATATGAATCTATACAAAACCTCGTACGAAGTCAAGCAAACACTTGTCTCACAACATTTTATTATAAACAATCTCTATCATGGACAAGAAACTTTCTCATCTACCGTAGAAGTCAATCAAACAACCCAAAGGTATATCTTCCAGAATCCGAATTACTCTTCCAAGTTGACCATCAGTTACGGACGAGGAACTTTAACTGAAATTCAAACAAGTACCCAAGGCCTCCCGTAAGGCTTTCCAGAATCAAGATGTAAACATCAAATGTCAATCAGGGATGATATGTATAACTACACAACATGCCACACTTCCAGTGAATTCTTCCTCCAAACCAATCCAACATAACCAAGGTTTTAAATGATTTGCACTTACCTTCAGCGTAAAGGTCATACAATTTTTTTCTTTGTGTATAACGAAATAACTACCGAGTTTACTCTTTCGTCGGGTTCATAGACACCTTTCTTTTAGATTCACACTGCTTTTATCAATTTTTTTTTCATCAAGATATTTTTAAACATATCGTTATCACCGAGCTACCTTACATGTAGTCTTATATCGGTTACCTCATATGATCAACCATTTATTCTTAACCTGATTCAGATCTTTGATTTCACAAGCATAAACCATCTCAAGTTCCTTATCTAGATTTAAATTCAATCATTTAATTCAAAACACAGACGAACGTTATAGACATTTTCTGTAAGCAGATGTTGAGCTATGAAAGGCAGAATACTCAGATTTGGCTATTTAGGAAAATGATTCGACATCAGAGTTTCGGCTCGGAGGAGTACGGTATGATCTAGGGGCATGCACAGACCAGACACCCTATGACAGACGATCGGCCGATCTACCCAGAATGACGCAACTTTAAGCTCTGATACCACTAAATGTAACCCTCTAGACCCGCCTGTGCGTTACAACGGATCCTAGGAAGTCACATTAGGGTCACAAGAGCGACCCACAATGAAAATACACATGAAAACATTTTTCTTTCTCAAAACACTTATTAAACTGTAAAATCAACTTCTGTTTAAAATATAATTTCAGGAAAACATTTAAACACATAACAAAAATTTCAGAAAGTGCTTTACAGACTCTATCATAAAACAATACATGCCATACATGACATACATGCCCACTAACTATACAGTATCGTACTCCAGAGGCAACGCCGAGGGAACTCTGAACACTGATGTCAAACATTATGTCATGCTATATTTCTTTAACCTACGATAGTAAAAACAACGTGAGCTTGGAAAAGCTCAGTAATACAGAACTACCAAAAGATGCTATAAGCTCATGCAGACATATGGTAGGCATAGCATTTTCATGATGATCCAAGAAGTGACAGTCCTCTTTTCTTTTCCGTTATTTCAGGGTAATGTTATACTTGAGAATAATGTCACTTGTTCTTTATTCACTCATCGAGTAACAGACGAGAATTTTACAAGCTGATAGATTACGAAGATGGAAACAACGAGTTTAATGTCTAGTGTGTCCCAAATAGGTACATATCAAACATGCATAAATGCATACCAATCATATCATGAGAACACATAACAATTCAATGCAAATGTTCAAGTACATACAAAGGTTTACTAGTAATTACCCTCCAACCTTACACCAATATGCAGTCCCCCAAGACTGCATCCATAAGGACTTACCCTAGGCCCGATGGGCATAAGTGCCACCTAAGGGGATGCCTTAGGTCCATAAGGACTTACCCTAAGCCCGATGGGCATAGGTGCCACCTAAGGGGATGCCTTAGGTCCATAAGGACTTACCCTAGGCCCGATGGGCATAGGTGCCACTCAAGGGGAGACCTTGAGTCCATAAGGATTTACCAGCTTGATTAGGGCTGTACCAACAGAGACTTCATAACATAACCCAACAATATACCCCAAATAGTAATCAGTGTTCAGATTCCAGACATGGGTAACAGAATACATGTGACAGATATATTTTATTCAGAACATCATAAACGGAAGAATTCATGCTTTTTACAGATAAATGAACATACTATTGAACAGAGCAGACATTTTCAGCATTCATCATGCAAACAGATTGTACCATCATAGGTCAAACTAACAGATCATGCTAACAAATTCATCAAACAGCCAGACAATACCATCACAGGTCAAACGATCACATACCAAGCATACAGATTGAGCAGACATATATCAGGTAGGCAGAGAATGTCATCATATATCAAGTTCATCAAACATAATATTATTCACGATTAAATTATTGTATCATTCAACAGAATATATCACACATGGAACACACTAGGTGGGACAGATCTTTTCTTTGAGATACTTGGCATTTACAAAATGGGACATATTAAACTTTTGATAATTTGAACGAATTTCTGAAACGTGACCCCTATTAAAAAGGGTTCATACTAACGGTTTAACTCAGATATTCAGGAAGTGATATATTAAGATCTTTGAGAGTTTAGACGCATCATGAGATATTTAGTCATATAAGCCTACAAGGGCATTATGGTCATTTTATCACATATGGACATTTTGGTAATTTATACCAACATTGAATAAGCAATGGTTCACAGAACTCGGGTATCCTATTTGCTCGTTAGTTTTCTAACCGGACATTCAAGAATTTCAAAATTAAAGTTTTTAAGTTATCAGATATTTTCAGTGATGTTCCGACTATTTAGGCTATCATGGCCTTTGAGTTATTTGACTGTCATGACAAATTTTATACTATGGCACAATCATATTAGAACGAAAGTTATAATTCTCAGGAGCTCTAACAATTTATCAAACCTCCAGAATTTGTTTAATGCGACATAACCCAACTTGACAGTACTTACCAACGTTCAGATGTGAATGATTTGCGTGTATCAGAACTTAACACCGGCTGAATTGTATATCTGAATGGTCGCCTTCATACTTTACTATAAGGTTTAGCTTTGAGTAATCAAGCATATAATCCTTGCAAAAATTTCCTACCTTATATTAGTATGGTAAGCGATAGGCATACACGAATCGTTTTTTCTTAACACTTAGGGCCACTTTAGCCATTTAAGTCTTATTAGAAAATTTCAGGATTTCATTGGGTGTATAACCACCTATTTAATTGAAATGGGTATTCTGATCATTTTGGAAATTTGGGATAAAGCCACCATTCTTTTTTTTCTGAATTACCATTTGGTACCTCCATCATTCACGTACTCGGTAGAGATTAAGTCGTCTTAATCCCTCTGACCGTTACAGACGATTCATTCATTTCAGAACTTGAAGGTATAAACGTCATTCCAATTAATTAGACATTTAGGTGCTCGAGGGTACTACAGTCTTTTTGGTCATTACAATTATTTCAATTAATTCGCTCGTTACTGTCGTAAGGATCGACGTAGGATTACAACGATATTCTCAGATGATTCACCTTTATGTGTTATACAGAGTTCAAGAGAAAATCCAAGTTTGAATCGCACGAATTTGTACAAAAGTGCCGGAGTCTTTCCAATAAATTATACATCTTAGGTGGAGTAAAATTGCTTAGTTAGACAGAATGCAGATTTCGAGTCATTTCTTTATTAGAGGGGTAGTTTAGTCATTTTTATAACCCAAGGACAATTTCGTAATTTCTTTCATATCCAACATCTCATACTCCACATTCTGAGCATTGGTTCTCAAACACCATTGATAGAGTTTCAGATTTAACTGTATTATTTATTACTATTAGCACTTTCGATACTCCTAGTCTATTAATATTCTTATCCGAATATTTTGATCTTACTGATTCTCATACTTATTTTTCGTATCTGATTCGACTTGAGAAGAGTTCACGAATACACTTCATCACAAACATGCATGCGTTAACCGAATATCAACATGATCATAAAGCATACCAGAGGTAGTAGTGTATTACCTTAACTCCGAGCTACACTAGTTGGTTCGTGGACGACATTCGAACACACTTGAACTCGGATTCAACACCCCACAACCACGCGAATATGAAGATATGTGAATGCCTTCAATTAAACAAAATCCACAGTTAATCCTTAATCACACTACCTTTAAACTGAACAAGAAACACATAAGCATTTTTTTGGGTTCAAGATCAGATTCAGAGGCTTTCGGGTCGGAATTTTGCGAAACGGGCTTCAAAAACGGGCTTAGGACGTCGAAAAACATAAAATAGGAGTTTTCAGAAAATTTTGACTTTTGGTCAACGGTCAAAGTCAACGCTAACGTCAGCATGACGTCAGCAGTCAACAAAGGGTCAACTGAGTTGACTCGATGGGTTAACTCACTGAGTCAACTCAACGAGTTAACTCAGTCGGGTCGGATATGGGGTAGAGCGGGTCGGGTCGTACACGGGTCGAGACGATTTGGGTCTGGTTCATGGGCTTATCGGTTTAACCGGTCTAGCTGGTTCATGCCGGTTCAGACCGGTCCACTTACCATTCGACAAAGTTTCGCCGGCCGGTCACCGGAAATTCGCTGGAGAACCGAAAATGCCACCTTTTACCTGAAAATGAACAGATCTGGGATTACATGGTTTAACCCAAACTACACATAACAAATTATTCACCAAAATCATACCAAAATCTTACGAAGAAGTAGAAAGGTCGTCGGAAACCACGAAGCTCCGTTGATGGCCTTACCGGCGTGGATCGAACAAAGGAGCACCTAGGGTTTGCGTGACTCGACGCGAGCAACCCAGTCGTACCGACGGTGTGGCGAAACGACGGCGACACGATCATAAAATTTTGGGAGAATAGGCGACCAACTCGCCGAACTTTCAGGTTGATTTTTGCAGCAAACGGCAGCACGAGAGCGCGTGTGGCCGACGACGGAGAGCTTAGAGCGGCGAGGTGCGTTCGCCAGTGCAGGCGGTAGTGTGCGCCGAACGACGGTGAGGCCGGACGAGGGTTCGTCGGAACTGGAGAGGATGGTTCGATGAGAGAGAGAGATGGTCTGGAATTCGAAAAGATGGGCCAAAATCAAAAGATAGGTGAACAAACATGTTTTTTATTAAATGCAGGTTTAAATGACCACGCGTTAACCTTAAAGAGCATAAAAGGGAGGAAATATCAGAAGTGAGCCTTTAGCTCAATGGCTCGCACTCTGAATGGTGAGGGGAGAGGTCGTGGGTTCGAGCCCCCACACCCTCACATTCATTTCCTTTTTTTTCAAGTTGTTACAATGTCAAATCATCAAGAACAATAAACTAAATAATTTGAATGCGGAAGCGTACCTGAATTCATTGATAGATTGAAAATCTTGAATCTTGATGTGGAAATCCCAAAACTTTGGTATTAATCTTCCAAGAAGATATGTTATCTCTTAATGTAAAACTCTCTAACGAGGAAGGAGAGAAAAACAAGTTAACCTATCTTCTTGGTATTGATCTTCCAAAAAGATAGGTTATCTATTAAAGTATTGTACAGCTACTGTATATAGCTTTTGGGTTTGAATCTTTATTTAGTATTTAATTATGATTACATGTCATTATTATTATGAATTATAGAATATATAGTTGGCATTTATATATATTCGATCCAGTTTGATCCAAATTTTTAATTTTTGATAGTAAGGTTATTACGAATATATTAAAGTTTTAGTATGTAATATGAATAATTCTTTTATATACTTTTGATTTTGATCTTTAGTTAAAGATTAGTTGTTTTGAATTGGACTTTAATTTTGGCAAATACATGCTTAAGGAATTTTTTTTGAGAAACAATCAAAGATTTCGGTTTATTCGATTTCTGATAGCCCCATTCAGACAACCTTATTTTGGGTTATTTCGGAAACTTAAGTGTTATCAGAAATTTCATTTTTGACTGTTACAAAATTTTAAATTTGAATATTGGTATATTTATGTTATATATTTTGAGATAAATTAATTGACGCATTAAGTCACCAAAGTAACCTCTATTGTGAAAAATATTTTATTTTAAAATATAGAAGGTTTTGTGCATGTAAGTCGGATTATGTTAGTATTAATCGGCCCAAAGGAAGGTTAATAATTAACATTATTACATGTGCAACTATGGTAATAAACATGTGATAATTATTCAGTTTTATATGTGAGCAATAAATCGGCCCAAAGGAAGATTTCTGTTTAACATGTTCTTATTATCAATGTTTGATTACTATACCAAGATATCACTTGCAAGTTAATATTTTGTCCAAAGATGAAATATTAATGGAGTGTCCCTTATCTTGATATGAGGTTTACCTTTATTCAAATTTATTATTATGGTTATCTTTTAATTTGATTGAAAGATAAGACAAATATTTTGAAACAAATAAATTCATATTTTAGCTTCGGACATCTAATATTTTAATAGATTAGTTGAAACATAATGTCACCAAAGTGACCGCTTTTGTGTAGATTAGTTTATTTAAAATATTAAGATGATTATGAGTTTTTGTAATTCATGCGTATATTAATTGGATCAAAGGAAAGTTAATATTTGGCAGAATTACAACGACAACTGTGGCGATAAATGTGTGACAATTATAAGGTATTTTATGTGAGCAGTACGTTAGTCCAAAGATTAATCTATTGTTTGACATAGTTTATTGTCAATGTTTGATTGCTACAACAAGAGTACCGTTTACAATTAATATTACTGTCCAAAGACTTGATATTAATGTTGTGCTTGGTATCTTGAGGGGAACTAGCCATTATTTTAAATTTATTTGTTTACTTATGAATATTTATGTGAGCTTGTTTAAATTTATTTATTTATTTTTGTTCTATATTTAGTTAATTTATCATTTCTTGTCACAATATCTGTTAAATACATTATAAACTCATGTTTAGTGAAACTAATTTCAAGAAATAAGAAAAGACACTTACATATAATATTTGGTTGTATGAGCATAGACTTTGCACCAAGGAAAGAACATTTTGCACCTCTCATTGCGGTAAGCACCTATAAAAGGTATTTTGAGAGGTAAGATCGTTCGAATCGTGTGAGTCTAATGATCATAAAGTACGATATTCTATTTTTTAGGAGCACAAATTTAAAGAAACTACTCAAACTAAGGGTTTCCTTGCCGAAATTAAGAAATGTTTTACCTAAAACATTTAAGGTTAAGATGACATCACTTATGTCTTATTTGATGTCTATGAATTATAAGGGTCAAGGAAATGTGAGTGAGTAGATTATGAAAATTCTTAATATTGCTTCAAAATCTAAGGCACGTAAAATCAAACTCTCTAACAATTGTTTGTTCTTATGATTTTGGTACCGCTTCCTATACAGTTTAACCAATTTAGATTTAATTACAACTTCCAAAAGGAGAAATAGACTCTAATTGGGCTCATTTCTCATTATTTTCAAGAGGAAGAAAAGTTGAAGCATTATAAGTGTAAAAGTACTCATTTGGTTAGTGCTCATTTAGTTAGTGTCTCTAAGATAAGGGCAATAAAAGAAAATATTAAAATAAAATTGCTAATGGTCATACTCAAAAGAAACAACAATAAATTACAAATGGTTGATTTCTTTTGTAACAAGTTAGGACACATGTGAAGTAATTAAAGTTTAAAAGCGAGCAACTACTTCGATTATTTTGAGTGATCCATGGGCTGTAAATTTTATGATCCCACTATTAAGATTATGTTAAGGAGAAATTTATAACCTTTTAGGATGTTGAGTTTGGAGGGAGAAATAAGGTTAGATACATTGTTTTTTGGGGAGGAATTACATTATAATATAATTCCTACTATCACTTTTGATGATGTTTAGGTTTTCACACCTATCATTTATCAAGAAGTGAATCAAGTATCTAAGCAAAACAATGTTGAACAATTGTCATTCAAGATAAAGTAATTATTTCATAAGAACAAACTCAACAACTTAAAAAAATGTGTCATTAAAGAGGTACACGAGAGGAAGGAGAAATACTACTTGGGATTATATTATTGTATTTCTTCAAGAAAATAAGGGTAACAAAGGAATGATAGAAAGTGCATCAATTTTTTTATCAGACCATAAAAGTTCTAACTCTTAAAAGTGGATTGATGTCACTCAATAAGAGTATAATTTTATGCAAGACAATAAAGTTTAGAACTTGTCTCATTACCTTAAGGTGCAAACCAATAGGGATGTAAATAGTAATGTGAATAAGTATAAAGTACGTCTTGTATCTAAAGGATATACTCTAAAAGAAGACATTGATTTTGTAGAAACTTTCTCTCAAGTTTTATTAAAAGACTCTTTCAAAATAATTATTACACTTGTTGCTTGTTTTAGTCTTAAGCTATATTAGATAGATGTTAAGCTTATTTTTTTCTTTCAATGGATACATTGAAGAAACTATTTATATGGTACAATCATAGAGTTGTGTCTTATGATACAATATCAATGATATGTAAATTAAAGAAATCTATCTATGAGCTTTTGTAGGACTCTTATTAATGAAATTATAAATTTCATGTTGATTATCTCATTCGGTTTTGAGATAAATTTGGTTGACACTTGTATATACTACAAGTTCAGTGGGAGTAAACCAAGTGACACTCATATTGCTAAAGAAGATAAGTATTATCTTACTCAATGCCCTAAAAGTAACCTTGAAATTTAAAAAATCCA
Organism: Hibiscus trionum; assembly: GCA_030270665.1. NCBI lineage: Eukaryota > Viridiplantae > Streptophyta > Magnoliopsida > Malvales > Malvaceae > Hibiscus > Hibiscus trionum. Next base: position 61,889,755 of record BSYR01000017.1, read on the forward strand.
AAAGATTCTCTATACATAAGCTATTGAGAATCTAATTTATACTACGTATGTATGCGTTCAGAAATTATGTACATTGTTGGAATGTTAGATAGATATTTAAGAAAATCTAGTATGGACTATTGGATAACAGCCAATAGGGTTATGTGATATCTTCAGAGAACAAAAAATACATGCTCACATGTCGGAGTTCTGGTAAGTTAGAGATCATCAGGTTTACAGACTTCGATTTTAATAGAATATTGATGCAAAAGAATTTTTTCACTTGAGCTGCTAATTGTAGATTGAATAGAAAGACCACTTCAGTTATTTTGTGACAATAAATATGTATTCATTATTCTATAAACAATAGGAACACTTCAAATTTGAAGCACATAAATATTAAGTTTCTAGTTGTTAAAGAAAATTCAGAGTGGTTGTGTGTCTATAGAGCATATTGGTACAAACTCCATAATTGCGTGCATATTAATAAACTGTCACCCTAGGTCAATCATGAGCACACTACTCATGTGGGTGTAATGTTATTTAAGGATATTCTGTAACACTCATGCATATTTTAACAGTATTAAACAAATTTAAATTTAAGGAAAAAGAATTTCAAAAGAAAAATGCTATTGTGGGGGCTTGAAACCGCAACCATTGGACTGATATGCTTGTGGCTTAGCCATTTGGACTAAAGTCAATCTTTGCTTATAGTTCACACGAGTTTAATTTAAACCATATGTTAAGGGTTGAATAAAAATATTAAAAATATGATTTGACTCTTCAGCTACCATTTTTTTTTGAGTTGTTTGTTCGAGTGTGGATAGAACCCAGAAGGTTCTTTTCTCCCTCAGCCACCTCTTTCGCTGCCTTCGTCCTCTCCGCCACCGCCGGGCCGTGGCGTGCACCGCCAGCACCGGCGTGACCGTTACCCTGCTCCGATCGTGCCGCAGCCCTCCACGCGCCGTGATATGCCCCCGTTCACCGTGGAGAGCCGGTTGAATATTCGACGGAAACCCAAGCGTCGCCCTTTTGTTTTCGTCCGATTCCAGCTGCCTCAGCCGTCCGTTCGCGATGCCGCCGCCAGATCCGGGCTCCCGACGTGACGAAGAGAAAATCCCTACTAAGCGACCACCGATCCGCCGTCGTTAAGCTCTTCGCCGGAGTTGCGATGTTTTTGTGCGTTATCCCATCATTTTGGGTAAGTTCCGACCATTTTTTCGGTGTTGGTTGTTAGGTTTTCGGTTTGGTTGAACAAGGCATATCACGAGCTTTGGTTTTCTGGCAGATTGATGCCAATGGAGTCGCCGGTGATGAAGATCGTGAACGCCGGCGAGGATTCTGGTGAAGCAAGGTGAGACCCGGTTTACCTCTGAACCGGGCTTGAACCGATTAAGTCGGTTTGGGCTCAACCAAACCAAGCCCTTTGCAATCTGAACCGGCCGAACCGATCGACCCAAAGCCCAGACCCGACCCAACCTATCGTCCGACCCGACCCGTCACTGACCCGCCTGTCCGACCCGTTGACCCGACCCGCCCGTCCGACCCGTTGACCCGGTTCGAGTCAACCCGTCTACCAAGTTAACTCAGTCTGAGTCAGCACGATGAGTCAGCCGAGTCAACTCAGTTGACCCATGTTGACTGCTGACGTCAGCATTGACTTTGAGCAGTCGACTCTGACCCCGTTGACCGTTGACCTGCTGACGTCAGCGTTGACCTGCTGACGTCAGCGTTGACTTTGACCGTTGACCGAAAAGTCAAATTTTCCGAAAACTCCTATCTTATGTTTTTCGACGTCCTGAGTCCATTTTTGAAGCCCGTTTTGTAAAATTCTGATCCGAAAGCCTCCGAATCTGACCTTGAGCCCGAACTTGTTTATGTACTTAATTTTGGTTAAGAGCTTGTGAGTAAGATCTGATCTTGGAATTTGCGTAATTGAAGGTATTCTCGGTTCCTTGGATGCTCGATGCTGAGGAATGTCGAATTCAGGTTCGAGGGTATTCGAGTGTCGTATCATGAATCAACTGTTATAGCTCGGAGCTAAGGTAATACATTACTACCCCTTGTATGCTTTATGTACATGTTGATATCTGGTTAAAGCATGCATGCTTATGATGAATGTTTTGTGAACTCTACTTAAGCCGAATTCGATACGGAAAATAAGAATGAGAGTCAGTAAGAGTAACATACTCGGATAAGAATATTAATAGATCAGGAGTGTCGAAAGTGCTAATAATAATAATAATACAGTTAAATCTGAAACTCTATCAATGGTGTCTAAGAACCAATGTTCAGAATGCGAAGTATGAGATGTTGGATATGAAATTACAAAAATACTCTTAGAGCATAAGTATGACTAAACTACTCATCTGATAAAGGAAATGACCTAAAATCTGCATTCGACCTAATTATGCAATTTACACTACTCAAGATGTATGTTTTAATGGAAAGACTTCGGCATCATTATGCAATACGTGTGATACAACTTGGATAACCCCTCAATCTCTGTATAACACATGAATGAGAATTTTCTGGAAATATTGTTGAAATCCTAAGTCGACCCTTATGACAGTAATACGTGAATTAGATGAGAATGATCGTAATGACCAAAAAGATGATAATGCCATCGAGCACCGAAATGTCTGATTAATTTGAATGAAGATATACCCTCAAGTTCTGTAATAAATGAATCGTCTGTAAAGGGCCGGAGAGTTAGGACGCCTTAATCTCGTTTGAGTACGTGAGTGATGGAGGTACCAAATGGTAATTCAGAAAGAAATGGTAGATTTATCTCAGTCTAAAAATAACCGAAATACCCTTCTGAGTTAATCGGTAACTATGTATTTGACGAAATTCTGGATTTGTTAATAAGACTAAAATAACTAAAAGGCCATGATAGCCTAAATAATCGGAACATCACTGAAAATACCCGAACTTAAAAGACTTTAATTTAGAAATTCTTGAATGTCCAGTTAGAAAACTAATGAGCAAATAGGATACCCGAGTTCTGTGAACCATTGCTCTCAATGTTGGTATAATTACCAGAATGTCTATGAACGTCGAAATGACCATAATGCCCTTGTATGCTTAAAGGACTAAAGTACCCATAATATATCTGAACTTTCTAAGTTCTTGATGTATCACCTCCTGAATATCTGGGTTAAACCGTTAGTATGAACCCCCTTTTTAAAAGGGGTCACGTTTCAGAAATCCGTTCAAGTTGTCAAGGGTTCAATATGTCTCATTCCGTAAATGCCAAATATCTCCAAGAAATGATCTGTCCCACCTAGTGTGTTCCTTGTGTGATATATTCTGTTGAATGGATTGTATAATTATTTAATCATGAATAATATTATGTTAATGAACATTTCAATTGTTATTGAGATTGCATCACTATGTTAGAAAATGAGATAAAATGATGAACTTGATATATATGATGACATTCTCTGCCTACCTGATATATGTCTGCTCAATCTGTATACTTGGTATGTGATCGTTTGATCTGTGATGGTATTGTCTGACTGTTTGATAAATTTGCTAGCATGATCTGTTATTTTGACCTATGATGGGATAATCTGTTTGCATGATGAATGCTGAAAATGTCTGCTCTGCTCAATAGTATGCCCATTTATCTGTCAAAAGCATGAACTTCTGTTTCTGATACTCTAAATAAAATATGTCTGTTACATGTATTATGTTACTCATGTCTGGAATCTGAACATCGATTACTGTCTGGGGTATACTGTTGGGTTGTGTTATGAAGTGTCTGCAGGTACAGCCCTAATCCAGCTGATAAACCCTTCTGTTAAGCTCCTACGCCCACGGGCCTAGGGTAAGTCTTTCTGGACCTAAGGCATTCCCTTAGGTAGGCTCCTATGCCTCAGGCCTAGGGTAAGACCTTCTGTAAGCAGTTCTGGGGGACTGCATATTGGTGTAAGGTTGGAGGGTAGTTCTTGTAAACTTCTGTATGAACATTGAACATTTGCATTTATCTGTTATGCGCTCATATGATATGATGTTAAGTACTTATGTATGTTTGATTTGCAACTTATTAAAACACACTAGGCTTCGTGGTTTAACTTCTCCATCCCGTCACTCTGTTGATTCTCTAAACAATAAGCTCTCTTTTAGTACTCAGTAACATAGAAAGAACAAACCTTGTTGTCCTTAAGAATAGTGCTTCACTAAATTAGCGAAACATAAATGGAGACAAGTATTGCCTGGAACATCATAAAAATATTATGCCTACCCTGTGTCTGCATGAGCTTATAGCATCTTTTGGTAGTTCTGTATTACTGAGCTTTTCCAAGCTCACGTTATTTTTACTATCGCAAGTTAAAAGAATATAGCAGGAAAAAATGTTGACATCAGTGTTCGGAGATCCCTCGGCATTTCCTCTGGAGTACGGTACTGTATAGTTAGGGGGCATGTAGGTCATGTATGGTTTCATGTCAGTGTCTGTAAAATACTTTTCTGAAATTTTTGTTATGTGTTTAAATATTTTCCTGAAATTGTATTTTAAATAGAAGTTGGTTTTACAAATTAATAAGTGTTTAAAAAAAATGTTTTCATGTGTATTTTCACTGTGGGTCGCTCTTGTGACCCTAATGTGACTTCCTAGGATCCGTTGTAACGCATAGGCGGGTCTAGGGGGTTACATTTAGTGGTATCGGAGCTTAGAGTTGCGTCTTTCTGGGTAGATCGGCCGATCGTCTGTCATATGGTGTTTGATTTGTGCATGCCCCTAGATTATAACCGTACTTCTCAGTGCCTAAACTCCGATGTTGAATCCTTTCCTGTAATAAGTGCATCTAACCCTTCTGTCCATAATAGCTTGATCTGTACTGGAAAGAAAAATCGGTAATGTTTGTCTACGAATTGGATTAAATTGATGGATTTGAATCCAGATAAAGAAACCGAGATGGTTATGCGTGTGAAATTGAAGATATGAACTAGATGGAGAATAAAGGTTTGATCATGTAAAGCAACCGATATAAGATTTACATGTAATGTCATTCGGTGATAATGATTATGTTTGAGAATATCCCGATAGAAAATTAAAAAAAAAAGCTGTATGAATTTAGAAGGAAGGTGTTCGTGAATGTGGCGAGAGTGTAAATCATATGATAACTCTGTTTTACACAAGAGAAATCGATGTTCGAAAATTTCGCTACAGGTAAATGTTAACCGATCAAAATCTTGGATATGTTCAGTCAGCTTGAATGCAGAAATTTCTTAGGAAATGTGGCTTAGTATATAGTTATATATATCATATATGACCGAAATCCAATGCTACGCCCTAATTCTGGAAGGCCATGTCGAAGATTTTGGATGCTCGTATGAATTTCAGGTATAGTTTTCACTTGTAAAATTGATGGACAACCTAGTAGAGTAATTCAAATTCTAGAGGAGATGCTTCCACGTTGTAAGATTATTTCCGTTGTTGGGAAGGCTTTGTATCCCTGATTGAGACCGTGTATGATAAAACACGTGAGACAAGTGTTGTTTGGCACCGTATAAAATTCGGTATGGATTCAATCATTGTATTCTGATTAGTTGGTTCGATATGTATGCTGAGACGACTTTGGGTCCAAAGGCAGTCCAAGTGACTGAGGACACCCTCATATTGATCTGTGACCGTCTGAGAGTCACGAGGAACAATGATGCTTTGATGGATGAGTTAATACAAGAATAGATGAAAGAGAAGTTTCTGTTTTTTTTCTCTCCGGCTCGGGTAAATTTCGCGGACGAAATTTTCTTTTAGGGGGGAAGAGTTGTAACACTCATGCATATTTTAACAGTATTAAACAAATTAAAATTTAAGGAAAAAGAATTTCAAAAGAAAAATGCTATTGTGGGGGCTTGAAACCGCAACCATTGGACTGATATGCTTGTGGCTTAGCCATTTGGACTAAAGTCAATCTTTGCTTATAGTTCACACGAGTTTAATTTAAACCATATGTTAAGGGTTGAATAAAAATATTAAAAATATGATTTGACTTTTCAGCTACCATTTTTTTTGAGTTGTTTGTTCGAGTGTGGATAGAACCCAGAAGGTTCTTTTCTCCCTCAGCCACCTCTTGCGCTGCCTTCGTCCTCTCCGCCACCGCCGGGCCGTGGCGTGCACCGCCAGCACCGGCGTAACCGTTACCCTGCTTCGATCGTGCCGCAGCCCTCCACGCGCCGTGATATGCCCCCGTTCACCGTGGAGAGCCGGTTGAATATTCGACGGAAACCCAAGCGTCGCCCTTCTGTTTTCGTCCGATTCCAGCCGCCTCAGCCGTCCGTTCGCGATGCCGCCGCCAGATTCGGGCTCCCGACGTGACGACGAGCAAATCCCTACTAACCGACCACCGATCCGCCGTCGTTAAGCTCTTCGCCGGAGTTGCGATGTTTTTGTGCGTTATCCCATCATTTTGGGTAAGTTCCGACCATTTTTTCGGTGTTGGTTGTTAGGTTTTCGGTTTGGTTGAACAAGGTATATCACGAGCTTTGGTTTTCTGGCAGATTGATGCCAATGGAGTCGCCGGTGATGAAGATCGTGAACGCCGGAGAAGATTCTGGTGAAGCAAGGTGAGACCCGGTTTACCTCTGAACCGGGCCTGAACCGATTAAGTCGGTTTGGGCTCAACCAAACCAAGCCCTTTGCAATCTGAACCGGCCGAACCGATCGACCCAAAGCCCAGACCCGACCCAACCTATCGTCCGACCCGACCCGTCACTGACCCGCCTGTCTGACCCGTTGACCCGACCCGCCCGTCCGACCCGTTGACCCGGTTCGAGTCAACCCGTCTACTGAGTTAACTCAGTCCGAGTCAGCACGATGAGTCAGCCGAGTCAACTCAGTGAGTTAACCTGCCGAGTCAACTCAGTTAACCCATATTGACTGCTGACGTCAGCATTGACTTTGACCAGTCGACTCTGACCCCGTTGACCTGCTGACGTTAGCGTTGACCTGCTGACGTCAGCGTTGACTTTGACCGTTGACCGAAAAGTCAAATTTTCCGAAAACTCCTATTTTATGTTTTTCGACGTCCTGAGTCCATTTTTGAAGCCCGTTTTGTAAAATTCTGATCCGAAAGCCTCTGAATCTGACCTTGAGCCCGAACTTGTTTATGTACTTAATTTTGGTTAAGAGCTTGTGAGTAAGATCTGATCTTGGAATTTGCGTAATTGAAGGTATTCTCGGTTCCTTGGATGCTCGATGCTGAGGAATGTCGAATTCAGGTTCGAGGGTATTCGAGTGTCGTATCATGAATCAACTGTTATAGCTCGGAGCTAAGGTAATACATTACTACCCCTTGTATGCTTTATGTACATGTTGATATCTGGTTAAAGCATGCATGCTTATGATGAATGTTTTGTGAACTCTGCTTAAGCCGAATTCGATACGGAAAATAAGAATGAGAGTCAGTAAGAGTAACATACTCGGATAAGAATATTAATAGATCAAGAGTGTCGAAAGTGCTAATAATAATAATAATACAGTTAAATCTGAAACTCTATCAATGGTGTCTAAGAACCAATGTTCAGAATGCGAAGTATGAGATGTTGGATATGAAATTACAAAAATACTCTTAGAGCATAAGTATGACTAAACTACTCATTTGATAAAGGAAATGACCTAAAATCTGCATTCGACCTAATTATGCAATTTACACTACTCAAGATGTATGTTTTAATGGAAAGACTTCGGCATCATTATGCAATACGTGTGATACAACTTGGATAACCCCTCAATCTCTGTATAACACATGAATGAGAATTTTCTGGAAATATTGTTGAAATGATGACAGTAATACGTGAATTAGATGAGAATGATAGTAATGACCAAAAAGATGATAATGCCATCGAGCACCGAAATGTCTGATTAATTTGAATGAAGATATACCCTCAAGTTCTGTAATAAATGAATCGTCTGTAAAGGGCCGGAGAGTTAGGACGCCTTAATCTCGTTTGAGTACGTGAGTGATGGAGGTACCAAATGGTAATTCAGAAAGAAATGGTAGATTTATCTCAGTCTAAAAATAACCGAAATACCCTTCTGAGTTAATCGATAACTATGTATTTGACGAAATTCTGGATTTGTTAATAAGACTAAAATAACTAAAAGGCCATGATAGCCTAAATAATCGGAACATCACTGAAAATACCCGAACTTAAAAGACTTTAATTTAGAAATTCTTGAATGTCCAGTTAGAAAACTAATGAGCAAATAGGATACCCGAGTTCTGTGAACCATTGCTCTCAATGTTGGTATAATTACCAGAATGTCTATGAACGTCAAAATGACCATAATGCCCTTGTATGCTTAAAGGACTAAAGTACCCATAATATATCTGAACTTTCTAAGTTCTTGATGTATCACCTCCTGAATATCTGGGTTAAACTGTTAGTATGAACCCCATTTTTAAAAGGGGTCACGTTTCAGAAATCCGTTCAAGTTGTCAAGGGTTCAATATGTCTCATTCCGTAAATGCCAAGTATCTCTAAGAAATGATATGTCCCACCTAGTGTGTTCCTTGTGTGATATATTCTGTTGAATGGATTGTATAATTATTTAATCATGAATAATATTATGTTGATGAACATTTCAATTGTTATTGAGATTGCATCACTATGTTAGAAAATGAGATAAAATGATGAACTTGATATATATGATGACATTCTCTGCCTACCTGATATATGTCTGCTCAATCTGTATACTTGGTATGTGATCGTTTGATCTGTGATGGTATTGTCTGACTGTTTGATAAATTTGCTAGCATGATCTGTTATTTTGACCTATGATGGGATAATCTGTTTGCATGATGAATGCTGAAAATGTCTGCTCTGCTCAATAGTATACCCATTTATCTGTCAAAAGCATGAACTTCTGTTTCTGATACTCTGAATAAAATATGTATGTTACATGTATTATGTTACTCATGTCTGGAATCTGAACATCGATTACTGTCTGGGGTATACTGTTGGGTTGTGTTATGAAGTGTCTGCAGGTACAGCCCTGATCCAGCTGATAAACCCTTCTGTTAAGCTCCTACGCGCACGGGCCTAGGGTAAGTCTTTCTGGACCTAAGGCATTCCCTTAGGTAGGCTCCTATGCCTCAGGCCTAGGGTAAGACCTTCTGTAAGCAGTTCTGGGGGACTGCATATTGGTGTAAGGTTGGAGGGTAGTTCTTGTAAACTTCTGTATGAACATTGAACATTTGCATTTATCTGTTATGCGCTCATATGATATGATGTTAAGTACTTATGTATGTTTGATTTGCAACTTATTAAAACACACTAGGCTTCGTGGTTTAACTTCTCCAACCCGTCACTCTGTTGATTCTCTAAACAATAAGCTCTCTTTTAGTACTCAGTAACATAGAAAGAACAAACCTTGTTGTCCTTAAGAATAGTGCTTCACTAAATTAGCGAAACATAAATGGAGACAAGTATTGCCTGGAACATCATAAAAATATTATGCCTACCCTGTGTCTGCATGAGCTTATAGCATCTTTTGGTAGTTCTGTATTACTGAGCTTTTCCAAGCTCACGTTATTTTTACTATCGCAGGTTAAAAGAATATAGCATGACAAAATGTTGACATCAGTGTTCGGAGATCCCTCGGCATTTCCTCTGGAGTACGGTACTGTATAGTTAGGGGCATGTAGGTCATGTATGGTTTCATGTCAGTGTCTGTAAAATACTTTTCTGAAATTTTTGTTATGTGTTTAAATATTTTCCTGAAATTGTATTTTAAATCGAAGTTGGTTTTACAAATTAATAAGTGTTTAAAAAAAATGTTTTCATGTGTATTTTCACTGTGGGTCGCTCTTGTGACCCTAATGTGACTTCCTAGGATCCGTTGTAATTTTGAAAAAAGCTCATTCGTTTTAGACACAATTCCGGTTACTTCAGTTTAAGAATATTTTAAAAAAAAATTCTGCAGAAATAAAGTTCCTTTGGTTTATGCACTCTGAATTCAGTAAAGTTGATCTCACTAAGGTTTAGGAGGACCAGCTGGAAATAGACATGTATTGTTCACATTTCATGTAATTTTCCATGCTACACATCCATGATTGATCTATGTCATTTGACTATATTTGTATACATGACCATTGATGGGTCCAGTCATGATTGATATGGCGAAGACCGCTTTGATCCTATGTGGATATAGTTGATGGACGAGATTGTTATAGAATACCTATTATATAATAGCAAAATTTTGAGCTCATAAGGTTGTACATTTATCAGGAAACATATGTTGCCCAAGTGAGAGATTGTTGGATTAAAATCCGCAATTGTGGGCACATATATAAAATGTATGTTGCTATTATAAAGTATGACACAAAATAAAGTGACCAATTAAGTTAAGCGTGCCATAGGTATTAAAATGTTATGGAAATAAAAGTGTAGATACCGTAAGATATATTTATAATTCAATGAGGGGCAAAGTTATAAATATTAATAGTTGATTTAATAAATCAACTATATAAAGAGGTAGTGGTCCCCAAGAAATAGGTTAACTTGTTTTTCTCTCCTTCCCCGTCAGAGAGTTTTACTTTAAGAGATAACCTATCTTCTTGGAAGATCAATACCAAAGTTTTGAGATTTCCACATCAAGATTCAAGATTTTCAATCTATCAATGAATTCAGGTACGCTTTCGCATTCAGATTATTTAGTTTATTGTTCTTGATGATTTGACATGATAGATCATGTGTTAAGTTTCATATTAATTTATGAATTGGTTCTAACATTGTCCAAATAGAATATATGTGAACCGAAATTCTATGTTCCTTTTTGGTGTCCCTATGCATGTTCTAAAACAAAAAAAATTAGATTTATGATTTAGGATTATGTGTTAAAGTTAAGGTTTAGGGTTTAAAGTATATGATTTATTTTTAAGGTTTATAGTTTATAATTTAAAAATTAGAATTGTTGCTTAGGATTTATTTATTTTGAGACATACATAAAGACATAAAAAATGAACATAAATTTTTTTTCAATGTGAACTTGGATAAATCAAGGGACTGAAGTAAAACATGGGTTGGGGCTGTGGTTCTTTTATTAACTAAAAAATAAAATAGAAAATTTATCTATTTGACCCCTAATTTTAAATATATTTAAACTTTATTTATTTTTTTGTTCGGCAAGTTAATTTTATTAAAAATAATAAATATAGACTATATGCCTCATTAAAAACTTCCCTAATTTTAAGTAGAGGAAAACAATATATACAACCAGCAAATAATACAACACACCACCTCATTGCATTTGATAACAACAAAGCAAACAAAGCGAAGTACAAACACAGTCTACCAATCCTCAAAAACCAATAAACAAAGCATCACAACATGCCCACTTGGACCAATATATTTATACTTTACCTCCTTAATCATGATTTTTAACTCTCCATTATTGGATAAGTAAGATTCATTTTCTTTTGTAATACGCATGTCCATTTTATGGTCCATATTTGGAGTGCGAGGCTGCCCTTCCCAATATTCTTTCTAAGTATCGAACTCACGTCCTCTCTTTGGGAGTGTAATGTGCCTTACCAATGTTGGGACCAACATGATTAGGTTAATTTGAGTTTTATTTTATTTTATTTGGATATTTTTGAGTTGGAGTCATTTAGACTTTAAGACTTGTATATTTTATCTTATCATTACTTGATCATTCCAAGTTTTAAATCATCTAAGTTCAACTTATTTAAGATAAGCATAATTACTTTTTCATGATTAAATTAAATTGGATTTTATAATTTAGGTCAAAATCGATAGTTATTCTCGTAAGGGAAATCAACGCACCTTTGTCCTACTCTATTGATTAGTAACTTTTGAAAGTTATGTGTTGTTAGATAAATTAAAAAATTAGGTGTAAAAAATGTAAGTACTGAATTTAAATTAATTTGATTAGTATTTTGTTTAAAACTAAATATTAAATATAATTAAGTTATTTGATAAATGTAAATTTTGAAAGATAATATCATAAAAAAAGATAAGGTAAACTATTCCCTTAATCATTGAAATTTTGCAGCTGTCTCATTGGTCATTAAACTAATATTAATTATAGCACTAAACTTTGTTTTTTAGTCACTAGGCCATTGAATTCGAAACAAATGGATGATGTGACTTTTTTTTTTTGCAAATTAACAAGTTATTTTATTAATAAAAATATTGTATGCAGTTACGGTTAAAACATTTTGAATATTGTTGTTGAAAAAATATTTCATAATCTATTGTACTTTCATTTTTATTTCATAATATATTACATTTGCTACAGTAAAAGTAGAAGTTGGTAAGACTACATGCCGACTTCAGAAAAATAAAGGGAAAGTCGGCAAGACTACATGTCGACTTCTAACATCACTTCAACATTACTCATTGGTTACCCAGTTATTGTGATGAAAATAACCATAAATCGTGAAATAAAAACAAAACCACACTAAACTTTGAAATAAAAAAGTCAGGAACAAAATCCTAACAGAACATATACCCGGAAGACATATCGCTTTCTTATACCCGAAAGAGCGTAGGGCTGCTACAGAACGTATGAAGAAGCGAGATCGTGGTCGATCAAAGTCGCAAAAGAATAAGGTGTTTGCTAATTTGGTTTGTTGAGTTTTTAAGCATTTTTTTGGCTCAGGAAGATTCGGTATGCATTAGGTATTGGTTTGCGGGTTTATAAGTTGGGATGATTTGTTGCTACTTGCGTTGTGTAATAGGGGTGAAGCAGATTTAGTGACTAATTTTTTTGAGTATGTTTGGTACGTTGGTTCGTGTGTGCAGGGTCTGTGCGTGTCAGGGGATGTTGTGTTGATATTGGATTATGTTGTTTATGCGATGCATGGTTTAATTTGGATTTTTTATTTAATCCGTTTGTGGGCGTTGTTTTGAGGTTCTATTCGAGTCATTTTGTGGTGTCTTGTTTCGGTTTTAAGTGTTGTCTTCCTCTGTTTTATGGTCATGTTATATTCTTTTTCTCTATTTAGGATTATAAAAGTTTTTAATGAGACACATGATCATGATATGAAACGTATGATGCTCTATTAATAAAATCATACTACTTATACGTAAAATAATAATTTTTTATTAATATTAGAATGTCATCAAACAATGACCCTTCCAAACATAGAAAGATCAAACATAGCCAAATCCCAAACCTTCCACAAAACACCAAAAGTAAATTTTGGCGTAAACAGGTTGATTTTATGACAACTAGTGCTGTCAAACCCCAAAAGAAATTTTGCTCAGTTCATCCAACTTTAATTAGAAATAACTCGAATTTTTTTTTAGATTAAATCACATGATTAAAACCCGACTCGATCCGATATGTTCAATTGATAGTCAAGGGTGGTTCAAAAATTTAAAGGCTCTTAATTACTCTCTTGAACAACAAAAATTCACTTATAAACATCTAAAAATATTACATTTTAACTTAAAAAGTGCAACTCTTTTTGCATGTTTTGAAATAAAATAATGTACAAATTTTTAATATCAACTTCTTCCAAAAGATGACTCTCGATTTCCATAAAAAACAAGTCAATTTAACCTTTCTTGCGACATAGTTGTCTGTAAGTATGACTTCAACAACTTCAAAGTTGAAAATTTTTGTTCTGTATAAGCAATGATAATATGAATAGTCAATAAGATTCTATAAGCAATTGTCGCATCTGAGAAGCAATTAAAACGTTTTAAAAATCTTAATAAATTCATTGTTTCCATTTTTTCTTAAGTAAAAGTTTTTTAAGTAATTTCAGCTCAATAAATAAGAATAGAAATCCTCTACCCTTTTCGGTGCCCCTATTTATGCCCCCACACTAAAAATTAGGTTTAGGGCTCAAGGGTAGGGTTTGTGGTTAGGGTTTAGAGAATTTGTGGTAGGGTGTATTTTTTATGGTATAGTGTTTAGGATTTAGAATTTAGGGTTAGGACTTAAAATTTAATTTTTTAGTGTTTAAAGTGTTGGGCATAGAAAGGGGCACCGAAAAGGGACATGAGATTTCTATCCATAAATAATGCATTCCATCAACATCAGATAACTCATTCGTCTTAAGAGCATTTTCAAAATTATTACAACGAGTTTTGAGATTAACGCCCTCCAATGAAAGTGATTTATCAGAATGAAACAATAAACTAAAAACATTCTCATATAATTGATATTGTTCAAATCCTTATCCAATGAAATAATGGCTTGATCGACAATATACAAGAAATATTCAACTCTAAATGACTCATCGAGAGATATTAATATTCGTATTTTGCTATTAATTTAAAGAGCGGTGTAAGTTGTTAGTTATCGAATATAATTTTTTATAAGTATTTAATTTATGTTTGGTCTAATTTTAAGGCTCTCCTTTTTGAGTCATGTACGGTCGTTTCACTTGTGCATGTCTAGAACCCGTTGTAATGATAGTTATGGACAACAATATAGTGTGATACAGACTTGAAGCTACATTTTGAAAAATCTTCCTGAAATTAAAAATAAAAAACTAAGTGGAAAGGCATTTCACTTTCTTCCCCTGAATCAACTGCAGCAAAGAATAATAAAGCAATATTGAGAGAACCAGGCCAAGCACTATATCTCTTCCTATATATGTTTCATATTTTATATATACTTTTTCTCCACTAATGGAGGAACACGCCCATGGTTCCACCCAAGAATGGGAGAAGCACAAAGGTTGTCGAGTCGTGTAGTAATTGAATTATGACTATATGGGAAGGAAAAAACATCATGGTTTTTGCTGTCTGGTTTCATAAATTCTGATTATTTTATAACCCAAGACCAGAAAGAATCTTCTTAGTTAACTCTAGTGTGGCAGTGCTCATCTCTTTACTACTGTTTTCTGCTACTTTTGCCACGCTTCTCAGACTTCAGAAGCAACTATGGGTTCAGTAAAGCATCATCACGATTGATGAATATTGATAATTTTCTTTTCTTTACCGGTGGCATGAACCATAGTCTTAAATTACGGCAACAACATAACATAATATAATGGTTGTATCGTAACAGTTTTAAAAATCGTCGCAATACTGCAACCATAATTATTTTAAAAAATCACGACACAACATTTGCAATGTGACATTGCGATCGCATCCTCATAGATGAGTAAAGAGAAAAGTCTACTGGAGCGAAGACTTGCTTTTAAATTATACAATCATCGTGTAGAAGAACTAACAATGAGTCTGGTGGACTATGAAAATTTTGGCCTAAACGTTCTATAAGCAAGTTTGTTACATTCTCGAAATCTGACCAAAAGTAGGGGTGTTCACGGTAAGTTAACCGTACCGATTAGCCTAAACGCTCGATTATATGCTATAACGATTACTGAATTATAACCTAATCGTTAAGAAACAGTAATCATTTTAACCGCAAATAGTTAATCATTATTAATGGTTAACCGTTATTAATGGTTAGGTTACAGGTAATTAGGCTGTAACCTATTATAACTTTTTTTCCACATGTTCACCGTTTCTTTTGAGAATAATAAAATTATTTCTCTTACAAATATTATGTTATAAGAAGACCTCAAGATTCACATAACCAATATTGTTAACAAAATATATTTTATAAATAATTTAATAACAATTCATCTATAGGTTACTCATTAACTATCATTTTTAGCAGTTCGGTTAATCAAAATCGTTTAACTTTAACAGTTCGATTAATAACCTATAAATGTAACAATTATATCAGTTAATAATTACGGTTAATTATGCACACCACTAACCAAAAGTAATCTCCCAATTTAATACTATGATATGAACTATCTTGCATGTATCCAAGCTTACAACAATTTCAAATTTAATTTGAATCTGAATACTAACCCAGAAACCACACCAAGATTCATGAACCAAACCATGAATTTCTGCGTTGAAAACCATTTAAATGACGTGCCTGCAGGCTGCAACAACTATCACTAACAACCAACTAGGCAATAAAGAATTTGTAATGTTAAAGGACCTGAATTTACAGATCATCTGAAATGAAAAACATGAAGAATTAAGCATCATTATCATACTTTAAACGTTTGTAGAGCAATGCTAGAAGTGCCTACACTGACATGTTTAGTCAACAAACAGTACCAGACAGATATAGTTTTAATTTCTTTATTAACTTTATGCAAACTTCATGATTGTCAAATACCACTTATGTTAGAAGACGTGATCCGAATTATGTCTTATTATAGTCCAAAAAGTTCGTGGTACAACGAAATTGATGAAAAATAAAATTAAAAAAATAGATATATGGTGGATGCGAAGAAAGCGGGTAAAACTTTAGTTTATAATTCGATATTTAATTTCATTAAATATTTCTTACTATACAAAATTTCTTATAATCTCTTTCAACATTACACTGAATTTTCCTTCTCCATCTCTAATTTTTCTTAAAAGGATTTTTCACGTAAATTTTAGTGTTTATTTTTCTCATTTGTGCGATCTTATCTTTGTTGTTATCATTATTACATCTAATAAAGTCATAAAGGGGAGATAAGACCCCTAGAGAATGAAGGGGGTGAATGGTGGAAAATTCCAAAGGAGGGAAAGCAATGGCTGCAATCTTAGGAAAAGACAGTGCCTTCAGTTTTTGGGGAAATATCAAATATGCAATGGACACCAATATTTGTGTTTTTTTTTACAAAAATAAATAAATAAGTGTATAGGTTGTGGAGCATAAAATGAAGTTGAGATTTTAGATTTGATGAACAAAATGGGACCCCTTCAAAGCAAAAATAAGCTTAGGTTCACTCAATTACTGAGCACATTTTGTTTTCTGTTTGGTTATGGTGCATCATCATAATTGATTAATATTGAAACATTTTTTTTCTTTACATGCATATGTGGCATGAGCTATCTTTGTATATATCCAACCTCACAACAAATTCAAAATCAATAACCCAAAAATCCCATCAAGATTAATGAACCAGATAATGAATTTCTGCATTAAAAACCATTTAAAAGACGTGTATGCAACAACTATTACTAACAACCAACTAGCCAACACATAATTTGTAATGCAAGAGGACCTGAATTCATATATCATCTGAAATCAAAACATGAACAATTAAGTAATGTTATTGTAGTTCAAACGTTTCTAAAGCACTGTTAGAAGAGCCTGCACATGTTAAGTCAAAAACCACATGTCTCAAACCTATTTTGGTCACTAAAGTTTTAAAACGTTTAATTTACTCACTGAAATTTAGACATTGAACGTTTCTGGTCACCCCTTCATTAACTTTTGGACGATGTCAATTGATCGGCGAACGTAGGAACTTCTCCAAGATCTGAATAGTGGAAAGCTTCATCGGCACAGGGGAAGTAATATATTGAGAAACGAGCTTCATCCGACTACGGAGGAGAGAGATCAATGAGAGAGAAATCGAAAGGTTTTTGCCCGATTCGTAGAGTTCGAGGCACTTTTCAGCGAAATGGAGGCCGGGTTCGGACTCAGGAGGCCGAGACGAAGCGACTGGTGAAATTTGGGACCGAACGACCATCATCTACGGCCGTCGACGCTGTCAAAATATAAATGGAGGAATGATAGAATACGTTTAATGTCTAAACTCCAGTGAGTAAATTGAACGTTTGAAACTTTAGTGACTAAAATAAATTTAGGAGTAAAATTAAGTGATAATTTACGTAATTTACCCTAATTTCAGTGTCAAAAGTCTCAAATATATCAAGAAAGGGTAGATAAGACCCCTAGAGAATGAAGGGGGTGAATGGTGGAAAATTCCAAAGGAGGTGAAGGCAATGGCTCCAATCCTAGGATAAGACAGTGCCTTTAATTTGGGGGAACTTATGCAGTGGACTGGACATCAAATTGTACACAGAAAAGTATAGGCTGTGGTGCATAAAATAAAGCTGAGATTTAGATTTGATGATTGATGTATGAAATGGGCCCCCAATATAGTAAAGTTAAGCTTAGCTCCACTCAATTTCTGAGCACCAAGTTATTCCTCTTTGATTATGGTGCATGCATAATAACAGATGATTTCAGCAAAAGGACAGCCATTGTTGTATCTCCATCACTATTTTCAGGGCAGAACTAAAAATTTATAAAAAAATATCATAATAAAATTAATAATTTTGGGATCAATTGTGAGAAAGGCAGCATAATTACCGGAATAGATGAACGGCCGATGACCGGCGTAAGATGAAGATGATTAAGGGTAGTTAGAGTTAGGGAAATACCAATCAGAATAGGAAAGAAGTGTAATCTGAATTTTTTTTATTAATGATGAATTAATTACAATATTTGATGGATCAAGATGGTAATGCCCATTACAATAACTTGGATATTTATAACCCATTCAACAACGGCCCAACTAATTAACCACCTAACAAACTACTAACAGATTGTCAATTAATTACAGTTCATTATATTCTAAGTTCTAACAATAATAACTATTTAAAAAAATTATAACAATAATAAGATTTAAAAAAAACAAAAGAGATTATAAAACTAATTTTATGTTATGAATATTTATCTATGTGGATGTCTATCATGATTAGAACTTTATCAAAGGAGTTTGATTTATTTATTATTAGGAATATTATCTCTATGAATTAGAGTTTAATGTATTATGTACTTCTTATGCCTATAAATAGATGATTCATTGAATGCATTGTATACAAGTCTATATTTGAGAATAATACAAATCTCCCTCTTTCTCTCATCTCTTTGTTCTTCTTGTTCTTATTCTTGTTCTTCTTTATTTTATTCACAACACGTTATCAGCACGAGACTCTAATCAACTGAGGTCTTCTTCGTTATAATTCAAAAGAAGTTACCGGGAAGAATTCGATTATAGAATAAATCAAAGATAAGTTTTTTTTTCTCCTTATTTTTTTTTAGTTACCGATTGTCTTTCTCTTTATATTTTAACTTTGTTTTAATTTTTGAAAATTTTGGAAGTATGTTTGATTTTATTCGAACATTGGAAAGAGATAAATTTGTGACTTCTCACAAACCAAAAGACGAATCGACAGAGACGAAGAGGTTGGTTTGGTGTAAATTACGTGTGTTTTCTCTTGTTCCTAAAAGGGTTAATTAGAGGAAAAAGTCAATAATGTCGCGTTGTTTTCCTTACCTGCCTCCTTGGCTTTTAAAGCAGGGAACGATGGAATCGATTAAGGTTTGTTGAGCGAAAGTATTTGTGGGTTTTCATTTTTGGTACTCAACTGCTTATGCTTTTCATACTTAATTATTATTATTTGTGTTTGTATATTTGTAAATTCATGAAGTTTGATGATGGTGCATGTAAAGCCTGTTCGATTTACTGACTATACTTTGTAATCATTAATAACAAAGTTATGTACGTAGAACTATGGTAGTCTTTCATATAAATTCATTAAAATACGTACTCTAGGTTTAAGGTTTTTTTTTTTAACAAAGATCTGTACATTAATGAAACACCTTTGTTGGTTTAGTTTTTTTTAAAGAGAGAATTATGACATAGATCCTCTAATTTCTAATATATTCAATTCAGCCCATACATATAGATCTTATTATTATGGTTTCATATATGTTTATTTTTTTTGACACAATGGTTAAACTTTGTATTAAGATCAATATTTGTTTATAATATTTTATTTAATGATATTGATATTGATATCTTAACTATGTATTGAGTTTTACATGTATTTAAATGAATTGGAAAGAGACACGACATTATGAGAAGATGTTTTTGGTCATTTGCTACGTCTCCATTTTCCTCGAGAGGAAAACTAATATCGGTAAATTCTGATTTTATTTTTATTCTTTAAATTATGATTTTAATGTGCGATAAATCATGGTGAATTTCAATCTATAAAAAGATTGTTATAAAGTCTATATTTGCTCGAAAGCAATTTTTCTTCTTTGTCGAAAAACTCGACCATAGACTTCTCCCAATTTTAAGTTACGAAAATTCTTCTTGATCCAAAAAGTTTTATGGGAGGCATTCCTTGAAGTGAATGCAAAGCATGATGTTTATTCCATGCGATTATCAATGATGGGGCATTCTCTGAAGTGAATGCAAGCATGATGTTTATTCCATGCAATTATCAATGATGGGGCATTCCCTTAAGTGAATGCAAGCATGATGTTTATTCCATGCGATTATTGGATCTGTTTCATTCCCTGAAGTGAATGCAAACATGGTAAATCATTATTCAATTAGAGACATAATTTCGATATAATCCAAGTATAATTGGCTAGACATCCCGTTCTGCGAGGCTACTGGTCTCAAAGGAGGTTTTAAAAGGACCTTGTGGACAGGTTTAACAATGCCGCGTACGAGGATTAAATCTTTGTTCTCTGTGATAAGGATATGTGAAAAAGGTTTTAAAGGCCCACTGGCTCTACTCCATTCCCTGAAGTGAATGTGAGATTATATTATGGAAAGAATAAAAAATCACATTAAAAGTTGTGGTCGTGGTCGAGGCTATGAATATACACATGAAAAATATAGTCGTTTTAAGAATACTTCTACCCGCTGGTAGCGAAGTTATAAGGATGCCAAGAGTGATAAAGATCATTCTAAGGAAGTAAAATCCTTTTTACCAATGTGATGTTATAAACCATTGGTTTCGTACTTGTCAAACGCCAAAGTATTATGGACTTTATCCATAATCATGAATGATAAATGAAATAAAATATAAACAAAATTTGTTTACGGCGAAAATAATTATGGCGTTATTGGTCCAACTCAATTGGATATTGTTAATTTTCTCATAACCCTTGAAGGGAATAATTTACCATTTATTTTATTTCCCTTATAACCTCTAACAGGAATAATTGTTTTTTTTATTGTTTTTTATGTTAATTCGTTTTATTTATTATTTATTTATGTTAGTTTGCTTTATGTTTATTTATTTCACATATTATTTATTTACGATTTATGTTAATTTATTATTTGAAGACTATGATTACTTCTGGAATAAAATATACAATGAATTGTGGCTATTTATGCCTAGAATTGTGGCTATTTATGCCTAGCAGATAATGCAAGTACTCATATTGTACTTAAGCATAAGAAATATTTTTCCCATTTAAATGCAAGGGGAAATATGAGTAGTATTTCTCAAAGTACTAAAATGTCAATACTTCGGAAGAGCACTTGAAAGTTTATCTCTGATAGATAATCGACTTGATATGATGTGCTATATTTTATATTTTTCATTCCTCGAAGTGAATGATACAAAGTACATATTTTCATTACCTGAAGTAAATGAAACAAAGCACATTTTGAAAGGTGCACAATTATGCATTTCTCGATTAAAATGCAAGGGAATAATGTGAGTACTATATCCGTGATGAGTTCTCAAATATGACATATTTCATTTGCTATTTTTCTAGTTATTTGGACTTCTTGCTGCTTAATACATGTTGTTTTCGTTATATTTTGTGCAGGGATCCGATTCTGGAAATAGCAGTGAAAATAGGGCATTTCTGCAGTTTTTATTATAATTCTGTCATGACTGGCATCATGGGCACGACACCAGGCACGACATGTCTGACGTGGCAGTGACGCGGCAGTGACGTGGCAACTTCTAGAAGCTCCTGGAATGTTCCGGAAGAAGAATCCGATCAGATTATCAGCTTTTATCCATATTTGTTTTATTTTGAATTTTAATCAACATTTGAATTTAAATTATTGTTTCTTATCTCTTATCTTTGTAAATCTAAAGCCTATAAATACCATCCTTTGGTGAAGGCTTAAGATCATCTTCTAGTTTTGAGTCTTTTTACCTTTGTAAACATTTTTAGCTTTAAATCCAAGTTCATTTCCTTTAATTTCTTGTTTTCATTTATTTTATGTTATTCAATTGTTTTTCTAAAATCAAGTTATGTATGATAATCAATATCATGCTTAGCTAAATCCTTTAAGCCAAGAACCAGCCAAGTCAATTCGATTCGTGAGAATTGAACTTGCTTAAATTCTTTTGGGGAAATCATTTTTATCTTTCTGCTTAGATAGTTTGGCAATCGGCCTTACTAAAAGTTTTTAATCGTTTTTCATATAAAAAAAGGGCCCTTTGGTCTGAATTCGCTTAAAAACATAGTTGGGAGGAAGGATCGGCCTGTGGCAATTTCGACTTCCTGTGAACACTCTTAGCGGCGGTCCGCTAAAGAAAGATAAAATCAGAAGCGATTCTACTTTTAGACAATTTCTGAGTCGGATTTTTCCTACTTATTTCTAAATACTTTAACGGCGATAGACGTGGTTAATTTATTTAAGAACCATCTTTCGAAGATAGACTTGGGAGGATTGGTTACTCAAGAGAAGAACAAGTTACGACGGGTTGGGCCTCGTAGACTGTAACCGACATGATCCCCGAAATAAAAATCTATTTCAATGATCGAAAGAATTGAAGGAGCTGGTTCGAGGCTGATTTACACACTTGGTTTTTCTTACTACTTTTAATTCTTTTTCTCTATTTTATTGCTTCACCAAAAACCATATCACCCCCCTTCTTTTATTTCTTTGCTTTTACAGATATTCCTGGGAATTCAGATTCAACAAATTCAAGTCAACAATTCGAGCTAATCTCCCTGCGGATCGACCCTCTTTCCCTATACCTATTCAATTTCTTTTATTTATTTATTGTTGAAAGAGGATTAATATATATTTATTTTTGACCGGTTAACGACGACTTGTCAAAATTGGCGCCGTTGCCGGGGAGATTTATTTTCGGCAATTATTGACTGATTTTTTTGTTTTATTTTATGACCAAGAAGAACCCGGGTAGTTTAGCTCCATACAACCCGAAAATCGAAGCAAGCGCTCATAGAACTCACGGCGAAACACTTCGACGAAAGAAACAACAACAAAGCACACGACAATCCGAACAGGAATCCACTTCCGAAACCACACCAGTCGAAGAACCTACACAAGAACCTGAACCGATGGCGGACCAAACGATCCGAAAACTAAATGCCGCCCCCACTGTGCAACAACCCCTTTGCATCGCTTTTCCTCAAGGCGACACTCCCTTTCAGCTCAAAACGGGATTAATTCATCTACTCCCTACCTTTAACGGTTTACCTACTGAAAGCCCACACAAGCATCTTGCCGAGTTCCATATGGTGTGCAGCAGCATGAAACCACAAGGGGTCTCGGAGGACCAAATAAAACTAAGGGCTTTTCCTTTTTCTTTAGCCGGAAATGCTAAAGAATGGTTATTTTATTTACCTCCGAATTCTATTAATACATGGGCTGATCTTTCTCGTGTTTTCCTTGACAGATATTTCCCAGCAGCAAAAACGACTGAACTTAGGCGAAACATATTGAGTATCCAACAAATGCACGATGAATCCCTGTATGAATATTGGGAAAGATTCAAGAAGCTGTGCGCAAGCTGTCCGCAACATGGCTTATCCGAGCAAACACTCCTTCAATACATATACGAAGGAATGTTACCGATGGACAAAAAGATGGTGGATGCAGCAAGCGGTGGCGCGCTCGTCAACATGACCCCTACTGCAACAAGAACATTAATCTCCACAATGGCTGCAAACTCGCAGCAATTTGGTTCTACAAGTGAACCCAGCCGACGGGTTCACACAGTAAGTACAATTTCATTAGAGAATAAAATTGATAATTTGACTAATATTGTGTATTCTCTTGTTT
Organism: Hibiscus trionum; assembly: GCA_030270665.1. NCBI lineage: Eukaryota > Viridiplantae > Streptophyta > Magnoliopsida > Malvales > Malvaceae > Hibiscus > Hibiscus trionum. The sequence continues at coordinate 61,913,340 of BSYR01000017.1, forward strand.
CAGGGGAGATAAAAGCTGCTAAGGTATGCGGAATATGCACTATGCCAGATCACGCAACCGACTTATGCCCATTATTGCGGGATACATCTGGTGCCCAGGTTAACGCCATACACAACTTTCCCGGACCTCCCCAAAGACCCTATAACCCACATAGCAATACCTTCAATCCCGGTTGGAGAGATCACCCAAACTTGAGCTACGGTAATCAGAACCCAAATTACCAACCTAGGCAACAACCTCCCCACCAAAACCAAGCACCCCAAAAATCCTCGCTTGAGTCTATTGTTGAGAGATTGGCAGTTTCGCAGGAAAAATTCCAAACCCAAACACAATCCCATCTCCAGCAAATCGACAAACAAATAAGCCAACTAGCTCAAGCCGTTAGCCGTATAGAATCCCAGGGAAAGTTACCATCACAAACCGAAACCAATCCAAGGGAAAATGTGAGCGCGATCACTCTGCGTAGTGGAACTGTGATAACGCCTAAACCGCCTAAGCAAACCGAGCAAAAATCCGACGAGCAAGGCAGCTCTTCGAAGGACCAGAACGAAAAGTCTCCACCCACTGCAGGTAACTCTAAATCCAATATTTCGGTTTCTACTTACGAACCTGTTCATCCTTTTCCAGGTAGATTGGCGAAACGAGATAAAAAGGAGGAAGAGAAGGAAATTTTGGATGTATTCAAGAAAGTGGAAATTAATATTCCACTTCTTGATGTTATTCGAAAAGTGCCTAAATACGCAAGGTTTCTGAAGGACTTATGCACAAACCGAAGGCGACTATCCGGAAATGAAAATGTTAACCTTGGTGAAAATATTTTGGCCATCTTTCAAAAGCCGTTGCCGCCAAAGTACAAGGACCAAGGTATGTTTGCGATTCCATGTAAAATTGGGAAAGTTGGGATTAAAAGGGCGATGTGCGATTTAGGCGCATCTATCAACGTCATGCCGTTAAGCGTTTACAACAAAATTTCGACTGAACCATTGAAAGAAACACGAGTGACGGTACAATTAGCCGATCGATCAGTCATCTACCCCGAGGGAGTACTAGAAAACGTGTTGGTACAGGTAAAAGATCTTATTTTCCCTGCTGATTTTTATATTATTGACATGGAAAATGATCGCAGTAACAACAGATCCGAAATCTTGCTTGGCCGACCTTTCCTATCAACCGCGCATACAAAGATTGATGTCCGCGGCGGCATCTTAACTATGGAATTTGATGGGGAAGTAGTTAAATTTGATATGTATAAAGCTATGAAGTATCCTGATTCGGTCGCAAGTTTAAATTTCGTTGATATTATAGATCCGTTAGCTGATGATTTGATCGAAACTGATTTGTGTTATGAATTTTGTAGGGAATTCGCGGATCTCGACGATATAGGCGAAATCATTTCAACTCTTTCTTCCCTTTATGATTTTCGATTAATTCCAACTCGATCTAAACATTTTCCCTCAATCTTGCAGGAACCAAAGCCGAAGTTAGATCACTTTAATTTTATATTTTTAGGCGACAACCAAACTTTGCCAAACATCATCTTGAGTAAGTTGTCGCATCGGGAAGGAGGTAGAAGCTTAGTTGTTGCTTTGCACACACATAAAAAGAAGAAGGAAGGCGTTAAAATGACGAGGGATGGACATCACCATTTATTTGAAGAACTTGCTTTTGAAGAACCGAAAATTTAGCAAAGGTCGTCGAGCTAAACGACGTTAAACAAAGCACTAAATGGGAGGCAACCCATTCTTTCCATTTTTTTTCTTCTTTTCGTTAAATCTTGATTTTCTGTTTTAATTTTTTTTTTCTCTTTTAATTTTTAGCTTAATTTTGGTTTCATTCCAGACTTCCAGTGAAGGGAATTATCAAGCAAAGAGCTGCAAAATTTCGTTGGGTGAAGTGCACACGTTATCCTGCGGAGCACGTTAGCAAAACCTATGGTCTGCGGTGCATTTTAGCCGAACCCTTTAGCCTTTACCCTTTGACCCTTTGACCACCCAAATATCTCCTGCAGCCAATCCAAATAAAATAAACCCATTTCTTTTATTTTTTTCCCCTAAATTCCCCTCATTTCGTCTCCCCACCCGCATCACAAATCGGCTCTTCCCCTTCATCTCGCCAATCCTCCACCGAATCTCCCCAAGCCACCCCTATTCATCTTCTTCACTTCATCACCACCAAAAACCGCACCCCCTTCTCCCCCCACAAAACCGAGCCCCACCAAAACCCCACCACCACCACTGGTTCGCATAGAACGCCAAGACCGGGTCGAGCCTCTACCCACACACCATTCTCGGTGATGATTCGTTGCGTCGGCAGCCTTCGTGGAGGTGCCCAGTAATTCCGACCAGTCCCCATTCCTCCTCCCTACCGTGGTGGCCGACGACCAGCAACCATTCGACGGGTGCCCAAAAAAATGCTGAACCACCCTTCGCTACACCCTCTTTGGCACATCCGGCAGCTCCGTTCAAAGCCCTCTGTCGTCGTTGATCTGAGCCACTCATAGTGCACCATTCCCATCGACTCACTCTACATCCACGGGGAGTATCTTTTGCCCTTATTATCTCTTTATTTCCTTAATTTTTATGAATTGGGGCAATTCATTTAAGTGAGGGGGAGGGTAGCAAACCACTTGTCATGCTTATCTGATATATGTTTGATTTTGGTTTAACTTTGAGAAAATATTTTCCTTGCTATTGCATTATATCCAACATGTTATAATTGTTATAGTGCTTAGGAATATTTGAATGTTGACATTTTGATAATCAAATGGCATGAGTATAATGATAGTTTGACATCTCTTTTCAATTTGCCTTGATTGTGATAATTGGATTTTTCTCCTAGCTTAATCAACTTAGCCTAATTTTGTGAGAATTTGAGCCTTGAGCATGCATCTTATTCTTTATGCTTGTTTTTCCTTGCTTGAGAGTGTCATCTTGAATTTAGGAATCTAGACCTTGTGGCTTGTATACGATTTGAGACTACACTAGAATGAGGTGTTTTAAGATGATTTAGGCATTAGGATTTTCTCTCTTTCATTAAAACTTACCTTTCGCTTAGTGAACCCTCTTGAAACCTTATATCCCATTTTTTGGCTTAACCCTCAACCAAACTTTTTGATTGATCAAATGCTAGAAATTGTATTGCTAGACAAAAAAGGGCTGCAATTCAAATAAAGGGCAGAATTTTTCGAAAAAAAAAAGAAGAAGAAAAATAAAACAGAATAAAAGAAGCAATTGCTTCGAAAAAAAAGAAGAAAAAACAGTTTCGAAAAGAAGAAAAAAAAGAAAAGAAAAATGTGTGTTTGCTTGCCCATTTTTTTAGCTCCTTTTTAATGTCTTCACTGCTGAATGTTTGAAATATCTTGCATTGATCATCCTCTTTTGTTTCTCTTCCCATCTTTCTATCCTTTTTTTTCTAAACCCACATTACACCTTGAACAAAGACCTAATGATTTTTGCACCTCGATTCTATTAAAGTAGTGGAGAATTGAACTTGTTACAAGCCTATGGAAACCTTTGTTCATGCATGACTTAGAGTTCTTTTGCTTCACATTTACCTTTAAACACTTTGAGTGCTCTTGAGTGTACCTTGGTGAGGATTAAGACTAGGTTAGGATTTGATTACTACTTGATAGACGATTGAAAGAATGAAAGACTGTTCTTTGCTTATATCCGCTTGGTTTGATTTGTGTCTCTTTCATGGTATTTCTTTTGCACTTGAACTCTCATAATTATGCTTGATACTTGTGATGGCTTGTGAAATGCATTCTTGGTTAATATCTTTTTCGGACATACTTGAGGACAAGTATGAGACAAGTGAGGGGGAATTTGATGAGTTCTCAAATATGACATATTTCATTTGCTATTTTTCTAGTTATTTGGACTTCTTGCTGCTTAATACATGTTGTTTTCGTTATATTTTGTGCAGGGATCCGATTCTGGAAATAACAGTGAAAATAGGGCATTTCTGCAGTTTTTATTATAATTCTGTCATGACTGGCATCATGGGCACGACACCAGGCACGACGCGTCTGACGTGGCAGTGACGCGGCAGTGACGTGGCAACTTCTAGAAGCTCCTGGAATGTTCCGGAAGAAGAATCCGATCAGATTATCAGCTTTTATCCATATTAGTTTTATTTTGAATTTTAATCAACATTTGAATTTAAATTATTGTTTCTTATCTCTTATCTTTGTAAATCTAAAGCCTATAAATACCATCCTTTGGTGAAGGCTTAAGATCATCTTCTAGTTTTGAGTCTTTTTACCTTTGTAAACGTTTTTAGCTTTAAATCCAAGTTCATTTCCTTTAATTTCTTGTTTTCATTTATTTTATGTTATTCAATTGTTTTTCTAAAATCAAGTTAAGTATGATAATCAATATCATGCTTAGCTAAATCCTTTAAGCCAAGAACCAGCCAAGTCAATTCGATTTGTGAGAATTGAACTTGCTTAAATTCTTTTGGGGAAATCATTTTTATCTTTCTGCTTAGATAGTTTGGCAATCGGCCTTACTAAAAGTTTTTAATCGTTTTTCATATCAAAAAAGGGCCCTTTGGTCTGAATTCGCTTAAAAACATAGTTGGGAGGAAGGATCGGCCTGTGGCAATTTCGACTTCCTGGGAACACTCTTAGCGGCGGTCCGCTAAGGAAAGATAAAATCAGAAGCGATTATACTTTTAGACAATTTCTGAGTCGGGTTTTTCCTGCTTATTTCTAAATACTTTAACGGCGATAGACGTGGTTAATTTATTTAAGAACCATCTTTCGAAGATAGACTTGGGAGGATTGGTTACTCAAGAGAAGAACAAGTTACGACGGGTTGGGCCTCGTAGACTGTAACCGACATGATCCCCGAAATAAAAATCTATTTCAATGATCGAAAGAATTGAAGGAGCTGGTTCGAGGCTGATTTACACACTTGGTTTTTCTTACTACTTTTAATTCTTTTTCTCTATTTTATTGCTTCACCAAAAACCATATCACCCCCTTCTTTTATTTCTTTGCTTTTACAGATATTCCTGGGAATTCAGATTCAACAAATTCAAGTCAACAATTCGAGCTAATCTCCCTGCGGATCGACCCTCTTTCCCTATACCTATTCAATTTCTTTATTTATTTATTGTTGAAAGAGGATTAATATATATTTATTTTTGACCGGTTAACGACGACTTGTCAATCCGAAAGTACTAATATCACAAAAGGATCTGGTTGAGCAAATATGTTATTGTCAAATGGAACTTTATTCCATATTCACAGTGCGTTATACTCGTCAAAGTCATAAAGAGAGCAATATGAGTTCGCAAAATATCCCCTTGGAAATTATAGATAACATATGTTATCAATTGACATTTGAAATAAGCCAATATGGATATAAGTTCTGGTAGCCAAAAAGTCAGTTGAAAGCTCTAGGAGAGCTATATATTGCTACCAAAAGATAATTTCAATTAGAAGCTCCCAAAGAGCTAAATATATTCCTATTTAAAGGAACAATTTTGATGGTCGTACTAGACATGTACGAGTAAGATTGAATTACATGTTATGGTAAACAAGAAGTTTACAAATTCAGAGATATATACACACATATATATAGTTGGCATGATCGGTTAGACCATCCTAGTCAATAATGGTGCATAAATTATTGAGATTTATATGCACATGTATTAAAAGAACCTGTAGTTCTTGTGGTGCTTATTCTTAAAGGAATAGATTAAATTCCACTTATTAAAGAACGTGAAGTTCTTGTGTTGCTTAAAGGAATTGATTAAATTCCACTTACTAAAAGAACATGAAGTTCTTGTGTTGTTTGTTCTCAAAGGATATAGATGATCCCACTTACCAAAAGAATTAGAACTTAAAATTCTTGTACTGAAGTTAAGACTGTATGTCTTGCATATCTGAACGAAATATGGGCCCATATATCCACAAATGTGGAAAGTTTTATATGATTTTAGTAGATGCATCTAAATTGTTTTATCGACTTACAACCAGAAGTTTGTGAGATTGATTCTAAAAAGATTCAGATTATACAGTTAGACTATTCGTCTTGAAAAGCTAGTGGGTTTATATTTTAGGCTATTTCAGTTATTACAAAGCCTATTGATTATGAAAAATATAGTTTAGCAAAATTTCAATTGGATGCCTCCTATTTAATAGCTAAACTATGAGAACAAAAGAGTTATTATTTATATGGTGTTTCCATATAGCAACACTTATACGCATCAAGCCAACGAGTTATAATAAACTCCCCATTATGATTGGTTTTTGGTCAGAAACCATACATTTCCCATTTTATGATTTTTGAATGTGCGATATGAATTGCTCCACCACAACGCACAAAATGGGTAAATAAAAAGGGTTGAGAATATATATTGAGTACGAGTCTCCTTTTATGTTTAAATTCTTAAACATTAATTGGAGAATCATTTATGACATGATTTTTCTCAACATCAGGGGAGATAATAATCAGCTAGATAGAGGAAAATGAATTATCATTAACTAGATCCTCGTATATGAACTAGAAGTTCATAAGATAATTCATGTTATTACATGTCAACTGCCAGACATATTTACTGACCCAATGAGAGTAATTAAGTCTCATATACCAGCTGAAATGCTCTAAGTTTAAATTACATGTTAGAGCGAGAGAATGTAAATCATGCTTGAAGCATGATAGTTGAAATGGTTCCAATGATCAAAATTCTCGTAAATAGAAAGTAATATGAGATTATCATATATTGGAGGCGGGTGCTCCTGAAGAGACTCAAGACATAACAAATAATAAAACTCTATAAGAGTTTTAGGTACCTGAAATAAAGATTGAAATCTTGAAGAGATCTCGATGAGTTATGTCATTACGAGAATGGAACCAGAAAATTGGAAAGTTGTCGACAACGATTTTACAAACAATTTTACATAAAATACTTCTATAGAAGTAAAGAAAGAAATCGAGGATCTTGTATAAAATCTATCCAGAAGTATAGATATTAAATTGGCCAATGTTGAAAGACGCTTTGAACTTCTAAAATAGAAGTATTTGGACCAGCAGTCCAAACACCTAAAGGTGTAGCACATATAAGTAGTCGTAAATACGACTTGAACTATGATTTATGAAAAGTTTTAATTACTTCATGGTGGATGCAATTACTTTGGCAGTTTTGAAAATTTTACACGCGTCTAATTATTTGTGGATCCATATTTATCCTTGAAGAATCTAAAATGCTATAAGCATTTGGAAATTTCTGAGGAAATTTATTTAGACATGTCTCATGAATATTTTGGCGCATTTGGTATAATCACCTTAGTGAATACTAATTGAGAAAATACTATAAGAATGATCAGATTTCCTTATGTATTTTATAAAGGAGTTTGGATCAAGATCCATTATGATAATTTTAGAACTCCTAAAGAGCTTCAAATTGAAAACGCATGAAGTACTTTCAATACAAGTACTTGAATCTTGACATCAAGTTTATCTCGACCTGAAGATCGAGCATTTTTATATATTTCTTTTGTCTATGAATAGACATAAGCTGAAAGAATCTTAAAGAAGATTCAATATGAATAGAGCATATCTATTGAGTATCCCAATAGTTGTAAGATTGTTGGATGTGAATAAAGATAATTATATCTTTTCTTGGTCTTGAAGCACTATATATTAGTTGGTCAATAAATATCTATGAATATACAAAGATCATTACATTTAGATCTTCAAACATTCGTTGATGCCTCCTCAAATGTCGTAGAAATAATTGTTATGCACGAGGCAAGCCAAAAATGTGTTTGGCTAAGACTATTGACCCAACATATCCAAAAGATATGTGGATTTACTTTTACAAGATATGATAAAAGCTATCTTGTGTGAAGATAACGCAAGATGTATATCTCAGTTTGAAAGTGGATACATCATGGAACATATTACTCCAAAGTTTCATCCCTCGCGATCTTTAGAAAAATGATATTCAAGATTAAATTATGAAGATTCAAAGATCTTCTGTGATGTTTGCATGAGGGGGAGTAAATACGCGTTGCACTCTTTTTCCCTTAACCGAGGTTTTGTCCCAATGGGTTTTCCTTGTAAGGTTTTTAATGAGGCAACATGTTATGCGTATCAAAGATGTGTGTACTCTTTTTCCTTCACTAAAGAATTTTTTTCCCACTGGGTTTTTATCTTAGTAAGGTTTTAACGAGGCACATTATCTTCATAGACATCCAAGGGGGAGTGTTATGAATATTTATCTATGTGGATGTCTATCATGATTAGAACTTTATCAAAGGAGTTTGATTTATTTATTATTAGGAATATTATCTCTATGAATTAGAGTTTAATGTATTATGTACTTCTTATGCCTATAAATAGATGATTCATTGAATGCATTGTATACAAGTCTATATTTGAGAATAATACAAATCTCCCTCTTTCTCTCATCTCTTTGTTCTTCTTGTTCTTATTCTTGTTCTTCTTTATTTTATTCACAACACGTTATCAGCACGAGACTCTAATCAACTGAGGTCTTCTTCGTTATAATTCAAAAGAAGTTACCGGGAAGAATTCGATTATAGAATAAATCAAAGATAAGTTTTTTTTTCTCCTTATTTTTTTTAGTTACCGATTGTCTTTCTCTTTATATTTTAACTTTGTTTTAATTTTTGAAAATTTTGGAAGTATGTTTGATTTTATTCGAACATTGGAAAGAGATAAATTTGTGACTTCTCACAAACCAAAAGACGAATCGACAGAGACGAAGAGGTTGGTTTGGTGTAAATTACGTGTGTTTTCTCTTGTTCCTAAAAGGGTTAATTAGAGGAAAAAGTCAATAATGTCGCGTTGTTTTCCTTACCTGCCTCCTTGGCTTTTAAAGCAGGGAACGATGGAATCGATTAAGGTTTGTTGAGCGAAAGTATTTGTGGGTTTTCATTTTTGGTACTCAACTGCTTATGCTTTTCATACTTAATTATTATTATTTGTGTTTGTATATTTGTAAATTCATGAAGTTTGATGATGGTGCATGTAAAGCCTGTTCGATTTACTGACTATACTTTGTAATCATTAATAACAAAGTTATGTACGTAGAACTATGGTAGTCTTTCATATAAATTCATTAAAATACGTACTCTAGGTTTAAGGTTTTTTTTTTAACAAAGATCTGTACATTAATGAAACACCTTTGTTGGTTTAGTTTTTTTTAAAGAGAGAATTATGACATAGATCCTCTAATTTCTAATATATTCAATTCAGCCCATACATATAGATCTTATTATTATGGTTTCATATATGTTTATTTTTTTTGACACAATGGTTAAACTTTGTATTAAGATCAATATTTGTTTATAATATTTTATTTAATGATATTGATATTGATATCTTAACTATGTATTGAGTTTTACATGTATTTAAATGAATTGGAAAGAGACACGACATTATGAGAAGATGTTTTTGGTCATTTGCTACGTCTCCATTTTCCTCGAGAGGAAAACTAATATCGGTAAATTCTGATTTTATTTTTATTCTTTAAATTATGATTTTAATGTGCGATAAATCATGGTGAATTTCAATCTATAAAAAGATTGTTATAAAGTCTATATTTGCTCGAAAGCAATTTTTCTTCTTTGTCGAAAAACTCGACCATAGACTTCTCCCAATTTTAAGTTACGAAAATTCTTCTTGATCCAAAAAGTTTTATGGGAGGCATTCCTTGAAGTGAATGCAAAGCATGATGTTTATTCCATGCGATTATCAATGATGGGGCATTCTCTGAAGTGAATGCAAGCATGATGTTTATTCCATGCAATTATCAATGATGGGGCATTCCCTTAAGTGAATGCAAGCATGATGTTTATTCCATGCGATTATTGGATCTGTTTCATTCCCTGAAGTGAATGCAAACATGGTAAATCATTATTCAATTAGAGACATAATTTCGATATAATCCAAGTATAATTGGCTAGACATCCCGTTCTGCGAGGCTACTGGTCTCAAAGGAGGTTTTAAAAGGACCTTGTGGACAGGTTTAACAATGCCGCGTACGAGGATTAAATCTTTGTTCTCTGTGATAAGGATATGTGAAAAAGGTTTTAAAGGCCCACTGGCTCTACTCCATTCCCTGAAGTGAATGTGAGATTATATTATGGAAAGAATAAAAAATCACATTAAAAGTTGTGGTCGTGGTCGAGGCTATGAATATACACATGAAAAATATAGTCGTTTTAAGAATACTTCTACCCGCTGGTAGCGAAGTTATAAGGATGCCAAGAGTGATAAAGATCATTCTAAGGAAGTAAAATCCTTTTTACCAATGTGATGTTATAAACCATTGGTTTCGTACTTGTCAAACGCCAAAGTATTATGGACTTTATCCATAATCATGAATGATAAATGAAATAAAATATAAACAAAATTTGTTTACGGCGAAAATAATTATGGCGTTATTGGTCCAACTCAATTGGATATTGTTAATTTTCTCATAACCCTTGAAGGGAATAATTTACCATTTATTTTATTTCCCTTATAACCTCTAACAGGAATAATTGTTTTTTTTATTGTTTTTTATGTTAATTCGTTTTATTTATTATTTATTTATGTTAGTTTGCTTTATGTTTATTTATTTCACATATTATTTATTTACGATTTATGTTAATTTATTATTTGAAGACTATGATTACTTCTGGAATAAAATATACAATGAATTGTGGCTATTTATGCCTAGAATTGTGGCTATTTATGCCTAGCAGATAATGCAAGTACTCATATTGTACTTAAGCATAAGAAATATTTTTCCCATTTAAATGCAAGGGGAAATATGAGTAGTATTTCTCAAAGTACTAAAATGTCAATACTTCGGAAGAGCACTTGAAAGTTTATCTCTGATAGATAATCGACTTGATATGATGTGCTATATTTTATATTTTTCATTCCTCGAAGTGAATGATACAAAGTACATATTTTCATTACCTGAAGTAAATGAAACAAAGCACATTTTGAAAGGTGCACAATTATGCATTTCTCGATTAAAATGCAAGGGAATAATGTGAGTACTATATCCGTGATGAGTTCTCAAATATGACATATTTCATTTGCTATTTTTCTAGTTATTTGGACTTCTTGCTGCTTAATACATGTTGTTTTCGTTATATTTTGTGCAGGGATCCGATTCTGGAAATAGCAGTGAAAATAGGGCATTTCTGCAGTTTTTATTATAATTCTGTCATGACTGGCATCATGGGCACGACACCAGGCACGACATGTCTGACGTGGCAGTGACGCGGCAGTGACGTGGCAACTTCTAGAAGCTCCTGGAATGTTCCGGAAGAAGAATCCGATCAGATTATCAGCTTTTATCCATATTTGTTTTATTTTGAATTTTAATCAACATTTGAATTTAAATTATTGTTTCTTATCTCTTATCTTTGTAAATCTAAAGCCTATAAATACCATCCTTTGGTGAAGGCTTAAGATCATCTTCTAGTTTTGAGTCTTTTTACCTTTGTAAACATTTTTAGCTTTAAATCCAAGTTCATTTCCTTTAATTTCTTGTTTTCATTTATTTTATGTTATTCAATTGTTTTTCTAAAATCAAGTTATGTATGATAATCAATATCATGCTTAGCTAAATCCTTTAAGCCAAGAACCAGCCAAGTCAATTCGATTCGTGAGAATTGAACTTGCTTAAATTCTTTTGGGGAAATCATTTTTATCTTTCTGCTTAGATAGTTTGGCAATCGGCCTTACTAAAAGTTTTTAATCGTTTTTCATATAAAAAAAGGGCCCTTTGGTCTGAATTCGCTTAAAAACATAGTTGGGAGGAAGGATCGGCCTGTGGCAATTTCGACTTCCTGTGAACACTCTTAGCGGCGGTCCGCTAAAGAAAGATAAAATCAGAAGCGATTCTACTTTTAGACAATTTCTGAGTCGGATTTTTCCTGCTTATTTCTAAATACTTTAACGGCGATAGACGTGGTTAATTTATTTAAGAACCATCTTTCGAAGATAGACTTGGGAGGATTGGTTACTCAAGAGAAGAACAAGTTACGACGGGTTGGGCCTCGTAGACTGTAACCGACATGATCCCCGAAATAAAAATCTATTTCAATGATCGAAAGAATTGAAGGAGCTGGTTCGAGGCTGATTTACACACTTGGTTTTTCTTACTACTTTTAATTATTTTTCTCTATTTTATTGCTTCACCAAAAACCATATCACCCCCCTTCTTTTATTTCTTTGCTTTTACAGATATTCCTGGGAATTCAGATTCAACAAATTCAAGTCAACAATTCGAGCTAATCTCCCTGCGGATCGACCCTCTTTCCCTATACCTATTCAATTTCTTTTATTTATTTATTGTTGAAAGAGGATTAATATATATTTATTTTTGACCGGTTAACGACGACTTGTCAAAATTGGCGCCGTTGCCGGGGAGATTTATTTTCGGCAATTATTGACTGATTTTTTTGTTTTATTTTATGACCAAGAAGAACCCGGGTAGTTTAGCTCCATACAACCCGAAAATCGAAGCAAGCGCTCATAGAACTCACGGCGAAACACTTCGACGAAAGAAACAACAACAAAGCACACGACAATCCGAACAGGAATCCACTTCCGAAACCACACCAGTCGAAGAACCTACACAAGAACCTGAACCGATGGCGGACCAAACGATCCGAAAACTAAATGCCGCCCCCACTGTGCAACAACCCCTTTGCATCGCTTTTCCTCAAGGCGACACTCCCTTTCAGCTCAAAACGGGATTAATTCATCTACTCCCTACCTTTAACGGTTTACCTACTGAAAGCCCACACAAGCATCTTGCCGAGTTCCATATGGTGTGCAGCAGCATGAAACCACAAGGGGTCTCGGAGGACCAAATAAAACTAAGGGCTTTTCCTTTTTCTTTAGCCGGAAATGCTAAAGAATGGTTATTTTATTTACCTCCGAATTCTATTAATACATGGGCTGATCTTTCTCGTGTTTTCCTTGACAGATATTTCCCAGCAGCAAAAACGACTGAACTTAGGCGAAACATATTGAGTATCCAACAAATGCACGATGAATCCCTGTATGAATATTGGGAAAGATTCAAGAAGCTGTGCGCAAGCTGTCCGCAACATGGCTTATCCGAGCAAACACTCCTTCAATACATATACGAAGGAATGTTACCGATGGACAAAAAGATGGTGGATGCAGCAAGCGGTGGCGCGCTCGTCAACATGACCCCTACTGCAACAAGAACATTAATCTCCACAATGGCTGCAAACTCGCAGCAATTTGGTTCTACAAGTGAACCCAGCCGACGGGTTCACACAGTAAGTACAATTTCATTAGAGAATAAAATTGATAATTTGACTAATATTGTGTATTCTCTTGTTTCAGGGGAGATAAAAGCTGCTAAGGTATGCGGAATATGCACTATGCCAGATCACGCAACCGACTTATGCCCATTATTGCGGGATACATCTGGTGCCCAGGTTAACGCCATACACAACTTTCCCGGACCTCCCCAAAGACCCTATAACCCACATAGCAATACCTTCAATCCCGGTTGGAGAGATCACCCAAACTTGAGCTACGGTAATCAGAACCCAAATTACCAACCTAGGCAACAACCTCCCCACCAAAACCAAGCACCCCAAAAATCCTCGCTTGAGTCTATTGTTGAGAGATTGGCAGTTTCGCAGGAAAAATTCCAAACCCAAACACAATCCCATCTCCAGCAAATCGACAAACAAATAAGCCAACTAGCTCAAGCCGTTAGCCGTATAGAATCCCAGGGAAAGTTACCATCACAAACCGAAACCAATCCAAGGGAAAATGTGAGCGCGATCACTCTGCGTAGTGGAACTGTGATAACGCCTAAACCGCCTAAGCAAACCGAGCAAAAATCCGACGAGCAAGGCAGCTCTTCGAAGGACCAGAACGAAAAGTCTCCACCCACTGCAGGTAACTCTAAATCCAATATTTCGGTTTCTACTTACGAACCTGTTCATCCTTTTCCAGGTAGATTGGCGAAACGAGATAAAAAGGAGGAAGAGAAGGAAATTTTGGATGTATTCAAGAAAGTGGAAATTAATATTCCACTTCTTGATGTTATTTGAAAAGTGCCTAAATACGCAAGGTTTCTGAAGGACTTATGCACAAACCGAAGGCGACTATCCGGAAATGAAAATGTTAACCTTGGTGAAAATATTTCGGCCATCTTTCAAAAGCCGTTGCCGCCAAAGTACAAGGACCAAGGTATGTTTGCGATTCCATGTAAAATTGGGAAAGTTGGGATTAAAAGGGCGATGTGCGATTTAGGCGCATCTATCAACGTCATGCCGTTAAGCGTTTACAACAAAATTTCGACTGAACCATTGAAAGAAACACGAGTGACGGTACAATTAGCCGATCGATCAGTCATCTACCCCGAGGGAGTACTAGAAAACGTGTTGGTACAGGTAAAAGATCTTATTTTCCCTGCTGATTTTTATATTATTGACATGGAAAATGATCGCAGTAACAACAGATCCGAAATCTTGCTTGGCCGACCTTTCCTATCAACCGCGCATACAAAGATTGATGTCCGCGGCGGCATCTTAACTATGGAATTTGATGGGGAAGTAGTTAAATTTGATATGTATAAAGCTATGAAGTATCCTGATTCGGTCGCAAGTTTAAATTTCGTTGATATTATAGATCCGTTAGCTGATGATTTGATCGAAACTGATTTGTGTTATGAATTTTGTAGGGAATTCGCGGATCTCGACGATATAGGCGAAATCATTTCAACTCTTTCTTCCCTTTATGATTTTCGATTAATTCCAACTCGATCTAAACATTTTCCCTCAATCTTGCAGGAACCAAAGCCGAAGTTAGATCACTTTAATTTTATATTTTTAGGCGACAACCAAACTTTGCCAAACATCATCTTGAGTAAGTTGTCGCATCGGGAAGGAGGTAGAAGCTTAGTTGTTGCTTTGCACACACATAAAAAGAAGAAGGAAGGCGTTAAAATGACGAGGGATGGACATCACCATTTATTTGAAGAACTTGCTTTTGAAGAACCGAAAATTTAGCAAAGGTCGTCGAGCTAAACGACGTTAAACAAAGCACTAAATGGGAGGCAACCCATTCTTTCCATTTTTTTTCTTCTTTTCGTTAAATCTTGATTTTCTGTTTTAATTTTTTTTTTCTCTTTTAATTTTTAGCTTAATTTTGGTTTCATTCCAGACTTCCAGTGAAGGGAATTATCAAGCAAAGAGCTGCAAAATTTCGTTGGGTGAAGTGCACACGTTATCCTGCGGAGCACGTTAGCAAAACCTATGGTCTGCGGTGCATTTTAGCCGAACCCTTTAGCCTTTACCCTTTGACCCTTTGACCACCCAAATATCTCCTGCAGCCAATCCAAATAAAATAAACCCATTTCTTTTATTTTTTTCCCCTAAATTCCCCTCATTTCGTCTCCCCACCCGCATCACAAATCGGCTCTTCCCCTTCATCTCGCCAATCCTCCACCGAATCTCCCCAAGCCACCCCTATTCATCTTCTTCACTTCATCACCACCAAAAACCGCACCCCCTTCTCCCCCCACAAAACCGAGCCCCACCAAAACCCCACCACCACCACTGGTTCGCATAGAACGCCAAGACCGGGTCGAGCCTCTACCCACACACCATTCTCGGTGATGATTCGTTGCGTCGGCAGCCTTCGTGGAGGTGCCCAGTAATTCCGACCAGTCCCCATTCCTCCTCCCTACCGTGGTGGCCGACGACCAGCAACCATTCGACGGGTGCCCAAAAAAATGCTGAACCACCCTTCGCTACACCCTCTTTGGCACATCCGGCAGCTCCGTTCAAAGCCCTCTGTCGTCGTTGATCTGAGCCACTCATAGTGCACCATTCCCATCGACTCACTCTACATCCACGGGGAGTATCTTTTGCCCTTATTATCTCTTTATTTCCTTAATTTTTATGAATTGGGGCAATTCATTTAAGTGAGGGGGAGGGTAGCAAACCACTTGTCATGCTTATCTGATATATGTTTGATTTTGGTTTAACTTTGAGAAAATATTTTCCTTGCTATTGCATTATATCCAACATGTTATAATTGTTATAGTGCTTAGGAATATTTGAATGTTGACATTTTGATAATCAAATGGCATGAGTATAATGATAGTTTGACATCTCTTTTCAATTTGCCTTGATTGTGATAATTGGATTTTTCTCCTAGCTTAATCAACTTAGCCTAATTTTGTGAGAATTTGAGCCTTGAGCATGCATCTTATTCTTTATGCTTGTTTTTCCTTGCTTGAGAGTGTCATCTTGAATTTAGGAATCTAGACCTTGTGGCTTGTATACGATTTGAGACTACACTAGAATGAGGTGTTTTAAGATGATTTAGGCATTAGGATTTTCTCTCTTTCATTAAAACTTACCTTTCGCTTAGTGAACCCTCTTGAAACCTTATATCCCATTTTTTGGCTTAACCCTCAACCAAACTTTTTGATTGATCAAATGCTAGAAATTGTATTGCTAGACAAAAAAGGGCTGCAATTCAAATAAAGGGCAGAATTTTTCGAAAAAAAAAAGAAGAAGAAAAATAAAACAGAATAAAAGAAGCAATTGCTTCGAAAAAAAAGAAGAAAAAACAGTTTCGAAAAGAAGAAAAAAAAGAAAAGAAAAATGTGTGTTTGCTTGCCCATTTTTTTAGCTCCTTTTTAATGTCTTCACTGCTGAATGTTTGAAATATCTTGCATTGATCATCCTCTTTTGTTTCTCTTCCCATCTTTCTATCCTTTTTTTTCTAAACCCACATTACACCTTGAACAAAGACCTAATGATTTTTGCACCTCGATTCTATTAAAGTAGTGGAGAATTGAACTTGTTACAAGCCTATGGAAACCTTTGTTCATGCATGACTTAGAGTTCTTTTGCTTCACATTTACCTTTAAACACTTTGAGTGCTCTTGAGTGTACCTTGGTGAGGATTAAGACTAGGTTAGGATTTGATTACTACTTGATAGACGATTGAAAGAATGAAAGACTGTTCTTTGCTTATATCCGCTTGGTTTGATTTGTGTCTCTTTCATGGTATTTCTTTTGCACTTGAACTCTCATAATTATGCTTGATACTTGTGATGGCTTGTGAAATGCATTCTTGGTTAATATCTTTTTCGGACATACTTGAGGACAAGTATGAGACAAGTGAGGGGGAATTTGATGAGTTCTCAAATATGACATATTTCATTTGCTATTTTTCTAGTTATTTGGACTTCTTGCTGCTTAATATATGTTGTTTTCGTTATATTTTGTGCAGGGATCCGATTCTGGAAATAACAGTGAAAATAGGGCATTTCTGCAGTTTTTATTATAATTCTGTCATGACTGGCATCATGGGCACGACACCAGGCACGACGCGTCTGACGTGGCAGTGACGCGGCAGTGACGTGGCAACTTCTAGAAGCTCCTGGAATGTTCCGGAAGAAGAATCCGATCAGATTATCAGCTTTTATCCATATTAGTTTTATTTTGAATTTTAATCAACATTTGAATTTAAATTATTGTTTCTTATCTCTTATCTTTGTAAATCTAAAGCCTATAAATACCATCCTTTGGTGAAGGCTTAAGATCATCTTCTAGTTTTGAGTCTTTTTACCTTTGTAAACGTTTTTAGCTTTAAATCCAAGTTCATTTCCTTTAATTTCTTGTTTTCATTTATTTTATGTTATTCAATTGTTTTTCTAAAATCAAGTTAAGTATGATAATCAATATCATGCTTAGCTAAATCCTTTAAGCCAAGAACCAGCCAAGTCAATTCGATTTGTGAGAATTGAACTTGCTTAAATTCTTTTGGGGAAATCATTTTTATCTTTCTGCTTAGATAGTTTGGCAATCGGCCTTACTAAAAGTTTTTAATCGTTTTTCATATCAAAAAAGGGCCCTTTGGTCTGAATTCGCTTAAAAACATAGTTGGGAGGAAGGATCGGCCTGTGGCAATTTCGACTTCCTGGGAACACTCTTAGCGGCGGTCCGCTAAGGAAAGATAAAATCAGAAGCGATTATACTTTTAGACAATTTCTGAGTCGGGTTTTTCCTGCTTATTTCTAAATACTTTAACGGCGATAGACGTGGTTAATTTATTTAAGAACCATCTTTCGAAGATAGACTTGGGAGGATTGGTTACTCAAGAGAAGAACAAGTTACGACGGGTTGGGCCTCGTAGACTGTAACCGACATGATCCCCGAAATAAAAATCTATTTCAATGATCGAAAGAATTGAAGGAGCTGGTTCGAGGCTGATTTACACACTTGGTTTTTCTTACTACTTTTAATTCTTTTTCTCTATTTTATTGCTTCACCAAAAACCATATCACCCCCTTCTTTTATTTCTTTGCTTTTACAGATATTCCTGGGAATTCAGATTCAACAAATTCAAGTCAACAATTCGAGCTAATCTCCCTGCGGATCGACCCTCTTTCCCTATACCTATTCAATTTCTTTATTTATTTATTGTTGAAAGAGGATTAATATATATTTATTTTTGACCGGTTAACGACGACTTGTCAATCCGAAAGTACTAATATCACAAAAGGATCTGGTTGAGCAAATATGTTATTGTCAAATGGAACTTTATTCCATATTCACAGTGCGTTATACTCGTCAAAGTCATAAAGAGAGCAATATGAGTTCGCAAAATATCCCCTTGGAAATTATAGATAACATATGTTATCAATTGACATTTGAAATAAGCCAATATGGATATAAGTTCTGGTAGCCAAAAAGTCAGTTGAAAGCTCTAGGAGAGCTATATATTGCTACCAAAAGATAATTTCAATTAGAAGCTCCCAAAGAGCTAAATATATTCCTATTTAAAGGAACAATTTTGATGGTCGTACTAGACATGTACGAGTAAGATTGAATTACATGTTATGGTAAACAAGAAGTTTACAAATTCAGAGATATATACACACATATATATAGTTGGCATGATCGGTTAGACCATCCTAGTCAATAATGGTGCATAAATTATTGAGATTTATATGCACATGTATTAAAAGAACCTGTAGTTCTTGTGGTGCTTATTCTTAAAGGAATAGATTAAATTCCACTTATTAAAGAACGTGAAGTTCTTGTGTTGCTTAAAGGAATTGATTAAATTCCACTTACTAAAAGAACATGAAGTTCTTGTGTTGTTTGTTCTCAAAGGATATAGATGATCCCACTTACCAAAAGAATTAGAACTTAAAATTCTTGTACTGAAGTTAAGACTGTATGTCTTGCATATCTGAACGAAATATGGGCCCATATATCCACAAATGTGGAAAGTTTTATATGATTTTAGTAGATGCATCTAAATTGTTTTATCGACTTACAACCAGAAGTTTGTGAGATTGATTCTAAAAAGATTCAGATTATACAGTTAGACTATTCGTCTTGAAAAGCTAGTGGGTTTATATTTTAGGCTATTTCAGTTATTACAAAGCCTATTGATTATGAAAAATATAGTTTAGCAAAATTTCAATTGGATGCCTCCTATTTAATAGCTAAACTATGAGAACAAAAGAGTTATTATTTATATGGTGTTTCCATATAGCAACACTTATACGCATCAAGCCAACGAGTTATAATAAACTCCCCATTATGATTGGTTTTTGGTCAGAAACCATACATTTCCCATTTTATGATTTTTGAATGTGCGATATGAATTGCTCCACCACAACGCACAAAATGGGTAAATAAAAAGGGTTGAGAATATATATTGAGTACGAGTCTCCTTTTATGTTTAAATTCTTAAACATTAATTGGAGAATCATTTATGACATGATTTTTCTCAACATCAGGGGAGATAATAATCAGCTAGATAGAGGAAAATGAATTATCATTAACTAGATCCTCGTATATGAACTAGAAGTTCATAAGATAATTCATGTTATTACATGTCAACTGCCAGACATATTTACTGACCCAATGAGAGTAATTAAGTCTCATATACCAGCTGAAATGCTCTAAGTTTAAATTACATGTTAGAGCGAGAGAATGTAAATCATGCTTGAAGCATGATAGTTGAAATGGTTCCAATGATCAAAATTCTCGTAAATAGAAAGTAATATGAGATTATCATATATTGGAGGCGGGTGCTCCTGAAGAGACTCAAGACATAACAAATAATAAAACTCTATAAGAGTTTTAGGTACCTGAAATAAAGATTGAAATCTTGAAGAGATCTCGATGAGTTATGTCATTACGAGAATGGAACCAGAAAATTGGAAAGTTGTCGACAACGATTTTACAAACAATTTTACATAAAATACTTCTATAGAAGTAAAGAAAGAAATCGAGGATCTTGTATAAAATCTATCCAGAAGTATAGATATTAAATTGGCCAATGTTGAAAGACGCTTTGAACTTCTAAAATAGAAGTATTTGGACCAGCAGTCCAAACACCTAAAGGTGTAGCACATATAAGTAGTCGTAAATACGACTTGAACTATGATTTATGAAAAGTTTTAATTACTTCATGGTGGATGCAATTACTTTGGCAGTTTTGAAAATTTTACACGCGTCTAATTATTTGTGGATCCATATTTATCCTTGAAGAATCTAAAATGCTATAAGCATTTGGAAATTTCTGAGGAAATTTATTTAGACATGTCTCATGAATATTTTGGCGCATTTGGTATAATCACCTTAGTGAATACTAATTGAGAAAATACTATAAGAATGATCAGATTTCCTTATGTATTTTATAAAGGAGTTTGGATCAAGATCCATTATGATAATTTTAGAACTCCTAAAGAGCTTCAAATTGAAAACGCATGAAGTACTTTCAATACAAGTACTTGAATCTTGACATCAAGTTTATCTCGACCTGAAGATCGAGCATTTTTATATATTTCTTTTGTCTATGAATAGACATAAGCTGAAAGAATCTTAAAGAAGATTCAATATGAATAGAGCATATCTATTGAGTATCCCAATAGTTGTAAGATTGTTGGATGTGAATAAAGATAATTATATCTTTTCTTGGTCTTGAAGCACTATATATTAGTTGGTCAATAAATATCTATGAATATACAAAGATCATTACATTTAGATCTTCAAACATTCGTTGATGCCTCCTCAAATGTCGTAGAAATAATTGTTATGCACGAGGCAAGCCAAAAATGTGTTTGGCTAAGACTATTGACCCAACATATCCAAAAGATATGTGGATTTACTTTTACAAGATATGATAAAAGCTATCTTGTGTGAAGATAACGCAAGATGTATATCTCAGTTTGAAAGTGGATACATCATGGAACATATTACTCCAAAGTTTCATCCCTCGCGATCTTTAGAAAAATGATATTCAAGATTAAATTATGAAGATTCAAAGATCTTCTGTGATGTTTGCATGAGGGGGAGTAAATACGCGTTGCACTCTTTTTCCCTTAACCGAGGTTTTGTCCCAATGGGTTTTCCTTGTAAGGTTTTTAATGAGGCAACATGTTATGCGTATCAAAGATGTGTGTACTCTTTTTCCTTCACTAAAGAATTTTTTTCCCACTGGGTTTTTATCTTAGTAAGGTTTTAACGAGGCACATTATCTTCATAGACATCCAAGGGGGAGTGTTATGAATATTTATCTATGTGGATGTCTATCATGATTAGAACTTTATCAAAGGAGTTTGATTTATTTATTATTAGGAATATTATCTCTATGAATTAGAGTTTAATGTATTATGTACTTCTTATGCCTATAAATAGATGATTCATTGAATGCATTGTATACAAGTCTATATTTGAGAATAGTACATATCTCCCTCTTTCTCTCATCTCTTTGTTCTTCTTATTCTTATTCTTGTTCTTCTTTATTTTATTCACAACATTTTACCTTTTAAAAAATAAATATTCTATTACTATTGAAATAAAAGTTGACACGCCTCCTAAAACCCCTACATTCCTCCCCGACTATTTTTTCTTCCAATAACTTAACTTCTCTAATGTCACGTCTTATCATTTTGAATGTGGTAACGGTAGAGATTAGAACGAAAAAGGTTGTAACATGAAATCTTAATTACCTATTGAATTTAAATTAAAAATATTTATCTAGAATTTTCAATTTTCAGATGCAATAAATCTTAGTAAAAATCTTCTATCCTTTTTTGTATCCTTATGTATATCCTATATTAAAAAAGTAGGTTTATGTTTAAAATAAATATTTAAGGTTAGAGTTTAGGAAATTAGGGGTAGAATGTATTTGTTAGAGTTTAGAATTTATGATTTAAAATTTTGGGTTAGGGCTTAGAATTTAATTTTTAGTATTAGGCATAAAAAAGACACCGAAAAGAACATATGCTTTTTGTCCAATCCCGAACATATTCATAAAAAAACCCGACCCGAAAATAAACAACTTAAACTAGCACCCGACCCGACCTATATAAAATAAATTATTTTAGGGACCTAATTGTAAAAAATAGTTTTAAGGGACTTAATTGTAAAAAAAAATTATAATTTAAAGGACTAAATTATAAATAAAAATTCAATTTTAAGGACTTAATTATAAAAAAAATATAAAGAGGGGTATTATTATAAATATCCCTAAAAAATTTATGGAAAAATTACACTATTAGTCCTGAGTTGGGTCGGATATTTTCCACTCTAAACCTGAATCCGAGCCGACCAAAGTTTACCCTTAACAAAAACCCGACTCGAACCAGATTTTTTCATTAAAAAATCTGACCCGATTAGGCCAGGTCGGGTCGTAACCCTTCGGGTCCGGGTAAAATGCCCATCCCTACTTATAAGATGCATAGATTGAATATTTTATTTTTAATATAATTTTAATTTCACAAGAAATATATAATATATTTTTCTTGTTTGACAATTAACGAATAACTAATAGCGGATTAAATTAGCTGATAGTTTTTTTTAAAAGTAAGATTGTATGACTTTATTTAACGGGATCATACAATATATAGAACAAGATATGTATATGCCTCATTAAAAAAAAAAACTTCTTAAACTTAGGTGGAAGAAAAAGAGTGCACCATACCTTACCATTACATTGTCCTTTATAATCGTTTCCATTACACTATACAGACACAATCAGAGCTGAAACGCATTAAAACAAAATTATGAGAACTTTAAGTAGCAAGACTTTGTTCCCAATATAAATCCACCCCAGTATCCTAAATTACAACATTTAAACCATGGGAATACTTGATCACAGCCTCGACACCAAAACCCAATTTTCATGACTTCGCTTCCTAATGCTCACTCCTCGCACACATCCACATCCAATCAACATCCTTAACAGTTCCATGCTTGGCTAAACAGTTAGCTTCACGATTTCTTTCCCTATATTCAATGGCAACATTCCAACTGAAAGCATTACAAACTTCAGAACATTTTTTTGCAGTTTCAGAAAAAGATGGAGGAGCAATAACAGGATTCTCAATCCATTTAACAGCCAAAGCACAGTCTGATTCTATTATGAGGGGATAAGACTTACACCAATCCGAAGAAGAAAACAGTAGGCACGCATGCAAAATACCCTGCAGTTCAGCATTTGTTGGATCCGATAGACCAATGTATTTAGAAAATTGCATAAGAGTCTTACTAGAATGGTCCCTGAGAATTCCTCCATTTCCAGCATCCCCGTAACTCCCTCGAACCGCAGCATCAACATTAAATTTTAGTTTATCCTTCGTTGGTGCTATCCAGCACACCAAAATGGGTCTTTGGCCGAGGAACAAACTTTTGCACCATGCATTACCTTCCACACGAACGCTTTTACTATCGGAAGCGCAAGATTTGACCAAACCTTCTTCCAAAAACCATCAGCGTGTAAATTCCCCCATGTTAGCCTTATTTTGATTTTGATATAACTAAAAGGATTAATTTGTAAAAATTGTAAATTTAATATATTTGATTAAAATTTGTCAAAATAGAATTTTAATTTGAACAAAACATTTTCTAAATTGTTTGACTTGATAGATATTTGATAAACTTTTTTTACGTCAATAAAAAATTGTTTTTTATGTGTTTCCAAGAGGAGGTTTCGAAACCACCATGGCAGTAAGGCCTGAAAACTTGGTTTTTGGTTACAGGTTTCGAAACCTTCATAATGATTTCGAAATCATGGTCTGTAACGACTATTTTTCAGTTTGAAAAATCCCTGGTTTCGAAACTTCTTCAATGTTTTCGAAACCTCTGTGTAGGTGAGCATTTAATGCTCGATTTTAATAGCTTCCAACGGCTCCAAAGTCCCCTCAACGGCTCCCAACGGTTAGAAAGATCAAAAACAAATAAGAAGAGTCTCCCAACAGTAATGAAGCAACAAGAAAGCCTAATCAAAACAGTCAAGCAATCAAAATTCAATTTGAGCTTAATTTTCCATCTTTCTTGTAAACACTAGTATTGTTCTTCATTGTAATTATTTTCTTAATATTTATTGGGTGTGTGAGATAGCTTATATTGTGCAAACACGGATTCAATAAACTTTGGGTATAAGTCAATTGAATTGTGTAAGGTTACTCTTTATCCTTAAAGGGAAGACAAATTAGTTGATTTGTGAAAAATCTTTAGTATGGTTACTAAGATGGTCACTAAGGTAGTGTGGACTCCACTGAGGGAGTTGAACCACTCTAAATATCTTGCAATTTTCTACCTTTGCAATTAGTGTTCACCATTCTTTAAAAATCCAATTCACCCCTATTGACTTTATTCGATCAATTGTCACTCTCATCAATATCCCACAAAACTCCTTTGGAATATACTGGCCTGTTTATTGTATAGCTACTACTTGCTGCTCTGTTTATTGTATTTAAAAACTCATCCCATACAACAATTTCCCAATCAAACAATCTTCTGCGCATTTAGTTATTTCAGACCCAGTTATTGTTGATCTTAGAACCGAAGTTCATAATTTTCCCAGACTTTTTCACATCAATAGTGAAGATTCTTGGGAACGCCAATCTAAGAGAAGGAACATCCGTCCATTAGTCTTCCCAAAATTTAACAGATTTTTCATCCCCTACTGCGTATCTGATATTTCTGATAAACACATCGTCCGAGTTATTCAATGGTTGAGTGATATTTCTCCACACCCATAAACCCTACTTCCCTGCAACAGTTTTTGGCATCATCGAACAAGAATCATTACCATATTTGGCTACAACGACTTTCCTCCACAGGCAGTTTCTTTCGCTCTCAAACCTCCACATCCACTTATTTAAACAAAGACCAATTCTTTAATCTCAAGTCGCATATACCCAGGTCACCACTAATTTTAGGCTTGCATAGGTGTTCCCATCCAATGGATTGCACGACTCTGATTTGATCCCCAGATGAAATTCGCAATTATTTTGTTTAGTTTTGCTGACACTACAATAGGCATGTGAAAGAGAGATAGGTAATAAGTAGGCAAATTGGAGAGTACAACTCTTACCATTGTGATACGCCCCCCAAAGGAATGAAATGTCCCTTTCCATCCGTTTAATCTTTTTTGGACTTTCTCGAAAATTGGGTTCCAAAGCTCGATTGAATTTCGGCTATGACCTAGGGGCAACCCTAAGTAGACCGACGACAATTTATCCCAAACGCAATGAATCAGTTTCGCCCACTCCTTCACGGTGTTGTTCAAGTTATGGGGATGCTGACTATATTAAATTGTTTGATAAAATTAAATGATATCTTATAGTTATTCACTTATTTAAATAAATAAAATGACATATAAATATTTGATTTATTTATTGATTATCAATTATATATATATATATATATTTGAAGAATTATTGAAGTATGTACTAATTTCTTATTTATCAAATTATATTTTTAATTATAAAATTTAGATGTATATATTAATTTTTTATTTATAAAATGGGTAAAATACGTAAATTATCACTAAACTTTACTCTCAGACCTATTTTGGTCACTGAAATTTCAAAACGTTCAATTTACTCATTAAACTTTAGACATTGAACTTTTTTAGTCATCAAATGATAGAGAACTACGAAAGTTTGGATCAAATATTCCCTTTTAATATTGATCTGAAAAAGAAGCAAGAGTTAATTTATTATTCCCAGCGACTCATTAAAGAAAGGCTTAAATAAAAAAAAGGCTTAATACAACTTTTTCCCCTTAAACTATACCCGATTTCCCAACTTGCCCCCTAAACTTCATTTTGCCCACTTTTTCCCCTTAAACAATTCATCGTTTCCCATTTTGCCCCATTCCGTTACTTTTTCCGTTAAAAAAAAATTCGGCCAATAACATTGTAACCCCCTCATCCCGGTCTGGCCGGATGACCGGTCCAAGTGGGCTACACGGGGAAAACCGAAGTGAAACCCGTTAAGGCTCCCCTTCGGTTAGCAACCTTATTTTTTTTCTTTTAAATTTAATCTTGTCTAGAGGAGTATTAAAGTCCCGAGTGATCAAACATACGGAGCGACATACATGAGGCAATCAAACGAACCCAATCAACTTTTTAACAGCCAAATTTTAACTTAACTGCAGGCGGTATCGATACACCTAAGGGGTGTATCGATACTCCTTGACTAGGTCATAAAGTCAATGTCAGCCTGTGGAGACCGTATCGAAACACCTAAGGAGTGTATCGATACCCTCCCCAAAGGTTGACTTCTCACAGTCAACGCTAAGATGACCGTACCGATATGCCAAAGACCGGTATCGATACCAAGTTTGGACAGTGACTTCAGTGACCAAAATGGTATCGATACGCCTGAGACCGGTATCGATACCAAGTTGGACAGTAGCTCCAGTGTCCAAAATGGTATCGATACGTCTCCCCGTGTATCGAAACGAAAGGCCTGGAATAAGAAGGCCGTATCGATACGGGTCTAACCGTATCGATACCCCTGCTCTGCAACTCCCTATTTCACTACTTGGTAACTTCACATACGATTCTAGATGCACTTTTAGGCACTCCTAAGCGTAAACAAACATACATGCATCAAACCACAATTGAGACTTAGCATGGGAGGCATTTAATCTAACAAAAACATACAAGCAAGACTCCATACAATTTCACAAAGAAGCATGTTTGGCGAGCACAAGACATATTCACAATGTAGTCAAGAATAAGGCATACATAGGCCAACATCATACAAGTTTAGGCATATGAAAATAACCCACATAGGAAACATAGGTCATAATCCAAGAAGCAAAAGCATAACACAACATGAGCTTAACAATTTCAAGCATAACCTCCTAAGGAGTTTGACCCCAACTCCTAACACTCTATACCACATTGTCTAGACATTATTACAGAAGCAAACCATACTTAAACTTGCTTGAGAACTCCAAAAGCTCCTCCCTCGCCCGCTCGCCTCCCGAACTCTAACGATCTGCACGTTGGAAACAAAAGAGCATAAGCAATCTAGCTTAGTGAGAGAGGCTCTACAATTCACAACATGCAGTTTTCCAAAACACGATTTATATGCAAGAAAGCAATGGATGCACAAGGGTCTATCTCAACCACAACATTTGGTTTGCACAAGCACAACCAACATACACTTACGGTGGGACTACACATCACCGTTTCGACTAGTGGATTTCCAATGGGACTACACATCAAAGTACTACCCTACTAGTCACTATCGGTGGGACTACACATCACCGTAGTTTAGACCACCATCACGTGAGGCACGAACTCAACACGACTACAACATTAACAACTTAAGATGCATTCAAATGATCACAACGCATCCCCAATCAATATATCACAACACATGAGAGTAGAGAGGCTTACACACGGGTTTAGGTGACCTCTCAAGGTTCCACCCAAACCCCAAAGGAATCCATATCGAGCACAATGTAAAAACCAATAATTCTACTCACCGTTGCTACCCAAGAGAAGATCGAAGACCAAGCTCAAGACTCTGAAATCCCCGGATTTGTCCCCGAAGCTTCACCAACCAAAATTCTCGTTTCTAAACATTCCAACACCAAGCAAACAATCCCAAATCAGTCCATGTTCTAAAATACTCAACCTGGATTACATACCAATCACAAGATATCAATTTTTCCATTGAAAACAAACTCAAAGTTCCAAAATCCGAGCAGCCCTCAAGCACCCCTTAAAACCATTGATTTCAACCTTCAAACTACTCCCTAAAGCTTTCAAAACAATGCTTACATATACCCTAACCATTGGCCCTCTCATTTCTACATAGAACACCCCCATATCTCAACCCAAAACCTCCCAAAAACCTCCCCAAAACCCCATTCCGGGAAAACACCCAAAACCTTGTAAAAATCAATTTTTATTAGACCTTTTAGGTTGTATACTACTTATAGAACTTCATCAAATCAAAACTCAAGTCAAAAACTACAAAGGTAACATTTTTAATCAAGAACCCCCTCCAATCTCCCAATCTCAAAACATGTGTAAAAATGAAAACAAAAGGTATCAACTTGTAGAGAATAATGAGGGTAAGCTAAAAACGAAGTTACCTTTGCAAAACCCTTCAAAACGAGCAAGCTAATGGATGGAATAGTATCCAAGGGGGAGATGGGTTCTTTTCACGTTGGAGAAGAAATAGATAGGGAAGAAGATGGCTTTCAAAACATTATTTTAGGTTTATTTGAAATTAAAAGACTAAAGACCCAAATGCCCTTAATGAATTTGGGGAATTACAATGGATGACATCCATGCCCAATTGGGCTTGTTTAGAGAATGGCCCAATTAAATTTTACATGTCTTAAAACCCGGGGCCCAACCTTTATTTTATTATTAAAAATTTGGAACCGAAACCCGAACTATTTTTAAATTATTAATTTCACCCGACCCCCGAACCCGGGTGTTACAAACATGCTGCCACGTCATCAACGGGTTGACTAAGTCAATCCGCCTGGTTATATTTAAAGGGTAAATGACATGTCAAGCCTGTCAGGTTTGTTTTTTTGTTCATTTTAGTCACTGAAAAGTCTATTTTTACCTTAAATTGACCCCTATTTGTTTCTAATTTTTATAATTTAGTCCATTATTTGTTATAATTAAAAATATTATTTTATTAAAATGTTAATATTTAATAAAAATAAATAAAAACAAATATTTTAATACCAAATTAGTAATTTTTAGATTCGAATTCCAATTAAATTCTAATTATTAATTCTAATTTCACTATATTTGAATTATAGTTTTTGAGTAAAAGTCAAATATTAATAATTAGAATTAATAATTAGAATTGAATTGGAATTCGAATTCGAATATAATACGAACATGATCAAGTATAATTTAAATTTTACTCAAAAACTATAATTCAAATATAGTGAAATTAGAATTAATAATTAGAATTTAATTGGAATTCGAATCTAAAAAATTACTAATTTAGTATTAAAATATTTGTTTTTATTTATTTTTATTAAATATTAACATTTTAATAAAATAATATTATTAATAATAATAAATAATGGACTAAATTATAAAAATTAGAAACAAATAGGGGTCAATTTAAGGTAAAAATAGACTTTTCAGTGACTAAATTGAACAAAAAAACAAACCTGACAGACTTGACATGTAATTTACCCTTCAAATAAAACCAGACGGATTAACTTAGTCAACCCGTTGATGACATGGTAGCATGTTATTGGCCGAAATTTTTTTAACGGAAAAAGTAACGGAATGGGGCAAATTGGGAAACGACGAATTGTTTAAGGGGAAAAAGTGGGCAAAATGAAGTTTAGGGGGCACGTTGGGAAATCGGGTATAGTTTAAGGGGAAAAAGTTGTATTAAGCCTAAAAAAACAATGAAAGTAAATAGGATATGACAACACCCCTTATCCCATCTTAGACAAACATGCGTCTGAGTTTGGTAATGCCTAACCCTCTATGGATCATGCCCTTAACAACTTAGAAGATGGAGCGCAATTGGACACCCGCACTCCGAAACAAGAATAAGATAAAAATTTTGAACAAAAAGAAAAAAACTCACAAGAGAACTTTAAAAGAAACAATTATAATTGATCTCTGAATTAATGCATTGTACAAAGTGAATGAGTCTATTTATAGGCTAGTAAAACCCTAATTACCAAGGAAAACTAGTTTAATTTAATATAAAAGACTAACTAGATAAATAATAATTATAAAATAAAGTATTATCTTAATTAAAAGAGATAAGAATATTATCTCAATTAAAATAGATAATATAATCCTAAAAAAGATGATATAATTATTCTAATTAAAAGAGATAAATAGAGTCCGTAGAAATCTATTCAGAATGTTCTCAAAATTGATTTTTCGTTCTAGACTTTGGCTGGTGGGTTTGGACGCCAATTTTGGGTTATTTTGACATCTTTTCAGCTTCTTTGGCTCATATTTGACTTGTACTAACATCAAGATATTTTTTCTGAGTTAGATTTGCATGAATAATCAAGTCTGTCTCTTTCTTGGATCAATCTTCCAAAACTCCGAAGTGGATCCAGCGAACATCTAACACTCCATTTGAGGTGTCTTTAACATGACCAATTTCTTTCAATTCTTCAGAAACGAAGCTTTGCACAAACATGTTTAACTTCAATTTTAACTGTTTAGCTTTACTTCTTGTAATTGGATCTGTTGGAATCGTTAGGTCGAAATCTAGACTCGGGCATATGGTGCTCGTATCATATCTGTTAACTTTCTAACATCGTTATGACGTGGATTAAATAAACAAAAAAATATTAATATAAAAATTAAAATTAAAATAAATTATATTTAAACCCACGCCCAACTCTTCTCCTCCTTCAACCAAAACTCAAACCCTTTTCTGTCTTCTCTTTTTCTACAATCACGAGATCGTCGGCCATTTCTGTTCACTGGTAGATTACCACGAATGAAGGTAAGCCTTCTCTTTTTGTTCTCTTTTTTTATTTCGATTCTCTCTCTAAATTCTTAATGGCAAATGGGTTAATCCCTTCTCACTGTTTTGAAACATTTAAAGTTGCACCCTAAAGCAAAATTTGAGTGCAAAGGGAAATATTAAAATGTTTATCTGTTCATGGTCTATTCTATGCATCTTTTGGTAATGAAGTTACTTCATTTGAATTGTAGGAAGAATTTAGATGGCCGAAAGCAACCACCTCGACTGTTGTTTGCAAAATGTGCATATAACAACTTCAATAACTTTTGGCAAGTGCTTGAAAAAAAATAAAGAGTGTGAGGGTGAGATGATGAGGCTTTGGGAGGGGAGGGGGATGTCAGTGAGATTTGGGTTTAGGGGTTGAATATAATTTTATTTTATTTTAATTTTTTTTGGGTGCATTTTCCAGACATAACCACTTCCTGAGGTGATTTGTCTTGTCTTTCCCTCCTGGGGGTCCTCTTGTTCTTTAAGGTGGTGTGCTCTTGGGTCCTTCAGCTTGCCCTTGGGTCTGTCGTGATAGTTGCTGCCTTGACCCGTCTCTGTGCTGATTTTGGCGACTTGAGCATCTGTGCATCATTCCTTTTCCTTTTATGGGGGTTGTAACACATTTAACTTGATGCTATGATTGTATACCCTCATGGTCAGCTCCCCGTGTTCCACATCTATTAGAGTTCTGCCCGTGGCCAAAAATGGTTGCCCAAGGATGATAGGGGCGTTTTCATCGGCCTCACAGTTTAAGATGAGGAAGTCAGCTGGAAGAATAAGGTTGCCCACTTGAACTAGAATGTCTTCGATCTTACCCTCCGGTTGTACAAATGAATGATCAACAAGTTTCAACATAATAGAGGTAGGTTTGGCTTGTCCAATTCCTAGTTTGTCGAAGATTGCCTTAAGCATCAAGTTT
This sequence comes from Hibiscus trionum, assembly GCA_030270665.1. NCBI lineage: Eukaryota > Viridiplantae > Streptophyta > Magnoliopsida > Malvales > Malvaceae > Hibiscus > Hibiscus trionum. The sequence goes on from BSYR01000017.1 coordinate 61,945,057, forward strand.
ATGTTGGCTTCTAAGTCACACATGGTTTTTGTTTCGTGCTTGCTGCCTATTCTTCATGGTATAACAAAGCTGCCTAGATCTGTTTGCTTGGGTGGCAGTTTGTTGTGCGGCATAGCCATGCACTCCTCTATTACAGCAACTGTTTCGAACTCTCCAATTCTTTTCCTCTTAGAAACCATGTCCCTGAGGTATTTAGCATAGATGGGCATGTTCTGGATGGCTTCTATGAGAGGTATATTTATGTGCACCTGCTTCAGAATATCCAAGAATTTCCTGAACTTGTGCTCCGGTTTCTTAAGCCTATGGGGGAAAGGTGCTGGCAGGCGGATGTCCTCTATATGTTCTTTACATGAGAACCTTATTTGTGGAGGATCATCTGCTTCAGGACCGCTGTCAGGCTCAACTGCCGGGGTGGCTGGTGTTGATGCTACCAAGGCAGGTAGTTCTTCCTGCGCTGGCTGTTTTTCTACTGGCCTTTCCACCCTGGGTTCATCCAACAGTTTCCCACTTCTAGTGGATATGGCTTTGCACTGCTCATATGTGGGCTCAGCTGTTGCCTCTGTACTGCTGGATGCGGCACCCATAGTCCTGCTGCTAAAGATCTCCGTAAATTGCCCAAATTGGATCTCCAAGTTCTTTATCACAGCCTCTTAGTTGTTCATCCTCATTTCAGTCATGTCCATGAAAGACTTAGTTTTATCAATAAACTTATTAGTGCGAACAATAAAATCACTAGTTCTAGACATAAAAGTGTGAAGAGTTGCTTCTAGTGAATTATTGTTTTGTGGCTGCTGAGCTTGCTGTTTGGACTGGTTTTGCTGGTAGACTCCCTGTTGCTGTTGTGGGTTGGCAGCAATTTTTAGATTGCTCCAGGAGAAGTTTGGATGATTCTTCCATCCAGGGTTATACGTGTTTGTGGTGGGTCTGTTGTTCCTCTCGTACCCTCCCATGAAATTGGCAGATGTAGTACATTCAGAGGAATCGTGGTTGCCCCCCCACACATCACAGAATGGCTCTACAGCCTTGAACTCATATACTTTCCCAGTGGGTTTTGCCATGTTCATAACCAGCTCTGTTAGTTTCTCGAGGCGGTCATTGACAGATTCTGAGGCTTCCACTTTGTTCACAGTAGCTGGCCGCCTAATGCCGCATCGACGGGCTGTTGGGTACTTATAGTCGTTCTTGGCGTCTTGGTTCAGGATCCGCAATGCCTTCTCTGGTGGTCTGTCGAGGATGATTCCGTTGGCTGAGGCATCAATCATCATCCGAGTTGGGTAGTTTACCCCGTTGTAGAACATTGACACCTGTGTCCAAGCCGGAAAACCATGGAGCGGGCAGTTGTAAAGCATCTGTTGGTACCTCTCCCATGCTTCATATATTGGCTCATCACCCCCTTGCCGAAAGGCTGTGATCCCGTTTCTCAATCTATCTGTGACATTGGATGGGCTGAAACGGTCCAGGAAATCCTTGCACAACTATGTCCATGTGTTGAATGACCCTGCTGGCTGGTTGTTCAACCACTGCTTTGCCCTATCCCTTAGTGAATAGGGGAATAATCTCAGCCTTAGAACATCTTGGTGGATTTCATGTATTTTGAATGCTCTGCATATATCCAGGAATCCTCTTAAGTGCTGCCGAGCATCTTCTGTGGCAGTCTCTCCAAATTTCCTCAAAGTGTTGATCATGTTGAACATCACGACTTCAGCTCGAAGTGATCCGCCTCAATCTCAGGTTCTTTCACTGTCGTATCGAACCCTCTAAAGTCATGTTCCAAGTAATCTATGGTGGTTCGAACGTACTGTGGCTGCCTGCACGGATTTTGAGGTGGCTGCCTAGGTGGAATTTGCTGCCCATCCCTTCCGATCTGAGCATTGTTGGCAGGGTTTTCTTTTTTCATGTTTACCTCTGCTTTTCTTTCTTCTTTAGCCTTCCCTAGGACTGTTCTGATTTCCTTTTTGAGCTCTCTTGCTCTTCGTACAATATCGTCAACGTAAACGATTTCACCTTTTGGGTTTGCCCTGGGCATGCACTAACAAAGGAAACTGTAAAATTCCTTTTTTCGATTAAAATAAAATAAAAACTAAAAACTAAATGCAAATAAATAAAGGTGCAGAAATTTAAAACGAATTTCGCTGTTACCAATCCCCGGCAACGGTGCCAAAAACTTGTAGAGCATTTTAGTGTTCTCTAAATATGAGCGAAAGTGCACACTCCCGTCAAGTAATAGTATAAAAGATATCGTCTCCCACAAGGATTGAACAGCTTGACTCGATTCGTAGTTCCTGCACAAGAAAACTAAATGCACAATTAAGTTAGTTTGTTTGAGAGGAAAATAAAATAAAAAACACAAGTAAATAAAAGGGAAGAGATCAGATTGATAGAATGGGCCGAGCTATGCTGTTGTTTAGTGTGAAACTGCGTTGAATAGGACAAGTTGCTTTGCACTGCCAGACTCTACTACCTCAGCGGGGGATGGTAGTTAGGCTGCTGAAACGCTCTCGCTGCCTCATCAGGGGAATGGATTTGTGTCTCGGCGGCAAACTCGACAGAACGCTTCGAAAGTGATCCCGCTTATGTCTAAGTTAGAATACTATTGATGCCCACTGCAGATAATACCAGCCGCGGTGTGAATAGTGCAAAGACAACAATGTTTGTTTCGTCCTCTTTTAGCCGCCTTAAACCCTAACCTATGTCTAGGCTAGATTGATCAACACCGTCTATAAATGAGATCGTGCTTACTCCTTTCGTGAGTTTGACTCTCTCTATACCGAACAAATGGATAGCAATCAAATAATCTTTCGCCTTAATTGAAGACTATGAAGAACATGGAATAAGCAAACCTTGAAGCTTTATTGCAAAAACAAACTCCAAACCCTAAACAATCGTTCTCACACTAATTACAACATAACCTAAATCCCAAAGAGAATTTAGAACATAATGGCGGCAAGAAAACCTAAACTATGCCTAAGGCAAAACCTAAGTTGTTTTGAAGTAAAATTACAATGAGTATATATAGGCATTAGCTAGGTCTAGTCCTTCTTGGAGTAGAAGTCTTCAAAGTAGCTTTTGCATTAAATGCAACCTTAAATTTTAACTTCTTTGAGTTGATTGTGGACTTTATCACGTTGCCTTGCTCCACAAGTAATCTCGAATTCCTTCTTCGGCGGCTCTGCCTGCTGCTACAATCATCAGAAAATTGAATGGAAAACATCGTTAGAATCAAGATTTTCTGCTCTACAAATCGCACTCAAGTTCTCCAATTTCTCATCTTGCTGTCTTGGGCGGCAGGTAGGGCGGCGGCAGCTACTTGGCAGATTCTGTCTCTGTCTGGAACTGCATTAGTACAACTTCTTGGTCTGCTGCCCCAGCATCATGTCCTCAACTCCTCTCTCCTTCTGTCAGCCTCTAGTACAGAAACTAAAACTAAACTAGAACGATACATTTTCCTTACAAAATGAAAGATAATCAATAAAAGCTTGACAAAGTAATCAATACTGTAAAATGCAATGCATGATCCTAATTATGCCTAAAATGTACTCAAAACAACAATAATATGAGATGGAATGTGCATGAAATATAGAACTTATGGATCCACAAGTGCCTATATAAAAGAAGCATATCGATGAGCCAAGTAGGCTACACCGTGGTAAAGAAAGAAGGTAGAGGGCAAATCGTGGTTCGACCAGGCTGTGACTGAGAGCTTTGGATCCATTGAAGGGTTGCATCGATAAATCTCATTCCTTGTCCATTTTTGTTTGTTTAAATCTAAATTTTATGATGGTGTTGATTTCAAACGATATTTTGTTAATGGTTTCCCCAGCCATGAACTAATATTCTTAAGTTGGTTGGGATGTTTGTGATGAACGCTTGCTTTTTAAGTGTTTAATAATTGATTGCCTTGGCATTTTTGTCTATCTTGTTAGTGCTTACTTTTCCTGATTTCTTGTCCATACGATAGTTGGCATTGTATGCCTATTTTCTCTTAATATCTTAGCAGACTTAGAAGATAACGATTAATTGCCAAGATACTAAGGAGAGAAACTTTGATAGAAGATGTTCAAGTAGACGAGCTTACTTCGGGAGTGAATCTACCCCTTAGGAGTAAAGATTAAAGCTTTGCCAAGTTAATTATTGAAAAACATCACTATAGACATACATGAGTTAATCGTAATTAAAATAGGGTATTGCCATCGATAGAGGTAATACTACTTAAAATCTGCTCGGCAATAAAATCATGGCTAGAAGTTATTAATTACTGCCATCCCAAGTGTGATATCCAAGCATCCCTTGCCAAGCGTTAGTCAGTTGACAAATTGTTAGATATGTGAAGAAGAATCTGGGACATGGTATATTGTTGAGGTCTTCAGGTGCATGCAAACTTACTGCATATTGTGACTCAGATTGAGCAGCTTGTCCATTGTCCAGAAGGTCGGTTATAAGGCTTTGTATCAAATTAGAGGATTCACTGGTCTCCTGAAAATCTAAGAAACAAAACAATGTTTCCAGATCCTCAACTGAGTACAGAAGCATGGTTGTTACCACTGCTGAGATAGTTTGGCTCTCTGGATTGTTGAAATAAATTGGTTTGAAGGAAGAACTAGGGCCAGCTAAACTCCTTAGTGATAGCAAGGTAGCTCTACAGATTGCAGCTAATCCTATTTTCCATGAGAGAACAAAAACATATAAAAGTTGATTGTCACTTTGTAAGAGACAAGATTCAAGATGGATTGATTCAGGCAGAATATGTTTCTAGTGCAAACCAGTTAGCAGACATTCTGACCAACGCTTTGGGCAATCAACATCATGAACATTTGTTAGTCAAGTTGAGGGTTGAAGATATCTTTCAACCTCCAACTTGAGGGGAGTGTTAGAGAGTTAAACGGTTAGAGTTAGTTAGTTAGTTTGCTATATGTACTGTTAGTTTATGTGAGTTAAGCATTATAGTTATTTGTATTTCTTTATAAGCAACACATTTGTAATCTTATTATTTTAACAGGAATGAAATACATTTCTCTTTACTCTCTTGAATTTAACAAACCTTTTGTTCATGCATTGTGTAAGCTTATAATAGTTACTTTGGTCATGGCTCTCGAAGAAATCAGTGTTTTAAGTATATAATAGTTACTGGGTTTGCACTGTGTAAGCTTTCGTTCATGCACCTAATAATATACTATATTTTTTTGACTAATAATATACTATAGTTACTTTGGTCGGGCCCGCCCTAGTGTTGATTCAGGGCACCAACCTTCCAAATAATATGATTTAAAAGTGTGTCAATTTTTTTGACTAATGAATGAAATTTATATGTTTGAGACCATTGAGTTTTAAAATTTGATTAAATCTTTAATGTATCAATATTGTATTGACAATATCCTTCTATTAACATGGGTATTAATTGCTAGTTTAAATTTGACATAAAACATATTTAAAACAGGAGATCAATTTTTAAACATTTATGTACCATCGTATTGATGCTGAACCGGGGATTCTCCGAGTGTCTATTCTCCAATATGACGTCCGACCTTGATATTTTGCATATGAAACAGATAAACAAGAACCATACAGTTTCAATCCATGTAGTCTCTCTATTGCTCTATTTGCCTCTTGCTTGTTTGAAAACCTCACGAAACCGAATCTTCTCCCAGCTCTATCCAACTTCGCCGCAATAAACGAATCCACAACATCGCCGTGTCTTCCAAACGTTTGTCTCAGTCCGCTCCAGTGAAGTGTCTTCGGTATATTGTTGACGAATAGGGTTACTATTCCACTTCTTTGATTTTCTCTCTGGGATTCGCCATCTTCATGTACTATTGAAAGATTTCAATATAAGTGATTGGAGCTATGTTTCTGCAACCAGCTAACCTTGTTCCCCCATTTACTTTCCAAAGACTTGTCGTTAATATTTTATAGGGACTCGTTTGAAAAGACATCATAAATTAGATTCTGAGAAGTTAATTAAATTGTTTTGAAGATAGGTTTAGACGAGGGTGTGGCTTAAAATTTATGAGAGCATCAACATGGCTTCAACTGATGTAATTACCTTAACTATGGAAAATGGTAGATTAAGCAAGGAGCTCGATACTCGAAATCACCGATCATGGTTGGCAACAAGAGAATACTCGAAAATCACCGAGCATGGCCATATACTCTACTCTTCTAAACTCATTTTCAATTCAAAACATGCGAGTTCACACATAACAATTCCACCTAAAGTCAAATCATCCTTAAAAAATCAGAATAGTATCAAAACCGATGGCTTCTTTGATCTTGGTTCGTCATTTTGGCAACCGTAACCTCGGGCATCCGTACTGCCACGGTGTCTAAGACATGATTAGCAAGAGGCCGAATATCAACGATCCAAGAATCATGCCAAATGTCGACCACAAAATATAAATTAATTAATTTAATATAATAATTGATTTAAAATATTAAAAAATAAGAATTTGAATTAAGCTGGGATTCCAGTTTCGTTGTAAATATTATATTAGGAATTCATTATATTAAAATAATATATATTTTAAATAAAATATGAAAAAATAATATTTTACTAACAAGCTGAATTCAACAAGAATTCTTAAAAGATAAGTCAACGAAAACATAACTCTTTTATTTAATTCATTTTATTTTTAAAAAATAATTTAAACCCTAAATAAGATTATATATAAACTACGAATATCATAACAAAAAAGTTTCCTATTTCCGCCGAGCAACAAAAAAGTTTCCTATTTCTGTTTTCTCTCGGTGCTACTATCGACTATGGAAGGAGGTTTCTTTACTTCTCTGCCTGCTGGCTATCGGTTCAAGCCAAAAGATGAAGAGCTCGTTGATTACTACTTGAAAAGGAAGATTTACAAAAGACCATTGCCACCAAATATATTTAGGGACGTTGATCTCTATAACTATGATCCTTATACTCTCACAGGTTCTTCTAAAACCCTAGTGCTTTTCTTCTTTCTTTCCGATTCTGGTGTTCTTTTGGTCGATAAATATGATTTTATTACTTTACGATACTGATTGTTTTATTTTCATGTCGACAGCCATGAATGATAATGAATTGTCAAATGGTGTAGTGACCGAGTGGTACTTTTTCACGCCAAGAGATCGCAGACACAAAAATGGCAAACGGCCTACTCGAACTGCCGGCGATGGGCACTGGAAGGCAACCGGAATGGCTAAACCGGTCCACTCCAGAGGAGAGGAAATCGGAACCAAGAGGAGTTTGGTCTTTTTCAGAGGTGAAAAAAAAACCGACTGGCTCATGCACGAGTACGTGTTAACCAAAGCTCCACAAAGACAGAGACTTAGCAGCCAAGACATGCTGGTAACCCTTCGTTTACAATCTTTTAAATATATGAAAAAATTCGAAGAATAATCGTATACTCGTATCTGATACTCATTTCCGACTTTTGTTTTTTCAGCTTGACGAGTGGGTGTTGTGTAGAGTGTACACGAAGAAGGAACAAAAGAAGACAAAACCTGGAACACCTGTTGAAGAAACCACAGCTGATAAAGTTGTAGCTCATACTGAGTCTGAAGCCCAAGTGCTGGGAGATGGGATTTCACCTGATGGATTGAATACGCTCATGCCGCAACACACTTGTTCAATGCCTATCGTCCACCAATATCCGGAATCTTTTGGTTCCATGCTGGGACCAAACCCTGCAAGTTTTGATCCCCGAGAAGCTGTTTCTAATAATGGAAATTTTATACCAATGCCTACTCCATTGGCATCAATGCCTCCGCCGCAGAAGTTTTCCGGTGTCTATCCTAGTAACGATTGTTTCGGTTTAGATACAACACAAGAGGAAGGTGATATTGTTCAATATCAAGATTTCGAAGCTGGTTCCTTGAATATGCCCATGCCACAGCAGCAACAACAGCTTTTGGGAGTCAATCAGAGTCAGCCACTGCAGCAACAGCAGCTTTACGGTGTCAATCAAAGTCTACAGCTGCCGGAACAACAATTTTCGGGTGTCAATCCTAGTAGTGATTGGTTCTACTTAGATACAACACAAGATGAAGATGATATCGGTCCAGTTGCAGGTCAAAGTGTAGTCCAAATGCTTGGAAACGGGATTGCACCTATTGCTCAATATCAAGGGTTCGATGCTGGTTCCTTGAATATGCCAATGCCACAGCAGCAACAACAGCTTTTGGGAGTCAATCAGAGTCAGCAACAGCAGCTTTCCGGTTTCAATCAAAGTCTACAGCTGCCGGAACAACAATTTTCGGGTGTCAATCCTAGTAATGACTGGTTCTACTTAGATACAACACAAGATGAAGATGATATCGGTCCAGTTGTAGGTCAAAGTGTAGTCCAAATGCTTGGAAACGGGATTGCACCTATTGCTCAATATCAAGGGTTCGATGCTGGTTCCTTGAATATGCCGATGCCACAGCAGCAACAAGTGCCGTTGTTGCAGCAACAGCAGCCTACGGGTATCGATCAAAGTCAGCCGCTGCAGCAACAACATCCTACTGGATTTTACAGTTGATGAAGAGTTTCTCCTAGATTTTATAGCTCATGACGAGTTAGGTCTACTTTTGGATTTTTGAGGTTTATAGAGTTAAACCTCTCCTTTGTAACAACACTTACGATCCGTTAATGTTTGTGCTTGTGGTATGTGAAGCACTGTAATTTGTTTCTAAACACTTGTAAACTGTTTAAATATATATTTACTGTCAATTTTGAGAAAAAATGACTTTATTTTTATGGATAACAATTTTCTCACAAGAATTGCAGTATGGCTTCACCTGGCTAAGACTGAAACTTTTTAGCTTTGTCTAATTTTGCAATATTAGGTTTCAATTGTCTGGACTTCTATTGTGAAACTTTGATACAGTATGGTAGCACAAAAAATGAGGTGCACATTTATACTAGAGTTAATGAGCTTATATTTGTTGGCTTTCATGCTGCAACAGTTGTGTGGCTACAGTATAATTCAAAATGGCCAACAGTTTTCCCTGTGCAGGTTAGAAAATTGTTATAGCACCTTCAGCTTTATATTTGAATGTATTTTCAATTACATTCTAAAGATTTTAATAAACACGTTCTACTTTCCAAGAATTATCTTTTAAGCACCTTCTGTTCTCAATGATAAACTTCTAAAAGTCCATGTCAGAAGATGCATAGGTCAATAATTCTATTGCTTTCCTGTTATGCCTTATGCTCGATCGTTTACATAATGAAGAAATCTATAACAACTTGCATGTTGTCGAGGTATGTATGTGCTATAGATGCCATCTTATATTTGTCGTTTTTATGTTCCGAGTATCCGTTATTATTCATTTTACATCGGCCAAGAGACTTAACTAATTTCATTTCCTAAGCTCGTAAAATCGGTAGCATAAGTAACTGTCTATGGCTCAAGCTAAATCTAATTATATTACTTGAAGTGCATATAATGCATTCTGTCTCATGGTATGTTCGACTTGAAAGCATAGAGTTTTGCCTTAATAACAGTTTGGTGTTGTTTGAATGCTTAAAACAGTGTACTAATAGTCTGCTCTACCAAGACTGCTTTTATTTGGTAATGGACTTATTTAGGGCTGTAGATTAGTGCCAAATGCAGTTTATTTTTCTGGAAATATAGTTAATACATTGCCCCGATCGAACAAATGCTACGGTATTCGCGTTTAAAATCAGAAGCATTACTAACTGCCATGTTTATAAGGGGATGTCACGTATAGTTCCCAAACTTGTAGAGCTGTAAATTGATGTCTTAAATGACATGGCATTCAAGTGTGATAAATGAAACTTGAAATGATTGGGCATATCGTGTTAGACATAAACATGTATTCTGTTCTTAGGAAATTATACATGTAACCCCTTAGACCCGCCTATGCGTTACAACGGATCCTAAGAAGTCACATTAGGGTCACAAGAGCGACCCACGATAAGATTTCAAATAAACATATAATTAAACCTTTAAAATCATAAATCAAATATCTGATTTAAAATAAAAATTTCAGAAATCGTTTAAAACGATAAAACAATTATGATACAAGTTGCGGAATTAAATTTCGGACTCATTTGTATAATGCAAACACGACACACATGCCCCCTATTTACACAAATACCATACTCCCTGACGAGCCGAAGAAACTCCCATACCGACGTTGATAGGTGCAACTTGTCTGATCTTTTATCCTGAGATGGTAAAAACAACATGAGGTTGGGAAGGCTCAGTAATACAAAACTACCAGAAGATGCTATAAGCTCATGCAGATATATGGTAGGCATAACATTTTCATGATGTTTCAAGCAGTGACAGTCCTCTATTCCTTTATTGTAACACTCGGTTAAGAATAAAAAAAAAGATAAAAGAAGTGAGGGTGTGGAGGCTCGAACCCGAGACCTCAGCCCTCACCACCCAACATGCTAACCAATTAAGCCAAGTGCTCTTTTCTGTCAAATATTACCAACGGTAATATTTATCTGTTAATTAGGGAGTTATTTCGAGACACCTTTAATGTGAATCTGACGTTTCACCTACCAAAAATTTAATGCCCTCTTTCAAGCTTCGAGAAACACCCCCCTCTCCCAACGCTCCTACCTACCCCGACCGGCCGCCGTTGCTTCCCCCTCCACCGTCGGTCCGTGCGCAACACCGCCGCCGCCGGCGTGTGCGCCGTGATTCCCTGAGCTCACCCCCAGTAGTCACTCGCCTTTCCCCCGCCGCCATCGTCGTGATTCGAGGGCAGAAGGTTCGACGAACCCTATCCTATTTTCCGTTAGCTTTGCTCGCCGTTTCAGCCTCCGTCAGTCGTCCGTTCGGTGTGTTGTTGCCACCACCGTGCTCCCCGCGTCGAGCCAAGCAAAACCCAACCGGCCCGTCGTCCATTCGCCGTCAGGAAGTCGTTCGTCGGAGCTACGTAAGTTCCGACGACCCCTCGATTTTCCGCAACGTTTTTCGTTTAAATCCGATGATTTTTTCGGCTTGTGTGGGTTGGGTTAGGTCAATAATCGAGTCTGCTATATTTTTTCAGGTGAAACCGATCCGTTACGAGCTCTCCGGCGAGTTCCCGGTGGCCGTCCGGCGTTGTTTCCGTTGGGGTAAGTGAGCCGGCCTGAACCGGCTGGACCGGTCGGCCCATCACCCAAACCCGAGCCCAAAAACCCAAACCCGGTTAACCCGAGCCCATCGCCCGAGTCCGGCCCGACCCATCTCTGACCCGAACCGACCCGTGTCCGAGTCAACTCGTTGAGTCAACTCAGTGAGTCAACTCGCCCGAGTTGACTCAGTGAGTTAACTCACCGAGTCAACACAGTTGACCCTGTTGGTTGCTGATGTCATCATGACGTCATCGGTTGACCTGGCCCCGTTGACTTTGACCTACTGACGTCAGCGTTGACTTTGACCAAAAAGTCAAATTTTTCGAAAAGACCCTATTTTATGTTTTTCGACGTCCTGAGTCCGTTTTTGAAGCCCGTTTTGCGAAATTCCGACTCTAAGGCCCCCGAATCTGACCTTAAACCCAAATCATGCATATGTACTTATTTATTCCATTCAGATATCAGTAAATCAAATAAGTGTCTAAACTAGTGTTTTAATTGTGTAAAGGTACCCGGGACTCGTGTGACCACTCACCAGCTCAGCCTATCTCCTCTCGACCCACTCATCCTCACGCTTCAGTGAATATCAGTATGAGTTCAAACCATATGTATAAGAATAAGTTTAACTCTTATTTCACCTTATGACCATTACTCTTTCTTGATCTAGGGTCCGACCCCGTATCTGAGCGTACTGAGGCAGGTGTCCGTTAGACCCTTCTCCGACCAGCTTTGAGGTGTGTTCCATGTGTGCTATATTCTGTTGAATGAATTACATAATGATTTAATCATAACCAATACTATGTTTGTTAATATCTTAATTGTTGTTGAGATTGCATTACTATGTTAGAAATGAGATGAAATGATGAACTGGTTATATGATGACATTCTCTGCCGACATGATGTATGTTTGCTCAATTCGTATACTTGTAATATGATTTCTAGATCTGTGATGGAATTGCCTGATTGTCTGATGAACGTGAAAGTATGACATGTTAGCTTGACCTGAGATGTTACAATCTGTTTGCATGTTTAATGATGAGAATGTCTGCTTTGCTCAATAGGTATGCCCAATTATCTGTCAAAAGTATAAATCTTCTGTTTCTGATATTCTAAATAGAATGCATGCCACATGTACTCTGTTATTCATATCTGAGATCTGGACACTGATTACTATCTGGGGTATACTATTGGGTTATGTTGTGAAGTTTCTGTTGGTATAGCCCTGGTCAAGCTGGTAAATCCTTATGGACTCAAGGTCTCCCCTTGAGTGGCACCTATGCCCATCGGGCCTAGGGTAAGTCCTTATGGACTCAAGGTCTCCCCTTGAGTGGCACCTATGCCCATTGGGCCTAGGGTAAGTCCTTATGGACCTAAGGCATCCCCTTAGGTGGCACCTATGCCCATCGGGCCTAGGGTAAGTCCTTATGGATGCAGTTCTGGGGGACTGCATTTGGTGTATGGTTGGAGGGTAGTCACTAGTAAACTCATGCATGCATCCGAGTATTTGCATTGATCTGCTATGTGTTATTATGATCTGATTGTTATGTATTCATTGCTTGTTTGATCTGCACTTATTGGATCACACTGAGCTCCCTAGCTCATGCCTTCTTCTTCTCCCCTTTCAGATACTTGTGATAGGCTACCCCTTTTGGACCCGGCAACTGGAGGATCGGCACATTTAGCTCTAGACTGTTGTAATGTTCTTATCTTCCAAACTGTCTGTATTTGGGTGACTTATGCCTATATTTTGATACGAATTATCTTTTGGTTTTGCCGGGTGTTGGCTTTTGATATAACTGAACACTTTATGCTTTCATATCATCTATTTTGTAATCACATGATACTAAACTTTTGCTTACTACTTTTGGATGGATTTGAAAGCGTTACTAGTAGATTTTATAATCGTTCAGAGAATAGTATTGATATGTATTTGATAACAGGTTTTATGGTATGATTCGTAAATCTCCCGAAAGGGGGAAACTATGTCAGTTTTGATATTTTGACTATGATATTTCACAAGGGTTTGATTATAGGTTGTGACTGCCTGGAGTTGGGTTAAACGTATAAGCGGGTCCAGGTGGTTACATTTATGTTATTTCAGAGTAACGTTATACTTGAGATTAACAGTACTTGTTCTTTATTCATCATCGAGTATCAAACGGGAATTATACGAGTTGATAGTTACGAAGATGAAACAAAGAGTTTAGTGTCTAGTGTGTTCCAATAAGTGCAGATCAAGCAGGCATAATTGCATACTAACCATATCATAAGAACATGTAACAATTCAATGCAAATGCTCAAGTACATACAAGGGTTTACTGGTAACTACCCTCCAACCGAACACCAAAATGCAATTCCCCATGAATTGCATACAGAAGGTCTTACCCTAGGCCTGAGGCGTAGGAGCCTACCTAAGGGAATGCCTTAGGTCCAGAAAGACTTACCCTAGGCCCGTGGGCGTAGGAGCTTAACAGAACAGCTGGATCAGGGCTGTGACAAACACTTCAATCATAACCCGAGAGTATCCCTAAGCAGAACAGTTCAGATTATAACACATTATCATTAGATTTCAGTCAACAGAGCATATAGCATATCCATTATACAGAGATTCAGATATCATAAGTTCATAAGAGACCAGAATATAATCTCAATCATATTGCGCATACAAGACTTTTTCAACAGATATAATCATGATTCTCAAACAAAATCATTCATACTTTTAGATTTCACACCCTATCAGATAAATATGTTTTTCAACTCAAAGTGCATCATATATCATATATCATGATCAGACAATCATCACATAATCATAATCCATATATATACATATATACACAACAGAATGCAGCACACGTGAAACACACTAGACAGAACAAATTTTATTTCTCAGAGATACCTGATGTTTACAGAATGAGGCACATTGAACTTTTGGCTAACAGATATTATAGGATTCCATACATCATGCTCTTTAAGTTCAAATATATCGTGAACGATTTAATCATTTAAGCTCACAAGGGTATTATGGTCATTTCGACGTTCATGGGCATTTTGGTAATTATACCAACATTGAATAAACAATGGTTCACAGAACTCAGGTATCTTGTTTGCTCACTAGTTTTCTAACCGGACATTCAAGTATTTCTAAATTAAGGTCTTTTAAGTTATCAGATAATTCCATGGTGCTCTGATCATTTAGGCTAACATAACATTTTAGTTATTTAACTATCATGACAATTTTTCAAATATAACACAATCATAACAGAACGACGATTAAAATTCTCAGGGGCTCTAACAGTTTATCAAACCTCTAAAATGTGTTTAATGCGGCATATCCCAACTTTACAATATTTACTAACATTCAGATGTGAATAATTTGCGTGTATCAGAACTTAACACCGGCTGAATTGTATATCTGAACAGTCGCCTTCATACTTTACTATAAGGTTTAGCTTTGAGTAATCAAGCATATAATCCTTGCAAATATTCCTACCTTACCTTAGTATGGTAAGCGATAGGCATACACGAATCGTTTTTTTTTCTTAACACTTAGGGTCACTTTAGCCATTTAAGTCTTATTAGAAAATTTCAGGATTTCATTGGGTGTAACCACCTATTTAACTGAAAGGGGTATTCTGGTCATTTTGGAAATTTGGGATAAAGCCACCATTCTTTTTGTCTGAATTACCATTTGGCACCTCCATCATTCACGTACTCGGTAGAGATTAAGTCGTCTTAATCCCTCTAACCGTTACAGACGATTCATTCATTTCAGAACTTGAAGGTATAAACATCATTCCAATTAATTAGACATTTAGGTGCTCGAGGGTACTACAGTCTTTTTGGTCATTACAATTATTCCAATTATTTCGTTCGTTACTGTCGTAAGGATCGACGTAGGATTACAACGATATTCTCAGATGATTCACCTTTATGTTTATACAGAGTTTAGGGGAAAAATCCAAGTTTTGAATCACACGAATTTGTACAAAAGTGCCGGAGTCTTTCCAATAAATTATACATCTTAGGTGGAGTAAAATTGCTTAGTTAGACAGAATGCAGATTTCGAGTCATTTCTTTATTAGAGGGGTAGTTTAGTCATTTTTATAACCCAAGGGCAATTTCGTAATTTCATAACCAACATCTCATAATCCGCATTCTGAGCATTAGTTCTTAGACACCATTGATAGAGTTTCCGATTTAACTGTATTATTTATTACTATCAGCACTTTCGATACTCTTGGTCTATTAATATTCTTATCCGAATATTTTGATCTTACTGATTCTCATACTTATTTTTCGTATCTGATTCAACTTAAGAAGAGTTCACGAATACACTTCATCACAAATATGCATGCGTTAACCGAATATCAACATGTTCATAAAGCATACCAGGGGTAGTAGTGTATTACCTTAGTTCCGAGCTATAACAGTTGATTCATGATACGAAATTCGAATACCCTCGAGCCTGAATTCGACATTCCTCAGCATCGAGCATCCAAGTAACCGAGAATACCTTCAATTACACAAATTCCAAGATCAGATCTTACTCACAAGCACTTAACCAATAATTAAGTACATAAACAAGTACGGGCTCAAGGTCAGATTCGGAGGCTTTCGGATCAGAATTTTGCAAAATGGGCTTCAAAAATGGACTCAGGACGTCGAAAAACATAAAATAGGAGTTTTCGGAAAATTTGACTTTTTGGTCAATGGTCAAAGTCAACGCTGCCGTCAGCGGGTCAACGCTGACGTCAGCAGGTCAACGGTCAACGGGGTCAGAGTCAATGCTGACGTCAGCAGGTCAACGCTGACGTCAGCAGTCAACGAGCAGAGGTCAACTGAGTCGACTCGGGCTGACTCGGACGAGTTGACTCGACTGACTCGGGCGAGTTGACTCGACTGACTCGGTTCGGATTTTTGGATCGGGCAGACGGGTCAGGTCAGACGGGTCGGGTCGGGTCGAACGGGCCGGTTTGGACGGTTCAATCCGGTTCACTCACCCAAATATTCCGATCACCGGATGGTTGCCGGAGTGGTCGTCGGAGTCCCGAAATGCACCATTTCTTCCAAAAACGAGAGTTCATCAACATGGCTATTCAACCCACTCATCGGAAACACAAAACAAGACGGAATTGAGCCGAAATTTACCTAGAACGAAGGTGAACGGTCAGAAAGCGCGTTGCTCCGATGAGGAGCTTGCCGGCGTCGGACAGGCAAGCGGTCGACTGGGTTTTGTTCATCGTCACGTCGGGAGCCCGGATCTGGCGGCGGCATCGGGAACGGACGGCTGAGGCGGCTGGAATCAGACGAAAATAGAGGCAAAGAATGATGATATACCATTGCTCCTGAGACTAGAATATAGAAAATACCATAGAAATTAGTTGTGTAATATAATACCATAGATTTTCTGTAGTAATGTGGACAAACTTTGATCACTATTTCATGACTTACAGACACTGAAACATTGAAATGTTGAAAGCTTTATTTCAGGTCAACAAGATCTAAACATAGAAGATAAATGGGCTTGCACGCTTCAAAGTAAGCGAGCGAATTGCAATGAACTCCACGCCGCTTACCAGAAGTAAGCTAATTGAAATGAAAGTAATGCCGCATTTCAAAAGCGAGAACCACATAATCGTCTAAGTGTCCGCCACTTTTAAGAAGTGTGCATGCATAAAGGAATCAACTTAACGGTTGCCACTCCCAAAGCAAGTGAGTGTAAAGAAAGAACGAATCATCTAAGCGACCACCACTTTTAAGAAGTGTACACAAAGGAATCTACCACTCCAAGAATCTATGTCTCTCTCCATGGGTTTGTTACTCACATCTTCCCTTTTGCTACACGATGTCCTCCCTATGCCATGACAATGGGATGCTACATTGCCTACTATGCCACAACAACCTAATGCTTCATTGCCTACTATGCCACGACAATCTGATGTTTCTATGCCTCCTATGCCACGACAACTAGATTCTTCATTGTCTAATATGCCACGACAACCTAATGGTTCCATAGCCACACCAGTTCCCTTGGGTAACATGCCACAACAACCTGATGATTCCATTGCCACACTAGTTCCCTTGGTTGATCTCTGACAGCAAGATGTCTCCCCTAACTTGCTACAGCAAGTTGTCTCCCCTCACTTGCCACAACATGATCCTCCGCAATAACAGATTCGTCGGCCAAATTCGAGGTACTTTGGTCCTTCATTTGTTAATACTACTAGATGTCATCCTTTGCCTTCCACAATAGAGCCAAAGACTATTACTCAAGCTCTCAAAGACCCACTCTAGAGACAAGCCATGGATGACAAGTTTAATGCCTTGCTACACAATCGAACATGGGATCTTGTTCCACGGTCTACATAATATGAGATAATTTTTATCTCATTCAAATATATGAGATAACTTTTAGTCAAATCTCATTCAAATCCTATCCTATCTTATCCTATCTCTATCTCTATCTTATCTTGTATTTAAATATTTGATTTGTATTTAATATTTGATTTCCATTACCCTTGTGTATTCATTTGTAAGCCTATATATATGTCAATTGTAAACATTATCAATTATGATCAAATATACAAATGCTTTACAGCAAAGTGTTTGAACGATGTTATTCCAAGAGAGCGAACAATGATTTACATTGCTCATAACAACAAAGAAACAAATCATTTACACACAAGAGGAATAAAACACTAACACTAGCCGAACTATTTTCGAGTTATACTTGCCACAAATTCAAAGAGAAGGCTAAGTATCCGTCGCTTCCAAATAAGCGCATGATAAATAATAAATTAATGAATGTGCGAATAAAAAAATAGCGATCAAATTTATCTCAACCGAGGGCAAGAATAGCCCAATTCAAGGGAGCTATGTGAATACGCACAATATAGTTTTCTCCAAGATAGCGACATAAAAGAGAACTCTCATACAACCCCGAGCGAATGATCCTGCCCCAAACGAACAGTATAAGTAAGCATAACACTATAAATCCCACAAGCGACTATTATTCCCATGTAACGGTAGATAAATAATCCTATCATTTGGTGCTTCTAGAAAATACGATGTTCGTAATATGACAAAAACGCAAAGATAGAGTTTTACATATCAAAATAAGAGAGCAATAGTTCTAAAAAATGTTCCCAACAAAAAAAGCTTTTATAAACAGTATTCACACTATTTATACGAACAAAGACTTAAAATACTTGTACATAAGGCGCCAGCCGTTTGAATCATGCGAACCATTTTTCGAAAAGGGGGCAAAGTGTTGGCACCTGTGAACAAGTATACAAAGAACATGCTAAAGCAACAATCTGCTTCCCGCGAAATTTATTGATAAGACATGTTAAATTTTATCTTTGAAAAGTTAAATTTTATTCTGCGAGAAACTAAAAAAAAGTAGAAAAGGAAACATAGTTTAAAGTTGTTAAATATTTTAAAGAGGCAATTTGATAAGACATGTTTAAAAGTCAAAAAGGACAAATTTAATAAGATTATGAATAGATTTTAATTTTTAAAAAATTCTTATTAATTTAATTGTGTATCCTATCTTTTTAAAAAATTCTATATACTTGTGCATCCTATCTTTTAAAAAAAAATTATGAATAGATTTTAATTTTTTTTAAAATTCTTAATAATTTAAATTTTTATTGGTGTGAAATGTAAGATAAAATATATTCACATCGACAATATTGTACATGATGAAATGAAGTGTCAAGTAGGGGTGTGAAATCAGGTAATCGGTCAGGTTTCAGGTCAGGTCAAACCGGATACAAGTTATGTCAGGTCAATTTAATGGTCTGACTCGGATCAGGTGGAGTTCGGGTTGACTCAGATTTGGGTCATTATCAGGTTGATTTTAAATCGGATTGAGTTCAGGTTCAGGTCGGGTTAATTTTAGGTCAGGCAATTTTCAGTTCAGGTCAAAACGGTTCGGGTCCGAGTCAGTTAATTAACGGGTTAATTCAGGTTCATATGGACATCAGGTCGAGCCACGTTCAGGTCGCGTCACGTCGTTGACGGATAAAATTCAGGTCAGGTCAATTCGCTCCGTCTACAAGGTGTATAAACATTGTCAAAAGGTTAAGAATATATATGAATATATACTATCTTGTAACCACCTTTAAACTATTTTATCTTTGAAAAGTTAGATATTATTCGGTGAGAAACTAAAAAAGGTAGAAAAAGAAACATAGTTTAAAGTTGTTAAATATTTTAAAGAGACAATTTGATAAGACGTGTTTAAAAGTAAAAAAGGACAATTTTAATAAGACATGGTAGTACAATATAAAAAAATACACAAAAAAAATTCTAAGGAATGATAATAATATAATTGTGCATCCTATCTTTTTAAAAAATAAAATTATGAATAGATTTTTTTTATGATTCTTAATAATTTAAATTTTTATTGGTGTGACATGTAAGATAAAATATTGTCACATCGACAATATTGTACATGATGAAATGAAGTGTAAAGTAGGGATGTGAAATCCAGTAATTGTTCAGGTTTCAGGTCAGGTCAAACCGGATACATGTTATGTCAGGTCAATTTAATGGTCCGACTCGGATCAGGTCGGGTTCGGGTCGACTCAGATTCGGGTCATTATCAAGTTGATTTTAAATCAGATTGATTTCGGGTCGGGTCGGGTTTTATTTTAGGTCAGGCAATTTTCAGTTTAGGTCAAAACGGTTCGGGTCCGAGTCAGTTAATTAACAGGTTAATTCAGGTTCGGATAGACTTCAGGTCGGGCCACGTTCAGGTCGGGTCACGTCGTTGACGGATAAAATTCAGATCGGGTCAATTCGGTTTCAGTTGAAGTTCAAGTCAAGTTTTATGTGTACAATAGACTTCGGTCTAGTAATTGTGGGTAAGTTTTTATAAAATTAATTTTTTAGGGATTAATATTGACCAAAATATCCCTTAGGATGCTGGAATATGTTACAATTTAATATATATATATATATATATATATATAATTGTTACTAAATTGAATTAAACTAAAATTTAAAAGTGAATGTTATGACTAAAATGAATAGTTTTAAACGAGTGAGGACCAAAAGAGTAATTAATCACTAAACAAAAAAATTGGGCGGCAAATACCAAATGAGCAATTAATTATTGGATCAAATTTAAAAGTAATTGTTACTAAATTGAACTAAATTAATTTTAGGGGCTAAAATGAATCAAACTAAAACTATAATTAACCATATTAAATTAAATTTGGGATTAAAATGAATCAAATTAAAACTAAAGAATAAAAATTGCGACTAAAATGAATCAACCTAATACTAATTGCTAAACTAAATTTGGGAATAAAACGAATCAAACCATAAACCGTAAATCGTAATTCATAATTCGTAAACCATAAATCTTAAACCCTAAACTAATAAACTATAAACCCTAAATCATAAAATGAATCTAATATTCATTAATATTGGGACTAAGCCTTAAACCATAAACCCTTAACCGTAAACCCTAAAGAAACTAAACTAAATAGGGACTTAAATATATAAAAAAAACTAAAGAAAAAAGGACTTAATTGTAGAGCTCTTAAATTAATAAGGACCTAAAGTTGAAATAAACCATCAAAAATAAAATCCAACGGTTATTGGATCGTTTGGATTTGAAATTGTTGTTAAAAAAAGAGTTTGAAACTTTGAATTGAATTTTGAAATTGAAAATTGAATTATAATTATAAACTGATGGATTAGTGATGGGATTTGTTGCGGATTGGACTTGGAGCCTTGGAGGGTGATGATGATGTTGACTGATTTGGTAATTGGGCGGGTTGCCGTAAAAATTGGGTTGTTGATGCTTTTTTTTTACTTGGATTAAAGAATAAAAAAATAATAAATAGGGATTAATTTGGACTAAAAATTTAATTTTAGAGACTGGAATAAATAGGACAAAATTGCAATAAAATATAAATAACACGCTAAACCTTAAACCCTAAATCCTAATCCGATAACCCTAAATCCCTAAACTAATATGATAACCCTAAACTAGATCAGTAATCCCTAATAAGTATAAGCCCAATCCCCTAAACTAAAATGTAACCCTAATAAATATAAGCCTAAGACCCGAAACTAAACCCATAACCCTAAACATTGAATTTGGAACATATACACATAACCCTAAAACTCACAAGTCAAACCCTAAACTTGAAACATACATTTCTAAATTCTAAGTTCCTAACCTTTAACCCCAAACCTTTAATCTAGTCTCATAAGTCATAACCCTAAATCCTTAAATTAACCCAATAACCCTAAACATGTATGATATACCATAAATCTCTAAACTAGACCGATAACCCTAAACATGTATGATATACCATAAATCTCTAAACTAGACCGATAACCCTAAATCTCTAAACTAGTGCTATAAGCTAATAACCCTAAACTAGACTGATAACCCCTAATAAGTATAAGCCTGATCCACTAAACTAAACCATAACCCTAAAAATTATAAACCTTATCCCCTAAACTAAACACATAACCCTAAAAATTCAATTTAAAACATATACCCCTAACCCTAAACTCACAAGTTAAACCCTAAACTTGAAACATACATTTCTAAATTCTAAGTTCCTAACCCTTAACGCCAAACCTTTAATCTAGTCTCCTAAGTCATAACCCTAAATCCTTAAATTAACATGATAAGCCTAAACATGTATGATATACCATAAATCCCTAAACTAGACCGATAACCCTAAATCCCTAAATTTGTTCTATAAGCCAGTAACCCTAAACTAGACTAGTAACCCCTGATAAGTATAAGTCCATTTCCCTAAACTAAATCGTAACCCTAATAAGTATAAACCTAATCCCCCCTAAACTAAACCCATAACCCTAAACATTCAATTTAAGACATATACCCTAACCCTAAACCTCACAAGTCAAACCATAAACTTGAAACATATATTTCTAAATTCTAAGTTCCTAACCCTTAACCCCAAACCTTTAATCTAGTCTCATAAGTCGTAACCCTAAATCCCTAAATTAACCCAATAACCCTAAATCATACCATAAATCCCTAAACTAGACTAATAGCCCTAAATCCCTAAACTAGTGTTATAAGTTGATAACCCTAAACTAGACCAATAACCCCTAATAAGTATAAGCCCAATCCCCTAAACTAAGCCATAACCCTAATAAGTATAAGTCTAATCCCATAAACTAAACTCATAACCCTAAACATTCAATTTGAAACATATACCCCTAAACCTAAAACTCACAAGTCAAACCCTAAACTTGAAACACACATTTCTAAATTCTAAGTTCCTAACCCTTAACGCCAAACCTTTAATCTAGTCTCATAACTCATAAATCATAACCCTAAATCCTTAAATTAACCTGATAAGCCTAAACATGTATGATATACCATAAATCCCTAAACTAGACCGATAACCCAAAATCCCTAAACTTGTGCTATAAGCCAATAACCCTAAACTAGACCGATAACCCCTAATAAGTATAAGTCCAATCCCCTAAACTAAAATGCAACCCTAATAAGTATAAGCCTAATCCCCCTAAACTAAACCCATAACCTTAATCATTCAATTTGAAACATGTACCTTAACCCTAAACATCACAAGTCAAACCCTAAACTTGAAACATATATTTCTAAATTCTAAATTCCTAACCCTTAACCCCAACCCTTAATCTAGTCTCATAAGTCATAAGTCATAACCCTAAATCCATAAATTGGATTTTTAATTTAATATATTATAATTAAAATTACAAAAAAATTAAAATTTAAATTAAATAATAATTTTAATATACAAAAAATATTATTATAATAGTATTAATTAAATATTAGATTAAATATATTAAAAGTATTATTTTGATTAAATGTTAATTTAAATATGAAATAATTTATTTTAGTTATTAAAACAAGAAAACTCCAAGTATAAATACCCATTTATAATTATACCACAGAAGAAAACCATAGACCTAGTCGTCGTTCTTCACTTCTTCTCTTGTGCTCTCTCAGACAGACTCTCTACCATTTTCATTTCTCTCTCGATCGAGTCTCGCACTCTCTCGACTTTAATCTCTCATCTCTGATCTTTAATCTCACACTCAGTCTCTTTGTCTCTCTGTTGTTCTAGGATATATTTTGCGTCGTTTTATGCTTCTTAATCATTTGGGTTTTGGACGTTTGGTTTTGATTTAGGTTTCATCTTTCATTGGTGTGTCCTCTCATCTATTTCATACTTTCATATCTTAGAATCAGAGACTGAGAGTTAGATTGGGTAAGAAACCCTAAACCCTAATATTCAATTTAGGGTTTTGGATGTTTGGTTTTGATTTATACACTTTCCTTATTATTTTTATTTTCCTGACTACTAATCGTAATTTATTTAGCCCTATTAACGGGTTAATTTAGGTTCGGATGGACTTCAGGTCGAGTCACGTCGTTGACGTATAAAATTCAGGTCGAGTCAATTCGCTTCGTCTACAAGGTGTATAAACATTGTCAAAAGGTTAAGCATATGTATGAAAAGAATAATGCCAAATGAAGTTTATATTTTCTTGAAATATAGTTAATGCATTGCCCCGAGCGAACAAATGCTATGGTATGTACAAACATGCATAAATGAACCTTGATAAGAGCTTAGTAAGTGCATAAATTGATAACTCAAAACTATCCAAATTAAAATGTTGAAACACTTCATTTTATAGATGGAATAAGTGGTATTCGCGTTTAAAATCAGAAGCATTACTAACTGCCATGTTTATAAGGGGTTGTCACGTATAGTTCCCAAACTTGCAGAGTTGTAAATTGATGTCTTAAATGACATGGCATTCAAGTGTGATAAATTGGAACAACAATTTATTTAGCATGTGACGCATTCATACATTTTTCTTGCCTTGTTATTCAGAATTTTCCTTTTGGACATGATATAGAGATATGATCTTCTTGATATATGAAAATAAAACTTGAAATGATTGGACATATCGTGTTAGACATAAATATGTATTCTGTTCTTAGGAAATTATACACTTAGCAAAAGAATGATGATATACCATTGCTCCCGAGACTACAATATAGAAAATACCATAGAAATTAGTTGTGCAAATACCAAAGGTTTTCTGTAGTAATGTTGACAAACTTTGATCACTATTTCATGATTGACAGACACTAAAACATTGAAATGCGTTTTTTTTATGGTGAAAGCTTTATTTCAGGTCGACAAGATCTAAACATGGAAGATAAAGGGGCGTGCACGATTCAAAGTAAGCGAGCAAATTGCAATGAACGCCACACCGCTTACCAGAAGTACGCGAATTGAATGAAAGCAACGCTGCATTTCAGAAGCGAGAACCACATAATCGTCTAAGTGTCCGCCACTTTTAAAAAGTGTGCATGCATAAAGGAATCAGCTTAAGGGTCGCCACTCCGAAAGCGAGTGACCGTAAAGAAAGAATGAATTGTCTGAGCGACCGCCACTTTTAAGAAGTGTGCATAAAGGAATCTACCGCTCAAAGTTAGCGATGAAAAATGAAATCTCGTACTACTCCAAGTAGCGTAGCAATGAAAAGGGGAACTCTCACACCAAAACAAAGTTCGTTAGCCACTCCCAAAGTGCGCCTAGTAAAGCGAATGAAAGAGAAAGGGTTCGCTAGCCACTTCAAAAGTAAGTGCACATAAAAAAGCGACCGAAAGAAAAATAGTTTGCTAGCCACTTCCATAGCAAGTGCGCATAGTAAAGCGACCGAAAGGAAAATAGTTTGCTAGTCACTTCCAAAGAAAGTGCGCATAGTAAAGCGACCAAAAGACAAAGGGTTCGATGGACACTTAAAAACAAGTGAGCATAATAAAACGACCAAAAGACAAAGTGATCGCTAGCCACATCCAAAGCAAGTGTGCATAGTAAAGCGACCGAAAGATTAAGGGTTTGCTACCCACTTCCAAAGCAAGTGTGCATAGTAAAGCGATCGAAAGACGAAAGATTCGCTAGCCACTTCAATAGCAAGTGTGCATAGTAAAGCGATCAAAAGACAAAGGGTTTGCTAGCCACTTCCAAAGCAAGTGTGCATAGAAAATATTAAGGATAAATATAAGATGAGATAACTACTATTCAAATTTTATTCAAATCGTATCTTATCATATATCTATCTCAATCTTATCTTGTATTTAAATAAATGATTTCCTTATCCTTTTATATTCATTTGTAAGCCTATATACAGGTCAATTGTAAACATTATCAATTATCAAATATACAAATCCTTTACATAGTAATCAGAGCCAAGTAGAACTTCTCTACTCATTTTTTCTCTCTTTTCCGCTCTTCTTTAAACCGGATCTCCTTTCATGGCTCCGTCTTCTACTTCCAATGATCTTGTGCATATTAGTGCACCGACCAACTTTCCAGTCAAATTTACGTCTGCCAGCTTTTCTCTTTGGTGTCGCCAAGTGGAGGCTACACTCATTGGTTTTGGGCTACTCGATTATATTGATGGTTCACAGTCTTTCCCATTTAAGTTTACCGATGTCGCGACAACAATTGCTAATCCTGAATATCTACGATGGTATCGTCACGATCAAATTCTTATTAGTGCCTTTCTTGATAGTTGTGATGATCATATTTAACCACTTAATTCATCCGCTATCATCGAAAAAACTGCATGGGATACTCTAGTTGCAAGTTATGTTCAAGCATCTCCCGGATGCATCCTTGCTCTCAAGTCCAAGTTGGCTCGCAATTCGCGTGGTTTCAGGTCTATCTCCGACTACATGAAAGATATGCCCATATATATACACACACACACACACATTTTCTCTTAGCAAACATAAATAAATAAATAATATAAATCCAATAATAAAGTCCAACAGTCCAAAAATCTGATACAAGTTTCCAAATACATATAAAATACTCGGATTCCAGTTACAGCCCAAAGTCTCAATTTTTACAGCTATATTCCCCAAACAAACACAAAAGGCAATATGAAATTAAGTTCCCGCCCAAAGTCTGATCACAAAGCCCAAAGAAACACAAATCTGTTTCTTTGTCCCGCCAAAATAAGACACATGTCACCCAAAGAGTGGTTAATAGCCCTTTCACTTGGATCAGTCCCCTGATGACGTCAACACCTGCATCACTATAAATAGGAGAGAGAGAAAGCTTTGTCAGGCTGATGCCTTGGATATCAGCTATCGTCCACCCAATAGCCTTTTTGTGCTGCTGCAGCATCCCTGTCAACTGTTGTTCCTATTCCTGCATCAAATTGGAAGAGATGATTACGGGCAACATATCATTTAATCCAAGAAAAACATATTTGAGCTGCCCTTGCAAGGGCTTAAAATCTAGAACATGTGGCTCTACAGTTGATGACTTTTGTATGATATGTTCATTCGAGGTATAGTTTAAGGGCTCGAATAACTTACTTGGACGATTGCCTATCCAGTTTACCTCCTCATGATCTTCAGTATCAGATATGTCAGAATCTGAGGAGCTACTGTCGTCGTCGCTGCTGTGACAGTCTTCTAAATGACTGCTGGGGCAGTGGCCAAATTTGATGTCATGGCAGTCCGACCTGATGCAGGGTTGGTCAAGGATAACTTTAGTGATAGCCTTGCATTCTTCTTCTGCATCAGCGTGCTTTATTGCTTGGAGAACATTCAACTTGATCTCTTGATCATTCACTCTCATAGTGAGTTCTCCTTTTTATACATCAATCAGTGATCTTCCTGTGGCTAAGAAGGGTCGCCCCAGGATGATTGGTGCATTCTCATCTGCTTCACAATCTAAAACAAGAAAGTCAGCAGGAAAAATAAATTTATCCACTCTTACCAGAATATCTTCAATTTTCCCTTACGGTTGCACGTAGGAGCGATCTGCCAGCTGCATCATAACTGTTGTGGGTCGTGCTCGTCCAATACCTAATTTCTGAAATACAGATTTTTGCATTAAATTAATGCTAGCACCTAGATCACAAAGTGCCTTACCCACAAATTTATCTCTGATTATGCACGGTATTATGAAACTCCCACGATCCTTCTTTTTCTAGGGTAGATGCTTGTGCAGAATAGTCATGCATCCTTCTGTCAGTTTAACCGTCTCAAATTCCCCAAGTCTGGATTTCTTCGACATAGCATCCTTGAAAATTTGGCATAACCAGTCATCTCCTTGATAGCATCTAACAGTGGAATATTGATGTGGATCTGCTTAAAAATATCATAAATCTGGCCCTGGTAATTTCTTCCCACTCCTAGTTGTGATAGCTTTGCACTGCTCATGTGTGGGTTGTCTAGCGACCTCAGTATCGCTAGGGAATCCTTCATTCTGCCTTGGCTTAATATGCTGGGAAACCTGACCCATCTGTGTCTCCAGTGATTTTAGAGTAGCTTCATGGTTAATCATCTGCATCTCTGTTTTATCCATGAATGACTCAGTCTTCTTGACGAAGTGATTCATGTTCTCAATGTAAGTTCATGTTTGAGACATAAACGTAGCCAAGGTATGGTCCAATATACTAGTTGTGGTTGCTGGTACCTGTTGCGATTGCTGTTGCAGTTGCTACCAAGTCAGAATTCTAGGTGCCCCCTAATTTTGAGTGTTCTGTACTTGAGGGTTCAGGGCATTGTTTGGGTTGCTCCAAGAGAATTTGGGATCTTTTCTCCAGTTGGGAT
The DNA here is from genome assembly GCA_030270665.1 of Hibiscus trionum. NCBI lineage: Eukaryota > Viridiplantae > Streptophyta > Magnoliopsida > Malvales > Malvaceae > Hibiscus > Hibiscus trionum. Next base: position 61,972,752 of record BSYR01000017.1, read on the forward strand.
TGTAATTGTTGGAATTAAAGTTCTGCTTGTTATAGTTCCCAACGTACATCCCTTTCTCTAGCTGTAATGGGCAGTTCTCTGAACTATGATTCCCACTGCAAGTTCCACATACCTCTTCTGCAGCGTAGACAGGTTGAGAATCCTTCTTCAGCAAGTTTTCTACTGCCTTCGTGAGATATGCAACTTGTGTGTTTAAGGAAATATCGGCTTCGTAATCCTTCACAACTAGTACTCGTTTACGTCTCCTCGTTGTGGGGAATTGTTCTTCATTCTTTTCCAAATTCTTTAATACTACCATGACATCATCCGAAACTTTATCCAACAACAACTCATTGGCTGTTGAATCGATTCTCATACGGGTCTGTAGGTTGGCAGCATTGTAGAATTTAATTACCTGATTCCAAATAGGGAATCCATGCATTGGGCAATTCCTCAGAAGAGTAGTAAACCTATCTCATGCCTCGTGCATTGGCTCGTCGTCTTCATGTTGAAAAGTAGAAATTTTGTTACGTAATCGCTCAGATAAATGGGAAGGGTTAAAACGAGACAAAAATTCACGAGTTAAATCTTCCCAAGTTCGTATTGAACCCGACGTTAGTTTGTTCCACCAAGTTTTAGCTCTGTCCCTCAATGAATGAGGAAAAAATGAAGCCTCAGTATCTCCAGATTTACTCCTGGCAGTCTAAACGAACCACAGATTTCTTGGAACATTTTCAAATGTTCCCTACCATCCTCTGTAGCAGCACCACTAAATTGGCCACCGGAATTAATCATGCTGAACATGACAGGTTTCAGCTCGAAATTTTCAACTTCTACGTCTGGCAGGGTGGTCTCTAGTTCCACATGGACTGGGCTAATAGCTTTAACCTTGGATTGTTGCACAAGAGGGAAAAGAAAGAGTTTAATTGTTTGTCACGAAGTAATAGAGAATACTGAAAAGAAAAGATGAAAATATTCAGAGTAAAGAGTAGGCCGGTATTGATCTGCTCAGTATTGCAGGTATTGCTCTGCCTAGAACTTCCCTATTCTGTCATAGCGCCTGTCGCGGCAGCACCTACTGCGGCAGCGGTCTGTTGTTGTCGCGGCAGCGAACACACAACTCAGTACTTCAAGCTTGGTAAGAATCCATGTTCTGCCTTGGCCTATCCCTAGGCCCAAGTCTGTCGATGAACACATCTTTGATGATACCTCCCGGTGTGAATCAAAGGATGAACACCGATGTTGTTGAATTCTTCCTTAGCCACTTAACCTCGTCCTATCCCTAGGTCCGAGATAGTTCAACCATAAACTGGAGAACCCATACTTATTCCTTTTGTATACTTAGCTCTCCCGATATTAAGTAAATGTGTAATCTCACAATGCTCTCCCGATACTCTTGCAAAATGTTGAAAACCAGAATAAGCAAACTTGAAGCCTATTTTATTGAACAGAAAAATTCCTAAAACAATGCAATCCTTGCAACTACTTTATAGAATCAACCCTTAGCCCTAGGGGAAGTTTAGAACATGATGAGAAGGGGGAAAACGACTAGGGTTTAGGGGAAGACGGCTAGAGAGTAAGATATCCTTCCCTAGGTCGAATTACATGCCTTTATATAGGCCTCAGGTTCAAGTTTTCTAATATGTCAAGAATACAAGTTTAAATTAAAGTACAACTCTATTAAAGACTAAATCTTCAAAGTAGATGTCTTTAATTCGTCCTCTCTTCTTGCTTGGAGTTTCTTCCTTGAACTTTGGGCTTGGCCTTCATTCTGATCTAGGGCTTAGAAAAATATAAGAGTGCTCCACGACAAACTGGCTCAATTTCCTCTTTCTGTCGAGCTCCATTTTACTTCTTCCGTTCACCATTGCTGTCGCCCTTAGCTGCCACGGCAGCGGCCTTGGCAGCATCGTTCTTCTCGGCTGCAGTCCAGTGTTCTAGCTCTACTTCTCCACTGCCCTGCGTCTGCTACAGCAGCTACCTGCAAAAGTAACCAAAATCAGCAGCAACTGTGCCTTTTTGTATAATTGTGATGTATAACTAAAATCTATCCTAAATGCAATGAATTATGCTTGAATGCAGCAGAAATATGTTTTAAATATGGGGTAAAATATAGAAATTTTACACACTCAACAGAAGCGTAACTAAATTAATTGATAGATTGAAAACCTTGAATCTTCATGTTGAAATCTGAAATCGTTGGTATTGATCTTCCAAGAAGATAGGTTAGTTCTTGCCATAAAAACTCTCTGACGGTGACAAGAGTAATACAAGTTAACCTATTTCTTGGGGATCACTACCTCTTTATATAGTTGATTATTAAATCAACTATTGAATATTTATAACTCTGCCCCTCATTGAATTATAAATATATCTTATGGTATCTACACTTTTATTTCCATAACACTTTAATACATATGACACGCCTAACATAATTGGTCACTTGATTTTATGTCATACTTTATAATAACAACATACATTTTACATATGTGCCCACAATTGCAGATTTTAATCCAACATACTACACTCTCTTGTTTCATTGATGTTGAACCGGGGATTCTTCGAGTGTCTATTCTCCTTCAAATCTGGTTGTATCCTCCTCCCCATCTCGCTCTGAACCTTTTACTGCTAACTTTTCTCCAATATGACGTCCGACCTTAATATTTTGCATATGAAATAGATAAACGAGAACCATACAGTTTCAATCCATGTAGTCTCTCCATGGCTCTATTTCCATCTTGCTTGTTTGAAAACCTCACGAAACCGAATCTTCTCCCAGCTCTATCCAACTTCGCCGCAATAAACGAATCCACAACATCGCCGTGTCTTCCAAACGTTTGTCTTAGTCCGCTCCAGTGAAGTGTCTTCGGTATATTGTTGACGAATAGGGTTACTATTCCACATTTTTGATTTTCTCTCTGGGATTCGCCATCTTCATGTACTATTGAAAGATTTCAATATAAGTGATTGGAGCTATGTTTCTGCAACCAGCTAACCTTGTTCCCCCATTTACTTTCCAAAGACTTGTCGTTAATATTTTATAGGGACTCGTTTGAAAAGACATCATAAATTAGATTCTGAGAAGTTAATTAAATTGTTTTGAAGATAGGTTTAGACGAGGGTGTGGCTTAAAATTTATGAGAGCATCAACATGGCTTCAACTGATGTAATTACCTTAACTATGGAAAATGGTAGATTAAGCAAGGAGCTCGATACTCGAAATCACCGATCATGGTTGGCAACAAGAGAATACTCGAAAATCACCGAGCATGGCCATATACTCTACTCTTCTAAACTCATTTTCAATTCAAAACATGCGAGTTCACACATAACAATTCCACCTAAAGTCAAATCATCCTTAAAAAATCAGAATAGTATCAAAACCGATGGCTTCTTTGATCTTGGTTCGTCATTTTGGCAACCGTAACCTCGGGCATCCGTACTGCCACGGTGTCTAAGACATGATTAGCAAGAGGCCGAATATCAACGATCCAAGAATCATGCCAAATGTCGACCACAAAATATAAATTAATTAATTTAATATAATAATTGATTTAAAATATTAAAAAATAAGAATTTGAATTAAGCTGGGATTCCAGTTTCGTTGTAAATATTATATTAGGAATTCATTATATTAAAATAATATATATTTTAAATAAAATATGAAAAAATAATATTTTACTAACAAGCTGAATTCAACAAGAATTCTTAAAAGATAAGTCAACGAAAACATAACTCTTTTATTTAATTCATTTTATTTTTAAAAAATAATTTAAACCCTAAATAAGAGTATATATAAACTACGAATATCATAACAAAAAAGTTTCCTATTTCCGCCGAGCAACAAAAAAGTTTCCTATTTCTATCAATTCTGTTTTCTCTGGGTGCTACTATCGACATGGAAGGTTTCTTTACTTCTTTGCCTGCTGGCTATCGGTTCAAGCCAAAAGATGAAGAGCTCGTTGATTACTACTTGAAAAGGAAGATTTACAAAAGACCATTGCCACCAAATATATTTAGGGACGTTGATCTCTATAACTATGATCCTTATACTCTCACAGGTTCTTCTAAAACCCTAGTGCTTTTCTTCTTTCTTTCCGATTCTGGTGTTCTTTTGGTCGATAAATATGATTTTATTACTTTACGATACTGATTGTTTTATTTTCATGTCGACAGCCATGAATGATAATGAATTGTCAAATGGTGTAGTGACCGAGTGGTACTTTTTCACGCCAAGAGATCGCAGACACAAAAATGGCAAACGGCCTACTCGAACTGCCGGCGATGGGCACTGGAAGGCAACCGGAATGGCTAAACCGGTCCACTCCAGAGGAGAGGAAATCGGAACCAAGAGGAGTTTGGTCTTTTTCAGAGGTGAAAAAAAAACCGACTGGCTCATGCACGAGTACGTGTTAACCAAAGCTCCACAAAGACAGAGACTTAGCAGCCAAGACATGCTGGTAACCCTTCGTTTACAATCTTTTAAATATATGAAAAAATTCGAAGAATAATCGTATACTCGTATCTGATACTCATTTCCGACTTTTGTTTTTTCAGCTTGACGAGTGGGTGTTGTGTAGAGTGTACACGAAGAAGGAACAAAAGAAGACAAAACCTGGAACACCTGTTGAAGAAACCACAGCTGATAAAGTTGTAGCTCATACTGAGTCTGAAGCCCAAGTGCTGGGAGATGGGATTTCACCTGATGGATTGAATACGCTCATGCCGCAACACACTTGTTCAATGCCTATCGTCCACCAATATCCGGAATCTTTTGGTTCCATGCTGGGACCAAACCCTGCAAGTTTTGATCCCCGAGAAGCTGTTTCTAATAATGGAAATTTTATACCAATGCCTACTCCATTGGCATCAATGCCTCCGCCGCAGAAGTTTTCCGGTGTCTATCCTAGTAACGATTGTTTCGGTTTAGATACAACACAAGAGGAAGGTGATATTGTTCAATATCAAGATTTCGAAGCTGGTTCCTTGAATATGCCCATGCCACAGCAGCAACAACAGCTTTTGGGAGTCAATCAGAGTCAGCCACTGCAGCAACAGCAGCTTTACGGTGTCAATCAAAGTCTACAGCTGCCGGAACAACAATTTTCGGGTGTGAATCCTAGTAGTGATTGGTTCTACTTAGATACAACACAAGATGAAGATGATATCGGTCCAGTTGCAGGTCAAAGTGTAGTCCAAATGCTTGGAAACGGGATTGCACCTATTGCTCAATATCAAGGGTTCGATGCTGGTTCCTTGAATATGCCAATGCCACAGCAGCAACAACAGCTTTTGGGAGTCAATCAGAGTCAGCAACAGCAGCTTTCCGGTTTCAATCAAAGTCTACAGCTGCCGGAACAACAATTTTCGGGTGTCAATCCTAGTAATGACTGGTTCTACTTAGATACAACACAAGATGAAGATGATATCGGTCCAGTTGTAGGTCAAAGTGTAGTCCAAATGCTTGGAAACGGGATTGCACCTATTGCTCAATATCAAGGGTTCGATGCTGGTTCCTTGAATATGCCGATGCCACAGCAGCAACAAGTGCCGTTGTTGCAGCAACAGCAGCCTACGGGTATCGATCAAAGTCAGCCGCTGCAGCAACAACATCCTACTGGATTTTACAGTTGATGAAGAGTTTCTCCTAGATTTTATAGCTCATGACGAGTTAGGTCTACTTTTGGATTTTTGAGGTTTATAGAGTTAAACCTCTCCTTTGTAACAACACTTACGATCCGTTAATGTTTGTGCTTGTGGTATGTGAAGCACTGTAATTTGTTTCTAAACACTTGTAAACTGTTTAAATATATATTTACTGTCAATTTTGAGAAAAAATGACTTTATTTTTATGGATAACAATTTTCTCACAAGAATTGCAGTATGGCTTCACCTGGCTAAGACTGAAACTTTTTAGCTTTGTCTAATTTTGCAATATTAGGTTTCAATTGTCTGGACTTCTATTGTGAAACTTTGATACAGTATGGTAGCACAAAAAATGAGGTGCACATTTATACTAGAGTTAATGAGCTTATATTTGTTGGCTTTCATGCTGCAACAGTTGTGTGGCTACAGTATAATTCAAAATGGCCAACAGTTTTCCCTGTGCAGGTTAGAAAATTGTTATAGCACCTTCAGCTTTATATTTGAATGTATTTTCAATTACATTCTAAAGATTTTAATAAACACGTTCTACTTTCCAAGAATTATCTTTTAAGCACCTTCTGTTCTCAATGATAAACTTCTAAAAGTCCATGTCAGAAGATGCATAGGTCAATAATTCTATTGCTTTCCTGTTATGCCTTATGCTCGATCGTTTACATAATGAAGAAATCTATAACAACTTGCATGTTGTCGAGGTATGTATGTGCTATAGATGCCATCTTATATTTGTCGTTTTTATGTTCCGAGTATCCGTTATTATTCATTTTACATCGGCCAAGAGACTTAACTAATTTCATTTCCTAAGCTCGTAAAATCGGTAGCATAAGTAACTGTCTATGGCTCAAGCTAAATCTAATTATATTACTTGAAGTGCATATAATGCATTCTGTCCCATGGTATGTTCGACTTGAATGCATAGAGTTTTGCCTTAATAACAGTTTGGTGTTGTTTGAATGCTTAAAACAGTGTACTAATAGTCTGCTCTACCAAGACTGTTTTTATTTGGTAATGGACTTATTTAGGGCTGTAGATTAGTGCCAAATGCAGTTTATTTTTCTGGAAATATAGTTAATACATTGCCCCGATCGAACAAATGCTACGGTATTCGCGTTTAAAATCAGAAGCATTACTAACTGCCATGTTTATAAGGGGATGTCACGTATAGTTCCCAAACTTGTAGAGCTGTAAATTGATGTCTTAAATGACATGGCATTCAAGTGTGATAAATGAAACTTGAAATGATTGGGCATATCGTGTTAGACATAAACATGTATTCTGTTCTTAGGAAATTATACACTTAGCAAAAGAATGATGATATACCATTGCTCCTGAGACTAGAATATAGAAAATACCATAGAAATTAGTTGTGTAATATAATACCATAGAATTTCTGTGGTAATGTGGACAAACTTTGATCACTATTTCATGACTTACAGACACTGAAACATTGAAATGTTGAAAGCTTTATTTCAGGTCAACAAGATCTAAACATAGAAGATAAATGGGCTTGCACGCTTCAAAGTAAGCGAGCGAATTGCAATGAACTCCACGCCGCTTACCAGAAGTAAGCTAATTGAAATGAAAGTAATGCCGCATTTCAAAAGTGAGAACCACATAATCGTCTAAGTGTCCGCCACTTTTAAGAAGTGTGCATGCATAAAGGAATCAACTTAACGGTCGCCACTCCCAAAGCGAGTGAGTGTAAAGAAAGAACGAATCATCTAAGCGACCACCACTTTTAAGAAGTGTACACAAAGGAATCTACCACTCCAAGAATCTATGTCTCTCGCCATGGGTTTGTTACTCACATCTTCCCTTTTGCTACACGATGTCCTCCCTATGCCACAACAATGGGATGCTACATTGCCTACTATGCCACAACAACCTAATGCTTCATTGCCTACTATGCCACGACAATCTGATGTTTCCATGCCTCCTATGCCACGACAACTAGATTCTTCATTGTCTAATATGCCACGGCAACCTAATGGTTCCATAGCCACACCAGTTCCCTTGGGTAACATGCCACAACAACCTGATGATTCCATTGCCACACTAGTTCCCTTGGTTGATCTCTGACAGCAAGATGTCTCCCCTAACTTGCCACAGCAAGTTGTCTCCCCTGACTTGCCACAACATGATCCTCCGCAATAACATATTCGCCGGCCAAATTCGAGGTACTTTGGTCCTTCATTTGTTAATACTACTAGATGTCATCCTTTGCCTTCCACAATAGAGCCAAAGACTATTACTCAAGCTCTCAAAGACCCACTCTAGAGACAAGCCATGGATGACAAGTTTAATGCCTTGCTACACAATCGAACATGGGATCTTGTTCCGCGGTCTACATAATATGAGATAATTTTTATCTCATTCAAATATATGAGATAACTTTTAGTCAAATCTCATTCAAATCCAATCCTATCTTATCCTATCTCTATCTCTATCTTATCTTGTATTTAAATATTTGATTTGTATTTAATATCTGATTTCCCTTACCCTTGTGTATTCATTTGTAAGCCTATATATATGTCAATTGTAAACATTATCAATTATGATCAAATATACAAATGCTTTACAGCAAAGTGTTTGAACGATGTTATTCCAAGAGAGCGAACAATGATTTACATTGCTCATAAAAACAAAGAAACAAATCATTTACACACAAGAGGAATAAAACACTAACACTAGCCGAACTATTTCCGAGTTATACTTGCCACAAATTCAAAGAGAAGGCTAAGTATCCGTCGCTTCCAAATAAGCGCATGATAAATAATAAATTAATGAATGTGCGAATAAAAAAATAGCGATCAAGGCTATCTCAACCGAGGGCAAGAATAGCCCAATTCAAGGGAGCTATGTGAATACGCACAATATAGTTTGCTCCAAGAGAGCGACATAAAAGAGAACTCTCATACAACCCCGAGCGAATGATCCTGCCCCAAACGAACAGTATAAGTAGACATAACACTATAAATCCCACAAGCGACTATTATTCTCATGTAACGGTAGATAAATAATCCTATCATTTGGTGCTTCTAGAAAATACGATGTTCGTAATATGACAAAAACGCAAAGATAGAGTTTTACATATCAAAATAAGAGAGCAATAGTTCTAAAAAATGTTCCCAACAAAAAAAGCTTTTATAAACAGTATTCACACTATTTATACGAACAAAGACTTAAAATACTTGTACATAAGACGCCAGCCGTTTGAATCCTGCGAACCATTTTTCAAAAAGGGGGCAAAGTGTTGGCACCTGTGAACAAGTATACAAAGAACATGCTAAAGCAACAATCTGCTTCCCGCGAAATGTATTGAAAGAAGTGACACAAAATAGTCAAAAGAATTTAAAGATGATGTCGTTACATAAGAAACAACGTAAAGTAAACTCTCCTACGAACTATTTTCAAACGGGAACAAGCGTTCACTACTTATTTATCTTGCAAGTTTGTAAATATCATAAGTATGTATTTATGTATCGCCATGAAGAAAAGTGCAGCGCAAGCACCATAATATAAGCATAATTTATGATCTGAACGTTATAATATGTATTTTATAATTTTCTTATCAATGGGGGGGGTAAGAATTCACTATGATACAAGATAAAATTACTTCGAACATTTTACGCCAAAATAGGAAATATGAAATGAATTACACAACAAGTTACTTCCCAACTCTTTTTAAAAAAATTCATTCGCGTTTCCAGGCTTGCAAATGTCACTTTATAACCTTCCCTCGTCTAGGGGGCAATTGTTAGTACCAGCAAACCACGACCATGCAAACACCCAATAACAACCCTATGCGAACGCACTAGCAGATCACAACCGTGCAAACGACCAATCGCGACCCTTTGCGAACTCAACATGCGAATGCTACCCCAGACCACGTGACCAGGGGTGGAACTAGAAATTTTTAAAGGGGGGACCAAAATGAAATTTAAAAAAATTAAAAATTTATGAAGGGGACCAAAGTGAAATTAAAATTTTTGACAGGGGCCAAACTAAAAATTTACAAATTTTAAAGGGATTATAGAGGTAATTTGTTGAGTGGATCACACGAATGATAATAACCAAGAGGGGGGGTGAATTGGAATTTTAACGATGTTGTAACGGAAATTGCAACTTAAAAATATTGACACGGGAATTTAGAGTGGTTCAAGTTCACCAACCGAACTCTACATCCACTACCTTAGTCTCACCAAGGATTTCCAACAATTTCCACTAAATTGTTCGTCCCCTTTTTCCAGGACAAGGAGGCAACCTTTACAATTTCGGTTAATTTTTCTACCCAAAAATTAACCCAATCCTCACACAATAGAACAAAGAAATTTGGTGGCTAATAAGGTATCTCTCAATACAAATGATAGCCCAATATCAAGCACTCAACCCAATTGAACAAAATATAAATGAAGGATACAATTGGGGTTTCTAGATAAAAATGGGATTTGAACACAAATGCTTGTATTTGATGATAAGATGTATGCTTGTAGCTTGGTTGTCGATTGCTGGAGCTTCTTGGGGTCTATTTATAGCCTCTTGATGATTTCCAACCGTTGTGGGTGATGGGCTAAAGATTAGAGCCGTTGGGATGTTTTTCTCATGACTTTACAGCACCCAGACGCCTACCGTTTCGGAACGGGGTCAACCTGTTTCGGAACGGATTCAAAAATATAGCCGTTTTATAGCCGTTGGAGCGTCTACGAGAGCCCGTTTCGAAACGCCTAGGGGACGTTTCGGAACGGTTTTGCCACTGCCAAAGGGGTGTTTCGAAACGGTCCTGCCCGTTTCGGAACAGATTTGCCACTGTCAAAGGGGTGTTTCGAAACGGCCTTAGCCCGTTTCGGAACGCCCTGTTTATTTTCAAATTTCAGTTTAAAGACCGTTGCCCTTGTTCGTTTAAATGAAGAACAGTTTCGAAACGAGTCATATCGTTTCGAAACGCCTTGACCCGTTCCGATACGCGTTTCGGAACAGGTGCACATCGAACTGAAAGTGTTTCGAAACGCCTTGGGCCGTTTCGAAACGGGGCTTGAAAAATCACAGTTTTGACTTTGAAATACTTAAAAAAATATTTTGTAAGTCTTTGGTTTTAGCTATGAAGTGGTCTTTAACAAGATATAGGGAATTTTAGGACTTTAAAATTTGTTTTGATATTTTCATTTTAGTCCTTAGGTTTTTAGTTATATCAAAATTAAAGCATATGTTTTACAATCTCCCCCTTTTTGATATAACAAAACCAAAGTTAGAATTTTTTAAGAATTTTGAAAGTTTTGAAGATATTCTAACTCCCCCTTAATTTAAGATAGGTTTTGAAATTTAAAACTTGTGTCTTGAAATAAAAAATGTAAAGTTTAACAAAACCTTAAGAAAAATTTGAAATTTTTGTTTTGGTGGCAAGGCAAGGCAATTCTCTTAAATTTCTTCTCCCCCTTTTTGTTAGATCAAAAAGAAACAAGCTCATAAAGAAGATTAGTACCAATAAGCAATCATAATAAATATCATCAAAATATTCAAAGCATAATAAGTTCATAATCAAATCCCAAAACAAAAGATCATAAGCATAGGTTCCTAAAACATGAGAAAACATAAAGAAGCAAACTCAATCCTAAATGCATAGATAATATAATATGATATGATATGAGTATCCTAGGCCTCGTCATCATCATCCTCATCATCATCATCGTTCTTGGCTTGAGAACGGTGATATTTTGTCCATTCTCCATAAAGAGTAGAAAATGAAAGATCAAGGTTGGCATTGGAAGTCTCAAGGGATTGAAGACGATCCTCGACGTTCTTCAATCGATTTCCCATAGTTTCAAAGCCCGAAGAAATACGAGTGTCCATAGTGTCAAAACGAGAATTCAAGGCATTGAAACGCTCGGTAAGAAAAACCGTGAGAGCATCTTGATTTTCCATTTGAACTTGAGGTGGAGGAGCAACGGGAGGAGGAATCGCTTCTCGATCAATTCTTTGCCAATAACCATCCAAATATGTGAATCCGGATTTTCGAAGAGAGGACTCACCAATTTTGGTCTTGCTAGGTTCCGGGGAATCATAGGTACAATCAATACCAAGATGATCGAAGAGAAAACTCAAGACAATGCCGTAGGTGAATGAAGTCAACTCATTGGTGTCAATAAGTTTGACATTATTGACGATCTCGGCAAAGATGATTTTGGGCACATTTGGGCGCTCACCTCTTCGGAAACATTCGAGCCAAAAGTGATCTTTTTCCCGGATGTGGGAGTATTTTCCTCCGGATGGTCGAATGAACCAAGAAACCATCAAATGAAGCACACGATCGTGCACATCTAAATGAAGAGCTTTTCCGGTAAAGGTGCCAAAGTGGCGTTCTTCTTCAATACCCTCATTCTTGAGTTTAAGGGCCGACTCCAAAAGAGCAATATTAATAACAAACTTTTGCCCTAGTAAAGATGACTCAATTCCTACAATTTCTGTTTTGGTTTCATCGTATAGGAAACGAGCATTAGAGTAGAAGAGAAGTACCAAGTTTTTGTAGCAAACATCCTCAATGCTCAAGAAGAAAAGAAGATCCCACTCATCCAAACGATGAAGATAGCGAAAGAGAAATCGCTCGGAATTAAGGAATTCGACATCAATAACTCTTTCTTTACGAACAGCGAGATTTTTGACGTAGGAGAAGCGAGCACGCTGCTGCGGAGTTTTTAGAGTTTTCTGAAAGAGTTGAGTAATATTTGGACGAATGCTTGATTCTCCGGTTTGAACGGCTTTGCGCTTTTTGTTCGCTTGATCCGCCATCTAAAATATTAAGCAAGAGTTTTAAAATTGAGTGTATGCATTGATAATTAAAATCAATCCAATAGGAAATCCCACTTAGGTTTTTGAAAAACAAAATTAAAAAAATAAAAATACGGTTAAAAAATTTTATATTCGAATAAAAAATTTGAGATTTTGAAATTTTTTTTTACAAGATATGAGAAACCCATAACTAAAAACATATAATTTATACAAAATTATAATTTTCTAGCCTAAGATTCGAAATAAATATTAAAAAAGAAAAAATAAGATAAATTACCTCAGTTTGGGATTATGGATGATTTGAGTGAAATCTTTGCACAAAATTGATGAAGCTTGCTTAGACTTTGTGTTTTAGAGTAGAATCCCTCACAAATTTGTGAAAAACAAAGAGTTTATGAGGGTATTTATAGAAGGGGGTCGGTTAGGGTTTTAAGGGTTTGATAAAAATTAGGTTTTTGAACTTTTAGAAGCCCTAAATAGGGCTGTCCGCGAGTCCGTTTCGGAACGGTCATGACCGTTTCGGAACGGGGCGGCTAGGGTTTGACCCTTCTTAAAACCTTCGACAGATCGTTTCGAAACGGGGATGACCGTTTCGAAACACGTTTGACCCGTATCGGAACGCGTTCCGATACACCCTTACATCGAACCGAAAACGTTTCGAAACGCCTGGGGCCGTTTCGAAACGCCCTTCTCTCAGGACAAATTTTAAGGCATCCGTATCGGAACGGGTTAACCCGTTTCGATACACCTGGGCCTGGAAGTGCAGATGAGGCTCTAAAATGCAGAAAAAATGATTTTCTAAGAGGCCAAACATGCATAAATGATATGAATGAGCAGGCAAAACATATTTAGGCATAAGCATACTCCCCCTAACTATATGCATGGAAGAAATTGGGAGTCTAAACATATAAACATGACATTTCACAAAATCAAGCATATTTAAGATTGAAAAGAGGCCTAATAAGGTCAAGATAGGCTAGTTAGACCTAACTCTCTCCTAAGGGACCAAAAACGCTCTTTATCTAATGGTTTTGTAAAAATATCTGCTAATTGATTTAAGGTGTCTACATATTCTATAACCACATCTTTCTTAAAGACATGATCTCTAATGAAATGATGTCTTATTTCTATGTGTTTGGTTCTAGAATGTTGGATGGGATTTTTTGTTAAACATATTGCACTAGTATTATCACATTTTAGGGGTATGGTTTCTATGTTTACACCATAATCTAAGAGTTGTTGCTTCATCCAAAGGACTTGAGCACAACAACTCCCTAAGGATATGTACTCGGCTTCGGTGGTAGATAAGGCTACACTATTTTGTTTCTTAGAGAACCAAGATATGAGCATACTACCTAGGAATTGACAAGTTCCCGAAGTACTTTTCCTATCGATTTTGCAACCCCCATAATCCGCATCCGAGTAAGCATGTAGGTTGAAGGTAGAGACTCTAGGATACCAAAGGCCTAAACAAGGAGTGTCTCTAAGGTATCTAAAGATTCTCTTAACGGCTATAAGGTGAGACTCTCTAGGACTAGCTTGAAACCTAGCACACAAGCAAACACTAAACAGTATATCCGGTCTACTTGCGGTAAGGTAAAGCAAAGATCCAATCATAGAACGATAAAGTTTAGAGTCAACACACTTACCTCCTTCATCTTTGTCAAGCTTTGTAGATGAGCTCATAGGAGTGGCTTGAGGCTTTGTGTTCTCCAAGCCAAACTTGTTGAGCATATCCTTTATGTATTTTGCTTGATTTATGAAGGTGCCATCCTTCATTTGTTTGATTTGGAGTCCCAAAAAGAATGAGAGCTCCCCCATCATGCTCATCTCAAATTCACCTTGCATTAACTTAGCAAATTCTTGACAATGACATTCATTAGTAGATCCAAATATAATATCATCAACATAAATTTGAACTACTAAAATGTCATTTTTATACATTTTTATAAAGAGTGTAGTGTCCACCTTACCTTTTTCAAATCCTTTTTCAATCAAAAAATTTGAAAGCCTTTCATACCAAGCTCTAGGAGCTTGTTTTAAACCATAAAGTGCTTTTGTAAGTTTGAAAACATGATTTGGAAATTTTGAGTCTTCAAAACCCGGTGGTTGTTCTACATACACTTCTTCATTTATAAAACCATTTAAAAATGCGCTTTTAACGTCCATTTGAAAAAGCTTGAAATTATGATAACATGCATATGCAAGCAACATCCTAATGGCTTCCATTCTAGCTACGGGTGCATAGGTTTCATCAAAATCTATTCCCTCCTCTTGAGTGTAACCTTGTGCTACAAGTCTAGCTTTATTTCTCACAATGTTACCACTCTCATCTAGTTTGTTCCTAAAGACCCATTTAGTTCCTATTGTAGATTGATTACTAGGCCTATCAACTAATGTCCAAACATTACTTCTCTCAAATTGATTTAACTCTTCTTGCATAGCCATAATCCAAAAATCATCTTTCAATGCTTCTTTGATATTTTTAGGCTCTATGCATGAGATAAATGCAATATGATTCATTAATCTAAGAGAAGAACGAGTGGTTACCCCCTTGGATGGATCACCCAAGATTTCACCATCTTTGACATAGTTCAACTCCCTTGGATAGCTAACTTCCTTTTCCTCAATAGCCAAGTCCTTCAAGGCTTCAAGAGGTGGATCTTGTGTGTCTTCTTCTTTTGGTTGAATCTCATCCTTCTTTGAAGTTTGACCTCCATCAAAGGTATTTATGATTCCTACATTATCATCATCACAAGAATCCTTCCTAGGAAGGGGATTATCATCGAATACAACATGAATAGATTCTTCTACAACTAAAGTTCTTTTGTTAAATACTCGATAGGCTTTAGAGGTTAAAGAGTAACCTATAAAAATAGCTTCATCACTTTTTGCATCAAATTTACCTAAATTATCTTTTCCATTATTTAAAACAAAACATTTACATCCAAAAGGGTGGAAGTAGCTAATATTAGGCTTTTTGGATTTTAAAATCTCATAAGGTGTTTTCTTTAAAATCGGCCTAATAGTTACTCGATTTATAATATAACAAGCTGTGTTTGTGGCTTCCGCCCAAAAATATTTTGGTAAATTATTTTCACAAAGCATAGTTCTAGCCATTTCTTGTAAAGTTCTATTTTTCCTCTCAACTACCCCATTTTGTTGAGGAGTTCGAGGGGCTGAAAAATTATGGCTAATACCATTTTCATTTAAAAAATCTTCAAATCCTAAATTTTGAAATTCGGTTCCATGATCACTTCTAATATGTGAAATTTTAAGTTCAAGATCATTTTGAATTAATTTTGAAAATGTGATGAATTTTTCCAAAGCCTCATCCTTAGTACTTAAAAAGAGAACCCAAGTGAATCTAGAAAAATCATCAACTAATACAAAAGCATATGATTTGCCACCCAAGCTCATAGTCCTAATTGGCCCAAATAAATCCATGTGGATTAGTTGTAAACATCTACTAGTAGAAATGTCATTAATGGATTTAAAGGAAGATCTATGTTGTTTACCCTTTGAGCATGCATCACAAATTTTATCGTTCGAAAATTTTATCTTGGGTAAACCTTTAACTAGGTTTAGAGAGACTAGTTTTTCTAAAACACTTGTGCTAGCATGTCCTAGCTTCCTATGCCACAACCATGCATCATTTTCGTTTTGAGCAACTAAGCATGCATGAGATGTATGTATGTCATCTAGATGCACCATGTATATATTCCCTATGCGATGACCTATGAGCATAATATTATTAGTTTTAATGTCTACAATTTTACAACCGGTTTTATCAAATATAACATTAAAACCTTTATCACATAGTTGACTTATGCTCAATAAATTATGTTTAAGACCATTGACATATAAAACATTTTCAATGAGAGTAGTAGAGTGATTACCAATGGAGCCAATACCTTCAATGTGGCCTTTGGAGTTGTCACCAAATGTTACTACTCCTCCACTTTTTGGCTTTAGATCCATGAGTCGACTCTTGTCTCCGGTCATGTGTCTCGAGCATCCACTATCAAGGTACCATGAGTTTTGACTTTGTGCTTTGGCCTTGTAGCAATGCTCCCCCTACAAACAAAGATATTTAAACTTTTGTTTTTGGTACCCAAATCATTTTTGGTCCATGTGTGTTAGTTCCTAAAACTTTGGTTCCCTTAGGAATCCAAGGTGACATAGCAATAATATCATTAGATTTAACAAGTTCCTTAGGAACCCATACATTTCTAATTCTTTTAACTTTACTATGTCTAGGATAGTTATTTTGTTTGTAGTAGTTAGTCTTTTTCTTATATTGGTGTGTTCTAGAGGATTCTCCTATGTCATGTTTAACACTACCATTAATTTTTAAAGACTTTTTGAGCTCATTTAGCTCACTTAACACCTTTTGGTGTTCACAATTATTTTGAGATAAAAGATTATTAAGATCAATATTTTCTTTTTGAAAGAATTTAAGTTCATCTTCTAATCCTAATATCTTTTTCTCAATTTTAGAATTAGTTTGAGTAAGTGAGTCATTTTTCTCTTTTAATTCTATAATAATTTTTCTATTCCTAATAACCGACTCCCTATACTTCTCAACTAATTCATCATATACCTCTTGTAACTCATCATAAGCATCATTTAATTCTTCATATGAAAAATCTAAAGTAGATGAGTTAGAGGTTACCAAGGAGGAATCTTCCTCAAGTGCCATGAGGCAGAGGTTCGCCACTTCTTGTTCGTCATCCTCCGATGACTCCTCATCACTCCAAGTAGCAAGCTTGGCTTTGAGCTTTTTCTTCTTCTCAAAGCCCTTCTTCTTGAGTTGAGGGCACTCCGAACGTATGTGGCCGGGTTGTCCGCACTCGAAGCAAGTGATTGGATCCCTTCCTTCTTCTTTGTTCTTGTTTTTAAAGTCCATTTTCCTTTGGATTTTTCTTCCTCGGTTGGACCTCATAAGGCATGAGAATCGTTTGGCTATCATAGCCAATTCTTCAAGCTCATCCTCATCACTAGATGAACTTTCATCAAGTTTGGATGTTTTAGCCTTGAGAGCTATTCCCATTTTTTTCTTTTTCTCCCCTTCAAGCTTCTCCATTCTTTTTTCTTCTTTCTTTCTTTCATCTTCTCTTCCTTGCTTCATGATCTCGTGAGTAAGGAGAGAGCCTACAAGTTCATCAAGCTTTAGAGTTTTTAAATTCTTTGCTTCGATGATTGCGGTTCTCTTCCCATCCCAAGATTCGGGAAGTGAATAGAGTAGCTTTCGGACAAGCTTGTCTTCCGGTATAACTTCTCCATAGCCCTTTAGACCATTTACAATTGTGGAGAATCGATCAAACATCTTTGACACCGTCTCATCAAATTCCATTTTGAAATTTTCATAACTAAGATTGAGAATTCCAATCTTAGTTTCTTTGACATCGTTGGTGCCTTCATAGGTGGTTTCAAGAGTGTCCCACACTTCTTTGGCACTTTCAATTGATGAGACCTTTGAGTAGATATCCGGACCGAAAGCACAAAATAGCATGTGAAGAGCTTTATCATTTACTTGGATCTTTTTCCTTTCCTCTTCACTCATTTTCGTTCTTCTTTTAAGCACCATCTTGCCATCAACATCTTGCTTCAATGGAATATATGGTCCATCCTCAATGACATCCCACACAAGGTAGTCACTTGATTTAATAAATAGACGCATTTTATTTTTCCAAAATGAGTAGTTCTCACCATTGAAGAAAGGAGGCTTTGTGGTGGATTGTGAGTCGTACATGCCGGGAGCGGAGGTTGATGCCATCTCTTGATATTTTGATGATGATCACACTTCTTCCAAGGATCTCCTCTTGTGGTTGTTAATCCTCAAAGAGTTAAGCTCTGATGCCAATTGTTGAGTGGATCACACGAATGATAATAACCAAGAGGGGGGGTGAATTGGAATTTTAACGATGTTGTAACGGAAATTGCAACTTAAAAATATTGACACGGGAATTTAGAGTGGTTCAAGTTCACCAACCGAACTCTACATCCACTACCTTAGTCTCACCAAGGATTTCCAACAATTTCCACTAAATTGTTCGTCCCCTTTTTCCAGGACAAGGAGGCAACCTTTACAATTTCGGTTAATTTTTCTACCCAAAAATTAACCCAATCCTCACACAATAGAACAAAGAAATTTGGTGGCTAATAAGGTATCTCTCAATACAAATGATAGCCCAATATCAAGCACTCAACCCAATTGAACAAAATATAAATGAAGGATACAATTGGGGTTTCTAGATAAAAATGGGATTTGAACACAAATGCTTGTATTTGATGATAAGATGTATGCTTGTAGCTTGGTTGTCGATTGCTGGAGCTTCTTGGGGTCTATTTATAGCCTGTTGATGATTTCCAACCGTTGTGGGTGATGGGCTAAAGATTAGAGCCGTTGGGATGTTTTTCTCATGACTTTACAGCACCCAGACGCCTACCGTTTCGGAACGGGGTCAACCTGTTTCGGAACGGATTCAAAAATATAGCCGTTTTATAGCCGTTGGAGCGTCTACGAGAGCCCGCTTCGAAACGCCTAGGGGACGTTTCGGAACGGTTTTGCCACTGCCAAAGGGGTGTTTCGAAACGGTCCTGCCCGTTTCGGAACATATTTGCCACTGTCAAAGGGGTGTTTCGAAACGGCCTTAGCCCGTTTCGGAACGCCCTGTTTATTTTCAAATTTCAGTTTAAAGACCGTTGCCCTTGTTCGTTTAAATGAAGAACAGTTTCGAAACGAGTCATATCGTTTCGAAATGCCTTGACCCGTTCCGATACGCGTTTCGGAACAGGTGCACATCGAACTGAAAGTGTTTCGAAACGCCTTGGGCCGTTTCGAAACGGGGCTTGAAAAATCACAGTTTTGACTTTGAAATACTTAAAAAAATATTTTGTAAGTCTTTGGTTTTAGCTATGAAGTGGTCTTTAACAAGATATAGGGAATTTTAGGACTTTAAAATTTGTTTTGATATTTTCATTTTAGTCCTTAGGTTTTTAGTTATATCAAAATTAAAGCATATGTTTTACATAATTTTACCTTTTTCTAAAAAAATCTATCTTATTACTAATGATAAAAAATTGGGGGGGGGGGGCATACCCCCTTAAACCCCCCCTATGGTCCGCCCATGCACGTGACCATACATGAGATCCACACCGAGTCACGACAACTCACTAAAATACTTGTCCCCCTCGATTAACACGTGCCCTCACTTCATCTGGCCCCTTATAAGTAGCCATGCACTCCCCAAATTGAACCTAAGCTCCCCATAACCATCAAGAAATGTTGCACACTTAAGTGGTCAATAATATATATATATATATATATATATATATATATATATATATCATTGAATTTTTGTCGAGATTTCCCCCTACAATTCTACGAATGATAAAATGAACAAAGACTAGC
The DNA here is from genome assembly GCA_030270665.1 of Hibiscus trionum. Lineage (NCBI taxonomy): Eukaryota > Viridiplantae > Streptophyta > Magnoliopsida > Malvales > Malvaceae > Hibiscus > Hibiscus trionum. The sequence continues at coordinate 61,992,595 of BSYR01000017.1, forward strand.
ACTTTCTAAATTTAGTTGGTCATAACATGATATGTGCATGGATGGGCTTCGTTCATCAACAACTGCCCAAAAAAGTAATAAATTCAAAAATATACGAATTTTCAATATTAGATTACCAAAATTCTAATTAAAACGATAAAATATGATGAATAGCTCCATATTTTTGTGTAAATGGCTGTTGGTTTTGAGGTCGCTTTTGCCGCAATGAACACAAAATCTGATTGCATGAATATGGTCGATTCCGTGGAAAAGATGATGATATTCATCTTAGGAGACACGAGTTCAATTCGCTCCATCTACAAGGTGTAAAAATATTGTTAAAAGGTTAAAAATATGTATGAACAGATACTACCTTGTAACCACCTTTAAACTATTTTATCTTTGAAAAGTTAAATTTTATTCGGCGAGAAACTAAAAAAAGTAGAAAAGGAAACATAGTTTAAAGTTGTTAAATATTTTAAAGAGACAATTTGATAAGACATGTCTAAAAGTCAAAAAGGACAAATTTAATAAGATTATGAATAGATTTTAATTTTTAAAAAATTCTTAATAATTTAATTGTGCATCCTATCTTTTTAAAAAATTCTATATACTTGTGCATCCTATCTTTAAAAAAAAAATTATGAATAGATTTTAATTTTTTTAAAATTCTTAATAATTTAAATTTTTATTGGTGTGACATGTAAGATAAAATATATTTACATCGACAATATTGTACATGATGAAATGAAGTGTCAAGTAGGGGTGTGAAATCAGGTAATCGTTCAGGTTTCAGGTCAGGTCAAACCGGATACAAGTTATGTCAGGTCAATTTAATGGTCTGACTCGGATCAGGTCGAGTTCGGGTCGACTCAGATTTGGGTCATTATCAGGTTGATTTTAAATCGGATTGAGTTCAGGTTCGGGTCGGGTTAATTTTAGGTCAGGCAATTTTCAGTTCAGGTCAAAACGGTTCGGGTCCAAGTCAGTTAATTAACGGGTTAATTCAGGTTCGGATGGACATCAGGTCGGGCCACGTTCAGGTCGCATCACGTCGTTGACGGATAAAATTCAGGTCAGGTCAAGTCGCTCTGTCTACAAGGTGTATAAACATTGTCAAAAGGTTAAGAATATATATGAATATATACTATCTTGTAACCACCTTTAAACTATTTTATCTTTGAAAAGTTAAATATTATTCGGTGAGAAACTAAAAAAGGTAGAAAAAGAAACATAGTTTAAAGTTGTTAAATATTTTTAAGAGACAATTTGATAAGACATGTTTAAAAGTAAAAAAGGACAATTTTAATAAGACAGGGTAGTACAATATAAAAAAATACACAAAATAATTCTAAGGAATGATAATAATATAATTGTGCATCCTATCTTTTTAAAAAATAAAATTATGAATAGATTTTTTTATGATTCTTAATAATTTAAATTTTTATTGGTGTGACATGTAAGATAAAATATTGTCACATCGACAATATTGTACATGATGAAATGAAGTGTCAAGTAGGGATGTGAAATCCAGTAATTGTTCAGGTTTCATGTCAGGTCAAACCGGATACATGTTATGTCAGGTCAATTTAATGGTCCGACTCGGATCAAGTCGGGTTCGGGTCGACTCAGATTCGGGTCATTATCAAGTTGATTTTAAATCAGATTGAGTTCGGGTCGGGTCGGGTTTTATTTTAGGTCAGGCAATTTTCAGTTCAGGTCAAAACGGTTCGGGTCCGAGTCAGTTAATTAACAGGTTAATTCAGGTTCGGATAGACTTCAGGTCGGGCCACGTTCAGGTCGGGTCACGTCGTTGACGGATAAAATTCAGATCGGGTCAATTCGGTTTCAGTTGAAGTTCAAGTCAAGTTTTACGTGTACAATAGACTTTGTCTAGTAATTGTGGGTAAGTTTTTATAAAATTAAATTTTTAGGGATTAATATTGACCAAAATATCCCTTAGGATGCTGGAATATGTTACAATTTAATATATATATATATATATATATATATATATAATTGTTACTAAATTGAATTAAACTAAAATTTAAAAGTGAATGTTATGACTAAAATGAATAGTTTTAAACGAGTGAGGACCAAAAGAGTAATTAATCACTAAACAAAAAAATTGGGCGGCAAATACCAAATGAGCAATTAATTATTGGATCAAATTTAAAAGTAATTGTTACTAAATTGAACTAAATTAATTTTAGGGGCTAAAATGAATCAAACTAAAACTATAATTAACCATATTAAATTAAATTTGGGATTGAAATGATTCAAATTAAAACTAAAGAATAAAAATTGGGACTAAAATGAATCAACCTAATACTAATTGGTAAATAAATTTGGGAATAAAACGAATCAAACCATAAACCGTAAATCGTAATTCATAATTCGTAAACCATAAATCTTAAACCCTAAACTAATAAACTATAAACCCTAAATCATAAAATGAATCTAATATTCATTAATATTGGGACTAAGCCTTAAACCATAAACCCTTAACCGTAAACCCTAAGGAAACTAAACTAAATAGGGACTTAAATATATAAAAAACTAAAGAAAAAAGGACTTAATTGTAAAGCTCTTAAATTAATAAGGACCTAAAGTTGAAATAAACCATCAAAAATAAAATCCAACGGTTATTGGATCGTTTGGATTTGAAATTGTTGTTAAAAAAAGAGTTTGAAACTTTGGATTGAATTTTGAAATTGAAAATTGAATTATAATTATAAACTGATGGATTAGTGATGGGATTTGTTGCGGATTGGACTTGGAGCCTTGGAGGGTGACGATGATGTTGACTGATTTGGTAATTGGGCGGGTTGCCGTAAAAATTGGGTTGTTGATGCTTTTTTTTACTTGGATTAAAGAATAAAAAAATAATAAATAGGGATTAATTTGGACTAAAAATTTAATTTTAGAGACTGGAATAAATAGGACAAAATTGCAATAAAATATAAATAACACGCTAAACCCTAAACTCTAAATCCTAATATGATAACCCTAAATCCCTAAACTAATGTGATAACCCTAAACTAGATCAGTAATCCCTAATAAGTATAAGCCCAATCCCCTAAACTAAAATGTAACCCTAATAAATATAAGACTAAGACCCTAAACTAAACCCATAACCCTAAACATTCAATTTGGAACATATACACATAACCCTAAAACTCACAAGTCAAGCCCTAAACTTGAAACATACATTTCTAAATTCTAAGTTCCTAACCTTTAACCCTAAACCTTTAATCTAGTCTCATAAGTCATAACCTTAAATCCTTAAATTAATCCAATAACCCTAAACATGTATGATATACCATAAATCTCTAAACTAGACCGATAACCCTAAATCCCTAAACTAGTGCTATAAGCTACTAACCCTAAACTAGACTGATAACCCCTAATAAGTATAAGCCCGATCCACTAAACCAAACCATAACCCTAAAAATTATAAACCTTATCCCCTAAACTAAACACATAACCCTAAACATTCAATTTAAAACATATACCCCTAACCCTAAACTCACAAGTAAAACCCTAAACTTGAAACATACATTTCTAAATTCTAAGTTCCTAACCCTTAACGCCAAACCTTTAATCTAGTCTCCTAAGTCATAACCCTAAATCCTTAAATTAACATGATAAGCCTAAACATGTATGATATACCATAAATCCCTAAACTAGACCGATAACCCTAAATCCCTAAATTTGTTCTATAAGCCAGTAACCCTAAACTAGACTAGTAACCCCTAATAAGTATAAGTCCATTTCCCTAAACTAAATCGTAACCCTAATAAGTATAAACCTAATCCCCATAAACTAAACCCATAACCCTAAACATTCAATTTAAGACATATACCCTAACCCTAAACCTCACAAGTCAAACCATAAACTTGAAACATATATTTCTAAATTCTAAGTTCCTAACCCTTAACCCCAAACCTTTAATCTAGTCTCATAAGTCGTAACCCTAAATCCCTAAATTAACCCAATAACCCTAAATCATACCATAAATTCCTAAACTAGACTAATAGCCCTAAATCCCTAAACTAGTGTTATAAGTTGATAACCCTAAACTAGACCAATAACCCCTAATAAGTATAAGCCCAATCCCCTAAACTAAGCCATAACCCTAATAAGTATAAGCCTAATCCCCTAAACTAAACTCATAACCCTAAACATTCAATTTGAAACATGTAAAACTAAAATTGATTTTGATATAACATAAAAAGTTAAGGACCAATTTGCAAAACAAATAAATTTTTAAGAACTCTTTCAAGTTTCAAAAATTAACAAAATGTTTTTACAAAATATTGTTTGAAGATTGGATCTCAAAACATTAAGTTTCTCAAACCTTTTCCATGTTTTTCAAAAACAAAATATGCAAAATTGCCCATGCGTATCGATACACTCAGCGTATCGATACACTTGAAACTCACTGTAATTCTTTGAGAACATAGCGTATCGATACGACTTTCATACGTATCGATACAGTGTTCATCTGGGCAACCGTATCGATATGCTTCATCACTGTATCGATACACTCTTCATGTAGTTGAAAAACCATTTTGACCGTTGCACCGTATCGATACACGTGGTAACCGTATCGATACGCTTTGATGCAACAAATAAAATGAGATTTACAGAGAGTTTGGACCGTATCGATACGCCCACCGTATCGATACGCCCTATTTTCAGGCACAACGGCTAGTTGAAATTTAAACTAGCGTATCGATACAACTTTGTCGTGTATCGATACACTATGCTGGGGAGCTGCCTTAAAAGCTGGAAAAATGTTCCCAACGGCTCCTTCAATGATTCAAATCATCCAAACGGCTAGAAACTGATTCAAGGGTATAAATACATACTCCATTTCACCATGAAGATTAACAATACACATTCAAGCATCATGAAAGCAAAAATCCAAATCCTAGAGCTATTCAAAGCTATATTCTTGTACCCAACTCTTTGTATTTCAATTTGTCATATTATTGAAAGTTTTGGGTTGCTGTAATTGTAAGTGGGTAGACAATCATCCTTCGAGAGGAAATACTTGAGTTTACCAAAAATATTCTTTGTATTTGAGTGGATTAAGCTTGGGGTTGAAAAGCTTAATCGATATTGTAAGGTTTCCTCCTCATCCAAGAAAAGGGGACGAATTCAAGTAGTGAATTGTTTTGGAAAATCCTTAGTGGGAGCTAAGGTAGTGGATGTAGAGTTCGGTTGTTGAACTTGAACCACTATAACCCCTTGTGTCATTTTATTTTCCAACATTCTCTTCACGAAAATTTTTAATTGCCAATTCACCCCCCTCTTGGCCATTTGCAATTGTTTGATCAACTCAACAATTGGCATCAGAGCTACACTCATTGGAAGGATTACAACCCTCTTGAGTCGATCCTTGGAAAGTTGAAAGTTTGATCAACAACAAGTCAAGCAATGACATCTACCTCCAACTATGAGTCTCAATCCACCACAAAGCCACCATTCTTCAATGGGGATAACTATCCTTATTGGAAGAATAAGATGAAGCTATTCATCAAGTCTACCGACTATATGGTGTGGGATGTAGTTGAAGAAGGTCCATACATTCCCATGAGGAGAGATGGAGAAATGCTTGTTCCAAAAATCAAAGCCGAAATGACCGATGATGAAAGAAGAAGGATGCAAGTGAACGACAAAGCTCTTCATGTAATATTTTGTGCACTTGGTCCGGATATCTACTCTAAGGTGTCTTCAATCGAAAATGCCAAGGAGGTTTGGGACACTCTCGAGACAACATATGAAGGGACTAGCGATGTAAAGGAGACAAAGATTGACTACTCAATCTAAACTATGAGAACTTCAAGATGGATCCCGATGAAAGTGTTTCCCAAATGTTTGATCGATTCTCGGTCATTGTCAACGGTTTGAAGGGTTTCGGTGAAATCATTCCCGAAGACAAGCTAGTGAGAAAGTTGTTATACTCTCTTCCGGAATCATGGGATAGCAATAGAACGGCCATTATTGAAGCAAGAGATTTGAAAACTCTCAAACTAGATGCTCTTGTTGGATCTCTACTCACGCACGAGATTATGAGAAAGGGAAGAGAACAAGAAAAGAAAATAATGGAGAAGAAGGAAATTGAAAAGAAGAAAGTTGGAATCGCACTAAAAGCTTCACAACAAGAAAGCGATTCTAGTGAGGATGAAGATGAAGAAATGGCTATGTTGGCCAAACGCTTTACTCGATTTATGAAGTCAAATCGTGGAAGAAAATTCATTAGAAAGGGAGACTTCAAGAGTAAAAGCAAGGAAGAGGAGATAGACCAAATTACTTGCTATGAATGCAAGAAACCGGGTCACATTCGTTCCGAATGTCCTCAATTGAAAAAGAAAAGCTTTGGGAGGAAGAACAAGCTCAAAGCACAAATTGCAACTTAGAGTGATGATGAGTCTTCCGAGGAAGAGGAAGAAGTGGCCAACCTATGTCTCATGGCCATCGATGATGAATCAAAGGTAACCTCTAATTCATCCAATTTAGATTTTTCTATTGAAGAACTTCAAGATGCTTATGATGAACTTCAAGAAGTGTATGATGAGTTAGTAGAAAAATACAAGGAGTCCATTTTGAAAAATAAGAAAATAATTTCTGATTTAAAAATTCAAAATGAGACAATTTTAAAAAATAACTCCGAATTGGAAAAGAAAGTTTTGTTTTTAGTTAATCTTTCAAATGATCTTAAAACTAAAAATCTTGAACTTGAAAAACTTCTTTCCGATTTTCAAGATTATCACACAAAGAAAGTGGATAATCTTAAAACATCTTTTGATATTGGGAAAAAGAATTTTGAGAAAGAAAATCATTTTAAACCCCAATATACAAAAAGAAAATATCTTACACCTAAACAAAGAAATTTTTATAAGCAAACTAAAAGTCATAAAATTAGAAATGTTTGGGTTCCTAAAGAACTTATTATTTCTAATAACTTAAATGCTATTGCTTCTTGGATTCCCAAGGGAACCAAATTGTTAAAGGCTAACACTCATGGACCCAAGATGGTTTGGGTACCAAAAACCAAGGCCTAAATTCTTTGTTTGTAGGGGGAGCATTGCTTCAAGGCTAAAGCTTCAAGCAAAAATTCTTGGTACCTTGATAGTGGATGCTCAAGACACATGACCGGTGACAAAAGTAGATTTGTGGAAATAAAGCCTAAGAGTGGTGGAGTAGTGACCTTCGGTGATAACTCAAAAGGACTCATTGAAGGAATAGGCTCTATTGGTAATCACTCTTCTATCTACATTAAAGATGTTTTGTATGTCAACGGTCTTAAACATAATTTGTTGAGCATTAGTCAATTATGTGATAAAGGTTTTAATGTTTTATTTGATAAAAGTGGTTGTAAAATTGTAAACATTAAAACAAATCAAATAATGCTCATAGGACATAGAATAGGCAATATTTACATGGTGCATTTAGATGACATCCATTCATCCCATGCATGCTTAGTTGCACATGATGAACATGACTCATGGCTATGGCATAGAAAGTTAGGACATGCAAGCATGAGTGTTCTAGAAAAATTAAATTCCCTTAATCTAGTTAGAGGTTTACCCAAACTTAAATTTTCAAATGATGAAATTTGTGATGCATGTTCAAAGGGTAAACAACATAGAGGTTCTTTTAAATCCATAAATGATGTCTCTACTAGTAGATGTTTACAATTGATTCATATGGATCTTTTTGGGCCAATTAGAACAATGAGCTTGGGTGGAAATTCATATGCATTTGTGCTTGTAGATGACTATTCTAGATATACTTGGGTTCTATTCTTAAGTACAAAAGATGAGGCTTTAGAAAAATTCATCACATTTTCTAAAATAACTCAAAATGATCTTGAACTTAAAATTTCTCATATTAGAAGTGATCATGGAACCGAATTTCAAAATTTGGGTTTTGATGAGTTTTTAAATGAAAATGGGATTAGCCATAATTTTTCTGCACCTCGCACTCCTCAACAAAATGGGGTAGTTGAGAGGAAAAATCAAACTTTAGAAGAAATGGCTAGAACCATGCTTTGCGAAAATAATTTACCTAAATATTTTTGGGCAGAAGCTACAAATACCGCTTGCTATTTAATAAATCGAGTAATGATTAGGCCAATCTTAAAGAAAACATCTTATGAGATTTTAAAGTCCAAGAAGCCTAACATTAGCTATTTTCATCCTTTTGGTTGTAAGTGTTTTGTTTTAAATAATGGTAAAGAAAACTTAGGTAAATTTGATGCTAAAAGTGATGAAGCTATTTTCTTAGGGTATTCTTTAAACTCTAAAGCCTATCGTGTATTTAATAAAAGAACTCTAGTTGTTGAAGAGTCGATACATGTTGTTTTCGATGATAACCTCCTTTCGAGAAAGGAATCTTGTGATGATGATGATGTAGGAATCATTGATACTATTGATGGAGGACAAACATCAAAAGAGGATAAGATTCCAACTAAAGAAGAAGATTCACAAGAACCACCTCTTGAAGGCTTAAAAGACTTAGCTCATGAAGAAAAAGAGGTATCTTACCCAAGGGAGTTAAACTATGTCAAAGATGGTGAAATCTTGGGTGATCCATCCAAGGGGGTAACTACTAGATCCTCTCTCAAATTAATGAATCATGTTGCATTTCTTTCATGCATTGAGCCTAAAAACATTAAAGAAGCTTTAAAAGATGATTTTTGGATTTTGGCCATGCAAGAGGAATTAAACCAATTTGAGAGAAGTAAAGTTTGGACATTAGTTTAAAGGCCTAATAATCAATCTACTATAGGTACAAAATGGGTTTTTAGGAATAAATTAGATGAAAGTGGTAATATAGTGAGAAACAAGGCTAGGCTTGTTGCTCAAGGCTATACACAAGAAGAGGGAATTGATTTTGATGAGACTTATGCACCCGTAGCAAGAATGGAAGCTATTAGAATGTTACTTGCATTTGCATGTTATCATGATTTCAAGCTTTTTCAAATGGATGTAAAAAGTGCCTTTTTAAATGGTTTTATAAATGAAGAGGTATATGTTGAACAACCACCAGGTTTTGAGGATTCAAAATTTCCAAACCATGTGTTTAAACTTACAAAAGCTCTCTATGGTTTAAAAAAAGCTCCGAGAGCTTGGTATGAGAGACTTTCAACTTTCTTAATTAAAAAGGGTTTTGAAAAAGGAAAGGTGGATACAACACTCTTCATAAAAAGATATAACAATGACATTTTAGTAGTTCAAATTTATGTTGATGATATCATTTTTGGATCTACTAATGTGTGTCATTGTAAGGATTTTTCTAAGCTAATGCAAGGTGAGTTCGAGATGAGCATGATGGGGGAGCTCTCATTCTTTTTGGGACTCCAAATCAAACAAATGAATGATGGCACCTTCATAAATCAAGCTAAATACGTAAGTGATATGCTCAAGAAGTTTGGCTTAGAGAATGCAAAACCTCAAGCCACTCCTATGAGTTCTTCCATAAAGCTTGACAAAGATGAAGGAGGTAAATGTGTTGATTCTAAGCTTTATAGATCCATGATGGGTTCTTTGCTTTATCTTACCGCAAGTAGACCGGATATTATGTTTAGTGTTTGCTTGTGTGCTAGGTTTCAAGCTAGTCCTAGAGAATCACACCTTGTTGCCATTAAAAGAATTTTTAGATACCTAATAGACACACCGACCTTAGGTCTTTGGTATCCTAAGGATTCAACCTTTAACCTTCATGCTTTTTCGGATGCGGATTATGAGGGATGTAAGATAGATAGGAAAAGTACTTCCGGTACATGCCAATTCTTAGGTAGTATGCTCGTATCTTGGTTCTCTAAGAAACAAAATAGCGTAGCCTTATCTACCACCGAAGCAGAGTATATATCCTTAGGGAGTTGTTGTGCTCAAGTCCTTTGGATGAAGCAACAACTCTTAGACTATGGTGTTAAAATGGAAACCATACCCCTTAGGTGTGACAACACTAGTGCCATTTGTCTCACTAAGAATCCCATTCAACACTCTAGAACAAAACACATAGAAATTAGACATCATTTTATTAGAGATCATGTTTCGAAAAATGATGTTGTTATAGAATTTGTTGACACCTTGAACCAATTAGCGGATATATTTACTAAACCTTTAGATAAAGAGCGCTTTTGGACTCTTAGAAGAGAGTTAGGTTTAACTTGTCTTTCTTGATACCTTTTTGGTCCCAAAAATGACAAAAATTGCTTGAAATTGTTTGTGATTCATGCTTTTGTTAATTTTGTTCTTTTTGCTTCTATGCATGTTGCTAGGGGGAGTATATATCAAGTTTAGTCATTAAAACTTGTTCATATAACATATACATGCATATAGGGGCGTTTCAAATTGGATTTTTGCACTTAAAAATACCAAAATTGCAGAAACAGGCAAGGGTGTATCGATACTGCATATTAGAGTATCGATACGATATTCAAATCTAGAATTTTGCAGATGAATGCGTATCGATACAACATAGTGTATCGATACGGTAATAGTCAAGGGAAAAAGTCAAAGCCAATGCGTATCGATTCGGTGAACTGTATCGATACACAGAAAACGACAAGAATAAATATTAGGTTAATGTGTATCGATACGCGTGTATAGCGTATCGATACTATGTGGACGGTGAGCCTATTTAGGCCCTTTTAAATCAAAAACCTAAAATTTATCAAACCCCACTTTTTCTCTCAAAACCCTAACCGAAAACCTCTACAAAAACCCTCTCAATCCTTCAATTTTTATCACAAAACTTCTTGAGGGATTTTACTCCTTACATCAAGGCTATCCTTGGGCATCAATTCTTGTGCACTAACACCTCCTCTTTCATCCATTCTAAGAAATCAAGGTAAAATTTTTTTTTCTTTCTTTTAATTTTTCGTCAATATTTTGATTGATTTCAATTGATTTTTTATACAACCTATTGTGGGTATAATGTTGTTCATAAAAGTTTTTCAAAAATTAAATTTTTTTTATTCGAATATATTTTATATTCGATAAAATTTTTGTTTATTTTTTTAAACTATGTTTTGTTGTATATACTCCTTATTTTTAAAAATTGTTTTTAAACAAAATACCTTGAATTATTAGAATCTATTGGATTAAATTGGATGTTAATTGCATACATATTCGAATCGTTTTTGATGTATTTTCAGGATTATGGCACCTAAAAAGGGAAATAAGAGAAGTCGCACTGCTTCCGACCCTAATGAGAATGTTGAGGGTAATCCTATTCCTAACCTTCCTCACATTATCCAAATTAGTTTTCCCACACCCTTAGCTAGAGAACATTACAAACTTTGTATGGACATGAGTCTTAGGGAAGAACGGGTTGTGTCAATTCCATTTTTAAACTCTGCTCGTTTCAAGTTTAAATATCTACCCTTGTTTAGGCAGTGGAAATTCTTCACCTTTTTAAATATTCCACCTGTCCTATATAGGAATCTTGTTATTGTCTTCTTTTCAAATGCCTATTGTGTCAATGATGAAGCCAATGAACATGTTATTGCCATTGAATCCTCGGTTATGGGAAAACCTATTCGAATTGATCAAAAGGTTTTGTGCACTGTTTTTGGTTTTGAAGATATTGGGATTGATGATGAACACTCTTTGGGTTCAGGTTACTTAGGTCCCGCAAAAGTTTTAGATGCACATGATCGTATCCTTCACCTTATTATTTCTTGGTTTCTTCGTCCATCGGGTGGTAGATATTCTACCATTCGTCAAATGGATGATTTTTGGCTTACATGTTTTAGGGAAGGTAAACGCCCAAATCTATGTCAAATTATGTTTGCCGATCTTGTGTTTTTGGTTCAAAAACGTCACACCAAAAATGTCCAATCCTTTTTCTATTCTACGGCTTTAAGTTGTCTATTCCATTCCCTTGGTATTGACTGCACACATGACTCTCCCGAAACCCTTGGCCAACCCATAGATGAGCATTCCCTTTCACGCTCTGGTTTCTCTTTAGTTGGTAATGAATGGGTTCGCGACCCTCAAGGTGCTCCTCCCGCTGCCCCTGTCGATGCCTCTCGCGCATCCTCAAGCTCTCACCGTGCTTCTCATGATTCCTCCTCCATGGCAAATCTCATGACCTTCCTCAATGAGAAGTTCAATGCTATGGATGGTCGCTTCACCGCTATAGATAATCGGTTTACATCGATGGAAGAACGAATCCAAGGCATGGACAAGAAAATAGATACCTTGAGTGCTCGCCAAGACTCTAAGGATCTTTCTCTTACCGCTTTCCATGGTGTTTGGATCAACCAAAACCGAAGGAACCAACCACCTCGAGAAGACGAAGACGAGGAAGAAGATGATGAGGATGACCATGATGATGATGGTGGAGACGCATAGATGATGCATTTCATGTTAGGACATTTAGGATTTCATTGCATTTTTATTAGAACTTGAATTATGCCTATTTTCTATGTTTTAGGATTTTTTAAGGTTTGGATTATTATGCTTGTTATGCTTGTTATGCTTGCTTGGTTTATGAATTTGGAACTTTATGTTTATTCTATGCTTGATATATTATGCCTCATCCTTGTGTTTCATTTTTGATCTAACAAAAAGGGGGAGAAGGATCATTGAAAGTTTTTTGAAAGTCAAGGTCAAATTTTAAGAAAAAGTCTATCTTCAAGAAAGGGGGAGAAACAATTTTGTTTTTGAAACATTTATCTAAAAGTAAGGGGGAGAAAAGCTTTTTCAAAGTTTTCAAAAACTTAAAAATTTATTTATGGTTTTGTTATATCAAAAAGGGGGAGATTGTAAAACTAAAATTGATTTTGATATAACATAAAAAGTTAAGGACCAATTTGCAAAACAAATAAATTTTTAAGAACTCTTTCAAGTTTCAAAAATTAACAAAATGTTTTTACAAAATATTGTTTGAAGATTGGATCTCAAAACATTAAGTTTCTCAAACCTTTTCCATGTTTTTCAAAAACAAAATATGCAAAATTGCCCATGCGTATCGATACACTCAGCGTATCGATACACTTGAAACTCACTGTAATTCTTTGAGAACATAGCGTATCGATACGACTTTCATACGTATCGATATAGTGTTCATCTGGGCAACCGTATCGATACACTAAGCATAATTTTTGAAAAACCATTTTGACCGTTGCACCGTATCGATACACGTGGTAACCGTATCGATACGCTTTGATGCAACAAATAAAATGGGATTTACAGAGAGTTTGGACCGTATCGATATACCCACCGTATCGATACGCCCTGTTTTCAGGCACAACGGCTAGTTGAAATTTAAACTAGCGTATCGATACAGCTTTGTCGTGTATCGATACACTATGCTGGGGAGCTGCCTTAAAAGCTGGAAAAATGTTCCCAACAGCTCCTTCAATGATTCAAATCATCCAAACGGCTAGAAACTGATTCAAGGGTATAAATACATACTCCATTTCACCATGAAGATTAACAATACACATTCAAGCATCATCAAAGCAAAAATCCAAATCCTAGAGCTATTCAAAGCTATATTCTTGTACCCAACTCTTTGTATTTCAATTTGTCATATTATTGAGAGTTTTGGGTTGCTGTAATTGTAAGTGTGTAGACAATCATCCTTCGAGATGAAATACTTGAGTTTACCAAAAATATTCTTTGTATTTGAGTGGATTAAGCTTGGGGTTGAAAAGCTTAATCGATATTGTAAGGTTTCCTCCTCATCCAAGAAAAGGGGACGAATTCAAGTAGTGAATTGTTTTGGAAAATCCTTAGTGGGAGCTAAGGTAGTGGATGTAGAGTTCGGTTGTTGAACTTGAACCACTATAACCCCTTGTGTCATTTTATTTTCCAACATTCTCTTCACGAAAATTTTTAATTGCCAATTCACCCCCCTCTTGGCCATTTGCAATTGTTTGATCAACTCAACAAAACATATACCCCTAAACCTAAAACTCACAAGTCAAACCCTAAACTTGAAACACACATTTCTAAATTCTAAGTTCCTAACCCTTAACGCCAAACCTTTAATCTAGTCTCATAACTCATAAATCATAACCCTAAATCCTTAAATTAACCTGATAAGCCTAAACATGTATGATATACCATAAATCCCTAAACTAGACTAATAACCCAAAATCCCTAAACTTGTGCTATAAGCCAATAACCCTAAACTAGACCGATAACCCCTAATAAGTATAAGTCCAATCCCCTAAACTAAAATGCAACCCTAATAAGTATAAGCCTAATCCCCCTAAACTAAACCCATAACCTTAAACATTCAATTTGAAACATGTACCTTAACCCTAAACATCACAAGTCAAACCCTAAACTTGAAACATATATTTCTAAATTCTAAATTCCTAACCCTTAACCCCAAACCCTTAATCTAGTCTCATAAGTCATAAGTCATAACCCTAAATCCATAAATTGGATTTTTAATTTAATATATTATAATTAAAATTACAAAAAAAATTAAATTAAATTAAATAATAATTTTAATATACAAAAAATATTATTATAATAGTATTAATTAAATATTAGATTAAATATATTAAAAGTATTATTTTGATTAAATGTTAATTTAAATATGAAATAATTTATTTTAGTTATTAAAACAAGAAAACTCCAAGTATAAATACCCATTTATAATTATACCACAGAAGAAAACCATAGACCTAGTCGTCGTTCTTCACTTCTTCTCTTGTGCTCTCTCAGACAGACTCTCTACCATTTTCATTTCTCTCTCGATCGAGTCTCGCACTCTCTCGACTTTAATCTCTCATCTATGATCTTTAATCTCACACTCAGTCTCTTTGTCTCTCTGTTGTTCTAGGATATATTTTGCGTCGTTTTATGCTTCTGAATCATTTGGGTTTTGGACGTTTGGTTTTGATTTAGGTTTCATCTTTCATTGGTGTGTCCTCTCATCTATTTCATACTTTCATATCTCAGAATCAGAGACTGAGAGTCAGATTGGGTAAGTAACCCTAAACCCTAATATTCAATTTAGGGTTTTGGATGTTTGGTTTTGATTTATACATTTTCCTTATTATTTTTATTTTCCTGACTACTAATCGTAATTTATTTAGCCCTATTAACGGGTTAATTTAGGTTCGGATGGACTTCAGGTCGAGTCACGTCGTTGACGTATAAAATTCAGGTCGAGTCAATTCGCTCCGTCTACAAGGTGTATAAACATTGTCAAAAGGTTAAGCATATGTATGAAAAGAATAATGCCAAATGAAGTTTATATTTTCTTGAAATATAGTTAATGCATTGCCCCGAGCGAACAAATGCTATGGTATGTACAAACATGCATAAATGAACCTTGATAAGAGCTTAGTAAGTGCATAAATTGATAACTCAAAACTATCCAAATTAAAATGTTGAAACACTTCATTTTATAGCTGGAATAAGTGATATTCGCGTTTAAAATCAGAAGCATTACTAACTGCCATGTTTATAAGGGGTTGTCACGTATAGTTCCCAAGCTTGCAGAGTTGTAAATTGATGTCTTAAATGACATGGCATTCAAGTGTGATAAATTGGAACAACAATTTATTTAGCATGTGACGCATTCATACATTTTTCTTGCCTTGTTATTCAGAATTTTCCTTTTGGACATGATATAGAGATATGATCTTCTTGATATATGAAAATAAAACTTGAAATGATTGGACATATCGTGTTAGACATAAATATGTATTCTGTTCTTAGGAAATTATACACTTAGCAAAAGAATGATGATATACCATTGCTCCCGAGACTACAATATAGAAAATACCATAGAAATTAGTTGTGCAAATACCAAAGATTTTCTGTAGTAATGTTGACAAACTTTGATCACTATTTCATGATTGACAGACACTAAAACATTGAAATGCGTTTTTTTTATGGTGAAAGCTTTATTTCAGGTCGACAAGATCTAAACATGGAAGATAAAGGGGGGCGCACGATTCAAAGTAAGCGAGCGAATTGCAATGAACGCCACACCGCTTACCAGAAGTACGCAAATTGAATGAAAGCAACACCGCATTTCAGAAGCGAGAACCACATGATCGTCTAAGCGTCCGCCACTTTTAAAAAGTGTGCATGCATAAAGGAATCAGCTTAAGGGTCGCCGCTCCGAAAGCGAGTGACCGTAAAGAAAGAACGAATCGTCTAAGCGACCGCCACTTTTAAGAAGTGTGCATAAAGGAATCTACCGCTCAAAGTTAGCGATGAAAAATGAAATCTCGTACTACTCCAAGTAGCGTAGCAATGAAAAGGGGAACTCTCACACCAAAACAAAGTTCGTTAGCCACTCCCAAAGTGCGCCTAGTAAAGCGAAAGAAAGAGAAAGGGTTCGCTAGCCACTTCAAAAGTAAGTGCACATAAAAAAGCGACCGAAAGAAAAATAGTTCGCTAGCCACTTCCAAAGCAAGTGCGCATTGTAAAGCGACCGAAAGGAAAATAGTTTGCTAGTCACTTCCAAAGAAAGTGCGCATATTAAAGCGACCAAAAGACAAAGGGTTCGATGGACACTTCAAAACAAGTGCGCATAATAAAACGACCAAAAGACAAAGGGTTCGCTAGCCACATCCAAAGCAAGTGTGCATAGTAAAGCGACCGAAAGATTAAGGGTTTGCTAGCCACTTCCAAAGCAAGTGTGCATAGTAAAGCGACCGAAAGACGAAAGATTCGCTAGCCACTTCAATAGCAAGTGTGCATAGTAAAGCGATCGAAAGACAAAGGGTTTGCTAGCCACTTCCAAAGCAAGTGTGCATAGAAAATATTAAGGATAAAGATAAGATGAGATAACTACTATTCAAATTTCATTCAAATCCTATCTTATCATATATCTATCTCAATCTTATCTTGTATTTAAATAAATGATTTCCTTATCCTTTTATATTCATTTGTAAGCCTATATACAGGTCAATTGTAAACATTATCAATTATCAAATTTACAAATCCTTTACATAGTAATCAGAGCCAAGTAGAACTTCTCTACTCACTTTTTCTCTCTTTTCCGCTATTCTTTAAACCGGATCTCCTTTCATGGTTCCGTCTTCTACTTCCAATGATCTTGTGCATATTAGTGCACCGACCAACTTTCCAGTCAAATTTACGTCTGCCAGCTTTTCTCTTTGGTGTCGCCAAGTGGAGGCTACACTCATTGGTTTTGGGCTACTCGATTATATTGATGGTTCACAGTCTTTCCCATTTAAGTTTACCGATGTCGCGACAACAATTGCTAATCCTGAATATCTACGATGGTATCGTCACGATCAAATTCTTATTAATGCCTTTCTTGATAGTTGTGATGATCATATTTAACCACTTAATTCATTCGCTATCATCGAAAAAACTGCATAGGATACTCTAGTTGCAAGTTATGTTCAAGCATCTCCCGGTTGCATCCTTGCTCTCAAGTCCAAGTTGGCTCGCAATTCGCGTGGTTTCAGGTCTATCTCCGACTACATGAAAGATATGCCCATATATATACACACACACACACACATTTTCTCTTAGCAAACATAAATAAATAAATAATATAAATCCAATAATAAAGTCCAACAGTCCAAAAATCTGATACAAGTTTCCAAATACATATAAAATACTCGGATTCCAGTTACAGCCTAAAGTCTCAATTTTTACAGCTATATTCCCCAAACAAACACAAAAGGCAATATGAAATTAAGTTCCCACCCAAAGTCTAATCACAAAGCCCAAAGAAACACAAATCTGTTTCTTTGTCCCGCCAAAATAAGACACATGTCACCCAAAGAGTGGTTAATAGCCCTTTCACTTGGATCAGTCCCCTGATGACGTCAACACCTGCATCACTATAAATAGGAGAGAGAGAAAGCTTTGTCAGGCCATTAATGATCCATAAATTATCCCAGCGGCTAGCCATTTGATAATTTCTTTTCGGACCACTTCTCACATAGCATCATTCAAACGTCTCAGGGCATCAATGGCCGGCTTGTGATCATCCTCTAAGAGGATTTTATGCATGCATAATGCCGGACTGATGCCTTGGATATCAGCTATCGTCCACCCAATAGCCTTTTTATGCTGTTGCAGCATCCCTATCAACTGTTGTTCCTATTCCTGCATCAACTTGGAAGAGATGATTACGGGCAACATATCATTTAATCCAAGAAAAACATATTTGAGCTGCCCTTGCAGGAGCTTAAAATCTAGAACATGTGGCTCTACAGTTGATGGCTTTTGTATGATATGTTCATTCGAGGTATAGTTTAAGGGCTCGAATAATTTACTTGGACGATTGCCTATCCAGTTTACCTCCTCATGATCTTCAGTATCAGATATGTCAGAATCTGAGGAGCTACTGTCGTCGTCGCTGCTGTGACAGTCTTCTAAATGACTGCTGGGGCAGTGGCCAAATTTGATGTCATGGCAGTCCGACCTGATGCAGGGTTGGTCAAGGATAACTTCAGTGATAGCCTTGCATTCTTCTTCTGCATCAGCGTGCTTTATTGCTTGGAGAACATTCAACTTGATCTCTTGATCATTCACTCTCATAGTGAGTTCTCCTTTTTCTACATCAATCAGTGATCTTCCTGTGGCTAAGAAGGGTCGCCCCAGGATGATTGGGACATTCTCATCTGCTTCACAATCTAAAACAAGAAAGTCAGTAGGAAAAATAAATTTATCCACTCTTACCAGAATATCTTCAATTTTCCCTTCCGGTTGCACGTAAGAGCGATCTGCCAGCTGCATCATAACTGTTGTGGGTCGTGCTCGTCCAATACCTAATTTCTGAAATACAGATTTTGGAATTAAATTAATGCTAGCACCTAGATCACAAAGTGCCTTACCCACAAATCTATCTCCGATTATGCACGGTATTATGAAACTCCCACGATCCTTCTTTTTCTAGGGTAGATGCTTGTGCAGAATAGTCATGCATCCTTCTGTCAGTTTAACCGTCTCAAATTCCCCAAGTCTGGATTTCTTCGACATAGCATCCTTGAAAATTTGGAATAACCAGTCATCTCCTTGATAGCATCTAACAGTGGAATATTGATGTGGATCTGCTTAAAAATATCATAGATCTTCTTAAGTTGGGATTCCTGTTTCAACTTCTGTAACCACTAAGGAAAAGGAGGTGGAGGACGATAATCTTTAATGCGTCCTTCCGATTGCATTCGGATCTGAGGAGGCTTAGGTTCTTCATCCTTCTCCTCTGTCCCTTCTGCTGCCGTGACAGGTGCATCGGCAGCAGGCTATTTATTGTCTGTCGGGGTAGTGTTCTCGGCAGTTGATTCTAGGGCTGGTTCCTTAACTGGTTCAGCTTCCTTCTCTGGCCCTGGTAATTTCTTCCTACTCCTAGTTGTGATAGCTTTGCTCTACTCATGTGTGGGTTGTCTAGCGACCTCAGTATCACTAGGGAATCCTTCATTCTGCCTTGGCTTAATATGCTGGGAAACCTGACCCATCTGTGTCTCCAGTGATTTTAGAGTAGCTTCATGGTTAATCATCTGCATCTCTGTTTTATCCATGAATGACTCAGTCTTCTTGACGAAGTGATTCATGTTCTCAATGTAAGTTCATGTTTGAGACATAAACGTAGCCAAGGTATGGTCCAATATACTAGTTGTGGTTGCTGGTACCTGTTGCGATTGCTGTTGCAGTTGCTACCAAGTCAGAAGTCTAGGTGCCCCCTAATTTTGAGTGTTCTGTACTTGAGGGTTCAGGGCATTGTTTGGGTTGCTCCAAGAGAATTTGGGATCTTTTCTCCAGTTGGGATTGTAATTGTTGGAATTAAAGTTCTGCTTGTTATAGTTCCCAACGTACATCCCTTTCTCTAGCTGTAATGGGCAGTTCTCTAAACTATGATTCCCACTGCAAGTTCCACATACCTCTTATGCATCATAGACAGGTTGAGAATCCTTCTTCAGCAAGTTTTCTACTACCTTCGTGAGATATGCAACTTGTGTGTTTAACGAAATATCGGCTTCGTAATCCTTCACAGCTAGTACTCGTTTACGTCTCCTCGTTGTGGGGAATTGTTCTTCATTCTTTTCCAAATTCTTTAATACTACCATGACATCATCCGAAACTTTATCCAACTAGTACTCATTGGCTGTTGAATCGATTCTCATACGGGTCTGTAGGTTGGCAGCATTGTAGAATTTAGTTACCTGATTCCAAATAGGGAATCCATGCATTGGGCAATTCCTCAGAAGAGTAGTAAACCTGTCTCATGCCTCGTGCATTGGCTCGTCGTCTTCATGTTGAAAAGTAGAAATTTCGTTACGTAATCGCTTAGATAAATGGGAAGGGTTAAAACGAGACAAAAATTCACGAGTTAAATCTTCCCAAGTTCGTATTGAACCCGACGTTAGTTTGTTCCACCAAGTTTTAGCTGTGTCCCTCAATGAATGAGGAAAAACTGAAGCCTCAGTATCTCCAGATTTACTCCTGGCAGTCTAAACGAACCACAGATTTCTTGGAACGTTTTCAAATGTTCCCTAGCTTCCTCTGTAGCAGCACCACTAAATTGGCCACCAGAATTAATCATGCTGAACATGACAGGTTTCAACTCGAAATTTTCAACTTCTACGTCTGGCAGGGTGGTCTCTAGTTCCACATGATCATTGATCATGTAATCTCGGCATGACCGGCGTGCGACAGCAGTAGGAGGATCGACAGGCTGTCCGTTTCCTCCATCTCCGACAGGATCTTCAGGACCTTGGGGATTCCCTTGGTTGTTCCTCCTGTCTTCGTGTCTTCCGTTCACCATTGCTTCTAATTGTTCCTCCAGGTACTTGTTTCTTTCTACTATGAGGCAGACTCGTTTCCTAAGGTTGCAAGTTCGTTCGATTTCAGGATCTAACTTGTGCTCAGGTTCTTTCCCTCGTTGAGATCTGCGTATAAGCAAACAAAAGACCTTGTGAAAAGCACAGGGTGAACAATCCAAGTAAAAACAGAAAAATTAAAGAAAGTGCAGTAAAAGTAGGGTAAAGTTATGTTGCCAGTCCCCGGCAACGGCGCCAAAAACTTCTTGTGTGTAAAAGAGTCTATCACAATGTAGTGCAAGTGTACACGACGCAAGTAGTAAAGTGATACCTAAGTATCGGATATCGTCTCCATATGGACTGGGCTAATAGCTTTAACCTTGGATTATTGCACAAGAGGGAAAAGAAAGAGTTTAATTGTTTGTCATGAAGTAATAGAGAATACTGAAAAGAAAAGATGAAAATATTCAGAGTAAAGAGTAGGCCGGTATTGATCTGCTCAGTATTGCAGGTATTGCTCTGCCTAGAACTTCCCTATTCTGTCATAGCGCCTGTCGCGGTAGCACCTACTGCGGCAGCGGTCTGTTGTTGTCGCGGCAGCGAACACACAACTCAGTACTTCAAGCTTGGTAAGAATCCCTGTTCTGCCTTGGCCTATCCCTAGGCCCAAGTCTGTCGATGAACACATCTTTGATGATACCTCCCGGCGTGAATCGAAGGATGAACACCGATGTTGTTGAATTCTTCCTTAGCCACTTAACCTCGTCCTATCCCTAGGTCCGAGATAGTTCAACCATAAACTGGAGAACCCATACTTATTCCTTTTGTATACTTAGCTCTCCCGATATTAAGTAAATGTGTAATCTCACAATGCTCTCCCGATACTCTTGCAAAATGTTGAAAACCAGAATAAGCAAACTTGAAGCCTATTTTATTGAACAGAAAAATTCCTAAAACAATGCAATCATTGCAACTACTTTATAGAATCAACCCTTAGCCCTAGGGGAAGTTTAGAACATGATGAGAAGGGGGAAAACGACTAGGGTTTAGGGGAAGACGGCTAGAGAGTAAGATATCCTTCCCTAGGTCGAATTACATGCCTTTATATAGGCCTCAGGTTCAAGTTTTCTAATATGTCAAGAATACAAGTTTAAATTAAAGTACAACTCTATTAAAGACTAAATCTTCAAAGTAGATGTCTTTAATTCGTCCTCTCTTCTTGCTTGGAGTTTCTTCCTTGAACTTTGGGCTTGGCCTTCATTCTGATCTAGGGCTTAGAAAAATATAAGAGTGCTCCACGACAAACTGGCTCAATTTCCTCTTTCTGTCGAGCTCCATTTTACTTCTTCCGTTCACCATTGCTGTCGCCCTTAGCTGCCACGACAGCGGCCCTGGCAGCATCGTTCTTCTCGGCTGCAGTCCAGTGTTCTAGCTCTACTTCTCCACTGCCCTGCGTCTGCTACAGCAGCTACCTGCAAAAGTAACCAAAATCAGCAGCAACTGTGCCTTTTTGTATAATTGTGATGTATAACTGAAATCTATCCTAAATGCAATGAATTATGCTTGAATGCAGCAGAAATATGTTTTAAATATGGGGTAAAATATAGAAATTTTACACACTCAACAGAAGCGTAACTAAATTAATTGATAGATTGAAAACCTTGAATCTTCATGTTGAAATCTGAAATCGTTGGTATTGATCTTCCAAGAAGATAGGTTAGTTCTTGCCATAAAAACTCTCTGACGGTGACAAGAGTAATACAAGTTAACCTATTTCTTGGGGATCACTACCTCTTTATATAGTTGATTATTAAATCAACTATTGAATATTTATAACTCTGCCCCTCATTGAATTATAAATATATCTTATGGTATCTACACTTTTATTTCCATAACACTTTAATACATATGACACGCCTAACATAATTGGTCACTTGATTTTATGTCATACTTTATAATAACAACATACATTTTACATATGTGCCCACAATTGCAGATTTTAATCCAACATACTACACTCTCTTGTTTCATTGATGTTGAACCGGGGATTCTTCGAGTGTCTATTCTCCTTCAAATCTGGTTGTATCCTCCTCCCCATCTCGCTCTGAACCTTTTACTGCTAACTTTTCTCCAATATGACGTCCGACCTTAATATTTTGCATATGAAATAGATAAACGAGAACCATACAGTTTCAATCCATGTAGTCTCTCCATGGCTCTATTTCCATCTTGCTTGTTTGAAAACCTCACGAAACCGAATCTTCTCCCAGCTCTATCCAACTTCGCCGCAATAAACGAATCCACAACATCGCCGTGTCTTCCAAACGTTTGTCTTAGTCCGCTCCAGTGAAGTGTCTTCGGTATATTGTTGACGAATAGGGTTACTATTCCACTTTTTTGATTTTCTCTCTGGGATTCGCCATCTTCATGTACTATTGAAAGATTTCAATATAAGTGATTGGAGCTATGTTTCTGCAACCAGCTAACCTTGTTCCCCCATTTACTTTCCAAAGACTTGTCGTTAATATTTTATAGGGACTCGTTTGAAAAGACATCATAAATTAGATTCTGAGAAGTTAATTAAATTGTTTTGAAGATAGGTTTAGACGAGGGTGTGGCTTAAAATTTATGAGAGCATCAACATGGCTTCAACTGATGTAATTACCTTAACTATGGAAAATGGTAGATTAAGCAAGGAGCTCGATACTCGAAATCACCGATCATGGTTGGCAACAAGAGAATACTCGAAAATCACCGAGCATGGCCATATACTCTACTCTTCTAAACTCATTTTCAATTCAAAACATGCGAGTTCACACATAACAATTCCACCTAAAGTCAAATCATCCTTAAAAAATCAGAATAGTATCAAAACCGATGGCTTCTTTGATCTTGGTTCGTCATTTTGGCAACCGTAACCTCGGGCATCCGTACTGCCACGGTGTCTAAGACATGATTAGCAAGAGGCCGAATATCAACGATCCAAGAATCATGCCAAATGTCGACCACAAAATATAAATTAATTAATTTAATATAATAATTGATTTAAAATATTAAAAAATAAGAATTTGAATTAAGCTGGGATTCCAGTTTCGTTGTAAATATTATATTAGGAATTCATTATATTAAAATAATATATATTTTAAATAAAATATGAAAAAATAATATTTTACTAACAAGCTGAATTCAACAAGAATTCTTAAAAGATAAGTCAACGAAAACATAACTCTTTTATTTAATTCATTTTATTTTAAAAAAATAATTTAAACCCTAAATAAGAGTATATATAAACTACGAATATCATAACAAAAAAGTTTCCTATTTCCGCCGAGCAACAAAAAAGTTTCCTATTTCTATCAATTCTGTTTTCTCTGGGTGCTACTATCGACATGGAAGGTTTCTTTACTTCTTTGCCTGCTGGCTATCGGTTCAAGCCAAAAGATGAAGAGCTCGTTGATTACTACTTGAAAAGGAAGATTTACAAAAGACCATTGCCACCAAATATATTTAGGGACGTTGATCTCTATAACTATGATCCTTATACTCTCACAGGTTCTTCTAAAACCCTAGTGCTTTTCTTCTTTCTTTCCGATTCTGGTGTTCTTTTGGTCGATAAATATGATTTTATTACTTTACGATACTGATTGTTTTATTTTCATGTCGACAGCCATGAATGATAATGAATTGTCAAATGGTGTAGTGACCGAGTGGTACTTTTTCACGCCAAGAGATCGCAGACACAAAAATGGCAAACGGCCTACTCGAACTGCCGGCGATGGGCACTGGAAGGCAACCGGAATGGCTAAACCGGTCCACTCCAGAGGAGAGGAAATCGGAACCAAGAGGAGTTTGGTCTTTTTCAGAGGTGAAAAAAAAACCGACTGGCTCATGCACGAGTACGTGTTAACCAAAGCTCCACAAAGACAGAGACTTAGCAGCCAAGACATGCTGGTAACCCTTCGTTTACAATCTTTTAAATATATGAAAAAATTCGAAGAATAATCGTATACTCGTATCTGATACTCATTTCCGACTTTTGTTTTTTCAGCTTGACGAGTGGGTGTTGTGTAGAGTGTACACGAAGAAGGAACAAAAGAAGACAAAACCTGGAACACCTGTTGAAGAAACCACAGCTGATAAAGTTGTAGCTCATACTGAGTCTGAAGCCCAAGTGCTGGGAGATGGGATTTCACCTGATGGATTGAATACGCTCATGCCGCAACACACTTGTTCAATGCCTATCGTCCACCAATATCCGGAATCTTTTGGTTCCATGCTGGGACCAAACCCTGCAAGTTTTGATCCCCGAGAAGCTGTTTCTAATAATGGAAATTTTATACCAATGCCTACTCCATTGGCATCAATGCCTCCGCCGCAGAAGTTTTCCGGTGTCTATCCTAGTAACGATTGTTTCGGTTTAGATACAACACAAGAGGAAGGTGATATTGTTCAATATCAAGATTTCGAAGCTGGTTCCTTGAATATGCCCATGCCACAGCAGCAACAACAGCTTTTGGGAGTCAATCAGAGTCAGCCACTGCAGCAACAGCAGCTTTACGGTGTCAATCAAAGTCTACAGCTGCCGGAACAACAATTTTCGGGTGTGAATCCTAGTAGTGATTGGTTCTACTTAGATACAACACAAGATGAAGATGATATCGGTCCAGTTGCAGGTCAAAGTGTAGTCCAAATGCTTGGAAACGGGATTGCACCTATTGCTCAATATCAAGGGTTCGATGCTGGTTCCTTGAATATGCCAATGCCACAGCAGCAACAACAGCTTTTGGGAGTCAATCAGAGTCAGCAACAGCAGCTTTCCGGTCTCAATCAAAGTCTACAGCTGCCGGAACAACAATTTTCGGGTGTCAATCCTAGTAATGACTGGTTCTACTTAGATACAACACAAGATGAAGATGATATCGGTCCAGTTGTAGGTCAAAGTGTAGTCCAAATGCTTGGAAACGGGATTGCACCTATTGCTCAATATCAAGGGTTCGATGCTGGTTCCTTGAATATGCCGATGCCACAGCAGCAACAAGTGCCGTTGTTGCAGCAACAGCAGCCTACGGGTATCGATCAAAGTCAGCCGCTGCAGCAACAACATCCTACTGGATTTTACAGTTGATGAAGAGTTTCTCCTAGATTTTATAGCTCATGACGAGTTAGGTCTACTTTTGGATTTTTGAGGTTTATAGAGTTAAACCTCTCCTTTGTAACAACACTTACGATTCGTTAATGTTTGTGCTTGTGGTATGTGAAGCACTGTAATTTGTTTCTAAGCACTTGTAAACTGTTTAAATATATATTTACTGTCAATTTTGAGAAAAAATGACTTTATTTTTATGGATAACAATTTTCTCACAAGAATTGCAGTATGGCTTCACCTGGCTAAGACTGAAACTTTTTAGCTTTGTCTAATTTTGCAATATTAGGTTTCAATTGTCTGGACTTCTATTGTGAAACTTTGATACAGTATGGTAGCACAAAAAATGAGGTGCACATTTATACTAGAGTTAATGAGCTTATATTTGTTGGCTTTCATGCTGCAACAGTTGTGTGGCTACAGTATAATTCAAAATGGCCAACAGTTTTCCCTGTGCAGGTTAGAAAATTGTTATAGCACCTTCAGCTTTATATTTGAATGTATTTTCAATTACATTCTAAAGATTTTAATAAACACGTTCTACTTTCCAAGAATTATCTTTTAAGCACCTTCTGTTCTCAATGATAAACTTCTAAAAGTCCATGTCAGAAGATGCATAGGTCAATAATTCTATTGCTTTCCTGTTATGCCTTATGCTCGATCGTTTACATAATGAAGAAATCTATAACAACTTGCATGTTGTCGAGGTATGTATGTGCTATAGATGCCATCTTATATTTGTCGTTTTTATGTTCCGAGTATCCGTTATTATTCATTTTACATCGGCCAAGAGACTTAACTAATTTCATTTCCTAAGCTCGTAAAATCGGTAGCATAAGTAACTGTCTATGGCTCAAGCTAAATCTAATTATATTACTTGAAGTGCATATAATGCATTCTGTCCCATGGTATGTTCGACTTGAATGCATAGAGTTTTGCCTTAATAACAGTTTGGTGTTGTTTGAATGCTTAAAACAGTGTACTAATAGTCTGCTCTACCAAGACTGTTTTTATTTGGTAATGGACTTATTTAGGGCTGTAGATTAGTGCCAAATGCAGTTTATTTTTCTGGAAATATAGTTAATACATTGCCCCGATCGAACAAATGCTACGGTATTCGCGTTTAAAATCAGAAGCATTACTAACTGCCATGTTTATAAGGGGATGTCACGTATAGTTCCCAAACTTGTAGAGCTGTAAATTGATGTCTTAAATGACATGGCATTCAAGTGTGATAAATGAAACTTGAAATGATTGGGCATATCGTGTTAGACATAAACATGTATTCTGTTCTTAGGAAATTATACACTTAGCAAAAGAATGATGATATACCATTGCTCCTGAGACTAGAATATAGAAAATACCATAGAAATTAGTTGTGTAATATAATACCATAGAATTTCTGTGGTAATGTGGACAAACTTTGATCACTATTTCATGACTTACAGACACTGAAACATTGAAATGTTGAAAGCTTTATTTCAGGTCAACAAGATCTAAACATAGAAGATAAATGGGCTTGCACGCTTCAAAGTAAGCGAGCGAATTGCAATGAACTCCACGCCGCTTACCAGAAGTAAGCTAATTGAAATGAAAGTAATGCCGCATTTCAAAAGTGAGAACCACATAATCGTCTAAGTGTCCGCCACTTTTAAGAAGTGTGCATGCATAAAGGAATCAACTTAACGGTCGCCACTCCCAAAGCGAGTGAGTGTAAAGAAAGAACGAATCATCTAAGCGACCACCACTTTTAAGAAGTGTACACAAAGGAATCTACCACTCCAAGAATCTATGTCTCTCGCCATGGGTTTGTTACTCACATCTTCCCTTTTGCTACACGATGTCCTCCCTATGCCACAACAATGGGATGCTACATTGCCTACTATGCCACAACAACCTAATGCTTCATTGCCTACTATGCCACGACAATCTGATGTTTCCATGCCTCCTATGCCACGACAACTAGATTCTTCATTGTCTAATATGCCACGGCAACCTAATGGTTCCATAGCCACACCAGTTCCCTTGGGTAACATGCCACAACAACCTGATGATTCCATTGCCACACTAGTTCCCTTGGTTGATCTCTGACAGCAAGATGTCTCCCCTAACTTGCCACAGCAAGTTGTCTCCCCTGACTTGCCACAACATGATCCTCCGCAATAACATATTCGCCGGCCAAATTCGAGGTACTTTGGTCCTTCATTTGTTAATACTACTAGATGTCATCCTTTGCCTTCCACAATAGAGCCAAAGACTATTACTCAAGCTCTCAAAGACCCACTCTAGAGACAAGCCATGGATGACAAGTTTAATGCCTTGCTACACAATCGAACATGGGATCTTGTTCCGCGGTCTACATAATATGAGATAATTTTTATCTCATTCAAATATATGAGATAACTTTTAGTCAAATCTCATTCAAATCCAATCCTATCTTATCCTATCTCTATCTCTATCTTATCTTGTATTTAAATATTTGATTTGTATTTAATATTTGATTTCCCTTACCCTTGTGTATTCATTTGTAAGCCTATATATATGTCAATTGTAAACATTATCAATTATGATCAAATATACAAATGCTTTACAGCAAAGTGTTTGAACGATGTTATTCCAAGAGAGCGAACAATGATTTACATTGCTCATAAAAACAAAGAAACAAATCATTTACACACAAGAGGAATAAAACACTAACACTAGCCGAACTATTTCCGAGTTATACTTGCCACAAATTCAAAGAGAAGGCTAAGTATCCGTCGCTTCCAAATAAGCGCATGATAAATAATAAATTAATGAATGTGCGAATAAAAAAATAGCGATCAAGGCTATCTCAACCGAGGGCAAGAATAGCCCAATTCAAGGGAGCTATGTGAATACGCACAATATAGTTTGCTCCAAGAGAGCGACATAAAAGAGAACTCTCATACAACCCCGAGCGAATGATCCTGCCCCAAACGAACAGTATAAGTAGACATAACACTATAAATCCCACAAGCGACTATTATTCTCATGTAACGGTAGATAAATAATCCTATCATTTGGTGCTTCTAGAAAATACGATGTTCGTAATATGACAAAAACGCAAAGATAGAGTTTTACATATCAAAATAAGAGAGCAATAGTTCTAAAAAATGTTCCCAACAAAAAAAGCTTTTATAAACAGTATTCACACTATTTATACGAACAAAGACTTAAAATACTTGTACATAAGGCGCCAGCCGTTTGAATCCTGCGAACCATTTTTCAAAAAGGGGGCAAAGTGTTGGCACCTGTGAACAAGTATACAAAGAACATGCTAAAGCAACAATCTGCTTCCCGCGAAATGTATTGAAAGAAGTGACACAAAATAGTCAAAAGAATTTAAAGATGATGTCGTTACATAAGAAACGACGTAAAGTAAACTCTCCTACGAACTATTTTCAAACGGGAACAAGCGTTCACTACTTATTTATCTTGCAAGTTTGTAAATATCATAAGTATGTATTTATGTATCGCCATGAAGAAAAGTGCAGCGCAAGCACCATAATATAAGCATAATTTATGATCTGAACGTTATAATATGTATTTTATAATTTTCTTATCAATGGGGGGGGGGTAAGAATTCACTATGATACAAGATAAAATTACTTCGAACATTTTACGCCAAAATAGGAAATATGAAATGAATTACACAACAAGTTACTTCCCAACTCTTTTTAAAAAAATTCATTCGCGTTTCCAGGCTTGCAAATGTCACTTTATAACCTTCCCTCGTCTAGGGGGCAATTGTTAGTACCAGCAAACCACGACCATGCAAACACCCAATAACAACCCTATGCGAACGCACTAGCAGATCACAACCGTGCAAACGACCAATCGCGACCCTTTGCGAACTCAACATGCGAATGCTACCCCAGACCACGTGACCAGGGGTGGAACTAGAAATTTTTAAAGGGGGGACCAAAATGAAATTTAAAAAAATTAAAAATTTATGAAGGGGACCAAAGTGAAATTAAAATTTTTGACAGGGGTCAAACTAAAAATTTACAAATTTTAAAGGGATTATAGAGGTAATTTGTTGAGTGGATCACACGAATGATAATAACCAAGAGGGGGGGTGAATTGGAATTTTAACGATGTTGTAACGGAAATTGCAACTTAAAAATATTGACATGGGAATTTAGAGTGGTTCAAGTTCACCAACCGAACTCTACATCCACTACCTTAGTCTCACCAAGGATTTCCAACAATTTCCACTAAATTGTTCGTCCCCTTTTTCCAGGACAAGGAGGCAACCTTTACAATTTCGGTTAATTTTTCTACCCAAAAATTAACCCAATCCTCACACAATAGAACAAAGAAATTTGGTGGCTAATAAGGTATCTCTCAATACAAATGATAGCCCAATATCAAGCACTCAACCCAATTGAACAAAATATAAATGAAGGATACAATTGGGGTTTCTAGATAAAAATGGGATTTGAACACAAATGCTTGTATTTGATGATAAGATGTATGCTTGTAGCTTGGTTGTCGATTGCTGGAGCTTCTTGGGGTCTATTTATAGCCTCTTGATGATTTCCAACCGTTGTGGGTGATGGGCTAAAGATTAGAGCCGTTGGGATGTTTTTCTCATGACTTTACAGCACCCAGACGCCTACCGTTTCGGAACGGGGTCAACCTGTTTCGGAACGGATTCAAAAATATAGCCGTTTTATAGCCGTTGGAGCGTCTACGAGAGCCCGTTTCGAAACGCCTAGGGGCCGTTTCGGAACGGTTTTGCCACTGCCAAAGGGGTGTTTCGAAACGGTCCTGCCCGTTTCGGAACAGATTTGCCACTGTCAAAGGGGTGTTTCGAAACGGCCTTAGCCCGTTTCGGAACGCCCTGTTTATTTTCAAATTTCAGTTTAAAGACCGTTGCCCTTGTTCGTTTAAATGAAGAACAGTTTCGAAACGAGTCATATCGTTTCGAAACGCCTTGACCCGTTCCGATACGCGTTTCGGAACAGGTGCACATCGAACTGAAAGTGTTTCGAAACGCCTTGGGCCGTTTCGAAACGGGGCTTGAAAAATCACAGTTTTGACTTTGAAATACTTAAAAAAATATTTTGTAAGTCTTTGGTTTTAGCTATGAAGTGGTCTTTAACAAGATATAGGGAATTTTAGGACTTTAAAATTTGTTTTGATATTTTCATTTTAGTCCTTAGGTTTTTAGTTATATCAAAATTAAAGCATATGTTTTACAATCTCCCCCTTTTTGATATAACAAAACCAAAGTTAGAATTTTTTAAGAATTTTGAAAGTTTTGAAGATATTCTAACTCCCCCTTAATTTAAGATAGGTTTTGAAATTTAAAACTTGTGTCTTGAAATCAAAAATGTAAAGTTTAACAAAACCTTAAGAAAAATTTGAAATTTTTGTTTTGGTGGCAAGGCAAGGCAATTCTCTTAAATTTCTTCTCCCCCTTTTTGTTAGATCAAAAAGAAACAAGCTCATAAAGAAGATTAGTACCAATAAGCAATCATAATAAATATCATCAAAATATTCAAAGCATAATAAGTTCATAATCAAATCCCAAAACAAAAGATCATAAGCATAGGTTCCTAAAACATGAGAAAACATAAAGAAGCAAACTCAATCCTAAATGCATAGATAATATAATATGATATGATATGAGTATCCTAGGCCTCGTCATCATCATCCTCATCATCATCATCGTTCTTGGCTTGAGAACGGTGATATTTTGTCCATTCTCCATAAAGAGTAGAAAATGAAAGATCAAGGTTGGCATTGGAAGTCTCAAGGGATTGAAGACGATCCTCGACGTTCTTCAATCGATTTCCCATAGTTTCAAAGCCCGAAGAAATACGAGTGTCCATAGTGTCAAAACGAGAATTCAAGGCATTGAAACGCTCGGTAAGAAAAACCGTGAGAGCATCTTGATTTTCCATTTGAACTTGAGGTGGAGGAGCAACGGGAGGAGGAATCGCTTCTCGATCAATTCTTTGCCAATAACCATCCAAATATGTGAATCCGGATTTTCGAAGAGAGGACTCACCAATTTTGGTCTTGCTAGGTTCCGGGGAATCATAGGTACAATCAATACCAAGATGATCGAAGAGAAAACTCAAGACAATGCCGTAGGTGAATGAAGTCAACTCATTGGTGTCAATAAGTTTGACATTATTGACGATCTCGGCAAAGATGATTTTGGGCACATTTGGGCGCTCACCTCTTCGGAAACATTCGAGCCAAAAGTGATCTTTTTCCCGGATGTGGGAGTATTTTCCTCCGGATGGTCGAATGAACCAAGAAACCATCAAATGAAGCACACGATCGTGCACATCTAAATGAAGAGCTTTTCCGGTAAAGGTGCCAAAGTGGCGTTCTTCTTCAATACCCTCATTCTTGAGTTTAAGGGCCGACTCCAAAAGAGCAATATTAATAACAAACTTTTGCCCTAGTAAAGATGACTCAATTCCTACAATTTCTGTTTTGGTTTCATCGTATAGGAAACGAGCATTAGAGTAGAAGAGAAGTACCAAGTTTTTGTAGCAAACATCCTCAATGCTCAAGAAGAAAAGAAGATCCCACTCATCCAAACGATGAAGATAGCGAAAGAGAAATCGCTCGGAATTAAGGAATTCGACATCAATAACTCTTTCTTTACGAACAGCGAGATTTTTGACGTAGGAGAAGCGAGCACGCTGCTGCGGAGTTTTTAGAGTTTTCTGAAAGAGTTGAGTAATATTTGGACGAATGCTTGATTCTCCGGTTTGAACGGCTTTGCGCTTTTTGTTCGCTTGATCCGCCATCTAAAATATTAAGCAAGAGTTTTAAAATTGAGTGTATGCATTGATAATTAAAATCAATCCAATAGGAAATCCCACTTAGGTTTTTGAAAAACAAAATTAAAAAAATAAAAATACGGTTAAAAAATTTTATATTCGAATAAAAAATTTGAGATTTTGAAATTTTTTTTTACAAGATATGAGAAACCCATAACTAAAAACATATAATTTATACAAAATTATAATTTTCTAGCCTAAGATTCGAAATAAATATTAAAAAAGAAAAAATAAGATAAATTACCTCAGTTTGGGATTATGGATGATTTGAGTGAAATCTTTGCACAAAATTGATGAAGCTTGCTTAGACTTTGTGTTTTAGAGTAGAATCCCTCACAAATTTGTGAAAAACAAAGAGTTTATGAGGGTATTTATAGAAGGGGGTCGGTTAGGGTTTTTAGGGTTTTAAGGGTTTGATAAAAATTAGGTTTTTGAACTTTTAGAAGCCCTAAATAGGGCTGTCCGCGAGTCCGTTTCGGAACGGTCATGACCGTTTCGGAACGGGGCGGCTAGGGTTTGACCCTTCTTAAAACCTTCGACAGATCGTTTCGAAACGGGGATGACCGTTTCGAAACACGTTTGACCCGTATCGGAACGCGTTCCGATACACCCTTACATCGAACCGAAAACGTTTCGAAACACCTGGGGCCGTTTCGAAACGCCCTTCTCTCAGGACAAATTTTAAGGCATCCGTATCGGAACGGGTTAACCCGTTTCGATACACCTGGGCCTGGAAGTGCAAATGAGGCTCTAAAATACAGAAAAAAATGATTTTCTAAGAGGCCAAACATGCATAAATGATATGAATGAGCAGGAAAAACATATTTAGGCATAAGCATACTCCCCCTAACTATATGCATGGAAGAAATTGGGAGTCTAAACATATAAACATGACATTTCACAAAATCAAGCATATTTAAGATTGAAAAGAGGCCTAATAAGGTCAAGATAGGCTAGTTAGACCTAACTCTCTCCTAAGGGACCAAAAACGCTCTTTATCTAATGGTTTTGTAAAAATATCTGCTAATTGATTTAAGGTGTCTACATATTCTATAACCACATCTTTCTTAAAGACATGATCTCTAATGAAATGATGTCTTATTTCTATGTGTTTGGTTCTAGAATGTTGGATGGGATTTTTTGTTAAACATATTGCACTAGTATTATCACATTTTAGGGGTATGGTTTCTATGTTTACACCATAATCTAAGAGTTGTTGCTTCATCCAAAGGACTTGAGCACAACAACTCCCTAAGGATATGTACTCGGCTTCGGTGGTAGATAAGGCTACACTATTTTGTTTCTTAGAGAACCAAGATATGAGCATACTACCTAGGAATTGACAAGTTCCCGAAGTACTTTTCCTATCGATTTTGCAACCCCCATAATCCGCATCCGAGTAAGCATGTAGGTTGAAGGTAGAGACTCTAGGATACCAAAGGCCTAAACAAGGAGTGTCTCTAAGGTATCTAAAGATTCTCTTAACGGCTATAAGGTGAGACTCTCTAGGACTAGCTTGAAACCTAGCACACAAGCAAACACTAAACAGTATATCCGGTCTACTTGCGGTAAGGTAAAGCAAAGATCCAATCATAGAACGATAAAGTTTAGAGTCAACACACTTACCTCCTTCATCTTTGTCAAGCTTTGTAGATGAGCTCATAGGAGTGGCTTGAGGCTTTGTGTTCTCCAAGCCAAACTTGTTGAGCATATCCTTTATGTATTTTGCTTGATTTATGAAGGTGCCATCCTTCATTTGTTTGATTTGGAGTCCCAAAAAGAATGAGAGCTCCCCCATCATGCTCATCTCAAATTCACCTTGCATTAACTTAGCAAATTCTTGACAATGACATTCATTAGTAGATCCAAATATAATATCATCAACATAAATTTGAACTACTAAAATGTCATTTTTATACATTTTTATAAAGAGTGTAGTGTCCACCTTACCTTTTTCAAATCCTTTTTCAATCAAAAAATTTGAAAGCCTTTCATACCAAGCTCTAGGAGCTTGTTTTAAACCATAAAGTGCTTTTGTAAGTTTGAAAACATGATTTGGAAATTTTGAGTCTTCAAAACCCGGTGGTTGTTCTACATACACTTCTTCATTTATAAAACCATTTAAAAATGCGCTTTTAACGTCCATTTGAAAAAGCTTGAAATTATGATAACATGCATATGCAAGCAACATCCTAATGGCTTCCATTCTAGCTACGGGTGCATAGGTTTCATCAAAATCTATTCCCTCCTCTTGAGTGTAACCTTGTGCTACAAGTCTAGCTTTATTTCTCACAATGTTACCACTCTCATCTAGTTTGTTCCTAAAGACCCATTTAGTTCCTATTGAAGATTGATTACTAGGCCTATCAACTAATGTCCAAACATTACTTCTCTCAAATTGATTTAACTCTTCTTGCATAGCCATAATCCAAAAATCATCTTTCAATGCTTCTTTGATATTTTTAGGCTCTATGCATGAGATAAATGCAATATGATTCATTAATCTAAGAGAAGAACGAGTGGTTACCCCCTTGGATGGATCACCCAAGATTTCACCATCTTTGACATAGTTCAACTCTCTTGGATAGCTAACTTCCTTTTCCTCAATAGCCAAGTCCTTCAAGGCTTCAAGAGGTGGATCTTGTGTGTCTTCTTCTTTTGGTTGAATCTCATCCTTCTTTGAAGTTTGACCTCCATCAAAGGTATTTATGATTCCTACATTATCATCATCACAAGAATCCTTCCTAGGAAGGGGATTATCATCGAATACAACATGAATAGATTCTTCTACAACTAAAGTTCTTTTGTTAAATACTCGATAGGCTTTAGAGGTTAAAGAGTAACCTATAAAAATAGCTTCATCACTTTTTGCATCAAATTTACCTAAATTATCTTTTCCATTATTTAAAACAAAACATTTACATCCAAAAGGGTGGAAGTAGCTAATATTAGGCTTTTTGGATTTTAAAATCTCATAAGGTGTTTTCTTTAAAATCGGCCTAATAGTTACTCGATTTATAATATAACAAGCTGTGTTTGTGGCTTCCGCCCAAAAATATTTTGGTAAATTATTTTCACAAAGCATAGTTCTAGCCATTTCTTGTAAAGTTCTATTTTTCCTCTCAACTACCCCATTTTGTTGAGGAGTTCGAGGGGCTGAAAAATTATGGCTAATACCATTTTCATTTAAAAAATCTTCAAATCCTAAATTTTGAAATTCGGTTCCATGATCACTTCTAATATGTGAAATTTTAAGTTCAAGATCATTTTGAATTAATTTTGAAAATGTGATGAATTTTTCCAAAGCCTCATCCTTAGTACTTAAAAAGAGAACCCAAGTGAATCTAGAAAAATCATCAACTAATACAAAAGCATATGATTTGCCACCCAAGCTCATAGTCCTAATTGGCCCAAATAAATCCATGTGGATTAGTTGTAAACATCTACTAGTAGAAATGTCATTAATGGATTTAAAGGAAGATCTATGTTGTTTACCCTTTGAGCATGCATCACAAATTTTATCGTTCGAAAATTTTATCTTGGGTAAACCTTGAACTAGGTTTAGAGAGACTAGTTTTTCTAAAACACTTGTGCTAGCATGTCCTAGCTTCCTATGCCACAACCATGCATCATTTTCGTTTTGAGCAACTAAGCATGCATGAGATGTATGTATGTCATCTAGATGCACCATGTATATATTCCCTATGCGATGACCTATGAGCATAATATTATTAGTTTTAATGTCTACAATTTTACAACCGGTTTTATCAAATATAACATTAAAACCTTTATCACATAGTTGACTTATGCTCAATAAATTATGTTTAAGACCATTGACATATAAAACATTTTCAATGAGAGTAGTAGAGTGATTACCAATGGAGCCAATACCTTCAATGTGGCCTTTGGAGTTGTCACCAAATGTTACTACTCCTCCACTTTTTGGCTTTAGATCCATGAGTCGACTCTTGTCTCCGGTCATGTGTCTCGAGCATCCACTATCAAGGTACCATGAGTTTTGACTTTGTGCTTTGGCCTTGTAGCAATGCTCCCCCTACAAACAAAGATATTTAAACTTTTGTTTTTGGTACCCAAATCATTTTGGGTCCATGTGTGTTAGTTCCTAAAACTTTGGTTCCCTTAGGAATCCAAGGTGACATAGCAATAATATCATTAGATTTAACAAGTTCCTTAGGAACCCATACATTTCTAATTCTTTTAACTTTACTATGTCTAGGATAGTTATTTTGTTTGTAGTAGTTAGTCTTTTTCTTATATTGGTGTGTTCTAGAGGATTCTCCTATGTCATGTTTAACACTACCATTAATTTTTAAAGACTTTTTGAGCTCATTTAGCTCACTTAACACCTTTTGGTGTTCACAATTATTTTGAGATAAAAGATTATTAAGATCAATATTTTCTTTTTGAAAGAATTTAAGTTCATCTTCTAATCCTAATATCTTTTTCTCAATTTTAGAATTAGTTTGAGTAAGTGAGTCATTTTTCTCTTTTAATTCTATAATAATTTTTCTATTCCTAATAACCGACTCCCTATACTTCTCAACTAATTCATCATATACCTCTTGTAACTCATCATAAGCATCATTTAATTCTTCATATGAAAAATCTAAAGTAGATGAGTTAGAGGTTACCAAGGAGGAATCTTCCTCAAGTGCCATGAGGCAGAGGTTCGCCACTTCTTGT
Source organism: Hibiscus trionum (assembly GCA_030270665.1). NCBI lineage: Eukaryota > Viridiplantae > Streptophyta > Magnoliopsida > Malvales > Malvaceae > Hibiscus > Hibiscus trionum. The sequence goes on from BSYR01000017.1 coordinate 62,029,994, forward strand.
TCGTCATCCTCCGATGACTCCTCATCACTCCAAGTAGCAAGCTTGGCTTTGAGCTTTTTCTTCTTCTCAAAGCCCTTCTTCTTGAGTTGAGGGCACTCCGAACGTATGTGGCCGGGTTGTCCGCACTCGAAGCAAGTGATTGGATCCCTTCCTTCTTCTTTGTTCTTGTTTTTAAAGTCCATTTTCCTTTGGATTTTTCTTCCTCGGTTGGACCTCATAAGGCGTGAGAATCGTTTGGCTATCATAGCCAATTCTTCAAGCTCATCCTCATCACTAGATGAACTTTCATCAAGTTTGGATGTTTTAGCCTTGAGAGCTATTCCCATTTTTTTCTTTTTCTCCCCTTCAAGCTTCTCCATTCTTTTTTCTTCTTTCTTTCTTTCATCTTCTCTTCCTTGCTTCATGATCTCGTGAGTAAGGGGAGAGCCTACAAGTTCATCAAGCTTTAGAGTTTTTAAATTCTTTGCTTCGATGATTGCGGTTCTCTTCCCATCCCAAGATTCGGGAAGTGAATAGAGTAGCTTTCGGACAAGCTTGTCTTCCGGTATAACTTCTCCATAGCCCTTTAGACCATTTACAATTGTGGAGAATCGATCAAACATCTTTGACACCGTCTCATCAAATTCCATTTTGAAATTTTCATAACTAAGATTGAGAATTCCAATCTTAGTTTCTTTGACATCGTTGGTGCCTTCATAGGTGGTTTCAAGAGTGTCCCACACTTCTTTGGCACTTTCAATTGATGAGACCTTTGAGTAGATATCCGGACCGAAAGCACAAAATAGCATGTGAAGAGCTTTATCATTTACTTGGATCTTTTTCCTTTCCTCTTCACTCATTTTCGTTCTTCTTTTAAGCACCATCTTGCCATCAACATCTTGCTTCAATGGAATATATGGTCCATCCTCAATGACATCCCACACAAGGTAGTCACTTGATTTAATAAATAGACGCATTTTATTTTTCCAAAATGAGTAGTTCTCACCATTGAAGAAAGGAGGCTTTGTGGTGGATTGTGAGTCGTACATGCCGGGAGCGGAGGTTGATGCCATCTCTTGATATTTTGATGATGATCACACTTCTTCCAAGGATCTCCTCTTGTGGTTGTTAATCCTCAAAGAGTTAAGCTCTGATGCCAATTGTTGAGTGGATCACACGAATGATAATAACCAAGAGGGGGGGTGAATTGGAATTTTAACGATGTTGTAACGGAAATTGCAACTTAAAAATATTGACACGGGAATTTAGAGTGGTTCAAGTTCACCAACCGAACTCTACATCCACTACCTTAGTCTCACCAAGGATTTCCAACAATTTCCACTAAATTGTTCGTCCCCTTTTTCCAGGACAAGGAGGCAACCTTTACAATTTCGGTTAATTTTTCTACCCAAAAATTAACCCAATCCTCACACAATAGAACAAAGAAATTTGGTGGCTAATAAGGTATCTCTCAATACAAATGATAGCCCAATATCAAGCACTCAACCCAATTGAACAAAATATAAATGAAGGATACAATTGGGGTTTCTAGATAAAAATGGGATTTGAACACAAATGCTTGTATTTGATGATAAGATGTATGCTTGTAGCTTGGTTGTCGATTGCTGGAGCTTCTTGGGGTCTATTTATAGCCTCTTGATGATTTCCAACCGTTGTGGGTGATGGGCTAAAGATTAGAGCCGTTGGGATGTTTTTCTCATGACTTTACAGCACCCAGACGCCTACCGTTTCGGAACGGGGTCAACCTGTTTCGGAACGGATTCAAAAATATAGCCGTTTTATAGCCGTTGGAGCGTCTACGAGAGCCCGTTTCGAAACGCCTAGGGGATGTTTCGGAACGGTTTTGCCACTGCCAAAGGGGTGTTTCGAAACAGATTTGCCACTGTCAAAGGGGTGTTTCGAAACGGCCTTAGCCCGTTTCGGAACGCCCTGTTTATTTTCAAATTTCAGTTTAAAGACCGTTGCCCTTGTTCGTTTAAATGAAGAACAGTTTCGAAACGAGTCATATCGTTTCGAAACGCCTTGACCCGTTCCGATACGCGTTTCGGAACAGGTGCACATCGAACTGAAAGTGTTTCGAAACGCCTTGGGCCGTTTCGAAACGGGGCTTGAAAAATCACAGTTTTGACTTTGAAATACTTAAAAAAATATTTTGTAAGTCTTTGGTTTTAGCTATGAAGTGGTCTTTAACAAGATATAGGGAATTTTAGGACTTTAAAATTTGTTTTGATATTTTCATTTTAGTCCTTAGGTTTTTAGTTATATCAAAATTAAAGCATATGTTTTACATAATTTTACCTTTTTCTAAAAAAATCTATCTTATTACTAATGATAAAAAATTGGGGGGGGGGGGCATACCCCCTTAAACCCCCCTATGGTCCGCCCATGCACGTGACCATACATGAGATCCACACCGAGTCACGACAACTCACTAAAATACTTGTCCCCCTCGATTAACACGTGCCCTCACTTCATCTGGCCCCTTATAAGTAGCCATGCACTCCCCAAATTGAACCTAAGCTCCCCATAACCATCAAGAAATGTTGCACACTTAAGTGGTCAATAATATATATATATATCATTGAATTTTTGTCGAGATTTCCCCCTACAATTCTACGAATGATAAAATGAACAAAGACTAGCACTTTCTAAATTTAGTTGGTCATAACATGATATGTGCATGGATGGGCTTCGTTCATCAACAACTGCCCAAAAAAGTAATAAATTCAAAAATATACGAATTTTCAATATTAGATTACCAAAATTCTAATTAAAACGATAAAATATGATGAATAGCTCCATATTTTTGTGTAAATGGCTGTTGGTTTTGAGGTCGCTTTTGCCGCAATGAACACAAAATCTGATTGCATGAATATGGTCGATTCCGTGGAAAAGATGATGATATTCATCTTAGGAGACACGAGTTCAATTCGCTCCATCTACAAGGTGTAAAAATATTGTTAAAAGGTTAAAAATATGTATGAACAGATACTACCTTGTAACCACCTTTAAACTATTTTATCTTTGAAAAGTTAAATTTTATTCGGCGAGAAACTAAAAAAAGTAGAAAAGGAAACATAGTTTAAAGTTGTTAAATATTTTAAAGAGACAATTTGATAAGACATGTCTAAAAGTCAAAAAGGACAAATTTAATAAGATTATGAATAGATTTTAATTTTTAAAAAATTCTTAATAATTTAATTGTGCATCCTATCTTTTTAAAAAATTCTATATACTTGTGCATCCTATCTTTAAAAAAAAAATTATGAATAGATTTTAATTTTTTTAAAATTCTTAATAATTTAAATTTTTATTGGTGTGACATGTAAGATAAAATATATTTACATCGACAATATTGTACATGATGAAATGAAGTGTCAAGTAGGGGTGTGAAATCAGGTAATCGTTCAGGTTTCAGGTCAGGTCAAACCGGATACAAGTTATGTCAGGTCAATTTAATGGTCTGACTCGGATCAGGTCGAGTTCGGGTCGACTCAGATTTGGGTCATTATCAGGTTGATTTTAAATCGGATTGAGTTCAGGTTCGGGTCGGGTTAATTTTAGGTCAGGCAATTTTCAGTTCAGGTCAAAACGGTTCGGGTCCAAGTCAGTTAATTAACGGGTTAATTCAGGTTCGGATGGACATCAGGTCGGGCCACGTTCAGGTCGCATCACGTCGTTGACGGATAAAATTCAGGTCAGGTCAAGTCGCTCTGTCTACAAGGTGTATAAACATTGTCAAAAGGTTAAGAATATATATGAATATATACTATCTTGTAACCACCTTTAAACTATTTTATCTTTGAAAAGTTAAATATTATTCGGTGAGAAACTAAAAAAGGTAGAAAAAGAAACATAGTTTAAAGTTGTTAAATATTTTTAAGAGACAATTTGATAAGACATGTTTAAAAGTAAAAAAGGACAATTTTAATAAGACAGGGTAGTACAATATAAAAAAATACACAAAATAATTCTAAGGAATGATAATAATATAATTGTGCATCCTATCTTTTTAAAAAATAAAATTATGAATAGATTTTTTTTTATGATTCTTAATAATTTAAATTTTTATTGGTGTGACATGTAAGATAAAATATTGTCACATCGACAATATTGTACATGATGAAATGAAGTGTCAAGTAGGGATGTGAAATCCAGTAATTGTTCAGGTTTCATGTCAGGTCAAACCGGATACATGTTATGTCAGGTCAATTTAATGGTCCGACTCGGATCAAGTCGGGTTCGGGTCGACTCAGATTCGGGTCATTATCAAGTTGATTTTAAATCAGATTGAGTTCGGGTCGGGTCGGGTTTTATTTTAGGTCAGGCAATTTTCAGTTCAGGTCAAAACGGTTCGGGTCCGAGTCAGTTAATTAACAGGTTAATTCAGGTTCGGATAGACTTCAGGTCGGGCCACGTTCAGGTCGGGTCACGTCGTTGACGGATAAAATTCAGATCGGGTCAATTCGGTTTCAGTTGAAGTTCAAGTCAAGTTTTACGTGTACAATAGACTTTGTCTAGTAATTGTGGGTAAGTTTTTATAAAATTAAATTTTTAGGGATTAATATTGACCAAAATATCCCTTAGGATGCTGGAATATGTTACAATTTAATATATATATATATATATATATATATATATATATATATATATATATAATTGTTACTAAATTGAATTAAACTAAAATTTAAAAGTGAATGTTATGACTAAAATGAATAGTTTTAAACGAGTGAGGACCAAAAGAGTAATTAATCACTAAACAAAAAAATTGGGCGGCAAATACCAAATGAGCAATTAATTATTGGATCAAATTTAAAAGTAATTGTTACTAAATTGAACTAAATTAATTTTAGGGGCTAAAATGAATCAAACTAAAACTATAATTAACCATATTAAATTAAATTTGGGATTGAAATGATTCAAATTAAAACTAAAGAATAAAAATTGGGACTAAAATGAATCAACCTAATACTAATTGGTAAATAAATTTGGGAATAAAACGAATCAAACCATAAACCGTAAATCGTAATTCATAATTCGTAAACCATAAATCTTAAACCCTAAACTAATAAACTATAAACCCTAAATCATAAAATGAATCTAATATTCATTAATATTGGGACTAAGCCTTAAACCATAAACCCTTAACCGTAAACCCTAAGGAAACTAAACTAAATAGGGACTTAAATATATAAAAAACTAAAGAAAAAAGGACTTAATTGTAAAGCTCTTAAATTAATAAGGACCTAAAGTTGAAATAAACCATCAAAAATAAAATCCAACGGTTATTGGATCGTTTGGATTTGAAATTGTTGTTAAAAAAAGAGTTTGAAACTTTGGATTGAATTTTGAAATTGAAAATTGAATTATAATTATAAACTGATGGATTAGTGATGGGATTTGTTGCGGATTGGACTTGGAGCCTTGGAGGGTGACGATGATGTTGACTGATTTGGTAATTGGGCGGGTTGCCGTAAAAATTGGGTTGTTGATGCTTTTTTTTACTTGGATTAAAGAATAAAAAAAATAATAAATAGGGATTAATTTGGACTAAAAATTTAATTTTAGAGACTGGAATAAATAGGACAAAATTGCAATAAAATATAAATAACACGCTAAACCCTAAACTCTAAATCCTAATATGATAACCCTAAATCCCTAAACTAATATGATAACCCTAAACTAGATCAGTAATCCCTAATAAGTATAAGCCCAATCCCCTAAACTAAAATGTAACCCTAATAAATATAAGACTAAGACCCTAAACTAAACCCATAACCCTAAACATTCAATTTGGAACATATACACATAACCCTAAAACTCACAAGTCAAGCCCTAAACTTGAAACATACATTTCTAAATTCTAAGTTCCTAACCTTTAACCCTAAACCTTTAATCTAGTCTCATAAGTCATAACCTTAAATCCTTAAATTAATCCAATAACCCTAAACATGTATGATATACCATAAATCTCTAAACTAGACCGATAACCCTAAATCCCTAAACTAGTGCTATAAGCTACTAACCCTAAACTAGACTGATAACCCCTAATAAGTATAAGCCCGATCCACTAAACCAAACCATAACCCTAAAAATTATAAACCTTATCCCCTAAACTAAACACATAACCCTAAACATTCAATTTAAAACATATACCCCTAACCCTAAACTCACAAGTAAAACCCTAAACTTGAAACATACATTTCTAAATTCTAAGTTCCTAACCCTTAACGCCAAACCTTTAATCTAGTCTCCTAAGTCATAACCCTAAATCCTTAAATTAACATGATAAGCCTAAACATGTATGATATACCATAAATCCCTAAACTAGACCGATAACCCTAAATCCCTAAATTTGTTCTATAAGCCAGTAACCCTAAACTAGACTAGTAACCCCTAATAAGTATAAGTCCATTTCCCTAAACTAAATCGTAACCCTAATAAGTATAAACCTAATCCCCATAAACTAAACCCATAACCCTAAACATTCAATTTAAGACATATACCCTAACCCTAAACCTCACAAGTCAAACCATAAACTTGAAACATATATTTCTAAATTCTAAGTTCCTAACCCTTAACCCCAAACCTTTAATCTAGTCTCATAAGTCGTAACCCTAAATCCCTAAATTAACCCAATAACCCTAAATCATACCATAAATTCCTAAACTAGACTAATAGCCCTAAATCCCTAAACTAGTGTTATAAGTTGATAACCCTAAACTAGACCAATAACCCCTAATAAGTATAAGCCCAATCCCCTAAACTAAGCCATAACCCTAATAAGTATAAGCCTAATCCCCTAAACTAAACTCATAACCCTAAACATTCAATTTGAAACATGTAAAACTAAAATTGATTTTGATATAACATAAAAAGTTAAGGACCAATTTGCAAAACAAATAAATTTTTAAGAACTCTTTCAAGTTTCAAAAATTAACAAAATGTTTTTACAAAATATTGTTTGAAGATTGGATCTCAAAACATTAAGTTTCTCAAACCTTTTCCATGTTTTTCAAAAACAAAATATGCAAAATTGCCCATGCGTATCGATACACTCAGCGTATCGATACACTTGAAACTCACTGTAATTCTTTGAGAACATAGCGTATCGATACGACTTTCATACGTATCGATACAGTGTTCATCTGGGCAACCGTATCGATATGCTTCATCACCGTATCGATACACTCTTCATGTAGTTGAAAAACCATTTTGACCGTTGCACCGTATCGATACACGTGGTAACCGTATCGATACGCTTTGATGCAACAAATAAAATGAGATTTACAGAGAGTTTGGACCGTATCGATACGCCCACCGTATCGATACGCCCTATTTTCAGGCACAACGGCTAGTTGAAATTTAAACTAGCGTATCGATACAGCTTTGTCGTGTATCGATACACTATGCTGGGGAGCTGCCTTAAAAGCTGGAAAAATGTTCCCAACGGCTCCTTCAATGATTCAAATCATCCAAACGGCTAGAAACTGATTCAAGGGTATAAATACATACTCCATTTCACCATGAAGATTAACAATACACATTCAAGCATCATCAAAGCAAAAATCCAAATCCTAGAGCTATTCAAAGCTATATTCTTGTACCCAACTCTTTGTATTTCAATTTGTCATATTATTGAAAGTTTTGGGTTGCTGTAATTGTAAGTGGGTAGACAATCATCCTTCGAGAGGAAATACTTGAGTTTACCAAAAATATTCTTTGTATTTGAGTGGATTAAGCTTGGGGTTGAAAAGCTTAATCGATATTGTAAGGTTTCCTCCTCATCCAAGAAAAGGGGACGAATTCAAGTAGTGAATTGTTTTGGAAAATCCTTAGTGGGAGCTAAGGTAGTGGATGTAGAGTTCGGTTGTTGAACTTGAACCACTATAACCCCTTGTGTCATTTTATTTTCCAACATTCTCTTCACGAAAATTTTTAATTGCCAATTCACCCCCCTCTTGGCCATTTGCAATTGTTTGATCAACTCAACAATTGGCATTAGAGCTACACTCATTGGAAGGATTACAACCCTCTTGAGTCGATCCTTGGAAAGTTGAAAGTTTGATCAACAACAAGTCAAGCAATGACATCTACCTCCAACTATGAGTCTCAATCCACCACAAAGCCACCATTCTTCAATGGGGATAACTATCCTTATTGGAAGAATAAGATGAAGCTATTCATCAAGTCTACCGACTATATGGTGTGGGATGTAGTTGAAGAAGGTCCATACATTCCCATGAGGAGAGATGGAGAAATGCTTGTTCCAAAAATCAAAGCCGAAATGACCGATGATGAAAGAAGAAGGATGCAAGTGAACGACAAAGCTCTTCATGTAATATTTTGTGCACTTGGTCCGGATATCTACTCTAAGGTGTCTTCAATCGAAAATGCCAAGGAGGTTTGGGACACTCTCGAGACAACATATGAAGGGACTAGCGATGTAAAGGAGACAAAGATTGACTACTCAATCTAAACTATGAGAACTTCAAGATGGATCCCGATGAAAGTGTTTCCCAAATGTTTGATCGATTCTCGGTCATTGTCAACGGTTTGAAGGGTTTCGGTGAAATCATTCCCGAAGACAAGCTAGTGAGAAAGTTGTTATACTCTCTTCCGGAATCATGGGATAGCAATAGAACGGCCATTATTGAAGCAAGAGATTTGAAAACTCTCAAACTAGATGCTCTTGTTGGATCTCTACTCACGCACGAGATTATGAGAAAGGGAAGAGAACAAGAAAAGAAAATAATGGAGAAGAAGGAAATTGAAAAGAAGAAAGTTGGAATCGCACTAAAAGCTTCACAACAAGAAAGCGATTCTAGTGAGGATGAAGATGAAGAAATGGCTATGTTGGCCAAACGCTTTACTCGATTTATGAAGTCAAATCGTGGAAGAAAATTCATTAGAAAGGGAGACTTCAAGAGTAAAAGCAAGGAAGAGGAGATAGACCAAATTACTTGCTATGAATGCAAGAAACCGGGTCACATTCGTTCCGAATGTCCTGAATTGAAAAAGAAAAGCTTTGGGAGGAAGAACAAGCTCAAAGCACAAATTGCAACTTAGAGTGATGATGAGTCTTCCGAGGAAGAGGAAGAAGTGGCCAACCTATGTCTCATGGCCATCGATGATGAATCAAAGGTAACCTCTAATTCATCCAATTTAGATTTTTCTATTGAAGAACTTCAAGATGCTTATGATGAACTTCAAGAAGTGTATGATGAGTTAGTAGAAAAATACAAGGAGTCCATTTTGAAAAATAAGAAAATAATTTCTGATTTAAAAATTCAAAATGAGACAATTTTAAAAAATAACTCCGAATTGGAAAAGAAAGTTTTGTTTTTAGTTAATCTTTCAAATGATCTTAAAACTAAAAATCTTGAACTTGAAAAACTTCTTTCCGATTTTCAAGATTATCACACAAAGAAAGTGGATAATCTTAAAACATCTTTTGATATTGGGAAAAAGAATTTTGAGAAAGAAAATCATTTTAAACCCCAATATACAAAAAGAAAATATCTTACACCTAAACAAAGAAATTTTTATAAGCAAACTAAAAGTCATAAAATTAGAAATGTTTGGGTTCCTAAAGAACTTATTATTTCTAATAACTTAAATGCTATTGCTTCTTGGATTCCCAAGGGAACCAAATTGTTAAAGGCTAACACTCATGGACCCAAGATGGTTTGGGTACCAAAAACCAAGGCCTAAATTCTTTGTTTGTAGGGGGAGCATTGCTTCAAGGCTAAAGCTTCAAGCAAAAATTCTTGGTACCTTGATAGTGGATGCTCAAGACACATGACCGGTGACAAAAGTAGATTTGTGGAAATAAAGCCTAAGAGTGGTGGAGTAGTGACCTTCGGTGATAACTCAAAAGGACTCATTGAAGGAATAGGCTCTATTGGTAATCACTCTTCTATCTACATTAAAGATGTTTTGTATGTCAACGGTCTTAAACATAATTTGTTGAGCATTAGTCAATTATGTGATAAAGGTTTTAATGTTTTATTTGATAAAAGTGGTTGTAAAATTGTAAACATTAAAACAAATCAAATAATGCTCATAGGACATAGAATAGGCAATATTTACATGGTGCATTTAGATGACATCCATTCATCCCATGCATGCTTAGTTGCACATGATGAACATGACTCATGGCTATGGCATAGAAAGTTAGGACATGCAAGCATGAGTGTTCTAGAAAAATTAAATTCCCTTAATCTAGTTAGAGGTTTACCCAAACTTAAATTTTCAAATGATGAAATTTGTGATGCATGTTCAAAGGGTAAACAACATAGAGGTTCTTTTAAATCCATAAATGATGTCTCTACTAGTAGATGTTTACAATTGATTCATATGGATCTTTTTGGGCCAATTAGAACAATGAGCTTGGGTGGAAATTCATATGCATTTGTGCTTGTAGATGACTATTCTAGATATACTTGGGTTCTATTCTTAAGTACAAAAGATGAGGCTTTAGAAAAATTCATCACATTTTCTAAAATAACTCAAAATGATCTTGAACTTAAAATTTCTCATATTAGAAGTGATCATGGAACCGAATTTCAAAATTTGGGTTTTGATGAGTTTTTAAATGAAAATGGGATTAGCCATAATTTTTCTGCACCTCGCACTCCTCAACAAAATGGGGTAGTTGAGAGGAAAAATCAAACTTTAGAAGAAATGGCTAGAACCATGCTTTGCGAAAATAATTTACCTAAATATTTTTGGGCAGAAGCTACAAATACCGCTTGCTATTTAATAAATCGAGTAATGATTAGGCCAATCTTAAAGAAAACATCTTATGAGATTTTAAAGTCCAAGAAGCCTAACATTAGCTATTTTCATCCTTTTGGTTGTAAGTGTTTTGTTTTAAATAATGGTAAAGAAAACTTAGGTAAATTTGATGCTAAAAGTGATGAAGCTATTTTCTTAGGGTATTCTTTAAACTCTAAAGCCTATCGTGTATTTAATAAAAGAACTCTAGTTGTTGAAGAGTCGATACATGTTGTTTTCGATGATAACCTCCTTTCGAGAAAGGAATCTTGTGATGATGATGATGTAGGAATCATTGATACTATTGATGGAGGACAAACATCAAAAGAGGATAAGATTCCAACTAAAGAAGAAGATTCACAAGAACCACCACTTGAAGGCTTAAAAGACTTAGCTCATGAAGAAAAAGAGGTATCTTACCCAAGGGAGTTAAACTATGTCAAAGATGGTGAAATCTTGGGTGATCCATCCAAGGGGGTAACTACTAGATCCTCTCTCAAATTAATGAATCATGTTGCATTTCTTTCATGCATTGAGCCTAAAAACATTAAAGAAGCTTTAAAAGATGATTTTTGGATTTTGGCCATGCAAGAGGAATTAAACCAATTTGAGAGAAGTAAAGTTTGGACATTAGTTTAAAGGCCTAATAATCAATCTACTATAGGTACAAAATGGGTTTTTAGGAATAAATTAGATGAAAGTGGTAATATAGTGAGAAACAAGGCTAGGCTTGTTGCTCAAGGCTATACACAAGAAGAGGGAATTGATTTTGATGAGACTTATGCACCCGTAGCAAGAATGGAAGCTATTAGAATGTTACTTGCATTTGCATGTTATCATGATTTCAAGCTTTTTCAAATGGATGTAAAAAGTGCCTTTTTAAATGGTTTTATAAATGAAGAGGTATATGTTGAACAACCACCAGGTTTTGAGGATTCAAAATTTCCAAACCATGTGTTTAAACTTACAAAAGCTCTCTATGGTTTAAAAAAAGCTCCGAGAGCTTGGTATGAGAGACTTTCAACTTTCTTAATTAAAAAGGGTTTTGAAAAAGGAAAGGTGGATACAACACTCTTCATAAAAAGATATAACAATGACATTTTAGTAGTTCAAATTTATGTTGATGATATCATTTTTGGATCTACTAATGTGTGTCATTGTAAGGATTTTTCTAAGCTAATGCAAGGTGAGTTCGAGATGAGCATGATGGGGGAGCTCTCATTCTTTTTGGGACTCCAAATCAAACAAATGAATGATGGCACCTTCATAAATCAAGCTAAATACGTAAGTGATATGCTCAAGAAGTTTGGCTTAGAGAATGCAAAACCTCAAGCCACTCCTATGAGTTCTTCCATAAAGCTTGACAAAGATGAAGGAGGTAAATGTGTTGATTCTAAGCTTTATAGATCCATGATGGGTTCTTTGCTTTATCTTACCGCAAGTAGACCGGATATTATGTTTAGTGTTTGCTTGTGTGCTAGGTTTCAAGCTAGTCCTAGAGAATCACACCTTGTTGCCATTAAAAGAATTTTTAGATACCTAATAGACACACCGACCTTAGGTCTTTGGTATCCTAAGGATTCAACCTTTAACCTTCATGCTTTTTCGGATGCGGATTATGAGGGATGTAAGATAGATAGGAAAAGTACTTCCGGTACATGCCAATTCTTAGGTAGTATGCTCGTATCTTGGTTCTCTAAGAAACAAAATAGCGTAGCCTTATCTACCACCGAAGCAGAGTATATATCCTTAGGGAGTTGTTGTGCTCAAGTCCTTTGGATGAAGCAACAACTCTTAGACTATGGTGTTAAAATGGAAACCATACCCCTTAGGTGTGACAACACTAGTGCCATTTGTCTCACTAAGAATCCCATTCAACACTCTAGAACAAAACACATAGAAATTAGACATCATTTTATTAGAGATCATGTTTCGAAAAATGATGTTGTTATAGAATTTGTTGACACCTTGAACCAATTAGCGGATATATTTACTAAACCTTTAGATAAAGAGCGCTTTTGGACTCTTAGAAGAGAGTTAGGTTTAACTTGTCTTTCTTGATACCTTTTTGGTCCCAAAAATGACAAAAATTGCTTGAAATTGTTTGTGATTCATGCTTTTGTTAATTTTGTTCTTTTTGCTTCTATGCATGTTGCTAGGGGGAGTATATATCAAGTTTAGTCATTAAAACTTGTTCATATAACATATACATGCATATAGGGGCGTTTCAAATTGGATTTTTGCACTTAAAAATACCAAAATTGCAGAAACAGGCAAGGGTGTATCGATACTGCATATTAGAGTATCGATACGATATTCAAATCTAGAATTTTGCAGATGAATGCGTATCGATACAACATAGTGTATCGATACGGTAATAGTCAAGGGAAAAAGTCAAAGCCAATGCGTATCGATTCGGTGAACTGTATCGATACACAGAAAACGACAAGAATAAATATTAGGTTAATGTGTATCGATACGCGTGTATAGCGTATCGATACTATGTGGACGGTGAGCCTATTTAGGCCCTTTTAAATCAAAAACCTAAAATTTATCAAACCCCACTTTTTCTCTCAAAACCCTAACCGAAAACCTCTACAAAAACCCTCTCAATCCTTCAATTTTTATCACAAAACTTCTTGAGGGATTTTACTCCTTACATCAAGGCTATCCTTGGGCATCAATTCTTGTGCACTAACACCTCCTCTTTCATCCATTCTAAGAAATCAAGGTAAAAATTTTTTTTCTTTCTTTTAATTTTTCGTCAATATTTTGATTGATTTCAATTGATTTTTTATACAACCTATTGTGGGTATAATGTTGTTCATAAAAGTTTTTCAAAAATTAAATTTTTTTTATTCGAATATATTTTATATTCGATAAAATTTTTGTTTATTTTTTTAAACTATGTTTTGTTGTATATACTCCTTATTTTTAAAAATTGTTTTTAAACAAAATACCTTGAATTATTAGAATCTATTGGATTAAATTGGATGTTAATTGCATACATATTCGAATCGTTTTTGATGTATTTTCAGGATTATGGCACCTAAAAAGGGAAATAAGAGAAGTCGCACTGCTTCCGACCCTAATGAGAATGTTGAGGGTAATCCTATTCCTAACCTTCCTCACATTATCCAAATTAGTTTTCCCACACCCTTAGCTAGAGAACATTACAAACTTTGTATGGACATGAGTCTTAGGGAAGAACGGGTTGTGTCAATTCCATTTTTAAACTCTGCTCGTTTCAAGTTTAAATATCTACCCTTGTTTAGGCAGTGGAAATTCTTCACCTTTTTAAATATTCCACCTGTCCTATATAGGAATCTTGTTATTGTCTTCTTTTCAAATGCCTATTGTGTCAATGATGAAGCCAATGAACATGTTATTGCCATTGAATCCTCGGTTATGGGAAAACCTATTCGAATTGATCAAAAGGTTTTGTGCACTGTTTTTGGTTTTGAAGATATTGGGATTGATGATGAACACTCTTTGGGTTCAGGTTACTTAGGTCCCGCAAAAGTTTTAGATGCACATGATCGTATCCTTCACCTTATTATTTCTTGGTTTCTTCGTCCATCGGGTGGTAGATATTCTACCATTCGTCAAATGGATGATTTTTGGCTTACATGTTTTAGGGAAGGTAAACGCCCAAATCTATGTCAAATTATGTTTGCCGATCTTGTGTTTTTGGTTCAAAAACGTCACACCAAAAATGTCCAATCCTTTTTCTATTCTACGGCTTTAAGTTGTCTATTCCATTCCCTTGGTATTGACTGCACACATGACTCTCCCGAAACCCTTGGCCAACCCATAGATGAGCATTCCCTTTCACGCTCTGGTTTCTCTTTAGTTGGTAATGAATGGGTTCGCGACCCTCAAGGTGCTCCTCCCGCTGCCCCTGTCGATGCCTCTCGCGCATCCTCAAGCTCTCACCGTGCTTCTCATGATTCCTCCTCCATGGCAAATCTCATGACCTTCCTCAATGAGAAGTTCAATGCTATGGATGGTCGTTTCACCGCTATAGATAATCGGTTTACATCGATGGAAGAACGAATCCAAGGCATGGACAAGAAAATAGATACCTTGAGTGCTCGCCAAGACTCTAAGGATCTTTCTCTTACCGCTTTCCATGGTGCTTGGATCAACCAAAACCGAAGGAACCAACCACCTCGAGAAGACGAAGACGAGGAAGAAGATGATGAGGATGACCATGATGATGATGGTGGAGACGCATAGATGATGCATTTCATGTTAGGACATTTAGGATTTCATTGCATTTTTATTAGAACTTGAATTATGCCTATTTTCTATGTTTTAGGATTTTTTAAGGTTTGGATTATTATGCTTGTTATGCTTGTTATGCTTGCTTGGTTTATGAATTTGGAACTTTATGTTTATTCTATGCTTGATATATTATGCCTCATCCTTGTGTTTCATTTTTGATCTAACAAAAAGGGGGAGAAGGATCATTGAAAGTTTTTTGAAAGTCAAGGTCAAATTTTAAGAAAAAGTCTATCTTCAAGAAAGGGGGAGAAACAATTTTGTTTTTGAAACATTTATCTTAAAGTAAGGGGGAGAAAAGCTTTTTCAAAGTTTTCAAAAACTTAAAAATTTATTTATGGTTTTGTTATATCAAAAAGGGGGAGATTGTAAAACTAAAATTGATTTTGATATAACATAAAAAGTTAAGGACCAATTTGCAAAACAAATAAATTTTTAAGAACTCTTTCAAGTTTCAAAAATTAACAAAATGTTTTTACAAAATATTGTTTGAAGATTGGATCTCAAAACATTAAGTTTCTCAAACCTTTTCCATGTTTTTCAAAAACAAAATATGCAAAATTGCCCATGCGTATCGATACACTCAGCGTATCGATACACTTGAAACTCACTGTAATTCTTTGAGAACATAGCGTATCGATACGACTTTCATACGTATCGATATAGTGTTCATCTGGGCAACCGTATCGATACACTAAGCATAATTTTTGAAAAACCATTTTGACCGTTGCACCGTATCGATACACGTGGTAACCGTATCGATACGCTTTGATGCAACAAATAAAATGGGATTTACAGAGAGTTTGGACCGTATCGATATACCCACCGTATCGATACGCCCTGTTTTCAGGCACAACGGCTAGTTGAAATTTAAACTAGCGTATCGATACAGCTTTGTCGTGTATCGATACACTATGCTGGGGAGCTGCCTTAAAAGCTGGAAAAATGTTCCCAACAGCTCCTTCAATGATTCAAATCATCCAAACGGCTAGAAACTGATTCAAGGGTATAAATACATACTCCATTTCACCATGAAGATTAACAATACACATTCAAGCATCATCAAAGCAAAAATCCAAATCCTAGAGCTATTCAAAGCTATATTCTTGTACCCAACTCTTTGTATTTCAATTTGTCATATTATTGAGAGTTTTGGGTTGCTGTAATTGTAAGTGTGTAGACAATCATCCTTCGAGATGAAATACTTGAGTTTACCAAAAATATTCTTTGTATTTGAGTGGATTAAGCTTGGGGTTGAAAAGCTTAATCGATATTGTAAGGTTTCCTCCTCATCCAAGAAAAGGGGACGAATTCAAGTAGTGAATTGTTTTGGAAAATCCTTAGTGGGAGCTAAGGTAGTGGATGTAGAGTTCGGTTGTTGAACTTGAACCACTATAACCCCTTGTGTCATTTTATTTTCCAACATTCTCTTCACGAAAATTTTTAATTGCCAATTCACCCCCCTCTTGGCCATTTGCAATTGTTTGATCAACTCAACAAAACATATACCCCTAAACCTAAAACTCACAAGTCAAACCCTAAACTTGAAACACACATTTCTAAATTCTAAGTTCCTAACCCTTAACGCCAAACCTTTAATCTAGTCTCATAACTCATAAATCATAACCCTAAATCCTTAAATTAACCTGATAAGCCTAAACATGTATGATATACCATAAATCCCTAAACTAGACTAATAACCCAAAATCCCTAAACTTGTGCTATAAGCCAATAACCCTAAACTAGACCGGTAACCCCTAATAAGTATAAGTCCAATCCCCTAAACTAAAATGCAACCCTAATAAGTATAAGCCTAATCCCCCTAAACTAAACCCATAACCTTAAACATTCAATTTGAAACATGTACCTTAACCCTAAACATCACAAGTCAAACCCTAAACTTGAAACATATATTTCTAAATTCTAAATTCCTAACCCTTAACCCCAAACCCTTAATCTAGTCTCATAAGTCATAAGTCATAACCCTAAATCCATAAATTGGATTTTTAATTTAATATATTATAATTAAAATTACAAAAAAATTAAAAATTAAATTAAATAATAATTTTAATATACAAAAAATATTATTATAATAGTATTAATTAAATATTAGATTAAATATATTAAAAGTATTATTTTGATTAAATGTTAATTTAAATATGAAATAATTTATTTTAGTTATTAAAACAAGAAAACTCCAAGTATAAATACCCATTTATAATTATACCACAGAAGAAAACCATAGACCTAGTCGTCGTTCTTCACTTCTTCTCTTGTGCTCTCTCAGACAGACTCTCTACCATTTTCATTTCTCTCTCGATCGAGTCTCGCACTCTCTCGACTTTAATCTCTCATCTATGATCTTTAATCTCACACTCAGTCTCTTTGTCTCTCTGTTGTTCTAGGATATATTTTGCGTCGTTTTATGCTTCTGAATCATTTGGGTTTTGGACGTTTGGTTTTGATTTAGGTTTCATCTTTCATTGGTGTGTCCTCTCATCTATTTCATACTTTCATATCTCAGAATCAGAGACTGAGAGTCAGATTGGGTAAGTAACCCTAAACCCTAATATTCAATTTAGGGTTTTGGATGTTTGGTTTTGATTTATACATTTTCCTTATTATTTTTATTTTCCTGACTACTAATCGTAATTTATTTAGCCCTATTAACGGGTTAATTTAGGTTCGGATGGACTTCAGGTCGAGTCACGTCGTTGACGTATAAAATTCAGGTCGAGTCAATTCGCTCCGTCTACAAGGTGTATAAACATTGTCAAAAGGTTAAGCATATGTATGAAAAGAATAATGCCAAATGAAGTTTATATTTTCTTGAAATATAGTTAATGCATTGCCCCGAGCGAACAAATGCTATGGTATGTACAAACATGCATAAATGAACCTTGATAAGAGCTTAGTAAGTGCATAAATTGATAACTCAAAACTATCCAAATTAAAATGTTGAAACACTTCATTTTATAGCTGGAATAAGTGATATTCGCGTTTAAAATCAGAAGCATTACTAACTGCCATGTTTATAAGGGGTTGTCACGTATAGTTCCCAAACTTGCAGAGTTGTAAATTGATGTCTTAAATGACATGGCATTCAAGTGTGATAAATTGGAACAACAATTTATTTAGCATGTGACGCATTCATACATTTTTCTTGCCTTGTTATTCAGAATTTTCCTTTTGGACATGATATAGAGATATGATCTTCTTGATATATGAAAATAAAACTTGAAATGATTGGACATATCGTGTTAGACATAAATATGTATTCTGTTCTTAGGAAATTATACACTTAGCAAAAGAATGATGATATACCATTGCTCCCGAGACTACAATATAGAAAATACCATAGAAATTAGTTGTGCAAATACCAAAGATTTTCTGTAGTAATGTTGACAAACTTTGATCACTATTTCATGATTGACAGACACTAAAACATTGAAATGCATTTTTTTTATGGTGAAAGCTTTATTTCAGGTCGACAAGATCTAAACATGGAAGATAAAGGGGGGCGCACGATTCAAAGTAAGCGAGCGAATTGCAATGAACGCCACACCGCTTACCAGAAGTACGCAAATTGAATGAAAGCAACACCGCATTTCAGAAGCGAGAACCACATGATCGTCTAAGCGTCCGCCACTTTTAAAAAGTGTGCATGCATAAAGGAATCAGCTTAAGGGTCGCCGCTCCGAAAGCGAGTGACCGTAAAGAAAGAACGAATCGTCTAAGCGACCGCCACTTTTAAGAAGTGTGCATAAAGGAATCTACCGCTCAAAGTTAGCGATGAAAAATGAAATCTCGTACTACTCCAAGTAGCGTAGCAATGAAAAGGGGAACTCTCACACCAAAACAAAGTTCGTTAGCCACTCCCAAAGTGCGCCTAGTAAAGCGAAAGAAAGAGAAAGGGTTCGCTAGCCACTTCAAAAGTAAGTGCACATAAAAAAGCGACCGAAAGAAAAATAGTTCGCTAGCCACTTCCAAAGCAAGTGCGCATTGTAAAGCGACCGAAAGGAAAATAGTTTGCTAGTCACTTCCAAAGAAAGTGCGCATATTAAAGCGACCAAAAGACAAAGGGTTCGATGGACACTTCAAAACAAGTGCGCATAATAAAACGACCAAAAGACAAAGGGTTCGCTAGCCACATCCAAAGCAAGTGTGCATAGTAAAGCGACCGAAAGATTAAGGGTTTGCTAGCCACTTCCAAAGCAAGTGTGCATAGTAAAGCGACCGAAAGACGAAAGATTCGCTAGCCACTTCAATAGCAAGTGTGCATAGTAAAGCGATCGAAAGACAAAGGGTTTGCTAGCCACTTCCAAAGCAAGTGTGCATAGAAAATATTAAGGATAAAGATAAGATGAGATAACTACTATTCAAATTTCATTCAAATCCTATCTTATCATATATCTATCTCAATCTTATCTTGTATTTAAATAAATGATTTCCTTATCCTTTTATATTCATTTGTAAGCCTATATACAGGTCAATTGTAAACATTATCAATTATCAAATTTACAAATCCTTTACATAGTAATCAGAGCCAAGTAGAACTTCTCTACTCACTTTTTCTCTCTTTTCCGCTCTTCTTTAAACCGGATCTCCTTTCATGGTTCCGTCTTCTACTTCCAATGATCTTGTGCATATTAGTGCACCGACCAACTTTCCAGTCAAATTTACGTCTGCCAGCTTTTCTCTTTGGTGTCGCCAAGTGGAGGCTACACTCATTGGTTTTGGGCTACTCAATTATATTGATGGTTCACAGTCTTTCCCATTTAAGTTTACCGATGTCGCGACAACAATTGCTAATCCTGAATATCTACGATGGTATCGTCACGATCAAATTCTTATTAATGCCTTTCTTGATAGTTGTGATGATCATATTTAACCACTTAATTCATTCGCTATCATCGAAAAAACTGCATAGGATACTCTAGTTGCAAGTTATGTTCAAGCATCTCCCGGTTGCATCCTTGCTCTCAAGTCCAAGTTGGCTCGCAATTCGCGTGGTTTCAGGTCTATCTCCGACTACATGAAAGATATGCCCATATATATATACACACACACACATTTTCTCTTAGCAAACATAAATAAATAAATAATATAAATCCAATAATAAAGTCCAACGGTCCAAAAATCTGATACAAGTTTCCAAATACATATAAAATACTCGGATTCCAGTTACAGCCTAAAGTCTCAATTTTTACAGCTATATTCCCCAAACAAACACAAAAGGCAATATGAAATTAAGTTCCCACCCAAAGTCTGATCACAAAGCCCAAAGAAACACAAATCTGTTTCTTTGTCCCGCCAAAATAAGACACATGTCACCCAAAGAGTGGTTAATAGCCCTTTCACTTGGATCAGTCCCCTGATGACGTCAACACCTGCATCACTATAAATAGGAGAGAGAGAAAGCTTTGTCAGGCCATTAATGATCCATAAATTATCCCAGCGGCTAGCCATTTGATAATTTCTTTTCGGACCACTTCTCACATAGCATCATTCAAACGTCTCAGGGCATCAATGGCCGGCTTGTGATCATCCTCTAAGAGGATTTTATGCATGCATAATGCCGGACTGATGCCTTGGATATCAGCTATCGTCCACCCAATAGCCTTTTTATGCTGTTGCAGCATCCCTATCAACTGTTGTTCCTATTCCTGCATCAACTTGGAAGAGATGATTACGGGCAACATATCATTTAATCCAAGAAAAACATATTTGAGCTGCCCTTGCAGGAGCTTAAAATCTAGAACATGTGGCTCTACAGTTGATGGCTTTTGTATGATATGTTCATTCGAGGTATAGTTTAAGGGCTCGAATAATTTACTTGGACGATTGCCTATCCAGTTTACCTCCTCATGATCTTCAGTATCAGATATGTCAGAATCTGAGGAGCTACTGTCGTCGTCGCTGCTGTGACAGTCTTCTAAATGACTGCTGGGGCAGTGGCCAAATTTGATGTCATGGCAGTCCGACCTGATGCAGGGTTGGTCAAGGATAACTTCAGTGATAGCCTTGCATTCTTCTTCTGCATCAGCGTGCTTTATTGCTTGGAGAACATTCAACTTGATCTCTTGATCATTCACTCTCATAGTGAGTTCTCCTTTTTCTACATCAATCAGTGATCTTCCTGTGGCTAAGAAGGGTCGCCCCAGGATGATTGGGACATTCTCATCTGCTTCACAATCTAAAACAAGAAAGTCAGCAGGAAAAATAAATTTATCCACTCTTACCGGAATATCTTCAATTTTCCCTTCCGGTTGCACGTAAGAGCGATCTGCCAGCTGCATCATAACTGTTGTGGGTCGTGCTCGTCCAATACCTAATTTCTGAAATACAGATTTTGGGATTAAATTAATGCTAGCACCTAGATCACAAAGTGCCTTACCCACAAATCTATCTCCGATTATGCACGGTATTATGAAACTCCCACGATCCTTCTTTTTCTAGGGTAGATGCTTGTGCAGAATAGTCATGCATCCTTCTGTCAGTTTAACCGTCTCAAATTCCCCAAGTCTGGATTTCTTCGACATAGCATCCTTGAAAATTTGGAATAACCAGTCATCTCCTTGATAGCATCTAACAGTGGAATATTGATGTGGATCTGCTTAAAAATATCATAGATCTTCTTAAGTTGGGATTCCTGTTTCAACTTCTGTAACCACTAAGGAAAAGGAGGTGGAGGACGATAATCTTTAATGCGTCCTTCCGATTGCATTTGGATCTGAGGAGGCTTAGGTTCTTCATCCTTCTCCTCTGTCCCTTCTGCTGCCGTGACAGGTGCATCGGCAGCAGGCTATTTATTGTCTGTCGGGGTAGTGTTCTCGGCAGTTGATTCTAGGGCTGGTTCCTTAACTGGTTCAGCTTCCTTCTCTGGCCCTGGTAATTTCTTCCTACTCCTAGTTGTGATAGCTTTGCTCTACTCATGTGTGGGTTGTCTAGCGACCTCAGTATCACTAGGGAATCCTTCATTCTGCCTTGGCTTAATATGCTGGGAAACCTGACCCATCTGTGTCTCCAGTGATTTTAGAGTAGCTTCATGGTTAATCATCTGCATCTCTGTTTTATCCATGAATGACTCAGTCTTCTTGACGAAGTGATTCATGTTCTCAATGTAAGTTCATGTTTGAGACATAAACGTAGCCAAGGTATGGTCCAATATACTAGTTGTGGTTGCTGGTACCTGTTGCGATTGCTGTTGCAGTTGCTACCAAGTCAGAAGTCTAGGTGCCCCCTAATTTTGAGTGTTCTGTACTTGAGGGTTCAGGGCATTGTTTGGGTTGCTCCAAGAGAATTTGGGATCTTTTCTCCAGTTGGGATTGTAATTGTTGGAATTAAAGTTCTGCTTGTTATAGTTCCCAACGTACATCCCTTTCTCTAGCTGTAATGGGCAGTTCTCTAAACTATGATTCCCACTGCAAGTTCCACATACCTCTTATGCAGCATAGACAGGTTGAGAATCCTTCTTCAGCAAGTTTTCTACTACCTTCGTGAGATATGCAACTTGTGTGTTTAACGAAATATCGGCTTCGTAATCCTTCACAGCTAGTACTCGTTTACGTCTCCTCGTTGTGGGGAATTGTTCTTCATTCTTTTCCAAATTCTTTAATACTACCATGACATCATCCGAAACTTTATCCAACTAGTACTCATTGGCTGTTGAATCGATTCTCATACGGGTCTGTAGGTTGGCAGCATTGTAGAATTTAGTTACCTGATTCCAAATAGGGAATCCATGCATTGGGCAATTCCTCAGAAGAGTAGTAAACCTGTCTCATGCCTCGTGCATTGGCTCGTCGTCTTCATGTTGAAAAGTAGAAATTTCGTTACGTAATCGCTTAGATAAATGGGAAGGGTTAAAACGAGACAAAAATTCACGAGTTAAATCTTCCCAAGTTCGTATTGAACCCGACGTTAGTTTGTTCCACCAAGTTTTAGCTCTGTCCCTCAATGAATGAGGAAAAACTGAAGCCTCAGTATCTCCAGATTTACTCCTGGCAGTCTAAACGAACCACAGATTTCTTGGAACGTTTTCAAATGTTCCCTAGCTTCCTCTGTAGCAGCACCACTAAATTGGCCACCAGAATTAATCATGCTGAACATGACAGGTTTCAACTCGAAATTTTCAACTTCTACGTCTGGCAGGGTGGTCTCTAGTTCCACATGATCATTGATCATGTAATCTCGGCATGACCGGCGTGCGACAGCAGTAGGAGGATCGACAGGCTGTCCGTTTCCTCCATCTCCGACAGGATCTTCAGGACCTTGGGGATTCCCTTGGTTGTTCCTCCTGTCTTCGTGTCTTCCGTTCACCATTGCTTCTAATTGTTCCTCCAGGTACTTGTTTCTTTCTACTATGAGGCAGACTCGTTTCCTGAGGTTGCAAGTTCGTTCGATTTCAGGATCTAACTTGTGCTCAGGTTCTTTCCCTCGTTGAGATCTGCGTATAAGCAAACAAAAGACCTTGTGAAAAGCACAGGGTGAACAATCCAAGTAAAAACAGAAAAATTAAAGAAAGTGCAGTAAAAGTAGGGTAAAGTTATGTTGCCAGTCCCCGGCAACGGCGCCAAAAACTTCTTGTGTGTAAAAGAGTCTATCACAATGTAGTGCAAGTGTACACGACGCAAGTAGTAAAGTGATACCTAAGTATCGGATATCGTCTCCATATGGACTGGGCTAATAGCTTTAACCTTGGATTATTGCACAAGAGGGAAAAGAAAGAGTTTAATTGTTTGTCACGAAGTAATAGAGAATACTGAAAAGAAAAGATGAAAATATTCAGAGTAAAGAGTAGGCCGGTATTGATCTGCTCAGTATTGCAGGTATTGCTCTGCCTAGAACTTCCCTATTCTGTCGTAGCGCCTGTCGCGGTAGCACCTACTGCGGCAGCGGTCTGTTGTTGTCGCGGCAGCGAACACACAACTCAGTACTTCAAGCTTGGTAAGAATCCCTGTTCTGCCTTGGCCTATCCCTAGGCCCAAGTCTGTCGATGAACACATCTTTGATGATACCTCCCGGCGTGAATCGAAGGATGAACACCGATGTTGTTGAATTCTTCCTTAGCCACTTAACCTCGTCCTATCCCTAGGTCCGAGATAGTTCAACCATAAACTGGAGAACCCATACTTATTCCTTTTGTATACTTAGCTCTCCCGATATTAAGTAAATGTGTAATCTCACAATGCTCTATCGATACTCTTGCAAAATGTTGAAAACCAGAATAAGCAAACTTGAAGCCTATTTTATTGAACAGAAAAATTCCTAAAACAATGCAATCATTGCAACTACTTTATAGAATCAACCCTTAGCCCTAGGGGAAGTTTAGAACATGATGAGAAGGGGGAAAACGACTAGGGTTTAGGGGAAGACGGCTAGAGAGTAAGATATCCTTCCCTAGGTCGAATTACATGCCTTTATATAGGCCTCAGGTTCAAGTTTTCTAATATGTCAAGAATACAAGTTTAAATTAAAGTACAACTCTATTAAAGACTAAATCTTCAAAGTAGATGTCTTTAATTCGTCCTCTCTTCTTGCTTGGAGTTTCTTCCTTGAACTTTGGGCTTGGCCTTCATTCTGATCTAGGGCTTAGAAAAATATAAGAGTGCTCCACGACAAACTGGCTCAATTTCCTCTTTCTGTCGAGCTCCATTTTACTTCTTCCGTTCACCATTGCTGTCGCCCTTAGCTGCCACAACAGCGGCCCTGGCAGCATCGTTCTTCTCGGCTGCAGTCCAGTGTTCTAGCTCTACTTCTCCACTGCCCTGCGTCTGCTACAGCAGCTACCTGCAAAAGTAACCAAAATCAGCAGCAACTGTGCCTTTTTGTATAATTGTGATGTATAACTGAAATCTATCCTAAATGCAATGAATTATGCTTGAATGCAGCAGAAATATGTTTTAAATATGGGGTAAAATATAGAAATTTTACACACTCAACAGAAGCGTAACTAAATTAATTGATAGATTGAAAACCTTGAATCTTCATGTTGAAATCTGAAATCGTTGGTATTGATCTTCCAAGAAGATAGGTTAGTTCTTGCCATAAAAACTCTCTGACGGTGACAAGAGTAATACAAGTTAACCTATTTCTTGGGGATCACTACCTCTTTATATAGTTGATTATTAAATCAACTATTGAATATTTATAACTCTGCCCCTCATTGAATTATAAATATATCTTATGGTATCTACACTTTTATTTCCATAACACTTTAATACATATGACACGCCTAACATAATTGGTCACTTGATTTTATGTCATACTTTATAATAACAACATACATTTTACATATGTGCCCACAATTGCAGATTTTAATCCAACATACTACACTCTCTTGTTTCATTGATGTTGAACCGGGGATTCTTCGAGTGTCTATTCTCCTTCAAATCTGGTTGTATCCTCCTCCCCATCTCGCTCTGAACCTTTTACTGCAAACTTTTCTCCAATATGACGTCCGACCTTAATATTTTGCATATGAAATAGATAAACGAGAACCATACAGTTTCAATCCATGTAGTCTCTCCATGGCTCTATTTCCATCTTGCTTGTTTGAAAACCTCACGAAACTGAATCTTCTCCCAGCTCTATCCAACTTCGCCGCAATAAACGAATCCACAACATCGCCGTGTCTTCCAAACGTTTGTCTTAGTCCGCTCCAGTGAAGTGTCTTCGGTATATTGTTGACGAATAGGGTTACTATTCCACTTTTTTGATTTTCTCTCTGGGATTCGCCATCTTCATGTACTATTGAAAGATTTCAATATAAGTGATTGGAGCTATGTTTCTGCAACCAGCTAACCTTGTTCCCCCATTTACTTTCCAAAGACTTGTCGTTAATATTTTATAGGGACTCGTTTGAAAAGACATCATAAATTAGATTCTGAGAAGTTAATTAAATTGTTTTGAAGATAGGTTTAGACGAGGGTGTGGCTTAAAATTTATGAGAGCATCAACATGGCTTCAACTGATGTAATTACCTTAACTATGGAAAATGGTAGATTAAGCAAGGAGCTCGATACTCGAAATCACCGATCATGGTTGGCAACAAGAGAATACTCGAAAATCACCGAGCATGGCCATATACTCTACTCTTCTAAACTCATTTTCAATTCAAAACATGCGAGTTCACACATAACAATTCCACCTAAAGTCAAATCATCCTTAAAAAATCAGAATAGTATCAAAACCGATGGCTTCTTTGATCTTGGTTCGTCATTTTGGCAACCGTAACCTCGGGCATCCGTACTGCCACGGTGTCTAAGACATGATTAGCAAGAGGCCGAATATCAACGATCCAAGAATCATGCCAAATGTCGACCACAAAATATAAATTAATTAATTTAATATAATAATTGATTTAAAATATTAAAAAATAAGAATTTGAATTAAGCTGGGATTCCAGTTTCGTTGTAAATATTATATTAGGAATTCATTATATTAAAATAATATATATTTTAAATAAAATATGAAAAAATAATATTTTACTAACAAGCTGAATTCAACAAGAATTCTTAAAAGATAAGTCAACGAAAACATAACTCTTTTATTTAATTCATTTTATTTTAAAAAAATAATTTAAACCCTAAATAAGAGTATATATAAACTACGAATATCATAACAAAAAAGTTTCCTATTTCCGCCGAGCAACAAAAAAGTTTCCTATTTCTATCAATTCTGTTTTCTCTGGGTGCTACTATCGACATGGAAGGTTTCTTTACTTCTTTGCCTGCTGGCTATCGGTTCAAGCCAAAAGATGAAGAGCTCGTTGATTACTACTTGAAAAGGAAGATTTACAAAAGACCATTGCCACCAAATATATTTAGGGACGTTGATCTCTATAACTATGATCCTTATACTCTCACAGGTTCTTCTAAAACCCTAGTGCTTTTCTTCTTTCTTTCCGATTCTGGTGTTCTTTTGGTCGATAAATATGATTTTATTACTTTACGATACTGATTGTTTTATTTTCATGTCGACAGCCATGAATGATAATGAATTGTCAAATGGTGTAGTGACCGAGTGGTACTTTTTCACGCCAAGAGATCGCAGACACAAAAATGGCAAACGGCCTACTCGAACTGCCGGCGATGGGCACTGGAAGGCAACCGGAATGGCTAAACCGGTCCACTCCAGAGGAGAGGAAATCGGAACCAAGAGGAGTTTGGTCTTTTTCAGAGGTGAAAAAAAAACCGACTGGCTCATGCACGAGTACGTGTTAACCAAAGCTCCACAAAGACAGAGACTTAGCAGCCAAGACATGCTGGTAACCCTTCGTTTACAATCTTTTAAATATATGAAAAAATTCGAAGAATAATCGTATACTCGTATCTGATACTCATTTCCGACTTTTGTTTTTTCAGCTTGACGAGTGGGTGTTGTGTAGAGTGTACACGAAGAAGGAACAAAAGAAGACAAAACCTGGAACACCTGTTGAAGAAACCACAGCTGATAAAGTTGTAGCTCATACTGAGTCTGAAGCCCAAGTGCTGGGAGATGGGATTTCACCTGATGGATTGAATACGCTCATGCCGCAACACACTTGTTCAATGCCTATCGTCCACCAATATCCGGAATCTTTTGGTTCCATGCTGGGACCAAACCCTGCAAGTTTTGATCCCCGAGAAGCTGTTTCTAATAATGGAAATTTTATACCAATGCCTACTCCATTGGCATCAATGCCTCCGCCGCAGAAGTTTTCCGGTGTCTATCCTAGTAACGATTGTTTCGGTTTAGATACAACACAAGAGGAAGGTGATATTGTTCAATATCAAGATTTCGAAGCTGGTTCCTTGAATATGCCCATGCCACAGCAGCAACAACAGCTTTTGGGAGTCAATCAGAGTCAGCCACTGCAGCAACAGCAGCTTTACGGTGTCAATCAAAGTCTACAGCTGCCGGAACAACAATTTTCGGGTGTGAATCCTAGTAGTGATTGGTTCTACTTAGATACAACACAAGATGAAGATGATATCGGTCCAGTTGCAGGTCAAAGTGTAGTCCAAATGCTTGGAAACGGGATTGCACCTATTGCTCAATATCAAGGGTTCGATGCTGGTTCCTTGAATATGCCAATGCCACAGCAGCAACAACAGCTTTTGGGAGTCAATCAGAGTCAGCAACAGCAGCTTTCCGGTCTCAATCAAAGTCTACAGCTGCCGGAACAACAATTTTCGGGTGTCAATCCTAGTAATGACTGGTTCTACTTAGATACAACACAAGATGAAGATGATATCGGTCCAGTTGTAGGTCAAAGTGTAGTCCAAATGCTTGGAAACGGGATTGCACCTATTGCTCAATATCAAGGGTTCGATGCTGGTTCCTTGAATATGCCGATGCCACAGCAGCAACAAGTGCCGTTGTTGCAGCAACAGCAGCCTACGGGTATCGATCAAAGTCAGCCGCTGCAGCAACAACATCCTACTGGATTTTACAGTTGATGAAGAGTTTCTCCTAGATTTTATAGCTCATGACGAGTTAGGTCTACTTTTGGATTTTTGAGGTTTATAGAGTTAAACCTCTCCTTTGTAACAACACTTACGATCCGTTAATGTTTGTGCTTGTGGTATGTGAAGCACTGTAATTTGTTTCTAAGCACTTGTAAACTGTTTAAATATATATTTACTGTCAATTTTGAGAAAAAATGACTTTATTTTTATGGATAACAATTTTCTCACAAGAATTGCAGTATGGCTTCACCTGGCTAAGACTGAAACTTTTTAGCTTTGTCTAATTTTGCAATATTAGGTTTCAATTGTCTGGACTTCTATTGTGAAACTTTGATACAGTATGGTAGCACAAAAAATGAGGTGCACATTTATACTAGAGTTAATGAGCTTATATTTGTTGGCTTTCATGCTGCAACAGTTGTGTGGCTACAGTATAATTCAAAATGGCCAACAGTTTTCCCTGTGCAGGTTAGAAAATTGTTATAGCACCTTCAGCTTTATATTTGAATGTATTTTCAATTACATTCTAAAGATTTTAATAAACACGTTCTACTTTCCAAGAATTATCTTTTAAGCACCTTCTGTTCTCAATGATAAACTTCTAAAAGTCCATGTCAGAAGATGCATAGGTCAATAATTCTATTGCTTTCCTGTTATGCCTTATGCTCGATCGTTTACATAATGAAGAAATCTATAACAACTTGCATGTTGTCGAGGTATGTATGTGCTATAGATGCCATCTTATATTTGTCGTTTTTATGTTCCGAGTATCCGTTATTATTCATTTTACATCGGCCAAGAGACTTAACTAATTTCATTTCCTAAGCTCGTAAAATCGGTAGCATAAGTAACTGTCTATGGCTCAAGCTAAATCTAATTATATTACTTGAAGTGCATATAATGCATTCTGTCTCATGGTATGTTCGACTTGAAAGCATAGAGTTTTGCCTTAATAACAGTTTGGTGTTGTTTGAATGCTTAAAACAGTGTACTAATAGTCTGCTCTACCAAGACTGTTTTTATTTGGTAATGGACTTATTTAGGGCTGTAGATTAGTGCCAAATGCAGTTTATATTTTCTGGAAATATAGTTAATACATTGCCCCGATCGAACAAATGCTACGGTATGTATAAACATGCATAAATTGATAACTCAAAACTGTCCAAATTAAAATGTTGAAACACTTCATTTAAAAGCTGGAATAAGTGGTATTCGTGTTTAAAATCAGAAGCATTACTAACTGCCATGTTTATAAGGGGCTGTCACGTATAGTTCCCAAACTTGTAGAGCTGTAAATTGATGTCTTAAATGACATGGCATTCAAGTGAGATAAATTGGAGCAACAATTGTAGATGCTCCTTCCTCCTGATCAACAAATCAAGTGACATGTTCAGCATATTTTCACAACAAATGTACAAAGGAAGAATAATGGACCAAGCTAAATCCATTTTTACAAAGGAAAGGTTATGAAGCCAAATTCCTAGACATGACACAACTCCAAATTCCTATAAAATGTGGTTTAAGAAAGCACTGGAAAATGCATGCATATGATGATGCTTCATGATGTTCGAGGAAGGAATGGATCAAGTTATTAGCGAATAAATAAAAGCAGAGACAACTTTGGTTTACCTTTTTCTGCATTTCTATGAGTTCTGCCTGAAGAAACCAAAGTACAGACAATGAGAATGTAAGCGGTTGTTTGTCATAAGCCAACAATAAGAAACATGGTGTGCAAATGAAGAAGATGAAGAACATACTTGTTTCTTCTGCAATTCTTGGTTCTCTTTTAGCTTCGTAACTTCTGCTTCCAATTCCATTGTATAAGCCTAGCAAAGAAGCAAAAACCATAAGAAACTTCAAAGCACATATTTGAGACGAACCATAATTTCACTAGTTAAAAGTTACCACGGGATAGAACTGTTTTGATTTATATAGTTATAACAAAATCAACAAGGTCAAGAATGTAAACCTTAATCAATAATTTTATAGATTCTTCATTCTTATACGATATACAGCTTCAAACTTCTCATTGTGTTAAAAATTGATAACTTAAAATAATTAGAATTAAGATAACTCCCAGTAAAAAACTAAATTTAGGGTGAAGGTTTAGAATTGGGGTATAAATATAATTAGAGGTAAGATAACTTAAAATTTAATTTTTTAATGTTGTGGCATAAAAAAAATATACCGAAAAAGAAAAAGAGGATTTTTATTCCATCAGATCATCATATTTCATCCAAAATAGAAAACTCAGCTCAGCAGATTCAAGACCATAGCCGTACTCCGGGCTTCGCACAAAAACTAAGAAACAATAACTGTTGAGAGTTGGATTTGACCGCGTAAATTATAAGGATAATTGATGGAGTCAAGTCAAAAATTTCGAGTTCAAGAGTGTTTTTTTTTTTCGAGTTGATAATTAGTTGTAATTAGCTGGTAGTTTGTTAATCATTTTCTGTTATGGTTTGAGCTATATAAGCCATACTCATATATTGTGCTACACACTCTTATTATCGTGATATTTAAGTTATTTTAATAAAATTTCATATTATCATTCATTCTTACGTTATTTCTTCAGTATTGTAACCTTAAACACAACCACTGCTCACTCATCTTCTACAACACACTGTCTACCGTCGTTCACTTATTTCGATACTGATGTGTGTTTTCTCACAACTAAAAAAGGACAGAAAATTTTAAACTTTCTTATTGATGGTTTAATTTTATATTTATAAAAATTTTAAAATTTTATATTCGTAAATTGGGGGTAGTTAAATTAGCTACGTCCCTGCTAAGGATAAAGCTCAATCAAAGATCTCACACCGAGTATAGTCACAATTTTATAACCACTAAAACCAGCAGCCAGAAACAGCTTAGCCCATTCTTCCTCTTGTCTCTCTTTTCCTGTCGTCAGCACCATCATCAGCATGTCGAATAAGAGTTGTGTTTCGGTCAAGCTCCGGGCTTCATCCTTCACTTTTTCACAGTTGTTCAATACCATGTCTATTATAATCACCTTCCCTCTCTGCTCCTCTCCATTTGAAATTGCTTCTTTACATCGTTTCAGAATCTTCAAGCACTCATCATCGTTCCAGTCGTGCAATATCCACTGTTTAATCAAGTTGAAAACTGAAAAACATAAAACATTCATTTGTCCCAAATGCATAAAAAGAGAGTAAAAACCTTTAATAAAACAGCATCTGCAGCCGGAATTTGCTCGAACATGTCGCCGGCAACATATTTCAAGTTCCCACTATCTTGTAGGCCAGCAACAACATGAGGGAGATCAAATACAGTGCACTCCATGTGTGGAAATGCATCAGCAATGGCCTTGCCTAGTGTTCCTGTGCCCCCTCCGACATCCACCAACGAATTCAATCCCTCGAATCCCCCCCTGTACTTGTCGATCAATATACGATTAACAAATCGAGCATCGCTAACCATGCCTTCATTGAAAGAATTGTTCATCCGTGGATCATGGCTGCAATAGTCCCAAATCATCAAACCGTGTGCAGTAACAAATGAGGTCCGGTCATCGTTTTGGAACCAGGTCCCTAGAAAATGCCAAGGCTGCATTAAAATCGGATCGAGCATGGATTTCAAAAAGGGTGTTACGCTTAAGGGATTATCGTTGAGTAGGAGACGAGAAGAGTTGGTAAGAACATAGCCATCTTCTTCGACATTGTCGCCTAGCTTTTGACGTGCGAAGAAGCCCGAGTGAACTAAAATACGCATGACCCGGTAGATGTTGCATGCTTTTGTAGGGTTTAGTGTCGGCAGTGCCGCCATCAACTCGGACTCGGTCATCGGCTTGCCGTGGTTTTGAATGATATCCGGGATGCCTAAATCGATTGCACATTTTAGAGACATGGAGCGTATGAAGCTGAACATGTGGTTCCAAACGTGAGCATGGGCTTCAAGTAGCTCATTAACATGCTCCTCACTGACATTGACCATATCCATGTTATAATCAACTGGTTTAGAAAACATGTAATAAAAAATTTTGGCGCTTGAAAGGAAAAATTAGGGATATGGACGGTAAAGCTACATGCACCTGAAATTAGTTGAAATAACAGAAATATGTCGTTATTTATAGTCCTTTCCAAGGGATGTTTATTTATTTATAAACACAAATAGGGTGAGTAAAATTTGAGTCGATTCGAAAAAATCGAATAACTCGACTTGAAATTTCATAAACTCGAACGACTCGAAAAAATTTCAAATAAAGTTTGAGTTGTAAAATGAAAATTCGAATAACTCGAAATTTTTAGTAATTAGTGGATTTATTTTTAAGTTTAAGAGGAGTCCCTCAATTTTTTATGATATATACATACCGATATATAAAAATATATGAAGAAATATTGACACATGTGAAAAAATATGAAGAAATATATATGTGCATATCTTATATGATTAGAGAAAGTTGTTTAAACTAGAATCATACTGTACTATAACATGATAAATAATTACAATTAAATTTTTATAGGAACTCGAAAACTGGACTCGAATCGAAAAAAATTCAAATAAAGTTTGAGTTGTACAATATGACGCGTCAACTCGAATAACTCAAAAAAAATTTACTCAACTCGACTCGATCGAACGCTCACCCCTAAACACAAAAGGTTAAATTAATAAAACTGTAAATATAAGGGATTAAAATGTTATTAATCAATAGCTAACAACAAAAGTTAACCTAAAGGTTAAGATTTTCAAAATTAAAAATTATACAGGAACTCGGTATCATTTTTTGCTCGATAATAAGCTACTTTATTATCAATAATAAAACCACAATAATAGTGAGAAAGAACGAGAATTAAGCCTGAAACAAGATCAAACTTGATCAGATTAGATCCAGACCTGACTTTCTAGTGCTTCTAAGATACCATTTTACTGTATATTTCATTAAAGTCTAAATCAATTCCATTTAGTTGATTGAATATTTCATTTTGTTTTGCACTAATTATATATATATATATATATATATATATATATATATATATATAACAAATATTTAAAATAAAATCAATTTCTTTTAGTTGATTGAATATTTCATTTTGTTTTGCACTATTTTTATTTAAATATATATTTTAAGTCAACTAATTAGTAATACATCAAATTAGGTTCATTATATAGTCTTGTTTCATCCGAATTAGAAATATTGCAGATCTTAAATTGTTTAATTAGCAACATTGAAGAGTTACATTCTGTGTAATTATATACATGAAATTTTAATTTAATTCAAATTATTATTATTGTACTTGTCAAGATGGTATCTTCTTACGATTATATATTATAAATATAAATAATGATATTAATCCAATATAAATATAAAATTTATATATATTTATTTTCAAATGTCCATAGTTTTTTTTTTTGAATATGCTGGTGTGATGCAAGGGTAGCATCTGTTCAACTTTCTTAGTCTTTTCAAAGACGGCACACACACCATGGAATTACTGGTGCTCGAACCCGGGTCCCAAGGGATGATTAACATCTACCTTTGCCACCAGGACACAAGGGGATGAGCAAATAACAACTAATCAAAATTAAAATTTGAATAGTCTAAAGTCGATTATAAGTTAATTTTGAAGTGTATAATTGAACAAAAATCAAAATTGTAATTGCAAAATTTACACCTAATCAATGCTCAAATACCACATCACTTTATATATATATATTATTTTTGAATAGTCTAAAGTCGATTATAAGTTAATTTTTTATACATATTTATAACTTTTTGACAATGTATACACGTCTTACAAACAAAGCGATTAGACCTAAATTCTTTTAAAAAAATATCATCACATTATGTTCACATCACATTACATATTAATTAAACTTCATGTATTAGGTTCACATCACATTACATATTGAATAGTCTAATATTTATTATTTTACTAAAATCAGTTGTTATGTTCACATCACAATACATATTAATTAAACTTCGTGTATTAGGTTCACATCACATTACATATTGAATAGTCTAATATTTATTATTTTACTAAAATCACTTGTTATGTTCACATCACAATACATATTAATTAAACTTCATGTATTAGGTTCACATCACATTACATATTGAATAGTCTAATATTTATTATTTTACTAAAATCACTTGTTATGTTCACATCACAGTACATATTAATTAAACTTCATGTATTAGGTTCACATCACATTACATATTGAATAGTCTAATATTTATTATTTTACTAAAATCACTTGTTATGTTCACATCACAATACATATTAATTAAACTTCACGTATTAGGTTCACATCACATTACATATTGAATAGTCTAATATTTATTATTTTACTAAAATCACTTGTTATGTTCACATCACAATACATATTAATTAAACTTCATGTATTAGGTTCACATCACATTACATATTGAATAGTCTAATATTTATTATTTTTCCCTAAAGCCTCTGCCGACATATTTCAAACTTCATGTGTAACCCCCTAGACCGGCCTATGCAGAATGACCAAGTCTAGTAAGGCACATCGAAATTTAAAACTCAAGTGGAAAACACGTTGGCAAACTAAGTATTTATTTTGACAGCATAACGGCAGGACTTAGTGAAAAACCATCAAGTAAAATAAATTTGTTTACTACGTCAAGCAGTATTTTCAAAGTCATTCATAACATAATATAAAAATCATGACCATATAAGTAAACCCTTCATATGATAGTTACAAAATAAGTATCGATTAGTGTATCGAAATATTTCTAGTCAAATACCATACATCTCAAAATATAGGCACATGTCACCCTGAAAGTACAAACGGTGGATAAAAACATTACATTCAAAATGAATACCAAATGTGCCGATCCTCCAAGTGTCAGCTACGGGGTGGCCTATCCAAAATATCTGAAAGGGAAAAAGTTTGGGGAGTGTGAGCTAGGAAGCTCAGTGTGTTCCATAAGTGCAAGCAAGAACATGTACAACAACAGTGTAAGATACATTTATAGTTCAAAAACATAAAATTCAAGTAACAATACGGTTCGGTTTAATCTTTTATCTACTCTCCAACCATACTCCAAGAGGCAGTTCCCCAAAACTGCGTCAAAGGCATTAACCAGTGCCCATTGGGCATAGGTGCCAACCTAAGGGAATACCTTAGGAACGGTACGGTACGGTAGGAATTACCCTAGCCGAAGCATAGGAACCTGTAACGGTAAGGAATTACCAGCTGGATCAGGGCTGAACCTGCGGTCACTTCATAATTTATCCCAAGTACCCAATAACAACCTATGTAATAGTTCAATTATCAATAACAACTGTAATTTCGGTAAATGTAAAATAGACATGTATTTTCCATAAAACGGTAATCAGAGAGCATATTGTTCAATCAAACTACGATGTATCACACATATGATATAATCATGCTTATTTTAGAAATCATATCACAATCATACAAAAACACTTTATCAATCATGAGCATGTGTTTAGTTTAATAACATACTTTCATCATGGAAAACAATATTAAAACGGTTATATAGCACACAAGGAACACACCTCAAAAGATGAGATCGGTCAGAAGATCTATCGAGCACCAATATCACGCTCCGCTACAGTACTGGAACGAGTGACGATAGGATCATGAGGCGGTACAGATCGGGACGAGCTGGGCTGGGCGTAGGCACGGCCGAGAGATCCACGAGTACCTTTAAGAACCCAAAGGTCGTCGGACGGTCACCGGAACATCGCCGGAAATGTCTGTTTCACGTCGTTTCGGATTCGTCCTTAATCGTTCGAACACGTAACTCCGACGACAGGGCAAACCACGATGAACGGTCGAACGGTGACCTGGGTTTTGACCGGCCTGCGATGGGTAGTCCAACGGCGGTGGCGGCGTGGCCAACGGACGTCGAACGGCGTCGGAAAATCGAAGGTAAGGGTCGACCAGTTTAGCCCTAGGTTTTTGAATCTTCAACGGTCGATTGCCGGCAAAAGGGGCGACGATTGGGCGCATGGGTTGAGGGGTTTTGCTCGGGGTTCGACGGTGAACACTTTAATGCCGGCGGTGAGCGTCACGGCGCGGTGGTGAGGGCAGATCGATGGTGGCCAGTTTGGTTCAAGGGAGAGGGATGTGAATCGATGGGGGGGTGTTTCTGAAATTTTCGAAAAAGGGGATCCCAAATAAAACACACTTGATATGTTAGGTAGGATATTTTAATTATTTAATTATTATTATATTATTTCCGGTTCTAATATAATTTAGTTGGGTTGACCTATATCCAAGAGCTTCAATAGCTCAATTGGCTGGGCACCCGGCTGAAACCAGATGAGGTTGCGGGTTCGATTCCTACAACTCTCACTTCCTCCTCCTTTTCTTCTTTTTTTTCAAATATTATTATTATTATTTTTTTAGGGTGTTACATCATGTATTAGGTTCACATCACATCATATATTGAATAGTCTAACATTTATTATTTTTCCCTAAAGCCTCTGCCGGCATATTTCGGTTCGAGAAGGTATCACTCCCGTGGAGAAACAAGACAAGACAAAGTAATGTATTATGTTCCTAAGAGTAGGGATGTAAAAAGCTAACTCGATTTACAAAATTGACTGAAACCGATTTGAGTCAGAACTATTTATGACTTGAAGTGGTAGTGACGCGAAATCGATTCGAGTCTAAATTGGTGTTGACCTGAATCCGAGTTGGACCTGGAAATTTTGAATCTGAACCCGACCTAAGAACAACCTGAACCTGAGTTTAACCTAATAATGTGGTAACCGAGCTCGACCTGCATCTGACTTGATATGAACCCGAACCCGAGATTAACCTGGTAAATAACAGATATTACCCGACATGTTATAAACCTGAACTGTAATTGACTCAACCTGTAAATGACCTGACCTGTTTTTGAATCGATATGATATTTACCTGATTTGGTATTTATCTAACTTGTAATAACTAATAAGTTACGATTGATGAAGTTATGAGATTATGAATTTATTATAGGGTAAACTACTCCAATGACCACCGAATTTTAGGGGCGTACCTATTTTGATCACTGACCTATCGAACTCGTCAATTAGACCATCAAACTTATTAAATTGACCTATTTTGACCACTGCCGTTAAAAACTAACAGACTGGTGAAGGAGGGGTGACGTGGCAGTTAACGAAAATTTTAAAATTACACATTTAGTCTCTGTTATTTATCTGTTATATCAATTTGGTCTAAATTTTACTTTAATTAATTGAAATTAATCATCAAATCGGGTGAAGACACGTGTCATCACCCGATTGAACAATTTACTTTAATTTTTAATTTATTTTTATTTAACATTTAATATTTTTTTATCCACCTGGTTAAAGGAAAATTGAAAAGATTTAAACCTGCAACCACTAGATTAGAAACCCCAGATGTTTACCACTCCTCCAACCCATCTTTAGTGCAATGAATTGCACCATTAAATATATATATATATATATATATATATATATATATATATATATATATATATAAAGACAGTAAATACTAGGGAATAAAAAAAGTAAAAATGGTTGAAAGGGGACTCGAACTTGGATCATTTGGAATGTGTATAATCACACAAATATTTGATTTAATTTAAATATAAAAATTATTAAATATTCAATTTTATAAAATATTCGATTTAAAATATTTGAATTTTTTTCTTTTTCATATTTAATTTAAATTAAACCGATTATTTTTTAAAATCAAATATTTTTATTAAATATTCAATTGTTTTAAATCGAATTTCTTTTCTTTTAAATCAAATATTTTTATTAAATATTCAAATATTTAATTTAAATACTCAATTTTAAAAAAATATTCGATTTAAAATACTCAATTTTATTTAAATAACCGATTTTAAAAAATAGTCGATTTAAAAAAAATAGAAATTCGATTTAAAATATTTGAATATTTAATAAAAATAT
This sequence comes from Hibiscus trionum, assembly GCA_030270665.1. Classification (NCBI taxonomy): domain Eukaryota; kingdom Viridiplantae; phylum Streptophyta; class Magnoliopsida; order Malvales; family Malvaceae; genus Hibiscus; species Hibiscus trionum. The sequence continues at coordinate 62,068,422 of BSYR01000017.1, forward strand.
TCGATTTAATTTAAATTAAATATGAAAAAGAAAAAAATCAAATATTTTAAATTGAATTACTTTTCTTTTAAAACTAAATATTTCTTAAAATGGAATATTTAATAATTTTCATATTTAAATTAAATCGAATGTTTGTGTGATTATACACATCCCAAGTGATCTAAGTTTAAGTCCCCTTTCAACCATTTTTACTTTTTTTATTCCCTAGCATTGACTGCATTAAAGATGGGTTGGAGTAGTGACAAACATCTAGGGTTTCTAACTTAAAGGATGCAAGTTCAATCTATACCAAACTTATCCTACCTCTTTAATTTTCCTTTATTATATTATAGTGTTTGTCACCACCTGGTTGGAGGGAAAAATATATTAAATTAAAAATTAAAATAAATTTTCCAATCGGGTGAAGGCACGTCACCCATCCGTTAAATTTTTAATGACGGTGGTCAAAATAGATCCATTTAATAAGTTTGGTGGTATGATTGACGAGTTCGATAGTTCGATGGTCAAAATAGGTACGCCTCTAAAGTTAGGTGTTCATTGGAGTAGTTTACCCTTTATTATATTATAGTGTGTGTCACCACCTGGTTGGAGGGAAAAATATATTAAATAAAAATAAATTAAAAATTAAAATAAATTGTCCAATCGGGTGAAGACACGTCACCCATCTGTTAATTTTTTAATGGCGGTGGTCAAAATAGGTTCATTTAATAAGTTTGGTGGTCTGATTGACGAGTCCGATAGTTCGGTGGTCAAAATAGGTACGCCCCTAAAGTTCGGTGGTCATTGGAGTAGTTTCCCTTTATTATATTATAGTGTGACAAAATACATCTGCACAATTTAAAGTGCAAGATTAACTATGATCATAAAATTAATATGTTTATTTTTTTAGTTTATAAATTATAGTGTATAATAATATTTAAATTTTTTATTAAATTAATAACTTGAGATTGATAAATTTAAAACAACTTATTAAAATTTAAATTAGTTTGTTAATTATGATCATAAAATTAATAAATTTGTTTTTTGTATTAAGTATGATCATTATATTAATTTTTTAAGGGTAATCTTCACCTGTGGTCCCTTTCGTTTGGGGTTTGTTCTATTTTGGTCACCAAAATTCAAAAAAGATTATTCTAATCACTTACGTTTAAAATCGTTTCTATTTTGGTCCTTTAGCCGTTAGTCTCCGTTACTTAAAAAATTAATTTCTAATTTAAGCCCCAAACTTTCAAAACTTTATTTTCCACCATCTTCCCCAAAAATTATAAAACTGTTGAAAAAAATATATAATTTAAACTTTTCATGAATAGGTACAACTATTCATGAACATATGTTAATGAATGGATGCAACCATTCATCATGAATAGATGTAACCTTTGCATGATGAAAGGGTGCAAAATGAAGAGATGTAATTTTTTGAATAGCCACTAACAAGCCTATATAAAGGATTGTTAGTGATGGAACAAACTATTCCAATTTTGTATTCTTGTAATAACATTCTTACTTCTCTTCCTCTCTAAAAGTCTTACAATTTCTTCCACCTATTTCTAACAAAGTGGTATCAAGAGCTTGGTTCGATAGTTAAAAAAAAGAGAAGAAGATGGCCAACAATGGTATGTTTCCATTTCAAACTCCTCGTCTTACAAAAGACAACTATGAAAATTGGTGTCTCCGTATGAAGGCTTTACTTGGGGCACAAGATGCTTGGGAGATCACTCACAAGGGTTATGAGTCTCCTCAAAACAAAGCGTCGTTGTCACGACAAGAAAAGGAGGCTTTGACGAAAACAAGGATGAAAGATCAACATGCTCTCACCTTCATTCACCAATGTTTGGATGATTCGATGTTTGCAAAAGTGGCAAATGCCAACACCGCAAAGGAAGCATGGGAGATTTTGCAAAATTCTCTCCAAGGAGTTGACAAAGTGAAGAAGGTTCGACTCCAAGTATTACGAGGTGAGTTTGAAACCTTGCGGATGAAGGAATCCGAGTCCATTTCGGATTATTACTCAAGGGTGATGACTATTGTTAATCAAATGAAGAGATATGGAGAAACCATAGAAGATGTTCGTGTGATTGAAAAGATCCTTCGTTCTTTGACTCCAAAGTTTGATTATGTGGTTTGTGTCATTGAGTCAAAATATTTAGACTCTATGACTATTGAAAATGTTATGGGTGATTTGATAAATTAAATAGAAGACAAGAAGAGTCCATTGAACAAGCCCTCAAAGCCAAGGTATTTTTGAAAAATAATCGAGAAGAAAAGAATCAAAAAGGATAAGGACGTGGACGAGGTCGAGGTTATGGCCAACGAGGATGTGGAAGAAGTGATCGTGAAGATCATACATCATCAAAAAACCGAGGAAGATCAAGAGGAAGAGGAAGATTTAATTATCAAAGACCGAATGAAAAGAAGCATGACAAGTCCAATATTGAATGTTATAATTGTCAGAAATTTGGTCATTTTTCTTGGGAGATTGTTGCATCTCTTAGAGTTCAAAAAAGCAACCCATTGTGACTCTTTCCACATGTGAGGCAGAATATGTAACAACAACTTCTTGTACGTGTCATGCTATTTGGCTTAAAAGATTAGTTAAAGAACTTCACTTGCCACAAGAATGGCCTACTAAAATTTGCATCGATAATAAGTCTGCACAAGCACTTGCCAAGAATCCGGTGTTTCATGATCGAAGTAAACATATTGACACCCGATATCATTTTATTAGAGATCATATTGCCAAGAAGGAAGTGGAGCTCAAGTTTGTAAAGACTCAAGATCAAGTTGCAGACATTTTCACAAAACCTCTCAAGTTTGAAGATTTTCGAAGAATGCGTGAAAGCCTTGGTGTGATCAAGAAAAGTTAAAATTAAGAGGGAGTGTTGAAAAAAATATATAATTTAAACTTTTCATGAATAGGTACAACTATTCATGAACATATGTTAATGAATGGATGCAACCATTCATCATGAATAGATGCAACCATTCATCATGAATAGATGTAACCTTTGCATGATGAAAGGGTGCAAAATGAAGAGATGCAATTTTTTGAATAGCCACTAACAAGCCTATATAAAGGATTGTTAGTGATGGAACGAACTATTCCAATTTTGTATTCTTGTAATAACATTCTTACTTCTTGTAACCCCCTCATCCCGGTCTGGACGAAAGGCCGGTCCGAGTGGGTCACACGGGGAAAACCGAAACGAAACCCATTAAGGTTCCCCCTCGGTTAGCAACCCTATTTTTTCATTAATTAATCTTGTCTAAATGCCTTATTGAGTCCTATGTGAAACACGTCAGCGGAGAAACAAACACCATAGCAACGACCAACCAAATCAGCACCTTAAAACAACCCATTTAACCTTTTTAAGCAGGTCGTATCGATACGCCTTCAGAGGGTATCGATACGCCTTGACCAAGGTCAACACCCTATGGTCAACATAAGAAGACCGTATCGATACGGCCCTTGAGCATATCGATACGCCCTTCTCGGTCAACACCACTTGGTCAACTAGGTTGAACCGTATCGATACGCTTGGACACCGTATCGATACGCCATACACTCCACGACTCCCCAGGATTCCAGAGAGTTAGGACCATATCGATGCACCCCACGTATCGATACGCCCAGCCAAAATTTGTGTTCTCTGAGCAAGGCCGTATCGATACAGCCCTTAGGCGTATTGATACGCCCTACACTGTAAATCCACAATTTTTAGCTAAACGACCTCAAACACGACTCTAGATGCAATTCTCGACTCACCTAAGCATATACAAACATGTAAGCACACATATTTAAGCCAAGGGAGTCATTCAAACGTGGACTAAAGCATTCATACATAGCATTCTAGTTAAAGAGCAATTTATGCAATATTGGCATACACAAGAACACAAAAGACCTTAAAGGGAACAAGACATCTTGAAAGGTTTGCACTCATACACAAGGCAACCTAAACATTCTAAAGCATACCATCACACATCAAGACATTCATCATAGTATAACATACTTACAATCCAAAACATCAATCCAAATCAACATCAATCAAATGAGTCACACACGCTCATACAAAGACCTTTGCCACATTGCTAGCTAATACAAAATCGATAACCATACTTGAGCTACAAACTTGGAAGCCCTTCTTGCCTTGCCTCGAGCTAACACCACGCTAATGATCTGCATTGTTGAACATAGAGAGCGTAAGCTATAAGCTTAGTGAGGGTGCTCTAAAACGAAAAACATCAACAATGCAGGGTTCAAGCATGTAATCCTAATCTCACACATATCAAGCATTTGCATAAAGTCGAGTAGACCTAGCTAGTCTTTCAAGTGGCATATATGGTCTCTTAATCCTAGCAAGATTACACATCAATATCAATGATCATGCACCATACCATATATCAAAACCACATATCACCATCATATATCACATTACATAAACAGTTTAATTGGCCACTTTAATTACCCTGATTGTGCGGATTTAAACCTCAACAACACTTTACCTCGGTGGGATTACACTCATCACCGGACCTTGCATGTGCGGGATTCCACTCATCGCCACATGCCCTACGGATGGGATTCCACTCAGCATCCCGTAGAAATATATAAAAAGCTTCCGGTGGAATGTTACATCACCGTACTCCTCCTTGATGACTTAACGCCATCAAGGCCACGTACGTTTTGACTCAATTTGTGTGCACACTATCCTAATGATCGATCATTTACAACCGGTAATTATTTTAGTGCCAATTATCATTATCACAACGCATATCATCAACCACAATACATACTCATCACATATCTACTCATCATGATATATATATGCATGTACCAATTAACCACAACACAAGAGCATAGCTAGATAGCACAATAGAATTTATGGATATCAAAGGTTAAGCTATCAACTCGAATTGAAATAGAAGTGGCCTACCAAGCACACTTTACACACACTACACATACTCGAACCAAACTTGGAAACAAGTTAAGACCACTCACCGCCCTTCCTTAGCAACTCGAAATAGTCCTCATGTGCACCCGGATTCGGTCCCAAAGCTTCCTCAACGTTTCCTCTTGCTTCTAGTCAAACAAAACACATACATTACTTCCAAAATCAATGCTAAACTCAACCATTCACTCACTTTGCTAACACAACTCAAATTCCTCAATTTCTCAAATCACATAATCTCCTAAAATTCCAATTTTCGTGCTCCCCTAAAGACTTGCTGAAAAACCAATTTCCAAACATCCAAATGACTTCCAAATCATCCCAAAACACCCTCATATCATAGGTAGACCAACAGCCCTTCAATTTCAACACAAAACCCACCAAAAACTCAAGTTTTACCACCTTAAAATCTACCTCAAGGACAAGCTACGAATTTTCACCCAAAATCAACAAATTTGATATATGTTACTCATTACAACATAGTTAACTAAAACCCCAACCCAATTTATCAAAACCAAATAGAAAGCCCCTTAAAAATTCAAACTTTAACATAAACCCTAATTTCCAAAACACCATATTTTTGAAATCTAAAGCAAGGTATAGATAGAGATTGAAAAGGAGGTTAAGAAAATGTAATTACCTCTTAAAACGGGGTTGAAATCAAGTAGTAAGATCAATGGAATAGTAACAAGGTTTGAAAGGGTTTAGAAATGGTGGGGGAGCTTTTTAACGTGAAAGTGGGGAGGAAAGAGGGAGGAAGACAACTTTTTTATTAAAGTGGTCTTGCTTTTCAAAACTTTGGGTAAAATTACAACCCTAGTCCCTTCCCTTTTTCCAAAACTCAATTAGGCCATTATTTGAAATTGAAATGTTTTAATTAAGTTTCATTTGACTCGAGCTATAACCCGGCTAACTCCTAGGCCCAAAACACGGGTGTTACAACTCTCTCCCACTTAAGGAATTTCGTCCCCGAAATTACCTGACTGAAAGAGATACGGAAACTGCTTTTCCATATCCTCCTTCCTCTCCCAAGTGGCCTCGTCCACACCTCTACGTCGCCACCGCACCTTTACTAACTCATTCGACCTACCCCTCAACACCTTTCTGTCAGAAGCTAAGATCTCTACTGGCTCTTCTTCATAAGTCAAATCCGGATTCAATTCAATTTCTTCTACGGGCATAACATGTGATGGATCGGACCTATACTTGCGAAGCATCGAAACATGGAACACATCGTGTATCTTCTCTAGCTCGGATGGCAAACGCAACTGATAAGCAACCGGATCAACCCTTTTCACAATCTCATACGGTCCTATGTACCTCGGACTCAATTTCCCTTTTCGGCCAAACCTCATCACTTTCTTCCACAGAGACACTTTCAAGAATACCTTCTCACCCACTAAGAACTCAACTTCCTTCCTCTTCAAATCGGCATAGGACTTCTGCCTATCCGAAGCAGCTTTCAAACGCTCACAAATCAATTTTACCTTGTCGGTTGTCCCCTTGAGCAAATCCGGCATAGGTAACAATTTCTGTTGTAACACCCGTGTTTTGGGGCTAGAAGTTAGTCGGGTTAGTTGGTCCGAGTCGGTAAAATTTATTTTAATCAAATTGACCTTAGTGTGAGCAAATTGAGTTTAGAAAGAAAGGGAGGGATCATTTTGGTAATTTAACCAAAATAAAAATAATGACAACCTTATCATAAGATAAAGTTATCATCTTTCTCATTTTCTTTCTTCTTCACCGTTCATATCTTCTTCAAACTCTCCCAAACCCTCATTACTATTTCCTTTGATTTCTTCCTCAATTCAAGGGCGTTTTTGAAGGTAATTACATATTCGAACTCTCCTCTTCATCCTCTACGTTTACATAGTTTTATATTTCGAAACTACCCACTTTTATGATTTTCAAGTTTAATGAAAATCTGAGTTTTTATTGAGTTTTTCAATTGATTTTGAATTATTGAGATGGGTTTTGAGTTAGTCACCTTAAAATACACATAATATGTTAAAATGAGTAATTTTGGATGAAAATCCGAAATGGGTATTTATGGCCATTTTTGAATAGTCTAAAACTTGAATTTTGGTGAGTTTTAGAGTTAGGTTGAAAGACTGATGATATATGTATGTGAGGAAAGTGTTTTGGGACCATTTAGATGTCATTTGGATGTTCGAAAATGGTATTTTCTGCTGGGTAAAATATGAGTACGAAAATGAGGAGTTTGAAAGGGTTCTTGGCTTGAAATGTTGAGCTTAATGTTTGAATTATGTTCCGGGTTAGTTTCGATGACAAGTTATTGATTTTGGATATTTTGTTGGTGTTTGGGATTGATTAGAATCAAGTTTGGGCATTGGTGAAGCATCGGAAGTGAATCCGGAAAATTGAAGGTTGTTGCTTGCTTGGTCTTGAGCTTGGAAGCTTAGGTGAGTGGTTAAATGTTTTAAGTGGTTTTAAAATGGTTGGTTCGAGTATACGGACTAGGTCGGGCTTGGTAGACCCACCTAGAGTTGGGATTAGTGTGGTAGCCTAATCCTAAACTTGATCTAAAGCCTTTGGATGAACTTAAATGTATGAATGCTTATGTATATTGTATTATACATGTGTGTTGAGGCATGATTGGTATTGCATAAAGCATGCATGGAAATGTGGTTGGTGTATGACGGTGATGTCATGATGAGTACATGCTATGCATGGAAATGGTGTATGACGATGATGTCATGTTGAGTACATGCTATGCATGGAAATGGTGTATGACGGTGATGTCATGTTGAGTACATGCTATGCATGGAAATGGTGTATGACGGTGATGTCATGTTGAGTACATGCTATGCATGGAAATGGTGTATGACGGTGATGTCATGTTGAGTACATGCTATGCATGGAAATGGTGTATGACGGTGATGTCATGTTGAGTACATGCTATGCATGGAAATGGTGTATGACGGTGATGTCATGATGAGTACATGCTATGCATGGAAATGGTGTATGACGGTGATGTCATGTTGAGTACATGTTAGGCATGGAAATTTGGGTTGTGGCTGTTTATATTGAGGAAGTTAGAGCTTGGAGAGCATGACATTTACAGTATAAATTGTTCATGCATCTTATATTGTGGCTCTTGTAAATTCTTGATATGTTTGTGTGATGCTTTGGTTAGACTGTGCTCGGACCCTGCAATGTTGAGGTTTGTTTTTAGAGCTTACCCTCACTAAGCATCATTGCTTATGCTCTCTTTGTTCAACATTGCAGATCCTTAGTTCGTGGGTTACTTGTGCAAGTGGAAGGCTCCAAGTGTGGTTTTTGGCTTAAATTCATCAAGTATGGATTTTCAATGTTAGACATGTAATAGTTTGAGCAATGGGACATGTATATGTTTGAATGATGTTTGATTGAATGCATGCTTGGTGAAGTCTTATCTTGGTGTATAGACTTGTCTTATATTGTTGAAGCGTGCTAAGTATGAATGCTTAGTTTGTGTTGGATTACCGGAATGATTGTGCATCATTTCGTATTGATTAGTGCCTTTAGGTCTTTGTGAAAGCATGCTTTTATGTTTGATTTGCCTTAGGATTGATGTTAGTATGTTGGTTGGGGTTTTTGAGGGATTTAGGGGCCTCCTTGTGCCTTAAATCAGCTCAAACTGCAAGTTCGTAGCAGGGGGTATCGATACCCTTGGTACGGTATCGATACCACCTTCATGATTCAGGCTTTGGGTATCGATACCCATCGGGAGAGTATCGATACCTTTTTGGTGAATGAAGCTACTGCCAATTTCGGTATCGATACCCACCTTAAGGGTATCGATACCGTTGGGGGGAGGGTATCGATACCCCTTTAAGGGTATCAATACCGTTGGGGACGGGTATCAATACCCCCCCTGACGGGTATCAATACTCCCCTGCAGTTAAAGCTTAAAAAAATTGGGCTTGAGATGTCCGTTTGAGTTGAAATTTGGCAGAGAGGCATGAAACATGACTAATTTCATAATGGTAACTTAAAATTTGGTAAAGTCCTTTTAATTTCTAGAATTTACAAATTGGTCCCTAAATTCGTATTTTGTTCAATTGAGTCCCTTATTGTTTCCCGATTGCTGTGATTTTTGAGTATGCTTATCTCAAGTGTATGCCTAGGTTTAATATGCATCTAGACAAGTTTAAAAAGAAAAAAAAAGGGTCGTTAATCAAGGTTGACTTTCGGGTTGACTTTGGTTTTCCCCGTGTAATCTTCGTAGTTCGGGTCAGCCGTCTAGGCCGGGCTACGGGGGTTACATTTGTTGGTATCAGAGCTTAAGGTTTCCGAAACCTTGGGCAGGTAAGTGAAGTAAGTTATGTTTTATGATTGATATGCACGGTGTTTGCTTATCATGTAAGCATGTTGCTTGTTATTCGAGTATTCTGTAATGAATGATTGCTTGTGTGACAAGTATGTTGGTTGTTTGTTTAAAAGCATGTTGCTCGTTCCCCGTGTATGCTGTGATGTGTGATTGTTTGATGGAGAAGGTATGTTGTTTGATCGTATGCATATGTTTGCTTGTTTAGCAAGTATGCCTTGTAATATGCATGATTGAGCATGTATGTGTGTTGAGTTTCTTGAAGCATGTTGAGTAGAGTCCCATTGCTTCTATTACATAGCAAAAAGAGATTTTAAGTGAGGAAATCATACTTGAGCCACTTGGACCTTTTCCTTTGCTAACCCAGTTTGTATGTTAATGTGTTGTTGTTGTTGTTAGTTTATTACTTTTTGGTAAGTTTGAGGCCAAGGCGTGGACTGTGAATCGGTAAGTGGAAAATGTGGGTTCTGAAAATGTGAATGATGTTGAGGGAGTCCATCATCTTGGTTAGGGAGGTATGGTTGTGCCGGAGTTGAGGTACAATTTGGTTGACTGAGTTAGTGTGTATGTGGGTTGGTTCCTGTTGATGAGGAACGATGTGATCGTTCTGGTGTTAGTGGTGAAAGAAGTGACGACCTATGAGTGGGAGTCAGAGTGTTATCGATGATATAGTAGGTAAGCATTTGGTACAGTTTTGAGCTTGTTCCCTTCTGATTGATTCTGAGTCTGCACTTCTGTATATTGTTAGCAAGCATACAAAGTTTGAATGTGCCCAGTGAAGTGTTAGAGGCAAGTATGAGTATCTTAGTTCTTTGAGGCGAAATCAGGGTAAGGGTCTCGTTTGTGTAATCTGAAATTCAGAAATGCTAGTTGGTGATCGTTGGGATTCAGCCTATGGTTTTCATACAAGACAGTCGTTCAGTGTCCGTGAGTGGAAATCAATATGTGTGATTGGGCCAGTGTGCGTCTGAGTTGTCTTCCAGCGAGAAGGAGAGATGAAGTTACTTCCGATATAGTTGAGCCGAGAAGGAAGTCTTGAGCTTTAAATTCGGATTGTTTGGTAGTGGGATGTTTTGAGTCGTCAGGACCGATGTTACAGAACAAGTTCAAGCATGATTGTTTGTGTGCGATTAGAACTGCATTTTGAAGTTTCGAGATGCTCTAAGAATATTCTAGAAGAATCAGATTTTGTTGAAGAACCAGTCTAAAAAGAAGAGGGTCGAAGACTATCAGCTGTGCACAGGTGTAGTTGCAATTTCCACGGATACTTCCTTTTGTGTGAGCATGTAAGAAAATTTGATGTACGTGTTGAGACCTTGGAAGTAGGGACACATATGACTAGACCTTGTGGTGAGATAGTGGTGGTCAGAAAATGTGCAGAAGATGTTGTTGATGGTTCAGGGTTATGTGTATGCAGTAGATGTGAAGTGATCGTCTTCCTGCGTTTTTGATGAACCTTCTGGCAAGGTTTGGCTTGAAAAGCACACCGTTAGTGTATACGTCGAGACAAAGAGAGAGTTGCCTTGAAGTTACAGATTTCTGTGTGACTGTAGTGGTAGGTGAGGAGGTGAACTTCTTGTCGAATGTTGATCCAGCTGTGGAGGTCGAAGATTGATTGAGTTTAGTTGGCAGACTGTTTGGCAGTTGTGATGGATTTGATTTTTTAACGAAGATTAGACCGCAGAAGGTTAAAATGGTTTGTGATTCTTCCTAGAAGTATTTAGAAGAAACGCCCAGTTTGTCTCCTGGCAGAGAAGAAGAGTTTATTATTGATGTCGTCTCCGAGTTTGCTCGTGTTGTAGTTTGCTCGGTATCTCATGGTTTCCGACAGAATTGAGAGTGTTGAAGAATTAACTTCGAGAACTGTTAGGCCTTAGACTCATTAGGCCTAGTACATCATCTTAGAGTATGACAGTACAATTTGTGAAGGAGAAAGAGTGACAGTACGAGAATGTGTATAGATTTCAGACAGTTGAAACAAGTGACAATGAATAATCAGCATCCGTTTCCGAGTGTCAGTGATCTGTAGATCAGTTAGTGTGTGCTTCAGTCTTTTTGAAGATTAACTGGAGATTCGTTTACTACCAGTTGAAAATGAAAAAAAAAATTGAAGTACCGAAGACAGCTTTAGGGGTGAGATGTGATCACCTTGAGTTCTGAGTTATGTCGTTTTGTTTGACTAGTGTATTAGTTACCTTCAAAGAGATGTTGAAAAGAATAATTCCCGAGTTTTTTTTTTTGATCGGTGGTAGTAGTTCTCGTAGATGATACATGGGTATGTTCATGTACCAAAGAAGATCATGACAAGCTATGAAGTTAGTGGGGTACCACCTTTTAGAAAATCAGCTGTATGTCAAGTTACGCAACGTGAACTTCGAGTTAATGAAGATGTTCTCCTAGGACATGCAGATCAGCCGAGTGCATTAGAGTAAATCCTAACTATGCAGAAGAAGATGTGAGTTGGAAGAAACTGAAGACTGTGACAGATTGCTACATAAGAATGTCCAGTTGTGTGGCCAGATGCGAGACAACGAACCCTTGAGGAACCGAAAGAAACTTTGAAGAGAGCTTCGACCTTGATCCGAAAAAAAAAAAATTGAACCATAGTGATGCGTTGCATGTAGTGTTAGGTTGTATGCTTATGCAAGACAGAAGATTGTGGCTTGTTCATCGAGATAGTGGGAAGACCGTGAAAAGAGTTATCCGGTATGAGACATAGAGTTAACTACAGTTGTAATTGCCTCGAAGATTTGGAGACAAGCTTGTGTGGTAAGAAATGTACAGTGTGTATGTACATATCATCAGAACCTGAAATATTTGAAGACTTAGGAAGGGTAGAAACTTGAACAACATGAGTTGTTAGAATTGCTTGAAAACTGCAATATTGAGATTGGGTACTATCTGAAGAGAGTCTACGTGGTAACCGATGTTCCGAGTTATTTTGTTGTCAGATTTGTGGTTGAGTTTCGAGATGTAATTGTCGAATTCAGTTTATCGAATGATAACAGTTTTGTGGCTGAATTACATGTTAAACCTAATTTGAGTCAGATACTTGAAGAGAAACAGTTGCAAGACAGGTTCTTGGCACCTCACGTGCAAGACATAACAGAAGAAAGACCTTCAGAATACAGCTTCAGAGATGATAAAGTTTTGCTTTTTAGAGACAGAATAGTTGTGCCGATTGACATAGTGTTTGGAGATGTATTGTTTTGGCCGAAACACACGACAGTTCATTTGCGTTGTATATGAGTAGTGTGAATACGTACTGTGGGTTGAAGATGAATACTTCGGGATTGAGATGATGTGTGATGTGGTTCAGCATGAGGGAAAGTGTATAATTTGCCAGCATGTCAAGACCGAACGTCAATTTTCTTCTAGTTTGTTGCATCCGTGGAAGGTTATTAATGGAAGTGAGTAATAGAGATCCGGGGTTCCAACTAGATTACTTTTGAAGGTGTCTGCATATTGTTTGGTTACCTGTTAAAGTCAGATGGTCAGTTAGAGAAAGTTATGGGTCGAGTATTCAAGAAATGTGAAATGAGATTGTTGAATCGGGCTAGTCCTGTTGTTTATCTGTTACGGTTACCACCAGAGTTAGACAGAGGGTTGTGATGTGTCTGTGTATCTACAATTCGGAAGTGTGAGTCAGATTTGTTCTGTGCTATGTTTGTTGAAGAGATTGAGTTGAGTTTGAAATTTGCGTGGAACGAAGAATCAATTGAGATCTTGGTGTTAGATAGCTGTTGTTGCGTGGTAAGTCTACGAGTTGACTAGTATGTTGTGGTGAGAAGGAAAGTGCGGATGAGCATGTTTCAGTGACTCTTCATGTTCGATGAATTTCGAGGACGAAATTTCCTTAAGTGGGGGAGAGTTGTAACACCCGTGTTTTGGGGCTAGAAGTTAGTCGGGTTAGTTGGTCCGAGTCGGTAAAATTTATTTTAATCAAATTGACCTTAGTGTGAGCAAATTGAGTTTAGAAAGAAAGGGAGGGATCATTTTGGTAATTTAACCAAAATAAAAATAATGACAACCTTATCATAAGATAAAGTTATCATCTTTCTCATTTTCTTTCTTCTTCACCGTTCATATCTTCTTCAAACTCTCCCAAACCCTCATTACTATTTCCTTTGATTTCTTCCTCAATTCAAGGGCGTTTTTGAAGGTAATTACATATTCGAACTCTCCTCTTCATCCTCTACGTTTACATAGTTTTATATTTCGAAACTACCCACTTTTATGATTTTCAAGTTTAATGAAAATCTGAGTTTTTATTGAGTTTTTCAATTGATTTTGAATTATTGAGATGGGTTTTGAGTTAGTCACCTTAAAATACACATAATATGTTAAAATGAGTAATTTTGGATGAAAATCCGAAATGGGTATTTATGGCCATTTTTGAATAGTCTAAAACTTGAATTTTGGTGAGTTTTAGAGTTAGGTTGAAAGACTGATGATATATGTATGTGAGGAAAGTGTTTTGGGACCATTTAGATGTCATTTGGATGTTCGAAAATGGTATTTTCTGCTGGGTAAAATATGAGTACGAAAATGAGGAGTTTGAAAGGGTTCTTGGCTTGAAATGTTGAGCTTAATGTTTGAATTATGTTCCGGGTTAGTTTCGATGACAAGTTATTGATTTTGGATATTTTGTTGGTGTTTGGGATTGATTAGAATCAAGTTTGGGCATTGGTGAAGCATCGGAAGTGAATCCGGAAAATTGAAGGTTGTTGCTTGCTTGGTCTTGAGCTTGGAAGCTTAGGTGAGTGGTTAAATGTTTTAAGTGGTTTTAAAATGGTTGGTTCGAGTATACGGACTAGGTCGGGCTTGGTAGACCCACCTAGAGTTGGGATTAGTGTGGTAGCCTAATCCTAAACTTGATCTAAAGCCTTTGGATGAACTTAAATGTATGAATGCTTATGTATATTGTATTATACATGTGTGTTGAGGCATGATTGGTATTGCATAAAGCATGCATGGAAATGTGGTTGGTGTATGACGGTGATGTCATGATGAGTACATGCTATGCATGGAAATGGTGTATGACGATGATGTCATGTTGAGTACATGCTATGCATGGAAATGGTGTATGACGGTGATGTCATGTTGAGTACATGCTATGCATGGAAATGGTGTATGACGGTGATGTCATGTTGAGTACATGCTATGCATGGAAATGGTGTATGACGGTGATGTCATGTTGAGTACATGCTATGCATGGAAATGGTGTATGACGGTGATGTCATGTTGAGTACATGCTATGCATGGAAATGGTGTATGACGGTGATGTCATGATGAGTACATGCTATGCATGGAAATGGTGTATGACGGTGATGTCATGTTGAGTACATGTTAGGCATGGAAATTTGGGTTGTGGCTGTTTATATTGAGGAAGTTAGAGCTTGGAGAGCATGACATTTACAGTATAAATTGTTCATGCATCTTATATTGTGGCTCTTGTAAATTCTTGATATGTTTGTGTGATGCTTTGGTTAGACTGTGCTCGGACCCTGCAATGTTGAGGTTTGTTTTTAGAGCTTACCCTCACTAAGCATCATTGCTTATTCTCTCTTTGTTCAACATTGCAGATCCTTAGTTCGTGGGTTACTTGTGCAAGTGGAAGGCTCCAAGTGTGGTTTTTGGCTTAAATTCATCAAGTATGGATTTTCAATGTTAGACATGTAATAGTTTGAGCAATGGGACATGTATATGTTTGAATGATGTTTGATTGAATGCATGCTTGGTGAAGTCTTATCTTGGTGTATAGACTTGTCTTATATTGTTGAAGCGTGCTAAGTATGAATGCTTAGTTTGTGTTGGATTACCGGAATGATTGTGCATCATTTCGTATTGATTAGTGCCTTTAGGTCTTTGTGAAAGCATGCTTTTATGTTTGATTTGCCTTAGGATTGATGTTAGTATGTTGGTTGGGGTTTTTGAGGGATTTAGGGGCCTCCTTGTGCCTTAAATCAGCTCAAACTGCAAGTTCGTAGTAGGGGGTATCGATACCCTTGGTACGGTATCGATACCACCTTCATGATTCAGGCTTTGGGTATCGATACCCATCGGGAGAGTATCGATACCTTTTTGGTGAATGAAGCTACTGCCAATTTCGGTATCGATACCCACCTTAAGGGTATCGATACCGTTGGGGGGAGGGTATCGATACCCCTTTAAGGGTATCAATACCGTTGGGGACGGGTATCAATACCCCCCCTGACGGGTATCAATACTCCCCTGCAGTTAAAGCTTAAAAAAATTGGGCTTGAGATGTCCGTTTGAGTTGAAATTTGGCAGAGAGGCATGAAACATGACTAATTTCATAATGGTAACTTAAAATTTGGTAAAGTCCTCTTAATTTCTAGAATTTACAAATTGGTCCCTAAATTCGTATTTTGTTCAATTGAGTCCCTTATTGTTTCCCGATTGCTGTGATTTTTGAGTATGCTTATCTCAAGTGTATGCCTAGGTTTAATGTGCATCTAGACAAGTTTAAAAAGAAAAAAAAAGGGTCGTTAATCAAGGTTGACTTTCGGGTTGACTTTGGTTTTCCCCGTGTAATCTTCGTAGTTCGGGTCAGCCGTCTAGGCCGGGCTACGGGGGTTACATCTGTCCTACTTCGGCCCAACACACTGGAGTTCTACACTTCCGGCCATACAAGGCCTCATACGGAGCCATCTGAATGCTCGACTGAAAACTGTTATTATACGCAAATTCTACTAGAGGCAAATGCTTCTCCCAAGTACCCTGAAAGTCAATGATACAACATCGCAACATATCCTCTAAGATCTGAATAACCCTCTCTGATTGACCATCTGACTGAGGATGATAAGAAGTGCTGAAGTTCAAACGGGTACCCAAAGCTGTATGCAGACACTCCCAAAATCTAGAAGTAAACCGCGGATCTCTATCTGATACAATGGACTTCGGCACACCATGCAGCCTAACTATCTCACCAATGTACAAATCGGCCAATCTATCTAAAGTGTAAGTAGTGTTGACTGCCAAGAAGTGAGCACACTTCGTAAATCGATCCACTATCACCCAAACTGAGTTCTTCTTTGTAGGAGTCAAAGGCAAACCAGAAACAAAATCCATGGTGATGTTCTCCCACTTCCATTCTGGAATTCTCAACGGCTGTAACAAACCTGAGGGAACCTGATGTTCCGCCTTCACTCTCTGACACACTAAACACTTACTCACAAAGTCGGCTACATCTCTCTTCAAGCCAACCCAAAAGTACTCATTCTTCAAATCACGGTACATCTTCGTACTTCCAGGATGCATAGCAAACGGACTACTGTGGGCTTCAGTCAAAATCGTACGTCTCAAATCACTGTCTTCAGGCACAACTATTCTGTCTTTGAAACATAGAACCCCATCAGAACTGAAACTGTAGTCTAAAGATCTACCCTCGGCTATATCTTGCACGTGAGGTGCCAAAGATCTATCTAAAAGTTGTTTCTCTCGAATCAACTGACCTAGAGTAGGTCTAACCTGAAGCTCGGCTACTAAGCCACCATCTCCAGACAAACTCAATCTAGCAGACATAGCTCTCAAGTCTACGGCCATCTTCCTACTCAAAGCATCGGCCACTACATTGGCCTTACCCGGATGGTACTCAATAGTAAGATCATAGTCCTTTAGCAACTCTAACCACCTACGCTGTCTGAGATTCAAATCTCGCTGAGTCATAATGTATTTCAAACTCTTGTGATCGGTGTACACTGTGCATTTCTCACCATACAAATAGTGCCTCCAAATCTTCAGAGCAAACACAACTGCAGCTAACTCTATGTCATGGGTCGGATAGTTGCGCTCATGGGTCTTCAGCTGTCTTGAGGCATAAGCCACTACTCTTTTGTCTTGCATCAGAACACATCCTAACCCTACATAAGAAGCATCACTGTAGACTACATAGTCCTTCCCGGACTCAGGCTTAATCAAAATCGGAGCTTGGGTCAAAGCTTCTTTCAATTTCTCAAAGGCTCTCTGTCTTGCATCTGTCTACTCAAACTGAACACTCTTCTGAAGTAACTGTGTCAAAGGAGTGGCTAACTTAGAGAAACCTTCTACAAATCTTCTATAGTATCCGGCTAAGCCTAGGAAGCTACGTACCTCTGTCACAGACTTCGGTTGCTTCCACTCAACAATGGCTTCAATCTTCTTCGGATCAACTCTAATGCCTTCAGCTGACACTACATGTCCTAAGAAGTCTACCTCACGGATCCAGAACTCACACTTGCTGAGCTTCGCATACAACTGATGGTCTAGCAAAGTCTTCAAGACAAGTCTTAAGTGTCGGTCATGGTCTTCTTCAGTTCGCGAGTACACCAAAATGTCATCAATAAACACAACTACAAACTGATCTAGATACTGGTGAAAAATCCTATTCATCATGTCCATGAAAGCTGCCGGTGCATTAGTCAACCCAAAAGGAATGACTAAAAACTCATAATGACCATATCTAGTCCTAAAGGCCGTCTTCGGTACATCGACCTCCCTTACCTTTAGCTGGTAGTAACCTGATCTCAAATCAATCTTCAAAAAGACGGATGCTCCTCTCAACTGATCAAACAAGTCATCGATTCTAGGCAACGGATATTTGTTCTTCACTGTCAACTGATTTAACTGTCTATAATCTATGCACATTCTCATACTTCCATCTTTCTTCTTCACAAACAACACTGGTGCACCCCAAGGTGAAGAACTAGGTCGAATAAAACCTCTATCTGTCAATTCTTGCAACTGAGTCTTCAACTCTTTCAGTTCTTTCGGTGCCATACGATACGGAGCAATCGAAACAGGAGCTGAATCAGAATAAGTCTCAATGCTGAACTCTACCTCTCTGTCCGGTGGTAACCCTGGCAATTCTCCCGGAAACACACTAGGAAAATCACATACTGTACGGATGTCCTGAGGTCTAACCTCACTCATGTTAGGGTTCATCACATACGCTAAGTATGCTTCACACCCTAACTCAACTAATCTCTTAGCCTCTAACACTGAAACCACATTGGATAAGAACTTCACATTCTCACCCACCACCACAATCTCATAATCATCTGTGAGCTTCAAAGAAATCCGCTTAGTTTCAAAATCTATCCTAGCCCTATGCTCCGTGAGCCAATCCATACCCAGAATCACATCAAAACCATAGAAGGGAAGTTCCATCATATCCACTGGAAACATATGCCCCTGAACCATCAACGGACACCTTCGATACATCTTCCTAACCACTACCGTGTCCCTAAAAGAACTAGTAACACTAACTCCTACCTCTAACAACTCACAAGGCAAATTCAAGGACTGTGCATGCTCACTCAATATGTACGAATGTGTAGACCCAGAGTCAATCAAAGAAAGCAAACCCAAAGACTGTATCGAGAAGTTACCTGCGATCACATCGGTGTCATGCTGCTCCCCGCGCTGAGCGTAAACCCTAGCCTGTCCTCCGCCCTCCGGCTGGACTGCAACTACATGAGCTAAATTTCTCTGACCATCGTTCCTTGGCTGGAAATTACCTCTACCGCGCCCGCGGCCTCTCTGGAAGTCGTTGGCTCTAGCAGGAGCCTGAGCTGGTGCCTGTCCCACCTGATGTGGACAGTCACGTCTAATGTGGTCTCTAGCGCCACAACTCCAACAAGAATGGTAGTTCCCCCAACACTCACCGGTGTGGTTCCTCCCGCAAGTAGCACATGTGGGCAACTTCCCACCAGCTCTCTGACCCTGATGGCCCTTACCGTGGTTGCCGCCACCAAGCCTATGATCATACTGATGTCTGTTGTCTCGATGCCTCTTGGCATCACCTCTATCGAAGTTGCTGGACCTCTTACCCGAACCAGATCCACCTGACCGCCGGGTCAAACTCAAAATGTGCTCCAAGTCCTTGGCCCTCGAGACCAAGACATCGAAATCAGTGTAGTCTGAAGCTAGAGTATAAGTCTTGATTTCTTCATTCAGCCCATAACGGAAGCGGTTACAACGCTCCACCTCAGTAGGTACAAGCTCGGGTGCATACTGACTTAGTCTAACAAATCTGATCTCATAATCGGTCACAGACATACTCCCCTGAAGCAATGCCATAAACTCTCTCTTCCTCTCATCGAGGTATCGCGGACCCAAATACTTCTTCCGGAACGCTGTCTCAAAGAACTCCCATGTAATCTCGGCCTCATACATCCCTGAAGTAACGGTGACCCACCAGGTGTAGGCATCACCCTGAAGTAGCGACTCAACGCATCCCAACTTGCGCTCACCAGTGCATCCCATCTGAGCAAGAATACGGACAGTCTTCTCAAACCATAGCTCTGACCTCTCCGGAGTAGCACCCCTAAACTCTTCGGCCCCAAGGCCCCGAAGTCTCTCTAATGGCAACCCGGTGCCCTCACCCTGATGATGTGCTACCTGACCTCCGGCTACAGCAGCCTGAAACGCCCCGGCTATCGCTTGAACCAATGGAGCTAAGTCAATCCCGGCCGGTCCTTGGCCACCTTGGCCTCCTTGTGGTCCCTCTCTTTCGGCCCCGGTCTCACCTCCCACTCCCGGTGGAGGAGGGGGTGGTGGAGGTGGTGGAGGAGCTCCAACTCCAACCACAGGCTCTCCCACTTGGGCCTCAACCCTAACTACTGGCTCTACTCCTGGAGCCTCTGCCCGTGGTTCCGGTCGAACCATCCTAGGCCTCCCACGTGGTCTCATGGTTCAACTAGCAAGGTAAACTACAACAAGAAACAAATAAGGATTACGTTAGTCAAGGCAAGGGTCCAATAGTGCTCAAGTACTCCTCTTCCCAAAAATCTTTTTTAAATTAAGTAATAGTAGCAATGGGCACACACTCACACCAGACACGACAATTCATGCTTCAAAACAGCATACAATCAAGCAAACATCAAGGATTCATGGCAAAGCAAGCATCGAACATCATAAGCATTTAACACATTAAGCTTACCTCACTTACCTGCCCAAGGTCTCGGTAACCTCAGGCTCTGATACCAACAAATGTAACCCCCTCATCCCGGTCTGGACAAAAGGCCGGTCCGAGTGGGTCACACGGGGAAAACCGAAGCGAAACCCATTAAGGTTCCCCCTCGGTTAGCAACCCTATTTTTTTTATTAATTAATCTTGTCTAAATGCCTTATTGAGTCCTATGTGAAACACGTCAGCGGAGAAACAAACACCATAGCAACGACCAACCAAATCAGCACCTTAAAACAACCCATTTAACCTTTTTAAGCAGGTCGTATCGATACGCCTTCAGAGGGTATCGATACGCCTTGACCAAGGTCAACACCCTATGGTCAACATAAGAAGACCGTATCGATACGGCCCTTGAGCGTATCGATACGCCCTTCTCGGTCAACACCACTTGGTCAACTAGGTTGAACCGTATCGATACGCTTGGACACCGTATCGATACGCCATACACTCCACGACTCCCCAGGATTCCAGAGAGTTGGGACCTTATCGATGCACCCCACGTATCGATACGCCCAGCCAAAATTTGTGTTCTCTGAGCAAGGCCGTATCGATACAGCCCTTAGGCGTATCGATACGCCCTGCACTGTAAATCCACAATTTTTAGCTAAACGACCTCAAACACGACTCTAGATGCAATTCTCGACTCACCTAAGCATATACAAACATGTAAGCACACATATTTAAGCCAAGGGAGTCATTCAAACGTGGACTAAAGCATTCATACATAGCATTCTAGTTAAAGAGCAATTTATGCAATATTGGCATACACAAGAACACAAAAGACCTTAAAGGGAACAAGACATCTTGAAAGGTTTGCACTCATACACAAGGCAACCTAAACATTCTAAAGCATACCATCACACATCAAGACATTCATCATAGTATAACATACTTACAATCCAAAACATCAATCCAAATCAACATCAATCAAATGAGTCACACACGCTCATACAAAGACCTTTGCCACATTGCTAGCTAATACAAAATCGATAACCATACTTGAGCTACAAACTTGGAAGCCCTTCTTGCCTTGCCTCGAGCTAACACCACGCTAATGATCTGCATTGTTGAACATAGAGAGCGTAAGCTATAAGCTTAGTGAGGGTGCTCTAAAACGAAAAACATCAACAATGCAGGGTTCAAGCATGTAATCCTAATCTCACACATATCAAGCATTTGCATAAAGTCGAGTAGACCTAGCTAGTCTTTCAAGTGGCATATATGGTCTCTTAATCCTAGCAAGATTACACATCAATATCAATGATCATGCACCATACCATATATCAAAACCACACATCACCATCATATATCACATTACATAAACAGTTTAATTGGCCACTTTAATTACCCCGATTGTGCGGATTTAAACCTCAACAACACTTTACCTCGGTGGGATTACACTCATCACCGGACCTTGCATGTGCGGGATTCCACTCATCGCCACATGCCCTACGGATGGGATTCCACTCATCATCCCGTAGAAATATATAAAAAGCTTCCGGTGGAATGTTACATCACCGTACTCCTCCTTGATGACTTAACGCCATCAAGGCCACGTACGTTTTGACTCAATTTGTGTGCATACTATCCTAATGATCGATCATTTACAACCGGTAATTATTTTAGTGCCAATTATCATTATCACAACGCATATCATCAACCACAATACATACTCATCACATATCTACTCATCATGATATATATATGCATGTACCAATTAACCACAACACAAGAGCATAGCTAGATAGCACAATAGCATTTATGGATATCAAAGGTTAAGCTATCAACTCGAATTGAAATAGAAGTGGCCTACCAAGCACACTTTACACACACTACACATACTCGAACCAAACTTGGAAACAAGTTAAGACCACTCACCGCCCTTCCTTAGCAACTCGAAATAGTCCTCCTGTGCACCCGGATTCGGTCCCAAAGCTTCCTCAACGTTTCCTCTTGCTTCTAGTCAAACAAAACACATACATTACTTCCAAAATCAATGCTAAACTCAACCATTCACTCACTTTGCTAACACAACTCAAATTCCTCAATTTCTCAAATCACATAATCTCCTAAAATTCCAATTTTCGTGCTCCCCTAAAGACTTGCTGAAAAACCAATTTCCAAACATCCAAATGACTTCCAAATCATCCCAAAACACCCTCATATCATAGGTAGACCAACAGCCCTTCAATTTCAACACAAAACCCACCAAAAACTCAAGTTTTACCACCTTAAAATCTACCTCAAGGACAAGCTACGAATTTTCACCCAAAATCAACAAATTTGATATATGTTACTCATTACAACATAGTTAACTAAAACCCCAACCCAATTTATCAAAACCAAATAGAAAGCCCCTTAAAAATTCAAACTTTAACATAAACCCTAATTTCCAAAACACCATATTTTTGAAATATAAAGCAAGGGATAGATAGAGATTGAAAAGGAGGTTAAGAAAATGTAATTACCTCTTAAAACGGGGTTGAAATCAAGTAGTAAGATCAATGGAATAGTAACAAGGTTTGAAAGGGTTTAGAAATGGTGGGGGAGCTTTTTAACGTGAAAGTGGGGAGGAAAGAGGGAGGAAGACAACTTTTTTATTAAAGTGGTTTTGCTTTTCAAAACTTTGGGTAAAATTACAACCCTAGTCCCTTCCCTTTTTCCAAAACTCAATTAGGCCATTATTTGAAATTGAAATGTTTTAATTAAGTTTCATTTGACTCGAGCTATAACCCGGCTAACTCCTAGGCCCAAAACACGGGTGTTACACTTCTCTTCCTCTCTAAAAGTCTTACAATTTCTTCCACCTATTTCTAACAAAAACTAAAACCCCAAAAATTAAATCAATGGCTATAACTCAGTGTAGCCAATTGAAAATTAGTCCTTGCTCATTGTTTCACAGTGCCAAGTCACAACCCATCGAGCCCACTCAACCATCTGAAGTACAAATGAAGAATACTCACAGTCACCCTCCTTGTATCTCCAGTGAGCTGCAAAGCCAAACTCGACCTGCAAATGCATCTCCTTTGTTCGAATTTGAACTTCAAGTGTAATTTCACCTTCACTCATCACCACCGTGTGCAAGGACTGATACCTGCAGGTTCGAACGAAGTTAGAAAGGAAATTTTTGCATTTTTTCATATTCCATCTAAGAAAGATGCCCAAAACATGTTAGGATATAATATACCCGTTGAATTTAGGGTAGCTTATATAGTCCTTCAGCTTTCCAGGCACTTCAAACCACAACTGTTGAACGACTCTCAAAGCCTCGTAACAATCTTCTTCATTTTCAACAATGACTCGTAGTCTATGAATATCATAGATTTCATCCATTGTCAACTTTTTCCTGCAAAAAAATACAAGATAATATCTTGTGTCAACAATGGCCTACTTCTTCACCCTTTTCTTAATCAATTGTCATGCGTAGGAGTGAATGTGCATGTGTGTATGAAAAAGAGAGGAAGATAGAAAAATAGCCCAGGAAATCGAAAACCGGTATGCATTTACCCCAAGTGAATGAGCAATCTCGGTATCCTCATGGTAAATTATACATAAAACAAAGCAACAATCATACCCTTTTCTTTTCTTTTCTAAAGATTGAAATCAGTAACAATAAAAATAAATTTATCAGTTAGACAATACCAGGAAATGATGGTAATTATCATCTGCAATATCTCCATTATCATTGTTTTTAATTTTTCCTAAAAGACATTTGATCAAATAGTTAAGCTTCAGATATGTGCTAAACTCCAGCATCCAGGTGTCTACAATCTCAAAATCTGTTGTTTACTAGAAATATGACTGAAAACATCCCATTTGCTTAGCCCTTTACCATCTTAAAGATATCCTCCTTCAACCTATATACCATGAAAAACCAGACGTGAAAATCATACAACTTAAACAGACAAACAAACTGCACACTCATTAATTAGAATACAATACCTTTGAAAGATAGCAATATGCCGCTTGAGCCTTGCCTACGAATTTCCGGTTGTGTGATTTTCTATGTTCTTTTTGTGCAGTGAATTTATAGGGGAGGGGAGGCAAAGATTAGGGTTTTGAATTAATTTTATGGGGTTTTAGTTTTATAATTTTTGGGGAAGATGGTAAAAAATAAAATTTTAAAAGTTTGAGCGTTAAATTAGAAACTAATTTTTTTTAAGTAACGGAGACTAACGGCCAAGGAACCAAAATAGAAACGATTCCAAATGTAAGTGACCAGAATAATCTTTTTTGAATTCTGGTGACCAAAATAGAACACACCCTAAACAAAAGGGACCACTGGTGAAAATTACCCATTTTTTAATTATAACCATTAAATTAATTTTATTAAATGATTCATTTGTTTATTATTGACTTAATCATTATAAATAGGCGACTTTAAATATCAATAAGTTTAATTATTATTTTGATGTAATAATTAATGAATAATTTAAATAT
This sequence comes from Hibiscus trionum, assembly GCA_030270665.1. Classification (NCBI taxonomy): domain Eukaryota; kingdom Viridiplantae; phylum Streptophyta; class Magnoliopsida; order Malvales; family Malvaceae; genus Hibiscus; species Hibiscus trionum. The sequence continues at coordinate 62,093,110 of BSYR01000017.1, forward strand.
AATTTAACTTAAATTATATATATTTGAACATGATTGTACATTTGTACAATTGTACTTATTATAAATTGGTAATATCAAATGATCAAAACGTGAGATTGATAAATTTAATAACTTCACAAATTCTGAAAAATTAACAGTCTAACATAATTTATAAATGTAAAAATTAATTCAACTAAATAAAATTATGTTAAAATTTAAGCTCACGAATCTTATAAAAAAATTTACAAAAATTTATAAATGTACATTATAATAATGGTTTGCACTTATCAACATTTTAAAATCATTTTGTATAATCTAATGTATAATATAATAAAATTAATAATAACAAATTAATCATTTAACAAAAAAATTTAAATAAATGAATTAATAATTTAAAGTTATTATTATCAGTGGTATTTATTAAATTTATAAATACTAAAACTACCAAAATTTATTAATAATGGGTTATTTTGTGGGTTTAGTATTTAGAATCTAAGGTTTAAGGTTTATAATTTAGGTTATTTTTTGTTTTTACAATGCTATAATATTTAGGGTTTATGGTTATTGGTACATGAGATTAATTTTGATTCTTTAAGGTTTATGTTTTAGGGTTTAGTGTTAATGGTTTAGTTTAAGGTATTGGTTTATGAGATTAGTTCTGATTCCTTAAGGTTTATGATTTATAGTTTAATAGTAACAGTTTGTGGTTTATGGTTTAGTTTAGTGGTATTGGTTTATGAGATTAATTTTGATTCCTTAAGGTTCATGGTTTAGTTTAGTATTTAGTTAAGGGTTGTTGGTTTATGTGATTAATTTTGATTCTTTAAGGTTTAGGGTTTAGTATCAATGTTTTATGGTTTAGCCTAAGGTTATTAGTTTATGAAATTAATTTTGATTCTTTATGGTTTTGTGGTTTTGTGTTTAGTATTAATGGTTTATAGTTTAGTTTAGGATTATTGGTTTACGAGATTAATTCCGATTTAATTTGCTAATTTGTGCATTTGATTTTGATTAGATATTTAAATCAAAGCTTCATGTGTACAATTGAACTAAATTAAAGTATCAACTTTCATGTGTACAATTACATGTTTACATTCAATCAAATTTGTGTATAATTATATTAAAACAAAGTTTATATGGTATAACAATAATAATAATGTCTTAATTGAATTAACTTATTAAACTTAGAATCTAATTGAGCTAAATTATAATCCCGACTAATTTTTAACGCAAATGGAGAGCACCGTAGGCTAGATGAAACAAAAAGCCACCGGAAACAGATATCGACGATCAGACGCCAATGAAGGTTACAAGTTTGACTCGAGAGGGAGGGCAGGAGTGACAGTCTTCATCAACCATGTGAGTAAAACAATTCATAGGAAAACCCTTGGGGAAGTTTTTGCACGGTATGGTAGAGTCACGGATGTGTATTTCACATATAACAACCAGAAAATGAGATTCAGGAGAGATACATTCGCATTTATAAGATTCGCGTCCAAAGATGAGGCTCTGCGCGCGGTTGAACTTGGAAGCAATAGGGTGATGGATGGGCTTCGTATAATGTTTTTCTTGGAAAGATTCAACCCTGGAACAAAAAGAGAAGGGGATGAGAAGTCTACAGTGAACTTGTCTAAGCAGGTTTCTAATGTTACAGACAGCAGGTCCTTTAGAGAAGTGCTGATGAAGGGTTTAGTTCATTCTAAAGACTACTCGAAGGGGAAGACAAAGGCTGCCCAAATTACCAAGAGTAGCTCAAAGGAGGCTCAAGAGACACCTGTGTGTGATCCGTTCATTTCAACATTCCGGAAGAGAAAACGAAATGGATTAAACACTGCCTTGTCAGCCAGATCAAAGGGATGTATGACGTTAATTTCGTGCAACAAGTGCTCATATCCGAGGGCTTTAGAGTCAAGGTTAGTGCATGGTCTGGATTCTATGCAATCATCCAATTTGAGGGAGAGGAACAGCTCCCAATATTTCTGGATATGAAAGAACAATTGATTCAAACTTGGTTTGAAGATATAGATACCATAGTAAACTTTCAGTCAAGCCTCAAGCACAGGATTTGGGTGATCCTGGAGAACGTTCCGTTAGTGGCATGGGATGCTAATACCTTGAAAACAATTGCAAGTAGATGGGGAGATGTTACTAAGGTGGACGATGATGTTATTCAAAGAATTCGTTTCGATAGCGCGAGAGTACTGGTCGGAGTGAAGAACAGATCAGATGTTCCTCCGTTCATTAATCTGTTCATAAACGGGGCAAGCTATTGTATACAGGTTACAACAAAAGACTATGACGATGATAAATGTTGGATTGATACAGACATGTCGGTTTCCATTCCTGACGAGAAGTCAGAGGGTCGTAGTGATGAGTTGGTAAATGCTTGTAGTAAAAAGGCGTCGCATAACCAGGTCCATGAGACGGCTGGGTGTATTTCCGAAAATGAGGGTATCCATAATTATGGTGGGTACACGAGGACAGAGAACTTTAACACTGAAAGTGGGCCCCCCCAAAGCACAAGGCGGCTGCTATAAAAAACTAGATTTGAAGTCTGACATTTCTGCAGAAAGGGGTCTAAAGTTGGCTGCTATTCACAACAAGGACTCTAATTCATCCGCGGGTTTAATTGATGTCCCATTAAAGAGCACGACGACTTCTCCAAGGTCTTCATCGGGCTCGAGTGAGTATAGCAGCCCAAGAGTGGATATGGAATCTGGGATGGTCATGTTAAGGCCTAGGGTAATAAGATATTCTAAAGGGCTGAGCCCATTATCTTTTAGATCCAGGCTGGAATTGTTACAAAAATGGGCTGCCAATAATCATTTCTCGGGTTCATATCAACAAAGAATGTTAGTGCCAAACGGGTCTAAAAGGGAGGCTATTTTAGGTGATAAGAATCAAACAAAGTGTGGCCCACCTCAAATGGTTATTGAAACGAGCGTTTTGAAGAAAGTGGAGGGATGCGCACCAGTTTTGCCACAAGACTCTACCTAGCAAAATGAAGGGGATCTGTTGGAAGCGAAGACAGTCGTGGCGGTGTGCAGTTCTTTAGGACTTCAATTCGCGGCTGAGGAGGATGAAATTGTTCGAAGGTTGGTAGCGGTGGAAGGGAACAGGAACGGGTCGATGTAGGGGTGCTCCAATGGCTCTAATTCAGGGTGAGTTTCGTTACAATACTTTATGAATCCAAATATCCTAATGTCTTGGAATGTGCGTGGATTGGGTAACCATACCAAAAAAGCCTCAGTCAGGAATATGGTTCAAAAGGTGAATCCGATGTTTTTGTTCATACAAGAATCTAAAAAGGAACTAGTTAACGAGAAGCTGATTTCCCATATTAGTGGGCGGAATCACAGCATGTCATTCATCTTTGCTTCTTCTGATGGAGCCTCGGGAGGAATTATTTCTTGTTGGAATGAATTGTATTTTTCAGTTCAAAGGAGTGTTACGCATAGCAGGTATATTGTATTGATTGGGAAATTTGCGGTCACAGAACAGGTGTGTGCGTTAGTTAATATTTATGCCCTGAACAATCATTCAGATAGACGAGAGCTGTGGAATGAGCTTAGAAGTGTTTTGGAGAAGTTAAACATGCCGATCTTGATAGGGGGATTTTAATACAGTAAGAAGGTCAGAAGAGAAAGTGGGAATCTCGTTTCAACATAGAGCAATGCATGACTTATCAGAATTTATTGAAGGGTTGGGGTTGTTGGATTTACCACTATCAGGGGGTTCGTACACTTGGAGAAGCAACAGAGAGGTTCCATCCGCAAGCAGACTGGACAGAATTATCCTGGATCCTGAGATGCTGTTGTGGTGGCCAGAAATTATTCAAAAACTCATATCGAGCTGTTTGTCGGATCATAACCCAATCCTGTTGTGTCAACCGAGGGTCTCCGAGGGTCCACGACCATTTCGTTGGTTCGAGTATTGGGCTGACGAAGATGATTATAAGAACGTTGTTAGTAGTGCAGTATTCAAGTCAAGGGGTGAAGGAATTGTTTCGGTTTTGTAAGAGTGTAAGAATGAATCTGTGATATGGGCGTGCACAAGAAGGGCAAGTAAACCAGAATCTAGTTCTGAACTCGAAAAGAAATGCATGGAACTTGAGAACAGCATAAGAAGTGGTAAAGCAGATCAGAGTGTGGCTATAGCTTTGTCTTAGTTGAAATTGAAGCTATGGGAAAGTTATCGTAGAGAAGAGAGAGAATGGTTACAAAAGTCTCGTTTTAAGTGGTTCGAAGCCGGGATAGAAACACGAAGTTCTTCCACATAGTCGCTTCCTCGAGACGTAGAGCTAATACAATTTCTTCGATGCGCTCAAGAGATTCAGATGTGACAAATCCCAAAGAAATCAAGCAGGTCATTTTTTAGTATTTCAATGAAATGTATAACAAGTCGGATACCATACCAGTGAACAAGTTTGATTGCGACTTGAAGAGATTGCCAGCCGACTCTGTTTCGTTCCTGGAGCGTAAATTTTCAGAGGAGGAGATTAAAGATGCGATTTGGATGATGGATGGTTCACGAGCACACGGTCTCGATGGCTTTAACATTAGCTTTGTGAAGCGTTATTGGAAAGAATTGAAGCCTGATATTTTAGATATTTTCTCAGAATTTTACGAAGGATCCCTGGTCGATTGTTCTTTAAACCAATCCTTCATTGTTCTCATTCCAAAATGTGCATCGCCCAAGTCGATTGAGGATTATAGGCCTATCAGCCTTGTGGGAAGCATGTATAAAGTGTTGGCTAAAGTCTTAGCTAACAGGTTAAGCGGATGCTTGAAAGAAATTGTGGATGAAACACAATTTGCTATTTGCGCAGGGAAGCAAATTCTCGATTGCGCTCTAATCTCAAACGAAGTTACTGATTATATGAAGAAAAGCGGGGTGCCAGGGTTGATTTTCAAAGCTGATTTCCACAGAGCCTATGATTCGGTCGACTGGGAATTCCTCTTGCTTGTTATGAGAATGATGGGGTTCAAGGAAAAATGGATTCAATGGATTCGGTTATGCATATCCACTGCTACAATTTCTATCCTAGTGAATGGATCTCCTACTCAGTTTGTAACACCCGGTTAAGGAAATAAAAAAAGAAGGTGAGGGTGTGGAGGCTCGAACCCGAGACCTCAGCCCTCACCACCCAACACGCTAACCAATTGAGCCAAGGCTCATTTCTGTTATTGCCCCCCGTCTTTTTCCCTTTAAGGTTAACGTAAAACCGTTTGTATCTGCATTTAATTAAAGAGACGTCTGTTCACCTACCCATTTTTACTCTATCAGTTGTCTATTCGAATCCCTAAAATAAACCCCGCCCCTCTCCCCGATCTCCGTCCATCTCCGGCACCGTCGCTCCGTACAAGACACCGCCACTGGCGGCGAGTGCGTCGTCTCTCCCTGAATCTCCAGCAGCCAAGCACGCGTGATTTTGTGCCGTCTTTCGCCGCGTATGAACGTCTAAAGTTTGACGTGTGGCACAACCTTTCTCCGCCACTTCCGGCCGTCCTCGACGCCCAGTCGTGTTGCGGTCGTCAGATCTGGAACCTCCTCGTCGGTCCGATCAAAACCCAAGGTTCAATCCTAGTTTTGGCCGTCGTTTCACCCTTCATCGGAGCACCACCCTTTTCCGGCGAGTTACAAGCTTTTAAGGTAAAATCTGACGAAATTCCGGCTTATTTCGCGTCGTTAATGCTTGGGTTGAGATCGTGGCTCATTGATCTATGTTTCCTGGCAGAATCACAGCTTTTGGGCATCTCCGGCGACCATTCCGGTGACCAGCCGGCGAAGTTGATCCAAGGGTAAGAACCGGTCTTAACCGGCCGACCCTTTTAGCTCAAACCGAACCGGCCCAACCCGAGCCCATCACCCAAGTCCGACCCAACCCGCCTCTGACCCGAACCGACCCGTGTCCTAGTCAACTCGCTGAGTCAACTCGCCCGAGTGGACTCAGTGAGTTAACTCAGCGAGTCAACTCAGGTGACCTTCTGTTGGATGCTGACGTCATCATGACGATAGCGTTGACCTGACCCCGTTGACTTTGACCTGCTGACGTTAGCGTTGACTTGCTGACGTCAGCGTTGACTTTGACCAAAAAGTCAAAATTTTCGAAAAGGCCCTATCTTATGTTTTTCGACGCCTTGAGTCCGTTTTTGAAGCCCGTTTTGCGAAATTCCGACTCTAAGACCCCCGAATCTGACCTTAAACCCAAATCATGCATATGTACTTAATTATCCTATTCAGATATCAATAAATCGAATAAGTGTCTAAAATTGTGTTTTAATTGTGTAAAGGTACCCGAGACTCATGTGACCACTCTCCAGCTCAGCCTAGCTCCTCTCGACCCGCTCACCCTCACGCTTCAGTGAATATCAGTATGAATTCAAACCCTGTGTATAAGAATAGGTTTAACTCTTATTTCACATTATGACCATTACTCTTTCTTGATCTAGGATCCGACTCTGTATCCGAGCGTACTGAGGCAGGTGTCCGTTAGACCCATCTCCGACCAGCTTTGAGGTGTGTTCCATGTGTGCTATATTCTGTTGAATGAGTTGCATAATGATTTAATCGTAAACAATATTATGTTTGATTAATAGTTTAATTGTTATTGAGATTTCATCACTATGTTACAAAATGAGATGAAATGATGAACTGGATATATAATGACATTCTCTGCCTACTTGATGTATGTTTGCTTAATCTGTATACTTGTTATATGATTGCTTGATCTGTGATGGTATTGCCTGACTGTCTGATGAACTTGATTGTATGATCTGTTAGCTTGACCTATGATGGCACAATCTGTTTCCATGATGAATAATGAGTGTCTGCTTTGCTCAATGGTATGCCCAATTATCTGTCAAAAGCATGAATCTTCTGTTTCTGATACTCCGAATAAAATGCGTGCCACATGTACTCTGTTATTCATATCTGAAATCTGAACACTGATTACTATCTGGGGTATACTATTGGGTTATGTTGTGAAGTTTCTGTTGGTACAGCCCTGATCCAGCTGGTAAATCCTTATGGACTCAAGGTCTCCCCTTGAGTGGGTACCGATGCTTTAACACGGGTAAATCCTTATGGACCTAAGGCAGCCCCTTAGGTGGCACCTATGCCCATCGGGCCTAGGGTAAGTCCTTATGGATGCAGTTCTAGGGAACTGCATTTGGTGTAAGGTTGGAGGGTAATCACTAGTAAACCCATGCATGCACTAGAGTATTTGTATTGATCTGTTATGTGTTCTTATGATATGATTGATGTGTGTTTATTGCTTGTTTGATCTGCACTTATTGGAACACACTGAGCTCCCTAGCTCATGCCCTCCTCTTCTCCCCTTTCAGATACTTGTGATAGGCTACCCCTTTTGGACCCGGTAACTGGAGGATCGGCACATTTAGCTCTAGACTGTTGTAATGTTCTTATCTTCCAAACTGTCTGTATTTGGGTGACTTATGCCTATATTTTGATACAACTTATCTTTTGGTTTTGCCGGATATTGGCTTTTTTTGAGTGTGTAAAAGTTCTATTATTTACACCCTATTTAACCCATATTTCTGCTGCATTCAAGCATTATTCATTGCATTTAGGTTAGTTTACAGCAAAACATCACAAATATATTAAAAGGCACAGATTCTACTAAAATGGCTATTTTTGCAGGTTGCCGCCATAGCGGATGGTGAGGGCAGGCGCTGGGCAGAGAAGCAGAAGAGCTGAACTGGACAAGCAGACAAAGAGGACGATGCTGCCATGGTGCTGCCGTGACAGCAGAGGACGACAGCAGTTTTGTGGAGAAAAATCAAAGTGGACCTCGACAGATAGAGAAAATTCAGCCCGTCTGTCGTGTGAAAACCTCATATTTTTCCGAGCCCCAGATCAAAAGATATGTCAAGCCCAAAGTTCAAGGCGGGAAAATCCCAAGAAACAAGGAGGACGGCTGGAAAGTAGATTCCTTGAAGATTTAGTCTTTATTAGAATCATACTTTTAATTAAAGTTGTAATCCTTGTTAAATTAGACAACTTGAGCCCAAAGCTTATATAAGGGCATGTATTTTAACCTATGGCATATCGAAAACCCCACAACCGATAACCAAAACCCCTAGCCGTGTTCCCGCCGCCGACATGTTCTAAATTCTTCCTAGGGTCACGGGTTGATTTGTAAAGTAGTTGCAAGGGTTGTTTTGTTTTAGGAATTTTCAGTTCAATAAAATAAACTTCAAGTTCTTTTATTTTGGTTATTAATATCTTGCAAGAGCATCGAGAGAGCATTGTGAGGTTATCTATTTACTTAGCATCGGGAGAGTTAAGTATATGAAAGAAATAAGAGCAAGTTCTCTAGTTTATAGTTGAACTATCTCGTGCCTAGGGATAGGGCGAGGTTAAGTGGCTAAAGAAGAATTCATACAAATCGGTGTTCATCCTTCGATTCACGCCGGGAGGTATCATCAAGACGTGATCATCGACAGACTTGGACCTAGGGATAGGCCAAGGCAGATCTGGGATTCTTGCCAAACTTGAAAGTACTGAGTTGAGGGTTTGCTGCCGCGACAATCAACGGACTGCCGCCGCGACAGGTGCTGCCCGCGACGGGTGCGACGACAGAACTGGATTTCCTATACTCTGCAATACCTGCACTACTGAGCAATTCAATACCAGCCCATTCTCTCTATCTTGATATCTCTACTCTTTTATTTACGTTTACTTTATTATTCTCGTGACAACTTTCTCAAACATCTCCTTTACTTTCGTGTAGTGAATTAAGGTGAAGCTATTAGCCCAATCCATGTGGAGACGATATCCGATACTTCGTATCACTTTACTACTTGCGTCGTGTATACTTGCACTACAATTGCGATAGACTATTTTACACGCAACAAGTTTTTGGCGCCGTTGCCGGGGATTGGCAACATAACACTACCTTTCTTTTTTCTACACTTTTTGTTCTTGTTTTTATTTGTTTTGTTTTTCTTTGGTGTGTTCAACTCTTGCTTTTCACAAGGTTCTTTGTTTATGCGCAGATCGAAACGAGGTGAAGATCCTGAGTATCCATTAGATCTGGAAATCGAACGTTCATTCAATCTTAGGAACCGACTTCGTCACGTGCTAGCCAGGAACGAATACCTTGAGGAACAATTAGAGACAATGGCATACCGAGGAGACAACCCTCTTGCTAGAGATGGAGCTGTTATACCGCCTGTCGGTGACCCGCCTGCCGCTGTCGGACGACGGTCCTGTCGTGACTACATGTTGAACGACCATGTAGAGCTGGAAACCACGCTGCCGGACATAGATGTTGACAACTTCGAGCTGAAACCTGTTATGTTTAGTATGATCAACAATGTCGGGCAGTTTAGTGGTGCTGCTACAGATGATGCTAGGGAGCATCTTAAAACGTTTCAGGAGATCTGTGGTTCGTTTAGACTACCAGGAGTTAATCCGGAGATACTGAGGCTTCGGTTATTTCCCCATTCATTGAGGGACAGAGCAAAGACTTGGTGGAATAAACTTACGCCGGGTTCAATTAGAACTTGGGCAGATTTGTCTCGTGAATTTTTATCTCGTTTTAATCCTTCACACTTATCTGAGCGATTACGTAATGAAATTGCTACTTTTCAACAGGAAGATGACGAGCCAATGCACGAGGCCTGGGACAGATTTATCACTCTTCTACGGAACTGCCCAATGCATGGATTCCCCGTCTGGAATCAGGTAACAAAGTTTTATAATGCTGCCAACTTACAAACTCATATTCGAATTGATTCAGCAGCAAACGGACTATTATTGGATAAAGACCCGGACGAGGCAATGCAAGTTTTGAAAAATCTGGCTAAGAATGAGGAGCAGTTTCCGACAGCAAGAAGAGGGGGTAAACGGGTACTAGCTGTCAAGGATTATGAGGCCGACAGCACGATGAAATCATAGGTGGCATACCTTACTAAGGCAATGAAAAAGCTCTTGAACGATGATGCGCAACATGGATTTGCTGTCGATGAGGTATGTGACATTTGTGAGGGAAATCACAGTTCGGAGGAGTGTCCAATACAGTTAGAAGAGGGAAAGTATGTTGGAAATTACAATAAGCCGAATTACAACTCCAACAACTATAATCCCAACTGGAGAAAGGATCCCAAGTTCTCTTGGAGCAATCCTAATAATGCCCTGAATCCCCAAGCACACAATCAGAATCAGGGAGGACCTAGATTGCTGACCCGCCAGCAGCTGCCGCCGCAGCAGCAGCAACAGCAGACACCAGCTGCCACTAACAGTATACTGGAACAGACTCTGGCCACTTTTATGTCTCAGACAGGTACTTATATTGAGAATATGAATCAGTTTGTCAAGAAAACAGAGACGTTCATGGATAAAACAGAGATGCGGATGACAAATCATGAAGCTACTCTAAAATCTTTGAAGACACAAATGGGTCAGGTTTCCCAACATATTAAGCCAAGGCAGACTGAAGGATTCCCTAGTAATACTGAAAATGCTAGGCAGCCTACACATGAGCAGTGTAAGGCCATTACTACTAGGAGTGGGAAGAAACTACCAGGGCTAGAAAAGGAAGCTGAAACAGTAAAGGTACCAACTTTGGATAGACCTGCCGAGGAAGCTGCCCCGACAGGTAACAAACAGACTGTTGCCGATGAGCCTGTCATGACAGCAGAAGCGACAGAGGAGAAAAACGATGAACCCAAACCTCCTCAGATTCGTATGCAGTAGGAAGGACGTATTGTTGATTATCGTCCCCCACCACCTTTTCCTCAACGGTTACAGCAAGCTAAGCAAGAATCTCAGCTCAAAAAGATTTATGATATTTTTAAGCAAGTTCATATTAATATTCCGCTGTTAGATGCCGTTAGGGAGATGCCCGGTTGCGCCAAATTTCTCAAAGATGTCATGTCAAAGAAATCTAAACTTGGGGAATTTGAAATGGTAAAGATGACAGAAGGTTGCATGAGTATTCTTCATAGGCAGCCACCTCAGAAAAAGAAGGATCCGGGGAGCTTCATCATACCTTGTGTAATCGGAGATAAATATGTGGGTAAAGCACTTTGTGATCTTGGTGCTAGTATTAATTTAATGCCAAAATCTGTTTTTCAGAAATTAGTTATTGGAAAGGCGTGGCCCACGACAGTAATTCTGCAGCTGGCAGACCGCTCTTACGTTCATCCGGAAGGAAAAATCGAAGATATTCTGGTAAGAGTGGATAAATTTATATTTCCTGCTGACTTTCTTGTTTTAGATTGTGAAGCAGACGAAAACGCACCAATCATCCTTGGGCGTGAACTCACCATGAGAGTGAACGACCAAGAGATTAAGTTGAATGTTCTCCAAGCTATGAAGCGTGCTGATGCAGACGAGGAATGCAAGGCTATCACTGAAGTTGCCTTTGATCAACCCTGCATCAGGTCGGGCTGTCACGACGTCAAAATTGGTCACTGCCGCGGCAGCCACCTACAGGGCTGTCACGACAGCACTGACGATAGCACTAACGACAGCAACTCCTCTGACTCCGATACATCAGATACTGAAGATCAGGAGGAGGTAAACTGGATAGGCGATCGTCTAGGTAAGTTATTCGAACCTTTAAATTACACTTCGGATAACCATGCAATTCAAAAGCCATCTACTGTTGAACCACCTGCCTTAGAACTGAAGCCCCTGCCAGGGCAGCTAAAATATGCTTTTCTTGGTTCAAATGATACGTTGCCCGTAATCATCTCTTCTAAGCTGGCACAGGAACATGAACGACGGCTAATAGGCATGCTACGGCAGCACAAAAAGGCAATTGGATGGACGATAGCTAATATTCAAGGCATTAGTCCGGCGTTATGCATGCACAAAATCCTTTTGGAAGAAGATCATAAGCCGACTATAGATGCCCAAAGGAGGCTAAACCATGCAAGGAAAGAGGTGGTGCGTAAAGAGATAATCAAATGGTTAGATGTTGGTATTATTTACGCCATCTCCGACAGCAAATGGGTGAGCCCGGTGCAATGCGTTCCCAAGAAAGGAGGAATGACCGTAGTAACCAATGAAAACAATGAGTTAATCCCAACCAGGACTGTGACCGGTTGGAGGGTTTGTATGGACTATCGGAAGCTTAACAAGGCTACCCGAAAAGACCACTTTCCTTTACCCTTTATTGATCAAATGCTGGATAGATTAGCGGGTAAACCTTACTATTGTTTTCTTGATGGTTATTCAGGTTATAATCAAATAGCTATCGCACCGGAAGATCAAGAAAAGACGACTTTCACATGCCCCTACGGAACGTATGCTTTTAGGAGAATGCCGTTTGGATTATGCAATGCACCCGCCACCTTCCAAAGGTGCATGATGGCCATATTCTCTGACATGGTGGAGGACTTCCTTGAAATTTTTATGGATGATTTTTCAGTCTTTGGAGACGATTTTGAGAGCTGCCTCGGCAATCTACAAAAGGTACTTGAAAGATGTGAAAAAGCAAAACTAGTTTTAAATTGGGAAAAATGCCACTTTATGGTGGATGAAGGGATAGTCCTTGGCCATAAGATTAGCTGCCGTGGGATAGAAGTCGACAGAGCTAAAATAGAAGTGATCGAAAAGCTGCCGCCGCCGACAACAGTCAAGGGCATTAGAAGTTTCTTAGGGCATGCTGGATTTTATCGGAGATTCATTGCAAATTTCTCAAAAATCACCAAGCCCCTATGCCATCTTTTGGAGCAGAACCGACCCTTTGACTTTAATGAAGAATGTACTGAAGCATTCAAGGTTCTTAAAGGAAAAACTGGTAACAGCCCCAATAGTACAGCCACTAGACTGGACACAGCCGTTTGAAATCATGTGTGATGCTAGTGACTATGCTGTCGGGGCAGCACTTGGGCAGCGGAGAGACAAATTGTTTCATGTCATATACTATGCCAGCAAGACACTGAATGAAGCCCAAGTGAACTACACCACCACAGAAAAGGAGCTATTAGCTGTGGTATTCTCCATTGACAAGTTTCGTTCTTACATACTTGGAACGAAGGTCATAGTGCACACAGACAGTTCTGCCCTGAAGTATTTGTTCGCGAAAAAAGATGCAAAGCCTCGATTGATACGGTGGATCCTGCTATTGCAAGAATTCGACCTTGAAATCAAGGACAAAAAAGGAACAGAAAATCAGGTGGCAGATCACTTGTCAAGATTGGAGAAGGGACAGAGTCTACCAATAGATGAGACAAACATACTGGAGACCTTCCCAGATGAGCAGCTCTTTGCTGCCGCAATCACTGCCGCGACAGCCATGGCGGCAGGTAAGTCTTCTGAACTTTCCTGGTATGCTGATTTCGTTAATTTTATTGTTAGCGGAATAATTCCCTCTGATCTTAATTATCAAGCCAGGAAGAGGTTCCAAAATGATGTTAAGCATTATTATTGGGACGAACCTCTTCTTTTCAAAATTTGTGCAGATCAGGTTATAAGGAGGTGTGTACCACAGGAAGAGCAAGAAGACATTCTTTATCACTGCCATGCTTCACAGTATGGAGGTCACTTAGGAGGCAACAAAACCGCTGCCAAGGTGATGCAGTCAGGGTTTTACTGGCCGTCACTGTATAAAGATGCACAAATCTTCTACAAGAGCTGTGACAGGTGCCAAAGGACAGGAAACATCTCAAGGAGAAACGAGATGCCACTGCAGAACATTCTAGAAGTCGAGATCTTCGACGTTTGGGGGATTGATTTTATGGGACCTTTTCCATCCTCATGTGGAAATCTATACATCCTCCTAGCAGTAGATTATGTCTCTAAGTGGGTTGAAGCTATCGCCACTCAAAAGAATGATGCCAAGACAGTCCAACGATTTTTACACAAAAATATCTTTTCTAGGTTTGGCATCCCTAAGGCGATTATTAGTGATGAAGGGAGACATTTTGACAATAGGGTTATTGTTGCCGCCTTGAAGAAATATGGTGTCAAGCATCGGATCGCGACAGCATATCACCCACAGACCAATGGACAAGCTGAAATATCTAATAGGGAAGTTAAGAACATTCTTGAGAAGATGGTTAAGCCAACTAGGAAAGACTGGTCTTTACTCCTCAATGATGCGTTATGGGCATATAGGACAGCTTTTAAAACTCCATTAGGAATGTCTCCATACCGGTTGATTTATGGGAAAACATGTCATCTACCTGTCGAGATAGAGCACAGAGCATACTGGGCAATCAAGGCAGTGAATATGGACTTGGATAGGGCAGGGCAGAAAAGGCTGTTAGATCTGAACGAGATTGAAGAAATACGGACAATGGCCTACGACAATGCAAGAATCTACAAGGAGAAAACTATAAAGTGGCATGACAGGAAGTTGCTGCCACGACAGTTCTGCCCAGGGCAGCTTGTATTGTTGTTCAATTCTAGACTGAAACTTTTCCCAGGGAAACTGAAATCTAGATGGTCTGGCCCATTCCAAGTCGTACAAGTTTTTTCCCCATGGTGCCATCACAATCCGATCATTAAAGGACGGACACCAATTCAAAGTCAACGGACAGCGCCTAAAGCATTATCAGGGGACTGAAGCCCCAGGAATGCAAGAAGTGGTTACCTTAGGAGATGCCCCACCTGGCATCCCTAATTTAACCTAAATTTTATTTTTATTTATTTATTATTATTATTAGGAAATAAGGTTTATTTTATTCAAATAATGTTTTTATGTTTATTGTTTTTAGGAAATAAAGGAGTCAAGACGAACAGGAGAAGTGAACTCAGCCCACCATCCATCCATCAGCTCAACAAAGCCCAATATTGAAGCCTGTCGTTCCAGCTGCCGCGGCAGACACGGAAAAGACAGGCTGTCACCAGACTGTCACGACAGACGCGGAAACGTGTGACAGACGCAGAAACGGGTGTCAGACACGTCAGGCACGCTAAAGATCAACAGTCGCCCCGTTATTCACGCCTGCTGTTACAGTTTCAACGGGCAGCAGTTTCTCTTCTATAAAACCCCGTTTCATTTTCATTTTCATTCACTTCTGCCTTTCTTACTTGCTCTCCCCCTTCAGTTTTCATTTGCTTTCTTTTACTTTCAACAACCCTTGCACTAACATGTCTTCCAGAAGAACCCGCCGCAGTGCTGCTTCAACCTCTTCACCGGCAGCAACTCCTCCACCGTCCTTTACAACCAGAGACATATGGGAAGAACGAGGCTTCATCTACGTACCCAAGACAACAAATCTGGGCCTCAAGCTGTTCATCGCAAGGACGGTTAGAGCACTTTTATGGGAATCATTTGCGGAGCAACCAACGGAGATGAACGAGACGCTGGTGAGGGAATTTTATGCTGCCATCAGCAGCAAGACGGCAACAGCAGTGACTGTCCGAGGGACAGAAGTGCAGTTCACAGCTGAGCGCATCAACTCTTTCTATGGCCTCCACTTCGGCCCCAACGATGATGCTCACCAGCAGTTCCTTTACACTCTAGACGACGCTGCCTTCAACGCTGTCATGGCAGAAGTGACAGAAGAATGGACTGAATGGAACACGAGCCGCAAAAATCCCTACACAGTGAAGAGGGGGCAGCTGCTGCCGGAGGCCAAACTGTGGAACGCCTTCATTAAGAAGAGGATTCTGCCGTCCTCACATCACACCACCGTAGACCAGTAGAGGTTAGCCCTAATACACTCCATTATCAATAAACGACCCATTAATGTGGGGAGTTATATACGGGAGAGTATTTTGGACTGCGCCCATAGATCGACGGCCCTCCTCTGCCTTCCCTACCTTATCACTTCCCTCTGCCGCTGTTATGCCGTGCCGGAAGCCAACACCGATCGCATAGTGAAGGGACGGGGCTGGACAGACAAAAATGTCATCAGCCTCATGGAGCTGACAGTAGCAACCCCCCTCTCTTCCTTCAACCCTGCTGCCACCCCAGCTGAATCGTCAGAGCAGCCTAACACTGAACCTGCCGCCGCAGTAGCCGCTCCGACAGACCCATCCACTCAAATCCTTGCTGCTATTCAAAGGATGGAGGACAGACAGCTGGGTCTCATGACATTCATCAAGGATTTTGCCGCATCCACGGTAAATTTTATTCACAATACTTTAAATTTCCCTGATGTTGTTTTCCCCACCTTCCCTGCCCACTACTTCACTATACCCACCCCTGGCCACACACCTACACATGATGCAACCCCATAACCACCATCTGCCGCCTCCACACCATCACCTGCCGGCAGCACCCATGCCGAAACATCCGCTCGAGGAACAAAGCGACCAGTGCCAATGGATGACCTTGAAGCCTTTGTCGATGGGTTTTCCTCCGCCTCGGTATGGGCAGCCCCTGAAGATGAAACCCCTATTCAGAGGAATCAGTCAAAGGAAGTTACACCGGCGAAGAGGCAGAAAAGAATGGCAGTCAAGAAAACTCTGGCAACAGCCAGCGGCTTCCATGGCAGCAGTGACAGCAGCGGCAGCAGCTCTGACATTCAGGTTGTACAGCAACCAAGAACCAGAATCCGCCGCCAAATCTGTCTCAGCAGCAGCAGTGAAGACAGCGCTTAAAAATTTAAGTTTCTTATTCTCCTATTGTTGCCTGCTATTTATATATATTTTGTGATGTACTGCCTTCATTTCTTTTGCTTTTTATTTTGTCATTTGCATTGAGGGCAATGCAACCCTTGAGTTTGGGGGTGGCAACCCTCCATATTAATGGAGTCCAAGTACATCTTTAGTTAAATTTTGTGTCTTTTTACTTCGTTATTTTTCTCTTAAAAAAACTGAAAATTTTGGCTTAAAACTGTGAATTGAACTTGCCTGTCGTGACAGCTCTGTCGTGGCAGCATCTTTAGGATAGTTTAAGGAGAAGTTTAGAGCCTTTCTATAGTTCTGAAAACTCAAACACCATTGTGACTGTTATACTGCTTAGAATTCTTTTAGCCAAACTAGAATAGGAAGCTTAGCACTTGAATAGCCCCTAGAGGTGCCTAACACTGGCTCTAGGAAAGAAGTTTAGCAAAATAGACTCAACAGCCCTAGAGGTGCCCGAAACCGGCTCTAGGAAGTTAACTAGAGGTGCCTGAAACCGGCTCTAGTGAAACTTTAGCTTAAAAAAATGAAAAAGAGCATAAAAAGTGCCTTCAAAAGATAAACTTTGGCATAAAATTCGAGTTAAGAGTTGAATATTCTAGTGAAACTAAGAGAGTCTTGGCATATAACTGTTCACAAGCATGCACACACTGCACGAGGACTATAGTAAGATTACGGACAGATCCTAAAGTATCCGACAGGTTGCTGCCGTCACAGGGAAGGAACGACGGGTAAGGAAAGTTCACTATTTGAAAGCCAAAACAAAAAATTTTCGTTTTTCTTTTAGGTCTTAGTTGCTTGAGGGCAAGCAAAAACTTGAGTTTGGGGGTGTGTTGAGTGTGTAAAAGTTCTATTATTTACACCCTATTTAACCCATATTTCTGCTGCATTCAAGCATTATTCATTGCATTTAGGTTAGTTTACAGCTAAACATCACAAATATATTAAAAGGCACAGATTCTACTAAAAATGGTTGTTTTTGCAGGTTGCCGCCATAGCGAATGGTGAGGGCAGGCGCTGGGCAGAGAAGCAGAAGAGCTGAACTGGACAAGCAGACAAAGAGGACGATGCTGCCATGGTGCTGCCGTGACAGCAGAGGACGACAGCAGTTTTGTGGAGAAAAATCAAAGTGGACCTCGACAGATAGAGAAAATTCAGCCCGTCTGTCGTGTGAAAACCTCATATTTTTCCGAGCCCCAGATCAAAAGATATGTCAAGCCCAAAGTTCAAGGCGGGAAAATCCCAAGAAACAAGGAGGACGGCTGGAAAGTAGATTCCTTGAAGATTTAGTCTTTATTAGAATCATACTTTTAATTAAAGTTGTAATCCTTGTTAAATTAGACAACTTGAGCCCAAAGCTTATATAAGGGCATGTATTTTAACCTAGGGCATATCGAAAACCCCACAACCGATAACCAAAACCCCTAGCCGTTTTCCCGCCGCCGACATGTTCTAAATCCTTTCTAGGGTCACGGGTTGATTTGTAAAGTAGTTGCAAGGGTTGTTTTGTTTTAGGAATTTTCAGTTCAATAAAATAAACTTCAAGTTCTCTTATTTTGGTTATTAATATCTTGCAAGAGCATCGGGAGAGTTAAGTATACGGAAGAAATAAGAGCAAGTTCTCTAGTTTATAGTTGAACTATCTCGTGCCTAGGGATAGGGCGAGGTTAAGTGGCTAAAGAAGAATTCATACACATCGGTGTTCATCCTTCGATTCACGCCGGGAGGTATCATCAAGACGTGATCATCGACATACTTGGACCTAGGGATAGGCCAAGGCAGATCTGGGATTCTTGCCAAACTTGAAAGTACTGATTTGAGGGTTTGCTGCCGCGACAATCAACGGACTGCCGCCGCGACAGGTGCTGCCCGCGACGGGCGCGACGACAGAACTGGATTTCTTATACTCTGCAATACCTGCACTACTGAGCAATTCAATACCAGCCCATTCTCTCTATCTTGATATCTCTACTCTTTTATTTACGTTTACTTTATTATTCTCGTGACAACTTTCTCAAACATCTCCTTTACTTTCGTGCAGTGAATTAAGGTGAAGCTATTAGCCCAATCCCTGTGGAGACGATATCTGATACTTCGTATCACTTTACTACTTGCATCGTGTATACTTGCACTACAATTGCGATAGACTATTTTACACGCAACAGCTTTCGTTATAACTGAACACTTTTTGCTTTCATGTCATCTATTTTGTAATCACACGATACTAAACTATTACTTACTACTCTTGGATGGATTTGAAAGCGTTACTGGTAGATTTTATAATCGTTCTAAGGATAGCATTGATATGTATTCGTTAATAGGTTTTATGATATGATTCGTAAATCTATCGAAAGGGGGAAACTATGTCAGTTTTGATATTTTGACTGTGTTATTTCACAAGGGTTCGATTATAGGTTGTAATCGCCTGGAGTTAGGTCAAACGCATAAGCGGGTCCAGGTGGTTACATTTAGTGGTATCAGAGCTTTTGGTTTTAAAAACCTCGGACTGTGTATGAGTCTATTTTACGCAATGTTTGAAAAGTTTTACAAAAAGTGTTTTGAAATGAGCTAAGTCACCCAATTTTATCTGCTTAATTGTGTTCGATTCTCCATTGCTATAAACTGACCCTAAGCTTATTCCTTGTAGAGATCTTCTGCTATGAGTACTGTAAGAGGACGTCAGCCTATTTGGAGACGCGGTAGACCTGTCCGGTTCGCCGACGCTATGAATGATCCGGTGGTGGAGCCACCTACTTCAACTCCTGTCCCTGGTCCTACTGAGCCTTCCGTACCATCTGGCCCTACTGTTGTGACTGCTCCTCAGTCTACCCCTGGGATTGATGTGTCTACTCCGGTTAGAGGAGCACCGTCTTCTTCTGAGCCTCCCACATCTGTTATTGACGAAGTCCTTAGTAGGCAGTTTTTGCAGTTGATTACTGGTGTGGTTAGAGCAGCTGGTATTGTCCCTGAGGTTCCCATCTCTCAGACCTTGATCACGAATGGGGCAAGAACTTTTGATGGCCCTACTGGTGGAGCCTCGACCGAGGTAGAGGAATGGCTCCACGATCTGGAGAGGCGTATGGATTCTTTGGGTCTTGAGTCACCCAAGAGATATTTGGGAGCCGTCTCTATGTTGTATGGGAATGCTCGTACTTGGTGGGAATCTGTTGTTAGTAGTGTTCCTGCGGCCCGTTTGACTTGGAACTTTTTCAAGGAGCGTTTCAAGAGTCGCTTTGTTGGTGAGCGCTACATGAGGCAGATGCAAGAACGATTCAGGACCTTGACTCAGGAAGATATGTCCGTATCCGAGTATGAGACAGAATTCTTGGGCTTGCTCAGATTTGGGGATAGTTTTGTGCCCACAGAGAGGGAAAAATGTCGTAAATTTGTGATGGGGCTGAGATATGAGCTATGTGTACATGTTGTTGGTCATCTGGATAAGGACTTCGATACTTTAGTTGAGAATGCTAAAGACCTGGAAGAAGTTGAGCTAGCAGCCACTGGTGGAGGTAGAGTTGACCGAGAGCGGTCTAAGAGGCCTCCTAATCTTGAGCCTTCCTCGCGTCATGGTAAGAGGAATCGCACTTCTGGTCATCAGAGAGGTAATTATGGATCCAGGCCTGATGCTTCTTCGACCCTGGCTGCTAGTAGAGGTGATTCGTCTGGTTTCACCCCTATACCTCTTTGTGTGCATTGTGACAAGCGACATGGGGGCGAGTGTAGAAGGAAGACCGATACCTGTTTTCGATGTGGGTCTGGAGACCATTTTCTGAAGAATTGCCCTGTCCCATCTTCTGCACCTCAGGCATCCTCCCAGACCCCTGCACGCTCACAGACATCCGTACAGACTCCGGCCAGGGGTCGTAGTCAGAGTAGACCTTCTGCATCTGCTGCTAAGACAGATTCTAGAGCATGGTCCTATCAGAGTAGGGGACCAGTTTTGTCTGAGGCTAGGCAGCCAGCACTTGTATATGCTACCAGGCGACGTGATGATAGAGATGAGCCGGATGTTATAGCAGGTACATTTACCATCTTCTCTGTTCCATACTTTGCATTGCTCGATAATGGTTCTACCCACTCCTACATTTCAAGATCTGTTTCCCAAGACCTTCCATTTCCGATAGAAGCCACAGAGAATGTTGTTACAGTTATGAGCCCAGTTGGTCATTCGGTGACCGTGGATAGGGTGTTTAGGCGTTGTCCTCTTGAGGTTCAAGGGGAAATCTTTCTGGTTGATCTTTTGGAGCTTCCAATGGAGGAGTTCGATCTGATCTTGGGTATGGATTGGTTGACCGAGCATCGGGTTAACCTTGATTGTGAATTGAAAAGGGCAACCTTAAGGACTTTTGATGGTCAGTCAGTGGTTCTAATCGGTGAATGTCGAGGTTACTTGTCTAATGTAGTATCTGCTCTGACCGTCGATAGAATGATTCGGAAGGGATATGAGACCTTCATTGCTTGTCTCCTGAATACGAAGGGTTCTCTATCCAAGATTGAAGAAATTCGCACTGTTAGCGAATTTCTTGATGTCTTTCCCGAAGAGTTGCCCGGGTTACCTCCGGATAGGGATGTTGAGTTTGAGATTGAGACTTATCTGGGGTCTGCACCTGTATCCTTGAATCCCTATCGTATGGCCCCTAAGGAGCTTAAGGAGTTGAAAATTCAGTTGCAAGAGCTTCTTGACCGAGGTTTCATTCGACCTAGCTCTTCACCTTGGGGAGCTCCAGTCCTCTTCGTCAAGAAGAAGGATGGTTCACTCCGATTATGCATTGATTATCGGAAGTTGAACAAACTGACAGTTAAGAATAAATACCCGTTACCCAGGATCGACGATTTGTTTGATCAATTTCGGGGAGCCACGGTTTTCTCAAAGATTGATCTTGGGTCTGGATACTATCAACTGAAGATAAAGGGATCTCATGTTGCGAAGACAGCTATCCGCACTAGATATGGGCACTATGAGTTTCTTGTGATGTCTTTTGGTCTTACCAATGCACCAGCTGCCTTCATGGACATGATGAACCGTGTGTTCCGACCCTATATAGACCAGTTTGTTGTGGTGTTTATTGATGATATCTTGGTTTACTCTCAGACAGAATCTGAGCATGTTGAGCATTTGAAGATTGTTCTGCAAACCTTGAGAGAGCATCGTTTGTATGGTAAGCTGAGCAAGTGTGAATTTTGGCTCAGAGAAGTGACATTTCTGGGGCATGTTGTACCAGCTCGAGGTATCCAGGTTGATCCCAGTAAGATCGAGGCTATCACCAGTTGGAAGCAACACAAGAATGTCTCTGAGATCGTAGCTTTCTGGGTTTAGCTGGTTACTACCGCCGCTTTGTCGAGGGTTTCTCCATCATTGCTGCCCCTTTGACGAAGCTTTTGAGGAAGAATGTTCCTTTTGCTTGGTCTGATGCCCAGCAAGCTAGTTTTGAGAAACTGAAGGCAGCTTTGACTCAAGCCCCGGTCCTTCCACAACCCGAGTCTCGGAAGGACTTCTCAGTTTATAGTGATGCCTGACACTCTGGGCTTGGTTGTGTACTGATGCAGGATAGAAAGGTTATCGCTTATGCATCACGTCAGTTACGACCACATGAGTGTAACTATCCGACCCATGACCTCGAGTTAGCTATTGTGGTTTTTGCTTTGAAAATCTGGAGGCACTATCTCTACGGAGAGAAGTGCTACATCTTTACTGATCACAAGAGCTTGAAGTATATCCTCACTCAGAGGGATTTAAATATGAGGCAACGTCGTTGGGTTGAGCTTCTAAAGGACTATGATTGTGTGATTGAGTACCACCCGGGAAAGGCCAATGTTGTTGCCGATGCCTTGAGTCGTAAGACCATATCCGATCTGAGATCTCTGTTTGCCAGGATGAGTATTTATAGTGATGGCAGTTTGCTAGCGGAGTTGCAAGTTAAACCAACTTTGGCCGAAGAGATTAAGGCCAAGAAACTCTTGGATAGTTCCTTACTTCCAGTCATGCAACAAGTTGAGCAGGGATCCACATCTGTTTATGCCTTCGATCAGGATGGCGTCATGTGCTTCAAGGGTCGTTATTGTGTCCCCGATGATACCGACCTGAAGCGAGCCATACTTAGTGAGGCTCATAGCAGCCCTTATGCTATGCATCCTGGTGGAGACAAGATGTACCAGAATCTGAAGCAAAGGTACCGTTGGGAGGGTATGAAGAAGGATATATCAGATTATGTATCGAAGTGTATGACCTGTCAGCAAGTCAAAGTGGAACATCAGCATCCTTCTGGTTTGTTACAACCCATTAAGATTCCTGAGTGGAAATGGGAGTGTATCACGATGGATTTCGTTACCGGATTGCCTCTGACTCCTTCTAAAAAGGATTCTGTCTGGGTTATTTTTGATCGACTCACCAAGTCAGCTCACTTTATTCCTGTACGAGTTACTTATTCTTTGGAGAAGCTGGCTAGGCTGTATATCTCAGAGATCGTCAGATTGCATGGGGTACCCTTATCTATCATATCTGATCGAGATCCGAGATTCACTTCTCATTTCTGGTCGGCCTTGCATAATGCTTTGGGTACGCGTTTAAATTTCAGTACATCCTTCCATCCTCAGACTGATGGTCAGTCGGAGAGAGTAATTCAGGTTCTTGAAGATATGTTGAGGGGATGCGTGATAGACTTTCGCGGTAGTTGGGAAGATTTCTTGCCCTTGGCCGAGTTTGCTTATAACAACAGCTATCAGGCTAGTATTCACATGGCCCCTTATGAAGCTCTGTATGGTCGTAAGTGCCGAACTCCTATCTGTTGGACCGAGCTGTATGATAAGAAGACTTTGGGTCCGGAGTTGATTCAAGAGACCAAGGAGACTGTCAGATTAATCCGTGATCGCCTGAAAGAGGCCTTTCATAGACAGAAATCTTATGCTGATCGGAGAAGAAAGGATATTGAGTTTGAGGTTGGTGATCAAGTCTTTCTGAGAGTATCTCCATGGAAGAAAGTTCTGAGATTTGGAAAAAAGGGTAAGCTGAGTCCGAGATTCATTGGGCCGTATCATATCATGAAGAGAGTTGGGCCAGTTGCCTATCAGCTTGAGTTACCTCCTCAGCTCAGCCGTATCCATAATGTTTTTCATGTGTCCATGTTGAGGCAATACCATCCAGATCCTAGTCATGTCATTCAGGTTCAGGATGTAGAGTTGAGGTCAGACTTGTCCTATGAAGAGGAACCAATTCAAATCTTAGATTTTGATGAGAGAGTTCTGAGGAACCGACGTATTCCGATTGTAAAGGTACAGTGGAGAAATCAGAGTCCTAGTGAGGCTACATAGGAGATCGATGGATCCCTGAGAAAGCAGTTTCCACATCTGTTTGATTTAGGTAAATTTCGAGGGCGAAATTTTTCTTAAGGAGGGGAGAGTTGTAACACCCGGTTAAGGAAATAAAAAAAAGAAAGTGAGGGTGCGGAGGCTCGAACCCGAGACCTCAGCCCTCACCACCCAACACGCTAACCAATTGAGCCAAGGCTCATTTCTGTTATTGCCCCCCGTCTTTTTCCCTTTAAGGTTAACGTAAAACCGTTTGTATCTGCATTTAATTAAAGAGACGTCTGTTCACCTACCCATTTTTACTCTATCAGTTGTCTATTCGAATCCCTAAAATAAACCCCGCCCCTCTCCCCGATCTTCGTCCATCTACGGCACCGTCGCTCCGTACGAGACACCGCCACCGGCGGCGAGTGCGCCGTCTCTCCCTGAATCTCAAGCCGCCAAGCACGCGCGATTTCGCGCCGTCTTTCGCCGCGTATGAACGTCTGAAGTTTGACATGTGCCGCAACCTTTCTCTGTCGCTTTCGGCCGTCCTCAACGCCCAGTCGTGTTGCGGTCGTCAGATTTGGAACCTCCTCGTCGGTCCAATCGAACCCCAAGGTTCAATCCTAGTTTTGGCCGTCGCTTCACCCTTCATCGGAGCACCACCCTTTTCCGGCGAGTTACAAGCTTTTAAGGTAAAATCCGACGAAATTCCGGCTTATTTCGCGTCGTTAATGCTTGGGTTGAGATCGTGGCTCATTGATCTATGTTTCCTGACAGAATCACAACTTTTGGGCATCTCCGGCGACCATTCCGGTGACCGGCCGGCGAAGTTGATCCAAGGGTAAGAACCGGTCTGAACCGGCCGACCCTTTTAGCTCAAACCGAACCGGCCCAACCCGAGCCCATCACCCAAGTTTGACCCGACCTGCCTCTGACCCGAACCGACCCGTGTCCGAGTCAACCTGCTGACGTTAGCGTTGACTTGCTGACGTCAGCGTTGACTTTGACCAAAAAGTCAAAATTTTTGAAAAGTCCCTATCTTATGTTTTTCGACATCTTGAGTCCGTTTTTAAAGCCCGTTTTGCAAAATTCCGACTCTAAGACCCCCGAATCTGACCTTAAACCCAAATCATGCATATGTACTTAATTATCCTATTCAGATATCAGTAAATCGAATAAGTGTCTAAAATAGTGTTTTAATTGTGTAAAGGTACCCGAGACTCATGTGACCACTCTTCAGCTCAGCCTAGCTCCTCTCGACCCGCTCACCCTCACGCTTCAGTGAATATCAGTATGAATTCAAACCCTATGTATAAGAATAAGTTTAACTCTTATTTCACATCATGACCATTACTCTTTCTTGATCTAGGATCCGACCCTGTATCCGAGCGTACTGAGGCAGGTGTCCGTTAGACCCATCTCCGACCAGCTTTGAGGTGTGTTCCATGTGTGCTATATTCTGTTGAATGAGTTGCATAATGATTTAATCATAAACAATATTATGTTTGATTAATAGTTTAATTGTTATTGAGATTTCATCACTATGTTACAAAATGAGATGAAATGATGAACTGGATATATAATGACATTCTCTGCCTACTTGATGTATGTTTGCTTAATTCGTATACTTGTTATGTAATTGCTTGAATCGTGATGGTATTGCCTGACTGTCTGATGAACTTGATAGTATGATCTGTTAGCTTGACCTATGATGGCACAATCTATTTGCATTATGAATAATGAGTGTCTGCTTTGCTCAAAGGTATGCCCAATTATCTGTCAAAAGCATGAATCTTTTGTTTCTGATACTCCGAATAAAATGCGTGCCACATGTACTCTGTTATTCATATCTGAAATCTGAACACTGATTACTATCTGGGGTATACTATTGGGTTATGTTGTGAAGTTTCTGTTGGTACAGCCCTGATCTAGCTGGTAAATCCTTATGGACTCAAGGTCTCCCCTTGAGTGGGTACCGATGCTTTAGCACGGGTAAATCCTTATGGACCTAAGGCAGCCCCTTAGGTGGCACCTATACCCATCGGGCCTAGGGTAAGTCCTTATGGATGCAGTTCTGGGGAACTGCATTTGGTGTAAGGTTGGAGGGTAATCACTAGTAAACCCATGCATGCACTCGAGTATTTGTATTGATCTGTTATGTGTTCTTATGATATGATTGATGTGTGTTTATTACTTGTTTGATCTACACTTATTGGAACACACTGAGCTCCCTAGCTCATGCCCTCATCTTCTCCCCTTTCAGATACTTGTGATAGGCTACCCCTTTTGGACCCGGCAACTGGAGGATCGGCACATTTAGCTCTAGACTGTTGTAATGTTCTTATCTTCCAAACTGTCTGTATTTGGGTGACTTATGCCTATATTTTGATACGACTTATCTTTTGGTTTTGCCGGATATTGGCTTTCGTTATAACTGAACACTTTTTGCTTTCATGTCATCTATTTTGTATTCACACGATACTAAACTATTACTTACTACTCTTGGATGGATTTGAAAGCGTTACTGGTAGATTTTATAATCGTTCTGAGGATAGCATTGATATGTATTCGTTAACAGGTTTTATGATATGATTCGTAAATCTCCCGAAAGGGGGAAACTCTGTCAGTTTTGATATTTTGACTGTGATATTTCACAAGGGTTCGATTATAGGTTGTGACCGCCTGGAGTTAGGTCAAACGCATAAGCGGGTCCAGGTGGTTACACAGTTTTTCCCTATCCGGAGAGGGTTACGCCAAGGCTGCCCGTTGTCACCATTATTATTTAACTTGGTTGCAGAAAGTCTCAGTGCTTTGTTGAGTAAAGCAGTGGAATGGGGCTTTTTTGAACCAGTTTTGATTGGGAATAGTGGTGTCAAGATTTCGCACTTACAATTTGCAAACGACCTGATCATTTTTTGCAGAGCTGGCGAAATGCGGATTAAAAACATAGTTCGAATTCTAAAAGGCTTCGAGGTAGCTTATGGTCTTTGCCTAAACATGAACAAGTCCAAGTTGGTGGGAGGTAATGTTCAACCGGATACACTTAGTTGATGGGTTGTCACAGTTAAGTGCTCTATAGAATCTCTTTCTTGCTTATATCTTGGGTTGCCCCTCGGACACAACAAAAACTCTACAACGATATGGACTCCCGTGGTGGAAAATTTCAAACTCAGGCTTGTAGGATGGAAGTCGAAGATGTTGTCGATTAGTTGGAGAATTGTGCTTGCAAAAGCGGTTCTTTCAAACCTCCCAATATACTTCATGTCCATTTTCAGCATGCCAGCATCAGTCAGTAATAAATTAAACAAGTTAATAGCAAGATTTATCTGAGGTGGTGGAGACAAAAGATCTATTCATTGGTTGAGCTGGAGGGACCTATGTAAGCCTAAAGTTTGGGGTGGCTTGAGGTTCGTCGATCTGAAAATTAGGAACAAAGCTCTCTTGAACAAATGGGTGTGGAGGTACGGTGCCGATCCGAATTCGTTGTGGAGAAAGGTGATTAAAGCTAAATATGAAAATAACTCTCGTAGCCTCATCCCTTCAAATTTGAGCAAGACAAATAAGTCTTGGGTGTGGCGGGGAAATATTGCTCCTTTGTCCAACGAGACATATCAGTTCAAGCAAAACATTCAGTTTCTAGTTGGCAGTGGGCTCTATGGCAAAGATGGTTTGGTATTTGGGACGTTTATTTTGTCATGCCAAATAATCCGAGGGATTTATTTAACAGCTGGTTTGGTTGCGATCCGGGGTTCAAAGCTGAACAAATTTGGAAACTAGCGTTTTCGCAATCGTGTGGACAATATGGTTATGCCGAAATGAAGGAGTGTTCAAGAATAAGAAGTTTTCTGCTGATGAAATGTTTGCTTTATTGAGTATAAGGGTGGCTTGGTGGTGTAAATCGAATTGGTCTGGGGCCAACATTTAAATAACCGACATCAGCAACTTGCCTTCTAACCTTATGGGCGTTTGTATCAGTGAAACCAGTGGCGTTAAGAATGTCTGGTCTCTACCGGAAGAGGGGTTCTTGAAATTTAATGTTGATGGGGCAGCGATAGGTAATTTTGGTGCAGTAGGAATAGGTGGCATTCTAAGAGACCAAACGTCAAAAATCTTGATGTTCTCTTCAAAAGGGATTGGCCTCGTCGATGCAACTACAACAGAAATTCTTGCGGTGGTGGAAGCTTTAAAGAGATTTTCGGGCTCTTCATGGGTTAAATCTCATCAATTGCTCACTGAGAGTGATTGCAGCTCTGTAGTGAGTTGGTTCAATAATCCTCAGTTTTTCCCAAGTTCAGTGATTCGAATGATTTAATCGTGTATAGAAGAGTCAACAAGATTCAAATGGTTAGTGATTTCGTGTTCGCGGGAATGCAACAAATCTGCAGATTATTTGGCTAAGAAAGGAATCAATAGACGGGACGATGTGGTTCATATTCAGGAGGAATTCAATCCTCATCTAGAAGTTTGAGCAATGCTTGTCCATTGTCAGCAAAGTATGGGGGGCCAGTGTTATAGTTTTAAAAATCATGGTGCTCTGCTGGTTTCATTTTTGCAGGGAAACACATGTTGAGGGTAAGTTTTGCAAGTTGGCTAAGGGTGTGCGATTAGCGTGTGTATGGGCAGGAGGCTCAAAGGTTTGGACGAGCGTTGTTCCTAGTCTTTCAGCTTCGGGGTGGTGCAGGTTGTTCAGTTTCTGTTGTGCTTGTGTGCATCAAGGAAGTAATATGGTTTTATTCGTTAGCTGTTGTGAGTGGTGTGTAGGACTAACATCAGAGGTATGAGTCTATGTTTTTCTATGATGATAGCAATGATATGTGTGTACCAACACTAACTCGAAGCACTCTTTTTTCTCCGACTAGGCTTAGGGAGGTTTTTTTAATGAGACTCGGGTTAGTGTTTTTAAAATAGAATAAAGCTCTTGATTCAAAAAAAAATTGAGCTAAATTAAAACATAGAAACATAAACCACAAACATAATTACAAGAATTCTAAAACTAAATGTGAAATTTCAATTAAATTAATCTAAATTGGGACTCAATTGAATTAAACTAAAACCTAAAAGTGAAAATTTGGGACTTAAATGAAAAATATCTAAGTTAAAGGGGCTAAA
Source organism: Hibiscus trionum (assembly GCA_030270665.1). Taxonomy (NCBI): domain Eukaryota; kingdom Viridiplantae; phylum Streptophyta; class Magnoliopsida; order Malvales; family Malvaceae; genus Hibiscus; species Hibiscus trionum. The sequence goes on from BSYR01000017.1 coordinate 62,122,042, forward strand.
AAATAATTACCCTAACCTGAAAGTTCACGCGGGTTCTTTCCCGCCCACCCTTTCATTTTAATTAAAAAAATGAAAAAAAAACAATTGGTAAAAAAAGGGAGGGAATCGGACAGAATTTTGAAGGGAATCAGGGAAATACGCCGCCTATTTTTTAGTTTAGAAGTTAATTACTCTTTAGGTCTTGCTATGTTTAAAATGTTGTATTTTAGTCCTAATTTCACATTTAAGTTTTAGTTTAATTCAATTTAGTCACAAGTATACCCACGGTTTGAACTTCGAATATAGCAGTCCCTTCCCATGGTGATAATTAATCCTTAAAAATTTACTTTTAACCAAAATTGACCCTATTTATTTCTAATTTTTTTGTGATTTAGTGTAATAATTTCAAATTTCTGATATTTTTGTTCATTTTAGTTCCTAAGATTTAATTTTTAGCCGAAATTAACCCCTATTTATTTATATGGTAAAATTGTGAAATTGATCATTGGACTTTTAAATTTCTCCACTCTCAATTTGTCAAATTAGTCCCTAATTTCGGTTTTATGCTATACTTTATGGTAAAATTGTGAAACTAGTCAGTAGACTCTCAAATTTCTCTATTGTGAAATTGGTCCCTAATTTCTGTTTTAGGCTATATTTTATGGTAAAATTGGTCCCTAATTTTGATTTATGGCTTAGGGTTTAAGCCTTAGTGATGTGAGCACGATTATGCCACCCAACGAATGCTACTTCAAACTTTCAGGGAAGTTTGACTTTTCATTTGTTACATACTGATGTGTAACATTTCTTATACTTATACTACTTATTAGTGTGTTTAACTATGTATATAGTATGTTTGATATGTTTTGAATAAGTTTGAGTATGATTTATAATGTTTTTATATTGGTTTAGTTTTGGATTATTATATGGTGACTTATTATTATTATATATTTGCTTGATAGGAGCCAAGTGTGACCAACTTTATTTTACATGGGCCATGCACGAATCGACCTAAAGATGACCATGTGCAGATTTGCTTTGCCATTCAAAGATGACGCATAATGGGAGTGTGGAATTTCATTTAAAGCACACGTGGGAATTCATTTGCCTTCACAAATAAAACTACGTGCAGCCGCTCCACTTTGCAAAAGCATGCAGCAGTCCTAATATCACTCACGAGGAGTTCACCATGCAGCAGCCCGTGGAAAACTCATGCAGCCGAGATGTGCTTTTATTCACATGTGCGGGCAGCATTCAATTTCAGAGAGAGAATAAAGCACATTGTTACGGACCGCGCCCACTCAGCCAAGCCCAGCACGCACCAGGCCCTTGAAAATCATCTCCACGCCATCTTGGGCCTGGCACCATCCATCCAGCCAGCCCAACACTTTGAGTGGGAGACAATGAATAATGGAAGCACCACCCACTCACCCAACCCATCACTTTGAGTGGGAGACACAATTAACATAAATCATGGAAGGTATCACCTTTTCTCCCTAAATTAAGGGATTGTACAACTCATCTTTAATCTGGACCATTGATGTAAATTCATTGTGACCGTTAGATGTAGGGAGCTCTTACTATAAATAGAGGCTCACCCCCACCTCATTTCCTCACTTCAGAATTGAGTAATACATAGAGCATTCACTCATTCTCCTTGGGTTCTTTGCTAGTCCTTTCTCTTTCAGTTGTTCTTTCTTTTCCGCAAGGTTCTTAGCTTTCTAGCTTTGAACGGTGAAGGCTTACTTAGGCGCGAGTCAGTTACGAGGCGTCTAAGGCCGCACGCTTTAGGCTTTGAGTTTCCAAGGGCGTGACAACATGCACAACATTTGGTTTTGTGGCTTTGGAATTCAAAGCCATGCATATTCAGCACATGAAAATACAAATCAGCGGCAGAGAATGGATACACAAATTGGTTCTGCCATTTGAATTTTGAAATTCAAAGAAAACATGCACATTAAACATGTGCTTTATCCTAGTGGCGCCCAAATTCTGAATTGCATGGTTAGGAAACAATGCCGCCATTTGGGTTGGTTATTTGTTTTAATTTTTAATTTCAAACGGCTGAAGACAGCCACTCAATGTATAACCGGCCATCTTTCCTTTGTATTATATATGCCGAATTTCATTTGTAAAAAGGTTAGACATTTTTGGAAATAAAATTTTTGAGAGAGTTTCTCTTGTTCGGTTCTTTTTAGAAGTATCTTTTGACATTTCAAACTGAGTTTTGTTGTGTCAAATTTTACTTGATACTTCGGGTTCCTAGGTCGCTATCTAGTGGGTCCAAGTCCTCCGACGAGAAGCATATTCGATTCGGGTTTGCTCAGTAGATTGTGCAGGTTCTTTCGAGCTTTTCGTCTTTGACGTTAGACAGATTCGATTCGGGTTCGTTCAGCAGATTGTTCGAGTTCTTTCGAGTTTAACGTTGCCAAACTTTCGCTGATTTTTAGCAACGTTTCTGCCATATTGTGGTCTCCGTAACAGCCATGAAAGCCCGTTGAAGCCTTCATCTTGTTCGAGTCCAAATCTGTCCAGAAATTCCTACACCTTTATTTTGTCTTTTTTTGTTTGTTTTTAAATTTTTTTTATTTTAACTATCTAAAAATGTCCATTCTTGTGTTTTATTGCAGAGAAATGTTTGCTACGATCCTAGATCCGTTTACGAACAAGGAGCGTTGTTTCTGAAGCAACGTACCCCTTTATCATATTAGTGTTAATGGTTTAGGGTTTATGGTGTAGTTTAGGATTATTGGTTTACAAGATTAATTTTCATGGCTTAAGGTTTATGGTTTATGAGATTATCGGTTTAGGGTTTATGGTGTAGTTTATGGTTATTGGTTTATGAGATTAATTTGTAGTGTTTAAGGTTTTGGGTTTAGCTTAGTATATGAGATTATTTTCAAGTGTTATATAGTCTATAGTCTATAATCTATATATAATATATCATATGCGATGATATTACTATTAACTTATTATTATAGTCTATAGTATATGCCTCTATGGTCTATAGTCTATATTGATATGTGTAACGTGAATATGTCTCATGCGTGTTACGTGATTATTTTTAGGGGTTATAGCTTATAGGTTTATGTGATTAGTTAGGGCCTAGGGATTGAATTTAGGGTTTAGAAGTTTAGTGTTCAATTAATTCCCTATAAATCTGTATTAAACCGAAATTGATCTTTATTTATTTTTAAATTGTGTAATTTAGTCCAATATTTTTAATATGGCGATGTTTTTGTTCATTTAAGTCCCTAAAAAATTTACTTTTAACTAAAACTGACCCATATTTATTTCTAATTTTTTATAATTTAGTCTAATAAAGTAAAGATGGCCTTGTTTTTGTTCATTTTATCCCATAAAATTATATTTTTATCCAAAAATAAACCATATTTATTTTTAATTTTTGTAATTTAGTCCAAACCTTATAATTTTGGTAATTTATTCCAAACAAAATAAATCAAAAGTCCCTGTAAGAATTCTAAAACTAAAGCTCGAATTTCAATTATAACCTAAATTGGTACTCGATTGAATTAAATTAAAAGCTAAAAGTAAAATTTTGGAACTTAAATGAAAAACATCTAAAGTTATAATGACTAAAAAAATAAATTTCTCCTAACCTAAAAGAACAAGCGGGTTCTTTCCAATTTTTAAATTTGATCCAATAATTAACTGTCATTTGGTATTTGCCGCCTAACTTTTTTGCTTATTGATTAATTACCCTTTAGGTCCTCACTTGTTTAAATTTTTTTCATTTTAGTCCTAAAATTCACTTTTAAATTTTAGTTTAATTCAATTTAGTCACAATTATATATATATATATATATATATATATATATATATATATATATATATATATATATATATTTGAATTGTAACATTTTCGGCATCCTAAGGATATTTTGGTTCATATTAATCCCTAAAATTTTATTTTTATCTGAAATTTACCCACAATTACCATACCGAAGTCTATTTGTCCACGGTAAGACTCGACTTGAACTTCAATCGAAACCGATATTCCCCGACCTGAATTTTATCCGTCAACGACGTGACCCGACCTAAACATGTCCCTACCTGAAGTCTATCCGAACATGAATTAACCCGTTAATTAACTGATTTGGACCTGAACAGTTTTTGCCTAAACTGAAACTTACCCGACCTGAAATTAACCCAACCCGAACTCAATCTGATTTGAAATCAACTTGATAATGACTCGAATCTAAGTCGACTCGAACCTGACCTGATCCGATTCGAACCATTAAATTGACCCGACATAACCCGTATCTGATTTGACCTGAGTTGACATAACATGACCTGACCTAAAACTTGAACGATTACATGTTCACATCCCTAGTACCTATGCATTGGTGTGACTGACACGCGTCGTTTACGTGTCAAAAATAATTCATTCTTCTCAAATAATAAATAAATAAAGGAATTTAATTTAAATGTAGTAAAAGAGAAGTAAGGGTCGATCCCACAGGGACTAAGAAACTTCCTGATTATATTCGTTTGATCTCTAAGCGCAGAAGTGAATTGAGTATTATCAAAGTGAAAAGGGGGTTGGTTTTAAGAAAGGTAATAAATAAAATAGTGGTTGAAATATTTGTAAATAAATTTAATATCTAAAAACTAGCCTTAGGCTTTCACTTTGACTCAGTTTCTTTGGATCATTGGAAAAGGATTTTCACTTTAGGATTTACGTCGGTTACTTGTCCACAAGGTTCAATCCTTGAGACTTCACTTTGTATATCGAATACCCAAGTTCTATCTTTGATATCGATATCCGAACTTGATCTTAATCAACAACAATGTTCTAGACCAAGTTCGTTTTAAGCCCAATAAAAACCGACTCGAATGTGTTATTTCAATAATAACGGTTTCAATCTCAAATTTCCCTTAGTAATCAATTTACTAAGTGTGTTCCCAGGAAGTCGAATGTGCCTCAATAGCTGATCCTTCCTCCCACAAATTACCGAAAACCATATTTCGAATAAAGTTTATCTTTTGTTTCGAAAATCGTTTTGGTTTAAAGTTTAGCTTTTGAAAATAAAGACGAGTAAAACCTAAAGTTGTTTAAGCGCTTTTCATTCCTCACGTTGAAACCGAGTCATCGCTACTGCCTTTGGCTATAGAAAATTTAGCTTTGCATGATTATTGAATTAACCATGCTTAGCATCATTTTCAAAAGAGAATAAAGTAAAGAAAATAGAAACTGAAAGAGAAAAGAAATTTTATAAAAACCCAAGTAAAAACAAGTGAAGAACAAATGATGAGATGCTTTGAGTCTTACCCCTAGGGGGTATTTATACTAGTCTAAAACCCTAGGAATTACCTAAGTGATAAGAGATAAAATAAATTCAAATTACAAAAGATAAATCCTAAGAGATAATTCCTAAAAAATATTTAAATTAAATAAAAGAGATAAATCCCAAATTCTGGTCGATAAGTTATCATCCCGAATTCGATAAGCTATCAGAATATCCTGATAAGCTTTCACTTCTGCCGCCATGTCATCATCCGATCATCATTGTTGCTGACATCATCCTCTCGTGTTGCTGACGTCATCTGTTGATGTGTCGCCGAGTCAGTGCATTCATGCCCCAATTCATGCCCACTGATCCGGCCATGAATCCAAAAAACTTGTAAATTTCGGCATATTTCGTAATATTTCGCAGTAGCGAGGTCCTGCACAGTAAATCACGTAATGAGCCACAATTCAGCACCACAAAGCAACCAATTGAGCATAATTAGCATGAAAATATTGACCAAACTAGCTACTCATAAGTGACATTGTTTTTTTTTTAAAATAGTCTAAAGGTGATTACAAGACAGTATTTGTTCATAGATATTCTAAACCCTTTGACAATGCACATACACCATGTAAACATAACAATTTGAACTCGTGTCTCCTAGGATGAACATCTTCGCTTTTCCACTGAGACACTTATTGAGTTCGACATTGTTAAAACTTTGCATCTCTGCTCACTATTATTCACTAGAAAATTTCAAATTAAAGATAATTAATTTAGTTATTCGTTTATTTTTCGAATAAAGTTAAATAAGTTTTCTTTTTCTATTTTTTGAGTTCGAATCCAGTTGAGCTTTTTACAATTCAAACATCTGGAAAACCTATTAACAATTGGTGTATATATTCATTGGGTGACTGTCAATTTTAAAAATTAACAAAATGGTTTCACAACAACAAAAAAATCAAATAATCTCAAAATTTTAGAATATATATTCTTGTCATAAATTTATATAAGGGTAAATTACATTGTTAGTCACTAAACTTTAGATTGTGTATCAGTATGGTCACCAAACTTTAATACACTTCAATTTAAACACTAAATTTCAGTTTTCATTCAATTAAAGCATTGAGCCGTCAAATTGTTAGCAACTAGATGACGTGGTAGTTTGGTGTTGACATAGAACAAAAAATAAAGATAAAACTACACCATTAATCATTGAACTTTAATTTATATATCAATTTGGTCACTAGACACTAGTTTGGCTGGTGGGTTGTATTTTGTTTTTATATTTTGATTGTTTGTTCGGTTTATGTTATAAGCTTTGATGGTTTTTAATAACTTTTTTTCCGAAAAAAGAAAAACCATTAAAATCTATATATATCGAAGAAGACGCGTATTTGTTAGACTGAATCAAAGGCCACGACTTTCTCTAATTTTTAAGAATAATTAATGAATTACTACTAAAAGTTTATATCTTTAAAAAAATATTACAATGTATGATTAAAATTATTTTCTTTTCTTTTCTTTCGTATCTTTTTTAAATGAACCTAAAATTCGTTTAGTCAAAAAAGTTATTTTAATTAAACTCGAAAGACAAATCCAACTAAACACATATCAAATCCATACAAATATATTACTTTAATTTCTTTGGCCAATGGTGATTGGTGTGTGGTCTTAAAGTCAAGGTCTTCTTCGGCCGGTGGTTTATTAACCGAACAGGGGATATTGTAGCTCACAGTTTAGCCCGAGTGTTTTTTAGTGTTGAGACATACTAAAAGGGACATAGAATTTTTGTCTATTATAAGTATATTATATAATTTTGGTTTGGATAAACTATATAAATGGTCACCGATTAGGGCAGATTAATTTTGGTCACCGTACTTTTAAAATATTTGATAAGGTCACCCAATTTTTAATTTGATTTCAATATAGTCACCAAAATTTTAGTTCGCTTTCAATATGGTCTCTCTCGTTACCTTCCGTTAGAAGCTGGCGTTAGTTTTCGTTTTTCCTTAATAAAAAATGGATAAACTACACCAATCACCACTCAACTTCTTCTCACTCCTATTTTGATCACTAGAGTTTAAAGAATTTTAATTTAATAACTTAACTTTCGAATTGTTCATATTTTGGCCACTCTCAAATGACATATTTATACAAATAGAAAAATTCGATTAATCCTTAAAAAATTATTTTGGTTAATTGGTAAATTCAGGTTATTCAATTCTCGATCTTATATTGTATCAATTAAACAGATAATCGATTAACCAGTTAACTGAAATATTTGATTCTTGAAATAATTTTTTTACTTTGTTTATTAAAATATCAAATATGATAATATGGTAAATTTAATGATTGTTCGGTTGTGATAAAAGTGTAAAAACAACTAGAAAGTCAAAAATTGAAAGTTCACAGCTATTAATCCTACCAAGAGCCAAAACTTTAAAAAAAAAACAGAAGCTTATCTATAACACCCCAAACTAGGGCCTAGAAGTTTGATGCACAAGTAATTAAATTCTAATTGTGCAAACATATTAAAATTTAAAAGGGGTTGAATGAGTTAAGGACTAAAATGTAAAGAAAGATAATAAGTGATCAAAATTAGAAGGACTAAACCGAATGGATTGATAAATTACATATTTGCATGCTCAATTGGAAACCTTAAGTGGACAATACACATGTCCTTCCCTTGATTAATCTCTCGGCCACTAAGGGAGAATGGTTGATGAATCACCACCATCTTCTCCATTATCCTCAACATAGCCGAACCATAGAGAAAACAATAGAGAGAGAGAGAAAATTGAGAGAAAACACCATTGATGGGAGCTTAAAAGCTTGCATGTACTAGGAATTTCATGTGTTTGAAAGCTAGGAGGAAAGTACATTCTCTTCCTTGTTCGAATGAAATGCATGATTGAATGTTCTTGTTATGAGCTTGAATTGTTGAATTGATTGTTGATGATTCATGTTTGAAATGATTTTTGATGATAGCTTGAAATGTGATTAAGATATTCTTGATTATAAGTTGGAATATAACATGACTGATTGGTATAATGACATGCATGTAGACCGTTGTTATAAGAACATATAATTTGGTAATGTAATTCGAGAATATACATAAACCGAACCATGGATTGTGTGATTAACATGCTGGAAATTGAAATATATGTTAAGTTGGGATGTTAATTGATTGGATATCATATTTAGATAGTAAAGATATAACTAGAGATTAAACTAGTCACATTTGGTGATTAAATTGCTTCTAGTGACTAAATTGAAAGAATTGGCAAATTGCTGGACTGTTTTGCACGATTTAGGAACTTAAAATAAGGAGAAAGACATTTTGGTGATTAAACTAGAGATGTTGCACACTTAAGTGATCAAGAGATTTCCCTCTACAATTCTACGAATGATAAAATGATCACGAAATAAATATTACTCCCTTCACCCCTTAAAAATTGTCTTTTTATTGATTTTTATGTAGTTTTAGAAAGATATTTTTTTATAAGAGATGTGAAATAAAATAATTCAAGTAACCATTTTAGAAAAATTAAATTTTATTCGGTGAGAAACTAAAAAAATGTAGAAAAGGAAACATAAATTTTAAAGTTGTTAAATTTTTCAAAGAAACAATTTGATATGACATGTTTAAAAGTCAAAAAAAACAATTTTAATAAGACACGGTAGTATAATATATAAAAAATACATAAAAAGTTCTAAGGAGTGGTAATAATTATAATTGTGCATCCAATCTTTTTAAAGAATAAAATTATGAATAGATTTTAATTTTTTTTATAATTCTTAATAATTTAAAATTTTATTGACGTGATATGTAAGATAAAATATTATCACATCAACAGTATTGTCATCAATTGTGGAACCGTGGAATTTTAATTCCAAAAATCAAGTTTCAGCCCAAACTGAGAAAGAAAACATCAAGTCCAGTGGCTCAATAATGAAACCAGCCCTTCACCTCAAACTAAACCCAGAATCATTTGTATTTTGTTACTGTTCTTTTGTTCTAGTGATCTTTTACGACCACTCTAGATATGGATGAACTTGTCTCATCGCCCTCTAACATTTTAATAATTTCGATTTTTTCAAAGCCTCTTTGAAACTCACAATATTAAACCCAAAAAATGTACAATTTTCTAGGATAATTTGTGGAGTTTTACGAATTTGAGTTGTTTCGAGTGTTTGTTCGAAAATCCAAACAGTAAGAACCATTATTTCAAGAAGACAAAGCATTAGAACATCAAACCTTTAGATAAATTTTTGTCGATTTTGAGTAGATTTTTTGAAAAACCAATCCGATAAAAGAAAAAGAAGATGCAAACGTTTTGATACTTCTTTTGCTCAGCAAATATCAAGATTTTATTAAAAGAAAAGGGTACAAAAGCACCTAGAAAACACAACAAAGCAGTAAATTACAAAAGCTTCCCTGAAACCACACTTACAGATCAAAAAAATCACCTGCCTTCGAACAATTCTAAGGCCAGAAGAAAACACCAACCAAAACACTGAATAAAACAACTCAGAAACCAGACACCACAGCATGCCAAGTCTTTGTTTTGACGGAAGCTATGGCAATCAATAAGACGAGTGACGATTGACCAATAGTGACGGCTAGAGGAGTAATTTTCTGCAAAAATGGGAAGAAGCTCTGGCATCACGTCGTTAAGGATTTAACGGGCCATTATCTTAATTGACCAAAAACTAAAGTTTAGGGCTTAAATTGAAGCATTATAAAGTTTAGTGGCCAAATCTATACACAGTTTAAAGTTCAATGACTAAAGCTGTAATTTATCCTATATATAATTCCCACTAAAATTATAAAATATACTAAAAAACAAGTTAAGCTGTATAATAATTAATTCTGGACTACATTGGACTTTTGTTAGATTTAAAGTCTTTTTTTTTATTTATTTTTCTTTGAACGAAGTTTTTATATATGATCCCTAATTTATGTGTTTCGACTTAAAATTTATTTAGGTTGTCAGTAAACTTTTAATTTGACTTGTTTATTTTTTAATTTAACTCGATCAAATATATTTAATTCGACTCAACTCAAATTTTGTACACACGGTTTAAAAAATGAATAATAAAATAAGACTCGTCAACTTGAGTAACATAAAATATTTTTAATCGGTTTGACTTGACTCAGTTGAATACTCACCCTACACTTTTCCCTCTTTTCTAGACTTATATAGTTTAGAATCCAAATGTTTAAGAGCAAGTGGACAACCTTAGACATACCCTATAAACTTTTTTCGATAAATCTCAAAAATCAACGGTGTGAACCAACTGCTTATATACGATTGTATCTGTTTATGTTACAATGATTTTACTTTCATGACCAATAATTGTAAGATTGTTGGATGTGAGTAAAGATAACTATATTTTTTATTGGTCTTGAAGCACTAATTATTAGTTGGTCAAGAAATATCTATGGATATAAAACGATCATTACATTTAGATCTTTAAACATTCGTTGATGCCTCCTCAAATCTTGTAGAAATAATTGTTATGCACAAGGCAAGCCAAAAATGTGTTTGGCTAAGATCATTGACCCAACATATCCAGAAGATATGTGGATTTACTTTCACAATATATGATACAAAGCTATATTGTGTAGAGATAATGCAAGATGCATATCTCAATCGAAAGGTTGATACATCAAAGATGACAAAATGGAACATATTACTCCAAAATTTTATCTCTCGCGATCTTTAGAAAAATTATATTTAAGATTGAATTATGAAGATCCAAAGATCTTCTGTAATGTTTTCATGAGGCGGAGTAAATAAGCGTTGCACTCTTTTTCCCTTAACCGAGGTTTTGTCCCAAAGGGTTTTCCTAGTAAGTTTTTAATGAGGCAACATGTTATGCGTATCAAAGATGTGCGTACTTTTTTTCCTTCACTAAAGAAATTTGTACTCACTGAGTTTTTATCTTAGTAAGGTTTTAACGGGGCACATTATCTTCATAGACATCTAAGGGAGAGTGTAATGAATATTTATTTATGTGAATGTCTATCATGATAGGAACTTTATCAAAGAGATTTGATTTACTTTATCATTAGAAATATTATCTTCATTAATTAGAGTTTAGTATATTATGTACTTATTATGCCTATAAATAGATGATCTAATGAAGTCATTGTACACACTTGAATATTGAGAATAATACAAATCTCCCTATTTCTCTCATCTCTTTATTCTTTCATTTTTATTTTTTGTTCTTATTATTGTTCTTCGTTATTTTATTCACAAAAAATTAAGCTGTATAATAATTAATTATGTACTACATTGGACTTTTGTTAGATTTAAAGTCTTTTTTATTTATTTTTCTTTGAACGAAGTTTTTATATACGCTCAACTCAAATTTTTTACACACGGTTTGGAAAATGAATAATAAAATAAGATTCGTCAACTTGAGTAACATAAAATATTTTCAATCGGTTTGACTTGACTGAATTGAATACTCACCCTACACTTTTCCCTCTTTTCTAGACTTATATAGTTCAGAATCCAAATGTTTAACAGCAAGTGGACTACCTTAGACATATCCAAATGTTTGGTCTTAAAAGTTATTTTAATTAAACTCGAAAGACAAAGTCCAACTAAACAAATATAAAACCCATACAAATATGAAGTTTGAGGTGTTGTCATTCTAAATTAGGATTTAAATAATTTATGGCACGCCACCAGCTATGTAATATGTTGGACTCTTATTTTTTAATTGCCTGACAGTTAAATTTTGATAACACAAATGTGACACAGTCTTAATTAAAAAACATTTAAATTAAGTTGAAGTTTACTATTATGTAAATTAAATGTTTAATCCAATACACATTATCTTGGACTTGGCTTGGAAAAGATAAGTTTAACATATCTATCATTTTCGGTACTACGCCAAATATAACCTTTCTCTAATTTCTTTGGCCAATGGTGATTGGTTCGTGATTTCAAAGTTGAACGGTGCGACTTATTTGGTGAAGAAATAGGAAATTTACTTTCAGTTGATTTCTTGCTGCACAAATATTGCAAATGGATAGTTAAGAATAGAGTTGAAATATAGTCGATTAACCTAAGCACGAATCTCTTGTATCTTTGTTATTTTCGACATTAGTAATGAACTTTTCGACTTATTTTCGGACTCCCCCCCCCCCCCCCAAAATATATATATATATATATATATATATATATATATATATATATATATATATATATAGAGTTTGTCACACTACAAGTCCTCAAACTATGACCATTATTCTAAATTAATCCTTAAACTTTTAAACATTTTAATTTCATCATCAAACTATGACCTTCATTCTAAATTGGTCCCCAAACTTTTGAACATTCTAGATTCAACCTCAAACTATGGTTCTCATTCTAAATTGGTCCTCAAACTTTTTGAACACTCTAATTTCATCCCCCAATTTTTAGTATATGCTAATCATATCTTATGTTTATAAAACCGTCATAAAAATTGTTAATTGTCATGAAACACAGATGTGTATTATGTAATGATGTGTTGTGGTATAAACGATAATTTGAGGATGAAATTTGAATATTTCAAAAGTTATGGGACCAATTTAGAATGAGAGTCATAATTTGGGGATAAAATTAGAATATTTAAAAGTGTATGGACCAATTTAAAATGAGGGTCATAATTTAAGGAAGTGCAGTACAATTAACTCAAATATATAAAATATAATTCAACCTCTTTCGGATTATGTATCAGATAAGACTCTTTAAATACAAATCAAAATCACAAATTCTTAATAAAAGGCATCATAGAATCAATTTTAGTACATGTATCCTATAATATATTTCAAAACGTTGAATATCTTCGCTTTCATATTGGTTGGTAATTAATAAATAAATGGTTGTACGTCATTAAACATTATAATAATAACCATAGTAAAACTGATGCTGAAGATGACAATAGTTCTCTATTTCTGTATTGGTTTCAGTCAAGTCTTCTGACTCTGTTGTATATTAACATGATGGAACAGGATAATATCAGATTTCAGAAACTAGTTATATATTGCACTCTCGTTCTTGATGATGGTCCATGAATTCTCGAATACGAATCGATCTCGTCGATTAAGAAATTGTTTCAGACTCATGGAGTTATCAAAAAAGCATTCTGAAGCATCAGGCTCTTTTTTCCTTATACTTCTTCTCTCATGCTTCAACTTGCAGGGTCTTAACTTGCTTGGATTGGCAGCAGCAGCCCCTGTGGTTAGAGGAAATGACACTGATCAACAAGCTTTACTCCGGTTCAAAGCCGAGATAACCGGTGATCCGCTCAGGGCAATGGAGTCCTGGAATAGTTCCATTCACTTCTGTCAGTGGCATGGTGTTACGTGCGGTCGCATGCATCACAGAGTCACCAAGTTGGAGCTGCAATTCCTCAAACTTTCGGGATCTTTATCACCACACATTGGAAATTTGAGCTTTCTCAGGGAGTTGAATCTTTCGGGAAACAGCTTCTACAACCAGATTCCGCAAGAAATTGGTCATTTACGAAGACTGGAAACATTAGACATGACCAATAACTCCATCAGCGGTGATATTCCTTCCAATTTATCTGCTTGTTCTAAGCTTACATTTGTTGGCATGAGAAGCAATCATCTCACAGGAGAAATTCCCGACTCGCTTGGTCTCTTGTCAAACCTGAAATACTTAAGTTTTACTAACAACAGCTTGAGAGGTAGTATTCCGCTATCTTTGGGAAATTTATCGTCTCTGGAGAAAATCTTTTTGCCATTAAATGGACTTATTGGGACAATACCTGAAGCTTTGGGGCAACTGTCAAACCTTTCAGTTTTCGCCATAAGTTCAAACACAATTTCTGGTTCTATTCCTATTGCAATGTTCAATCTCTCCAAAATTACAGTCTTCGATGTTGGAAAAAACAATATTCAAGGTACTCTTCATTCTGACTTAGAAATCAATATGCCATATCTTGAGTTCTTTTCTATCGGGATGAACCAAATCTCAGGACAAATACCTGTTTCGATATCGAATGCCTCAAATATGAACATACTTCAGTTTAATGATAACATGTTCACTGGAAACATGCCTTCATTAGAAAAGCTGGATAAACTGTTTAAACTTTACATGGGCACAAACCATTTAGGACATGGAACAGAAGGTGACTTGAACTTCCTCTGCACTTTAGTCAATAGTACTAAACTAGGAATTATATACATAAGCAGAAATAATTTTGGAGGGGTATTTCCTGAATGCATTAGGAATCTTTCTAGCACCCTTATACATTTAAGGATCGAACAGAACAGAATATCGGGAAGAATCCCGGATGAGATTGGGAAGTTCATCAATTTAGAGTGGCTAGCTGCATCACAAAACCAACTGTCAGGTCCCATTCCCTTTAGTATTGGTAGGCTCCAAAATCTAAAGATTTTCTTAGCTGAGAGTAATTTTCTGTCTGGTACCATTCCCCATTCTATTGGAAATTTAACCGTGTTAACCGAACTTGCTTTAGATTCTAACAACCTTCAGGGCAGCATCCCTTCAAGTCTAGGTAACTGTCAAAATTTGGTCAGATTGAGTCTTTCTCATAACAACCTTAGTGGACCAATACCCCTGGAAGTACTTGAACTTACATCCTTGACCATTGTACTAAACCTATCATTGAACCATTTGACCGGTGAGCTCCGTGTTGAAGTAGAAAAATTGACAAATCTAGGTGGGTTGGATGTTTCTCACAACAAGTTATCTGGTCTGCTTCCTAACAACCTTGGTAGCTGTGTTAGCCTGGAGTACCTGTTCTTGGATGACAATTTGTTTGAAGGGCCAATTCCTGCATCTTTGAGTTCACTTAGAGGACTTCAGGAATTGGACATATCCGATAATAATTTTTCGGGTAGTGTTCCAAATTTTCTTGTGAGCTTTGGGCTATTAAAGTACTTAAATCTCTCTTTCAATGATTTTGAGGGAGAGATACTAAGTGAAGGAGTGTTTAAGAATTCAAGTGCTACACTTGTTGAAGGAAACAAAAAACTTTGCGGAGGCATCCCTGAGTTACACTTGTCGACATGTAAATCGAAAACATTGTCTCATAGAGTAAAAATTACTATTGGTGTTGCTATTTTAGGAGTGACGTTGGTATTCACTTCTCTACTCATCATGTGGATTAGAAAGAAGAAAGACAAGCGGCCAATATCAATTTGTGCAGAGAATTCACTTATGAAGTTATCATACCAAAGCATCCTGAAGGCTACTGACAGATTCTCCACTAAGAATTTGATTGGTTCAGGAAGTTTCGGATCCGTATACAAAGGAATTCTTGAAGAGAGTGGAACAATTATTGCAGTAAAGGTGCTTAATCTTCTAAATCGTGGAGCTTCGAGGAGTTTCTTGGCTGAATGTGAGGCCTTAAAAAACATTCGACATCGGAATCTTGTCAAGTTATTAACAGCAGTTTCTGGTGTCGATTATGAAGGCAATGATTTCAAGGCATTGGTTTATGACTTCATGGTAAACGGAAGCTTGGAGGAGTGGCTACATCCATATGTCAACATGAATGAACCAGAGAAGATGAGATACTTGAACATCTTTCAAAGAGTTAAAGTCGCCCTAGATGTTGCTCATGCACTGGAGTACCTGCATCATGGTTGTGCAACATCGATCGTTCATTGTGACCTCAAACCAAGCAATATTCTACTCAATGAGGAAATGGTTGGCCATCTAAGTGACTTTGGCTCAGCAAAAATCCTTTCTGTTAGTGTTAGTGTGTTAGTATGCGTTTTGTGTGTTAGGTTTTGCGTTTTGTAAACATTTGTTTTATGAGCGTTTTATGTTTTAGAGTCTTGCGTTTTGTATTTGTTTGTTCTTAAGTCTTGAGTCTATGATGGTTGTTAGAAGTTAGTCGAGGGACGGTTTAGGAGTTAGTTAGGAGTTCGTTTCTCTCAACTGATTTCATCAACTCATCCTCTCTGTATAAATATCAACCGGCCTTCATTTTGAAGGTATTACGGTTTTCAATCAATAAAACACACAGAGAGTACCGCCTCTCTTTCTCTCAATTCATCCTTTTCTTCATCTTCTTCAATCTCTTTTTCACCATTGTTGTAAACCTTAAACTGCTATATGTTTCTTTCTCGTTTCCTCACATGGTATCAGAGCTATTTTCTCTGAGTTTAGAGTCTTGTTCCTTCCGCAAAATGGTTGATTCGTCCTCAAGCTCCAGATTTTTTGAGGTGTCAGAACGCGGCAGTTGCAGAACCTGATAGATTTGAAGAACGAACCGTAATTTTTGATCTGCTGATTACTGTTTCTTCAGGAGTACGAAGGAAGAAGGTAAATCTAAAGCAGGCAGTTATGGTAAGCTCTTCTAAGATCGTTTCTTGTTCTTGCGTCAGTTTGTAGGTCTTCATTCAAGAAGTTTATCTGTTTTAAGGCTATAAGCATGTTTACTGCGTGATGATTTGTGAAGAGTAAACTAGTAGCTATTGTTTGATGACTTCAGATCTGCAACTGAGTTCTGCTTTGAATTCCTAAATTCTTTGAGAACACTGCGATGTTGTTCTGATTGCCTCAGTTTTCATCTGTTCTTGCTTGTTTTTGGTCTCTGTCATGTGTTTGTTGAAATGCCTGAGAGAAGGTGTAGTGTGTGTTTCGAAGTGTATCTGTGCTTGTCCTGTGCTTGTTTTTGATGACTGCTAGGTGTTTGTTGAAATACCTAAGAGAAGGTGTGCTATATCTGTGGCGTGTGTTTTTGAAGTTTTGGTTCTTGTTGTTTCACAATCATGACTGAAGGTGTTACTGGTGATGGTGTGAATGGTGTTCCTGTGGGAAACACGACTGGAAACACAAATCAAAACACAAATTCGAGTCAAAATAATGCTGCTAATAATGCTACTGTTTTACCTACAAACACAAACTCGTCTAGTTCAGATATGTTGTTTGGTCAATCTGCAATGTCACCTGTTCAACAGTTTCCTAAGCATGATACAGTTAAGCTGTCTGAAAGTACTTAAGTTCTTTGGAAGCATCAAGTTTCTCTCATAATAGATGGTTATGGTCTGATGAAATATATTACTGAAGGTGTTGAGGTTCCTGCTCAGTTTGTTAGGAGTGAAACAGGACAAGTTTTTGAGAATCCTAGTTATCTAGCCTATCGTCAACAAGATAAGCTTTTAGCTTCTTGGTTGTTATCTACAGTCACTACTAATGTTCTTCATCATCTGATTGGATTGAACACTTCACGAGCCATTTGGAATACTGCAGCTCGTATGTATGGTGCTAGGACTAGTGCCAAAGTTTCAGCTTTAAGGCATAGTTTACACTCACAAAAGAAAGGTGCTATGTCTGTCAGTGAATACTTAGCAAAGATCAAGCTTTTATGTGATACTCTGAATTTTTCAGGGAGTATTGTTACAGAGGCAGAGCATGTTAGTATAATCATTGCTGGTCTCTCAGCAGAATTCGAGTCAGTTTTAGCCATAGCTTCCAAAGAAACTCTGTCTCTAGAAACTCTCACTGATATGTTGTTTGATTGCGAGGCTCGTCAGAAAATGTTTCTTGTTGATACTCTTCCCATGGTTGCTAATATGGTAACTCAGCATGGTTTGCCTAGGGCCGAGAATGCTGTGTCTAGTGAGACTGATATTCAAGAAAAACAGTATCCAGTACAGCCCTACAACAAGTCAGGTCGTGGTAGCAATTTTAATACTGGTGGCAATTTTCATAATGGTGGTGGTTCTAATCATGGTGGCAATTTTAATCGTGGTCGTGGTCGTGGCAGATTTAATTTTAATAACAGACCACAATGTCAGCTTTGTGGTCGTGTTGGTCATGTGGTTCAGAAGTGTTGGTATCGATTTGATCATGACTATCAAGGTCAATATGAGGAAGCTGAGGTGAGTCAAGGTTCAGGGAGTCAAAGGTCTGGTTCTAGCAATTTTTCTCAAGCGTTGTATCATACACCTGGTGTGCAGACCACAGGAACTACTACTACCAGTCCTCCTTCGCCACAAGTCTATTCTCACTCTCTTGGTGTGCACAATGTAGGGGCTTCCACTGCTAGTCCTGTTGCACAAGTGTTTCCTTCTTCTTATGGTGGTTATTCTTCCTCTGTTCATATGGTAGCACCTACAGCTGGTGTTCAATATTTCACTACTGCTCCTAGAAGGTCTTTACCTCTACCTTCTCACAGTGGTTCTACTTCTTCTCCTGGAAGTGTTTTCTCTGGTGCTGCAAACTCAACTTGTGGCAATGTGATCTGTCATATGCCATCATCAGCTCCTCCACCAATGTCTCCAACACCTATCTCGTTCTTTGCTGCTCTACCTGCTGGTTTTGGACATACTTCGAGTTCTTCAGGGGATACTTCCTGGTACCCTGATTCAGGTGCCAGCCATCATGTTACTAATGACAGCAGTAATCTTCAGTCTTCTGAAAACTACAAAGGTATTAACTCTCTTCTAATGGGTAATGGTGATGGAGTTCCAATAACCAAGGTTGGGTCAGGTTATTTATCCACTTGTTCTAAGCCCTTAGTTTTACAAAATATTTTACATGTTCCTACTGTTAAGAAAAATCTTCTCTCAGTTTCACAATTGGCTAGAGATAATGATGTGTTTTTTGAGTTTAGTGCTAATGGGTGTGTTGTGAAGGATGCTCAGACTCAAGCTATAATTCTGGAGGGGGAGCTCACTCGTGAAGGCTTGTACAGGCTTATGTACTCTGGTCAGAATGCTCATGCTGGCTATCAGGCAGAAGTGAATGCTGTTGTAAATGCTGATTCTGGTTTGGTCCCTTCCTCCTCAGATTCTGTTCTATGTTTGTGGCATAGACGTTTAGGGCACCCTTCAAATAATGTTCTCAAACATGTACTTTCTTCCTGTCATGTTTCTACTAGTGCAAATAAAATGTCAAGTGTATGTGTTGCTTGTCAGCAAGGGAAAGCTCATAAGCTACCCTTTCAGAGGTCATTAACTCAATACAAAAATCCTTTTGAATTGGTTGTTTCTGATGTGTGGGGTCCGGCCCCTATACTTTCTGATGGCTATGCATATTATGTTTCGTTTGTTGATGTGTTTACTCGTCATACATGGGTATATTTACTTAAGAAAAAGTCTGATGTTATGCAATGCTTTTTGAACTTTTCAAAGTTGGTTGAAGTTCAATTTGGGTTGAAAATAAAAGCTTTTCAAATAGATGGGGGTGGTGAGTATAAGGTTCTTTCCAATTGGTTAGTTACAAATGGTATTCAGCATCGTATTTCTTGTCCTGGAACTTCTGAACAAAATGGGACAGCTGAACGTAAACATAGGCACATAGTTGAAACTGGGTTAACTCTTCTTGCTCAAGCTTCACTTCCTTTAAAGTTCTGGAGCCATGCCTTTACTACTGCAGTTTTTCTGATAAATAGGTTACCAACAGAGGTCTTGGGTGGCAAATCACCTTATGAGGTTTTGTTTAAACGATCTCCTGATTATCTTTACATGAAGGTGTTTGGTTGTGCTTGTTACCCGTGTCTCAGGTATTTTAATAGACATAAGCTGGATTATAGATCAAAGCAATGTATTTTTCTTGGCTATAGCTCCTTGCATAAAGGTTATAAATGTCTTGCTAAAGATGGAAGGGTTTTTATTTCTAGGCATGTAGTGTTTGATGAGAGTGTTTTCCCTCATAAATCTCAGTTAAATTCTGAATGTCAAGACTCTAGTCTCCATGCTTCTGCTTGTTTACCTGTTATAGATACTTCTAGTACTAGAACAGCATCAACTGTGATGCCTGCTTGTGAGGATTTCAGATGTGCCTCTGAAAATGGTTCTCCTGTGTGTGCTTCAGTAAGAGATCTCACAGCTACTTCTCCTGATCATTTAGTGAATCTGGATGACTGTATCAACAATGTTACTCCTGTAGAACAAGCTGGTTCTTCAGGATGTGGTCAACAGGTCAGAATAATCTCTGCTGAAGGTGCTGAAGGTACTGCTTCTTCAGTAGGTACTGCTTCTGAAGGTACAACTTATTCTCCTCTCATTGATGCAAATTGTCTGCCTGTTACTGATAATCTTGTGCAAGAAGAGGTAGGTTGTAGAATTACTGAAAATTTTATGAATGAAGCTGATGTTCATGAGTATGAGGATGCTGAGTATGAAACTGAAAATGAATTTCTGCCAGAACATTCTGATAATGTTAATGTTATTCTTCCTGAACATACTTCAGTTTCTGCTGCTTTTAATGATGAACAGTGTTTTACTACTGATAATGGGTCTGGTTTGGTTTCTGAAGTTAGAAATATAGCAGAAGGTGCTCATGTTGGTTCTGGTGTGAATCCTGCCTTAAGTAGTGCTACTAACATTGGTTCTCATCATATGATAACTAGAAGTAAGAATGGAATTAGAAAACCTAAGATTTATCAAGTGCAGGCTGATATTTCACCTTGTAATATCAAAGAACCTAAGAATATCGTTGAAGCCATGAAAGAGCCTTGTTGGAAAGAAGCAGCTCAAGCTGAGTATAATGCTTTAATGCAGAACAATACCTGGGAACTTACACTTTTACCACCAAATAGAAGACCTGTAAGTTGTAAGTGGATATTTAAAGTTAAACGTAATGCTGATGGAACAGTTGCAAGGTATAAAGCACGTCTTGTTGCAAAGGGGTATTCTCAGGAAGCAGGAATTGACTTTCATGAGGTTTTTAGCCCAGTGGTAAAGCCTGCTACAGTGCGAATTATTCTTTCACTTGCTGTGATGAAAGGTTGGAAATTAAGTCAAGTGGATGTTAATAATGCTTTCTTGCATGGTGATCTGACAGAAGAGGTGTATATGCTTCAGCCTCCAAGCTATGAAAAGGTAAGTGATACACATCAACCATTAGTGTGTAAATTGAATAAAGCTTTGTACGGGCTCAAACAAGCTCCTAGGGTTTGGTTTGAGAAATTGAGAGCTTATCTAGTCTCGGAAGGGTTTGTTTCCTCCAAATCTGATGCTTCTCTGTTCATTAGAAAAACTGAAAATAGTGTGGTGTATCTACTTGTATATGTAGATGATATAATACTCACTGGAAATGATGATAGTGAGGTGAAACAGGTTATTGTTAAGCTGAATAAGATGTTTTCTCTAAAAGATCTTGGCAGGTTGAATTTTTTCTTGGGGATTGAGGTTTGTTATCTTTCCAATGGTCTGATTTTAAGCCAACGGAAGTACATTATGGATCTTTTAATTCGAAGTGGCCTGGATAAATCCAAAGACCTACCAACACCTATGGTGTCTAGTTGTAAGCTATCTGCTAATGGTGGTACACCAATCTCTAATGTTCAAGAGTATAGAAGTCTTGTTGGGGCTCTTCAATATATAGTAATCACACGTCCAGATATTGCTTATGCAGTGAATCGAGTGTGCCAGTTCATGCATTCTCCTTTAGATAGTCATTTGCAGGCTGTTAAACGGATTTTGCGTTATCTTCAAGGGACACTTGATTATGGTCTTTGTTTTCTCAAGCACTCTCGATTGTCAGTTGTGGGTTTTGCAGATGCTGACTGGGGGTTCTGATACAGATGATCGAAGGTCAACGACTGGGTATTGTATATATTTTGCTGGGAATCCTGTCTCTTGGTGCTCTCGTAAGCAACAAGTAGTGTCTCGGTCTACTGTTGAAGCAGAGTACAGGAGTGTAGCCTGTGCTACTGCAGAAGTCACCTGGATTGAAGCTCTTCTTAGTGAGCTATGTATCACAACTGAGGGAAAATCTGTTGTTTGGTGTGACAACTCTAGTGCTGTGGCAGTCTCAGCGAATCCTGTCATGCACTCAAAGTTCAAGCATGTAGAATTGGACTTGTACTTTGTAAGAGAAAAGGTAGCTGCAGGGCAGCTTCAAGTGAATGAAGTGCCTTCGTATGAACAAGTGGCTGATGTAATGACTAAGCCCCTGTCTGCTCCTATGTTTCAGAAGCATCGAGAAAAATTGGCAGTTGTTCCTCTTATTGCAGGGTAAGTCTGTTGTGTTGACAAGAGTCTCAAGGTATGTTTAGTAGGGTGAATATTAGGGAAGCAGGAAGCTGGTTGCTAAAGCAGTTTGTTGAAGTAGAAGAAGTTTTTGAAGACAAGAAGATCTGAAGAAGAAGAAGTTTTTGAAGAAGGTCTCAAGGATAGTATTAGTAGGGTGAATGTTAGTGTTAGTGTGTTAGTATGCGTTTTGTGTGTTAGGTTTTGCGTTTTGTAAACATTTGTTTTATGTGCGTTTTATGTTTTAGAGTCTTGCGTTTTGTATTTGTTTGTTCTTAAGTCTTGAGTCTCTGATGGTTGTTAGAAGTTAGTCGAGGGACGGTTTAGGAGTTAGTTAGGAGTTCGTTTCTCTCAACTGATTTCATCAACTCATCCTCTCTGTATAAATATCAACCGGCCTTCATTTTGAAGGTATTACGGTTTTCAATCAATAAAACACACAGAGAGTACCGCCTCTCTTTCTCTCAATTCATCCTTTTCTTCATCTTCTTCAATCTCTTTTTCACCATTGTTGTAAACC
The DNA here is from genome assembly GCA_030270665.1 of Hibiscus trionum. NCBI lineage: Eukaryota > Viridiplantae > Streptophyta > Magnoliopsida > Malvales > Malvaceae > Hibiscus > Hibiscus trionum. The sequence continues at coordinate 62,144,786 of BSYR01000017.1, forward strand.
TTAAACTGCTATATGTTTCTTTCTCGTTTCCTCACACTTTCTGCAGACGGATTTAACAATTCCGCTAATCAATCAAGCTCCCTAGGATTAAGAGGAACTATCGGCTATGCTCCACCGGGTAAGTTCATTTTATTCTTTTCTTACACTACTTAAAAGAAAAACATACAACTAAAATCTGTTTGTCATGTACTTGGAGGTTCTTCTCTGCAATTATATTTACATTTAATTTGTGAAATTAACTACAGAATATGGAATGGGAAGCGAGTTGTCAACAAAAGGTGATGTGTATAGCTATGGCATCCTCTTGCTAGAGATGTTTACGGGGAAAAGACCAACTGATGCAAGGTTCAAAGAAGATTCAAGTCTTCGCAGCTTTGTTGAGGCAGCTTTGCCCAAACGAGTGATTGAGATTATAGACCCTATTCTTCTTCGAGAAAGAGTCATACAAGGAGCACTTGCAGACATTACACTCTGTGAAAATAGCTTGAGAAATGACGAACATCTTCGGTGCTTGAATTCGATACTCGAAATAGGACTCACATGTTCTGCTGAATCACCGAACGAGCGAATGGACATGAGTAATGTTGTTACCAAACTTTGTTCCATTAGATACAAGCTTCATTTAACTCGATTACATTGCCAGGTTCGAACTTAAACATGCTGATCAATAATCAAGTACTTTTGAAATGATATGAAGAAGTAATAGAGATTTCCTTGTTTTGTTAATTTGCAGGTATCTAAAGCTCCATAAGGATAAACTTAAGACGCTTAGGTCAAGCAAGTAATGAAACCTTTGTTTTTTTTCTTCAAGTGATAGTTGGAAAAGGAGATTTGTTTGCTGTACTAATAATGGCGTTGGATTTTTAGACTGAATCTTATTATATCTGTGGCTATTCATGGGAATGAAACACTAGATCCTTTAAGCAATGTGTTAGTTCGAATAGAAGCCTAATTTCACCAACTTTAGTTTCGTTGGCCAGTTGGGCATGTTTTTGTAATCCAACTTTATTATTTTATTGATTATATTTTGATACATATACGTCTAAAAGAATTAGTCATTATATTTTTAATTATACAATTTAAAATTTAAATGTCTAACTCTAAACAACACATTTTAAACCATGAAACTCTAACCTTAAATCATAAATTCTAAATCCTAAACTAAATTCTTAAATCTTAATTTTGAAAAACTTATGTAAACTTTGGTTCACACAATTTATAAATCAAAAATTTTCTTTATGGATTATTATCCCATTTACATGCGGTGGGAACTTTTTGTTTCCACAAGCGCCTTAATTTTAAGGTTTTTGGTTCAGTTCAAGATTTATAGTTTAGGGTTTTGAGTGTAATGGTTTAAAATTTAGGGTTTTTAGTTATAATTTAGGCTTTGAGGTTAGAATTTAGGGTAAAGTACACAGATGGTCACTAAACTTTGGTAAAAAAACAAAAACAAAATGGTAATCAAACTTTCAAAAATCACAAAATGGCAATTAAACTTTATGTTTTATAACAAAATGGTAACTAGACGTTAAATGTTGTTAAGTGACTGTTATAAAATTTGGTATAATAACATATTTAGTCCTTCATATTTATACATTCAATCAATTTAGTCCTAATTCGAAACAATTCACTAAATTTAGCTCTCATTATTTACGCATTCTTTCAATTTGGTCCTTAAAGCAAAATTCCAAAGTATGATAACATGATAAATAATTACAATTAAATTTTTATAGGAACTCGAAAACTCGACTCGAAAAAATTTAAAATAAAGTTTGAGTTGTAAAATATAACGCGTCAACTCGAAAAACTCGAAATTTTTTTACTCGACTTGATCGAGCGCTCACCTCTATCTTAAGATATGACGCGTCAACTCGAATAACTCGAAATATTCGAATATTTTAAATCATTTTTATTTTAAATCAAATACTTTTTAAAATAGAATATTTAATATTTTCATATTTAAATCACATCGGATATTTAATAACTACTTTAAATATTCGATTTAAAAGAAAAAAATGATTTAAAATATTCGAATATTTAATTAAATTTTTATAGGAACTAGAAAACTCGACTCGACTCGAATCGAAAAAATTTCAAATAAAGTTTGAGTTATAAAATATGACGCGTCAACTCGAATAACTCAAAATTTTTTGACTCGACTCGATCGAATGCTCACCTCTATCTTAAGATATGACACGTCAACTCGAATAACTCGAAATATTCGAATATCTTAAATCATTTTTTCTTTTAAATCACATCTAATATTTAATAACTACTTTAAATATTCGATTTAATTTAAAAATATTCGATTTACAAGAAAAAAATTGATTTAAAATATTCGAATATTTAAAATAGTTATTAAATATTCGAATGTTTAAAAGAAAAATATTTGAAATAGTTATTAAATATTCGAATATTTTAAATCATTTTTTCTTTTAAATCAAATATTTTTAAATTAAATTAAATATTTAAAGTAGTTATTAAATATTCGATGTGATTTAAATATGAAAATATTAAATATTCTATTTTAAAAAAATCGATTTAAAAGGAAAATAATGATTTAAAATATTCGAATATTTCGAGTTATTCGAGTTGACGCGTCATATCTTAAGATAGAGATGGGCGTTCGATCGAGTCTAGTAAAAAAAATTCGAGTTATTCGAGTTGACACGTCATATTTTACAACTCAAACTTTATTTGAAATTTTTTCGATTCGAGTCGAGTTTTCGAGTTCCTATAAAAATTTAATTGTAATTATTTATCATGTTACCATACTTTGGAATTTTGCTTTAAAGACCAAATTGAAAGAATGCGTAAATAACGAGGGCTAAATTTAGTGAATTGTTTCGAATTAGGACTAAATTGATTGAATGTATAAATATGAAGGACTAAATGTGTTATTATACCAAATTTTATAACAGTCACTTAACGACATCTAACGTCTAATTACCATTTTGTTATAAAACATAAAGTTTAATTGCCATTTTGTGATTTTTGAAAGTTTAGTTACCATTTTGTTTTTTTTTTTACCAAAGTTCAGTGATCGTCTGTGTACTTTACCCTAGAATTTAAGGTTTATGGTTAGGATTTAGGTTTAGGATAATATGAATAGAGGTTTAGGTTTTAACATATAAACCTTAAATTTTAACCATAAATCCAAAATTCTATCAACATCCCCTAAATTCAAAACTACTACACTCAAACCCCTAAACAAAATCACTAAACTCTAAAACTAAAGTACTTGTATAAACAAAATTTTCACAAACGCTTATACATGGAATAATTACCCTTTCGATGTTGATTGTTGATTAATAAATGTCATAGTTATCATTAAGAGTAAAAGTACACAAACGGTCACTAAATTATCTTAAAAAATATAAAGTGGTCAACAAACTTTCAAAAGTTACATAATAGGCATTAAACTTTAGTTTTTGTTATGAAATGGTTATTGAGTTGTTAGCTGTTGTTAACCAGGTGACATCAATATTGAGGGTTAAATTAAGATTAAATTGATTGAATGTGTAAATATGAAGGATTGAATGTGTTATTATTTAAGGTTGTGTAACTGTCACATCATTCAATTAACGGCTCAATGACGATTCTGTAACAAAAATTAAAGTTTAATGCCCATTATGTAACTTTCAAAAATTTAGTAACCATTTTATATTTTTTGAAATAATTTAGTGACTATATTTGTGTACTTTACCCTATCATTAATTCGTGTTTTTCTTCTACTGCATCATAGTTTAGGCTTAGAGAAAGTGATTGTCTTTGTCGTTTAATGGATTAACTGAGAGTATACATGAGGCTCTTGGCCAACAGTCAAAACCTTTCATTTTTTTTCCGTTGGTGCAAACGCAATTTCTGGTTCTGTTCCTATTGCAATGTTCAATCTCTCCAAAATTAGAAACTTTGACATTGGAGACAACCACGTTCAAGGTACTCTTCATTCTGACTTAGCAATCAATATGCCATATCTTGAGGTCTTTTCCGTGGGGATGAACCAAATCTCTGGACAAATACCTGTTTCGATATCGAATGCCTCAAATCTGAATATACTTCAGTTTAATGATAACGGATTCACTGGAAACATGCCTTCATTAGAAAAGCTGGATAAACTGTTTAAACTTTACATGAGCACAAACCATTTAGGACATGGAACAGAAGGTGACTTGAACTTCCTCTGCACTTTAGTTAACAATACTAAACTAAAAATTATATATATAAGCAGAAATAATTTTGAAGGGGTATTTCCTGAATGCATTGGGAATCTTTCTAGCACCCTTTTACATTTAAGGATAGAACAGAACAGAAAATCGGGAAGAATCCCGGATGGGATTGTAAATCTCATCAATTTGGGGTGGCTAGCTGCATCACAAAATCAACTGTCAGGTTCCATTCCCTTTGATATTGGGAGGCTCCAAAAGCTAATGATTTTCTTAGCTGATTGTAATATTCTATCTGGTACCGTTCCTCATTCTATTGGAAATTTAACCAAGTTAACAGAACTTGGTTTCGATTTTAACAACTTTTAGGGTAGCACACCTTCAAGTCTAGGTAACTGTCAAAATATAGTCAGATTGAGTCTTTCTCATAACAACCTTAGTGGACCAATACCACCGGAAGTACTTGGGCTCCGATCCTTGTCCATTGTTCTAAACCTATCATCCATCCTTGTCAATCTTCCAACACATGATGTTCTCCACACATAGCACAAGAGTTTTTCATAATATATGCTTTTCTCGGTTGATTCGTCTCTTTCAACATCAACTCTTGAATAGTTTTGCTTTTATTTCCCCTCATGTTGATGTCCCTTAACTTGTAACACACCTAATTTTTTTTATAGAACAAACAAAAAGAAAAGTTAATAAAATTAATAAAAAAATACAATAACAAAAACAAGTAACACCAATTGCCAATCCCCGGAAACGACATCAAAAACTTGATGTGTGTGATAAGTGTCCCGCAATTGTGCAAGTATACATGTCGCAAGTAATAAAGTGAAAAATATATCGAGTATCGTTTCCATAGGGATTGGGCTTTGGGCCACTTGCTTAAGTTATTGCACTGTAGAAAATAAAAACACAAATAAGTGATAGGAAGTGTTTTATCTAACTAATAAACTAAAGAACAATAAAAATAAAATATAGATAGGTCGAATAAGAGAGAAGAGTAGGTCGGGTTAAGTTGCATTGTAGTGTGGAATCCTATTGACTCGTCTCTGTTCTTGAATGCTACAACACAATATTGTCGTGGCAATAACCTAAGTTCATGCCGCGGCCGCAAAGGTCGAATCTCTGCCGCGTCAATCTCTTGCTCTTGGGCAGATGCTGTTATGGTTCGGCAAAGCGTCCTTGAATGGCTCTTTCTTATCTCTAAGCTCGGAACATTGTTGATGGCTGAACTCTGACCATACCTCTCGGCGTAAATCAAAGACAAACACCAATCAATCACACGCTTCTCTTAGCCGCAGAAATTCTTAACCTATCTCTAGGCCGAATTAGTTAACACCACTAGGGATGAAAACTGTGCTTACTCGTTTCGTGAATTCAACTCTCTCAACATTGAATAAATGGATAATCTCACAAACTCTCTCTCGACAAGTATGCAAGAATGATTAAAGCCAAGAATAAGCAAACCTCAACTTAATTGCATTAAGAACATAAACAAAGTACAATAGTCATCACACAACTACTAAATAAAATAATTCTAGCCTAAGAAAAGGTCTAGAACATACTATACCTCTCAAACTCTTTATACTCGACAATTCAATTGGGTGGCTTGGCCTTCTTTAAATAGGAGGAGGCTTGGGGCAAAGTCTTTCTTGGATAAGAAGTTAAGTTGGAGTTGGACTTGTCTTCATTAAAGATGTGAATCTCTTTAATTTAATGTCTTTTATCCACTTTTGCCAAATTTCATCTTTAACCTTCCTTCCATGCTTTTGTCGTCTTCCTGAACTTCGATTGCCACGTAAAGTATGTAGAAAAATTTAGCGTTTTATGATCTTCAAATCGACTACCACCTTGCAAATTTTGCCCGCCGACAAGTTTGGTTGTACAATGCCTTGGCATTAGATACTGCTGAGGTAATGAGCTGTCGCGACATAGAATTTTGCTGCCTTGGCATGGGTCTGAAACTGGATCTGCTCCGCAAGGCTTTATCTTCACAAACCAGCTTCCTTCAATAGAAGCTGCCATCTTTGGCTTGGCTCGGTCTGGACCTGTCGAGAGCTTGTTCCGCACCATCCTCCATTTTCTTCATTTCCCACGCGACATCACATGCCCTGGCAGTGAGTAAATTTGCACAAGTACTAAAATGATCAAATAGTACTTTTTTCATTAAACAAATCAAATGTAAGGATCAATGATAGAAACAATGTAATTAATGCATAGCGGACCATAATGCAGCTCAATTGAGTGTAGTTTGAGCAATAATTGACATGTGAAAAGGGTGAAAATATAGAACTTTTAGACACTTATCACCTTACCCAATGTTGAGCCCCTTTTTAGCTTTGGTGATCCCGTGTAAGGAATCCGTTACATACCGTTTTTCTTACAACTTTTGTAAGGATGTATGTATACTATGTAGTAATTTGTGTACCTAATGAAATCCTTACATTTCTTGTAATAAAATATGTTTTCTCGTAAGAAATTATGTATGCACACAAATTCTTACCCTATGTTGAGCCCCTTTTGGCTTTGGTGATCTCGTATAAGTATTTCGGTACCTATCGTTTTTCTTAAAACTTCTATAAGAAATTATGTATACTTTGTAGTAATTTGAGTACCTATCGAAATCCTTACGTTTCTTGTAATAAAATATGTTTACCCCATATTTGAAGCTAGGAGATGATGGTATTTTGGCAAAGGGAAAGCGGGTTTAGGTGGATCTGCTTTGGCTCAGGTTTTTGATCAAATTGGGAATGACTGCCCTGATCTTAAAAGAGTTTTTGATGGGGGTGCAGAATCTTCTTGGAGATGGTCTGATCTCTGCAGGTCATGATATCAGTGGTGGTGTTTTACTAGTTTGCGTAAGAATCTTCTTGGATAGCGTAATGGCAAAGCTCAGCAGTGTAGATGTTAGCGCTGAGATAATAGGACAAGTAATTATAGAGCTGAAGGTTGTCGGAGTTACTCATTTAAATGAGAAAACTTGTCTTCTCAGAGATATGTGGGAGAATACGAGTTTTCAGCTTGAGAAGTTGCAGAGACTTGCTTCCTGTGTGGAATTAGAGAAAGAAGGTTTGAAGTTTCGGCATGTGCCTTCTTGTCCACGTAAGAATCTTCCAAAATGCTAGAGATTGGTGCTCATGATATCGGTTAGTTTTTCTACTGTCTGCTGCATGACACTTTATTTGAAATTACATCGTCTCAACCTGTTGCTGCAAACTATTTTTTGTTTTTAATCACATTCTCAAAGGACGAATAAGAGACTCGGCGACGGATGCTTCATCTGAGTTTTATTTGGAGGTTTTTTAACTCTTTATTTTGAGGCATAAGAGTATTACTATTTGCTACATGCAAACCTTAGAAACTTAGTAGAGTTCATTGTCTGAATGTATTTTGGGTTTTATATTTCACATCATAAATTGTGCCTTTATTGGCTCTTTGATCTCAAATGTGACAACTTCTCTTGGGCGCAGCTGTTGCAGGATCCACCGGACTCCTTGCTAAACACCTCTTTAAACCCTCTCCCAACAACCCCATCTCTCAAAACACCCATCTTGATCAAGAAAAGCAACACCTCCGTCTCCAAGATGGGTTTTTCTACTGACCTGAAAATGCTTCTGCAGACTGAGGCTTCAGCCAAAAGTTTGCATGAGCCGGTGGAGGAAAGGTTCAATTCATACCAGTGCCATCTGTTAATTGAGCAGCAGGGAAACCAAATAGAGGAGCTAGAATCCGAATTGAATTCGGCTCAATCCAAGCTCCGCCATGATTTCCAAATACAAAGTTGCCATGATTTCCAAGAGTTTACAAAGGAAGACAGAAGGGTAATGGTTGATTCACTTAAAATCTGATTTTTAGTCATAAAAAGTTCACTGCTTCTCTATCCATTACATTACATTTCTTCAATGAAGTCGTCATTTCAGTGACAAAGATTAACCTGTTTTTCTAGATGATTTGGATTTAAATATCCTAATTTGTAAGTATAAATTAGGTTTAATTGGTAAATAGGTGTCTAAATTAAGTTTTTTTAATTAGATGTTTAAATTATTTTTCAAGTCAAATAAGTGGCTAACGTTTCATTCCGTGATTCATTTAAAGTTTTCTATTAATTCTTACCGTTAAATGTCACGTGCCACCTCTTGAAAAACTTAAAATAATATTATAAATAAATAAAATTAATAAAATAAAATAAAAATATATCTTAAAATTTTCAAATATTCTCAAAATAGTCCCCAAATCTGACCACTCCTGCTGACGTTGGCAGTGTTGCCGGTGACAGAATGAAGCATCCTCCCCTCACCGAATAACTCACACGTCGTTCGTCGCTCCTCCTGCTGCCGTTTGTCACGAATCGTTTGAAAGAACCATTCGACAATTTGCACGGTGACGGTTGATTTTCGACGACGGAGTGGTGAGAGAATGATCGTGATGATCTGGCGACTGATGTGGTGGGCGGTTGTGTGGTAATCGACAGCAGAATCAGTCGAAATCGGGATTTAGGTTTTGGCGAGTTAGGGATTTTAGAATTTCGGGCTATTTTGTGAAATTTAGAGAATTTCTAAAAATTAAGTAATTTTATTTATTTTAATATAGTTTTGGAATTTTCAGGAGATGACACGTGTCCTTTAACGGTGAAAATTAACGAAGAACCTTAAATGGGTCATGGAATGAAACTTTAGGCACTTATTTGACCCGAAAAATAGTTTGGACACCTAAATGAAAAAAAAGGCATAGTTTAAGCACCTATTTGACGATTAAGCCTATAAATTATATAAAGATCAAAATGAACTTCAAAGACCTAAAATAAAAAAATGTATGATTTTATTAAGGATTAAAATGTTATTTTCTCTTAACCTTAAAAAATGCTTTAAAATAAGGGAAAATTGCACAGATCATCACTCAACAATCTTCTCACTACTATTTTGGTCACCCAACTTTTAATTTTTCCTATTTAATAACTGAACTTTATACATCAAATGTTTTTTGTCACTCATAAATATTTTATTATTATTTTCAAAAAATTTAATATTATTTAATATAAAAATAATTTAAAATAAATGATAAAAGTTTTAAAATTATTTAAATAATCGCCCTCGCTGTCATCACCCGTCGACCACCGGTGGCCGTTTGATCTCAAATTGCACTGGGTAACTCGTTTTGACACGCTGAGTCTGAATCTGGTAGTTATTTCACTGGAAAATGTCCTGAAACTCGTGAATCTTGATTAAACTTTTCAGTTTCTTCACTTTCGATCTCTTTTTCATGGATTTCGGAGCACTTTCTGGCAAAATGAAGGTTGGATTTGGACTCAAGGAAGTGAGACGAAGTAACAAGTGAAATATGGGACCGAACGACCACCATCTACGGCCGGCGGCGGCGGCGAATGGTGGTCGGCGTACAATATGTTTTTTCTTTTTCTTTTTTATTTTAAATTATTTTTATATTAAATAATACTACAAAATTCAAAAATAATAATAAAATATTCGTGAGTGACCAAAAACACTTGATGTATAAAGTTCAGTTATTAAATAGGAAAAATTGAAAGTTGAGTGATCAAAATAGGAGTGAGAAGATTGTTGAGTGATGATCTGTTCAATTTACCCATAAAATAATAATTGTGGTGAGCGGCGGTGTGGCAATCGACAGCAGAATCGGTCGAAATCGGGATTTAGGTTTTGGGGAGTTAGGGATTTTAGAATTTGGGGCTATTTTGTGAAATTTAGAAAATCTAGAGAATTTCTAAAAATTAAGTAATTTTATTTATTTTAATATAGTTTTGAAATTTTTAAAAGATGACACGTGTCCTTTAACGGTGAAAATTAACGAAGAACCTTAAATGAATCACAGAATGAAAATTGAGGCACTTATTTGACCCGAAAAATAATTTGAACACCTAAATGAAAAAAGGCATAATTTATGCACCTATTTGACGATTAAGCCTATAAATTATATAAAAATTGAAATGAACTTCAAAGACCTAAAATTTAAAAAAAATGTATGATTTTATTAAGGATTAAAATGTTATTTTCTCTTAACCTTAAAAAATGCTTTAAAATAATAATTGTGGGTGTTTCTAATATGTAGATAGTTGACTCTAAAGTGTAGGGTGTCCTGTGATGGATCTAAAAGTAATCAGATGAGATCATTCATTCAACCATATACTGTCCAAATCACAGTTCTACAGTGTTTTACCTTGTCAGCTACTACTTCTACACTTTACCCATCGCAGCAAAGATTAGAACATTCTTCTTTTTCCTTTTTGAAAAAATTACAGTATTTTTTTTAACCATGAAAAATAGTTACAGTAAAGTTGAATTTATAAGTACCATTTTCATCAATCACCCTCCAATGTGCGACTTAACTGAACGGACAATAAAAACTTTTTTTTCGGTTAATTTGACTGAATATTTTTTAAGGAATTTATTTGAAAAAATAGCTGCCATTTAAAATTATTTAAAAAAAATATTTCTCTTTCTGTCCACGGAAGAACACTCGCATTATGTCAGACGCGAATTTCAAACACGCGCTTTTTGCGGACGCGAGTTGCATCTGATGTGGTACGTCTTATTGTTTCCCTTGATTTTTTTATTTAATAATAAAGAATTTGCGCCCGGCAGGACGCAAGTTACCCGAAAAATTAAATTGAAGCGGCGCCAATTTATCGCAGACATAAATAACACTTGCGTTTGGTGTAGCGCGAGTTTCGAGAAAATTGTTGACTTGTTGAAGAAATAAATTACAACGTTTAATTTTCAATGAACCTGCCTCTTAGAAGGCGTGAGTTTCCTTGAATCTAGAGTTTAGGGGTTTAGGGTGTAAGGTGTAAAATTTAGGATTTATGATTACAATTTTGAGTTTAAGGTTAAGGGTTTAGATTTTAAGGTTAAGAATTTAGGTTTTATATTTTATAGTTTAAATATGAATGATTGTGTACGGTTTTTTCACAGTTTGTGTATTAGAATATAACTCGTATCTTTCTCTCTTTTTTAACCATTTCTACCTAAGGGAGGGGAAAGAAAATTTTGTTCCTAATAGATTTTGGACTTACAACTTAGAGGGATGCGAGGATGTGAACTGAGAACTTTAACAACATGCTCTAAAAATTATTGACAAATATAACTCATATCTATTTTGCGTATAAACTTAGAACACTAATTCTATTTATGACCATTTTAATTATTAGCAAATTCTTATATACCTATTGTTTCTCAATTTAATTACAATACAATTTTACGCATCTAGAGTTTTGCTTGGTAGAACTATAAATAGTAAAAGTGGTATAAAATATAAAGAAATATGTGTGTTTGGTAGGCAAAGGTGAAAAAATATTGAAAAAATAAATGTTTTTTATTTATTATTTGGTAGAATTTCCAAATAATTAAAAATGAGAGGAAAAGAAATAAAACTGTTGAAAACTACATAGGTCATGTTTGGTAAAGAGAAGTTTGTGCAAAAATTAGAGGTTTGAGGCATAATTAGAGGTTTGACCAGTCAAATCCGTTAATATTGTTGTTTGGTGAACAGCGGATTGAAAGAACGGATTGAGGTGAAACCGCTAATTTTGAAAAACTCATAATAAGAGCTTTTTGAGATTAGATGTTTGATATTAGAGTTGTAAAGACTCTTTTACCCTTACCGGTTACCAAAAATCTCAAAATAACCTAAATTAAATATTTTATCACTCTATTTATAAACTAATCCTATTTACTTTTTTTCTTTTTATTGTTACATATTTACATGTGTATTTAAATTTATTAATTAATTAAATTATATTAAAATAATTATATAAATAATAAATTAATATATAAATCATTCGAATATGTTTAAAAAGTTATATTAAAATAATTTTATAGATCTAATTAATAATAATTAGGTACAAAATATTGATAAGTAATAAATTATTCAAACAAGTATTGAATATAATTATGTTCTTATATGTATCTTACTTGTTTAAATAATCTAACAGCTATCAGCTATTAGTTAGTTTTACCAAACACTTTTATACAATCAGCTAATACAATCTGCTAGTCAAATCAGCTAATGCAATCAGCTATCAGCTAATGTAATCCGCTATCCGCTAATTGTGAAACAGGGCCATAACCTTTATCTTCTCATTATTTGATAGAGCTAAACCTTATGTGTAGTCGTAAGAAGAAGCAGGGACGGACGCATGACTTTAGGTTAGGGGGCGAATTTATAAATTTTTATGGTCGCGAACTTATAAATTTTTAGGGAGGGGCGAAAATATATTTTCAATAGAAAATTTATAAAAGAATTTTAAAAAATTTCTAAATCGTATAGAAATTTCAAGTTTTTAGGGGGGCGACCGCCCCCGCCAGCCCCCCTCGGTCCATCCATGAGAAGAAGTAAAGTATAATTAACCAAAAAAATAGAGATATAATTTAAATAAATTTAAAATTAAAGATCTATATAAGTAAAATCTTATTATATTTTTTTAGTAAAAGATTTAGGATACTATGGCCAAGCTGTTGATCCACCCCTGCCTATGTCATTAAGACCGTTCTTTAGATAAATTAAATTTCACTTTTAAATGATAAAAAAACTTTTTTAATAGTCTAAAAGTGATTACAATATGATATATGTTCATACATATTCTTAACACTTTGACAATGCATGTATATTTTATAGACAAAGTGACCGAACTCAAATCTCCTAAAATAAACATCATCCGCTTTTTCACTGGCACCGCTTGTTAGGTTCACACATGATTTTTTTAAAAAAAATCAATTAGCATCATATTAAATTCACTAACTTCTTGTACATCCCAAAATAGGAAACTTGACTAATTCCCCAATAGCCCAAAATAGCTCACTCCCTCACCTATAAATTGATCTCATTTCCTTCCCACGCAAAAGCAAATCATATAAAGAAGCAAAAGCAATGGCAAAAGCTTCCACGGTCGCCCTTATTTCCTTGGCAATATACGTCTCGTGCCTCTTTAGCTTCGCCCATGGCGCAATTTTAGTGGGCAGAGTCTTGTGCGACCCTTGCCGTGCGGGAATAGTCACCGAAGTCACCGAGTTCCAGACGAGTAACAATCGAATCCACACACCAGCAATTCACTACACTAATCTTCATTTATTTTCCGACTTAATCGTTACATATTCATCCACATATGTTGTTTGGTGTTTAATTTGCAGAGGCGGAAGTGTCGTTGATATGCGAAGACGACAAGCATAAACAAGTGATGAACAAGAAGGCAACTGCAAACGAAAAGGGAGTATACCAATTTGATTGCAAGGATTGCAATTTCCAATCCAACTTTTGCCATGTCTCCTTGGAGCACAATCCCAATGAAGAGTGCAATAACTTTGCCTTCAAGGATTGGCCGATACGCAAACCCCAGGGTGCGCTAATCTGGCCCGATATTCTTCATGCCCCCGACGTTTTCTTCGAGCACCCGGATAACAAAATTCCGACCGACAAAATAAAATGTGAACCGTTACTCAGAAAGCATGGCGTACTTCCCGGCCATGAAGCACAGTCGGAAACGGGGGAGCTTTAAACAACGGGAGATCGCTTTTAATCTTCACCAATAAAGTAACATGTTGATGGTATTTCAAAATAACAAGTTGCTCCATCGGTATTCTTTGTTGCCCACGAAGGATATAGTTTTTTTTCCGGTAAACAATGTTTTGAGCTAAAATTAGAGGTTTAAGTTACTTTAAAATATTTGACCAATCAAATTTGTTAATTTGAATGTCTTGATGGATAGATGATTGTAAAACGGATTGGATGGAACTTCTCGAATTGAAAAATTAAAAGGGACAAAAACTTTAGGCATTGTTTGGTAATTAGCGGATAGTTGATAGCTGATAGCGGATTACATTAGCTGATAGCTTATAGTATTAGCTGATTTGACTAGCGGATTGCATTAGCTGATTGTATAGAAGTGTTTGCTAAAAAAAAAATTTTTTTGAAAGAGGAATTTATTAATCGATTAAGATCTAACTACATTGGCCTCGTTAAAAAACCTCCCTAAACCTATTGGAGGAAAAAGAGTGCGCAATGTAGCTGATAGTTGTTTGATTATTTGAACAAGCAAAATGACATAGTAAGACATGATTATATTCAATACTTATTTGAATATTATTAGTTATTAATATTTTGTATCTATTAATATTAATTGGATTATGAAATTTATTTTTTTGATATCGTTACTAAGCATATATGAAGGATGTATATTGTTTTTTATTTGTGAAATTCTCTTTTTTAGTATGATTTTAATAATTATTAAATTTAAATGTATATATTAATCTATATATTAATTTCTTTAAATTATTTTTTCATTTTAATAGTTATTCAATTTTATATTATTTAGAAAAAAAATATAATTATCAAAGATAAAAGAATCTTTACAAGTATTTTATTTAAACTTCTAACTCAAAAACTCTTAAAATGAGCTTTTTTAAATGAGAGATTTCACCTCAATCTGCTATTACAATCCGCTATTTATCAAACATTTAAATTAGTGAATTTGACTGATCAAACCTCTAAAACTACTTTAAACTTCTAATTTTGACTCAAAAAATTATTTGCCAAACAAAGTCTTATTCTACTAATATTTAAATTAAAAGGGACTTCAAGTACAATTATACAAGAAATTGGGAGGGGCTATTGGCTCCGTCCCTGCGTAAGCTCACCAATGTAGCATGAGAATGAAACTGCCAAATGTTGCCATTGAAAATAACCTCCACCTCCATGTGCTCACCCCACTAGTCTTTAGGGATGTAAAAACAGGTCAACAGTTGGGTTTCAGGTCGGGCTCTGTCAGGTCGGGTCAAATCGGTTACAGGTCATTTCGGGTCATTTTTTGTTTTGACTCGATTCGGTTCGGGTTCGGGTTCATTTCGGGTCGGGTTCATTTCAGGTCGGGTTCAATTCAGGTCGGGTTCATTTCGGGTCGGGTTCATTTCAGGTCGGGTTCATTTCAGGTCGGTTCATTTCAGGTCGGGTCAAAACGGTTAATTGACAGGCTGATTTCAGGTCGGTTTCGTTTCAGGTCGGGTTCATTTCAGGTCGGTTTCGTTTCAGGTCGGGTTCATTTCAGGTCGGTTTCGTTTCAGGTCGAGTTCATTTCAGGTCGGTTTCGTTTCAGGTCGGGTTCGTTTCAGGTCGGTTTCGTTTCAGGTCGGGTTCTTTTCAGGTCGGTTTTGTTTCAGGTCGGGTTCATTTCAGGTCGGTTTCGTTTCAGGTCGGGTTCATTTCAGGTCAGGTTCCTTCGGGTTTATGGTTTATTGTGTTATGTGTATTATATATATTGACGGATTATGATTTTTATTTTTATGGTTTAGGGTTTAGGGTTTAGGGTTAGGGGATTACGTATATGTGATATATATATATAGTTGGTACTATTTGATTAATTTTTAGGGTTTGGGGTTTATGGTTTAGGGTTTGGGGTTTGGGGTTTGGGGTTTAGGGATCTTAAATTAATACAAACATACCTACATTAATTATATATATTGATGGATTATGGTTTTTAGGGTTTAGGGTTTAGGGTTTATTGATCTTAAATTAATACAAACATGCCTACATTAATTATATATATATTGATGGATTATGGTTTTTAGGGTTTAGGTTTTAGGGTTTATGGTTTAGGGTTTAATGATCTTAAATTAATACAAACATGCCTACATTAATTATATATATATTGATGGATTATGGTTTTTAGGGTTTAGGGTTTAGGGTTTAGTGTTTAGGGTTTAGTAATCTTAAATTAATACAAACATGCCCACATTAATTATATATATTGATGGATTGTGGTTTTTAGGGTTTAGGGTTTAGGGTCTAGGGTTTAGGGTTTATGGTTTAATGATCTTAAATTAATACAAACATGCCTACATTAATTATATATATATATATATTGATGGATTATGGTTTTTAGGGTTTAGGGTTTAAGGGTTTAGTGTGTAGGGTTTAGTGATCTTAAATTAATACAAACATGCCTACATTAATTATATATATTGGTGGATTATGGTTTTTAGGGTTTAGGGTTTAGGGTTTAAGGGTTTATTGTTTATGGTTTAGTGATCTTAAATTAATACAAACATGCCTACATTAATTATATATATTGATGGATTATGGTTTTTAGGGTTTAGGGTTTAGGGTTTAGGGTTTAATGATCTTAAATTAATACAAACATGCCTACATTAATTATATATATATATTGATGGATTATTGTTTTTAGGGTTTAGGGTTTAGGGTTTAGTGTTTAGGGTTTAGGGTTTAGTAATCTTAAATTAATACAAACATGCCCACATTAATTATATATATTGATGGATTATGATTTTTAGGGTTTATGGTTTAGGGTTTAGGGTTTAGGGTTTACTAATCTTAAATTAATACAAAAATGATACGTATATACGTACATGTAATATATATATATTGATGGATTAATGGTTTTTGTTTTTAGCGTTTAGGTTTTAGCGTTTAGGTTTTAGGTTTTAGGTTTTAGGGTTTAGTGGTTAGGGTTTAGGGTTTATTATTATTATTATTATTATTATTATATACTTAAATACAATTATTATTATTATATATTTACTATGCTTATTATTATTATTAGTTATTATTATTATTATTATTAGTTATTATTATTATTATTATTATTATTATTATTATTATTATTATTATTATTATTATTATTATTACTATGATTAGTAATATTATTATTATTATTAATACTACTACTACTACTATTATTATTATTATTATTATTATTATTATTATTATTATTATTATTATTATTATATACTTAAATACAATTATTATTATTATTATATATTTACTATGCTTATTATTATTATTAGTTTTATGATTATTATTATTATTACTACTACTATTATTATTATTATTATTATTATTATTATTATTATTATTATTTGTAATTAAATGTATAGGGTTTAGGGTTTAAGATTAGGGACTATGGTTCATTGATTAAATATTATGGTTTAGGGTTTAAACCCCTAATGTCTAATTCTAAACCATAAGCATTAAATCATAAAGCATAAGTAATTAACCCTAACCACTAAACCCTCGATCTAGGATTACGGACTATGAGCTATAGATTAAATATTAAGGTTTTATGGTTTAGAGGGTAGTGATTATTGTTTAGGGTTTAGGGTTAGGGACTATGGTCCATTGATTAAATATTAGGGTTTTATGGTTTAGAGGGTAGTGGTTATTGTTTAGGGTTTAGGGTTAGGGACTATGGTTCATTAATTAAATATTAGGGTTTAATGTTTAAACCCCTAATGTCTAATTCTAAACCCTAAGCATTAAACCCTAAAGCATGAGTAATTAACCCTAATCACTAAATCCTCGATCTAGGATTACGGACTATGAGTTATAGATTAAATATTAGGGTTTTATGGTTTAGAGGGTAGTGGTTATTGTTTATGGTTTAGGGTTAGGGGCTATGGTTCATTGATTAAATATTAGGGTTTAAGGTTTAAACCCCTAATGTCTAATTCTAAACCCAAAGCATTAAACCCTAAAGCATGAGTAATTAACCCTAACCACTAAACCCTCGATCTAAGATTACGGACTATGAGCTATAGATTAAATATTAGGGTTTTATGGTTTAGAGGGTAGTGGTTATTGTTTAGGGTTTAGGGTTAGGGACTATGGTTCATTGATTGAATATTAGGATTTAATGTTTAAACCCCTAATGTCTAATTCTAAACCCTGAAGATTAAACCCTAAAACATGAGTAATTAAAGGTGAAACAAAATAAAATAATAATAAAAAAATAAAAAGGAAATAAGTCTTATCAGTTCAGATCTCTAGACCATCTATGCACATTGGAATACGGTCTATAATGGCTATGAGAATAAAGTAATAAAATAATTAAAAAGGGGAGTTTTTCATTTATGGAATCTAAAAATCAATTTTGAAATGGAAGGAAAGAAGAAAACAGTCCCTTATTCGATATGAACTTAGAGACAAAATTTTTGTTTCCCACTTTCTTCTTCCCTCGTCTCCCTCGAGATCTCGAAGGCTCACCCCGGTTGGGGCTTATTGCCGGAGAACGACAGGAGAAAAGGGAGAACGAACGGCCGCTACAAAAGATAACGGTAAATAAAAACTCCTCTCCCTTTCTTTTTATTTTTCTCTTCTATTTCGTGCATGCAATGAAAAATTTAGAAGACAAAATACCTCTGGAAAAATGTTTTTCGTATTGATTTTTCTGATAATTGCCGGGGAAAACCAAAAATCACCCTTTTACAATGTTTTTGGTTCGGTTTTTATAACCGGATGTTACAACAATTGCAGAAAGAAAAAGAGTTGACTTGCTCGGTTTTTGGTTGCCTTTGCATGTGACTTCTGAATTTGCTGTTGTGTTTTCTGAATTTGTTGTTTTTTTCTTTTCCGTTTTGGGTATCTGAAAGTTTCTGACTGAGGTTTTTTGTTGCCGGTATTGCCTGATCGGGAGGGACACAAACGGCGCGGAGAGGAAGTGGTCAGAGGCGTGAAGGGCTGGTGAAGCGTCAGGCGCGTGGCGCGAGGGGTCACGGGTTTTCGGAATGGAGGGATCTGGGCCGTCCGATACAACTCGATCGAAGGGTTCGCGTTGATGCGGCGCGCGAGGCTGATAGGGCTTGCTAGGGTTTGTCCTCTGGTGCAATCTGGGACGTTGATGCGTTCCCCAAATCTGACGGCCGAGATTGGTGCGGCTGCAAAAGAAAAGGGTTAATGTTAGGGTTTTCTTTTTGTTAGGTTTACGGGCTTTGCATTTGGGCTGCAATTGGGTTTTGTATTTATTTATTTTGGGTCCTATATGAGTAAATACATTTAAATAATATATATTTGAGCTTTTTATTTATCTGTTTATTTATTTATAATAATAAAAGGTAGTTATATATGGGTGATAATAATAGATAGTAATAGTAAGTAATATAATGATAATGACTTAATAACAATATATATTTTTTCTTTTTTTTTTTAATTTTCTTAATTTCTCTCTTATTTTATTTTATTTTAAATTATTATTATTTTAGCCCAATACAAGCCCGAAAATCATAAAAGAAATAAAATTAAAGACAGGGACAAAATTAGTCATTACAAAACCAAAAGCCCTAAATTAATTAAATAATATATTAAACCTAAAAATTAATTAAAATTAACTTAAAACCCTAAACATAAACCCCAAATCTTAATTCAAACTAATTTTAATTAAGTATAAAAAAAATTATTTCATAATGGTTATTCATTCAACTTATGTAATTAAGTAGTTTATCAGAATGCAAGTTAAGTTAATTTAATAACTAACTTAACTTAAAATGAATGCAAGTTAATTAAATTTATTTTTAATCTTAAGTTAAGTTAATTTAATAACTAACTTAACTTAAATTAAAATGAATGCAAGTTAATTATTTAGCATTAATTTATTCTTATAATAAAAAATTTAAGTTATCTTATTTTAATTAAGAATATAGATTTAATTTAATAATTTTTACTCATTTAACTTAATTTGATTAAGCATAAAATTTTAATTTAATAATGGTTATTCATTCCACTTAAGTTAATTAAGTATAATAGTTTATCTTTGAAGTTATTTTAAAATAATAGTCAAGTTAATTAGAAATATAATTTATTAATACTTAGAATTATTATTAATTCAATTTATCTTTTAATTGAAGTTAAGTTAGTAATTTATTAATACTTGAAATTATTATTAATTTTATAATTTTTCAATACTTGACATTATTTTATATTCATTAAATATAACTTCTTTAAATGTCAGATAATTATCATTATTAGCAAATCAAATAATAGTATTAGTTCAGGTTAATATCAGTTCAGGTCAATATCAGTTCAGGTCAATATCAGTTCAGGTCAATAACAGTTCAGGTCAATATCAGTTCAGGTCAATATCAGTTCAGGTCAATAACAGTTCAGGTCAATAACAGTTCAGGTTCAAAACAGGTCGGGTTCAAAACAGGTCGGGTTCAAAACAGGTCGGGTTCATTTTAGGTCGGGTCCAAACAGGTCGGGTTAAATCGGTTATCTGGCAGGTTAGTCTCGGGTTCGGGTTCGTTTCGGTCGGGTGCAGGTCGGGTTCGGTTACTACAGTAACAGGTCAATTTCGGGTTCGGGTTCACTTCGGTCGGGTGCAGTTCGGGTTCGGTTTCTACAGTTACAGGTCAAATTCGGGTTCGGGTTCACTTCGGTCGGGTGCAGGTCGGGTTCGGTCTTTAAATTCTCGGGTTAAACCAGGTTCTGACTCGATCGGGTTTCAGGCAGGTTACCAGGTCGGGTCAGTTTTTCACACCCCTACTAGTCTTGAGATCACAGAATGCATTGATAAACCAGAGGAAAGCAAAGCCACGTGGATGCTAAAAATCACGAGTCAAAGCATAACAAATATGAAGAAAAAAAAACAATATGGAAGGAATCTTATTTATTTTATGTTTTAATAATTTTACTAGTTATTTCTTTTCATTTTAACTTGGGTTTTCTCATCAAACCCTAACCCCAAATTGAAGTTTTTTTTTTCCTGAAATCGACAATAATTTTCCCTTAATGAACCTACCCGATTTAACTCCTACTAGACCCAAGTTGATCCAAATTGAAACTATTCAATAAATTTAACTTTTACTACTTAAAATTTTCCATCATTTTTATTTTTATTTTTCTCCTAAATTAGTTGTATTTATCCCAAAAATGTTATATCACTTTATTGGTATAATAACATTTTAACAATAATTTATCGTTGTTTATGACATAATGTAATTATCGAAACTACTGATTAGATCTGATGAGCTTATTTTCTTTGACAGTATTACAACAAAGACTAACTTGATAAAATTTTAAATATGAAGGATTAACTTTATTAAATTATTTCAAATTAGGACAAGATTAATAGAATGTATACATTTTGGAGATTAAAATATTGGCAAAATGACAAAAGATGCCCCCAACGTTTGCATGTTTTGTCATTTGGCCCCCTATTCTTTTTTTTTGGTTCAAAGATGCCCCCAACGTTTGCTTGTTTTGTCATTTGGCCCCCTATTCTTTTTTTGGGTCCAAATATACCCCCAACGTTTCATTCGTAGTCCAAATATGCCCCCAACGTTTCAATTTGGTCCAAATATGCCCCCGTTAGATGGAAACTGTCAGTCAACTGACGTTCAACAGCTGATGCTGACTGGACTTGCCGCGTATTAAGATCTGCTGATGCCACGTCAAAATTTTTTTATAAGCTGTTGACCGTCAGTTGATTGACAGTTTACATCCAGCAGGGGCATATTTGGACTATAAATGAAACGTTGGGGGCATATTTGGACCAAAAGAAAGAATAGGGGGCCAAATGACAAAATAAGCAAACGTTGGGGGCATCTTTAGACCCAAAAAAAGAATAGGGGGCCAAATGACAAAACATGCAAACGTTGGAGGCATCTTTTGTCATTTTGCCTAAAATATTATACCAAAGAAAAGTTACATGTTTTGTAATTGAGTGGTAAAAGTATTTCTATGATGAATACTAAACATGTTCTAAAAACTATGTTTTATGTTTACCAGGTTGGCGAGAGAGGGGTTCAAATGTTTGGTGGATAGAAACAAAGAGTTGGTGTAGCAAGAGTTATCCTCCACCTTGATGAGGCTACACTACATATATCACAACTCATTGCAATTTGCAGCAAATATAATAGAAAAAACAGACACATCAAGCCATGTCAATTGTAATAATTTAGAACAAAAGCCTTTGAAGTAGGTATTAGGTCGTTGTTATTATGAAAATGACATCTCACAAATCACAGCCATACAGATTACAAATCCCAGCTTTGAGGTGGGTCCGATTTGCCATCAGCACCCTCCATTTCTTTATGCTTAAAAAAAAAAACCAAAGCAGGTAAAAGGATAGAAGAAGGCTCACCCCATTTTAAGTAATATATTACAAGATTCTTACATATACAAATACAAAGGCGTACAAACAAACTGAAAGGGTGGATGGGAATTTTCTTTCTTGAAGACATAATCATGACCGTTCATCGGATCATTTTGATTTGAAAGGAATGGCTCTGATCACTACCACATGGTAGAGTGCTGCTAGTGCTGCTCCAATCATTGGTCCCACCCAGAAAATCCACTGCAACCAAACCAAAGTAGATAATTATCATACTATCATTCATGGTTAGGTCTGGATTTCAATTGCGGTTGCGACCGTATTTTTTATTACGAATAATAACAGATATATTATGGTCATTGTAAATCGTATTTTTTTTTAAATAACGATATTAGATATGTCGTTATTATTGCAGAGAGACTATTATTATAATAGCGGACCATTTTTTGAATCTCTGTTTAGGAGTGAAAATGGTGAAAGAATTGGCTTACATGATCATCCCAGCCCTTGTCCTTGTTGAAGATGATGGCTGCACCAAGACTACGAGCCGGGTTAATGCCGGTTCCAGTGATCGGGATGGTGGCTAAGTGCACCAAGAACACTGCGAATCCAATTGGCAAGGGTGCCAGAATCTAGCAAAGAACACAAGTTTAAAGTTAAACTCTAATCATTAGTAACTTCATCAGTTCATCTGATGAATTTTGAACTTACAGGAACGTGAGAGTCTCTGGCACTGCGCTTGGCATCGGTGGCCGAGAAGACAGTGTAAACAAGAACAAAGGTGCCGACAATTTCAGCACCAAGGCCATCTCCTTTGGTGTAGCCATGAGCCACCGAGTTGGCTCCGCCGCCCAAAGCACCGTACCTTGTCTTCCCCATGAACCCTTTAACCACACCAGCACCACATATGGCTCCCAAGCACTGCATCACCATGTAGAAAATCGCCCTTGTCAATGACAATTTCCTCCCCAAGAACAACCCAAATGTCACCGCCGGATTGATATGACCGCCTGAAATACCGGCGGTGCAGTAAACAAGAGCAAAGATCATGCCACCAAAGGCCCAAGCAATCCCTTGGATCCCAACGGTTGAGCACTTAGTCGGTTCCTTAACAACGCCCATGACAGTCAACACCGAGATATACAAGAAAAGGAAAGTGGCAACGAACTCGGCTATCCCAGCTCGGTAAAAAGACCAAGAGGTCAACTCACTGGGCTCAAACAACGGTGCTGGTGGTGGCTCAGTGTAGTCCTTGTCGTCTTGGGACTGAGCCGCCGTTCCAATAGGCTGCCGCTCTGAGAACTTGTTGGCTCCCAATCTAACATCCTCTTCTTTTCCCTCCATTCTTTTCTTTCGCTCTTCAGTTTAGTACAGAATATGTATGAAAAACAAATGAGAGCAGACTATGGTTTCTGTGAGTTGATGGGGTATTTTTATATACCAATTTGGATGAGTATAAATGATTAAATTTAATGTTTTGGGATATTAAATACAATGAATTATGACCGACCATTAGTTTTCTGGCATTTTTGTGTTGGGAAAATGACATGAATAAGCCATTGGAATGTTTATTACTTATGAACGACAATGGTGGGGTGGCTGCCGAGACACATTAGTTGGCACAATTTTGGCCACAAATTTGTGAGCTGACGGTCATCAACCACCGCCCCTTTGCCAGATTGAAGAGAGACTAAATGATTAGTCACGTTTTTATATTTTCAAAGACTAAACTATAAAATAAATGTATGAAGTTGTATCTCTTTTATGTAATAGGTGCTTAAAGTATTTTTGTTGAATTATGTGCTTAAAATATTTTCTAAAAAATTTCAGGTCTAGATAAATAGATAAATAGACATAGGGATGGTAATGGATTAAACTTGGATTTGACTGTATAGAGTCCAAGTCCAAATCCGATAACAATCGGACTCAGATTATTTTTTCAGATTTGGATTCAGATTTTTTCAATCGGAATTGGATTGGATTCGAATTAAATTGTCATCCCTAGTGTTGACCCGAATTCAAGGGGTAGATACGTAAATTTTAACGTCTTTAGGGTATATTGTGTTTTAGCCCTCTAATATTTTTATTTTATGCAAATTAGTCCATAATTTGTGTATTTAATTTATTGTGTTTTTAATTTATGCCATTAAACAATGTATTTATTCATTTTCGTCTCTTATTTGTTAACTACATTTAAATTTCTATGTTTATTATTTATGCTTTTAATGTGCTTCCTATTTTAATTCATAATTTTAACCTAATATATCTTAACTTTATCTTGCAATTTAACATCATTTACTGTATTTTATTCACTAATTATATTAATTTTCGATAATTCATTGATATTTACATTTATTTATTTCTCTATTGTATTTATTTTCTTGTTTGTTTGTCTATGATTTTATCTTACAATTATTTTTTTCATATTTATGTATATATGCATAATTGCATATGATGTATGTTGATATATTACACTATTAAGTTTAGTTAATAGATATAAATTATAGTAAATATTATTATTGTTTAACTTGAATTTTTAATATATTTATATTTTTATTGTGGCTTTTAATATGAATATATATGTAAGTTAATTTTGTTTTTACCATTATTTCAAGTTGCATAATTAGGGATGGGCACGGGTCGGGTCGGGTCGGGTTTTTGGCCCACCCGAACCCGACCCGAAACTAATTATCCTAAACCCGACCCCGACCCGACCTGATCTAATTTTTAAAAAAATCCGACCCGACCCGACCCGAAAATAAATATTCTAAACCCGGCCCCGACCCGACCCGACCCGACCTATAGAAAAAAAATTAATTTTAGGGACCTAATTGTAAAAAAATAATTTTAAGAGGCATAATTATAAAAAATAATAATTTTAAGGACTAAAATGTAAATAAAAATAATTTTAAGGACCTAATTATAAAAAAAATAAAGAGGGGGTATTATTACAAATATCCCTAAAAAATTTATAGGAAAATTACACTATTAGTCCCGGGTCGGGTCGGGTCGGATTTTTTCACCCTAAAACCCGAACCCGACCCGACCCGACCTCACCCTACACAAAAACCTGACCCGACCCGACCCCGATTTTTTCATAAAAATACCCGACCCGATCGGGCCGGGTCGGGTCGGAACCTGTCGGGTCCGGGTACCGTGCCCATCCCTATGCATAATATATATTTATGTTTATTTTAATGTATTTAGGTTAACTTTTTTACTTTATATATGTTGCCTTATTGTTTTAAGGTAAATATTATAAATGATATTGTGATTTAAATAATTAAAAGTCATAAAAGTTTTGATTCGAATTCGAATCGGACATGAACTTGGGTCGGATTCGAATCGGATCCTAACAGTATCCATATCCGACCCATCTCCTATTAGGACTCATATCCTTTTTTTTTAGATTCGGATTTAAAATTTTTTCTAATTAGATTTGGATAGAATATTTTTCTTCAGATCGTATTCGAATCAGATTCGGATTCAATTATCCCTAGATACACAGCACATGAAAAGGTCTACTATTTATCGAAGTAGAAATGTTCGTCTAAATTTTATTAATATATCATACGATTTCATAATATAAAGTCAGTATTTATAAAATTCATTATTTAATTCTTTGGTGCTTATTTTTCAATCTTCATCGAAGAAAAAAAACTACAAGCAGCTGATTATTTCATTAACAAAGTCTTTTCTTAACATGATCGTGTAGTTGTTTAATATGAGCTAATGATTTTCTTCCAAATGTGCAAAGAAATGCATAAAAATGACATCTTTTCTGAAGATAATGATGGACTGATTGGAATATTATTATATTTAACGTCGATAACCTAACCTCATTTATTTAATTACTTAATCTCTGTCATAACTCATAATACGGATAACATAAAATAATGGAATAAAAAGAGAATATTTTCTTATTGGACTTTGCACAATTTGGATATAACATATTACATATTCTTGCATACATACAAACAAAAGAAAGATGGAACCAAACGGAAAACGTGGGTGGAATTCTCCTTCTTAAGATCATAATCACGGCCGTTGATCGGATCATTTTGATTTGAAAGGAATGGCTCTGATCACAACCACATGGTAGAGTGCTGCCAGTGCTGCTCCAATCATTGGTCCCACCCAGAAAATCCACTGCAACCAAACCAGACCAAATTAGTCAAGTGTAATTCATGGTTCGAAAAAACGGTGAAAGAATTGGCTTACATGGTCATCCCAGCCCTTGTCCTTGTTGAAGATGATGGCTGCACCGAGACTACGAGCCGGGTTAATACCGGTTCCGGTGATCGGAATGGTAGCTAAGTGCACCAAGAACACTGCAAACCCAATTGGCAAGGGTGCCAGAATCTAGCCACAGGAAATGATAAAAGTTAAACTCACCTCATTAGTGACTTCATCCAGTATATATTATGAAAATCGGGTTAATTTTAAGTCGGGTCAATATAAATTAAGTCGCAAGTTGAACTCGTAGAATGATCAAGTTTGAAACTTACAGGGACGTGAGAGTCTCTAGCACTGCGCTTGGCATCGGTGGCCGAGAAAACAGTGTAAACAAGAACAAAGGTTCCGACAATTTCAGCACCGAGGCCATCGCCCTTGGTGTAGCCATGAGCGACCGAGTTGGCTCCGCCGCCCAAAGCACCGTACCTTGTCTTCCCCATGAACCCTTTAACCACACCAGCACCACATATGGCTCCCAAGCACTGCATCACCATGTAGAAAATCGCCCTCGTTAAGGACAATTTCCTCCCCAAGAACAGCCCAAATGTCACCGCCGGATTGATATGACCGCCTGAAATACCGGCGGTGCAGTAAACAAGAGCAAAGATCATACCACCAAATGCCCAAGCAATCCCTTGAATCCCAACGGTTGAGCACTTAGTCGGTTCCTTAACAACGCCCATGACAGTCAACACCGAGATATACAAGAAAAGGAAAGTAGCAACGAACTCGGCTATCCCAGCTCGGTAAAAGGACCAAGAGGTCAACTCACTGGGCTCAAACAACGGTGCAGGTGGTGGCTCAGTGTAATCCTTGTCGTCTTGGGACTGAGCCGCCGTGCCAATAGGCTGCCGCTCTGAGAACTTGTTAGCTCCCAATCTAACATCCTCTTCTTTTCCCTCCATCTCCCTTCTTGTTTGCTTGCTCTTTACAAGAAGACTCTATGCTTTTCGTGAATTGATGAGGTGTTTTTTATATACCAATTTGGATAGGGAAATGGTGGGGGGTTAAAGATTGATATAAATGGATAAATTCAATGTATTGGGATTTAAAATATGATGAATTAAGACGACCGACCAATCGTTTTCTGGCATTTTTCTTTGGTTTTTAGTGCAATGCCCCATTGGGATGTTTATTCATTATGAACCATATTGGTGAGAGTGAGACTCATTAGTTGGCTTAATTTTGTCCATAGATATGTGAGCTGACGATTATCAACCACCGCCCCATCGCCACACATGTAATGTTAAAGTTTTGAATATAAACATTATAAATGAAGTAAATTAAATTGAAAGTGTTGTCCCAATAATAAAACTTTATATTTTAGTATTTAATAAAACATTAGAATACAATATAAAATAATACAATATTGGGAGATCGTTTTTGGAAGATAATGATGAGGTAATTGGAATATTATTATATTTAGAGTCGATAACCTAATCTCATATATTTAAATAATATATGTCATGGGAATGACATGTAAAAGGATAACATAAGATATTGGCATCCAATGTCACGTATAACCAAATTCAGAATCTTCCAAGCTTTTATCATTTTATATATTCTGGCAAAACCTTTTGGTTAGAGGCATCGTCAAATCATGTGTTTTTAAAATGATTTTAATATATACGTTCGATCGAATAATATTATTATTATTTTATTTAATATATACGTTTTGGTTTCTTCAATTTTGATCTCCTTTTCGTGAATTTCAGAGCATTTTTGGGTAAAATGAAGGTCGGATTCAGACTCAGGGGAGTGAGACGAATTGAATGGTGAAATATGAGACCGAAAGGCCACCATCTACGGCGGTCGACGGTGGAGGCGAATAGCGGCCGACGGATAATTTAATTTTTACTTTTCTTTTTTTATTTTAAATTATTTTTATATTAAATAATAATAAAAAATGACCAAAATAGGAGTGAGAAGATTGTTGAGTGATGATCTGTGCAATTTACCCTAGGGGTGTTTATCGAGCGAGTCGATCGCGAGTTGGGCAGTGCTCGACTCGTGCTCGTTAAAAAAATTTGTTGCTCGACTCGACTCGTTGCTCTTTAAGCTCGTTAAAATTGTGCTCGACTCCTGCTCGTTAAAAAAATTTGTTGCTCAACTCGACTCATTGCTAGTTAAGCTCATTACTCAACTCGTTGTTCGTTAAGCTCACTAAAAAATTTACCTTATTTTAAACTAAAAGTAAAATTTAATAATACTATATGAGGCTTAATACTAACATAAATTAACAAATTTAACAAAAAAGATATCAAAAGAGTGTATAAAATACTTTCAAAGTCTAAATTCAAACTAACAATCCACAAATACACCAAACTAACATTTTAAAACTAAAATAACAATCCACAAATTCACAAAACTATCATATTTAAACTAAAGTAACAATCCACAAGTACATCAAACTAAAGTAATTACTAAAAAATTTTTAAAAAAAAATTAACGAGCTGCTCGCGAACTTATCAAGTTGAGTTAAACTTTGCTCGACTCAACTCGTTAAGGTCTCGAGTCAAGTCAACCCGAGTCGAGCGTTTACCGAATTTTGACCGAGTCGAGTTCGAGCAGCTCACGAGCTGCTCAACTCGTTAAGCACCCCTAATTTACCCTATTTAAAATGTAAAAAAATAAAAGGAAAAATAAGAAGCGAACAAACAAGCTTATAAATGAATCCATAAACAAGCTTATAAATGAACTTGTTCGTGAACATAAACAAACCAAATGTACATATGTATGTGTTCTTTTGCTTATTAAACAAACATAATTTTTTTTTTCAAACCCGTTTATTTAGCTTAATAAACAAACGTAAATGAACATTACACGAACAGTTCGTCGAACGCTATATTTATTTACACCTCTAAGAACAAGATCTAGATCTACAATTTATGCACGATAAAGGGACTAATTACATATTTTGACCAATAAGATTTAACAGTTGTCCTTTGTTTTATGATAATTTTTCAAATTTTGAAATGTATGACTAAAAAGGACTAAAGTAAAATATAAAGACTAATCTACAATTTACATAGTCATTTTATATATAAAGCACACTTTCGTGAAAAAAAATATTATATCCATTCACTAGGTTGATAATGGCCAATAATTAAAAATAATAATAACTAAAATGATAATGATGATTCATTTTTTTTTCTTATATCTTATTATCATTATGAGTAGGATGCAAGCTAAGACTATAGACTTTGTAATTAATTAATTGACAAACATATATTTAATTTATGTTAATCTACTAATTAAAGTGCTACCATTTATATAAAAAAGTTGATAAAATAAGCCAACCACATAAAAACATCCAAAAAATGTATTTTTTTAAAAAAAATTGGGTGGCTAAGTGTTGGATGTTCAATGATGCTTACATACCTAAAACCATATACATATTTTAACATTGTTTAAACCATAGGATAAGATTATATATCAAACCCCAACCGCCCATTTAATTAAGACCACAGTTTATGTTGTTGCTAAGTCCAAATCATGTGGCCTCACAAAATGGCTGCTGATGACTTAAACCTCAATTTTCTTAATTTGTTTTTTTTTTGTCACAAAATGATTTAAAAAATATATTAGAAGTTTGAATCGAGTGGAACAAATTAAATTAACAATAACACTTTAATGTTAGATCTCTATAGTGTCATTAATAGATTAATTAATCGGATGTTAAATCTGTAGAGTAAGTGACTAAAGCTTTTCGTTGACATTCTCTCTTCTCTCCTAGAGTATGAGTTCAAAACTTATTAAGAGCAAATTCTTCCTACCCTTCTTTTAAATAGAAATTGTTAAAAAAATGTTCAATTCCTTTTCTTTTCAATAAATAAAGTCTTTTGAGAATACGAAAGGTTTGTGGCTTAAATGGAACTAATGATTTGGGAATAAATGTAGCTTTTGACAATACCTTTAAATTGAAGTTCTATCTGTCCATGGGTCCGATTACTTGCGTAAAATGATAGGTTTGACATTCTCTCTTCTCTCCTACCCTCAAATTCATATATATAATTTAGAATTTTTTTTTAAAATTTCTAGGTATTTTTTTATAAAAAAATCTATTTTTGCCTCATTAAAATTTTATAAATTCGCACCACTTAAAATTTATAAGTTCGTCCCTCAATAGAAAATCCTGCGTTCGTCCATGGTTCAGTCCATGTGTATCAGGGTCTTAATCTGAAATTTTTTTAAATAATATAACTTTGAAGGATCAGCTTGATAGTAATGGAAACCGATGACTCCAGTGAAAAAGGGGATGATGTTCATTCCAGGAGACTCATATTTGAATACTTGTGTGTGCGTTGTTAAAAGGTTAAGAAAAAATATGAACATATGCTACCATGTAAATCACACCAGTATATTAAAAAACTTTACATCAATGAAAATAAGCATTCCTTGAAGTTAAAACCTAGGTTATGAATGCATGTAATCATTCTTTAGGTAAGTTACATAAAAACAAGGGTAAAGTACACAGACGGTCACTGAACTTTGATAAAAAAAAACGGTAACCAAACTTTCAAAAATCACAAAATGACAATTAAACTTTATGTTTTATAACAAAATAATAACTAGACGTTAAATGTCGTTAAGTGACTGTTATAAAATTTGATATAATAACACATTTAGTCCTTCATATTTACACATTCAATCAATTTAGTCTTAATTCGAAACAATTCACTAAATTTAGCCCTCGTTATTTACGCATTCTTTCAATTTGATCCTTAAAGCAAAATTCCAAAGTATTGTAACATGATAAATAATTACAATTACAATTTTATAGGAACTCGAAAACTCGACTTGAATCGAATCGAAAAAATTTCAAATAAAGTTTGAGTTGCAAAATATGACGCGTCAACACGAATAACTCGAAATTTTTTGAATCGACTCGATCGAACGCTCATCTCTATCTTAAGATATGACGTGTCAACTCGAATAACTCAAAATATTCGAATATTTTAAATCATTTTTCCTTTTAAATCAAATATTTTTTAAAATAGAATATTTAATATTTTCATATTTAAATCACATCGAATATTTAATAACTACTTTAAATATTCAATTTAATTTAAAAATATTTGATTTAAAAGAAAAAAATAATTTCAAATATTCGAATATTTAATAACTATTTTAAATATTTTCTTTTAAATATTCAAATATTTAATAACTACTTTAAATATTTATTAAATATTTAAATATTTTAAATCAATTTTTTTCTTGTAAATCGAATGTTTTTAAATTAAATCGAATATTTAAAGTAGTTATTAAATATTCAATGTGATTTAAAAGAAAAAATGATTTAAAATATTCGAATATTTTGAGTTATTCGAGTTGGCGCGTCATATCTTAAGATAGAGGTGAGCGTTCGATCGAGTCGAGTCAAAAAATTTCAAGTTATTCGAGTTGACGCGTCATATTTTACAACTCAAACTTTATTTGAATTTTTTTCGATTCGAGTCGAGTTTTTGAGTTCCTATAAAAATTTAATTAAATATTCGGATATTTTAAATCAATTTTTTTCTTTTAAATCGAATATTTTTAAATTAAATCGAATATTTAAAGTAGTTATTAAATATTCGATGTGATTTAAATATGAAAATATTAAATATTCTATTTTAAAAAATATTCGATTTAAAAGAAAAAATGATTTAAAATATTTGAATATTTCGAGTTATTCGAGTTGACGCGACATATCTTAAGATAGAGGTGAGCGTTCGATCAAGTCAAGTCAAAAAATTTTGAGTTATTCGATTTTACGCGTCACATTTTACAACTCAAACTTTATTTGAATTTTTTCGATTCGAGTCGAGTTTTCGAGTTCTTATAAAAATTTAATTAAATATTCGAATATTTTAAATCAATTTTTTTCTTGTAAATCGAATATTTAAAGTTGTTATTAAATAATCGATGTGATTTAAATATGAAAACATTAAATATTCTATTTTAAAAAATATTCAATTTAAAAGAAAAAATGATTTAAAATATTCGAATGTTTCGAGTTATTCGAGTTGACGCGTCATATCTTAAGATAGATATGAGCGTTCGATTGATTCATGTAACGCCCGGGTTTAGGGGTTAGGTGAAAATAATAATTTAATATTACTTTGGGTTCGGTTTTATGATTTGAAAATGGTTCGGGTTTGGTTTGCAAATTTATTAATTTAAGTTAACCATGTTTTGAAATTTAATCTCAAATAGCCATAGTTGGTGTGCCCTTGTGAATACCCCATTTCATTAAGGGCAAGAAAGTCTTTTAGCCTTGAATTTAAACAAACATATTAAAAAGAAGAAAAACCCAACTCCCCCTATTCATCTTCTTCTCCACCAACGTGAAGAAGAACCCCTCACCCCTATCTACTGTTCCATCCTATTTCTCACACTTTTCAGCCCCAAATCGAAAGGTAATGGTATTTTTGACTTCCCCTTACTCCCCTCTCTTTAAAAGTACCTTCTATATTCATTTTCATGTAGGTTCTAGAAAATGGAATTTT
The DNA here is from genome assembly GCA_030270665.1 of Hibiscus trionum. NCBI lineage: Eukaryota > Viridiplantae > Streptophyta > Magnoliopsida > Malvales > Malvaceae > Hibiscus > Hibiscus trionum. Next base: position 62,177,548 of record BSYR01000017.1, read on the forward strand.
GGGAAGTTTTGAATAAAAATGAAAGCTTTATGTAGTTAAAGTAAATGTTTTGATTTAACATGTTTAGTTATGATATAAGGAGGTCAAATGGTGTATCATATATGAATTTCAAATAGTTTTGAGCAATTTTCGGATTTGGGTTTCCAAGGGGTTTTAGGAAGGTTTTAAAGTGGTTTTGGGGGTGGTTTGATGTTGGTTTTCGAGGGCTGTTGTTAGTATGATGTTTGAGGATCATTTTGGATGCGATTGATGATTGTTTGGGTGCTTGAAATGAGAGTTTTCAGTGGGTCAAGTGGGCTGCTCGAAAATCCTGTGTTTGGTCTAGTTTTGAGTGTTCAATGCTTGGTAATGATAATCCGGGTTAGTTTCGATGACAAGATATTGATTTTGGATGTTTTGTTTGTGTTTGGGATTGATTAGAATCAAGTTTGGGCACCGGTGAAGCATCGGAAGTGAATCCGGGAAATTGAAGACAATTGCTTGCTTGGTCTTGAGCTCGGGAGTTTAGGTGAGTGGTTAATTGCTTTGAATGATTTCAAAATGGTTGGTTCGAGTAGATGGACTAGGTTGGGCTTGGTAGACCCACCTAGAGTTAGGATTAGGGTGGTAGCCTAATCCTAAGCTTGATCTAGAGCCCTTGGATGAACTTGAATGTATGAATGTATATGCCTCGTGTGTGTTGTGATATGAATGCTTATGTATATTGTATTGTACATGTGAGATGAGGCATGTTTTGCATTGCTTAAAGCATGCATGGTGTTGGTTCATGATTGTGTTCATGGTGAGTACGTGCTAAGCACAGAAATGATTGAGATGAGTAATGTGGAATGCGTAAAATATTGGTGTAACACCCGTGTTTTGGGGTTAGGAGTTAGTCGGGTTAGTTGGTCTGAGTTGGTAGAATTAATTTTAATCAAATTGATCTTAGTTTGAGCAAATTGAGTTTTAAATAAAAAGGGGGGGATATTTTGGTAATTTAAAAAAAAAACTTTTATATATAATAATAATAATAATCATAATCTTATCATTTCCTTTCTTCCTCCTTCCCCCCTGCCGTATAACCATACCCAAACTTCCCCAAACCTCAAAACCTTTAATTCATCAAATTCCTTCATCAAATCAAGGTCGTTTTTGAAGGTAATTACATATTCGGACTCTCCTCTTCATCCTCTACGTTTACATAGCTTTATATCTCGAAACTACCCACTTTTATGATTTTCAAGTTTAATGAAAATTTGAGTTTTTAGTGAGTTTTTCAATTGATTTTGATTTATTGAGTTGGGTTTTGAGTTAGTCTTGTTAAAATAAACATAATATGTTAAAATGAGTAATTTTGGGTGAAAATCCGAAATGGGTATTTGAGGCCATTTTTGAAGTGTTTAAAACTTGAATTTTGATGAGTTTTATAGTTCAATTGAAGGGCTGATGGTATATGTATGTTAGGGAAGTGTTTTGGAACCATTTAGATGTCATTTGGGTGATTGAAAATATGATTTTCTGCTGGGTAAAATAGGAGTACGAAAATGAGAAATTTGGTGATTGTTTTAGTTGGAAATTGTTGAAGTGTGGCTTGTGTTTATGGATTGGAGTGGTGACTGAAATTTAGCATTGAATTATGAGTAATGGTTATGTTTTGATTGGCTAGAAACAAGAGGAAACACCGGAGAAGCATCGGGATCGAATCCGAGCATTTAGGAGGCTTGCTTGCTTGTTTGAGTTGCTAAGGAAGGGTGGTGAGTAAAACTTTAAAAATTGTTTTGAAGTTGGTTCAAGTGTGTAGTGGATGTGTGGGAATGAGCTTGGTAGGCCATTCCTAGGTGGGAGTTAAATTGGTAGTTTAACTCTTTAATTTTCTATTGATAAATGATATGTCATTGCCTACTTGTTCATGTGAAATGTGGATTGATTGATATGTATGTATCTTGATATGCATATATGATAAACATGATATATAATTGGTGGATATATGATGTAATGAAAGATATTGGCACTAGTATGCTTGGGTACAATGATCGATCATTAGGATGAGTGTGCACACAAATTGAGTCAAAACGTACGTGGCCTTGGTGGCGTTAAGGCACCAAGGAGGAGTACGGTGATGTAATATTCCACCGGAAATTTATATATATTCTACGTGATGATGAGTGGAATCCCGTCCGTAGGGCATGTGGCGATGAGTGGAATCCCGTCCATGCAAGGCCGGTGATGAGTGTAATCCCACCGAGGTAAGGTTGATGTTGGAAAATGCGTTCCAACATGTTATCCGCGTATTCGAGTCATAACTAGGTGCCAAAATGAGAATTATGTTGTTGAACTTAATATGATGTAAGATGCCATATTATGATTCTTGAACATGTTATTCTTTCATGATTATGATGTTGAGTTTAATATGATGTAAGATGCCATACTATGATTCTTGAACATGTTATTATTTCATGATTATGATGTTGAGTTTAATATGATGTGGGATGCCATATTAGAACTCTTGAAAATGATATGATGATTATGTTGTTGAGTTTAATATGATGTGAGATGCCATATTTTAACTCTTGAAAGACTAGTTAGGTTGACTTGTTGATACCTATGCATGTTGTATGTGAGATTTAGGGATGACACGATTGAACCATGCATTGTTGTTGTTTTTGGATTTTAGAGCATCCTCACTAAGCTTTTAGCTTACGCTCTCATTTTCAACAATGCAGATCATTAGCGTGGTGTTAGCAAGGAGCAAGGCGAAGGGGCTTTCCAAGTTGTTGTTGCTCAAGTATGGTTTTGTAATTAATGTGGTAGTTTAGCAATGGGGCAATTATATGATTTGCATGAGCAATGTTTGACTCTTAAATGGTGTTGATGTGTATGCTTGGCTTGATTTTGTAAACCATGCTATGTTTGATGAAGACTTGTGTATGATGGCATGTTTCGTTGGATGTTTTGGTTGCTTAACTAATATGTTTAAGTTTCATATGTATTAATGTGTGCCTTTGGCATTGTTAAGATCTTATGTATGTCCATATATGCATAAATTGCTCTTTAATCGGAATGCTATGCATGAATGCTTTATTCCATGTTTGAATGACTTCCTTGGCTTAAATAGGTGCTCTCGCATGTGTGTATATGCTTTATTGCTTCCTAAATTTTGTTCTTAGACTTTATATATAAGAACATGCAACTTTAGAAAATTATAGAAAATTAATTAGTGGGAATTTCGTGATGAATTTTTGATATATTCTACTTTGACATGTCTAAAGTGGTAGAAAAATTATAAATATGAGTTTTGATCATTGTAATGAAATCTGGAAACCCATTTCGAACAGCATGCAAAACTGTCCAGTAATGCTCCTAGCTGGACAGTGAACTTTGTAAAATTGTAGAAAATAATATACTAGGAGTTTCGACCTGAATTTTTGATATGTTAAAATTGGGTATGTTAATTGAATTTAGGAACAAACGGTGTTCGATTTGGAGTTATGTACAGGAAATAAGAAATGAATTAAATTAGGTGGTCAGAAATGTGTATAAATGAAAAGAAGAAAAATTAAGAATTTGTGAATTATTAAAGATGTAAAATTGGATTAAATGGAGTGTTAATAAATTGATTAACAATCTGTAGGATGTGAAATCCACCAATTTTAATGATCAATTCGAAAGTTTAAGTGATTAATTAAAGACATTAGGAAAATGGAAATTAGTCTTATCGAACCGTAAAAGTATAGAGACTCACTTAGAATTTATTGCTTGATTATGACAAGATTAAAATGAAAAAATAGGGTTGCTAACCGAGGGGGAACCTTAACGGGTTTCGCTTCGGTTTTCCCCGTGTGACTCACTCGGACCGGTCATCCGGCTAGACCGGGATGAGGGGGTGACAATTGGCACTAGTATACTTAAATACAAATGATCGATCATTAGGATGTTAGTGTGTACACATGAGTCAAAAGTCGCGCGTGGCCTTGGTGGCGTTGAGTCACCAAGGATGAGTACGGGTACGCCCGGAAATTGTATTTAAATATAGTCGGTGATGAGTGGAATCCCATCGACGGGGCGTGAGGATGAGTGGAATCCCCTCCGCGAGACCGGTGATGAGTGTAATCCCACCGTCAGGTAATGGTTGTGTTGTTGGATGTGAGTTCCAACGGTTATCCGCGTATTTGAGTCATATCTAGGTGCCAATGTTGTTTGATATATGTATCCATGTGTTGAGACTAATGATCCTTGTGAGGATGTTTGATGTGGCTATTTATGTTGAGAAAGTTAGAGCTTGATGATCATGACATTTACTTGTATATGTTGTTCATGCATCTTATTGTGGCTCTTGTGGATTCTTGGTATGTGTAAATGCCTTGGCTAGATCGTGCTCGGACCCTGCAATGTTGAGGTTTGTTTTTAGAGCTTACCCTCACTAAGCATCATTGCTTACGCTCTCTTTGTTCAACATTGCAGATCCTTAGCTCGTGGGTGGCTTGCGCAAGTGGAAGACTCCAAGTGTGGTTTTTGGCTTGAGTTCATCAAGTATGGATTTTAAATGTTAGACATGTAATAGTTTGAGCAATGGGACATGTATGGTTTTGTTGAGTAGTTGTTGGTTGTTTTGAGCTTGTATGGACTCCCTTATGTCTTTCTTTTGCATGGTTTGCGTTGTCATGATGAATTGTAAGTCATGCCTAAATTGCTCATTTGAATGTTAACATGTGCTTTGGATATTATCTTTATGTTTGAAAGTTGTTTGAATGAATGTATGGTTGTGGGTTGTTGCCTTAGTGTTAGACATGTCTAAATCATGTTGTAGCATGCTAGTGTTGTTGTTATGTCTTGAGTTCTTTTGTTGTAGTGTTGTGGTGTGCTTTGGTGGTGTTTTGGGGCACCTTTGTGCCTCAAAACAGCCTTTTCGAGTCTGCAGACAGGGGCGTTTCGGAACGGGTCCCCCTGTTCCGGAACGGTCCCTTTGCAAATGGCCTTCCGTTTCGAAACGGATGAGGGCGTTTCGAAACGTTTTTGCTACTAGAATTTTGATAAATTGACGAGATGAAGGCGTTCCGAAACGGGCCTTAGGTGTTTCGAAACGGTCAAATCTCGTTGACCACGAGATATTGACCGTCAAGGTCGTTCCGATACGGGTCTCCCCTGTTTCAGAACGGTCACCTTGTGGTTGACCCTGGCCTGTTGACTTAGTCAAGGCGTTTCGGAACACCCCAAGGTCGTTTCGAAACGGCCTGCTGTAATGAAGTAAAATGGACTGTTTATGCTTTGTTTGGTCGGTAAATGTTTCGTTGTTTGTATCTTCCGCTGTTATGCTCCACTTAGGAATTAAATATGCATCTAGATAAGACTAAAGTTAAAAGAAATTTCCTGGGTCGTTAACCGAGGGGAAGCCTTAACGGGTTTCACTTCGGTTTTCCCCGTGTGGCCCACTCGGACCGGTCATCCGACCAGACCGGGACGAGGGGGTTACAATTCAAGTCAAAAAATTTTGAGTTATTCGAGTTGACGCGTCATATTTTACAACTCAAAGTTTATTTGAAATTTTTTCGATTCGAGTCGAGTTTTTGAGTTCCTATAAAAATTTAATTGTAATTATTTATCATGTTACCATACTTTGGAATTTTGCTTTAAGGACCAAATTGAAAGAATGCATAAATTACGAGGGCTAAATTTAGTGAATTGTTTCAAATTAGGATTAAATTGATTGAATGTATAAATATGAAGGACTAAATGTGTTATTATATCAAATTTTATAACAGTCACTTAACGGCATTTAACGTCTAGTTACCATTTTGTTATAAAACATAAAGTTTAATTGTCATTTTGTGATTTTTGAAAGTTTAGTTACCATTTTATTTTATTTTTTTACTATAGTTCAGTGACCGTCTGTGTACTTTACCCTACAAACAATCCAAGTACACATATACCATATATATAGATACACAAACACATAGGCATGTATATACAAACAAAGCCACCATATACACGAAATGTATACAATGCACATAAACCATACTTTAGAAGTAAAAGTAAAACAGTGAAAATGTTAGACGTAAAACCTAACCAGTAACCAAAAATAATTTAGAGGTGAAAGTAGGAGTGTAAATATCCACATTTCAAACCTTTGGGTGCAATTTTTATCTTTCCATTTTTGATAATAAATTTAGATAAAGCTTTAATGGCTGCTTCCTCATCATGTTCTTTGTTGAGATGATTCCTAGACGGATACCGGCAACTTACTTGCGATTTCACGTTCCTAATCTCGTAGGCTTCCGCCGTCGATTTTTCCTCCAAATGGCCACACCTTTTTTTCATTGTCCGACCAGACAATGTTGCGATGGCCGCTTGATTATTGATTTCCTTGGTACGTATCCTGACCTCTTCCTTCAAAGTATCTATATAAAGGGTAAACTACACAAATGACCACCTTACTATTGTAAAGGTTGTAATCTGACCACATTACTTTTTTTTCGTCACAATTAAACCACCAAACTATTTAAATGGTATCAATGTGACCACTGGCCGTTAAAGGTTAACGGAAGGGTGACGTGGCAGTTAAAAAAATAAAGGTATAATTACACATTTAGTCATTGTTACTTATAAATTCTATCAATTTAGTCCTAATTTTAATCTAATAAAATAAATTAATTATTTATATTTAATTAAATTATTTTATTTTTCTCCTCCAATCAGGAGGTGACACGTGTCACCACCATTTAGAGGAGAAAAATTCAATTTGTTATTTATATTTAATTAAATTATTTTATTTTTCTCCTCCAATCAAGAGGTGACACGTGTCACCACCATTTAGAGGAGAAAAATTCAATTTGCATAAGAATGCAAATGGTGGGAATTGAACCCGCAATGGATGATTTAAAAATAATGGCTTAGCCACTGCACCATGCATGTTTTTGTAATGAAAATAACCCTTTTAAATATATGTTCTATTGTGTACAGAATGAATGACCACCCCAAAACTATAATATTTTAAGTAACAAAATCGAAACCAAAATCTGCAATGGAAACATCCGATGTAAGGGTTCAAATCAAAAAAAAACTAGTAAGGTTCCAAAAAGCAAAAGGTGAGGTACATTTAAGAATCTGTAATGGTGACCTCCACCTCAACACCAGGTTCAATGGTGATAGAAGTAATCTGCTTCACCACATCCGGGGAGCTGAAAAGGTCGATAACTCGCTTGTGAACACGGAGTTCAAATCGATCCCATGTATTTGTTCCTACAAACAACAAAAATTGTTTAATCAATCATACATACAAGTTGCTCATGTTATACGAAAATCTTAAAACCGTTCACTTTATCACCCAGACTATCATATTGATTGGTAAACCCGTGGGCATCCAACTATAGGAAAACATTTTAACATATAAACTCCGTTTATGTAGGAAAGAACACACCAAAAGGAAGAAAAGGCAGTCCTTGATGATAGTTGCAATACAAAATAATAAGAGTAGAGATGTATAATTTGAAATTATGGTAAGGGGCAGGGGAATCATATCCATAGGCATATACTCCTTTTAGGTTTCAGAACATGCTTTAAAGATAAGAATCAAAGCAATCATGTAGCCTAAGCAACAAGATATCATCAGACCGTACGATGCAACACAAGTAAATACCTTCACCACAGGGAGACTTCCTTGTAGTAACGTGAAGAACCTTGGTGGGCATTCGTACTGGTCCCTTGACTCTCAGTCTCTTATCCTTGGCACCACGAACCAAATCAGCACAAACTAGCAGTCAAAACAGAAATACATCCGTAGTGATCCAAATACATTATCCTTGGCACCACCGGTGAATTCACAGCTGAGAAGGTATTTTTGGGTGGTCATTCATTCTGTACACAATAGAACATATATTTAAAAGGGTTATTTTCATCACAAAAACATGCATGGTGCAGTGGCTAAGCCATTACTTTTGAATCACCCACATGTGGGTTCGATTCCCACCATTGGCATGTTTGTGCAAATTGAATTTTTCTCCTCTAAATGGTGGTAACACGTGTCACCCCCTGATTGGAGGAGAAAAATAAAATAATTTAATTAAAATCCTCCAATAAGATGTCAACACCTTATTAAATAATTAATTTATTTTATTAAATTAAAATTAGGACTAAATTAATAGAATTTATAAGTAACGAGGACTAAATGTGTAATTATAACCTTATTTTTTTAACTGCCATGTCACATTTCTGTTAACCTTTAACGGCTGGTGGTCACATTGATACCATTTAAATAGTTTGGTGGTTTAATTGTGACGAAAAAAGTAATGTGATCAGATTGCAACTTTTACAATAATAAGGTGGTCATTTATGTAGTTTACCCCTATATAAAACACATATTTAAAAGGGCGTGAACTTTGCAGTGACGGGTGCTACCGCACTGAATTCAACGTTCCTAGCAGAAAGAGGAGTCCCTAGTTGCTCCACCAACATTTCTTTCGGACTTCAAGTCAATTCCTTCAAAGATTTATTGCCATCTATTTGTTCATCTTCAAGTTGCTACCGCATGGAAATTTGTTCCTCTAGTTGTTGATAGTATAATTGTTGGACAATTCAAAGTTAGATCCGAAATAAACAAATAAATCTGAAAATGAAATAAAGAATAAATGAAATAAATAGATTAAAAACATGTTTGGAAAAAGAAATTTAACCAAAAACCAGTTAACTGAGGCCTGCACGAACACTGTTTTTTTAATACATATTCGACCACTTCTCGGTGCTAGAGTTGTTTGATTGTCGGTCTCCCAGAATACAACAGTCGGATGAATTTCTGCAGCAGCACTACTGGAGAATTCATGAACAAATTCGAGCCTTCGACTATCACCAGAAAACTATGCAAGTTTAGGAGAGAAAACGATTTTCATTGTTGTGTAAAATCTGAAAACTGCTCATGTATTTATAGGAGGAAATTAGGGCAAAACATGAGAAAAAATTATTCTGACTTTACCCCTAATCGGATAACATAGTCGGCAGCAAGCAAAATTTAAATCCAAAATATCCCTTAATTTTCAGGATAAATCTGCTATTCAAAAAGGAAAAAATAGCGTGGTAAAATATATGCAGGTCTACATAGGGCCCGACCAATCAAGACATTCGCGTCGCCCACATGTGCGCCCCAACCTAAGTGGGATTGGATTCGCACCCCCTACACGCGAGACACAAGTTCAACTCAAGTCATTCATTGTCAACAAGTTTGGTATATGTATATAAACACCTCCCTCTCATTTTATCCCATCAATGTGGGATTGGGGGTTTCCACTTCCTTATTCATTTACAACCACCTTACTTTAAGCATCAATTTTTTATTCATTACTCATCCGTTTTGAGCATATGAGATACCGTTGTAAAGGTCTTATGAAGTAGAATAAGTCCATAGTGGAACTTGATTCGAAACTCAACCTATACTTATTCGAAATAAGGCTCAAAGTTACCATTTTCTCACGTTTTTTTCCAACAATCCCCCACATGAATGAAATTGATGCTTTTTATCAAGACATTTTGACTCGATGTGGTGATAGCTTCTACGATTGATAGTTGCATAGGATAGGTAGGTGAACGCACCCTTGAACCTTCACTTGCGAAAGTATATTTACTTTACTGGCTGCCCAGCAGATGCAATGTCCTTGAATTGTTTTGTAGTTTGTGTAAATGATGATATACCTCACACAGCTACCTCTCCGACAAGAGTATTTGTTCTCATGGTTATGTCTTTATAGCCGTGGACATCTCCCTGGTTCTACAAGACTTTGAGAGAACTATGTCCCAATAGTCTCCTTGAAGCGGCCTCACTTCACTGTCACATAGGTGACTTATGTTGCTTGGTTCACCAAAGTAGGGGTGATAATGAGCCTGACCGACTCGCGAGCTACTTGGGCTCGGCTCGGTCAAAGTTCGGTCAAAGCTCGGCTCGAGTGAACTCGACTCGGGCTCGGGTTCGGCTCGAAACCTTAACAAGTCGAGCCGAGCCTACCCAGACTCGGCTCGAAAAGCTCGTGAACAGGCTCGGAATCTACATATGCACTAAAATAAATTATGTGTTTGTATTTTCTTTCATTAGTTGATTGTTGTTTGATTTTGTATTTTCTTTAATTATGTGTTTGTATTATAAGAATATTTATTGATTATTTGGATTAATCTAATTTTTGGCACTTTTTCCCCTTTCCGGTCATTGAATTTCGTTTTAGTGTTGGTTATGAAATGGATTTTTAACGAATATTTTATATAAAAAAACTATAGCAAAATTTTTCATTTCGAGCCGAGCCGAGCCTGACGAGCCCGAGCCGAACCCAATAGAATTGTTTTCGAGCCGAGCTCAAGCCTAAAATTCTGAGCTCGCCGAGCCCAATTACACTGTTTCCGAGCCGAGTCGAGCCTGGCCAGGCTCGAGCTCAGTTCGGCTCGTTATCACCCCTACACCAAAGCACACAATGGTCATTACAAGCTCTGCTTAGCCTATTCTATTTAGTCATTGTTTACATCATAGGAACAGACTTGGGAGAGGAACCCCACAGTGATCGTACAAGTCTACGCAATTAGGTTGTCCCTTTGAACGTAGTTCTTGGGATCTCCAGTCAGCTAGGTATGGTTTTTCCTTCACATAGCGCCTTTAACTTTCTATAGGATTTAGTCTCATTCCTTTAGATGTGTTTCTCAATTTGATCTCGATTTAATCCTTTGGTCAGCGGATCCGCAACGTTATCCTTTGATTTTACATAATCAATAGAGATAACTCCATTTGAAATCAGTTGTCTAACATTGATATGTCGACGACGCATATGTCTCGACTTACCATTGTACATACAATTCTGTGCTCTAGCAATCATTGCTTGATTATCACAATATATGCATACTGGCACAGGTTTCGGCCATTCTAAAATATCCTCAAGAAATTGCCTAAGCCATTCGGCTTCCTCTCTAGACTTATCTAGAGCAACAAACTCAGATTCCATTGTTAAAATAGAATTATTTGCTTATCTCCAAACTTTGTTAAAATCGAAACGCCTTGAAAAGAATGAATATGTCTTAAGATTGTTGGACAATTCAAGGTTAGATTCGAATAAACAGATAGATAAAAATAAATTTGAAAATAAAATAAAGAATAAACGAAATAAATAGATTGAAAACATGTTTGAAAAAAAATAACCAAAAACCAGTTGACTGAGGCCTGTACTAACACAGTTTCCTTACGACAGATTCGACCACTCCTTGGTGCTAGAGTTGTTTGATCATTGGATTCCCAGGATACAACAGTCAGATGAATTTATGCAGCAGCACTACTGGAGAATTCACGAACAAATTCGAGCCTTCGACTATCACCAGAAAATTAAGCAAGTTTGGGAGAGAAAACGATTTTCATTGTTGTGTAAAATCTAAAAATTACTCGTGTATTTATAGGAGGAAATTAGGGCAAAACATGAGATAAAAATTATTTTCACTTTACCCCTAACTAGGTAACAGAATGGGCTGCAAGCAAAATTTAAATATGAAAATATCTCTTAATTTTCGGGATAAATCTGCTATTCAAAAAGAAAAAAAATTCGAGTATGGTAAAATATCCATAAGTTCACATAGGGCCCGACTAGTCCAGACATTCATGTCACCCACTTCTTACTAGTGCGCCTCAACCCGAATTGGATTTGATTCTCACCCCCTTAAGTTCAAGGCACAAGTTCATATCAAGTTGGATGTATGTATATAAACACCTCCCTCTTCTTTTATCCCATCAATGTTGGAATGGGGATTTCCACTTCCTTCTTCATTTACAACCACCTTACTTTGAGCATCAATTTCTCATTCATTACTCATCCGTTTTGAGCATATGAGATATCGTTGTAAAGTTCTTACAGAGTAGAATAAGTCCATAGTGGAACTTGATTCGAAACTCAACCCATGTTTATTCGAAATAAGGCTCAAAGTTACCATTTTCTCACGTTTTTTCCAACAATAACAACATAAATAATTGCAACAATCACCAGTTTTTAAGGCAAAAATTTTGAAACATCAACCGGTCCTTGTTCCAGATTATTAACATTTGATGTGCAGGAACTGATCGAGTTCGGAGCAGTGACGTTTTTGGTCCTTGGACACTTCCCGAGTGGATATTCCCCATCTTTGCTGACACAATTTCAGGGCTGAACCAATTCTCGGAACACCATAACGAATTGCTTCGGAAAGAAATTGAAAATCTCCCGACCCGACATCCCGATGCCTACATTGTTTATGTCGATTATTATAACCCCATGATGAGTTTATCGTTCGCTGTCGGAACTATACTGCAACGACCCGTCTTCGTATATAAGCTGGGATGGAATCCATTATACAGAGGCAACCAACGGATTGGTTGCCGATGTTGTGTTTGAAGAATTGATGAACGTCATTCCTAGTTTAAATAACTTGTCCCCTGCTGCATCCACTACAAACACACGGAGAAAAATATATACAGCGGAGAAACTTGGTGGTAGAGTTTTTTTGGGGAGCGCAAACCTTAAAATTTTAAAAAAATTTAAAGTTTGAATTAAATTTTTCAAATTTTTTGAAGTTCAAAAAATTTGGGGTCAAACTAAAATTTTTAAAAAGATTGAGAGGTTTACTGAAAACTTTAATAATTATGGGAGGAATTTAAATAAAAACGTTCAAAAATTTTGAAGTTTAATCTAAATTTTTAAAATTTTTGTAGAGATCAAATTAAATTTTTTGAAAATTTTAAAAGTCTAAATTATAATTTTTTGAGTTTTGGGGGGCGGTCGTTCCACAGATCCATTGTCTTCCGCGACTGAATATATCCAAAATCATACCAGTAGATTGTGATGAGTCTTTAACTGGATCATTCGATCTTAATCATGGCTCGTTAGCGATCCAATTCATTAGGTTGAGCATTTTAAAACGGGTTGAGCCTAGGAGTGTTTAAAATACTTGACCCGATTGATCTGACTTGTTAACCCGCCAACCCAAACTTTAAAAAATTGGATATTTTTTTAAAAAAAATAACCAACTCGGGATTTTTTCCGGGAAGTTAGGCCGAATTTTTTGTAACCGAGTACCCGATACTTTTAATATATATATATATATATTTAATTTTAAATTATATTTTTCTTTTAAGTTCTTTGATATTTCACCTTAAAATTAATTTTAAATTTCTAAATTCTTTTTATATTTATATTATGTATTTTTAAGTTTTATATTTTTTAAATATTCGTATTTATTTATCAATATAAGATTCGAGTGAAAAATTTACTATCGAGATTAATATTTTTTTAAATTACTAATGAAATAAAATAATTTAAGATTAATAGTTTTAGTCTTAAACCCAGTGGGCTACTTACTCACAGGGGCTTTAGAAGAGCCTTGTGCAAGGAGCCGACGACCATGATGTAGTGGAACACATTTAGTATATAATCGATATTAATATTTTTAATATCCTTCTTTAATGATAAACTTTAAAAAAAATTATTTACAAAAATAAAAAAATGTGAAAAAAAAATATGAAATGAATACTCGGTACCCGAGTTTTATGGGTACCTGACTAGCGGGTACTCTGTAATCAGGGTCAGGATACGAGCCGAAAAATGTGATACATGAAAAGCCAGGTACCTAGATTTGAACACCCCCTAAATAATATATAAATAATCACTAAATTTTATTCTCAAATCTATTTTTGTCATTTAAGTTTCAAAACGTTCAATTTATTCGTTGAAGTTTAGAGATTGAACGTTTTTTGTCATTCCTTTGCTAACTTTTGACGACGTCCATTTACTGGAGAATGAAGAAACTTCTCCAAAATTCGAACGGTGAAAAACTTTATCGGTATGAGAAAAGCAACGTACTAAGAAACGAGCTCCATCCAACTACGGAGGGAGATCGACGAGAGAGAAACTACAAGGTTTTCATTTGGTTCATGAACTTCGAAGCACTTTCTGGCAAAATAGAGCTTGAATTCAGACTCAAGAAGCCGAGTCGAAGTGACTGGTTAGATTTGGGACTGAAAGACCACCATCTACGATCGTTTGAGTTTTAAATGTGAAATTTGGCAAAATAGAGGTTAAATTCAGACTTAAGGGGCCGAGACGAAGTGACTGATGAAATTGAGGACCAAAAGACCACCATCTATAACCGTTTGAGGTTTAAGAGTGACAAAAAACGTTTAATGTTTAAATTTTAGTGAAAAAACGTTTAATTTCTAAACTTCAGTAAGTAAATTGAACGTTTTGGAATTTCAGTGACATACCCAATAATATATTATTTCAAATGCCTAAGATTATTGGATAAACTACACTCAATGATCACTAATATTTGGGTAAATTTTCTTTTTACAACTTGAAGTTTGAAAAGTTCTATTACGATCACTAACATTATCGATAAGTAAGAAAATAGTCGCTCGCCACTTACTTTTAGAAGAAAGCAGGAGGAATAAAAATATGGCGGACGCTACACTGGCAGATGGGCTGCGAATGAATGTGTACATGATGTTCCGGTCAAAATGGTGTCTGAATCCTCCAAATCCTCCAATTTTCCTGTGTTGGATACAAAGACGGGCTTGTTTTCTGTTAAGCCCAAATACCTCAAGAAATCTAATCGCTTGTCCGCATGGGTTTTAGGTTCTAAACCGGACAAGGGTCATAGTTGGGCTTCATATTCTTATAGAGTTGATGGGCTTCTTCGAGAAAAAGAAACAATGCAATCGCCAGTCTTAAAGCTGGGGAGAAGGTCTATAACTCGACAGAGATTTCTCAATTATAGTTTGCTGACGACCTCATCATTTTTGTGGTGACAGTAAGACGCAGATCAGAAACATCATTCGGAGGTTTTGAGGTTGCCTCAGGGCTTAAAGTCAATCTCAGTAAATCCAAGATCATAGGCATTAATGTTGATGACAAAGTATTCTCTTATCCATTGCAAAAGTGAAACCTTCCCTTGCTCGTACCTTGAATTGCCGTTGGGACATTCAAAAAATAGTTCCAAGATTTGGAAGCTGATAGTGAAAAAATTAGGGGCTTAGAAGAAGACTATTTAATTGGGAATGTGATGTTTGGAATTCTTTCAGTTTGCCTTAGGCCAGACATTCCGGATAGCATTCGTTGGAAAGAAAGTCTTACTGGCATTTTCACTGTTAAATCTTTCAGTAATATCAACACCCATCTCAATACCTCTAAAGATATCATTTGAAAGATTATTTGGAGCAATATTGCTCCTCCTAAAGTGGAGTCCTTTATTTCGAAAGCAACTCATGGGCATATCCCCATGAGTTGAATCTGCTGCTTATGGAACTTCTTGTTTCGGGGAACAAATGCAGTAAATTAGATAGATTCCTTGAATAGGTTGAATTTTACAAAGATTGGTTCAGGTGAATTGGCCTCGTAACGTGTCAGAACATTCTCTTTTAAGGCTATACGGAGGGAGATGAGCGGACAAGGTAACGCTGTAGGGGACTGTGTCGTATACATGATGCATGTGTGTTGCAGGAGCATTGGGACTGCATGTTTGTCCCTTTAGTTTTGCTGTGTGCTTGGAACTGTACCGGGTTTGGGGTTAGTGTCTCTTAATTTAATTTTGCTTTCTGCTTTTGATTGTTATGTTACGCTATTTTTTTTTCTTTCAAAGTAGAATTTTTTTTAGTGAGGCACATAGTAACCTTATATGACCTCTAGTTGTTAATAAAGTCATACTTTATCAAACAAAAATAAGTAAAATTCAATGTCAAAAATATTGGCTCATCATCTATAAATTGAATCCAAACTCAGGATCAAATTAGAGAAAAAAAATTGAAGTTTTTTGTGTGAAAAAAAAGCTTAAATGAAAAAAAGTGCTAAAACTATACCTTTTTTTTGAACTTTAGGTGCTTAAAGTATATTTTTGAAAAATTAGGTGCCTAAAGTTTCAACCGTTACAATTTTTGGTGCCTCGGTGTTTGTTGCCGTTAAAAATTTTTGTTAGCCAATTATAATTGACACGTGGGACGTTTTAATTTCTATTAATTATATTTAAAAAAAATAAAAAATTCAAATTTTCAAAAAAGCTTCAAATTCCTAAAATTTCGAAAAGCTCCAAATTCCTAAATTCCTAAATCCCCAAATACTTGAATCCCCCAATCCAACCACTCCGTCGCCGTTGGCCACGTTGCCGGCGACGAAATGGAGCTTCCTTCCCTCGCCCAAACAACCATACACCATTTGTCGACGTTCAGCTGCCGCTCGTCGCGAATCATTCGAATGAATTTTTTGAATATTTCGGCCTTCGTCCGATGTTTTGCACGACTTCGGTCGATTTACGACAACAGGTTGGTAGGGTAAACAATCGTGGTGGTCCAGCGACAGATGTGGTGAGCGGCGGCGTGGCCATCAGCGACATGATTGACTCAATTCGCAATTTGAGTTTTGGTGTGTTATGGATTTTGAATTTGGGGGTTATTTTGTGAATTTTGGAAATTTAGTGGTTTTGAAAAAAAAAATAAGTTTAAAATGAAAGAAATAAAATAAAATATATTTTTTTGAAAATTAACGGTAGTTAACACGTGGCAGCTAAAATTATAGCAGTCGAAACTTTAGATACCTAAAATTATAACGGTCCAAACTTTGGTCACTTGTTTTTACAAAAAAAAAATACTTTAGACACCTAAAGTTCAAAAGTGATATAGTTTAGACATTTATTTTTTATTTAAGCCTTGAAAAAATTACAAATTAATAAACTAAATGTTATTTGAAAAAGGCTTAATAGCCAAATAGGTACCCAAACTCTACTTGTGGCTCACTTTTGGTGACTAAACTATTTTTAGCTCTAAATAGGTGCCTAAACTTTTATTTCGGTTATTTTAAGTGTCTGACTATTAAAAAAACCGTTAGCCAATTAAATTTTGACATGTGGCATATTTTTATTTTTTAATTAATTTTTAAATAAAATTCTAAATTCAAAAAAATCAAAAAATTATCAGTTTTAGTTTTTTTTTTACAAAATAGTCCTAAATCTCTAACCCAAAATCTCCAAATTGTCGTCATTTTCGCCGTTGATTGCCTCGTCGCAGACCACCACAACCATTTCTCCCAACCATCCATCGTCGGTAATCGGTGGTAGGTGTGCTGATTGGCTTCCTTTTCGCTAGTTTAGCTTCCTTCAACGTTACGAAGCTGATCGACACACCTACCGTCGATTATTGGCAATGGGTGGTTGGGGAATGGTCGTGGTGGTCTGAAGGGGGTGTGGTGGCCGATGGCGGAATCGGTTGGGGAAGTTAGTGAATTTTGAATTTGGGGGTCATTATGTTAGTTTTCAAAACTTTAGGGTTTTTTTTAAAATAAGGGTAAACTACACATATGACCACTTAATTATGGGGTTGGTGTCAATTTGACCACTATACTTTTAATTTTGGCAAATTTACCGCATAACTATTTAAGTGGTTCCAATCAGACCACCAACTATTAAAAAATAACAAAGGGGCTGACGTGACTGTTAAATAAATTGGTATAATTACACATTTAGTCCCCATTATTTATACAATATATTAATTTGGTCCTTATTTTCATTTAATAAAATAAATTAATTATTCAACTAGGTGGTGACACATGTCATCACCTTATTGGTGCTTTTGCCGCTAGGTAAGCATGTTTCAATGATATGAAATATAAAATTTAATATAAGTATTATTTTGTTGTTAATGTCAAGGAAAAAGAAGTGAATGTGGTTTTAGGAGATTCGAACATAGTACACTTATGATGCATAAAAAATCTAATCCAATTAAATAAATCTAATAATTGTATTAAAGTTAACAACATTTTGTATATATTTTAAATTATAGTTAGTGCACGATTTAAAATTAAAATTATATTATGTTCGTGAGTTTGGATTCGTTAAATAAATTTAATATAAATTTTCATATCACAGAAACACGCTTGGCCCAGGTTCGAATCCCCTTGGGGCAAGATTTCTTTTCTTTCATTTTTCTTTCTCCAATCAGGTGTTGACACGTGTCACCACCTAATTGAATAATTAATTTATTTTATTAAATTAAAATTAGGATCAAATTGATAGATTGTATAAATAACGGGGGGACCAAATATGTAATTATACCAGTTTATTTAATAGTGACATCAGCCTCTCCGTTATTTTTTAACGGTTGGTGGCCTGATTGGAACCACTTAAATAGTTATGTGGTAAATGTGCCAAAATTGAAAGTATAGTGGTCAAATTGACACCAACCCCATAATTAAGTGGCCATTTGTGTAGTTTACCCAAAAAATAAATTATTTTTAAAAAATAAATAAATAAATTATTTTTTAGAAGAAAAAAAAGTAGCAGTAGTTAACGGTTAGATACCTAAAATAACTAAAATAAAAATTTAAACAATTATTTAAAGTTAAAAAATAGTTTAGACATCAAAAGTGAGTCATGAGTATAATTTAGCCACTATTAAGCTATTAAGACTTCGAAAAAAAATAAACTATATTTTTCTATTCAAAACAATACTACTAGTAGTACCACGGTATTATTTCCGCATTTTTTGAATTGTTTATTCTTTTCTGGGTTTTCGCGCGGTTGTTAAACCAGATTGGTTTCCAGGGTTGTATGGGTTCCCGTGTTATCGGAGTGGGTATAAAGATTGAGGTAGATGATGTTTGGTGGTACTATATAATTAGGGTGTAAAAATCGGACAAGGCGGAGAAATTCGACCGGAACATATTAAGGCTTAGTTTAGTATTGTTTTCGAAAAGTGCTGTTAGAAAGCTTTATTAAAAACTTAAGGTTAAGATTTTAATGTTTAGCATTGTTGTCAAAAAGTACTTTTAAAAATATAAAATGTTCATTTTAGACATGATATTATAAAATAAAAAAATAAATTAAGTTAATACGTTTAAATTCGTAAATATTATATTATATGAAATAAATTAATTTAAATATAAAAAAATCATGGCAAATTATTAGTAATATTTTGGTGTATAAAATATACTTTTTAAATAATTTTAAATATAAAAGGTTGGCTGAAATGAACAAAAATGGATAAATTAAATATAAAAGTGGAAATCAGTTAAATATTAAATAAATATGCATATTTATGATATAATAAATTAATATAAGTAGTCAAAGAGTGAATGAAAAAGACTAAACAAACAAAGAAATAAAGGAGGCAGTAAGCAATTTGATGGTTAAAAACGTAAATTCCCTCAAACGCTTTTCCAATTAACGCAAAAGTCATAAAATTTAGCTTTTCAGTTTGGCTCGGAATTGACGTTAATACCGTAATTTTATGCTCAAAAGTTGAGCGTTCTTTATTGCTTTGCGTTGCAAACCAACGTTTTAACCCAGAAGTTGTTTTAAACTCGTTCCTAAACGAGCCCTAAGTCTGGTTGTGATCCGAAACAGTGATGATTTGAACTCGACCATAGTTTGACTTGATATTGCTCCGAACTCTAATTGAACTTATCTATTTTGTATTCGAACCCAATATGTATCCGACTTGAGAACGACTTGAACTCGAATTGAATTCGATAATGTGATAATTGAGCATGATATAAACTCGAACTCAAAATTAACCTGATAAATATCTGATATAACCCGACTTGAAACAACCCGATATCTAATTTTACCTGAATTGTAAATGAATCGACTTGTTGTTGACCCGACATATTAATTGACCAAACTAGTAATTGACCCTACTTGTTATTGGCCCGACTTGTAACACCAAAATCTACTACTTAGATCATAAACCATGCTTGGAATCTGAAACACCCAATAAGCATCATACAACTAAGCAAGACATCACATTTCGAAGAAGTACTTGAAAGTTGAATGTGTACCAACCTTAAGAAAAAGCTCCAAATAAGCTAATGATCATTACTCTTCAAGCTTTTCCAATAATCCCTCTTGAATCGATATTAAAAGTCCGAAATAATCTCATATACATAGAAATGCAGAATACATCAACAACCATATTGTTGCACAAAATCAGACTAAATCGTAGAGTCAAACGTAGATTAACATCTTACTCATTACTGAGTTTCGGGTCGACTCGTTGGGTTGACATTCCTGCTCAACATGCTTGCCCACGACTTGGGAAGCCAGTCTTGGACGGCATGGCACACCCACGCAAAGGTGACGACATTTGTGACGGCTTCTGACGATGAAAATTCAAAGATAAGTTCTAAAATTACACAGCGCTGATGTTGGTTCGCAACGGTAAACAGCGAAGTAGGGGATATTGAAACTCTGAAACTTTCTGATTTTAACAATATGAACCACAACGGTCCAGAGGACGACAAATCAGACATAAACCGAAATGGGAAGGGAGATAAAATGAAACCGAAAGAGAGATATTTCTGATTTTTTTTCTTTCCTTTTTTTTTCAAAGCATAACTTCCATTAATTTAAAAGAAAAAGAACATCAACAAGAAGCTAAAAATCCCACACACAAACGGGACTAGCAAGCAACAGTGAAAACAAGCAAAAGGCCATGCAAGACCTGAAAACCTAAAAACAAACCCACCAGCTGTAAGCCTCCGTGGGAACCAAACAACAACAAGAGCAAACCCGCAAACACAAGGGGTAAAAAAACGATCATCAAGAAGCGAGCGAGGCCAAACACCAAGCTAAAGAAGCTTAGAAAACCAAACAGTCAAAGACCATGGCAAAACCAGCCGCATCAAATCACGGACAAAAGCAGACCACGCGGAAATCCAACCAGGCCAGAAAGAACAATAAACTGGATCACCTAGGTATACACCTCCATCGATTAAACCGTGAAACGTGTTTTCTAAAACGATAACCCCAGAACGATACTGGCGAAAGCGATAAAACCATACACTCCTCCCGGGATGAGAGACAGTAGTCGTGCATGAGAGCTCTATCCAGAGACAGGCTTCCAACGCGAATATGTTGGTCCTTGTCAAGGCATCGTCCATTGTATCTTAGATATGAGGAGATAATGAAATCACCGAGCCTCATCCCAATCCTGGTTCATCGAAACCGTTGTTACCGAACATAGCAAAGAAAGAAAACTGATAAATCGAAATCCGATGTTCATTCGTTGACGACACGAAAACTGATATCCAAAAGGCCCTAGGAAATAACCGGGGCTTATAGGACTGAGCGGGGCCGCCTGGATCCCAATTGACTCTGCTAGCAAACGTCATCCTACACTTTCCACCACTCCTAGATGCAAAATCTTTTCCATATCCAAAATTCACGGTAAAGGGCACCTCAAAATAGAAACCATTGGGCCAAATCCCATAAGATCCAAATAGATTTAGCTGGAAAAGGAAAGGATCATAAATGGGAAAGGACAAAACATGTGTGTCATGTCTTATCAAATGGGTAAAAGACCGTTTTGCCCTTATCAGCCTTTTCTCTCCCTCGTGGATCTTCTTCTCCAACGAGATGTCGGACCAGTTGCCGTCGAGCCGGCGATCTCTGTGGCGAGGCGTAGAATGGGCGGTAGAGGCAGCCACCCCTGAGATTCCGAGAGAGGTAACTCCAAGACCGGGCAAAAGCTTACTTCTGTAGAGAGACAAACAACTACCAAAAAAACTCAGGGAAAAGACCACCGTCGAAAACAATGGAGCCTGAGAGAACAGAGATCGTCTGTCACCAACAAGCATTCGACCTCTATAAGCTTTCCGAAACCAGACGAAAATTTTAGATGGAGACCGGAGATTAGCAGACCGAGCCGCGAACACCCACTGTAGATGTTGCCTTGGTTCGCCCGAGCAAGCCACCAAACGTCGCCGTCTTCTAGCGATCCGGCACTCTGATGACCTCCGGCGGGGCTAAGCAGCAAGGCAGACGAGAAGATCGAAACCAGAACGGTCTGAGGCTCGGGGAACTAAGGGGGGGAAAGGTTGGGGGCGCGTGGGGTGCGTGTCATGCTTCCTAGCTTATAAGATGGGAAAACTCGTCAGTTTTACGAATTTTCTTTCCCTTTTCACGCCACTTTTCACCATTTAAATGGCTTCCAAACAAAAATGAGTAAACTATATCCAAGGCCATCAAACGTTTGGGTGTTTACACTTTAGGCTTCAAACTTTAATCCATGTTCATTTTGGTCTCCAATTTCTTTAACATTGATCTCCCATGTAACACCCGGGTTTAGGGGTTAAGTGAAAATAATATTTTAATATTATTTGGGCTCGGTTTTATAATTTAAATAATGTTTCGGGTTTTGTTTTCAAATTTATTAATTGGGTTGACCATGTTTTAAGATTTAAACCCCAATTAACCATGGTTTTCATACTATTGAGAATACCCCATCTCATTAGGGGTACAAAGGACTTTTGGCTCTTAAAATGAAAACAAAACAAATAAAATTTCACTTTTTACTCATCTTCTCCCTCTTCCAACAAGAAACTCACGATAACCCTCCCCTCCATTGAAGAACATTGTTCCATCACCCCTCCTCCTCATTTCAACTCCGTTTTGAAAGGTAATAGTATTTTTGACTTCCCCTCACCTCCCTCTCCATGAAAGTACCATTCATTTTCGTTTTCATGAAGTTTTTAGAAAATGAAAGTTTTGAATATTTTGATTAAAAATGAGATCTTTATGTGGATAAATGAAATGTTTTGATTTGATATGTTTAGTTATGATGTATAGAGGTCAAATGGTATGTCATATGTGAATTTTAAATGATTTTGAGTAATTTTCGGAATTGGGTTTCAAGGGGGTTTTTAGAGGGTTTTAAAGTGATTTTTGGGGTTGATTAATGTTGGATTTTGAGGGCTGGTGCTAGTATGGTATATGAGGGTTGCTTTGGGTGTGTTTGGTGGTTGTTTGGATGCTTGAAATGGAAGATTTCAGTGGGTTTTAGGGGCTGCTCGGAAATTCTGTTTTGGGGTTGATTTTGAGTGTTGAATGCTTGCTAATGTTAATCCGGGTTGGTTCCGATGATGAGTTGTTGATTTCGAATGTTTTGTTTGTGTTTGAGATTGATTAGAATCGAGTTTGGGCATCGGTGAAGCATCGGAAGTGAATCCGGAGAATTGAAGGTGGTTGCTTGCTTGGTCTTTGAGCTTAGGAGCTTAGGTGGTTGCTTGCTTGGTCTTTGAGCTTGGGAGCAACAGTGAAAACAAGCAAAAGGCCATGCAAGACCTGAAAACCTAAAAACAAACCCACCAGCTGTAAGCCTCCGTGGGAACCAAACAACAACAAGAGCAAACCCGCAAACACAAGGGGTAAAAAAACGATCATCAAGAAGCGAGCGAGGCCAAACACCAAGCTAAAGAAGCTTAGAAAACCAAACAGCCAAAGACCATGGCAAAACCAGCCGCATCAAATCACGGACAAAAGCAGACCACACAGAAATCCAACCAGGCCAGAACGAACAATAAACTGGATCACCTAGGTATACACCTCCATCGATTAAACCGTGGAACGTGTTTTCTAAAACGATAACCCCAGAACGATACTGGCGAAAGCGATAAAACCATACACTCCTCCCGGGATGAGAGACAGTAGTCGTGCTTGAGAGCTCTATCCAGAGACAGGCTTCCAACGCGAATATGTTGGTCCTTGTCAAGGCATCGTCCATTGTATCCCAGATATGAGGAGATAATGAAATCACCGAGCCTCATCCCAATCCTGGTTCATCGAAACCGTTGTTACCGAACATAGCAAAGAAAGAAAACTGATAAATCGAAATCTGATGTTCATTCGTTAACGACACGAAAACTGATATCCAAAAGACCCTAGGAAATAACCGGGGCTTATAGGACTGAGCGGGGCCGCCTGGATCCCAATTGACTCTGCTAGCAAACGTCATCCTACACTTTCCACCACTCCTAGATGCAAAATCTTTTCCATATCCAAAATTCACGGTAAAGGGCACCTCAAAATAGAAACCATTGGGCCAAATCCCATAAGATCCAAATAGATTTAGCTGGAAAAAGAAAGGATCATAAATGGGAAAGGACAAAACATGTGTGTCATGTCTTATCAAATGGGTAAAAGACCGTTTTGCCCTTATCAGCCTTTTCTCTCCCTCGTGGATCTTCTTCTCCAACGAGATGTCGGACCAGTTACCGTCGAGCCGGCGATCTCTGTGGCGAGGCGTAGAATGGGCGGTAGAGGCAGCCACCCCTGAGATTCCGAGAGAGGTAACTCCAAGACCGGGCAAAAGCTTACTTCTGCAGAGAGACAAACAACTACAAAAAAAACTCAGGGAAAAGACCACCGTCGAAAACAATGGAGCCTGAGAGAACAGAGATCGTCTGTCACCAACAAGCATTCGACCTCTATAAGCTTTCCGAAACCAGACAAAAATTTTAGATGGAGACCGGAGATTAGCAGACCGAGCCGCGAACACCCACTGTAAATGTTGCCTTGGTTCGCCCCAGCAAGCCACCAAACGTCGCCGTCTTCTAGCGATCCGGCACTCTGATGACCTCCGGCGGGGACGATGTCACCCGCACACAGCGGCCAAGCAGCAACGCAGACGAGAAGATCGAAACCAGAACGGTCTGAGGCTCGGGGAACTAAGGGGGGGAAAGGTTGGGGGCGCGTGGGGTGCGTGTCATGCTTCCTAGCTTATAAGATGGGAAAACTCGTCAGTTTTACGAATTTTCTTTCCCTTTTCACGCCACTTTTCACCATTTAAATGGCTTCCAAACAAAAATGAGTAAACTATATCCAAGGCCATCAAACGTTTGGGTGTTTACACTTTAGGCTTCAAACTTTAATCCATGTTCATTTTGGTCTCCAATTTCTTTAACATTGATCTCCCATGTAACACCCGGGTTTAGGGGTTAGGTGAAAATAATATTTTAATATTATTTGGGCTCGGTTTTATAATTTAAATAATGTTTCAGGTTTTGTTTTCAAATTTATTAATTGGGTTGACCATGTTTTAAGATTTAAACCCTAATTAACCATGGTTTTCATACTATTGAGAATACCCCATCTCATTAGGGGTACAAAGGACTTTTGGCTCTTAAAATGAAAACAAAACAAATAAAATTTCACTTTTTACTCATCTTCTCCCTCTTCCAACAAGAAACTCACGATAACCCTCCCCTCCATTGAAGAACAATGTTCCATCACCTCTCATCCTCATTTCAACTCCGTTTTGAAAGGTAATAGTATTTTTGACTTCCCCTCACCTCCCTCTCCATGAAAGTACCATTCATTTTCGTTTTCATGAAGTTTTTAGAAAATGGAAGTTTTGAATATTTTGATTAAAAATGAGATCTTTATGTGGATAAATGAAATGTTTTGATTTGATACGTTTAGTTATGATGTATAGAGGTCAAATGGTATGTCATATGTGAATTTTAAATGATTTTGAGCAATTTTCGGAATTGGGTTTCAAGGGGGTTTTTAGAGGGTTTTAAAGTGATTTTTGGGGTTGATTAATGTTGGATTTTGAGGGCTGGTGCTAGTATGGTATATGAGGGTTGCTTTGGGTGTGTTTGGTGGTTGTTTGGATGCTTGAAATGGAAGATTTCAGTGGGTTTTAGGGGCTGCTCGGAAATTCTGTTTTGGGGTTAATTTTGAGTGTTGAATGCTTGCTAATGTTAATCCGGGTTGGTTCCGATGATGAGTTATTGATTTCGAATGTTTTGTTTGTGTTTGAGATTGATTAGAATCGAGTTTGGGCATCGGTGAAGCATCAGAAGTGAATCCGGGGAATTGAAGGTGGTTGCTTGCTTGTTCTTTGAGCTTGGGAGCTTAGGTGAGTGGTTAAATGTTTTAAATGGATTTAAAATGGTTGGTTCGAGTATATGGACTAGGTTGGGCTTGGTAGACCCACCTAGAGTTAGGATTGGGGTGGTAGCCTAATCCTAAACTTGATCTAGAGCCTTTGGATGAACTCATTTATATGGTTGTGTATGTCTCGTATGAAATGTGATATGAATGCTTATGTATATTGTGTTATACATGTGAGATGAGACATGAATTATGATGCTTGAGACATGCATGATGATGGTGTGGTGAGTACGTGCTAAGCACAGAATTGATTGAAATGAGTAAATGTTGGCACTAGTATACTTGAATACAAATGATCGATCATTAGGATGTTAGTGTGTACACATGAGTCAAAAGTCGCGCGTGGCCTTGGTGGCGTTGAGTCACCAAGGAGGAGTACGAGTTCGCCCGGAAATTGTGTTTAAATATAGTCGGTGATGAGTGGAATCCCATTGACGGGGCGTGAGGATGAGTGGAATCCCCTCCGCGAGACCGGTGATGAGTGTAATCCCACCGTGAGGTAATGTGGTTGTTGGATGTGAGTTTCCAACATGTGTATCCGCGTATTTGAGTCATAGCTAGGTGCCAATGTTGTTTGATATGTGTATCAATGTGTTGGGATAAATGAGCTTTAATTGGATGCTTAAATGTGATTACCTGTATTGTGGAATTGAGCTTATGATCATGGCATGTTATAATGATTAATGCTCATGCATCTCTATCTTATGGTTTGTGGATCCTTGGTAAATATGTGTTTTGCCTTGGCTAGATCGTGCTCGGACCCTGCAATGTTGAGGTTTGTTTTAAGAGCATACCCTCACTAAGCATCATTGCTTACGCTCTCTTTGTTCAACATTGCAGATCCTTAGTTCGTGGGTTGCTTGCGCAAGTGGAAGGCTCCAAGTGTGGTTGTTGGCTTGAGTACATCAAGTATGACTTTTAAATGTTGAACATGTAATAGTTTAAGCAATGGGATATGTGTCTTTTGATGGATGATTATTGGTTGTTTAGGAGCTTGTTTAGACTCCATGTTATCCTGCTTTTGTATGGCTTGTGTTGCCATGTTTGAATTGTATCCATGCCTAAATTGCTTATTCTGAATGTTAGCTATGTGTCTCTTGTGGTTGCCTTCATGTTTGAATGTTGATGTATGAACTTGAATGCTTGGATGCCATCTTGGGTCTATTGCATGATCTCCTTGATGTTTATGCTTGTTGAGTGTTTGTATGGTTGTTTGGTGGTATACGAATGTTGTATGAATGCTTGTTTGGGTCTAGGGAAGTCCTAAATTGCATCTAGGTTCGAGTCTTGATCATTTTTGCTAAGTTTGAGAGGCCTTGCTGTGCAGGGGTATCGATACGGTTAGTTCGGTATCGATACCACCTTCTTGTTCAGGCCTCGTGTATCGATACACTTGAGAGGGGTATCGATACCATTTTGGTCACTGGAGCTACTGTTCATTTTGGTATCAATACGAGCCTCTGGTGTACCGATACCTTTTTTGTCACTGGAGCTACTGTCCAGTTAGGTATCGATACCAGCCTCAGGTGTATCGATACCGTTATCTTAGCTTTGACCGTGGGAAGTCAACCGTTGGGGAGGGTATCGATACACCTTTTGGGTGTATCGATACGGCCTCTACGGGTTGACTTAGACCAGTTGACCTAGTCAAGGGGTATCGATACACCCCTTGGGTGTATCGATACCACCTGCAGTATAAGCTTAAAATCGGGCAGTAACATGTTTGTTTGAGTTCGTTTGTTTGATTTGTGAATGTTGTTCCGCTGTATGACCATTTAGGATCTAATACTCATCTAGATAAGATTTAAAAAGGAAAAAAAATATAGGGTTGTTAACCGAGGGGGAACCTTAACGGGTTTCGCTTCGGTTTTCCCCGTGTGGCCCACTCGGACCGGTCATCCGGCCAGACCGGGACGAGGGGGTTACATCCCAAGTTCTAAATTCTTTCGATTAAATCCCAAATTTAATATTACCCAATACCCGAATCTAATACCCGAACTATTAAATCCCAATTTCTTCAACATTGATCTCTAAATTTTCCAGATTTTACAAAATAGCCCCCAAATTCCAAAATCCCTAAACCCCCAAAACATAAATCTCAATTTGGGCCGATTCCGCAGCCGATTGCCACGCCGCCGCTAATCACATCGGTCGCCGGACCATCACGACCATTTCCCCCACCACCTTGTCGCCCAAAATTGACTGACGTCGTGCGAATCGGTGAAATTATCGAATGGTTCTTTTGAACGACTCGCGACGAACGCCGGCAGGAGGGGCAATGAACGGCGTGTGGGTTGTTCGGTGAGGGGAGGACGCTTCA
Organism: Hibiscus trionum; assembly: GCA_030270665.1. Taxonomy (NCBI): domain Eukaryota; kingdom Viridiplantae; phylum Streptophyta; class Magnoliopsida; order Malvales; family Malvaceae; genus Hibiscus; species Hibiscus trionum. The sequence continues at coordinate 62,205,539 of BSYR01000017.1, forward strand.
TTCCATCGCAGGTAATGTGGCCGCCACCGGCGGGAGTGGTCGAATTTGGGGGTTTAGGGATTTGGGACTATTTTGGAAATATTTAAAAATTTTAGGATATATTTTTATTTGGCTAAGGGGTTATTTTGCCCCCAAAATAGACCCAAATTAGCAATGTTGCCCCTCACGTAAAAACGCGTTCAATTAGGTCATATAGTTCGTACATTATAGCAAATTAGCCCCTTGACCAACGTTAACCGTTACGATGCTGACATGGCAGTTAACGTTGCTGTCGTGGCAGCCAGCTATGCTGACATGGTAGTCAACTATGCTGACATGGCGGTCCACGATGCTGACGTGGCAGTGCATGTGTGATGATGACATGGCAGAGGGGCTGAATTGAATTTTTAAATCGAATTCGAGGGCATAATTGATTTTTTTGCTGAGTTGATGGGCATAATTTATTTTAATTGAAAGTTTGATAACTTATTTAATATTTAAGCTAAAAAATAATCATATAAGAAATTATTAAAATCTTAAAAATGGATAAATAATTTTTTAAATTTTAAATTAATTTAATCGATTTATTTAGTTTTTTTAATAAAATTAGATAAATAATTTGGTTTTTCAAGTTGAACTTTTACAAGTGGAATATACGAAAAATCAATTAACAAATTGATGTAAATATCATTCGAATTCCTGATAATTTTAAAATAAACAAAGTGAGAACTCTCACATTAAATCAAAATATTCTTCACTTTTAAAAAATCCATAAACTTAATAAAATTAAATAAAATATTTAAAAATATTGAAATTAAAAACTAATATAAAAAATTAAAATGTATTTGAGATTAAAAATGATAAAATATAAATATAAAAATTAAAAAATATTTATAAAGTATTAAAAATTGAACACTTTCATTGAAAAAGTCTTTGACTTCGTCAGTCTGAGTATTACCATTCATTAAACAAATTTTTAGTGGAATCAACATTGTATTAAAGTAACAATAAAACTCATTTTTTCGCTTTTCTACATCAAATTTATGCTCATTAATATTTGATATAGAAAAATGAAGGACATTTTGTTTTTTCTACTTTAACACAATGATGATTCCATTGAAAATATGCTCAAGGAATATCAGTAGGATTAACATAGCCAGAAACAGTTGAACATTTTTTCGATGGTTTATATATATTTTAAAATTTTAAGTTTTTATATTTATAAATTTTATGTTTTTACTTAATTTTTAAATTCATTATAGTATTTTTTTTTAAATATTTAAATTTTTTAAATTTTTAATAATTTATTATTTTTAGCTTAAAATTAAGTAAATTATCGAACTTTCAATTAAAATGAATTATGCCCCTGAACTTGGTAAAAAATTTAATTATGCCCTAAAATTTGGTTTAAAAAATCAATTCAGCCCATCTGCCACGTCATCATCACACATGCACTACCACATCATCATCATAGACTACCACGTCAGCATAGTTGACTATCACGTCAGCATAGTTGACTGTCACGTCAGCACCGTTAACTGCCATGTCAGCACCGTAAAGGTTAACGTTGGTCAAGGGGCTAATTTTGCTGCAATGTGCGAACTGAAAGACCTAATTGAACGTGTTTGGGTCGAACTCGAGGGCAAAATAACCCCTTTAGCCTTTCTATTTTTATTTTGTTTTATTAATTTTTTTAATATAATTTTAGATTTTTCAGGAGATGACACGTTACATTTAACGGTGAAAATTTACAACGAACCTTAAATGGACCACAGAATGAAACGTTAGGTCTCAATTTGATCCAAAAAATAATTCGAACACCTAACCGAAAGAAAAAAAAAACATAATTTGAACACATATTTACCTATTAAGCCTTTAACAAAATATCACAAAGAATCAGAAATTATTATTTTCCATTTTTTTGAAAAACGAGGAAACCAATAAAAGCAATGATTGATGGAAGGGTCCATCGGAAAATTAGTTTTTTCAAATTTGGGACCTCCAAATTTATGACAATGGCTCCATCGCGACCAAGTATGTTGGAAGGGTCAGACAAGAGAGTAAAGTGTAACTTGTGAATCCACTTACACCACGTGCCTTATCTTTAAATCGCCTTCACACTCGAAGAGAATAAAATACAGTTTTTTTTATAAGTAGAAAGCAATTTATAATTAATTTATAATTTTTTTTCAAATTTACTATATAAATTAAAAGTGAAAAAGAAATTGAGATTGGAGCCATAACCCTTGCCAATAAGACCTAGCAAATTAGACTCGAGACCTAATCAATTTATTTAATCTGAAATTTGATATCAATTCTTACATTTTCGAAATAGATTTAGGTCCAGGAAAGAATGAGTTTCCGGTGAAAATGGTGAAGAGATTTGGAGCGGTGAAGAGAGGGGAATGGAAACAAGGATGTGCAGAGACGATCTTGGGTTTTTTTTTTCTTTTTGAGTTTAATAGTTAGGGTGAAAAAGTTGAATATGATTTTGGACAAAATGTTTACGCGTAAAAGATGATAAGTAAAATATTAATGACATTTATTATTTTTATTGATTGAGTTTATATTTTAGTGATGAAAAGGATCTATGATATAATTTTTAAAAAAAATTATTAGAGACAAAAACTAACCAAAAACTAATTTAGAAGTGAACAGAGAACCTACTTCAAAGGTGATTTTACGATTAAATATGGTTGTAAATGAAACGAAACAGATTGCGAGCTACTCGAGTACGACTCGGTCAAGGCTCAACTCGATTGAATTCGATGAGCCGAGCCGAGCTACTTGATACCCAACTCAAAAATATAATATAGTGATTTTTTTTTTTTTTAAATCTAAATTCCTAAACCTAAACCCAAAAACATAAACCTTAAACATAAGTCCTACACCATAAAATTTAAATCTTAAATTCTAAATCCAACAACCTAAACATATAAACTTTGCTCTAAACCGTAAAATTAACAAGCTTGAATTTACTTAACTTATGTATCAATTTTTTCCTAATAAGGCTTTAAATGAGACACGACAAATCGCGAGCTACTCGAGTTCGACACAGTCAAAGATCGGTCAACGCTTGACTTGATTGAGCTCGAATTAAGCTCGAATTCTTAATGAGCTGAATCGAGCTCAGATTTCTCAGACTCGTTAAAAATTACTCAAGCTCGAACTCGACTCGAAATCTTAACGGTTGAGTTGAGCACTATTTAAGCTCGACTCGTATCGTTTACACCCCTATTAAGCATTTATTTATTTTATTCTATTAATTCGGTTGGGTGAGAAAGTAGCAGCATAAAACATCCAATGCATTTCAAAGCTCTGGTTGTGGCCATTCTTTTTTCGTTTTTGGGTAATAAAATTTAGATAAGCTTCCTTTAATGGCAACCTTTTCATCATGTTCTGTGTTCAAACAACACTTCATTATTGTTAGCTTTCTCTTTGCAACAACAACCGGCCTACATTCACCGGTGAATAGATGTTTCACGTCAATTTTTAGCTTCGGGGATTCCGTGACCGATACCGGCAACTTACTTGCGATTTCACGTTCGGAATCCCGTAGGCTTCCACCGTCGGCATTTCTCCCAAATGGCCGCTCCTTTTTCCACCATCCCTCCGGACGGCGCTGCGACGGCCGTCTGATCATCGATTCCTCGGTACATGTCCCAAGTTTTTCTTTCAAGTATCCATGTACGACACATGTTTGTAATTCGACATGGTTTTGCAGCTGAAGCTTTGGGGTTTCCATTTCTGCCGCCGTATTATGGATCTGAAAATGGAAGCTTGGAGGAGGTTCGAAAGGGCGTGAACTTTGCGGTGGCGGGTGCTCATGCGCTGAATTCATCGTTCCTAGCAGAAAGAGGAATCCCCAGTCGCTCCACCAACATTTCTTTAGGAGTTCAACTCAATTCCTTCAAACATTTACTGCAATCTCTTTGTTCATCTTCATCAGGTATATACTCGTATATTTGTTGTAGATGTTCTTTGGTAGGGAAGAAAACTAATTACAAATGCCTTAAAGGGGTAATTTTCCGGGAACGATGAAGCATTGGGAAGGACAAGAATTTTCAAGCTTTTAAATATAGAAAATAAAAGTGATAGAAATTTTATTTGATTAACATGAAACTAAAAAAAATCTAAAATATTAAGCTTAAATGAAAAATAAGTCCTAATATATACTTTTTTTTGAACTTTAAGTGTTTAATTTTTTTTTTAAAATTAGGTGTCTAAAGTTTCAACCGTTATACTTTTAGGTGCGTTTAAAAAAATCTATTATCCCTTTAAAACGCGATACATGGCAGGAATATTAATTTTTTAAATTATTTATGAAAAAAACTTTAAAATTTATTTTTAAATTCAAATTAGTTAATAAATCCCTAAAAATAACAAAACAATAAATCCCCAAATCATCACCGCTGCCGCCACTGGCCACCGTCGTTGACTCTACCCTTTCGGTCGCCGAACCCTGCCAACCATTTCTCCCAACTTGCCGTCGCCTGAAACAAGTGAACTATGTGACAATCGAACGACTGTTTTATAGCGACGTTCAATGTTCGATTGGCATACCGTTTACGATTTCTAGCGATGACATTTTGAGAGAAATAGTTGGTTGAGTCCGACGGTCGAAATGGTGGGGTCGACAATGGCAGCCGGCGACAACAACGGTGAGGATTTGGGAATTTAGGGATTTGAGGGATTATTTTAGAAATTTTTAGAATTTCTAGATTTTTTTGATAAAAATTAAATTATAAAAAAAATTAATTAAAAGAAATTATAAATCAAAATTGTCAAGTGTCAAATTTTTATTGGTTAATAATTTTTTTAACGGCAATTAACTACCATGCACCTAAAATTAATTCGATTGAAACTTTATGCACCTATTTTTACAAAAAAAATACTTTAGAGACCTAAAGTTCAAAAAATGTATATTCTAGGCATTTATTTTTTATTTAAGCCAAAATATTATTGTAGGACTTAACTATAAAATAAGTTCTCAAATATGTCATTTTTTATAATAGGTGCCTAAAGTATTTTTTGGTTCAAATAGGTGTCTAAATTATTTTTTGGCAGAAACATGTGTCTAAAATTTTATTTTTAGCATGTTTTAAAGTAAACTGAGACATCTACTTTAGCACCTATTTAAATCAAAAATAAAACTTTAAGCACATCAGCAAAGAATAAAACTTTTTTTTGGTGAAAAAAGATGTCGGTGTAACACCACGTGCCTCGTTAAAAACCCCCTACACCTAAATGGGGGAAAAGAGTACACATGGTGTTACCGAAAGGGTAATACAATCAAGCAAAAAGACACTATTCATCGCCCAAAATCGTCGGTAATCAACTGAGCAACTTCTGGTGGAGGAGTATCAAACACCAAACACCCTCCCTGTCTATTCTGAGCCAACCCTGCTAATTTATCCGCCACCATGTTCGCTTCTCGGTAAATGAACCGTACCGACAAATCCCACTGTTGGAGAACAAGTTTCCGCAGACGCTGGACCAAGGCATTCTCCGACAGAATACTAGACTTCATATTTAGAATCGCCGCCACTGTTTTGTTATCCGTTTCCAAATCCACCGATCGAAAGCCACGCTCCCATACAAAAATAAGCGCATCATACGCCGCCCATAGTTCTGCCATAAGCGCAGTACAAGCCCCAATATTCCTCACAAAACCAAACACCCAAACGCCAGCATCGTCACGGATGACACCACCTATCGATGCTTGCTTCATCGCACCCCTCACCGCTCCATCAATATTCACCTTAACGCGACCCGGACTTGGTGGTTGCCACTTCGCGCCATCTCTGCTACTAGGACCAGCACGCCCACAATTCCGAGCTGCACCATTATGTAAAACCGAAACACAATTATGGTACATCCTTGAAGCTTCCAACAACACAAAAGACGACCCCCCGGGACGGATGTTGAAGACTCGGTTGCAGCGATCCTTCCACAGGAACCAGCATATAATGGCGAACAGAGAATTCCAGCAACTTGTACCCTGCTGCATAGTAGCAGTGGCGGACAGATTCTCTTGCACCCAATCCTCAAAGCTCATCGCAAAGAACCGTCTCGCAACGTTAGCCTGCAACATACGGTTCCAAACATCCCGTGTTGTTGGGCACTCACGCAGCATGTGCAACATGTCTTCCACCATCGTGCCGCACCCATGGCAGCTGCTGTCCGCGGTAATATGGCGACGATACCTCTCGGCATTTGTCATCAACTTCCCGTGCATAACCACCCACCAGAACACACGCACTCGTTGCGGGACCTTCAGCGCCCAAATCCTCCGCCAAACACCATTAGCAGAACTACCATTTCCCTCGCTCAGCTTCGCATATGCCGATGACGTCGTGAAATTCCTCATATCAGTCCAGCGCCGAGTTGGACGGTCCGCACCCAGCGCAGCGTGAGGGGGCAGCACTGCTGCAATCCGATCTAACATTTCCGAAGGCAAGACAGTGCTCAACCTTTCCCAATCCCATTGACCCGCCGCATTTGTCATAGATGCCACTTTGACACCATCCGGCGCACTCCCATTCAAGCAAAAAGGCGCAAGGATCCCCACATCATCTAACCAACAGTCCCACCAAAAATCCGTCGACCACCCATCTTGAATGTGCCAACCAATACCCTTACAAACCTCCTCCCACACTTGACTGATCCCAAGCCACAACCGAGAGCTGCCAACACGATGTATAGAAGACGGCAAAGTCCCCCCCACTTGTATATGTGTCGAAGCACCTTCACCCATAATTTATCCGTATCTGTGATTAGACGATAGCCCACTTTCATGATAAGAGCTTCATTGTGTCGATGTAAATGGCGTAAACCAAGACCCCCATCCTTAACGCTTGATGCCAAAGCCTCCCAACGCACGAGATGCACACCTCTCTGACCATCCGTCCTTCCCCAAATAAAGCGTCGAATCATTCTCTCAATCTTATTACAAACCCCTTTTGGCAGCCATGCAGTTTGCATGACATAGTTAGGGATCGCTTGAATAACGGCCTTAGCAAGAGTTATACGACCTGCAAGTGCTAATGTGCGGGCAGCCCATCCGGATAGTCGCCTCTTAATTTTATCAAGGAGGAACTGATAAGTAGCTGTTGTGACACGCTTGTGAAGCAACGGTACTCCCAAATACATACCTAACTCCTCGACCAACTCAAAACCACCACAATTCGCCAAAGCGACACACCCATCCATATCACAATTTTTGGAGAAATAGATAGTAGTTTTCGAAATACTCACCTTATGCCCCGAACATTCACAGAAAAGATCCAGGATAGCTTTAATACGAGTCATTTGCTCCATTGATGCTTTCGCAAAAAGCACCAAATCATCTGCAAAGAACAAGTGCGAGATGTTTGGGCCATTCCTAGAAAGCAGAATACTCTTCCACTCACCCCGATCAACACTCCTATTAATAACATGAGAAAGCCTCTCCATACACAAAACAAAAATGTATGGTGACAACGGATCCCCCTGACGAAGCCCACGAGATGGTTTAAAGCTTTCAGAAAGACTCCCATTCACAACAATTCTTGTTGATACAGTGCTAACACACCACATAACCCATTGGCGAAACTTTTCCGGCAACCCAAGATCCCTCATCGTCGCATCAATAAACGACCATTCCAAACGATCATATGCTTTCTCAAGGTCCACTTTAATTGCCATCCAACCCTTCAAACCCGTTTTCTTAGCCATCGAATGAATAATCTCCTGTGCAAGAATTATATTATCAGTAATCTGTCGCCCAGGGACAAAGCTAACCTGGTTCTGTCCAATCCAATCAGATAAGAACGGTTTCAAACGATTAACCAAAATTTTAGAAATAATTTTATACAGAACATTACAAAGGCTGATAGGGCGGAATTGACTTATCTGTTCAGGATTCGTGACCTTCGGAATAAGAACCATAATAGTCTGATTAACCACCTCCGAAGTACCTCCAGCCTCAAAGAAACCCCTAACATATCGAATAACAGACTCGCCAACTATGCTCCAGTTTCTTTGATAAAACATAGCATGGAAACCATCTGCTCCCGGGGCTTTCAACGGCTCCATACTAAACACAACCTCCCTAATTTCCTTCTCAGTCACATCCCGAACCATCCAATCCAAGCCAAGACCCGTAACACTCGGAAAACCATCACAGAAATCCGCATGGGGCACAGTACATGTAGCTGACGAGAAGAGGCTAGAAAAGAACTCCACCGCGTGTTTCTGAATTCCTTCTTGATCATCACACCAAGACCCATCAGCAAGTCGTAGCATATTGATAGCATTTTTCCTGCGACGGCTCATAGTAGAGGCATGGAAAAATTTTGTATTGCGATCACCCAACTGAATCCATTTGCTTCGAGACTTTTGAAACCATAAGGTCTCTTCTTGTCGCAGGACATCACCCAACTCACCCTTTAAGGACTTTTCCAACTCAATGAGGAAAGGCGTCTGATATCGTTCAATAGCCAGCTCCACTCCCCTGATCCTAGCAAGCAGCTGATTCTTCCTACGACCGATATGGCCAAAAACATCCCGGTTCCATTGCCTACTCTGTATCTGCAAGTTATCAAGATTAACGGAAGCATCTACCTCATTCTTCCAATTATCCAAAAGCAACTTTTCAAATTCCGGGTGGTCATTCCAAGCAACTTTAAACACTTATTTCAAACTAAAAAAATATTTTAAACACTTATTATAAAAAACATAATTTAAATAATTATTTTTGTAGTTAAGCTATTATTATAAAAAAATGAAGAGGGGAAAGATAATGTTGAAAAAAAGATAATGTTTAAAAAAGGACGATGGCTCAGTCCCTGCCCTTCTATTAATTTTCTCATTTATTCCATTTTGACATTTTAGCTGTAACTGATAATGTTGAAAAAAAGATAATGTTAGAAAAAGGACGGTGGGATCCGAATAAATAATGTTTGTGTCAATTAAAAATAAAAACACTACAGTTTTTCAAAAAAAAAAAAACATAAACATATATATTTAAAAAAAGAAAGCTTTTGAAAAATCTAAATAAAATTATTTTTTTTAAAAATATTTTTTTCTCAACTTTAGATCATCTTTGGTAGCCTAGAAAATTGAAAGGCATATTTATATTAGGGTTGAGTTTGAACCGTCTTTTGGTTTAGTTTGCATTTTAGATTTAATCTATAAATTTTAGGGTTTTATTGGACTTTATTTTGAGAAAATATGTTTTGTTTTAATATTTTTTTGGATATTATATGGTGAAGTTTTAAAAATGTGTTTTTATAGAGATCCATTAATTGGCTTAGTGGTTAAATATGCTTATCTTGTCTCATTTGTATGGGTTTGAACCCAACATGAAAATATAACTATTTTAATAAAAAAATGTGTTTTTATAAATTCTTCTAAAAAATAAATTTTATAGAATATCTGAGTTATTTTTTTCATCTTAAATATACAATATTTATTTTATATATTATAAAAATTGAAATTAATTATATATTCAGTTCAGATAATCATAGTTTTGTTCAAACACAATGATTAGGATAGGTTTTTAATTTTTCGTATTTTTTCAGTCCTAATCTTGTATAGTTTTATATATCTTATAAAATGAAAGATATAGTTTGGGACGAGTTTAGAATGAGAAATATAATCTGAAATGAAATTAGAATGTTTAAAAATTCGGGACCAATTTAAAATAAGTGTCATAGTTTGAAGACACAAGATACAGTTAACTTGCGAATAAAATTCAGTTTTTAGTTTTTCGGGATTTTTTTTCTAATATATTTAATTTTCAGATTGCAAAGAGCTCCTTAGGACCTCCTTGGTTGTGATGGGAGAGATTGGAGGAAATGATTACAATCATGCATTTCAGCATGGAATGAACATCGAGGAAATTCTCGACTTTGTTCCTCTTGTTGTTGATATTTTAACCTCATCAATCCATGTAAGAAATCACCAGTTTCTCCCAACAATTTGGAACATCAATCAATGTTTTGTCCTTGTTTCAAATTATTAGCAATTGGCATGCAGGAACTGATCAAATTAGGAGCAGTGACATTTTTGGTCCCCGGAAACTTCCCAATTGGATGCTCCCCGGTGTTGCTGACACAATTTCAGGGTTCAGACAAGGATAACTATGATCCTTCAACTGCTTGTCTAACATGGCTCAACCATTTCTCGGAACACCATAACGAATTGCTCCGAAACGAACTTGAAAAGCTCCGAAACCATCATCCAAACACCAACATCATTTATGTCGATTATTACAACCCCGTTATGCATTTTTATCGTTCTCCGAATCAATTCGGTACTTTTCACTTCGTTTAAAGTTTAAACTTCATTTTCTCATCAAAACTCGACTTCCTTACATCGAATTCTCCCGAATGATTTCAGGATTCAGAGAAACTTTGAAGGCTTGCTGCGGAACCGGAGGTCTTTACAACTTTAACCCTTCGAAATCTTGCGGTTATCCGCCATTAGAACGATGCTGCGATGACCCGTCTTCGTATATAAGCTGGGATGGAATCCATTATACAGAGGCAACCAACAGATTGGTTGCCGATGGTGTGTTTGAAGAATTGATGAACACCGTTCCTACTTCAAATAACTTGTGCCCTGCTGCATCCACTACAAACACACTGAGTGTGTTTTAAATTGTGATGAGCCTTTACATCATGAACGCTCGTATTCTATCTCAATTGAACTCGTTTATTAAATTATTATTAAAAATAAGACTAAATTAATATAATACGTAAATAATAAGAGTTAAACTTATTGATTTTTTCAAACTAGAACTAAATTAATCGAGTGTATAAACATGAAGAACTAAATGTGCTATTATATAATTTTTTTAACTGTAAATAAGAGTGTTGGTGAGGCGGATTTCGTGGGTCGCATTTCACTTTGCATCCAGCTGGGTAAAAGCGAGTATAGATTTTGCGAGTGTTGGGGGTAAAGATATGGACTAAAACTCGTCGTAGGTGGTGGGACAAGCATGAATATGACTTGTACCTGTCTCATCCTCGTCAATCCAACATCATCTTTATCCACCCAATATAGACAATAAATATATTCAACTCACCTTCATTGTTATTTAAAAAGAAAAAACACTCATACATAGAGCTGGCAACGGGTCGAATTTGAGTGGGTTGGAGCTCCACCCACCCCCATCATCCATATCTCAAATCTTCACTCAACTCACCCACCATCCGTTTGATCATTGACCCAAATCCACCTCACCCATCAACCTGCAGATGAGGCGGGTGGATCGGATCATAAATGAGTTCTATTATTAGAAAATCACATTTAAAAGTACATGTAATATTTTACTAAAAACTTTTAATATTTAATACATTAAAGTTAACTATTATTAAAGTTCTAAATTTTCGAATAATCTTACATACAACAGAACCTACATAAACAAAATTTTGATTTCCCAATAATAAACACAAGCTTAAAAAGGTCTAAGTTTTAAAATATTTTTTAAAGTTAATATTATATCGATTGATGGGGCGGGTGACGGATCAGATGGTGGGTTAAAAAAAATTTCACTCGAATCCATCATCCGCTCAATCCGCCACCCACTACAAATGATCAAACCCACGTTTCATCGTGTTTTCGTCCATTTAGTTGGATTGAGTGAGTCAGATGGGCCACCATCCATGGGTAATTGTCGGCCCTACTCATATAGTCAACCAATTTTCACCAAATTTTATCATATCCATGTGGTGAAAGTTCGGAGAACATATATTTTAGGCATAAAGTCAAAAAACACCCCAGCGTTTGATTAAATAGTCATTTTGACATTTATTCATTTTTTGGAGCAATTCAACCCTCAACGTTTTATTTTGGGTCAAAATGGCCCCTCTGCGGATGAAAATTGTTAGAAAACTAACAATAAACAGTTTGAAATGACTTGACAAAATGATAAGTCGGCAGAAAAAATTATTTTATATTTTATATAATTTTATAAAATTATTTTTTGACTGATATAACATTTTTTCAAGTTAATATATTTGTCTATATGATATTGTCATATCATAGTCCAGTGTCATATAGGTTTGTCACGTCATTTTAAGCCATTTACCGTCAATTGACTGACATTTTTCATCCGCAGAGGGGCCATTTTGACCCAAAATGAAACGTTGAGGAGTGAATTACTCCAAAAAAATATGGGCCAAAATGACTATTTTGTCAAACATTGGGAACATTTTTTTTAAAGTTAAGGCTTCATTAAAAAACCCCTCTAAATCCTATGTAGGGGAAAAAGTGCATGCATTTTATTGCTTAAATCACACAAGTACAACCTGCCAGTTCAACATTACACCAAAAAAAACAGCACCAAATTTACATTCAATTCCCAATTACACTAACAGACTCTCCTAACATGCCTTTTCTTGCCAACAAATGAGCCATACCATTTGTTTCTCTATGAGCAAAACAAACCTGCCACCCCTTCGCCACGCACACATTCCTGCATTGCATCGCCACTTGCTTGAACCCGGGCGGAGCAGAATCAGGATTGTTCACCCATTGAACCGCAAGCATACTATCAGATTCAATCATCAATGGATATGAGGCTTCCCAACCCGAATTACTGTAAATGGTGCAGGCTTCAGCTATGCCTAACAATTCCGCCATGGTGGGGTTGTTGATCCCGATGTGTTTTGAAAACTTGGTGATGACTGCACCCTCATGATTTCGAAGAATACCTTCGATTCCAGCACTTCCAAAGCTCTCTTTAACCGCTGCGTCGACATTGAATTTTAGTCATCCTTTGATTGGAGGATCCTACGAGCCCTCATTTGGCCTGATACCACTGCCCGACTTAATACGTGCTTCGTGTGGCATTCGTAGAAAGTCTGCAACTGAGATTATCGAATTCGGCCATTTACATTTTGCACAGTGACCTATTCTTACCAAGGCTAAGTCGAAAATCTGATCGATTGGCAAAAACTTCTTGCTGAACACCCTTTCGTTTCTACATAGCCAAATTGTCCACGTAAAACCGAACAAGGCCTAACACCAAATAGGTTTTTTCGATTCTTTGATAGGTTGAGCGAACCATACCTGTACAAGGGATCGAAAATCTCTTGGTATTGTGACATTAATGTTCCAGAGTTTCCACCACTTTTGCCATATATACCACGTGTAGATACACTGGCAAAATAAATGATCAGCTGACTCTACTTCCTTGTTGCAAAACACGCACAAGCATTGTCCTAACGCCAACATTCCTCTCTTCGAAAGCTCTTTGAAGGTTGGTATCCTCCCCAAGACTGTTCTCCACACAAAAAACTCTACTTTGGGCGGCGCTAAATTAGACCAGATTTGTTTCCAGAACTTACTTAGTTCCCCACCAGAAGTTGCTGTGATCTCGCAAAAAAATTTTGGTTTATAGATTCCCTGAGTCGAGCCGGTCCATACCACTTTATCGTGCATTGAGATAGATGTAGCGGCTTGATTTAACATTAGCATGAATTGATCCCAAAGTTCTTTTTCCCATTCAAACAAAATTCTTCTTAACTCTACATTCCACTCCCATCTTCCGTTAGTTTTCATTCCAAACTTACTTTCTCTGTTTTCCTCAAAGCAAGGCCAAAAATTCTTGGGAAACACTGCCTGAGTGGTTTTGCGTCTGCCCATTTGTCCTCCCAAAAATCTATGTTGCAGCTGTTTCCAAGCATCCACCTGAAATGTTTCAATAACACATCATTATCACTATTTAAAGGTCGCAAGATATCCCTCCAAACCCAAGAAGCCTGTCTGGGCTGTACTGTTTTCGGTAGTAGAGAAAGATGATCATAACCATATTTCTCTGAAATGACATTTCTTCAGAATTGATCACTTTCACAACCATACCTCCAGATCCACTTATTAAGCAATGATCGATATTTGGTTTTCAAATCAGTAATGCCTAACCCACCATTGTTTTTAGGTTTGCAGCCCTCCTCCCATTTTACCCAGTGAATAGATTTGTCCTTCGGCCACCCCCAAAGGAAGTTTGCAATAATTCTGTTTAAAGTCGAGGAAATTACTTTTGGCATTTGAAACACTGATAAGAAGTACACAGGTAGGTTAGTCATCACTGATTTTATCAGTGTTAGTCTCCCTCCGAACGATAGCAGCTTCCCTTTCCAACTGCATAAGTATTTCTGGAATTTATCAATGATAGGTTTCCATAGGCTAGCTGAGTTCCGATTATTACCCAATGGAAGGCCTAGATACGTCGTTGGTAGATGGTCGAAACAACATTTCAAGGATGCGACCCAGTTTTGAATTTTACTGCTATCCACTCCCACTCCATACAACTTTGTCTTCTTTTCGTTCAACCTAAGCCTCGACACTAACTTAAACACTTTCAATAATCTTTTGGTGTTTCAAACATATTCTTCCTTAGCTTCAAGAAAAACCACCAGGTCATCTGCAAATTGGAAATGTGAGATTCTCAGCTCATTTCTTCCAATAGCTATGCCTTTAATTATACCCAGTTTCTCTGCCTTTTTCAATGATAGGCTTAGCCCTTCCCCGACAAGATTGAACAGCATTGGAGAGAGTGGGCATCCTTGCCTCAATCCCTTCTTGATGCTGAAACTATTTGTTGGAGTTCCATTAATAAGAATTGAGATTGACGCTGTAGAAACACACATATCGATCCAGCTCCTCCATTTTACCCTGAAACCCATACATTGCTGTACTCGATCCAAAAACGACCAGTCCACCAAGTCGTATGCTTTTTGAAAATCAGCTTTGAACAATACAGAATATGTCTTCTTGCGGACTGCTTCATCTAGGATTTCGTTTGCAATAAAAGCACAGTCAACAGCTTGTTTCCCAGGTATAAAAGCGAACTGTCGATCGCCTATTACCTCCATAATACACGTTGCTAGTCTTCTCGATAGAACTTTGGCGATGATCTTGTACAAACTCCCTACTAGCGATATAGGCATATAGTCTCCAACACTTTCTAGACTCTCATTCTCCAGGATTAAAGCTAGGAATGAGTGGTTTAAAGTTTCGTCTAGCCTTTCCCTCATAAAATGATCCCATAAGATGCATAACTTCACTTTTCAGGACGTCCCAGTACTTTTTATAAAAATTAAGGTTGAATCCATCGGGACCGGTGCTCGATTTCCATCTGAGTTATGTATTGCTGCCCACACTTCACTTTCCAAGGAAGGAGCTTCAAGGAGTTTAGCTGATCTTTTTGAATTCCAGATTTAGGCCCTTCACTGGAATTGTTGAAGTAAAATTGTATGCTTCCCGAAAATGTTTGTAGAACACATCCGCAACTGATTTTTCACCTTCAAAGGTTTCATTCCCCACACGTACTTTGTCTATTTTATTCATCCTGCTTCTTAAAGTTGCAGTTAAATGAAAAAAAACTTTGTATTCCTATCACCCTCCATGAACCATTTGAGCCTCGACTTCTGCAGCCAATCTCTTTCTTCCACTCTATATTTTTTTCCACAATTCTGCCCTCAAAGATTGGATCTCCTGTTGTAACTGCCCGCTGTCCGCATTCACCAGTAGAGCTGTCTCCAAGTCTTCGATTCTCTTTTCCACCTCTTTGATTGTGTCTTTATTCTTGCTTGTTTCTTTACTTGCCCAAACTTTGGTTGCTTTTTTCACCTTTTGCAGCAGCATTAATGCACCGGAACCATGTGATTCTTTGCATACTTCCCTGATCAAGTTGTTGTATCCTTCATCATCCCCCCTGTGATTGAACCATTTAAACGGCCTTTTTGGTGTTCTCCCTGTTTTTTCTTTCAAAACGACCGGCTTGTGATTCGAGAGGCTCTTGGGGAGTGCGCATTGCATACATCTGGGGAAGCACGATAAAACCTCTGTAGATACTACGAATTTGTAAAATCTGCTTGCTGCCGGAGAAGTACCCCCTCGGCTCCAGGTAAAAGGACCACCATGTAGGGGCAAGTCAATTAAGCTATTCTTTTGTATAAACTCAAGCAAAAGTTTTGGCCCTCCGCCACTATTTCCCGCGCCCCATTTCTTAGATTCGTCCTTGATTGTATTGAAATCACCTCTCACTACCACCGGTAGGTTGCTGGAAATGATTAAACATGAAATCTGCTAAAACAAAATCTCTTCTTTCGGACATCTCATTTGGCCCGTAAATATTGATAAGTAGACACCTCAATTTCCATTTTCTCAGTACTCCAGATAGAATTATAGCCCTCGGCATTAACTTTGTTTCCTTGATTGCAAAGAAATTTGTATCACATAGACTTATCAGCCCTCCCGAGGCCCCAGAAGAGTTCGAGACTGCCATACCTCTGAAACGTTTACCTTGAAGCCGTTTTGATACCCGTGGTTTTTCCTCCTTCAATTTGGTTTCTTGGATAAAGACGACCTTTGCTCTTGTTTCCGCTATTACTCTATTGATGGCGCGCACTTTTTCTGATCTGCCCAAACCTCTTACATTCCAGGATAACAGTATATTCTGCCCTTTGCTATTCTCCGCTAGTGGGTCCCCTTTGGAGAGAGAACCCTACTCTGACGAGTTGTCTCCTCGTACCGATGATAAACAATTATTGTTCTCGTCATTTCCCCATGCATTCATGAATGAATCGTCTCTTCCAGTACCGAAAGAATATTCGCCTGGTCTCATGTTGTCGATGAACCGAACGTCATTCTCGTACTCTTTTACTTCTATTAGAATTTTGTGGACTTGACCATTAACGATAACCTTGACACTAATTGGGATTGCGGAGACTTTTTGAACCTCTAACACCATTCTTGCTTCATCAAATCTCCTCAACTCCCCCGTTTCTTCATCTATCTCTAAAACGGTGCCCCATCTTCTTCCCAAACCCTCGAAGAAACACTGGTTCCAGACTTTAAGTGGGACATCTTTCATGTTCACCCATATTTTTATTTTCCGTTTGCCTTCGTATCCCTCAAGGTGATCAAGTTCTCTGAACCAAATGTCTAACATCTGATCCCTTCTTCCCCAGCATTTCATTTTTTCTTCCATTAAGTTGAAACGAATCACGACAAGGAGGCCAAACCAAGGACATACTGTAGCTATTAGACCCTCCAATCTTAAGGCATCTTGCACGATGTTAGGGTTGTATGATTCTTTTATGACTCCTACCAGCGAGTTGTTTTTCCAAGTCTGGCCGAAGTTTTGTACCCTGATCGTGTTGTTATTAGTTTCCTCCTGATTCGACACAGTTGCACCCTCCACGAACTCCACCCTAATTGCCTTCTCTTCGCTGAACTCCCCCTCAGTACAACCATTCTCCTTTTTGCTCACATCCTTCCCTAAGCCCAGAAGAGCTTCCTTAAAGGTTCTATGGTCCTTGAAGGAATTCAATCGCTTTGTGTTTACAACCGGTGATTTTGGAGGATTAGGTTTTGGGGGATTTTTACATGACTGATTAGCTTCGAACATCCTTATCTTGTATCTGTCCATCAACCTCCCATTGTTATCCCTGATTGCTCTTCTCCCTTCCTCCGCTGCCCTGATGCGCACAGAGGCGAATGTCGTCGGTCTGAGTCTCCTTTTAGGGTTATTGTAGGCCACATAAACATCCAGTATTTTCCCCGATGTTCTAAGACTTTCTCTCAAAGTCTCCTTATGGATTCGTTTGCTAACGTTGTCAATGAACACTGAAAAACCCACACGCCGGTCGAAGCCTCCACCGCCACTATGCTGTTGATCGGACTTCTTAACCCACTAACCTCTCCCTGACTTCTCTCTCTCTTTGGTCGGCCATTTTTACTATGCTTTCAGACTCAAGAATTGGACGGTTTAATTGGACATTACCTAGTTATACATAGGGATGGGCATGAGATTCATATCTGACGGTTTTGATCTGACTCGATCTTATAGGATCTAATTTTTTATTTAAAAAAATTAAAGTTGAATTAGTGAAAATTTATTAAATGTCGGGATGAGTTTAGATTTAGGAAATACCTGACCTGAGGAGTAATTACTATAATATTTACCTATTTATATATTTTTATCAATTATATCTTTAATTTTATTAAATAAAAAATAGAAGATAATAGAAATAAGTTTCTTTCAATCACGTTGGTCATTAAAAAAAAGGTCGACCGAGGGAAAGATATTTACTTACTGCATTATAAGAATTTTAAGAGAATAAGGAAATCATTGAGTAGTTGCAATTAGGTGAATAAAACTGGACTTAAGTGAATAAGTTTGATGCTGAAAATGTCAACATCTCGACCAAGGAGAAAAAAATAGACCTATAACTTTTCATACCTATTAAACCATTGAGATTTGTTATACATTTGGATTTTGGCTTAATACAACTTTTTCCCCCTAAACTATACCCGTTTTCCCAACTTGCCCCCTAAACTTCATTTTGCCCACTTTTTCCCCTTAAACATTTCAGCGTTACCCATATTCCTCCAAAAACTGACGCCGTTAAAAAAAACACGACAACCAATCACAAGCCGCCACGTCGCCTCTTTATTTCTGATTTCTTATTTTCTAAATATTAAAGATAAAATACAGAAAATAAAAAAGAAATAAAAATAATAATAATAATAATTTCACCCCCCCCCCCCGTGCGGTAAAATTAGTCAACCCCCGAAAACTACCCCATTCTCTAAACCCATACGCATTCTGAAAACCAAATTCTGATTTCTTCTTTCTTCATCAGAACAAAATGACGATTGGACTTTTAGGGCTAGAATCTGTTGCGATTTCTTTGTTTAATGTTAATCGGATTTGAATTTAGGGCTTGTATCGATTCAAATTTCTTTGATTAAGGTTTGATTAATCCTTGTTTTTAGGATTCGTTTAGTTTTATCCTCTCATTTGAACGGTACTGAAGCAAACAACGACTGAAATATGTGGAGTTGAATCCCTAAATCGTAAAAAGAGGGAAAAGTAAGTTACCATTTGGTCTGAAATTTCGGTTTTTTACTTACAGAGTTGAGAAGTAACCTTGTCTTGACTGTTGAGAAGTAACCTTGTTTTTATTTGCTTCGTTTTTGCAGGTTGTGTTAAGGAGCTCTTTGTTGACAGGTAAGAAAATGAATGCATTGTCATTTAGTTAGTTGACTATTTTACTTTGGTTACTGTTTTACTTTGGTTACTGTTAAATTAGTGGTTGTTGTAGGAAATTACTCCTGCCATGTTACTGTTAAATGAGTGGTTGTTGTAGGAAATTAAATTCTTTAGCAAATTAAATTCTTTGGTTACTGTTAAATGAGTGGTTGTTGTAGGAAATTGTTTTGGTTAATTAACTTTTCAGTTAGTTGATTTGTTCAATGATCTTGTGGGATGCTTTGGTTGGTTTGTTTAATTGAGTTGCAACAACAGTGGATCAAATTGTTGTTTTGTTTTGGTTTATAATTGATTTGTTTAAGGCTTTATCTGTTTAATATTGGGATCATATTGGGATCAAATTTACTGTTTTGGTTTAATTGTTTTGTTGTTTTGGTTTAATTTGGTTGATATTATAGGTCTGTTTTTGGATATTTTTGTAGGTTAAATGGCATGGATAGAGCAGTCTTTAGTAATACATTTTGGGGGTAGATTTAGTCATTTTCCTAAGTTTGATTATGTAGGGGCAAAGAAGTAGAAAAAAAGATCGACCCTGACTACATATGTTACCCCACTATTGTTTCTTTTATTCAGGATGTAGGAATTCCCAAACATAACATTGAGTATTTAGCATATTTAGAACCATGTTTTAGTTTGGATGGAGGTTTGAGGGTCTTAGGTAGTGAAAATAGCACTTATTTGGATTTGATTAACCATTTGTCAAGAGAAGGAAGCATACACATATATGTTGTTGGGGATTTTGGTGACACAGCTTGTAGTGATGAAGATGGGCCTGTTGTTGGAGAAAATGATGCTAATGAGGTAATGCTGGGAGAAAATGATGGCATTAATGATTGTGGGCTTGCTGATAGTGGGCTTGCTGATAGTGGGCTTGCTGCTAATGGGCCTGCCACAAATACAAATGATGCCAATGATGATGTCCGACTTGGGGGAGTAGAAAAGGATGATTTAGGGTTGGGAGATAGTGATAGCAGCTTCTGTGAAGATAGTGAAAAAAGTGAAGATAGTGATTCTGAAGATTTAAGAGATGAAGGATGGCTTACTGATGAAGATGATGAAGAGATAAGTAGGATTTTTGAAAACAATAAAAGATTTAAAAAGAGAAGTTTGGAGGATGAGCAACAAGGGGCAGAACCTAGAAGCACTGGCACTAGTTCTCAGGAGAAAGAGGTAACCACTATAGCAAATGAAAGTAGTGACAGTGACACTGATTACATTGAATCAGATGATCCAGGCAGCTATGAAACTGATTCTGAATGTGAGATTTGTGTTAAGAAAGGTAAGAAAAAAATCTTCCATGAAACTAGTGAGGTTCCTAGGATTGAGTTGGGTATGATATTTGAGAGCTCCACACATTTTAAGGAAGCTTTGGGTGCTTATGTTGTTACAAATAGATTTGATTATAGGTATTTGAAAAATGATCCTGATAGGACTAGAGCAAAATGTAAGGGGGTCGGGTGTCCTTTTCTAATATATGCATCTCTGGGAAAAAAAGATGGGGTTTATAGGGTTAGAACATTTGTGAACAAACATTCATGTTCTGTAACCTTTAAAAACAAAAAGGCTAATTACAAGTTTATTGGGAAACATTTCTTGAGTAAACTTAGGATTTTGCCTAACTTGAAATTGAGGGACATGATGAGGCTTGCTAAGGAGGAGGTTAAAGTGGAATTGAACAAAAATGTGTGCCACAGAGCTAGAATTTGGGCTACTGAAAAAATTAAGGGTAGATTGCATGAGGAGATTAGTAAATTGTTTGATTATGTGTTTACATTGAGGGAAGCAGATCCAAATGGTACATTTGACCTTTTTGTTGAAAAACCTACCCCATCTTCTAACCCTATTTTTAGAAGACTGTATGTATGTTTTGGTGGTTTGAAGGAAGGATTTAAGAGATACTGTAGACCAGTTTTATCTTTGGATGGTTGTTATCTTAAAGGAGACTTTAAGGGTGAAATACTAGCTGTTGTAGGTAGGGATGGTAATAACCAAATATTCCCTGTTGCATGGGCTGTGGTGGAGGTGGAAAATAGGGAAACTTGGGCCTGGTTTTTGGAACACATTAAAAGTGATCTGCAAATAGGAGAGGGGGATAAGTTTACTATACTAAGTGACATGCAGAAGGTAAATTTTTTTCTTAATTGGTTTTGTTTAATACAATTGTAGATAGTTTATACAACATGCTTATCTAAGTAACTTTCTCAACTATTTTAGGGGCTTTTGGAAGAAGTTCAAGTTGTTATTCCAGAAGTTGAGCACAGATTTTGTGCAAGACATATGTATGCACATTGGAAGAAGGAGAACAGTGGACGTGAAATGCAACAACTTTTTTGGGCATGCTGCAAGGCAACCAATATGGCAGAATTCCAGAAGCAGTCTACAAAGATAAAAACTATGAAACCCAATGCTATGTCAAGTTTAATGAAGAGAGATCCAAAACATTGGTCAAAAGCATTTTTCAAAACACATTCAAAGTGTGATGCAGTAGACAACAATTTTGAGGAGGCTTTTAACTCAGCAATCATTGCTGCAAGGTACAAATCATCTCTCTATTTGAGGACATTAGGCATTATGTGATGAATAGAAATCTTGCACACAAAGTCAATTGTAAAAAATGGGAAGGTCTTTTATGCCCTAAAATTGCTAAGTTAGTTGAAAGCCACACATTTTGTCATGTCACTTGGAATGGTAGACATGGGTATGAGGTTTACTGTAGTGGGCAAACATATGTTGTTGATGTACAAGGTCATAAATGCACATGTAGATATTGAGATCTAACTGGTATTCCATGCCAACATGTTGTATGTGTCATACTGTTCAATTGTGAGCCACTTGAGAGGTATGTTCATGAGGCATACAAAAAGGAAAGATACTAGTCACTTTATGATTATGCATTACCAACCATACCTAGTGAGGCTTTCTGGAAAGACACAAAAATGGGAACAATTGAACCACCTTTGAAAAGGAAGCTCCTTGGGAGACCAAAATTAAAGAGAAGAAGAGAGGAAGGAGAAACAAGTAAGGGGAGCAAGTTTTCTAAAAAAAGAAACAAGTGCACATGTAGATCTTGTGGGCTGCTTGGACACAATACTAGAACATGTCCTTCAAAAAACAAAGCTGTAAGTGCATTTTAGTTTAATTTCTTCTTTGAATTCATGAATTATTACCTACTAACTGATTTTATAATTTCAGTCTCAACAAACACATGAGTTTGCATCTTATCAAGCAGCCCCTAATGCCTCACAACTGCCAACTACTCATTCCTCACAACCAGCAGATACTTCAACAAGGGCAAGACAAAGTCAAACATCACTTGGACCAAGGGGAAGGCCAAGGGGAAGGACAATTATGCAAGGAATTGGACTGTACACAAATGAAAAAACAGGCATGCAAATTCTCAATGTGAGTGATGCATCAAATATTATTCATCATGTATTAGATTTTGACTATATTTTAATCTTATGTTACTATGTTTTTTGTAGCCTGGCAGACCAAGTCAAATGATGGTAAGGAGGCCTAACACCAGATCTCAAGTGCAAGGGATGTCAGAACCTCTAATTCCAGCTCAGTCTTCACCATTGAGTCAACAATCTCAATCCAATCACCCTGCAGTTATGTCTACAGCACCATCAGCTTTAACTAACAACAACAATAGAATTCCTAAGTTAATCCCAAGAAGGAGGCCAACTTAAGCTTAAGCAAGCATTGGGACTGCTTTATTTTGTGATCTTTAGTTGTATTAAACTATTATGCCCTTATATGGGATATTTTGTACAACTCAGTGTTATGCAACTATTGTGCCCTTATATGGGATATTTTGTACAACTCAGTGTTATGCAACTATTGTGCCCTTATATGGGATATTTTGTGAACATGTAATATATGTGTTATGTAATACAAGTTTATGTGTTATGTAAATTGTCTTATTCAAATCAATTCATTTCATAAGATTTTTAAACACAATTTTATGTTTTAAGGGAACTAACACTCCATTGACAACACACAATTCACCATTGACATAATAATCCATTTACATAACAAAACAACATCAATTCATCATTCACATTTCACCAGTCACATATCATAAACCAATCTTCCATAACATTTCATCCTTCACAACATTAAACCTACCATTCTCAGTTCACTTTAAATGAAAAACTTGAGTACAACATAACAGAAACATGAAACAATTAAAATACTCTTGTAGAACATTGCATCATTCTTCAATTTGCTTGTTTCAACTTTGAATTTTTCTTTCACCTTTTCTAGCTTTTTCTTCAATCTTCTAACTTCATCAATATTGACCATCTTCTTCAATTCTGCATTCTCAATTCTTATTTCCCTGTTCTCCACCAATAATTTATGAACCTCATTCCTTAAGTCTTCATATTCATTCAATGTTGCATCATCATAATCAAGCCACCTAAAGAAATTACATCCAATCTACAAAATATGTACAACAAATTGTGAGTTCAATATAACCAATATTTCTAACCAATATAACTAACAGTAGAATTGTGAGTTCAATATAACCAATATATAACTAACAGTAGAATCTTCTACCTTTAGGACATCCATTGAACATCCATTGAACATCCAATCAAACATTGAACATTTACCACAATATGTTAACCGAATCTTCTACCTAAAGAAATTAATTTAACATTGCCAAAAAAAACAACTTACATCTCGGCCTTTAGGACATCCATAGAATCTTCTACCTTTGCTTCGCGGAACAGTAGAAGTGCAAATTCGAGCTTTCAACTCACAGTTACATTGAACATCTCCTTCAACGACAAATTTTGAACTATCGGTTGACATGCTTCTTTTGTATTATTGGGTATCCTACAAAACAAAACAAAGATGGTGAAGAAACGAACGAAATTGAAGAACCCTAAATCGAGTTCAAAAGAACAATTACAATTTTTTCCCCAAATCAAACGATTGACGAACCCTGAATCGAACTAATTTTGGATTTAGGGTTCAAGGTAAGCAACCCGTGCTTTTAATTTGGGAGGGTTGACTAATTTTACCGCACGGGGGGTGAAATTATTATTTTATTATTATTATTTTTATTTCTTTTTTATTTTCTGTATTTTATCTTTAATATTTAGAAAATAAGAAATCAGAAATAAAGAGGCGACGTGGCTGCTTGTGATTGGTTGTAGTGTTTTTTTTTTAACGGCGTCAGTTTTTGGGGGAATATGGGTAACGCTGAAATGTTTAAGGGGAAAAAGTGGGCAAAATGAAGTTTAGGGGGCAAGTTGGGAAAACGGGTATAGTTTAGGGGGGAAAAGTTGTATTAAGCCTTGGATTTTTTAAGTTCTTCAGATATGGCATATCCCACTATTTGCTTCTCTCCAAGGTCTATTTTCGAATTCAACGCCTCCAAAAATTATCTGATAATAACACATATCACGGTTAAATGTGTTCATAGTTTAGTTAACATCTTACGATGTGAATATTAGCATACCTTTTGATCTAACTGTTCGATCAAATGATAATATCTTTGTCTATTCGTCGAGCTAGAATGTCGGTAGGCCGAAGCTAATCCTGAGTTATGATACCTATTCCCATTTAAATACCCATGGTTATAATAAGAGAAAGGGTAGTCATAGAAAAGGTCTTCTTTTTTTTACCTTACTCTCTTTGTTTCGACCGCCGCACAAAACACAACTCTTTGTCCAAGTCTACATGAGTGAACCGCCAGAAACTACCATCAATCACATTAGTCGTTCTTTATTAACATAATACTTTGAAATTCGGATTTTGTTTGAGTAGATTCTTAATGACTAGCTACATATAGAAATGATTAGAATTGAAATTCAAGTTTTAGGCATTGGTTTATCGGTAATAAGCTAACAATACATCTAAGTAACTCGCTGGTCCGTTAATTTTGGCTTTGCTTTTTGAATATATAAATTTGTTCGATGAATTTGTCATCCCTTGACAGTTTGGCCGAGTGGTCTAAGGCGCCAGATTTAGGCTCTGGTCCAAAAGGGCGTGGGTTCAAATCCCACAACTGTCAATTCTTTTAGGGTAAACTACATAAATAGTCCCCGACTATACTCCAATTATCTTTTGCATCCCTCGACTATTAGAAGTTACAAACTGGTCCCCTGACTTAAAAAAAATAACAAATTGATCCAGTGTCGTTAAAAATTTAACGGCTTGTGACGTGGCAGTTAACAAAAATTGGCATAATAACACATTTAGTCCTCAACTTTTACACTTTGTTTAACTTTGCCCTAATTCTAAAAAAATGACCTTTAACATTTCAAAATTCTATCAATTTAATCCATTTTTTCTCTCCACACAATCCTAAACAAGAACGGTCTTCTAAATTAAACAATCTTGATATCAAATCATGCCTGCTCTTTAATTCCATTGTTGCCAGCAATCCCTGGCAGTACCTTCGCCCACTCGCATAGAATTTGAACACAGTTTGCCCTTCTTTCAACAACAAAGGCGAGTCCTCCCCTTCTCCAACGCCCAAAAGACTGAAATTTTTCTCAAAGATCAAACCTTTCATAGCAAACTTCGCTGCCCATGCCAAAGCAAGATTCTCGTTTTCACGTTTAGCAGTGAAGTAATTGATCACAAAAACAATCAAGAAAGACCCACAGACAATCTCCACCGTAAACGACTTCTTCGAAACCGTCACGCCTTGGGATTTCGCGGTCGTTTTCGGATCTGGGTCATTGGGAGTGGCGTTTTCAGTATCCTTTGCAGGTTCGGGCGGCGACTGTTCGACGGGTAAGCCCTCGAATTCGTCCTCATCCCAGTACTCAAAAGATGTAGCGGATGGCTTTTGAAGATCACCCTCGAATTTATCACATGAAAATCTAAAACTAAATCTATCTATGTATCTATATATAGTAGCATAAAAGATAATAGATTTGGAGATCGATTCATACCGTGTTATGAATTGCAGAGGTAGCTTCATGTTTCTATTGATAACCGGAAAAAATGTTTGTCCTATCAGAATGCAACTATGTAAAGAAATTTGCCAATCTTAGTAAATGTCGTGATTCGATGCCTTTACCTTGATTTTTTTATAAAAAGTCACTCCAATAGGGTCGAGCTGAACCAGACACTAGTTATCTTGCCATCCTTAATTGTAAGTTCTCAGTTGTCACCAGTAATCCATACAAGAACATGAACCTTCTCTAAAATGATGGAACCGGTTCCGGTCTCTCACGATCAACTCACGCCCGAAGACCTTTGAAATTAGCTTGGTCGCATGGTGACAATCCTCACACACTCGCAAGTTCTTCACTATTCGGATCACCGTTGGATCCTTGGTTCTCATAATCCCATAAGCAATAGCAAGCTTCTCACTATGTCTATGAAGAACACTTTCTTTTTCTTCCTCGTCAATGTCAAAGAATGCATCAGATGTATTCCCTGCATAACCCGCCAATCTTATCTTCGGGAGAATCTCATCCCAAGTTCTTTCAATCATTTCGATTTCTAGGTGCGACTTTTCTCCCATTATAAATTTATGAACTTTCCCATTGAGCTCAATCAAACTATAATCCGACGGTTTTTTAACACCCTTTTCCTTCATCATCTGTCTCATAGTTTCAACATTTTCCCACCTGTTTGTACGTGCATAAATGTTCGAAAGCAACACCCAGATTGCGGGCAACAATGGAATTAAAGAGCAGGCATGATTTGATATCAAGATTGTTTAATTTAGAAGACCGTTCTTGTTTAGGATTGTGTGGAGAGAAAAAATGGATTAAATTGATAGAATTTTGAAATGTTAAGGGTCAATTTTTTTTTAGAATTAGGGCAAAGTTAAACAAAGTGTAAAAGTTGAGGACTAAATGTGTTATTATGCCAATTTTTGTTAACTGCCACGTTACCAGCCGTTAAATTTTTAACGGCACTGGATCAATTTGTTATTTTTTTAAGTCAGGGGACCAGTTTGTAACTTCTAATAGTCGAAGGATGCAAAAGATAATTGGAGCATAGTCGGGGGACTATTTATGTAGTTTACCCATTCTTTTAATATTATAGCATGAAACAACGTTAAAAAAACATATTTATAAATAAAATATTTATATTGTGGAGGAGATTGACTTGTGGCTGAGAATTCTACGTTGTGGCCGTAGAGACCTGGGCTCGAATCCCAGCAGCCACAATTAAATCATTTTTGTGTGGTTCTCTCCTTGTTTGAAGTTTTAACGTCATCACTCTTTTTAGTGCATTGGAAATCTTCACTATTTGCCTTTGAGGTCCATTGTACATGTTTTCATGGGTGATATCATCTTCTTTCATTGTGAACAGGTATATAAAATCCATTCCCATCCAACCCATTAGTCGAATGTAAGTGTTAGATATGATGATATGTCTAGTAATCATTTCTTTCCTTATGAATTCTCATATATTCGAAGCTTATATCTCTCCGTGATATACAAATGTAATACAACAATAAACGACTATCATACGTTTTTGCAAGTCAGAGAACAAGTTTGAGGCTTTTTTAAGTCGATCCGATGACGATCCTATTTGCTCATATGAAGAATGTAAGTTATAGATGGTAATGGTTGATATGTTTTCAATGGAAACACACATTTGCTTTGTTCTACTGCTGCTGTGATGAAAGATATTTTTTTATTAAAATTAATTTTTTATTTGATTCAAAAAAAAATTAATAAAGTTTGAGTTATAAAATAAGAATTGTCAACTCAAATAGTTTAATTTTTTTAAATTAAAGATATTTAACATATTCTGTCTATTTAATTTAAAAATATTTTAATAATTTAATTTTATCATTTACCCATTCTATCAATTGGTCCTACATCTTGACATACACCACGTGCGTTATCTCCAACCATCAGTTTCACATTCCACGAATCAGCCCCACTTAATTTATCATCAACATTTTGAGAGAGATTCATTAGATACATTTCATGGGTTGGTTGTATTATGGGTAAGTTTATAATTACATTATTGTATTATATACAGTTATAAATAATTTATTTTATTTATCAATTGTAACTCTAGTCGCTCTCAACTACTAAAATTCTTTTAACCTTAGTTATTTTCTACTTTGATCAATCTCTTTTATCGATGGTCGGTAATCAATTTTAGTATTGGTTGTCGACCACCGGATCTATTAATTTTCTTGTTTTTTATTTTAACAAGACTCTCTTTCTCTGTTCTTGTGACACGTTTTTTTCTCTGTTCTTGTGGATTGATTCATCTGTCTTTGTGCCATGTTTCAGCATACCCTATCGATCAGTTGTTGTTCACACATAAATTCAATCGGCGCTAGTTTTTTTATTTATGTTTTTGTCGGTAGTCACTTGGAAAGTTATATCCCCACTCGGTTGATGGTTGTTTGTCGATGAAATCAGTCCTGGGTAGCGGTACTTTTTGCTTGACAGCTTGGATCGCGCACCACTCCTTCTTCCTTCTTTATGCGTCTCGTTTGGACAGAGACAATGAGATTCAAGAGACTGGTAAATTTGTTGGTATGCTTATCTCCATAGAAGTTTTCATTTTTCTTTGTTTTTGGGTTGTAAGAATTTTTTTAGTTGTTTAATCTAAATATTCTTCTTCTCAGATGCATTGTAATTGTGATTTTTCTATGAATTTAATGAAAATTTGGTGGTTTTATTAAAAAAATTATCAATTGTAACAACCATATTATTTCATTGTTAGTGTATTATGAATATTAACTCTTTAATTATAGTTTTTTTTTTAAAAAAAACCTCGTTAAAACTCCTTTATAATAATCAGCTGAAGCTAATACATGACAATAAAAGAGAGAAAATGCCTTAAATTTTATTGATTCCACTGAAATGCTTACACGAATAACATATCAAAATTCAAGAAAATACACAAACAGCAAGATCTATAAAGCAAGAAAAAGAAAGACTAGTTGACCCTATCTTTTTTAGTTACATTTTAAGTGACATGATTATTATAATCGATAAATAGAGTAACACTATTGTAATTGAAAGTTAACATTATTACACATTTAACAAAAACAGGATCTGATTATTACTATCGATAAATAGAATGATCCGACTGTATTTTTTCCACAAAACAAAAGGTTAATGTTATTAAAGATAAAACGTCTAACGAGATACCTTACAATATGACATGACCCGACAATATTTAAAATATCATAATTCAATTGTAAACTTAGTCAGAATACAATGATTGGATGTATAATTTACCTTATAGCGACACACAATCTTAGACATGATCTATGTAAGGAAGATTATTTGATACATATGTTTTGTAAAAATAATTTTATATAACTTTCTAATTCTAACGTTATGTATTTTATTTAAAGTTTAGAGATTTATATTTTTAGAATTTAAGATTAAAACTTAAAAAATATATAAAATAAGCTTTACATATTTAGAAACTAAAACCTAAAATACTAAGTTTCAGATCAGAGAAAACAACAAAAAAAACTTAGAAAATTACAAGTTGTTATTTGGAAAGAAAAAAAAAAACAAAACGTTAGTCATAGACCATGGACCATGGGCATGGTCTATGGGGGACCACTGCAGTTTGAGATGTAAACGCAGCGGGTTGGATTTAATATGCTTTGGAATGGATATTAGAAATTTAGCAGCGATGGATCATAGAGGAGTGTTAGGGGGCAGTTAGGAATGGGCATTTTATCCGATTTGATTGGGTTGATTTTTTAATAAAAACTCGGGTTCGGTTTAGTTTTATTGATGGTGAAGTCAATTTGGATTCGGGTTTAGGGTAGGGGTGATAATGAGCCTGACCGGCTCGCGAGCTATTCGGGCTCGGCTCGGTCAAAGCTCGGTCAAAGCTCGGCTCGAGTGAGCCCGACTCGGGCTCGGGCTCGGCTCGAAACCTTAACAAGTCGAGCCGAGCTTACCCAGGCTCTGCTCGAAAAGCTCGTGAACAGGCTCGAAATTTACATATGCACTAAAATAAATTACGTGCTTGTATTTTCTTTCATTAGTTGATTGTTGTTTGATTTTGTATTTTCTTTAATTATGTGTTTGTATTATAAGAATATTTATTGATTATTTGGATTAATCTAATTTTTGGAATTTTTCTCTTTCCGGTCATTGAATTTTGTTTTAGTGTTGGTCAGGGATTTAAATAGCGTCCGCGGTCGCGTTTTCGGTCGCGTCGCGTTTATCGCGTTTGCGGAGATAACGGATGCTAATGCGGTCATTGCGGGTGTCGCGGTCATGATTTTTTTTAAAATTCGCACAACTTATTGTATTAAACAATAATTATAATTGTAATTATTTAAATTCACTCCTTATGATTTTTAAATTGTTTTTTAACACTTAAATTAGTAGATTATTAAAGCTAAATAACTAAATTCAATAAAAAATAAACTTTACACTCTAAATTAAAAGAAAATGAGGATTAAATTAATATAACTAAAATATGAAAGGGCTGAAATGGATATTTATCCATCCTTACATAAAGCTTAAGGGGAAAAGGAGAGAATACAACGTATAAATGGCTAGTTATACACTTGCCCAATATCCCACATCGGTGAGATATGTAAAGCAATAAGGGGAAATAGCCTATAAATAGAGGTCAGGCGCTGGAGGAAGAAAGTAAATTAACTTGGCTTTTACGGCTGAGATTAAGCTTAAGTGGCCCATTTGTGCACACAAAGCTAAGTATATTTTCAGAATGAGGCTTATTTGCCTTTATGTACAAACTGTGATGAGTTTGACTTTGAGTATAAACGTCGATAACGGTTCGAGCCGAGCTTGACGAGCTTCGAGCCCAATAAAATTGTTTTCGAGCCGAGCTCGAGCCTAAAATTTTGAGCTCGGCGAGCCTCGAGCTCAAGCCGAGCCCAAAAACATTGTTTCCGAGCCGAGCCGAGCTTGGCCAGGCTCGGGCTCAGCTCGGCTCGTTATCATCCCTAGTTTAGGGTGAAAAATATCTGATCCGACTCTACTCGGCACTAATAGTGTAATTTTCTTCTCTTTATATATTTTTTATAATTAGGTTCTTAAAATTATTTTTTATTTATATTTAGTCTTTAAAATTTTTATTTTTTACAATTAAGTCCCATAAGATTATTTATTTATAATTAAGTCTCTAAAATTATTTTTTTTCTATAGGCCGGGTCAGGGCTGAGTTTAGGGTATTTATTTTTGGGTCGGTCAAATTCATGTTTAGGGTATTTATTTTCGGGTCAGGTTCGGGTGGGCCAAAAACCCGACCGACTCGTGCCATCCCTAGGGGCAGTCGCATCTTCTAAAAGTTTTAAATTCTCATATATATTTTTAAAATAAATTATATTTTATATTGATAATATAATTTCACACCTCTTTAATTTTCATGTTCTTATATAATTTTACTAAGTATAAAAATTCACACCTCTCACATAAAATTCTGTTCCCCTCATGGGATATAGGCAGTCAATTAACAAAAAAATTAAAGATTCAATATGCTTTATTTTTTTTATGTCCCGCATGTATTAATTTTTTATTTATTTTTAATCTAAATATTAAAGTTTATTATTATTATTAGGCTTAATACAACTTTTCCCCCTAAAGTATACCCGATTTCCTAACTTGCCCCTTAAACTTCATTTTGCCCATTTTTTCCCTTTAAACAATTCGTCGTTACCCATATAACCCTAAAAAGTTAACACCGTTAAAGAAAATTTA
Source organism: Hibiscus trionum (assembly GCA_030270665.1). Lineage (NCBI taxonomy): Eukaryota > Viridiplantae > Streptophyta > Magnoliopsida > Malvales > Malvaceae > Hibiscus > Hibiscus trionum. The sequence goes on from BSYR01000017.1 coordinate 62,237,222, forward strand.
TTTTGACCAATTAGAACACGTCACGTCACTTTATTTATTTATTTTTATATTTTAAAATAAAATAAATATATTAAAATATTTATTAATTTAATTATATCTCCCAAAATATCCAAATTACCCTCGTCTTCATCCTCCTTTCATCTTCTTCCCCAATCTGCAACCAAATCACTAGGCTGCGCCACTGGCATCGGTTCAAGATTATCCAAGAAGCAACGCCGAGTTCGGGGGGATGAAACCCAAAGCTTCACTCCGAGAAGAAATAAGCAGTAAATTTTTTGTTTACGTTCTGCTTATCACGGTCATCCAAGGAACCGTTCTCTTTATTTTTTGTAACTGGAAACATCTCCATAATGTGCTGATGTTGATGTTGCTGCTGCTACAAAGGCATGCACACAACTTCATCGCCCATGGAAGTCTCCACAAGTTATTTCGAATTATCCAAATTCTCTCAAGCTCTAGATGCCCCTCCTTTTCTCAAGACTCATGCTTATCCAAAAGATCACTACCTGCATATATATTTAACTCATAACCCATCTTAATAACCCATTGTCGCGCTCTAAAATCAGGAACTCTTGCCGATATTTACACTGCCAACAAAATCTTAGATGCATACGCGATATGCAAAGACTTACATGTTGCTCCCAAGGTGTTCGCCGAAATTCCTCATAGAGACACCGTTTCTTGGAATACGATGATCACTGAGTTTGTAAATTGTAAGAATTTAGGGACGGCGTACGAAATTTTAAAAGACATGAAAAGATACCTTTGAAAGTTTGCTTAAGGGTGTGGCTTCCTCTTCTAGACTTGAAGTTGGCCGACAGTTGCATTCTATGGTTATTAAGATGGGTTATGAGGAAAATGTATATCCAGGTAGTGCTCATGCTTCACAAAACCTCCTTCCGTCTTTTCAAACTCCTCAAATCTTCCCCTCTCCGAGGAGGTTGGTTTATGTTTCCAGAAACGGTGAAGAAGGGGAAATGAGGGTCGGAGAAGAATGGGGAATGAGGGTCTGAATATTAGATAAGATTTATTTTTAAGATATTTTATTATTATGATTATATTAATTTCTTTTTATTTTATCTATTTCTTATCTAATATTCAGAAAATAAGAAATAAAAAAAGAGGTTACGTGGCAGCTTCTGATTGGTTGTTACGTATTTTAATGTCGTCAACTTTTGGGGGTATATGGGTAACGGCGAATTGTTTAAGGGGAAAAGGTGGGCAAAATGAAGTTTAAGGGGCAAGTTAGGAAATCGGGTATACTTTAGGGGGAAAAGTTGTATTAAGCCTTATTATTATTATTAATAATTTCAATTTTCTACATTATTGTGTTTTGCATGTTCAAGGCTTTTTTTTAGAGAAATAATGCCTTTAAAATAAAAATTTAGGGGAATGAAATTCCTGCAACATTATTTATGAGAATGGAGTGATTGCTATAGTAAAACACCATGTCGCCAGCTGCAAAAGATAAGACCTATTTTTTTTATATTTTTTAAGCTTAATAGTCAAATAAGTGCACAAATTATATTTATGGTTCATTTTTTGTGCCTAAACTATTTTTAGCTCACAATAGGTGTCTAAAGTTTTCTCCGTTACTATAAGTGCCCAACCTTTAACCGTTGTTATCTTATAAACGTTAACCATTTAAAGTCTGACATGTGGCATTAATTATATTATTTAAACATTTCCTTTAAAACTAAAATATTAAGTAAAATAAATAAATAATAATAAATAATTTAACTGTAATTTTATTTCTCAAGAGGTGAATCACAAAATTTACCGTAACCCTTTCCCTCTTGTTTCTCTCTCGTCTCCCCTCTTTTCCCTTGAAACTCTCGATATCCATTGATATTTTTAGAGAAATCTTAATTTTTGTCTTGTAAGATTAGGGTTTAGGGTGTGGAAATTTCTGCTTTTCATCCTTTAACCTACAATCTCGTTTCGATTTGTTTTCAAACGAACCCTAAATCACTGTAAATCTCAAAGGCTTGTGAGGAACGACATTTTATTTGAGAAGAAAAAGAAGCGTCAAACCTACAAATTTGAAAGGTAAAGCTCAAATGTTATGCTTGAGTTGTCATTTGGAATGATTTTTTATTTGCAGCCTAAACTAGAATCTAATATACTGATTTTGATAGATTTTGTGTAGAATTTAAACATAAAGTAGAAACACTTTTCTGTTGTTGGGGAATCATTTGACCAAAACGAAAAAAGTTAAGGTGCACTTTTATTTTTGTTGTAGATTTGTTATTAAAAATGGTGAAAATATATTATATGTGCATATCATACCGTAAATGACAAATTAGAAATTATAAAAATTTTGTTGTTGTTGCTTGTTAGATTTGTTTGTGAAAAAGTAAAAAAGTCAAATCCATAAAGGTGGGTATTAAAATATTAGTGTACCTATCATATTATTTATTGTTGTTTCTGGACTATGAAGTTTAAAAATAATATATGTATATATCTCCTTACTTTAAGGATGACAGGGACGACCTCATATAAATATATATATATATATATATATAGCAAATTATGTGAGAATATATTCTGAATTTGCAAGGGCTAGATCAATGGTCATGTCTTTATATGAATGACAGTACTTAAATATGATCCATTCCCATACAATCTGTAGGGTCCCATTAATAGTAAATGATGTGAGAGTATATTCTGAATTTACAAGGGCTAGATCAGTGGTCATGTTTACTATAAGTTACTGTTCTGTAGTGAATATAATCAACTTTGTGTGTTGCAGTAAATATGTGTTGTAGTTATTGTTATAGTATTTATTTATTTGTTTGGTGGTCCACTTTGGAGAATGACTTTGGAGCATGGTGAAAGTAGTTGGCCCACTATCTTTGACGAAGGTTCTAATGAAGGCAGTGGGCTTAATGGCCTCGATCAAAGTGGGGATAATGAGCTTAATAAAGGTGTTGGAGATGAAAGTGAGCATAATGGAATTGACAGTGAGTATAATGAGATTGATGAAGGTGCTAGAGATAACAGTGAATCAAATTGGGTAGATGGAGACAGTATACTATCTGATGATGATGATAATGAGTTAGCTTCGCTTAAGAACAAGCACATTGTGGTAAACAATAAGATAAAAAATAAAACTATCAGTGTAGAAAACTTAGAACCTGATGTTGTATTGGAGATCGTAAAATTTTCAACTAGGCTAACTGAAGAAACTTTAGGAGGTTTGGGTAGTGGAGAGGATACTGAATACTTAGACTTCTCTAATGTTGGTAGCTACGAAACCGATTTAGATGGTGATGTAGTTTGTAAGAAAAGTGGTAAGGTTTTTTTTTATGCTTCAGCTGTTGAGCCCAGATTTCAGTTGAAAATGATATTCGAATCTCAACAACAGTTGAAGGATGCCCTTTGTGCTTATGCAGTAGCTCATAGTTTTGATTTTAGGTATGTTTCAAATAGAAAAGAGAAAATTAGGGCTATTTGTAAGGCAAATAGGTGTCTATTTGTGATACATGCGTATTGGGATAAATCCGATGGATGTTTTAAGATCAAAACACTAGTGACTCAACATCAATGTTCTGTCACTTATAAGAACAAAAGAGTAGATTTTAAGTTGGTAGGAAACATTTTCTTCCTAAACTTAGGATTCTACTAAATTTAAAGGTGTTCGATATGAAAAGGCTTGCTAGGGAGGAGTTAAAAGTGGAATTACACAAGCGCACTTGCTTGAAAGCTAGGAAATGGGCTTTAGAAAAGATAAGAGGTAATGTTGCTCATGAGTTTAATAGGTTGTTTGACTATGTATTTGCTATGAGGAGTGTTGATCCAAATAAAACCTTTGATCTTATGGTTGAGAGGCCCACTGATGTTGCTACACCAAAATTTAGGAGATTGTATGTATGATTTAGTGCTCTTAAGGATGGGTTTAAAAGGTTTTGCAGGCCTGACATTTCATTGGATGGCTGCTACTTGAAAGGTTCATTTAAAGGTAAAATTCTCTCGGTTGTGGGTAGAGATGACAACAATCAGATTTTCCCTATAGCTTGGGAAGTGGTTGAAGTGGAAAACAGAGAAACTTGGGCATGATTTTTAGAACATACTCAAAGTAATTTTAACTTAGGAGATGGCTCTAAGTTCACTTTGATTAGTGATATGCAGAAGGTAAACTAATTCTTACCAAATTTATTATTTTAAATTTATAAATTATTATTTGTGTGTATCTTATGATAGTTTTTTTTTTTTTGTTATTTTGAAGGGGTTGGTTGAAGAGGTTCATCTATGCTTACCGAAATTGGAGCATAAATTATTATTTGTGTGTATCAAATGGACAAAACGAAGAATAAAGATTACCTGTAAACTATGTGGGCTTAATGGACATAACATAAGAACATGTCCTAACAAAAAACAAACCAATGTACGTTTAATTGTTTTTAAATAAGTTTATGTGGCATATATGTCTCTTATTAACTAATATTTACTTGTATTTGATAGGTTGAATCTGAAGATGTCCAAACAAAATCTGCTCAATCAATGTAAAATGAATCTTCTTCACCAATGCCAACACCTGCTCCACCTACTCAACCTTCAACTGTTGGCCAAGCAAGGCCTACAGTTGCAACGCAAATAACATCAAATAGGACACCGAAATTGTACAGGGCATTTAGATACAATGTAAATTTTCGTTTACTAAATATAAAACATTGAAATACTTGGTAGTTTCACTATTTTTTATATTTGTGATGTGCTTCTTTTACAGCTTCAAAACAAGACTTCTCGGTTTGTTTCTACAACATCTCAAACAATTGCATCATCTCAAGAACAGACCGTTGTCTCTGAGCCTCCTACAGCATATTCTCAACAACATACTACTGCTTATGAACCTCTTGCAGCAAGGGCTCCAAAGCTGACCATAAGGAGGCCTCTCCCTAACCCAAACATATGGAAACCTTAAAAAATCAACCAAGTGTTGTTTTCGAGAATTTATGTTTTGTTATTGCAGTTAATGTACAAGGGTGCCTCATTGTATGTTTTTACTATTTAGGCAGTAGTACTAGAATTTAAACTCTTTCTTTTTGTTTCGAAGCGCAATAACTGTTTAGACAGAATTATGATTGTCAAACATTTACTTCTCAAAGTTTGCAAGTTGTAGACAATTTACTTAAATTTACAGATTATCTTAGAAATTAGTTATGATTTTGAGTTGAGAACGACATTGGTTATAGATTGCTTTTACAAGCCTGCAATTTGATGCTAGTAATTATTTTCTAATATTATGGTCTATAATTATTTCAGTGTCTGAGTTACTTTCTCTAGCTTATATAGACAGTTTATATTAAAGTCTTCCAACACTAAGTTATGGTTATGCCATGGATTTTACTAGGGGTGTTCAAACGGTTAATTCGGTCGGTGGTCGAACCGAATTACTCAAAACTGAATTAACTGAACTTTTTAAATCTTTAACCGTTAACAGAACCAAACTTTTTTTTGAAATATATTAACCGAACCGAAAAAATTTCGGTTAATTCTGTCAATTTTTGAATTAACCGAAATTTATTAGTAAATTAAAGAACTGATTTACATCGGTGTAAGACAATGTTGATTGTTTAGTAAATTAAAGAACTGATTTACACCAGTGTAAAACAATGTTGATTGTTTAGTAAATTAAAGAACTAACTTACACCGGTGTAAGACAGTGTTGATTGTTTAGTAAATTAAAGAACTGATTTACACCGGTGTAAGACAGTGTTGATTGTTTAGTAAATTAAAGAACTGATTTACACCGGTGTAAGACAATGTTGATTGTTTAGTAAATTAAAGAACTGACTTACACTGGTGTAAGACAGTTGATTGTTTAGTAAATTAAAAAAAAAGTTCGGTGACCAACCGTTTAACCGAATTAGTTTAGTTTAGTCGATTAATTCGGTTTAACCGACCGTTTGAACACCCCTAGATTTTACTACTAAATGAAGCAAACTGTACGAGTCTTCCACAAATATTTTACATACATTAATACTCCATAAATGAAAATATTTGATAAAGTAAAAAGCGATATAAATAAAACTCATCTTTCATACTAATAATTCATAAAATTTGATAGAAATAAACTGATGTTACTTTCATATGGAATAGTCTCATCACATTTAACAATTTATGCTCTCTAAAGACTAAATTTCATCAAAACATACATTATCCATGAAGTTAAAAAGACTATCTTATACAATATAATCTTCTCTTTTTGATCTTCTACTATTGTTCTCAGTCTTTTAACTTTATCGATCTTGATCAGCTCCTTCAATTTATTATTTTCGGCTTTAATTTTTCTATTTTCGACCATCACCATTTCAAATTGAGCTCTTAATTCTTCAACTACAGAATCATTGGCATCTTCCTTGTCATACTACTGAAAAAATTTACAACGACTTTAAAAAAAATTTAAGTCAAACACAATGTACTATAAACATAACCAATTTTTTGAACACTCTAAATTTATTACTGCTGTATATAAGAAAGAGTTTGAAAACTAAGAACTCAAAATTACCACTGCATATTATAAGAAGATTTTTTAAAAAGAATTTTAAATTTGCAATTGTAATTTATAGGAAAGTTTTTTTTTTTTTGAAATTGAAGAACCTTACATTCAGAAAATTAAAATTACCTCTTTCACTTGCGAACACCCATAAAATTTTCTTCCTTTATTCCAAGGCTTATTCGAACTGCAAATTGAGGATCTTATTCCCCAATAACAGTACACGACCTTTGAACCATGAAACGATTTTAAAGATTCACTCGACATCTTTCACAGCTTAACAGTTCATACAAAATGACGTTTCTCACGAGCCTTTGAGTTTTGCAGTGATTAAGGGTTTGATTGAAAACAAATCGAAACGAGATTGTAGGTTAAAGGATGAAAATCAGAAATTTTCACACCCTAAACTCTAATCTCACAAGACAAAAATTAAGATTTTCTCTAAAAATATCAATGGATGTCGAGAGTTTCAGGAGAAAAGAGGGGAGACGAGAGGAAAACAAGTGGGAAAGGGTTACGTAAATTTTGTGATTCACCTCTTGAGAAATAAAATTACAGTTAAATTATTTATTTATTTTACTTAATATTTTAGTTTTAAAGGAAATGTTTAAATAATATAATTAATGCCACATGTCATACTTTAAATGGTTAACAATTATAAGATAACGACGGTTAAAAGTTGGGCACTTAAAATAGTAACAGAAAATACTTTAGGCACCTATTGTGAGCTAAAAATAATTTAAGCACTAAAAGTGAGTCATAAGTATAGTTTAGGCATTTATTTATCTATTAAGCCTATTTTTTAATATCAAGACGCCTGTATGTGGCGTCTCAATTAATTTAAAAAATTTCAAACCCAATATTCTAACAGTCATCTGTAGTAGGCGGACTATTTAAAATATTAATGACATGGAGGAGAAGGATATGTAAATGTGTAAGATATATTTTAAATTACCTAAGTAAATCAAAAAATATAATGTAAATATAGTGGTTAGTAATATGTCGTTTTACTGTAACAATCACCCCAATCCCCTAAATAATTTTGTTGGAACCCCATTCTTTTAAATATTTATTTTAAAGGCATTATTTCCAAGCCCATGCTCAACATGTAGTAAACTTTTTATTTATTTTCAATTTAATTGACCCCTTTTATTAATAATTTTTATTTTTATTAAGTTTTCATTTGTTTTGTGCATCTTCTCGATATAATAAAATTTTTATTTATTTTCTATTTAAACAAACCATGTTACTAGCCATTAAACAAAGTCAAATTTTTTTATTTATAGTTGACAATATTTAAGCAATGCTCTGCCTTCTTTGGCCACTATAAGAGACCGTAAATTTCTTGGTGAAAGAGAAGGAGCATTGCGAGCATGAACAAGGAAGGTAGAGCATTGATTGTTGTTGTTGAGTTCACCAACAAAGTAACTCTTTAATAAAATATATTTTCATTTTATATTATATAGATGGAGTTAGCCTAATGGTTGTGGCTTAAGCCTTCCTTGCTTTATGTTGTGGCTTTGATTCCCATTTCTTGTAATGCCTCCCTTTTATTTCCTTCATTTATTAGATCTAATCAGATGGTGACACATGTTACCATCTAGTTGGTTAATTAAAACTGTTAAACTAAATAAATTAAAATTAAAAAATATGGTGACATGTGTTGTCCTCTAGTTGGTTGGTTAATTTTAATTTATTAGGACTCAATTGATATAATAGGTAAATAACAAGGATCAAATGTATAATTTTATAAATTTCTGTTAACTGCCATGTCGTCCATCCGTTAGTTTTTTAACGGCGGTGATCACTTTAATAAGTTTGGTGGTATGATTGACGAGATATCTAATTCAATAGTCAAAATAAGTATCCTCAAATAGTTTGGTGGTCACTGATATAATTTATCTTAAAGTTAATTTATCGGTTTGATATTAAAGTTTAGTTAATGCAAGATATTTATATATATAAAAAAGATTTTAAGGGATTCAAACTTAAGACATGGGTGTAGGCATAACACTTGATCATTGAACCAAACCAAATATTTAATTCATTGTTGACAAAAACTATATTTAGAATAATAAATTAAAATATATTTTTATTTTTTTTTCACATAATAGTAATACTATCAGATGTACCAGGCTGTGGTGCATCCTTATAGGAGCCGATGGGGGCTTGGCCCCGCGTAATCGATAAATTGATATTTAACCTATTAAAAGTTTTAAATATTTTAATTTTGTCCCTTCATAAAATTTTAAAACTTTTTATTATATTTCAAAAAATTTAAATATTTTTAATTAAATTTCCTCTTAAAATTTTTAAAAATTCTCATGAAGTGTTATTTTTTAAAAAATTTAGTTTAACCCCAAAATTTTTATAAAAATTTTAAGTTGAACCCTTCAAAAATTTTGAAAATTTTAATACATGCTTCAAGAACTTTTAAAAATTTTAAATAAACCCCCTCAAACTAATTTGCCACAATGTGGCTTTGAGTGCCACATCATCCCCTTAGATGAAAAGAGGGTAAAGAACACTATTGGTCACTAAACTATTTCCAGTTTTCTATTTTGGTCACATACAGCTAAAAACCTCACGGAAAAACTAATTGTTTGGTGACCAAAATAAGAAAGAATCAGTATAAATATCCAGTGCATTCTTTGGGTGCCATTTTTAATTTTCTTCTTTGATAATCTTAAATGGCTACCATTTCATCATGTTCTTTTTTGAAACAATACTTAATTATTGTTGCCCTTCTCTTTGCCATAACAACCAGCTTTCATGCACCGGTGACAGGATGTTTCACATCAATTTTTAGCTTTGGTAATTTCGTAACGGATACCGGCAACTTACTTATCATTTCACGTTTGGAATTTGTAGAGAGTTAGTTAGAATGATATTTCTGTTATGTAGTTAGTTTGTTTGTTATATTAGTTGTAGATTGGTTGGACCATTTGTATAAATAGTTGTATACTCTTATTCTAAATTAATAATGAGAATACAAAGATATTCCATATTCACAAATTTTACATGGTATCAGTTAGCCACTTTCTTGGGTTTGTTCTTTGTTAACCCATTTTCTGTTTTTCACAGGTTTTCATTTGGTTCCCATTTTTCTCGAGTTTTTGGGTTTCGTTTGTTTTTCCCTTTTCATTCGTCTGCTAGGGTTTCATTTTCCCTTTTTCCTTTTTCTTCCCTGTCAACATCCCGCCGTCTGATTCTATCGATTTCAGTTATGCTTTGTATATGCATCCTTCCGATACGCCCGAAGCGGTCATGATCTCGCATCAGTTGATCGGATTCGAGAATTACAGTGTCTGGAGCCGATCTATGCGCATCTCTCTACTCGCCAAGAACAAGCTTGGTTTCATTGATGGTTCTTGCACTCGCGATACATATCCGGAGATGCAATCTCAGTGGGACAGATGTAACATTATTGTTCTATCGTGGATCCTTAACATCGTCAGTAAGGATCTCTCCGCCGGTATCGTTTTTGCGTCCAGTGCGGCTCTCGTCCGGAAGGACTTGAAAGAGCGTTTCGACAAGGTCGATGGCGCTCGGATCTATTACCTTCATCATGCAATTGCCACTTCCGTTCAAAGTGATGCCTCTGTTTCCACTTATTTCACTCGCCTTAAGTTTTTTTGGGACGAATATGCTATTTTGGTTCCTTTTCCGTCTTGTGATTGTGATCAGTCTATTGACATTGTTAATCATGCTCTTCAACAATGGTTGTTCCAATTCCTTATGGGCCTGAATGAGTCTTATGCGGCGGTTCGTAGTCAGATCCTCCTGATGAAGCCCTTGCCCTCTGTTAACCAAGCTTATTCCATGGTGGTCCAAGAGGAGTCGCAGCGTTTGCTGATGTCCAGTTCTTCTTCCTTGGAGCCTTCTACTTTCTACTTTAATGTTGTCACTGGTGGTTCTGCTCGTCGTCGATTCAATGGCGTCTGTGACCACTGTAAAGTCTGTGGTCATAAGAAAGAGAACTGTTACAGACTAATCGGGTTTCCAGCTGATTATAAGTTTGGTAAGAAAAGAGATGTTCATGCTTCTTTGACTATTCAACCGAAGAATTATGTTGCATTTGATCCAGTCTCTGTCCCTTATACTGATCAGGCTTCTTCTGCTTATGTTCCTGTTTTCACTAATGCTCAATACAATCAAATTCTGGATCTTCTTAGTAAGACCTCTGTTTTTGAACCTGTGGCTAATATGGCATGTAATATTACTCTTAATCCCTCTGCTAGCTGCAATTGGATCCTCGATACGGGTGCTACTGATCATATAACATTTGACTTTCATAGTTTGATTGATCCTGTTGCATGTACATCTGCTCATCAGTTTGTTCATCTTCCCAATGGAAAAAAGCCTTAATTACACACACTGGATATGTTGCTTTAACCCCTACCTTGACATTGAATCATGTTTTATTTGTTCCCAATTTTACACATAATTTTGTTTTTGTTTCTAAGCTCACTTCTGTTCTCCAGTGTGGTGTTCTCTTTTATCCTGACTTTTGTCTATTGCAGGATCTATCAAGTGGGAGGATCAAGGGGATTGGTAGAGCATTTGGTGGTCTGTATTTTTTCGAGTCATCTTTTTTAACTTCTGGTGTGTGTTCATCTACAGGTTCCTCCATTTTTCATTCTTCTGTTTGTAATAATCTTACAAAGTGTATGTCATCTGTTTTGAATCATACTGTACTTTGGCACTCTCGTTTAGAGCATGCCACTCTTACTAAAATGAATAAAATGCCAGCTTTACATTATGTTTCATTTCATAAAGATTCTGTTCATGATTGCACTGTGTGTCCTTTAGCAAAACAATCTAGGGTGCCCTTTCCTGTTAGTAGTTCTAGGGCTTCTTCTCCTTTTGAGTTGATACATGCTGATCTATGGGGACCTTATAGAGTGTCCACTCATGGTGGACATAGGTACTTTCTGACTTTGGTAGATGACTTTAGTAGGATGACTAAGGTTTTCCTGTTGAGACTTAAATCTGATGTGGTTCTGTTCCTTAGAACTTTTTTTCTCTTATCAAAACTCAATTCTCAGCCTCTATCAAAATTTTTCGATCTGATAATGGTTCTGAATTTTTTAATTCAGAATGTGGTTCTCTCTTTCAATCTTTAGGCATTATCCATCAGAGTAGTTGTGTTCATACACCTCAACAAAATGGGGTGGATGAACGTAAACATAAGCACCTTTTAGAGGTTGCTTGCGCTATTCGATTTTATTCTCAAGTTCCTCTTAAATTTTAGGGTGAATGCATTTTGACGGTCTGTTACTTAATTAACAGACTTCCTTTTTCTGTTTTAAATTGGCAGACACCTTTCGAATTACTTTTTCATAAACCACCTTCCTTGTCTCATTTGCGTATTTTTGGTTGCCTTGCATATGCTACACAACCTCATTTTCGTGACAAATTTTCTGCCAAAGCTATTCCATCTATTTTATGGAATATTCCACTACCTATAAAGGTTATGTTCTTTTTAACCTTGCAACCAAAACATTTTTTGTTAACAGGGATGTTGTCTTTCACGAGTCCATATTTCCATTTCATAACTTGTCTCCCAAGTCTTCTCCCATTTTTTTGTCTCTTTCTCACATCCCTGATGAGGAGTTTTTAAATCTTTCTTCTCCTTCCACTAATGCTTCAGTTCCATGTTCAGTTCTTCCCCCTTCTTCTACATCTTCTCCTATTTCAGAAATATCCATTCCTCATACCTCATATCCAGATACTCATTCTGAAATACCTACTACATTAAATCCAGTCTCAACAGGGGTTCCTGGTCCTGGTCTTGTTTCCTCTCGTCATTCTTCTCGTGTCACTAAAACACCTTCTTGGTTAAGTGATTATGTTTGTGACACCATTTGCTCTCGCCCATCTCCTTCTTCTTCTACTGTTACTTCTTGTTATCCTATTTCTAACTATATCACCTATTCTCATTTACCATCTCATACCCGATCTTTTTTAATTTCCACATCCCATATCCGAGAACCTACATCTTATTCTGAAGCCAGTGAACATTCTGTTTGGGTTAATGCCATGCAAGAGAAGATTCAGGCTTTGGAAACAAATGGTACATGGTCAGTTGTGCCCTTGCCTCACGGCAAAGTTCCCATTGGTTGTAAATTGGTTTACAAGGTTAAGTACAAGGTTGATGGCACTGTTGAACGTTTCAAAGCCCACCTTGTTGCAAAAGGCTACAATCAAAGGGAGGGGATAGATTATGTTGACACATTCTCTCCTGTAGCCAAGCTTGTTACTGTTCGTATTCTTCTTTCCCTTGCTGCTTCTTTTAACTGGCCTCTCTACCAAATGGATGTTCACAATGCCTTTCTCCAAGGTGATCTTTTTGAGGAGGTATACATGGTTTTACCTGAGGGTGTTTGTAGCCAGAGGGAGAACATGGTATGTAGACTACAAAAATCTCTTTATGGATTGAAGCAAGCCTCTAGGCAATAAAATATTAAACTGACAGATTCCTTGATAGCAGCTGGGTATAGACAGAGCAAGTTTGATTACTCTATGTTTACCAAGAGGGTAAATGACAAACTGGTAGTTTTGCCCATCTATGTTGATGATTTACTCTTGACTGGTAATGATTGTGCATTAATAGATGAACTGAAGAAAATCCTGAATCAGAATTTCAAGATGAAAGACCTAGGAAACTTGAAGTACTTCTTAGGTTTAGAAATCTTGAAATCAGAGGAGAGAATATTACTCAATCAACGGAAGTATGCACTGAAGCTCATAGAAGACAGTGGTTTAGGTGGTTCTATGCCAGTTAGTACTCCCTTGGAACAAAATGTAAAATTGACTACAGTGGAGTTTGATGAGCATTTGCATAAGGATACAGAGTTAGATGTCTTTCTTGAAGACAATTCAAGTTTTCAGAGATTAATAGGAAGGCTTATTTATCTGACACACACGGCCTGATATCACATTTGCGGTACAACATTTGAGTCAATTTATGCAACAACTTAAAAAGACTCATCTTGAAGCAGCATTGAGGATAGTTAAGTACCTCAAAAATGATCCAGGCAAGGGGATATTACTTAAGAGTGGAGGCAGATGTCAGCTTGTGGCTTATTGTGATTCTGACTGGGCATCATGTCCCATGTCAAGAAAGTCAGTAACAGGATTTTGCATCAAAATTGGAGAGTCACTTGTTTCATGGAAAGCAAAAAAGCAGAATACCATTGCCATATCTTCAGCTGAGGCTGAATACAGAAGTATGGCTATTACTGCAGCAGAAATAGTGTGGATAAAAGGAGTTTTGCAAGAACTTGAAGTGAAATGGGAACTACCAGCAAAGTTATTTAGTGACAGCAAAGCAGCTCTTCAGATTGCAGCAAATTCAGTGTTTCATGAGAGAATGAAGCACATTGAAATAGACTGCCACTTCATCAGAGAAAAAATTCAAGAAGGTCTAATTACAACCGAGCATGTGAAGTCAACAGAGCAACTAGCAGATATCCTCACGAAGCCTCTTGGAGCACTGCAACATGAGTATATTTCTTCCAAGTTGGGGATGAAAAGTGTGTTTCAACCGCCAACTTGAGGGGGAGTGTAGAGAGTTAGTTAGAATGATATTTCTGTTATGTAGTTAGTTAGTTTGTTATATTAGTTGTAGATTGGTTGGACCATTTGTATAAATAGTTGTATACTCTTATTCTAAATTAATAATGAGAATACAAAGATATTCCCTATTCACAAATTTTACAGAATTCGAAGGCTTCCGCCATCGGGTTTTCTTTCAAACGACCACACTTTATTTCTTTGTCCCTCCGGACAGCCCTACGACGGCCGTTTAATTATCGGTTTCCTTAGTACATACCCCTGAGTTTTCCTTTTAAGTATCAATGTACATCACATGTTTTTTTTTCGGCAAATAAATTTTTGCTTTATTAATAAACTAAAATTGTACGTCTTATTAAAAAAACTCTCTAAACTTAAATAGAAGAAAAAAATCCAACAACACATGTTTGTAATTGTATAAGACTCAAATTCGAAATGATTCGAAAGGGAGTGAACTTGGCAGTGGCGGGTGCTCATGCGCTGAATTCATCGTTCCTAGCAGAAAGAGGGATCCTCAGTCGCTTCACCAACATTTCTTTAGGAGTTCAAGTCAATTCCTTCAAACATTTACTGCCCTCTCTTTGTTCATCTTCTTCAGGTATACTCTCTTTCTATTTGTGGTAGACAGAGACAAAAGGCATGATTTTATTTTTGGGTTGTAAAAAAATTAATTTTCAACAGAAAATACATAAAAATATTTTAAAAATAAATTCTAAATCATATACGAATTTTAAAATTTTATGGGGTTGATTGCATCCCAGCCTCCCTAAATATATATGCTCTTTGATAAGGAAGAAAATCAAATACAAATGGCTTAATAGTAATTTTCCCATAATTTAATTCTAGATTTTATCCTTATATAAAGATAGAAGTAAGATTAAACATCGATAGAGACATGAATATATGAAATATTTAAATCTAAGAATTGAAAGGATAAAGATTTAATTTAACTCACGTTTAAATTAAAAAAAATAAAATGTTGTTATATAAAAAGACTTCGTCTATACTTTTGTACTATTTTCTTTCATTTATATTGTATTGACATTTTACCTAATAACTTTACTTTGATGCAGTTAATGTTGAAAAGAAATGCTGAGACCCAATCAAAATATAGGGAAAATTAAATATTTAGTACTCCAATTATGCACGCGTTACTGTTTTGGTACCTTAATTATTATTTTGGTAAAATGGTATCTAGTGCTACGTTTTTTTATACCGGCTGTTAAAAACTAACGGAGATGATGACATGGCTTGGTATAATCACAGTTTTAGTCTAAAACAATTTATATATTACCAGTTTAGTCCAAAATACATCAATTTAAAATAACTTCTTATTTTTTATAGAATTTTGTCTCATCCCTTTCCCACCTCTCGTATCTCGTCGGTATCTCGATCGTGGAGTTTGGGTCCTCCAATGGACCCTGCATTAGCCCCCAATTGATCCGCAAATTTGAAAATTTTGATTGTCCCTAGCGTGTTTTTTAAACTCCAAAACCCCAAAAATGTTCAACTGGAATAAGAAGAAAAATGAGGAGTTTACAATTTTAATCCAAAAATTAAAATAATGTTTAAATTGATAGAATTTTAGACTAAATTGATAGATTGTATAAGTTTTTGGACTAAAATTATTATTAACACAAGCTATGTCACTATTTTTGTTAATTTTAAACGGCAAATGTAGCAAAACAGAATAAAAATGTAACATTAAGTACCATTTTGTCAAAAATAATAGTTAGGGTACTAAAATAGTAATGCAGACATAATTTAAGTACTAAATATATAATTTTCTCAAAAATATATTTATATCATAAAAATAAAAACACTAAAATGTTTTAAAAAATAAAAATTTAGATAAGATCATAAAAATATTATAAGACTTAACTTTTTTATAGAATACTATATTATTATCTAAAAGAAGCAATAAATTGTTACATAAACAAATTTTTTTGATAAATAAGGGGTTGATATTACTATAGGCCTCCATAATTTAAAATAAAAAAAAGAGTACTATATGATAATATTACATAAATAATTGTACGAGATAACTTGACAAAAAATTAAAAAAATCGTCAAAACGTAAGTAGCAAGTAACTTAATCGCTCTCTCCAAATTATAATATAGCTGTTTTTTCTCAAATCACTATCTCTTATAACTTTGCTTTTTGATTAGTGTTCAACAATTAATTTTAGTATTGGTTGTCAACCAGGTCTATTATTTTTTTTTCTTTTTTTTGTTTTTTTTTTATATTTTAATGAGAATGTCTGCCTTTGTGGCACATGTTTCTTCTGTCCTTGTGACATTTTTTTGTGGTTCGTTTTATTTATCCTTGTGGCATGATTTCAGCATGCCTTAGCAGTCGGCTAGTGCTCGTACATAGATCTTTATGACGCTAATCTCTGATTATGGTTCCGTCGGTAGTCTTAGAAAGATATATCTCTACTTGGTTCATGGTTGGTTGCCGATGTAATCAGATTTAGATAGCGGAACAATCTGTCTGATAGCTTAGTTCGCTCACCACTTCTTTTTCATTCCGTAAAGCGTCTCGTTTGGATAAAAGCAATGAGATTCAGGAAGGTTCTGAATTTTTGTATGCTAATTTTGATGGAAGTGTCTGTTTTTCTTTGCACCATTGTAAGAGAGTTTTAGTAGACTTTTCTTTTTTTTTCTTTTTTAATATATTATATTGTATTAACTTTTATGGTGATTAATAAAATTCAGATATCATTATTAAAAAATCGTATGTTCATCATTATAAAATTAATTGTATATTCGCCGTATCACTTTTATCTATACATTTTTGTAAAATCCTAACTTTAACAATATCCTTCTATGTTATTCAAAGTATCATCGGTTAATCTATATGTGTGTCGAATATCCTAACATACATACATACCAGATAAACAACAATAACCCATGAAAATAAAACACACTTATTGCTACCAACATAAACTCAACTGTCATAAAGGATAACAGGTTCCTTCACCACCAGTCCCCCATAGAAAATTGGCATATTTGGATGCTCGGAACGGACTCTTCAGGCCGTCGACCTCAAGCGCTTCCAAGTACCTTTCTTCGGCCTCCGGTTGGTCGTTCCTCACCTTCCACAAGAAGTCCGCGTATTGCTCCAATGCCTCCGGATCTTGCGGTTTCACCTGAATTACACGTTTGAAGTACTCCTCCGCCCTATTCGATAACCGGGCAAAATCAGCATCATATACAACATAATCTAGATCGAGAACAATAGGATTGGAGATTATACCTGTCATGGTCCTTGACAACAAGGTAAAGAAACTGAGCATAATTCAAAAGCAAAAGAGAATTCTCC
The DNA here is from genome assembly GCA_030270665.1 of Hibiscus trionum. Lineage (NCBI taxonomy): Eukaryota > Viridiplantae > Streptophyta > Magnoliopsida > Malvales > Malvaceae > Hibiscus > Hibiscus trionum. Next base: position 62,254,624 of record BSYR01000017.1, read on the forward strand.
GGCTCCTCGGCGATACGCATCTGATAAACGAGGCTCGTTCTCAAATGCGTTTCGTAGTTATCTTCCGGTTCGAGCTGCACGTTTATAGGAGACACCAACTGCTGCCTAATCCGAGGATCGATAACTTTATAATATACATCTCCTTGCATTCTCGAAGCCTCCTTGACCATTGACCTCCATAACCCTAATTCTCCATCAACCTTATCCGGGACAACATCAAGATATTCATCGGTTTCCACCGCGACCGGTTGTCGACTAACATCAATTAAGGCCTTATCCGTCATCGAATGTACCGAATAGTTGGCCAAAAGGAGCATCACGTAGACCATGAGAGTCGGTGTTTTCGAAAACACTTGCTGAAATAGGCACACAAATGTTAGTGTCAAGTCCCTTTGCACCTTGTTCATAACATCAATTAAATCTTCACAGCTTAAGCCTTCCCTTATAACCAATGTGTAGCTTTGAAGCTCTCTTATCATCAACACCAGTGAAGATAATGCCTTTCTAACAGAGCAGTATGCAAATTCCCCTGCATCGGCGAAACCCTCTTTCCACTTTTGCTTTCGTTTTATCATCCGAAGAGAATGCGGGATGCCGAAACATTTCGCTTTCTGCTCGATATCTATTCAACAAACCTCGTCTCTCTCGGCCCAATCCGGCGGTCCCGGCCGGATTCCGAGCAAACTAGGGTCGAGCAACTCGACCCTTGATGGTAAAATCTGCATCGAAGATTTCGTTTCTACACTCTTTTGACCTCCGTTTTCATCTTCACTATTAATATCATAAACCAAGCCTCCGCCGGAGAAACCGTCGAACCGTGCACGGCAAGCGACTCTCGTGTTACGCCGTTTGAACGTTCTCGAGCTTAAGCTGGAGGCCAAAGGCTGTTGATTGAATCCACCATGATTTGCAACCCAAACAGCAGAGATCAAAAAGGCTGATTTCTGTGGGAGTTTGTGTATGAACATGCTCTTTGGTGCTAAATTTAGTTCCATATTTCATATAAATCTGATCTTTTTTCTGCTAGAACAAGATCAAAAGAACAGAAGAAACCCAGAAATTAAGAGATTTAAGCTGCTAAAAACAATAATAAATAAGAGAAATGATAAAGAAATTAATCAAAACTAAAAGAATCCCATGATCCCCGTGCAAATCAAGGTGCTTAAAGTTGAAACTTTATTTCCTATACGATATAATAGGTTTAATTCTGCCAACAGTCCCTATACTCTTAGGACATTTGAAATTTGTCCTTCCACTTGTCTAATAGTTAACACATATTCAAGTCGGAGTTGAAAAGCTTACCAGAATGCGGAGATTTAACTGGGGGGGAAATGAACAACTTTACAGAATCAATCAAAGGGTTTCCATTGGAAAGGGAAGAGAGATTGATGAATGAAAAAGAGAAGTCAGATTTCAGCAGTTTCCATGGCGGAGCAGCGGTTGTCGAAGGTGGAGAATGTCGGTGGTTGAGAAATTTAATGAACCACGTGGGTTGAGTTCATTGTTTGGTCATATAGGTGGAAAATTGCAGGGGAAAAGCTTTGGAGCTGTTGACACTTGGGGTTTATTACCGGAGACACGTTGCTGTTGGGTTTGAGAATGAGCTCAAGGTTTGTATTGTTCTTTTTACGTTTTCCAAACTAGGGGACTTCTATTCTCGGTTTAATCGGTTAAGATAAAAAAGGAATTATAATATACGAACCCGATAAATAGTTTTAATAAAGAAATAGATAATGTTGAATTTACGAGATTCGAGTTTAATTATTTTATCTATAAGATCCGTAAGCATTATCAAAAAGGAAAATTTTATTCGCTGGCGACGAACATTGATGAACACCACTAACGATGAACACTGATGAACACCATTATTTTTTTTTAAATTTTAAAAATCTAAAGGACTAAAATTATAATTAAAATTATCTCTTAAAAAATAAAAATAAAATTTAATAGTTACTTTATAATATTTTTAATAGGTTAGAATCAAATATACTCAATTATCCTAAACCCTAACAAAATCAATCTCTTAAAAAAATAGAAATCAGTTTATAATTTTTTAATAGATTAGAATCAAATATACTCGCATGTTCACATGGTTGTCGCGTCTATTAAATTATTTCTATTTTTTAAGAGATTAATTTTGTTAGAGTTTAGAAGAATTGAGTATATTTGATTCTAACTTATTAAAAAATAATTATAAAGTAACTATTAAATTTGATTTTTATTTTTTAAGAGATAATTTTAATTATAATTTTAGTCCTTTAGATTTTTAAAATTTTAAAAAGAATAATGGTGTTCATCGGTGTTCATCGTTAGTGGTGTTCATCAATGTTCGTCGCACGTGGTAGACTCATCCTATCAAAAAATTACGAATATTTATAAATAAATATAATTTTGTAATCACTTTAGACTAATAAATCAAAATATTAAAAAATGTACTGATTGAAAAAATGGTTTATATTTATTAAATTTAGTTGTTTTACCAATTGAAAAATTAGAAATTCAACCGATTGAAAAACGATTCTATATTCGCCGGACATTATTTGTTGCAAGATCAATACCAAAACGTTGTAATATTTGATCTCTTTTGTTGGTTCTCCGATGAGGCTAATTTCGTTAAAAGATCTTACATGCTAATACTTGATTTCTTTTGTTGGTTTTTCGATGAGGTTAATTTTGAGGTATTTTATTTATCTTCTCAAAAGAATAATTTTGGTATTGAAAAAAGAAAAAAAAAAGAAGGTAAAGACAAATAGTCTTCTTCACAATATACATATTTTGAATGCGGGAAAAGTAATTCCTAAAGAAAGAATATAAACAAGCAAAAGACTTTTCATACTTTTTTCATTATACCTAACCTAATTGCCAGGAAGAATTTGTTCTTTTTTACAAATTTGATGTTGATAAATCCACGGATCTAGAAATTCATTTCGGACACTTGAACCTTCTCAAACTGTTTCTTTTTAAGAACCAAAAAGATTTGTGCAAAAACAATAGATGCCAAGAAGAACAAAAGGCCTTGGACGCGTAGTGGATCTTGAAGTACTATTTCTGCATCCCCTGACCAAATCCACCCACATTAGGATTAATTGTTAATGGTTGATCGAGTTTGATAGATTCACCCTCTGAAACAAGAATTTTCGAACAAACATCACAAATCACTCAAATCCGAGAAAGCCCCCTAAACCCTTAAAATTGTGGTTATTTTGTTTATTTTCATCAATTTTGAGTGGATTTTATGGAAAATCAATTTGAGGGAAAAAATGGAGTGAAATACGTTTGATACTGATTTTGTCATGAATGGTGATCGTTGACAGGTGGCGATTAATCGGCAGTGGCGACCGGAATGTTCTCTGGTAAAAATAGAATCGTTTTAAAGTTTATCGACAAAATCGATTTACCCTTAAATTTAGTGTCAAAAATGACATTGCTTTGTCCACATCATCGCATTATTATTGAGTTAACGGCTCAATAATATAATTGAAGTCAAGATCAAAGCTCAATAGTATCTAATGTAATTTACCGAATTTGAGTTAATTGTATAAACAATACAACGCCTAAAGCTTAATAGTATCTGATGTAATTTACTGTAAATATCTATATAAGTTAACTAGTGCAACAACAAAAAGTTGTACAACCATCTCATATTTTCGATTAAAATATCTTGAAATTTTGTGGTAAATTTAAATTTAGATAGTGGTTTGTGGACTTCAAATGAAATATAGCCAAGAGAAACAACAAATCTAAATTCCAAAGATCATCATTCATTGTTGAACAACAAAGATTATACAATCATCCCATATCCTCCTTAGGTGGGAGACATTACATCCAAATGTAAAAACCACGTTTACATCAGACCAAAAAACCATAATGTTTTTTTTCCTACAAAAAATTGTGCTTATCATGTCCTAATTTTGATACTGTTTATCCATTTATAGCAGTTTGATGGATTTTGTTTCCATGACTTTCTGTGTCATGCTGCTGCCAAAGGAATCCAATGTGGATAATTGTAAGTAATAAGTGGATATTGCACAATGCACAATACACGTCAACCGAAATCAATTACCGATCGATTTAGTGGGACGAAGTATTATATTATTTAAATAATATCAACAAATTGAACCATATTATTATAAATAAAATAAATTAAATTAGAAAAGTCGTCTCACAATAGATTAATAAATTTATGAATTGAATATTGATGATTATAAAAAAAACATATCTACTAAACATATATAATAGATAAAAGACATGATAGCTAAATGTATTTCAGAAGTTGTCGGCGAATGCCAATTTGCTTTCATTCCTGGCAAACAAATTGCTGATTGCGCACTTATTGCCAATGAGCTAATAGATGACCTAGCTCGTGGGAAGAAGCAAGCAGTAATTTTTAAAGCAGACTTCCGAAGGGCTTACGACACAGTAGACTGGTGTTTCCTGAACCTGGTTATGGAGAAAATGGGTTTTGGGGATAAATAGAGGGGCTGGATCCACTACTGCATCTCAACCACTTCGATGTCAGTTTTAGTCAACAGAACACCGTCCGATAGGTTCAAGATAAAAAGGGGGCTTCGACAAGGTTGCCCTTTGTCGCCTTTGTTATTCAATTTGTTGGGCGAAGCTCTAAGTGCTGTGATCTGCAAAGCAGTGAACTCAAATCTGATTAAAGGAGTCAATGTTGGAACCAGCGAGCTATCAGTTAGCCACATTCAATTCGCTGATGACTTGGTTATTTTTACCAAAGCTGAAGAGAATCTATCAGAAACGTGAAGCGACTCCTCAGAATTTTTGAGCTTGCATCTGGGCTGTCCCTAAATGTGCAGAAAACCAAATTGTTTGGTATAAATGTTGCCAATGAGCAGATCAACGAGTGGAGCAGGCTGATCCATGTGTCTTGGGGCAGTTTACCAACCGAGTATCTTGGGTTACCCTTGGGATTTACTCAAAACTTCAACGAAATCTGAACCCAATAGTGGCAAGGATGCAAAAGAAACTGGAAAATTGGCAAGGAAATTTCTTGTCGATGGCTGGCCGACTTACTCTGATAAAAGCTGCTTTGAGTAATCTCTCGATTTATTATCTTTCGCTGTTCTTAATGCCTGTGGGAGTTGCAAATAAAATCAACAGCATCATTGCTAAATTTTTATGGGGAGGAAAAAATGGAAAGGCAATGCATTGGCTGAAATGGGATTATGTTTGTCATCCTTTGGCTAAAGGGGGTCTTGGTATTGTTGATATTAAAATCAGAAACAGATCCTTGCTTAACAAATGGATTTGGCGGTACGGATGTGAGAAAGAAAATCTGTGGAGGAAGATAGTTGATGCCAAATATGGGTATAATCAGTTATCTCTATTACCTAACACAGAGCCGATTAAGAAGAAGTCATGGGTATGGAGAAACATCACTAAACCTCTGTCGTGTGCTGAAGACACTTATACTAAGAACATCAGATTGGCTTGTGGAGATGGTAATCTAATCGAGTTTTGGACGGATCCATGAACTGAGGTGGCATCTCTAAAAACAAGCTTCCCGAGAATTTACTCTGTTGCTGTTAAAAAATTTGGGAAAATAAAGAATTTTGGTTGGAAAACGAACAATTCCTGGACCTGAAAAATTGAGCTGCGTATGAGGCTTTTCACTTGGGAATGTCAGTTATGGGATAATTTTATGGAGATAATCAACAAAGCTTCGCGCACGCTCCTGGAAGTTGACTCTGTCAGGTGGATGGGCGTATCAAACGGCTTCTATTCAGCGCAAGCTTATTGTGCTAATGTTGCAGCAAAAGAACCTTTACTCGGCTTTAACTGAAAATCAGTTTGGTCCAAGCTTGCACCCCTGAAAGTGGAGTTGTTTCTCTGGAAAGTCATCCATAATAGAGTCCCCACATATGAGGAACTACATAAACGAGGGATATTGCTGGAAAACTCAAACATGTGCATATTGTGTGGTGCTGCTATAGAATCGGTGAACCATCTCTTCTACCACTGTTCTATCTCGTGGAAAGTTTGGCTCAAATGCTGCAGCTTTTGGCACATATCGTTCGTGATGCCAGCAGACGTTCGATCCCTTTGTCAGGTATGGAGCAACAACGCATCCCCACTTCTATCTCCCCAGGTATGGAAAATGCTTATGTATGGATGTGTTTGGACCATCTGGATTTGTCGAAATGAGGTTGTGTTTAAGAAAAAATCCTTTACTGTAGACCTCATTGTGGATTTAATTCTTACTAGAGTTGGGCATTGGTGTAATAGTCTATGGCCAAATTCCTTAGTGTCGATAGCAGATTTCATTAGATCTCATCAGGAAGCATGTTGCCGGGCGAACAGATACATCCAACAAAACCATCTACAATGGGAAGCTCCGTCGAGGGGCTGGCTCAAATTCAACGTTGATGCCTCTGCCCTTGGAAGTTTTGGTGAGGCAGGTATCGGTGGTATTTTACAGAATGAAGTAGGCAAGATTCTACTACAATTTTCAAAACCTATTGGCCTTGCTGACCCGACCACAGCAGAACTCAGGAGTATTTTGGAGGCGATATCATTTTTTATTGCATCCAAATGGTCTCGAGGGAAATCACTTATTGTGGTAACTGACTGCAAGATGGCAACTACTTGGATCCATAATCCTAACAGTGCTGCAAGTTGTTTCAAGGAAGCAGTGATAAAGATTATTGAGCGTGGCAAAGGGATCAACTGAAAAATTGAACATACTCCAAGGACCATAAACACGGTAGCACACAGATTAGCTAAGAGAGGTGTAAGAAGCCAATCAGATTGGGTGTGGGAAGCCAAATCCCTTTAACCAAGTTCTGTACGTTGTCGAGTCTTGCATATTGTAGTTTTAGTGCCCGCCATTTTTGTGTCTGGCAGGAATTTCCATTTGGTTGTTAGACATAGCAGTAGCATAGAGTATGGAGTAGGGTGTAAGACCGTTATCTTTTGTGTTGGATATTATGTATGTGTTGACAATCAGGTTTAAATAAAGTGGGCACTCTTTTCCCCTTTTAGGATTAGTGGGGATTTTTAACGAGGCCCGTATTCCCTTTCAAAAAAAAAATAATCACTCAAGATAATAATATATATGAGTTAAAAAATATTTTTATGTATTATATTAGAAATTTGGACACCCACGATAATAGTTATAAACTTTAAATAAAATTAATTAGAATATTTGAAATTTTATGTTGAATAACATTTATACCCTTTGTTTGTTTTGATTCTAAAATAAAATTTTAAAATCATACTCTTGTTCTTAAAAAAACTGTACTTTTATTAATTGAATGTCACTCTATATGTGACACGTTACTGTACCAAATAATTTGAAAAATTCTAAAAAAAACTTGAGAAAAATATTGACTTAATAACCTTTAAAAATATGAGAATTTTGAAACTTCAAATTCGACTATTAATTCTACGCGTGATGAAAATCTAATATAAAATTTCAAAGTTCTCAATTTGATAAAGTATTTGATCATATTATATATGAATTATAATAAGAGTTTATTAAACCTTAATTTTAATTGAGTTTATTGAGTTTTTTTTATCAAGGTCATTGTAAACTTAACTTAGTTTATGTCCTCCTCTCTATCTAGTCATCGTGAGTTACTGATATTTTTATTTGTTTTTTTATATATCATTGTTATTTTTTATTTTTTCTTTGTTAATTTGAAGTTTTATTAAAAATCTATTTGTTTTGTTTTTTTGTTTTCTTTACATATTGTTGTGATGTACCTGCTTTATGACATATTTTTTGTCTACCTTTACAACTGTTTGATGTTCATACATAAATTCTCACGATGTTAATTTTTGATTTATAATTGTTTGTTTTACTGATCTTACATCACCTCGTATGTGTCTCGTTCAATAAAAACAAAACTTTATAATGGTTGTTAAGTTTATGATTCAAGGGAAAATATCAATGTTTTATACGTCTTGGGTTTTATATTTTTTTATTTTATCCGACAAATTTTTTGTTGGACATAATCCTCGAATCTTTCGTTATGTTGTGTTTGGGTGTGTTGTATTATTGTACATTCAATTATTTTCAATTACGTACTGTTTAAAAATAATGTTAAAACATGTTATTTAAGTAATGGATTGAAATGAATATTAGGAAACAATAGTAAGGAGTAACCTATATTTTATAAATAATGAATTTTAACATAATTGTACAAAATTTTAAAGTATACACAATAATCGACACTGCAGTCCGCAAAGAATAATTTATCTTTTTTTCTTTTCATTTTGTTATATATCTCTTGAACCAAAATAAATTTTCCAATGAAAATGAGTAGGCCCAGGCAACTCAATTCTTCATCCACCGAGTCAACCCAGACCCACCCTGTCCATGACACCAAAACTCGCCCAAGAACGTCTTAGCAGCATCAAGACTGGGAAAATAAGTAGGCTCCAAGAATATCTGACTCAACGCGTCACACGAGTCGGAACTAGTCACGACTCGGTTCCCTTTCGCTTCCAAGCTCCCCATAACCACCACCAGCACTTGCTTGTACCCGAAGAAGAACCGTTTCAACGCTCCTTCTACGGCTTGCAAGGCTTGTAGCAAAAAGACCTTATTACCCTCCCGCTTCTCTGCGTACAATCTCATCGCAGCTTCTTGAATCCTGGGCCCACCATTGGGGTCCACCTCAACGCCCAAGATTAACGGAACCTTGTGTTTTAATTCCTTGGACATTCTCGTAATTTCAACCAACCCTTTCGACCTGAAACAAAACGACTCCGTTTCGTTCGCCGGTTTTATCATCAATTGACTTTTCAAACGAAGAAAATCGTCGGGGTCCATTAATAAATGGAGGTCTTCGATTTCCGATAGAAGCTTCCAGATCTTTTCCGTCAAGTAACCGTCGTTCGCGGCGGTTTCGAAGCTGCCGGCGTCGATCCTCGAAGCGACGCGTTTCAACACTTGTTTCGCGGTCTCAATCCACGATTCGAGGATTTGATGCGCCGTGTAAAGCGCCGCGTTCTCATGGTTGTCGACTTGATCGTACGGGTTCTTTTTCAGCGCGTGGAGTTCGTTCGGCTTGCAAACGGCGTCGTAGTCCAGGTTCGGTTTGCCGGAGAGATTCGGTTCTCCGAGACCTAGAGTGTAGGGACACCGCCTCATCTCGCACTCGATGGAGTAAAGTATCTTCTGCGCGACGTCTTCGGATTTCTGCCACGTGGCGAGACGCGGCAGCAAGCTGGCTTCGCTGGTCCGGTTCACCACCGTCGTCTCGCCGTGAAGCTTCCACACCTCGGTGGAACTGCACTCGCGAGCGAGAACTCCATTAGACGAGGTTAGGTCGAAAATCGGCGCCGTTCCGGCCGTCGATTTGTCTTCATTCTCGTCTTCGCAGAGCATAGCGATGAGTTCGATCTGACTCGTGGCGAGTGACTCTAGTCTCCGCGTCCATTCCCGACGATTGGAATACGGTCTAGGATCCGACAAAACGATCGAAATGAACCGGAACGTGATCTCGAGAGCATGCAAAGCCGGCTTCAAAATGGCCTCGTTTTGCCAAGCGGGAAACTCCTTCGCCTCCCATAAGTTTCTCAGCTCCGGTAAACGAAGATAATAGTCATAAGCAGATGAAGCCGAAGCTGAAGTCGAAAGCGGCGATGAAATATCGGAGAACCGAAACGACGTCGGGATGGAAACTCGTGGTTTATCGGAGGATTTGTTACTGATATCGGAAGAAACCATTTTTGATTTCCAATCAAAATCAAGCATTCTCAGAACAAACAAATCGAAAAAAGGAAAGAATTTCAATGTGTTTTTACTTGGTATTTGTTTGACTGACGAAGAAAGAAGAGAAATTGGGTATTTATAGGGCAAAGCAAACAGCGTTAAATGAAAAGAAAAAAAAAAGGCGTGTGGAAGGAAAGAAAGAAAGGACGAGGATTTAGAAAATTTTAATTTCTTTCCTTCCTGAAATTAAACAATAAATAATTTAATTTGAAGCTTATCCAAAAATGGTTTTAAGACCAAACCTTGGAACTAAAATACGGTCGTGCTGGAATCTGATGTTTTTTCAATTAAAGACCGCCTCAGCCCTTAGGCAAGTTTATCCACTACATTTCTACTTAATTTATCCGTTGTCTCTCCACCAATAATTAACAAACACGTACTAATGTCTAATAGTATTCAAAAGTATCAACTCATAACGTTTCTTTTCAAAGTATCAACTCATAATGTTAAATCTAAATAAATTTCAGTTAATTTATTTTTGATTAAAAATATTGTACAAATATTTATATATTTCATTTTATGGAATGAGTATTAATATATAAAAATTTAGAAAAATATATTAAATATGGAAGTTTGGTATGGTTAAAATTAGGTTTTATGCAATATTTGATTTAAATTAATTTATCAATAAATCAGATATGGATAATATTTCAAAAATAATAATATTAATTGTCTAATAGAATTGATTCAATAAATTAATAATTACCTACATTTATTAACATATATATTATATGACGTTTCCAAATTTGCTCGAGACCGGCTTTATCCCAAATTAACGAGAAATTATATCATAGGCATGGCTCTCTACGTCATCCATGGTCTCAACCAATAAAAAACATCTATTTCATTAATTTTTTTCATGTTATTTTTTTACTGAGTGAATCTTCACTCAAATTTACTGTAAATTAAATTAAAAAACATTTTTTACCAATTGTAGATTCACTTGGTAAAAAGATGATATAGAAAAATTTAATGACATAGATGTTTTTTTATTGGTTAGGACCATGGATGATGTGACGAGCCGGGCCTATGATATAATTTCTCCAAATTAACATCCAAAAGAGTAGAGTCAAAGTATTAATTCAACAAAATTAATAAGAAAACTGCTGATTAAATATAATTTAATATAATCTGATCTATTTATTTTATAATGATTTATTCTGATTCTAGTCTATTCGAAAATGTAATGCTTGTTATCTTAATTGTATATTGTAATTATAAGTTCAAAAAAATAGCAAATCAAATTAAAATATTTATATAGTAGAGGGACTAAAATAAGATTTAGACCAAACATTAATTCCTAAGCAATTTATGAGATAAAGATGCTTCCTCAATCCTCGGCCAGTATTATCGCAATTCGCAAACAGACACAAGTTCTCCTGTTGAGTCAAATGTCAACCTGCTTACCTGTTGACTTACCCGGAAATTATCCCTATCTTCATCGTCTATTTACGATAGTGCCATTGGCCGCCATCTCCATTGACTTGAAAGCTGCCAAACAAAACACAGTTTATGTTTGGTTGTTTTGGCAAACAAACAAAGCTATTAATATAGCTGAAATTGCACCAAACATTTGAAAAGTCAGATTCGTAATGGGTTGTTCGAAATATTTAATTAGTCAAACAAGTTTTAACTCACAATTTGATGTTTGCAACTTGGAGACATGTCGTTTGGATTATGACATTTTAGATAATATTGCATGCATTTACTGCAACATTGTAACATAAAACAATTATATAAAATTATGAAATAGAAAGATAACGTAAACGTAAAATAATGACACAAGTTTCAGACGTATAACGGTGGAATCGGATAGTATTGAGGTGGTGCTTATTATCAAGACGATTCATATTGGCTATGGGGACATTTTTTAGTCTAGGGAGGAACGAATAACGTCTTAAAAAGTAATTAAAATATAAAAATTAAGGGTGTTTAAATTTAATTTTATAAAGTTTAAACTTGAAATGTCTTGAAAAATAATTAAACCAAAAAATTGAGGGGCCAAAGTTTAATTTTATTAATTCTAAATGATAGGATTTTTTTTTTGATTAAAAGGGAAAAAATACCATGACGAGCCTCATTAAAAACTTCCCTAATCCTAAATGGAGGAAAAGAGTACTCGTCAAATCAAGAAACATTAACCCAACATCGGTAAATCATCATGAAGCAACCTTAACACCGCATCCGGTGGAGAACCAAAGTAATTCGCTTCATATCCATGCCACGGCCCTACCTTAGCCAAAGTATCAGCAACATGGTTAGCCTCACGACAAACATGACGAAACTCAATCAACTGGAAGTGAGGAATAAGATCCCGTATAGCACACACCATCGTTGAAGGACCACTCTTAGCATTATCCTTACCCAACGTACGCAAAGCGTCCAAACAATCCGACTCCACAATAATCTTGTCAATATTGCAATGGAACGCATATAATAAACCTTCATAAATCGCCCAATATTCCGCCTCTATAGCGCGACATCTACCAATGAACTTCGTGAAGCCACCACCCCACATTCCCGTGCTGTCACGTAGGATACCGCCACACGATGCCAAGGAAGAGACACTGTCGCAAGCGCCATCTATATTCAACTTCCAAATCCCTTGAGACGGTGGCATCCACCGTCTTGAAACCTGGCTTTTCGGCGGACCATTCCCTCGCAGAACCCGAGCGCTTGACAAGGCCCTTAGGGTCTCTTGAACCAGCCTCCTGCTGGCCGCAATAATCTCCTCCGGTGTGCGGTTTTCGCTGCGGAAAATAGCATGGTTACGTGCCGTCCACAGCTACCACATCACGGCCCCAAACATCAAATCCCATCGCTCCATACCACCCCACGTAGCAGCAGCGTCCAGCCTCAAGTTTGCCAGCACCCAATCCGGTAACGATCTACTACTTAACCGACCCATATGCGCAGTCGGAATCAGTCCTCTCCACACCGATTGAGCTATCGGGCAACGACGGAAAATATGTTCAACATCTTCCTCACTTGCCCCACACATAGAACACATCGCCTCATCCGTCATGTGACGACGAACACGCTCACAATTGGTTAACAATCGCCCCTTGCAAACCAACCAAAGAAAGCACTTAATACGTTGAGGTCCTTGGAATTTTTGCAACGCACGCCACACATCATGCAGTGAAGTCGTATCATACGATTGATTTACCTCATACGCGGATTTAACCGTAAAAGCTAAATTATCCGCCCATCTCCATCCCGGTGAATCAGCTAATCTGCCCTCCACTGGACCTCGAACGGCCATAATTTGATCGATCACCTCTTCCTCAAAGTAATGTTGAAATTGGCCGATATCCCATCTTCCATCATTCGACCACATCTCTTTAAGGGGTAAAAAATCATCTGGAATCGTTTCCGGTTCCTTCGCGACAAAACCAAGTGGACCAACCCCACGTACCCAAGAATCGCGCCAAAAGTCAATGGATACACCATCACCAATTCGCCAAATAACTCCTTTCCGAACCTCTTGCCATATTGCCGATATACCGCGCCATAAATGGGAACCATTACTCCGGTTAATGGACTCTGGGTATAATCTCCTTACACTTATATTTTGCTCGCAAGAAACGCACCCAAAGCTGTCCCCGTTTCGCAATCAAATTAAATCCAATCTTCATCAAGAAAGCCGCATTTTGATCATGTAGTTTCTTGAAACCTAGCCCACCGAAATCAGTCGGTTTACATAATTCAGTCCAGTTAACCAAATGCACACCTTTTCTATCCGCACAATTACCCCAGATAAAATTGCGAATCAACTTTTCAATCTCCTCACACACCCCTATAGGTATTTTTGTTGACTGCATCGCATAATATGGAATAGACGATAAAACCGCCTTAGCAAGCGTGATTCGCCCAGCAAAGGATAAATATTTCGCCTTCCATCCTGATAACCTATCGCGCACCTTCTGAACAAGGTAAGAATAAGTAGCTCTAGTAACCCGTCGATGCAGCATTGGGACCCCAAGATAACGCCCAAGATCAGAAACTTCAGAAAAACCAAACACCCTACTCAAATCATACCGGGAACACAATCGACAGCGGATACTCTCCAAACCAAGCATAATTCGCCAAGCACCGGTCCAAACGCTGATACAGATTACCCCTACTCCAAGTAAAAGCATCCCTTTGTAATCAATTTCAGTCAACTCTGCATTATCAATAAAATCCTGGAAAAGAGAGCTAGTACCCAAAGCCTCACTCGAACCACCACACCGCTCCTCCTTACGAAGGATTGCATTAAAATCACCCCCAAGGATCCATGGATTTCCCAAACCCGGACTAAGATTCAACAACTTGTCCCACAAGTGCCGCCTAATACAAACATTAGGACTTGTATAAACAGCTGTAAAAAAGATCCACTTCGTATCCCTCACTTCCCGGACCTTCCCGTGAACAAACTGATTACTCACAGATAAGATCTCAACCTCCACGCTATCCCGCCACAAAATCCAAACTCCCCCACTGAAACCACGAGCTTCAATACGGAAAGAATTCTGAAACCCAAAACTACGAATAACCCTATCAGCTTCATCATAACTCACCCTTGGCTCGAACAAAGCAACCACCTGCGGATTATTAGATCTAACAAAATTTCTAAAGTGGCGCCGGAACTCCGCACTTCCAGCGCCCTGAGTATTCCAGAACATAATATTCATTAAAAAATAATAATGAAACGGATTCAAAACACAAGAAGCTTACTGAGACGGTGGCACATTTTCTTTTCCGCCTTCAACGCCTTGCCCAGCAACCTGATTACTTTCAATACTCATATCGGGAGGAAGGTCAGGCACCGCGACCTCGCCATGAGTTTGTCCCGTATCTTGTAATTTTTCCAGCTTTGTCGATAGCGAAGACACCCATTCGGTGAGCACCGGCCGTGGCGGAACCCTTGCCTCCGACTTCTTTGACACTTTCAAACTCTTCCGCTGCACAACGGATAAGTTGTTACCTTCTTTACCGGAATTTACCCCAGCACGAAGCCTTGACGTGGATTTAAAATCACTCCTCCCCCCTAATCGATATTTGCCCGGTGTGACCCTGAAGCAATCCCCGGGTTATGCGATATTGCTTGGGCCTCAACACCCACGACGGACGGCACCACAACCGGCATCCTCTGCTGCTGCGTATCAATCACTTCATTCATCTCCCCCTGCAGCGTTTGCTGCTGTTTATCCTCCGTAGTCACCTCCATATCAACGCCTTTCCCCTTATCTCCATCGCGTATAGTGAGAGGCATATTTACCATTCCAACAACATTCCCTACCTTACTGCCTAAAGCGTCACTCTTCTCTCTGCGCATCACACTGCTCGAAGGACGCTCTTTAGGCGTCGTTTTAGCCTTCATCCCAGCAGCAGCAGTCGAGTTGTGCTGCACCCCTTTAACACCCCCACGTGCGGTACCATGCACGTCAATGTTACCATGAGGAATATTACCTCTCGATTCCCCATGTACATGAGCTCTCTCCCCAAGTTCCTCATGTTCCTCTTGTAGAATTTCAAATCTAGAACCTCCACCATCCACACGGCCTCCACCTCCCTTATTTCCAACCGCCCTAGGTGCCTGCCGCCGGTTCCTTTCTACGACCATCCATGGGCCAAATAGCTCCTCCCTCGAAACCTCAACCGTGGATCGTTGTGCCACAGTGGCATTATCCGAACGTTTCTCCCCCTCCACGGTGCTATCATTATGCTCGCTACCACATAAATCCATTGAATGTCCATATTTTCCGCATTTAAAGCAAATTAAATGAAGCCCCTCATACTCAAGCTTCTGAATAAAACCATCGATCCCAATACATGACAATAACGGCTTATTCAAATCAACAACCACCGCCAACCGCGCAAAACGGCCCCGTTCACCCAAAGCCGTACTATAGTCTATTTTAATTACCCGACCAATCACTTCCGCAATCCTTGTAAACAAAGCTTTTGTATAATATCTATACGGAAGACCCGGTAAGCGAATCCAAACTACAACTTGAGATGGATGTTTTTCCGCAGTCGAGAAATTCCTGCACCAAGGTTGTACTGTTAAATAGCATCCAAACAAAGTCCATGGCCCTCCGGTTAGAACCTTCGTATAATCCTCGATCGATTCAAACTTCACCAGGAAGTAATTGTTATCCAGATCGATCACCTGAAAGTTCTTCTCAGTTTTCCAAATTGCATGCACTCGATTAACCAAAGTCCGAAACCCTATCGCTCTTCCCAGAGGCCGAAGAATAATAGTTGTTTTCATACTGTCGTCATTTCTTGCATGGATTCGTTCCGAAAACGAGATACGCAGGAAGAGACCGCTACGATCCACTACAAAGTCTGTATCCATAACCTCAAGACCCTCGTCAGATTCACCAACGTTGCCAGTCCCCCCCGTCGCCGATGATGCCGCCACCATAGACGCATAGGTCTTCTTCACACTGTCACCACCAGCATGATCAGGATTTAGACCTGTCGTTGCCGGTTGCGCACCCCCATCGCCCACCATATCAACGTCAAACACACCTTGCAACGCAGCAGTATCGCGCGGTTCCTGTATACTCGACTGGGTTTCCACCACCATCGGGGACTCCTGCTGTTCCAACACCACCGTAGCAGGAGCGTCAGCGACCGTTCCGGGAGGTTGTCCACTGGAATCATTGAAAAGCTGCGCCGCCTTGCCGCCGTCAAGATCCGGAGAATTCGGAGAAATCGTAATACTCATCTAGGGTTTTTAACTGTCGATTTTTTCAAAGGTAGTTTTTAATAACTTTCGGTGCATGATATTGATCACAAGCAATGTGGGAAAAAATGGGGAGTCGGTTTTTGCATTAAATGATAGGATTTTAAAAGAATAATAAACCAAAAAAATTTAGGAAGTACAAAAATTTAATTGCAATGGTTTCAAAACTATTTAAATCTAAAATATAATTAACCTATCAAGTGTGTGGTGGGGGAATTACCCTTAATCCTTTCACGTAGCACCGTCCATGCTTTAATCTATAGTACTATTAGGAGAATACTCCTAAGATCGTGGGAGGTGAAGATCAATCGAATTGGACGTGTATGTAATAGAGTGGCTGATGGATTGGCACGACTGGTTTGAGGTGAGCCTATCAGTAAGCGTTGATTTAGATCTCTAACGATGGAAATTGTTCATCGTATTTGATAAGACACACACTTTACAATTAAAGCTGCTCGAATTCGGATCTCATATGATAAATATTATTATTTTTTCACTAGGATCATCTGTTAAATTATTCATAAAATTAATTTTTTATTTGCTTCTATAATTTTTTTATAATGGAAAAGAAACAATTGTTCCAAGATAAAATTAAAACAAATATATGAGTTGTCCAAAGTAATATTGTACAGAATAATTAACATTTGGAATACGTAAATATTCAACGATTTCGATCGTATTTTATAATGACTGATTCTCAAATAATTATTTAGATGTATTATTTGTATTTCCAATTTCAAAAAAAAAATCTAATCATAATTACTAAATAAGCGAGAACTCAACTTTTAAACTTCTACGATGATAACTTCTAACAAGAATCTAAGAGTAATTCGATGCATTTAAAATTATACATTAATTTTAATTCGAATTGATGGTCTTAAATAATATTTTGATTAAATAGAAAAATATTATATTCTTAAGATAATGTTGAGATTTAAATTCATACAAAATAAGACAGTATCTTTAATTATTCAGCCGATTAATAGATCTCACGTAGTTCATATGCATAAATGGATCGAATAACAAAAATGCTTAAGTACCAAATTTGGATTCTTTTTCTTTCTTAGCTCAAGAAAAATATGGAATGGCCTTAAATGCATGAACCAACCCTAGCATTTAGTAGTGTATTAGTTGTAAAAGAATATTTGGAATATGTAAATATTCTATGTTCTATTTTGTTTCTAAATGTGTTCAACCACCAAAAGGAAAAAACATAGACGTTAATAACTTGCCCATTATTTATCATATATTCTCGATTACAGAAGCATAATTCGATTCAATCTGACCCTAAAATTTTAACAAAAAAATTGACTAAACTTGCCTGATCTAGAAAAAAATAATAAAATATTAAATATACTATATAAAAATATAATATATATATATATAATTAAAAATACATCAGGGTGGGGTTGGAAAATTTCATCTATCAAGACCTGCCCTGATCTCGACTCAGTCTTTACCAAAACTCAACTCGACCTGACTCGAACTAAAAATTTAAAAAAAAAATTATTCAGATCAAGATAAATATGTCGAGTCAGAACAAGTTCGAATAACTTTACTATCCCTATACATTCTTGTGTGATACGTCATCAAAACAATTACTTGATGCTTATTGTTAACATGTATTGCACGTTTAATAAGTTTGACATTAAATGTTTAGGTTAACTGCACCATATATCATAAACTATGACCTTTGTTTTACATTGGTATTTAAATTTTGAATGTTACAATTTCATCTTTAAATTAAAACTTTCATTCTGAATTAATTTCTCGAACTTTTGACATCTCAATGTTATCCTTAAACTATGATCCTCATTCTAAATTAATCTCAAATTTCGAACATCTCAATTTCATCCTAAACTATCGATCTATGCTAATAGTGTCACATTTTAATAAAACAATTATAAAAATTGTTAACTAAGGTGTAAACAATTATGTGTATTGTGTAATATTGTATTTGTTGGGTTTAAATAAAATAATGATTTTGTGTAATATTGTATTTGTTGGGTTTAAATAAAATAATATTTTGTGTAATATTGTATTTGTTGGGTTTAAATAAAATAATGATTTAACTTTGAAAGGCTGAAAGAAATATAAATAGTTTGAGAGAACAAAATTAAAAACCAAAGAATCTTACAATTTAATTCTAAATAATGATTTCATGTGGTGTGATATAACCTTAATTATTATTTATGTTATATTATATTATAATTTTCAATGATTTTATTAGTTAAGGACTTCTTTAGCATATATCGATAGTTTGAGAATAAAATTGAAATGTTAAAAGTTTAAAAATCAATTGAAAAGTAGAGTTATAATATTGGAACGAAACTGCAAGACTCACAATTTATTATTGGAAAGTGATTGTATGTTAGCAGTACAGTGGATTAAGAATCCTCAGGATTGTCCTAATTGCTTCAAACCCCTAATCTTTTCTTGTGTTAGACTATGCACAAACTTATGCTGGAGCATTCAATTTGCACCAAGAGAATGTAATTCGCTGGCAGACAATTTGGCTAAAAAGGGAATTTCGAGACTTCTGCACCAAAACTTAGAATACATAGAAAGCAAACTACAAACAACGTAGCGGCCGATGGTGTCCCTCGCAACTATGGTATTCGAATTTTGCCTTTGATCTGTTACAAGAATGGTTTGTTTGCTTTGTGACCAGTTGTCTGCATGCTTAAGCTCTAAAGCTGTGTTGAGTAAGTTTTGTACGTGGAGAAGCACATTGTAGTTCTAGTGTTGTACCCCTTGTAAGTTTCGAGTTGTAAACACAGTCTGTTTCTCACTCTTTTTTCTCCATTTAGGATTAGGGAGGTTTTTTAATGAGGAGAAACAACTGTGTATGTCCCTTTTAATTGGAATAGAAATACAACTTTTCAAAAAAAAAAAGTTTAATGACTAATTTAGAATGAAATCATAACTCGGATGAAATTGAAACATTTACATTGTAATAAAGAGTTAAAAAAATTCACCAACGGAGGTTGGTTCAACTGGTAAGCAGTTTGATATCGTTTAAGCATGTCTCGAATTTGAGACATTGTATATACAAAAATTTACACTTAAAGACTGCGACGCGAATCAATCTAAATTAATCAGGAATAAAACTCTAAAAAATCGGGAGTGCAATTAAAAAAATTAGAAAAATCCCAATTCAAACAGTTCCATCAAATTGATTTAGAATTGTTGTGGATAAATCTTCCGTTCCATTGTTTATTACCCATGGAAGCTTCGACTCGCTGGACTGAATCTCCGCGTTTACCGCCTCAACACCGCCATATCCGACCAAAAGCCACCGTCTTTGATTGGGAACACGTGGCATTGCTTTATTGCTCTTTGACGAGCCGACTCGGTCGTCATGCTCTCCAACTCAGCCACGCCTGGTCAGCCAAATTATCACGCGCCCCACTACACGTGGTTCGCCGTTTATTCAATGGGGGGCATGACATGTCGCATGTGTGAAAGACAAATCTGTTCCCTTGTGTCAAATGTGAACCACTACCCAATTTCCCCCCTCATTTATCCACTTTTTATTTTATAATAATTATATGCTTTATCATTATATAATAAACCTGTGGTCTTTTAATAATTTTAAAATAATTTAAATTTTAAATTTCTAATTTTAACCCCTAAACTCTAAGCCATATACCATACATTCTAAACACTAATATTAAATTTTAAATTCTAAAATATAAACTTTAAATCTTTGACTCCTAAAATTAAAAGACTCGTGTAAACTAAAGTTTACACTACCTATATACCAAAGTTTTTTTTCTTTATTTTAATGACTTAATGCATGTTTTATCTTTATAGTATAGTTAATTTATCAGTTTGATATCTATATAATTTTTTTATCAATATGTAGGATGAGTTGTTAAATTCTTTAAGTAAGATTAAATGTTTAAATTTTAATGTTATGAATGAAATAAATTTAGTTAAAAAGATCAATCCATGTACGGAGCCACCCTTTAGTTAGGGGTGTTACATAACACCAAAAAAAATTGGAGAAAAAATTTATCTATAAATTTAATATAAAACAATATTAAAAAAATAAAATTACTACAACTTTAAATGAACATTAACATCTTTAAAAGAAATTGACACTCATTGTTTATTCTTATCTACTTAATTTTTTTGTAACCCCCTAGACCCGCCTATGCGTTACAACGGATCCTAGGAAGTCACATTAGGGTCACAAGAGCGACCCACGGTGAAAATACACATGAAAACATTTTTCTTTCTCAAAACACTTATTAAACTGTAAAATCAACTTCTGTTTAAAATACAATTTCAGAAAAATCATTTAAACACATAACAAGAATTTTAGAAAGTGTTTTACAGACTCTATCATAAAACAATACGTGACATACATAACATACATGACATACATGCCCACTAACTATACAGTATCGTACTCCAGAGGCAACGCCGAGGGAACTCCGAACACTGATGTCAAACATAATCCCATGCTATAATCTTTTAACATGCGATGGTAAAAACAATGTGAGCTTGGAAAAGCTCAGTAATACAGAACTACCAAAAGATGCTATAAGCTCATGCATATATATGGTAGGCATAACATTTTCATGATGATCCAAGCAGTAATAGTTCTCTTTTCCTTTCTATTATTTCAGGGTAACGTTATACTTGAGATTAACGATACTTGTTCTTTATTCAATCATCGAGTAACAAACGAGAATTATACAATTTGATAGATTACGAAGATGGAAACAACGAGTTTAATGTCTAGTGTGTCCCAATAGGTGCAAATCAAATAGGCATAAATGCATACCAATCATATAAGGAGAACACATAACAATTCAATGCAAATGTTCAAGTACATACAAGGGTTTACTAGTAGCTACCCTCCAACCTTACACCAATATGCAGTCCCCCAGAACTGCATCCATAAGGACTTACCCTAGGCTCGATGGGCATAGGTGCCACCTAAGGGGCTGCCTTAGGTCCATAAGGATTTACCTGTGCTAAGCATCGGTACCCACTCAAGGGGAGACCTTGAGTCCATAAGGATTTACCAACTTGATCAGGGATGTACCAACAGAGACTTCATAACATAACACAACAGTATACCCTGAATGACAATCGGTATTCAGATTTCAGACATGAGTAACAGAATACATGTGACAGACGTATTCTATTCAGAGTATCAGAAACAGAAGATTCATGATTTTGACAGATAAATGGGCATACCATTGAGCAGAACAGACATTTTCATCATTCATCATGCAAACAGATTGTACGATCATAGGTCAAGCTAACAGATCATACTATCAAGTTCATTAGACAGTCAGACAATACCATCATAGATCAAGCAATCACATATCAAGTATGCATATTGAACAGACATACATCAAGTAGGCAGAGAATGTAATCATATATCTGGTTCATCATTTCATCTCATTTTCCAACATAGTGATGCAATCTCAATAACAATTGAAATGTTTATCAAACATAACATTGTTTATGATTAAATCATTATACAATTCATTCAATAGAATATATCACACATGGAACACACTAGGTGGGACAAATCATTTCTTGGAGATACTTGGCATTTACGGAAGGGGTCACATTAAACTTTTGATAACTTGAGCGGATTTATGAAACATGGCTCCTACTAAAAGGGGTTCATACTAATGGTTTAACCCAGATATTCAGGAGGTGATACATTAAGATCTTTGAGAGTTTAAACGCATCATGAGTTATTTAGTCATTTAAGCCTACAAGAGCATTATGGTCATTTATCACATATGGACATTTTGATAATTTATACCAACAGGGCATGAACAGTCGCTTAGGAAATTCTATTTGCTCATCAGGCTTCCAATCAGGCATTCAGAGATTTCTATGTCAAGATCTTTCACGATATCAGATACATTCAGGGTTATCTTAATTGCTTTGGCCAACGAGGGTATTTTAGTCTTTTAACTAGCAGAGGTGATTTTGTAATTTAGCCCAGTAATGATAAAATGACGATTTATAACATTTAATATATATTTGAACGGTTGCTTTCATAATTCACCACAAGACTTGTCACATAGTAGCTGAACTTATATTTTTGTGCGAAAAACTTCCAACCTTATATTAATATCAGGAGTGATTAACATACATGAGTGTGCTTCCTAACACTTAGGGGCACTTTAGCCCTTAAAGTCTTATTAGAAATCCTAGAATTTCATCAAATGCATTACTGCCTATTCAACTCAAGAAGGCTTTTTAGTAATTTTGGAAATTGGGATAAATCCACAATTTTTGTCAAATTTTACTATTTAGCACCTCCGTCGTTTACGTACTCGGTAGAAATTAGGTCGTTCTAATCCTTTTGGCCCTTACTGATGGTTTACTCATTTAGAACTTAAGAGCATAATTGTCATACTGATTAATTAAGAATTTCGGTGCTCGAAGGGACTACAGTCTTTTTGGTCATTACGGTCATTTCAATTGTAACCCCCTCGTCCCGGTCTGGTCGGATGACCGGTCCGAGTGGGCCACACGGGGAAAACCGAAGCGAAACCCGTTAAGGCTTCCCCTCGGTTAACGACCCAGAAAATTTCTTTTAACTTTAGTCTTATCTAGATGCGTATTTAATTCCTAAGTGGAGCATAACAGCGGAAGATACAAACAACGAAACATTTACCGACCAAACAAAGCATAAACAGTCCATTTTACTTCATTACAGCAGGCCGTTTCGGAACGCCCCTAGGGTGTTCCGAAACGCCTTGACTTGGTCAACGGCCCTGGGTCAACCATAAGGTGACCGTTCCGAAACAGGGGTGACCCGTATCGGAACGACCTTGACGGTCAATATCTCGTGGTCAACGAGATTTGACCGTTTCGAAACACCAAAGGCCCGTTTCGGAACGATTTCATCTCGCCAATTTCTCAAAATTCTAGTAGCAAAAACGTTCCGAAACACCCTCATCTGTTTCGAAACGGCAGACCATTTACAAAGGGACCGTTCCGGAACTGGGGGACCCGTTCCGAAACACCCCCTGCCTGCAGACTCGATTTTGCTGTTTTGAGGCACAAAGGTGCCCCAAAACATCACCAAAACACATCACAACACCAAATCAAATAAACCCAAGGCATACCAACAATACCATCATGCTTTAACAAGGTTTAGACATGTCAAACACTAGGGCAACATCCCACAAACATGCTTTCATACAAACATCATTCAAGCACATATATAAATTCTAAAGGCATAAAGCTAACATTCAAAGTAAGCAATTAGGCATGAGTTAACATACTACATGGCAACACAACCATGAAAAGCAAGATATTAAGGAGTCTAAACATGCTCCTAGCAACCAACAACAACCAACAAAACATTACACATCCCATTGCTTAAACTATTACATGTCTTAGCATTAAAACCATACTTGATGAACTCAAGTCCAAAACCACACTTGGAGGCCCTCCACTTGCCCGAGCAACCCACGAACTAAGGATCTGCAATGTTGAACAAAGAGAGCGTAAGCAATAATGCTTAGTGAGGGTAAGCTCTAAAAACAAACCTCAACATTACAGGGTCCGAGCACGATCTAACCAAGGCCATTTACACAAACCATGAGTCCACAAGGTATAGATGCATGAGCAATATATCACATGTATGCCATAATTATGAGCTCAATACTACCATACATGTAATCACATATAAACATCCAAACAGTTCATATAACACAACACATTGATACCCATATCAAACAACATTGGCACCTAGTTAAGACTCAAATACACGGATAACCGTTGGAACTCACATCCAACAACACAACCATTACCTGACGGTGGGATTACACTCATCACCGGTCTCGCGGAGGGGATTCCACTCATCCTCACGCCCCGTCGATGGGATTCCACTCATCACCGACTATATTTAAATACCATTTCCGGGCGTACCCGTACTCCTCCTTGGTGACTCAACGCCACCAAGGCCACGCGCGACTTTGACTCATGTGTACACACTAACATCCTAATGATCGATCATTTGTATTTAAGTTTACTAGTGCCAATATTCACTCATTTCACCTTACTCATTTCAATCAATTCCGTGCTTAGCACGTACTCACCAACAACCATCATCATGCATGTCTCAAGCATCATAATTCATGTCTCATCTCACATGTACAACACAATATACATAGCCATTCATACCACAATTCATACGAGACATACAAAACCATATAATGAGTTCAACCAAAGGCTCTAGATCAAGTTTAGGATTAGGCTACCACCCTAATCCTAACTCTAGGTGGGTCTACCAAGCCCAGCCTAGTCCACATACTCGAACCAACCAATTTAAAACCATTTAAAACAATTAACCACTCACCTAAGCTCCCGAGCTCAAGACCAAGCAAGCAATCGTCTTCAATTCCCCGGATTCACTTCCGATGCTTCACCGATGCCCAAACTTGACTCTAATCAATCCCAAACACAAACAAAACATCCACAATCAATATCTTGTCATCGAAACTAACCCGGATTACATTACCAAGCATCCAACACTCAAAACAAGTCCAAAACAGAATTTTCGAGCAGCCCACTTGACCCACTGAATTCTCTCATTTCAAACACCCAAACAAGCATCAATTGCACCCAAAATGATCCTCATATATCATACTACCTACAGCCCCCAAAACCCAACCTTAAATAGCCCTAAAACCCACTTTAAAACCCTCCAAAAACCCTCTCAAAACCCAATTCCGAAAATTGATTAAAATCATTTGAACTTCATATATGTAGTATCATTTGGCCTCTATACATCATTACCTCACATATTAAATCAAAACATTTAACTTTTCAACATAAAGGCACCATTTTTAATCCAAATATTCAAAAATGACATTTTCTAAAACTTCCATGGAAATCAAAATGAAAGGTACTTTTATGAAGGGGGAGATGAGGGGAAGTCAAAAACGTCCTTACCTTTCGATTTGGAGTTGAAATGGAGAAGCTTTTGGATGGAATAGTGATTTGGGTAGTGAGCCTTGGTTTCCCGTTGGTGAGTTTTGAAGGGGAAGATGAATAGTAGAAAGATGGGTGTTTTATTTGACATGTGGTATATTTTGAGGCTTAAAAGTCTAGTTTACCCCTAATGAAATGGAATATCTACAAGGGAGGTAAATCCATGGTTAAAAGTGGTTTGATCTTAAAACGTGATTAACCCAAATTGATAAATTTTGAAAACAACTCGAAATATTATTTAGAGTATAAAACCGAGCCCAAAATAATATTAAAATATTATTTTCACCTAACCCCTAAACCTGGGTGTTACAACTCTCCCCCACTTAAGGAAATTTCGTCCCCGAAATTACCTGGTGGAAACAGGTACGGAAACTGCTCAACCATATCTGCCTTTCTCTCCCACGTGGCCTCTTCCACACCTCTATGTCTCCACAACACCTTGACCAACTCTATGGTCTTGCCACACAACACATTGCTATCAGAAGCAAGTATCTCAACGGGCTCTTCATTATAAGACAAATCTGGATTTAACTCTATCTCCTCAACGGGCATCACATGGGAAGGATCTGATCTATATCTCCTAAGCATAGACACGTGAAAGACATCATGGATCTTCTCTAACTCAGAAGGTAACCTCAAACGATAAGCTATAGGCCCAATCCGCTCAACAATCTCATACGGACCAATGAACCTCGGGCTCAATTTGCCCTTCCGGCCAAATCTCATTACCTTCTTCCACGGAGATACCTTCAGAAATACTTTCTCACCCACTGAGTACTCAACCTCTTTCCTCTTCAAATCTGCATAAGACTTCTGACGATCGGAAGCTGCTCTCAAGCGGTCACATATCAACTTCACCTTTTCTGTGGTTCCCTTAAGCAAGTCTGGCATAGGTAACAATCTCTGACCTGTCTCAGCCCAACAAATCAGAGTTCTACACCGTCTACCATACAAAGCTTCATAAGGTGCCATCTGAATACTAGACTGATAACTGTTGTTGTAGGCAAACTCAACCAACGGTAAGTGTTTCTCCCAAGAACCCTGAAAATCAATCACACAACAACGAAGCATATCCTCTAGAATCTGTATCACTCGCTCTGACTGCCCATCGGACTGAGGATGATACGACGTGCTGAAATGCAACCGGCTACCTAAAGCACTATGCAAGCAACTCCAAAACCTCGAAGTAAACCTAGGATCCCTATCTGAAACAATAGACTTCGGAACTCCATGAAGTCTCACAATCTCGCGGATATACAAGTTTGCCAACTTGTCTAAGGAATCCGTAGTGTTCACTGCTAAGAAGTGAGCACACTTAGTGAACCTATCAACAATCACCCAAACTGAATTCTTCTTCGAAGGAGACAAGGGCAACCCTGATACAAAAGTCCATGGTGATCCTCTC
The DNA here is from genome assembly GCA_030270665.1 of Hibiscus trionum. Taxonomy (NCBI): domain Eukaryota; kingdom Viridiplantae; phylum Streptophyta; class Magnoliopsida; order Malvales; family Malvaceae; genus Hibiscus; species Hibiscus trionum. Next base: position 62,281,501 of record BSYR01000017.1, read on the forward strand.
CCATTTCCATTCCGGAATCTTCAAAGGCTGTAGCAAACCTGAAGGAACCTGATGTTCCGCCTTCACTCTCTGACAGACCATGCAACGGCTCACATACTCGGCTACATCTCTCTTCAAACCAACCCAGAAGTAATCATTCTTCAAGTCTCGGTACATCTTGGTACTACCCGGATGCATAGAAAAGGGACTCGAATGTGCTTCGCTCAAAATCTGACGTCTCAACTCAACGTCTTCAGGTACAACAATTCTACCTCTAAAGCACAACAAACTCTCACCACTGAAACTATACTCAGTCGGTCTTCCTTCGGCTATGTCTTGAACATGAGGGACTAGGCTTGTATCTTGCAACTGTTTCTCTCTAATCAACTGAATCAAAGAAGGCTTCACTTGCAACTCGGTGATCAAACCACCATCATCGGACACGCTCAATCTAGCAAACATAGCTCTCAACTCAACGGCCACTTTTCTACTCAAAGCATCGGCCACTACGTTCGCTTTACCCGGATGGTACTCAATGGTCAAATCATAGTCCTTTAGCAACTCTAACCACCTTCTCTGTCTCAGGTTCAACTCTTTATGTGTCATCAGGTACTTCAAGCTCTTGTGATCGGTGTAAACTATACACTTCTCACCATACAAATAGTGACGCCAAATTTTCAATGCAAAAACAACTGCGGCCAACTCTATATCATGAGTAGGATAATTCTTCTCATGAATCTTCAACTGTCTAGATGCATAAGCAACAACTCTCCTATCTTGCATCAGAACACATCCTAAGCCTACGTAGGAAGCATCACTGTAGATCACGAACTCCTTACCTGAAACAGGTTGCACTAATACTGGAGCATTCGTCAAAGCTTCTTTCAATTTCTCAAAAGCCTTCTGTCTTGCATCTGACCATTCAAACTTAACTCCCTTTTGCAACAATTTAGTCAAAGGAGCAGCTACTCTAGAGAAGCCATCAACAAACCTCCTATAGTAACCGGCTAATCCTAGGAAACTCCTAATTTCAGTCACGGACTTAGGTTGTTTCCACTCAACAATAGCCTCAATCTTCGACGGATCAACACGGATACCTTCGGCCGAAACAACATGGCCAAGAAACACAACCTCTCGAATCCAGAACTCACACTTACTAAGCTTCGCATACAACTGATTGCTCAACAATCTCTGTAAAACCAATCTCAAGTGCTCATCATGCTCTTCTTTTGTCTTCGAGTACACAAGTATATCATCAATGAAGACAACTACAAAGCGATCTAGATAGTCTCTGAAAATTCTGTTCATCATGTCCATGAATGCTGCTGGTGCATTCGTGAGCCCAAATGGCATCACAAGAAACTCATAGTGACCATATCTAGTCCTAAAAGCTGTCTTTGGAACATCACACTCTTTCACTTTCAACTGATAGTACCCGGATCTCAAATCTATCTTCGAGAATACTGAAGCACCTCTCAACTGATCAAACAAATCATCTATACGAGGCAACGGATACTTGTTCTTCACAGTCATCTGATTCAGCTGTCTATAGTCAATACACATACGCATGCTACCATCCTTCTTTTTCACAAACAACACTGGAGCACCCCACGGAGAACTACTAGGCCTAATGAAACCACGGTCTAATAACTCTTGCAACTGACTCTTCAGTTCTTTCAACTCTTTCGGAGCCATACGGTACGGAGCTATCGAAACTGGGTTAGACCCTGAAACTGTCTCAATCACAAACTCAACATCTCTGTCAGGAGGCAACCCGGCAACTCTTCAGGAAACACATCTGGAAAGTCACACACTGTCCTGATATCTTTCGGTCTGGCTTCACTCATATCCGGATTCATAACATAAGCTAAATAAGCCCCACATCCCGAGTCCATTAACCTATGAGCCTCTAAAGCTGACACCACATTAGACAAGAACTTAATGTTCTCGCCCACTACTACTACCTCGTAGTCATCAGAAAGCTTCAAAGAAATTCTCTTTGTTTCAAAATCCACACTAGCCCGATGCTCAACCAACCAATCCATACCCAATATAATATCAAAACCGTAGAAAGGAAGTTCCATCATATCAACTGAAAACACATGACCCTGAATCTTCAGTGGACACCTCCTATACATACGTCTAACCACAACTGTCTCACCAAAAGAGCTAGTAACATGCATACCTACATCTAAGATCTCTATAGGAATATCTAACTTCTGTGCATGCTCACTCAGAATGTAGGAATGCGTAGAACCCGAATCAACCAAAGAAAGCAAAGACATAGACTGTAACTCGAAATTACCTGCTATCACATCGGTGTCGTTCCCGGCCTCTCTCTGAGCATAAATTCTCGCTGGTCCTCCCGCCTCTGGCTGCACAGCCACAACATGAGCAAGGTTCCTCTGAGCATCTCCCCTAGGTGCATCAGCCCTAGGCTGGAAGTAGCCACGACCGCGCCCACGGCCTCTCTGAAAATCGTTACCTCTCGTAGGAGCCTGAGCAATGTTCGGTGCCTGAGCTGCCTGACGTGGACAGTCCCTCCTAAAGTGGTCCCTCGAACCACAGTTCCAACAAGCATGGAAGTTACCCCAACATTCACCAGTGTGCTGCCTCCCACACTGTGCACACTCGGGCAAACGCCCTCCTCCTCTATGGCCCTGATGGCCTCTACCTTGGTGGCCACCGCCACGTCTCTGATCAAACTGATGTCCGCCACCTCTGTGCCTCTTAGCATCTCTACCATCAAAGTGGTTGTGCCTCTTACCAGAACTAGATCCCCCAGAACGCTTGGCCAGCCCCAAGCTATGCTCAATGTCCTTGGCTCTAGCAACCAAGACATCAAAGTCAGAATAATCTGAAGCTAAGGTATACCTCTTAACTTCCTCATGAAGCCCGTATCTGAAACGATCACATCGAGCCCTCTCAGTAGGCACTAACTCTGGAGCATACTGACTCAAACGGACGAAACGAATCTCATAATCAGTCACAGAAGCATCTCCCTGAGTAAGAGCCATGAACTCTCGCTTCTTCTTGTCCAAGTACCTCGGTCCCAAGTACCTCTTTCGGAAAGCAAACTCAAAGAATTCCCAATCTATCTCGGCCTCTGGAACCCCGGCAGTAATGGTGACCCACCAGGTGTAGGCATCACCCTGAAGCAATGAGATCACACAACCCAATCTACGTGCGCCCGCACAACCCATCTGAGCTAAGATACGAACCGTCTTCTCCAACCACAACTCCGACCTCTCCGTAGTAGATCCTCTAAACTCCTCGGCTCCCAAGCTACGAAGCCTCTCCAACGGTAGACTAGCATCATCACACCTAGGCTGAGCTGCAGCCTGGAAAGCTCCCGCTATCGCTTGCACTAGCGGAGTCATATCAATTCCAGCTGAACCTTGGCCACCTTGGCCACCTTGAGGTCCATCTCCTCCGGCTCCATCTTCACCTCCAGCTCCAGGTGGTGGAGGTGGTGGTGGTGGAGGTGGTGGTGGAGCGCCAACTCCCGCAGCCACCGGCCCTTCCAGATGAGCCTCCACACCAACAGCCGGCTCAACAGAAGCCGCAACCCGTGGTTCCTAACGAACCACTCTCGGTCTACCTCTCGGTCTAGACATTGCTCTCACGAAAATTAACTACAACCACAACAACAAAACATACAAGTTGGGTTAGCAAGGCAAGGCTTCCAAGTGTTCAAGTACGTTCCCTCACTAAAACAAAACCATTTTCCAATGTAATAGTAGCAATGGGACTCACACACACATGCTTTGAATAAAACAAGCAACATACTCATCAAACAAGCAACCATTCTTACAAGCAAGCAAACACCGTGCATATCAAGCAAAAACTTGAACTTACCTCACTTACCTGCCCAAGGTCTCGGTAACCTTAGGCTCTGATACCAACAAGTGTAACCCCCTCGTCCTGGTCTGGTCGGATGACCGGTCCGAGTGGGCCACACGGGGAAAACCGAAGCGAAACCCGTTAAGGCTTCCCCTCGGTTAACGACCCAGAAAATTTCTTTTAACTTTAGTCTTATCTAGATGCGTATTTAATTCCTAAGTGGAGCATAACAGCGGAAGATACAAACAACGAAACATTTACCGACCAAACAAAGCATAAACAGTCCATTTTACTTCATTACAGCAGGCCGTTTCGAAACGCCCCTAGGGTGTTCCGAAACGCCTTGACTTGGTCAACGGCCCTGGGTCAACCATAAGGTGACCGTTCCGAAACAGGGGTGACCCGTATCGGAACGACCTTGACGGTCAATATCTCGTGGTCAACGAGATTTGACCGTTTCGAAACACCAAAGGCCCATTTCGGAACGACTTCATCTCGCCAATTTCTCAAAATTCCAGTAGCAAAAACGTTCCGAAACACCCTCATCCGTTTCGAAACGGCAGGCCATTTACAAAGGGACCGTTCCGGAACTGGGGGACCCGTTCCGAAACACCCCCTGCCTACAGACTCGATTTTGCTGTTTTGAGGCACAAAGGTGCCCCAAAACATCACCAAAACACATCACAACACCAAATCAAATAAACCCAAGGCATACCAACAATACCATCATACTTTAACAAGGTTTAGACATGTCAAACACTAGGGCAACATCCCACAAACATGCTTTCATACAAACATCATTCAAGCACATATATAAACTCTAAAGGCATAAAGCTAACATTCAAAGTAAGCAATTAGGCATGAGTTAACATACTACATGGCAACACAACCATGAAAAGCAAGATATTAAGGAGTCTAAACATGCTCCTAGCAACCAACAACAACCAACAAAACATTACACATCCCATTGCTTAAACTATTACATGTCTTAGCATTAAAACCATACTTGATGAACTCAAGTCCAAAACCACACTTGGAGGCCCTCCACTTGCCCGAGCAACCCACAAACTAAGGATCTGCAATGTTGAACAAAGAGAGCGTAAGCAATAATGCTTAGTGAGGGTAAGCTCTAAAAACAAACCTCAACATTACAGGGTCCGAGCACGATCTAACCAAGGCCATTTACACAAACCATGAGTCCACAAGGTATAGATGCATGAGCAATATATCACATGTATGCCATAATTATGAGCTCAATACTACCATACATGTAATCACATATAAACATCCAAACAGTTCATATAACACAACACATTGATACCCATATCAAACAACATTGGCACCTAGTTAAGACTCAAATACGCGGATAACCGTTGGAACTCACATCCAACAACACAACCATTACCTGACGGTGGGATTACACTCATCACCGGTCTCGCGGAGGGGATTCCACTCATCCTCACGCCCCGTCGATGGGATTCCACTCATCACCGACTATATTTAAATACCATTTCCGGGCGTACCCGTACTCCTCCTTGGTGACTCAACGCCACCAAGGCCACGCGCGACTTTGACTCATGTGTACACACTAACATCCTAATGATCGATCATTTGTATTTAAGTTTACTAGTGCCAATATTCACTCATTTCACCTTACTCATTTCAATCAATTCCGTGCTTAGCACGTACTCACCAACAACCATCATCATGCATGTCTCAAGCATCATAATTCATGTCTCATCTCACATGTACAACACAATATACATAGCCATTCATACCACAATTCATACGAGACATACACAACCATATAATGAGTTCAACCAAAGGCTCTAGATCAAGTTTAGGATTAGGCTACCACCCTAATCCTAACTCTAGGTGGGTCTACCAAGCCCAGCCTAGTCCACATACTCGAACCAACCAATTTAAAACCGTTTAAAACAATTAACCACTCACCTAAGCTCCCGAGCTCAAGACCAAGCAAGCAATCGTCTTCAATTCCCCGGATTCACTTCCGATGCTTCACCGATGCCCAAACTTGACTCTAATCAATCCCAAACACAAACAAAACATCCACAATCAATATCTTGTCATCGAAACTAACCCGGATTACATTACCAAGCATCCAACACTCAAAACAAGTCCAAAACAGAATTTTCGAGCAGCCCACTTGACCCACTGAATTCTCTCATTTCAAACACCCAAACAAGCATCAATTGCACCCAAAATGATCCTCATATATCATACTACCTACAGCCCCCAAAACCCAACCTTAAACAGCCCTAAAACCCACTTTAAAACCCTCCAAAAACCCTCTCAAAACTCAATTCCGAAAATTGATTAAAATCATTTGAAATTCATATATGTAGTATCATTTGGCCTCTATACATCATTACCTCACATATTAAATCAAAACATTTAACTTTGCAACATAAAGACACCATTTTTAATCCAAATATTCAAAAATGACATTTTCTAAAACTTCCATGGAAATCAAAATGAAAGGTACTTTTATGAAGGGGGAGATGAGGGGAAGTCAAAAACGTCCTTACCTTTCGATTTGGAGTTGAAATGGAGAAGCTTTTGGATGGAATAGTGATTTGGGTAGTGAGCCTTGGTTTCCCGTTGGTGAGTTTTGAAGGGGAAGATGAATAGTAGAAAGATGGGTGTTTTATTTGACATGTGGTATATTTTGAGGCTTAAAAGTCTAGTTTACCCCTAATGAAATGGAATATCTACAAGGGAGGTAAATCCATGGTTAAAAGTGGTTTGATCTTAAAACGTGATTAACCCAAATTGATAAATTTTGAAAACAACTCGAAATATTATTTAGAGTATAAAACCGAGCCCAAAATAATATTAAAATATTATTTTCACCTAACCCCTAAACCCGGGTGTTACATCAATTAATTCATCCATTACTGTTGTAAGGACCAGCTCAAGAATACAACGATAATTCCAGTAAATTCACCTTCATGTGTTATACGGAGCTCGGGGGAAAAATCCAAGTTTCTTTTAGTATCACACGCATTTGAATAATGGTGCCGAAGTCTTTTCCAATAGAACATACATCTTAGGTAGGGTAATTTTTCAATCAATTCGAATGCAGATTTCGAGTCACTTCCTTTATTAGGGGCAGTTTAGTCATTCTTATACTTCAAGGGCATTTCTGTAATCTCATATTCAATATCCTTTACTCCATATTATGGGCATTGAATCTTAGACACCATTGATCGAGTTGCAGATTTAACTGTATTATTTATTACTATTAACTTTCGATACTTCTGGTCTATTAGTATTTTTATTCGAATATTTTAGTTTTAATAATTTTCATACTTATTTCTCGTATCTAATTCGGCTTAAGCGGAGTTTACAAAACACTTCATCATAAGCATGCATGCGTTAACCGGATATCGACATGTACATAAAGCATACAAGGGGTAGTAATGTATTACCTTAACTCCGAGCTACATCAGTCGATTCATGATACGACATTCGAATACCCTCGAACCTGAATTCGACATTCCTCAGCATCGTACATCCAAGGAACCGAGAATACCTTCAATTACACAAATTCCAAGATCAGACCTCATTCACAAAGCTCTTAATCAATTAATTAAATACATATACAAGTTCGGGTTCAAGGTCAAATTCGGAGGCTTTCGGGTTTGAATTTTGCAAAACGGGCTTCAAAAACGAACTCAGGACGTCGAAAAACATAAAATATGACTTTTCGGAAGAAAAAAATTGACTTTTTGGTCAACGGTCAAAGTCAACGCTGACGTCATCAGGTCAACGATCAAAGGGGGTCAGAGTCAGCGCTGACGCCATCATAGGTCAACGCTGACGTCATCAGTCAACCGAGTTGACTCGGACGGGTCGACTCGATGACTTGACTCAGACGGGTTGACTCACTGAGTTGACTCGCTGAGTTGACTTGGACGGGTTGACTCAGACCGGGTTAACGGGTCGGGCAGAAGGGTCGGGTCAACGGGTCGGGCTCGGTTCGGGTTTGGGCTCAAACCGAGTTGGGCCGATTTAGACCGGGTTAGACCGGTTCAAACTCTTAGACCGTAATTAAACCGGCCCACTTACCCAAAACAAATCCGGTCGCCGGACGATCACCGGAACCTTCGCTGGCGGTCGAAAAACACGATTTTTAGCCTGAAAAGGAAGCTCGTTAAACCTGGATTCCAACCCAACAAATATGACATAAAATTAACCGGAAAGCTCGCCGGATCTTACCCCAAACAGAATCGAAATGGCTGGAAAATTGTGTCTCCGGTGTAGCTCTTTTAGCCGTCGAACGAATTGTTGCTTGGGTGGGCTTTGCTCGCCGTCGCGCCAGGAGCTCAGATCTGGTGTCCGTTTCGCGAACGGACGGCAACTGAGGCCGAAAAACTTAGAAAACCGAAGTGATGGTTTTGTTTCCGGCGAACCTTCAAATCATTCTCCCCGTCGGACGACAACGATGCGGCGCGAGTGGCGGCCAGAGATTAACCCAGTTGCGACGACGCTCCATTTGACTCCGGCGGTGATGCTCACGGCGATGCGGTGGGCGAGATCAGACAGTGAACAAAGATAGGGGGAAAGGTTTAGAACCTTCTAGGTTCTCACGGATCTCGAACAAACAAAAGAATGAAGGGTAGGGAAGAAGTCATATTTTTATTATCTGATATAATAATTATCAGACACACTTATAATTAAGTTCGTGTAAAACTAGGTCAAGAGAACTCTTTAGCTCAGTGGTAAAACCAACATTCCCTCATAGGTCACGGGTTTAAACCCTGATGACCCCAATTCCTTTTCCTCTTTCATTTTTTTCTTTTTTTTAACTTTAGGGTGTTACATTTTTTCCATATAACCCAATAAGTGAATCTAGTAAAAAAAGAATGATATTTATCCTAAGAGACAAAAATTTAAGCACATGTATGTGCAGGGTGCGTGTTTTGTTAAAGGATTTAGAAAAACAATATATAGTATCATGTAATCAGTAATCACACTAGTATACTATATATATTAAAAAATCCTTAATAAAATTTTTAAAATTAACACTCAAACTAAATTTTTTGACTCCATCTCCGACCTATGATAAATATTTACAATATCCAATTCTAATTAATAGAAGAACATCAACGACAAAAAAAATAATGAAAATAGCACATGCATTGATTTATTTAAATAATTAAATAAAATAGATAAACATTTCTTTTGGTCTCATGTTGGATTTTCTAGGATCCTTATAAAGAGAAATATAAAATAATACAAATATAAAATAATACACATGTAAGGAAAATTTTATAACGGGCGTTGAAAACTGTTGAATACTATTAATGTTGAACACCTTTGAACATCATTAAATTAATTAATAAAAATTAAAAATTTTAAGGACTTAAAATATAATTATAAATTATTTAAAATAAAACATCAATTAAATTATTTATATATATATATATTATATTTTTTAATTTATTTTTCAAATAATTGGATCAAAAATCAACCATAGCCAATTCCTAAATTAAAAAACTTAAATATTTTCCCCAAATTAGAACCTTAATTCTCAAATTAAAACCCAAATTCTCAAATTAACACCCTAAATAATTGGTTCTAATTTAGAAATTAACACCCTAAAAAATCCCCATATTTTCCCCAAAAAGTTGAAAATCGAGATGGTTATCTTGTCGAAACCTAACACCCTAAATAATTAGTTATAATTTAAAAATTAGGGTTCTAATTTTTAAAAAAAGTCGACATATTTTTTGCCCAAAGGTTAAAAATCGAGATGGTTATCTTGTCAAAACATTTCATTTATCTTATGAAAACTATTTTAATTCGGGAATTAAGGTTTTAATTTGGGGAAAAAGATTTAGTGTTTTTTAATTTAAGAATTGACCATGGTTAATATTTGATTTAATTATTTAAAAAAATTAAAAAATATAATATATATGAAAATTAATTTAATTAAAATTTTATTTTAAATAATTTATAATTGTACATTGAGTCCTTAAGATTTTTAATCTTTATTAATCAATTTAATAGTGTTAAACAGTGTTTAGCGGTGTTCGACGCAGATAATAGACTCATCCCACATATAAATGTTTTCTCCGTAACTAAGGATATTCGCTCAATTAAAATTCAATTATCTCAAAATAATAACCGAAACAAAAAAAATAATATTTTTTGAATTGAACATATTATTATTATTATTATTATTATTATTATTATTATTATTATTATTATTATTATTATTATTATTATTATTATTATTATTATTATTATTATTGTGTATCCAATTTAAATTATATTTTTTCAAATATAAATAAACTTAAATATTTTTTTTACATTTGGATGAGGAAGAATAATTAAAAAAGAGGGGTTAATATTCACATATTTGTAGATGCTTTGCTGTAAGGGTAAGCAAAGGCTTAGCAAGCAACCAAAAATCTGTATTTATTTACTTTTTTTAAAATTGACTGAAAAAAATGAATCTTATCACCTTTTAATATAAAATTAATAATTTCAAAATTGGGTTGCAATAAGATAATATTAAGGTGAAAAGACCGGAAGTAAAGCGGCTAAAAGAGCAGCATGAACATGATCATGTTTTCTTTAATTTTTATATTATTTTTCTTAATTAAAAAATATAATAATTGAAAGAAATTTGTGTTTCAACTTTAATGTTTGTCGATTGTCTGTCTGGTTTTAGTTCCCATGCTTGCTTTATCCAAAATTATCCTTGTCGAGTTAAAACTTTTTCTGAGCCTGATATGTAATTTATCTCGTCTAATTAATGTAGAATCGAAATATATTATATTTATCATCTTCTTGATTTCTTCCCAATTAGAATTTGGAGGAAAAAAATACTCTAACGCCAGTGAAACAGAGTGAGTATGAAAATCTAAGTTTGGAAGGAAAGTTTCGAGTTTTTTTTTTGTGTGTGTGCATAAATAAGGCGGCATTAAAGACTTAACAATCAGATTATTAAAAAAGAGTGAAACTTGAAAGTTGAGTGATAAAATTAAAAATATTAAAAGTTGGGTGATCAAAACAGAACACGGACAAAATTAAGTGACTAAAACATAGTTTAACCTTAATTTTTAAAAATATATATTAAATTAGACTTTTAATAAAACAGATCTAATTAATCTTAGATCAAGTCAATTCAAGTTGAGTAATCAAAATTCATGCTTCAAATTATATTTAAGATAATATAACGGTATACTTTGGTTTGAATATTGCATTTGAAAGCATGTTTGGTGTCTTATGTCTTGTAAGATATTTTGGGTTGATTGTTTCATGCTTCAACAACCCACTAATCTAAAAATTTCTTTTGAGTAAAATTCTTGAAAAAAAGAAGAAGAAAAGACTTCATCTTAACCTTGAACATATCACTAAGCAAGGTGTTAATCATGCTTATCTTGAAGCAACCTCAGATGATATCAAGAAGAGAACTCGATTCGAGTTTTAGAGACGACACTATTAAAAGAGAGAACCATAAATCCTAAACATGAAATGTAATTTACTATATATATAATCTTACAATTGTATTAATTTATAATTTTATAGTTTTGACAAAAGCTTGTGTATAATTTTATCATTTTAGGGGGCCAAGGCCACTACCATCACCTTTAGCCTCGTCCCGCATGAAGAACTATACATCTATCAATTGGACATGTTGGGTTAGTTTTAGGTATAGTCAATCTAGATCAAAATAATTTGAGTTTCAAGTCGATTTCAAACTAAATTGTTTTAGGTTCAGGTCATTCGATTTAGAGTTGCATAGGTCATTATAGATATTGATTTTTTAATCAATTCAAGTTCTAATAATTTCAAATTACTTGTTTGAATTATTTCAATTTCGGATAATTTTAAGTTAGTTTGAATTCGAATAATTCAAATTTCAATTAAACGAGATTGAATTGTTAATTTTTTATTATGATAAATTGGATAGAATCAAGTTTTGATTCCATATAATATGAACAAAATTCAACTTTAGCTATGTTTAAACTTGATCTTTAAGCATTATGCATGAACTTTTAATATTTTTTTTTTGAAAATGGAGCCTCGTTAAAACCCCCTCTAAACCTAACAGGGGAAAAGAGTTCCCGAATTTTATTACTCGATCAAAAACTGACAATCATTCTTACCCCATACAATATCACCCGAAAGCACCACAAATGGCAAAACCCAAATAATAACGTACAAACCATCTAACTACAGAGTAAGGAGCACGCCCCTATAATATTTCCAATAAACTCGTTTGTCTGTCAACGCCATTTTTGGCCAAAACGTGAGCAGCAATGTTTGCTTCCTTGTACGCGAACTGTACTGTCCAACCATATTTCTCACAAAAATCTTTACGTTGCCTCGCAATGCCATCGAAGGGGGCTGGAACCGATGCCGGCTGGTTTATCCACTAAATCGCAATCGAGTTGTCTGACTCGATGCAGAGAGCCTCTATACCCTTCCACTTTGATGTCCCGAAAATGGAGCATGCTTCCAAAATACCACACATCTCCGCAGAAGTTGGATTGGAAAGACCAATTGATTTAGAAAAACGAAGCAGAAGTTTACCTTCGTGGTTGCACAAAACACCTCCAATGCCTGCACTTCCAAAACTTCCCTTGACTGCTGCATTCAAATTGACTTTTAACTATCCAACAGGTGGTGGCTTCCAGTTACCGGCACTCGATCTTAGTCGTTTAGAAGAAGGAATACACACATCCGACGGTAATCTGATGAAATCACTGATAGACCTGATCGACCCCGGTCATTTATTTTTTGCTCAAAAACCAATTCGAACTAATGCGATTTCAAAAATCTGGTCAACCGACATGACTTTGTTATTAAAAATCTTTTCATTCCTGCTTAGCCATATGGTCCATGTGAATCCAAAGAAAGCCAACTTTCAGACATATTTTAGGGAGGCTTTAATAGGCTGGTTCTCCCAAGTTAGCAATAAGGATCGAAAGTTACCATGAATAACTACTTGAACTCTCCATAGTTGCCACCAAAGTTGTCAGATCCTCCATACAAAAGAACACTGGCAGAATAAGTGACTCGGAGCCTCCATCTCCGATGAGCAAAACGCGCAAAGGCAAGGACCAGGGACGATACACCTCGTTTCGACAATTTCACCGCCGTAGGAATTCTTCCAAGGACACATCTCCACACAAATGCCTCTACTTTAGGTGGGGAGAGATTAACCCAGACAAGTTTTCAAACGGAATCTGTTTTCGCGCCAGAAAATGATGCAATATTGCAAAAGTACTTAGCTTTATAAACGCTTTCAGAAGACCCTACCCAAGTTAAACCGTCATGCTCAAAAATAGATTTTGTCGCCCTCTTGAGGACTTCTATAAAGTTTTCTCAAACCTCGAGTTCCTAATTGAACAAGTTCCGACGAAGTACTGTTGGAAAATTTTGATAATTTTGGAGCTTTGAATAAGAAATCGATTCAAATGTTGTTGAGGAAAATGTGGAACCAATTGCTGGTTTGTAAATGTGCAGACGTGCACGACGTGGGTAACGTAAATGTTTGATCCGGTCTAGTCCTTCGTGGGCTTGCAGATATTTTGACCCAAATTTGAAATGAATTTTCCTCAAATAAAAGCATAAATTTGCCAAATTTTATCTTGGAATTAAAAGGGTAAATATTGGAAGTTACCTTTAATTCAGATAATAATTTTGGAACTTGCTTTATTGGAGAATCAATTGATTCTCAATATTAAATGCTTCATTAGGTCAAAATTTCCACTTATACCCTCATGACAATCCTATAAATAAGGAGTAAAGCTTCTAGGTTTATAACAAACAAAAACCACAAATTTTTTTATTGTTTTACTATGTGGATTTTACAAGTGGTTTTCAGTGATAGGCGAAGGCAAGGGTCGGTTCGTGATCTCCATAGTAGTGCAACTGTGGCTGATCTTATGTTGTTGTATCCTGGGAGACAGACGACCAACGAACTCGAGCACCATAGGAGTGGCCGAAAATCTGTCTTAAGGAAACTGCATTCGTGCAGGCCTCAACACGTTTCTTTTGGTTCCAAATCGGTTTGATTTATATATTGTTGTATTGTTCTTAATTTTGTACTGTTCGTTTAAATAATATTATTTTATCTTATTATTTATTCTTGGATTAACGCTTATTTTCTAACAATCTTAAGACAGATTCTCAATTTTAATCCAAGACGAACAGATTATTGTATCTAAAGCAATGATTCACACGATGAGGAAATTTTCACGCATAGAAAAAGGAAAGCCTAATGCTGTTATTTGTGATTTACATGCGTGCTTTTTCCATAACCTTTATATGGTTTTAAACTAAAGTGGCCAATTATTTCATATTTGACATTTGAGCATTTTTTTCTTGTCTTCAAAGCTTTTGGTGCCCGTAAATGCTCAAAGACGTCTCAACGATTTTCATGGCAGTGAATGCCCAAAGACAAGAAACGTTGAGATCACCAACACCACGGATTCAACACGATGCAAGCGGTTTTCTTGAGATAGAACATTTGGATATTCGATTAGTAAGGTAATTTAAATATTCCTTAATAAATTTTCTTGTAAATATGACACTTTTAAAACCATAAATTGTAACACCCGAGTTTGGGGGTCGGGTGAAAATAATATTAAAATAATATTTCGAGTTTCAGTTTTACAATTAAAATAATAAAATATTTTTATGGGCTTCGTGTTTGCAAAATAATTAGAATCTATGTTGGGCCCATCTTCTAAGTCCAAATTCCATGGGTTTTAGGAGATGAGAGTTTTTAGCCATTTCATTAATGGCATAATGGTAAATATGATTTCTTTGTTAAATTAAAACAAAAACAAAAGAAGAAGACATGTGCTCATCTTCTTCCTTACTCCCATTTGAAACTCAACGACATTAGAGCTCTCCTTACTCAAAAACACTATTCCATCACCACACACCTTCATCTTTGGTGCTTTTCAAAAGGTAATTACATTTTTGACTTGGCCTTACCTTCCTCTTCATTTTGGTACCATTAGTTTTCATTAAAACAACGTATTTTGTATTTTGAGTTTTGCAAAGATTTTGTCAAAGGTTGAAGCTTTATTGTCTTTAACAAAAGCTTTTGATCATTTATTGTTAGATAAGTTGTTTATAACCTATAAGGTCCAACATATGTGAATTTTAAAGAGTTTTACAATGATTCTCGAATTTGGGTTTTATAGGGGTTTTTGAAGGGTTTAAAGGTTAGTTTTGGGTGTGTTTGATGTTGGAAATTGAGGGCTGATGTTAGTGTAATAGTTAGGGGTTGTTTTGGAAGCATTTAAGTGTGTTAAAAGGGTTGAAATCAAGAGTTTTGGACTGTGCTAAAGGGTTGCTCGGGATTGAGGTTTTGGGGTTGTTCTTAGCTTGAAAATCTTGTGTTTTATGCTTGATTTGTGTTCCGGGTTTGCTACGTTGATGTGTGAACTGATTTGAGGTTGTTTTGATTGTGTTGAGTTGATTAGAACCAAGAATTTGTGTTGGTGAAGCATCGGGAACAAATCCGGAATCGTTGGAAGCTTGATCGGCTAGTGTGTTGAGCTTGGAATAGTCGGTGAGTGGTTAAATGTTTTTAAATGGTTTTCGAGTATTGGTTCAAGCATGTGGACTAGGTTGGGCTTGGTAGACCCACCTAGAGTTGGGATTAGATTGGTAGTCTAATCCCAAGCTTTAGTAGAGACTTTAGTTGAACTCTAACTGTTGCTTATGCCTCATGTTTAATTGTGATTATGGTGATTATGTATATTGTGTTATACATGTATGTTGAGGCATGGTTTCGATGCATTGTGATATGCATGTGGATTGTGCATGATGGTGATCATGATGAGTACGTGCTAAGCACAGAAGAGGTTATGAAATGATGTTGTGAAAAGTGTTTAGTATTGGCACTAGTATGCTTGGGTACAATGATCGATCATTAGGATTTTTAATGTGCACATGTGAGTCAAATGCGCGCGTGGTCTTGGTGATGGTAGTCATCAAAATGGAGTACGGGTTTACCCGGAAAATCTTCTTATATATATGTTAGTCGGTGATGAGTGTAATCCCATCGACGGGGCGTGAGGATGAGTGGAATCCCCTCCGCGTGAACGATGATGAGTGTAATCCCACCGTAAGGTAATGGTTGTTGTTGGATGTGAGTTCCAACGTTTATCCGCGTATTCGAGTCATAGCTAGGTGCCAATATGATTTGAGATGTGTTGCCAATATGGATTATATATGTGTTTATATATGATGTGGATTTGAGCTTATTGAGCCTGGCATAATATTGAATATATGTTCATGCATCATATATACTTTTGGCTCATGTAGATCGAAGGTAAGATCATGCATTCTACCTTGATTGTGCTCGTGCTTGGACCTTACATTGTTGAGGTTTGTTTTATGAGCTTACCCTCACTAAGCTTTATGCTTACGCTCTCTTTTGTTCGACAATGCAGATCTGTAGTTCGTGGGTTGCTTGTACAAGGAGAGGGCCTCCAAGTGTGCTTTGTGGTGCTATCTTAGCTTTCAAGTATGAACATTTTAGTTATATGATGTAATGGTCAAGCAATGGGATATGTATTGTTGCTTTGAGCTTTTGAAGTATGTTGGTGTTGGTTTGTTTAGGAGCATGTTTAGACTCCTTTTTATGATGTTGTTGGTTTGACTTTTGGATGTCTTGTTTGGATTGTAAACCATGTTTATGTTGCTTATCATGTACGTTGGCCTTGTGCCTTTTTGGATGCCTAAGTGTATGTTTGTTGAAGCATGAATCTTAAATGTTATGTATGAAACATGTGTTGAATGTTGTTGATTCCTTTAATGTATGGCTTTTGCATGTTGAAGTGTGTTATGTATGCTTGTCGTGTTTGGTTTGCCTTAGAGTTGTTGTATGTGTGTTGAGGGAGGTTTTAGTGGGGTTTTGGGACAGTCTTGTGCCATAAACCAGCTAAAACCAATATGCAGACAGAGGGCGTTTCGAAACGGTTGGCCCCGTTTCGGTACGGTCCCTTTGTTTTTGGCCAGGCGTTTCGGTACGCTAGGGCTCGTTTCGATACAATTTTGCTACTAGAAATCTGAGAATTTGACGATAAAATGAAGTATCGAAACGTGCTTTAGTGTTTCGAAATGACCTTCGTATCGTTGACCACGAGAAGTTGACCATTGAGGGAGTTTCGATACGGGCCACCCCTGTTTCGAAACGGTCTCCTCGGGTTGACTTTGGCCAATTGACCTAGTCAAGGCGTATCGAAACACCCTATGGGCGTTCAGATACGGCCTGCTGTTTAAGATTAAAATGGGCTGTTTTATTTGGGCTGTTGGTTGTTTACCTCATTGTCTCTTCCGCTGTTCCTTTCCTCACATAGGATTTAATATCCCATCTAGAAAAGATAATATAAATGAAAAAGTTTTTCTTGGGCCGGTAACCGAAGTGGAGCCTTAACGGGTTTCGCCTCGGTTATCCCCGTGTAGCCCACTCGGATCGGTCAAGCGTCCGGACCGGGACGAGGGGGTTACACTTGTTGGTATCAGAGCCTAAGGTTTCCGAGACCATGGGCAGGTAAGTGAGGTAAGTTAAGTTCTTGTATTGAAATCGCACGGTGTTTGCTTGCCATGAAAGCATATTTGCTTGTTTATCAAGTATGCCTTGTTGTATGCTTATTTGAGCGTGTATGTGTGTTGTTTTGTTTGAAGCATGTTGTGTAGAGTCACGTTGCCGCTATTACATCGGAAAAAGGATTGTTAAGTGAGGGAACATACTTGAGCCACTTGGAACCCTTGCCCTTGCTAACCCTATTTTTGTGCTTTGTTGTTGTTGTTGTAGTTGTTATCTGTGAGCCCGAATGTCGAGGCCTAGGGGTAGACCAAGGATGGTTCGTCAGGAACCACGAGTTGCGGCTCCTGTTGATGAGCCGGTGGCTGGAGTAGAGGCTCATGTAGAAGAGCATGTTGTTGGAGTTGGAGCTCCTCCACCACCACCTTCTCAGCCTGAAGCGGGAGGTGAGGCTGGAGTTGAGGGAGTAGGACCTCAGGTTGGTCAGGGTGGCCAAGGTCCTGCGGGGATAGATATGGCTCCGCTTGTACAAGCTATAACATGAGCGTTTCAGGCCGCAGTTGCCGGAGCTCAGGCTGCAGCTCAGCCGAGAGGTGATGATACTAGTTTACCGTTAGAGAGGCCCTGTAGCCTAGGAGCAGAAGAGTTCAGAAGGTCTACACCTGAGAGATCCGAGTTGTGGTTGGAGAAGATAGTCCGCATCTTAGCTCAGATGGGTTGTGTGGGAGCTTGCAAGTTGGGCTGTGTGATTGCGTTGCTTCAGGTGATGCCTACACCTGGTGGGTAACCATTACTACTGGGTTCCTGAGGCTGAGATTGGTTGGGATTTCTTTGAGTCTGCTTTCCGGAAGAGGTAGTTGGGGCTGAGATATCTTGATGAGAAGAAACGAGAGTTCATGGCTCTTGTTTAGGGAGATGCTTCAGTGACTGACTACGAGATCCGTTTTGTTCGTTTGAGTCAGTATGCTCCAGAGTTGGTTCCTACTGAGAGGGACCATTGTAACCGTTTCAGATATGGGCTTCATGAGGAAGTTAAGAGGTACACCTTAGCTTCAGATTATTCAGATTTTGATGTCTTGGTTGCTAGGGCCAAGGACATTGAACATAGCTTGGGTCTGACCAAGCGTTCAGGAGGATCTAGTTCTGGAAAGAGACATAACAACTTTGACCGTGGTGATGCCAAGAGGCATCGGGGTGGCGGACAGCAGTTTGACCATAGGCGTGACGGTGCCCACCATGGTAGAGGCCGAGTGTACACGTTGTGGGAGACAGCATTCTGGAGAGTGTTGGGGTAACTTTCATGCTTGTTGGAACTGTGGTTCGAGGGACCACTTTAGGAGGGAGTGCCCGTATCAGGCGACACAAGCACCGAATCTTGCTCAGGCTCCTGCGAGGGCCATTGATTATCAGAGAGGCCGTGGGCGTGGTCATGGCTACTTCCAGCCTAGGGCTGATGCACCTAGGATAGAGGCTCAGAGGAACCTTGCTCATGTTGTGGTTGTACAGCCAGAGGCCGGTGGACCAGCTAGAGTCTACGCTCAGAGAGAGGCCGGGAATGACACGAATGCGATAGCAGGTAATTTTGAGTTACAGTCTATGTCTTTGCTTTCCTTAGTTGATTCGGGTTCTACGCATTCCTACATTTTGAGTGAGCGTGCAAAGAAGTTAGACATACCTGTTGAGATCTTAGATGTAGGTATGCGTGTGACTAGTTCCTTTGGTGAGACAGTTGTAGTTAGACGGATGTATAGGAGGTGTCCGCTAAAGATTCAGGGTCATGTGTTTTCTGTTGATTTGATGGAGCTTCCGTTCTATGGTTTTGATATTATTTTGGGTATGGACTGGTTGGTTGAGCATAGAGCTAGTGTAGACTTTGAGACGAAGATAATTTCTTTGAAGCTTTCTGATGACTACGAGGTAGTAGTAGTAGGCGAGAACATTAAGTTCTTGTCGAATGTTGTGTCAGCTTTAGAGGCTCATAGGTTGATGGATTCCGGTCGTGGGGCTTACTTAGCGTATGTGATGAATCTAAATATGAGTGAGGTCAGACCGAAAGATATCAGGACAGTTTGTGATTTTCCGGATGTGTTTCTAGAAGAGTTACCGGGTTTGCCTCCTAACAGAGATGTAGAGTTTGTGATTGAGACTATTTCAGGGTCTACTCCAGTTTCTATAGCTCCGTATCGTATGGCTCCGAAAGAGTTGAAAGAATTAAAGAACCATCTTCAAGAGTTGTTAGACCGTGGTTTTATTAGGCCTAGTAGTTCGCATTGGGTTGCTCCTGTGTTGTTTGTAAAGAAGAAAGATGGCAGCATGCGAATGTGTATTGACTACAGGCAGTTGAACCAGTTGATAGTAGAGAACAAGTATCTGTTGCCTCGTATAGATGATCTATTTGATCATTTGAGGGGTGCTTCAGTGTTCTCGAAGATAGATTTGAGATCAGGGTACTATCAGTTGAAGGTAAAAGAATGTGATGTTCCGAAGACAGCCTTTAGGACTAGATATGGTCAATATGAGTTCCTTGTGATGCCATTTGGGCTCACGAATGCACCAGCAGCATTCATGGATATGATGAACAGAGTTTTCAGAGACTATCTAGACCGATTTGTAGTTGTTTTCATAGATGACATCCTTGTGTACTCGAGATTAGAAGAAGAGCATGATGAGCACTTGAGACTTGTTCTGCAGAGATTGATGAGTAACAGTTGTATGCGAAGTTGAGCAAATGTGAGTTCTGGATTCGAGAAGTTGTGTTTCTTGGCCATGTTGTTTCAGCCGAAGGTATCCGTGTTGATCCGACGAAGATTGAGGCTATTGTTGAGTAGAAACAACCTAAGTCAGTGACTGAGATTAGGAGTTTCCTAGGATTAGCTGGTTACTATAGGAGATTCGTTGATGGTTTCTCTAGAGTATCTACTCCGTTGACTAAATTGTTGCAAAAAGGAGTGAAGTTCGAGTGGTCAAATGCGAGACATAAGTCTTTTGAGAAATTGAAAGAGGCTTTGACGAATGCTCCAGTGTTAGTACAACCAATTTCAGGTAAAGAATTTGTGATCTATAGTGATGCTTCCTACATAGGTTTAGGTTGTATTTTGATGCAAGAGAGAAGAGTTGTTGCCTATGCTTCGAGACAGTTGAAGGTACATGAGAAGAACTACCTGAAACTGGTTAAGGGCTTTAGTGTTTCGGAACGGCCTTCGTATCGTTGACCACGAGAAGTTGACCGTTGAGGGCGTTTCGATACGGGCCACCCCTGTTTCGAAACGGTCTCATCGGGTTGACTTTGGCCAGTTGACCTAGTTAAGGCGTATCGAAACACCCTATGGGCGTTCCGATACGGCCTGCTATTTAAGATTAAAATAGGCTGTTTTATTTGGGTTGTTGGTTGTTTACCTCATTGTCTCTTCCGCTGTTGCTTTCCTCACATATGATTTAATATCACATCTAGAAAAGATAATATAAATGAAAAAGTTTTTCTTGGGTCGGTAACCGAAGTGGAGCCTTAACGGGTTTCGTCTCGGTTATCCCCGTGTAGCCCACTCGGATCGGTCAAGCGTCCGGACCGGGACGAAGAGGTTACATAAATTATGGTATTATTAAGGTAATATTCCATATTAAATTTTGACTTTTAATATGGTATGGTTTATGTCATAATTAAACTTTTTTATGACATTGTTAAGGTAATAATGAAATGTTCCTTAAACATTTTTGACATTAATATTAAATAATAAATATGACATTCAATATGAAAATATGGTAATTTTTTAACCTTATATGCCACCCCTTCTTGAAATCGAAATAAAAACTTTAAATACATATTTGCATGTATTGTTAAGATGAAGTTTTAAATTTTGTATTATTTTGGTAATATTATTATGATAGTGTTACCCTATAATGTGGACATTTTAAATATGGCATGTATATAAATTATACTTTGTCACATTTTTTGTCTTAATAGTGATTTTGTGTATTTTTGGAAATTATGTGGATTTTATTTCGTACTAACAATTTCTTTTGAGAAATTTTGTAGAGAGAATTATGATATCCAGGCGAAGTCGTGTTTTGTTTTGGAAATAAAAGATCTCGTAAATATTTCGTTTTGGGGATTTAATTCATGACGTTTTAACGGGTTTACTTAATCTTCCAAACAAGAAATGGAATTAAAATCAAAGGATTAATTTCTTTTGATTTCTGTTGGTTAAACAGAACTAAGTTGGATTGATATCTCTGTTGTTTAACAGAAGATATAATGGAAATAAACTACTAAATTAGAATCTTGTGTTGATTCTAATTTTAGAAAAGAAAATAAATCATTGAATTTATTTTCAAGAGAATCTTGTATGATTCTAACGTTGAAAGGAAAATAAATCATTGAATTTATTTCCATAAGAATCAAGTATGATTCAATTTTTTGTAAAAGGAAATAAATCATTAAATTTGTTTCTAAGCTAGAATCATGCGTTGATTCTAACTTGTTAAGAAAAAATAAATCATTGAATTTATTTCTGTAAGAATCAAATATGATTAAATTTGTGTAAAAGGAAATAAATCATTAAATTTATTTCTGTACTAGAATCATGCGTTAATTCTAACTTGTTAAGAAAAATAAATCATTGAATTTATTTACGTAAGAATCAAATATGATTCAATTTGTGTAAAAGGAAATAAATAATTAAATTTATTTATGTACTACAATCATGTGCTGATTCTAACTTGTTAAGGGAAATAAATCGTTGGATTTAATTTCGTGAAAATCTAGAATGATTCAACCTATAAATAAATTGGTGAATCTATTTTGGAAAGAGAAATAACTTAAAGTTATTATTTTTTAAATAATCAAGTATAATTATATTTTAGAAATAAATTGGTGAATTTATTTTGAAAATAACATTGGTTACTAAATTCCGACTAAAGTCTCAAATCAAAGCATAGAAGAATTTGGTTCTCTATGTTAAAATTAAATTCTAAAAGCCTATTCTGATGCATGCTATGAACTGCACAGTGTTTAAAAATGGCTAAAGAATTGAGAGGGTCGTTGGACCATAAATAGAAGATTCCAAATTTTTGTGAATCAAAGGTAGTGGTTTTGATTGATCATCCATGCTTGGAATGATTTCAAGAATAGAACCCATAAACGGTGATTGAAAGAAAATTTAAAAATGCATGTCTATGATTGGTTCTTTGAGAGACTTGGTATTTAAGCGTGCCTAGTGCACCACCTCTCTTTCATAAGTTACCTACCTGGTGCATTGTTTGTTATTGTTCTTTCTATTAATATCGTGTGAACTTTTGTTTGGGGTTTAGTTTACTAAATCATTGTCGTTTAACAAAAGTTAGAAATTATGTTTCTGTATCTGGTTTTAGTCTTTGACTAAATTTCTGACGTTTAACAGATTCATAATGCTTGGTTTTGGATTGTGTCTACGTGACACAATGGAAAAATCAGTAAAATTTATTGGAAAGAATTTCATACATGGCAACAAAAGATGTTGCATAATTGACCATGATAAACCTGGTAAAATATTTGAAGGATGATCCTCATATTATTTACCTTATGGCCGAATACTATAGTCTATAGTCCGAATACTTGTTCCCATGTTATGGCAATTGAAGCATTTTTTTTCATGAAATTTTACTTCTTGAACACACCGTCTAATTTACGATTTGAAGTCATGAAAAAATGCTTCAATTGCCATAAGATGAGAACAAGTATTCGGACTATAGACTTCCAAACGAGGGCAATGTTATTGCCATAACAATTGATATGGCAACATATTGGTTGAAGGAATATGTTTATTACCTTCATTGATGATAGCACAAAAATAATGTAAAGATGAAGCTATAATGAAAATTGTTCTCTATGAGCATGATGTTGAATCCCAAACTTAATTAAAGGTTTAAGATGGAGAGGAGCTCTATATGAGTAATGTTGGTACTATAATGTGCCTAACATGTGGGGGGAATTGTTCTATAAGCTAATTACCTTTTAAACAAGATTCCCCATAATTAAAGAGGCTAGACACCATATAAGTTATGGAAGGTAATTAAACCTTCCTACAACTACTTGAAAATGTGGGGGGTGTCTTG
Source organism: Hibiscus trionum (assembly GCA_030270665.1). Classification (NCBI taxonomy): domain Eukaryota; kingdom Viridiplantae; phylum Streptophyta; class Magnoliopsida; order Malvales; family Malvaceae; genus Hibiscus; species Hibiscus trionum. Next base: position 62,304,965 of record BSYR01000017.1, read on the forward strand.
CAAAGGTAATGACCTCATTACTAAAGCAACTGAGAATATATCCCTAAAAATGATGGATTGTATTTTCATTGGCTATGTAGAACATAACAATGTATATTGATTTTTTGTGTATGAATCGAAGAACCCTGAGATTCACAAGCATACGATAATGGAAGCAAAGGATGCATTTTCTTTGAAAATGAATTCCCTTGTAAAGCTAGGGAAGTTGGTCAATATTCAATGAAACTGTAACACCCAGGTTTGGGGGTCGGGTGAAATTAAAATATTAAAATATTATTTTGGGCCTCGTATTTTCAAAACAAATAAATTTATGTTGGGCTTGTTTTAAATTAAAACCCAAATAGCCATGGATTTCCTACTCTTGTGAATATTCCATTTCATTAAGGGTAAATGAGTCTTTTGGCTTTAAAAGTAAAACAAAACAATTAAAACACCCATTTCATCATCTTCTCCCCCTCCTCTTCAAAAATCTAACGACAACTTCTCCTTCCATGGGAGTTTACTATTCCATCATCCTCCTCCTTCATTCTTGGTGATTTTTGAAAGGTAAACATGTTTTTGAGTTGTCCTCATCTTCCCCTTCATGTCTATACCTTCAGTTTTCATTAAAACCCATCGTATTACATTTTGAAGTTTTGGGGTTTTGAATTAAAAATGATAACTTTGATAGCTTTTAGTTAAGCTTTTGATTTGTTGTTGCTAGATAAGTTATTTACTATCCAAAAGGTCCAACATACCTAATTTTTACAAGGTTTTATAATGATTTTCGGATATGGGTTTATTGGGGGTTTTAGAGGGGTTTAAAGTTAAGTTTTGGGGTTGTTTAGTATTGGGAATTGATGGCTGGTGGTTGTATGATGTTTAGGGGTTATTTTGGAAGCTATTAGGTGTGTTAAAAGTGTTGGAAACATTGGTTCTTTGCTGAGTTTGTGGGCTGCTCGAAAATGGTGTTTTGAGAGTGTTTTTGGGTCGAATATATGCTTGATTGGTGCTCTGAGTTTACAACAGTGGTTTGTGTTTGTTTTGGTGAATAATAGAGTGTTTTTGATTGTTTAGAAACAAGGAACTTTTTTGGTGAAGCCTCGCATTCGAATCTGGAACCGTTGGGAGCTTGATCGGGTGTTTTCTTGTGTTTGGAAAGTCCGGTGAGTGGTTCTTTGGTTTTAAATTGGTTCTCAAATGTTGGTTCGAGCATGTGGACCTAGGTCGGGCTTGGTAAACCCACCTAGAGTTGGGATTAGATTGGTAGTCTAATCTCAAGCTTTAGTTAGAGACCTTTGGTTGAACTTTGAATGTTGTGTTTATGCCTCACATTTAATTGTGATTAATGTTGCTATGCACATTGTGGCTATGTGTGTTATTGAGGCATGATGATTTGTTTATGCATGTGATATGTATGTGGTTGATGTAATGTGAGTACATGATTATAAATCATGGTGGCTACGTGCTAGGCACGGGAAATGGTAAGAAATTGTGTTATGAAAGATTGTAAAATGAGTTAGTATTGGCACTAGTATGCTTGGGTACAAATGATCGATCATTTGGATGTTTAGTGTGCACACGAGAGTCGAAATGCGTGCGTGGTCTTGGTGATGGTAGTCATCAAGATGGAGTACGGGTACGCCCAGAAATCTTCTTTTATATGTTAGTAGGTGATGAGTGGAATCCCATCGACGGGGCGTGAGAATGAGTGGAATCCCCTCCGCGTGAAACGATGATGAGTGTAATCCCATCGTAAGGTAAAGGTTGAGTGTTGGATGTGAGTTCCAACGGTTGTTATCAGCGTATTCGGGTCATAGCTAGGTGCCAATACATATTGTTAAATGTGTTTCTATATGATTGTGTTTATGGACATGTTGAGCATGGCATGATATTTGGTATTATGTTCATGCATCATTTATATTTGACTCTTGTGGCTTCGAAGGTAAGAAAACATGCATTCTTCATTGGTTGTGCTGCTCGTGCTTGGACCCTGCATTGTCGAGGTTTGTTTTATGAGCTTACCCTCACTAAGCTTTATGCTTACGCTCTCTTTTGTTCGACAATGCAGATCCTTAGTTCGTGGGTTGTTTGTGCAAGGAGAATGCCTCCAAGTGTGTTATTTGTGATTTTGCTATCATCAAGTATGAACTTTTAAGTAATTGATGTAATAGTTAAGCAATGGGGATTTGTGTAGATATTTTGTGTTAGGAGCTTGTTTAGACTCCTTTGGTATGTTGACGTTTTGTTATGGCTTGCTTATGCCTTGTGTGTTGGCCTTGTGCCCTATCATGAATGCTTTTGTGTTTTGTTCTAAGGCATGAAAACCTTGAATGCTATGTATGTCTTTTTATGGTGAATGCATGATCCTTTTAAATGTATGACCCTTTTCATGTATGTTGTGTGTTGAACGTGCTTGTACTAGGGTGTATGCCTCTAGAGTTGTGTTTGCATGTTGTGTCTTGCTTCTTGAAGTCGTTGGGGTCGTTTGGGATCGTTTAGAGATGTTTAAAACTGGTTTTGGAAACTCACAGACTGCAGGCGTTTCGGAACAGGTAAGGCTGTTTCGGAACGGGTGTGGCTCCAGGGACACCCGTATCGGAACGCATTCCGGAACGTCTAGGCGAAATGGACCTCTATTCTGATACGAGTTTCGAAACGTTTTGGCTACTGTGAACCCCTGTTCTGATACGAGTTTCGAAACGTTTTGGCTACTGTGATTGCATGTTTCGGAACGTGTTTCGAAACGTCTAGGAAAAATGGACCTCTGTTCCGAAACGAGGTGGATGCGTTTCAGTACGGATGGTCTGGCTTTTTAAATTGGGGCCCGTGTATCGAAACGGGGAAGCTTCTTTCGAAACACAGGCCTGAAAATGGGGCTTTTGACATCTCTAAAGGTTCTCATGTGTTGAGCTTAGGCCCTGTTTGATGTTAGTCTTCTTGTGAGTCTTGTTTTCCGCTGTCGCTTCTCACATAGGTCTAATGGAATGCATCTAGACAAGATAATAAATGAAAAAGTTTTCTCGGGTTGTTAGCCAAAGTGGAGCCTTAATGAGTTTCGCCTCGGTTATCCCCGTGTGACCCACTCGGACTGGTCGGCCGCCCGGACCGGGACGAGGGAGTTACACTTGTTGGTATCAGAGCCTGAGGTTTCCGAGACCTTGGGTAGGTAAGTGAGGTAAGTTAAATTCTTGTATTGCAATTGCACGGTGTTTGCTTGCATGTAAGCATGTTTGCTTATTTATCAAGAATGCTTGATGTTTGCTTAATTGATCGTTGGTGTGTGTTGTTTGAAGCATGTTGAGTAGAGTCTCATTGCTTCTATTACATTGGAAAAAGGATTTTTAAGCGAGGGAAATATACTTGAGCCACTTGGACCCTTGCCCTTGTTAAACCTATATTGTATGTTGTTGTTGTTGTGGTTGTAGTTGTTATCTGTGAGCGGTTATGTCGATGCCTAGAGGTAGACCGAGGTTGGTTCGCCAGGAACCCCGTGTTGCGGCTCCTGTTAATGAGCCAGTGGTTGGAGTAGAGGCCCATGTGGAAGATCCTGCTGTTGGAGTCGGAGCTCCTCCACCACCACCTCCTCAGCCTGAAGTGGAAAGCGAGGCTGGAGTTGAGGGAGCGGGACCTCAAGTTGGCCAGGGTGTCCAAGGTCCTGCAGGGATAGACATGGCTCCGCTAGTTCAAGCTATAGCGGGAGCGTTTCAGGCTGCAGTTGCCGGAGCTCAGGCTGCAGCACAGCCGAGAGGAGATGATGCTAGCTTACCTTTAGAGAGGCTATGTAGCCTCGGAGCGGATGAGTTCAGGGGATCTACGCCTGAGAGATCAGAGTTGTGGCTAAAGAAGACAGTTCATATTCTAGCTCAGATGGGATGTGTTTGGGCTTGTAAGTTGGGTTGTGTAGTTTCGTTGCTTTAGGGTGATGCCTACACCTGGTGGGTCACCATTACTTCCGGCATGCCTGAGGCCGAGATCAGTTGGAATTTCTTTGAGACCGCTTTCAGAAAGAGGTATTTGGGCCCGAGATATTTAGATGAGAAGAAGCGGGAGTTCATGGCTCTTGTTCAGAGAGACACATCAGTGACAGATTATGAGATCCGTTTTGTCCGACTGAGTCAGTATGCTCCGGAGTTGGTTCCTACTGAGAGGGACCGTTGTGATCGGTTCAGGTATGAACTTCATGAGGAAGTCAAGAGGTACACCTTGCTACTGATTATTCTGATTTTGATGTCTTGGTCGCTAGAGCCAAGGACATCGAGCATAGCTTGGGGCTGACCAAGCGTTCGGGAGGATCCAGTTCAGGGAAGAGGCACAACAACTTTGATCGTGGTGATGCCAAGAGGCATCGGGGCAATGGACAACAGTTTGATCATAGGCATGGCGGTGGCCACCAGGGTAGAGGCCACCAGGGCCAGAGAGCTGGAGGGCGTTTGCCCGAGTGTGCCCAATGTGGGAGACATCATTCAGGAGAGTGTTGGGGAAACTATCATGCTTGCTGGAACTGTGGATCGAGAGACCACTTCAGGAGAGAGTGTCCGCATCAGGCGGCACAGGCACCGATTCAGGCACAGGCTCCTGCGAGAGCTATCGACTACCAGAGAGGCCGTGGGCGCGGTCGTGGTTACTTCCAGCCGAGGGCTGATGCACCTAGGATAGAGGCACCGAGGAATCTTGCTCATGTAATGGCAGTTCAGCCAAAGGTCGGTAGACCAGCTAGAGTCTACGCACAGAGAGAGGCAGAAAATGACACAGATATGATAGCAGGTAATTTTGAGTTACATTCCATGTCTTTTCTTTCCTTAGTTGACTCGGGTTCCACTCATTCTTATATTTTGAGTGAGCATGCAAAGAAGTTAGACATACCTATTGAGATTTTAGACGTAGGGATGCATGTGACTAGTTCCTTTGGTGAGACAGTTTTAGTTAGACGAATGTATAGAAGGTGTCCGTTGAAGATTCAGGGTCATGTGTTTCCTGTTGATATGATGGAGCTTCCATTCTACAGTTTTGATATCTTTTTGGGTATGGATTGGTTGGTTGAGCACAGAGCTAATGTAGATTTTGAGACAAAGAGAATTTCGTTGAAGCTTTTTGATGACTACAAGGTAGTGGTAGTAGGCAAGAACATTAAGTTCTTGTCGAACGTTGTATCGGCTTTAGAGGCTCATAGGTTGATGGACTCCGATTGTGGGGCTTATTTAGCGTATGTGATGAATCCGAATAGAAGTGAGGTTAGACCGAAAGATATCAGGACAGTTTGTGATTATCCGGATGTGTTCCAGAAGAGTTATCGGGTTTGCCTCCTGACAAAGATGTAGAGTTTGTGATTGAGACTATTTTAGGGTCTACTTCAGTTTCTATTGCTCCGTATCGTATGGCTTCGAAAGAGTTGAAAAGTCAGCTTCAGGAGTTGTTAGATCGAGGTTTTATTAGGCCTAGTAGTTCACCTTGGGGTTCTCCCGTGTTGTCTGTGAAGAAGAAGGATGGCAGTATGAGAATGTGTATTGACCATAGGCAGTTGAACTAGTTGACAGTAAAGAACAAGTATCTGTTGTCTCGTATAGATGACCTGTTTGATCAGTTGAGGGGTGCCTCAGTGTTTTTAAAGATAGATTTGAGATCAGGGTACTATCAGTTGAAGGTAAAAGAATGTGATGTACCGAAGACAACTTTTAGGATTAGATACGGTCATTATGAGTTCCTTGTGATGTCATTTGGGCTCACGAATGCACCAGCAGCTTTCATGGACATGATGAACAGAGTTTTCTGAGACTATCTAGACCAATTTGTAGTTCTTTTCATAGACGCCATCCTTGTGTACTCGAGATCAGAAGAAGAGCATGATGAGCACTTGAGACTCGTTTTGCAGAGATTGATGAGTAATCAGTTGTATGCTAAACTGAGTAAATGTGAGTTCTGGATTAGAGAGGTTGTGTTTCTTGGCCATGTTGTATCAGCTGAAGGTATCCGTGTTGATCCAATGAAGATTGAAGCTATTGTTGAATGGAAACAACCTAAGTCAATGATAGAGATTAGGAGTTTCCTAGGATTAGTTGGTTACTATAGGAGGTTCGTTGATGGTTTCTCTAGGGTAGCTGCTCCGTTGACTAAATTGTTACAAAAAGGAGTGAAGTTTGAGTGGTTAGATGCGAGATAAAAGGCATTTGAGAAATTGAAAGAAGCTTTGACGAATGCTCCAGTGTTAGTACAGCCAGTTTCAGGGAAAGAGTTCGTGATCTATAGCGATGCTTCCTACGTAGGTTTAGGTTTTGTTCTGATGCAAGAAAAGATAGTTGGTGCTTATGCTTCGAGACAGTTGAAGGTGCACGAGAAGAACTATCCTGCGCACGATATTGAGTTAGCAGCAGTTGTGTTTGCGTTGAAGATTTGGCGTCACTACTTGTATAGTGAGAAGTGCACGGTTTACACTGATCATAAAAGCTTAAAGTATCTGATGACTCAGAGAGAGCTGAACTTGAGACAGAGAAGATGGCTTGAACTGTTGAAAGACTATGATTTGACTATTGAGTACCATCCGGGTAAGGCAAATGTAGTGGCTGATGCGTTGAGCAGAAAAGTTGCAGTTGAGTTGCGAGCTATGTTTGCTAGGCTGAGTGTATCAGCGGATGGTGGTTTGATTACAGAGTTGCAAGTGAAACCTTCGTTGATTCAGATGATCAGAGAGAAACAGTTGCAAGATGTATCTTTAATTTCGCATGTTCAGGACATCGCAGAAGGTAGACCGACAGAGTACAGTTTCAGTGATGAGAATGTGTTGTGTTTCAGAGACAGAGTTGTAGTACCTGAAGATTTTGAGTTGAGACGTATGATTCTGAGCGAATCACATTCGAGTCCTTTTTCTATGCATCCGGACAATACTAAGATGTACCGAGATCTGAAGAGTGATTATTTCTGGGTTGGTTTGAAGAATAATGTAGCCGAGTATGTAAGTCGTTGCATGGTTTGTTAGAGAGTAAAGGCAGAACATCATGTTCCTTCAGGTTTGTTACAGCCTTTGAAAATTCCGGAATGGAAGTGAGAGAGAATTACCATGGATTTTGTGTCAGGGTTGCTGTTGTCTTATTCGAAGAAGAATTCTGTCTGGGTGATAGTTGATAGATTCACTAAGTGTGCCCATTTCTTAGCAGTGAACACCACAGATTCTTTAAACAAGTTGGTGAATTTGTACATCCGCGAGATTGTGAGATTACATGGAGTTCCGAAGTCTATTGTATCAGACAGAGATCCGAGATTCACATCGAGGTTCTGGAGTTGTTTGCATAGTGCCCTAAGTAGTCGTTTGCATTTCAGTACTTCTTATCATCCGCAATCAGATGGTCAGTCAGAGCAAGTGATACAGGTATTAGAGGATATGCTCTGTTGTTGTGTGATTGACTTCCAGGGTTCTTGGGAGAAGCATTTACCCTTAGTTGAGTTTGCTTACAACAACAGTTACCAGGCTAGTATACAGATGACTCCTTATGAGGCATTGTATGGTAGGCAATGTAGGACTCTAATATGTTGGGCCGAAACGGGTCAGAAATTGTTAACTATGTCAGATCTGCTTAAGGGGACTACTGATAAAGTGAAGTTGATTTGTGACCGTTTGAAAGCAGCTTCCGATCGTCAGAAATCTTACGCAGATTTAAAGAGAAAAGAGGTTGAGTTTTCAGTGGGTGAGAAAGTGTTTCTGAAAGTATCTTTGTGGAAGAAGGTAATGCGTTTTGGCCGGAAAGGCAAGTGTAGTCCAAGGTTTATCGGTCAGTGTGAGATAGTTGAGCGGATTGAGCCAGTAGCTTACCGTTTGAGATTGCCTTCAGAGTTAGAGAAGATCCACGATGTTTTTCATGTGTTGATGCTTAGGATATATAAATCAGATTCGTCTCATGTTATGCTCGTTGAGGAGATAGAGCTGAATCCGGATTTGTCTTACAATGAAGAACCGGCTGAGATATTTGCTTCTGATCGCAAGGTGTTGCGTGGTAAGACCATAGAGTTGGTCAAGGTGTTGTGGAGACATAGGAGTGTGGAAGAGGCCACGTGGGAGAGGAAAGCAGATATGCTTGAGCAGTTTCCGTACTTGTTTCCGTCAGGTAATTTCGGGGACAAAATTCCTTAAGTGGGGGAGAGTTGTAACACCCGGGTTTGGGGGTCGGGTGAAATTAAAATATTATTTTGGGCCTCGTATTTTCAAAACAAATAAATTTATATTGGACTTGTTTTAAATTAAAACCCAAATAGCCATGGATTTCCTACTCTTGTGAATATTCTATTTCATTAAGGGTAAATGAGTCTTTTGGCTTTAAAAGTAAAACAAAACAATTAAAACACCCATTTCATCATCTTCTCCCCCCTCCTCTTCAAAAATCTAACGACAACTTCTCCTTCCATGGAGTTTACTATTCCATCATCCTCCTTCTTCATTCTTGGTGATTTTTGAAAGGTAAACATGTTTTTGAGTTGTCCTCATCTTCCCCTTCATGTCTATACATTTAGTTTTCATTAAAACCCATCGTATTACATTTTGAAGTTTTAGGGTTTTGAATTAAAAATGTTAACTTTGATAGCTTTTAGCTAAGTTTTGATTTGTTGTTGTTAGATAAGTTATTTACTATCCAAAAGGTCCAACATACCTAATTTTTACAAGGTTTTATAATGATTTTCGGATATGGGTTTATTGGGGGTTTTAGAGGGGTTTAAAGTTGAGTTTTGGGGCTGTTTAGTATTGGGAATTGATGGCTCGTGTATCAAGGATAACCTCCATAAGTATGATACTTACAATTGTCGCTTTGCGAAATCTAGACGTACATCGAGTAGATGTAAAAAAAGCTTTTCTAAATGGAGATCTTGATGAAGAAATATACATGGAACAACTTGAAGGTTATGTAGTTTCAAGTCAAGAGAGAAAAGTATGTAGATTGGTGAAGTCTTTGTATAGACTTAAACAAGCACCAAAGTAAAGACATGAGAAGTTCGATAATGTCATGATGACAAACGACTTCAAGATAAATGAGTGTGACAAATGTGTATATATCAAAACTACTAACATTGGATATATTATTCTATGTTTGTATGTTAATAACATATTCATTGTTGGAAGCAACAATAAAATGGTAAACGTACCAAAGACTTGTCAAATTCAAGATTGACATGAAAAATATGAGATTAACATATTTGATTTTGGGCATCCAAATCAAACGGTCACTTGAAAGTCTCATATTGACGTAGTCACACTAAGAGGGCAAGAGAAGTTTGGCAATGATGTTTTCGGCATAGCTAGAACTCCAATAAATACATGCCAATTTTTGTCCAAGAACAAAGACCAAAGTGTTGACCAAGTAGATTCAATAGACCATATATTGTTTCTACTGTGAGCAGTTCAAGTAGATTCACAAGCAATTCAAGTGAAAATTACTGGAAAGCAATTGTGAGGGTATTGAGATATCTTAGATATACTCAAGATTATGAATTGCATTATTTCAGAGATCCTACTATTTAGAAGTATATTCCAATGCGATTGGATATCTGATATTCAAGATATCAAAGACACAAGTGGACATGTCTTCACTTTGGGAGGAGAAACCGTGTCATGAAAATCCTTAAGAAAATGGTTATAATCAAATCCATAATAGAATTTGAGTTGTAGTTCTAGACAAGTCTAGAAAAGAAGTCGAATGGCTTCATAAATTTCTTGAAGGATATTCCTGAACGACCAAAGCCAATGCCCACAATTGGTAGAGCGCAGAGCTTTGTGTATAATGGGTAATTCGAGACATATGCGTCGTTAACATAATATCGTTAGACAACTGATCTCAAATGAAATTATCTCTATTGATTTTTTGAAATCAAAGGATAACGTTGCGGATCCACTAACCAAAGGGTTAAGTCGAGATCAAGTTAAAAAAACGAAAGGATTGAGACTAAAGCCCATGTAAATTTAAGGTGCTATGTGAAGGAAAACCCTACCTAGTTGACTGAAGATCCCAAGATCTAGGTTCAAAGGGACAACCTAATTGCATAGACATGTGCGGTCACTGTAGGGGCTCTTATCCCCAAGTCCATTCCTATGATGTAAACAGTGATCAAAGTGGTTTAGGCTAAACAATGCTTTTAATGACCATTGTGTGCTTTTGCGAGTCAAGCAACATAAGTCACCTATGTGAAAGTGAAGTGGGGCCGCTTCAATGAGACTATTGGGCATAGTTATTTCAAACACCTGCAGAACCAGGCGATGTCCACGGCCATATGGACATACCCATGAGAACTAATACTCTTGTTAGAGAGGTAGTTGTGTGAAGTATATCATCATTTACACAAACGACAGAACAGTTCAAGGACATTACGTCTACTGGTCAGCTAGTAAAGTAAATATACTTTCACAAGGGAAGGTTCAATGGTGGATACCTACCTATCCTATGCAGCTATCTATCGTAGAATCTATCACCATATCGAGTTAAAATGTTTTTGATTAAATCAATTTCATTCATGTGGGGGATTGTTGGAAAATTTTGATAATTTTAGAGCTTTGAATAAGAAATTGATTCAAATGTTGTTGAGGAAAATGTGGAACCAATTGTTGGTTCGTAAATGTGCAGACGTGCACGACGTGGGTAACGCAAATGTCTGAACCGGTCTGGTCCTTCGTGGGCTTGCAGATATTTTAACCCAAATTTGAAATGAATTTTCCTCAAATAAAAGCATAAATTTGCCAAATTTTATCTTGGAATTAAAAGGGTAAATATTGGAAGTTACCTTTAATTCAGATAATAATTTTGGAAATTGCTTTATATGAGAATCAATTGATTCTCAATATTAAATGCTCCATTAGGTCAAAATCCCCACTTATACCCTCATGACAATCCTATAAATAGGGAGTAAAGCTTCTAGGTTTATAACAAACAAAAACCATCGAAATTTTTTATTGTTTTACTATGTGGATTTTACAAGTGGTTTTCGGTGATAGGCGAAGGCAAGGGTCGGTTCGTGATCTCCATAGTAGTGCAACTGTGGCTGATCTTATGTTGTTGTATCCTGGGAGACAGACGACCAATGAACTCGAGCACCATAGGAGTGGCCGAAAATTTGTCTTAAGGAAACTGCGTTCGTGCAGGCCTCAACACGTTTCTTTTGGTTCCAAATCGGTTTGATTTATATATTGTTGTATTGTTCTTAATTTTGTACTATTCGTTTAAATAATATTATTTTATCTTATTATTTATTCTTGGATTAACGCTTATTTTCTAACAAGTACCACCTCCCACATCTAATCTCGATTGATTTTCTTACCGAAATCAGCAACTTTCCCCATTTTCTTCTTTGCGAGAGCAAAAATTCTCGAAAAAGTTGTTCTGAGAAATCTCACTTCAGCCTAATAATCTTCCCAAAAATCAATATTCTTGTTGTTGCCAATAATACATCTGATATTTTTCATGAACAAATCATCTACAGAGTGCAACGGCCTTGTAATGTTATTACAGACTCGGAAGGGCTTGAACCCGAGAGTATGTTTTGACACAAGGGATGAGTGGTCATATCTATATTTTTCCACAATCACCTTCCTCCATAGGTTGTCAGCTTCATTTCTGAATCTTCATACCCACTTGTTTAGCAGTGATCTGTTTTTCAGACACAAATTAAGAATACTCAGTCCACCCGCAGCCTTTGGTTTGCAACATGATCCCACTTGACCCAATGAATAGGCCTCTCCTTCGAGTCACCCCAAAGAAATTTGCAGTTATTTTATTCAGTGAAGAAGCCACACTCTTCGACATTTTAAACAAGGAGAGATAGTACACCGGCAGGATTGAGAGAACCAATTTGATCAAAGTTAGACGACCACCGAAAGATAACAATTTACCTTTCCAACCTTGCAAACATTTCTTGAACCTTATTTAGTCAATTCAGAAGATTTAGAATGTTATATTGAACAATCGAAACGATCGATAAATTTTTAATGTACAAATCTAATATGCACCTATAAAAGAATTGCCAAAAATTCAAATTTTAATTTAATTAATTTATATAATTTATAAATAAAGTTAGTCAAATATAAATGTTAAAACCTACCACTAGCTGATTATGTAAAATAAAATATATATTATCCACTTTGAAAATTTTGCCAAGAAGATCACAAATCCATTGAATATCAATCAAAGCCACTTGACAAAGAAAATTATGGGTCAATAGGAACCTAGACTTGTAGGTCAAGTATCCTAATTAAGACCAGTATAAATAGACCAAACTTTAGCCTAACCAACAATAATTACCTAACTATTTTATCACAATTTGATATCCAAATCAAGGTGTAATTTCAAGGGTCTGAACCATTTATAAATTTTCAATGCCAAAATCATCATTTTTTTCATGGAATTTAGAATTGGATAAACATTGGTGAGATAATTTTGATTTAGATTTGAGTCATTTGCAGAAATCTATATTATATATTAAATTTTTTATTTAGTGTTATGGATTAACTAGATACCAATTCGGTTGAAAAATGACTAGTTTTTTATTTTTATTTTTAAAGAATAATTAATTATTATAAGAATACTTTTTAACTTTTCATTATTTTATATAATCTTTAAATAAAAAACTAGAATCATTATCTGACGTTTCAACACAAAATTGGTGGATTTATGTACAAATAATTTCAACTACATCTATGATCAAATTTTAGATGAATGGATAATTAATATTAGGGTAAACTACACCAGTAGTCACTGAATTTTTAGGGCGCTTTCAATAAGGTCGCCGAACTTTTAAAACTTTCATTACAGTCACCCAACTTTTAATTCGCTTTCAATAAGGTCACTGCCGTCAACCACCGTTAAAAAAACTGACGTGGCATGTTAAATTTAAGGGTAAAATACACTTTTAGTCACTGAACTTTTAAGAGGCTTTCAATATGGTCACCGAACTTTTAAAACTTTCATTACTATCACTCAACTTTTAATTCGCTTTCATTACCGTAAAAAAAGCTGATGTGACATATTAAGTTTAAAAATAAACGTTTTCCCATCATATTTTCTCTCCCCTCTTATTTTCTTCCATCCAAACATGTCTTTCTTCCATATGAATCAAACTGTAATTTTTTTGGTGAAGGTCATTACTTCTCTAGTAACACATCAAGGAAAATATGAATGTATCTAGACATGCATGCGACATGTGTGAGAACAATAAAAATATTGAGAGACATCCGAGGATGGAATGCTAAAGAAATAATTAAAATTTTGCTCATAAAAATTCTCTTTATGCTTCAGGCCCGACCTTTACTGAGTCATGCACTGAGGAGTTCAAAGGAAAATATTAATGTATCTAACAGATAGACATGTTTGGATGGAAGAAAATAAGACGTGGAGATAAAATAGGGTGTGAAAACGTTTATTTTTAAACTTAACGTGTCACATCAAGTTTTTTAACGATAATGAAAGCAAATTAAAAGTTGAGTGGTGGTAATGAAAGTTTTAAAAGTTTGGTGACCATATTGAAAGCCTCTTAAAAGTTCAGTGACTAACAGTGTATTTTACCCTTAAATTTAACATGCCACGTCAGTTTTTTAACGGTGGTTGACGGCAGTGACCTTATTGAAAGTGAATTAAAAGTTGGGTGACTGTAATGAAAGTTTTAAAAGTTCGGTGACCTTATTGAAAGCGCCATAAAAGTTCGGTGACTACTGGTGTAGTTTACCCTTAATATTATTATAAAGATATCCTTAACTTTTTATATTTTTTAATTTTTATTTGAGATTTGAATATGAAGCATTGTGGTCAACAATCTCTATAGCAAGTGGTTAAAAGTTTTCAGTTGACACGTTTTCTTCCCCCTATGTTGTGGGTTCTAAATCTATTAAAAGTAAATTTAGCAAATGCTTTTTCAGGGTGGTGGCATTATGGTAGGGATGACAATTTGACTCATTCCCGTTCTAATCCGATAGGAGCGAGTTTTTTATATTAAAAAATTGTGTTCGAGTCGGGTCGGGCTATTGGAGAAATAAAGTCGGGTTTGGGTTTATGGTGAAAATTCCATGACCCGACTCGATATTTACATATATATTTATTATATTTTATATTTAGTATTTTTATTAATTTTTCGAGTCGGATTGGGTTTAGTTAGATTTTTTATTAAAATATCGGGGCTGGATCGAGGTCAAGTTATGTTTTTTATTATGTCAGGTTGAGATATAATATAATAGAATCAGGTCGGGGCGGATGTTTTTTAAATCCATATATGGTTTTGATGGTTTTTTAACGAATTACACGTGTTTCCCAACTATTCGTTCAATAGTTAAAAAATATTAGTTTCCTCGAATCAAATATAATCATAAAGATTCTAAAAGCTCTTTCATCAAACATTTAACACTATTACAATTTACATTCTTAATAAGTTAAACCCGAAACCTTGATAATGATATATTCAAACTTTTTAGTTTAATCATTTTGAATACGAATAAACTCTGCAAGTCGTTCAAGTCATATCTTCCACAATTATGTTCCTTTTAAGTAGTTCTAGTAATTCATAACAAGATCTTCGATTATCTTTTTCTGTATATAAAACTGAAGACGACATTAAAAGTGGTGTCCTTGAGTATTTGGACGAACAACAATAAACTCTGAACATAAATCATAAAACTGACATAAAATATACTAAAAAGTTAAAAGATTAGTCTAGAGATCCCTTGTACTATAATTGTACAAAATAAAATTAAATTTTAGAATCTTCTCATTACTATAAATTTAAAGCTTAACCGTTAAATAAGTGCTCAAACGATGCTTTTTTTTCCAGTTAAGTGCTCAAACTATTTTTCGGGCTATATAGGTGCCTAACGTTTCATTCCGTAACTCATTTAAGGTTTTAGCCGTGACGGACGTTAAATTTTTCCTTTTTTCAATCACAAGCCAACACGTGGCACTTATTTTCTTTTTATGAAATTAAACTCAAAATTAGGAAAATAAAATAAATTAATATTTACCCAAGATTATTACCAAGGGTTAAATCCCGTTAACTCATACTCTTCTTCATCAAAATCCCC
Organism: Hibiscus trionum; assembly: GCA_030270665.1. NCBI lineage: Eukaryota > Viridiplantae > Streptophyta > Magnoliopsida > Malvales > Malvaceae > Hibiscus > Hibiscus trionum. Next base: position 62,319,975 of record BSYR01000017.1, read on the forward strand.
CTTTTATTTAAACTCAAAGAGAAACCCTAATCTAATGGTCATTAGATAAATTTTCAATTTTTCTCTTGTTTTTTAATCGGTTTATCTATGTTGAAAGTCGATATTGTTGGTTTCTTCAATTAATTTCATCTGTTTGATCTTTTGTTTCTTCTTTTTTTATAACCTATGAAGTTTGATCTTTTCAATCTCCATATGAAATTGTTTTCATGTTTGCCGACTGTTGCGCCATAACTTGTTTATTTTAAGGTTTTTAGCATTTGATTGCTTACTTCATTTCTAATTCATACAAGCTTTCAATCTCCATATGAAGTCGGTTTATGTTTCTTGGTTCTCTTCAACTTGAGTAACTTCAGTCCACTTTCTCATTCTTCATCTCCATCTTCTTTTTTGAACTCAGGTTTGGTTTTCTTGCCAGCATTGATGTTAAACGTGAATTTCTGTTTCTTGCTTCTCTTCAACTTGGGTTTCAGTCCACGTTCTCATTCTCCATCTTCATCTCCATCTTTTTCTTTGAACGAACATATCATTTTCTTTCTACCATTGTTGTTGATCGTAAACTTCTATTTCAAACTCACATTTTTTTGCTTGTAAAGAGACTGACCATGATCACGGCTTCTCTGCAATTTCTCTTTCTCGATTTTGGCTATTTGAGTAAAACATTTAAAAGGATCCTAATCGGGATCAATATGCTCAAAATTACCAAGACTTAGTTTTGTCATTTTCTTTGCTATGTAATTGCAACCCAGAAAAATAAGTTTCGTTTCTTTTCTCTTGAAGAAGAGTATGGGTTAAAGAGATTTAACCCTGGGTAATAACCTTGAGTAAATGTTAATTTATTTTATTTTTTAATTTTAAATTTAATTTCAGAAAAAGAAAATAAGTGCAACGCGTTGGCTTGTAAATTAACGCCACGGCTAAAACCTTAAATGAGTTACGGAATGAAACGTTAGGCACCTATATGGCCCGAAAAATAGTTTGGGCACCTAACTGAAAAAAAGAGCATAGTTTGGACACTTATGTGACGGTTAAGCCTAAATTTAAAACCAAAATATCTACAGGTCTGATTCAAGCAGTAAACAACTTGATATTACTTAAGCAAGTGTCGAGAGCTTGTATAAAAAAATCTCGCTAAAAAATTCACCCACTAAAATCATGTATGACACGAGTCGGTCCAAATTAACCAAGACAAAACTTTAAAAAACCCGTTTAAAAAAAAACCAAAATAATCCTAGAGTTCAAATCTAACCTAAAGCTCAGTTGAAATGTAGTAAATTATAACCTATACATTGAATAAACAAATCATTGATTAGGACAGCTCCAAAAACCCATTTATCTTAACAAAAACAAAAAGGGATTTGAGTTGTTGGGATCACTACTTCCTCGTGCAAAACAGGCATCAATCATGCAACGTATCAGACTTTTCTTAAACCAAATCAAATGAATTTAGGACATTACGTCACCCTGCTCGCTTCCTTGTTCCAACTTTGTTCTTTGATTTAAATAAGAAATATTTTGTAAGAAAATGTTTAAAAAAAAAAGCAAGAGCCCTTGTTTTCAATGATTATAACTTGCGAGGAAATAACAGATAGAGACGTTACTAAAACAATGAGGTTGCTGAATTTAAACCCCATTATCACATGCAAGACTTTTAAGACATTACACAAAATACCAAGAAATATATCGAACATGCAAAAATACTAAATTATAACTCAAGAATTCTACAATCTTGGAGAAATGAAAGCATATAAAAAAGAAAGTATGAGAAATAAACAAGGCAGATGACGAAAACTGATTGTCTTATAATCCTACTTCTTTATGCTAAAGAAAAATAAACTTAGTCGAAGAGACTGAATCCCATGTCATCATCAGACTCCTCTTCTGGTTCGGGTTTCTTCTCCTCGGCAGCAGCGGCTGCAGGAGCAGCACCAGCATCAGAAGCAGCAGGGGCAGCGGCAACAGCAACAGCAAACTTGCTTGGATCCTGGATGCATGGAACACTTACTTTAGCTAACCACATTTATGGTAATCAAAATGAAAATATTAAGATATAAGTGTCAATTTCTTACAGCCAGGTACTCCTTCACTTTATCAGCTTGGGGGAAGGAATACTCCGTTGTGACTGCAATAGCCAACACGTTCTTGTAGGCATTGATGAACATGTGCGGTGCAGCAGAAAGGGTCGGGTATGAGATGGCGAGAGACAATGCCGTAACCATTGAGACACCAGTAGCAAATTTCTCAATCAGGTCATCCTCAGTAAGGTCCAGCACCTCAGGGCTAAAGACTGACCCGTTGTCGTAAACAGACAAGACAATAAGACCATACGAGAAAGGCCTGATTCCGAGCTTTGCAAGAAGAGCAGCCTCAGAAGAACCAACCTTGTCACCCTTCTTGATAAGCTCCACAGGAGTGATAATTTCAACAGTTCCCTTGTTAATCTTGGTCGGAATATTGAGCACCTAAAACACAACAAAAATATAAGAATTTTGCAAAGACTCAAATAAACAGCAACCAAAATCAGATAAAAACAAACATTACAACCAGAAAGCAACAGTACCTGGAAGAAAGATGTCTGGGAAGGGTCAAGACCAGTGTTGCCTGGTGGGACAACCACATCAATGGGAGCAACCAGACCAACACGAGCAGGAGCTCCAACCTGTTGTTAAGAAAACATATTATTAGAACATACACACATAAGCACTAGCATGAAACAACTACGAAATCAAATATAATCAAACTTCAAGACATCAACAACAGAATAAAAACAGTATCACTTAAATTTTGAATCATGCCAAAACAACACATATTGGTACCCGCTTTATCTATTCAATTAAGCATAAACATTCCACTAAGCAATATCAAGAAACAACTATTACATCAAATCAAAATCGACCAGTAAATAACATAAATTATACAAAAATAAAGCATTCCAATTTTCTATTAACAACAGAAACATAAATTAATGAAAAACAAAGTAAAAAAAACCCACCTTGTACTTGGCCACTTCTTCACTGACTTCCTTCAAGTCACCCTTAGTGAAGATCAAACCCACATTTCCCTGTTTCAAAAAAACCAAAAATTTGTTATTTTAATTAACTCGTCAAATGTTTAAACCCCAAATATATACATGAAAAATATTTGAACTTTAAAAATAACCTGAAGCAAAGGGATGAGATTAAGGAAAGCCTGGTTCCCGGTCTTCTCAGCATGCATTCTAACGGACCTTTTCATCATAGTGTTCTTACCCATTAGTACAATCGAGTCACCTCGGAGACCCCTTCGGATGTTCTGGAGCTGGTTCGAGCCCACGTTGTCGGCGGCGACGATTAGAATCTGGGTGTACTCGTCTAGAAGCTGGCATAGTTTCGCGTCATACGCGATTTTCTTGTCGGCCTTGGAGGATTTCACTACCATTTCGAGGGCCTAGACGATGCCGGATGCTCAGTCAAGGCGGACAGCTAGAACGGCGCCGTCTCTTTAACCTCTGCTTTTGGGATAGTGGGAAAACGTAGACTAGGGTTACAGTTGGATTATATAGTTGGAGAAGAAATGAAAGGGGAATTAGGGTTTTGGCGATTGTCTTTGATTGAACGGTTGAGATCTGTTCCGGGTATTTTTTATGGTGGGATTTAGTTTGGGTTTTGAGACTCAGACTTGGGCTTGGGCTTGGTTTTAAGCTTTTTGATTTAAATAAGGAAATGGTCTGCTGAACAAAGGCTTAAATGTCCATTTGGTCCCTAAAGTATACACAAAATATCAAACTGTCCTTTAAAGTATTTTTTGGGACGCTTTGCCTCCTGAACTAAAAATCGTAACCTCATATTTCCCTTGCAGAAAAAAAACTCTCACGGACCAATCAGAACGTGTCACGTGTCATTTAATTAACAAAAAAACCTAATTTAAATAAAATAGGTGAATTGCACATTAAGTATGCCAAAATTTATTTTTGTTCATTTTAATCCCTTATTTATTTGTTCATCTTCTTCCTTTGTTCTGAAGTTCACAAAATTTAACTCAAAAAATTCAAATTATGATTTTCTGTTTCTTTTTTATCGTCAAAAATATAATAGAATTGAAATTTATAAACAAAGCTAATAAAAGTACTGTAAAAAATAGAAACCGTGAAGATGGGGTCTAATCTACCGTATCTTAGTATCTGCAAAGTCTTCTTGCTCATAATCATATAAAACCCTCAAGAAAATAATTCGAAACGATTCTTTTTGTCTATTATTTTAAAGGTATTCTATTATATTTTTATTTTATATTAAATTTTTTGTGATTTTAATTCTTGTTTTGGAATCTGAGTATGTTCTTTCATTTTCCTGGTAACTTAAATTGGTTTTTCTGTTTTATTTTATAACTTTCTATTCAATTTTCTTGCATTTTCAATTAAAACAAATGGTGTGTTTTTATTGTTTGGATTTTGATGTAGGAGGTGAAAATATTGTGTTTTAGTGATAATTTTTGAGTGATTATATTTTTACGATAAAAAGGAAACAAAAGATTATAATTTGAACTTTTTGAGTTAAATTTGTTAAATAAGGGACTAAAATGAAAAAAAAGTGTCATACTTAATGTGCAATTCACCCATTTTATTTAAGTCGGGTTATTTTTTTGTTAATAAAATGACACGTAAATCGCTCTGATTGGCCCGTGAGAATTTTTTTAACGGAAGGAGCATATGAGGTCACGATTTTTAGTTTAGAGAACACAACGTCCCAAAAAATACTTTAGAGACATTTCGATATTTTGTGTATACTTCAGGGGCCAAATCGGCATTTAAGTTGTTGAACAAATTATGGTTTTGGCACCTCTAATATAGGGTTGGGAATCGGTTGGTTCGGGGATGATTTTGCATTCCTCATTTCGTCCCCAACATCTGCGAGTACAATTTTGGGTAATTCTCGTTACATGCTTCGGTGAATTTTTCGTCCCCATACCAATCAGATTCTCACGATTTTCGGAGAATCCCTATCCTCAAAAGCTAAACAAAATTTACTATTTTACTAACCAAAATATATGGTCGATTTCAATTTACAATTCATATACTCAATACACTTAAACATATGGTTGAAGGGAAACAAAGTTTTGTGTAAAATGAACGGCAGAAATAGAGAGGTAAAAAGATTATATAATTAACAAAAAATGGTAAATTACTAGAGAGGTCACCCAAACTTAATAAGATTTAAACAAAAGACACAAATATATTGATAATAAGATAAATAGGTATACATGTAAATGAGAGTTAATTTTATATATTTTGTAAAATATCAGAGATCTTTGTGGAAATTTTTGGGGGATCCGTATAGTTATATATACAGTTACGGTTCGGTTATCCATACAGTTCAAATATAACAATCCTCTTCCCCATCTCCATTTGAGCTTCGGTGATAAAATTTTTCTTGTCCCCGTCACGTAGGTGAAGGTTTTAGTTATTCCCCATTCCGTTAGTTCAAATTCTCACGATTTTCGAATATTTCCCACCCAATATCCACCCCTACTTTACTATGCTCATATTTAAAATATAATATTTATAATTTTGTCTCCATATATACTTTACTTTTATAAAATTGAAAAGTTAATTCAATTGATTTTTTTTAGTTTATGAATATTGAGAAGTCGGTGTTGGTAAACATATAGATTTGATTTGTTGATTTTTTTCTTATTTTTTAAATATAAATTATTAATTATTAAGTTATTAATTTAATGAAAATATTTAACGATGTTATCCAATTGAATTAATTTTTTAATTTTCAAAAAAGTATATAGAGAGACAAAATTATAGAAACTGTAATTTAAATTTGAACATAGTGGAGGGACTAAAATAAGAATTTGACCTGACTAATTAGCTGGCGAGCCATATTCATGAAGCTGACATGGCAACATATCATTGGACCACGTTAACAACAGAGGACCCGCTAAAACAACAACAAAAAACACCCAACGAATTCTTTCTGTTTTCTCTCAGGCAAACCTTTCTCTAATTCCTTCACAATTTCTTAATAAATTCTTCTCCGGCAGCCGACAACCAAAATTTCCCTTCGAGGCCGGCTTATACGGCACCGTTTTCCTCCATGGCCTCCCCCTACAGAGATCGGACGGCCGAGTTCCGATCACTATCCCAAACGCTTCAAAAGCTGGGAGGAGGGGTTTCAACCGTCGATAAGAATCATCTCCAAAACGAATACGTTTCTCAATCACCTCCTCCTCCAGTTACATCTTTCAGATCTGAGTTCAATAGAAAGGCTTCTCTAATCGGGTCGGGCATCCATGAAACCTCTCAAAAAATTGTTCGACTCGCCAAATGTATGCTTTTTCTTTCAATTGTTCTTTTAGCTTAAAACTTTGTTTAATGATTTGTTTTCGATTTCGTATTTGACCCATTTTAAATGTATAATAATCTAGATTTTATCTCTTGAGAATAGAAAGTTGATTGATTTAAGTTTTAGCTGTTTAAATTTTAAAAATTGAATACAAAGATAAAAAATTTATCTTGATTTTACATTTGGGGATTTTATTAATATTATTAGCAATGGGATTTTTGAGATATTGTTATTTTGTTTTTAATGTGATTGTTGCAGTGGCGAAAAGGTCATCGATGTTCAATGATCCGATTGTTGAAATACAGGAATTAACTGCTCTGATAAAGACAGATATTACCACCTTGAACATGGCACTTTCGGATTTGCAGACACTTCAAAACATGGAGATTGCTGATGGTAATTACTCCGAGGATCGGGTTGTTCATTCGACAACGGTTTTTGATGACTTGAAGAACAAGTTAATGGGTGCTACAAAGCATTTCCAAGATGTGTTAACCGCGAGAACCGAGGTTCATTTGTTTCTTTTGGCTATACTAGAATTGTAGTTTGTTTAATAGGTATTGGGAGTGAGAACTAACAAGTGTTATTTGTGGCTATCGCATTACTTATGTTGTTCTTTTGGTCTCTCTATATTGTGGTTGTGCAGAATATTAAAGCTCATGAGAATAGGAAACAGATATTTTCTAAAAGTACAGCAAGAGAGAACCCGTTTCAGCGCCCAACAAAATCTGTGACTGAGCCGCCTCCTTGGTCAAGTTCTTCAAATGCCCCCGAGAGTTCGCTGCCCTCAGGGTGAGTACTCTCATTTCTTGTGCTGCGTTTAGGAGATATTAATGAACATCGAAATAAAAAAGTACCATGGTTGGTATTACCTTGTCTTCATGTGTAGGTGGCCAAATCGCTTTCTGGCTATTTTTCGGGAATCTATAAGAAACATTATGTTCCGTGTGCTAGACTATTAGTGCACTGCAATTTAATCTATAAAATCGACTGTCTGTTGGTTAACATCTAGCATAGATGCTGCACTGACCACCTTAGATGTTATACTTCAACTCGAAAATATTGTGCTGTCGATAATTACTTACACCTAGTCACCTACCATTGGACTTTTAATTTATCAGGTGTTCCAGTTTTTGTCAATGCAAAACGATAGCTTCTACTCTTGCTGTTTGACTAATGTATATATTTTCCTTTTAACCAGACTGCCACCGAATGGAGTGCAAGCTGGAAGCCAACTAAGGTGTGTGTATTTGTTATGGTTCATTGATGTCTGAGGTTTATATTCTTCCCATTGTTCAAGTGTTCTACTTGTTGATCGTAGTACCGAACTAGATCCAGCGACGTCTTTATGTTATCTTATGAAATTTAGATGCATGTGCTTTTATCCTTTACCATGCATTCAGGTTGAAAATTTTCGTTATTTATGTGTATGTAGAAATGTATCAGACTCATTCCCTTGTAAAAATATATCCATGAGTTTCATTGTCGTTTCATTTCTGTTTCCCTATTTGTTATATTTTCCTCTATGATACCTATAGGCGGAGGCCGGCCGTGGATGGTTCACCTTCACACCACATGGAAATGTCCATGTTGCAGCAGGTCGTTCCCAGGCAAGAGGATTACTCTCAAGGTAGAGCAGTTGCTCTTCAAAATGTGGAATCTACAATTTCCGAACTTAGTGGGATCTTTACACATCTGGCCACAATGGTTGCACAACAAGGAGAACTAGCTATCAGGTCTGCTGTTTTTGGCTCTTTGCTCATATTTGTTTGCGTAATTTCTTTCCCGGTTTAGATGTGGCAAACTTACTACATTTCTCTTGGCATATAATCAGTTTGAAGCATTTGCTTTATAAATTTACGCGTCGCTAGTCTCTCAAGAATATGCCTAATTGATGTGACTTGTGAGCAGGATTGATGAGGACATGGATCAATCATTAGCTAACGTCGAAGGTGCTCGTAGTTCTCTGCTGAGGCATCTCAACCAAATATCATCAAATAGGTGGCTTTTAATCAAGATATTTGCTGCAATTATCTTTTTCCTGGTGATCTTCATCATCTTTGTGGCTTGAAGTGATGACTCGAGATTCCAATATATATACTTCTGATCACAGCATGGCGTTGAGATCAGTGTATGGCTTCTTCTGTCATATTCATTATGTATATTCAACTTGCTTTGCCATGATTTTCATATGGTCCTAGCTTGTAAAAAGTTGCAGGCTTCTAGCTGTATTGAAAGTAGCATAACTCCACCATACCTTATTGCTTGTAACCATGTTGAGAACCCGATTTGTTCATCAAGAGGTTGTGGTGATAGCCGCTGATGAATTTGATATCAGATAATATGATGATTATAATTCGAAATGATTAGTTTTCTTCTCTCGTCGTTCATGCTATTATTTTTGCTTCTATTGCTGGTACTTGTCCGTATCATATCCACCCATAGGTGATACGTAGACGTATACCTTTCAAAGAAGCCAAAACCTGTCGACCTTGAGCTAGAAGAGTTATTTCCCGAGTCTGTATCGTTATGTTCCCGTCTTTATGGCTGCATAGGAAGAGCCTTTTCTCTATGTCCAAAGATGTCAAAAGAAGAAAAATGGGAATTAAAGTAAAGAGAGTTGTGAACACAGAACATAGTCCGATTAGTTCACTTAAGCATCCTTAAGAAATGACATTAAGCAGGGTTAAGAGTCGAATCTCGATATCTACAATCTCGTATCATATTCACATGTTACGACCTCCTTTTAACCCCCCGAAACTGGAGAGTTACTAAGGATCAAACGAAATGTTGCCGGAAAGAAGGCCTCACCGGAACTTTATTGATCATCCCATGTCAAATTCGATTACGATTACAACTACACTGGTTGAAAATCTATAAGTTAACTGATGCAAACTTCAATTTCAAAAAAAAATGATGCAAGCTTTTTCAAACCCAGAATTCTTAAATCAGTTGGCCACAACCAATTTTGAATCACTAAAGAATTGCTAAAGAAGAAGAAGTGGAGAAATAAGAGAAGGAAAGAATATGGAAGATTGGCCATTTGTAGGGCTTTTGACTGCCTTTGTATGCATTACAATTTACAAACAAATGACTTTATTTTCTCATATACAAAGTGACAAACTATCCTGAAAACATGAGATATTTCCACTCCCATGAATTTGATAACAATTTTGTTTCACAAGAATGTAAACAAATTTGTTAACTTTTTTTCTTTTTTGGTATATTTGAAGTCCAGGGTCTTTATATCCATCCGTCGTATCTCATACTATGTACTATTTCTTATTTGAAAATCTCAGTCATATTGGCTTTTATTCAGTTTTATTGTTAAATGTTAATTTATGTTTAATTTTACTGTTAATTATTGATCTAACAGTTGTTATAAAAAAGACAAAATGATTACTTTAGTCCTTTACGTTTATGGTTTTTGTCGATTTGACTATTAAAAACTATAAACATAGATAATGATAATTTATTTATTTATTTATTAAGATAGGTAACTCCTTTAGCAATGTAGGTCATTACATGCCTATATATATACATATAATATGCATTGTAAAAGGAAGGGAAAAAAAATGAATCAAACTTTTTGTGCTTCATTTGCCATATGAAACTCCATTATTAAGAAAGCTATAAATATCAAAAGGCCTTCAAGCTATGAAATATCAACTAATGCCTACTTTTTTATTTTTCCCTTAAAGTGAAGCTAAAACTAGTGTATGGGGTTCTTTCAGTTTTGAATGATTGAATTTTGAAAGATTGTAATCATAGAAAAGGAAAAACTGGCAAAAAAAGAAATGTCTAGTAATTGTTTTTAATTTTGAGATAAAGCAATTTTTAGTCCATAAACTTGACATTTGTTTCAACTTAGTCCCTGAGTTTTTTTTTCACATTAACCCCTGGACTGGATATTTTTTTCCTTTATAGTCCTTTTGACGACGCAACACTTTGAGATTGTGACATATGAATCAATCTTAGAATGTCACGTCTTCAAAAGATAAAAAAAAATCAAGTCTAGTGACTAATGTGGATACAAAATTTCATGAACTAAATTGAAAAAGGTTACTAAGTTAAAGGACTAAAATATACTTTTATCCCCTCAAATTTGAATATTGAGTTTTGTATATATACCAACATCTAAAAGTGGATGCAATTGCTAGTTGGCAATTGATTAAAGTTTTTATTTTTTGGGGTTTTTTCTTTTACCTTTCATCTCAAAAATTCATTGGAAACAAGAAAAATCCAGTAATGGCAGACACAGTGAAGGGGGGAAATAAAGATCAAATCTTTGATGTTCCATGATAGATTTGGTAAGAGAGTGTCTTGAAGACTATAAGGTAAGACTTGAAAAGACTGACAATTTGCAATGGGATGCTTTGGAATTTTTGCCTAAAGAACTCTAGCCTTATGCAATGGTTGAAAAGGAATCATGCACCAACTCACCCATTAGAAGAGATACCCTAAGGGTGTTCATAAATTTGTTTAAACCGAATTAATCAATCGAACCATAGTTTTTTGGGTTAATTTTAGGTATAATCGGTTAAGGGTTAAGATTTTTTTAAATTTCGGTTATCAGTTAAATCGGTTCGAAATCGATAAGTTGATCAAATTAACCAAAATTATTATATATTTAATATTATATATATAATATATATTTATTTTTGGTAACTAAACTTTTAAAAGTTATAAAATGATCATTAATTTTTTTGATATATTATAAAATGGTCATTAAACTTCAAAATTTATCAATAATTTATAACGTGCAATGAGTCAGTGTCCATTTTGCAATAGTTCGATAAGTTTAATGATTGTTTTGTAACTTATGTAAGTTCAGTGACTAAAAGATCATTTCAGCATAGTTTATTGATCATTTGTGTAATTTACCCAAAATTTTATAAAAAAATTCGGTTAATTTAAAAACCAACCGAATTAACTGAACTTTTTCAGTTCGGTTAAAAAACTTTGAAAAAAAAAACTTATGTTCGATTAACAGTTAAAATGAAAAAATTCGGTTAATGAATTTTGGATAGTTTGGTTTGGTTAACCCCTACCGGTATCCACAATCTTTGAAATTTAATGAGTGAGAATTTAAGGTTTTTAAAAGTTTTAAATATGCAGTTAAATTTTTGAAAATAAAAGTAGAGGGACTAAATTTTAAGTATGTAAAGAGTACAGTGACTTAAATGGATTTTAATTTTTTAAATTATTCATTTTCTCTTTGTAAAGTATGTTTAAATCTCTTTTGGCATCTGTAAATTGCAATCACTTTTTGGGAAAATGTATAATAACATTTTAGTTTGAGAAATATATTGCAAAAGGGGAAGGGCTAAATTTGGTGAAGATTGATGCTTGTAGTGGTGGGCATATGAGCTTGTTGGGTGGAAGGATAATGGGGATTTTGTCAAGGATTTCAATCAGTTGATGGTCTTTTCCCCTGCTTTCTTGTTTATTTATTCATGCTTATCCAATATATATATCAATTTAATTCTGATTCTAAAAAAATGAACATGAACATGAACATGAAAATTATAAATTTGTTATTATATGAATCAAATTATGTAAAAGTGATGGAATCCAACAAGTAGTCTCATTCGGGTTCGAGCAGTTTTGTCTGTAAAATATGTCAGGTATGTCTGTCTTATCAAAGATTGAAGAAAAAGCATGAATAGATACTACCTTGGAGTCACCTTCTCAATATACATAAATGTTATATGTAGTTTTCAATCCAGATTTTACTTTGATTCAAGTCATATCATGTGTGGACTCTATGTAATTTTACTTTGTTTAAATTCGAAAATATTTTATTATCGGTTCGAGTATGCTTTTGTAATAGATAAATATTATATGTACTTATAATTAAAAAAAACTTTTGAAATAATTTTTTTTTTCAACAAATCGAATCGATAATGGGTATTTCCCTTTTAATGGCAACCCTAAAAATTTATTCAAAAATCCACACGATCTCGTTATCTTAGACTCTAAAAGTTGTTCAAACGTTTAGTGCTACGTTAGTTGGTCGAATATTTTACAAAACACACATTGGATAAGACATCATTTTAAGGTTTTGGTCATAACTTTGATAATAATAATAAAAAATAAACATAACTATGAAAGATCTTCATAGTACTATTGCAATATAACATGGATTGATTTTTCATATTTTTGTAGCAACGTGTATGAAGCTTGAGGTGTCAATTTGTCCTTTTCCTAGGCAAACTCAATGTTGACACACATTCAATTCTTCATGTCCCATTCAAAAAGGAATTTTGCTCCATTAAGTTAGCTTTTACATAATTAGAAGAGTAATATTAGCAAATAAAATAAATAATGATAATAAAAGCTGACCCATCAATAATAATAATGTTGTTGTCACTTGATAGTGTCTACCATTAGTGTCCCAATTACACATCATCTAGAAATGGGTCCAAAGGCTCACATTTATCTCTCTATATAATATTTAGGGAAAACTACATATTTAATACCCTAATTATGCTTACATTACTATTTTAGTACCTCAACTATTATATTTGGTAAAATAGTACTTAATGTTATGTTTTTATTCTGGTTTGGTACCCTGACTGTTAAAAGCTAACATAAATGGTGATGTGGCTTCGGCTAATAATAGTTTTAGTCCAAAAACTTATACAATCTATCAATTTAAACATTATTTTAATTTTTGAATTAAAATTTTAAATTCCCCATTTTTCTTCTTCCAATCGAACGTAATTTGCAATTTTACCCTAAAATTAAGATGATGTTTTAAATTGATGGATTTTGGACTAAATTGATCATCTATATAAGTGTTTTGGACTAAAACTGTGATTATACCAAGTCACGTCATCATCCCGTTAGTTTGAACGGCTAAGATACCAAAACAGAACAAAAATGTAACGTTAGCTATCATTTTGCCAAAAATAATAGTTGGGGTACCAAAACAATAACACATACATAGCTGGGTACTAAATACGTAGTTTTCCCTAATATTTACAATTATACAATTTCAATAGTTGAATGTATGTATACTTCATATTAAATTTGAGTATTTAAAGATTTATTAATTGATCGAGTGCTTAAGAATATTCATATTGTTTTATCTTGTGTGAATTCGGATCTTGACATTTGTTATTTAGAATGTAGAAACCTACTTTTTTAATAAATAAATAGAGTATTTAGAGTTGTCTATGAAGTGACAAAGGTTGAAGTGTTAGGTGTTTGAGTATTCAGGTTTAACTCTCATAGTAAATCATATGGGCCAATTTGGGGATATTCCCCTTAGGGAATTTAATCTGAAAAGTACCCCCTCTGTTGGTTACTTGGAAAAATACCCCCCTTTCACGTCATGTATGACAAATTCGCATTCTGGAAAACGTGAATTCGGAATTCACGTTCTACAGAACGTGAATTTCAGTGCCATGTTAGAATCCAATCATTGGCGGGACGACTGAATATTCGAAACCAGAATTCGCGTCCTGTAGGACGCGAATTCAACATTTTATTACCCCCGCACACGAGAAATTGAGGAGGAAGATGTATTCAAACCAACAAAATTTGATTGGGTAGCTATATTTTTTTATCGAATAACGGGTTATCTAGGGACCCCAATATAATTTTTGAACTATAACGGTGTCGTACTGAAACATATCTTTAAGATGGTGTGAAGATAAGAGTGTATACAACATCCTAAGATGTTTGAAAATTGCCTGTAAATGGGCAAGTTACAATGTTTTAGAAGGAAACATTATTGTATAGGTATGTTTAAATGCATTTTACGGTGTGTTTCGACCTTTTCTTTTTGGTTTTTTCTAAGTTTGGAGAAAAAGATGTTGTAACACCCGTGTTTTGGGACTAGGAGTTCGGTGAGTGTGTTGGGTTCGAGTCGTCAAAACCGGTTTAATTTAATTAGGCCTTAGTTTAATTTGAATGAAATTAAAATTAAAGTAATGGCATTCTTGTAAATAAGTTGAAATAAAGAAAGACAACTTTTGTAAACAAAAAGAAAAAAAGAAAAGAAAAAAAGGCCATCTTCTTCTTCATTTCCTTTCTAACGTGAAAACCTCCCAAAAACCCCAAATCTACTATTCCATTCCTTTTCTCCATCGATTCAAGGGCTCTATTCAAGGTAAATTCGTTTTTGAACTCTCCTATTCATCCCAAGCATTTCCATGGTTTTAGATTTCAAAACCATCACCATTTTTGTTTTTCAAGTTTTTCAAGTTTGATGAAAGTATGAATTTTTAATGGGTTTTCAACTTGTTTTTGGTTTGTTTAGTTAGGTTTTGAGTTAAGCTCACTTTAATACACCTAATATCTTAAGATAGAGGGATTTTGAGAAAAATCCCGAAATGGATCTTGGGGGTGTTTTTGAAAGTGTCAAAACTTGAATTTTTGGTGTGGTTTTGTGTTGGGTTGGAGGGCTGATGGTATAGGGTTGTTGGGGAAGTGTTTTGGAAGCCTTTAGATGTCATTTGGGTGTTGGAAATGGTGGATTTCAGCTGGGTATTTGGGGAGTACGAAAATGTGATTTTTGTGGTTAGTTTGGGTTTGAAACTATGAAGTTTTGGCTTGTGTTTGTGGGTTGAGACTGTGGCTGAGTTTAGCATTGATTTGGTGAGTAATATCTTGTCTTTTGATTGGTTAGAAGCAAGAGGAAACATCGAAGAAGGTTCGGGATCGAATCCGAAAATTGTGGAGGCTTGAGTAGCTTTGCTTGGTTTGCTAAGGAAGGATGGTGAGTGAAACTTTCAAATTTATTTAAATTGGTTCAAGTGTGTGTAGGGAAGGTTTTGGAATGTGCTTGGTAGGTCATTCCAAGGTAGAAGTTAAATTGGTAGTTTAACTTCTTGTGTGTTTACAAGCTTTAAATGTTTATGCCTATTCTATTCTTGTGAAGCATGATTTTGTTATGTATGAAAATACATTGATGTGTGTGATGATGGATGTGTGCTATAAATGATGGTTGTTATGATGTGGTTTAAAAGTAATTGGCACTAGTTAACTTACCAAGTATAAATGATCGATCATTAGGATTAGTGTGCACACGGTTGAGTCAAATTCGTGCGTGGCCTTGGTGGCGTTAAGCCATCAAGGAGGAGTACGGTGATGTAATATTCCACCGGAAATGTTTATATTTATACGTGATGATGAGTGGAATCCCATCCGTAGGGCATGTGATGATGAGTGGAATCTCATCCATGCAAGGTCCGGTGATGAGTGTAATTCTACCGAGGTAATGTGGTTGTTGAGTGTAATCCGCGTATCCGAGTAAACTAATAGTGGCCAATATACTTGCTAATGTGGTTATGTTGCTTAGATAAATGCTTTATCTTGTTGAGCTTAATATGAAGTAAGATGCCATATTATTGTCTCTTGTGTTACTAGCTAGTTTACTATGTTGATGCCTATGTATGTTGTGTGTGATGCTAAGGATTAAATGCTTGAACCCTGCATTGTCGTTGTTTTTGGTTTTAGAACATCCTCACTAAGCTTCTAGCTTACGCTCTCATTTTCGACAATGCAGATCAGTAGCGTGGAGTTAGCAAGGAGCAAGGAAAGGGGCATTCCAAGCTTTTGTAGTTGCTCAAGTATGGTTTAGTAAATAAAGTAGTAGTTTAGCAATGGAGCTGCTATGTGATTGTATGAGCGTTGTATGACTCATAGGTGTTGAATGTTGTTCATGTTTTGCTTGGATTTGTAACCATGTTATGTGTTGGTTGAATGCTTGTATTGAGAGGCTATGCTTTTGGATGAGTATATGTGTTTGTGAGCATGTGAACCTTATATGTGAAGGCATGTGCTTTTGGCCTTTTAAGCTTTTAAGTATGCCTTATAATGCAATATTTATCCTTTATGTGAATGCATGTGTAAATGCCTTGTTGTTCATCTAAATTGCTCTATATGCTAGTTCTTGGTCGTGTAATGTTGTATGAATGCTTGTATGTGGCTAGGGAAGTCTTAAAATGCATTTAGTGTTGAGTTTTGTGTTGATTTTCTGCCAATTGGTGTCTTGCAGTGCAGGGCGTATCGATACGCCTAAGGGTCGTATCGATACGGTTCCACACCTTAGGACACAGAATTGGCTAGGGGTACTGATACTCGGGGGTGTATCGATACGCCCAAAGCTCATTGGAATTCTGAGATTTTCACGAGTCTTTGGCGTATCGGTACGGGCTCTAGGCGTATCGGTACGGTTTTGTCTCGTTGACCGCGAGATGTTGACCGAGAAGGGTGTATCGATACGCCCAAGGGTTGTATCGATATGATCTTCCTGTGTTGACTGAAGGCAGTTGACTTGGTCAAGGCGTATCGATACCCTTGACTGGAGTATCGATACGGCCTGCTCTGTGACTTTAAAATAGGCTGTTTAACATGTTGTTTTGGGTCTGGTTGCTTTTCTTCTTGATGTTTTCCGCTGTCGTGATCACTTAGGAAATATATGTGCCTTTAGACAATATATAACTAAAAGAAATTTTCTAGGGTTGCTAACCAAGGTGGGACCTTAACGGGTTTTACATCGGTTTTCCCCGTGTAGCCTACTCGGACCGGTCATCCGACCAGACCGGGACGAGGGGGTTACATTTGTGCAGCTTAATTTTACAGTGGTGAAAGTCCAGAGGAAGACGGTGTCCGAAAATGTGAGAAAATTTTCCAAGCAAAAATGTATCCATAGGCATGTTTAAACAGATTTTGCGATATCTTTCACATAATTTTTTGCGTTTGTCTAAGATTGAAGGCCTAGTCATGTAACATATGTTTACATCAACGTGAAAATGGGCGTGAAAATTGCGTCCTAAAGTGTCAGAAAATCGCGTTAAAAATGCTATCTAATGATGTTTTTAGAAGCAAACATGGGTACATAGGGAGGTTTAATTGGACTTTCGGGTATGGTCGGAGTATTTGTTTGCTTTAGTCTAAGTTGGTCTCCGTAATTATGTAACATATGTTTATAGCAGCAGAAAAATATCATGAATACGTCGTTGTAGCATGTATGAAAATCGCGTTAAAATTGCAAGTAAAATATAAAACAAAGCAGAAAATATCATTTAAATTAAAATACGACGGAAGACATAGGACATAGGTTGATCTAGTTTATTCGGGGGCCGGTCCTAAGAGGACATTTCCTAATATCATGTCCAGTGTTCCCACATTTACTGCACCGCTTAGGTTGTCCAGTCCTTTCTCGAGGAACCATATCCTCGGCACAATGAATCCTCGGCACAGTGAATCCTCATTGATTTTGGTCCTCCTATTTTCTTTCGTCGTAGGGAGTGATATGAGCATATCTTTGGTTCGCTGTTGATTATACGACGGTGACGTGCATTTCCCATTGGAGGGAACTCGTTTCGGTAAACCTTGAAAATGGTTTCGAGCCTGTAGACGAAATTAATTAGTGGCGTTGCATCAAAATGAACCGATGCACATGCTGCGAAAGCATGCGAACACGGGAACTTGAACGTCTGAAACACCCTGCAATCGTACGTTCTTTTTTGCAAATCAACCACATAGGTGTATTGTGTTATTCCTTGCAGTGGTTGCGAAAATTCCGTTACCTCAAACATGTGTTCCCGACGAGAGAAGCATAGCACACCCATCGAGTTTGCATGCGCAATGGACGCTTGGATTTTTTGCTGGAGATCTGGATGAAATATGTGGCCACCTGCCATCCAGTTCATTGCTTGTTTCCCGAGGGTTGCCAATCGATAATACATTGCTTTGACAACGGACGTGATAGATAAATGGCGTGCTCCCTTAAGAGACGAATTGATCGCCTCAGCCAAGTTTGTTGTCGTATGATCATATCGACGACCCCCGTCATAACATCGCAACCATTTCTCCTTCGGGATATCCATAAGATAGTTATACCCTTATGGATTCCTTAATTGCAACTCCTTCAGCAGCTCTTCAACTTGGTTAACCCGGTGTGCGTTGCATGTTGAATAAGACATGCAATAGTTAATTGGTAATAATAATAAATGGTAGACGTAGAATAACAAAATGGAATGGTTGCATACCCATACGAAGAACCATTATACGTTCATCGTCGTTCTTGAACCTCTGATAGTAGTTTGCTGCTATATGCCGTAAACAGTACCAATAATGTATATATGAGGGTTTCCATGAATCTCCCAAACGTTGAATTGCTCCCCAAATCCCTGCACCTCTATCTGAAATAATAGCGATGCCATCTTCACGTATACGTAAAACCCGACGTAGGACATACTTGCGAAGGTTGTAAAGGAAAAACTCCCAAGAAGGGATATTTTTCTTTTGAACAATCGTAAAAGCAACTGGGATACATTTTTTGTTGCCATCCTGGGCAATTGCAATTAGTAAGATCTGTGTGTACCTGCCGTATAAAAATGTACCGTCGATCTAGAGCATAGGTTTGCAGTGACGGAAAGCCTTTAGCATTGGGGAAACATCCAGAAAATGTGATGAAATTCGACCTCCCCTGGTACAACACGATCATTGTAGTACTTCGGAACAGTATCCAATTCCACAGCTGTCCCTGGATTGTATTCTTGCATAACTTGAAGCCATGATTGCATATCGTTGTATGATTCCTCCCATTGCCCGTACAGTGTTTGGATGGCACGATATCTTGCATACCATGCCTTATCGTATTTGACGGTGTACTTGTAAATGGATTTGATAGTAGCTATACACACTGGCACGGATACATGTGGGTTTGCTTTCACGAGTAGAAGGATTGCATCAGAAAGCACGTGTACATCCAAGTTAGGATGGTCTTGGCTCAGGCTCCCAACGGAGCATGTATGAGGCCCTTTATATCTCGTTATTTTCCATAGGACATTCTGCCTTTTCAATTGCGACACACGAACCCTTCATTTACACCCGGTAGACTTATGAGGACACTCTGCAATATATTTCTTGGCCTCGGTCTTCCAAACGGTAGACGTAACTGAGCGCTCTATGTTGTAATGCTTGATGGCAGCCTCCGCGAGTTTTTTTGTCCTGAAGACCATTCCAACATGTAGCTCAGTCGAACCCACATTCCATTGGTTGAAATGATCTAACTGTGGATATTCTGGGAATTCAGTATCGAAGAAGCCATCAATATCCACTATTGTGAAGTGCGAAGGTGGCTCGTAGTACGTTGCTCAACTGCTTAGTCCATGCAGATTAGTCGAATGAACATCGTCGTCCTCATCATCCTCTGTATCGTTGTCAGAAGAGTTTTTTACGCTCTCCTCTGATTCGATCGACTCGTCAAGGTCAGATGGTTCAGGAGGAAATAGACCCATCTCGTCACCATCGAGCCCAACCAGTGTACGCGGCTCTTCATCGGAAAGAGCCTCATCAAACTAGTAAAGTTCTGCTTCATCATTAACTTCTGCGTGAACAGGTTTTGAAGTCATAACCCGATCGACAGTAGCGGCAGTTGAATGTCTCCCCACAGATAACATATTATCTCCAGCAGTACCACTCGGTCCGACGGGCCCGCTAGAATAGAACAATGACTGCGGAGGTGTTTGCTGAACGAACCCGGCGCCCGAAATATCATAAGGCATAGCATGAAACGGGTACAAGGGGACAAAAGTAGAGGAAACAGTTGGCATCGAAAATCCGCCCATCATGCCAGGAAATGAACCGTACGCAGTCGGCGTCAAAGATCCACCCATCATTCCCACTAAAGGAGTGAAAAAGTCTTTCATCAGACTTAGGGGCCGCAGCTAAATCATTAACTGGGTAGGGCTTTGTGGACGAATCGGATCGATGGCATCAGCTGTCCCCCGTGCTCTGGAGGATGAAGCATTTCTTCGATGTTGCGATCCACCTGCTCCCCTCGTACAATGAGTTCGGGGGCGGTTGCGCTACACAGGCTCCACGACGGTTGCTTATTCATCCAGAGTGAGGAGATACGGTTTCCCATTGCCAAAGTACCATGCAAAGTAGTCATTGGTCACCATAGGCTCCTCAAACATCTTGTACTCATTCAGTACATGCCGCAAATGTCTCTCCTGCCATTGTGCAATGTATTGTATGTGTTTCACCGACCAGTCCACCTACCATAGAACATCAACAAAATTATCGTCTATAAATTGTAAAGTATGTATAAATCGATAACTATTAAACCAAATTTAATTATTATACCTCAAGTTTCCCTTGTCGGGTCATCCTATGTAATTCATTAAAATTGGGAGGATCTACCGGAATAATTTGAAGACGACCGAACTGGCATTGGACGCGATCGACCAGATGCCACTCAACTATAGCGTACCAGATGAGAGGTACCACGACCGTCCAAACGGACACCGTCTCAGGCGAAAAAATTGGCAGACACTCGTTGATCTCCGAATCCAAATACGGGGTCTACAAAAACTGTAAATTAAATATAGAAATCATTTAAAATAAGTAAACTAAACTATATTCATATTAAATTTAATATAAAAATTAAAATATTGACCTCATTTGCAGATTTATTATCAATATGTTGCCTAATATAATGCATCATACTAGGAAGCCCAACATGACTTAAAGCATTGAACCACCTACATAACATCAAAATATAACTTTAATATTTAAAAATAATATTAGGAAAATAACCAATTTATAAATAAAATTTAGTTAAGATTATGTTCCTTACCGCAAACATAGTGGATAGGCATATGCAACTGGCGCGGACAACTCATGGCATAAAAATGGCATTCTAAATCACGCTCAAGCCTCAAGCAGCAAAAGACATCCCCCGATGTCATGTCTATTAGCACGCGCGACCCTGCACAACTCTCTATACAGAAATGCAAGTACTGCCGAACCCCAACTTAATTTACCGACCTTTTCGAAATCCCGCAAATGCCGCAACCACAACATGGAACTTTATTATGGTGTAACGCCCGTGTTTTGGGGTTAGGAGTTAGTTGGGTTTGCGGTTCGAGTCGGTAAAATAAAATAAAATCAATTCAACCTTAATTAAGATCTAATTGGGCTTTAATAAAAAGGGGAGGGACCAAAGAGGTAATTTGACCCTAAAGAATTTAAAAGGAAGACCACTTTAATGAAAAGTTGTCATATTCTTTCTCCCCACTCCCTTTCTAACGTTAGAAGCCCCATTCCCCTCTTTCAAACTCTCCCAAACACAAATTGCTATTCCATTGGGTTTCTTCTTCATTCCAAGGTCTTTTTCAAAGGTAAAGATATTTTCTTACTCTCCTCTTCGTCCTTTACCTAACCATGGCTTTAGATTTTAAAACCATGAGCTTTTGAAATGTTAGGGTTTGGTTAAAGTTTGGGTTTTTATGGGGATTTTCATTTTGTTTTGAAAAATGGAGTTGGGTTTTTGTTTCTTCATATTAAAATGTACAACATATGTCAAAATGGTTGAGTTTTTTTGAAAACCCGAAGTGGGTTCTTAAAGCAAAATTTGAGATGTCAAAAACTTGATTTTTGGTGGGTTTTAGGTTGAAATCAAAGGGCTGATGGTCTATATATGTTAGGAGGATGTTTTGGGACCTTTTGGGGGTCATTTGGATGATTGAAAATGGAAATTTTAGCTAGGGTTTGAGGGAGCACGAAAATTGATATATTTGGGGATTAATTTGGTTGGAAAATTGGGTGAAGCTAGTTTGAGCTCAAAGGTTGAGTGTTGATTGAATGTTAACATTGATTGGGATTAATGGTTGTGTTTTTGGTTGGCTAGAAGCAAGAGAAGACGTCGAAGGAGCGTTGGGATCGAATCCGGGCTCGTAGGAGTTTTGCTTTGGTTGTTAAGGAAGGGCGGTGAGTGGTTTTAATCATGATTTAAAGTTTGGTTCGAGTGTGTGTAGTGTGTGAGTGAAATGTGCTTGGTAGGCCATTTCTATATAATTCAAGTTGTTAATTTAGCTATTGATTTCCATTAAATGCTATGTGTATTGCCTATTTATGCTCTTGTGCTATGTGGATTATTTGTACATGTATGCCATGATATGGATATGTGATGTGTAAATGGAAATTGGCAATAATTAATTTACCGGGTGTAAATGATCGATCATTAGGATTAGTGTGCACACAAATTGAGTCAAAACGTACGTGGCCTTGATGGCGTTAAGTCATCAAGGAGGAGTACGATGATGTAATATTCCACCGGAAGCTATTATATATTCTACGAGATGATGAGTGGAATCCCATCCGTAGGGCATGTGGCGATGAGTGGAATCCCGCACATGCAAGGTCCGGTGATAAGTGTAATCCCACCGAGGTAATGTGATTGTTGAGATTTAATCCGCACATCCGGGTAACTAATAGTGGCCAATTAAACGTGTTCATACGATTGTGATATATGATGATGATATATGATAATGTTATTAATGTTCGAGCTTGATATGATGTGAGATGCCATACATGACTCTTGAAAGACTAGCTAGGTCTACTTGTGACTTTATATGTGCATGTTAGATATGAGGTTTAGGGAATACATGCTTGGACCCTGCATTGTTGATGTTTTCGATTTTAGAGCACCCTCACTAAGCTTATAGCTTACGCTCTCATTTTCAACAATGCAGATCATTAGCGTGGTGTTAGCTCGGAGCAAGGCAAGAAGGGCTTTCCAAGTTTGTGGCTCAAGTACGGTTGTTAATTATGTAGTAGTTAAGCAATGTGGCAAGAGAGTGTGTTTGTATGAGCTTGTATGACTCATTTGTGATTCTGATGCTTATGCTTGACTTGGTTTGTAAGCATGTTTACCTTGCCAAATGCTCTTTGATGTATGCCTTTTGAATATTAATATTGCTTTATGGTAAGTAAACCCTTATGGGATGAAAGATGTTTTTACTTATCAATGTGTTCAAGCATGACTTGTATGAAGGGCTAATGTATATTTGTTATGCATGTGTGATTGTTTAAATCCGTGTCTTGTGGGTGTTCGAGTATGTTAAACCTAGGACGTATGCCTCTAGACTTTGTTTGATGGTGTTGTGTGCCTTTAGGGGGTCCTAGGGAACCTTTAGACTTGTCAAGACTCACCCAAATCTGAATTTAAAAGGTTGCAGACGGCCAGCGTTTCGAAACGGGAAGGGTCGTTTCGGAACAGGTAGGCTTCAGGGACCCCGTATCGGAACGTGTTTTGATACGGTATGGCCTATGAAACCCCTGTTCCGAAACGCGTATCGGAACGTTTTGGCTACTGGAATTTTAAGAAATTCACGAGATGAAGGTGTTTCGAAACGGGCCTGAAGGTTTCGAAACGGTCAAAATCTCGTTGACCACGAGAAGTTGACCGTCGTAGGCATTTCGAAACGGTTGACCACCGTTTCGATACGGCCCCTTGTATAGGCTCTGGGGCAGTTGACCTGGTCAAGGCGTTTCGATACGCCTCAAGGGTGTTTCGAAACGGCCTGTTTAAAAGATTAAAATTGGGCTGTTTAAATGTTGTTTTGGGTTCGAATGGTTGTCTCATGTATTTTCATTCCGCTATTTGATCGCATAGGACTTAAATGGACTCTTAGAAAAGAATAAGTTAAAGAAAAAAAATAGGGTTGCTAACCGAGGGAGAACCTTAACGGGTTTCGCTTCAGTTTTCCCATGTGGCCCACTCAGACCGGTCATCCAGCCAGACCGGGACGAGGGGGTTACATTTGTTGGTATCAGTGCCTGAGGTTACCGAGACCTCGGGGAGTAAGTGAGGTAAGCTTGATATGTTAAGTGATTGTGTTGTTTAATGCATGCCTTGCCATGAAATTCTTGATGTTTGACTGTTCGTATGATGTTTTGAAAGCATGAATTGTTACGTCTAGTGTAGAGTGAGTGCCCATTGCTACTATTACTTAATTTAAAAAGATTTTTAGTAAAGGGAGTACTTGAGCACTATTGGACCTTTGCTTTGGCTAACGTAATCCCTATTTGTTTGTTGTTGTAGTTATTACCTTGCTAGCTGTATCATGAGACCACGTGGGAGGCCTAGGATGGTTCGACCGGAACCACGGGCAGCGGCTCCAGGAGTCGAGCCAGTTGTTAGAGTTGAGGCTCAAGTGGGAGAGCCTGTGGTTGGAGTTGGAGCTCCTCCACCACCACCTCCTCCACCAGGAGCGGGAGGCGAGGCCGGGGCCGAAGGAGAGGGGCCTCAGGGAGGCCAAGGTGGCCAGGGCGGCCAAGGTGGCCAAGGACCGGCCGGGATAGACTTAGCTCCGTTGGTTCAGGCGATAGCCGGGGCATTTCAGGCTGCAGTAGCTGGGGGTCAGGCAGCAGCACACCATCAGGGTGAGGGCACTGGGTTGCCATTAGAGAGACTCTGTGGTTTAGGGGCCGAAGAGTTCAGAGGGTCCACTCCAGAGAGATCAGAGTTGTGGCTTGAGAAGACTGTCCGTATCCTCGCACAGATGGGATGTACTGGGGAGCGCAAGTTGGGGTGCGTTGAGTCTTTGCTTCAGGGTGATGCCTACACCTAGTGGGTCACCGTTACATCGGGTATGGATGAGGCCGAGGTTACTTGGAGTTCTTCGAGTCAGCATTTCGTAAGAAGTATCTGGGTCCGCGATACCTCGATGAAAGGAAGAGGGAATTTATGGCTTTGCTTCAGTGGAGTATGTCCGTGACAGACTATGATATTCGACTTGTCAGATTGAGTCAGTATGCACCTGAGCTTGTTCCTACTGAGGTGGAATGTTGTAACCGTTTTCGTTATGGGCTGAGTGAAGAGATCAAGATGTATACTCTAGCTTCAGACTACACTGATTTTGATGTCTTGGTCTCGAGGGCCAAGGACTTGGAGCACAGTTTGAGCTTGACCAGACGGTCTGGTGGTTCTAGTTCGGGTAAGAGGTCTAGTAACTTTGATAGAGGTGATGCCAAGAGGCATCGGGACAACAGGTCTCACTATGATCATAGGCGTGGTGGCGGTAACCACGGGAGGGGCCAACAGGGCCAGAGAGCTGATGGGAAGTTGCCCACATGTGCTACTTGCGGGAGGAACCACACCGGTGAGTGTTGGGGAAATTTCTATTCATGTTGGAGTTGTGGGGCTAGAGACCACATTAGACGTGACTGTCCAAATCAGGTGGGACAGGCACCAGTTCAGGCTCCTGCTAGAGCCAACGACTTTCAGAGAGGCCGCGGGCGCGGTAGAGGTAACTTCCAGCCGAGGAACGATGGTCAGAGGAACATAGCACATGTAGTTGCAGTTCAGCCGGAGGGCGGAGGTCAGGCCAGAGTTTACGCTCAGCGTGGGGATCAACATGACACCGATGTGATCGCAGGTAACTTCTCGATACAGTCTTTGGGTTTGCTTTCTTTGATTGACTCTGGGTCTACACATTCCTACATATTGAGTGAGCATGCACGGTCTTTGAACGTGCCTTGTGAAATGTTAGAGGTAGGAGTTAGTGTTACTAGTTCCTTTGGGGACACAGTAGTAGTTAGGAAGATGTACCGAAGGTGTCCGTTGATGGTTCAGGGGCATGTGTTTCCAGTGGACATGATGGAGCTACCTTTCTATGGTTTTGATGTGATTCTGGGTATGGACTGGCTCACGGAGCATAGAGCTAGGATAGATTTTGAGACTAAGAGGATTTCTTTGAGGCTCACAGATGACTATGAGATTGTAGTGGTGGGTGAGAACGTGAAGTTCTTGTCCAATGTAGTTTCAGTTTTAGAGGCTAAGAGGTTAGTTGAGTTGGGATGTGAAGCATACTTGGCGTATGTGATGAACCCTAACACGAGTGAGGTTAGACCTCAAGACATCCGGACAGTGTGTGACTTTCCTATTGTGTTTCCGGAAGAATTACCAGGGTTACCACCGGATAGAGAGGTAGAGTTCTCTATTGAGACTTATTCTGATTCGGCTCCTGTATCGATTGCTCCGTATCGCATGGCAACGAATGAATTGAAAGAGTTGAAGACTCAGTTGCAAGAATTGACAGATAGAGGATTTATTCGGCCTAGTTCTTCACCTTGGGGTGCACCAGTTTTGTTTGTGAAGAAGAAAGATGGAAGCATGAGAATGTGTATAGATTACAGACAGTTGAATCAGTTGACAGTGAAGAATAAATATCCGTTGCCTAGAATTGATGACTTGTTTGATCAGTTGAGAGGAGCATCGGTCTTTTCGAAGATTGAATTGAGATCGGGTTATTACCAGCTAAAGGTAAGAGAGGTTGATGTACCGAAGACAGCCTTTAGGACCAGGTATGGTCACTATGAGTTTTTAGTCATGCCTTTTGGGTTGACTAATGCACCTGCTGCTTTCATGGATATGATGAATATGATTTTTCATCAGTACCTAGATCAGTTTGTAGTTGTGTTTATAGATGACATTTTGGTGTACTCGCGAACTGAAGAAGATCATGACCGACACTTGAGACTAGTTTTGAAGACTTTGCTAGATCATCAGTTGTATGCGAAGCTAAGCAAGTGTGAATTCTGGATCCGAGAGGTAGTCTTCTTAGGACACGTAGTTTCAGCCGATGGGATTAGGGTTGATCCGAGGAAGGTTGAGGTCATTGTTGAATGGAAGCAACCGAAGTCTGTACCAGAGGTACGTAGCTTCTTAGGCTTAGCCGGATACTATAGGAGATTTGTAGAAGGTTTCTCTAAGTTAGCCGCTCCATTGACACAGTTGCTTCAGAAGAGTGTTCAGTTTGAGTGGACAGATGCAAGACAGAGAGCCTTTGAGAAATTGAAAGAAGCTTTGACCCAAGCACCGATCTTGATTCAGCCAGAGTCCGGGAAGGACTATGTAGTTTACAGTGATGCATCTTATGTGGGGCTAGGGTGTGTTCTTATGCAAGACAAGAGAGTAGTGGCTTATGCCTCAAGACAGTTGAAGACCCACGAGCGCAACTATCCGACCCATGACATAGAGTTAGCTGCAATTGTGTTTGCTCTGAAGATTTGGGGGCACTATTTGTACGGTGAGAAATGCACAGTGTACACCGACCACAAGAGCTTGAAGTACATTATGACTCAGCGAGATCTGAATCTCAGACAGCGTAGATGGTTAGAGTTGATAAAAGACTATGATCTTTCCATTGAGTACCATCCGGGTAAGGCCAATGTGGTGGCCGGTGCATTGAGTAGAAAGATAGCCGTGGATTTGAGAGCCATGTTTGCTAGATTGAGAGTGTCCAGAGATGGTGGCTTGGTAGCCGAGCTTCAGGTTAGACCTACTCTAGGTCAGTTGATTAGAGAGAACAGCTCTTAGATAGATCTTTGGCACCACACGTGCAAGATATAGCCGAGGGTAGATCTTCAGACTACAGTTTCAGCACCGATGGGGTTTTGTGTTTCAAGGATAGAATAGTTGTGCCAGAGGACAGTGACTTGAGACGTACGATCTTGACTGAAGCCCACAGTAGTCCGTTTGCTATGCATCCTGGAAGTACGAAGATGTACCATGATTTGAAGAACGGGTACTTTTGGATTGGCTTGAAGAGAGATGTAGCCGACTTTGTGAGTAAGTGCTTAGTGTGTCAGAGAGTGAAGGCGGAACATCAGGTTCCCTCAGGTTTGTTACAGCCGTTGAGGATTCCGGAATGGAAATGGGAAAACATCACCATGGATTTTGTTTCGGGTTTGCCTTTGACTCCTACGAAGAAGAACTCAGTTTGGGTGATAGTAGATCGTTTTACGAAGTGTGCTCACTTCTTGGCAGTTAATACTACTTACACTCTTGATAGATTGGCCGATTTGTACATTGGTTAGATTGCATAGTGTACCGAAGTCCATTGTGTTAGATAGAGATCCGCGGTTTACTTCTCGATTTTGGGAGTGTCTACATACAGCTTTGGGTACCCGTTTGAACTTCAGCACGTCTTATCATCCTCAGTCAGATGGTCAGTCAGAGAGGGTCATTCAGATCTTAGAGGATATGTTACGTTGTTGCATCATTGACTTTCAGGGTACGTGGGAGAAGCACTTGCCTCTAGTAGAGTTTGCTTACAATAATAGCTTTCAGTCGAGCATTCAGATGGCTCCGTATGAGGCCTTGTATGGCCGAAAGTGTAGGACTCCAGTTTGTTGGGCCGAAGTGGGACAGAAATTGCTACCTATGCCGGATTTGCTCAAGGGGACAACTGACAAGGTAAAATTGATTTGTGATCGTTTGAAAGCTGTTTTGGATATGCAGAAGTCCTATACCGACTTGAAGAGGAAGGAAGTTGAGTACACAGTGGGTGAGAAGGTATTCTTGAAAGTGTCTCCGTAGAAGAAAGTAATGAGATTTGGCCGAAAGGGGAAGTTGAGTCCGAGGTACATAGGACCTTATGAGATTGTGAAGAGGGTTGGTCCGGTTGCATATTAGTTGCGGTTGCCATTCGAGCTAGAGAAGATACACGATGTGTTCCATGTTTCGATGCTCCGTAAGTATAGGTCCGATCCATCACATGTTATGCCCGTGGAAGAGATTGAATTGAATCCGGATTTGACTTATGATGAGGAACCGGTTGAGATTCTAGCTTCTGACAGTAAGGTGTTGCGGGGTAGATCGATTGAGTTAGTAAAGGTGCGGTGGCAACATCGAGGCGTGGACGAGGCCACTTGGGAGAGGAAGGAGGATATGGAAAAGCAGTTTCCGTATCTCTTTCAGTCAGGTAATTTCGGGGACGAAATTCCTTAAGTGGGAGAGAGTTGTAACGCCCGTGTTTTGGGGTTAGGAGTTAGTTGGGTTTGCGGTTCGAGTCGGTAAAATAAAATAAAATCAATTCAACCTTAATTAAGATCTAATTGGGCTTTAATAAAAAGGGGAGGGACCAAAGAGGTAATTTGACCCTAAAGAATTTAAAAGGAAGACCACTTTAATGAAAAGTTGTCATCTTCTTTCTCCCCACTCCTTTTCTAACGTTAGAAGCCTCATTCCCCTCTTTCAAACTCTCCCAAACACAAATTGCTATTCCATTGGGTTTCTTCTTCATTCCAAGGTCTTTTTCAAAGGTAAAGATATTTTCTTACTCTCCCCTTCGTCCTTTACCTAACCATGGCTTTAGATTTTAAAGCCATGAGCTTTTGAAATGTTAGGGTTTGGTTAAAGTTTGGGTTTTTATGGGGATTTTCATTTTATTTTGAAAAAATGGAGTTGGGTTTTTGTTTCTTCATATTAAAATGTACAACATATGTCAAAATGGTTGAGTTTTGTTGAAACCCCGAAGTGGGTTCTTAAAGCAAAATTTGAGATGTCAAAAACTTGATTTTTGGTGGGTTTTAGGTTGAAATCAAAGGGCTGATGGTTTATCTATGTTAGGAGGATGTTTTGGGACCTTTTGGGGGTCATTTGGATGATTGAAAATGGAAATTTCAGCTAGGGTTTGAGGGAGCACGAAAATTGATATATTTGGGGATTAATTTGGTTGGAAAATTGAGTGAAGCTAGTTTGAGCTCAAAGGTTGAGTGTTGATTGAATGTTAACATTGATTGGGATTAATGGTTGTGTTTTTGGTTGGCTAGAAGCAAGAGGGGATGTCGAAGGAGCGTTGGGATCGAATCTGGGCTCGTAGGAGTTTTGCTTTGGTTGCTAAGGAAGGGCGGTGAGTGGTTTTAATCATGATTTAAAGTTTGGTTCGAGTGTGTGTAGTGTGTGAGTGAAATGTGCTTGGTAGGTCATTTCTATATAATTCAAGTTGTTAATTTAGCTATTGATTTCCATTAAATGCTATGTGTATTGCCTATTTATGCTCTTGTGCTATGTGGATTATTTGTACATGTATGCCATGATATGGATATGTGATGTGTAAATGGAAATTGGCACTAATTAATTTACCGGGTGTAAATGATCGATCATTAGGATTAGTGTGCACACAAATTGAGTCAAAACGTACGTGGCCTTGATGGCGTTAAGTCATCAAGGAGGAGTACGGTGATGTAATATTCCACCGGAAGCTATTATATATTCTACGAGATGATGAGTGGAATCCCATCCGTAGGGCATGTGGCGATGAGTGGAATCCCGCACATGCAAGGTCCGGTGATGAGTGTAATCCCACCGAGGTAATGTGATTGTTGAGATTTAATCCGCACATCCGGGTAACTAATAGTGGCCAATTAAACTTGTTCATACGATTGTGATATATGATGATGATATATGATAATGTTATTAATGTTCGAGCTTGATATGATGTGAGATTCCATACATGACTCTTGAAAGACTAGCTAGGTCTACTTGTGACTTTATCTGTGCATGTTAGATATGAGGTTTAGGGAATACATGCTTTGACCCTGCATTGTTGATGTTTTCGATTTTAGAGCACCCTCACTAAGCTTATAGCTTACGCTCTCATTTTCGACAATGCAGATCATTAGCGTGGTGTTAGCTCGGAGCAAGGCAAGAAGGGCTTTCCAAGTTTGTGGCTCAAGTACGCTTGTTAATTATGTAGTAGTTAAGCAATGTGGCAAGAGAGTGTGTTTGTATGAGCTTGTATGACTCATTTGTGATTCTGATGCTTATGCTTGACTTGGATTGTAAGCATGTTTACCTTGCCAAATGCTCTTTGATGTATGCCTTTTGAATATTAATATTGCTTTATGGTATGTAAACCCTTATGGGATGAAAGATGTTTTTACTTATCAATGTGTTCAAGCATGACTTGTATGAAGGGTTAATGTATATTTGTTATGCATGTGTGATTGTTTAAATCCGTGTCTTGTGGGTGTTCGAGTATGTTAAACCTAGGACGTATGCCTCTAGACTTTGTTTGATGGTGTTGTGTGCCTTTAGGGGGTCCTAGGGGACCTTTAAACTTGTCAAGACTCACCCAAATCTGAATTTAAAAGGTTGCAGACGACCAGCGTTTCGAAACGGGAAGGGTCGTTTCGGAACAGGTAGGCTTCAGGGACCCCGTATCGGAACGTGTTTTGATACGGTATGGCCTATGAAACCCCTGTTCCGAAACGCGTATCGGAACGTTTTGGCTACTGGAATTTTAAGAAATTCACGAGATGAAGGTGTTTCGAAACGGGCCTGAAGGTTTCGAAACGGTCAAATTCTCGTTGACCACGAGAAGTTGACCATCGTAGGCATTTCGAAACGGTTGACCACCGTTTCGATACGGCCCCTTGTATAGGCTCTGGGGCAGTTGACCTGGTCAAGGCGTTTCGATACGCCTCAAGGGTGTTTCGAAACGGCCTGTTTAAAAGATTAAAATTGGGATGTTTAAATGTTGTTTTGGGTTCGAATGGTTGTCTCATGTATTTTCATTCCGCTATTTGATCGCATAGGACTTAAATGGACTCTTAGAAAAGAATAAGTTAAAGAAAAAAAATAGGGTTGCTAACCGAGGGGGAACCTTAACGGGTTTCGCTTCGGTTTTCCCGTGTGGCCCACTCGGACCGGTCATCCGGCCAGACCGAGACGAGGGGGTTACATGTGGGTTTTGTCGGCCACCAATATTCCCCCAATGATCTGTAGGATATGCGACCGAGCATATGCCTACAATATTCATTGGCGTCATTGGGTAAATTGGAGAAATGCTCACACAACCACCGTAGATACACACATCTGCCATCTAGTTTGTTTGGCGCTACCCATAACAAGTCCAAACACAAGCTCTCCCAGTCGTCATTGGCGGAACCTGTGATAGCCTCCCCATTTACTGGCAAGCCAAGAATATGCGACACATCTTCTAATGTTATAGTCGCCTCACCACAGGGTAAGTGAAAAGTATGTGTCTCTGGCCTCCACCTCTCCACAAGCGCGTTGATTAAATCAACATCTAATTTCGTACCTCCTCCAACAATCCTCGACACATGCCCAAATCCGGCCTGAGCTATGTAATTTGCTAGACGAGGATCCGGTTCCGTCCTCATCCGAGTGATAAAAACCTCCAACCGACGTTCTTCACCATTCTACAAATAATTAAAGACGCACACAAATTAATAATCACATATTTGAATGTCACAAATTTTTATAGTGTACAATAAAATACTAAACACATATTCGAATGTACATTATTTTTATGTCTAAAATTAAATACTAAAAAGGAGTCGAAATGTTCACTATTTTTTATAGTCTACAATTAAATACTAAAGATATATTCGAATCAACATTATTTTTTATGTCTAAAATTAATTACTACAAACATATCAGACTGTTCACTAAATTTTTTTAGTCTATAATTAAATACTAAACACATATTCGAATGCACACTACATTTTTTATGTCTAAAAGTTGATACTAAATACATATTCGAATGTTCACTCATTGTCTTACTCTAAAAGTAAATACTAATCACATATTCTACTGTAGCAATAATTTTTTTAGTCTAAAAGTAAATACCAAAGATATATTCCAATTTAACTAATTTTCTTAGTCTAAAAGTAAAATCTAAAGACATATTCGAAATTTACTAATTTTTTTACTCTAAAATTAAATACTATTTACATATTCAAATCATGCCGGCAACACTAAATTAAATTTACATATTTGAATTAAATTAACAAATAAAAAACTTACATTATTTCGGCGATAATTGCATGCGTGTCCTTCATCTAACCTCAGCAAACCCGCCATTATCGCACCCGTTTCAAATTCGCGTTCTACTAAAGTTTGGGAGAGAATTTTCAGGGGTGAAAATTCTCTCCCGTGGTGGAGCCAATTTATAGAGAAAACGCGTTCTGGAGGGAGAGAATTCAGACCGAATTCGCGTCCTGGAGTACGCGAATTCCCTATAATAACCCAAATTCGCGTTATGCAGAACGCGAATTCAATCTGCATTTAAATCTCCAATCGTCCTAATTTACTGCGAGAAGTCACAATTTACTGCGAGAAGTTGAGGGTTAAATATCGTTGAATTCGTGTCCTGCGTGATGCGAATTTCGTTTTACTGACATGGCACAGGAATTCGCGTTGTGTGTAACGCGAATTTCGAATTTTCGTTTTTCAGGACGCGAATTTATCCTACATAGCGTGAAAGGAGGGTATTTTTCCAAGTAATGAACAGATGAGGTACATTTCAGATTAAATTCCCTAAAGAGAATATCTCCAAATTGGCCAAATCATATGTGGGTTTTCTCAAGCTTTTATTTTTGTTTAAATCTAATTGTTGTGTTTTATAATGATTAATTCTGATGATAATTGCTCGAATATATATAGATTATATTTTTAATTGTACTTTGTAGCTTCAAAAAAGAGTATTTAGAGCTGGAATAGACATATCTGTAGGTCAAATCACCTCTTGAATATCTCAAATCTATTTGATTTTACTCAAATTCGACTAATTAAATAATAATGAATATTTTTTTAATATAAATTTAATTCTAAATATCAATATAAGATATTTTTAATATTCTATTATTATATGAACAACGAAAAGGGTTGTCGAGTTAAATTCGAACTTGAGTTTTCTAAAAATTTTAGAATCGGCTCATGACCTAAAGTCAATTAAAATTAGAGATATATTATAAATTTCCATACACAAAATCACCGATAATTTGTACAAATCGTTCTCATGATAAATAAACAATTTAGTCATTTAGATGAAATAATTGCAATAATGCATGCGTTTTTTAATGGTCATAATTAAAATTATTTTGAATTATAAATTTATGATGGCTAGAGAATCCTAGATAATTGGTATGATAAGGCTATTTAAATTTAAAATCAAAATATATATGTTTTTAAAATTTTATCTATGTCTTTAAAATAAATCAAAATGATTAAATAATTTTCGAGATTGTTTTAAAATGGCATAATTAAATCCTTATGCCCTACATTTTATGGATGGGTTTCATTGCATCTTCAATTATCACTTTGTCTGAAAAACCGTGTAGGGTACATTAATTAATCATAGTTATACGATGTATGCGAAAGAAAATACGATAATGAATATGATACAACTTAGAAGATACATATTACAATTTATCATATTTATAATACAGGTAAAAAATAGGTAAAATAATAAAAGATGCTCCTAACATTTGTATGTGTTATTTGACCTCCTATTTTTTTGGAGTAAACGTCACAGCGTTTCAATTTGGGTCAAATATGTTCATTTTAGATGGAAACTGACAGTCAACTAACAATCAACGACTGATTTTGATTGGACTTGCCATACATTAAGATTGGCTGACGTGGCATATGCCACGTCATATTTTAAAAAAATTATTTTGTTATACCCTTCTTTATTGTGGCATGTGGTTGATTATCATGCTGACACGTGGCCGAATCAGATGGTGACACGTGTCAAATATAATATTGATACGTGGTGAATATAATGCTGACACGTCAGCAGATCTTAACACGTGGCAAGTCCAGTCATCATCAGCCGTTGGTCATCAATTGACTGATAGTTTTCATCCAACAAGGGCATATTTGGACTAAATTGAAACGTGGAGTTATTTGCTCCAAAAAAAGAATAAGGGGCCAAATGACAAAATATGCAAACGTTGAGGGTATCTTTTGTCATTTTACCTTAAAGATATTGTAGGTCAATCAACTATGATCATAAATGAAGTGGTAAAATTTTGTGTATATATATATTATTAAACATAAATTTAATCATTAGATGAGTGATTTTTAGTTTTTTATTTAAATATTATAAAAAATGAAAAGACAAAAGTACTACCATATAATAAATTTAGTTTCCATAATAACATCCCTAATAATTAAACTTTATATGTGTATATAATATATAACTTTTTTTTTGTTTTGCGTTTATTTTGGACGATTGGATGAACATAAGTTGATGAGTGAGATTAAAAATTAAAAATAATTAAGCTTTTTATGGGGAAAATAAAAGTGAATAATTTCAATCATAAGTTTACACTCATCCAATTTTCTAAAATTAATGTAATTTTTTTAATATTTATACTATACAAGTGAATCCTACTTTCTATATATACTTTGTGTTGACGACGGATCTAAAAATTTAAAAATGTTGTTAAAATAATCCTTTTCTAAATGATGTGCATAAAATTTTATGTTTACATATTAAATTGAAAAAAAATAAAAAATAACACTAAATTAAAATTATTTTAAACTTTCTTAAGCAAATTAGAGAGAGGGTCCCAAATAGTCTGTTCCATTAATGATTATCTTTCCCACTAATCACTAGGACAGGCTTAAAACCAAAACCTAGTTAATTATGGGTGAAATTGATAACAATTCATAAGCTAACAAAAAAGTTAATAAATTAATAAATCATATTTAAGAAATTGAAATTTAACCAAGTTGATGCGTGAAGATATTCTTAAGAGATATGAAATGTGCCATGCCCTAGAAAAAAAAATAGGCACAATTGCTTTTTAGTCCCTCTTAGTTTTAAAATTAGACAAATTAACTCTTAATCCATTATTTATTTTCAGTTTAAATACTTCTCAGATCCGTATCATTTTCAAAATTAAGCAAATTACTATAATCTTTAATTTTAAAATTATAATTTAATAGATTAACACTTAAACATTAAACCTAATTTATTATTATTTATGTTTTCTCCCCTAAAGCTTCATCTTTCATCCCCAATTATAAAACACAATCGGATAAACAAATAATCAGAATATGTCATGACTAAGACTAAAGAAATTTGAAAAGAACTCACATACGATGGTATTAAAAGCAAAATAAATTTTAGAATAATAATTTACATATATACAAATTTATTTTTTAAGACGATGAAACTCGGATCTAGGGGTGAGCAAAACTCTACTCGACTCGAAAAAACCGAATAACTCGACTCAAGGTAAAAATACTCGACTCGTTTTGATTCGACTCAAAATTTCATAAACTCGAACGACTCGAAAAAATTTCAAATAAAGTTTGAGTTGTAAAATAGAAATTCGAATAACTCGAAAATTTTAGTAATTAGTGAATTTATTTTTAAGTTCGAGACGAGTCCCTCAAATTTTTATGATATATACATACCGATCTATAAAAATATGAAGAAATTATTTCACATGTGAAAAAATATGAAGAAATATATATATGTGCATATCTTATATGATTAGTGAAAGTCGTTTAAATTGGAATCAAACCGTACTATAACATGATAAATAATCACAATTAAATTTTTATAGAAACTCGAAAACTCAACTCGACTGGAATTTCTTAAACTCGAACCGAATCGAAAAAATTACAAATAAAGTTTAAGTTGTAAAATATGACGCGTCAACTCGAATAAATCAAAAAAATTAACTCAACTCGACTCGATCGAACGCTCACCCTTACTCGAACCTAAACATTCAAAATCTCAGTACCTCGACCTTTATCCGCATTTATATTAAACCATAAAGTAGGTAAAAGAAATTGCATAACAATCAAAGGGTTTGATACGTAACCATTTTTGTCTCCTTTAGATAAATTTTCCCACATGATTGGTTCCGAAATT
The DNA here is from genome assembly GCA_030270665.1 of Hibiscus trionum. Taxonomy (NCBI): domain Eukaryota; kingdom Viridiplantae; phylum Streptophyta; class Magnoliopsida; order Malvales; family Malvaceae; genus Hibiscus; species Hibiscus trionum. The sequence continues at coordinate 62,356,537 of BSYR01000017.1, forward strand.
AATGTTAAAAAGCTACTAAAACTTGCTTAAATCTCATTCGTAAACTCGATTAGTGACGAATTAGATTACGATAATTGAGGTAATGTTATTGGATAAGATGAGTTAAGATCACCAATGAAGGATAAATAGCATATTAAGGGGGGAAAGTTGGATAAAGCTAAGTAAAAGTGGGAAAAGAGGTCCCTCCACTCGCTAAACATGTCTATTTAGTTATTTTTAATTAATTTAACCCAACGTTTTATTTTAGGTTAAAATGACCAATCTCCGGATAAAAATCATTAGTTAATTAATGTTAAATGACTTGAAATGACATGAGTCATGAGTCATACTTAACTTGATATTAGTGTAAAGAAAATAATTAAAGCTTGTATAGTATAAATCGGTTAATTAACTGAATTAATCGAACTAACCCAAAATATTAGATATTAGTTATCATACTTAACTTGATTTCATAAAAATAATTAAAGAACATAAAAGAACAAAAGTAAAGAAAAGAGAACTTTGATTAAAAACTAGAAATAACAAGTGTTTCAAGCTAAAAAATGAAGACTCAATTCGATGCCTAAGCCTTTACCAAGAAGTGGTATTTATAGGCTTGGGTTTACAAAGATAAATGATAAGAAAATTCAAAATAATAAAGTAAAGATAAACAATTCAAATGTTTTGAAATTTAAATACAGAAAATCTAAACGGATAAGCTGATAAGGTCTTTCAGAACGTTCCAGAATCTTCTAGAAGTCTCAACGCATCTGCCACGTCAGACGCGTCGTGCCCAGTGTCGTGCCCACGATGCCAGTCATGATCAGAATAATAAAAAGACTGCAGAAAATGTCCTCTTTTGCTGCTATTTTCAGAATGAGGTTCCTTGCGCAAAATATAGCAAAACAAAATGAATTAGGTAGCAAGAAATCCTAAAAACTAAAAAAAATAGCAATTAAAAAGTGTCACATTTGAGAGCTTATCAAATTCCCCCTCACTTGTCTCATACTTGTCCTCAAGTATGTCTGAAAAAGATATTAACCCAAGAATGGATTTCTCAAGTCATCACAAGCATCAAACACAATTATAAGAGTTCTAGTGCAAAAGGAGTATCATTAAAGAGACACAAATAAAACCAAGTGGATATAAGCAAAGAACAGCCCTTCATTCTTTCAAATGCCTATCAAGTGTTAATTAAATCCTAACCTAGTCTTAATCCTCACCAAGATACACTCAAGAGCACTCAAAGTGTTTATAGGTAAAAGTGAAGCAAAGACACTCTAAGTCATGCATGAACAAAGGTTTCTATAGGCTTGTAACAAGTTCAATTCTCCACTACTTTATTAGAATCGAGGTGCAAAAATCATTAGGTCTTTTGTTCAAGGTGTAATGTGGGTTTAGAAAAAGGGTAGAAAGATGGAAAGAAAAAGAAAAAAACAAAAGAAGATGATCAATGCAAGATATTTCAAACAATAAATAGTGAAGACAAAAGAGGAGCTTAAAAAAATGGGCAAGCAAACACATATTTTTTTTCTTTTCATTTTTTCGAAACTGTTTTTCTTCTTTTTTTTTTTCTTTTTTTTCTTTTTTTTCGAAGCAATTGCTTCCTTTTATTCTATTTTTCTTTTTTTTCTCTTTTTTTTGGAAAAATTCTGCCCTTATTCGAATTGCATCCCCTTATTTGTCTAGTAATATAGTTTCTAGCATTTGATCAGTTCAAAAAGAAAGTTTGGTCAAGGAAAAACACGATTTGAGGGTTAAGCCAAAAAAATGAGATATAAGGCTTCAAGAGGGTTCACTAAGCGATGAGAAAAAGGTAAGTTTTAATGAAAGAGAGAAAATGGCTAAATCCTAATGCCTAAATCATCTTAAAGCACCTCATTCTAGTGTAGTCTCGAATCGCATACAAGTCATAAGTTCTAGATTTCTAAATTCAAGATGACACTCTCAAGCAAGGAAAAACGAGCATAAAAGGATAAGATGCATGCTCAAGGCTCAAATTCTCACAAAATTAGGCTAAGTTGATTAAGCTAGGTGAGAAATCCAATTATCACAATCAAGGCAAATTGAAAAGAGATGTCAAACTATCATTTTACTCATGCCATTTGATTATAAAAAATGTCAACATTCAAATATTCATATGCACTATAACAATTATAACATGCTGGACATCAAGCAATGGCAAGAAAAATGTCATCTCAAAGTCAACCCAAAATCAAACATATAGCAGACAACCAGGACAAGCGGTTTGCTACCCTCCCCCTCACTTAAGTGAATTGCCCCAATTCAGATGAAAAACATAAAAGAAATGAAGAACAAAGAAGGTTAAAGGATACTCCCCGTGTGTAACCCCCTTAACCCGGCCTAGACGGTTGACCCGAATTAAGAAAGTCACACGGGGAAAACCAAAGTCAACCCGAAAGTCAACCTTGATTAACGACCCTTTTTTTTTCTTTTTAAACTTGTCTAGATGCATATTAAGCCTAATCGTGATCACTCAAACATCATACCAAAAGATCACTAACATCAGAGATCAAACAGGGACTCAATTGAACAATTTACAACTTTAGGGACCAAATTATAAATTCTGATAAATTAAAGGACTTAATCCAAATTGAAGTTACCAACTTGAAATTAATCAGGTTTCATGCTTCTCTGTGAAATTTCAGCTCAAAAGGACTTCCCAAACTCATACAATTGCACAAACAAGTTTCAGGACCAAAACGCAAACAATTCAAAACACATAACTGCCAATGTCAGTCCCCAACGGTCGACCGTTCCGAAACGGGAGACAGCCCGTTCCGAAACGCGGGGCCGTTCCGAAACAGGCATAGCCCATTTCGAAACGGGGGGTCTGGCAGAGGCTTTTCCGTTTCGGAACGGCCCTTCCCGTTTCGGACGCCTGGGCACGATTAAGGCACCCATTCCGAAACGGTAGGTGCTGTTCCGAAACACCCTGCCCAGATTGCTCCAAAACTCCACTTTAAACATGTAATTACACAACCAAACATGCTCCAAATGCTACCAAACTTTGCCAACATGCAATTCAACATATAAGGAACATATTAGCACTAAAAATTCAACCAAACATCATCATATGCAAAAAGCCCCAATTCTAATGGCATGCTTCCTACACAAGCTAGCTATTCAACACCAAACTTCCAAAACAAGCATATAAGGTTCCAATTCAAAAGCCAACAAACACATCAACATTTAACATATTTAGGGAGTCTCCAACACCTCCCAAAACATACACATTGGTCCCCCATTGCCAAATCACACAAAAGCTAAAATGTACTTATAAAACCTTCATACATTGAGCTTCACTTGAACTTGATTGCTTGCCCTTTCTTGCTGCCCTCAAGGTACTCTAATGCTCTGCATTATTGAATTAAGAAAACGTAGGGAGCGTAAGCAAAAGCTTAGTGAGGCATGCTCATTAAAAACAATCCAATAATGCAATTAAAACCATTTATAAATCATGCTTAGAGTCAATCTTTGCACATGCTCAAAGCATACTTTAAAACAAGCAAACTCATGCTTCATATCATATATCAAAACAAGCATCTCATGCTTCTTACATACTTAACATGTCATATTGGCTCAAGTGATTCATTTCATTTCTAAAATCAAGTTCATTAACTTCCCAAGGACTTTTAACACCTTGGCCATGGACTTTTAAACACCATGAAGTATCACATCAAGGACTTTTAAACACCTTGATCCCAAGGACTTTTAAACACCTTGGCCATGGACTTTTAAACACCATGAAGTATCTCATCAAGGACTTTTAAACACCTTGATCCCAAGGACTTTTAAACATCTTGGCCTATGGACTTTTAAACACCATAGAAAAGGATCACCTAAGGACTTTTAACCACCTTAGTGTCCACAACATGAACCATCCAAGGACTTTTAACCACCTTGATGTTCATAAGTAACAAGGCTCACTCAAGGACTTTTAACCACCTTAGTGACCTTAACATTTTAAAAACCTCACTTGCCAATATACATCATTTTCATCACTTACATCACTGTTTTTAAGCATAAAACCAAACCATATTCATCATGCATTTCAAAGCATTGAACCACATCATTTCAATGTACAAAAACAAGGAACTCCTACCTAGAGTTACCTTCAACATATGGCTTACATCAACAGCAAGAACCATGCTAAAACATGCTTCCAAAACAGTATGTAAAACATGCAAATTATCATTTTGCATCACAAAAAAATCATGGCCACCACTAGAGAGAAATTCCGAAAACTTACACTCGAGCTTAGCAAAGTTGCTTAGACTTAAACTAAGCTCCCAAGACATTGGTTTCAAAGCCGAAAACCCAATTTCACTCACCGATTCCACTTCGCCACTTGCCGAAGCACGAATTCAAGCTTCCGGATCAACAACTCTTGGATCCAAAGATGCCTCCCCTGATTAAACACATTAAAGCAGAGGTTTAATGCATCATCAAGCATCAAAAGCTTCAATGAAAGCACTCAAACTCGCTGCTCTCATTCATACTCCAATTTCGGCCACTAAACACAACCGAAATTGCATCAAAACCACTTCTCGACAAAGCCCAGCCATAAACCAGCAAAACCTAACATCCAAAATCACCATATAACATCTAAAAACAACCTATTAACATCCTTATACCTCCAGCAACAACAGATCCACAAGATCACCACAAAAACATCCAAGAAACTTAAGCTAAACTTAGGAAACACAACCTATCCGGGATTGCATCAATCAAAACTCATTTCCTTATCAATTTAGAGTTCATTTAACATCAAAAACACATCTTAAATCACAGATCAATCAGATCTAACGAAAATCATGAAAAACCATCAAATCTTGCATTATAAGCCAAGATACAATTCCAAACTCAAAAGCCTTTAATTAAACATCAATCAAGAGTTGATAACTTGGGAATTTCAGTAAAGAACTGATAGTTTAGAGGAGAAGGACGTTCTTACCTCCAAACTTGTGATTCTCCACTTTTTGGAATGAAAATCCTTGATGAAACTTGTAGCAATTGAAGAGGTTTTGAAGATACAATGATTTGCAATCAAATGAGAGTTGAATGGAGGGATTTAGGTGAGAAAAACAGAAACAAAACTCTGGAAATGGAGTGTTTGGGTTGAGAGAAAAAAGAGAGAAAGAAAATGAGAAGTTAGTTGAGAAAATGCCAAATAAATTTTCCCTCCACTTCTAATATGTTTTAAAATCAGATTATAACCCAAAATATCTTAGAAAAATCTGGAGAAAACACTTTTGGATTAATAGCTCCTTAAAGATTCAAAGTTTCAACTCTTTATAAAACAGCCACCAAACTTGCGAAAATTACATTTTGGTCACTAGCCAAAATATCAACCTTCCAAAACTCATTTTCCAAAATTGATTTCACAGTTCATCTAATTATATTAAAAGATGATTTTAGAACATTTTTCCATATTTTTAATGCAACCCGAACTAGGCTTTCCTAATTTAACCTCTTAAGATTCGAACAGGACTTTGACCAAACCGGTCAACGCCCAAAACTTCTAAGCCCAAAACCGGGGCGTTACACCGTGATTAAGGGAGACCGCGACCACGAACTTGGTGTCGCGTACAAACCATCGTAGAAAATAGCCTAAAAAATTGGCACTATTTGAGTAAAATTTACGCTTAGACGCTTGTTTAAATCCGAGTAATGTACCTAAAAAATTTAAAACAAAAAATTATTGTAAACGAAAGAAAATAAAATAAAAAGAAATAATAGACATAAAGCAAAGGAAAGAAAATAAATGAGTTGCCTCCCATGTAGCGCTTTGTTTAACATCATTTAGCTCGACGACCTGTGTTAAATTTTTGGTTCTTCAAAAATAAGTTCTTCAACTAAGCGGTGCTGTCCATCCCTCGTCGTTTTTACGCCTTCCTCCATCTTTTTATTTGTGCGCAAAACAACAACTAAGCTTCTACCTCCTTGCCGATGCGACAACTTACTCGAAATGGTGATTGGCAAAGTTTGGTTGTCGCCTAAAAATACATAATTAAATTGCTCTAACTTCGGCTTTGGTTCCTGCAAAATTGAGGGAAAATGTTTAGATCGAGTTGGAATTAATCGAAAATCAGAAAGGGAAGAAAGAGTTGAAATGATTTTGCCTATATTTTCATCGTCGAGATCCGCGAATTCCCTACAAAAGTCATAACACAAATCAGTTTCGATCAAATCATCAGCTAACGGATCTATAATATCAACGAAATTTAAACTTGCGACCGAATCAAGATACTTCATAGCTTTATGCATATCAAATTTAACTACTTCCCCATCAAATTCCATAGTTAAGATGCCGTCGCGGACATCAATCTTTGTATGCGCGGTTGATAGGAAAGGTCGGCCAAGCAAGATTTCAGATCCGTTATTGCTGCGATTATTTTCCATGTCAATAATATAAAAATCAGTAGGGAAAATAAGATCTTTTACCTGTACCAACACGTTTTCTAGTACTCCCTCGGGGTAGATGACTGATCGATCGGCAAATTGAACCGTCACTCGCGTTTCTTTCAATGGCTCAGTCAAAATTTTGTTGTAGATGCTTAACGGCATGATGTTGATAGATGCGCCTAAATCGCACATCGCTCATTTTATCCCAACATTCCCAATTTTACAGGGAATCACAAACATACCTTGGTCCTTGTACTTTGGCGGCAACGGCTTTTGTAAGATGGCCGGAATATTTTCACCAAGGTTAACTTTTTCATTTCCGGATAGTCGCCTTCGGTTTGTGCATAAGTCCTTCAGAAACCTTGCATATTTGGGCACTTTCCGAATAACATCAAGAAGTGGAATATTAATTTCCACCTTTTTGAATATATCCAAAATTTCCTTCTCTTCCTCATTTTTATCTCGTTTCGCCAATCTACCTGGAAAAGGAGGAACAGGTTCGTAAGTAGAAACAGAAATTTTAGATTTGGCATTACCTACGGTGGGAGGAGACTTGTCGTTCTGGTCTTCCGAAGAGTTTCCCGGTTCGTCAGATTTTCGCTCATCTTGCTTGGGCGGTTTAGGCGTTATCAGTGTTTCACTACGTAAAGTTATCGCACTAACGTTTTCCCTTGGGTTGGTTTCGGTTTGGGATGGTAACTTTCCCTGGGATTCTAGACGGCTAACGGCTTGAGCTAGTTGGCTTATTTGTTTGTCGATTTGCTGGAGGTGGGATTGTGTTTGGGTTTGGAATTTTTCCTGCGAAACTGCCAATCTCTCAACAATAGACTCAAGCGAGGATTGTTGGGGTGCTTGGTTTTGGTAGGGAGGTTGTTGCCTAGGTTGGTAATTTGGGTTCTGATTACCGTAGCTCAAGTTTGGGTGGTCTCTCCAACCGGGATTGAACGTATTGCTCTGTGGGTTATGGGGTCTTTGGGGAGGTCCGGGAAAGTTGTGTACGACGTCAACTTGGGCACCAGATGTATCCCGCAACAATGGGCATAAGTCGGTTGCGTGATCTGGCATAGTGCATATTCCGCATACCTTAGCAGCTCCTAACTCCCCTGAAACAAGAGAATACACAATATTAGTCAAATTGTCTATCTTATTCTCTAATGAAATTGTGCTTACTGTGTGAACCCGTCGGCTGGGTTCACTCGTAGAACCAAATTGCTGCGAATTAGCCGCCATCGTAGATATCAAGGTTCAAGCATTTTTAGGGGTCATGTTAATGAGCGCGCCACCACTTGCTGCGTCTACCGTCTTTTTGTTCATTGGCAACATTCCTTCGTATAAGTATTGAAGGAGTGTTTGCTCGGATAAGCCATGTTGCGGACAACTTGCACACAGCTTTTTGAATCTCTCCCAATATTCGTATAGGGACTCATCGTGCATTTGTTGAATTCCCAGAATGTTTCGCCTAAGTTCTGTTGCTTTCGCCGCAGGGAAATATCTGTCAAGAAAAACACGAGAGAGATCAGACCACGTATTAATCGAATTTGAAGGTAAGTAGAATAACCACTCTTTAGCCGGAACGACTAAGGAAAAAGAAAAAGCCCTTAGTTTTATTTGGTCCTCCGAGACCCCTTGCGGTTTCATGCTGCTGCACACCATATGGAATTCGGCCAGGTGCTTGTGTGGGCTTTCAGTAGGGAGGCCATTAAAAGTAGGGAGTAGGTGGATTAATCCCGTTTTGAGCTGGAAGGGAGTACTGCCTTGAGGAAAAGCGATGTAGAGTGGTTGTTGCACAGTAGGGGCTGCGTTTAGTTCTCGAATCGTTTGATCTGCCATCGGTTCTGGTTCTAGTGTAGGTTCCTCGACTGGTGTAGTTTCAGAAATGGATTCCTGATCGGATTGTTGTGTGCTTTGTTCTCGTTGTTATTTCTTTCGCCGAAGCGTTTCACCGTGAGTTCTACGAGTGCTTGCTTCGATTTCCGGGTTGTATGGAGCTAAAGTACCCGTGTTTTTCCTGGTCATAAAAAAAACGAAATCAATCAAAAGTGCCGAAAGTAAATCTCCCCGGCAGCGGCGCCAATTTTGACAAGCGTCGTTTTACCCGTCAAAATAAATAAATATTTAACCTCTTTCAACAAATAATAAATTAAAGAAATTAAGTAGTAATAGGGAAAGAGGGTCGATCCACAGGGAGATTAGTCGAAATTCTTGATTGAAGGTTGCTTTGATTAATGCTTCCAGGAATATATGTGAAAACAAGAAAAGTAAAAAAGGGGGTGATCGGATATTGAGTGCAAATGAAATAGAAGAATTTAAATGCAAAGGTAAAGAAAATAATAAGAAAGTTCAGATATATAAAATAGCCTCGAGCTAGCCTTGTCAATTCTTTCGATCATTGAAATGGATTTTTACTCCGGGGATCATGTCGGTTACAGTCTGCGAGGCCCAACCCGTCGCAACTTGCTTCTCTCTCGAGTAACCAATCCTCCTAAGTCTATCTTCGAAGGTTGATTCTTAAACAAATTAACCACGTCTATCGCCGTTAAAATATTTAGTTTTGAAAGCAGGAAAAGCTTGACTCAGAAATTGTCTTAAAAAGAATCGCTTCTGATTTTATCTTTCCTTAGCGGACCCCCGCTAAGAGTGTTCACAGGAAGTCGAAATTGCCACATGCCGATCCTTCCTCCCAACTATGTTTTTAAACGATTCCAGACCAACGAGCTCTTTTTGATTTGAAAATTGATTAAAAACTTTAGTAAGGCCGATTGCCAAACTATCTAAGCAGAAAGATAAAAATGTATTCCCGAAGGAAATTAAGCAATGTTTAATTCTCACGATTTGAATTGACTTGGCTAGTTCTTGGCTCAAGAGATTTAGCTAAGCATGATATTAGTTATCATACTTAACTTGATTTCATAAAAATAATTAAAGAACATAAAAGAACAAAAGTAAAGAAAAGAGAACTTTGATTAAAAACTAGAAATAACAAGTGTTTCAAGCTAAAAAATGAAGACTCAATTCGATGCCTAAGCCTTTACCAAGAAGTGGTATTTATAGGCTTGGATTTACAAAGATAAATGATAAGAAAATTCAAAATAATAAAGTAAAGATAAACAATTCAAATGTTTTGAAATTTAAATACAGAAAATCTAAACGGATAAGCTGATAAGGTCTTTCAGAACGTTCCAGAATCTTCTAGAAGTCGCCACGCATCTGCCACGTCAGACGCGTCGTGCCCAGTGTCGTGCCCACGATGCCAGTCATGACCAGAATAATAAAAAGACTGCCGAAATGCCCTCTTTTGCTGCTATTTCCAGAATGAGGTTCCTTACGCAAAATATAGCAAAACAAAATGGATTAAGTAGCAAGAAATTCTAAAAACTAGAAAAATAGCAAATTAAAAAGTGTCACATTTGAGAGCTTATCAATATGTTATTTATGTTTGTTTGTGTTCGTTTATCATTTTAACGAACGAACACGAACAAGCTACATTCCTTAACGAACGAACACGAACAAGAAATTTTGTGTTCGTTCATTTGTTCGGTTAAAGTTTAACAAACGGACATGAACATATTCTTATTCGTGTATCTGTTTTACGTCAAGCAATACGTGGAGTAACTCCCGATATAGCAGTAAAAGCAAGACGTGTAGGCGGATCGACTCATCAAGTTCCCATTGAAATAGGATCCACACAAGGAAAAGCACTTGCTATTCGTTGGTTATTAGGGGCATCTCGAAAGCGTCCGGATCGAAATATGGCTTTCAAATTAAATTCTGAATTAGTGAATGTTGCCAAAGGAAGTGACAATGCCATACTAAAAAAAACATGTTTGTTCGGTTTATTTACCGGCATAATGATCAAGGATGTTTTATATAAAGGATGCTAAAATTTATGGAGAATTTAAAGCATGGGAGTAATAATAATTCTTGAGGGTTGAATTTCATATTTATGGTTTTTTTTTTAAGTAAGAAAAATAAATCTTTAATCGGATTTATTGGTCAATGGCATTTGAAGATATAAAATCATTCAAGTAATGAGCATTCTACTTGAGTGGAGGAATGGCTTGGCATTGCACATATAAACGCCAATGGGCCTATGCCTAAAGTGGAATATATTATTATGACATCATAAATCATAATATCAATTTAAAGAAAGTGGCATTTCAATATATAGATAGTTTGTTGGTTTGACTATATGTATCCGACTTATTTCTCGATTAATTCAGATTAGGTTTTTCATAGGTTTAATATAGGTACAATATTCTCAATTCAATTTTTTTCTTTTACGATGTCAGGATTCGAATCACTGACTTTGCTTAAGAGACCTAACGTCTCATCCAATTGATAGTTAGTTATTATTAAGTTAAACTTATTAAATAATACAAATGTAATATAAATATAAGAAATATTATTAAATTTATTTTGTTTATGTGCACACCATAATTAATAATAAGAATCACTAGTAGCATTACGTTTCATTTTATTAATTTCAATTAAATCTTGGTAACTCATTTCTTAAGCATAATAAAATAATTAGTAATTATACAATATTTGATATATATATATATAAGTGAATTTTGACTAACTACCATATAAAACTAAATCCTCCATGACTGAAATAACTAAAAGTACAATATTTCTTCTACGAAACATTTGAATCAAGTGGTTGGTAGAGATAAGATTTATGAGATGACAATACTTCCCTATAAAATCTTGCTTGATTATGCATATCAATAATTTATAATTTGGTGGTTTATGTTATTTAATGTCTTGTATCAATTTCGAATAATAGATTTTGATCATTCGAGTTTTCATAAAAGATAATAAGTATGATTGTCAGAATTAAGTTCAGTCAGTTGCTTGAACCTGTTGAATTAGAAATTGATGATCTTATTGATTTAACCATTGTAAACCGTTAAAAGTTAGAAATGAAGACAAAAAGAAAACAATGACACACTTAACTTTAGTGGGCGAGTCTTCGAATTCAAGATCTGCTTAAACAATATCAAACTACTTACCACTTGAATCAACCTATTAGTATAAATGCTTTTTGTTTTGCTTCTACTATGAATTGATTTCCTCCAAAAAAAAAAAAAAACTCTCATGGCTTATTACCACATAATTCATCATCATCCCTATTTGATAATATATATATATCAAATTCAACTATAATTTTTTTAATTATAAATGTGACATATTTGAATAACTATTATAATTAGTGAGCTTCACTGAATTACGTAAATTTTATAAAAATTCAGAACTGAGAAATTAAGGAGTTTTGACTCAAATATTGCAGTAGATTTTTTTATTCTAAATGTATGGCACAACCGACTTTAATTCCCACAATATTACACTTTTTACAGTATATGTAAAGTCGGATTCAGCTGAATCCGACTATGAACAGTTTTTTTCTCCAAAAAGGCCTAAAAATTGCTTGAAGTCGAATTCCCTTGTACTCATCTTTAGGGGTATTTTTGGAATTTAATGTTCAAAGTCGGATTCAACTGAATTCGACTTTATATGTACTGTAGAAAATGCAATATTCTGATAATTAAAGTCGGTTGTGCCATAGATTTAGAATAAAAAAAATCTGATGCAATATTTGAGTTAAAACTCCGAGAAATTAATCATGAAATTAACTATAATCTTTTTTGAAAATTTATTAATTAATATATTAATTATTAATAAATAAATTGATTAATAAAGATGTTGAGGTTGATTGATGATGCTTTGGAAATGATGGGTGTAGGCTTTGTAGTTATGGAAGTTCGAGTGATTTACACTATATTCATTACAACTACCAGAAGCCATGCAGTTCATTATCATGATGCTGAATAATCTATGATCACAAATCATCATCATCATCTATGTATGTATATGTATACATATATTTGTTTTTATATGAACACTTTTATCAACATATTGAAATCAATCAGTTAAATTTAAATGATTTTGAATTCAAAAGTTGAAAAAATATTTGATAAGATATACACGTCATTTAATTATGAATTTGATAATTAAAATTCATTCTATTCTTTTATTTTTTTGAATAGTCTAAATGTAATTACAAGGTAATATCTATTTATAGATATTCTTAACATTTTAACAATGCACATACACATTCAAAATTGCGATTGAACCCGAGTCTCCTAGAATGAATATCATTCGTTTTTCCACTGAAACCACATGTTGGGTTTAAAAAGTCATTTTATTTTCTCTTTTTTTAAAATGAGTACGTCAGTTTTATTAATAAAGGAAAAATTCAATATGAAAGTTTACAATGCATATAAACAAACATGATCCAGACATAATCCTAAAAACACAAAATAAAGAAAAGGTAAAAACCTAATTCAAAGACTCGAAACAAAACAGATACAAAACATCACCGAAGCTCGACGATAAAGGTAAAAAAACATCAACAAACAACATTAAAAAATGCATATTGCAGAATTGGGGTACGTTGACAACACGTTTATTACCACAAACTCAATTGCGGACAAGAACGGTGACTAAACTTGCATCAAGATCTAGTTCGAGTGTCCAAAACAGGGAGATCAACAGGATAATCAAAAGAGCGCCATCTTGATCAGTCGTGATGACGTCAAATCCAACCCTGATAGAAAACAAATAATAGAAAAACGTGTCAAGAGACATGAAAAATGTGCTAGAAAGCATGAAAATGTACCAAATGGTATAGAAAAGTGTGTCATACAGATAAATTTATTGAATTAAAAGGATTGAAAATCAAAAAAACGAAACAAATAAATGAAAGAGAGTGACCGACGATCGACAAACAACCCTAAAGTCTTTGTTGCCACCGGCCTGTGTTTAAACAAGAATGAGAGAGCGGCGTCACTAAAGTGGAAAAAAAGTCATTTTATTCTAAAAGTATTAATAAAGTGAAATTATAATTTTGTGACAAACGACTTGGTATAATAATAATCGTAGTCCACAACTTATACATTAACTTATTCCTAATTCAAAATAATTCACTAAATTTAACAATTCATATTTAAAATATTTATTAGAGAAGTGTTTATGTCTACTAACGCAACGCTAAGATAATAAATGATATGTATTATTATTTTTTGAAATAATTTATTAAATCATTTAGGAGGAAACATAAGTTTTGATAGCTAAAACTCTTATTATACAAGGTCATGTTTTAATTTTAACGACGAAATAATTTATTTGTCACAAAATTATAATTAATTGACTAATTATAATTTATTTTTGTAATAAAAATACTCGTTTATTTTCACATCTATAATTAATTAACGTATTACACGGCATATTTTATACAAAATATTTGTGATAACGCTACCTAACAATGAACAAACTAATGGTTCTTTTATTTGATGATAGGTGACAAAATTGTTATTTTTTTATAAAAAATACGGTATTCATATTATTAAATTTAGGTTTAAGAGAGTAAGAAATTCTTAATTTTTTGAAATTTTTTCAAATAAGTTATTGATTTTTTTTGTATTCAACTAAGTTCTTAAAGCAATAAATTAAATTAATTAAGTCCTTTGACTGGTTTTGACCATTAAATTTTGACAATTCTTTCGGATCTGTTTTGCAGTGTGTCGTATCACAATATTTCCACGTTACATTTTCAAAATAAAAATTTATTTTATTTTAAAAAATATTTAAAAATTCTAAAAATTCTAAAACCTTATAAAATTTGTAAAAAATGTATTTTTTAAAAAATCTGTAAATGCAATAGGATAGAATTGTAGTATATCATGTGCCAGTAATATCTAAAGAAAATATTGTTAAGATTTAATGATCAAAATTGATAAAATAACTTAATTGATTCAATTTCTTAATTTAAGAGTTTAATTAATTTAATTTTCTTAGTTTAAAGGCTTAATTAGATGAAAAATTTTCAGAAATTTAATTCACTCCTCCCAAAAAAAAAGTTTAAGAATTTCTTAAACCCAACCTTAAATTTATAATTAAGTGACGTGTCTCATATTTTACCAAAATATTTTTGGTACTGCTGCCTATCAATGAACACACCAATAGGAAAAAAAACTTGTTCTTTACTTTGCTGATAGTATCATTTGGCGACTGAGACCAAACACCCAGAGGCTATGAAACAGTGTTAAAACTTAAAACAAGACAAAAGATCTCTCTGCCACTCTCTTATGTATTAGTAACAGAAAACTCAGTCACTGCTTTTAAAAAAAATCAAAAAATGATTTCTTGTTTTTGTTCTCTGCTTAGTTTTCCTTAAGGAAATCACTGCAAAAGCAAACAGGCAAAGGATACCCCTTTTGTAGTTTCCTAGTTAATAACTTGGGTTTCCTTTTTGGGTTCCTTCAAGTGTTGCTTTTTTCTTTCATAGCAGATCTCGTTATTCTCGAGGAAAAAGAAAAGGGTTGTTCGTTTCTTCTTCAAAGGGAAGCTTTTCATTGTTTGGTGGATCATTGAGTGGAAAAAAGAAATGATTTTTCTTGGTGGATCAGCTTAAGCCTGAGTTTTTTTAAACAAAACGGTTCCTCTTTTTAGCTGCCTTTTTGAATTATGACTTCTTTTCTTCTGTCTGCATTTGTATAAATCCTTTGAATTTGAACCAGAAGAAAACGACAAGAAATCTGTAACAGCCCCCCTAAAACTGTGGTTTCTTGCTCTTAAAGGCAAAACGAGATAAATACACCCAATTCTCTCTCAGTCCTTTCTTTGAGATCAGTTAAAGAAAAGCTTAAGCTGATTTCTAGGGGTGGTTTCACATTTGTTGTCAAGGATCCGTCTTTTTCATACCCTATTTCCTCTATTTATAAGGTAACACGGTCAAAATATTTGAGGTTCATGTTCTAAAACAAACCTTTGTTTTGTTTTGTTTTGGTCTGGTCTGGTTTGGTTTGATTTTGTGTTTGTGTTTGATTTATAGAGAACTGAAGCAATGTCTGGAGAGAAACAAGCAGAGGAAGCCATTGTTCCAAGCTTAAATGACACCATGGAACATGGAGAAAAAGATGAAGAGAATGAAGATCATTCCATTTTCAGTGTCAAGAGCTTTCTCTGGCATGGTGGTTCTGTTTATGATGCCTGGTTCAGCTGTGCTTCGAACCAGGTAAGAAAACTAGACTAACCAGGGTAAAAATTGTTTTTTTTTTTCTTTTTAACTGACAAAAGTTTCTTACTTTTTTTTTTTTTGCAGGTGGCTCAAGTTCTATTAACATTACCATACTCTTTCTCTCAAATGGGAATGCTTTCCGGAATCATTCTGCAGATCTTCTATGGTGTTCTTGGAAGCTGGACTGCTTATCTGATCAGTGTCTTATACCTTGAATACCGAAGCAGAAAGGAAAAGGAAAATGTCAGCTTCAAGAATCATGTTATCCAGGTTAGCTGCTCAAAATCAGAAAATCCTTTAAAAAGATTGCTATTTTCACATTAAATTCTCAAAAAGTTTTGGTTTTTGTCCTCAAAATGCAGTGGTTTGAAGTGCTGGATGGTCTATTGGGACCTTACTGGAAAGCCATTGGATTGGCCTTTAACTGCACTTTTCTCCTCTTTGGATCTGTCATTCAACTAATAGCTTGTGCAAGGTTTTCCCTTGAACTTGTTTCATGGTTTTAAATTTTAATCAAATTGATTCTGATTTTTTTTGAGTTGATTTACAGCAACATATATTATATAAATGACAAGCTGGACAAGAGGACATGGACTTATATCTTTGGAGCTTGTTGTGCCACAACAGTGTTCATCCCTTCATTTCACAACTACAGAATCTGGTCCTTTTTGGGGCTTGGTATGACCACTTATACTGCATGGTATTTGACCATTGCTGCTCTTGTTCATGGCCAGGTAAAAAAACACAAAAAAGCTGAGTTTGATCTTAAATTCTTACAGAATTTTTAACTTTATCTGTTTATAGGTGGAAGGTGTAACTCACCAAGGTCCAACCAAGTTGGTTTTGTACTTCACTGGCGCCACAAATATCCTCTACACTTTCGGCGGACATGCTGTCACAGTGTAGGTGTTATTATTAAAATATTAAATTACTTTTTGCTTTATTTTATTGAACAAAACATGCAGTAAAAAACTGTAAAAAAGAAAACAGGGTTCTTAGTTCTTACAGTAGGATACTATTAGCAGCTTTTGCTTGCAGTTTTGGGGATTTGAGAAAGAGACAAAGTTTTAGAAACAAATTCATTAATATCCCTTTGTTCACTTGTTGAAGTTACCATTGAGTCAATGTTTCTGGTTTGGTATCTTTCTTGTCTCCTGTTTTGGTCAAAAGTTGTAATGAATATTAAATAGTTTTGCTGTAAAATAATTAATTCTGTTCTGTTGGTAATTTGTAAGTTCTAATGGACTAATGGTTATAATTGCATGGGTTCAAGGTTTTTTCCCCTCTTTAGCTTTAGGAGATTGTTACTCGCATACATGTCCGGATATGCGATAAAAATGAGTGTTAGATACGAGTACTTTTAGAAAATGTGTATATATATGATGAATTGTGATGTTTGCAGTGAAATTATGCATGCTATGTGGAAGCCTCAAAAGTTCAAGTACCTATATTTATTGGCCACCCTCTATGTGTTCACCTTAACCCTCCCATCCGCTGCTGCTGTCTACTGGGCTTTCGGTGATCAACTCCTTAACCATTCTAATGCCTTTTCACTCCTCCCACGGTCTGGGTGGCGCGATGCAGCAGTAATCTTAATGCTAATCCACCAGGTTTGTTGATACCATATAGACCGGTTTTATGATATTATGGTATTTGATTAGTGGAATTGACTAGATGAATTGTTTTGGCATCTGATTTTCGCAGTTTATCACCTTCGGGTTCGCCTGCACGCCGCTGTACTTTGTGTGGGAGAAAGTAGTGGGGATGCATGACACAAAGAGCATTTGTTTGAGGGCTGTATCCCGGTTACCTGTGGTGATACCTATATGGTTCTTGGCTATAATATTTCCTTTTTTTGGTCCCATTAACTCGGCTGTGGGATCTCTCCTGGTTAGTTTCACCGTCTATATCATCCCTGCCATGGCTCATATGCTCACTTATAAATCGGCCTCTGCACGAAAGGTAAGATTCGTAAACGGTCCATTCTCTTCATTTGCTACCAAATGTTTCTGCAATCCAACCTCTGCTTGGACTTGCGGTATTAGATGATATTGAACTTAAAGCAATCATTTAAGTCTTTTAGCACATTGTGACAAGCAGTTTTCTCTAGGACGCCTTTTCAGGGTGATCTCGAGAAGGTTGTATTCATCTTTACCATTTATTGAACTTAAAGCAAAATCGTTTTCAAAGAGGTCGATAAATAACTCAGGGTACCCCGTCATCTTGAGAAACTAGTCGTGCGAATCGAGACATAGGATTGTAGATCGATTTCATGTCTCTAGTCACCACAGTTTAACTTCACTCATTAGTATTTGGTGATTCATGTATGAACAGAATGCAGCCGAGAAGCCTCCTTTCTTCCTCCCGAGCTGGACAGCAATCTACGCAGTGAACGCAGCCATTGTGATATGGGTGTTCGTAGTTGGATTCGGATTGGGAGGTTGGGCTAGCATGACGAATTTCATCAAACAAGTTGACACATTCGGACTCTTCGCCAAGTGCTACCAGTGTCCACCTTCACCATCTTCAAAGCATAACTGATTCAAGAACTTCGAATCGAACTCGAACCCCCCTTTTTTTTGTTTGTTTGTTTACATTCCAACCACCGTGCATAGCCGGAGACCGTATAGTTCAGCGTGCTGTATTTACCTCCCTGCTTGTTCTACCTTGCTATACAAGTAATCAGTGATTGTGATGGGTTACTTTTTATGGTATTCCATCAGTATCTATAAATATTTTGTTATATGGAAGCAAAGAGTAATCAATTTAAGGTGGAATTTTCTTCACATGGCCTGTCTCAATCCAAAAACAAAAAACAAATAATATAACTATATAATTGATTATCTTATATAGCTTGGCCTATTTCATATGATTAAGCTGTTAATTATATTTTTATTCAAATGAACCCACCACTGTAATGTCCTCTTCCTACAGCTTTGATTGATCTCTTTTGAAACTTCTTGACTAGTCAAGTTTGGAACTAATTGGCAAAGGGGACCCTAACCTTTTGGTTTGGTTTGTTCAAATGATTGTTTTCAATGATTTGGGTGCTTTTTTACCTCCCATCTTTATCCTCATCTCACCCGCCAGTGATGAGAGATGTTCGAATCAGGTCGTGGTCGGATTTTATACAAATTCGGTTCAAGTTAGGTTCTAAAAATTAAGGCCTATTTGATTAAATGAGTAATCCGATCTTAAGATCAATTTTTTCGACATATCTTATTCCTGCTAAGATGAGAGGAGACGATGACTCTAGGAGAAGAGAATCTTCCTGTTAGGTTTAGAACCATAATTTAAGAAAGAAAAAAGAGTTGATGAGAAGTTATGGCCATCCGACCATCCTTGCTTTTTCGATTTTATGATCAAATTAAATGTTTATATTTAAAACTTTGGGTAGAGTTCATTTGTCGAGTGTCACTTTGGACGGTGAAAGTACTTGACAGATCCTCTATTATAGGAATCAATTCATATCAGTCCCTAACTAGTAAAAGAATCAAGTAAGACCGGATTTTAATAGATTTAATATTTATTGTTTAAATTTTTTTTAGCCTATTAACAATGCACACACCTTACAGATAAAGCTGCTTGAACCCAGGTCTTCTAGGGAGAACAACGTTCTCTTTTACTATCTAGCCACTCAATAGGATGTATAATGACTTAATTTTAAAAGTAGCAATTGATACTTTCACTTAATGTTAGACACACTGTTAAAGGAAAATATGCAATAATATTATAGGAAAACATGAAATAACCATACAAATACAATCACAAGTGAAAATTGAAATATGTTAAGATATATGTTCAAAAAAAAAAAAGAAATATATTAAGATCAAACTCAAATATTGTGCGATTTAAATTCAAAATAAATCTAGGAAAAAATCATACTCTAATAGAACTAGAACCGAATGCTCAAAGAAAAAAAATTAACATTGACAATACAAACTAATACACTTATACACCCCTAACAATAACAAATTGTTGTCCTACACTTACATACTATAAGTAGACCCTTTGGCTAAAATCTTGTTTATTACTAATTAAATTAAATCTTTTAATTAGGAGAGTAAAACTCGACTTGAGAGAATTAAATTTTTTGACTCGATGCGACTTGAATCGTAATTTTATAAATTCGAGTTTTTGTTCAAATAAAGATCGAGTTATAATAAAATGAGATTCGATTAACTTTAAAAATTTTAAAATTTTAGTAATTGATGGATCTATTTTCAAGTTCAAGTCGAATCCCTCAATTCTGCATGATATATGTATATCACATATGAAAAAATATTATAAGGTCATAGAAACCAATTTATTTTGGAACTATTTAGTACCATAACATTATAAATATTTACAATTAAATTTGAACAAAAACCCGAACAAATCGACTAGACTTGACTCGAACAAATTTTAATAAGAGTTTGATTTATAAAATATGACTCATCAACTCAATTAACTCAAGATATTTTAACACGACTTGACTCAACTCGATCAAATACTCACCCCTACTTTTAACTAAATTCTTGGGTTCTAAGGCTTTGTTTAGCATTGCTTTTCAAACTAGCTTTTGGAACCAAAAGCTGGTTTGAGGCTAAAACATGTGCTATACAACTAGTTTTTTGAGAAAAAACAACTTTTGAAAAGTGATTTTCAACCCAAACGCAAAAGCTATAGTTT
The DNA here is from genome assembly GCA_030270665.1 of Hibiscus trionum. NCBI lineage: Eukaryota > Viridiplantae > Streptophyta > Magnoliopsida > Malvales > Malvaceae > Hibiscus > Hibiscus trionum. Next base: position 62,376,695 of record BSYR01000017.1, read on the forward strand.
TTAGCTTTTGCGGTTGTAAAAGTGATTTTAAGAGTAAAATTATAATTTTAACCTTCGTTTGCTATTGTGTTTATTTATAATTTATAAATTTATAATTCTTTATAAAGATATAATTAATAATTATTCTATAATTTTAAGATGATATATATTTTTTCAAGACAAGTTTTTTAAATAAAATATTTCAAATGTGTTATATTTTTATGGAACACGTATAATTGTTAAAAAAATATATTTATTAATAAAAATATTTTTATAATAATTTAAGCTAATATATTTCATATAATATAACATTAGAGAATTTGAATATTATTTATATGTATACTCTAGATGAAATTTGATTTACAAAAAAGCCAAAAGCTCTCCCATTCTCTCTAAGTTTTCCTCTCTCTAGTTTTCTTTTGCTACGACAGGACTAGAAAGCTTGTGTTTCTTTGGTTTAGGGTTTGGTTCCTTTTGGTTTTATGTCTCGCCTGTCTTCATAGCTTCCTTTCCTGTTTCTGCGAATCTTTCCTTTGCTTTCCCTGCGTTTTGTTTTTCATGCTCGACCATCCACGCTGGTTTTCTCCTGCTTTGCCGACCCCCACCCCTGGTTTTGTTCCCACACCTTTTTACCATGCAGTTTAACGCAAACCTAAGCGTAAGGGTTGTTAACAATGGGTACCCCACAAATCCTACCAACCCCAACTTCCTCAGCCATGAGTTCATTGATGAGCTTGAATTAAATGAGGATGGGGAAGTAAATTTTGCTCTAAAAACCCAAGCTTTGGTGGGCAAGCTACTGATATCAGCTGCCATTAAACCCCTAGCTCTTACATCCCTTATCCGGAAAGCTTGGAAAAGCAACAATGTTGAATGTCATGATCTGGGTAAGAATTTCTTCCTTTTCCTGTTCCAGACAAACGAGGAACGTCTCCGGGTTTTTGGGAACAAGCCATGGTCATTCCAAGACTCACTTTTAATTCTTAAAGAATGGAAACCGGAAAAGGCCCTCGAAGAAATTGACTTCTCCTTGGAGGAGTTTTGGGTCCAGGTGCACAACCTACCCATCGGGTTAATCACGCTGGAAAATGTCAGGAGAATATGTAAGCTTTTTCCGATTTGCTACGGGTCAACTCTCGAAGACGACAGTAAGTATCCAAAGTTCGGAACGATCTCTATAAGGGTAGCCATCAGAGTGGAGGACCCGATCAAGACGGGCTTCATCCTCAACCGTAAGAAAGACAAGTCCCTGGAGGTTGCTTTCAAATACGAAGGCCTTCCCAAATTTTGTTTCAGGTGCGGGAGAATAGGCCACGTGGAAAGAGAATGCAACAACGACACCTCCTTATTCAAGCTCTCCGGCAGGTTTGGGTTGTGGCTTCGTGCATCCTACAGCGGCAAACCTAAGAGTTCCACTATGCTGAAAGCAAAAAACAGCAACGCTCCGGTGAAAGAGGTAAACGACAAAGTTGACTTCGCTCATTGCAAAAAGGACGGTTTTACGGGCTTCCCAAAAGATAGGAAATCATTTGTCTTCTCTGGAAAAGTTGACCCATCAACATCAGCTGCTACGTTTGTCTCTTCTGAGGGTCAACAAGTCAACATAAATTACTCCGAAAAGGCAAATTTGGAGTCTGACAGCTTTTCGGGAGAGAGGAATGTTTGCATGGAAATAACCCCTCTGACGGATCTTTCCCCTGCGCCAAATCCAATTTCCCAGCTCCAACCAGGGATTGCTTCTTCACCAAATCTGAATGCCCAGATCATGCCAGTTGATAAACCAATATTGCTAAATTTTCTGGAAAACAACAATGATTATTGCAAAGCCCCAGAAAAATCTTACAGCTTCCAAAGTCTTCTCTCCAGAGCTAGCCATAGCAAAGGGGAGGAGCAAACGCCATCTTGGGGGAGCTTACTGGCGGAGGGCCTCGATCGTATGGTTGTGTCATGTAACAAGAAAAGGAAGAGGGAGGAAAATGAAACTGAATACTCTAGCAAGATACATCGAAGCAAACTTTGGAAAAAGGTGGAGGATTCGATTGTTGAAGTTGCACCAGGAAACTGGTGGCTGCCGGAGAAAGGGCCAACAACAAATGATGATGTTTTACTCGCAGCCCTCTTTCCCCAATCGATGTTTAACAATTCTCCCATTATCCAAGAGATCGAGAGGAAGAAGAAGGGTAGGACTTTTGGCACAAAACGTCTCACACTGATACGCAAAGCTGCACGGCGTAAAATTTCTATGGAATGTACCCGTGTGTTGATCGACGAAGCTGGTCTTATTGAACTTGGGGAGGATTCTTTCGGAAAAAAGATCACCAAAACCCCTTCCATGTGCGTGAATGACGATTTCATCTTAAATGAAGAAATCTTTATCAGCGATTGCGATGAGCCGGCATCGGCCTCTAGTGCCACTAAGGCGTGGATCGAAGATTCGGATAACTCCTTTGAGGGTTATCCGATTACCCCATGATTTTCTCCGGGGGGGGGGGGGGGCACAAAGGAAGGGGAGATACTTTGGTGCCCAAGAACCTTTCTTTCTCCATCCCTAAATTCGTGTTATGGTCTTTCGTTAAGTTTAAGTTTAATAGTGTTCGTATGGTTCGCTTTTGTTTTGTGTTTGCTGTTAGTGCCATTAAGGAGCTGTTGGTGTCCAGGTTTTTCATTGGGACATCGGTGGATTATCTCTTCTTTACTTGCCTTGATAAGGACCGTTACATTCGTAACGAAGGCCTGCCTCTGGATAGAGCTCTCAGGCATTGGAGTGGTGATGCTGGTCCGCTGTGTTCCAGGAAAGGCGCATTTTGTCATCAACATAAGTCTCTGGAGGCTTTCCTTGGGTGCCGCTCTTTCCCCACTGTGCTGGTGGAAGCGGCTTTCAACCATATGGGTTTTATGGGTTGGTTGTTGCTGGTCGTTTTGGCCTGGTCGGTTGTTTTTCTTCTTCATGTTCGTGTTTGGTCTACCGGTCTTTTTCCCCCCATGGTCAGGGGTGGGCTTGTCGGTGGCTGTGGTCTTTTTGTGCTTGTCATCGAGTCTGTTTCGTGTTGTTGTTCTTATGAATGAAAGTATGCTTTTGAACAAAAAAAAAATTATATGTATACTCACACACACACACGTAACTTACAATATCATGTTCAAAATGGTCATTTATCTTCTTAAAAACACTTTCTAAAAGCAATGTTGGACAATAAAATCTTACAACCAACTTTTTAAAATCCCTTTTTAAAATCTCTTTCTAACAACACTTTTAAAAATTACTTTTCGAAAGCAATGCTAAACTAGCCTCCGTTTAGCATTGCTTTTCAAACAAGCTTCTGGCTTCAAAAGCTGGTTTGAGGCCAAAAGCAATGCTAAAGCTAGCTTTTGGAGAGAAAAAATTGCTTTTAAAAAGTGTTTTTCAACCCAAACGTCAAAGCTAAAGTTTTTAGCTTTTGCAGTTGTCAAAGTACTTTTGGAAGCTAAATTACAATTTTAACCTTAATTTGCTATTGTGTTTATTTATAATTTATAAATTTATAATTTTTTACGAAGAAATAATTATATAATTAATAATTTTTTTAGTTTAAAAATGATATATATTTATTCATACCAAGTTTTTTAAATAAAATATTTTAAATTTATTATATTTTCATGGAACAAGTACAATTGTTAAAAATATATTTATTAATAAAATATATTTATAATAATTTAATCTGATATATTTCATATGTTATAACATCAAAAATTTTGAATATCATTTATATATATATAACTTACAATATCAAGTCCAAAATAGTCATTTATTTTCTTAAAAGTACTTTTTGACAGCACTACCAAACACTAAAATCTTAAATCTAACTTTTTAAAATTCCTTTTCATTTTCAAAATCTCTTCCTCACAATACTTTTAAAAATTACTTTTCAAAAACAATGCTAAAATCTAATTATGTTTGGGCCTTAGCTCTTGCTAACACACACAAAAAAAGATGCTTCAAAGTCTTTAAAGATAAATATTTAATACAAACCCCTAAAATTTTGAAACAAAATCAATTCAGCCCTTAAATATTTTTTTTGCACCCAATTAAGTCTTTAAAGTCAAGAAAAATGTCAATTTGGCCTTTTAACTAACCTTGACTATTGACTTTAATAAAAAGAATTAAATTTTTTTGCCACGTGTTGCAACATGATAATGCCACTCGACATTTCTAGTAATTTTTTTATTTTAATTTTTCAAAAATTTAAAAATCATAAAAAATTTAAAAATATTTGTAAAATATTATTTTTAATTTCTTATTTTATTTAGAAATAATAAATAATATTTAAAAAAGATAAAAATATTTTAAAAATTATAAAATATAAAAAATTAAAAAAATAAGAATTCTGAATATTATTATGCAATTATAAAAATATATTTTTTTAAAAATAAAAGTTATTTTTAAATCGTTAAAACATTCAAAAACCTTGAAACTATTATTAAAATACTTTTATTTATTGAAACAACTTTCAAATTATTCGAAAAATCATTAAATGTTTTTTTTATTAAAATATATTATAAAAATTTAAGAATTTAAGAATTTTAAATATTTTTAAATATGTCTTTAAAAATAATATGTTTTTTTTACAATTTTAATAATATTTATTTTTTACTTTTTAAATAAATTATGAAATTTCAAAAATTATTTTAAGAATTTTAAAGTTTAAAATTGTTTTAATATTTTTTTAGAATTTTTTTAAAATTCTAAAAGTGCCACATGGCATTACCAGAGTGTGTCACGTGATAGAATTTGGTGTTGTCGCCGGTAGATAACTTGAAATCGTTAAGATTTTATGGTCAAAATTGGTCGAAGAGCTTAATTGATGTATTTTTTTAGTTCGAGAACTTAATTTATGTAATTTTTTAGTACAAAGGCTTAATTGGGTAAAAAATAATTTAAGGACTTGATTAGTTTTTTTCATTCAAAAATTCAGAGGCTTATTGAACCCTTAAGCCATAAAATATTTAAAAAATATTTAACTTATTATAAAAAATATTTTCATTTTTAAAATAAATTTCAAAGTTTTCAAAAAATCATTTAATATTTTTATAATATTAAAATATATTATAAAATTTTAATTTTGTAAAAACAATATATTTTTATAATATTTAATATTTTTAAATGAATACAAAATTTTCAAAATATATTTTAATATTTTAATTTATAAATTATTTTAATATTTTTAATTTTTTTTAAAATTTTTAGAAATGCCATGGGGCATCACAAGATTATTTCACGTGGCATTACTAGAGTGTTTCACGTAGCATAATACGATGTTGCCACGTAATAGAAAACATGAAACTGTTAAAATTTAACGGTCATAATTGGTCAAAAAAACTTAATTGATGTAATTTTTTAGTTCAATAACTTAATTGATTTTATTTCTTAGTACCAAGGAACTAAATGAAAAATTAGTTTAAGGGCCTAATTGGTTTTTTAAAAAAGTTCAGGTGCTTATTGAACCCCTTAAGCCTAAATAAAAAGATATATTATCTAATTAAATTAAGGGTAAACTACCTATTTAATACCCAACCTATTACAATGTTACTCTTTTGGTACTCCACCTATTTTTTTGGCAAAATAGTACATAACGTTAAGTTTTTGTTCTTTTTTTTTGCCTATGAGGACTATTGATGGGTCGATAGATGTAGATCTGACCCTCAGCCGGTAGGCTTTGCGGCCTGGTCACGTGGGTGAGACAAAAGTCCTACAACGCTGGTGAGACGACTTGATCAGACCGAGTAGGCCTATAACCCCCCTCGACCCGATTTAGATGATAGACCGAACCGAACAGGTCACACGGGGAATATTAAAGTAAATCAGGAAGTTTACTCCAATAAAAAACCCTATTTTTTCTTTTTATCTTATATAGATGCTCATTAGTGTCCTAAGTGTTTAACATCGCATCGAAACAAACATAACTCAATCGGACCTCGATCAAGACTCGATTGTATTCATTTACGATTCTAGGGACCATTTTCTAAATTTACCAAAATATAGAGGATTATGCCAGTTTTAAGTTACCAACTCTTAATTAGTCACATTGCATGCATCTCAGTCAAAATTTAGCTCAAAATAATCATTCATGCTCATTTAATTGCATCCACAACATCCAGGGACCAAAAATGCAAAGAAACAGAACTTCAGAATATTCCATCAACTAACATAACAACCAGCCGTTTCGGTACATGCTAGCCATGTATCGAAACAGGTCCTCACGGCTTGGAACACGAGCCCGTATCGAAACACCCTTGAGGTGTTTCGGAACTGTAGTTTTCAGTAGCAAAACGTACCGGAATAAACCTTCCATGTTTCGAAACTCTTAGGCCATTTCAGGCTCACTGTTTCAGTACAGACTCGAGTGTACCGAAACACCCGAGCCTGTAATAACACTTTTTGCTAATTTTCACACTTAAATCTATCTTAAATCAAACCAACATGCTTCTAACATACATATATCATATTCAAACATCAATCCCCACCCATTCATGGCATATTCAACAACAAATCATGGTAAATTGCATCAATGGTAAACTATAGGCATGCAACATAGCAAATAAGCCACTCAAGAGTCAAAACTCCAACCAATGCACAATCCATCAAATAAAGGTCTTTTACAAGTATAAAGCCATAAAGCAAACATGCTCAAAAAAAGTGTTCATATACATCACCCAAATAGATCATGGAATCCCCATTGCCCTTATCACTCTAGTCCATAAACGAAACATACATTCTAAAGCGAAGTCTCTTACGATTCCTTTGCAAGTTGCTGCCTCCAAGCACTTAATTATCTGCATTGATGGACAAAAGAGAACGTAAGCATACAAGCTTATTGAGGAGTGCTCAAAACCAACACACCATCAATGCATTAAAATCACTTTCCAACATTTGAAAACAATCGTGCCCTTTTTAAACCATGCACTTTCCTTAACAAAACAGTATGTCAAACATCATGCAACAAGTGTTAAATACTCAACAACAAATCCATTTGCTAACACTCAACTTAAGTCTTCCCATGCATAGCTACCATATGCAAAGCTTAAAGATAAAACATGCATTTACATAATATGCATCATTAACCATTTCATAATACTTTATCAATTATATTGGCTCACAAGTGATCATCAACACACTAATTTCTCAAAACCACATCGGATACACGGATTCACAAGTGTTGTCCTAACACTTCATACATTCTCACCAGCATCTCAAGGTTCACACACATGAGCTACCCTCCACCGTTGTGACACTTGTGGTGAAGTATTCGGTACACGTATAAACCCCTCAACACCACTCATCGGTAGATGTATAACCCCACAAACGAGAGACGGAACTCTATACACTTTCCTCAATCGTTAGGATACTTGGATGGAGTATTCGGTACATCGTATAAACCCCTCAACATCCAAGGCGACTTGTTTATAGTACACTCAATCCTATAGCCGGCTAACTATATTTGATTTCATTTATAAACCATTTTTTCACAACATCACTTGCCAATATAATTCTCATTTAGCACAAACCTCATTGTTTTCAAAGCATTATCAATGTCACATTTTCAAGCATCAAACCATGCTTCATAAAACATGTATAAGCATATACATACAAGGATCACTTACCATGTGCATCCTTCATTGATATAACATGAAAAATAGTAAATCACTTACTTTAAATCATGCTTTAAACAATAGGTAAAACACATTTAAAATCAAGTGCATCAACAAACTCATAATAGCACAATTCGAGGGAGAAAATCCTTTTACTTACTTCCAAACTTAGTAAAGCCTTTCAAGCTTACACTAAGTTCCCAAAACCACCTTTTAAGTGTTTCAAAGCTGGAAAACACGTCCTCACTCACCGACTCGTGAAACCAAGATTCGCCAACGCGAATTTAAGCGCCTGAAGCCCCCAGATCTTCACCGATTGCTTACAAAGTATTCTCCCATGTTTATACTACACAAGAACAGAGGATTAATGCATCATAATGCATTAAAATCACCAACAACTTTAACAATCTCGCTGCTCTACCCTAAATCACCAAAATACCCATCCAAAACAACCGAAATCACATTCGATTGCTCTCTAAACTCAGCCCAGCCATAATCTAACACTTCCATCCCATTTTAACCATCAATCAACATCCAAAATCATCCTAATTCTATCCTTATACCTCCAGCAACCCAGATTTCACACTAACACCTCAAAAACCCAAAATCTAACAATTAGAGATCCAACTCATTTCGGGATTACATTCATAAAACCTTTATTTCCACATCATTTAACATCTAAATTATGATTAAAATCAGCCTCAAATCAATAAAAACAGTGCCACAACGAAAATTTTGAAAATCCATCTTACAAAGCTTAATTTAGCAATTTTCATCAATCAATTACAAAATCCTGTTATTTAACAAAACTAGAGAGCCAAAGACTTGGAAGTTTCAATAAAGAACCTTGATTAAAGGAGAGAAAAGAAAGATCACCTCTAACACAAGCTTTCCCCTTGATTTGCAATGATTTTGATGAAATCTTTCAAGAAAACTTTAGATAATTGTTGTAGAAATTTATGGGCATCATTTAGGAATCAAAAGTAAATGAGATGAGACAATTCTCTGAAGATTTTAGTGATGAAAAGAGAGTTTGGCTGCTGGGAAAGTTGAGAGAAAAGTTTTGGAGAAAAGTAGTTACGTAAGAAAATGTTTAGGCTATTAAATCTCTTTTAATGAAACTCTTTTATTAAAACATTTAATTAAACCATTTAAAACACTAAATCAAGAGAAATAGCTAATACCACTTTGGTGTAATAGCTCCCTAAGGATTCTAAGTTTCGGCTCTCTTCGATTTAGCCATTAAAATAGAACTTTCATTTTTTACATTTTAGTCACCAAACATTTAATTAAACCATTTAATTAAGCCTCGTATCTTTATTCAGACATTCTCATATTTCACATAGTCGTACAAACTCGAATAACATGGTCGACCCTTGAGCAGGTCTACTTATCGGCTCTGTTGGATTTTTAGGCCAAATGGAAGTAAATATTTAAAATACAAGAGATGTTGGAAAATATTTGAGGATATGGGCCATTTTCTACAGTACACGGGGACTTCGCCACCTGCACATGGCGAGGTTTGAGAAAAAAATATTAAAAAATTGGACCTCGCCACCTGCACATGGCGAGGTCCACTCGTGTACCGTAAAAAATGGCATATATCCCCAAATATTCTTCAACATCCCCTACATTCTAAATATTTATTTTTATTTGGATTATTCTCCAAATTTCTCCCTACTTATCACTAAAAAAAGAATAAATAATTTTTATTTTTATTTCTTATAAGTATATCATCCTTTAACATTTACATTTATTAAGAAATATAATTATACCCGATACTCAATTTTAAGCAAAATACCAAATTTATTGTTTAAACCCAATACTTAATTTTTCAATATTTAATTTTCAACGCTTAATTTTTCAACGCTTAATTTTACGACACTTAATTTATCAACTTAACAATAACAATTCATCATTTAGTGTAGAGTAAATTTCATTTTAGTTTATTTCTTTTAAAATTATGTTATACTTTAAAATTATATTTATTAGGCTTAAGAGTATCATAAGTCCTTGAACTTTAAAAAAAATGAATTAAACCCCTAATTTTTTTTGCACCCAATTAAGTCGTTATACTCAGAAATTTTATCAATTAAGCACTTTGACCAACTTTGACTATCAATTTTTGTCAGCTTTTTTCTTTAGATATTAGTGTCATGTGGTACAATACAATTATGTCATGTGACACTTATAGCTTTTTAAAAAACTATTTTTATAATTCTTATAAGTTTTTTAGAATATTTAGAACTTTTAAAGAATTTTTTTAATAAAATAAAATAATTCTGAAAATGCCAAGTGACGACACTGTAGCACGACAAGTTGCACCACTTGGTCTAAAAAATTGTTAAATTTAACAGTCGACGTTGGTCAAAGGGGTGAATTGATAAAAAATTTAAGTATAGGGGCTTAATTGGGTGCAAATTTTTTTTGAGGCTTAATGAATTTTATTTCAAAAGCTCAAGGACTTATGATACCTTTAAGCCTATTTATTAAAAGCTTGAGAGCTTCTAAAAGCTGTGGAGGGTTGGACGGTCCTTTGAAGTTGTCTAGTCCGGACTTCTCTAGAAACGCCCATCCTTATTCTCTAAAACAAGATACGTCTAGGCTTAGAGGGTTAGATTCCTTTGCTCAGTTTGCACGTTTCATATATATAGCAGCGGGCCCTCAAAATTCTTTAAACTCACCCAAAGTCTTCAACTAACATATTTAAGTGTGGGCTCTGGGTAAGGCGGGACCCTGAGCCGTCTTCCTTATTGCCCTGATCCAGGAACGACCATGCTCATAAAGCTGCTTGGGATTTTTAATTTTTTTTAAAAATTGATTTATTCATTTATAAAGTTACCTCTACTTTTAAATATTTATAGTTTGTCCTCCAAACTCAAATCCTGACTTCGTCCCTGCATCTAATGGATGAATTTCTAAAAAACTGGCATTCCATCGATTCATGAATTGTCGTCTGAATTTGAAGTGAATCGTGGGCAAGGAGCTCAAGCACCATTATCTGATATATGTAATAAAGTATTATATTTAAAATCTCCTTGTAACATTCCAAAATTGTATGAAAAAAAGAATATTTAGAAAAACTTACCCTATGATTCTACCAGTGCAATTATAAAACTCATCAACTTCTCCTAAAACCTTCAACAAGTTTCTAAACTCCTGAGCTCCATCATGAACCAAAACACTATCGTTTTGAACATTGTTCGGGTCCCATCTCTCAGGCATTTCCAACAACGAATATAGAGCAGTTTCGCCGGACTTTTCATGGAATTCCCTTCTCTTTCTTCGAAACCAAAACCCATGTGGAGCACATGATATTGATCGGCTGCAACCAAGCATTTAACGAGAAACAACTCGTTTAAACCCAAACCGAGTGAACCCAGAAACCTTTTACAACCAAGAAGTAATCATCCCGTTAATGCGATTAATTAAGTTAAAATACAAAATTTTATTTTTAAAATTTTGAAACTTGCCGTGGTTCTACGGCGAGTTTAAAAAAATTGAAAATAATATTTTTTAATCGAGCTCGCCGTGCTTCTACGACAGTTCATTGTAATGATGCTAGTCCGGAAAATATAGAATTTTGGGTCTTATTTTGGTAAAAATAGAAACTAATGGTCCTAGAAATGTCTTTAAGCCTCTTGTTTAACTACTGGTCGACTAGTCCGAATCGACTTTTACTTAGATTTGTGATGAGAACGATCCTTCAAATTTAATTTTCTACATTCACAATATTAAGATTAAAATTCCCGACCTTACTTAAACAACCTAACACTTTATCTCACCTGACTAACTGATTTTTAGTATAAATGACCTTTTTATAACCATTCTATTGCATATCAAGACTTAGTCTAGTAAGTCCGACTTTTTAAATTTGTTACCTTGATAAATTTGAGAATTGAAGACAAGTGGTTGTTTTTTTTTTCTTTGAAAATAATATTAAAAAGGTGAAGTCGATTATCATATTTATTTGACTTATTTCTACCCATGTGTCCACAGTTTTCAAAAATTTCCATTTTAAGCTAAGCCATTAACTGTAACCCCTAGACCCGCCTATGCGTTACAACGGATCTTAAGAAGTCACATTAGGGTCACAAGAGCGACCCACAGTAAAAATCCACATAAAAACATTTCTTTAAAACACTTATCAAACTATAAAATCAACTTCTATTTAAAATACCCATTTTTGGAAATCATTTAAACATATATAAAAAAGGGAAAACTACACCATTGACCACCAAACAAATTGGGGATACCTATTTGAACCACCGAACTATAAAAAACGTCAATCACACCACCAAACTTATAAAATCAACCTATTTTGATCACCGCCGTTAAAAACCTAACGGTAGAGTGACGGAACTGCCACGTGGCAATTGATGGGTATATTTAAAAATTACACATTTGGTCCATGTTATTTACACATTCTTTCAATTTAGTCATAATTTTCAATTAATAAAATAATAAACTATTTAATTAAGTGGTGACACGTGTCAAGACCTTATTGGAGGATTTTAATTATTTATATTTAATTTTATTAATTTATTTTCCCCTCCAATCAGGTGGTGACACGTGTCACCACCAATTTAGAGGAGAAAAACAATTTTTCCCTCAATGCGCGCTAGGGGATTTGAACCTGGGTCTCTCAGGCGTGAAGGCAACAACTCTGCCACTACACCAAGCATATCTTTATACAATAATTCTCCAGATATAATATATATCTCTTATTAGTTTCTACATTTATAAACCAAAAGCTCAAACCCTAAACACTAATTTCACATATATAAATCTTAAACCCTAAACTCTAACCCTAAATATTTCAAATTAATTTCACACTAAATATTTCAAATTAAACCTCAAACCCTAAAATTTTCAAATTAATTCCACGCAAAATATTTTAAATTAAACCATAAACTCAAACCCTAAAAATTTCAAATTAATTCCACGTTAAATATTTCAAATTAAGCCTTAAACCCTAAACCCTAAACCCTAAATATTTCAAATTAAACCTCAAACCCTAAACCCTAAACACTAAATATTTCAAATTAATTTCACGCTAAATATTTCAAATTAAACCCTAAATATTTATCGTGTAATTAATTTGAAATTTAGGGTTTAAGTTTAGGGTTTGGGGTTTAATTTAAAATATTTAAGGTTTAAGGTTTAAGGCTTAATTTGGAATATTTAACGTGGAATTAATTTGAAATTTTTAGGGTTTGAGGTTTAATTTGAAATATTTAGTGAGAACAAGATTTGATGTACTCTTCATTCCGACTTAACAATCAATATGCCATTTGCCGAGTTTTGACATACAATGCATTAAGCCTTTTTTGTCGTCTCAATTTAATGTTCAAATATGTTCCATGTCCCTGGACAATTCATACATTTAGAATTTAGTCCTACTTTTCATATTTAAAATTTTAAGTCCGGTAACACTGTTACAATTTTGTGTTAATTCTATTTTTTTTAGGTTACATGTTCTGGTTCAAGATTTCCCCACTATCGTCTCCTATGATTGAGAACGAATTCTTTCTTTAAGAGTGAGATATGCTTTACAACTATACCCAATATTTATTGATTATGACAATCTTTTAATCTAATTTGTGAAATTTTAAAAAAAATTATTAGCGAAAAGTTTTTGAATTGGAGGAGAGTATAGGATGAACAACCGCTGCTTTATTCAGAAAGAAACAGCAAATACCAAATAAATACTTTCGTCTTTGTCAACGAGAGTGTGGGATGAACCAAAGCGGCGGAGAAAAGTAAGAATGGAGAAGATGTTGCACGTCTTTCGACTTTGGGAAAGGCTCCACTACGGACGGATCTACCTCATCTAAATCTAATTTTAAATTTTGACAATCATAGATGCCCATATCTGTGCCCCCGGTATGATGATAATACTCAGCTTCATCTTCCATCAAGTAAATACAATTAGGTCTGCAGCCATGATAATCAGCCGCGACAATAACAAAAGTATAGCAATTTCCTAAGAACAATGAGTTATCACCCAATGAAAATATCTTCTCCCAATCCCTTGTCTGCATATCTAGTTTGAAAATAAGAAATCCAACTGTTGCATATACATAAGGCCCTTCTTCACCTTCGCTGTCGTCTTCGTCTTCGTCATCGTCTTCGTCTTCGTCTTCGTCTTCGAGCGGTGGAGCATAGCGAAATGCCAAACAAAGATTTCCACCCAAATCAAATAAATATATAGCAGTAGGGCCTGTAAATGGGGGCGCAGGGGCGAATTTCATAGCTTTTGGACGAGATCCATATAAATCTTGGCACAGAAAAATCTCACCATCGCATGTACAACAAAAGACATTACCCTTGAAATAAATGGCGTCAGCTGCCCCATGAATATTATCAATAGGAGTCCATGCTTTATCCCCGGGCTTCGCAAAAGCTAAATACCGATACGAATAAACAGCCAGAACAATGCAGTCGGAGACGGAGTCTTCAGGACTCGATGATAATATTACTTTGCGTAAAAAAAACGTACACAATTTTTCAGGCGTAAAATCTACCCATGCTTCGTCTTCATAGCCGGGGAAGGTACGTAGTGAAGGAAGGGGAAGGCTGGCTCTTGACAAAGGGTTAAACAGTCGAAATTCGAGATCAAGCCCGCATGTTACCAACCAACCAAAAGGACTTCCCCAACATCTTCTTCCTCGTATCTCCGGCAAATCTAACTCGACCAAGATTTCTTCTGATACATCGTAAATGCAACGTTGGTCACTGCCCTCTTTCTCTGCTAGAAGTAAACAAACAGGGAAGTTGAATTTTTGATCCACCACAGAAGCTTTCCAAGACCGACAGACTGCAGACATACTAATACGATCACGAACAGACCGAGTCTTATCTGGCAATACGTCTCGCAATATCTCTCAACATATTAGCCCAATCTGGGACTTTGTCCGATAATTCTTCTTGCATCGAAAACATGATGATCAAGTAGAAGTCAAGTTTTTGCTTCGTACGAGGGTTTTGATTGTTGGCTACGCCTCCCCTTGCATCTCCCTTTATATAGTGTGGATAAATAAAAGAAACCCTAACCCGATTCAAGTTGGTTACGGAAAGGGAAACAAAGGAAAGTCGGTGATTTTTTTCTTTTCTTTTCTATCAAGGAATACGACAGCAAATATAATATATATATATATATTTTAATTAACCCCTTGAAAATTGAACAATAAATAGTAAAAATAAATAAAAGTGCAAGAAAATAAAAATAAAGTCGCTATTTCTAATCCCCGGAAACGACGTCAAAAATTTGTTGCGCGTATTAAGTGCTTCGCAATTTGTGCAAGTGTACACGTCACAAGTTATAGTATAAAATAGATATCGTCTCTACAGTGATTGGTGCTACTTTAGGAATCTAATTTCTCGCACTAAAAAAGAAAAACACAAATTGTGATTTGAAGAGTTCTAACTAACAAATAAACGAGAGAGCAAGTAAATTAAAAGGAATATGTAATCAAATAAGAAAGAGTAGGCCGGGTTATCATGAGTTTGAGGAGTGATAATTGAATGGATCGTCTTCGATATTTGAATGCAAGAGCGACTTATTTGCTTGGGCAGTTATAAATATTATAAAAATATGTCATTAGATAAATGAATTAAGTTCAATTGCAATATTATTTATATACTATTTCCGTTAGAACTATATCAAGTCTTTAAGTTGGTACGCTGGTTTGGTATAAACTTTTCATATTAGAGGTCCTTGGTGGTTTGACCTATCTTAATCATCAAAATAACTATATATCAAAACGACACCGTTTTAGATTTAACAATCCCATCAAACTCAACGATCATTGTTTTTTTAATTCTCAAGAATTCTAAGCAATTTAAAACATAAAAACTAAAATTTAAAGTTCTAAAAATATTATAATACTTTTCACACCTTAGGTATCTCTTCCAAATCTTCAAGGGCATCAAAAGAATTTTGTGATCCGTTGTAAAGTCGATCTCCAATAGTGAATAGACAATTTCCAGAAATTGTTTTCATTGTGACGATGTTTTTATTTTTATTTTTTCGGAATAAGAAAAAATGTATTTTATTCCACTTACTTATTAATTTATTGACATAGAAAAATATGTCAAGTAGGACTGTTGAGTCAGCTTTTCTGTTAAAATAGTTTAATGGTGTTAGTATGAATGATTTAATTTGTTAATAATAAAGGTTTAATGATTAAACCACTCTATGATGTTTGAATGTCTTTTGCTCATTAATAATATTTTGGGTAAACTATAAAAATAATCCCTCAATTACAAGGCATTTTTATTGAGTTCTTTGGCTATGGAAATTTATGAAAAGGAAATTCAACTTAAAAGAACTCACAAAATAGTCTGTTGCCATTAATTTTGTAACGAGAGATGATGTGGTAGTTAATATAAATTGGTATAATTATATAATTAGCCCTTAATTTTATTTTGACACTAATTTTAAAAACTTAAACCACATGATTTTAATATTCTATCAATTTACTCCATTTTTTTCCTATTTCTTGTCTCATTTATCTCTACAATTCAATTTCACCCAAAAAAATACAGGAAAATAAGGATAAACTTCTCCAATCCCGCCATACTTTTCCACCGGTACAAAATTAAGAAATGTTAGAAGATGAACTAAATAGGTGTAAATTTAAAATATTGAAAAATAATCTTTAAGAAAAGAATTGAAGAAATTTTAAAATTTTAAAATATTAAAAGAACTATAAGAAAAAACTCAATTGCTACTCTAGTGCAATGTTTATTGTACTGAAAATATGTTTAAGGAGAAGTGATAGAATCATGCTGAGTAGAGACGTGCGATGTTTTTTCTAATGAAAATGTTTAAAATTTGTAATAATATATAAATGTTTTTAATTTTTTTTATAATTTATTATTTTTATAGCTTTTGATATTTTTAATAATATTATTTTAGTAATTTTTAAATTTATTTTCAAGATAAGTGGTTGTTTTTTTTATAAATAATATTAAAAGGTGAAGTCGATTCTCATATTTATCTGACTTATTTCTACAAAGGGGCTCTAAGCCCTTAACGGTGCGTGAAAGGTTGGGATCTAGAAAAAGACTAACTAGTCGGCCACCGTGGGAGTTGAACCCACGACCTTATGATCCGATGCGCTATGCTGTCTTCATTGAAGGAAAGTTGAGATGACATTTTTATCTAGACCCAATAGTTTTTCTTGACTTGAACCATACCAGTTCCCACCAAGACGACAATATGTATAAATTCAAGTGTCATAGTTCACAAATACGTTTTGATCTCCATGAAAAAAAGGGTGTAAAAGGCCATTGAGCTTTTGAAAAAAAATAATTAAGCCTATGAATTTTTTTTTGCACATAACTAAACCTTTAGACCAAGAAATTTAATCAATTAAGTTCTTTGACCAATTTTGACCATTGAATTTTGACATTTTTTTCTTCATATATTACCGAAACATGATACACTACAGTTTTATCATGTTGCATTTATAAAAAATTATTTTTTATAAGATTTTTTAGAATTTTTAGAGCATTCAAAGAATTTTTTAAATAAAATAAAAAATTTGAAAACTGTCAAGTGGAAAATATTGTTGAACAACGCACTGCAACAATGGATCGAAAAAATTATTCAGTGCTAATGGTCAAAATTGGTCAAAGGGCTTAATTGATTCAATTTATTGGTTTAAGGGCTTAATTGATTTAATTTTGTAGTTCAAGAGGTTAATTAGGTGCAAAAAAAGTTCAGGGACTTAATTGATTTTTTTTCAATAGTTCAAGAGCTTCTTACACCCTTAAGCAAAAAAAAAAAACTAATTTTTTCTTTCGACTAGTGTCACATGCTTCTTTTTTATTCTTACTTTGGCCGCCGACGATATCAGTCTAAGTGCTTGTTGCAGATTGTCGGGGTTCATTATTTCTCTTGCTTTTGTTTATCATGTTTTTGGTCTTTTTTTAGTTTTCTTTTAGTTTAATGAGAATCTTTGTTCTTGTGCCACGTTTTTCCTTTGCCTTTGTGACACATTTTCTTTTATTTTTGTGATACGTTTTCTCCATCGTTTGACACAATTTTCGCATATCTTTGCGGTCATTTGATGCTCTTATAGAGATCTCCATGACGCTTGTTTACTGATTTGGTTTGTCGATGGTCATAAAAAACTTGATTCCCTTCGATATTTGTTTACCGATAAAATCAGATCTGGGTAGCGGAACAATCTGCCTGATAGTTAGTAATTATATGATTCGAATATAATTACATGTTAAACATGATTCAAATATAATTTGAATATGATTCGAATATAATAGTTGAAAAAACATGTAATTATATTAGAATTATATTCAAATCTTGTTCATATTATATTCGAATCATATTCGAATTACATTTGAAATATCATATTCAAATTATATTTCGAAAATAATTTGAATATGGTTCGAATATAATATAGACATGGTTCAAATATAATTCTAATATAATTTGAATTTTGCTCAAAAAATATATTTCGAATATAGCAAAATTCGAATTAATAATTCGAATATAATTAGAAGATGATTCAAATATAATTTGAATATGATTCGAATATAATACGAACATGATTCGAATATAATTTAAATTTTACTCAAAAACTATAATTCAAATACAGTGAAATTAGAATATAATTGTAATTCGAATCTAAAAAATTACTAATTTAGTATTAAAATATTTGTTTTTATTTATTTTTATTAAATATTAACATTTTAATAAAATAATATTATTAATAATAACAAATAATGGACTAAATTATAAAAATTAGAAACAAATAGGGATCAATTTAAGGTGAAAATAGACTTTTCAGTGACTAAATTGAACAAAAAACAAACCTGACAGACTTGACATGTCATTTACCCTTTAAATAAAACCAGACGGATTGACTACCGTTGATGACGTGGCATCATATTATTGGCTGAAATTTTTTTTTAACGGAAAAGGGTAACGAAATGGGGTAAAATAGATAACGGTGAATTGTTTAAGGGGAAAAAGTGGGCAAAATGAAGTTTAAGGGGCAAGTTGGAAAATCGGGTATACTTTAGGGGAAAAAGTTATATTAAGCCTTAATATATCCCTACCTAGGTTTTACTTAACATCATTTCTTCTTCTGCAATATATTTAATTTATTCCTCTAATTCAATTTTTCTGGGCACTAATACTATTTAAATATATATCAAAGATTGTATCTCATAGTACAAAAAAGTGCTTGGCCTAGTACCCGCCCCTTGCATTCCAAGGTCCTAGGTTTGATTCCCCTTGGAAGCAATCTCCATGTTAACATTTTCCACTTCCAATAAGGTGGTGACACGCGTCATCATCTTATTGAATAATTAATTTATTTTATTAGATTAAAATTAGGACTAAATTGATATATTGTATAAATATAGAAGACCAAATGTGTAATTATACAAAAAAATTTAATAGTTCCGTCAACTTTTTTGTTTTTTTTCTAACGGCGTGTGGCTAAAATGGAACAATTTAAATAATTGTGTGGTGCATTTGCCGAAAAAAATAATATAGTGGTCATTTTGACACTAAAACTATAGTTCAGTGGTCATATGTGTAGTTTACCCTTAATTAATATATCCCTACTTAGGTTTTACTTGGTTAAACTCATGAGGAATCGTAAAGATTACTTGAGAAAACTTGAATCGCCAATATTTAATCAAGTCTGGGAACGCTCCTTTGCAACTTGCAAGCCCTGATTCTGATTCTGATTCTGATTCTGATTCTTCTTCCACTCCAAGTTGGTGCTGTGGTCTGATTATGGAAGGTGTGAATAAAGATAAATAGCTCCTGCTTGTAATCTTTCCCGTTTTTATGTTTGAAATTCTGGTTATAATCTTGAATTGTTGGTTTCTGTTTTTCAGTGAAGAGCAAGTCTGGGTGTAATGTTAGGAAGGTCACGTGGATGATTGAGATTTTGAAAGCACTGGATGAATATGATACCGAGTCTGAGTCTAACTCCGAGAATGGTAATGGAGAACTAACCAAGCTCACTTGGAGGATTGATAACTTCTCCTCTTTTAAAAAAGACGAAGAGCTCTGCTCTGAACATTTTAGTGTTGGTGGCAACAAATGGTACCTTTGATGTTCCTTAATTTGTTGTTTAATTTGCATTTGATCTACCATGACTAAGATTTGCAAACTTACCTGGCAGGAGAATTCTTATCTACCCCAAGGGGAGCAATAACAGCGTGGATCATTTCTCAATTTTCTTGGATGTTGCAGATTCAGCAACTTTGCCTTCAGGATGGAGTAGAATTGCCAAATTTGGATTTGCAGTCATCAACCAAACGGATCGTCAAACTTCCATTGCAAGAGGTCTTTTGTTACAATTTATGCTTCTTCTTTTTACTTTATTTAATGGGTTTATGGTTCTTACAATTTGTCACTAACATGTTTACTCAAGTGGTTTGTGATGATAAACGCCCTTCCTTTTGACAGTTGTAGCTAGGCATGAGTTCAAGGAAACATGGTCTAATCAGGGCTACCCTTCATTCTTAGCTCTTAGTGAATTAGAAGACCCTGAATCGTTGATGATGCATGCTTGGTTGAAGCCTACATTTCTACTGATACGACTGAAGGCTTGATTTCACGTGAACTCATGCTCAAAACTGATTCGGATAAACATAAGACCAAGGAAGTTGATGGTGTTAAGGTAAATTAGTTGTTAATTAATATTAATGCTTTCACGTATCTTTCTCATTGCTTTCCTTTCCACAATTTCAGGCTATTGAACCTACCGACGAAGATATAAAGACATTCTTCACTAGCTTAGAATCTGAGCTTTCAAGCTCCGACACTGTTTTCTCTAAAGAAGAAGCAAAGTAGATGAAGCTTTGAATATGACCCCACTTAATTTCTATGATTCAGGCAAGTTTTCTTCACTTGAGAAGGCATTCAAGACCCTAGCTAGTTTTGATTGTTCCTCTACCACCCTTACGATTGAGCAGAAAAATGAGTTGTTGGCCATGGAGGAAAGCTTGAAAGAACTAGCTGATCGAGCTACGAAGGCAGTGGAGGACAAGAGCCGACTTACTGAGAAGAAATCTATCAAGCTGAAGATTACTCGTAAATTGGATAGTAATCTAATCAGATATAAGGAGGTGGAATCAGAGATGAAACATGTAGAACAAAAACTGGCTGCCCTGTTGGCAGAACGAAAGGGGATATTCATAAGTTCCAAGGAAATGAAAGTGGAGTTGGAAGCACTGGGAAATGAATGGGAAGAGTATGAGGCCAATGCCAAGGCTGCTGAGGAGGAAGAGAGAAGCGTTGAGGCAGAGTGGGGAAGAATGAAGGATTTCATCTCTTCTATAAAAGGACGGATGTAAAATCTGCTGCGAAAATGTTATGGTATTTGGTGTTTTGAGCAGGACGTTTAATATGAACATGGTCCATTTGCTGGAATTGACCTTATTTGTGAAATATTCTTATTTGGTATTTGGTGAAAATATGTGTATGCATGGAAGTCTTGTTTTAATTTGTGAAATGTTGGTTATATCCTTTGATTTATTCTGGTAATGTTGACTTACTTAATTCAGTTTCAAAGTCATAGTGTGAACTAATCTTGCCTCTCTTGATTCACCTGTTGATTTGCAGGAGTTTCAACGTTAATATCATCTTCATTTAGTTGAGCTTTAATGTTAATAGGAGAATTGACAACTAAATGTTGTGATCTCTCTTGATCAATCTATGAAGAAAAATGTGTTTCGCGACTACTATAGCGGCCATTATATAACAGTATTGGCATTGTCCAAAACTACGATACTCACAATCATTATGTCCTCAATAACATCTATTCTTTGAAAAATTCACAAACGCCTTATCCCACCACACAAAATTCAACCAATGAACGGACTTCAAACACCAAAATAACAACATAACAGAAACCCCACCAGAATGAAAGAGAAACAATTTGGACTACAAAAAGATGTGTATAGGTAGAGGTGGCAATCGGGTCGTTCGGTTCGGGTCGTTTCGGTTCGGATCATGTCGGGTCTATTTAGAATTAGTTTAGATTCGGTTCGGGTCTAATTCTGGTCTGTGATGAGTCAGATTCGGTCCAGGTATTGGATAGGGTCAAAATCGGATCGGTTGTTTTCGGCTCTGGTCAATATTGGATCGGTCGCTTTCGGTTCGGGTCAAAATCGGGTCGCTTTCGGTTCTGGTCAAAATCGGGTCGTTTGGGTCGATTTCGGGTCGGGTCAACATTTGAATTTTTGGGTTAATTTGGTTTGAGTTGGGTTTAGGGTTTGAGGTTTAGTATTTATGGTTTAGTTTAGATTTATTGGTGTATGAGATTAATTCTGATTCAACTTGTTAATCTATACATTTAAATTTGATTAAATATTTAAATCAAAGCTTCATGTATCCATATCAAAAATTTGTGTATAATTATATTAAATCAAAATTTATTATATGTAATAATAATAATAATAATAATAATAATAATAATAATAATAATAATAATAATAATAATAATAATAATAATAATAATAATAATGTCTAAAATGAATTAATTTATTAAACTTAAAATCTAATTGAGCTAACTAAAATCTAGAAGCATAAATCACGACATAAATTGAAACTCAATTAAATTAAGAAAAAGAGAAAGAGAAAGACAATTGGTAAAAATAGAGAGGAAAAAGACAAAATTTTGGAGGGAAATAATAAGCCACCAATTTTTTAAGCTAGATTGAAAAAAAAAAGAAAAAAAGACAATTGGTAAAAATAGAGAGGGAAAATACAAAATTTTGAAGGGAAATAAGCCACCAATTTTTTAAGCTAGAGATTAATTACTTTTTAGGTCATGATGCATTTAAAATGTTACATTTTAGTACTAATATTCAACTTTAAGTTTTAGTTTAATTTAATTTAGTCACAAGTATGCCCACAGTTTAGACTTCAGATATAGAAATCCCCTCCCCGTAGTGATATTTAGTCTCTAAAAATTTACTTTTAGTCGAAATTAACTAATCTTTGTAATTTATTCTATTAATTTAATATAATGATATTTTTGTTCATTTTAATTTCTAAAATTTAATTTTTAGCCAAAATGACATAAAATGTTATTATACCACAACTTTGACAAGAGTAATGGTCTCTTCCATGGTATAGTACAAAAAGATAATATAAAACATACTTCTATTTTATTATTTATTATATTGTTAAAAATAGATAATATTAAAAATAAATTATTCATTTATTTTACCTTAATTTTCGGGTTAAAATCGGGTCGATATTCGGTTCAACTTTCGGTTCGGGTAGCATTCAGTTCGAGTCAAATCGGTTCGGGTCCATTTCGGTTCAACAAAAAATTTTGGTTTGGGTTCGGTTCGGTTTATTTCGGGTTTCGGGTCAACTTCGGATCATCATGTTCGGGTCAAAATCGGGTCTCGATTCGGATAATTCGGTTCGAGTTTCAAGTCTCGGGTCAAGTTCGCCATGTCTAGGCATGAACTCCTATGCTGAATTATACCCTACTTTTCATGTTGGTGTTTAAAGGGGTTTTTTTTGTCAAACTGGTACATAAACTATCGATCTGTTTCCTATTTACCCCAAAAGACAATACCAACAAATAAGAACATGACACGTTCTTATTCGATGTTGTACTCATTTGGGTTAGAATGAGAAAGAACAACAGTTTAGGTACAACTTCTAACGGAGAAAAGATGTAAGGACTAATTTAGGAATTAGCGTATAAATGGGGGGGATTTCAAAAAGAAATCCTTGTAAGAAAATTAGTAACCTTTGATGGTCTCAAGTATCCATAGAAAGGATTGCAATCTAGTGACTTTGATTGATTTTTTTTTTTTAAAAATCAATAGCATTGAAATGTTCAATTGCAAATATCATTAATTTCAACAAAATAAAGTTTTCATGAATTTCCATTGACTTGTTCAATAGCAATACTGATACAATAATTTGCAGACTCAAAATCTAACATCATTATTAATACATCAAACAAGTCTCTTTCCCAACTATTACTTGAACAAAAAGCTAAGGTTTATTACTTGCTTTTATGAAACTGTCGATTGAGAAGCACGTTTAAGTTCGAACCTCACGACGTAATCGAGCTGGATGAAGTTCGTCTCTAATGGAACAAAGCTTGGTCACAACATCCCTCATGTCCATCCGTCTACTCGGTGATTCAGCGGAACAAGTGAGTCCTATTTTGAGTATCGAATTCAAGCACTTGAGATGTTTTTCGTCTCCCAAACTGTTTCCACTAAGAGTAATGTTTGAGATTGTTCCTGGTCCGATTCTTTCTTGAAGAAGAGTGGGATCTATAATCTTGATCATTTGTTGTGGCAAAGCTGCCTTAACAAAGTTACGAAGACTTAAACCTTCTTTGAACCTTTCATTGGTCGGCCTTTTCCCCGTAAACATCTCTAGCAAGAGGATTCCGTAGCTATACATGTCACCTTTTGTTGATAACTCTCTTCCCATGCCATATTCTACAATTATATTCATCACAAATTACATATAAAAATAAAATAATTGCAAAAAAAAAACCTTGAAATTTGATCTTAAATACGGTGAACTTACCTGGTGGAGCATAACCAACGGTTCCTCTTAATCCAAGTGAGCTTGAATGGTTGCTAGAATAGTCAAGTCCATCGGCAGAAAGGAGCTTTGCTAAGCCGAAATCGCTTAAATGGCCAACCATATCTTGATCAAGTAGAATATTACTTGGCTTGAGGTCACAATGAACTATCGATGTTTCGCATCGATGGTGCAGATAGTCTAGTGCATGAGCAACATCTATTGCCACATTAACTCTTTGGAAGAAGTTCAAGTTTCTCTTCGTCTCCGGTTCATTCATGTTGACAGATGGATGCAACCAGTCCTCCAAGGTTCCATTTTCCATGAACTCATAAACCAAGGCTTTAAAATCATTCCCTTGGTAATCAAAACCTGAAATGGCTGTTAACACCTTGACTAGATTCCGATGTCGAATGTTTTTCAAGGCTTCACATTCAGCCAAGAAACTCCTCGAAGCTCCAGGATTCATAAGATTAAGAACTTTTATTGCTACAACTTCTCCACTCTCCTCAAGAATTCCTTTGTACACATGACCGAAACTTCCTAAACCGACCAAATTATGTGCGGAGAATCCGTTAGTAGCCCTTAAGATGCTTTGGTATGATAACATTAAGAGCGAATTTTCAGCAGAAATTGTTGTTGGATGTTGCTTTTTCTTCTTTCTAAACCGCAAGATGAGGAGACAAGTGAAAACCAAAATCAGTCCTAAAATCACAACAATTGCAATTCTTATTTTCGAGGAAGTGTTTGATGTTTTCGAGTTGCATGTCGACAGGTTTAACTCAGGACTGCCTCCACAAAGCTTGGTGTTTCCCTCAACAAATGTAGCACTTGCATTCTTGAACACTCCTTCACTTGGTAGCTTTCCCTCGAAATCATTAAAAGAGAGATTTAAATACTTTAATGCTCCGAAACTCACAAGAAATTCTGGAACCACACCGGAAAGATTATTATCGGATATGTCCAATTCCGTAAGACCTCTCAATGAACTCAAAGATGAAGGAATGGACCCTTCAAACAAATTGCCATCCAATAATAGCTTCTCCAGACTTACACAACTACCAAGGTTGTTCGGAAGCAAACCCGACAACTTATTTTTCGAAATATCCAATTCACCTAGATTTTTCAGTTTCCCTACTTCAACCGGAAGCTCGCCGGTCAAATAGTTTGATGATAAGTTTAGTAGCATGGACAATGATGTAAGTCCAAGTACTTGAAGGGGTATTGTTCCACTAAGGTTGTTGTAAGAAAGACCAAGTAAAAGCAATTTTTTACAGTTACTTAGACTTGAAGGAATGTTGCCGTGAAGATTGTTAACTCCTAAAGCAAGTTGGGTTAGCACTGTTAAGTTTCCAATAGAATGAGGAATAGTCCCAGAGAGTGAATTACTACGAGCATAAAATATGTTTAGCTTCCGAAGCCTCCCGATGTCAAATGGAATTGGACCGGATAGTCGGTTTTGCGATGCTCGTACCACCTCCAAATTGATGAGGTTTCCGATCCCATCCGGGATTCTTCCATATATTTTGTTATTTTCTATTAATAAATACGAAAGGGTGCTAGACAAATTGCTAATGCATTCAGGAAGTCGACTTCCAAAATTATTTGATCTTATATCTAGAGTTTGTAGTTTGGAGTTATTGACTAAAGTACAGAGAAAGTTCAAATCCCCTTCTCTCCCATTTCCGAAATTGTTTTCGTATAAGAGAAGATTAGACAGCTTATCCAACTTTTCTAACAGTGGCACACTGCCACTGAGCCTGTTACCACCAAATTGAACTACATTCAGATTTGAGGCATTGGATATCGAAATCGGTATTTTTCCAGAGATCTGGTTTCCCCATATTGACAAGAAATCAATATATGGCATAGTGGTTGCTAAGTCAGAAGGAAGAGTACCTTCAAT
Organism: Hibiscus trionum; assembly: GCA_030270665.1. Classification (NCBI taxonomy): domain Eukaryota; kingdom Viridiplantae; phylum Streptophyta; class Magnoliopsida; order Malvales; family Malvaceae; genus Hibiscus; species Hibiscus trionum. Next base: position 62,402,764 of record BSYR01000017.1, read on the forward strand.
CTTGTTGCCACCAATATCAAAGCTTCTAAGTTTGGAGAGGTTGAACATTGCGGCCGGAACAACACCGGATATTGCATTTTCCTCCACGGCGATAAATGAAAGATTTTTCTGGTGTCCAAGACCTTCAGGTATAGTCCCGGTTAATGCATTCCTCCTCAAAACAAGTGCCTCCAAGGATGACAAGTTCCCGAACGAAGGTGGTATACTCCCGCTCAAGCTGTTGTTGTCGAAATTCATGACTTTCAGGCTTGACAAGAGGCCCAGCAATGCAGGTATTTCTCCTGTTAGCTGGTTGCTTCTCAAACCAACAGATTTAAGCTTAGAACAAGCAGATAAATTAGAAGGAATTTCACCACTGATGGAGTTATTGGTTAGCATTAATCTTTTCAATCTTCTTAAACGACCGATTTCTTGAGGAATCTTGTTGTAGAAGCTATTGTCTGCAAGATTCAATTCCCCGAGGAAGCTCAAATTTCCTATAAATGGTGATAAAGATCCTGAGAGTTTGCGGGATTGCAGTTCCAACTTAGTGACTCTCCGATGCTTGGGACCACATGTAACGCCATGCCACCGACAAAAGTGAATGGAACTATTCCAAGACTCCATAACCCCGAGCGGATCGCCAGTTATCATGGCTTTGAACTGGAGTAAAGCTTGTTGATCAGTGTCATTTCCTCTAACTGCAGGACTTGTTGCTGCTAAACCAAGCAAGTTAAGACCCTGCAAGTTCAAGCAGAAGAGGAGAATTATAACTTCAATGTAAACAAGGAGAGAAGAGCTGGATGCTTCAAAATGCTGTTTTGATAGCTCCATGAGCCTGAAACAATTTCTTAATCGATGAGATTGATTCGTATTTGAGAGCGAGTGGTTCATCATCGAGAACGAAAGTGCGATATAAATAGTTTCTGAAATCTGATATCATCCTGTTCTATCTCTTTCACCTTGTTAAAATACAACAGAGTCGCCAAACTTGACTGAAACCGATACAGAAAATAGAGAATATCCTGTTCTGTCATCTTCAACATCGATTTGTTAATGACATGCAACCATTTAGTAATTAATTACCAACCAATAGGAAAGCGAAGATCTTACAGGAAAAAAAACCTAATATCATGTTTTTTAAGGTTTTGAAATATATTATAGGATACATGTACTAAAACTGATTCTATGATGCCTTTTATTAAGAATTTGTGACTTTGACTTTGTATTTAGAGAATCTAATCTGATATATAATCCAGAAGAGGTTGACAGATATTATATATATTTTGGAAGAAAAGTCCAATACAGAAACACAGAAATGAACTTCATACTAATTTATTTCAAGACATTAAAAAAACCAGAAAACAAACTAATTAAGTATTTGTCATCCCTTTCAAGACCATATGGAATTGCAGATATAATACATGCTAATAATGCAAGACAACTATGTAAACACGTTTTACACCATTTCAGGACTTGTTTTTTTATTGTGAAATTCTAAAATACTAAACCAGAGCTGGAAGCCATTTAGTTGACAATAGGCTCTGAACTGGCATTACTGCTTGTGTCATTTCATAGATGATGCTGGAACATTCGTCATCAATGCCGTAAATTACTAGGAATGTGTTGTCTTGTATCTTGGTCAAGACTTAGCAGATGGAACACGGGAACAGAACCAGTTAATTTGGTCGCAACAGTAGCTGAAAACAAGTTTATGGCATCCTCAACATCGTGGAGCAATCTGCAGATAAGAATATGCAAGAAAAGCATTAGCAACCTTGGTGTTTATCAGATGGAAACAGTAGAAATATCTAACTGAAATTAAAAAAAAAAGACCTCGTCCGCCTGCGCACACAACAAAGCAACCATTAGCATACTCATGACAAATCATTTAGACTGACTATGAACCAAACCTTATTTAAGAGAAATGGATGATATCATGTTATATAATCTGGTTATAAAATCAATCCGATCTCGTTTCTGTTCATCAAAGGCTTTCGATTTAGTCACCAAACCTCAACCTCTGTTTGCTTAGAAACGAGATGGGAACGGCTGCTGCTCGTGGCACATACATGTCACTAAAGCATCTATTTCTTGTTGTTGTTATAAAATGATTGTCTCAAGTGCCATGAACATCAACACTGAGCATAAAGAGGCACTTTAGACCAGATTCGCATGCTCTCTCACTGTGGGCCTTATCACACAAATGACACAACAACCGTAATCGCAAAACATATATTGAAGCTTATCAGCACTAGGTGCAATGGGGTTTTATGCACATGCATGGTTAAATCAATCTACATTCTAATCTGATTTTTCATTCTTAAATTTAAGGTAACGGTTTGATAGCATATATTTCTAATGAAATGAATAAGGGTTTCATTCTCACTTTTTCTCTCCATATCAGAACATTAACACTTCCAACCCTGTTTTAGTAAGGTTAGTAGTGCAATCCTTGTGAAAAGTATTTTAACCGGAGGTTTTAGATGCCTGAAGTAGAACACAAATCATGTTAAACCGACAGAAGACCTTGCCCGATACAGAAGTAGACGAAGCATTCCATGAATTTAGAGCTCCCGGTGAAGTACAAACAAGCTGATCCTTTAGAGAAAGCAAGGCCAATCCATTGGTTTTGTTCCCCAAGGCCAATGCAACAAATGTGGGAAAAGGAATAATTTTCATTTTTGTAATAGTTTTCTATGATCGAAGCAATCTCATAGTTCTCTTGCCATAAAACGGAGAAAAGCTGCAAATCAACATACTAGCTTTGATTACCAAGCACAATGACCTAATTTATTGATCCACATAGGGATATGATTTATGTTTTATAAAGATTACAAACACACACTATGTAATTATATATATATATTCTCGAAGTGGAGTTTTCTTAGGAGAAAACAGTTGTCCCGCAAATACCGAATGCAATGTGAATAAAAGAGCTGCATTTCCCCTGACCTAAGCCTTTCAAGTCCATTGATATTATGTCAACATAGGCCCTGCAACATATGGAAACATGGAAACTTATAAACAAGTCCACTGATTATTTGTTAGGAACAATGCAATGTGTTTACTACAGCATAAGAAGACATTATAGTATATATACCTGCTGACTGAGCAGCATATAAAGTCTGGTGCTCACAACGTAAGAGAGTTGGACGAAGAACCTTGTATCTTATAGAACAAAGCTTGGAAACAACATCACTCATGTCCATTCGCTCTATAGGTGATTCAGCAGAGCAACCGAGTCCTATTTCAAATATTGCATTCAAGTGTGGAAGATGTCTATCTGTCTCTTGAAGAAGAATGGGATCTAGAACCTCAGTCACTTGATCAGGCAAAGACTCCCTAACAAAGTTGTGAATGCTAAAACCTTCTTTGAACATAACATGAGTCGGCCTTTTCCCTGTAAACAACTCTAGCAAGAGAATGCCATAGCTGTACACATCACCTTTTGTTGACAACTCTCCTCCCATACCATATTCTACAATTAATTGTCGAAAATTATATAGTAATAATTGGAAAGGATATCCCTTGAAAAATATAAAGATAGCCTCTCATGTTCATTCAATCTACCAAAACCAACTTCTAGATTATATGTTTTGCCTTTTAAGTTATGTTATCCTAAGACAAAAGTGTACAAAGAATAATTAGAAAAAATGATAGATATGAATAAAGTAAACTTACCTGGTGGAGTGTAACCAATAGTTCCTCTTAATCCAAGGAAGCCTGATTGATTAGAAGAATAGTTAAGCTTGTCCGCAGAAAGGATTTTTGCCGAGCCAAAGTCACTTAGATGGCCAACCATTTCCTCATCAAGAAGAATGTTGCTTGGCTTGAGGTCACAATGTATGATTGATGTTTCACAACCATGGTGCAGATATTCGAGTGCATGAGCAACATCTATGACCACACTTATTCTTTGCAAGAAATTCAAGTTTCTTGATGTATCCGGTCCATTCGTTTCGGCAAATTGATGCAGCCAGTCCTCCAAGCTTCCATTTACCATGAACTGATAAACCAAGGCTTTAAAATCATTGCCTTGGTAATCAACACCTGAAATTGCTGTTAATAACTTAACAACATTCCGATGTCGGATGTTCTTCAAGGCCTCACATTCAGCCAAGAAACTCTCGGAAGCTTCACGATTCAGAAGATTAAGCACCTTTACCGCAATAGCTGCTCCACTCTCTTCAAGAATTCCTTTGTATACAAAACTGAAGCTTCCCGAACCAATCAAATTCTGTGGGGAAAATCCATCAGTGGCCCTTAGGATGCTTTGGTATGATAGCTGTAAAAGCGAGTTTACTGCACAAGTTGTTGTTGGGTGCTGCTCTTTCTTCTTTCTAAACCACAGGACGAGGACAATACAGAATGTCAAAGTCACTCCTAAAATCACAACAACAATTGCAATTTTCACTCTAGGAGAAGTATTTGATGATTTTGAGTTACAACTTGACAAGTGTAACTCAGGGATGCCTCCACAAAGCTTACTGTTTCCGGCAACGAACGTAGCACTTGCATTCTTAAAGACTCCTTCACTTGGTATCATTCCCTCAAAATCATTGTGAGAGAGATTTAAATACATCAGTGTCCTAAAGCTCACAAAATATTCTGGAACCCCACCCGAAAGATTATTGTTCGATACATCCAATTCCACAAGACCTCTTAGTGAACTCAAAGATAAGGGAATGGCCCCTTCAAACAAATTGCCATCCAAAAACAACTTCTCCAGACTTACACAGCTACCAAGACTGTTTGGAAGCAAACCGGATAACCTATTTCGAGAAACATGGAATTCACCTAGATTTTTCAGGTTTTCCACTTCAACAGGAAGTTCACCGGTTAAATAATTCGCCGATAAGTCAAGTGCCATGGACATGGATGATAATCCAAGTACTTGAAGAGGTATCGGTCCGCTAAGATTGTTATTAGAAAGATCCATTAAAAGTAACTTTTGGCACTTTCCTAGACTAGAAGGAATGCTCCCCTGAAGATTGTTTGAATTTAAAGTAAGAGCTATTAACATTGTTAAATTTCCAATAGAATGAGGAATAGTCCCGGAGAGAAAGTTACCATCAGCGAAAATTCTTTTCATCTTCTGAAGCCTCCCAATATCAAAGGGAATGGGACCTGAAAGTCTGTTTTCTGATACAGATAGGGTCTCCAAGTTGATCAGATTTCCAATCCCATCCGGGATTCTTCCGAATATTTTGTTCTGGCCTATTCCAAAACGTAAGAGGGAGCTAGAAAAATTGCTAATGCATTTAGGAAACACCCCTCCAAAGTTATTTTCATAAATAAATAGGAACTCTAGTCTGGTTTTATTGACTAAAGTGCAAAGGAAATTCAAGTCACCTTCTCTCGCATGTCCCAAATGGTTGGTGCCTAGCTGAAGTATAAACAATTTATCTAGCTTTTGAAAAGAAGGCACGTTTCCATTGAGTATGTTTTCATATAATTGAAGTACTTCCAAATTTGAGGCATTGGATATTGAAATGGGGATTTGTCCAGAGATTCTGTTCCCCTTTACAGAAAAGAACTTGACATATGGCATATTGATTGCTAAGTCGGAATGAAGAGTACATTGAACCTTGTTCTCACCAATATCAAAGGTTATAATATTCGAGAGATTGAACATTGCAATAGGAAAAGTACCAGAAATTGCATTTGCTGCTACCATGAATCTCGAAAGATTCGTCAGTTGTCCAAGAGCTCCGGGTAAAATCCCGCTTAATGCATTGTATGTCAAAGATAGCTCCTCCAGGGATGACAAGTTCCCCAAGGCAGGTGGGATACTCCCTGTCAAACTGTTGTTGAAAAGGTACAGGATTTTCAGACTTGGCAAGAAACTCAGTGAAGCAGGTATTTCTCCTGTTAGCTGGTTGCCTCTCATATTAACAACTGTAAGCTTTGAACAAGCTGATAAATTGGAAGGAATTTCGCCACTGATGGAGTTATTGATCAGATAAAGCATTTCCAATCTTCTTAATCTACCAATTTCTTGAGGAATCTGGTTGTAGAAGCTGTTCCCCACAAGATTCAACTTCCTAAGAAAGCTCAGGTTTCCAATGTACGGCGATAGTGATCCCGAGAGTTGGAGGAATTGCAGTTCCAGCTTGGTGACTCTCTGATGCTTGCGACCGCATGTAACACCGTACCACCGACAGAAGTGAATGGAACTATTCCAGGAGTCCATAACCTTGAGCTGATCACCGGTTATCTTGGCTTTGAACTGGAGTAAAGCTTGCTGATCAGTGTCATTCCGTCGAATTACAGGGCTTGCTGATGCTAAACCAAGCAAGTTGAAGCAGGAGAGGAGAATTGTAAGTTCAATGTAAACAAGGATGTGGTTTTTCAGTAGCTCCATCAACCTGAATCAAGTTCTTAACTGATGAGATTTATTTTGTTTCGAGAGTGCATTGTTGATCAACAAGAACTGAAGTGCAGTATAAATAGCTTTTCAAGTTTTTACCTTTTTTACTTCGAGAAAATTGTACCACACATCCCAAAACTATAACTCTCATTTTAAATTGGTCCTTAAACTTTTTGTATCATATTATTGAGCAAAGCCACACATAAACGCCAGAGCTGTCCATGTACTCAACATTATAATATAATAACTCCTCTGATAATATTACATTCCCAGTCATAGATAAGAAAACCCCTTCTTCCTAGTAATTTCCTATATTTTTCTTGATTGATTTCCCTTCTTTTTCAGGCTTAATAAATATTAATATCAGGCTGAAGAAATGTCCTGTTTTATTATGTTAAAATAAAACAGTCAGCAGACTTGACTGAAGGCAACATAGAAAATAGACATCTATTGTCATCTTCAACATTGATTATCATAAATGTCTATTATCATCTTCAACATTTATTAATTAATTACAAACCAAATTGAAAGCAGAGATCAGGTAGAAAATCCAAAGTCACGACAAACTAATAATGTTTTGTTTTACATGATAATCAACTTCAACGAAAGCACTACAAAACTAATTTATTTCAAAACAATGTTCACAGTCAGGGACGGCTCAAAAATTTACGGGATCATGTGTAATTTGTTAAAATATGACTCAAAGATTCAACGAAAGCACTACAAAACTAATTTATTTAAGGGCTCAAAGATTTCAGTAGAGACACTGAATCATGGAAAGTAAATAACCGCAGCCAATGTTTACAAAATTCAGTACCTTTATCCTAGAGCCTTTTGGCTTATTTATACTCATAATATTACCATCTAATTAATCTAAAAACTAACTAATTCAAGTAGTCCCCTTCGTATGCCAATTTTTGGTTCATAACATTACCCTGCCTCCAACAGAACCTTGCCCTCAAAGTTCGAAGATGAGTGTCTCGAACAGCACAACAGTGAACCACCTTGGCTTCTTCTGGATCATTGTTCTTAAGGTGACGCCATAGCATGACAATCACCAGGTTGTAAATTGGAGAAATGGGCCTGTAAATGTCGCTAAATAACATGTTCAGATAAAGATAATCCTTGTTATGTGAATCTTGAGAGTGAACCAATCCTACATGTCGATGGTGAAGATAAACCCCAGGTGTAGTATCATACAATTTTCCTCCAACAAGGAAAGCATCAATCTGAAGTGGACCCAAAGTAATTCTAGGAACAACAGATTGTATTTGTTTGTACTTTTGTGCTGTTGGATCCCTTTGTGCCATCATTTTAAGTAAGGCACTTATAAATACAGATTTTCCCACATTAGCTAATCCCAAAATGTAGTTGGCTACATTTCCTTTTTGATTTCTAATGCAACTCCAACAGTTCCAACAATTCCTATTAATCCACCTTTTATTTTTCCAAAAGGTGTTGGCTACAGTAGAATATAGATTCGGTAGTTGTAAACACTTTTGCCTTGTACCGTCGTTTCGGAACAAGTTGTATTGTGGATTAAGGGTATGGTATTTTTTAATATTTAGGGTTTATGGATTAGAGTTTGAAATTTAGGTTTAAAGTTTAAAATATATATTTTTTAATGTTAGGCATAAAAAAAATCCGAGAAGGGGAAGAAGATTTTTGTCCAGACTAGAACACACTCGCTAACAAGTGTTATTGCAGTAAAAATCTGGAATTTCAAATTTCCGTTGCGAAAATCAAAGTTTAATACCTGGAAACTTTACTCGAGCTTTCCAGCAATGCTCAAACAACTTGAGAGGCAGATACAAAAAAAATTCAGCCGCAAGTAACTCTTTTTTTTAATAAGCAACAGGGGAGTGGAGATGAGAATACATAATAAGCAATCATCACAAACTGTAATTTCTAGACAGAAATTCAACCCTCAACTCTCCCTTTTTAATGTACAACTATCCTCAGCAAATAAATTCATATTCAGCTCCCATTTGCAATTTCATCAAAATTGAGAAGGGAAAAAGGAAAGAAAATGGTCAAGAATGTGAAATAATGCGTGTAGAGAGGAGCTCATTCGATTTATCAGTTAACTCTGGTAAGTGGTAAGCACCAATGGATACAGTCTGCATACGTGGCCGGATCAGCCTGCTGTATAAACTGATGTATCTGCATCTTTTCAGTCGAGGAACAAGACCAATACCTTCATGGATTCTGTCACATCTGCTACTGTCTTAAATAGCCTACAGTCTGTGCCGGCATTTGGCGGCTCAGACATGCCCACCGGAAGCGTTTTGTTAGCACATCAGTTCGTTCGGGTTGTTCCAATCTGAACTCCTGTATTTAAGGCAGAAACTATTTATACCGTTCAAAAAATGAAGAATGAGCCGACAAATCATGTAATAAAAGTGTAGGATTTTAACTTGATATGAAGAGGGGACATGCTCATGAAGTGGACAAAAGTGAACTTGGATCAAAATTTTATTCAATCCACGTAGCCCGTGTCTTCAAAACTCTCCCATACGCTATAGGCCGCCTGATTTCATCATACTCGACTGGGTCTGCATCGAACAGTCCTCATATTTCCAAACACATCAGAATCGAAATATACCAATTAACCTAATGAATAAAATTTCATACTTTGTTTTATGCAAGTTAATTGTACCAAAAATCCTTAAACTTCTTGAGGACCCATTTAAAGCCTGGGTCACATTTGAGGACTTTCGGTGCAACTAACCCATTTTATGCAAACAAATTCATAGCAATCGATATACTTAAAAGACTTTCATATATGCAGTGTTCATCAACCAAATATGTGTTGAAAATCAAGTAATCAACACCTTTCCAATCATCACCATCGTTCTTTTATGTTGCGTCTCCATGGATTGTCTGAATTTGATTCAACTAGAAGTGGTGTCCAATAGAACTCAACTGATATGATAATCTATTTTGTACCTACAAAAGAAGACAAACAGAACAGGGGAGTTGGAAATATTTACCTATGCATTTGGATGACATTATTGAGAAGTTACATCTTATAGGCCAAAACATTCCCAAAGATTGAAACACCGAATGCATTCGAATGTTTTAGGCCCTCCATCCCCTTCTTCACCATCGATATAGCTTGATTCTCTTTCTGTAGCAGAATGGTGATGAGCTTCCTCAATGTTAGCATCTTCTTGAGAATCAGAATTCTGATTGGAATTGGATTTATCACATCTCATCTCATCAGTCATCACAACTGGTATTCCTCTCAGTAGCAGAATGGTGGAGGGCTTCCTCAAAACTAGAAAGAGAACATAATAAGCAACTGCTAGAAACTACAATTTATAGAAAGAAATTCAACCCTTTAACTCTAACAACTCCCCCTTTATAATGTACAACTATCATAAGCAATTGAACTTGTAATATACAAATTTACCCAAACATAAGATTAATGTTCAAGTTGGAAACTTACGTCATTGAGAAGTTGCATCTTCTCAAGAGTATACACAAAGATTAAAATAAGTGAAAATATTTCAATCTTTTAGGCCCTCCATCCCCTTGTTCACCTGCATTGCCGAATCTTCTTTTTTCCCCAGGTCTCACTTCTGAAGCACAACCATGATGGGCTTCCTCAATATTAGCATCTTCTTGAGAATCATAATTCTGGTTGGAATTGGATTTACCACATGCCACCACGCCACTAATGGCCAAACTCTCTGCATCCACGTAAAATAACTCAACTCCAAATTTCTCCACTTTTTTATTGTGTCGGTAAAGAAAACGAGTGGTGGTGTAGAGTTCAAATGAGGCCTCCTTATAATCATTGTCTATTCTAATTAGATCCTCACTAAACAGAATCAACACATGTTCACTTCTGGAGTTCCATTTCTTAAAATAAAAAATACAGCATTCCCTTGTTAACTTTTCACCACTGGCGGCCTTCAGTTGGTATCTACAGAAAAATCTAACATCTTCGTATCCATTCCAGAGATCGACCACAAGGCAGATAGCAAAAGCCAAGAATCTGCTCCTACTACACCCAGTTGGGGCTATCTTTAAAGTTAATAAAGAACTCACACTTGGATATTCAAATTCATGTCCTGGAATTTTGTTTCCCGGCAAACAACAAAACAACCGACTCCCACAAAAATTCTTTTTATGTTCCTGTTCAGATATCCCTTTCCTCCTTACACATCTCTGTGCTAGAGAATGAATTTGAAGCATGGCATTTTCCCTAATGTTTTGAATTGAATCTTGATTTAAGTAGAAACAATTCAAGAATGACATGGAAAATTTTTCTTCTTGAGGAGCATCACCAGAGTCATGGAATGAATTGAAATTATGATCGGTGAAGGATACTTTTTCTAATGATGTGCAGTGACTTGCATCCAAGCACCATAGATATCGTGGAAGCTCTAGGAGTATTTTAAGGCCTTCACACGAACTAATATCCAACTCACGAAGGGATTCCAACTTTGAAATCTTGCTTGATACATTTTTCACCTTTGAGTGACTCAACCTCAAAACTCTAAGTTCGACATGATGCTGAATTAAATCAGGCACTTCTTCTATTTCAGTGCTAGATAAATTTAACTCAGAAATGACATTTGAGAGCTCAGGGAACTTCTTGAGTTTAGTAAATCCCCTAAGGTTAAACTTTTCAAGCCACTTCAAATGATTGAGGCAAGGAAGTTCACCCAAATTAAAGCAACCCTCAAAGTTAAGCCATTTAAGGTTGATGGCTCCTGATATATTAGGGATTTTCCTTAAATTCCTGCAACCAAAAAGGACAAGCCTTTCAAGTGATACCAAATGATTGAGGCAAGGAAGTTCAACCAAACTAAAGCAACACTCGAAATTAAGCCATTTAAGTTTGATGGCTCCTGATATGTCTGGGATCTTCCTTAAATTCTTGCAATGAGAAAGGACAAGGCTTTCAAGAGATACCAAATGATTGAGGCAGGGTAGCTCTAACAACATAAAGCAGCGCTCAATCTTAAGCCATCTAAGGTTCACGGCTCCAGATAGATCAGGGATCTTTCTTAAATACTCGCAATCAGAAATGACAAGCCTTTCTAGAGATGTCAAATGACTGAGGCAAGAAAGTTCAATCAAATTAAAGCAATGATCCAAGTTAAGCCTTTTAAGATTGATGGCTCCTGATAGATTAGGAACATATTTTAAACTACTACAATCAGAAAGGATAAGGTTTTCAAGAGATGCCAAATGATTGAGACAAGGAAGTTCAACCAATCTAATGCAGCGCTTCAAGTTAAGCCATTTAAGGTTGATGGCTCCTGATAGATCAATGATTTTCTTTAAATTATGGCAATAAGAAAGGTCAAGCCTTTCTAAAGATGTCAAATGACTGAGGCAAGAAAATTCAACCAAACTAAAGCAAAACTTGAAGTCAAGCCGTTTAAGACTGATGGCTCCTGATAGATTAGGAACATTCTTTAAATTCGTGCAATGAGAAAGGACAAGGCTTTCAAGAGCTGCCAAATGATTAAGGCAAGGAAGTTCAACTAAAGAAAAGCAACGATCGAAGTTAAGCCATTTAAGGTTGGTGGCTCCTGATAGATTAGGAATCTTCCTTAAATTATTGCAATCAGAAAGGATAAGGCTTTCAAGAGATGTCAAATGGTCGAGGCAAGGAAGTTCAACCAAACTAAAACAACCCTCGAAGTTAAGTCGCTTAAGATTGATGGCTCCTGATAGATTAGGAATCTTTCTTAAATTTTTGCAACTGGAAAGGACAAGACTTCGAAGAGATGCCAAACGATTAAGGCAAGGTAGTTCAACCAAGCTTTCACACTTACAACAGTGAAGTCTTTGAAGGTTGATGACTCCTGATAGATTAGGGATCTTCGTGAGTTTCTTGCACTTACGGAGGTCAATTACCCTTAAATTAACAAGATCCTGTACAATGAAAATAATTACATTACTTCAAAGCTTTATTTGTTATTTCGACCTATAAAAAATGAAGAAATACAAAATACCTGATGACCATCATTCCAAAGCTGTTCTATGTGGCCCAAATGTAATTTTAACACAACAAGATTCTTTAGATTGAAACTTGGTGATAAAGATTTGAAGGGGTAATTCTCCCAACAAAGATACCTTAGCTCATTCGGAAAAGAGATACTATCAATTCTGCCTGCAAGCAGCTTCTCATTCTCCGATAAATGTCCAATATAAAAATGGATATATCTAAGATTAAGCATGTATTCGAAACCAGGAGAAAGTAATGATAGCAGGTCTTCAATTCTCGTCGTTTGTAACTTTATTCCTTCAATTGATTTGTTCACCTAATAACAAGAAATATCAAGGTTTAGACTATGTTATAGGCTATAACATTGGTTAATATATGTTACGATAAGTAAATGCCGGGATTCGAACTCACACAAGAATATAAATATAATTAGGACTTACTTCATTATATTTGAGCACTTGACTGACGTCTTTAAGATTCCATAATCTACTGCGATTTTCAGGGTGTTTTGATTCTTGGCGAACAATTTCCTTGCCCATCTCTTCAAGCATATCATGCATAGAAATTTGTCCGAATGGTGTGATATCAAGTAGACACTTGTCAAGCAAATTGTTTATTCCACACACTGCACCCTCATACACACAACTTAGAAAATTTTCCATCTCTTCCTTGAATTCCCCTTTAAAGATGCATGCTATGTCAAGAAATATATCCTTTTCTGGTTTACCTAACCCATCAAAACTAGTCTTCAAAATCTGAAAAACTTCTGGTTGGCCATACTCCTTTAGCTTACGCAACTCGCTTTCCCAATCTTCTTTAGACTTTTTATATAGCTGAGAACCCAGAACCTTAAGAGCGAGAGGATTGCCTCTAGCATACTTCACAAACTTGTTTGATAGTTCTCGAAAATTAGAATCGAGATTAAACTGTTTAAATGCAAATTTAGAAAAAAGTTGAAGAGAGTCGTCCATTTTTAACTTGTTTACCTCATGTATTACATCAGCTCCTCCATTGTAAAGTACTCGTCTATCTCTGGATGTTAGAATGATTTTACTTCCACGACCAAAATGCTCAACACCCATAAAATGTATTTGGTCTGAATGACTAACATCATCAAAGACAACAAACACCCTTTTACTATTCAACCTCTCTCGGTAAAGGGGTCCTATTGAAGGGGTGTGTATACGAATATCGTTTTCGTTTAATAGCTTCGAAAGAAGTTCATTTCGTAAAGACTCCTTCCCCTGTTGTTCTGATTTCGCTCTAACATTTTGAAGAAAGTAACCATCATCAAACTTTGAAGAGGTTTCATGAAATACGGCATCAGCAAGGGTAGTTTTTCCTATACCTCCCGGTCCCCATAGTCCTATTACACGACTGTCTTCTTGCTGAATTAGGCTCAAAATCAAGTTTTTCTGAACATCTAATCCAACTAGTTCGTCACAGTCGTTTGGTCTATGCATGCTATTCCTCAATTTTTCAGTAACATCGTCAACAATCTCCTTGATGTACTCGGTTTCAGGTCTAGCAAGTAATGAATATATATATAATCTAAAGCAAAAGATAAGTCAAATATAAGAAGACGAGAAATATATAGATATAGTTACCTGTAGAATTTGGCTCCATCTATATGCCACCCTTTTAGATTACCGACTTCAGCAAAGGCCTTGTTCCATTGGTCTACATGTTTTAGGCCTTCTGATTCATGCTTTTCAAAGGATGTTTTGAAAGTCCCACCAAGATGTCGCACATGGGAAGGATCAACATGGTAAAAGACGGGAAGAACAATATGTTTTTCAGTGTGCTTGCGGTGCATGATGTGAGAGAGTTCAGCCAAGCATGATTTGGAAGAAGCATAGTCTTGAGATAAAACGATAATTGAGATGTTGGAGGCTGCAATTGCATTTGAAAGTGCATGGGAAAGTTGCTCCCCTCTTTCCAATTTCTTTTCATCCAAAAAGACAGATATTCCCTTGTCTTCCAAAGCTTTGAGTAGATGAGCGGTGAAGTTGTGGCGCGTGTCTTCACCTCTGAAGCTCAAGAAAACTTGATGCTTCATTGGACGACGAGAAGAAGAAGCCATGACAGAGTATGGCTTGAGAAAATACAGCAAGGGAGCTCTGCTATTTTGAAGAAGAAAAAGTACTTGTGAAAGTTGCCGAACAAAACTGTCTTTTACTCACATAAGTGAGGAATGCGCGTTGTCGGTGAAGGGTAACACATGTGCGTGTGGAGCCATGAATTTATTTCATCTGAGATGTCACAAAATATTAAATCTCTACTCTAATTATATGTAATTATGTATATTACGTAAAATAAAATTGAACATGACACAGGAAAAAACGTATAATGTTCATTCTATTATAATATATATAGTTAGGGATTATTACCCTAAAAGTTATTAAACCAAACCTAATTTTATTTTCTTAGGGATTATTATTTTAATTTTAGGGATTATCTCATACACAGTTGATAGAAACATTTTGTTTCTACAAGCGTTTCAACTTTTTGTTTCTTTAAGTTATTAATTTAATTAAAAGATCTAATTTTTTATCGATTCTTTAACCTAACCTAATTTTACTTTATTCGACTAACAAAATCATATTCCTTGTATCCAAGACTGCTTCGGATATTTCTCCAAAAACAAAAAAGACTGCTTCGGATCCTCCTACGCATAATAGCAAATTTATCAAGTGATGTTAGGTTATGTAACCCCTAGACCCGCCTATGCGTTACAACGGATCTTAGGAAGTCACATTAGGGTCACAAGAGCGACCCACAAAAAAATACACAAAAACATTTTTATTTCCTCAAAACACTTATTAAACTGTAAAATCAACTTCTGTTTGAAATACAATTTCAAGAAATCATTTAAACACATAACAAAATTTTCAGAAAGTACTTACAGACACTGTCATAAAATAATACATGACATACATGACATACATGCCCACTAACTATACAGTACCGTACTCCAGAGGCAACGTCGAGGGAACTCCGAACACTGATGTCAAACATTATATCATGCTATATTCTTTTAACCTGCGATGGTAAAAATAACGTGAGCTTGGAAAAGCTCAGTAATACAGAACTACCAAAAGATGCTATAAGCTCATGCAGATATAGGGTAGGCATAACATTTTTATGATGTTCCAGGCAATACTTGTCTCCATTTATGTTTCGCTAATTTAGTGAAGCACTATTCTTGAGGACAACAAGGTTTGTTCTTTCTATGTTACTGAGTATTAAAAGAGAGCTTATTGTTCAGAGAATTAACAGAGTGGCGGGTTGGAGAAGTTAAACCACGAAGCCTAGTGTGTTTTATTAAGTTGCAGATCGAACATGCATAAGTACTTAACATCATATCATATGAGCACATAACAAATTAAATGCAAATGTTAAATGTTCATACAGAAGTTTACAAGAACTACCCTCCAACCTTACACCAATATGCAGTCCCCCAGAACTGCATCCATAAGGACTTACCCTAGGCCCGATGGGCATAGGTGCCACCTAAAGGGATGCCTTAGGTCCATAAGGACTTACCCTAGGCCCGATGGGCATAGGTGCCACCTAAGGGGATGCCTTAGGTCCATAAGGACTTACCCTAGGCCCGATGGGCATAGGTGCCACTCAAGGGGAGACCTTGAGCCCATAAGGATTTACCAGCTTGATCAGGGTTGTACCAACAGAGACTTCACATCATAACCCAATAGTATACCCAGATAGCAATCAGTGTTCAGATTTCAGATATAAATAACAGAGTACATGTGGCAGGCATTCTATTCAGAGTATCAGAAACAGAAGATTCATGCTTTTGACAGATAATTGGGCATACCATTGAGCAAAGCGGACACTCATTATTCATCATGCAAACAGATTGTGCCATCATAGGTCAAATAATCACATAACAAGTATACGGATTGAGCAAACATACATCAAGTAGGCAGAGAATGTCATTATATAACCAGTTCATCGTTTCATCTCATTTTTCTAACATAGTGAGGCAATCTCAATAACAATTAAGATATTAATCAAACATAGTATTGTTTATGATTAAATCATTATGCAGTTCATTCAACAGAATATAGCACACATAGAACACACTAGGTGGGACAGATCATTTCTTAATGATACTTGGCATTTACGGAAGGGGACACATTAAACTTTTGATAATTTGAACGGATTTCTGAAACGAGGTCCCTATTAGAAAGGGGTTCGTAAAAAGATTCATATCAAGTATTCAAGAATTGATACATCAAGATCTTAGAAAGTTCAGATATATTATGAGTACTTTAGTCATTTAAGCATACAAGGGCATTATGGTCATTTCGACGTTCGTGGACATTCTGGTAATTATACCAACATTGAATAAGCAATGGTTCACAGAACTCGGGTATCCTATTTGCTCATTAGTTTTTTAACCGGACATTCAAGAATATCTAAATTAAAGTCTTTTAAGTTATCGAATATTTTCACTGATGTTCCGATTATTTAGGCTATCATGGTCTTTTAGTTATTTGACTGTCATGACAAATTTTATACTATGGCACAATCATATCAGAACGAAAATTATAATTCTCAGGGGCTCTAACAAATTATCATACCTCCAGGATTCGTTTAATGCGGCGTAACCCAACTTGACAATGCTTACCAACGTTCAGATGTGAGTAATCAGCGTGCATCAGAACTTAACACTGACTGTATTGTATGTCTGAACAGTCGCCCTCTTACTTTACTATATGGTTTAACTTTGAGTAATTGAACATACAATCTATGCGAATCTTCCTACCTTACATCGATATGGTGAGCGATGGGCATACACGTGTTGTATTTCTCAACACTTAAGGGAACCTTAGCTATTTAAGTTTTATTAACAAATCCAGAATTTCGTCAAATACATAGTTACCGATTAACTCAGGAGGGTATTTCGGTTATTTTAAACTAAGATAAATCTACCATTTCTTTCTGAATTACCATTTGGTACCTCCATCATTCACGTACTCAAACGAGATTAAGTCATCCTAACTCTCCGGCCCTTTATAGACGATTCATTCATTACAGAACTTGAGGGTATAACGTCATTCAAATTAATCAGACATTTTGGTGCTCGAGGGCATTACCGTCTTTTTGGTCATTACCATCATTCTCATTTAATTCACGCATTACTGTCATAAGGATCGACTTAGGATTTCAACAATATTTCCATAGAATTCTCATTCATGTGTTATACAGAGTTTGAGGGATTATCCAAGTTTGTATCACACGTATTGCATAATGATGTCGGAGTCTTTCCATTAAAACATACATCTTGGGTAGTGTAAATTGCATAATCAGGTTGAATGCAGATTCTAGGTCATTTCCTTTATTAGAAGGGTAGTTTAGTCATACTTATGCTCCAATGGCATTTTCGTAATTTCATAATTAATATCTCTCACTCCGTATCCTAGGCCTCGATTCTTACACACTGTTGATTGAGTTGCGGATTAACTAAATTTTAACTATTAGAACTTCTGATACTGTTAGCCCATTAATAATCTTATTCGGATAATTTGGTCTTATTAATATCCATACTTATTGCTCGAATCAAATTCAATTTAAGCAGAATTTACAGTATACGTCATCATAATCATGCATGCGTCAACTGAATATCAACATGTTCATAAAGCATACAAGGGGTAGTAGTGTATTACCTTAACTCCGAGCTACACCAGTCGATTCATAATACGACATTCGAATACCCTCGAACCCGAATTCGACATTCCTCAGCATCGAGCATCCAAGGAACCGAGAATACCTTCAATTACACAAATTCCAATATCAGACCTTACTCACAAGCTCTTAACCAATAATTAAGTACATAAACAAGTTCGGGCTCAAGGTCAGATTCGGAGGCTTTCGGATCAGAATTTTGCAAAACGGGCTTCAAAAATGGACTCAAGACGTCGAAAAACATAAAATAGGAGTTTTCGGAAAATTTGACTTTTTGGTCAACGGTCAAAGTCAACGCTGATGTCAGCAGGTCAACGGTCAACGGGGTCAGAGTCAACTGGTCAAAGTCAATGCTGACGTCAGCAGTCAACATGGGTCAACTGAGTTGACCTGGCAGGTTAACTCACTGAGTTGACTTGGCTGACTCGTTGAGTTGACTCGGTAGACGGGTTGACTCAAACCGGGTCAACGGGTCGGACAGGCGGGTCGGGTCAACGAGTCGGACAGGCAGGTCAGAGACGGGTCGGGTCAGACGATGGGCTCGGGTTGACTGGGTTTGGGCTTTGGGCCAAACCGGTTCGGGTTTGGCTGATGGGCCGACCGGTCCAGCCGGTTCAGGCCGGCTCACTTACCCAGACGGAAACAACGTCGGACGGCTACCGAAAACTCGCCGGAGAGCTCGTAATGGCTTAATTTCACCTGAAAAAATTTAGCAAACTCGATTATTGACCTAACCCAACCCACACAAGCCTGAAAATTGTCGGAAATAAACGGAAATCATTGCAAAAAATGAAAGGTCGTCGGAACTTACGTAGCTCCGATGGAGGCTTCGTCGGCGTCAGTTGGACACGAGACTTTAGGGGTTTTGCACGGCACAACGAGGGGAGCCGAGATCCGACGGCCGTTCCGCGAACGGACGTCGAGGACGGTCGAAAAATGAGCAAAACAGAGGCGGCGACGTTAGGGATTCTACGAAGCTTTCAATAGTGTTTCACGGTGATCGGGGACAGAAGACGGCGCGTGGAGGTGAGGGTTTTGGTCGGGGCTCGACGGGGAATGCCTTGGCACCGGCGGTGAAGCTCACGGCGCGGCGGTGCCGGAGATGAACGGAGATCAGGGACGGCAGAGAAACGAGATGAAAGAGAGAGAAAAGGGGATGTGCTTGATACGACAATAATGTCGGTAGGTGAGGAGTCAGAGTTAAATTAAAGCTAACTCGATCTGACCCCTATGTTAACAAACAAATATTACCGTTGGTAATACTTGACAAAAGAGAGCACTTGGCTCAGATGGTTAACACATTGGATGGTGAGGGCTGAGGTCTTAGGTTTGAGCCTCCACAACCTCACCTTTATTTCCCTTTTTTTTTTCTTTTTTTTACCTTGAACTTTTGGGGTGTTACAGGTTAAGTTAAATATTAGATATCAGATGAAAATTAGACCTTTTAATAAGATTAATATTAGATAAAAATTGCTAGGTTTGGTCAATTGCTAGGATTTTGTTAGTTGGAGAGGATGAAACTAGGTTAAGTTAAATATTAGATAAAAATTGACCTTTTAATTAGTATAATACTTTTTAATAGAATCTAAGTAGAAGTAGATATAGTAATTATTATGGTAATAAAACTTTAAGTAGATCGATGTAGGTATGGCAAGAAAACTTGATACTTCAATTTACGAGAAGAGGATGATAATGAAGAAGAAGACTCCATGAAATAGAGTATAGATTGAGTTATTGAAGCAAAGAGACGGCGAGAAATACTGCAAGGGAACTTTGCTATTTTGATTGGTTGAATAATATTGATTTCACATTGGTTGGACAATCGATATTATAGACTATAGTGATTTGAGGTTTTACGAGTTTTAAATTTTGGGTGAGTTTTTGTCATTTTAAAGTGATTGTGAGGAAATTTAAATTGTTAAAGGGGTAAAGGACGATGAGGTGTGTTCATCAGTATCTCGAGGGATTGAAGAAGACACTAGAGAATATTGATTCCAACATCAATGTGAAACAAATATGAAAGTGTAAGAGTTCTATCATTCGGAGGAAAAAGATAAAAACAAAAAGAAAAATGAAAAATGACGTAGATGACATATGGCTGACATGTCAATAATAGACAATCTACAATAGTACACATAGTTAACATGTCATCATTTTATTTTCGATTTAGTGATTACAATAAGAATAAATAATTTAATAATTAAAATAAGAATAAATAATTTAATAATTAAATTATTTTTTAAAACTTTAATAACTAAAATAAAAGTAGGAAGAGAACACCATGAAACGATATGGATTGTGTGGTTGAGGGAAAGGCGGACTTGAAATATGAATATAACATATCCAGCATCAATGTGCGTGTGGAGCCATCAAATTATTACATTTGAAAAGTCTTTAACCTGCTTTTCGTTTTTTTGCTTATGTTTCTTTAACCTACCAATGTTCAATAAACCACAAGTTTTACTCTGTTTGAAAATCTCTTTTTGTTGTACAGATGATCGCAAATAAAGCAAGCAATAAAGAACACTAAGATCTAATTTCAAACTGACACTTTTCATCAAAATTTCAAAAGAAAAAAAGAAAAAGAAAGAAAATGGTCAAGAATGTGAAATAATGTGTGTAGAGAGGAGCTCACTCGATGTATCAAGTAACCTTGGTAAGCACCGATGGATACACAGTCTGCATACGTGGCCGGATCAGCCTGCATTTCCAGGGTTATAAATTTAATTTGCCTCGTGGTATACATTGATTATGTGCATCTTTCGATATTCGGTGAGGGACGTAATCTCGAGGAAGAAGACCAATACCTTCATGGATTCTGTCACATATGCCACTGTCTGAAATAGCCTACAGTTCATGCCGACATTTGGCGGCCCGGACATGCCTATCACCAGAAGCGGTTCTTTATCACATCAGGTCCGTTCGGGTTCTCGCAATACTTGGTTGTTTTTACTCAAGAAGAAGTCAGATGCTTTAATGCCTTTAGACAGTTTTATGCATTAATAAAGAATCAATTTGGTTTGAATTTAATGGCTGTGCAAGTGGATGTTGGTGGTGAATTTCGTTTCATGCATACTTTGCTGGCTCAATTAGGGGTTCAGCTCAGGGTTACTTGCCCTCCTACTTCCTCTCAAAATGGTGTGGTTGAAAGGAAGCATAGGCACATTGTTGAAACATCAATTACATTGCTAGCACAAGCCTCTCTTCCTCTTAGTTATTGGTCTTATGCTACCTTGAGTGCAGTGTACTTAATTAACAGGATGCCCTCTAAGACTCTTGGTGATCGATCACCCTTTCAAGTATTATACCATAAGGATCCTGATTATCGATTTCTCAGGGTATTTGGCTGTCTTTGTTACCCTCACCTACGTCCCTTCAATTCTCACAAACTTGACTTCAGATCTCGTGCATGTGTGTTCCTTGGTTACTCACCTCTACATCGAAGATATTGGTGTCTTGATTA
Organism: Hibiscus trionum; assembly: GCA_030270665.1. Lineage (NCBI taxonomy): Eukaryota > Viridiplantae > Streptophyta > Magnoliopsida > Malvales > Malvaceae > Hibiscus > Hibiscus trionum. Next base: position 62,424,262 of record BSYR01000017.1, read on the forward strand.
GTCCACTAGCAGAATTTTTGTTTCTCAAAATGTTGTTTTCCACGAGACAATGTTTCCTTTTCAATCTCCTGACCCTGGATCATTGCCTTCCTCCTCTGATGTGGTCTCTCATGTTTTGCACATTATACCAGATTCAACTCCTCCTATTGGTTTTGTGGACACATCTTCAGTAGACTCTCATGCCACTCCCGATTCTGAGCAAGTCCCGACTGATCCTCCAGCTGCTACTGAGTCTCCTATGTCCCCTATGGCTTCCCCTCAGCTTGATTCTTTATCTGATGATTCTCTGCCTGAGGTGGTAGCAAACATCCCTGAGAATACTGCTACCCCTGATCACAATGTTGTGCCTCCCAGTCCTCTACAACCATCTGAATTATCTCATGAACTTCCCACAACCTCACAAGTGGTGCAACCTGGCTCTCCTCCTAATCGACATCACATGGTGACAAGGAGCAAGGTTGGTGTGTTCAAGCCTAAAGTCTACCACTTACAGTTTGATGATATACCTGTGGACGTGCATGCTGCCATGCAAAGCCCTGATTGGAGTGCTGCAGTTAATGCCGAATATCAAGCCTTACTTGATAAAGACACGTGGGATCTGGTGCCCTTGCCTAATGATCGACGTGCCATTGGCTGTAAATGGCTGTTTAAAATTAAACGCAACGCTGATGGTACCATTGAACGATATAAAGCACGGCTAGTCGCGAAGGGTTATTCTCAACTTGCAGGTTGTGACTTCAAGGAAACTTTCAGCCCAGTTGTGAAGGCCTCTACTGTGAACTTGTTACTGTCCCTAGTTGTCTCACATGATTGGAACATTCGACAAGTAGATGTTAATAATGCTTTCCTTAAAGGGGATCTCACTGAGGATGTTTACATGGTGCAGCCCGAGGGTTTCCAATTCCTGGCAGATGATGGTACCAAGCTTATTTGTAAGCTTAAGAAAGCTCTCTATGGACTTCGACAAGCTCCACGAAATTGGTTTGACAAGCTGGAATGCTTTCTTCAAGAGCTGCAGTTTCGTTCCTCCAATGCTGACACTTCCTTGTTTGTATATGTTAGTGATACCACAACCACGTATGTGGTGGTCTATGTCGATGACATCTTAATCACATGCTCCTCTTCTACTCATGTTGCCACTGTTGTACACCAATTGAATCACAAGTTCTCATTAAAAGATCTTGGTGAGTTGAATTTTTTTCTTGGAATTGAAGTCATTCGCACTCAAGCTGGTCTCTTCTTGTCACAGAAGAAGTATATCACTGAATTATTAGTGAAATCTAATATGCGTGAGGCTACCACTGTCCCTACTCCTATGGTTTACACCACTAAACTTCACAAAGATGACACTGCTCCAGTTGAGAGGGCCTCTGAATTTCGCAGCATTGTAGGCTCCTTACAGTAAGTATGTCATACACGCCCAGGCATTGCCTTCTCAGTTAATAAGGTGGCACAATTCATGCAGCGGCCTACTGCGTTGCATTGGATGGCAGTCAAACGTATACTACGTTATCTTAGGGGCACTCTCGACCTTGGTCTTTGGTTCTCTTTCCTGGGTCGTCCAAATTTGGTCATTCACTCATTTTCCGATGCAGATTGGGGCAGTGATCCAGACGTTCGACGTTCTATTTCAGGTCACTGCACGTTCCTAGGTCCACACTTACTATCATGGAGCTCTCGCAAGCAATGTTCGGTATATAGGTCCACTGCAGAGGCGAAATTTTGTAGTATTGCTGATGCAGCCGCTGATGTTCTTTGGTTCCAAGCCATTCTACAAGATATGAATGTGGAGTTGTCTCAATCCCCCACCATTTGGAGTGACAACACGAGCGCTATGGATATGGCAGCCAATCCGGTTCTGCATGCGAAGACAAAACACGTGGACCTTGACTTATTTTTCATTCGTGAGAAAGTTATGGCACATGCACTTCAAGTCAACTACGTACCAGCATCTGCTCAGGTGGCTGACATCTTCACCAAGGCAATTTCCACTGCAAGCTTTGAAGAATTTTGCTCCCAGCTATGTGTTCGTGAGCTTCCTTGCTTAAGAGAAGGTTGAAGAATCAGGGGAAATATTAGAAGAATCCAGAAGAAATGCTGAGTCATCAGCTTTCTGTTATAACCAATTCAAGGTGGGTAGGGTTTCAAAATAATGATGTTAGTTTTGGCGGGATTACAGTGTAGCTTTTCTTGTGTATAAAAGAGTACCTGGTGTACTCTATGAAACCAACCTTTGATGAATGAAATTGAGTATTATCTCACGTTAATCGTATAGTTGTTTTCAGAGGGGACATGCTCATGAAGTGGAAAAAAAGTGAACTTGGATCAAAGTTTTATCCAATCCACTTAGCACGTGTCTTCAAAAATGTACGATATGCTATAGGCTGCTCGATTTTATCATACTCGACTAGATTTGCATCGAACGGTCCTCGTCTTTCCAAACACATGTCACAATCAAAATATACTAATTAACCTCACGGATAAAATTCCATGCATTATTTTATTTGAGCTAATTATACCTAACAACCTTAAACTTCTTGAGGACCAATTTAAAATTTGGGTCATATTTGAAGACTTTCGGTGCAATTAACCAATTTCATGCAAACAAGTTCATAGCAGTCGATATACTTACAAGACTTTCATATATCCAGTGTTCATCAACCAAATATGTGTTGAAAATCAAGTAATCAACACCTTTTCAATCATCACCATTGTTCTTGGTTGATTCAGACATGGTTATGCAATCTTTTCTGTTGTGTCTCCATGGATTGTCTGAATTTGATTCAACCAAAAATGGTGCCCAATAGAACTCCACTGATATATTATGGTCCTCTTCTAGCATTCAAGAAAAAATGTCACATACACTACAGAAGGCACATTGTCAATGTATATATTTTTAAACTATATTAGTCAGACACATTCTCATATTCGATACGTACTCTCAAGCTCAAATAACATAGTTGGAAATATATACCTAGACATTATTGAGAAGTTGTGTAACCCCCTAGACCCGCCTATGCGTTACAACGGATCCTAGGAAGTCACATTAGGGTCACAAGAGCGACCCACAGTGAAAATACACATGAAAACACATTTTTTTCTTTCTCAAAACACTTATCAAACTGTAAAAATCAACTTCTATTTAAAATACAATTTCCGGAAATCATTTAAACACATAACAAAAATTTCGGAAAAGTATTTTACAGACACTGACATGAAACCATACATAACCTACATGCCCCCTAACTATACAGTACCGTACTCCAGAGGCAACGCCGAGGGAACTCCGGACACTAATGTCAACATTTTGTCATGCTATATTCTTTTTACCTGCGATAGTAAAAATAACGTGAGCTTGGAAAAGCTCAGTAATACAGAACAACCAAAAGATGCTATAAGCTCATGCAGACATATGGTAGGCATAATATTTTTATGGTGTTCCAGGCAATACTTGTCTCCATTTATGTTTCGCTAATTTGGTGAAGCACTATTCTTAAGGACAACAAGGTTTGTTCTTTCTATGTTACTGAGTACTAAAAGAGAGCTTATTGTTCAGAGAATCAACAGAGTGGCGGGTTGGAGAAGTAAAACCACGAAGCCTAGTGTGTTTTAATAAGTTGCAAATCAAACATACATAAGTACTTAACATCATATCATATGAGCGCATAACAGATTAAATGCAAATGTTCAATGTTCATACAGAAGTTTACAAGAACTACCCTCCAACCTTACACCAATATGCAGTCCCCCAGAACTGCATACAGAAGGTCTTACCCTACGCCTGAGGCGTAGGAGCCTACCTAAGGGAATGCCTTAGGTCCAGAAAGACTTACCCTAGGCCCGTGGGCGTAGGAGCTTAACAGAAGGGTTTACCAGCTGGATCAGGGCTGTACCTGCAGACACTTTATAACATAACCCAATAGTATACCCCAGACAGTAGTCGGTGTTCAGATTCCAGACATGAGTAACATAATACATGTAACAGACATATTCTATTCGGAGTATCAGAAACAGAAGTTCATGCTTTTGACAGATAAATGGGCATACTATTGAGCAGAGCAGACATTTTCAGCATTCATCATGCAAACAGATTATCCCATCATAGGTCAAAATAACAGATCATGCTAACAAATTCATCAAACAGTCAGACAATACCATCACAGATCAAACGATCACATACCAAGTATACCGATTGAGCAGACATATATCAGGTAGGCAAAGAATGTCATCATATATCAAGTTCATCATTTTATCTCATTTTCTAACATAGTGATGCAATCTCAATAACAATTGAAATGTTCATCAACATAATATTATTCATGATTAAATAATTATACAATCCATTCAACAGAATATAACACACATGGAACACACTAGGTGGGACAGATCATTTCTTGGAGATACTTGGCATTTACGGAATGGGACATATTGAACTATTGACAACTTGAACGGATTTCTGAAACGTGGCCCCTATTAAAAAGGGGGTTCATACTAAAGGTTTAACTCAGATATTCAGGAGGTGATACATCAACATCTTAGAAAGTTCAGATATATTATGGATATTTTAATCTTTTAAGCATACAAGGGCATTATGGTCATTTCGACGTTCATAGACATTTTGGTAATTATACCAACATTGAGCAATGGTTCACAGAACTCGGGTAACCTATTTGCTCATTAGTTTTCTAACCGGACATTCAAGAATTTCTAAATTAAAGTCTTTTAAGTTATCGGATATTTTCAGAGATGTTCCGATTATTTAGGCTATCATGCCCTTTTAGTATTTTAGTCTTATTAACAAATCCAGAATTTCGTCAAATACATAGTTACCGATTAACTCAGGAGGGTATTTCGGTTATTTTAGACTGAGATAAATCTACCATTTCTTTTTGAATTACCATTTGGTATCTCTATCATTCATGTACTCAAACGAGATTAAGGCGTCCTAACTCTCCGGCCCTTTACAGACGATTCATTCATTACAAAACTTGAGGGTATATCGTCATTCAAATTAATCAGACATTTCGGTGCTCGAGGGCATTACCATCTTTTTGGTCATTACGATCATTCTCATCTAATTCACGTATTATTGTCATAAGGATCGACTTAGGATTTCAACAATATTTCCAGAAAATTCTCATTCATGTGTTATACAGAGTTTGAGGGATTATCCAAGTTTGTATCACACGTATTGCATAATGACGCCGAAGTTTTTCCATTAAAACATACATCTTGGGTAGTGTAAATTGCATAATTAGGTCGAATGCAGATTTTAGGTCATTTCCTTTATCAGATGGGTAGTTTAGCCATACTTATGCTCTAAGGGTATTTTCGTAATTTCATATCCAACATCTCATACTCCGCATTCTGAACATTGGTTCTTAGACATCATTGATAGAGTTTCAGATTTAACTGTATTATTATTATTATTATTATTAGCACTTTCGACACTCCTGATCTATTAATATTCTTATCCGAGTATTTTACTCTTACTACTCTCATTCTTATTTTCCGTATCGAATTCGGCTTAACCAGAGTTCACAAAACACTCATCATAAGCATGCATGCTTTAACCAGATATCAACATGTACATAAAGCATACAAGGGGTAGTAATGTATTACCTTAGTTCCGAGCGATAACAGTTGATTCATGATACGACACTCGAATACCCTCGAACCTGAATTCAACATTCCTCAGCATCGAGCATCCAAGGAACCGAGAATACCTTCAATTACACAAATTCCAAGATCATATCTTACTCACAAGCTCTTAACCAATAATTAAGTACATAAACAAGTTCGGGCTCAAGGTCAGATTCGGAGGCTTTCGGATCAGAATTTTGCAAAACGGGCTTCAAAAATGGACTTAGGACGTCGAAAAACATAAAATAGGAGTTTTCGGAAAATTTGACTTTTTGGTCAACGGTCAATGTCAACGCTGACGTCAGCAGGTCAACGATCAACGGGGTCAGAGTCAACTGGTCAAAGTCAATGCTGACGTCAGCATGACGTCAGCAGTCAACATGGGTCAACTGAGTTGACTCGGCAGGTTAACTCACTGAGTTGACTCGGCTGACTCATCGTGCTGACTCGGACTGAGTTGACTTGGTAGACGGTTTGACTCGAACCGGGTCAACGGGTCGAACGGGCAGGTCGGGTCAACGGGTCAGACGGGTGGGTCAGAGACGGGTCGGGTCGGACGATGGGCTCAGGTTGACTGGGTTTGGGCTTTGGGCCAAAACCGGTTCGAGTTTGGCTAATGGGCCGACCGGTCCAGCCGGTTCAGACCGGGTTGAGCCGGTTTACTTACCCAAAAATTTCTGGTGGCCGGAATGGTCGCCGGAAGCCACAAATTGCACATGTTCTGTCGGAAAAATATCAAGCATCAACCCACAAATTAACCCAAGCCTCAATACTATCGAAAATACATCGGAATCACATCGATTCTTACCTAAAATGCCAAGGGACGACCGGAGAGTGACGTAGCTCCGATGAGGTCCTTATCGGAGTCAGACGGACGAACCACCGACTGGGTTTTGCACGGCTCGACGCGGGGAGTTCGACGGCTACACCCACATCTCGAACAGACGACTGTATCGATCGGAAATAACAGAAAACAGAGGCGGCGGTTTAGGTTTCTTGTCGAAGCTTCAAACGAAATCTGTAGTGAAAAGTGGCTCGATCACACGCGTGGTGGTCAATGCTGTGACCGTGGCGACGTGACGCCCCCGACGATGTAGGCGGTGACCACCACCGCCCGACGGTGTCGGAGATCAAGAGCGGCCGATCGGGAAGGTGAATGGTCACTTTTAAAATTCCCAGATCTCTGATATTTTATTCAGATCTAGAATGTGTATTGGATTTCGGGTAGGTGAGGAGTCTCACTTTTATTCGTTATTGGATTACACAAATAAACCATATCCTAAATAAAAACTAGAGTAAACTAAAGCCATGGATTGCCTTAGCTCAGACGGTTAAAGCTTGGGTTCACCAAGCATAGGTCACAGGTTCAAGTCTTCACAGCCACACTTACCCTTCTTTTTTTCCTTTTTTTTTTCTTGTTTCTCTTTTTTAGCCTCTACTCTTTATTTTAGGGTGTCACAAGTTGCATCTTGTAGGCCAAAGCATTCCCAAAGATTAAAACACCGAATGCATTTGAATGTTTTAGGCCCTCCATCCCCTTCTTCACCATCGATATAGCTTGATTCTCTTTCTGTAGCAGAATGGTCATGTGCTTTCTCCATATATTGGGCACAAGGCAGATAATTCATGCTTGCATAATAAAATACATTCCTTGAACAAATTTATTTAAAAAAGAATCCTGATAAGCTCTCAAATGTGACACTTTTTAATTGCTATTTTTCTAGTTTTTAGGATTTCTTGCTACCTAATCCATTTCATTTTGCTATATTTTGTGCAAGGGACCTAATTCTGGAAAACAGTAGCAAAAGAGGGCATTTCTACAGTCTTTTTTATTATTCTGGTCATGACTGGCATCGTGGGCATGACACTGGGCACGACGCGTCTGACGTGGCAGATGCGTGGCGACTTCTAGAAGCTTCTGGAACGTTCTAAAAGACCTTATCAGCTTATCCGTTTAGATTTTCTGCATTTAAATTTCAAAACATTTGAATTGTTTTATCTTTACTTTATTATTTTAAATTTTCTTATCTTTTATCTTTTTGTAAATCCAAGCCTATAAATACCACTCCTTGGTAAAAGCTTAGGCATCAATAAATTCATCTTCATCGTTTAGTTTGAAACTCTTGTTATTTCTAGTCTTTAATCAAAATTCTTCTTTTCTTTACTTTTGTTCTTTATGTTCTTTAATTATTTTTACGAAATCAAGTTAAGTATGATAACTAATATCATGCTTAGCTAAATCTCTTGAGCCAAGAACTAGCCAAGTCAATTCAAATCGTGAGAATTGAACATTGCTTAATTTCCTTCGGGAATACATTTTTATCTTTCTGCTTAGATAGTTTGGCAATCGGCCTTACTAAAGTTTTTAATCATTTTTCAAATAAAAAAGGATATGTTGGTCTGGAATCGTTTAAAAACATAGTTGGGAGGAAGGATCGGCCTGTGGCAATTTCGACTTCCTGTGGAGACTCTTAGCGGCGGTCCGCTAAGGAAAGATAAAATCATAAGCGATTCTTTTTAAGACAATTTCTGAGTCGGGCTTTTCCTGCTTTCAATACTAAATATTTTAACGAGGATAGACGTGGTTAATTTGTTTAAGAATCAATTTTCGAAGATAGACTTGGGAGGATTGGTTACTCGAGAGAGAAGCAAGTTGCGACGGGTTGGGCCTCGCAGACTGTAACCGACATGATCCCCGGAGTAAAAACCCATTTCAATGATAGAAAGAATTGGCAAGGCTAGTTCGAGGCTATTTTATATATCTGGACTTTCTTAATTATTTTCTTTACTTTTGCATTTTCCTATTTTATTTACACTCAATATCCGATTACCCCTTTTTACTTTCCTTGTTTTTACAGATATTCCTGGAAGCATTAATCAAAGCAACTTTCAGTCAAGAATTTCGACTAATCTCCCCGTGGATCGACCTTTTTCCCTATAACTACTTAATTTCTTATTTTATTATTTGTTGAAAGAGGTTAATTTATTTGTTTATTTTGACGGGTAAAACGACGCTTGTCAAAATTGGCGCCGTTGCCGGGGAGGTTTACTTTCGGCACTTTTGACTGATTTTTTTATGACTAGGAAAAACCCGGATACTTTAGCTCCATACAACCTGGAAATCGAAGCAAGCGCTCGTAGAACTCACGGTGAAACGCTTCGGCGAAAGAAACAACAACAAGAACAAAGCACACAACAATCCGATCAGGAATCCACTTCTGAAACTACACCAGTTAAAGAACCTATACTAGAACCAGAACTGATGGCAGACTAAACGATTCGACAACTAAATGCTGCCCCTACTGTGCAACAACCACTTTGCATCACTTTTCCTCAAGGCGATACTCATTTCCAGCTCAAAACGGGATTGATCCACCTACTCCCTACTTTTAATGGCCTCCCTACTAAAAGCCCACATAAACACCTTGCCGAATTCCATATGGTGTGCAGCAGCATGAAACCGCAAGGGGTCTCGGAGGATCAACTAAAACTAAGGGCTTTTCCTTTTTTCTTAGCCGGAACGACTAAGGAGTGGTTATTCTATTTACCTCCAAATTCGATTAATACATGGTCTGATCTCTCTCGTGTTTTTCTTGACAGATATTTCCATGCGGCAAAGGCAACAAAACTTAGACGAAGCATTTTGGGAATCCAACAAATGCACGATGAGTCCCTATACGAATATTTGGAGAGATTCAAAAAGCTGTGTGCAAGTTGTCCGCAACATGGTTATCCGAGCAAACACTCCTTCAGTACTTATATGAAGCAATGTTGCCAATGGACAAAAAGATGGTAGACGCAGCAAGCGGTGGCCCGCTCGTTAACATGACCCCAACTGCAGCGAGAACATTAATCTCTACAATGGCTGCTAACTCCCAGCAATTTGGTTCTGCAAGTGAACCCAGCCGACGGGTTCAAACAGTAAGCACAATTTCATTAGAGAATAAGATAGCCAATTTGACTTATATTGTGTATTCTCTTGTTTCAGGGGAGATAGGAGCTGCTAAGGTATGCAGAATATGCACTATGCCAGATCATGCAACCGACTTATGCCCATTGTTGCGGGATACATCTGGTGCCCAAGTTAACGCCATACACAACTTTCCAGGACCTCCCCAAAGACCCTATAACCCACAGAGCAATACGTTCAATCCCGGTTGGAGAGTTCACCCAAACTTGAGCTACGGTAATCAGAACCCAAATTACCAACCTAGGCAACAATCCCCCTACCAAAACCAAGCACCACAAAAATCTTTGCTTGAGTATATTGTTGAGAGATTGGCAGTTTCGCAGGAAAAATTCCAAACCCAAACACAATACCATCTCCAGCAAATCGACAAGCAAATAAGTCAACTAGCTCAAGCCGTTAGCCGTCTAGAATCCCAGGGAAAGTTACCACCCCAAATCGAAACCAACCCAAGGGAAAACGTTAGTGCGATAACTTTGCGTAGTGGAAAAATGATAACGCCTAAACCGCCCAAGCAAGATGAGCTAAAATCCGACGAACCGAGAAACTCTTCGGAAGACTAGAACGACAAGTCTCCTCCCACCACAGGTAATGCCAAATCTAAAATTTATATTTCTACTTACGAACATGTTCCTCCTTTTCCAGGTAGATTGGCGAAACGAGATAAAAAGGAGGAAGAGAAGGAAATTTTGGATATATTCAAGAAGGTGGAAATTAATATTCCACTTCTTGATGTTATTCGGAAAGTGCCCAAATACGCGAGGTTTCTAAAGGACTTATGCACAAACCGAAGGCGACTATCCAGAAATGAAAAAGTTAACCTTGTTGAAAATATTCCGGCCATCTTTCAAAAGTCGTTGCCGCGAAAGTACAAGGACCAAGGTATGTTTGCGATTCCTTGTAAAATTAGGAATGTTGGGATAAAAAGAGCGATGTGCGATTTAGGCGCATCTATCAACGTCATGTCGTTAAGCGTCTACAACAAAATTTCGACTGAACCATTGAAAGAAACGCGAGTGATAGTTCAATTAGCCGATCGATCAGTCATCTACCCCGAGGGAGTACTAGAAAACGTGTTGGTACAAGTAAAAGATCTTATTTTCCCTGCTGATTTTTATATTATTGACATGGAAAATGATCGCAGCAATAACGAATCTGAAATTTTGCTTGGCCGACCTTTCCTATCAACCGCACATACAAAGATTGATGTCCGCGACGACATCTTAACTATGGAATTTGATGGGGAAGTAGTTAAATTTGATATGTATAAAGCTATGAAGTATCCTGATTCGGTCGCAAGTTTAAATTTCGTTGATATTATAGATTCGTTAGCTGATGATTTGATCGAAACTGATTTGTGTTATGACTTTCGTAGGGAATTCACGAATCTCGAAAATGAAAATATAGGAGAAATCATTTCAACTATTTCTTCCTTTTATGATTTTCGATTAATTCCAACTCGGTCTAAACATTTTCCCTCAATTTTGCAGGAACCAAAGCCGAAGTTAGAGCAATTTAATTATGTATTTTAGGCGACAACCAAACTTTGCCAATCATCATTTCGAGTAAGATGTCGCTGACACGCGTCGTATAGTGTCAAAAATAAATCCTTAAACTCAAATAAATAAGAATAAAAATAGTATAGCGAGAGCAAGGGTCGATCCACAGGGAATAGGAATTCTAACACCCTTTCGTTCTGGCCTAGACCAAGAAACCTGTAAAAATAAAAGGGGGTTTTAGAGAAGTTATTTGAGTAATAAAGAAAAATATAAATAACGGAAAATAAATATTGAAAATGGATTATGGATTGAATTAGCCTCAAGCTACGCTTTGCCACGACATCTTCGATCACTGAAATTAATTTTCTTTAACTTTTTTGCCGGTTACAGTTTACAAGGCTCAACCCTTGCAACTTACTTCTCTTGGGTAAATTCGACTCCCAGAGCAATCCTTGAAGTCAAGCTTTAGTGAGTTAGTTACGGCAATCGATGCTAACTCAAATCTGAGTTAGTGCTGGAGAATCCCGTGCTCGGATAATCGTCTCGATGAGAACTGTTTCCCATTTTGATTCCCCTTAGTGGACCGCCACTAAGTTTGTTCTTAGGGAGTTGAATTGGCTACAAGCTTTTCCTCGTCCCCAACGATGGATCTAAACCACTTCAACCCGATGCGCGCTCTCGGAATGAAACAATTGAGATGCCTAAAGATTAGGCCGATTGCCTAATCAATTTTACAGAGAATCTAAAAAAGAGTTGTTGAAGGATTGAAGTACTTTTCTAATCTCACGAGTTTAGTCGGGTTTGGCGTTGCTTTTGGCTAAAGGGGATTTAGTTAAGCATGGTTGGTGAAGAAACCATACTTAATTAAATAAAGAAAGAAATGAAGAAAATGGAAATGGAGAAAATAGAGAGCTTTTATTAAACTCAAGGAAGAAGAGAACAATGAATAACTGATGATCTAATTCACCCCCAAAGTGGGGTATTTATAGTAGCTAAAAACCCTAAAAAACTAAGATGATAAATCCCAAATTTAAATTAAATTACATAAGATAATTATCCAAGTTTGAATTTTAAAATAAAAATCCGGATGATAAGCTATCTGATAAGTTGCTTGATAAGCTATCTGCGTTGCTGATGTCAGCTTCTAGAAGGTGCTGACGTGGCGCCCAGTCAACATTCATGCCCTGGTTCATGCCCATGAATCTGCCCACGACTCCAGTATTTTCTGCAGCATTCCAGCTTATTTCCAGCATCACGTAATCTGCATGAAAACAACATAAAAACAGCCCACTTAAGTCCTTCAAGCTTATATTCAATCAAAATAAAGACTAAAAACATAACCGAAACAAATACTTATCAAATTCCCCCTCACTTATCTGATGCTTGTCCTCAAGTATCTCAAAATTAAACAAACCTAAGTTCAAGTTTTCATCCTTAATTTCACGAAGTCTCAAAGGTTTTGATATGATTAAGCATCTAAACATGAAAGAAAAACTAGGAGCAAAATAGATAAATGGCAAGAATAAGAATTTAAAGCACAAATGACATTCTAATATCCTACTAACATCGATGATGCAAACCAAGTACCCTCACAAGGAATCGCTCATGTCACTCAAAGTGTTTAAGGGTTGAGAAAAATCACTCGAGCCAAAAACTAATTAGAGCATTACCATAGGCTTGTGGTTAAATCTAATCTCCACTACTAACATGAATATGATGCAAAAATCAAAAGGACTTAAAGAAGGGTTGTAATGGGGCTAAGGTAAGGGTAGGATAAAGGCTGAAAATAAGGGTTAAAATTCAAGACAAAAGTCATCTCAAAAATATATTCGAAACTTCTCTTTTTTTCATTCGAACTAAAACTATTTTGCAGTGTACATATATTTTTTTTCAAACTGCACTGTTTTTTTTCTGTTTATTTTTTTCTGCAAACTCGAACGATTTCCTGCACTTTTTCTGCACTGCATATTCGAACAGTTCTGCACAGTTTATTCGAACAGATCTGCACAATTTTTTTTCTGCACAGTATTTTTTTCTGCTGCTGGACTGCATTTATTCGAATCTGTTTTTTTAAGACGATTTTTGTCTTGAAAAGGGGACAAAATTAATGGAATTAAGAAAAAAAAGTGGATTAGGCTAAAATGTGGTGATTTTCAAGAAAAAGGCCTAGGCTCAAAAATTGTTTCACTAGGGGAAATTAATTAAAGGGTAGGCAATTTATTTGGGAAGAGAAATGGTTAAAACCTAGTGCCTCTATCATATTTAAGCATCATATTCAATCAATGTAATCTCAAAAAGAATTTAAACACAAGTTCTAGAATGCAACTAATTTAGCTAGACACACTCAAAGAAACAAAGAGCAAATATAATGTATGCTCATTAGGCTAAAAAACTCACAAATTTGTCTTGTGTACTTTGGTAAGCATCATGTGAAGTAGAGAAAGAAATGTCATATAAAGGATTTTAATTAAAAAAATTAATCATGCCAAATCTACCATGCAACCTAGAATTTCCTAACAAGATGGATACAAAACCATATGAAAACAATGAGACAAGGTAAAACTAAGGATTAAAACAAGGAACTTAGATTAAATAAAATTAAGAGATCAAGAGAACAACCAAAACGGATAAGCAAGATAAAAATTGATAAGCATATCTCCCTCCCCTCACTTTGATGCATTTTGTCCCAAAATGAAAATTTAAAGTAAAAGAGAGGAAATGAGAGACTCCCCTAATCAATTGCGGCCACAACCGTGGCCTCGTCGTCCGCGGGAAGAGCCGGGGCGAAGATAGGATAAGATCTCGGCCAAGTCAGTCTCGATGGAATGGAGTTGCTCATCCATATCTCTTTGGGGTTGGTCTTCTTGTGTTGGTTGTGTTTGGGCTCGTCTTTGAAACACTCGTTCTCTACGAGTTGGGAGGGTGCCCGGGGAACAATATACGGTGCATCAGGAGTTCCTGCAAGTAATCCCATGGCATCTAGGTATCTCTCATCTAAAGCACTCATAGAAAAAGCATAAGTAAACTGAGATGGATCAAAAGTAGCAGGATAAATACGTAAAGCTAAATGAGTAATATAAGGACCCAAAATTAATGGTCGTGGCCTAGTGGTTCGCACTACACGATGAAACGTGTAGGCCATCCAAAAACCAAGATTTACCTTGATATTTACCTGCATACACCAGAGAAAGAATAACTCAGTTTTACTCACGGTTGATGAAGTGTCGTTTCTGCCGGAAAGGTTGTAAACGAGGAATCGATGGATATATCGTAAAGCAGGGCTATGAATGTTGTGGTCCTTAGTTTTTTTCGGATTGTATTGAGAACCTGCAAGACCTGTCAAAGTCTCCAAGGAAAGGTCGTTATCGAAATCTTCCGGTATGTCTAAAAGGGCAGATTGATAGTTAGGGTCTGAAACGTTAGTGACAAAACCCATATAAACATTAAATTCAGTAATAGACAACTGAAAGTACTGACCCAAGAGGTGAAAAGATATTACATTAGATGTATCAAGAGACCTTGCACGACTACGATCAAACAAAAAAGTAGAATAAAATTCAAGTACTAATTCGCAGTAAGTGTCACAGGTAATTGTATGAAATCGACGCCAACCAATGTTATCAAAAAGTGACAGTACCGACTCACGTAAATGCAAACGATCTAAAGTTTGAGTTGGGATATACTTACAAACCGGAAGTGAGCGATGTCGGATACAGTTAAATATATTGAGTTCTTCTCCGGTAAAATGTAAGAACCCTTTCAAGTTCTCATCGTTAGGTGTCGTAAATCGTTGGATACGTCGTGGATGTTCTTCATGATCCGATGGAATGTCATTGTGTTCGTGAGGTGGCGAATGGGGTTGAGCAGTCTCCGAACGGTTATTGGCAGCGGACTCAACATGTACATGATCTGAAAATCCATACATGGGGTGAAAAACTAATAATGGCTAAAAACTCAGAATTTACCTCATCGGCCATATCGGCTGCAGAATAATGGTCCAAATGCATGGATGTGTTCGTGTGCATGTTGAATGAGGGGATACGGGTTGGTGAAGGCATGGGCTCATAGTGTTGTTGTGGTGATCCGCCCACCGCATCGAAGGCCAAGGAGTGGTAGGGGGAAGGTGGCGAGGATGGTGGGCGTGAAGAATGGCAGAGCGATGATGGTCTCGTTTCGCCACTGCCGGTGACGCGAGCATCGTGGCCAGTGCTGTTCTGTTCGGATCTATGCGAGGGAGTACCCCTCGTCATGGCCGGATGGGTTTGATACGAGGAAGATGGCTGGTGCGGGTGGGCAGAACTCGTTTGCATGGACGTGCTTTGCGTCTCAAGGGAGTGAAAGGATGGTGACAGGGGTGATGGTGGTCGCGGCGAACGGTGGTGCAGTGGTGGTGCATGGCCGTCGAAGTGTGGGGTGGTGTTTGGGATGATGGGAGGCTGGGGAGGTGGTGGGGTATTGTGTGGCGGCTGTTGGGGCTCGGAGTCGCTGCTGAGGGAGACAAACTGTGGCGGTTGGAAGCGCCAGCGGCCACCGATGACGAGTGGTGGCTGCTGTGGAAGCCAACGAGCTTGGTCACGAGTGCATGGCATCTTGACGGCGGTGTAGGGTTGATTTTTGGGTGGCTGCTGAATGAATGAAGAAAACAAAAAAAAAGGTTTAGCAATTTACTGCGGCTGGTGAATGGGGAAAAGAAAGGAAATAATAAAATAAGGTTTTAATGGGTGATTGGGTGTTTGACCGGGTAGGGAATTGTGTAGGTGGGGTCCACGAGTGTTTGATTGGGTTTAAATTGTGGGAGTTGACCGGGTAGGGGATTGTGTAGGTGGATAAGGTTGGGTTTGATCGTGTTTAAAACATGGGTGAAGTGATTGGGTGGGAAAGGGATAAAAATCCGAAAATTATTATTTAATTTGAAAAAATTGGCCCACAAAATTCTGTTGAAAAAGATAGCTTTTCATCCCTTTATTCGATCTAAATTATCTACAAACAAAATAAATAAGAGATCAGATAAAATAAAATTCAAAATAAATTCGAAAAGATAAAATAATTAAAATGAGATAATAAAAATAAATTCAAAAAGAGATAAGAAAATAAATTTAAAATAAATTCGAAAAAATAATTAAAATAAAAATAAATTTGAAAAAGAGATAAGAATAAAATCAAAATTCGAAATAATTAAAAAATTTTAAAATGAGATTTGGATAAATTCGATTTTTTATTATTTTATTTTATTACTTGTTTTTTGTTTATTTTAACCAAAGATAAAATTCAAATAACATCAACTTATAGCAAATTAAAATGAAAAAAATAAAATAATAAAAGAAAATAAAAAAAGTAAAAATAAAAAAATAAAAATAAATAGAGTAAAAAGAAGAAAAGATATGGGTTGCCTCCCATTTAGCGCTTGTTTAACGTCGCTAGCTTGACGACCTTATTTATGCGTTTGGTTCCTCGAAATGAATTTCTTCAACTAAACCGATTGGAACATTTTTGTAAAATTGTTTTAACCGTTGTCCATTGACTTTAAAGCTATGTCCTTCAGTATCTTGAATTTCTACTGCTCCATGTGGAAAAGTTTGAACAACAGTGAATGGTCCGAGCCATTTGGAGCGCAACTTTTCTGCAAAAAGTTTGAATTTAGAATTAAATAATAGAACTTTTTGACCAACGGAAAAAGATTTAAATGAAATATTTTTATCATAGAAATCCTTTGTTTTGACTTTAAAAATTTGTGCACTATCGTAGGCATGTTTCCAGATTTCCTCGAGCTCTTGAATGTGTAACTTGCGTTCCCTTCCAATCGCATCCATTTCCATGTTGCATTGTTGAATTGCCCAAAATGCGCGATGTTCCAGCTCGACTGGTAGGTGACAGGGTTTACCGTAGACGAGACGGTAAGGCGACATCCCAATGGGGCCTTTGTACGCAGTACGGTATGCCCATAACGCATCGAATAGCTTGACTCTCCAGTCTTTGCGATCTGGCTTCACGATTTTTTCGACTATGGTCTTTATCTCTCGATTTGACACCTCCGCTTGACCATTCGTTTGCGGATGGTAAGATGTCGAAATCCGGTGGGTGACACCGAACTTCTTCATGAGAGCGTCAATGAATCGGTTAATGAAATGCTTCCCTCGGTCGCTTATTATCGCTCGCGGTGTGCCAAACCTACAAAAGATAGATTCCTTTAGAAACTTAACTGTGGTCTTATCATCATTATTTCGGGTTGCTCTAGCTTCAACCCATTTAGAAACATAATCTACCGCAAGAATTATATAAAAATTGCCGAATGAAGAGACAAAGGACCCATATAATCTAATCCCCAAATATCAAATATTTCACATATAATAATGGGATTAAGTGGCATTTCGTTTCGTCGACTCAAATTACCAACCCTTTGACACTTTTCACAAGATTTACAAAATAAGTAGGTATCACGAAAAATGTTGGGCTAGTAAAAAGCACACTCAAGAATTTTATGTGCAGTACGTTTAGGCCCGAAGTGACCACCACAAGAATAAGAATGACAGAAGTTTAGGATAGAGTTTACCTCGCTTTCTGCTACACATCGTCTAATTATCTCATCCGAACAATGTTTCCAAAGATAAGGATCATCCCAAATGAAGAATCGAGATTCCTTTTTTAATCGTTTAACCTCTGTTCTCGGTAAATCTTGTGGCATCTTACTCGTGGCCAAGTAATTTACCATGTCTGCGAACCATGGAACGGTAATTTGAGCTGCCATTAATCTTTCGTCAGGGAACTCCTCTCTAACTGGTGGATCGGACATAGATAATGGGATGCGACTTAAATGGTCCGCAACAAGGTTTTCGCATCCATTCTTATCTTTAATTTCAAGGTTGAATTCCTGAAGTAGTAATATCCACTAGATCAGTCTCGGTTTTGCCTCCTTTTTGCTCATCAAAAAGCGTAAAGCTGCATGATCAGAAAAGACAATGATTTTAGTACCGAGTAAATAAGATCTAAACTTTTCTAAGGCAAAAACAATAGCAAAGAGTTCTTTTTCCGTTGTTGAATAGTTTTTCTGCGCAGGATCCAAAGTACGCGACGCATATGCTATAACATGCGGTTCTTTGTCGATTCTTTGACCTAACACGGCTCCAACGCTAAAATCGGAAGCATCGCACATCAATTCGAACGGGTGGTTCCAATTTGGTGGTTGGGCGATAGGTGCATTTACAAGCTTCTCTTTGAGTATGTCAAATGCCTCATTGCATTTCTCGTCAAAATTGAAGGGTTGGTCTTTTTGCAATAGACTGTAGAGGGGTTGCGCCAACTTTGAAAAATCTTTAATAAACCTGCGGTAAAACCCTGCATGGCCAAGAAACGGTCGAATATCCCTCACAATTGTGGGGTATGTGAGTGAGCGTATAACATCTGTTTTAGCCTTATCAACAGTAGTACCTTTTGAGGAAACTATATGTCCTAGAATTAGCCCTTTATCTACCATGAAATGACATTTTTCATAATTTAAAACAAGGTTGAATTTAAGGCATCTTTTTAGCACATTTGTTAAGTTTAATAGACATTCTCCAAAGGAATTACCGTAAACCGTAAAGTCATCCATGAATACCTTTATACCTTTTTCGATGAAATTTGAAAAAAATGCTCACCATGCATCTTTAGAATGTGGCTGACGCATTACAAAGCCCGAATGGCATTCGACGATAAGCGAACGTGCCAAAAATACATGTAAAGGTCGTTTTCTCCTGATCTTCGGGCGCCACAGGAATCTGGAAAAAACCTGAAAATTCGTCAAGACAACAGTAGTGAGTTTTACCGGCTAATCTCTCAATCATTTGGTCAATAAAAGGAAGTGGAAAATGGTCTTTTTGAGTTAGAGAGTTCAACTTCCTGTAGTCTATACAGACTCGCCAACCATTTTGGACTCTTGTTGGGACTAACTCACCTTCTAGGTTCTTGACTACTGTGACTCCAGTTTTCTTAGGGACTACGTGGATCGGGCTTACCCAGTCACTATCCGAAATTGGATAGATTATATCCGCATCGAGAAGCTTTTGTATTTCTTCTTTAACTACGTCCATCATAGGTTGGTTCAGGCGGCGTTGTCCTTGTCGAGATGGCTTAGCTCCATCTTCGGTTTTAACCTTATGCATGCAAGTGGAGGGACTAAGGCCCTTGATGTCTGCAACGGTCCACCCAATAGCTTCCTTATGCGCTCGCAACACTGTTAGCAAATCCTCCTCTTCTTCCTTTGACAGCTTGGTCGAGATGATAACCGGTAGGGTCTCTCTTTCCCCTAAGAATGCATACTTTAGATGCTCCGGTAATTGTTTAAGTTCGATCCCGGGTGCCTGCAACATAGAGGGTAATTGTTTAAGAATGCAGTAAGTATTAAATCTTTATTTACTAAACAAATATTTTCAAACTCCCTGTCTTCTTCGTCGGAATCCGCGATTTCTCTGTACAAATCATCCATAAAGTCAGTAAAACTAGTGTCAAAGAAATCATTTATGGCATGTTCAATGATATCAACAAAGTTTAAACTAGCGACACTTTCAGGATGTCTCATAGCTTTGTAAACGTCAAATTTTACTACCTCGTCATCGAATTCCATTGTAAGGATCCCACTTCTTACATCGATTTTTGTGTTTGCAGTGCTAAAAAATGGGCGGCCAAGGAGGATCTCAGAAGAGTTGTTTGCCCGGTCGTTTTCCATGTCAATAACATAGAAATCCGCTGGAAAGATCAAATCATTTACCTTTACGAGGACGTTCTCCAGTAATCCTTCTGGGTAGATTATGGATCTGTCTGCCAGTTGTATTGTTACCTTCGTATCCTTCAAAGGCTCAGCAGAAAGTGAGTTATAAAATGAAAGGGGCATAACATTAATAGAGGCCCCTAAATCACACATTGATCGTTTAATACCCACTTTACCGATTTTGCAGGGAATGCCGAACATACCCTGGTCCTTCAATTTTGGTGGCAACTTTCGCTGGAAGACCACCGATACATGTTCTCCTAGATTAACCTTTTCAACTCCAATAAGACGACGTTTATTAGTACATAAATCTTTAAGGAACTTAGCATACCTTGGAATTTTTCGGATAATGTCGAGGAGTGGAATATTGATCTCTACTTTTTGGAACACATCTAGGATTTCCTTTTCTTCTGCTTGTTTGTCTCTTTTCATCAATCTCGATGGGAAGGGTGGTCGGACAACATAAGGGGATGGTTCAGAGGTTGGATTTGGTGTATCTTTTTCGACTGGTGAAGTTGATTTGTCTTTTTGGGTGTTTACCTCCGAGGTTTTGGGTTCTATAATGGTGCCACTTCGAAGAGTGATGGCATTAACATTTTCTTTTGGGTTTGTCTCTGTTTGTGAAGGGAGTTTACCTTTGGATTCAAGACGCTTACTGTTTGGGCTAGCTGACTCATTTGTTTGTCTAACTCTTGTAAGTGGACTTCGGTACGGTTTTGGAACTTCTCTTGGGATATCACTAGTCGTTCAACCAAGGTTTCTAGAGATGTCTTTTGTTGTGGGTAGGGTTGTCTTTGTTGGTACGGTTGATTTGGCCTTTGGTTGTTTGCGTACCCATAATTTGATTGGTTTCTCCACCCGGAATTATAAGCATTTCTTATGGCGTTGGCTTGGGCGACATCATCTTCTTGAATCATCGGACAACAGTCTATCGGATGTTCTGGGCTGGTACAGATTCCACAAAGTCTAGCTGTTTTTCTCTTATCTGCAACAAGAGTTTGCACTATTTCAGCTAATTTGTCAATCTTATTTTCCAATGAAACTGTACTTACCTCGTGAACCCTTCGAGATGGTTCGCTAGATTGATTGAATCTTTGCGAGTTGGCGGCCATGGTTGATATCAGTGTTTTAGCCCCTGTTGGTGTCATGTTGACTAGAGCTCCGCCACTTGCTGCATCTATTACTTTCATATCTATAGGCGTCAATCCTTCATAAAAATACTGGAGGAGGGTTTGTTCCGACAATCCATGTTGTGGACAATTTGCACACAACTTTTTAAACCTCTCACAGTATTCATATAAAGATTCAGCCTCTTTTTGTTGAATGCTCAAGATGCTGCGCCTAATTTCGCTTGCTTTTGCTGCAGGGAAGAACCTGTCAAGAAAAAGTTTAGCCATGTCAGTCCATGTTGTAACAGAATTAGGGGGTAAATCAAACAATCAATCTTTTGTTATATCTGCTAAGGAAAATGGAAAAGCTCTAAGTTTGATTTGGTCATCGGATACTCCCTGTGGCTTTGTGCTTAGACAAACCATGTGATATTCCTTCAAATGTTTGTGAGGATTTTCTGTTGGCAAGCCGTGAAAGGTAGGTAGGAGGTGGATTAAACCTGTTTTTAGCACGAACGATGTTTCGCCATTCGGTAAGGTTATACACATTGGTTGCTGGCCATCGGGCGCCGCATTTAATTGGCGAATGGTTTGATTTTCGTCTCCCATTGGATTTGGTTCGTAGTTCGACTCTGCTTCGGATGTGATTTCTAGATCGCGTTCGTGTCTTTGCTGTCGTCTTTTGTTTTTCTTTTCCCGAAGTGTTTGTGCGTTCAACTTTCGGGCTAGTGCTTCAATTTCCGGGATGAGTTCAAATTGTTCTCCCGGATTGCTCCTGGTCATAAATCAAATAAAACGATATTAGTAGTTTGCGTATTCCCCGGCAACGACGCCAATTTTGAAACGCGTCGTATAGTGTCAAAAATAAATCCTTAAACTCAAATAAATAAGAATAAAAATAGTATAGCGAGAGTAAGGGTCGATCCACAGGGAATAGGAATTCTAATACCCTTTCGTTCTGACCTGGACCAAGAAACCTGTAAAAATAAAAGGGGGGTTTTAGAGAAGTGATTTGAGTAATAAAGAAAAATATAAAGAATGGAAAATAAATATTGAAAATGGATTATGGATTGAATTAGCCTCAAGCTACGTTTTGCCACGACATTTTCGATCACTGAAATTGATTTTTCTTCAACTTTCTTGCCGGTTACAGTATACAAGGCCCAACCCTTGCAACTTACTTCTCTTGGGTAAATTCGACTCCCAGGGCAATCCTTGAAGTCAAGCTTTAGTGAGTTAGCTACGGAAATCGATGCTAACTCAAATCTGAGTTAGTGCTGGAGAAGCCCTTGCTCGGATAATCGTCTCGATGAGAATTGTTTCCGATTTTGATTCCCCTTAGTGGACCGCCACTAAGTTTGTTCTTAGGGAGTTGAATTGGCTACAAGCTTTTCCTCGTCCCCAACGATGGATCTAAACCACTTCAACCCGATGCGCGCTCTCGAAATGAAACAATTGAGATGCCTAAAGATTAGGCCGATTGCCTAATCAATTTTACAGATAATCCAAAAAAGAGTTGTTGAAGGATTGAAGTACTTTTCTAATATCACGAGTTTAGTCGGGTTTGGCGTTGCTTTTGGCTAAAGGGGATTTAGTTAAGCATGGTTGGTGAAGAAACCATACTTAATTAAATAAAGAAAGAAATGGAGAAAATGGAAATGGAGAAAATAAAGAGCTTTTATTAAACTCAAGGAAGAAGAGAACAATGAATAACTGATGATCTAATTCACCCCCAATGTGGGGTATTTATAGTAGCTAAAAACCCTAAAAAACTAAGATGATAAATCCCAAATTTAAATTAAATTACATGAGATAATTATCCAAGTTTGAATTTTAAAATAAAAATCCGGATGATAAGCTATCTGATAAGTGGCTTGATAAGCTATCTGCGTTGCCGACGTCAGCTTCTAGAAGGTGCTGACGTGGCGCCCAGTCAGCATTCATGCCCTGGTTCATGCCCATGAATCTGCCCACGACTCTAGTATTTTCTGCAGCATTCCAGCTTATTTTCAGCATCACGTAACCTGCATGAAAACAACATAAAAACAACCCACTTAAGTCCTTCAAACTTATATTCAATCAAAATAAGAACTAAAAACATAACCGAAACAAATACTTATCAGTCGCATCGGGAAGGAGGTAGAAGCTTTGTTGTTGTTTTGCGCACAAATAAAAAGATGGAGGAAGGCATTAAAACGACAAGGGGTGGACAACACCGCTTAGTTGAAGAACTTATTTTTGAAGAACCAAAAATTTAACACAGGTCGTCGAGCTAAACGACGTTAAACAAAGGGCTACATGGGAGGCAACCCATTTATTTTCTTTCCTTTGCTTTATATCTATTCTTTCTTTTTATTTTTATTTTATTTTCTTTCATTTACAATAATTTTTTGTTTTAAATTTTTAGGTACATTACTCGGATTTAAACAAGCGTCTAAGCATTTTTACTCAAATAGTGCCAATTTTTGAAGCCTTTTTCGAGCAGCACTCAAACCAACTTTTGAGGCCATTTTCCACGATGGTTCGTACGCGACACCAAGGTTGCGGTCGCTCTTAATCACGGGGAGTATCCTTTACCCTTCTTTGTTCTTCATTTATTTTATGTTTTTCATCTGAATTGGGGCAATTCACTTAAGTGAGGGGGAGGGTAGCAAACCGCTTGTCCTGCTTGTCTGCTATATGTTTGATTTGGTTTGACTTTGAGATGACATTTTTCTTGCCATTGCTTGATGTCCAGAATGTTATAATTGTTATAGTGCATAGGAATATTTGAATGTTGACATTTTTGATAATCAAATGGCATGAGTATAATGATAGTTTGACATCTCTTTTCAATTTGCCTTGATTGTGATAATTGGATTTCTTACCTAGCTTAATCAACTTAGCCTAATTTTTTGAGAATTTGAGCCTTGAGCATGCATCTTATTTTTTATGCTCGTTTTTTCTTGTTTAAGAGTGTCATCTTGAATTTAGGAATCTAGAACTTGTGGCTTGTATACGATTTGAGACTATACTAGAATGAGGTGCTTTAAGATGATTTAGGCATTAGGATTTAGCCATTTTCTCTCTTTCATAAAAAACTTACCTTTTTCTCGTCGCTTAGTGAATCCTTTTGAAGCCTTATATCCCATTTTTTGGCTTAACCTTCAAACCTTGTTCTCCCTTGACCAAACTTTTTTTGATTGATCAAATGCTAGAAACTATATTACTAGACAAATAAGGGGCTGCAATTCGAATAAGAGCAGAATTTTCCCAGAAAAAAATGAGAAAAAAGAAAAACAGAATAAAAGGAAGCAATTGCTTTGAAAAGAAGAAAAAGAAGAAAAACAGTTTCGAAAAAAAAAGAAAAAAAGAGAGAAAAATATGTGTTTGCTTGTCCATTTTTAGCTCATCTTTTTGTCTTCACTGCTTATTGTTTGAAATATCTTGCATTGATCATCTTCTTTTTCTTTTTCTTTCCATCTTTCTATCCTTTTTCTAAACCCACATTACACCTTGAACAAAAGACCTAATGATTTTTGCACATCGATTCTATTAAAGTAGTGGATAATTGAACTTGTTACAAGCCTATGGAAACCTTTATTCATGTATGACTTAGAGTGCTTTTGCTTCACATCTACCTTTAAACACTTTGAGTGCTCTTGAGTGTACCTTGGTGAGGATTAAGACTAGGTTAGGATTTGATTACTACTTGATAGGCAATTGAAAGAATGAAAGGTTGTTCTTTGCTTATATCCACTTGGTTTGATTTGTGTCTCTTTCATGATATTTCTTTTGCACTAGAAATCTTATCATTATGCTTGATACTTGTGATGGCTTGCGAAATACATTCTTGGGTTAATATCTTTTTCGGACATACTTGAGGACAAGTATGAGACAAGTGAAGGGAAATTTGATAAGCTCTCAAATCTGACACTTTTTAATTGCTATTTTTCTAGTTTTTAGGATTTCTTGCTACCTAATCCATTTCATTTTGCTATATTTTGTGCAAGGGACCTAATTATGGAAAACAGTAGCAAAGAAGGGCATTTCCGTAGTCTTTTTTATTATTCTGGTCATGACTGCATCGTGGGCACGACACTGGGCACGACGCGTCTAACGTGGCAGATGCGTGGTGACTTCTAGAAGCTTCTGGAACGTTCTAAAAGACCTTATCAGCTTATCCGTTTAGATTTTCTGCATTTAAATTTCAAAACATTTGAATTGTTTTATCTTTACTTTATTATTTTAAATTTTCTTATCTTTTATTTTTGTAAATTCAAGCCTATAAATATCACTCCTTGGTAAAAGCTTAGGCATCAATCAATTCATCTTCATCGTTTAGTTTAAAACTCTTGTTATTTCTAGTCTTTAATCAAAATTCTCTTTTCTTTACTTTTGTTCTTTATGTTCTTTAATTATTTTTACGAAATCAAGTTAAGTATGATAACTAATATCATGCTTAGCTAAATCTCTTGAGCCAAGAACTAGCCAAGTCAATTCAAATCGTGAGAATTGAACATTGCTTAATTTCCTTCGGGAATACATTTTTATCTTTCTGCTTAGATAGTTTGGCAATCGGCCTTACTAAAGTTTTTAATCATTTTTCAAATAAAAAAGGATCTGTTGGTCTGGAATCGTTTAAAAACATAGTTGGGAGGAAGGATCGGCCTGTGGCAATTTCGACTTCCTGTGAACACTCTTAGCGGCGGTCCGCTAAGGAAAGATAAAATCAGAAGCGATTCTTTTAAGACAATTTCTGAGTCGGGCTTTTCCTGCTTTCAATACTAAATATTTTAACGACGATAGACGTGGTTAATTTGTTTAAGAATCAACCTTCGAAGATAGACTTGGGAGAATTGGTTACTCGAGAGAGAAGCAAGTTGCGACGGGTTGGGCCTCGTAGACTGTAACCGACATGATCCACGGAGTAAAAACTCATTTCAATGATCGAAAGAATTGGCAAGGCTAGTTCGAGGCTATTTTATATATCTGGACTTTCTTAATTATTTTCTTTACTTTTGCATTTTCCTATTTTATTTACACTCAATATCCGATCACCCCTTTTTACTTTCCTTGTTTTCACAGATATTCTTGGAAGCATTAATCAAAGCAACTTTCAGTCAAGAATTTCGACTAATCTCCCTATGGATCGACCCTCTTTCCCTATAACTACTTAATTTCTTAATTAATTATTTGTTGAAAGAGGTTAATTTATTTGTTTATTTTGACGGGTAAAACGACGCTTGTCAAATCCTCTCGGTTATATATCCCTTTTCTCCATGCCCATCTCCGTGCTAGGGATTGTATTTCCAGAGGCACATATCTGGAATTATAAGAAAATTTCAAGAGACTTCAAGTGATCGAGAGAAGGAAGTTCTACCAAATTTTCACAGCCCTTGCAGGTAAGCCATTTAAGGTTGATGACTCCCGATAGATTAGGGATCTTCGTCAGTTTCTTGCAGCATCTAAGGTTAAGATTTTCAAGAGATGCCAAAGTATTGAAGGAAGGTAGTTCAACCAAACTTTCACAATTACTGCATATTAGACTTTGAAGGTTGACGGCTCCTGATAGATTAGGTATCTTCCTTAGCTTCTTGCATTCAGAAAGGTCAATTGTTCTTAGATTACCAAGATCCTGTGCAATGAAGATATAAAATAACTACATTATCTACTTATTTCAGATGGTATAAAAAAATAAAATGATAAAAAAATAGAATACCTGAGAATCTTCATTCCAAAGTTGTTCCATGTCACCAAATCGTAATTTCAACACAACAAGATTCTGTGTATTAAAACTTGGTGATAAGGATTTGAAGGGGTAAAACATCCAATAAAGATACTTTAGCTCATCGGGGAGAGGTATACTATCAATTTTGTCCACAAGTCGCTTCTTATCCTTTGACAAATACCGACTATAGAAGTGGATATATCTAAGATTACGCATCTTCTCCAAACCATGATTAAGCATGTTCTCAAAACCACGACAACATAATGATTGCAGGTCTTCACTTAATTTTATTCCTTCAATTGATTTGTTCACCTAATTAATAACAAGAGATAATTTATCACCTAAATATTTGATGCATGACAACATACAATTAAATGAATTTATATATTAACAATATTTCAAATATAAATCACACAAACATATAGGAGTAAAAAATAAAAAAAGGAATATAAATATAATTAGGTCTTACTTCATTATATTTGAGCACTCGATTCACGTCTTTGAGATTCCATAGCCTACTGCGGTTTCCAGGGTCTTGACATTCTTGGCGAACAATGTCCTTCCCCATCTCTTCAAGCATATCATGCATAGAAATAATTCCCCAAGGTGAGATATCGAATAATAGGCACTTCTGGATCAAGTTATTGATTCCACTTGCAGCACCCGGATAACAACTAGCCAGGATTGTTTCTACATTATCCTTGTATTCCCAATTAAAGAAGCATGTTATGTCAAGAAATATATTCTTCTCGACCCAATCCAGTCCGTCATAGCTGCTCTTCAAAATCTGTGCAATTTTTGGCTCTGTGACTGTATAGTCCTTTAGTTTAGCTACCTCGCTTTCCCAATGTTCTCGAGTCTTTTTATACAGTTTCGAACCCAAAACTTTAAGAGCAAGGGGACTGCCTTGGGCGTACAGCACAAACTTGTTCGAAAGATCTTGAAAATCAACAGGTGGATTCAACAGCTTGAATGCAGATGTAGAAAAAAGTTGAAGAGAATTGATGTCATCTAACTTCTTCACTTCATGTATTCTGTTAGCTTCTGCATTAATAAGCACTTGTTTAATTCTGGATGTTACAATGATTTTACTCCCTTGGCCAAAATACTTAACACCCATAAAATCTATTTGGTCTGAGTCATTAACGTCATCAAGGACAACAATTGCTTTTATGTTCTTGAGCCTTTGTCGGGTTAATGTTGATCCTATGGAAGGGGTGTCTATACAAGTTTCTGAGTTCAATAGCTCGGAAAGAAGCTCATTTCTTAAAGATTCAATCCCCTGTTTTTCGATTTTCTCTCTAAAATTGTGAAGAAAGTAATCACTTTGAAACGTCGGAGAGATTTCATTAAAGACAGCTTCAGCAAGGGTGGTTTTGCCTATACCACCCATTCCCCATAATCCTATAACACGACAGTCTCCTTGCTCGATCAGCTTTAAAATCGTCTTTTTCTGAGCATCTATTCCAACCAATTCTCCAGAAACACTTCTAGACTTGCTACTCAACTTTTCTATGACATATTGTGTTGGTAAAATGAACTGCAAAACCGGCTGTTAGCACTGACTGGAAATTATAAAATAAAACAGAACGTAAAATGTGTGGACCGTGTCGTGGTATGGTGGCCACTGCCTTAGAAACAAAACTGCCCCGAACAGTGTAGTCGCTTCACGGGCAGGCTGTCCCCTGAGGTGCACACGGACGCTCCTGGAACCGTACACTCGACTCCCGGAGTGAACAACAGTGGAACTGCTCGAATTTACACAGGAGAAAACAGAGAGAGTTGATATGTTTGTGATGTGTTTAATGATCTCAAATGGTGCATGCAACACCTCTATTTATAGGCTGGATAACATGTCTATAATAGACATTTCACTGCACAAATAATTACAGAATTTAATATGTATAACAGCAATCTTAAATCTGTTGTAACAGCTTCACATAATCACCATTTTAATTCTGTAATAATCATGCAATTACAGTGCTGTTACACCTTGAATTTGACTAAAAAACAGTCTAAATTCATCCACTGAACAGACTGTAAATAAGAAAAAATTCTGAACGTTCGAATCAAATAAATTTGGATTGATTCAAACAGTTTTATCAAAAGCCTATAAATAAGAAAAAATTCTTTCACATATAGTCTTTTATTCATAAGAAAATTCCTACGAATTTTCTCCAAAAAGATTATATACGCGCGCGTACGTGTTACCCGAGCCCGAGCCGAGCCGGCCGGACGGCGGCGGCGGCGGTGCGCGAGGACTTCCCTTGTTCTTTCCCACTCAACAAGGGAGGGAGGAAGCATGGGTATAAATACCCTTCCCTAGCTATTTTCCCAACCAATGTGGGATATAGCTTTGGTAACTCTTGAAGCATTACCAACATTCCCCCACTAATGCGAAAGAATTCATCTGTATCTCAAACACAGCCCTCCTCAGACGAGCAGTTGCAGAATTAGTTGCTTAAGCACTAGTGAACGTATCTTGAACTAGTACATAGTAATAATGAGCGATCCTTCTCTTAGATAAGTGAAACTAGTCTTGAACTTTCTAAGATAGGGGTAAACTCATAACACACAACTAACTCCTTCATCCACCGAAGTTCTCGATGTGTAAGATATATATACACAAGTGTATATTTGGCCATCTTACCCTCAGGATTCTAGTAAGTGTTTTAGAAAAACGGCCCAACGTTTTTCATAGAAGGTGGCTAATCCTTCTCACTTACATAGGTTATTTCATCAGGTTTATCTCAATATAAACCACCCTGAATCTGGGCTATGAAATAATTAAGAACCATTTGTAATGGTTCAACCTCTTATAGACTTATGGTGATTTCTTCAAGTCCAAAAATGAACCACCCAGTATTGGGATAAGAAATCATAAAGAATAAATATTCAACCTCATTGTCGGTGAATTCAAAAATGTCCTTCTCAATAGGATCATTTAAACTTTGAATTCATTAAGAGTTTCTTGAAACTCAACCTTTCTGGCGGTAAGTCCATATTGTCCTTCTCAAAAGGACAACACATTCATACTTGTGTTATGAACTTATTAAGAATAAGTATTCAACCATGATTCGGTAAATTCATCAAGTCTTTCTCACAAAGACCACCCAAAACCTGGGCTATGAATTTATTAAGAGTAATAGTACTCAACCTGGACATGTACATTATTCGTCATAGGGATAGGCAGTGAGAAATGTACACTATGAGTCTTTCCATGGTTTCTTTTGACCACATTGAACTTAGATAACTAAGTTGGGTATCCACCATGAATTCCTCAACCAATGGGCTTTAAACCCATCCCCCTCGACGAATCAAGGACCAATTTCCGACTTAACCCTTTGGTAAGCGGATCTGCTAGGTTTCTTTCCGACTTCACATACTCTAAAGAGAGTACTCCATTCCTTATTAAGTGTCTAACAGATTCATGCCTTATGCGAATGTGTCTCTTTTTACCATTGTAAACTTGACTCTTGGCAACACAAATCGCGGCTTGTGAATCACACAACAAGGAAACAGGAGGAGTCGGAGTTCCCCACAACGGAATATCGGCTAACAAACTCCTTAGCCACTCAGCTTCTTGCCCAGCTAAGTCAAGAGCTATAAACTCTGACTCCATAGTAGAGCGAGCAATACAAGTCTATTTTGAAGACTTCCAAGAAATTGCTGCTCCTCCCAAAGTAAATACATACCCACTCGTAGAGCTTACTTCATCACTATCGGAAACCCAGTTGGCGTCACAATATCCTTCTAATGTAGCAGGAAAGCCAACAAACTCAAGTCTCCAGTCCATAGTACCCTTAAGGTACTTAAGTAAGCGTCTAAGAGCAACCCAGTGCTCACCACTAGGGTTATAAGTGTATCTACTGAGTCTGCTAACAGCATAGGCAATATCTGGCCGAGTATAGTTCATTAAGAACATCAGACTGCCAATTATTTTGGCATATTCCGTTTGAGAAACACTACTTCCTTCATTCTTAAAGAGATGTATGCTAGAGTCATAAGGAGTTCGAACAGGGACGACATCAAAACTGTCAAATTTCTTTAACACTTTCTCAATATAGTGTGCCTGGCTTAAAGAAAATCCCTTTTCAGATTTGATTACTTTGACTCCTAAGATTACATCGACTTCTCCCAAGTCAGTCATCTCAAACTTAGTGGACAAGAAACTTTTAGTTTTGTTAATGGACTCAATGTTAGTACTGAAAATCAGCATGTCGTCAACATACAAACTTATGATGACACAATCAGTACCAAACATCCTCGAATACACGCATGCATCCGAACCATTCACAACAAAACCAAAACTAAGAATAGTTTTGTGAAATTTCTCATACCACTGTTTAGGAGCTTGCTTCAGGCCATAAAGTGACTTTTTAAGTCTACATACTTTGCCTTCCATACCAGGCGCCTCGAAGCCAAGAGGTTGCTCCATATAAATCTCCTCATCTAGATCCCCATTCAAAAATGCAGTCTTTACATCCATTTGATGTACTTGCAACTTGTGAATGGAGGCTAGTGCAAACAATGCACGGATCGTTGAGATTTTTGTGACAGGAGAGTAGGTATCAAAGAAGTCTTGACCAAATTTTTGAGTGAACCCTTTGACTACTAGCCTTGCCTTATACCTTTGGATAGAACCATCTGGTCTAAGTTTCTTACGAAAGACCCATTTTCTGTTAATGGTTTTAAATCCTCTAGGCAAGTCAACTAATTCCCAAGTATGATTAGACATTATTGATTCTAGTTCATCTTTTATAGCGCTTTTCCAGAAACTAGCATCAATAGATCGTATAGCTTCTTCATAAGTTTTAGGATCCTCATCTAACAAATAAGCTTGAGCTATAGGATCAGAAAGAGTGTCTAAATCATTTATCTTAGAAATGAAGGAAGTTATGAAGTCTGGTCCAAAAGAGGTTTCAACTCTTTGTCTCTTACTTCTTCTAGGCTCAAATTCAATCTCTTGAGAAGACCTAGCAGGCACACTAGAAGAAGTGGATGGCAAGTTTTCTATTTGTGTTTCAACATTTAATCTAGGTTTCTTGAGAGGAAAGATTTCTTCAAAGAAAACAGCATCCCTAGATTCACAAATAGAGAAGTCTTGTAAAGTCATGAACCTATATGCGGCACTGTTAGAAGCATAGCCTATAAACACTGCATCAACGGTCTTAGGTCCAATGGTGGACTTCTTAAAGTCTGGCAACCCCACTTTGGCCAGACACCCCCACACTTTCAGGTATTGTAAATTTGGGGCATACCCTTTCCATAATTCGTAAGGGGTAGAATCAATTTTCTTATGAGGTACTCGGTTCAGAATATGATTAGCCGATAGAATGGCTTCCCCCCACATGTTCCCCCCATCACTTGAGAGCTGCTGGAGTTCCCCATGTACACACGTTCACCATTTTTCACGTCCTCGAACTCGGTGAAGAACTCCTTCTTTGCGCAGAAGTGTCGAGAAGCTCCGGTGTCTACGACCCACTCGGTGTTCTTCTCTACGAGGTTGATCTCCGAAACCACCGCGGCTATGACATCATCATCCATGTCCTCCGTCACATGCATGCGTGGTCTAGTCTCATTCTGGCGGTCCAAGCGGTGCTGACATTGGTACGCCTTGTGACCAGCTTGCCCACACACGTAGCACTTCATGGTTTTCATGTCGGGCTTAGCCTTGATGGGCTTCTTGAAGTTGGTAGTCTTCTGTGGTTTGGGCTTTTTGCTCGGAGGGCCTTTCTTAAAGGGCTTTTTGGACCCTGAAGCACCACCAGACTCAACTATGTTAGATTTAAAAGATAAGTGACTAAAATTGTTCGTAGCCTTATCTTTCAAACGGTTGGCCTCCTCGATTTTCATGTGACCGATCAGCTCCTGAAGTGGTATGTCCCCTTTCTTGTGCTTGAGGGAGTTGCGGTAATCGGACCATGATTTTGGGAACTTCTCGATAAGGACGTTTGCTTGCAAAACTTCACACATTTGCATGCCTTCCGCTATGATGTCCGAGACAAGATTCTCATAGTCATGGACTTGGTCCATGGTGGGCTTGTTGTCGGTCATCTGGAACTTCAACCATTCGCCCACGACATATTTTTTGATCCCCGCATCATCGGTGCCATACTTGGTGTCCAAGGAATCCCATATTGCCTTTGCACTCCTCTCCTTTAGATACATGTCAAATAATTTGTTGGACATGTGACTAAGGAGATGGCCACGGACCGTCTTGTTGTCCTTCTCATATTTGGCAAAGGTGGCAGCAGCAAGGGCATCGGCGGCAGCATCAGTTTGGCCTTGGTTATCGGCAGGAACAACAACGGTAGGTGGTGCAACTGGTGGTTCGTTGAGCAGCACATAATCGAGGTCCAATTGCTCAAAGAAAATCAGTATGCGCTGGGACCACCTTCGATAGTTGCTGCCATCTAAAGCATCGAGCTTGGAAAGGTCGGGAATAAGCTTGCTTAGTAGTGCGGATGAAGAAGCCATTTTGCAGAATCGGAGATAGTTTTGTTTCTAAATTGTTGGTAAAATGAACTGCAAAACCGGCTGTTAGCACTGACTGGAAATTATAAAATAAAACAGAACGTAAAATGTGTGGACCGTGTCGTGGTATGGTGGCCACTGCCTTAGAAACAAAACTGCCCCGAACAGTGTAGTCGCTTCACGGGCAGGCTGTCCCCTGAGGTGCACACGGACGCTCCTGGAACCGTACACTCGACTCCCGGAGTGAACAACAGTGGAACTGCTCGAATTTACACAGGAGAAAACAGAGAGAGTTGATATGTTTGTGATGTGTTTGATGATCTCAAATGGTGCATGCAACACCTCTATTTATAGGCTGGATAACATGTCTATAATAGACATTTCACTGCACAAATAATTATAGAATTTAATCTGTATAACAGCAATCTTAAATCTGCTGTAACAGCTTTACATAATCACCATTTTAATTCTGTAATAATCATGCAATTACAGTGCTGTTACACCTTGAATTTGACTGAAAAACAGTCTAAATTCATCCACTGAACAGACTGTACATATTCGAATGAATTCGAATAAACTGCACTGGAATCAAACCGTTCTAAACGTTCGAATCAAATGAAATAAAAATTCTGAACGTTCGAATCAAATAAATTTGGATTGATTCAAACAGTTTTATCAAAAGCCTATAAATAAGAAAAAATTCTTTCACATATAGTCTTTTATTCATAAGAAAATTCCTACGAATTTTCTCCAAAAAGATTATATACGCACGCGTACGTGTTACCCAAACCCGAACCCGAGCTGAGCCGGCGGCAGCGCGCAAGGACTTCCCTTGTTCTTTCCCACTCAACGAGGGAGGGAGGAAGCATGGGTATAAATACCCTTCCCTAGCTATTTTCCCAACCAATGTGGGATATAGCTTTGGTAACTCTTGAAGCATTACCAACATATTGAACCACATCTTTAACATACTCAGCCTCAGATCTGGAAAATAAATTTTTAAGAAAATGATGGTTAAAAGAAAGACAAGTCAAATATAAGAAGATGAATGTATATAGTTACCTATCGGATTTGTCTTCGTCTATATGCCACCCTTTTAATTTCCCAACTCCAGCAAAGGCAGCTTTCCATCGCTTCACTTCATCGAGTGGCCTATTTGATTCATACTTTTTAAAGGATGTCTTAAAACTCCCACCGAGTTTGCGTACATTGGAAGGATCAACATGGTAAAAGATGGGAAGAACAATATGTTCCTCATTGTGCTTGCGATCCATGATATCAGAGAGCTCGGCTAAGCATGAATTTGAAGAAGCATAGTCGGCGGACAAGACGATTATGGAGAGACTTGAGGCTGCAATTGCTTGGGAAAGTTCGAGTGAAAGTGGCTCTCCTTTTTCCAGTTCATCTTCATCGAAGAAGACATTCATCCCGGTGTCTTTCAAAGCTTTGAGTAGATGGCTGGTGAAGTTAAGGCGGGTGTCTTTTCCTCTGAAGCTCAAGAAAACTTGATACTTCAATTCAGAAGAAGGAGAAGAAGCCTGAAAAAACCACGAGTGTAAGACGAAAGAGAAGGAAATGGAATATTGTAATTGATACAAGAATACCAATTCTTCAGAAAACACTTCCAGACATGTAATTCAACTTACATTTTGAATGACATCAGTAATGGCTAAAGTCTCTGCATCCACGTAAAATGCACCAACTCCACATTTCTCCACTTTAACCTCTTCTTCAGAAGTAGCTTTTTCGATTTTGAATTCAAATGAGGCCTCCTCATAATCATTGTCTGTTATAATCATATACTCATTAGACATAATGAACACATGATCACTCTTGTACTCACGATTGTACTTGCCGATCTCAGACCGAACATAAAAATAGCCCCGCCTTTTGGAAGTTTCACCACTGGCGGCTGTCACTGTCAGTTGGTATTTACAGCTAACATGATCATCCCCTGAGAGATTAGCCGCAATGCAGATAGCAAAAGCCAAGAACCTGTGTCCACTACACCCATTTGATCTAAGCTTCAAATTAATGGAAGAATTCATGCTTCCATAATAAAACACATCCGTTGGAACTTCATTTCCTGGGAAACAGCAAAACAATTCCTCTTTCCGATAAGGATTATATTCCCCTCCGGATCTCCATTTCCTCGTTGCCCATTTCTGTGCTACTGATTGAATTTGAACCATGGCATTTGCCCCAATGTTTTTCATGGAATCTTGATTCAAGCTTCTGCAATTCAAGAATGACATGAAGAAGTCTTGTTTTGGAAATGGAGGAGCATCATCATCGTCATGGAATGAATTGAAATTATGATCGGTGAACGATACTTCTTCTAACAATGTACAGTTCCTTGCATCCAAGCGTAGCAGATATGGTGGAAGTTCCGGGAGTGTCTCAAGGCTTTCGCAATGACTAACATCCAACTCACGAAGGGATTCCAGCTTTGAAATATTGCTTGAAACTTTTTTCACGCTCGAATAACTCAGCCTCAACTCTTTAAGTCCCACAAGATGTTGAATTGAATCAGGCACTTCTTCTATTCCAGTGGTTGATAAATTTAACTTAGAGATGACATTTGGGAGCTCAGGAAACTTGTTGAGTTTACGACATGCCAAACATAAAAGGCTTTGAAGGTTGATGGCTCAGGTATCTTCCTTAGTTTCTGGCAACCATAAAGTTCAATTGTCCTTAAGTTGACAAGATCCTCCTGTACAATGAAAATATAAAATACCTACATTACTTTAAAGCATGATGTACATATTTGGAGGTATCGAAAATGAAAAGAAAAATAAGAAATACCTGATTATATTCATTCCAAAGTTGTTCCATGTCACCATAACGTAATTTCAACTTAACAAGATTCTTTGGATTAAAGTTTGGTGATAAAGATTTGAAGGGGTATCCGTTCCAAGAAAGATACCTTAACTCACCAGGAAGAGATACACTATCTAGCATCTTTCCAAGTAGCTCCTCGTTCCTATACCCATACTTAGTATAGAAGTTGATGTATCTAAGATTACGCATCTTCTCAAAACCATGAGCAAATAACGACAGCAGGTCTTTATCTTTAGTCATTTGTAACTTTATTCCTTTAATTGATTTATTCACCTAAAAACAAAAAATGGTTTATCAGTTATCGATATATAGAAAATTACGGACATTCTACAAAATTAATCATTAAAAATGTAACTATAGAAATTTTTAAAAAATTAATGAACACATTATATTACTGGAATTTTCAGACAATAAAATGTGTTCATTCATTTTTTTTTTAAAACAATGCATTAGATAAAACACTTGAGCTTCCATGGTATACCCTAAAACATTGGGTATGATTATTAGTATTTGATACACTTTAACAAATTATATACTCCTATTAATAATATATCAAATATAAATTATAATTAAAATCACACATATATGTATCCAATAAAAAGGAATATAAATAAAATCATGACTTACCCCATCACATTTGGGAATTTTATCCACGTCTTTGAGATTCCATAACCTACTGTGATTTCCATGGTGTGTAGATTCTTGACAAACAATGTCCTTGCCCATCTCTTCAAGCATATCATGCATTGAAATAACAGCAGCTCCACCAGAATGTCTAATCTCAAGTAGGGAATTGTCGACCAAATTGTTTATTCCACACACTGCACCCTCGTACAAGCAACTTAGAATTTCTTCTATTTCCCCCTTGGTTTCCCCTTTAAAGAAGCATGCTATGTCAAGAAATATATCCTTCTCTGTTTTACTCAACCCATCAAAAATACTCCTCAAAATCTGTAAAATTTCTGGTTGCCCATATTCCTTTAGCCTACTCACCTCAATTTCCCAGTCTGTTTTACACTTTTTATATTGTTGAGAGCCCAAAATTTTAAGAGCAAGAGGATTGCCGTTGGCATACTTCACAAAGTCGTTTGACAAATCTAGAAAACCATATTCGGGATATAATTGCTTAAACGCAAATGTAGAAAAAAGTTGAAGAGAATCATTCTCATTTAAGTTAACTACCTCATATATAAACTTAGCTCCTCCGTTATAAAGTACTCGTCTATCTCTAGATGTTAGAATGATTTTACTTCCAGGACCAAAATTGTAACCCCCTAGACCCGCCTATGCGTTACAACGGATCCTAGGAAGTCACATTAGGACCACAAGAGCGACCCACAGTAAGATTTCAAATAAACATATGGTTAAACCTTTAAAACCATAAAATAAATATCTGATTTAAAAATACAATTTCAGAAATCGTTTAAAATGATAAAACAATCATAATACCAGTTGCGGAAAATAGTTTTAGACTCATTTGTATAATACAAACACGACACACATGCCCCATAGTTACACAGATACCATACTCCCTGACGAGCTGAAGAAACTCCCATACCGACGTTGATAGGTGCAACTTGTCTGATCTTTTATCCTGAGATGGTAAAAAAAAAAACATGAGCTTGGGAAAGCTCAGTAATACAGAACTACCAAAAGATGTTATACGTTCATGCAGACATATGATAAGCATAACATTTTCATGATGATCCAAGAAGTGATAGTTCTATTTTCCCTTTCCGTTATTTCAGGGTAACGTTATACTTGAGAATAACGACACTTGTTCTTTATTCACTCATCGAGTAACAGACGAGAATATTACCATCTAATAGATTGAGAAGATGAAAACAAGGAGTTTAACGCCTAGTGTGTTCCAATAAGTACAGATCAACATGCATAAGTACAGATCAACATGCATAAGTACAGATCAACATACATAAGTATCTAACATTATATCATATGAGCACGTAACAGATTAAATGCAAATGTCCAATGTTCATACTAAAGTTTACAAGAAATACCCTCCAACCTTACACCAATATGCAGTCCCCCAGAACTGCATCCATAAGGACTTACCCTAGGCCCGATGGGCGTAGGTGCCACCTAAGGGGGTGCCTTAGGTCCATAAGGACTTACCCTAAGCCCGATGGGCATAGGTGCCACTCAAGGGGAGACCTTGAGTCCATAAGGACTTACCCTAGGCCCGATGGGCGTAGGTGCCACCTAAGCTGGATCAGGGCTGTACCGACAGAGACTTCATATCATAACCCAACAGTATACCCCAGACAGAATCAGTGTTCAGATTTCCAGACATGGTTAACAGAATATATGTGGCAGATATTTTACTCATAATATCAGAAATGGAAGAATTCATACTTTTGACAGGTAAATGGACATACTATTGAGCAGAGCAGACATTTCAGTATTCATCATGCAAACAGATTGTACCATCATATATCAAACTAACATATCATACTATCAAGTAGGCAGAGAATGTCATTATGCAGTTTGTTCAACAGAATATAGCACACACATGGAACACACTAGATGGGACAGATTATTTCTCAGAGATGCTTGGCATATACGGAATAAGACATATTGAACTTGTGACGATTTGAACGGATTTCTGAAACGTGACCCCTATTAGAAGGGGTTCATACTAACTGCTTAACCCAGATATTTAGGAAGTGATACATCAAGACCTTTGAGAGTTTTGGCATATCCTGAATGATTCAGCCATTTAAGCTTACAAGGGCATTATAGTCATTTTATCATACACGGACATTTTGGTAATTTATACCAACAAGGCATAAACAGTGGCTCGGGAATTCTGTTTGCTCATCAAATTTCCAACCAGGCATTCAGAGATTTCTATGTCAAGATCCTTCACGGTATCGGATACATTCAGGGCTATTTTGATTACTTGGGCCAACGAGGGCATCTTGGTCATTTAACTATCAAGGGTGATTTTTGTAATTTAGCCCATTAATGATGATATGACGATTCACAATATTTAATGTTTCCAGAAGTTTATCGAGCCTCCAAAATCATTCGAACTATCATACCTCAACCTTGCATTTCTAACCAACCCTTCTAATGTATCTGGCTGTATAGTATATCTGAACGGTTGCTTTCGTATTTCACCACCAGACTTGCCGCAGAGTAGTCGAACTCATATTCTGTGCAGAAAACTTCCAACCTTATTTTAATATCAGGAGTGATTATCGTACATGAGTGTGATTCCTAACACTTAGGGGCGCTTTAGCCCTTAAAGTCTTATTAAAATCTCAGAATTTCATCAAATGCATATCTGCATATTTAGCTCAAGAGGGCTTTTCAGTCATTTTGGAAATTGGAATAAATCCACCATTTCTTTCTGAATTATCATTTGGTACCTGCATCATTCACGTATTCAAACGAAATTAAATCGTCATAACTCTCCGCCTCTTTATAGACGATTCATTCGTTACAGAACTTGAGGGTATAACGTTTTTCTTATATAATTCACGCATTACTATCATAAGGATCGACTTATAATTCCAACAATATTTCCAGAGAATTCTCATTGAAGTGTTATACAGAGTTTGAGGGATTATCCGAGTTTGTATCACTTGTATTGCATAATCAGGTCGAATGCAGATTTAAAGTCATTTCCTTTATCAGAGGGGTAGTTTAGTCATACTTATGCTCCAAGGGCATTTTCGTAATTTCATATCCAACATCTCATACTTATTTTTCGTATCAAATTCAGCTTAAGCAGATTTCACAAAACACTTATCATAAGCACGCATGCTTTAACCAGGTATCAACATGTACATAAAGCATACAAGGGGTAGTAATGTATTACCTTAGTTCCGAGTTATACCGGTTGATTCATGATACTACATTCGATCGCATTCGAATCTGGACTGGATGTCCCATGACATTTCGAATATCGAGATACTTGCATACCTTCAAATACACAAATTAACATTTCAGTTCTTATCCATAGAGCCCTTAACAAAATTAAATACTTTCGGGTTCAAGGTCAGATTCGGAGGCCTTCAGGTTAGAATTTTGCAAAACGGGCTTCAAAAATGGACTCAGGACGTCAAAAAACATAAAATAGGAGTTTTCGGAAAATTTGACTTTTTGGTCAACGGTCAAAGTCAACGCTGACGTCAGTAGGTCAACGGTCAACGGGGTCAGAGTCAACTGGTCAAAGTCAATGCTGACGTCAGCATGACGTCAGCAGTCAACAGGGGTCAACTGAGTTGACTCGACTGACTCAGACGAGTTGACTCGGCTGACTCGGACGAGTTGACTCGGCTGACTCGGACGAGTTGACTCGGCTGACTCGGACGAGTTCACTCGGCTAACTCGGACGAGTTGACTCGGCTGACTCGGATTGACGGGTCGGGTCGGACTCAGGTTAGGGGTCGGGTCGGACTCATGTTAGGGGTCGGGTCGGACTCAGGTCACGGGTCGGGTCGGACTCAGGTCACGGGTCGGGTCGGACGGGTCAGTCCGGTTCACTCACCCAAACTTTTCGGTCACCGGACGGCCGCCGGAAAAGTCGCCGGAGATGCCCATACACTGCGATTTTGCCGGAAAAACAATGCCCATGAATTAAATCATTCACTCAAACCAGAAAAACATTTATCCAAGTCGGAATGGTTGTCAGATCTTACCCAAATAGAAAAAGATAGCCAGAAAGCACGCGACTCCGATGGGGCCCTTACCGGCGTTGGGTCGATGATCGGTTAAGGGGGTTTTGCTCCCCTCCACACGGTGAGCACGCCTAGGCCGACGACGCGCCACGCCATTGACTGAGGCGGCCGGAAAATGAAAGACAAAGAGGGGCGGCATTTAAGGTTTCTCGACGAACCTTCAAACGATTCTCCACGGCGAACGGCGCCGGCTCACCGCGAGTGGTGCACTGGGCTGGAATTGCGACGTGCCACCGGTCACTATAACGTCGGCGGTGAGCACCACGACCAAGCGGTGGCCGAGATCGGCGGTGAACAGAGAGGGTTTGGTGAGGGGGAGAATTTCTGGGATATCGAACATATCTTCAATTCCCAGATAATTTTTTTTTGGCATATGGGGAGTCGGTTGAGTCTTTAATTCGATCTGAATTTTTAACCAAGACTATCTTTAATGTTAGACTAGATAACCTTTAACATAAAGACCATTTGGCTCAAATGGTTAACATATGGGTTTACCAAGCGTAGGTTATTGGTTCAACACCCCATGGTAGCAATAACCTCTTTTTTTTTATTCTCATATTTTTACCAAATTTTAGGGTGTTACAAAAATGGCTAATGCCCATATCATGTATTTGGTCTGTGTGACTAACATCATCCAGGACAACCAACATTTTTCTACTGTTCAATCTCTCTCGGTAAGAGGATTCTATAGGAGTGCCTACATTTCGAATATAGATTTCGTTTAATAGTTCGGAAAGAAGTTTATTTCGTACAGATTGTATCCCTTTTTTCTCTATTTTCTTTCTGACATTTCGAACAAAGTAACAACGTTTAAACTTTGAATAGTTTTCATGAAACACGACATCAGCAAGGGTAGTTTTACCTATACCTCCCGGACCCCATAATCCTATTACACGACTCTCCTCTTGCTCAATTACACCCAAAATCAACTTTTTCTGTTCGTCTATTCCAACCAGTTCCTCACAAGCTCTTGGTCTAGGCACGCCATTCCTCAGTCTTTTTGCAACATCGTCAACAATCGCCTTGATGTACATGGTTTCAAGACTAGCAAATAATAAAAATTTATAAAATCTGAAACAAATGATAAGTCAAATATAAGAAGATGAGAAATATATATAGTTACCTGTCGAATTCGGTTCCTTCTGCTATATGCCACCCTTTTAAATTACTGACTCCAGCAAAGGTCTCTCTCCATTTCCCTACTTGTTCTAGGCCTTCTGCGTCATGTTTTTCAAAGGATGTTTTGAAAGTCCCACTACGATGTCGCACATGGTAAGGATCAACATGGTAATAGATGGGAAGAACAATAAGTCCTCGAGTGTCCTTGCAGTACATGATGTGCGAGAGTTCAGCCAAGCATGATTTGGAAGAAGCATAGTTTTCAGATAAAACGATTATTGAGATGCTTGAGGCTGCAATTGCATTTGAAAATTCTTGTGAAGGTTGCTTCCCACTTTCCAATTTCATTTCATCGAAGAAGACAGATATTCCCTTGTCTTCCAAAGCTTTGAGTAGATGAGCGGTGAAGCCAAGGACTGTGTCTTCACCTCCGAAAAACTTGATGCTTCATTGTACGAGAGGATGATGAAGAAGATGCCATGAAAGAGTACGGATTGAGAGATTGAAGGAAAAGAGAGAGAAATAGCCAGGGAGCTTTGCTTTGCTATTTTGAAGAAAGAAAAAGTGCAAGAGCTTTATTACAACCACTGGGGTTGACCAAAATTTGTTTACTTTTTCCAACAACTGTGGCAATCGGCAGCTAATGACAATCTGAAGTAGATAATAAATTAAATTAAAAAAATATTACAGTTTTAAACGTCATATTATTATAACAGCAACGATATTGTTTATGATCGGTCAACATAATTAAACACTTAATTAAGTACAAATACACTGGATTAATCTTTGTATCAATTAGTTGAAGGGGTGATCAAATATGAATATGTATCAATTAGTTGAATTTGATCTAGTCGTAATATTAATATAGATTAGCAACCAAGTCTCAAAGACTAATCAATAATCATGAATCCGTTTACTTATGTTCGTTTAAATTTATATATATATATATATATATATATATATATTTTTCACCCAAAAAACCTACTATCTCTTTCATTTCACAATAGATTGAGAAAACACCCTAAATTACTTAATGTATTTTCCACCCGATCCTGGCAAGAGCATCACCGTGACACCATTGGGCCGTCAAATACTAACAGCCGGATAAATCGCAGTCATTCTCCTTCTCTCTTTTCTGTTGTCGCTCTCATTCCTCTTCTTTTCTCTCATCCTATTCTCTCCTTGTTCTGTTTATATTGAATATTGTACTATTTTTTCTGGTTGAATCATTCTTCTATCTTTCTCCCTATTCTTTTCTCTCGAATCTCTATTTGTTCTACTTTTTTCGAATATTTCGAATATTTTGAATGGGGAGCCTCGGTCACCGTCGGGAGGATGGGCACTTGGGTGCGGGAGCCTCGCTCACCATCGGGGTGAAGCAGGCCCTTGGGTGCGGGATCCTCGGTCACCATCGGGAGGATGCCGACACTAGGGTGCGGAATCCCCGCACACCATCGGGAGGTCCTAGGCCCTTGGGTGGCCACCATCTGGGTGCTGAGAGAAGGTGTCCCCATTTCAAACATGACAATGTCTACTGGGAGCAGGGGAGCAAGCGTCCGTACAAGCGAAAATTCTCTCTAAATTTTCGCGTGCTTTTTCCGTTTTGAGAGTTCCGGTGAGGGTCCGTTCTCGAGTCCTTTGTACGTCGCTTGCTCCGATGAGAGTCCGATCTCTTTCCGGCCGGGGAGAGGAGTATCTAGGTAGGCCGTGTGACGGCGTTAGGCACCCGTGTCACCCCTGTAGTCAGGTTTGGAACGATGGGCACTTCGGCGACACTAATGGCCGGTGTCGTACTAACGCTTGGTTTTTATTTGCTTTGCAGGATCTGGTTCATGGAGATGGTACCAAGGATTGGAAATATCGGAGGTTTGAAGTCAGGGTTTCGGTTATAAGGTTGATAGTTCCGGGGTTGCATTTGGGTCCGATCTGCGTAGATGATGGGTCCGATCTGCCTACTTCGTTTACTGCCTCCGGATTCATTTGCTCTTTTTATGATCCTTCCTTTGTTTCTTCATTCGGTTTTGTCTCTTGCAACTTCTCTTTTTCTGGTATTAACACACTGGCCGCGTAATTCCAAGGGATTGCATTGGTACTTTTGAAAGCAAACGGAGCGGGAGTTGAAATTACTATCTTTGGTGTCACCACTGGCTTCGCATTTGCAACCTTCGGC
The DNA here is from genome assembly GCA_030270665.1 of Hibiscus trionum. Taxonomy (NCBI): domain Eukaryota; kingdom Viridiplantae; phylum Streptophyta; class Magnoliopsida; order Malvales; family Malvaceae; genus Hibiscus; species Hibiscus trionum. The sequence goes on from BSYR01000017.1 coordinate 62,468,246, forward strand.
TTAACTGTCACAACTAGAGGTTTGTGCACCCCATATTTTACTCTGGAACTTTCCGAAGCACACACTTCAACCTCTCTCCTTGTACCAACCTTTTCAAAGAACTCAATTTCTTTGGTATCCATCATTTTTTGAACTAGGTCCCTGAACTCCTGGCAGTGTTGAATTTCATGATCACAGTACTCTTGGTGATATTCGCAATACACCTTAGCAGGTATTTCCATCTCAATTTTCATGCCAACTTCAATCATCTAGGCATTATATAACCGTTCAAACACCCATCTCAACAGAGACTGAATCTCTGAAACATCAGTCTTTCGCCTCTTCGCCTCATCATACTCTTCTATCATGTTCACCCCACGTCCTCCATGACTCGGAAGGGGATTAGCAGCGATATTGGGCTCATCAAACTTCAATATCCCAATATTGATCAAATTCTACACCACCTTCTTGAATGTTGTGCATGTTTCAATTGAATGTCTCGGTATTCTAGCATGAAATTCACAATGGGCATCAACTTTGTACCACGGAGGGTAAGGAGGCTGTAGAGGTGTCATATGATACGGTCTCACCAGATCCACCTCATGCAACTGAGGGTATAATTCTGCATATGACATTGGGATGGGTGTGAAGTTCATTCTATCATTTCTCGATCCTCGGGAATCCCTCTTGTTTGAATTTTGAGAATTTCCAACCGAGGTTCCGGGTGATGTAATGGTCACATTTTTCGGTGCCTCATAAGTGCTTGCATTATTCACTTCATTATCTTTCCTCTTATAGTTCCTGCGGGAACTCTCTCCACTTTCAATCCTTCCGCTCTTTATCGCGGCTTCTATCAGCTCTCCAGTCATCACAATGTCAGCAAAGTTTTGGGTGAGCGATCCTCTCAGAGTCTGTATGAACATATGAGCAATCTCACTTTCCATTAGCGGGGGTTGTACTTGTGTTGCGATATCCCTCCATCTTTGAGCATATTGTCGGAGCGTTTCATCACTTCTCTGCTCCATTCTCTGCAACATTACCCGGCTCGGGATCATTTCTGTGACATGCTTATAGTGCTCCGCAAAAGCTCCTGACAGGTCCTTCCAGGATCGGATATTCACCCAGCTTAGTTGGGTATACCAGCGAGCAGCTGAACCAGTTAGACTGTCCTGGAAGCAGTGTATCAGCAACTTTTCATCTTTCAGGTAAGCAGCCATCTTTCTACAATACATCGTAAGATGGGCCTTGGGGCAAGAAGTTCCATCGTATTTCTCAAATTTTGGAGCTTTGAACTTGGGAGGAAGCACTAAATCGGCTACTAAGCTCATTTCAACAGCTCCTGGTCCCATCTCATTAGCTTTCTGCAGCTTTAACAAGCGATCCTCTAGAGCTTTGCAGCGCTCCTCGTACTTGCGCTCAATTTCAGCACGTATTTTTCCGATCTCATCAAGAGCATTCAAGTCTGGCACCTCTTCAGCATTCTCAAAGTTTGCACCAATGTGTACTAGGTGACTTGGTGTTGCTCCAGCTAGGTTGATATGAACCTTCTTCGCTGTTGAAGGTTTCTCTGGATGCATCCTGATGTGGGACGTTGTCTCTTCTTGATCATTAACCTCGTTGGAAGCTCCTTCGGCTGCTTTGGCCTTCCCAGATTCCTTAGGGCCCAATAGAGCAGTCAGCTGATTGATGATTTCTGCATGGGTTTGAGTAAAGCAATCTTTAATTGATTGTTCGATCCTGTCGAAACGATTCTGCGTTTCCACGCGTTCGTTTTCGAGATTGGCAAGCCGATCCTCAAAAGCCATGGATCGTGAACGCAAGCGAGTTCCGTATAAATGTGGAATGTTTACGGCTTAGAGCGGATTCTGCCATTAAACCTTTCTCTTATTAAATTCCTTATTTATCATAGGATTTCAAAATGAATAAATGTGTGCATGTATGCATGAATGCAATGAAAGGACATCGAATTTAGGAACCATACTTTCTTAGAAATACCATATTCGTTCGAAAATTTAATTACATAGAGGGGATAAACTTGTTACATAAAAACGCTAGCCCTAACTCCTAGGTTGACTAACTCGTGCAACAGACGCACAATAGCCTCCCCGTGCTCTTCCTCAATGTTGGGCTGCTCCAATAGGCTCGTAGCTTGTCTTGACAAGATTTGGACATACGATGAGATGCTTCTGACTTGGGCTTTGAATCTTACTAGTTCATCATTCTGAGACTGGACTGTTCGCCGGGCTGCCTCATAGTTGTCTTTCCATGCTCTGCTTTCTTTCATTACTGCTCCTTCATATCCAGCCAACTTGTCCTTCAGGTCCTGAACAATGTTTTCCAACTCGGTTATTCTTTTCTGCATTCTTTCTTTTGTTATCCCTGCTTCGACTTTATCCTCGTTGTGATACTTGGTGATTAATTCTTCAAGTTGTGTCACCTGGCTAGTCAAGTCAAAATTTCAGGCTTGTTCTTCTTCTAGCCTCTTCTTGGCTTTGTCGTTCGATTCCTTACTTGCCCGTGTCTTTTTGTCATACATCTTTTTATAATCATCTATGTCTCGAGTCATTGCATCCAGTTCCTCTGATAAATTCTTTATTATCTTACTTGTTTCCCCCTTTTGTTTGGCTTTGTAGTCATTGTGCAATTCCCGCAACTCTTTTAGTTATTGATTCACTTTCTTGTTCTATTCCACCAGCTACTTCTCTTTTCCTTTGTGGATCTCTACTTGCAATTGTGCCATTGTTAAATCTTCCTTAAGGTCCTGGATTCCTTTTTCATACTTCTTTAAATCTTGCTCCCGGTCATGTTTGAGTTTCTCTAAAGCTGAAGGTGATTCCTGGATTGCATGTGTTGAAGTTCCAGCTCTTTGGGGCATTTCTTGAAACATAGTGTCATTGACTCTCTGGGCCCTCCACTCATCGTACCTTACCATTACTCCTGATCCTGGATAAGGCTGAACCATTCTTGGTGCTTCCCAAGCCTTTGAGGTATGCAGAATTAGCCCTTTGTAGTCATTGGTCTTGTGGGCATATTCGAACTTAGTAATTCCAGCAGTAGCAGGCACAAATTGCCTTGATCTGAATTGTCTTGAGACTAACAATGGGCAATAAGCGGTTCCTCCCCAAATTCCTGGTAAAGGAACCCAGTCCTTGTTTCCACAGCGATATAGAAAGGTTGTACTCGTATTCAGCCAAGGTGCTTTCCATACTATATCTGTGTCCTTCAAGTCTTTGAGATATTCAATCCAGTGTTTCTCAGTTTTCTTTTCCAAGACACAGTCAGTTAGGTGCTCTCTGATCGGTGAATAAGTATCCATGTATCTAGCTCCCCTGTAGGGTGCATTCTATCTGTGGCCCCTGAACCATATTTCTAACAGTTGTGCACACCCCCAGAATTTTGCTTCCCTTGTATTCTTGCAGTTGGTGAGTGACCTATAAGTTTATGTCAGAATTGCCGGCATCGGGTTAGCTCCTTTACTCAGTCGTTCAAATAACCCAATAGTCGATGAATCAACATGCTCACGGGTTCTAGTGAAGATTACCAGACCATAAACACACAAGGAAAACAAGCTTCTCATTCTAACCGGTTCGTCATTACTAACAAGTATTAGCTCTTTGAGGATCCTCCAATTAACTTGCTGCCTATCTTCATTTTGGTCAGTGCTGTCATTTTTTGTCAATCTTTGATCCCACCACTCCTTTGTCTTTCCTGTCAATGCTACCAACTTTTTGATGAACCCTGAATGTCCAGTGCTGTTGAGTGACTTGGTGTAGATCTTGTCACTTTTTATTTTCGGGCAGTTGATCAGTACCTCGTATTCCTCTAATGTCGGTGTCATATCTACTTGCCCAAAGGTGAAGCAGTTATAGGCCGGGTTCCAGAATTGAGCCATTGCCCTTAATAACTCTTGATCGACCTTTATTTCTAGCAATAGAGCTATGTCCCCAAATTCATCTCGAAATAGTTTTTTCATCCCATTATCCCATTAATCCCAGATATGTTTGAAGTCTGATAAACATGCCTCTTGATTAGTGGTTAGCTTTGCATATCCCTTCATCTTTGATATTTCTCCTCTTCTAAGGCTATCCCCTTTTTCGTGTTGTGTCTGCTCAGACCAGATCCATACAGCAGTATTATCCTCTCCTACTTTAAATCCTTGTGACATATCGAGTACTTCTAAATTTGACTGACTCCAAATTCGATGTCGAAAATACAAATGCAATTGATGACAAAAATAAACAAAGCAAACAAACAACAAACAAAACAAAAAAAACTTGTGTTAGTATCTCGAATTAATATTGAAAGCAAATAAACAAACTATGAGGTTAATAATCATTCGAATTAAAATGAAAATATTTAATGCAGCAAAATAAACGGAGAAATGAATTTAAACCGGCAACACCTGTCCTAAGTCCATGTCTGGTTCTAATGGGGTGGGCTTCTAAAAAAATATGGGCTTTGTTCTAGACTCTCGGTCCCCGAACTGTCGTTACTGCCTATTGTGGCAGCAAGACATCGATTCGATAGTATAGGTCCCTTATAACGGAAGCGTAGGCCCCACGATGCGTAAGGTTACTATATTGGAAGAAGACAAAAATCCGAACTCGGAGCTAAAGAGCATCATGTCGGATATTGTCTTACTCCCACTTAAGGGTGAAAAACTCGGGTTTAGGGTTTATGCTTGAATGACAGGCATAACATACACAAAAACTACCCCCATTCTTCCTAAAATCCATCGAACAATTTTTTCAGAAAAAATTAAATCCAGATTAATGTTCGAAATGCCAAAATGCCACGTGTAATTAATTAATAGGTCTGACTCTCAATTTAAGTCCCCAGCGGAGTCGCCAAGCTGTCGCAACCATTTTTTGAAAGACCATTTTTAATTGTTTGGAATAAAAAATAGCTTGACGTTTAATATTTGAAAGATCGGGGTTTTGACCAATTTTATCTTAATTTTCTATTTTTAGTCAAAACACCTTTATTTTGCTTAAAAATCATTTTGGAGTCGCCACCGACCACTTTGGTAGGCCGGACACCATAAAACGCACCAGAGATTCTTTTTGAAAAGTTCGGGTTCGGGAGTCGGTTACGTGTAGGGAAGGGTTAGCATCCCTACGAACGCCCGTTATCGGTACCTTATTAATTACACATGGCATTTTGGCATTTCGAACATTAATCTGGATTTAATTAGATCTTTTAACCGTAAAATGGATTTTGTTCCAAATGGGAATATCCTTTTGTAAGAAAATACATTTCGATCGAATGTAATTATGAAACATCCAATTACATTAGGACACTTCAACTTATATTCGAAAAATGTACTTCAACACAAAAGGTTTAATGCATGATTTATTATCGTCTTGTCATTTTTAAGTAAACCCTAATTAGGCTCCATTAATTGATTTAATTAAAATTATATGAATATTATTAATTTTTGGACATAAAAGAAAACACCCAAAATAATATTGGGCACTTTCTTTATCAATCCCAAAAGTAACAACTAGGGGTGTAAACGAGCCGAGTCGAGCTCGAAAAGCTCGAAGCTGAGCTCGACTCGAAAGCTCGCGAGCTCAAAATTATTGAGCTCAAGCTCGAACTCGAAATCAAAAATGAAACTCGAACTCGAACTCGAAAAGCTCGAACTCGAAAGGCTCGAATTCCAAAAGCTCGAAAAGCTCGAACTCGAAATATTCTCAAACATATGTAGGAGCTCGATTCAAGATTAAACTCGAACATGAACCTTAAGTGCATGAAGACTTAATACTATATTTTTGAAAACACAACATATAAATGTTTTTTCACTCTAATAAACCAACGTCACATTGTAATACAAATATTGTGATAAAAATGTCTCGAGTCATATAAAAGTTCTGCAAGAAAATAAAAGTAACATTACAAGAAATTTAGCATAATTAAACCGATAACATATTCATAAGCCAAAATTCCACCAATAACACCTGTCAAAAAGAGTAAAGGATAATAGTTAATGATAAATTATTCTATAAAAAATTATGAAATAATTATAAACATAAAGTAAAAAATATATAAATTTAATCTCTTAAGTTTAAATATTAAACCTCTTAATTTGTCAAGACGTTGATTCCTTCGACGATATTGGTATAATAATTTCCTTCGGTTGCTTGTCATCATTCTGCAATAATTTAAAAACCTAAAAAAGTTCACATATATATTAAAAAAACAGACTTTATCATAAAAGTATATATTTACCTTGTTCTTTCTTTTCAGTCCATGAAAGGATCTACACCAATCACCTGTGCACATCAACATTTGTACTGTTTCGGGAGCAAGAGAAGCCCTATAAGGATCAATTACACGACCTCCAGCACTAAACGTGGCCTCAGAGGCCACAGTAGTAATAGGAACGACCAATATAGTTACCGCCATCCTAGACAAAATGCGAAACTTGTTCGACTTTTCCCTCCACCAAGCTATGGCATCAAAACTAGCATCTTGACTAAAGACGCACCCCTCATCCAAATATGATTCAAGTTCAGATTTTACACGAGGCACAGAAGTTTCCCCGCTAAAAACATCTTGCAAAAGTTCAGACAAACCACTTGAAGTAACACCTCCATGAACATCTGTAGGAAATGCACATTCTCCACTTTCTTCCACATTACAAGATGAAGAATGCATCCTCACATACTCATCAAAAAGTTGACACATGATATCTTTAACTTTACCAATGTTCTCTTTAACTAAATGTGACAGAAACATTTTAGGAAATGCAATTTCTACCACCCTCATTTTCAATCTAGGATCCATCACTGAACCTATTGCCAATTAGCAAATTACATTCACCCCAATACTTGTTAAATCTCTCTTTCATGTTTTCTACCATACTTCTAACAAAATCATCAAGAGATTCAGATTTTGCATCCAACAACACTTTAATTCTTTGCACCTCTCCAAGAAACAAGTTAGCAGTTGGATATTCAAAGCCTGATATAATATTAGTAGTGGCTTTAAACACTTTCAAAATTTCAAGTAATTTTTCAATTTTTTCCACTCATCATCATCAAGACAACATTTTTAAGAAGGCTCATCCAAAGCATACCTAGAAAATACCTTTTTGAACTTGATAGCACAATCCATCATGTCATATGATGAATTCCAACGTGTCTTGCACTCAAGGATCAATTTTCGCTCTTGCAAATTGTATTGACTAACGAGCTCATCAAATCGTTTGAGTCGCGCCTCACTTGCATTCAAGAAGTCTACCGTGTCATGGACCTTCTCAATGATATGTTGCACTTGTTGAAGACCATGTTGCACCATTAAGAATATGCGCACAACAACGAACATGAAATAGTTTTCCATTGCAAAGAAGTCTTCCATTTGTTGCGAAATTCTCCTTCAATATCTTAATACAAGAATCATTTGCAGATGCATTATCCACTGAAATTGTAAAGACCTACAAAAGAATCAAATAAAAATATTTAAATATTCTATATTTATAAAAAAAGATAAATACTAATAATTAATAAGTATATCAAAAGAAAAAAAATTAAAAACACACTTACTTTGTCTTCAATTTCCCATTCCTTTAAACATGATAAAATAGAATCAGCAATATTAGCACCTCTTCTTGGAGGTGGTAAATGAACAAAGTTGAGCACTCGCTTTTGAAGCTTCCAATCAAGATCCACAAAATGGGCTGTAAGAACCATGTATTCAATTTTTTATGGTTTAGATTTCCACAAATTTGTAGTCAAACTAATTCTATCCACTTTTTTCAACAAAGCTTTCAACTTCTTCTTCTCAAACTCATAAACTTTGAAGGAGTCATTTCTTATAGTAACTCGAGAAACACTTGTCCATTGTGCCATTCCTCGTTTCATCATCAAATTAAATCCTTCTTCTTCCACAATGCTAAAAGGATGTTCATGCATCGTAATCCAATGAGCCATAGCCTTTCTCATCTTCAACATGTCAAATTTACCATCATGTAAAGCACTAACAAATCCAGATTGACCAGTACCAGTGCTCGACTCAGATGGTAAGAAGTTAATTAATTTTTGTTGCTTATAAAATTTTGATTTCTGGATGCAACCTTCTAAGTGTCGTTTCAAATGAGAAGTACTCTTAGATTTTAAAACAGAGAGAGGATGCTTGCAATACTTGCACTTTACTTTCCATTGCTTGTTTATGAGTTCAGGTTCTAAGAAATCATCCCACACCTTTGATTTTCTTGGTTTCTTAAAGGCTTGAAAAAGATTTTCAACTTCAGCTTCTTTTGTGTTGGTGTCAAGTAGAGGATTAGAAGCTTCTATATTACATTCTTCTTCTTCGATAATAACGTCATCATCATTCACAAGTAATTTCTCAACTCTTGAAACACCAATGGGCGTCGAAGAACTTTGTTGTCCAGTAGACATCTGCTAAACAATTAAAATAATACATATGAATTAACTTCAAGTATCATCACATGAATATACCCCCAGATTCAAAACTCTTCTTAACCATTAAAATTACAAGAAGTGCGGTCAGGAATCAAAACTCTTTTTGTTTTTTTAAGGTTACTGAGCTTAGCTGCTAGTTTTACATCAAGAATATTCTCCTAAAAGCATCTTTAAGAAGCTACACTACAACTAGAATAATTCCAAACCGCTTAAAGTGGATTTTTGTTAATGCTTGCGCCCACAAAACCATCATCTTTTTCCAATCTAAGTTTTCAATATTATTAAAAGATCATCATATTGCTCACCCACTGGAGATGCCAACAACAAACATAACTCTTTATAACCAGTTCACAGCAAAAACTCTGACTCTTAAGTATATATTAAATTGAATCGATAATCTTCCAAATCCACTACAAGCTAAATTGTTTGTCAAAAAGCCAATACAAAATAAAAGACTTAAACTACACATTCATCCGGAATTCAGATGCTACATCAACAAATATTCAAGAAACATGAAATCAACAGAAAGAAGAGGGGGGAAGGGGGTAGAAACAAAGTTTGGATTGTAATGAATAATGGGTAATACCTGTTTAATCCGAAAAAACTAAAAGCTTCGCACTTTGGGTCTGTGTTCCCAGAATCAGAGGTGTCCACTTTCCACTTTCCGAAAAAACATGGAGTTTAGGGTTCAAAGAAAAGTGAGAAAGGGGGGAAAATACGATCAGATAGATATGGAGAATGAGTGGGTTAGATTTAATTTTTTGGTTTAAATTTTAAATCAACGGTAGAGATTGTCTTTTAAATCTCACCCATTTAATTTGTTAGTTATTTTTTATTAGAAATATCATCTTATTGAAGTAAAATTTTAAAGAGAGTGGAGATTATTATATATATTTAATTTTAGTTATTGAAAATCTCAAATATTATGTCTATTATTACTAGAATATTTTTTAAAAAATTTTAAATAACTTAAAACTAAATTTTATTAATCAATTATTTTTAAAAATAAAAAAAATATATATTTAAATACTATTTTTTCGAGTAGCTCATGAGCTTTTCTAGTCGAGTATCGAGTACCTTGACTCGGCTCGTTAAGAACTCGAGTCGAGTTCGAGTTCGAGTCGAGTCCAATCGAGTCGAGCTTTGACTGAGCTTTGACCGAGTCGATCTCGAGTAGCTTGCGATCTGTCTCGTATCATTTACAGCCCTAGTAACAACATTCCTAATTTGAATACCACTAATTATTAACCATATTTTATTTTATTTGTTAAATTTACCTAGTTAGTAATTTATTTCCATTTTCTAAGTTAAAGTAGAAAATTGAAACTTTGATCGGAATGCTCATTGGTTAACATCACTCTACATTGTGACACTAGCCAATATTGAGCATGCTAACATTGTTTCAAATATCTACTTATTTTCTACAATGATCTCCCTATTTAATTATGATTAAGTGAACTACACTAATGGCTCTAGTCTAATTTAACATGTGATTATTGTCCAAACAATATAATGACAAGATATTTTTAAAACATTCAAGCATATAAATTAATTACACAATTAAATAAAACAATTAATTAAAGCAATTAATTAAAGTAATTAAATTCTGGAAAAGACTGAATTGAATTAAATTGCATGTTAGGTGACCAAATTACAAAGCAAAGTGATAAGCTCTCAAATATGACACTTTTTAATTGCTATTTTTCTAGTTTTTAGGATTTCTTGCTACCTAATCCATTTTGTTTTGCTATATTTTGCGCAAGGAACCTAATTCTGGAAATAGCAGCAAAAGAGGGCATTTTCTGCAGTCTTTTTATTATTCTGGTCATGACTGACATCGTGGGCACGACACATCTGACGTGGCAGATGCCTGGCGACTTTTGGAAGATTCTGGAACGTTCTGGAAGACCTTAACAACTTATTCGTTTCGATTTTCTGTATTTAAATTTCAAAAACATTTGAATTGTTTATCTTTCCTTTATTATTTTGAATTTTCTTATCATTTATCTTTGTAAATCCAAGCCTATAAATACCACTCATTGGTAAAGGCTTAGGTATTGAATTTAGTCTTCATATTTTAGCTTGAAACACTTGTTATTTCTAGTTTTTAATCAAAGTTCTCTTTTCTTTACTTTTGTTCTTTTATGTTCTTTAATTATTTTTATGAAATCAAGTTAAGTATGATAACTAATATCATGCTTAGCTAAATCTCTTGAGCCAAGAACTAGCCAAATCAATTCAAATCGTGAGAATTGAACATTGCCTAAATTCCTTCGGGAATACATTTTTATCTTTCTGTTTAGATAGTTTGGCAATCGGCCTTACTAAAGTTTTTAATCGTTTTTCAAATCAAAAAGAGCTCGTTGGTCTAGAATTGTTTAAAAACATAGTTGGGGGAAGGATCGGCCTGTGGCAATTTCGACTTCCTGTGAACACTCTTAGCGGCGGTCCGCTAAGGAAAGATAAAATCAGAAGCGATTCTTTTTAAGACAATTTATGAGTCGGGCTTTTCCTGTTTTCAAAACTAAATATTTTGACGGCGATAGACGTGGTTAATTTGTTTAAGAACCAACCTTCGAAGATAGACTTGGGAGGATTGGTTACTCGAGAGAGAAGCAAGTTGCGACGGGTTGGGCCTCGCAGACTGTAACCGACATGATCCCTGGAGTAAAAATCCATTTCAATGATCGAAGGAATTGACAAGGCTAGCTCGAGGCTATTTTGCATATTTGGACTTTATTATTATTTTCTTTACTACTGCATTTAATTCTACTATTTCATTTTCACTCAATATCAGATCACCCCCATTTTTTTACTTTTCTTGTCTTCACAGATATTCCTGGAAGCATTAATCAAAGCAACCTTCAGTCAAGAATTCCGACTAATCTCCCTGTGGATCGGCCCTCTTTCCCTATAACTACTTAATTTCTTTATTTTATTATTTGTTGAAAGAGGTTAATTAATTTATTTATTTTGACGGGTAAAACGACGCTTGTCAAAATTAGCGTCGTTGCCGGGGAGGTTTACTTTCGACTGATTTTGTTTTTTTATGACCAGGAAAAACTCGGGTACTTTAGCTCCATACAACCCGGAAATCGAAGCAAGCGCTCGTAGAACTCACGGTGAAACGCTTCGGCGAAAGAAACAACAATGAGAACAAAGCACACAACAATCCGATCAGGAATCCACTTATGAAACTACACCAGTCGAGGAACCTACACTAGAACTAGAACCGATGGCGGATCAAACGATTCGAGAACTAAGCGCATCCCCTGCTGTGCAACAACCACTCTGCATCGCGTTTCCTCAAGGTGATACTCCCTTCCAGCTCAAAACGGGATTAATCCACCAACTCCTTACTTTTAATGGCCTCCCTACTGAAAGCCCACACAAACACCTTGCCAAATTCCATATGGTGTGCAGCAGCATGAAACCGCAAGGGGTCTCAGAGGACCAAATAAAACTAAGGGCTTTTCCTTTTTTCTTAGCCGTTCGGCTAAGGAGTGATTATTCTATTTACCTCCAAATTCGATTAATACATGGTTTGATCTCTCTCGTGTTTTTCTTGACAGGTATTTCCCTGCAGTGAATGCAACAGAACTTAGGCGAAGCATTTTGGGAATCCAACAAATGCACGATGAGTCCCTATACGAATATTGGGAGAGATTCAAAAAGTTGTGTGCAAGTTGTCCGCAACATGGCTTATCCGAGCAAACACTCCTTCAATACTTATACGAAGGAATGTTTCCAATGGACAAAAAGATGGTATACGTAGCAAGTGGAGGCGCGCTCGTTAACCTAACTCCTGAAAATGCTCGAACCTTGATATCTATGATGGCGGCTAATTCGTAGCAATTTGGTTCTGCGAGTGAACCCAGCCGACAGGTTCACACAGTAAGCACAATTTCATTAGAGAATAAGATAGACAATTTGACTAATATTGTGAATTCTCTTGTTTCAGGGGAGATTGGAGCTGCTAAAGTATGCGAAATATGCACTATGTCAGATCACGCAACCGACTTATGCCCATTGCCGCGGGATACATCTGGTGCCCAAGTTAACGCCATACACAATTTTCCCGGACCTCCCCAAAGACCCTATAACCCTCAGAGTAATACATTTAACCCCGATTTGAGGGATCATCCAAACTTGAGCTACGGTAATCATAACCCGAATTACCAACCTAGGCAACAACCTCCCCACCAAGACCAAGCACCCCAAAAATTCTCGCTTGAGTCTATTGTTGAGAGATTGGCAGTTTCGCAGGAAAAATTCCAAACCTAAACACAATCCCATCTCCAGCAAATCGACAAACAAATAAGCCAACTAGCTCAAGCCGTTAGCCGTCTAGAATCCCAGGGAAAGTTACCATCCTAAACCGAAACCAACCCAAGGGAAAATGTTAGTGCGATAACTTTACATAGTGGAATAGTGATATTGCCTAAACCGCCCAAGCAAGATGAGCGAAAATCCGACGAACCGGGAAACTCTTCGAAAGACCAGAACGACAAGTCTCCTCCCACCGCAGGTAATGCCAAATCTAAAATTTTTGTTTCTACTTACGAACTTGTTCCTCCATTTCCAAGTAGATTGGCAAAACTAGATAAAAAGGAGAAAGAGAAGGAAATTTTGGATATATTCAAGAAGGTGGAAATTAATATTCCACTTCTTGATGTTATTCAGAAAGTGCCCAAATACGCAAGGTTTCTGAAGGACTTATGCACAAACCGAATGCGACTATCCGGAAATGAAAAAGTTAACCTTGGTGAAAATATTTCGGCCATCTTTCAAAAGTCGTTGCCGCCAAAGTACAAGGACCACAGTATGTTTGCGATTCCCTGTAAAATTGGGAATGTTGGGATAAAAAGAGCGATGTGCGATTTAGGCGCATCTATCAACGTCATGCCGTTAAGCGTCTACAACAAAATCTCGACTGAACCATTGAAAGAAACGCGAGTGATGGTTCAATTAGCCGATCGATCAGTCATCTACCCCGAGGGAGTACTAGAAAACGTGTTGGTACAGGTAAAATATCTTATTTTCCCTGCTGATTTTTATATTATTGACATGGAAAATGATCGCAGCAATAACGGATCCGAAAACTTGCTTGGCCGACCTTTCCTATCAACCGCGCATACAAAGATTGATGTCCGCGACGGCATCTTAACTATGGAATTTGATGGGGAAGTAGTTAAATTTGATATGTATAAAGCTATGAAGTATCCTGATTCGGTCGAAAGTTTAAATTTCGTTGATATTATAGATCCGTTAGCTGATGATTTGATCGAAACTGATTTGTGTTATGACTTTTGTAGGGAATTCGCGGATCTCGACGATGAAAATATAGGCGAAATCATTTCAACTCTTTCTTCCCTTTCTGATTTTCGATTAATTCTAACTCGATCTAAACATTTTCCCTCAATTTTGCAGGAACCAAAGCCGAAGTTAGAGCAATTTAATTATGTATTTTTAGGCGACAACCAAACTTTGCCAATCATCATTTCGAGTAAGTTGTCGCATCGGGAATGAGGTAGAGGCTTAGTTGTTGTTTTGCGTACAAATAAAAAGATGAAGGAAGGCGTTAAAACGACAAGGGATGGACATCACCGTTTATTTGAAGAACTTTCTTTTGAAGAACCAAAAATTTAGCAAAGGTCGTCGAGCTAAACGACGTTAAACAAAGCGCTAAATGGGAGGCAACTCATTCTTTTCATTTTCGTTAATTTTAATTTTCCTTTTTTTTTTAATTTTCAACTTTTATTTTTATTCTTTTTTTGCTTTCTTCCAGGCTTCCAATAGAAATCAATCGGTGGCAGGAAAAATTCGAAAGTTTGGGCTAAGGAGCAAAGTGCATCGTTTCATTAAACGGTGCACGTTAGAAATGCCCATATCATGCGGTGCAGTCGATTCCCACCAAAACCCCACCACCACCAATGGTCCGCATATAACGCCAAGACCGGGTCGAGCCTCTACCCACACACCATTCTCGGTGGATGATGATGATTCGTTGCGTCGGCGGCCTTCGTGGAGGTGCCCAGTGATTCCGATCAGTCCCCATTTGACAAGCGTCGTTTTACCCGTCAAAATAAATAAATAAATTAACCTCTTTCAAAAAATAATAAAATAAAGAAATTAAGTAGTTATAGGGAAAGAGGGTCGATCCACAGGGAGATTAGTCGGAATTCTTGACTGAAGGTTGCTTTGATTAATGATTCTAGGAATATCTGTGAAGACAAGAAAAGTAAAAAAATGGGGGTGATCTGATATTGAGTGAAAATGAAATAGTAGAATTAAATGCAGAAGTAAAGAAAATAATAAGAAAGTCCAAATATGCAAAATAGCCTCGAGCTAGCCTTGTCAATTCCTTCGATCATTGAAATGGATTTTTACTCCGGGGATCATGTCGGTTACAGTCTGCGAGGCCCAACCCGTCGCAACTTGCTTCTCTCTCGAGTAACCAATCCTCCCAAGTCTATCTTCGAAGGTTGGTTCTTAAACAAATTAACCACGTCTAGCGCCGTCAAAATATTTAGTTTTGAAAACATGAAATGCCTGACTCAGAAATTGTCTTAAAAAGAATCACTTCTGATTTTATCTTTCCTTAGCGGACCGCCGCTAAGAGTGTTCACAGGAAGTCGAAATTGCCACAGGCAGATCCTACCCCCCAACTATGTTTTTAAACGATTCCAGACCAACGAGCTCTTTTTGATTTGAAAAACGATTAAAAACTTTAGTAAGGCCGATTGCCAAACTATCTAAATAGAAAGATAAAAATGTATTCCCGAAGGAATTTAGGCAATGTTCAATTCTCACGATTTGAATTGATTTGGCTAGTTCTTGGCTCAAGAGATTTAGCTAAGCATGATATTAGTTATCATACTTAACTTGATTTCATAAAAATAATTAAAGAACATAAAAGAACAAAAGTAAAGAAAAGAGAACTTTGATTAAAAACTAGAAATAACAAGTGTTTCAAGCTAAAAGATTAAGACTAAATTCAATACCTAAGCCTTTACCAAGGAGTGGTATTTATAGGCTTGGATTTACAAAGATAAATGATAAGAAAATTCAAAATAATAAAGGAAAGATAAACAATTCAAATGTTTTTGAAATTTAAAATACAGAAAATCGAAACGGATAAGCTGATAAGGTCTTCCAGAACGTTCCAGAATCTTCCAGAAGTTGCCACACATCTGCCACGTCAGACGCGTCGTGCCCAGTGTCGTGCCCACGATGCCATTCATGGCCAGAATAATAAAAAGACTGCAGAAAATGCCCTCTTTTTCTGCTATTTCCAGAATTAGGTTCCTTGCGCAAAATATAGCAAAACAAAATGGATTAGGTAGCAAGAAATCATAAAAACTAGAAAAAAATAGCAATTAAAAAGTGTCATATTTGAGACCTTATCAAATTCCCCCTCACTTGTCTCATACTTTTCCTCAAGTATGTTCGAAAAAGATATTAACCCAAGAATGCATTTCTCAAGCCATCACAAGTAGAGGTGGCAATCAGGTCATTCGGTTCGGGTTCGGTTCGGGTCGTTTCGGTTCGGGTCATTTCGGGTCTATCTAGAATCGGTTTAGATTCGGTTCGAGTTCGGGTCTAATTCGGGTCTGTGATGAGTCAAATTCGGTTCGGGTATTGGATCGGGTCAAAATCGGATCGGTTGTTTTTGGGTCGGGTCAATATCGGATCGGTCGCTTTCGGCTCGGGTCAAAATC
The DNA here is from genome assembly GCA_030270665.1 of Hibiscus trionum. Taxonomy (NCBI): domain Eukaryota; kingdom Viridiplantae; phylum Streptophyta; class Magnoliopsida; order Malvales; family Malvaceae; genus Hibiscus; species Hibiscus trionum. The sequence goes on from BSYR01000017.1 coordinate 62,484,372, forward strand.
GGGTCGTTCGGGTCGCTTTCGGTTCGGGTTAAAATCGAGTCAATTTCGGGTCAATTTCGGGTCGGGTCAATTCGATTTGAGTTGGGTTAAAGGTTTGAGGTTTAGTATTTATGGTTTAGTTTAGAGTTATTGGTGTATGAGATTAATTCTGATTCAACTTGTTAATCTATGCATTTGAATTTGATTAAATATTTAAATCAAAGCTTCATGTATCCATATAAATTTTTTTGTATAATTATATTAAATCAAAGTTTATAATAATAATAATAATAATAATGTATGAAATGAATTAATTTATTAAACTTAGGATCTAATTGAACTAACTAAAATCTAAAAGCATAAATCACGGACATAATTAAAATAATTTTAAAACTAAATGTGAAATTTCAATTAAATTAATCTAAATTGAAACTCAATTAAATTAAGAAAAAAAGAAAGACAATTGATAAAAATAGAGAGGGAAAAAACAAAATTTTGGAGGGAAATAAGCCACCAATTTTTTAAGCTAGATTGAAAAAAAAAAGAAAAAGACAATTGGAAAAAATAGAGAGAGAAAAGACAAAATTTTGGAGGGAAATAAGCCACCAATTTTTTAAGCTAGAGATTAATTACTTTTTAGGTCATGTTACATTTAAAATGTTACATTTTAGTCAACTTTAAGTTTTAATTTAATTTGTCACAAGTATTCCCACGGTTTAGACTTCGGATATAGAAATCCCCTCCCCGTAGTGATATTTAGTCTCTAAAAATTTACTTTTAGTTGAAATTAACTAATCTTTGTAATTTAGTCTATTAATTTAATATATTGATATTTTCGTTCATTTTAATTTCAAAGATTTAATTTTTAGCCAAAATTGACCCCTATTTATTTGTATGGTATAATTACAAAATTGGTCATTGGACTCTCAAATTTCTCCACTTCCAAATTGTCAATTTAGTCTACAATTTCAATTTTATGCTATATTTTATGATGAAATTATAAAATTGGTCACCAAGATCTCAAATTTCTATACTTTATTTTATTATTTATTATATTGTTAAAAATAGATATTCGGGTTAAAATCGGGTTAAAATCGGGTCAATATTCGGTTCAGCTTTCGGTTCGGGTAGCATTCGGTTCGGGTCCATTTCGGTTCAACAAAAAATTTCGGTTCGGTTCGGGTTTCGGGTCAACTTCGAATCATCATGTTCGGGTCAAAATCGGGTTTCGGTTCGGGTAATTCGGTTCGGGTTTCGGGTCTCGGGTCAAGTTTGCCAGGTCTAATCACAAGCATCAAACATAATTATAAGAGTTCTAGTGCAAAAGGAGTATCATGAAAGTAACACAAATCAAACCAAGTGGATATAAGCAAAGAACAACCCTTCATTCTTCCAATTGCCTATCAAGTATTAATCAAATCCTAACCTAGTCTTAATCCTCACCAAGATACACTCAAGAGCACTCAAAGTGTTTATAGGTAGATGTGAAGCAAAAGCACTCTAAGTCATACATGAACAAAGGTTTCCATAGGCTTGTAACAAGTTCAATTCTCCACTACTTTATTAAAATCGAGGTGCAAAAAACATTAGGTCTTTTGTTCAAGGTGTAATGTGGTTTAGAAAAAGGGTAGAAAGATGAAAAGAAAAGGTAATAGAAGATGATCAATGCAAGAAGTTTCAAACAATAAGTAGTGAAGACGAAAGAGGAGCTAAAAATGGGCAAGCAAACACATATTTTTATTCCTTTTTTTTTCTTTTTTTTCTTTTTTTCATTTTTTTTCTTCGAAGCAATTGCTTCCTTTTGTTCTATTTTTTTTCATTTTTTCAGGAAAAATTCTACCCTTATTCGAATTGCATCCCCTTATTTGTCTAGTAATATAGTTTCTAGCATTTGATCAATCAAAAAAGTTTGGTCAAGGAAGAACAAGGTTTGAAGGTTAAGCCAAGAAAAATGGGACATAAGGCTTCAAGAGGGTTCACTAAGTGATGAGAAAAAGGTAAAAGAGATAAAATGGCTAAATCCTAATGCCTAAATCATCTTAAAGCACCTCATTCTAGTGTAGTCTCAAATTGCATACAAGCCACAAGTTCTAGATTCCAAAATTCAAGATGACACTCTCAAGCAAGGAAAAACAAGCATAAAGAATAAGATGCATGCTCAAGGCTCAAATTCTCACAAAATTAGGCTAAGTTGATTAAACTAGGTGAGAAATCCAATTATTACAATCAAGGCAAATTGAAAAGAGATGTCAAACTATAATTTTACTCATGCCATTTGATTATCAAAAATGTCAACATTCAAATATTCAAATGCACTATAACCATTATAACATGCTGGACATCAAGCAATGGCAAGAAAAATGTCATCTCAAAGTCAAATCAAAGTCAAACATATAGCAAACAAGCAAGAAAAGTGGTTTTGCTACCCTCCCCCTCACTTAAATGAATTGCCCCAATTCAAAATAAAAAAAAGAAAATGAGGAACAAATAAGGGTAAAAGATACTCCTTGTGAGTGATGAAATTGAGTCCACCGTTGGCATAGAGTGGAATGAGGGAGACGGTGAACGAGGAGGAGGAGCACGGTGGGAGTTGCATGGGCCAGCGGTGGTGGAAAGCCTTGAACGGCGGCTGACAAATGGTGCTGGAGAAGGTGCAGCGAAGGGCGATTCGGCATTTTCGTTGGGCACCCGTCGAATGGTTGCTGGTCGTCGGCCACCACGATAGGGTGGCTGATTTATAAAGAAATTAAAACTCAATAACCCAAATCTAAAGACCCTAAAAATTGAGCCCAGACCCGTATCCAAGCCCAAACCAATGACCCAAGCCCAAGCCATTAACCCATTGGAATTTAAAAAGCCCAAACCCAATGTTTTAAGTTCGACCGAGTCACGGACCCGTATTCAGACCCGTGTGAAAACACGCGGATCCCTTGTGACCCGGCTCCCAAAACGGCACCGTTCCCAACTCGGTATAAATATCCCTAAACCGAGTTGGAACGGTCATTCGACCATTCTCTCTCTCTCTCCTCAACTCACTCTCTCTCCTAAATCCTCTGATTTCAAACACCCAAAACCCAAAAACCTAATGTGTTTTTCGATCAAAACCCCTATTTTTTTCCCTTGTTCTTCCCTAGTTCTTCAAAAATCATCCGTTCGATCTTCACTAACACCAAAAACTTCCACCAAAACTGTTTTTGAAGATCAAAAGCCCTTTTTTTTTCAAGAACCAACCAAGAACACATCGAAAACCCTTCGTTTAATCCTCACAAACTCCCAAACTTTTCCGAAACCTGTTCTTTAAAGATCAAATCCTTATTTTTCAAAAAAACAGTTCAAGAACTTTTTCAAAAAACAACACTTTGATCTCATTTTTCCCAAAACACTTCTCCGACCTGTTTCTTGACCGCCGGGATGATATCGACCACCGAATATCATCTTCGGCCTCCTCTTTCCTCTTTCCGATGATCGAACCTTCTCCGGTCATCTTCTCCAACGTCCCTGCAACTTCCGACCACCTTCCGATCCTCTTCTACCTTTTTTCGATGACCGGACCTTCTCCGACCAGACATGGCTTTTCCGACCACCGTCTCTGTCGTTGCCGAAACCCTAAGTCTACCAAAAAAGCTTATTTTTTCACCCTAATCCTAGATCTAGGTCTCGTTTCGTCAGAAACACCTCTCTTCACCCAATCCTAGGCTATCTACCCAAAACCAGTGACCTTTCCCTTTTTTTTCGACTCCGATAACAGCTCCAGCATTCGATTTTTCACTCCGATGGCGTTTCCGGCAACAGCGAAGCGAGATAAGCCTTCGATCTCCTTTCTTTTTATATTTTTATTTATTTTTTATGTGTTTTTTAGTTTCGAACCATATCTGACATTTATAGCTTAGATCTATTTTATTTACCTTAGATCTAGGTTTTTACATGTATTATGGATCTGATTTTTATGTTTGTGTTTGGATTTGAGGATGTATTTCATGCTGAGATGTGTTTTAGACCGACTTGAGTTCGGTTTTTTTAGGATTTAATTCATTTTTGTGTTTTTCGAACAGGTAAGGAAGGGAAAAGGCAAAGGACAGAGGTTGAAATACCTCGGTTCAGTATTCTGACGGTTCCGGTGAGCTTCCGACAAGGTCTCCATGTTCGGTTATCTTCTCCGATCGACTTAGACTCCTCAGGTAAACTCTTCCTCTCTCTCCGACTTTTGGTTTTCTTTTTTGGTAATTATTAGTGCAATTATGACTGTCATTAATTAAAGCTTTTCTCTCTCTTCGCAGGTATTTATACCTGCGTCAGGTGTGACATCACCCTTGCATAGCTGGTCCCAGCTCGATAAGAATCCGAGTGAAATGGGAGGGGCTAATGCCATGTTGACATGCACGTGTCCCTTGGGGCTCGAATTCGAGCGGGAAAAAAAAACACAGAGAGGCTTAGGAGGGTTTTTGTGCTTGTTGGGCTAGATTTGGGTTGTAAACAACTGTAATGGATTGGACATGGGTTGCCGATAGCTGTAATGGGTTTTGTAGTTTAGTTTGGGCTTTGTAAGATATCTGGACTTTGTATTATTTTTGAGCTCTAATATATATTTGGGTTTTCTTTTATTATTATTATTATTATTATTATTATTATCATTATTATATATAAGCCCGGACAAAAATCCGATTCTACAAGAAAAAATAGAGAAACGGATAAGGAGAAGAAGAAAACTTTCAATAGAGACACTGAACCATGGAAAGTAAAATAGCCGCAACCAATGTTTACAAAATGCACTATCTTTCTCCTAGAGCCTCTGGACTTATTTATACTCATAATATTATCATTTAATTAATTTAAAAATTAATTAATTCAAGCGGTCCCCTTCGTATGCCAATTTCCGGTTCATAACATTTTGATATTCCATCATTCCATATTTTGCAAAAAAGAAAATTACATATATTTATTTAGTCCACATGGTTTCGACGATTGTGAGCATTCCTTGAAGAACAATAGAAAAATGATAATTTATAAATAAAGATATTTTTAGATCTAATGCAAATATTATTGATTTCGTCAATATAAAATTCACAGGAATAGCCATTGGCATGTTCCATAGAAATTCTAATACAATTTGTTCAGCAAAACAATAGTTTTTATTAATGAAAAGATCTACTAAAACAATAGGTAAATTTCATAAACAAATTCGAAGATAACAACCAAACACAAAAAGCAAGCCTCACAGTACAAAACAGACTCAAAATCCAACATTATTTATCACAACTATCACTTAAGTAGAAACAATGGTTTTCCAACAAGCTTAAGTCCATCCTCGAGGCACCTTAGATAACTGCAATTTAAGAAAACAAGAAAAAATCTCTTAAGCTTCTTCATATCATCTAAACACAATATTTATCTTTAAAGCAGTGGAAATGTACTTTAATTGATGAAATGATTGAGTATTTTGTTAAGATAAGAATATTATTACCTGTTGATTCAACAACATATTTAAGTTGGAACCACACGACGTGATCGAGTTGGATGAAGTTTGTCTCTAATCGAACAAAGCTTGGCAACAACATCACTCATATTGATCCGCTCACTTGGTGATTCAGCAGAACAAGCGAGTGCTATTTCAAATATTTGAATCAAGCATTGAAGATGTCTCTCATTTCCCAAGTTGCTTCCAGGGAGAATAATTTCTCTGATTGTTCGTCGTCGGACTCTTTCTTCAAGAAGAATGGGATCTGTAATCTCGATCATTCGTTCAGGCAGAGCGGACTTAACAAAGTCGTGAAGAGTGAAACCTTCTTTGAACCTTTCGTCGGTTGGTCTTTTCCCCGAAAACATCTCTAGTAAGAAGATGCCATAGCTATAGACATCTCCTTTTGTTGACAATTCGCTTCCCATACCATATTCTGTAATTAATTCACACCAAATATATAAAAAACTGCTTTTACATTGTATGTTTTTCTTTTAAATAATGTAAAAATAAATGAATTAAACTTACCTGGTGCAACATAACCAATAGTCCCTCTTAATCCAAGGGAGCTTGACTGATTAGCGGAATGGTTAAGCATGTCTAGAGAGAGGATTTTTGCTAAACCGAAATCACTTATACGGCCAACCATTTCCTCATCGAGTAGAATATTGGTTGGCTTGATGTCACAATGAATGATCGATGTTTCGCAATGATGGTGCAGATATTGGAGTGCATGGGCAACATCCATGGCCACATTTACTCTTTGGGAGAAGTTTAGGTTTCCGGTTGCCTCGGATTCATTGATCTCGGTAGACGGATGCAGCCAGTTCTCCAGGCTTCCATTTGCCATGAACTCATAAACCAATGCTTTAAAATCATTACCTTGGTAATCAACACCTGAAATGGTTGTTATTACTTTGACAAGATTTCGATGTCGGATGTTCTTTAGCGTCTCACATTCAGCCAAGAAACTCCTGGAAGCTCCCCGATTCAGAAGATTAAGCACCTTTATTGCAATAGTTGTTCCACTCTCTTCAAGAATTCCTTTGTATACAGAACCAAAGCTTCCAGATCCAAGCAAATTTTGCTCGGAGAATCCATCAGTTGCCCTTAGGATGCTTTGGTATGATAAATGCAAAATGGAATTTTCTTCACAAGTTGTTGTAGGCTTCTCTTTCTTCTTTCTAAACCACAAGATGAGGAGGGAAATGAAAGCCAAAGCCACTCCTAAAATCGCAACAGGAATTGCAATTTTAAGAGAAGTGTTTGATTTTCTAGTTTTGAAGTTACATCTGGACAAGTGTAACTTAGGGTTGCCTCCACAAAGCTTACTGTTTCCCTCAACATTTGTAGCACTTGAATTCTTAAAGATCCCTTCACTTGGTATCATTCCCTCAAAATCATTGAAGGAGAGATTTAAAGACTTCAAAGCCTTCAAACTCACAAGAAAATCTGGGACCCTGCCTGAAAGATTATTGGCAGATAAGTCCAATGCCTCAAGACCTCTCAATGAACTCCAAGATGAAGGAATGGGGCCTTCGAACAAATTGCCACGCAAGAACAACTTCTCCAGACTTACACAACTACCAAGGTTTTTCGGAAGCAAACCGGATAAATTGTTGTGTGAAACATCCAAGAAGCCTAGATTTTTCAGTTTTTCTACTTCAACAGGAATCTCACCGGTCAAGTAGTTCGAAGATAAGTCTAGTGTAATGGCCAAGGATGATAGTCCAAGTACCGTAGGGGGAATGGTTCCACTAAGATTATTTTTAGAAAGATCGAGTACAAGCAGATTTTGGCACATACCTAGACTTGAAGGAATGTTGCCCTGAAGGTTGTTAGAAAATAATTCAAGTATGGTTAACATGGTTAAATTTCCAATAGAATGGGGAATAGTACCAGATATAAAATTACCATGAGCGAAAAATACATTTAACTTCTGAAGTTTACCGATATCAAAGGGGATGGGACCTGTTAGTTGATTGTTTTCTACATATAGTGTCTGCAAATTGATGAGATTTCCAATCCCATCCGGGATTCCTCCCATTATTTTGTTGTTCCCCATTTTTAATTTCCAAAGAGTGGTAGAAAAATTGCTAATGCATTTGGGAAATACCCCTCCTAAATTATTATCGTATATAACTACAACTTCTAGTTTGGTTTTATTGACTAAAGTGCATAGAAAGTTCAAGTCACCTTCTCTCCCATGTCCCAAATGGTTATCGAATAGGAGAAATCTAAATAGATTATCTAGCTTTTCAAACGAAGGCACATTTCCAGTGAGCCGATTTTTTTGAATTTGGAGTACACTCAAATTCGAGGCATTGGATATCGAAATCGGGATCTGTCCAGAGATTTGGTTGTCCCATGCGTGAAGTTGCTCTATATATGGCATAATGTTTCCTAAGTCAGACGGAAGAGTACCTTGAATCTTGTTTAGAGCAATGTTGAAGTATTTAATATTGGACAGATTGAACAATGCAACAGGAAGAGTACCAGAAATCGAATTTGCGGCGATGGAGAAATACCAAAGATTTGTGAGTTGTGCAAGAGTTTCGGGTATAATCCCACTCAACTCATTATACGTCAAAGCAAGTACCTCCAGCGATGACATGTTCCCCAAGAAAGCTGGGATGCTCCCTCTTAATCTATTTCCAGGAAGCCCTAAGACTTTTAAATTTGGCAACAGACTTAGAAAAGCAGGTACTTCTCCTGTTAGCCGGTTGCCGTTCATATCAAGAAATGTAAGCTTAGAACAAGCAGATAAATTGGAAGGAATCTCACCACTGATGGAGTTATTAACCACCTTTAACATTTCCAATCTTCTTAAACGGCCGATTTCTTGAGGAATTGTGTTGTAGAAGCTGTTGCCATTAAGATTCAACACCCTAAGAAAGCTCAAATTTCCAATGTACGGTGATAAAGATCCCGAGAGATTGAGGAATCGCATATCCAACTCGGTGACTCTCTGATGTTTTCGACCGCGTGTAACACCATGCCACTGACAGAAGTGTACGGAACTATTCCAAGACTCCATAATTCGGAGCCGATCAACAGTTATCTCGGCTTTGAACTGGAGTAAGGCTTGTTGGTCAGTGTCATTTCCTCTAACCACAGGGGCTGCTGTTGCCAATCCAAGCAAGTTAAGACCCTGCAAGATGAAGCATGGGAACAGAATTATAACTGTTTCTATTGTTTTCTTGGCACAAAGGCCAACCAATCCAACTTACAAGAATTATAACTTGAAGGAAAAGAAAGCCGGGAGCTTCCATATGCTTTCTTGTTTGCGCCATCAACCGGTATCGATAAATTTCTTAATCGGTGAGATTGATCTGTATTTGAGAGTGTTCTGTTCTTTAACAAGAACAAGAGTGCAATATAAGTAGTTTTCAGGTCCTCCGATTGGGAGTTTGACTTTATGCTCCATGTGTTTTTTTTTCATAACGCAGCCATACTTGCTGTACTAAATACTTTCTGCACATGCTGTCATGACCATGAAAATTGGAAGGCCAACCAAGTTGCATATTTCATGGCCAATTTGTCTGGCTGCAAAATTAGGCTTCCCATGTGATAATATCCATAGCTATAAAGACAAGAACCAACTAGTTTGGCTTCTGACTTTCTGAATTCAGACATGATTGAACCTTATTACAGGTTTCTTGTTTGGATTATCTTGAATTTTTATTTGATGAAAATCCAGCAGTTCACGATGAAAAATATTGGTGAAGAACTGTAAATATTCCATATATATTCTCTTTACTCAAAAACATACTAGTTTTAGGGAGCAAAAATCCTGTATTTTTCAGTACCTCATTCTATGCAGAATAGTGAAAAATTAAATTATAACCCTTAATTTGAATTTTAAATCTTAAACTTTAAAATCTAAACCTTAAAAATACACTCTATCTTCAATTTCCTAAATCTTAATCCTAAATTAATCTTAAAAATACTGGTTTCTATATATTAATATTATTTATAGTATTATTTATTTTATAGAATAATTTGAATTAATCTTAGCTAGTCGAGATATATAATATTTGTGGTAAAATATTACATAATGTCATATTGGTTTAGTAGTTAAGACTTAGCCCTTATATTTTGAGGTCTTTGGTTCAAAACCCTCTAAGTATATGTTTTAATAATTTCCCTGTGTTAGTTTTAAATTTTTTTAAAGTTCGATGGCATTTTCGATTGAGTGGTGTAGTTTATCCTATTTTTTAATATGTCCATATAGCTTTAAATTTTCCATTGAAACCACCTTTAATTGGTAGAAACCTCTTTTTTTCTTAGATATTCACATTATTTAATTATTTGCGTTCGTTGTGTACTATATTGTTGTCTCCAATCATACTTATAATAAGACCAAGAACAATACTTTTGCTTTTATTAATCAATTAAACATTTCTGTTCACAATCGCTTTTCTGACATAAATATAATCTAAATTAATACTTACATGAACCAGATATCAAATAAACCTACATTTTCGCTTTATATTTTGTCATCAAAACCAGCTTGTTTTCATTTCGATTTTTTTTTCATTTTCCCTTCAATAATGGGGACTAAATCTACCTATAACTATCTTCCTGTGTCTACTTAGGTTTTTCTTCTTGTTTAACTTTACAATCAGGGACAGAGCCAGGATTTTAGGTTAGTGGACAAATTATAAATATTTAAAAATGATGGACAAATTCATAAATAAACTAATTTTAAAAAAATTAAATAAGAGGACAAAAGTGAAAAAAAAAAATCTTCAAGAGGTTCGGACGCGATTGCCCTTCCCCACCCCGCACAGTTACATCCCTGTTCACAATGCAAGAATTGGATTCAAACAATTATTCATCAACTTATGACATTTGTAACACCCCGAAAATGAAAATGAAAAAAAAGAAGAAGAAAGGGGAACCAAGGGATTTGAACCCATGACCCTTGATTGTATGGAGTAATGACTAAACCAACTGAGCTAATACCATTCTTGGTTAATAGTTCCACCAGGGTAAATAAGGGTTATTGTCTAAGACCCATAAATAATAAAATAAACAAAATATCCTACCTGCCCCCATTTATGGCTATTATTTCAGATCTGTTTCTTCCAAAAAAAACATATCTGCAATTAACCACCTCCCACGAACCCAAACCCTCCTCACCATTCACGTTTTCCGATCTGCCCCCACCGTCGAACCGTGGCCATCACCGCCGGTGCCAGAGTGCTCACCGTCGAGTCCCGAGCCAAACGCCCCTATCCACTCGCGCAGCCGTCGTCTCGAACGTCGTCAATCGCGAGATTAGGGTTCAATAAACCCTAAATTTAGAGATCGAAACTTTGTTCGATGATTTCGTCGCCGGCGGATGTCCGTTAGGCGTGCTGCTGCTGTCATCGTGTTCTCCGTTTCAAGCCGAGTAAAACCCGACCGACCGATCGTGTTTTCGACGCCGGCAAGCCCTTCATCGGAGCCTCGTCGTGTTCTGGCCGATCTTGTTCGATTAAGGTAAATTGGGTAAGTTTTTGTACGATTTTTGAGTAATATGCATGTTGGTGGAGGAATCGAATCGAAAATATGCATTTTGGGGTGTTTTCCGGCCATTTTAGGCCGCGCGTGGGCCTCACGCGCCGTCATGGGCGATTTCCGGCCGCCCTGGACGGTGGTCGTTGAACCGGCCGGCTCAGCCGGTCTAACCCTAAACCGAACCGGTCTGAACCGGCTGGACCGGTTGAACCGGTCAGCTCGGTCAGACCCGTTGACCGACCCGTTGACCCGTTGACCGACCCGTTGACCCGTTGACCAACCCGACCTGACCCGTTGACCGACCCGACCCGTTGACCCAACCCAGTCAACCGCGACGTCAGCATGACGTCAGCATGACCGTTGACCGTTGACTTTGACTTTGACCAAAAAGTCAAATTTTCCGAAAAGCCCTATTTTATGTTTTTCGACGTCCTGAGTCCGATTTTGAATCCCGTTTTGCAAAATTCTGACCCGAAAGCCTCCGAATTGGACCTTGAACTCGAGTCCACTTATGTATTTTAATAATCAATTATGAGCACTATGAATGATGATTAAAATTGAAATTGGTGCGATTGAAGGTAATCAAAATTCCTTGTATTCGGGATGTAGAGGACGTCGCATTCGAGTTCGAGAGTGATTGAACGGAGTATCAGGATCGACCGATATAGCAAGTATTAAAGGTAATACACTACTACCTCTTGTATGCTTTATGAGCATGTTGGTATGTGTTATTACATGCATAAAAATGATGATAAGTACTGTTAAATCTGCTCAAGTTAAATCGAATGTAGAAACGAGTATGATAAATTAAGTAAGACCGAAATGCTCGAATAAGGCAGCTAATCTCCAATTCTGAGCATTAGTGTGAAATGTTTAAATGTGAAAAATACCTGGATAGGAAATTACGAATCACCCATAATTGTTAAAAGACCCAAAATGCCCTCGTTGGCCAAAGTAATCAAAATAGCCCCGAATGTATCGGATATTGTGAAAAATTATAATGTAGAAATCTCTAAATGCCTGGTTGGATTAGACCTGGCAAACTTGACCCGAGAACCGAAACTCGAACCAAATTACCCGAACCCGGACCCGAACCGAAACCGAAAATCAACCCGAAATTGACTCGAAATCTGATACGAAATTTGATCCGAAACCCGAAATAAACCGAACCGAAACTGAACTGAATTTAGTTGAACCGAATAGACCCGAACTGAATAGACCTGAAATGACCCGAAAAACAATAGACCCGAACTAAAACCGAACCGAAACCGAACTAAAACCGAAACCGAATCTGAACCGAAAATATCAGACCCGAAATAACCGAAACCGAAATGACCCGAACTAAACCCGAACCGATTGACCGCTTGCCACCTCTAGGTTGGGTACCCGATGAGCAAATAGAATTTCTGAGCTACCGTTTGCGTCTTGTTGGTATACATTACCAAAATGCCCGTGTATGATAAAATGATCATAATGCCCCTGGTAGGCTTAAATGACTAAATCACATATGATATGCCTAAACTCTCAGCGATCTTGATGTATCATCTCTTGACTATCTGGTTTGAACCGTTAGTACAAACCCCTCTTTTAATAGGGGCCTTGTTTCAAAGATCCGTACAACTGTCAAAAGTTAATATGATATCTTCCGTAAATGTCAAGTATATCCAAGGAAATAAACTATTCCACCTAGTGTGTTCCATGTGTCTACACAATTGTTTTTGCATACGGAGTTACATGTTATAATACCGATTATGTGCACATGATAGAATACTTGGACTCACATGAACATGACATGTTTATAATTAAACATGACCGTACTATATTTCTGATATATGCATATGCACATGATATGACCAACATGCTATATGGATGATATATTACTAAAAATACAGCTATTGATTAACCGAACCGTTGCATTAATTGTTACTGGGGTACTTGGGATAGAATATGAAGTGACCGTAGGTTCAGCCCTGATCCAGCTGGTAATTCCTTTACCGTTACAGGTTCCTATGCTTCGGCCAGGGTAATTCCTCACCGTTACCGTTACAGGTTCCTATGCTTCGGCCAGGGTAATTCCTCACCGTTACCGTTACCGTTACAGGTTCCTATGCTTCGGCCAGGGTAATTCCTCACCGTTACCGTTACAGGTTCCTATGCTTCGGCCAGGGTAATTCCTCACCGTTACCGTTACAGGTTCCTATGCTTCGGCCAGGGTAATTCCTCACCGTTACCGTTACAGGTTCATATGCTTCGGCCAGGGTAATTCCTCACCGTTACCGTTACAGGTTCTTATGCTTCGGCTAGGGTAATACCTACCATACCGTACCGTTCCTAAGGTAATCCTTTAGGATGGCACTTATGCCCAATGGGCACTGGTCAACGCCTTTGACGCAGTTTTGGGGAACTGCCTCGTGGAGTGTGGTTGGAGGGAAGATAAAAGATTTAACCGTACCGTATTATTACTTGTACTATATGTTTTGAACTAGAAATGTATATTATACTGTTATTATACATGATCTACTTGCACTGTTGGAACACACTAGGAACCGAACTCTCTAATTCCACCTCCGTATATTAATAGCCTATAATTACCGTCTAATTCTCGATGATTGAATAAAGAATAAGTACCGTTATTCTCAAATATAACGTTACCTGAAATATCGACAAAGAAATGAAGATCGTTACTAAGTAAAGCATCATGAAAATGTTATGCCTACCATATATCTGCATGAGCTTATAGCATCTTTTGGTAGTTTTGTATTACTGAGCTTTTCCAAGCTCATGTTGTTTTTACCATCACAGGTTAAAGGTATAATGTTTGACATCAGTGTTCGGAGTTCTCTCGGCGTTGCTTTTGGAGTACGGTACCGACATAGTTAGTGGGTATGCATATTATTATTGTTTTCGTAATAGTGTCTGTAAAAAAATGTTTTCTGAAATTCCGTTATATGTTTAAATGCTTTCATGAAAGAGTATTTTCAACAAAAGTTACCGTTATAATTTAATATGTATTTTTCATAGAAAGAGTTTTATGTGTATTTTTACCGTGGGTCGCTCTTGTGACCCTAATGTGACTTCTTAGGATCCGTCGTAACGCATAGGCGGGTCTAGGGGGTTACAACATTTCACCGCATGAATGAACCAAAGGGTGCGGTCTAATCCTCTAATAATTTTAAATTATCATATAATTTAGATATATTTTATATTTTATATGAACGATCTAATTTCGCACCTTCTAAAATTTTGTAATATTTCATCGTTAAAATTTTAATATAACTTCTTGACATAAAATTATACATTCGTCCTTATTTGCCAATGAATAATTTTTGTATAGAATTTCCCCAACATTTCTTTTTTTTGTTCGGTAAAATATTATTTTTGAAAAATATAAAACCACTTTTCAGTGAATTACAAGGCAGGCCACACTCAAAGAGAGTATATACCAACACTTCATAGTGCTAAAATGATGAGGTTTTTATTATCACTATCATATTTTTATTATATTATTTTTAAGAATATATTTTATGTATAGGCGGTGAAAATTTTATTTTCCACAAACATCTAAATCTTAAGGTTAGAGGCTTTGGTTTAGAGCTTAGTATTAGAATTTTAGTGTTTGTGGTTAGATTTTAAGGTTTGAAAATATGTTTTAATAGTTTATAGTTTAAAAATTAGGGGATTAGGGTTTAAGGCTCATAAAAAGGACATGTGATAGCTTTAGAAGTCCACTTGTGAGAAAAAATTTACTAGGAGTGTATCAAATAATTACCCTTATTCATAAGAATAGTAAAACTAACTATGTATAGTATTTATACAATATATATGAGGAATTATTTTCTATACACAACGGTGGTAACAAAAAGTTTTTACACGTGTCTTAGTTTAAGGTTAGAATTTAAGGTTTAGGGTTAAGATTCATGGTTTCTAGGTTAGGGTTTATAGTTTGGGATAATATGGTTAGGGATTTAGATTTTAACTTATAAACCCTAAATTTTAACCACAACCTATCAATTCTAAACCCCTAAACCTAAACAACTTTCTCTAAACTCATTATCTCTAAACCTTAAAATTAAATCGATTGTGGAAACTTTTTATTTCCATCACTTGTGTATTAAATAATTACCTTAAATATAAACACAATATTCTAATTTATTGATCCACCAGGGAATGTGAACATATAAATTACAGCCATACTATATATAATTTCCTCAAAGCCAAGTTTCCATAGGAGAAATCAACTAATCCTGCAAATACCTACCAGATGCAATGTGAATCAAAGAGAACAGATACACTTTGCTTGAATTAAGCCTCTTGAGTCGATTGATATTATAGAACCTCAGGTTCCTGCAACATAAGAAATCGAAGAATCCTTTAAACCATCAGAATTACTCCAACATTGTGTAACCAAAATGCATTTTAATTGTTCAAATCATTTGACCTAAAGCATTTATCTGAAAAATAGTGGAATGTAATGAGGGAATATTTTGTTAAGAACAATGCAAGTTGTTTAATTCAGCATAAGAAGATATTAACGTATACCTGCTGATTCAGCAGCATATAGCTTGTCACGTTCCAGCTTTGAATCAATGAAAAAATACCTTCAGATTACTTGTTTTGCTTCTAGGTTATGTAATGCTAAGATAAAAGTATATATATTATGAAAAATGGAAGAAATGGATAAAGTGAACTGACCTGGTGGAGCATAACCAATTGTTCCTCTTAAACCAAGGGAGCTTGACTGGTTAGCAGAAAAATTAATCATGTCTGCAGAAAGGATTTTTGCCAAGCCAAAGTCACTTTGATGGCCAACCATTTTCTCATCAAGAAGAATGTTGCTTGGCTTGAGGTCACAATGGATAATCAATGTTTCGCAACAATGGTGCAGATATTCGAGTGCATGAGCAACATCTATGGCCACGCTTACTCTTTGTAAAAAATTCAAGTTTCTTGTTGTATCCGGTTCATCAATTTCGACAGGTTGATGCAGCCAGTCCTCCAAGCTTCCATTTGCCATGAACTCATAAACCAAGGCTTTAAAATCATTGCCTTGGTAATCGACACCTGAAATTGCTGTTAATACCTTGACAAGATTCCGATGTCGGATGTTCTTCAAGGCCTCACATTCAGCCAAGAAACTCTTGGAAGCTCTGCGATTCAAAAGATCAAGCACCTTTACTGCAATAGCTGCTCCACTCTCTTCAACAATTCCTTTATATACAGAACCGAAGCTTCCCGAACCAATCAAGTTCCGTGGGGAAAATCCATCAGTATCCCTTAGGATGCTTTGGTATGATAGCTGTAAAAGTGAATTTACTGCACAAGTTGTTGTTGGCTGCTGCTCTTTCATCTTTCTAAACCAAAGCACAAATTTCCTTCCAAGAAAAGCATCTCTAGACTTACACAACTACCAAGGTTGCTTGGAAGCAAACCAGATATCCTATTGTGAGAAACATCCAATGCAGCTAGATTTTTCAGGTTTTCTATTTCAGCAGGAAGCTCACCAGTCAAATTGTTTGATGATAAGTTCAGTAAAATGGACAAGGACGAGATTCCAAGTACTTGAGGGGGTATTGGTCCACTAAGATTGTTATGAGAAATATGCATTAAAAACAAATTTTTGCAGTTACTTAGACTCCAAGGAATGTTGCCCCGAAGATTGTTAAAACCTAAAGCAAGTTTGGTTAACAACGTTAAATTTGTGATGGAATGGGGAATAGACCCGGAGAGAAAATTATGTTCAGCATAAAATAATTTTAGATTCTGAAGCCTCCCAATATCAGAGGGAATAGGACCTGATAGTTGGTTTTGTGATGCCCCTAGAATCTCCAAATTGATGAGATTTTCGACCCCATCCGGGATGCTTCCGTATATTTTGTTCCCTTGTATAACCGAATTTAAAAGGGTTGTAGAAAAATTGTTGAATCATTTGGGAAGTACCCCTCCAAAATTATTTTTTCCGATGTATAGATATTCTAGTTTGGTATTGTTGACTAAAGTGCAGAGGAAGTTGAGGTCACCTACTTTCCCTTGCCCCAAATGGTTTCCACCTAGTTCAAGTAAAAACAGCTCATCCAGCTTTTCTAACCAAGGCATGTTTCCGCTGAATCTGTTGTCATCGAACTGAAGTACATTAAGATTTGAGGCATTGGATATGGAAACAGGGATTTTTCCAAACATTTGGTTTCCGAATATCGAAAGGACCTCGATATATGGCATAGTGATTGCTATATTAGCAGGTAGAGTACCTTTGATCTTGTTGTCACCAATATCAAAGGTTCTGATATTGGTCAGATTGAACATTGCCACAGGAACAATACCAGAAATTGCATTTTCTTGAACTGCGAAAAATGAAAGATTTCCCAGTTGCTTCAAATCTTCAGGTATAATTCCTGTTAATCCATTATCGGCCAAACTAAGTTTCTCCAGTGATGACAAGTTTCCCAAGGAAGGTGGGATTCTCCCTCTCAAACTGTTGTTGAACAAATTCAAGTATTTCAGGTTCGACAAGAGACCGAGCAAAGCAGCTATTTCTCCTGCTAGCCGGTTGCTTCTCATATCAATAAGTGAAAGCTTAAAACAAGCAGATAAATTGGATGGAATTTCACCACTGATGGAGTTATTGGCCAGTCTTAATGTTTCCAATCTTCTTAAACGACTAATTTCTTGAGGAATCTGGTTGTAGAAGCTGTTTTCATCAAGATTCAACTCCCTGAGAAAGCTCAGATTTCCGATGTATGGCGATAAAGATCCCGAGAGTTCGAGGGATTCCAGTTCCAACTTGGTGACTCTCCGATGCTTTCGACCGCATGTAACACCGTGCCACTGACAGAAGTGAATGGAACTATTCCAGGACTCCATAATTCTGAGCAGATCACCAGTTATCTTGGCTTTGAACTGGAGTAAAGCTTGTTGATCAGTCTCATTTCCTCTAATTACATGGCTTGCTGTTGCTAAACCAGGCAAGTTGAAGCATGACAGAAGAAGTACAAATTCAATGTAAACAAGGAGAAACGAGTTGGACACTTCCATATGGTTTCTTAACTGATGAGAATGATTTGTAGATCAACAAGAACCCGACTGCAAAATAAGTAAACTTTGCTACTGCTATGCGTGCAGAAAATTTTGATTTAGTGGAGCCCACCATTGTCTTTTCTTGTTTATATAAACAAGCCCTGCATTATTAAACATGTTTCTCTGTTAACTTTACTATTGTCCCCAATCATTCTTATAATAAGACCAAGAAAAATGGTTTTGATTTGCTTCTATTAATCATTCTTGTACCCATGTCGTTCGAGAGACACCAAAATAAGAACAATTCCAAAGTTGAATTATTAAATTAAATCATTCTTATAATAAGACCAAGACCAAGAACAATGGTTTGGCTTTGCTTTTATCAATCAATTATACATTTATGTTCATAATCACTTTTACTAGACTTGATAAATGATTTTGTAGTTTCCTACTAGCTAGCTTTGATTAAAGCACCTTTAACCACACTGATTTTTCTTTCATTTATTTATTTATTAGTTGCTTTTTCTTTTATGACATAAATATAATATAAATTAAGGTTGTAAATGAACCAGATATCAAATCAGCCTCCACCTTTGCTTTATTTTTTTGTAATCAAAACCAGCTTGTTTTCACTTCGAATTCTCCCTTTCCCTTCAATAATGAGGGCTAAATCTATAACTTTCTTAATTAAGATAGTTTCCCATAAATAATGAGTCTATATGTACATTGGTGGTACTTGGTGTTATCGTTTGGTAATACTTCGGTATTTATATTTGGTGTTATATTAATATTGTTTCATTGGTACCGATATTATTTATGCTTCACTAAGTTTATATTTAGAGTGTGTTTTGTTTGTGCACACGTAAAAAATTCGAGGTTGGGGTAAGTGGAGCGTTGCATCACTTTTTGGGAAGCTCTGCAAGTTATCACAGTAATTACATTCTATCCAATGTTTTGATTTCTATAGTGGCATGTATATATATATTTGGTAACCTAATATGTTTTGTACAAGACCTTTTAACTCTTAACTGGTTTTATGATGCTTTAATTTGGGGATGGAAATTGTCTACCCTTAACTGTGCCTTCATTGGTCCTTCTACTTTAAAATAGTGAGTTTAGAGTTTAAGTTTAAGGGTTTAAGGTTGGGGCTTAGGGTTAGGGCATAGAAAATTAAGTGTAAAGTGTATTTTTTAAGATTTAAGGTTTAAGATTAAAGCTTAAAATTTAATTTTTAGATTTTTTTAGTAAGGGGCATATAAAGAGGAGACATAAGATTTTTACTCTTAATTTGGTACGTAATAATAAAGTCACTAAATTAATAGATTGCATGCTTAATTTGTATTTTTAATTGATAATATGGGCTCACTAATATTTTAATCGGGATTAAAAATATAATAAAATAGCATGTTTAGATTAATGTTTTATATTTGTCGAACTCATAAACATGAGAATTTTCCAAGCATAATATAAACCGATAGAGAATTGATTGTTTGTACATTTATCCAATCGCGAACATGTTTGTTTATATGTTCAGAAATATTAACTAAATTAATAATAAAAAAATAAAACTTGCATTTTAACATGAACTTATATAACATCTTTGCTCGTTTAATTGAGCATAAAAGTTTTGTTCATACTCGTTTATTTAGCTTAATAAACGAAACGTTATATGAACGGTTCATCGAACGCTCTGTTCATTTGCAGCCCTATTCTCAAGTCCATTGATATTATGGAAACTTAGGTTCCTGCAACATAAGAAAACAAGGAATCCTCTAAACCATCAGAATTACTAGAACATTGTGTAACCAAAATACATTTTACTTGTTCAAATCATTTGAACTGAACTAAAGCATTTATCTAAAAAGTAGTGGAATATGTGTCTGAAGTCATGTAATGAGCGATTATTTTATTAAGAAGAATGCAAATTGTTTAGTTCAGCATAAGGAGAAATTAATGTATACCTGCTGATTGAGCAGCATATAAAGTTTGGTGCTCGTGATGTATTGAGAAATTGAAAGAGGGATTTTGACTTTCGATAGAAACCAAATGTTTGGTCAAAACGCAGTGTTTAACCAAAGAAACTTTTATTATTTTCAACTTACCATTTACAATATACTAACATACATTATATACTATTAAAGAAAGTAAACCTTTATTTGTAACTAATCCTAGCTGGAAATAAACTAATCCTAACTAACAATGAACAGAATATAACTAATCTTAATAGCCCCTCAAGTTGGAGCATAGAAATTTTGAATGCCCAACTTGATTACAGATTCCCTGAATAAAATAGGCTGAAGAGCCTTTGTGAAACAGTCAGCAAGCTGGTTTTGTGTGGAAACTGATAGCAATCGAATAAGGCCTTGTTGTATCTTTTCTCGCAACAGATGACAATCTATTTCAATATGTTTTGTACGCTCATGGTAGACAGGGTTTTCTGCAATTTTCACAGCAGACAAATTGTCACAATATAGATTAGTTGGATGTAAAGAAATCTGTAAATCAACCAAGAGATAAGTTATCCATTGAATTTCACAAGTGACAGCAGCTAATGCCCTGTACTCAGCTTCACTGGAAGACCTGGATACAGTTTGTTGCTTCTTTGATTTCCAAGAAATTAAGGAAGACCCTAAGAATACACAAAATCCAGTGGTTGATTTTCTTGAATCAGGGCATGAAGCCCAATCCGAATCAGAAAAGGCACTAAGCTTGAGATTACTTGCAGCTGGAAAAAAAAGACCTTGACCTGGTGTACCTTTCAAGTACCTTAAAACCCTATGAGCAGCTGTTAAATGAACATCAGTAGGCATGGATAAAAACTGTGATAGCTGCTGAACAGCATAAGTAATATCTGGCCTAGTGTTTGTAAGATAAACTAATTTACCAATCAGCCTTCTATAGGTAGTAATATCAGAAAGTAAAGTACCATCATCTTTAGACAGTTTACAATTTAAAGGAGTAGACACAGGTTTTGAATCCAAAAAACCTGTTTCTTCAAGTAATTCTAATGTATATTTTCTTTGGCATAGATTTATACCTTTAGAAGACCTAGCAACTTCAATTCCAAGAAAGAACTTAAGATCTCCTAGGTCTTTAATCTTAAAAGTCTCATGTAAGAAAGTTTTAATTTCATTCATAGACTTAGAACTAGGACCAGCAAGCACAATATCATCCACATAAACAGCTAAAGCAAGAAAATTATCATCATTCCCTTTTAAAAATAAAGAACTGTCTGAGGATGCTTGTTTAAAACCTTGACTAAGCAAAGCAAGGGTAAGTCTCTCATTCCACTGCCTACTTGCTTGTTTTAATCCATAAATACTTCTTTTCAGTTTACAAACCAAACCAAGATGAGGTGTAGAAAAACCAGGTGGTGGTTGCATATAAACTTCCTCACTAAGAAAGCCATGTAAAAAGGCATTATTAACATCCAATTGTTGCAGTTTCCAGTTTTTAGCAGCAACAACAGCTATCAAGGTTCTAATGGTTGTTATTTTTGCAACTGGACTAAAAGTATTAATAAAATCTAACCCTGGCTGTTGATTGTACCCTTTTGCAACTAACCTAGCTTTATACCTCTCTAATGAACCATCAGACTTGAGTTTAGTTTTATAAACCCACTTACATCCTATTGCTTGTTTTCCTGGTGGTAAAGGCACTAATTCCCATGTCTTATTGTTTTCTAAAGCAGCAATTTCTTCAGACATAGCAATTTTCCAACATTCATGTTTAACAACATTCTTATATGAACTAGGTTCTTTTAAAACCTCAACAACATTTATATAAGAATGATAAGGAACAAATATATTGGAATAAGATATTACCTGATTGATTGAATGAGGAGAGGTTCTAGATGGTTTTGACTGAGGCAGACTGACTTGGAAATCCTTGAACTTGCTAGGCAGCTTAGCAGTTCTAGAAGGTCTCTGATGTTGGTTAGAAAGAGTAACAGAAGGTATAGAACCAGTAGGAATACCAGTAGAAAGAACAAGGGAATTATCAGATTGATCATTAGATTGCAAAGCAAAAGATTGCTCAAGATCTTCAGATGCAGTAAACTCATTTTAATTTGAAGAATTAGTAGGAACAAACTCATTTTGGTTTGAAGTTGAACCAGTAAGATTAGCATCAGAATTTAAAGAAGTAAAATTCTTGTTATTTAAAAAATCATCAAGAAAAACATTCTCATTAGAATTTGGCAAAATGATTTCATATGAAGATTTACTATTTTTAAAAGGAAAATGAGTTTCAGAAAAAACAACATCTCTTGAAACCAAAACTTGTTTTGTTTCTAAATCATACAATCTGAAACCCTTAATGTTTTGAGGATATCCAAGAAACAAACATTTTATTGCCTTAGGATGTAGTTTAGTCTTAGGTTTAGGCAAAACAGCAGCATATGCTAGACACCCAAAAATTTTAATGTGTTATAGTTTAGGTTCTTTGTGAAAAAGAACTTCAAAAGGTGTCTTATTAGACAAGATAGGAGTAGGTGTTCTATTTATTAAAAACACAGAATGTAGAACACAGTCAAGCCAAAAATTTAAAGGTAAATTAGCCCGAATTTTTAAAGATCTAGCCACAACTAAAATATGTTGATGCTTCCTCTCAACAGTACTATTCTGTTGAGGAGTGTAAGTACATGAATTTTGGTGAACAATTCCCTTACTTTTGTAAAAATCAATCATATTAAACTCATGAGCATTATCAGTTCTTATACACTTGATTTTAACAGCAAACTGAGTCTCAACAAATTGATAGAAACCGGTAATATGAGTTCTAATTTCAGTTTTATTTCTCATGGGAAACACCCAAACAAACCTACTCTTATCTTCAACCACAGTCAAAAAATATGTATGCCCATACAAACTCTTTACAGGGAAAGGACCCCACACATCCATGTGTACTAAATCAAACAACCTATCTGAATTAGAAGTACTAACAGGAAATGAGAGTCTTTTGTGTTTAGCTAATCGACATACATCACAATGAGAACAAGAAGAAGTAGGAATTTCACTAAACAGTTTTGAAAAATGCTTCATCCTAGCAGGGGAAGGGTGCCCTAGTCTAATATGCCATAAATCTGAATGTACTAAAAAACATACAACAGATTTTGAAACCTGGTCAACAAAAGTTGAATACAGAACATATAAGTCTTGGACACAATCAGCTGTACCAATCATCTTCATATTGAGTACATCCTGTAAACAACAACCAACAGAAGAAAAAGTTAGAGAAATATCTTTATTCTCCACTAATTTGGAAACAGAAATAAGATTGAACTTGAAAGTAGGAATGTGCAATACTCCATATAAAGTCGGATATTTATTAATTTGCACAGTACCAACATGTTCAACCTTTACTAATATATTATTAGGTAACCTAACAAACTTATCAGACACAACATGATATTCAGAGAATAAATCTAAAGAATGAGTTACATGGTTAGTAGCCCCTGAGTCTACAATCCAAGAAACAGAAGAGTTGAAGGATGCAAGAACCATACCTGACTCTTCTTGAGCAACAGATGCAAAGGTGGAAGAAAGCATGTTAACAGCAGGTTCTTTTATATCAACAGATGTATTTTTGGACTGAAGCAAGGCCAACAAACCCTCATACTGTTGTTTGGTAAAGGAAACAGATCTAGTTTCATCCTTATCACCATGCTCAGAATTGGATATCAGATTCACAGAATTAGAACCAACCTGATTAACTCTACCATTCTGATTCCTAGAACGAAAGCCAGGTGGGAATCCATGCTTACGGTAGCACTTATCAACAACATGACCATATATCCCACAATAAGTGCATAAGGGCCTTTTATTTCCTAAAAGAGGCTTCTTATTACCAGAATACCTAGAATCTCCCCTAACACCAGATTGATCCCCAGTTTTAAAAGCTCTGTCAGTCAACAGAATATTGGACTCAGTAGAATTAACAGAAGCATTAACGGACCTCTCATGTTGAATCACAATGGAAAAAACCTCATTAATCGAAGGAAAGGGCTTAACCATTAAAATTTGGGACTTTTGTACTGAAAAATTTTCATTCAGACCTCTCAAGAACCTAAGAAAGAAATCCTGATTTCTATACTTCAGGGATGAACAATCACAAGAAACCAACGGACGCAGATTACAAATCTCAGCCCAGACAGTTTTAAGTTGAGTGAAATACGTGTTGACAGAAAGTGTACCTTGCTGTAAGGAGTAAAACTCCTGGAGTGGATCGGAAATACGGAGTAAATTTCCTTGATTGAATCGGTCGAACAGGTCAGACCATAACTCAGAAGCGCTGTCGATCCAGATAACGCTCTGAGCGATTTCTTGATTCAAGGCTCTTTGAATCCAAGAAAGAACCAAGTTATTACACTTGATCCATGCGAAATGCTTCAGATCTTCTGGTCGTGGTTGTTTAATCGAGCCATCCACGAACCCTAGCTTATTCTTTGAAATAAGCGACATCTTCATTGAACGCGCCCACGCATGGTAATTGCCGCCGTTCAACAAAGAAGAGGTGAGCACCAACGTCGGATTTTCATTCGGATGAATGTAATATGCGTCAGATGGATCATCGTTCTTGAAGCCGGTACCCTCAGTAGAAGAACTCGTGAAATCAACTGATACCATATTGAGAAATTGAAAGAGGGATTTTGACTTTCGATAGAAACCAAATGTTTGGTCAAAACGCAGTGTTTAAGCAAAGAAACTTTTATTATTTTCAACTTACCATTTACAATATACTAACATACATTATATACTATTAAAGAAAGTAAACCTTTATTTGTAACTAATCCTAGCTGGAAATAAACTAATCCTAACTAACAATGAACAGAATATAACTAATCTTAATATGATGTAAGCGAGTTGGACGAAGAAGCTTGTCTCTTACAGAACAAAGCTTGGAAACAACATCACTCATTTCCATCCGCTCAGTAGGTGATTCTGCAGAACAAGTGAGTCCTATTTCGAATATTGAATTCAAGTGTTGAAGATGTCTGTCGTTGAGAGTGATGTCTACAAGTGTTCCTTGGCTAGATCTCTCTTGAAGAAGAACAGGATCTATAATCCCATTCACTCGTTCCGGCAAAGCTTCCGCAACAAAGTTGCGAATGCTAAAACCTTCTTTGAACATCTCATGAATCGGTCTTTTCCCTGTAAACAACTCCAGCAAGAGAATGCCATAGCTATAAACGTCGCCTTTTGTTGACAAGTCTCCTCCCATGGCATATTCTACAATGAATTTATAACAAATTATGTAGTAGTAATTGAAAATGAGATCCCTCAAAAAATATAAAGGTAAACTGTCACGTCCATGCTGCCTTGAATCCATGAAAAACTACTTTCAGATTACATGTTTTGCTTTCAGGTTAGGTTATGTTATGATAAGATAAAAAGTAAACAAAGAATTAATATAAAAGTGGAAGAAATGGATAAAGTGAACGTGAACTAACCTGGTGGAGCATAACCAATAGTTCCTCTTAATCCAAGGGAGCTTGACTGATTAGCAGAAAAGTTAAGCACATCCGTAGAAAGGATTTTTGCCAAACCAAAGTCACTTAGATGGCCAACCATTTCCTCATCAAGAAGAATGTTGCTTGGCTTGAGGTCACAATGGATGATTGATGTTTCGCAACAATGGTGCAAATACTCGAGTGCATGAGCAACATCTACGGCCACACTTACTCTTTGGAGGAAGTTCAAGTTTCTTGATGTATCAGGTTCATTTATTTCGACAGGTTGATGCAGCCAGTCCTCCAAGCTTCCATTTGCCATGAACTCATAAACCAAGGCTTTAAAATCATTGCCTTGATAATCAACACCTGAAATTGCTGTTAATACCTTGACAAGATTCCGGTGTCGGATGTTCTTCAAGGCCTCACATTCAGCCAAGAAACTCTTGGAAGCTCCACGATTCAAAAGATTAAGCACCTTTATTGCAATAGTTGCTCCACTCTCTTCAAGAATTCCTTTGTATACAGAACCGAAACTTCCTGAACCAATCAAGCTATGTTGGGAAAATCCATCAGTGGCCCTTAGGATGCTTTGGTATGATAGCTGTAAGAGCGAGTTTAGTGCACAAGTTGTTGTTGGGTGCTGCTCTTTCTTCTTTTTAAACCACAGTATGAGAAGACAAGTGGAAACCAAAGTCACTCCTAAAATCACAACAATTACAATTTTTAATCTATGAGAAGTGTTGGATGATTTTTTCAAGTTACATCTTAACAAGTGTAACTCAGGAATGCCACCACAAAGCTTACTATTTCCGTCAACAAAGATAGCACTTGCATTCCGAAAGACTCCTCCACTTGGTATCATTCCCTCAAAATCATTGTGAGAGAGATTTAAATACTTTAATTCCCCAAAACTCACAAGAAACTCTGGAACCCCGCCTGAAATATTATTGTCAGATACGTCCAATTCCACAAGACCTCTCAATGAACTCCAAGATGACGGAATGTGCCCTTCAAACAAATTTCCATCTAGGTACAAGTACTCCA
This sequence comes from Hibiscus trionum, assembly GCA_030270665.1. Classification (NCBI taxonomy): domain Eukaryota; kingdom Viridiplantae; phylum Streptophyta; class Magnoliopsida; order Malvales; family Malvaceae; genus Hibiscus; species Hibiscus trionum. The sequence goes on from BSYR01000017.1 coordinate 62,510,819, forward strand.
GACTCGCACAACTACCAAGGCTGTTTGGAAGCAAACCAGATAACCTATTTTGAGATACAAGCAATCCACCTAGATTTTTCAGATTTTCTACTTCAACAGGAAGCTCTCCAGTCAATTGGTTTGATGCTAAGTGTAATACAATGGACATGGACGGGATTCCAAGTACTTGAGAGGGTATTGGTCCACTAAGATTATTATATGAAAGATCTATTGCAAGCAAATTTTGGCATTTACCTAGACTTGAAGGAATGTTGCCCTGAATATTGTTAAACTCTAAAGCAAGTTTGGTTAAAGCTGTTAAGTTTCCAATAGACCGGGGAATAGTCCCAGAGAGAAAATTACTATGAGCAAAAAATATCTCTAGCTTCTGAAGCCTCCCAATATCAAAAGGAATGGGACCTGATAGTTGATTTTCTGATACCCATAGCACCTCCAAATTGATAAGATTTCCAATCCCATGAGGGATTCTTCCTATTATTTTGTTCTGATCTATTCCTAAACGTAAAATGGAGCTAGAGAAATTTCTAATACATTCGGGAAATACCCCTCCAAAATTATTTTTGTTGAGATACAAAAATTCTAGTTTGGATTTATTGACTAAAGTGCAGAGAAAGTTCAAGTCACCTTCTCTCCCGTTTCCCAAATGGTTTCTGTCTAGGAGAACTTGAAACAGCTTATCTAGATTTTCTAAGGAAGGCACGTTTCCACCGAGTTTGTTATCATTAAATTGAAGTAAATTCAAATTTGAGGCATTGGATATTGAAATGGGGATTGGTCCAGAGATTTGGTTTCCCCATACCGAAAAGAACTCAATATGTAGCATAGTGATTCCCAAGTTAGGAGGAAGAGTACCTTGAATATTGTTTCCACCAATATTGAATATTCGAATACTGGAGAGATTGAACATTGCTGCAGGAACAATACCAGATATTTCATTTTCGGAAATGGAGAAATGTGTAAGCTTTGTTAGTTGCCTCAAAGCTTCAGGTATAGTCCCAATTAATCCATTCATCGACAAAACAAGTACCTCCAGGGATGACAAGTTCCCGAACGAAGGTGGTATACTCCCACTTAAACTGTTGTTGGCAAAATTCATGACTTTCAGGCTTGACAAGAGACCCAGCAATGCAGGTATATCTCCTGTTAGCTGGTTGCTTCTCAAACCAACAGATGTAAGCTTAGAACAAGCAGATAAATTGGAAGGAATTTCACCACTGATGGAGTTATTGGTCAGGTCTAATGTTTCCAATCTTCTTAAATGACCAATTTCTCGAGGAATCTTGTTGTAGAAGCTGTTTTCTGCAAGATTTAACTCCCTGAGAAAGCTCAAATTTCCAATGTCTGGTGACAAAGATCCCGAGAGTTTGAGGAATTGCAGCTCCAATTTGGTGACTCTCTGATGCTTGTGACCACATGTAACACCATGCCACTGACAGAAGTGAACAGAAGTATTCCAAGACTCCATAATCCCGAGCCGATCCCCGGTTATCTTGGCTTTGAACCGGAGCAAAGCTTGTTCATCCGTCTCATTTCCTCTGGCTGGAGGGCTTGCAATTGCTAAATCAAGCAGGTTAAGACCCTGCAAGTTGAAGCATGAGAGAAGAATTATAACTTCAATGTAAACAAGGAAAACAGAGCTAGACGCTTCAAAAAGCTTTTCTGATAGCTCCATGAGCCTGAAACAATTTCTTAATCGACGAGTTCGATTTGTATTTGCGAATGATTTGTTCATCAACAAGTGCTAGAGTGCTATATAACTCTAGTTTCCCATCTCTGATATCATCTATTCTTTGACCCGTCAGTTGGTTCAAGTCTTCCGACTTCGAAAGTCATGTGGCTACAATTTGCATGGACTTGAGGTTGGTTTCATTAGCTGCGGTCTACTTGGGGTTGTTTACGCTCAATACTTCTTTTCCCCAAATGCTTGAAGAAAGTCATTTGGAGCAATCCCATTAAGAAAAGTCATTTCATTTGCCCTGTGAATTTTTGTATGTATCCTATTTTTCTTTAAGTAGCCAAGGATTCCTTGGCATGGTCGTTAGTCATTTTGCCCAGCGAATAAGTTAGCCGATAGTCTAGGGATGTAAAAACAGGTAATCGGTCAGGTTTCAGGTCGGGTTCTGTCAGGTCGGGTAAAATTGGATACAGGTCATTTCAGGTAAAAAAAAAATTGACTCGACTCGGGTCGGGTGCGGGTCCATTTCAGGTCGGGTCCATTTCAGGTCGGGTCCATTTCAGGTCGGGTCCATTTCAGGTCGGGTTAGAACGGGTCGGGTCCGAAGCAGATAATTGGCAGGTTAATTCGGGTACGGATACATTTCAGGTCGGGTCCATTTCAGTTCGGGTTCATTTCAGGTCGGGTTCGTTTCAGGTCGGGTTCATTTCAGGTCGGGTCCGTTTCAGGTCGGGTCTATTTCAGGTCGGGTTCATTTCAGGTCGGGTGCATTTCAGGTCGGGTGCATTTCAGGTCGGGTAATTTCAGGTCGGGTAGCTTCAGGTCGGGTAATTCAGGTCGGGGTATTTTTGTGATTGAAATTCGTATTCAGTTTGAGTTCGGTCGTACAACCATATAAGTAGTTGATAGACTTTAGGTTGACCTTCGTCAATCGTCGTTAATTTTGAGTTAATTATTTAAAGTCATATCAAATTATAATTATAAAACATTAGAGTAATTAAAAAAGAATCAAAATGGGTCGATTTGGACAGAAAATGGGTCAATTTGGATTACAAATAAAATTTCAGAGATTATAATGAACATTAATATCAAATTAAAATTATAAAACATTAGACAAATTAAAAAAAACAAGGAAAATGGGTATTTTGGAAAAAAAATAAAGTTTTAGGGACTATAATAAAAACAAAAATATCAAATTAAAAGTATAAAAATTAGAGTAATGAAAAAAAACAATAAGTATATGTCAATTTAGAATAAAAATAAAGTTTAGGGTTTAGGGTTTTGTGTTGAGCGTTCATGCATTAATATGTACACACGTATATAATTAATTACTTATATACAATATGGTTGGGTTTGTGGTTTAGGGTTTAGGGTTTAGGGTTTAGGGTTTGAGGTTTGAGATTCATGTATTAATATGTACACATGTACATACTTACATACATTAGGGGTTGTGTTGTAGTGTATGTAGGTTAGGGTTTAGGGTTAGGGTTTAGGGTTTAGGGTTTAGGGTTTGAGGTTTGAGATTAATGTGTACACATGTACATACTTACATACATTAGGGGTTGTGTTGTAGTGTATATAGCTTTAGGGTTTAGGGTTTAGGGTTTAGGGTTTGAGGTTTGAGGTTTGAGATTCATGTATTAATATGTACATATGTACATACTTATATACATTAGGGTTTAGGGTTTAAAACCTTAGTGATAACCATATACCCTAAACCTTAAACCCTAAATTGAAACTCATAAAATCAAAACCCTAAGTCACTTGTTATCGTAACATTAAACCCTAAGCACTATACACTAGACCCTAAGCACTATACCCTAGACCCTAACACTAAACCCTAAACCTTACAAACTAATCACTAGAACTAACCTTAGTTCATTATACTAACGTAAACCCTAAATGCATAAATACTTACATACTTTAGGGCTTAGGATTTAGGGTAAGGATCTAAGGGTTTAGTGTTTAATCCTTATGGTTCAGGGTTTAGGGTTCAGGGTTTAGGGTTCAGGGTTAAGGTTCAAAACCCTAATGATAACCCTAAACCCTAAACCTTAAACACTAAATTGAAACTCATAAAATCAAAACCCTAAGTCACTTGTTATCGTGACATTAAACCCTAAGCACAATACACTAGACCCTAACACTAAACCCTAAACCTTACACCCTAAACCCCAAGCATTATACCCTAACCATAAGTATTATACCCTAAACCCTAACACTAAACCCTAAACCCTAACACTAAACCATAAACATTAAAACTAAAGGATCGAAGTACATTGCTTCATGAAACCCTAAACCCTAAATCAAAACCCTACAAATATTAAAACTAAAAATTAATTAACAAAACCTAAAACCCTAAACCCTAAGCACAATACACTAGAAATCTAATTCTAAACCCTAAACCTTACAAACTAATCACTCGAAGTACATTGCTTAATGAAACCCTAAACCCTAATAATAACCCTAATAATAACCCTATACCCTAAACCCCAAGCATTATACCCTAACCATAAGTATTATACCCTAAACCCTAACACTAAACCATAAACATTAAAACTAAAGGATCGAAGTACATTGCTTCATGAAACCCTAAACCCTAAATCAAAACCTACAAATATTAAAACTAAAAATTAATTACTAAAACCTAAAACCCTTCAACCCTAAACATTTAAATTAAAACCCTAATTAAAGATCATAAACCCTAAACCACATTAACATTAAATGAAAAACACAAAAACCCTTAATTTATACCCTAAAGTAACATATTAACCCTAAAAAAACTAAATAAAATATATTAGCCATAAACAAATCAGTAAACCCTTAATTTATACCCTAAATTAAAACCACAAACCCTAAATTAAAACCATAACCCTAAACTTTAAAAGTTAAAAGTGAATTAAGGATGCAATTGAAAAATAATCAAAGATTTAAGCTCAATTTCAAAACAAAAAGGACGAAATTGAAAGAAATCAAAGAAGGAGTGCTTGCGGAGCAAAACCCGAAGAACCCGTTTCAAAGTGCGCGGATCCTCCGACCCGGCTCGAGCCCTATAAATACACCCTCACCCCTCAGCCAAATTTGCTCCTTTCTCCCTTCTGTTATGCTGTCGAAATATCGTCTCAAATTCTCTCTCATCCACAAACACCAAAATCCCAGATTTTCCTCATTTCTTTCGATCAAAAGCTCGTGTTCTTCCCAAGTTCTTCCCTGTTCTTCCAAAATTTCCTCCCAGATCTTCTATAAACACAAATTTCTTCCTTAAACCTGTTTTTCTTCGATCAAACCCCCTTCTTTTCTCAAGAACAACCTCGTGTTCTTCCATGTTCTTCCAAAATTTCCTCCCAGATCTTCTATAAACACAAATTTCTTCCTTAAACTTGTTTTTCTTCGATCAAACCCCCTTCTTTTCTCAAGAACAACCTCGTGTTCTTGAGAATTTCTATCTTCAATCCTTCTAAACCCAAAACCCAAAACCATTTCTATTTTACCCTAAACCCTAATTTATTCTTAACCCTAACCCTAGATCTGAAACCCTAACCTCTACACCCTTAATCCCAAAACCATAACCCTAAATCTGAAACCCTAACATCTAAACCCTAACCCTAAACATCTAATCCCCAAACCCTAACCTCTAATCCCAACATCCTTTCGTATTCTCATCTTACCTCTTCAGATTCTGAGATCTGTTCTTCTCTGTCTTTTCATTTTCCGAGAGCTGTTCTCTGCCTTTTCATTTTCCCAGATCTATTCGTGTAAGTTATATATTCTTTTTCTTCTATTTATTTTTTTTGTTTGATTTTCAGATTCTTACTATTTTCCTTTTTTTCTCAGAATCGTTTATGGCTTCTGTCTGTCTGTTTCTGTTGCGTGCCGGTCTGTTCATCAAGCTGGAAGGTTGTATATCTCCTTTTGCATGTTTCTTTCTGTTTGTTTATATGTATGATTATTTTCTGAGATCTGTTTGTTTATATGTATGATTGTTTTCTGAGATCTGTTTTTGGATGTTATATCAGTTTGCATGTTATCTGAGATCTGTTTATTGCATGTTATCTGAGATCTGTTTATTGCATGTTATCTGAGATTTGTTTATTGCATGTTATCTGAGATCTGTTTATTGCATGTTATCTGAGATCTGTTTATTGCATGTTATCTGAGATCTGTATCATGTATGTTTCTGTCAGTTTGTATTTATGCATGTCAGTTTCTATGATTTTATTTTTATGCATGTATTTATATGTATGGTCCGAGTCTGTTTATTGTATCATGTATGTTTTTATGCATGTTTCTGTATTTATGTTTCTGTTTGTTTATATGTATGATTGTTTTCTGAGATCTGTTTTTGGATGTTATATCAGTTTGCATGTTATCTGAGATCTTTTTATTGCATGTTATATCTGTTTTCTGCGTGTTATATCTTTATGCATGTATGCATATGTATGGTCCGAGTCTTTAGGGTTTCGTTGGTTTAACCTGAGTATATCGGCTGGACTACCTGACCTGCGGTGCTACTGGTGCCAAAGGGGGATTTTAAATTTTGTCCCTGTGGATAGGTGTAACAACGCCACGTACAAGGGTTAAACTGAAACCATTAGAAATTTTATTCTTTGTTTATGGATGTCTGTATATATGATTTTGTATTTTTTTTATTTTTGGTTCTCTGATTTGCACTTTTTCAGTTTTGTGACAGCTATGAATTCATTCTCTTATGAGTTGGACTTTCCTGGAGAAAGAAATCTAAATGACCAAATTATATTGTCTCAAGGTAATTTATTAATCCTTGTTCATTATGATTTTTTTAACTTATATTTTGTATATTTCTAACTCTTTTTTTGTATGTTTTTGCTAGAAGAGGGTGCAAATGATCAACTGTCTGAGACAGTTCGTACCTCCAAGAGGAAGTCTGCAGCTTCAGCTGGAGGGGACATTGGGAGAAGAACATCCCCTGTTTGGGATCATTACACATTCATCAAGCTTCCAGAAGGGCTTTTTGCAGAATGTAAGTACTGCAAAAAGAAAAGGTATAAAGCTGACTCTTATATTGGTACTTCTAATCCGAAAAGACATACTGAAAAATGTGATGCTTATAAGGAGTTTCTTGCTACTAATCCCAATAGTAGTTCAGAAGCTGCTTTTGATCAGAAAAGATATTGTGAACTGTTTGCTGAAGCAATTCTTTGTCATGGTTATGCTTTGAGTGTTGTTGAGCATGATAAACTTAGGGTTTTGCATAATTATTTAAATCCTAATGTGAAAGATATTTCAAGGTACTCTATTACTAAGGCTTGCATGTTAAAGCATGAGATGCATAAGAAATTGCTTTTTGATTCAATGCAATCTGTTCTGAGTCGTATCTGTTTTACATGTGATGGATGGTCTGCTTGCACTTCACGTTCTTACTTTGCACTGACTGCACATTATGTTGATAATAACTGGAAACTTCAGTCTAAGATTTTAAATTTTCGTCGTTTCCCCCCTCCCCATGATGGTGAGTCTATTTACAAGTTTGTTAAAAATATGTTAACTGAATGGGGTCTTGAGAAGAGAGCTTTTACAATGACTCTTGATAATGCTTCTGCAAATGAAAGAATGGTGAGGCGTCTGAAAGATGATTTGCATGCAATTTCTCCTCTGCCATGCAATGGTAAGTTTTTTCATATAAGGTGTGCTGCCCATATCCTGAACTTGATAGTTCAAAGGGGCTTGAAGGTAATCGACTCATCTGTTGTTAAATTGCGTGAGATTGTTAAATTTATAGATTCTTCTGATTCTAGACTTTGTTCTTTTGATTCTGCTATTAATGACCGCGGTTCTGATTTTTCTGGTAAGTTGGTCTTGGATGTTCCTACTCGATGGAACTCTACTTACCTGATGCTTCGTAGGGCACTAGAAGCTAAACATGCTATTAACTTGTTTGTTAATAGGGAAAATGGTTTGGATGTAATCTCTGATGTTGAGTGGGAAACTGCTCAATTAATTTGTGATTTCCTTGAGCCCTTCTTTGAAATTTCAACTCTGTTCTCAGGATCCAAGTATCCTACTGCTAATTTGTACTTGGCTAATGTTGTTGCCATTGAGAAACTTTTATGTGATGCTCACAATGATCCATGTGAGGGCATCTCTGCAATGGCTGGTCCTATGCTTGATTTGTATGAGAAATACTGGTCTGATCATTCAACTATTCTGTCTTTTGCTGTTTTACTTGATCCTCGGTATAAGTTACAACTTCTGAAGGAGTTGTATGGTGTCCTCTATGTTGAGGATGAGGTTGAAAGGAGGGTAAGTGTTGTTTATAATGAGTTTGTGAGTATGTATATTTATTATTCAAGATCTGCACGTACTTCTTCTAATAATTCTTCTGTCCAAAGTAACTCTACTCATTCTTCAAGTCTGTCAAGTTCTGGTCGCCCTAGGACCTTCAAAAAATCTAATCTCTTTCAGGTCAGTTTATCTTTTAGCTTCTGTTTTTATAGTTAATTTTTTTCATTTACAGTTTACTAATTTTTTTTTATTTAATGCAGAACTTTGATGCCAATTTGGCAGCTTCTAGGAGTGGTAAGTCCGATGTTGACTCCTACATTTCTTTGCCCCTTCTCCCTCGCACATCAGATGCTGAGTTCGATATTTTAGAGTATTGGAAAACACAATCTGTGTCTTTTCCAGTACTTTCACTCATGGCTAGAGATGTGTTAGCCATTCCAATCACCTCTGTAGCTTCTGAATCCTCATTTAGTATGGGAGGTCGAATATTGAACAAGTTGAGGGCTAGGCTTTTGCCTAAAAATGTAGAAGTGTTTGTAACAACCAGAAATTGGTTGTATGGTTTTGAGCCTGAGGAAAGGGATGAAGAATTTCTTGCTGTTGGGAAGGATGCCTCAGTCTCTGATGTGTCTGTTGAAGATCCACTTCAAGGTTAAGGTATAATCCTTTTTCTGTTTTTTCAATTCTTGTTTTATTTTTATATTCAGTTACTGACTTTGTTTTGTTTTGCAGGAAGCACTTCAATGTAGAAGTATCTGATGTGTATGTTGCATCTGATGTTAAGTGAGGTATAATCCTTCTTGTTAAGTGAGGTATAATCCTTCTCGTTAAGTGAGGTATAATCCTTGTTTCTGTTTCTTTAATTTGACTTAGTGTTTCTTGTTAAGTGAGGTATAATCCTTGTTTCTGTTTCTTTAATTTGACTTAGTGTTTTGTTTTGCATCTGATGTTGCATCTGATTCTGTTTTTTTCTTGCTTCTTAGCTGAATGTTGCTGTTGTTTGTGAGTTGGTGATGCTGTTTGCTGCTGCTGTTAATGGCTTGGTGTTGCTGTTGGTTACTGGTAGCTTGCTGTTCCTCTCTTATCTTAGTGTTGCCCATAATTATGTTGGTTTCTTACCAGTTACCCATAATTAGCTGTTGGTAGCATTTAGATGAGATAGCCCGATGAAGAATTATCTGGTAGCAAAGTGCTTTTAGCTTTGCTATAAGATCTGAGGGCTAATTTTATTACAAACTTGTATTTTGTGACATTCGGTTTGTAAAATTATAAGTGTAAATTTTTATCTTGTACTTTTTTACATTCTGTAATGATATTTTTTTAAGTAATAAAGTATTGATAATCTGATATTCTAGTTATTTTTATTTTATATCTGTTAATTTATTTACTTAAGTGTATGAATTTTTTTTATATCTTAACTTAATTCTACATTTTGTAACTTAAGACAACAATTACTTAATTTGTTCTACTTATGTAAAATCATATACTTTATAATCTTATCCGTTTTGAACTGCAAAAGTTGTAGGATGACTTACAATTTTTATAACTTGAATCTGTTAAGTATAAAATATTACATATTAAAGTTGTAGACTTTCATTTTTTTATAATTTCTAAATTTACTTAGTCATTTTTCAATTATAAATGTTATACATAAGTGTTATAATTTCACTAAGTTTTACAATCTTAAAGAATCTGTTAACTAAGTATAAAAAAATAAAATTGTAGACTTCTAAAATTTTAGACTTGTAAATTTTTGAACTACATATATATGTTATAACTTTAGTAAATTTTATGAACTACAAATAAGTTTACAATTGTTATTTAATTTTTTATAATTTGTAAATTTACAATTTTATTCAAGTTAATGAATAAACTTTAAAATTAAAAACAACTCTTCATTTAATTTTTTATTTTCATAAATTATCAATTATTTATTCTTTTTTCAAACTTTAGTACTTAATATATATATATATATATATATATATATGTATGCGCGCATATACATCACCTATATCAATATATGTAAGTGTATATGTATATACATTATATATGTATATGATATATGAACTTCTATAAATTTTTTAATTCATCATGTCATAGGTTTCGGGTTAATTTCATCTCAGGTCAAGAACAGGTCGGGTCACTTAACAGGCCGGGTTCAAAAGCAGGTCGGGTCCATTTCAGTCGGGTCCATTTCAGGTCGGGTCCATTTCAGGTCGGGTCCATTTCAGGTCGGGTCCACTTTCAGGTCGGGTCCATTTCAGGTCGGGTAAAATCGGATATCAGGTCAATTCAGTCGGGTAATTTCGGTTATTTGCCAGGTCGGCTTCTTTTCAGTCGGACGCAGGTCGGGTTTCAGGTCCAAATTAACAGGTCCAATTCGGGTTCGGGTCGTTTTCAGTCGGACGCAGATCGGGTTCGGTTGCTACAGTAACGGGTCAAATTCGGGTTCGGATCAACAACAGTCGGTTGCAGATCGGGTTCGGGTAAAAAAAAATCGGGTCAAATCAAGTTCTGACTCGGGCAGGTTTCAGTCAGGTTACCAGGTTCTGACTTGTTTTTACATCCCTAGCATTTACTCATTCATATTATTAAACTTGTTTTTTTTTAATTATCTCACTTAAATTGTCTAGTTTAACAATTTCATTAACATATTTCACTTTCTACCTTTTTTTACTTTTTCAACAGAACAACATTTAATTGTTTAGAGATAAAATTTTCATTTTAACCATTTTACAGCACTTCTTTTATATAGACTCTACGTAAAAAATTAACAAACGACAACTTAAAGGAGGGACGGAAGGAGTATTATTTTGTCTTCACATCACAAAATTTAACTCTTTTGATTTATTAATCACGGTTTTAAATTTAAAGGGTACACACAATAAAATAAATAAATCTTAATTTCACAAAATAAAATATTGAAAGCATACATTTTTTAATCGCTTATAAATTTTGAAATTTATTGAGGTCGTCACAACAGTTTTGAATAATTCCTACTTAAGAGAAAGAAGGAGAAATTTGCTCTTAATGGGTCTAAAATTCACAATCTAAGGGGAATGGAAGATATCAACTGAGAGCTTTTAGGATGGAAATCGTCTGCCCTTTTATCATGCCCCCTTCTATGTTCCTACTTAAAAATAGTGGGTTTAAGGTTTAGAGTTTAGGGATTAATATTAGGGTTTGCGGTTAGGATTTAGGGAATTAAGGGTATGATGTATTTTTTAGGGTGTAAGGTTTAGGATGTAGAAATTAAGGTTAGGGTTTAGAATTTAATTTTTAAGTAATTTGTATTGTGGGGCATAGAAGAGGGCATGATTAGGGGACAGAGGATTTTTACTCGACCTTTTAACCACTTACTCTAGAGATTTTTGACATAAAAACAACAAGTTAATTCATTGTAGACAATTTAAATATAGGACATAAAATAGCATAAAATCCATTAAAAACAAAAATTATTTGTTCCTTTTTATGTTGCATTCTATGCTCTAACCCTAAAAAAATAAAACCTTAAACTCAAAATAAATAAGATTTAAATTAATATAGCGAGAGTAAGGGTCGATCCGCAGGGAATAGGAACTCTAACACCTTTCTTCTGATTTAGACCAATAAACTGTAGAAAATAAAGGGGGATTTTAGAATAGTGATTTGAATGAGAAAAATAGTAAAAACGTAAAAAAATAAATGTTGAGAATGAATTATGGATAGAAATAGCCTCAAGCCACACTTTGCCACGACATCTTCGATCACTGAAGTTGATTTTTCTTCGACTTTCCTGCAGGTTACAGTCTACAAGGCCCAACCCTTGTAACTTACTTCTCGTTGGTAGATTCGACTCCCAGGGCAATCCTTGAAGTCAAACTTTAGTGAATTAGCCACGGCAATCGATGCTAACTCAAATCTAAGTTAGTGCTGGAGAAGCCCGTGCTCGGATATTCGTCTCGATGAGAATTTTTTCCGATTTTGATTCCCCTTAGTGGACCGCCACTAAGTTTGTTCTTAGGGAGTTGAATTGGCTACAAGCTTTTCCTCGTCCCCAACGATGGATCTAAACCACTTCAAGCCGATGCGCTCTCTCGGAATGAAACAATTGCGATGCCTAAAGATTAGGCCGATTGCCTAATCAATTTTAGAGAGAATCTAAAAAGGAGTGTAACACTATGAAAAAAAAAAAAGAGAACAAGTGAGGCTGGTGGGATTTGAACCCACGACGTCACCCCGCCCTTGCCCCTTTTGCTTAAACCGTTGAGCCAATGGCTCTTTTGTGTTAAGGGTTACCTTGATTTTCTTTTAGCGTTAAGTGTAAAATAATAATAATAAAAAAATATACAAAATATCCTACCTAAACCATTTGACTCTATTTGTTTTCAGACCTATTTTCCCATGTGTTAAAAAAAAAACACACCTGCAAGGAATACCCCAAATTGAACCCTATCCCGCGACCCACCATCTTCCCCTTCGGCCTTGCGCCGATTTTCAGCCACCGCTCGTCGGTGGCATGCACCGCCTTCATCCCCGCGGCCGTCGTCGTACCCTGAGCTTAACCCCGACCACCACGCGCGTGATAGAGCCGCCTCTCGCCGGCAAATTCTGTTTGAAGCTTCGGAATAAGCCCCAAATCGTCGCCTCTGTTTTCGTCCGATTTCAATCGCCGTTTGTCTTCCGTCTACGACACAACCACCAGATCTGAGTTCCTCACGTCACGAGGGACAAAACCCAGTGAACCGATCGCCCATCCGAGTCCGTTAAGGCCTTCGTCGGAGCTTCGTCATTTTCAACGGAGTTTTGACGTTTTAGGTAGTTTTCGGTAAGTTTTCCGGTTTAAATAAGTTATATAACGTTTGGTTGAATTCTTGAGTTGACAAGCTTTCAAAATCCGGCAGAATCGAGCTTTTTGGGACATTCCGGCGAGATTTCGGCGAGTTTCCGGTGAGATCCCGGCGACATTCCGGCGACCTCTTTTGGGTGAGTAAACCGGGTCCAAACCGGTCTGAACCGGCTGGACTGGTTGAACCGGTCCGAATCGAACCGACCCGATCCGACCCGTCCGACCCGAACCGACCCGATCCGACCCGTCCGACCTTAACCGACCCGATCCGACCCGACCCGTTCGACCCGACCCGTCCGACCCGACCTGACCCGACCCGTCCCGACCCGACCTGACTCGACCCATCAACCCGAGTCAACTCGTTCGAGTCACCCGAGTCAACTCGCCCGAGTCAGTCCGAGTCAACTCAGTTGACCCTGTTGACTGCTGACGTCATGCTGACGTCAGCATTGACTTTGACCAGTTGACTCTGACCCGTTGACCGTTGACTTGCTGACGTCAGCGTTGACTTTGACTTTGACTTTGACCAAAAAGTCAAATTTTCCGAAAAGCCCTATTTTATGTTTTTCGACGTCCTGAGTCCGATTTTGAAGCCCGTTTTGCAAAATTCTGACCCGAAGGCCTCCGTACCTGACCTTGAACCCGAAAGTATTTAATTTTGTTAAGGGCTCTATGGATAAGAACTGAAATGTTAATTTGTGTAATTGAAGGTATGCAAGCATCTCGGTATTCGAAATGTCATGGGACATCCAGTCCGGATTCGAATGCGATCGAATGTAGTATCGGGAGTCAACCGGTATAACTCGGAATTAAGGTAATACACTACTACCTCTTGTATGCTTTATGAGCATGTTGGTATGTGTTAATGCATGCATAAAAATGATGATAAGTACTGTTAAATCTGCCCAAGTTAAATCGAATGTAGAAACGAGTATGATAAATTAAATAAGACCGAAATGCTCGAATGAGGCATCTAATCTCCAATTCTGAGTGATAGTATGAAATGTTTAAATGTGATAGATACCTGGACAGGAAATTTCGAATCACCCATAATTGTTAAAAGACCCAAAATGCCCTCGTTGACCAAAGTAATCAAAATAGCCCCGAATGTATCGGATATCGTGAAAAATTATAATGTAGAAATCTCTGAATGCCTGGTTGGATTAGACCTGGCAAACTTGACCCGAGAATCGAAACTCGAACTGAATTACCCGAACCTGGACCCGAACCGAAACCGAAAATCAACCCGAAATTGACTCGAAATCTGATACGAAATTTGATTCGAAACCCGAAATAAACCGAACCGAAACTGAACTGAATTTAGTTGAACCGAATAGACCCGAATCGAATAGACCTGAAATGACCCGAAACACAATAGACCCGAACTAAAACCGAACCGAAACCGAACTAAAACCGAAACCGAATCTGAACCGAAAATATCAGACCCGAAATAACCGAAACCGAAATGACCCGAACCGAACCCGAACCGATTGACCGCTTTCCACCTCTAGGTTGGATACCCGATGAGCAAATAGAATTTCTGAGCTACCGTTTGCGTCTTGTTGGTATACATTACCAAAATGCCCGTGTATGATAAAATGATCATAATGCCCCTGGTAGGCTTAAATGACTAAATCACATATGATATGCCTAAACTCTCAGCGATCTTGATGTATCATCTCCTGACTATCTGGTTTGAACCGTTAGTACAAACCCCTCTTTTAATAGGGGCCTTGTTCCAAAGATCCGTACAACTATCAAAAGATAATATGATATCTTCCGTAAATGTCAAGTATCTCCAAGGAAATAAACTATTCCACCTAGTGTGTTCCATGTGTCTACACAACTGTTTTTGCATGCGGAGTTACATGTTATAATACCGATTATGTGCACATGATAGAATACTTGTACTCACATGAACATGACATGTTTATAATTAAACATGATCGTACTATATTTCTGATATATGCATATGCACATGATATGACCAACATGCTATATGGATGATATATTACTAAAAATACAGCTATTGATTAACCAAACCGTTGCATTAATTGTTACTGGGGTACTTGGGATAGAATATGAAGTGACCGTAGGTTCAGCTCTGATCCAGCTGGTAATTCCTTTACCGTTACAGGTTCCTATGCTTCGGCCAGGGTAATTCCTCACCGTTACCGTTACAGGTTCCTATGCTTCGGCCAGGGTAATTCCTCACCGTTACCGTTACAGGTTCCTATGCTTCGGCCAGGGTAATTCCTCACCGTTACCGTTACAGGTTCCTATGCTTCGGCTAGGGTAATACCTACCATACCGTACCGTACCATTCCTAAGATGAGGGTTGATAAAAGATTAAACCGTACCGTATTATTACTTGAACTTTATGTTTTTGAACTGAAAATGTATATTATACTGTTGTTGTACATGTTTTACCTACACCGTTTGGAACACACTAGGAACCGAACTCTCTAATTCCACCTCTGTACATTAATAGCCTATAATTACCGTCTAATTCTCGATGATTGAATAGAGAATAAGTACCGTTATTCTCAGGTATAACGTTACCTGAAATATCGAAAAAGAAATGAAGACCGTTACTACGAAAAGCATCATGAAAATGTTATGCTTACCATATAGCTGCATGAGCTTATAGCATCTTTTGGTAGTTTTGTATTACTGAGCTTTTCCAAGCTCACGTTGTTTTTACCATCACAGGTTAAAGGTATAACGTTAACATCAGTGTTCGGAGTTCTCTCGGCGATGCTTTTGGAGTACGGTACCGACATAGTTAGTGGGCATGCATATCATCATTGTTTCATGATAGTGTCTGTAAAATGTTTTTCTGAAATCCTGTTATATGTTTAAATGTTTTCATGAAAGAGTATTTACAACTAAAGTTACAGTTATAATCTAATATGTATTTTTCAGAGAAAATGTTTTATGTGTATTTTTACCGTGGGTCGCTCCTGTGACCCTAATGTGGCTTCCTAGGATCCGTCGTAACGCATAGGCGGGTCTAGGGGGTTACATTTAGTGGTATCAGAGCTTAGAGTTGCGTCTTTCTGGGTATATCGGCCGATCGTCTGTCGTAGGGTGTCTGGTCTGTGCATGCCCCTAGATTCTGACCATACTCCACCAAGCCGAAACTCTGATGTCGAATCGTTTCTCCTGAAATAACCAAATCTGAGTATTCTGCCTTCCATAGCTCAACATCTGCTTACAGAAAATGTCTATAGCGTTCGTCTGTGTTTTTGATTAAATGGTTGAATTTGAATCTGGATAAGGAACTTGAGATGGTTTATACTTGTGAATCAGATTAAGAATAAATGTTTGATCATGCGGGTTAACCGGTGTATGATTTCATGAAAGGCTACTCGGTGATAACGATTGTATCTAAAAAATACCCTACCGGAATTGAAAAAAAAAAAAAAACCCTATGAACTTCAGAGAGAAGTGCTTGTCATTATGCCGAAAGTATATAATCTGTGGTACCTCTGTTAAACACGCAAGAAATAATTGTCTGAATATTATGTTGAAGGTAAGTGAAACCTTAGTTATGTTCGATCAGTATGAAGAAAGACATCTCCTCCATGGTGTGGCTTGGTATATTGTTAAATATCATCCATGACTGAAATTTGATGTTTACATCCTGATTCTGGAATCGTCGTTGGAGTCATAGAGTGCTTATCTGAACTGTAGTTGTAGTTTGCATCTGAAAATTTATGGTCAACCAAAAAAAAAGTAATTCGGACTCTGGAAAATATACCTTTAGGTGGTATGATTAACTTCTGTGGAAGATCGGAATGTCTCTTATCCCTGACTGAGACCGTTTAAAATAAAAGTTATGGGATAAACATTTGTTTTGCATTATATGAAATTTGGTATGGATTCAAATGTTGCATTCTGATTAATTGGTCCGAAATGTATGATGGGATGTTTATGGGTCAAATACCGATTGAGGTAACTGAAGGCTTTGCCAGATTGATCTGTGACTGTCGATAAGTCCCGAGTAACAATGAACGCGTTGATGGAAAAGTTTTAGTACAAAAATATATGAAAGAGCAATCTCTCTATTCCTCTGACTCTGGTAAATTTCGAGGACGAAATTTCTTTTAAGGGGGAGAGAATTGTAACACTATGAAAAAAAAAAAAAAGAGAACAAGTGAGGCTGGTGGGATTTGAACCCACGACGTCACCCCGCCCTTGCCCCTTTTGCTTAAACCGTTGAGCCAATGGCTCTTTTGTGTTAAGGGTTACCTTGATTTTCTTTTAGCGTTAAGTGTAAAATAATAATAATAAAAAAATATACAAAATATCCTACCTAAACCATTTGACTCTATTTGTTTTTAGACCTATTTTCCCATGTGTTAAAAAAAAAACACACCTGCAAGGAATACCCCAAATTGAACCCTATCCCGCGACCCACCATCTTCCCCTTCGGCCTTGCGCCGATTTTCAGCCACCGCTCGTCGGTGGCATGCACCGCCTTCATCCCCGCGGCCGTCGTCGTACCCTAAGCTTAACCCCGACCACCACGCGCGTGATAGAGCCGCCTCTCGCCGGCAAATTCTATTTGAAGCTTCGGAATAAGCCCCAAATCGTCGCCTCTGTTTTCGTCCGATTTCAATCGCCGTTTGTCTTCCGTCTACGACACAACCACCAGATCTGAGTTCCTCACGTCACGAGGGACAAAACCCAGTGAACCGATCGCCCATCCGAGTCCGTTAAGGCCTTCGTCGGAGCTTCGTCATTTTCAACGGAGTTTTGACGTTTTAGGTAGTTTTCGGTAAGTTTTCCGGTTTAAATAAGTTATATAACGTTTGGTTGAATTCTTGAGTTGACAAGCTTTCAAAATCCGGCAGAATCGAGCTTTTTGGGACATTCCGGCGAGATTTCGGCGAGTTTCCGGTGAGATCCCGGCGACATTCCGGCGACCTCTTTTGGGTGAGTAAACCGGGTCCAAACCGGTCTGAACCGGCTGGACTGGTTGAACCGTTCCGAATCGAACCGACCCGATCCGACCCGTCCGACCCGAACCGACCCGATCCGACCCGTCCGACCTTAACCGACCCGATCCGACCCGACCCGTTCGACCCGACCCGTCCGACCCGACCTGACCCGACCCGTCCCGACCCGACCTGACTCGACCCATCAACCCGAGTCAACTCGTTCGAGTCACCCGAGTCAACTCGCCCGAGTCAGTCCGAGTCAACTCAGTTGACCCTGTTGACTGCTGACGTCATGCTGACGTCAGCATTGACTTTGACCAGTTGACTCTGACCCGTTGACCGTTGACTTGCTGACGTCAGCGTTGACTTTGACTTTGACTTTGACCAAAAAGTCAAATTTTCCGAAAAGCCCTATTTTATGTTTTTCGACGTCCTGAGTCCGATTTTGAAGCCCGTTTTGCAAAATTCTGACCCGAAGGCCTCCGTACCTGACCTTGAACCCGAAAGTATTTAATTTTGTTAAGGGCTCTATGGATAAGAACTGAAATGTTAATTTGTGTAATTGAAGGTATGCAAGCATCTCGGTATTCGAAATGTCATGGGACATCCAGTCCGGATTCGAATGCGATCGAATGTAGTATCGGGAGTCAACCGGTATAACTCGGAATTAAGGTAATACACTACTACCTCTTGTATGCTTTATGAGCATGTTGGTATGTGTTAATGCATGCATAAAAATGATGATAAGTACTGTTAAATCTGCCCAAGTTAAATCGAATGTAGAAACGAGTATGATAAATTAAATAAGACCGAAATGCTCGAATGAGGCATCTAATCTCCAATTCTGAGTGATAGTGTGAAATGTTTAAATGTGATAGATACCTGGACAGGAAATTTCGAATCACCCATAATTGTTAAAAGACCCAAAATGCCCTCGTTGACCAAAGTAATCAAAATAGCCCCGAATGTATCGGATATCGTGAAAAATTATAATGTAGAAATCTCTGAATGCCTGGTTGGATTAGACCTGGCAAACTTGACCCGAGAATCGAAACTCGAACTGAATTACCCGAACCTGGACCCGAACCGAAACCGAAAATCAACCCGAAATTGACTCGAAATCTGATACGAAATTTGATTCGAAACCCGAAATAAACCGAACCGAAACTGAACTGAATTTAGTTGAACCGAATAGACCCGAATCGAATAGACCTGAAATGACCCGAAACACAATAGACCCGAACTAAAACCGAACCGAAACCGAACTAAAACCGAAACCGAATCTGAACCGAAAATATCAGACCCGAAATAACCGAAACCGAAATGACCCGAACCGAACCCGAACCGATTGACCGCTTTCCACCTCTAGGTTGGATACCCGATGAGCAAATAGAATTTCTGAGCTACCGTTTGCGTCTTGTTGGTATACATTACCAAAATGCCCGTGTATGATAAAATGATCATAATGCCCCTGGTAGGCTTAAATGACTAAATCACATATGATATGCCTAAACTCTCAGCGATCTTGATGTATCATCTCCTGACTATCTGGTTTGAACCGTTAGTACAAACCCCTCTTTTAATAGGGGCCTTGTTCCAAAGATCCGTACAACTATCAAAAGTTAATATGATATCTTCCGTAAATGTCAAGTATCTCCAAGGAAATAAACTATTCCACCTAGTGTGTTCCATGTGTCTACACAACTGTTTTTGCATGCGGAGTTACATGTTATAATACCGATTATGTGCACATGATAGAATACTTGTACTCACATGAACATGACATGTTTATAATTAAACATGATCGTACTATATTTCTGATATATGCATATGCACATGATATGACCAACATGCTATATGGATGATATATTACTAAAAATACAGCTATTGATTAACCAAACCGTTGCATTAATTGTTACTGGGGTACTTGGGATAGAATATGAAGTGACCGTAGGTTCAGCT
The DNA here is from genome assembly GCA_030270665.1 of Hibiscus trionum. Classification (NCBI taxonomy): domain Eukaryota; kingdom Viridiplantae; phylum Streptophyta; class Magnoliopsida; order Malvales; family Malvaceae; genus Hibiscus; species Hibiscus trionum. The sequence goes on from BSYR01000017.1 coordinate 62,530,491, forward strand.
CTGATCCAGCTGGTAATTCCTTTACCGTTACAGGTTCCTATGCTTCGGCCAGGGTAATTCCTCACCGTTACCGTTACAGGTTCCTATGCTTCGGCCAGGGTAATTCCTCACCGTTACCGTTACAGGTTCCTATGCTTCGGCCAGGGTAATTCCTCACCGTTACCGTTACAGGTTCCTATGCTTCGGCTAGGGTAATACCTACCATACCGTACCGTACCATTCCTAAGATGAGGGTTGATAAAAGATTAAACCGTACCGTATTATTACTTGAACTTTATGTTTTTGAACTGAAAATGTATATTATACTGTTGTTGTACATGTTTTACCTACACCGTTTGGAACACACTAGGAACCGAACTCTCTAATTCCACCTCTGTACATTAATAGCCTATAATTACCGTCTAATTCTCGATGATTGAATAGAGAATAAGTACCGTTATTCTCAGGTATAACGTTACCTGAAATATCGAAAAAGAAATGAAGACCGTTACTACGAAAAGCATCATGAAAATGTTATGCTTACCATATAGCTGCATGAGCTTATAGCATCTTTTGGTAGTTTTGTATTACTGAGCTTTTCCAAGCTCACGTTGTTTTTACCATCACAGGTTAAAGGTATAACGTTAACATCAGTGTTCGGAGTTCTCTCGGCGATGCTTTTGGAGTACGGTACCGACATAGTTAGTGGGCATGCATATCATCATTGTTTCATGATAGTGTCTGTAAAATGTTTTTCTGAAATCCTGTTATATGTTTAAATGTTTTCATGAAAGAGTATTTACAACTAAAGTTACAGTTATAATCTAATATGTATTTTTCAGAGAAAATGTTTTATGTGTATTTTTACCGTGGGTCGCTCCTGTGACCCTAATGTGGCTTCCTAGGATCCGTCGTAACGCATAGGCGGGTCTAGGGGGTTACAAGGAGTTGTTGAAGGATTGAAGTATTTTCCTAATCTCACGAGGTTTGTCGGGTTTGGCGTTGCTTTTGGCTAAAGGGAATTTAGTTAAGCATGGTTTGTGAAAAAACCATACTTAATAAAATAAATAAAAAAATGGAGAAAAGAAAATGGAGAAAAATAAAGAGCTTTATTAACTCAAGGAAGAAGAGAACAATGGAAAATGTTTGATGAATAATTCACCCCCAAAGTGGGGTATTTATAGTAGTTGAAAAACCCTAAAAACCTAAGATGATAAATCCTAAAAAATTTAAATAAAATTACATAAGATAAATATCCAAGTTTTGAATTTAAAGATAAAAATCGGATGATAAGCTATCTTGATAAGTGGACTGATAAGTTATCAGGCTTGCTGATGTCATCTTCTAGAAGGTGCTGACGTTGCGCCCAGTCAGCATTCATGCCCTGGTTCATGCCCATGAATCTGCCCACGACTTCAGTATTTTCTGCAGCACTTCAACTCATTTCCAGCATTACGTAACCTGCACGAGAACAACACAAAAACAACCCAATTAAGTCCTTCAAACAAATATATTCGATCAAAACAAGGACTAAAAACATAACCAAAATAAATACTTATCATAAACATTAAATTCTAAAAATATATCATACCTCTAATTTCCTAAACCATAATCTTAAACGTTAATTCTAAACCTGTTTTTTAGTGTGAGACTTAAATAACAGTGCAAAAGGGGCATATGATTTATATTCGTTAAGAAATGAACAAGTGAAAATAAAGACCAAATATTACTTGACTAAAAATCTCCTGCCACCTAACTATGCCACCTTAATTCAGAATTAATTAAAAATATTTTCTCAAACTCTCTAATTTCTTCTTCAAAGTATTTCAATTCCCTGTACGGATCATTAACTAAGTTAGGCTCGAATCTTTCTCCAACTGTAGGATCAATAATATCAATAAAATTAATTCTAGCGACATTATCAGGATATCGCATCGCTTTATAAACATTAAATTTAACGATTTCACAGTCAAATTCCATTGTAAGGATGTCGCTCCTTACGTCGATCTTTGAAATGGCAGTGCTAAAGAATGGGCGCCCAAGGAGAATTCCAGAAGTTGTATTTGTCTGGTCATTTTCCATGTCAAGGACATAGAAATCCGCCGGAAAGATGAGTTCATAAGACATTCTCCAAAAGTCCTTCGGGATAAATAACCGAGCAATCCGCCAACTGTATTGTAACTATGGTATCCTTCAAGGGCTCAGCAGAAATTAAATTATAGACGGATGAAGGCATTACATTAATAGAAGCACCCAGATCACACATTGCACGCTTAATTCCAACCTTATCGATTTTACAAGGAATGGCAAACATACCTTAGTCCTTTAATTTTGGTGGAAGTTTTCGTGTGAGTACAGCTAAAATGTGCTCTCCCAAATTAACTTTCTCGTTCCCGGTGAGCTTTCTTTTTGTTGTGAAAAGTTTCTTAAGGAATCGAGCATACCTTGGAACCTTCCGGATTACTTCAATGAGTGGTATATTAATCTCTACTTTCTGAAATACATCCAAGATTTCTTTCTGATAAGCTCTCAAATATGACACTTTTTAATTGCTATTTTTCTAGTTTTTAGGATTTCTTGCTACCTAATCCATTTCGTTTTGCTATATTTTGTGCAAGGAACCTAATTTTGGAAAACAGCAGCAAAAGAGAGCATTTCTACAGTCTTTTTGTTATTCTGGTCATGACTGGCATCGTGGGCACGACACTGGGCACGACGCGTCTGACGTGGCAGATGCGTGGCGACTTCTAGAAGATTCTGGAACGTTTTGAAAGACCTTATCAGCTTATCCGTTTAGATTTTTGTATTTAAATTTCAAAAAAAAACATTTGAATTGTTTATCTTTTCTTTATTTTGAATTTTCCTTATCATCTATCTTTGTAAATCCAAGCCTATAAATATCACTCCTTGGTAAAGGCTTAGGCATCAATCAATTAGTCTTCATCTTTTAGTTTGAAACACTTTTTTCTAGTCTTTAATCAAGTTCTCTTTTCTTCACTTTTGTTCTTTTACGTTCTTTAATTATTTTTGTGAAATAAAGTTAAGTATGATAACTAATATCATGCTTAGATAAATTTCTTGAGCCAAGAGTTAGCCAAATCAATTCTAATCGTGAGAATTGAGCATTGCCTAAATTCCTTCGGGAATACATTTTTATCTTTCTGTTTAGATAGTTTGGCAATCAGCCTTACTAAAGTTTTTAATCGTTTTTCAAATCAAAAAGAGCTCGTTAGTCTGGAATCGTTTAAAGACATAGTTGGGAGGAAGGATCAGCCTGTGGCAATTTCAACTTCCTGTGAACACTCTTAGCGGCGGTCCGCTAAGGAAAGATAAAATCAGAAGTGATTCTTTTTAAGACAATTTCTGAGTCGGACTTTTCCTGTTTTCAAAACTAAATATTTTGACGGCGATAGACGTTGTTAAATTGTTTAAGAACCAACCTTCGAAGATAGACTTGGGAGGATTGGTTACTCGAGAGAGAAGCAAGTTGCAACGGGTTGGGCCTTGCAGACTGTAACCGACATGATCCCCAGAGTAAAAATCTATTTCAATGATCGAAGGAATTGACAAGGCTAGCTCGAGGCTAATTTGCATACTTGGTTTTTCTTATTATTTTTAATTCATGCATTTTATTTTATTACTTCACTCAATATCAGATCACCCCCTTTTTATTTCCTTGTTTTTACAGATATTCCTGGGAATTCAAATCCGACAAAATTCAAGTCAAGAATTCCGACTAATCTCCTTGTGGATCGACCCTCTTTCCCTATAAGTATTTAATTTCTTAAATTAGTACGTACAAAATAAATAGAGCGAGTTAACTTCACGTTGATACTCTCCCGAAGAATGTCCTCAACGGTACTATGGAAACGCCTCGTAACGGAGCAAAAAGAGGATCATATTGCCGGCGAGCACCGTGAAACAAGTAAGGGAGGCCAATCGGTGACGAAAAATCAGGCCAGTCAACAAGTATGGAATCTATACATCGGAGGTCTCTCTCGAACAATACACTGGAAAGGACTATGGCAAGTATGCGATAGACATGGGGTCATCAAAGACGCGTTTATTCCGAACAAAGTGGCTAGAGATGGGCAGCGATTTGGATTTGTGCGGATGGCATCACAAGAAGACGCAAATAGGGTTATAGAGAGACTACATGGAAAATGGATATACGGTGCTCGGATGAGTGTAGCCATGGCGTGGAAGGGCAAATCGGTATGGTATAGGGAAAAAGGGGGAGAAAAAAGAAGCGGGGAACAACGTGGGACAATAGAGAATGGAGACTCAAAGGCATCATATACTTCGAATCCGATAGGGAGAGAAGAGGCGAGCGAAAATCGAAAGAAAATACCAGGAATAGTGGACGAAGACAAATGGGCAATTTTACAATGGTGCGCGGTGGGTTGGTGCTTGAATCCGTGTAGCATAAAATCATTGGCGGAACGCTTGGAGGTGAAAAAACATGACGGTTTCTCCATCATGCGATTGACCGGATCCATGGTATTGTTAATGTGCACATCGGCGAACGTTCGTGAAAAAATATTGAAGCTTGACCGAGTGAAAGAATGTTTTGCGAAGGTGGAGAAGTGGTCACCAACGATCAAAGTGGAATCACGCCGGGTATGGTTGTCAATTGTAGATCTTCCAATTCATTTATGGCACAAAAAGACATTTATGAATATTGCAAACATATGGGGTTCTTTTATTTGTATGGACGACGCAATAGAAACGCCGTCTTCTTTTGATAGCGGCAGAATCATGATAGAGACAGCCATTTTTAACCGAATTGAGGATCATATAGACGTGCAATTTGAGGGGGAATCATATCCGGTCCGTGTGCTGGAGATGGATGGCAAAACTCCGGTGGTCGAATGCGATTGTGGCGAAATAGAGTCGACCGAAGGAGAGGAGAGTTGTGATCATGATACATCAAACAACATTGCAAGGGTTGTAGAAAGCTTTGAGGACACAACAAATCAAAAGGAGATCATTGAACCGGTAATGTGGCTAGAAAATGATGTTTGGGAAGGACAACAAGAGGCCTCAAACGGTGCGACAAATCTAGAATAGAAAACAGTTTTAATTTCTAATGAGGAACGGGGGTCTTCGCAACAATTAGACCAGTCGCCGGACAGGCAAACGGAGGGGCTGCCGGAACGGAATGTGTTGAGGACGGGAGGTGGGCTGAGCGGTGAGAAGGATAGTAATGATAGAAGTCTTGGGGTGGTAGGGAATGTTCAAAAGTGCTAGAGTTTGGATATATCGGGGATTGTAAACTCCAAATCAAGTGATTCAGTGGGGCTGGAGACTCAAATACAAACAGGGGATAAGATAGAATTAAATTCATATCCACCTCTATATTCGACAGCTACACGCCCGGGTCTGGGTACTACCGACTTATTTCAAGTGGGTCGGGCTTTTTGCAAAATCAGACGGGTCCTAGGTGGCGAACAAAACATAGGAGGCTGTCGGGTTTATCGAAAAAAGAGGGGCAACCGATCGAGTGGATTTTGATAAGAAAATTTGAATGGGGAAAGGGAGGTAGCAGTCGATATGAATACAAACAAAAATATAGAAAGTGAGGCAATCGAAATAGAAAAATTAGGTTCATTGATTGGGGTAAATTCTAACGGACGTGAAGAGGAGATAATCCGAGACATATCAAGAGTAATCAACGGGGATTGTCGGGGCTTGTGACAAATGAAATTGCTATCTTGGAATGTTCGGGGCTTGGGAGGGAGTGCTAAGCGATGGTATGTACGTGAGGTATTACGGAAAAACAATATGGATATAGCGATGTTGCAAGAAACGAAGATGGAGGAGTGGCCGAAGTCATGGATAGCAAACTTATAGGGAACGAACAGCTTTGAATCAGTTTTCGCGCCTTCAATTGGTGCTTCAGGAGGTATATTAGTGGTGTGGGAAATAAGAAAATTTAATATAGAACAAGTCGAGGTGGAACGAAATTTTATTGTGTTGCGGAGCCAATGGTTACAAGACGATATGGCTTGCGGGATAGTAGTCGTATACGCCCCATCGGAGATTGAGGGACAGCAAGCAGTTTGGGCAGCGATATTGGATAAAATTAGAGATCGAGAGGGGCTGTGGTGTTGTAACACCCGGGTTTAGGGGTTAGGTGAAAATAATATTTTAATATTATTTGGGCTCAGGGTTTATAATTAAAATAATCCTTTACGTTTCGGGTTTCAAAAACAAACATTTGAAATGGGACCAACTTGATTAAATTGCAAATTGAAGAGCTTTTAAAGAATAAGGGAATAGCCATTCATTAATGGCATTTTGGTAATTTGCCAATTTTTCAATTTAAATCCCCCTTTTCACAAATAAACACTATTCACTCTCTTCCTCACCCATTTTCAACGTGAAAGAGCTCTCTCCCTACAAGTTACTATTCCATCCAAAAAGCTCCTCCATTTCAACTCCTTTTTGAAAGGTAACAACGTTTTTGACTTCTCCTCAACTCCCTCTCTTTAAAAGTACCATTTATTTTCATTTTCATTGAAGTTTTGAAAATGGGGTTTTCAAAAGATTTGATTAAAAATGGTGTCTTTGTGTAGGTAAACTTAATATTTTGATTTATTATGGTTAGTTATGGAATATAGGAGCCAAATGGTACAACATATGTGAATTTTGAATGATTTTGAGCAATTCCCGAAATTGGGTAAAAATGGGGTTTTTGGAGGGTTTTGGGTGAGTTTTGGGGTTGGTTTAGGTGGAATTTGATAGGCTTTTGATAGTACTATGGTTAGGGGTTGATTTGGGATCATTTGTGGGTGCAATGGATGTTGGAAACTGTAACCCCCTCATCCCGGTCCGGACGCTTGACCGGTCCGAGTGGGCCACACGGGGAAAACCGAAGCGAAACCCGTTAAGGTTCCTCCTCGGTTAACAACCCAGAAAAATTTCTTTTTAATTTACTCTTCTCTAAATGCACACTTAATTCATATGTGATCACAGCAACGGAAGACGAGCATTCGTAAAACAGTAACTCGAACAACCTAAGAAAAACAGCTCATTTTTATGTAATTTAACAGGCCGTTTCGAAACGCCCTCAAGGTGTATCGAAACACCTTGACCCGGTCAACCCAACAAAGCCTATACGAGGAAGCCGTTTCGGAACGGGGGTCAACCGTTCCGAAACACCCTCCCTGGTCAACATCTCCTGGTCAACGAGATTTGACCGTTTCAAAACATCAAAGGCCCGTTTCGGAACGCCTTTATCTCGCCAATTTCTCAAAATTCCAGTAGCAAAAATGTTCCGAAACGACCCCTATCCGTTTCGAAACGGTAGGCCAAATGCAAAGGCACCGTATCGAAACAGGGTGGCCCGTTTCGAAACGCCCCCTGTCTGCAGACTCGTTTTGGCTGTTTTAAGGCACAAGGGTGCCCCAAAACACCTCCACAACCTATAACAACACACTAGTAATGAAACTTAAGGCAACCCAACATACAAGCATGCTTTAACATCAACAAAACGAAACTAATCACCAAGGCATAACATCTCAAGCCACACATCCATACATGTCATTAAAGATCTTAAGCTTTAACATATCCAACACTTAGGCAATAATGAGCATACATAAAAACTCAAAAGGCCTTAAAAGGCACAAGGCAACATGAGAGGTTTGCATTTACCATCAAGGCAACCTAAACACCTAAAGCATGCCATCACACTCAAACATCCAACATAGTATCACATGCCTTACAATCCATAATCAAACTCAAAACATCCGCATTCAAATAAGTCATATAAAGCTCATACAAAAACCCTTGCCACATTGCTAACTACTACGAAATTGATAACCGTACTTGAGCCACAGACTTGGAAAGCCCTTCTTGCCTTCCCTCGAGCTAACACCACGCTAATGATCTGCATTGTTAAACATTGAGAGCGTAAGCTATAAGCTTAGTGAGGGTGCTCTAAAACGAAAAACATCAACAATGCAGGGTTCAAGCATGTAAATCATAATCTCACATACATCAAGCATAGGCATAAAATCAAGTAGACCTAGCTAGTCTTTCAAGTGGCATAATATGGTTTCTCAATCCTACCAAGCTCAATCATCAATATCATCATCATATAACAATACCATATACCACAATCATATATCAACCTCACACATCACAATGTATGAACAAGTTAATTGGCCACTATTAATTACTCCGATTGTGCGGATTTAAACCTCAACAACACTTTACCTCAGTGGGATTACACTCATCACCGGACCTTGCATGTGCGGGATTCCACTCATCGCCACATGCCCTACGGATGGGATTCCACTCATCATCCCGTAGAAATATATAAAAAGCTTCAGGTGGAATGTTACATCACCGTACTCCTCTTGATGACTTAACACCATCAAGACCACGTACGTTTTGACTCAATTTGTGTGCACACTATCCTAATGATCGATCATTTACAACCGGTAACTATTTTAGTGCCAATTATCATAACCACATTATATATATATCATCAACCACCATTCATGCTCAATCTCATAGACGCATATCAAGATAAACTTACACCAATCAACCACAATCATAATAGCATAGTTAAGCAAGCATAAATGCTTTCATGGATATCAATGGTTAAACCAACAACTTGAATTAACTATAAGTGGCCTACAAAGCACACTTCACACACACCCACTACACATACTCGAACCAAACTTAAAACAAGTTGAAACCACTCACCGCCCTTCCTTAGAAAATCGAAACAATCCTCCTACGAACCCGGATTCGGTCCCAAAGCCTCTTCAACGCTTCCTCTTGCTTCTAGCCAAACAAAACACACTTATTACACCACAATTCAATGCTAAACTCAACCATCAACTTACTTCACAAACACAAGCCAGATTCCACAAATTCCCAAGCCACATAATCTCCCAAAAACTCAATTTTCGTACTCCAACAACCCTTGGCTGAAACAACCATTTCCAAACACCCAAATGACCTCCAAAACATCCCAAATCACACTCCTAACATACCCTAACAATCAGCCCTTAGTTTTAAACCTAAAACCCACCAAAAACCCAAGTTTTAATACCTCAAAGTTTGCCCTAAGAACCTACTACGAATTTTCATCAAAACTCAACCAAATTGATATATAATGTGTATTTCATCATGATTAAACAAAACCCCAACACAATTTATTAAAACAAATCGAAAATCCCCCTTAAAAATCCAAACTTTGATATAAACCCTAATTTTCAAAACTCCATAACTTTGAAATCTAAGACTATAGATAGATAGAGGATAAAGAGGAGATTAAGAAAACATAATTACCTTTGAAAAACACCTTGGATTGAAGAAGAAAATGAATGGAATAGTAACTTGAATGAAAGAGAGAGTTTGGAGAGGGGGAAATGGTTTCCAACGTAAAAAGGGAGAGGGGAAAGAGAGAAGACAACTTTTTCTATAAAGTTGTCTTGCTTTTGAAAGTTTTTGGTCTAATTACAACTTAGGTCCTTCCCCTTTTTACAAAAGCTCAATTACACCACATTTTAGGTTGAATTGATTTAATTAAATTTTATTGACTCGAACTATAAACCCGGTTAACTCCTAGGCCCAAAACACGAGTGTTACAACTCTCTCCCACTTAAGGAATTTCGTCCCCGAAATTACCTGACTGAAAGAGATACGGAAACTGCTTTTCCATATCCTCCTTCCTCTCCCAAGTGGCCTCGTCCACACCTCTATGTTGCCACCGCACCTTCACCAACTCAATCGATCTACCCCTCAACACCTTACTGTCAGAAGCTAAGATCTCAACGGGCTCTTCTTCATAAGTCAAATCCGGATTCAACTCAATTTCTTCTATGGGCATAACATGTGATGGATCGGACCTATACTTGCGAAGCATCGAAACATGGAACACATCATGTATCTTCTCAAGCTCGGATGGCAAACGCAACTGATAAGCAACCGGACCAACCCTCTTCACAATCTCATACTGTCCTATGTACCTCGGACTCAACTTCCCTTTTCGGCCAAACCTCATCACCTTCTTCCACGGAGACGCCTTCAAGAATACCTTCTCACCCACTGAGAACTCAACTTCCTTCCTCTTAAAATCGGCATAGGACTTCTGCCTATCCGAAGCATCCTTCAACCGATCGCAAATCAATTTTACCTTGTCGGTTGTCCCCTTAAGCAATTCCAGCATAGGTAACAATTTCTGTCCTACCTCGGCCCAACACACTGGAGTTCTACACTTCCGGCCATACAAGACCTCATACGGAGCCATCTGAATGCTCGACTGAAAGTTGTTATTGTATGCAAACTCTACTAGAGGCAAATGCTTCTCCCAAGTACCCTGAAAGTCAATGATACAACAACGCAACATATCCTCTAAGATCTGAATAACCCTCTCTGACTGACCATCTAACTGAGGATGATAAGAAGTGCTGAAGTTCAAACGGGTACCCAAGGCTGTATGCAGACACTCCCAAAATCTAGAAGTAAACCACGGATCTCTATCTGACACAATGGAATTCGGCACACCATGTAGTCTCACAATCTCACCAATGTACAAGTTGGCCAATCTATCTAAGGTGTATGTAGTGTTGACTGCCAAGAAGTGAGCACACTTCGTAAAACGATCTACTATCACCCAAACTGAGTTCTTCTTCGTAGGAGTCAAAGGTAAACCCGAAACAAAATCCATAGTGATGTTCTACCACTTCCATTCCGGAATTCTCAACGGCTGTAACAAACCTGAGGGAACCTGATGTTCCACCTTCACTCTTTGACACACTAAGCACTTACTCACAAAGTCGGCTACATCTCTCTTCAAGCCAACCCAAAAGTACTCATTCTTCAAATCACGATACATCTTCGTACTTCCAAGATGCATAGCAAACGGACTACTGTGGGCTTCAGTCAAGATCGTACATCTCAAGTCACTGTCTTCTGGCACAACTATTCTATCCTTGAAACACAAAACCCCATCGGTGCTGAAACTGTAGTCTGAAGATCTACCCTCGGCTATATCTTGCACGTGAGGTGCCAAAGATCTATCTAAGAGCTGTTTCTCTCGAATCAACTGACCTAGAGTAGGTCGAACCTGAAGCTCGGCTATCAAGCCACCATCTCCGGAAAAACTCAATCTAGCAAACATAGCTCTCAAGTCCACGGCCATCTTCCTACTCAATGCATCAGCCACTACATTGGCCTTACTCGGATGGTACTCAATGGTAAGATCATAGTCTTTTAGCAGCTCTAACCACCTACGCTGTCTGAGATTCAAATCTTGCTGAGTCATAATGTATATCAAACTCTTGTGGTCAGTGTACACTATGCATCTCTCACCGTACAAATAGTGCCTCCAAATCTTCAGAGCAAACACAACTGCAGCTAACTCTATGTCATGGGTCGGATAGTTGCGCTCATGGGTCTTCAACTGTCTTGAGGCATAAGCCACTACTCTCCGGTCTTGCATTAGAACACATCCTAGCCCTACATAAGAAGCATCACTGTAGACTACATAGTCCTTCCCGGACTCGGGCTGAATCAAGATCGGTGCTTGGGTCAAAGCTTCTTTCAATTTCTCAAAGGCTCTCTGTCTTGCATCTGTCCACTCAAACTGAACACTCTTCTGAAGTAACTGTGTCAATGGAGCGGTTAACTTAGAGAAACCCTCTACAAACCTCCTATAGTATCCGGCTAAGCCTAGGAAGCTACGTACCTCTGTCACAGACTTTGGTTGCTTCCACTCAACAATGGCTTCAATCTTCTTCGAATCAACTCTAATCGTATCGGCCGACACTACATGTCCTAAGAAGACTACCTCTCGGATCCAGAATTCACACTTACTGAGCTTCGCATACAACTGATGATCTAGCAAAGTCTTCAAAACAAGTCTCAAGTGTCGGTCATGGTCTTCTTCAGTTCGCGAGTACACCAAGATGTCATCTATAAATACAACCACAAACTGATCTAGATACTGATGAAAGATCCTATTCATCATGTCCATGAAAGCAGCTGGTGCATTAGTCAACCCAAATGGCATGACTAAAAACTCATAATGATCGTACCTAGTCCTAAAGGCCGTCTTCGGTACATCCACCTCTCTTACTTTTAGCTGGTAATAACCCGATCTCAAATCAATCTTTGAAAAGACCGATGCTCCTCTCAACTGATCAAACAAGTCATCAATTCTAGGCAACGGATATTTATTCTTCACTGTCAACTGATTCAACTGTCTGTAATCTATACACATCCTCATGCTTCCATCTTTCTTCTTCACAAACAAAACCGGTGCACCCTAAGGTGAAGAACTAGGTCGAATAAAACCTCTCTCTGTCAATTCTTGCAACTGAGTCTTCAACTCTTTCAATTCTTTCGGTGCCATACGATACGGAGCAATCGAAACATGAGCTGAATCAGAATAAGTCTCAATGCTGAATTCTACCTCTCTGTCCGGTGGTAACCTTGGCAACTCTTCCGGAAACACACTAGGAAAGTCACATACTGTCCAGATGTCCTGAGGTCTAACCTCACTCATGTTAGGGTTCATCACATACGCTAGGTATGCTTCACACCCCAACTCAACTAATCTTTTAGCCTCTAACACTGAAACCACATTAGACAAGAACTTCACGTTCTCACCCACCACTACAATCTCATAGTCATCTGTGAACCTCAAAGAAATCCGTTTAGTTTCAAAATCTATCCTAGCTCTATGCTCCGTGAGCCAATCTATACCCAGAATCACATCAAAACCATAGAAAGGAAGTTCCATCATATCCACTGGAAACACGTGCCCCTGAACCATCAATGGACACCTTCGGTACATCTTCCTAACTACTATCGTGTCCCCAAAGGAACTAGTAACACTAACTCCTACCTCTAACATTTCACAAGGCAAGTTCAAAGATTGTGCATGCTCACTCAATATGTAGGAATGTGTAGAACCAGAGTCAATCAAAGAAAGCAAACCCAAGGACTATATCGAGAAGTTACCTGCGATCACATCGGTGTCATGCTGATCCCCCCGCTGAGCATAAACTCTAGCCTGACCTCCGCCCTATGGCTGAACTGCAACTACATGTGCTATGTTCCTCTGACCATCGTTCCTTGGCTGGAAGTTACCTCTACCGCGCCCGCGACCTCTCTGAAAGTCATTGGCTCTAGCAGGAGCCTGAGCTGGTGCCTGTCCCACCTGATGTGGACAGTCACGCCTAATGTGGTCTCTAGCCCCACAACTCCAACAAGAATGAAAATTTCCCCAACACTCACTGGAGTGGTTCCTTCCGCAAGTAGCACATGTGGGCAACTTCCCACCAGCTCTCTAACCATGATGGCCTCTACTGTGGTTACCACCACCACGCCTATGATCATAATGATGTATGTTGTCCCGATGCCTCTTGGCTTCACCTCTATCAAAGTTGCTAGACCTCTTACCTGAACTAGATCCACCTGACCGCCTGGTCAAACTCAAGCTGTGCTCTAAGTCCTTGGCCCTCGCGACCAAGACATCGAAATCAGTGTAATCTGAAGCTAGAGTGTACACCTTGATCTCTTCACTCAGCCCATAACGGAAGCGGTTACAACGCTCCACCTCAGTAGGTACAAGCTCAGGTGCATACTGACTGAATCTGACAAATCGGATCTCATAATCGGTCACGGACATACTCCCCTGAAGTAATGCCATAAACTCCCTCTTCCTCTCATCGAGGTATCGCAGACCCAAATACTTCTTCCGGAAAGCTGTCTCAAAGAACTCCCAAGTGATCTCGGCCTCATCCATACCCATAGTAATGGTGACCCACCAAGTGTAGGCATCACCCTGAAGCAAAGACTCAACATATCCAAACATCCGCTCACCAGTACATCCCATCTGAGCAAGAATACGGACAATCTTCTCAAACCATAGCTCTGATCGCTCTGGAGTAGCACCTCTGAACTCTTCGGCCCCAAGGCCTCAAAGTCTCTCTAAAGGTAATCCGGTGCCCTCACCCTGATGGTGTGCTGCCTGACCCCCAGCTACTGCAGCCTGAAATGCCCCGGCTATTGCCTGAACCAACGGAGCTAAATCAATTCTGGCCGGTCCTTGGCCACCTTGGCCTCCTTGTGGTCCCTCTCCTTCGACCCCGGCCTCACCTCCCGCTCTCGGTGGATGAGGTGGTGGTGGTGGAGGAGCTCCAACTCCAAGCACAGGCTCTCCCACTTGAGCCTCAACCCTCACTACTGGCTCAGCTCTCGGAGCCTCTGCCCGTGGTTCCGGTCGAACCATCCTAGGCCTCCCACGTGGTCTCATGGTACAGCTAGCGAGGAAATAACTACAACAACAAACAAATAGGGATTTCGTTAGTCAAAGCAAGGGTCCAATGGTTCTCAAGTACTTCTTTTATCAAAAATCTTTTTCAATTATGTAATAGTAGCAATGGGCACACACTCTACACCAGACAACAATTCATGCTTCAAACATCATGCGAACATTCAAATATCAAAAATTCATGGCAAGGCATGCATCGAACAACACAATCATTTAACACATTAAGCTTACCTCACTTACCTGCCCGAGGTCTCGGTAACCTCAGGCTCTGATACCAACAAATGTAACCCCCTCGTCCCGGTCTGGATGCTTGACCGGTCCGAGTGGGCCACACGGGGAAAACCGAAGCGAAACCCGTTAAGGTTCCTTCTCGGTTAACAACCTAGAAAAATTTCTTTTTAATTTACTCTTCTCTAAATGCACACTTAATTCCTATGTGATCACAACAACGGAAGACGAGCATTCGCAAAACAGTAACTCGAACAACCTAAGAAAAACAACTCATCTTTATGTAATTTAACAGGCCGTTTCGAAACACCCTCAAGGTGTATCGAAACGCCTTGACCTGGTCAACCCAACTAAGCCTACACGAGGAAGCCGTTTCGGAACGGGGGTCAACCGTTCCGAAACACCCTCCCTGGTCAACGAGATTTGACCGTTTCGAAACATCAAAGGCCCATTTTGGAATGCCTTTATCTCGCCAATTTCTCAAAATTCCAGTAGCAAAAATGTTCCGAAACGACCCCTATCCGTTTCGAAACGGCAGGCCAAATGCAAAGGGACCGTATCGAAACAGGGTGGATCGTTTCGAAACGCCCCCTGTCTGTAGACTCGTTTTGGTTGTTTTAAGGCACAAGGGTGCCCCAAAACACCTCCACAACCTATAACAACACACTAGTAATGAAACTTAAGGCAACCCAACATACAAGCATGCTTTCACATCAACAAAACGAAACTAATCACCAAGGCATAACATCTCAAGCCACACATCCATACATGTTATTAAAGATCTTAAGCTTTAACATATCCAACACTTAGGCAATAATGAGCATACATAAAAACTCAAAAGTCCTTAAAAGGCACAAGGCAACATGACAGGTTTGCATTTACCATCAAGGCAACCTAAACTCCTAAAGCATGCCATCACACTCAAACATCCAACATAGTATCACATGCCTTACAATCCATAATCAAACTCAAAACATCCACATTCAAATGAGTCATATAAAGCTC
Organism: Hibiscus trionum; assembly: GCA_030270665.1. Classification (NCBI taxonomy): domain Eukaryota; kingdom Viridiplantae; phylum Streptophyta; class Magnoliopsida; order Malvales; family Malvaceae; genus Hibiscus; species Hibiscus trionum. The sequence goes on from BSYR01000017.1 coordinate 62,546,002, forward strand.
ATACAAAAACCCTTGCCACATTGCTAACTACTAGGAAATTGATAACCGTACTTGAACCAAACACTTGGAAAGCCCTTCTTGCCTTACCTCGAGCTAACACCACGCTAATGATCTGCATTGTTGAACATTGAGAGCGTAGGCTATAAGCTTAGTGAGGGTGCTCTAAAACGAAAAACATCAACAATGCAGAGTTCAAGCATGTAAATCCTAATCTCACATACATCAAGCATATGCATAAAATCAAGTAGACCTAGCTAGTCTTTCAAGTGGCATAATATGGTTTCTCATTCCTACCAAGCTCAATCATCAATATCATCATCATATAACAATATCATATACCACAATCATATATCAACCTCACACATCACAATGTATGAACAAGTTAATTGGCCACTATTAATTACTCCGATTGTGCGGATTTAAACCTCAACAACACTTTACCTCGGTGGGATTACACTCATCATCGGACCTTGCATGTGCGGGATTCCACTCATCGCCACATGCCCTACGGATGGGATTCCACTCATCATCCCGTAGAAATATATAAAAAAGCTTTCGATGGAATGTTACATCACCGTACTCCTCCTTGATGACTTAACGCCATCAAGGCCACATACGTTTTGACTCAATTTGTGTGCACACTATCCTAATGATCGATTATTTACAACCGGTAATTATTTTAGTGCCAATTATCATAACCACATTATATATATATCATCAACCACCATTCATGCTCAATCTCATAGATGCATATCAAGATAAACTTACACCAATCAACCACAATCACAATAGCATAGTTAAGCAAGCATAAATGCATTCATGGATATCAATGGTTAAACCAACAACTTGAATTAACTATAAGTGGCCTACCAAGCACACTTCACACACACCCACTACACATACTCGAACCAAACTTAAAACAAGTTGAAACCACTCACCGCCCTTCCTTAGCAAATCGAAACAATCCTCCTACGAACCCGGATTCGGTCCCAAAGCCTCTTCAACGCTTCCTCTTGCTTCTAGCCAAACAAAACACACTTATTACACCAAAATTCAATGCTAAACTCAACCATCAACTTACTTCACAAACACAAGCCAGATTCCACAAATTCCTAAGCCACATAATCTCCCAAAAACTCAATTTTCGTACTCCAACAACCCTTGGCTGAAACACCCATTTCCAAACACCCGAATGACCTCCAAAACATCCCAAATCACAATCGTAACATACCCTAACCATCAGCCCTTAGTTTTCAACCTAAAACCCACCAAAAACCCAAGTTTTAATACCTCAAAGTTTGCCCTAAGAACCTACTACGAATTTTCATCAAAACTCAACCAAATTGATATATAATGTGTATTTCATCATGATTAAAAAAAACCACAACACAATTTATTAAAACAAATCGGAAAACCCCCTTAAAAATCCAAACTTTGATATAAACCCTAATTTTCAAAACCCCATAACTTTGAAATCTAAGACTATAGATAGATAGAGGATAAAGAGGAGATTAAGAAAACATAATTACCTTTGAAAAACACCTTGGATTGAAGAAGAAAATGAATGGAATAGTAACTTGAATGAAAGAGAGAGTTGGGAGAGGGGAAATGGTTTCCAACGTAAAAAGGGAGAGGGGAAAGAGAGAAGACAACTTTTTCTATAAAGTTGTCTTGCTTTTGAAAGTTTTTGGTCTAATTACAACTTAGGTCCTTCCCATTTTTACAAAAGCTCAATTACACCACATTTTAGGTTGAGTTTATTTAATTAAATTTTATTAACTCGAACTATAAACCCGGTTAACTCTTAGGCCCAAAACACGAGTGTTACAGAAACATGGATTTTGGACATGATTTTGGGGCTGTCCGAGATTGCAAATATTGGGATTTGTTCATAGCTTGCAACATTGTAAATTGTGGTTGAATTGTGTTCCGGGTTGGTCTTTTGATGTTGGGCTGATTTGGGATTGTTTGAATTGTGTTTGAGGTTGTTTAGAAGCGGGAATTTGTGTTGGAGAAGCTTCGGGAAGAAATCCGGGAATGTGAGAGTGGTTGCTTGCTTGGCTTGGAGCTTGGAAGCTTAGGTGAGTGGTTAAACATTTTACGTAGTTTTTAAATGGTTGGTTCGAGTATGTGGACTAGGTTGGGCTTGGTAGACCCACCAAGAGTTAGGATTAGGGTGGTAGCCTAATCCTAAACTTGATCTAGAGCCTTTGGATGTACTTATATATATGGAAGTTTATGTCTCGTATGACTTGTGATATGATTGCCATTGTATATTGTGTTATACATGTGAGATGAGGCATGATTTGTGATGCTTATGGCATGCATGGTAATGGTTCATGATTGTGATCTTGGTGAGTACGTGCTAAGCACGAAATTGATTGAAATGAGTAATGTGGAATGAGTTAAATGTTGGCACTAGTATGCTTGAGTACAAATGATCGATAATTAGGATGTTAGTGTGTACACATGAGTCAAAAGTCGCGCGTGGCCTTGGTGGCGTTGAGTCACCAAGGAGGAGTACGGGTTCACCCGGAAATTGTATTTATATATAGTCGATGATGAGTGGAATCCCATCGACGGGGCGTGAGGATGAGTGGAATCCCCTCCGCGAGACCTGTGATGAGTGTAATCCCACCGTGAGGTAAAGTGGTTGTTGGATGTGAGTTCCAACGTGTTTATCCGCGTATTCGGGTCATAGCTAGGTGCCAATATTGATTGATATGTGTATCAATGTGTTGTGAATTATGATCCTTATTTGGATGTTTATATGTGACTACTTGTGTTGTGGAATAGAGCTTATGAGCATGAAATTTATTTGGATATTGTTCATGCATCTTAACTCGTGCTCTTGAGGATTCTTGATAATTATGTATTTTGCTTGGCTAAGATCTTGCTCGAACCCTGCATTTTCGAGGTTTGTTTTTAAAGAGCTTACCCTTACTAAGCTTTATTGCTTACGCTCTCTCTTTGTTCGACAATGCAGATCCTTAGTTCGTGGGTTGCTAGGAGCAAGAAGGGGGCCTCCATGTGTGCTTATGGTGCTTGTTTAGCTACCAAGTATGAACTTTTAAATTAAGATGTAATGGTCAAGCAATAGGACATGTAATCGTATTTTGATGTTTTAGATTATGTTGTGGTTGATGTTGCTTAGGAGCATGTTAGACTTCTCGTATGTGTTTGCTATTTTGGCTTGGGATGTATGCCTTGCTTGATACCTTGTTAATATGTTGCTATCTTGAATTTGTCTAAGTGTTGGCCTTGTGAATGCCTAACTCCTTAAATGAATTGTATGAATGCATGACTTGAGATGTTATGCCTTGGTGTTTAGTTTCGTTTTGTTGATGTTAAAGCATGCTTGTAAGTTGGTTTGCCTTAGGATTAATTGCTAGTGTGTTGTTGGAGGTAGTGGAGGTGTTTTGGGGCACCCTTGTGCCTTAAAATAGCCAAAACGAGTCTGCTGACATGGGGCGTTTCGAAACGGGCCACCCTGTTTTGATACGATCCCTTTGCGTTTGGCCAGCCGTTTCGAAATGGATAGGGGCTGTTTCGGTACGTTTTTGCTATTGGAATTTTAAGAAATTGACGAGATTTAGGCGTACCGAAACGGGTCCTTGATGTTTCAAAACGGTCAAATCTCGTTGACCACGAGAAGTTTACCGTTGGGGTCGTTTCGATACGGGTCACCCCTGTTTCGAAACGGTCTACTCATGGTTGACCCTGACCTGTTGACTAAGTCAAGGCGTATCGAAACACCCTAAGGGCGTTTCGATACGGCCTGCTGTAAAGGGTTAAAATGAGCTGTTTAATGTATCGTCTTGGGTGATCGATGTTGAATTGTTGCTTTCCGCTGTTATGCTTCACATAGGATTAAATCTTGCCTATAGACAAGATAAAGTTAAAAGAAATTTTCTGGGTCGTTAACCGAGGAGGAACCTTAACGGGTTTCGCTTTGGTTTTCCCGTGTGGCCCACTCGGACCGGTCATCCGACCAGACCGGGACGAGGGGGTTACACTTGTTGGTATTAGAGCCTAAGGTTACCGAGACCTTGGGCAGGTAAGTGAGGTAAGTTTAAGTTTTGAATTGATATGCACGGTGTTTGCTTGCTTTGTAAGTATGGTTGCTTGTGTGACAAGTATGTTGATTGTTTTATTTCAAAGCATATTGTTTGAGAGTCTCATTGCTACTATTACATCGGAAAAGAATTTTAAGTGAGGGAAACGTACTTGAGCACTTGGAAGCCTTGCCTTGCTAACCCGATCTTGTATATTTTGTTTGTTGTGGTTGTAGTTATCGTTTGAGAGTGATGTCTAGGCTGAGGGGTAGGCCGAGAGTGGTTCGTTAGGAACCACGTGTTGCGGCTCCTGTTAAGCCGGTGATTGGTGTGGAGGCTCACATAGAAGGGCCGGTGGCCGCGGGAGTTGGCACTCCTCTACCACCTCCACCGCCACCACCTCCTCTTCCTGGGGCTGGGGGCGAGGATGAAGTCGGAGGAGAGGGACCTCAAGGTGTCCCAGGTGGCCATGGTCCAGCTGGAATTGATATGACTCCGCTAGTGCAAGCTATAGCAGGAGCATTTCAGGCCGCAGTTGCGGGAGCTCAGGCTGCAGCTCAGCCTAGGTGTGACGATGCTAGTCTACCTTTGGAGAGGCTCCGTAGCTTAGGGGCCGAAGAGTTCAGGGGATCTACTCTAGAGAGATCAGAGTTGTGGTTGGAGAAGACAGTTCGTATCTTGGCTCAGATGGGTTGTGCGGGCGTACGTAGATTGGGTTGTGTGATATCTTTGCTTCAGGGTGATGCCTACACCTGGTGGGTCACCATTACTATTAGGATTTCAGAGGCAGAGATTGATTGGGATTTCTTTGAGTCCGCTTTCAGGAAGAGGTACTTAGGACCGAGGTACTTAGATGAGAAGAAGCAAGAGTTTGTGTCTCTTACTCAGGGAGAGGCTTCTGTGACTGACTATGAGATCCGTTTTGTTCGCTTGAGTCAGTATGCACCAGAGTTGGTTCCTACAGAGGTGGAACGCTGTAACCGTTTTCGCTATGGGTTGAATGAAGAGGTCAAGAGATACACGTTAGCTTCTGACTACTCAGACTTTGATGTATTGGTCGCGAGGGCCAAGGACTTAGAGCACAGTTTGGGTTCGGCCAAACGATCTGGTGGTTCTAGTTCTGGTAAGAGGCATAACCACTTTGATGGTAGAGATGCCAAGAGGCATAGAGGTGGCGGACATCAGTTCGACCATAGACGTGGCAGTGGCCATCATGGTAGGGGCCATCAGGGCCATAGAGGAGGAGGGCGTTTGCCCGAGTTCACCCATTGTGGAGACAGCACACTGGTAAGTGTTGGGGTAACTTTCATGCTTGTTGGAACTGTGGTTCGAGGGACCACTTTAGGAGGGATTGTCCGCATCAGGCGGCACATGCGCCGAACATTGCTCAGGCTTTGCGAGAGCGAATGATTTTCAGAGAGGCCGTGGGCGCGGTCGTGGCTACTTCCAGCCTAGGGCTGATGCACCTAGGGTAGATGCTCAGAGAAACCTTGCTCATGTTGTGGCAGTGCAGCCAGAGGCGGGAGGACCAGCGAGAGTTTATGCTCAGAGAGAGGTCGGGAACGACACTAATGTGATAGCAGATAATTTTGAGTTACAGTCTATGTCTTTGCTTTCTTTGGTTGATTCGGGTTCTACACATTCCTACATTTTGAGTAAGCATGCACGGAAATTAGATATCCCTGTTGAGATCCTAGATGTAGGTATACATGTGACCAGTTCTTTTGGTGAGACAGTTGTGGTTAGACGTATGTATAGGAGATGTCCACTGAAGATTCAGGGTCATGTGTTTTCTGTTGATATGATGGAACTTCCTTTCTATGGCTTTGATATTATTCTGGGTATGGACTGGTTAGTTGAGCACCGAGCTAGTGTGGATTTTGAGACGAAGAGGATTTCTTTGAAGCTTTCTGATGACTACGAGGTAGTAGTGGTAGGCGAGAACATTAAGTTCTTGTCTAATGTGGTGTCAACTTTAGAGGCTTATAGGTTGATGGACTCCTGATATAGGGCTTACTTAGCTTATGTGATGAATCCGAATATGACTGAAGCTAGACCGAAAGATATCAGAATAGTGTCTGACTTTCCGGATGTGTTTCCTGAAGAATTGCCGGATTTGCCTCCTGACAGAGATGTTGAGTTTGTGATTGAGATTGTCTCAGGGTCTAATCCAGTTTCGATAGCTCTGTACCGTATGGCTCCGAAAGAGTTGAAAGAATTGAAGAGTCAGTTGCAAGAATTATTAGACCTTAGTTTCATTAGGCCTAGTAGTTCTCCATGGGGTGCTCCCATGTTGTTTGTGAAAAAGAAAGATGGTAGTATGCGCATGTGTATTGACTATAGACAGTTGAATCAGTTGACTGTGAAGAACAAGTATCCGTTGCCTCGTATAGATAATTTGTTTGATCAGTTGAGAGGTGCTTCAGTGTTCTCGAAGATAGATTTGAGATCCGGGTACTACCAGTTGAAGGTGAAATAGTGTGATGTTCCGAAGACAGCTTTTAGGACTAGATATGGTCACTATGAGTTTCTTGTGATGCCGTTTGGGCTCACGAATGCACCTGCAGCATTCATGGATATGATGAACAGAATTTTTAGAGACTATCTAGACCATTTTGTAGTTGTTTTCATTGATGACATACTTGTGTACTCGAAGACAGAAGAAGAGCATGATGAGCACTTGAGATTTGTTTTACATAGATTGTTGAGCAATCAGTTATATACGAAGCTTAGTAAATGTGAGTTCTGGATTCGAGAGGTGGTATTTCTTGGCCATGTTGTTTCGGCCGAAGGTATCCGTGTTGATCCATCGAAGATTGAGGCTATTGTTGAGTGGAAACAACCTAAGTCCGTGACCGAGATTAGGAGTTTCCTAGGATTAGCCGGTTACTATAGGAGATTTGTTGATGGTTTCTCTAGAGTAACTGCTCCTTTGACTAAATTGTTGCAAAAAGAAGTTAAATTCGAATGGTCAGATGCAAGACAGAAGGCCTTTGGGAAATTGAAAGAAGCTTTGACAAATGCTCCAGTGTTAGTGCAACATGTTTCAGGTAAAGAGTTTGTGATTTATAGTGATGCGTCCTACATAGGCTTAGGATGTGTTTTGATGCAAGATAAGAGAGTTGTTGCTTATGCTTCTAGATAGTTGAAGATTCATGAGAAGAACTATCCCACTCATGATATAGAGCTAGCCGCGGTTATGTTTGCATTGAAGATTTGGCGACATTATTTGTATAGTGAGAAGTGTATAGTTTACACCGATCACAAGAGCTTAAAGTACTTGATGACACAGAAGGAGTTGAACTTGAGACAAAGAAGATGACTTGAGTTGTTAAAAGATTATGATTTGACCATTGAGTACCATCCGGGTAAAGCGAATGTAGTAGCCGATGCTTTGAGTAGAAAAGTGGCCGTTGAGTTAAGAGCTATGTTTGCTAGATTGAGTGTGTCCAAGGATGGTGGATTGATCACCGAGTTGCAAGTAAAACCTTCTTTGATTCAGTTGATTAGAGAGAAGCAGTTGCAAGATGTGACTTTAGTTCCTCATGTTCAGGACATAGCCAAAGGAAGGTCGATCGAGTATAGTTTCAGTGGTGAGAGCTTGTTGTACTTTAGAGATAGAATTGTTGTGCCAGAAGATGTTGAGTTGAGACGTCAGATTCTGAGTGAAGCACATTTGAGTCCCTTTTCTATGCATCCGGGTAGTACCAAGATGTACCGTGACTTGAAGAATGTTTACTTCTGGGTTGGTTTGAAGAAATATGTAGCCGAGTATGTGAGCCGTTGTATGGTTTGTCAGAGGGTGAAGGCAGAACATCAGGTTCCTTCAGGTTTGTTACAGCCTTTGAAGATTCCGGAATGGAAATGGGAGAGAATCACCATGGATTTTGTATCGGGGTTGCCTTTGTCTCCTTCGAAGAAAAAAATCAGTGTGGGTGATTGTTGATAGGTTCACTAAGTGTGCTCACTTCTTAGAAGTGAACACTACGGATTCCTTAGACAAGTTGGCAAACTTGTACATTTGTGAGATTGTGAGACTTCATGGAGTTCCAAAGTCTATTGTGTCAGATAGGGATCCTAGATTTACTTCGAGATTCTGGGGTTGCTTGCATAGTGCTCTAGGTAGCCGTTTGCATTTCAGCACGTCTTATCATCCGCAGTCTGATGGGCAGTCAGAGCGGGTGATACAGATTCTAGAGGATATGATTCGTTGTTGTGTGATTGACTTCCAGGGTTCTTGGGAGAAGCACTTACCGTTAGTTGAGTTTGCTTACAACAACAATTATCAGTCTAGTATTCAGATGGCACCTTATGAGGCTTTGTATGGTAGACGATGTAGGACTCCAATTTGTTGGGCTGAAACAGGTCAGAGATTGTTACCTATGCCGGATTTGCTTAAGGGGACTACCGACAAGGTGAAGTTGATTTGTGACCGTTTGAAAGCTGCTTCCGATCGTTAGAAGTCTTATGCGGATTTGAAGAGGAAAGAGATTGAGTACTCAGTGGGTGAGAAAGTGTTTCTGAAAGTATCTCCGTGGAAGAAGGTAATGAGATTTGGCCGGAAGGGCAAGTTGAGTCCGAGGTTTATTGGTCCGTATGAGATAGTTGAGCGGATTGGGCCTGTAGCTTACCGTTTGAGGTTACCTTTTGAGTTAGAGAAGATCCATGATGTCTTTCATGTGTCGATGCTTAGGAGATATAGATCGAATCCTTCTCATGTTATGCCCGTTGAGGAGATAGAGCTAAATCCAGATTTGTCGTATAATGAAGAGCCTATTGAGATACTTGCTTCTGATATCAAGGTGTTGCGTGGTAAGACCATAGAGTTGGTCAAGGTGTTGTGGAGACATAGAGGTGTGGAAGAGGCCACGTGGGAGAGGAAAGCGGATATGGTTGAGCAGTTTCCGTATTTGTTTCCATCAGGTAATTTCGGGGACGAAATTCCTTAAGTGGGGGAGAGTTGTAACACCCGGGTTTAGGGGTTAGGTGAAAATAACATTTTAATATTATTTGGACTCGGGTCTATAATTAAAATAATCCTTTACGTTTCGGGTTTCAAAAACAAACATTTGAAATGGGACCAACTTGATTAAATTGCAAATTGAAGAGCTTTTAAAGAATAAGGGAATAGCCATTCATTAATGGCCTTTTGGTAATTTGCCCAATTTTCAATTTAAATCCCCCTTTTCACAAATAAACACTATTCACTCTCTTCCTCACCCATTTTCAACGTGAAAGAGCTCTCTCCCTACAAGTTACTATTCCATCCAAAAAGCTCCTCCATTTCATCTCCTTTTTGAAAGGTAACAACGTTTTTGACTTCTCCTCAACTCCCTCTCTTTAAAAGTACCATTCATTTTCATTTTCATTGAAGTTTTAAAAATGTGGTTTTCAAAGGATTTGATTAAAAATGGTGTCTTTGTGTAGCTACACTTAATATTTTTATTTATTATGGTTAGTTATGGAATATAGAAGCCAAATGGTACAACATATGTGAATTTTGAATGATTTTGAGCAATTCCCGAAATTGGGTAAAAATGGGGTTTTTGGAGGGTTTTGGGGGTTGGTTTAGGTGGAATTTGATAGGCTTTTGATAGTACTATGGTTAGGGGTTGATTTGGGATCATTTGTGGGTGCAATGGATGTTGGAAACATGGATTTTGGACATGATTTTGGGGCTGTCCAAGATTGCAAATATTGTGATCTGTTCGTAGCTTGCAACATTGTAAATTGTAGTTGAATTGTGTTCCGGGTTGGTCTCTTGATGTTGGGCTGATTTGGGATTGTTTGAATTGTGTTTCAGGTTGTTTAGAAGCGGGAATTTGTGTTGGAGAAGCTTCAGGAAGAAATCCGGGATTGTGAGAGTGGTTGCTTGCTTGGCTTGGAGCTTGGAAGCTTAGGTGAGTGGTTAAACGTTTTACGTGGTTTTTAAATGGTTGGTTCGAGTACGTGGATTAGGTTGGGCTTGGTAGACCCACCTAGAGTTATGATTAGGGTGGTAGCCTAATCCTAAACTTGATCTAGAGCCTTTGGATGAACTTATATATATATGGATGTTTATGCCGCGTATGACTTGTGATATGATTGCCATTGTATATTGTGTTATACATGTGAGATAAGGCATGATTTGTGATGCTTATGGCATGCATGGTAATGGTTCATGGTTGTGATCATGGTGAGTACGTGCTAAGCACGGAATTGATTGAAATGAGTAATGTGGAATGAGTTAAATGTTGGCACTAATATGCTTGAGTACAAATGATCGATCATTAGGATGTTAGTGTGTACACATGAGTCAAAAGTCGTGCGTGACCTTGGTGGCATTGAGTCACCAAGGAGGAGTATGTGTTCGCCCGGAAATTGTATTTATATATAGTCGATGATGAGTAGAATCCTATCGACGGGGCGTGAAGATGAGTGGAATCCCCTCCGTGAGACCGGTGATGAGTGTAATCCCACCGTGAGGTAAAGTGGTTGTTGGAAGTGAGTTCCAACATGTTTATCCGCGTATTCGGGTCATAGCTAGGTGCCAATATTGATTGATATGTGTATCAATGTGTTGTGAATTATGATACTTATTTGGATGTTTATATGTGACTACTTGTGTTGTGGAATAGAGCTTATGAGCATGACATTTATTTGGATATTGTTCATGCATCTTAACTCGTGCTCTTGAGGATTCTTGATAATTATGTATTTTGCCTTGGCTAAGATCGTACTCGGACCCTGCATTGTCGAAGTTTGTTTTTAAAGAGCTTACCCTCACTAAGCTTTATTGCTTACGCTCTCTCTTTGTTCGACAATGCAGATCCTTAGTTCGTGGGTTGCTAGGAGTAAGAAGGGGGCCTCCAAGTGTGTTTGTGGTGCTTGTTTAGCTACCAAGTATGAACTTTTAAACTAAGATGTAATGGTTAAGCAATGGGACATGTAATCGTATTTTGATGTTTTGGATTATGTTGTGGTTGATGTTGCTTAGGAGCATGTTAGACTCCTCGTATGTGTTTTCTATTTTGGCTTGGGATGTATGCCTTGCTTGATACCTTGTTAGTATGTTGCTATCTTGAATTTGTCTAAGTGTTGGCCTTGTGAATGCCTAACTCCTTAAATGAATTGTATGAATGCATGACTTGAGATGTTATGCCTTGGTGTTTAGTTTCGTTTTGTTGATGTTAAAGCATGCTTGTAAGTTGGTTTGCCTTAGGATTAATTGCTAGTGTGTTGTTGGAGGTAGTGGAGGTGTTTTGGGGTACCCTTGAGCCTTAAAACAACCAAAACGAGTCTGCAGACAGGGGGCGTTTCGAAACGGGCCACCCTGTTTTGATACGGTCCCTTTGCATTTGGCCAGCCGTTTCGAAACGGATAGGGGCTGTTTCGGTACGTTTTTGCTACTGGAATTTTGAGAAATTGATGAGATATAGGCGTACCGAAACGGGTCCTTGATGTTTCGAAACGGTCAAATCTCGTTGACCACGAGAAGTTGACCGTTGGGGTCATTTCGATACGGGTCACCCCTGTTTCGAAACGGTCTCCTCATGGTTGACCCTGACCTGTTGACTAAGTCAAGGCGTATCGAAACACCCTAAGGGCGTTTCGATACGACCTGCTGTAAAGGTTTAAAATGAGCTGTTTAATGTATCGTCTTGGTTGATCGATGTTGAATTGTTGCTTTTCTGCTGTTGTACTTCACATAGGATTAAATCATGCCTATAGACAAGATAAAGTTAAAAGAAATTTTCTGGGTCGTTAACCGAGGAGGAACCTTAACGGGTTTCGCTTCGGTTTTCCCCGTGTGGCCCACTTGGACCGGTCATCCGACCAGACCGGGACGAGGGGGGTTACAGGTGTATTGCGGGGGATTTCAACGCAATCTTACATGAGTCTGATAGAATTGGGGTGTCGGACAGGGATGTGGAAATGGAAATATTCGGTGAATTTGTACTCCACGCGGGTTTAATGGATTTGCCGCTATTAGGAAAATGCTACACATGGTTTGGTCCAAAAAAATAGATGCAGCAGAATAGATCGCTTCTTGATATCGACGGGTTGGATGGATGCTTTCAGCTCAATTCAACAAGAGGCTTTAGCGCGGGGTATATCGGATCACACGCCCTTGTTGTTGAGATGTGATGAGAACGATTGGGGACCTCGGCCTTTTAGGTTCTTCAATTGTTGGATGGAGGGTCGATATCATGCTTGCCAAATTGTTGAAGAATGGGTCCGATTGACAGTTTTGGGCATTGGCAACGTGAATATTATGGTAAAACTACGACATCTGAAATCATTCTTGAAACAGTGGAGCCGTGACAGTTTTGGGGATGTGAACGCGACTATTTCTGAGATGCAAGGCAAGATTGATCAGGCGGATGAAGCGGTAAATACAAATAGTGTTGATGAGGGAATTGAGGTAGAGCGACGTCAATGGCTGCAGGCGTTATGGAGAGCTATGCGACATAAGGAAGCGATGTGGAGACAAAAATCGCGCGATACATGGCTTCGATTGGGTGATCGAAATACGGCATTTTTTCACTGATCCGCTAAACTGCGTGCAGCAAAGAATTTTATTCCTGGTTTTTTATTAATGACAAGTGGATCACTGCACCAAATCAAATGCCCCGACATGTGGTGCAAGCGTTCACTAGACATTTTTCTAGTGATACGCGGGAGTGTGTATGGCATTTTGATGGGGAGTTCCGAAAATTATCCTCGATTGCTAAGGAAAGGTTGGTTGCGGTATTCTCCTTGGAGGAAATTCACGGTGTGGTGAGGGAATGTGATGGTTCGAAAGCGCCGGGTCCATACGGTTTTACTTTGGATTTTTATAAGAAAAGGTGGGAGGTGGTTAGCGGTGACGTTTTCCGATTTTTCGAAAGTTTCCATGCTAGTGGTCGGTTACCAAGGGATGCAAATTGCACGTTCGTTGTCTTGTTGGCTAAGGTATCATCTCCTAAGACTTTTGGTGAATATAGGCCTATATGTTTGGTGAATTTAGTGTATAAAATATTGGCGAAATGTCTAGCAAATCGATTGCAGTTAGTTTTGGGTGATTTAATAAGCGACACGCAGTCAGCCTTTATAAAGGGACGTCAATTAGTGGATGGGGTACTTCTAGCTATTGAGGTTGTGCACTCCCTGCGTCAGAGGGGAGCTAGTGGTTTTTTATTGAAACTCGATTTCGCAAAGGCATACGACTGTGTTAGTTGGTGTTTTTGGATGAGGTACTAGCTAAAATGGGTTTCTGCGACATATGGCGAAATTGGATTAATGAATGTATCAGCTCTGCCAGGCTATCGGTGCTACTCAACGGTAATACAACAAAGGAATTCAGAATGGGTAGAGGTTTGCGCCAAGGCTGTCCGCTATCGCCATTACTATTTGTGGTTGTCGCGGAAGCGATGCACTTGATGTTACAAAAGGCCGAATTGGAAGGATTAATCTGTGGGGTTGAGGTGGCGTCAAGAATATTTTTGACACATCTACAGTTTGCTGACGACACATTGTTATTTTTTGAAGGATCATTAGCGAGTGCGCAAAGTTTAAAACGGATCCTACATTGTTTTCAAGTCTGTTATGGTTTGACAATAAACTTTGGTAAGAGTTCATTATACTCGATTGGTATAGGCGATGAATTGAGTGCTAGTGTGGCCGGGGTGATGGGGTGTAGAAGAACAGATTTTCCGTTTGTATATTTGGGCTTTCCGATAGGAGCGAATCCGAGAATGGTTGCTACTTGGGAACCGATAATTGCTAGTTTTAGGCGCAAGCTAGTAGGATGGAAACGATCATCTATGTCCTTTGCTGCTCGTGTTGTTTTGGTGAACTCGGTACTTTCCTCTCTACCTATATTTTATATAGGGTTATTTGTTGCTCCAAAGGGGGTGATTGACAGGTTAGATAGGATCCGAAGGGCATTCCTATGGGGAGGTGTTGGACTAGAATGACGTATGAGTAGAGTAGGGTGGGAGGTGGTATGTCGGCCAAAACAGTTTGGGGGTTTTGGAGTTGCGGATTTAAGGGTAAAGAACATGGCTTTGCAATCTAAATGGGTTTGGAGATACGCTCGTGATAAAGACTCTCTATGGCGAAGTTTGATAGTAGCTAAGTATGGTGAACATATGCAGTGGTGGCGTTTTAATACAGAGAAGCTGTCGTCGATGTCGATAGTATGAAGACAAATTGTTGCAAATTCATGCGCAGCACAAGTGGAAAAACACATGGGCATGACCGGTTTTTTGTGGAAACTTGGTAATGGGAGATCAATCCTTTTTTGGTTCGATCCGTGGGTTGAACAGTTTGCCTTAAAAGATGTTTTCCCGCGTCTATTCTCGTTGGCGATTGACAAATTAGCGCGGGTGTGTGATTACGCGATGGACGAAAGATTCTCTCACCAGCATTGGGACGATTTCTTTAGGAGGCAATTAAGGGTTTTCGAGCACGGGCAGTTGCGGGAGTTGCATAATTTGGTGTCCAATTTTCGGGTATGGGAAGGTAGGATGGACACTTTGATTTGGAGGCCGGATGCTCATGGAAATTTTTTGGTTCAGACCTTGTCGAAGCTGATTATGTTTGATAAGGTTGGGGGTATGGGTTTAGGTGAATGTTTTGCTTGGAAAGTGCTGGTACATCCTAAGGTTCAGGCCTTCTTGTGGTTCATATGGCTACGGTAGTTACCCACGGCTGACTTCTTGCGTGCTCGTGGGATTCCATTGCCATATGATCAAGGACATTGTCCTTGGTGTACGACGGAGGAGGAGAGCATCGCTCACATTTTGTACGAATGTTCCTTTGCGCGATCAGCTTGGGTATGGATGAGACAATAGTGGGGAATCGACACAACTTTCCCGGTCAGTTTTGATGCATTTTTTGTGATTGATTTCTATAATGTTTTTACTGGTTGCATGAAAATATGGTGGGTAGCGAGCGTTAGTGCATTATTGTGGTCGCTATGGTTAGCGAGAAATGAGTATATCTTCCGTGGGAAACGTTTGAATTTATCTGAAGTATGCTTCTTGGTGAAATTGCGATCATACTACTGGATAAAAGTTGATAGGCGAGGCGAAGTGTTTCCGGAATCCATATGGTGGACATGTCCTGCTCAGTTTGAGGTTAGTGCGCAACCGAAAAAAGTGAGGGTGGGATGGTGCTGGCAGCCTCCTTTAAAGGGCGTGTTAAAGTTTAACACGGATGGATCGGCGCGTGGTAAGTCAGACTCTCAAGTGGCGTTGAGCTGGGTTACACAATCCGCAAAACGTCCTTGGCGGTTGTGGGAGGTTTTCTTAGCGATAGATCAGGCTTGTCAAGTCGCGTATGACATTCAATTCTGTTATGTGCCGAGGGAGGCGAATGGCTTCACGAATGTCTTAGCGAAAAAGGGTGTGGACAGATGTTCGATTTTTATGGCATGTATATGAGTTGGTGTTTTGTTCTTTTTGTTATTTCGACGGATCTCATCGTACCCTTTTCCTCCATTAGGCTTATGGAGGTTTTTAACGAGGCGTGTGATCCGTCAAGCTGTATGTTTTTTTATTTTTATAATAAAATCATACAGTTGCCGATAAAAAAAAACTACTTAATTTCTTTATTTTATTATTTGTTGAAAGAGGTTAATTTATTTATTTTGACGGGTAAAATGACGCTTGTCAAAATTGGCGTCGTTGTCGGGGAGGTTTACTTTCAGAACTTTTGACTGATTTTGTTTTTTTATAACCAGGAAAAAACCGGGTTCTTTAGCTCCATTAAACCGGGAAATCGAAGCAAGCGCTCGTAAGAACCACGTGGAAACACTCCGACGTAAGAAACTACAACAACAAAGAGAGCAACAATCCCATTCGAGATCCACTACTGAACCAGCAACATCCGACCAAGCCGAAGAAAGGACGATACTTGTCCAGATACCTGAACCAATAGCGGACCAAACCATTAGGCATCTCAATGCCACTCCTGTTGCATAGCAACCGCTGTGCATTGCTTTCCCTCACGGCGAAACTCCCTTCTAGCTCAAAACAGGATTAATCCACCTACTCCCTACTTTTAATGACCTCTCTACTGAAAGCCCACACAAGCACCTTGTCGAGTTCCATATGGTGTGCAGCAGCATAAAACCGCAAGGGGTCTCGGAATATCAAATAAAACTAAGGGGTTTTCCTTTTTCCTTAGCCGAAATGGCTAAGGAGTGGTTATTCTATTTACCTCCAAATTCAATTAATATGTGGTCTGATCTCTCTCGTGTTTTTCTTGACAGATATTTCCCTGCGGCGAAAGCAACAGAACTTAGGCGAAACATTATGGGAAATCCAACAAATGCACGATGAGTCCCTATACGAATATTGGGAGAGATTCAAAAAGCTGTGTGCAAGTTGTCCGCAACATGGCTTATCCGAGCAAACACTCCTTCAATACTTATACGAAGGAATGTTGCCAATGGACAAAAAGATGGTAGACGCAGCAAGTGGTGGCGCGCTCATTAATCCGACCCTTGAAAATGCTCGAACCTTGATATCTACGATGGCGGCTAATTCACAGCAATTTGGTTCTGCGAGTGAACCCAGCCGACGGGTTCACACAGTAAGAACAATTTCATTAGAGAATGAAATAGAAAACTTAACTAATAGCATTAATTCTCTTATTACAGGAAAATTAGGAGCTGCTAAGGTATGTGGAGTATGCACTATGCTAGATCACGCAACCGACTTATGTCCATTGCTGCAAGACGCATCAGGTGCCCAAGTTAACGTCGTACACAACTTTCCCGGACCTCCCCAAAGACCCTATAACCTACAGAGCAATACGTTCAATCTCGGTTGGAGAGATCACCCAAACTTGAGCTACGATAATCAAAACACGAATTACCAACCTAGGCAACAACCTCCCTACCAAAACCAAGCACCCCAAAAATCCTTGCTTGAGTCTATTGTTGAGAGATTGGCAGTTTCGCAGAAAAAATTCCAAATCCAAACACAATCCCATCTCCAGCAAATCGACAAACAAATAAGCCAACTAGCTCAAGCCGTTAGCCGTCTAGAATCCCAGGGAAAGTTACCATCCCAAACTGAAACCAACCCAAGGGAAAACGTTAGTGCGATAACTCTGCATAGTGGAACAGTGATAATGCCTAAACCGCCCAAGCAAGATGAGAGAAAATCCGACGAACCGAGAAACTCTTCGGAAGACCAGAACGACAAGTCTCCTCCCACCGCAGGTAATGCCAAATCTAAAATTTCTGTTTCTACTTACGAACATGTTCCTCCTTTTCCAGGTAGATTGGCGAAACGAGATAAAAAAGAGGAAGAGAAGGAAATTTTTGATATATTCAAGAAGGTGGAAATTAATATTCCACTTCTTGATGTTATTCAGAAAGTGCCCAAATACGCAAGGTTTCTGAAGGACTTATGCACAAACCGAAGGCGACTACTATCCGAAAATGAAAAAGTTAACCTTGGTGAAAATATTTCGGCCATCTTTCAAAAGTCGTTGTCGCCAAAGTATAAGGACCAAGGTATGTTTTCGATTCCCTGTAAAATTGGGAATGTTGGGATAAAAAGAGCGATGTGCAAATTAGGTGCATCTATCAACGTCATGCCGTTAAGCGTTTACAACAAAATTTCGACTGAACCATTGAAAGAAAGGCGAGTGACAGTTCAATTAGCCGATCGATCAGTCATCTACCCCGAAGGAGTACTAGAAAACGTGTTGGTACAGGTAAAAGATCTTATTTTCCCTCCTGATTTTTATATTATTGACACGGAAAATGATCGCAGCAACAACAGATCCAAAATCTTGCTTGGCCGACCTTTCCTATCAACCGCGCATACAAAGATTGATGTCCGTGACGGCATCTTAACTATGGAATTTGATGGGGAAGTAGTTAAATTTGATATGTATAAAGCTATGAAGTATCCTGATTCAGTCGCAAGTTTAAATTTCGTTGATATTATAGACCCGTTACCTGATGATTTGATCGAAACTGATTTGTGTTATGACTTTTGTAGGGAATTCGCGGATCTCGACGATGAAAATATAGGCGAAATCATTTCAACTCTTTCTTCCCTTTCTTATTTTCGATTAATTTCGACTCGATCTAAACATTTTCCCTCAATTTTGCAGGAACCAAAGCCAAAGTTAGAGCAATTTAATTATGTATTTTTAGGTGACAACCAAACTTTGCCAATCATCATTTCGAGTAAGTTGTCGCATCGGGAAGGAGGTAGAAGCTTAGTTGTTGTTTTGCGCACAAATAAAAAGATAAAGGGAGGCGTTAAAACGACAAGGGATGGACATCACCGTTTATTTGAAGAACTTTCTTTTGAAGTACCAAAAATTTAGCAAAGGTCGTCGAGCTAAACGACGTTAAACAAAGCGCTAAATGGGAGGCAACCCATTCTTTTCATTTTCGTTAATTTTAATTTTCCTTTTTTTTTATTTTCAGCTTTTATTTTTATTCTTTTTTTTTGCTTTCTTCCAGACTTCTAATAGAAATCAATCGGTGGCAGGAAAAATTTGAAAGTTTGGGTTAAGGAGCAAAGTGCACCGTTTTATTAAACGGTGCACGTTAGAAATACCCATATCATGCGGTGCAGTCGATCCCCACCACCACCAATGGTCTGCATATAATGCCAAGACCGGGTCGAGCCTCTACCCACACACTGTTCTCGGTGGATGATGATGATTCGTTGCGTCGGCGGCCTTCGTGGAGGTTCCCAGTGATTCCGACCAATCCCCATTCCTCCTCCCTACCGTGGTGGCCCACGACCAGCAACCATTTGACGGGTGCCCAACGAAAATGTTGAATCGCCCTTCGCTGCACCTTCTCCAGCACCGTTCGTCAACCGCCGTTCAAGGCTTTCCACCACCGCTGGCCCATGCAACTCCCACCGTGCTCCTCCTCCTCGTTTACCGTATCCCTCATTCCACTCAATGCCAACGGTGGACTCAATTTCATCACTCACGGGGAGTATCTTTTACCCTTATTTGTTCCTCATTTTCTTTATTTTTATTTTGAATTGGGACAATTCATTTAAGTGAGGGGGAGGGTAGCAAAACCACTTGTCTTGCTTGTTTGCTATATGTTTGACTTTGAGATGACATTTTTCTTGCCATTACTTGATGTCCAGCATGTTATAATTGTTATAGTGTGTAGGAATATTTGAATGTTGACATTTTTTATAATCAAATGGCTTGAGTAAAATGATAGTTTGACATCTCTTTTCAATTTGCCTTGATTGTGATAATTGGATTTCTCGCATAGCTTAATCAACTTAGCCTAATTTTGTGAGAATTTGAGCCTTGAGCATTCATCTTATTCTTTATGCTCGTTTTTCCTTGCTTGAGAGTGTCATCTTGAATTTAGGAATCTAGAACTTGTGGCTTGTATGCGATTTGAGACTACAGTAGAATGAGGTGCTTTAAGATGATTTAGGCATTAGGATTTAGCCATTTTCTCTCTTTCATAAAAAAACTTACCTTTTTCTCATCGCTTAGTGAACCCTTTTGAAGCCTTATATCCCATTTTTCTTGGCTTAACCCTCAAACCTTGTTCTTCCTTAACCAAACTTTTTGATTGATCAAATGTTAGAAACTATATTACTAGACAAATAAGGGGCTGCAATTCGAATAAGGGCAGAATTTTTCCAAAAAAAAATGAAAAAAGGAAAAATAGAATAAAAGGAAGCAATTGCTTCAAAAAGAAGAAAAAAAGAGAGAGAGAAAAAAAAACAGTTTCGAAAAAAAGAAAAAAAAAGGAAGAAAAATATGTGTTTGCTTGCCCATTTTTAGCTCCTCTTTTGTCTTCACTGCTTATTGTTTGAAACTTCTTGCATTGATCATCTTCTTTTGCTTTTTCTTTCCATCTTTCTACCCTTTTTCTAAACTCACATTACACCTTGAACAAAAGACCTAATGATTTTTGCACCTCGATTCTAATAAAGTAATGGAGAATTGAACTTGTTACAAGCCTATGGAAACCTTTGTTCATGTATGACTTAGAGTGTTTTTGCTTCACTTCTACCTATAAACACTTTGAGTGCTCTTGAGTGTATCTTGGTGAGGATTAAGACTAGGTTAGAATTTGATTAATACTTGATAGGAAATTGAAAGAATGAAGGGCTATTCTTTGCTTATATCCACTTGGTTTGATTTGTGTTTCTTTCATGATACTCCTTTTGCACTAGAACTCTTATAATTATGTTTGATGCTTGTGATGGCTTGAGAAATGCATTCTTAGGTTAATATCTTTTTCAGACATACTTGAGGACAAGTATGAGACAAGTGAGGGGAAATTTGATAAGCTCTCAAATATGACACTTTTTAATTGTTATTTTTCTAGTTTTTAGGATTTCTTGCTACCTAATCCATTTCATTTTGCTATATTTTGTGCAAGGAACCTAATTCTAGAAAACATCAGCAAAAGAGGGCATTTCTGCAGTCTTTTTGTTATTCTGGTCATGACTCGCATCGTGGGCACGACGCGTCTGAGGTGGCAGATGCGTGGCGACTTCTAGAAGATTCTAGAACGTTTTGAAAGACCTTATCAACTTATCCGTTTAGATTTTCTGTATTTAAATTTCAAAAAAAAACATTTGAATTGTTTATCTTTTCTTTATTTTGAATTTTCCTTATCATCTATCTTTGTAAATCCAAGCCTATAAATACCACTCCTTGGTAAAGGCTTAGGCATCAATTAATTAGTCTTCATCTTTTAGTTTGAAACACTTTTTTCTAGTCTTTAATCAAGTTCTCTTTTCTTCACTTTTGTTCTTTTATGTTCTTTAATTATTTTTGTGAAATCAAGTTAAGTATGATAACTAATATCATGCTTAGCTAAATTTCTTGAGCCAAGAGTTAGCCAAATCAATTCTAATCGTGAGAATTAAACATTGCCTAAATTCCTTCGGGAATACATTTTTATCTTTCTGTTTAGATAGTTTGGCAATCGGCCTTACTAAAGTTTTTAATCATTTTTCGAATCAAAAAGAGCTCGTTGGTCTGGAATCGTTTAAAGACATAGTTGGGAGGAAGGATCGGCCTGTGGCAATTTCGACTTCCTGTGAACACTCTTAGCGGCGGTCCACTAAGGAAAGATAAAATCAGAAGCGATTCTTTTTAAGACAATTTCTGAGTCGGCCTTTTCCTATTTTCAAAACTAAATATTTTGACGGCGATAGACGTGGTTAAATTGTTTAAGAACCAACCTTCGAAGATAGACTTGGGAGGATTGGTTACTCGAGAGAGAAGCAAATTGCGACGGGTTGGGCCTCGTAGACTGTAACCGACATGATCCCCGGAGTAAAAATCTATTTCAAAGATTGAAGGAATTGACAAGGATAGCTCGAGGCTAATTTGCATACTTGGTTTTTCTTATTATTTTTAATTCTTGCATTTTATTTTATTACTTCACTCAATATCAGATCACCCCTTTTTTATTTCCTTGTTTTTATAGATATTCTTGGGAATTCAAATCCGACAAAATTCAAGTCAAGTATTCCGACTAATCTCCCTGTGGATCGACCCTCTTTCCCTATAACTACTTAATTTCTTTATTTTATTATTTGTTGAAAGTGGTTAATTTATTTATTTTGACGGGTAAAACGACGCTTGTCACTTTCCCCTCAGCTTGTTTGTCGCGCTTTACCAACCTCGAAGGAAAGGGAGGTGGAGTAGCGTAGGGAGATGGCGCATGAGGAGTTTGTGAATCAACTTTCTTCTTCTTCTGGGTTTCCGCGTCAACATCCTCTTTCCCCTTTTGGGATTCTGATTCATCTTTCTCCCGGGGTTCTGCGTCAATATATTTAGGGACTGGCGGCGTGACAACAGTGCTACTTCGAAGGGTTATTGCGCTAACATTTTCTCGTGGGTTCACCTCGGTTTGCGATGGCAACTTCCCTCTAGATTCTAAATGACTCACCGCTAATGTCAATTGACTCATCTATTTGTCAATTACCGATGGCATTTGCTTGTGCAACATTTTCTTCTTGTATCATCGGACAACAATCTGTCGTATGTTCTGGACTAGTGCATATCCCACAAAGCCTAGCTACTTTTCTCTTGTCTGCAACAAAGGATTGAACTATTTCAGCTAGTTTGTCAATCTTATTTTTTAGGGAAACGGTACATACCTCGTGAACCCGTCGAGAAGGTTCACTTGTCGAATGAAATTGTTGTGAGTTTGCTGCCATAGTTGATATTAAGGTTCTAGTCGCGGCAAGAGTCATGTTAACAGGTGCTCCTCCACTTGATGCGTCAATTACCATCATGTACATGGGCGTCAGTTCTTCATAAAAATATTGAATAAGTGTTTGTTTAGATGGCCTGGGTTGAGGACAATTTGCACACAAATTTTTGAAACGCTCCTAGTATTAACATAAGGTTTCAGTAACCATTTGAAATGCTAGAAAAATTCCGAATGCATTCGGGAAATACCCCTCCAAAATTATTCGTTCCTATATTTAGAATTTCAAGTTTGGTATTGTTGACTAAAGTACAGAAAAAGTTCAAGTCACCTTCCCTCCCATGTCCCAAATAGTTTCTGCCTAATAGAAGTCTAAACAATTTATCTAGCTTTTCTAACGAAGGAATGTTTCCACTGAGTTTGTTATCATCTAGCTGAAGTATATTCAGATTTGAGGCATTGGATATCGAAACCGGGATTTGTCCGAAGATTTCGTTTAAGGATACGGAAAAGAACTCAACATATGGCATATTGATTGCTAAGTCAGAATGAAGAGTACCTTGAATGTTGTTTTCTACAATATCAAAGCCTCTAATTTTGGAGAGATTGAACATTGCAATATCAAAGATCCCAAGAGTTTGAGGGATTACAGTTCCAACTTGGTGACTCTCCGATGCTTTCGACCGCATGTAACACCGTGCCACTGACAGAAGTGAATGGAACTATTCCAGGACTCCATAATTCTGAGCCGATCACCAGTTATCTTGGCTTTGAACTGGAGTAAAGCTTGTTGATCAGTCTCATTTCCTCTAATCACAGAGCTTGCTGTTGCTAAACCAGGCAAGTTGAAGCATGACAGAAGAAGTACAAATTCAATGTAAACAAGGAGAAACGAGTTGGACGCTTCCATATGGTTTCTTAACTGATGAGAATGATTTGTAGATCAACAAGAACCCGACTGCAAAATAAGTAAACTTTGCTACTGCTATGTGTGCAGAAAATTTTGATTTAGTGGAGCCCACCATTTTCTTTTCTAGTTTATATAAACAAGCCTTGCATTATTAAACCATTGTTGATGTTTCTCTGTTAACTTTACCATTGTCCCCAATCATTCTTATAATAAGACCAAGAACAATGTTTTTGATTTACTTTTATTAATCATTCGTATAATCATGTCATTCGAGAGGGACTAAAATAGGAACAACTTAAAAGTTGGTTACAGGGACGAAGTTAGAATTAAACATTGGGAGGGGCAAAGGTCTATTATGTCTTTAAATTTAAAACTTGGAAGAGCTAAATATTTTATTTTACTATTATTTAAACTAAAAGGACCTCAAATGAAATTATACCAAAATATTGGGAGGGGCTCCCATGCTAAACATGGCTCCATCCCTGTTGAGTTATTAGATTGAAATTTTTTTAACTCTAGTGACCAAAATAGCAATGCGCAGAAAGTCGAGTGATAAATAGTGTAGTTATCCATTATTTTATTCAAAAAAATAAAAACTAGCGTGCCATGTCAGCAACTTCGAATGGAAGGTAACAGGATGGATCATACTCAAAGCGAACTAAAATTTCGACGGCTATAACACAAGTTTTAAAAGTTTAGTGACCAAAATGAAAGCATCCTACAAATTTGATGATCATTTATGTATTTTACCCATTACTTTAATAAGAAAAATAAAAACTAACAGTCACGTCAGCATTTTCAAATAGAAGATAATGGGAGGGGACAAAATAAAAGGGAATTAAAAGTTTGGTGATCCCAACGAAATTTTTAAAAGTTCGATGATCAAAATAAGAGCACCTAAAAATTTGGTGACCATTCAAGTAGTTCACCCTTTTTAACAATACTTACTAAGGTGAAGAAAGGGGCTGCTCTTACTGGGTATTAAATTCAAAACCTAAAAAAAAAAGATGTCAACCGAAAGGCTTAACCATCTGTTCCGATATTAGTTTACCGCAATAAGTAAACTTTGAATTTTATTAAGCAATAATTGTTACACTTTGCTACTACTGTGTATTTAGAAAACATTGATTTAGACCAAGAGCAATGCTCTTGCTTTGCTTTTATTAATCAATGATACATTTATGTTCATAATCACTTTTACAAGACTAATATTGAGAAATGATTTCGTGGTTTCCTACTAGCTAGCTTTGATTAAAGCAACTTTAACCACACTGGTTTTTCTTTCATTTATTTATTTATTGACAGCTTTTTCTTTTATGACATAAATATAATATAAATTAAGACTGCATGAACCCGATACCAAATCAACCTCCATCTTTGCTTTACTTTTTGATACCCAATCCATCTTGTTTTCACTTGCAGAAAAGGAAAATTTTGAATCGGAACAAATCACGTCTCAACTTCGGGTGAGTCTCTTGTGCGACATCTAAAATACGGTTAAAAAACGGTGTGACGGCTCTTTTCCCTTAATATATATAGGATAAACTACATAAATGACCACCATATAATTGGAAAAGTCGCGATTTGATCACTTTATTTTTTTCGAAGCAATTAAACCACTATACTATTAAATTGGATGCAATTTGACCACCAGCCGTTAGAGGTTAACAGTAGGTGACGTGGCAGTTAAAAAAATAGGGGTATAATTACACATTTAGTCTTTACTATTTCCACATTCTTTCAATTTGGTCCTAATTTTGATTTAATAAAATAAATTAATTACTTAATTAGGTTGTGACACATGTCACCACCTTATTGGACGACTTTTTAATTATTTATATTTAATTTATTAATTTTATTTTTTCTCCTCCAATCATTTGGTGACATGTGTCATCAGATTGGAGGAAGAAAATAAAAGCAAAGAGCTCTTGCCTTTACTAAGATTCAAACCAAGGTTACCCAGGTTGGGGTGATGTGTGTTTACCACTAAGTCAAGTGCATCTTTCTGATATGTATTACACAACTTAATATATATCTTAGTTTGGTTTTCATGCCAAGAAAAAAAGGAATAAATATGAATTAAGGGGACTCGAACATGACACTTTTGAGATGTATAAAAACATATAAACTACTAAAATAAATCTAATTTAAATAATGTTTATGAGTTTAGATTCGTTAAATAAATTTTTAATATAATTTTAAAATTTTTATTATGTTCATTTAAATTATAAAGTTATATCAATTCATTTAAATTATGTTCGTGAGTTTAGATTCGTTAAATAAATTTTCAATATAATTTTAAAATAAATTTTTAATGCTGATTCATTTAAATTTTGTTCGTGAGTTTATATTCATTAAATAAATTTTAAATATTTTAATGTAATCATAAAGTTAAATCAATTTATTTAAATTATGTTCGAGAGTTTAGATTCATTAAATAAAATTTTAATAAAATTTTAAAATTTTTATTTTTTAATATAATAATTTAATAAAAATTAAAATTATTAATAATTTAATTATTAGATTTATTTTAGTGGTTTAGATGTTTTTATGCATCTCAAAAGTGCCATGTCCGAGTCCCCTTAATTCATATTTATTCTTTTTTTTTGGAATGAAAACCGAACTAAGACATATAGTAGGTTTTATTACATATCACAAAAACCCACTTGGCTTAGTGGTAAACACACATCACCCCAATTTGGGTGACACGTGTCACCAAATGATTGGAGGAGAAAAATAAAATTAATAAATCAAATATAAATAATTAAAAAAGTCGTCCAATAAGGTGGTGACACCTGTCACAACCTAATTAAATAATTAATTTATTTTATTAAATTAAAATTAAGACCAAATTGAAAGAATGTGTAAATAATAAGGATCAAATGTGTAATTATACCCCTATTTTTTTAACTGTCATGTCACCCTATCGTTAACATCTAACGACTGGTGGTCAAATCGAGACTTTTCCAATAATATAGTGGTCATTTATGTAGTTTGCCCATATATATATATATATATATATATATATATATATATATATATATATATATATATATTAACAATTTTAGTTGCAACCTAAATTGTTATGAGTTTGTATAATATTTTAGTTTGAAACCTAAAATCTTACTCACTCCAACCTAAATTGTTACATGAGAATTGATCGTCAGAGGCATAAAATATTTCACAACAAGTATCGAAACTTACCCAACCTAAATCCATGTTTTACTCAAAATCAAGATTTCTAGCTTAAAAGCATCACAATTTTCATCAATTACCAAATTCCGGGTTTGAATTATTAAAATCAAATTTAGATTACTCATATACTCTAAAAATCTTCATTAACCAATAGAAAATCTTAGTTTTAGGTCAAAATTAAAAAATTCTCCATTAAAAAATTAAAGAACTTAAAATAAGTTATTTCTGTAATAACGAGCCCTCGAGCTTGACTCAATTTTTTTTACAAAAATAAATTTGAATGGATTCGCCACTAATCTTTTTAATTTAGGTGAGATTAAGTCACCTGAAAACTCGGCTATTTTAATAAAATCTTATTTTTAGTTGATTTATTAAAATAACAAATTTTGGGTCTACGAAATTAGAAAAATAGGTTCGAGAGTCAGTTATGTGCGGGGAAGGATGAGCACCCCACAACGCCAAAAAATCGGTATCTAATCGATTACGTAGTGTCTTAATAGCAGAAATTACGAATTCTGATTTAATTTAAAAATATGACCCTAAATGAATGCAAATTATTTTGTTCAAAATATATTTAAACAAATATTTCTTTATTTAGGATCAACAAGAAAATTACATCTTTTTAAGCTCGATACGCGATTTTCTCTATATTCCAAAATGAAAGAATATCGTGATTTGGTTAAAAGATATTTTTTGACTAAAACAATATGCCTCTTTAAGCTCGAGATATGATTTTATCGGTAAATCCAAATAAAATGTTTTGGTTAAATGATGTTATTTTATTTAAGATCAGTGAGAAAACCGCATCTCTTTTAAGTTTGAGACACAATTTTCAATGAGAATTTCAAATAAAGTGTATTGCCTTATTTTTATAAAAATAAAATTAATAAATTTATAAGTAATGGAAACAACAAGTAAAAGGAACATGTAAAATGACATTTTATATAAAATTATAAATATGTATTTTAAAAAATTAATACATATGTAAATGTTAATAAAAATGAGACATATAGAAACAGTTCACACACACATATATGTATATATGAGTTAGGATCCACTTACATGGTGAAAAACTAATTTAGTTTTACATTTTTTCTGGACAGTTGGATGATGGTAATAAATGGCTAAGAATCTAAGGGAAGGAAGGGGTGCTCCTAATGGTAGGGGATGCATTTCAAATTTCAGATCATATCGTAAATTTTGGATATCCAAAATTTTTGGATCGTTAAATTATCGATTCGTATCCGATATGAAAAAAATCAAATATAACAAGTTATAACTTGATTTAAGCATTTTTTTTGAATTTGACGGTCATATCCATTAAAATTTTTGATTTTCGAATATAACAAGTAACAAATATTGAATATAACAAGATTTGTATACATGAGAATTTCAATTTTTCATGTATAACAAATTTTGAATTTTCGGATACCCAGTCAAAATGCAAAATTACTATCCGTATCCGATCCAAATTATCCAAAAAATAAAAAAGGGATTAGATAACCAAACTTTCAGATTGGATCGGATTTTTTTGCATATTGTTGAGTGGATCGCAAGATCGATATAGACCAAGAGGGGGGTGAATTGGAAATTTAAAGATTTTGTGGTTGAAATTGCAAATTAAAAATAATAGACAAGGGATTTAGAGTGGTTCAAGTTCCAAATGAACTCTACATCCACTACCTTAGCTTCACTAAGGATTTGCAACAATTCCACTAATTGCTCTTCCCCTTTTCTAGGACAAGGAGGCAACCCTTGCAATTTTGGTTGATTTTTCTACCCAAAAATCAACCCAATCCTCACACAAGTGAACAAAGAAATTTGTTGGCTAATAAGGTATCTCTCAATACAAATGATAACCCAATTACAAGCACTCAACCCAATTGAACAAAGTATGAATGAATATTACAATTGGGATTTCTAGACAAATAGGAATTTTGGCACAATTGCTTGGATTTGACGAGTAGGTGTTTTCTTGAAGATCAATAGTTGTTGTTGTAGCTTTTGGATGTGTCTTTTATACCTCCTCATTGATTTCTAGCCGTTTGGGTGGTTGGGAACATAAATGGAGCCATTGGAACCCTCTCTTACCACCATAAATGCACTTCTGCAGCTACCGGTATCGGTACGCGGGAAGGTGTATCGATACATGTCTCAGAAAAGAAATAGCCGTTGTGTGCAATAAATGAGGGGTATCGATACGCACGTAAGCGTATCGGTACGGTGTATCGAAACGACAAGGGTCGTATCGATACCTTTTTCTGAACTTAGCTCACTGTCCAAATCCGTATCGGTACGGGGGTTAGGCAT
Organism: Hibiscus trionum; assembly: GCA_030270665.1. Taxonomy (NCBI): domain Eukaryota; kingdom Viridiplantae; phylum Streptophyta; class Magnoliopsida; order Malvales; family Malvaceae; genus Hibiscus; species Hibiscus trionum. Next base: position 62,574,632 of record BSYR01000017.1, read on the forward strand.
ATCGATACGGGTCAACGACCTTTTAAAGTTTGGTTACCAACCAACTGTCACCAACAGTCTTATTTTTAAACCAACTTAATATTTAAAAATTATAAAGCCTGTATCGATACGAGGGTTAGCCGTATCGGTACGCTATTCAAACTCTTTGAATTTTAACATAAGGGCGTATCGATACGAGGGTTTAGGGTATCGATACGGGTTCCAACAGTAACCATGTTTTGCAAAAAGGTATCGATACGCTTGGAAGTGTATCGATACTCATGGACGATTTTCAATGGTTTTGCCTTGGAACACTTAGAAAATATTTTGAGTTTGAGTTTTATAAATCAGTTTTAAAGTGTTGGTGTTTTAAAATTTATTAAGGGACTTATAAAAACAATTTTAAGTTTTACAAATTGATCCTTAAAGATCTAATTATATCAAAATCAAACATAGGTTTTACAATCTCCCCCTTTTTGATATAACAAAACTAAAACTTAAAATTTTTGATATTTTTGAAAAACCTTTACAAAGTTAACTCCCCCTTAATATAAGCTTGGTAACCTTTGAATTAAAATCAAAATATTTGAAGTGTGAGCTAGTTTATTCTCCCCCTTTTTGTTAGATCAAAAATTCTTTGAGACAATTAAGTGCATAAAGAAATCAAGGGTATAATAATAATAAGCAACATAATTTTATTCATCATAGCAACATACTCGAAATCCAAACAAAAGCAAAAGAGAAATCAAAGCATAGGTTTTAATCCTAAAACAACCTTAATCCTAAGAACATAAAGCATAGGTGCATAAAATAGAAAATCCTAAATGATATGCATGACAAACAAGAAGAAACGTCTAAGCATCGTCTTCATCGTCTTCATCATCATCTCCCATAGGCTCATTAGTGCGCATACTATTACGCCACTCATCATGGAAAGTGGCAATGGAAATATTCAAAGAATTGTGTCCGCTTTCAAGAGATGTGAGGCGATTCTCCATACCCGTCATCCTAGTATCAAAGGTAGTTTCCATTGAAGTAAGACGAGTATTCATGTCCGTACGCAACCCGGTAAATTGCTCATTGAGATAGGTCATGAGAGCATCCATGTTGGGTTGTTGGACTTGAGGAGCTTGAGGAGGTTGAGCTTCTTCAAAAACGACGGCGGCTTCCGGTGGTAACTCGGCAAGACGTACCCATTCACCATTGAGATAATGAAATTTAGCCCGAGCAAAAGATCGCTCATCAATGGGATCGGTGAGAGGAGTTGGGTAGTCATAGGAGCAATCAATATCTTTTTTAAGAAAGAAATAACTCAAAGCCGTACCGTATGTGAAGGAGGTGACTTGAGATGTGTTACGATTTTGCCGGAGATAGACGATCTCCGCGAACATGAGTCGAGCAAGATTTGGTCGCTTTCTCTTACGGAAGCACCGAATCCAAAAATCATCCACTTGACGGATGGTGGAATACTTTCCTCTGGAGGGACGGAACCACCAAGACACTATCAAATGTAAGATCCAGTCTTGAGCATTTAGGGCGGTGACGGATCCATGAAGAACATGCCCCAAAGCATGCTCATTGTCAAGGCCTTCATCATCTAATTTGAAAACCTCACAAATGGATTGGACATCAAGAATAATTTTCTTCCCCATGAGGTAAGAGCTAATAGCAACCACTTCCCCATTACGACTAATACATTTGGCATTAGCATAGAAAATCAAAACAAAAAGGCGATAGAAAAACCCAGGAATAGAGATAAAATCCATGAAGTTCCATCGACGAAATAAAGGTAGATATTCTGTAACCCCCTCGTCTCGGTCTGGCCGTATGACCAGTTCAAGTGGGCCACACGAGGAAAACCGAAGCGAAACCCTAAAGGGGTTCCCCCTCGTTAGCAACCCTATATTTTTTTTATCTTAACACATTCGAACCCAAAACCACAAACAAACAGCCAAATTTTAATCTTGACTAAAGGCATAATTGTACCTATGTATTTTTCTCTTCAAGAAGGCCTACAAGGGTCAAACATGGCATTTTTAATTGAAGGTTTCGAAACCTTGCCCAAAGGTTTCGAAACTTTGGCTGGCAGTAGACCCTGGAACCCAATTTCTACCAAAAGTTTCGAAACCTTGGGAAGGTTTCGAAACCTTTTGGCCATAGTTTCGGAACCTTGCCCAAAGGTTTCAAAACTTTGGCTGGCAGTGACCTCTGGAATCCTAAAATTTGCAAAGGTTTCGAAACTTTACCCCTAGTTTCGAAACCTAGATGCAGGGGAGCATAATTTGCTTCATTCTAATGACTTTCAATGATAAAAACACAAAAGAATCATACATAGCCATACAAATGAGCTTAAAAGAGGCAAAGACACTCAACACCAACCACTCAGGCCTAGATGCATACGTCCTAGATTAAACGTACTCCAACATATTCAAACATACTCAAGGGCATGAATATGTACCCTCATACATACATAGTATATAATGCATTAAGAAAGTATCACAAAGAACATGCCATCAAAACAACCTTAATCCTTTAAAAGGCATACTTAGACCCATGACATACATATTAAGACATATTTACACAAGCAAACTCTCAAGCTTAATTACAATTTTCTAAACTCTATACCCCATTGTCTAGGCAATTTATCAAAACACAAACCATACTTGTAACTAGCTTGAGAACTCCAAAAGCTCTTTCCTCACCCGCTTGCCTTCCGAACTCTAACGATCTGCACGTTGGAAACAAAGAGAGCATAAGCCAACTAGCTTAGTGAGAGAGACTCTACAATTCACAAAGCACAGTTTTCCAAAACACGTTTTATATATATAAGAAAACAATGAATGCACAAGGATCAATCTCAGTAACAACAACACACATAGTTTGCACAAGCACAACCAACATACAAGTACGGTGGGACTACACATCACCGTTTCAACTAGTGGGTTTCCAATGGGACTACACATCAAAGTACTAGGCATCAAAAATCCATATTCCCAAATCAGTCCATATTCCAAAATAACCAATATGTTTACATACCAAGCACACAACATCAAAAATCCATAATCCCGAGCAGCCTCTAAACACCCCTCCAACCAATGATTCCAAACTTTAAATTACTCCCTAAGCCTCCAAAACAACACTTACATATAACCTAATCATCAGCCATCAAAATTTCACTTAAAACATCCCTAAAACTCAACTTAAAACCTCTCAAAAACCTCATTTTCCCAAAATCCGAAAATTCCATAAAACATTGAAAAAATCGATTTTGTTGAACCTTTTTGAGTGTAGGCAACTCATATAACTTAAACAAATAGAAAGCTTAGTTAAAAACCTCAAAAACGACATTTTTGAATCCAAAATCCTCCAAACCTCAAAACTCCAAACATGTATAAAAATGAAAACAAATGGTATCAACATGTAGAGAATAACAAGGACAAGTCAAAAACGTCCTTACCTTTGAAAAATCTTCAAAAACGGATGAGTTATGGAATTAGATAGTATTTGAAAAGGGAGAGATGTTCTTCACGTTAGAAACAAATAGATAAGAGGGGAAGAAGATGATGATTCATCCTATTTTTATAACAGGATGAATTTTATGTTCAAAGACCAATATGCCCTTAAAGAAAAAGGAAAACCACAATAGATGCCATCCATGACTTTTGGGCTCAATTTAAAATTGGTCCAAATCTTAAAACCCGAGGCCCAAACCATTACGTTATTAAATAAAATATTAGAATCGAAACCCGAGATAATACTAAAATATTATTTTCACCTAGCCCCTAAACCCGGGTGTTATAATTCTCCCCCACTTAAGGAATTTCGTCCTCGAAATTACCTGGCGGAAACAAGTACGGAAACTGCTCAAGCATGTCAGCTTTCCTCTCCCACGTGGCTTCATCCACACCTCTATGTCTCCATAAGACTTTGACTAACTCTATAGTCTTGCCACGTAATACCTTGCTATCAGTAGCAAGTATCTCAACTGGTTCCTCGCTGTAAGACAAGTCCGGATTTAACTCTATTTCTTCCACTGGCATAACATGGGACGGATCCGATCTGTACCTCCTAAGCATCGACACATGAAATACATCATGAATCTTCTCCAACTCAACTGGGAGTCTCAATCTATACGCAACCGGACCGATTCTCTCAACTATCTCATAAGGCCCTATGTACCTTGGGCTCAACTTGCCCTTTCTCCCAAATCTCATCACTTTCTTCCAAGGTGAGACTTTCAAAAACACTTTATCTCTCACGGAGTACTCTACCTCTTTCCTCTTCAAATTGGCATAGGACTTCTGCCGATCTGAAGCCACTTTCAAGCGATCACAAATCAACTTTACTTTCTCGGTGGTACCCTTAAGCAACTCGGGCATCGGTATAAGCTTCTGTCCAGTCTCGGCCCAACAACTCGGGGTCCTACACTTCCTACCATACAAGGCCTCATAGGGAGCCATCTCAATGCTCGACTGAAAGCTGTTGTTATACGCAAACTCCACTAGTGGTAGGTGTTTCTCCCATGTCCCCTGGAAGTCAATGATACAACACCTCAACATATCCTCCAATATCTGAATCACTCTTTCCGACTGTCTATCTGACTGCGGATGATATGAAGTGCTGAAGTTCAACCAAGTGCCCAAAGCTCGATGCAAACTCTCCCAAAATCTAGAGGTGAATCTCGGATCTCTATCCGACACAATCGACTTAGGTACCCCATGTAGTCTTACAATCTCACGAATATACAATTCGGCCAATTTGTCTAAAGTATAAGTAGTATGAACCGGTATGAAGTGAGCACTTTTGGTGAACCTATCTACAATCACCCACACTGAATTTTTCTTCGAAGGAGTCAATGGAAGTCTTGACACAAAGTCCATAGTGATACGCTCCCACTTCCACTCCGGAATTTTCAACGGTTGTAACAACCCTGAGAGAAACTGGTGCTCAGCCTTAACTCTCTGACAAACCATACATTTACTTACGAACTCGACTACATCCCTTTTCAAGCCAATCCAATAATACTCTTTCTTCAATCCTCGATACATCTTCGTGCTATTCGGATGCATAGAAAAAGGACTATTGTGAGCATCACTCAAGATCATACGTCTCAACTCAGCATCCTCCGGAACTACTATCCTATCCTTAAAACATAGGATCCCATTCTCTCCAAAACAATACTTGGTTGGCCTATCTTCGGCTATGTCTTGTACGTGAAGTGCCAAAGACTCATCCCTCAACTGCTTCTCCCGAATCAACTGAATCAATGATGGCTTAGCTTGAAGCTCAGCCACTAACCCACCATCTGTAGACACACTCAACCTTGCAAACATCGCTCGCAACTCAACGGCCACTTTCCTACTCAAGGCATCTGCTACCACATTCGCCTTACCCGGATGGTACTCTATGGTAAGGTCATAATCCTTAAGAAGCTCTAACCACATTCGCTGTCTGAGGTTTAACTCCCTCTAAGACATCAAATATTTCAAACTCTTGTGGTCAGTATACACAGTGCACTTCTCACCATAAAGATGGTGTTTCCAGATTTTTAACGCAAACACCACTGCAACCAACTCTATGTCATGTGTAGGGTAGTTCTTCTCATGGACCTTCAATTGTCGCGAAGCATAAGCCACCACCTTACCTTCTTGCATAAGCACACAACCTAGTCCCACGTACGATGCATCACTGTAAATCACAAACTCTCTCTCCGGTTCAGGTTGAACCAAAATAGGAGCTTCGGTCAAAGCTTTCTTCAATTTCTCAAACGCTTCTTGTCTCACATCTGACCATTCGTACGGAACATTCGTCTATAATAATTTGGTCAATGGTGCCGCTATCTTCGAGAACCCTTCAACGAACCTTCTATAGTACCCCTCCAAACCTAAGAAACTGCGGATCTCAGTCACTGATTTCGGTTGTTTCCAATCCACAATGGCTTCTATCTTCTTGGGATCTACACTAATCCCACTAGCCGAGACCACGTGACCTAGGAAGACCACCTCCCTAATCTAAAACTCACACTTACTTAGTTTGGCATACAACTGATTCTCAAGTAGGGCCTGAAGCACTAACCTTAAGTGTTCATCGTGCTCCTCTTCGGTCCTAGAGTACACTAGGATGTCATCAATAAACACTGCCACAAACCTGTCCAAGAACTTATGGAACACTCGGTTCATCATATCCATGAAGGCTGCTGGAGCATTGGTCAACCCGAAAGGCATCACTAAAAATTCATAATGCCCATAACGTGTACGAAAGGCTGTCTTTGGTATGTCCACATCCTTTACTTTTAACTGATAATATCCAGACCTCAAATCGATCTTTGAAAACACGGAAGCACCTCTCAACTGGTCTAGTAAGTCATCTATCCTTGGCAAGGGATATTTGTTTTTCACAGTCACCTTATTCAACTGTCTATAGTCTATACACAGTCTCATGCTACCATCCTTCTTTTTCACAAACAAAACCGGAGCACCCCACGGGGAAACACTAGGCCTAATAAAGCCTCTGTCAGTCAACTCCTGAAGTTGTGTCTTCAATTCTTTCAACTCCTTCGGTGCCATTCTATACGGAGAAATCGACACCGGTGCAGAATCAGAATACGTCTCAATAACAAACTCAACAGCTCTATCTGGAGGTAAGCCTGGTAGTTCTTCCGGAAAAATACTCGGAAAGTCGCATACAGTCCTGATGTCCTGAGGTCTCACCTCACTTATCTCCGGGTTCATTACGTAAGCTAAGTAAGCCTGACACCCTGCACCCAACAATCTCTGAGCTTCCAAAGCCGAAACCACATTGGACAAAAACTTGACATTTTCCCCAATTACCACAACCTCAAAGTCATCGGTAAGCCTCAAAGAGACTCTCTTAGTCTCGAAGTCAACCCTAGCTCTATGCTCTACAAGCCAATCCATGCCCAAAATCACATCAAAGCCATAAAAGGGTAATTCCATCATATCGACCGGAAACATATGGCCTTGAACCATCAAAGGACACCTTCTATACACTTTCCTAACTACCACTGTATCACCAAAAGAGCTAGTTACATTTACACCTACCTCTAGCCAATCACAAGGTAATCTTAATGACTTTGCGTGTTCACCCAAAATATACGAATGTGTTGCCCCCGAATCTATTAGAGAAAGCAAACTCAAGGACTGTAATGTGAAATTACCTGCAATGACATCAGTATCATTCCCAGCCTCTCGCTGAGCGTACACCCTAGCCGGTCCTCCTCCCTCGGGCTGGACTGCTACAACATGAGCCAAGTTCCTCTGACCCTCATTCCTTGGCTGAAAGTTCCCACGGCCGCGCCCACGGCCTCTCTGATGCTCAAAACCCCTTGCTGGGGCTGGTCCTCCCCTAACTGGGTATGGACAATTACGCCTCAAATGGTCTCGGGAGCTACAGTTCCAACACGGCCCGAACATACCCATACACTCACCTGAGTGGCGTCTCCCGCACCTAGTACACTCGAAATTGTGTTCAACGGCCCCATGGCCCTGACGACCCTGACCTTGGTTACCACCCTTAGGTCTCGTATCCGGCTGGTACCTCTTATCCTTATGCCCCTTGGCATAATCTCTATCCCAGTTCGTATGTCTCTTCCCGGAATCCGACCCACCAGCACGTGCTCTAGAGTTCAGGTTCTGCTCTATATCCTTGGCCCTAGAAGCCAAGACATCGAACTCAGTGTAGTCAGAGGCCAACATGTAAGTCTTCACATCAGTGGTCAAACCATATCTATAACGTTCGCATCGTTTCGTCTCATTCGGAATCAACTCTGGCGCGTACTGGCTCAACCTCACGAACTGGACCTCATACTCAGACACGGTCCTATTACCTTGAACCAAAGCCATGAATTCCCTTTTCTTATCATCCAAGTACCAAGCTCCTAGGTACTTCCTCTTGAAAGCATTCCTGAAAAACTCCCATGTGACATCCACCTCGGCCATACCGGAAACAACATTGGTCCACCAAGCATAAGCATCTCCCTGAAGTAATGAGACAATACACCCCAACCTACGGGCATCCGAACACTCCATCTGACCCAAGATGCGAGTAGTGCTCTCTAGCCACCCTTCTGAACCTTCCGGAGACAACCCACGAAACTCAACCGCCCCCAAATTACGAAGTCTCTCTAGGGGTAGTCCTGTCCCCGCACCCTGAGGTGGTGCTGCAACATGCATACCAGCCAAAGCTGTCTGAAAGGCTCCGGCTATGGTATGAATCAGATGAGCCACATCTGGACCTGCCTGACCTTGGCCCGCTTGAGCCCCAATTCCTCCCACATTAGCCTCAGCCTGAGGCCCAATACTTTCACCTCCGACGTTTCCTCCATCATCACCAGGAGCATTAAGAGCAGGAGGCGCATTTTCAGGTGCATGTCCACCCCTCCTAGGTCGTCCCCTCGGTCGCACCATAGCAATTAAAGTAATCTAAAACAACAACACACAACAGCAAAGAAACGTTAGGTTAGCAAAGAGGCAAAGGACTCCGGTTCTCAAGCTCTTTCAAACCAAAACAATTTCCATTTTTTTTATTTTGACAACAACGCCTAACAATGGGGACTCGAACCAACTCTCAACAATTACAAGGTCACCATAGCATGCATTCATACACCTTGCTAAAGACAAAATTCAAACATACATAACAAAATACTAATAATACCTTATCTTACATCACTTACCAGCCCGAGGTCTCGGAAAACTCAGGCTCTGATACCAATAAATGTAACCCCCTCGTCCCGGTCTGGCCGTATGACCGGTTCAAGTGGGCCACACGGGGAAAACCGAAGCGAAACCCCAAAGGGGTTCCCCCTCGGTTAGCAACCCTATATTTTTTTTATCTTAACACATTCGAACCCCAAACCATAAACAAACAGCCAAATTTTAATCTTGACTAAAGGCATAATTGTACCTATGTATTTTTCTCTTCAAGAAGGCCTACAAGGGTCAAACAGGGCATTTTTAATTGAAGGTTTCGAAACCTTGCCCAAAGGTTTCGAAACTTTGGCTGGCAGTGACCTCTGGAATCCCAAAATTTGCAAAGGTTTCGAAACTTTACCCCTAGTTTCGAAACCTAGATGCAGGGGAGCATAATTTGCTTCATTCTAATGACTTTCAATGATAAAAACACAAAAGAATCATACATAGCCATACAAATGAGCTTAAAAGAGGCAAAGACACTCAACACCAACCACTCAGGCCTAGATGCATACGTCCTAGATTAAACGTGCTCCAACATATTCAAACAAACTCAAGGGCATGAATATGTACCCTCATACATACATAGTATATAATGCATTAAGAAAGTATCACAAAGAACATGCCATCAAAACAACCTTAATCCTTTAAAAGGCATACTTAGACCCATGACATACATATTAAGACATATTTACACAAGAAAACTCTCAAGCTTAATTACAATTTTCTAAACTCTATACCCCATTGTCTAGGCAATTTATCAAAACACAAACCATACTTGTAACTAGCTTGAGAACTCCAAAAGCTCTTTCCTCACCCGCTTGCCCTCCGAACTCTAACGATCTGCACGTTGGAAACAAAGAGAGCATAAGCCAACTAGCTTAGTGAGAGAGACTCTACAATTCACAACGCATAGTTTTCCAAAACACGTTTTATATATATAAGAAAACAATGAATGCACAAGGATCAATCTCAGTAACAACAACACACATAGTTTGCACAAGCACAACCAACATACAAGTACGGTGGGACTACACATCACCGTTTCAACTAGTGGGTTTCCAATGGGACTACACATCAAAGTACTACCCAACTAGTGACTACCGGTGGGACTACACATCACCAGAGTCTTATACTTTTGCTACCGGCGGGACTACACATCACCGGAGCAACGACAACCATCACGTGAGGCACGAATACAACTCAACTACACAACTAACACTCAAAATGCACTTAAAGATCATGAATTATAAACATTCATCATACCACAACAACATGAGAGTAGAGAGGCTTACACACGGGTTTAGGTGACCCTTCAAGGTCCCACCCAACCCCAAGAGAATCCATATCGAGCACAATGCATAATTCAACAATTCTACTCACCGTTGCTACCCAAAGAAGATCGAAGACCAAGCTCACAACTCCGAAATCCTCAATTTGTCCCCGAAGCTTCACCAACTAACTTTCTCGTTTCTACACATTCCAACACAATTTAAATACTCCCAAATCAGTCAATATTCCAAAATAACCAATATGTTTACATACCAAGCACACAACATCAAAAATCCATAATCCCGAGCAGCCTCTAAACACCCCTCAAACCAATGATTCCAAACTTTAAATTACTCCCTAAGCCTCCAAAACAACACTTACATATAACCTAATCATCAGCCATCAAAATTTCACTTAAAACATCCCTAAAACTCAACTTAAAACCTCTCAAAAACCTCATTTTCCCAAAATCCGAAAATTCCATAAAACATTGAAAAAATCGATTTTGTTGAACCTTTTTGAGTGTAGGCAACTCATATAACTTAAACAAATAGAAAGCTTAGTTAAAAACCTCAAAAACGACATTTTTGAATCCAAAATCCTCCAAACCTCAAAACTCCAAACATGTATAAAAATGAAAACAAATGGTATCAACATGTAGAGAATAACAAGGACAAGTCAAAAACGTTCTTACCTTTGAAAAATCTTCAAAAACGGATGAGTTATGGAATTAGATAGTATTTGAAAAGGGAGAGATGTTCTTCACGTTAGAAATAAATAGATAAGAGGGGAAGAAGATGATGATTCATCCTATTTTTATAATAGGATGAATTTTATGTTCAAAGACCAATATGCCCTTAAAGAAAAAGGAAAACCACAATAGATGCCATCCATGGCTTTTGGGCTCAATTTAAAATTGGTCCAAATCTTAAAACCCGAGGCCCAAACCATTACGTTATTAAATAAAATATTAGAATCGAAACTCGAGATAATACTAAAATATTATTTTCACCTAGCCCCTAAACTCGGGTGTTACATATTCAAACTTAAAACGCTCGGAGTCGAGAAAAGGAACGGAGATTACCCTTTCAGCATGGATCTTATAATTCTCATATTGACGAAAGTGAGCTAGACCCGAATTGCCATTGAAGCATTGATCATAGATGATGGAATAGTTTGGATGAGCAATTTCTCCAATGGTGGAAGATTCACCGGCTTGGGTAACCCTTGAACGCTTCCTCGAAGGTTCTTTTGGTGCCATGATGTAAAAGAGAGATTAAGCAAAGAGGATTTCTTCAATTTGAGTAAAAATCAAGGTAAAAAAAAATCTTAAAAGAAAATTTCAAGAAAATTTTTGAAGAAAACAAAGGTTTTGATAAAAAGATGAAACAAAAAATAATCAAAACAACAGAAAAAAAATTGAAAAAGAAAAAAGAGAGAGATTACCTTGATAGAAACTTGGAAGATTGAAGAAAAACTAGCACAAATATGAGAAAGAGAGCACAAAGCCTTGCTTGATTCAAAAACTCTTTTAGATTTGAGTTGAGGTGTGAAAAATATGAAGGAGGAAGGGCCTTTTTATAGGCAAAAACGGCTAGGGTTAATTAGGTTTTGAAGAGTTTGAAATCAGGTAAAAGTTGAACTCATTAAAAGCTAATTTAATGCCATCAGCGCAATCGAGTATCGATACGCCCGATGGTGTATCGATACGAGGATAGAATAGACTTTTCCGCAAAAATGCCCGTTGGAAAGTCGTATCGAAACGGAGGGGTCCGTATCGAAACGACCTGTATCGATACGAGATTAATCGTATCGATACCCGTGAAGCGAAGAAAATTCTGGGAAACTGAATGAAGAACAGGTATCGATACGCGTAAAGCCGTATCGATACTGTAAGCCCAGAATTACATATTTGGTTCAAAGAACAACCAAAAGCTCGAACTTAACATCTCCTAAAGGTATGCAAATGGTGTATGAGCAGTTCTAAGCATATTTCAACAGAAGCATACTCCCCCTAACTATAGGCACGAATGAAATTAGGAGTCTAAGCATACAAACATGGCATTTCACAAGATCAAGCATATTTAAGCACAAAAGAGATCCTAAAAGATCAAGATAGGCTAGCTAGACCTAACTCTCTCCTAAGGGACCAAAAACGCTCTTTGTCTAAGGGTTTTGTAAATATGTCCGCTAATTGATTCAAGGTGTCTACATACTCTATAACCACATCTTCCTTAAGGACATGATCTCTAATGAAATGATGCCTTATTTCTATGTGTTTGGTTCTAGAGTGTTGGATGGGATTTTTAGTTAAACATATTGCACTAGTGTTGTCACATTTTAGGGGTATGGTTTCAACTTTAATTCCATAATCTAAGAGTTGTTGCTTCATCCAAAGGACTTGAGCACAACAACTCCCTAAGGATATGTACTCGGCTTCGGTGGTAGATAAGGCTACACTATTTTGTTTCTTAGAGAACCAAGATATGAGCATACTACCTAAGAATTGACAAGTTCCCGAAGTACTTTTCCTATCAATTTTTCAACCCCCATAATCCGCATCCGAGTAAGCATGAAGGTTGAAGGTAGAGTCTCTAGGATACCAAAGACCTAAACATGGGGTGTCTCTAAGGTATCTAAAGATTCTCTTAACGGCTATAAGGTGAGACTCTCTAGGACTAGCTTGAAACCTAGCACACAAGCAAACACTAAACAAGATATCCGGTCTACTTGCGGTAAGGTAAAGCAAAGATCCAATCATAGAACGATAAAGCTTAGAGTCAACATACTTACCTCCTTCATCTTTGTCAAGCTTTGTAGATGAGCTCATAGGAGTGGCTTGAGGCTTTGCATTCTCCAAGCCAAACTTCTTGAGCATATCCTTTATGTATTTTGCTTGGTTGATGAAGGTGCCATCCTTCTTTTTCTTGATTTGAGTCCCAAAAAGAATGAGAGCTCCCCCATCATGCTCATCTCAAATTCACCTTGCATTAACTTAGAAAACTCTTGACAATGACATTCATTAGTAGAACCAAAAATAATATCATCAACATAAATTTGAACTACTAAGATGTCATTTTTATACATTTTTATAAAGAGTGTAGTGTCCACCTTACCTTTTTCAATCAAAAAATTTGAAAGTCTTTCATACCAAGCTCTAGGAGCTTGTTTTAAACCATAAAGAGCTTTGATAAGTTTGAAAACATGATTTGGAAATTTTGAATCTTCAAAACCCGGTGGTTGTTCCACATACACTTCTTCATTTATAAAACCATTTAAAAATGCGCTTTTAACATCCATTTGAAAAAGCTTGAAATTATGATAACATGCATATGCAAGCAACATCCTAATGGCTTCCATTCTAGCTACGGGTGCATAGGTTTCATCAAAATCTATTCCCTCTTCTTGAGTGTAACCTTGTGCTACAAGTCTAGCTTTATTTCTCACAATGTTACCACTCTCATCTAGCTTGTTCCTAAAGACCCATTTAGTTCCTATTGTAGATTGATTACTAGGCCTATCAACTAATGTCCAAACATTACTTCTCTCAAATTGATTTAACTCTTCTTGCATAGCCATAATCCAAAAGTCATCTTTCAATGCTTCTTTAATATTTTTAGGCTCTATGCATGAGATAAATTCAACATGGTTCATTAATCTAAGAGAAGAACGAGTGGTTACCCCCTTGGATGGATCACCCAAGATTTCACCATCTTTGACATAGTTCAACTCCCTTGGGTAGCTCACTTCCTTTTCCTCAATAGCCAAGTCCTTCAAGGCTTCAAGAGGTGGATCTTGTGTGTCCTCTTCTTTTGTTGGAATCTCATCCTCCTTTGAAGTTTAACCTCCATCAAAGGCATTTATGATTCCTACATCATCATCATCACAAGAATCCTTCCTAGGAAGGAGGTTATCATCGAATACAACATGAATAGATTCTTCTACTACTAAAGTTCTTTTGTTAAATACTCGATAGGCTTTAGAGGTTAAAGAGTAACCTATAAAAATGGCTTCATCACTTTTTGCATCAAATTTACCTAAGTTGTCTTTTCCATTATTTAAAACAAAACACTTGCAACCAAAAGGATGAAAATAACTAATGTTAGGCATTTTAGATTTTAAAATCTCATAAGGTGTTTTCTTTAAAATTGACCTAATCATTACTCGATTTATAATATAGCAAGCGGTGTTTGTGGCTTCCGCCCAAAAATATTTAGGTAAATTGTTTTCACAAAGCATAGTTCTAGCCATTTCTTGTAAAGTTCTATTTTTCCTCTCAACTACCCTATTTTGTTGAGGAGTTCGAGGAGCCGAAAAATTATGGCTAATACCATTTTCATTTAAAAAATCTTCAAACCCTAAATTTTGAAACTCGGTTCCATGATCACTTCTAATATGTGAAATTCTAAGTTCAAGATCATTTTGGGTTAATTTTGAAAATGTGATGAATTTTTCCAAAGCCTCATCTTTAGTACTTAAAAAGAGAACCCAAGTAAATCTAGAAAAAATCATCAACAAGCACAAAAGCATAAGACTTACCACCCAAGCTCATAGTCCTAATTGGCCCGAATAAATCCATGTGGATTAGTTGTAATCATCTACTAGTAGAAACATCATTAATGGATTTAAAGGAAGACCTATGTTGTTTACCCTTTGAGCATGCATCACAAATTTTATCATTTGAAAATTTTATCTTGGGTAAACCTCTAACTAGATTTAGGGAGACAAGTTTTTCCAAAACACTTATGCTAGCATGTCCTAGCTTCCTATGCCACAAGCATGCATCATTTTCATTTTGAGCAACTAAGCATGCATGAGATGTATGAATGTCATCTAGATGCACCATGTATATATTCCCTATGCGATGACCTATGATCATAATATTATTTGATTTAATGTCTACAATTTTGCATCCATTTTTATCAAACAAAACATTAAATCCTTTATTACACAATTGACTTATGCTCAATAAATTGTGTTTAAGACCATCGGCATATAATACATTTTCAATGAGAATAGTAGAGTGATTACCTATGGAGCCAATACCTGTAATGTGGCCTTTGGAGTTGTCACCAAATGTTACTACTCCTCCACTTTTTGGCTTTAGATCCATGAATCTACTCTTGTCTCCGGTCATGTGCCTCGAGCATCCACTATCAAGGTACCACGAGTTTTGACTTTGTGCTTTGGCCTTGTAGCAATGCTCCCCCTACAAACAAAGATATTAAACTTTGGTTTTTGGTGCCCAAATCATTTTGGGTCCATGAGTGTTAGCTCCCAAAACCTTGGTTCCCTTAGGAATCCAAGATGACATAGCAATAATATTATTAGATTTTACAAGTTCCTTAGGAACCCATACACTTCTAATTCTTTTAGCTCTACTATGTCTAGGATAGCTACCTTTTTTGTAGTAGTTAGTCTTTTTCTTAGGTTGGTGTGTTCTAGAGGATTCTCCTACTTCATGCTTGACACTACCAACATTTTTAAAGACTTTTTGAGCTCATTTAGCTCACCCAACACCTTTTGGTGTTCACAATTACATTGAGATAAAAGATTATTAAGATCAACATTTTCATCTTGAAAGAATTTAAGTTCATCTTTTAATCCTAATATCTTTTTCTCAAATTTAGAATTAGCTTGAGTAAGTGAGTCATTTTTCTCATTTAATTCTAGAATAATCTTTTTATTCCTAATGACTGACTCCTTATATTTCTCAACTAATTCATCATATACCTATTGCAACTCATCATAAGCATCATTTAATTCTTCATAATCTAAAATAGATGAGTTAGAGGTTACCATGGAGGAATCTTCCTCAAGTGCCATGAGGCAAAGATTAGCCACTTATTGTTCGTCATCCTCCGATGACTCCTCATCACTCCAAGTAGCAAGCTTGGCTTTGAGCTTTTTCTTCTTCTCAAAGCCCTTCTTCTTGAGTTGAGGGCACTCCGAACGTATGTGGCTGGGTTGTTTGCACTCAAAGCAAATGATAGGATCCCTTCCTTCTTCTTTGTTCTTGCTCTTGAAGTCTATCTTCCTTTGGATTTTTCTTCCCCGGTTGGACCTCATAAAGCGTGAGAATCATTTGGCTATCATAGCCAATTCTTCAAGTTCATCCTCCTCACTAGATGAGCTCTCATCATGTTGAGAAGTTTTAGCTTTGAGAGCTATTCCCATCTTCTTCTTCTTCTCAACCTCAAGCTTCTCTTCCCTTTTCTCTTCTTTCTTCTTCTCATCTTCCCTTCCTTGCTTTATGATCTCATGAGTAAGGAGAGAACCCACAAGCTCATCAAGCTTCAAAGTCTTCAAATTCTTTGCTTCGATGATAGCGGTTCTCTTCCCATCCCAAGACTCGGGAAGTGAATAGAGTAGCTTTCGGACAAGCTTATCTTCCGGTATGATCTCTCCAAATCCCTTTAGACCATTGACAATCGTGGAGAACCGATCAAACATCTTTGACACCGTCTCATCGGGCTCTATCTTGAAATTTTCATAACTAAGATTGAGAATTCCAATCTTAGTTTCTTTAACATCATTGGTGCCTTCATAAGTAGTCTTAAGAGTGTTCCACACTTCTTTGGCACTTTCAATTGATGAGACCTTTGAATAGATGTTCGGACCGAAAGAACAAAATAGCATGTGGAGAGCTTTATCATTGACTTGAATCTTTTTCCTCTCCTCTTCACTCATCTCCACTTTCTTCTCCAAAACCATCTTGCTTCAATTGAATATATGACCCATCTTAAATGACATCCCACACAAGATAGTCATTTGACTTGATGAATAGACGCATTCTATTCTTCCAAAAAGAATAGTTGTCACCGTTGAAGAAAGGAGGCTTTGTAGTGGGTTGTGACTCGTACATGCTGGAATCGAAGGTTGAAGTCATCTCTTGATATTTTGATGATCACACTCTTCCAAGGAACTCCTCTTGTGGTTGTTAATCCTCAAAGAGGTAGGCTCTGATACCAATTGTTGAGTGGATCGCAAGATCGATATAGACCAAGAGGGGGGTGAATTGGAAACTTAAAGATTTTGTGGTGGAAATTGCAAATTAAAAATAATAGACAATGGATTTAGAGTGTTTCAAGTTCCAAAATGAACTCTACATCCCCTACCTTAGCTTCACTAAGGATTTGTAACAATTCATCTAATTGCTCTTCCCCTTTTCTAGGACAAGGAGGCAACCCTTACAATTTTGGTTGATTTTTCTACCCAAAAATCAACCCAATCCTCACACAAGTGAACAAAGAAATTTGTTGGCTAATAAGGTATCTCTCAATACAAATGATAGCCCAATTACAAGCACTCAACCCAATTGAACAAAATATGAATGAAGATTACAATTGGGATTTCTAGACAAATAAGAATTTTGGCACAATTGCTTGGATTTGATGAGTATGTGTTTTCTTGAAGATCAATAGTTGTTGTTGTAGCTTTTGGATGTGTCTTTTATACCTCCTCATTGATTTCTAGCCGTTTGGGTGGTTGGGAACATAAATGGAGCCGTTGGAACCCTCTCTTACCACCATAAATGCACTTCTGCAGCTATCGGTATCGGTACGTGGGAAGGTGTATCGGTACCTATCTCATAAAAGAAAGAGCTATTGTGTGCAATAAATGAGGGGTATCGATACGCACATAAGCGTATCGATACGGGGTATCGAAACGGCAAGGGTCGTATCGATACCTTTTTCTGAACTTAGCTCACTGTCCAAATCCGTATCGGTACGGGGGTTAGGCGTATCGATACGGGTCAACGACCTTTTAAAGTTTGGTTACCAACCAACTGACACCAACGGTCATATTTTTAAACCGACTTAATATTTAAAAATTATAAAGCCCGTATCAATATGAGGGTTAGCCGTATCGGTACGTTATTCAAACTCTTTGAATTTTAACACAGGGGCGTATCGATACGAGGGTTTAGAGTATCAATACGGGTTCCAACAGTAACCAAGTTTTGCAAAAAGGTATCGATACGCTTGGAAGTGTATCGATACTCCTGGACGATTTTCAATGGTTTTGCCTTGGAACACTTAGAAAATATTTTGAGTTTGAGTTTTATAAATCAGTTTTAAAGTGTTGGTGTTTTCAAACTTACTAAGGGACTTATAAAAAAAATTTTAAGTTTTACAAATTGATCCTTAAAGATCTAATTATATCAAAATCAAACATAGGTTTTACACATACCCCTACCAAGTGGGTCTAGAACCCATGACCTAAGGGAATGTGAGGGAACAAAAATGAGTAGCTTGGTCAACCGGCCAATGTATAATTTTATTAATGAAAACCGTACATTTTTACCATATTGTGTGCCTCATTAAAAACCTTCATAATCTTAATAGAATAAAAGAGTACAACACAACATAGTTACACAAAATTGGACTGGACAATTAACATCAAAACAACCCAGTTTAGCTTACAATATCATACCATGCTTGAAACAATTCCTGTATCGACATTCTTAGTTTTGCAAGAAAATCAACCATGCAGTTTTGGTTCCTCCGCACATACAGAAATTTCACCTACATTATCTCTTGCACTAGGTTATTAATATCTTCGAAATATCCCACCAACGCCACAAACACAACAAAGAATCTAGGATCCAATTTAACACCACCTGACAATCATATTCAATTACCAGATCCACCTTGCCTAGCCAACCAATTTCTTTAAAGATCAACAAGGCAATTTTTATTGCCCAAGCTTCAGTATACTCAAGACTTACACTCTCCACAAGCCCTGAAAATAATGCCTTTACATCTCTAGAGTTATTTCGTAGTACCCCACCACTAGGGGTGGGAATTGGGTGGTGAGTATCTGAAAATCGTGGGGATCTGAATCGACGGGGATGAGAAATAACCGAAACCTTCACCCACGGGGAGAGGGACGTGGAAAGATTTATCACCGAAGCTTAAATGGGGATGGAGACATAGATTGCTATATCCGAACCGTAACTATATAAATAACTGTGGGGATCCCAAAAAAATCCACAAGGATACCTACTATTTTACAAAATTTTTAAAACATATAAATTAACTCTCATTTACATGTATACCTACATATCTTATTATCAATATATTTGTGCCTTTTGTTTAAATCTTATTAAGTTTGGGTGACCTCTCCAGTAATTTACCATTTTTTGTTAATTATATAAACATTTTGCACAAAACCTTGTTCCCCTTCAATCATATGTTTAAGTGTATTTAGTATATGACATGTAAATTGAAATCTACCATATATTTTGGTTAGTAAAATAGTAAATTTTTTTAACTTTTGGGGATGGGATTCCCCGAAAATTGTGGGGATCCGATGGGTATGGGGACGAAAAATTCACCGAAGCATGTAATAGGGATTACCCAAAATTGTACCCGCAAGTGTTAGAGACGGAGTGGGGAATGCAAAACCGTCCCCGAACTGACCGATTCCCACCTCTACCTACCACACCCAGCAACTTCATGCCTCCACTCACCATCCATATTAAACTTCATGCACCCTTCCATAGGTGGAACCCAAACAGTTTTGGACCCTTCAAAAACACAAGAAGATTGAAGAAAAGATGCAGGGTTATCCCACCAGTTTCTTTCTGTCAAGATGATTCCTTCATTCACTGCCTTGATCCAAATAAACACTCTCATCTTCGAATTGAATAGCAGGTTCTTCAAGGGAGTTATTTTAGCATTAAAAAAATTCATTATGAGCTAACCAAACACTCCAAAGAGCAACTACAACATTTATTAACCACATCATTCGTAATAATGCAATCCACTGACAACGGTGCCAATTTGACAAGCATCATATATTATCAAATAAATATGCCTTAATCTTAAAAATAAAATAAGTAAAAGACGTAGTAAAGAGAAGAAGGGTCGATCCGCAGAGCTTCTGATATCTGGAGGTTTTGATCATGATTGTTGCAAGTAAATAAAGCGAAGGGGGGGTTTGATCAAGAAAGCTAGAAAATAAGGTAAAAAAGTTTTGAAAGTAGAAAATAACGAAAGTAATTTTGAAGAGAAAACTGATTAAATGGAATAGACTCAGGCTTAGCTTAGCCTTAATTCAATTTGATCACCGAAAAATATATTTTCACCGGATAGACGCTGGTTACAGTCTACAAAGCCCAACCCTTGTAACTTACTGTTCACTTTTTTAACCAACAATCCAAAAGCAATCTTTGGAATTCGGTTCTTACTTGGACTAGCCACAACTATCGTCGCTAGCGCCAAAGTAGTTTAAGTGTTTATAAAAGCCCGACTCGGATTATGTTTTCTCAATAAGAATCGAATCTGATCTCAATATCCTTCAGCGAATCCGTCGCTAAGTGTGTTCATAGGAAGTCGAATATGCTACAAGCTGATCCTTCCTCCTAACTTTAAATCAGAACAACATTCAAGTCAATGCGCGCTTTTTGAAATTAAAGTGTAAAGATTTTTTTTAAAAAGCCGATTGCCAATCTTAGTTTCTAGAAAATTGAAAATGTTATCCGAAGATATTAAGTACTTTTCCATTCTCAAAAAATATATTAAGGCATCGCTTTAAGCCTTTGGCTAATTGGGAAATTAGCTAAGCATGATTATGGTAAAAATCATACTTAGCATTTTAAAAGAAAATAAATAAAAACTCAAAAACAAGAAGGTAAAGAAAAAGGGAATTTTATTAAACTTCAAAAGCAAGAACAAACTAAGAACGAGAGATGGTGTTTCTAGCTTAACCCAAAAGGGGTATTTATAGTATTTTGAAACTCTAAAATAACCTAGAAATGATAAATGATAAATCTTAATAATATTTAAATTTAAATTCTAAACACAAATGATAATCCAAGTTTGAAATTTAAATGTAGTTGACTTGTTTATCTATTCGCGCTGACTAGACCTTCTGGAACCGTTGATTGGACCTTCTAGAAGCTGCTGACTGGATGCTACGTTAGACTTCATGCCCAGAGTCATGCCCACTTGCCCATCCTTGATTCCAGAACAAAAAAAAACTACAGAACTCTGCCTTTTAGTGTGATTTCTAGAATCATAGTACTACACAAAAAACGCAAGAAAACATACATATCAGTAACATAAACTAACTATTAAAGGCATAATTAAAGATAAAATAGTACACAAATAAACTACTTATCACTCATCATTCGTAATAATCCAATCCACTGACCACCACATACAAAATTTATCCCAAAAGCAACGAATAAATCTGCATTCAACAAATAGATGACTTTCACTCTCCAAACCAACACCACACCAAGGACACCCTCATCATTCATCCGTTAATATGATACCTCTATTCATCAAAAAAATCTTTAGTTGGTAGTCTATCTATCTTTAACATCCATAGAAAATTGTTCACTTTAGGGGAAACTTTTAGCTTTCATATCTTATCCTAGTCAAAATTTGGGTCTTCTATCTCCGAGTTAAAAATGAGATCAAACAATTTACTTACTGAGAATCTGCCTGTTTGATCATGCTGCCATATACTTTAATCCTTCTCTTTAGTGATCACCTCATTTTGAAATACTTGCTTTAGGTTTTACAGTGTCAATAATTCTCTTCCCACCAACGACCTAGTGAAAATTTCCTCCCATTCAATATCTTGTAGATCATCGTTAACTCCCATCGAAGCTACCACCACAGCCTTATGTTGTACAAGTTTGTATAACCTTGAAAATTCTATACGGGGTGGTTTCGAACCACACCAAAAGTCTTCCCAAAACAGTATTGAGGCTCCATCTCCAAGCTTCCATCTGAACGCAGAGACTTCCATCCACTTATTCACCTCCTCTTTATGTAATTTAGACACAATGTCTTTCCAAATAATGGAAACTTCTCTAAAGCTTCCATGATAATTTATCCATTTTTGATCCACTTCCCTATATTTTACACAAATTACTTGTCTCCATA
Source organism: Hibiscus trionum (assembly GCA_030270665.1). Taxonomy (NCBI): domain Eukaryota; kingdom Viridiplantae; phylum Streptophyta; class Magnoliopsida; order Malvales; family Malvaceae; genus Hibiscus; species Hibiscus trionum. Next base: position 62,596,494 of record BSYR01000017.1, read on the forward strand.
AAGGATCTCTTTTCCGTAACAAAACGCCATCCCCACTAGGCCAATAAGGCCATATTCTTTGCTTTGATATTCATCACACTAGCTCCACCTTTTTTCTTCAATAGGCAAATTATCCCCCAATTAACTCTAGCCAATTTATTAGTCTCATTCTATGATCCCCAAAGAAAATTCCTCCTAATTTTTTCTATCTTAAGCAAAATAGTCTTGGGGATTTTAAATAAAGACATGTAGTATAAAGGTAGTGCAAATAGAATAGTGTAGAAATATGTGCTTTGATATAATAATTGAAAAATGTTTTGGACTTAATTGAAAATAATTTAAAATACTCTTTAAGTAAAAACACCTTGAAAATAAGTTTGAGGTGTTTTCAAAAGGTTTTGGCAATGTTTGAAACATCTTTAAGTAGCCAAACCAGTGTTTTTAATGTACTCGTTTTGATACAGGCATAAATTTGTATCGATATGTTTTGAAACTGCCAGAACCCGTTTCGATACGGATAGGAGTGGTTTCGAAACACCCTTTGGTGTTTCGATACGCCTACGTGGCATACACCCCAACAGTTATAACCCCCAACGGTTATTTCCCAACGACTATTTGAATTGCAGGTTGTTTTGATATGACACTAGGTGTTTTGGTACGGGCGTTTCAATACGGCCCAAAGGTGTTTCGGTACAGGCCACTGCATCAGACTCCAACGGCTAGTTCTGAAGAAGGGTGTTTCCATAAAGCTACACATGTATCGAAACAGACATCACCAGAACTACATTTATGGTGGGAAATAAAGTCTCCAACGGCTCCAATTCAACCCCAACGGTCTTCCAAGCATCAAGGAAAGATTAATGCTTCAATTGTCAACAAGTATATGATATCAAATTGTCTTTAGGGCTTAAATTGTTCATTCATTGTATGGACAACACTTGTTAGCCTAAATTGTCAAATTTGCTCAAGTGTTTAGGTTTGGGTGAGTGCTTTAGTGTGCAAACATCAACCTTGTAAGAGGGATTTGAGTTTGCTTATCTTTATCTCTTGTAAAGAGTGTTTGATCAAGCTTTGGGCTAGAAAGCTTTGATCATTGTAAGGGTTTCCTCCTAATCCTAAAAAAAGGGGACGAGTCAATTAGTGGATTGATTGTGAAATCCTTAGTGGGAAGCTAAGGTAGTGGATGTAGGTGCTTGTTACAAGGCCGAACCAGTCTAAATTATTGTGTCTTTTTATCTTTTAGCTTCCATACCTCAATCACCCAAAAATATAACTTCTCCACCACTTGGCTATCCATAACGGTTGAAGGAAATCGATCCTATCAAGCCTAATAATTGGTATCAAAACGAGGCTCAATCAAGGGGATTAACATCCTATTGAGGCGATCCGAGAAGCTCGATACAACATTCAATCAACCGGTCAAATGGCGCAATCCATCGACAAGTCATCTTTCTTTGACAGGACCAACTATGCTCATTGGAAGATTAGAATGAAGTTCTTCATCAAATTCGAAGATTACAAGCTTTGGGATATTGTTGAAGATGGTCTTTTCGTGCCACAACGAAGTAAGGCGGAATAGAGTGCGGATGATTGCAAGAAGATGGAGCTGAATTGCAAGGCCTTGCACATTCTCTTTTGTGCATTTGGGTCAAACATCTATGAGAAGATGTCCTCTTGCGAAGATACCAAGGAAGTATGAGACAAGCTTGAAGTCACATACGAGGGAACAAACGAAGTAAAAGAGACCTAGATCAGCCTTCTAAACCATGAGTATGAGAACTTCAAGATGGAACCGTATGAAGACATCACAAAGATGTTCGATAGATTCTCCACCATCACAAATGGACTCAAAGGCTCTGGAGAAAACATTACGGAATACAAGCTTATCCGAAAGCTTCTCTATTCTCTTCCCGAGTCATAGGACTCAAAGAAGACCGCCATTATCGAAGCCAAAAATCTGAAGACCTTGAAGCTAGATGAACTCATGGGGTCTCTTCTCACTCATTAAATGATGAAGAAAGAAAAAGAAGAGGAGAAGAAGAAGGAAGAGATAAAGAAGATAGGGAAGAAGAAAGTCATGGAGCTAGGCGTCAACGCAAGTGTCGTAGCTCTTAAATCCTCTACATGCCAACACGTTTATTTGAGCGAGGAGGAAAGTGAAGATGAAGAGATGGTTAATCTCTTCAAGAAATTCTCTCGATTCATGAAGAGTGAGATGGCTAAATCAAAGCATGATTCGAAGAAGAAGATGAAGGATTCCCACAAGTCCAACAAAAAGGGATCATCTTCAAAGAAAGCATATGTGGCGACATGGAGTGATGAAAACTCCACCGATGATGAGGTAGCCCATATATGCTTCAAGGCCCTCAATGAAGGGGAGGTAACTTCTAACTCATCTAGTTCAAATTCATATACTTTTGATGAGTTACAAGATGCCTATGATGACTTGCTTTTGGAATTTAAGGCATCATTTTCTAAAAACAAAAAATTGCTTTCAAACTTGAAAAAGGAAAATGATTTGCTTTCCGAAACAAATCTAGAGTTTGAAGCAAAAATTAAAGATTTTGAACTTAAAGTTTTAGATTTACAAAATTTGCTTCAAACGATGGATAAGGATCATCAAAAAGAAGTTGATGATCTTAATAAGGAAAAATATTTGATTTCCAATGAACTTCAAAAGAAAAACAATTTGGGAAAATCAAATTTTTATGTTAGACAATCTAGTGCCCCTAGATTTTTTAAATGGAAAATGTTTTAGAAGTGTTTGGGTCCCAAAAGAACTAAGTACTTCAACTAAAAAGGATGAATTGAAAAATGGATTCCTAAGGGGACTAAACTATGTGCAACCAACGTCTATGGATCCAAAGCAATTTGAATACCAAAATTACTTGATTGTCTTGTTTAGGTGTGATGGAGAATGATCAACAAGTCCAAATTTGAGGGGGAGCTCTATACACACAAGGAAGAACACTTGAAGAATGAGGGCTTCACATCCTCCCTTGAAGTTCAAGTGTTGTTAAATTTTGTAGTTGTTTTTATTTTAATTAAATTTATTTCACAACTAGATTATCATATTGTTGGACTAACAATAATTGATGCTTTGAGTAAGGGGGAGCCAATTTTAAAACCATAAGTTTTTTTAATAGTGTCAAAAAATTTAAACCTCCTATATTATTTTGAGCCTAATGTCTTTTAAATTCTTTTTGATATAACAAAAAGGGGAGAAATTGTTTAGAAATTTGATTTTTCAAGAGAATAAGGGGGAGTTTTAACTTTATTCAAATTTTAAAGTTTCTTATTCAAATTTTAAAATTTCAAGGGGGAGAATCCCAAACAATTTTTCAAGTTGGTTTTATTATATCAAAAAGGGAGAGATTGTTGAAATATGTGTTTTTGATATAATAATTGAAAAATATTTTGGACTTAATTAAAAAGGAATTTAAAATACTCTTTAAGTCAAAAACAACTTGAAAATAAGTTTGAGGTGTTTTCAAAAGGTTTTGGCAATGTTTGAAAAGTCTTTAAGTAGCCAAACTAGTGTTTTTAATGTACCCGTTTCGATACTTGCATAATATGTATCGATACGTTTTGAAATTGCCAAAACCAGTTTCGATACAGGGTTTACCTATTTCGATATGGATAGGTGTGGTTTTGAAACACCCTTTGGTGTTTCGATACGCCTACGTGGCACACACCCCAACGGCTATTTCCCAACAACAATTTGAATTACAGGATGTTTCAATACGACACCAGGCGTTTCGATACGGGCATTCCAATACGGCCCAAAGGTGTTTCGATACGGGCCACTGCATCAGACTCCAACGGCTAGTTCTAAAAAAGGGCATTTCCATACAGCTACGTGTGTATCGAAACAAACATCACCATAACTACATTTATGGTGAAAAATAAAGTCTCCAACGGCTCCAATTCAAGCCCAACGGTCCTAAACGGCTACAAACTTAATTGAGAGTATAAAAAGGACCTCTAAGCATCAAGGGAAGACTAATGATTCAATTCTCAACAATTATATGATGCCATATTGTCTTTAGAGCTTAAATTGTTCATTCATTGTATAAGCAACACTTGTGAGCCTAAATTGTCAAATTTGCTTAAGTGTTTAGGTTTGGGTGAATGCTTTAGTGTGCAAACATCAACCTTGTAAGAGGGATTTTAGTTTGCTTATATTTATCTCTTGTAGAGAGTGTTTGATCAAGCTTTGGGCTAGAAAGCTTTGATCATTGTAAGGGTTTCCTCCTAATCCTAGAAAAGGGGACAAATCAATTAGTGGATTATTTGTGAAATCCTTAGTGGGAAGCTAAGGTAGTGGATGTAGGTGCTTGTTAGAAGACCAAACCACTCTAAATTATTGTGCCTTTTTATCTTTTAGCTTCCACACCTCAATCACCAAAAAATCTAACTTCTCCACCACTTAGCTATCCATAACGGTTGAAGGAAATCGAGCCTATCAAGCCTAATAATTGGTATCAGAACGAGGCTCAATTGAAGGGGATTAACATCCTATTGAGGCGATCCGAGAAGCTCGATACAACATTCAATCAATCAGTCAAATGGCGCAATCTATCGACAAGCCATCTTTATTCGACGGGACCAAGATGATTGGTTTACCGAAGTGAAAAGTAAATTATAAGGGTTGGACCTTGTAGACTGTAACCGACATATATTCGGAGTAAAATCCTACTTCGATGATCAATTTGGAATTGAGTCAAAGCGAGGACTGAGGCTATTTCATTAAATTTAATTTTCTTCTCTTAAAATTTACCTTTAAATTCACTTTATTTTTATTTTCTACATAGCTCTCTTAATCAACCCCCCATTTTCTTTACTTTTTCATAAAATTCAGAATCAAAATCTCTCCATATCAGAAGCTCCTTAGTATCTGTGGATCGACTCTTCTTTTTTATTACTACATTAATTATCTAATTTATTTGAAATTAAGCATAATTTATTTAACAATTACGAACGCTTGTCAAATACCTTCAATTTAGATCCGAGACCCCTAATGTTTCAAGACAAAACTCTCACCCTTCACCACCCAAACTGAAAAGCGCTCCACTCTTCAAAATAAATTAATTATTTGTCTGATCTGCCTTTTCTAGTAAGACAATTTCATCAACCACTTCTTGCTCGTTCCTCTGAACTCGATTCCCAAATTTTTTCCCAACGCCACAGCCTTTTCCGCTACCTTTGTGTGGTTATCACAATTCAATTACATGTTCACATCCGAAAGCGACCTTCCTTCCAAGAGTGATATTTCTAAATGCCCCTTCCTCTTCTTGGTTTTCTTTAGCGTTTTATCTCTCTTCTTACGTTCTGCATTACGCCTGGGGAAGTATCTTTTTGAGTGGTTGAATAATACTGTTATCCAGAGAATTCATGGGGATATTCTGGATGTGAGCTTGAGCCCAACAGTAGCCATTGTACCGATTAAACTTTTACTTAATTTCCATATAGTTTTCTCCTCCACATGACCTTGTATCCTATTCATCACACCAGTACCAGGTTTACTGTGTTAGAACCAAACCTTAATAGATATGTAATCTAATACCCAAGATCTATCATGTCAAATCATCAAGAATAATAAACCAAATAAACTGAATGCGGAAGCGTAACTGAATTAATCGATAGATTGAAAACCTTAAATATTCATGTTGAAATCCGAAATCGTTGGTATTGGTCTTCCAAGAAGATAGGTTAGCCCTTGCCATAAAAACTCTCTGACGGGGACAAGAGTTATACAAGTTAACCTATTTATTAGGGACCACTACCTCTTTATATAGTTGATTATTAAATCAACTATTAAATATTTATAACTCTGCCCCTCATTGAATTGTAAATATATCTTATAGTATCTACACTTTTATTTTCATAACACTTTAATACCTATGACATGCCTAACATAATTGGTCACTTGATTTTGTGTGATACTTTATAATAGCAACATATATTTTACATATGTGCCCACAGTTGCAGATTTTAATCCAAAAATCTCTCACTTGGGCAACATATGTTTTCTGATAAATGTACAACCTTATGAGCTCAAAAATTTGCTATTATATAATAGGTATTCTATAACAATCTCGTCCATCAACTATATCTATATAGGATCAAAGCGGTCTTCACCATATCAATCATGATTGGACCTATCAATGGTCACGTATACATACATAGTCAAATTACATAGATCAATTCCCGTACATGTCTATTTCCAACTGGTCCTCCTAAACCCTAGTGAGATCAACTTTACTAAATTCAGAGTGTGCATAAACCAAAATAACTTTATTTCTACAAAAAATAATCTTAAAATATCCTTAAACTGAAGTAACCAAAATTGTGTCTAAAACGAATTAGCATTTTTTTTCAAAATTACAAACTCTCACTAAAACTGAATTTCCTTAAATAACATTACACCCACATGAGCAGTGTGCACATGAAAGACCTAGGGTGATAGTTTCTTAATATGCACGCAATTATGGAGTTTGCACAAACATGCTCTATAGACACACAACCACTCTGAATTTTCTTTAACAACTAGGAACTTAATATTTATGTGCTTCAAATTTGAAGTGTTCCTATTGTTTATAGAATAAATGAATGCATATTTATTGTCACAAAATAACTGAAGTGGTCTTTCTATTCAATCTACAATTAGCAGGTCAAGTGACAAAATTCTTTTGCATCAATATTCTATTAGAATCGAAGTCTGTAAACCTGATGATCTCTAACTTACCAGAACTCTGATATGTTAGCATGTAATTTTTGTTCTCTAAAAAATATCTCATAACCTACTGGTTGCTATCCAATGGCTCATGCTATAATTGCTTAAATATATGTTTAACATTCCAACAATGTACGCAATATCCGAACGCATACATACTTGAGCATAAATTAGATTCTCAAAAGCTTATGCATATGGAATTTTCTGTATTTTTCTAAATTTCAAGGTTACTTTTAGGGCATTGAGTAAGACAATATTTGTCTTCTTTAGCAATATGAGTATCACTTGGTTTACTCCCAGTGAACTTGTAGTACATACAGTTGTCAACTAAATTTATCTCAAAATCGAATGAGATAATCAACATGAAATTTATAATTTCATTAATGAGAGTCCTACTTAAGCTCATAGATAGATTTCTTTAATTTACATATCATTGATATTGTATCATAAGACACAACTTTATGATTGTACCATATAAATAGTTTCTTCAATGTCGCCATTGAAAAAAACAAGCTTAACATCTATCTAATGTAGCTTAAGAATAAAACAAGCAACAAGTGTAATAATTATCTTGAAAGAGTCTTTCAATAAAACTTGAGAGAAAGTCTCTGCAAAATAAATGTCTTCTTTTAGAGTATATCCTTTAGATACAAGACGTGTTTTATACTTATCCACATTACCATTTCCATCCCTATTGGTTTTAAATATCTATTTACAACCAATTGGTTTGCACTGTAAGGTAATGAGACAAGTTCCTAAATTTTATTGTCTTGCATAAAATTATACTATTCTTGAATGACATCAATCCACTTTTAAGAGTTAGAACTTTTATGGCCTGATAAAAAAATGATTGAACATTTTCTATCATTCCATTGTTACCTTATTTTCTTGAAGAAATACAATATAATAATCTAGAATAGTATTTCATCTTCCTCTCGTTGACCTCTTTAATGACACTCGTTTTTTAAGGTTGTTGAGTTTGTTCTTCTGAAGCAATTACCTTATCTTGAAAGAGAGTTGTTCAACATTATTTTTGATGAGGTACTTGATTCACTTCTTGATTAATGATAGGTGTGAAAACCTAAACATCATCAAAAGTGATAGTATGAATTAAATTTTAATTCAGTTCCTCCTCAATAACAGTGCATCTAACCTTATTTCTCCCTCCAAACTCAACATCCTAAAAAAGTTATAAATCTCTCCTTAAAGTAATCTTCATTGTGGGATCATAAATTTTACAGCCCATGGATCACTCAAAATAACCGAAGTAGTTGTTCACTTTTGAAGTTTAATTACTTCACATATGTCCTAACGTATACAAAAGAATCAACACTTTGTAACTAACAAGTCGTCATTTAACCGGTCATAAATAAATAAATAAATTAACCTCTTTCAATAAATAATAGAATAAAGAAATTAAATAGATATAGAGAAAGAGGGTCAATCCGCAGGGAGATTAGCTGGAATTATTGATAGTATGAATTGTAATTAACGTATGTGAAATAGCCTCGAACCAGCTCCTTCAATTCTTTCGATCACTAAAATAGATTTTTATTTCGAGGATCATGTCGGTTACAGTCTACGAGGCCCAACCCGTCGTAACTTGTTTCTTTCTCGAGTAACCAATCCTCCCAAGTCTATCTTCGAAAGATGGTTCTTAAATAAATCAACCACGTCTATCGCCGTTAAAATATTTAGAATAAAAGTAGGAAAAACCCGACTCAGAAATTGTCTAAAAAGAATCGCTTCTGATTTTATCTTTCCTTAGCGGACCGCCACTAAGAGTGTTCATAGGAAGTCGAAATTGCCACAGGCTGATCCTTCCTCCCAACTGTGTTTTTAAGCGATTTCAGACCAACGGGCCCTATTTGATTTGAAAAATGGTTAAAAACTTTTAGTAAGGTCGATTGCCAAACTATCTAAGCAGAAAGATAAAAATGATTTCCCAAAAGAATTTAAGCAAAGTTCAATTCTCACGAATCGAATTGACTTGGCTGGTTCTTGGCTTAAAAGATTTAGCTAAGCATGATATTGATTATCATACTTAACTTGATTTTAGAAAAGTAATTAAATGGCATAAAACAAACGGAACAAGAAAATAAAGGAAAAGAACTTGAATTAAAGCTATAAAATGTTTACAAAGGAAAAGATAAAAATACTCAAAGCTAAGAAGATGCTCTTAAGCCTTCACCAAAGGTTGGTATTTATAGGCTTAGATTACAAGGATAAGAGATAAGAAAATCAAAATAACAATTCAAATGTTTTTAAAATTCAAAATAAAACCAAACAGATAGAACTGATAATCTGATCGGATCTTCTCTCGGAACATTCCATGATCTTCTAGAGGTTGCCACGTCACTGCCACGTCAGAATTTGATCTCTGCACAAAATATAACAAAAACTACAGAAATGCCCCCTTTTTACTGCTATTTCCAGAATTTGATCCCTGCACAAAATATAACAAAAACAATATGTATTAAGCAGCAATAAGTCATAATCACTAGAAAAATAGCAAATGAAGTATGTCAGATTTGAGAACAAACTGTATTAGTTAAATTGTATATGAAGCAGTGTCAAAACCATAAGAACAAACAATTGTTAGAAAGTTCGATCTTATGTGCCTTAAATTTTGAAGCAATATAAAGAATTTTTATAATCTACTCTCTCACATTTTCTTGACCCTTATACTTCATAGACATCAAATAAAGCATAAGTGATGTCATCTTAACCTTAATGTTTTGGGTAAAACATTTCTTAATTTCATCAAGGAAACCCTTAATATGAGTAATCTCTTTAGATTTGTGCTCCATAAGACATCTAAAGTGTTGTGCTTTATGATCATTAGACTTATGCAATTCGAACAATCTCACCTCTTAAAATACCTTTTATGGGTGCTTACCGCTGTGAGAGGTGCAAAATGTTCTTTCCTTAGTGCAAAGTCTAAGTTCATACAACCAAATACTATATGTAAGTGGCTTTCCTCATTCCTTGAAATTAGTTTCACTAAACATGAGTGTAGAATATATTTAACAGATATTTTGATAACAAATATAAATTATCTAAATATAGAACAAAAATAAAATAAAATAAAACAAGCTCACATAAATATTCGTAAGTAAACAAATAAATTCAAAATAATGGCTAATTCCCCTCAAGATACCAAACACAACATTAATATCAAGTCTTTGGACAGTAATATTAACTGTAAGCGGCACTCTTGTTGTAGCAATCAAAAATTGACAATAAACTATGTCAAACAGTAGGATAATCTTTGGACTAACGTATTGCTCACATAAAATACCTTATAATTGGCACACATTTATCGCCACAATTGTCGCGGTAATTCTGTCAAATATTAACTTTCCTTTGGGCCAATTAAAACGCATGAATTACAAAAACCCATAATTATCTTAATATTTTAAATAAACTAATCTACACAAAAGAGGTTACTTTGGTGACATTATGTTTCAATTAATCCATTAAAATATTAGACATCCGAAGCCAAAATATGAATTTAATTGTTTCAAAATATTTGTCTTAATTTTATCTTTCAATCAAGGTAAGCCTCATAGTGAATTTGAATAAAGGTAAACCTCATATCAAAATATCTGACACTCTATTTGTTGAGTGGATCACACGAATGATAATAACCAAGAGGGGGGTGAATTGGAATTTTAACGATGTTGTAACGGAAATTGCAACTTAAAAATATTGACACGGGAATTTAGAGTGGTTCAAGTTCACCAACCGAACTCTACATCCACTACCTTAGTCTCACCAAGGATTTGCAACAATTTCCACTAAATTGTTCGTCCCCTTTTTCTAGGACAAGGAGGCAACCTTTACAATTTCGGTTAATTTTTCTACCCAAAAATTAACCCAATCCTCACACAAAAGAACAAAGAAATTTGGTGGCTAATAAGGTATCTCTCAATACAAATGATAGCCCAATATCAAGCACTCAACCCAATTGAACAAAATAGAGATGAAGGATACAATTGGGGTTTCTAGACAAAAATGGGATTTCAACACAAATGCTTGTATTTGATGATAGGATGTATTCTTGAGGTTCAATGTTGATTGCTGGAGCTTCTTGGGGTCTTTTTATAGCCTCTTGTTGATTTCCAACCGTTGTGGGTGATGGGCTAAAGATTAGAGCCGTTGGGGTGCTTTTCTCACAACTTTACAGCACACAGCACCCTACCGTTTCGGAACAGGGTCAACCTGTTTCGGAACGGATTTCAAATAATATAGCCGTTGGAGCGTCTACGAGAGCCCGTTTCGAAACGCATAGGGTCGTTTCAGAACGGTTTTGCCACTGCCAAAGGGTTGTTTCGAAACGGCCTTATCCCGTTTCGGAACAGATTTGCCACTGCCAAAGGGGTGTTTCGAAACGGCCTAAGCCCGTTTCGGAACGCCCTATTTATTTTCAAAATTCAGTTAAAACCGTTACCCTTGTTCGTTTAAATGAAGAACAGTTTCGAAACGAGTAATACCGTTTCGAAACGCCTTGACCCGTTTCGATACGCGTTTCGGAACAGGTGCACATCAAACTGAAAGTGTTTCGAAACGCCTTAGGCCGTTTCGAAACGGGGCTTGAAAAATCACTGTTTTGACTTTGAAATACTTAAAAAATATATTTGTAAACCTTTGGTTTTAACTATGAAGTGGTCTTTAACAATATATAGGGAATTTTAAGGACTTTAAAATTTGTTTTGATATTTTCATTTTAGTCCTTAGGTTTTTAGTTATATCAAAATTTAAAGCATATGTTTCACAATCTCCCCCTTTTTGATATAACAAAACCAAAGTTAGAATTTTTTTAAGAATTTTGAAAGTTTTGAAGATATTCTAACTCCCCCTTAATTTAAGATAGGTTTTGAGATTTAAAAACTTGTGACATGAAATCAGAGATGTAAAGTTTAACAAAACCTTAAGAAAATTTGAAAATTTTCTATTTTGGTGGCAAGGCAAAAGGCAAGGCAATTCTCTCTTAAATTTCATCTCCCCCTTTTTGTTAGATCAAAAAGAAATAAAGAGAGCTCATAAAGAATATTAGTACCAATAAGCAATTAAAAGCAATCATAATAAATATCATCAAAATATCCAAAGCATAAACAATAAGTTCATAATCAAATCCCAAAATAAAAGATCATAAGCATATGTTCCTAAAACATGAGAAAACATAAAGAAGCAAACTCAATCCTAAATGCATAGATAATATAATATGATATGATATGAGTATCCTAGGCCTCGTCATCATCATCCTCATCATCATCATCGTTCTTGGCTTGAGAACGGTGATATTTTGTCCATTCTCCATAAAGAGTAGAGAAGGAAAGATCAAGGTTGGCATTGGAAGCCTCAAGGGATTGAAGACGATCCTCGACGTTCTTCAATCGATTTCCCATAGTTTCAAAGCCCGAAGAAATACGAGTATCCATAGTGTCAAAACGAGAATTCAAGGCATTGAAACGCTCGGTAAGAAAAACCGTGAGAGCATCTTGATTTTCCATTTGAACTTGAGGTGGAGGAGCAACGGGAGGAGGAATCGCTTCTCGATCAATTCTTTGCCAATAACCATCCAAATATGTGAATCCGGATTTTCGAAGAGAGGACTCACCAATTTTGGTCTTGCTAGGTTCCGGAGAGTCATAGGTACAATCAATACCAAGATGATCGAAGAGAAAACTCAAGACAATGCCGTAAGTGAAAGATGTCAACTCATTGGTGTCAATAAGCTTGATATTATTGACAATCTCAGCAAAAATAATTTTGGGCACATTTGGGCGCTCACCTCTTCGGAAACATTCGAGCCAAAAGTGATCTTTTTCCCGGATGTGAGAGTATTTTCCTCCGGATGGTCGAATGAACCAAGACACTATCAAGTGAAGGACACGATCGTGCACATCTAAATGAAGGGCTTTCCCGGTGAAGGTGCCAAAGTGACGTTCATCTTCAAGACCCTCATTCTTGAGTTTAAGGGCAGACTCCAAAAGAGCAATATTAATAACAAACTTTTGCCCCAATAAAGATGACTCAATTCCTACTATCTCGGTTTTGGTTTCATCGTAAAGGAAACGAGCATTAGAGTAGAAAAGGAGTACCAAGTTTCTGTAACAAACATCCTCGATGCTCAGGAAGAAAAGAAGATCCCACTCATCCAAACGTCCAAGATACCGAAAGAGGAATCGCTCAGAATTGAGGAAATCTAGATCAATGACCCTTTCTTTACGAACCGCGAGATTTTTGACGTAGGAGAAGCGAGTACGCTGCTGCTGAGTTTTAAGAGTTTTCTGAAAGAGTTGAGTGATATTTGGACGAATACTCGATTCACCGGTTTGAACGGCTTTGCGCTTTTTGTTCGATTGATCCGCCATCTAAAAATATTAAGCAAGAGTTTTAAAATTAAGTGTATGCATTGATAATAAAAATCAGTCCAATAGGAAATCCCACTTAGGTTTTTGAAAAACAGAATTAAAAAAAATACGATTAAAAATTTTTATATTCGAATCAAAAATTTTGAGATTTTTGAAAATTTTTACAAGATATGGAAAACCCACAACTAAAAATATATAATGTATACAAAATTATAATTTTCTAGCCTAAGATTCGAACAAATATTGAAAAAAGAGAAAAATAAGAAAAATTACCTTAGTTTGGGATTTTGGATGATTTGAATGAAATCTTTGCACAAGATTGATGAAGCTTGCTTAGATATGTGTTTTAGAGAAAAATCCCTCACAATTTTGTGAAAAACAAAGGGTTTGAGAGGGTATTTATAGAAGGGGGTCGGTTAGGGTTTTTAGGGTTTTAAGAGTTTGATAAAAATTAGAGTTTTGAACTTTAAGAAGCCCTAAATAAGGCTGTCCGCGAGGCCGTTTCGGAACGGTCAAGACCGTTTCGGAACGGGGCGGCTAGGGTTTTGACCTGTTGACTTCACGTTTCGAAACGGGGCTGACCGTTTCGAAACCCGTTTGACCCGTATCGGAACGCGTTCCGATACACCCTTACATCGAACCGAAAACGTTTCGAAACAACTGGGGCCGTTTCGAAACGCCCTTCTCTCAGGACGGATTTTAAGGCACCCGTATCGGAACGGGTGAACCCGTTTCGATACACCTGGGCCTGGAAGTGCAGATGAGGCTCTAAAATGCAGAAAAATGATTTTCTAAGAGGCCAAACATGCATAAATGATATGAATGAGTAGGCAAAACATATTTAGGCATAAACATACTCCCCCTAACTATATGCATGGAAGAAATTGGGAGTCTAAACATATAAACATGATATTTCACAAAATCAAGCATATTTAAGTTTGAAAAGAGGTCCAAAAAGGTCAAGATAGGCTAGTTAGACCTAACTCTCTCCTAAGGGACCAAAAACGCTCTTTATCTAATGGTTTTGTAAAAATATCCGCTAATTGATTCAAGGTGTCTACATACTCTATAACCACATCTTTCTTAAGGACATGATCTCTAATGAAATGATGCCTTATTTCTATATGTTTGGTTCTAGAGTGTTGGATGGGATTTTTTGTTAAACATATTGCACTAGTATTATCACATTTTAGGGGTATGGTTTCTATTTTTACACCATAATCTAAGAGTTGTTGCTTCATCCAAAGGACTTGAGCACAACAACTCCCTAAGGATATGTACTCGGCTTCGGTGGTAGATAAGGCTACACTATTTTGTTTCTTAGAGAACCAAGATATGAGCATACTACCTAGGAATTGACAAGTTCCCGAAGTACTTTTCCTATCGATTTTGCAACCCCCATAATCCGCATCCGAGTAAGCATGTAGGTTGAAGGTAGAGACTCTAGGATACCAAAGGCCTAAACAAGGAGTGTCTCTAAGGTATCTAAAGATTCTCTTAACGGCTATAAGGTGTGACTCTTTAGGACTAGCTTGAAACCTAGCACACAAGCAAACACTAAACAAGATATCCGGTCTACTTGCGGTAAGGTAAAGCAAAGACCCAATCATAGAACGATAAAGCTTAGAGTCAACACACTTACCTCCTTCATCTTTGTCAAGCTTTGTAGATGAGCTCATAGGAGTGGCTTGAGGCTTTGTGTTCTCCAAGCCAAACTTGTTGAGCATATCCTTTATGTATTTTGCTTGATTTATGAAGGTGCCATCCTTCTTTTGTTTGATTTGGAGTCCCAAAAAGAATGAGAGCTCCCCCATCATGCTCATTTCGAATTCACCTTGCATTAACTTAGCAAATTCTTGACAATGACATTCATTAGTAGAACCAAAAATAATATCATCAACATAAATCTGAACTACTAAAATGTCGTTTTTATACATTTTTATAAAAAGTGTAGTGTCCACCTTACCTTTTTCAAATCTTTTTTCAATCAAAAAGTTTGAAAGACGTTCATACCAAGCTCTAGGAGCTTGTTTTAAACCATAGAGAGCTTTGGTTAGTTTGAAAACATGATTTGGAAATTTTGAGTCTTCAAAACCCGGTGGTTGTTCTACATACACTTCCTCATTTATAAAACCATTTAAAAATGCGCTTTTGACATCCATTTGAGAAAGCTTGAAATTATGATAACATGCATATGCAAGCAACATCCTAATGGCTTCCATTCTAGCTACGGGTGCATAGGTTTCATCAAAATCTATTCCCTCTTCTTGAGTGTAACCTTGTGCTACAAGTCTAGCTTTATTTCTCACAATGTTACCACTCTCATCTAGTTTGTTTCTAAAGACCCATTTAGTTCCTATTGTAGATTGATTACTAGGCCTATCAACTAATGTCCAAACATTGCTTCTCTCAAATTGATTTAACTCTTCTTGCATAGCCATAATCCAAAAATCATCTTTCAATGCTTCTTTTATATTTTTAGGCTCTATGCATGAGATAAATGCAACATGATTCATTAATTTAAGAGAAGAACGAGTGGTTACCCCCTTGGATGGATCACCCAAGATTTCACCATCTTTGACATAGTTCAACTCCCTTGGATAGCTAACTTCCTTTTCCTCAATAGCCAAGTCCTTCAAGGCTTCAAGAGGTGGATATTGTGTGTCTTCTTCTTTTGGTTGAATCTCATCCTTCTTTGAAGTTTGACCTCCATCAAAGGTATTTATGATTCCTACATTATCATCATTACAAGAATCCTTCCTAGGAAGGGGATTATCATCGAATACAACATGAATAGATTCTTCTACTACTAAAGTTCTTTTGTTAAATACTCGATAGGCTTTAGAGGTTAAAGAGTAACCTATAAAAATTGCTTCATCACTTTTTGCATCAAATTTACCTAAATTATCTTTTCCATTATTTAAAACAAAACATTTGCATCCAAAAGGGTGGAAGTAGCTAATATTAGGCTTTTTAGATTTTATAATCTCATAAGGTGTTTTCTTTAAAATTGGCCTAATAGTTACTCGATTTATAATATAACAAGCTGTGTTTGTGGCTTCCGCCCAAAAATATTTTGGTAAATTATTTTCACAAAGCATAGTTCTAGCCATTTCTTGTAAAGTTCTATTTTTCCTCTCAACTACCCCATTTTGTTGAGGAGTTCGAGGAGCTGAAAAATTATGGCTAATACCATTTTCATTTAAAAAATCTTCAAATCCTAAATTTTGAAATTCGGTTCCATGATCACTTCTAATATGTGAAATTTTAAGTTCAAGATCATTTTGAATTAATTTTGAAAATGTGATGAATTTTTCCAAAGCCTCATCCTTAGTACTTAAAAAGAGAACCCAAGTGAATCTAGAAAAATCATCAACTAATACAAAAGCATATGATTTGCCACCCAAGCTCATAGTCCTAATTGGCCCAAATAAATCCATGTGGATTAGTTGTAAACATCTACTAGTGGAAATGTCATTAATGGATTTAAAGGAAGATCTATGTTGTTTACCCTTTGAGCATGCATCACAAATTTTATCGTTCGAAAATTTTATCTTGGGTAAACCTTTAACTAGGTTTAGAGAGACTAGTTTTTCTAAAACACTTGTGCTAGCATGTCCTAGCTTCCTATGCCACAACCATGCATCATTTTCATTTTGAGCAACTAAGCATGCATGAGATGTATGAATGTCATCTAGATGCACCATGTATATATTCCCTATGCGATGACCTATGAGCATAATATTATTAGTTTTAATGTCTACAATTTTACAACCGGTTTTATCAAACAGAACATTAAAACCTTTATCACATAGTTGACTTATGCTCAATAAATTATGTTTAAGACCATTGACATATAAAACATTTTCAATGAGAGTAGTAGAGTGATTACCTATGGAGCCAATACCTTCAATGTGGCCTTTGGAGTTGTCACCAAATGTTACTACTCCTCCACTTTTTGGCTTTAGATCCATGAGTCGACTCTTGTCTCCGGTCATGTGTCTCGAGCATCCACTATCAAGGTACCATGAGTTTTGACTTTGTGCTTTGGCCTTGTAGCAATGCTCCCCCTACAAACAAAGATATTTAAACTTTTGTTTTTGGTACCCAAATCATTTTGGGTCCATGTGTGTTAGTTCCTAAAACTTTGGTTCCCTTAGGAATCCAAGGTGACATAGCAATAATATTATTAGATTTAACAAGTTCCTTAGGAACCCATACATTTCTAATTCTTTTAACTTTACTATGTCTAGGATAGTTACCTTGTTTGTAGTAGTTAGTCTTTTTCTTGGGTTGGTGTGCTCTAGAGGATTCTCCTGCTTCATGCTTGACACTACCAACATTTTTTAAAGACTTTTTGAGCTCATTTAGCTCACTCAACACCTTTTGGTGTTCACGTTTATTTTGAGATAAAGAATTATTAAGATCAACATTTTCATCTTGAAACAATTTAAGTTCATCTTTTAATCCTAATATCTTTTTCTCAAATTTAGAATTAGTTTGAGTAAGTGAGTCATTTTTCTCATTTAATTCTAGGATAATTTTTCTATTTCTAATAACCGACTCCTTATACTTCTCAACTAATTCATCATATACCTCTTGTAACTCATCATAAGCATCATTTAATTCTTCATATGAAAAATCTAAAGTAGATGAGTTAGAGGTTACCAAGGAGGAATCTTCCTCAAGTGCTATGAGGCAAAGGTTCGCCACTTCTTGTTCGTCATCCTCCGATGACTCCTCATCACTCCAAGTAGCAAGCTTGGCTTTGAGCTTTTTCCTCTTCTCAAAGCCCTTCTTCTTGAGTTGAGGGCACTCCGAACGTATGTGGCCGGGTTGTTTGCACTCGAAGCAAGTGATTGGATCCCTTCCTTCTTCTTTGTTCTTGCTTTTAAAGTCCATCTTCCTTTGGATTTTTCTTCCTCGGTTGGACCTCATAAGGCGTGAGAATCGTTTGGCTATCATAGCCAATTCTTCAAGCTCATCCTCATCACTAGATGAACTTTCATCAAGTTGGGAAGTTTTAGCCTTGAGAGCTATTCCCATTTTCTTCTTTTTCTCCCCTTCAAGCTTCTCCATTCTTTTTTCTTCTTTCTTTTTCTCATCTTCCCTTCCTTGCTTCATGATCTCGTGAGTAAGGAGAGAGCCTACAAGTTCATCAAGCTTTAGAGTTTTTAAATTCTTTGCTTCGATGATAGCGGTTCTCTTCCCATCCCAAGATTCGGGAAGTGAATAGAGTAGCTTTCGGACAAGCTTGTCTTCCAGTATAACTTCTCCATATCCCTTTAAACCATTTACAATTGTGGAGAACCGATCAAACATCTTTGACACCGTCTCATCGAATTCCATCTTGAAATTTTCATAACTAAGATTGAGAATTCCAATCTTAGTTTCTTTGACATCGTTGGTGCCTTCATAGGTGGTTTCAAGAGTGTCCCACACTTCTTTGGCACTTTCAATTGATGAGACCTTTGAGTAGATGTCCGGACCGAAAGCACAAAATAGCATGTGAAGAGCTTTGTCATTTACTTGAATCTTTTTTCTTTCCTCTTCACTCATTTCCGTTCTCCTTTTTAGCACCATCTTGCCTTCATTATCTTGCTTCAATGGAATATATGGTCCATCCTCAATGACATCCCATACAAGATAGTCACTTGATTTAATGAATAGACGCATTTTATTTTTCCAAAAGGAGTAGTTCTCACCATTGAAGAAAGGAGGCTTTGTGGTGGATTGTGAGTCGTACATGCCGGGAGCGGAGGTTGTAGCCATCTCTTGATATTTTGATGATGATCACACTTCTTCCAAGGATCTCCTCTTGTGGTTGTTAATCCTCAAAGAGTTAAGCTCTGATACCAATTGTTGAGTGGATCACACGAATGATAATAACCAAGAGGGGGGGTGAATTGGAATTTTAACGATGTTGTAACGGAAATTGCAACTTAAAAATATTGACACGGGAATTTAGAGTGGTTCAAGTTCACCAACCGAACTCTACATCCACTACCTTAGTCTCACCAAGGATTTGCAACAATTTCCACTAAATTGTTCGTCCCCTTTTTCTAGGACAAGGAGGCAACCTTTACAATTTCGGTTAATTTTTCTACCCAAAAATTAACTCAATCCTCACACAAAAGAACAAAGAAATTTGGTGGCTAATAAGGTATCTCTCAATACAAATGATAGCCCAATATCAAGCACTCAACCCAATTGAACAAAATAGAGATGAAGGATACAATTGGGGTTTCTAGACAAAAATGGGATTTCAACACAAATGCTTGTATTTGATGATAGGATGTATTCTTGAGGTTCAATGTTGATTGCTGGAGCTTCTTGGGGTCTTTTTATAGCCTCTTGTTGATTTCCAACCGTTGTGGGTGATGGGCTAAAGATTAGAGTCGTTGGGGTGCTTTTCTCACAACTTTACAGCACACAGCAGCCTACCGTTTCGGAACGGGGTCAACCTGTTTCGGAACGGATTTCAAATAATATAGCCGTTGGAGCGTCTACGAGAGCCCGTTTCGAAACGCATAGGGCCGTTTCGGAACGGTTTTGCCACTGCCAAAGGGTTGTTTCGAAACGGCCTTATCCCGTTTCGGAACAGATTTGCCACTGCCAAAGGGGTGTTTCGAAACGGCCTAAGCCCGTTTCGGAACGCCCTATTTATTTTCAAAATTCAGTTAAAACCGTTACCCTTGTTCGTTTAAATGAAGAACAGTTTCGAAACGAGTAATACCGTTTCGAAACGCCTTGACCCGTTCCGATACGCGTTTCGGAACAGGTGCATATCAAACTGAAAGTGTTTCGAAACGCCTTGGGCCGTTTCGAAACGGGGCTTGAAAAATCACTGTTTTGACTTTGAAATACTTAAAAAAAATATTTGTAAACCTTTGGTTTTAACTATGAAGTGGTCTTTAACAATATATAGGGAATTTTAAGGACTTTAAAATTTGTTTTGATATTTTCATTTTAGTCCTTAGGTTTTTAGTTATATCAAAATTTAAAGCATATGTTTCACACTATTAATATTTCATCTTTGGACAAAACATTAACTTGCAAGTGATATCTTGGTATAGTAATCAAACATTGATAATAAGAACATGTCAAACATAAATCTTCCTTTGCGCCGATTATTGCTCACATATAAAACCGAATAATTATCACATGTTTATTACCATAGTTGCACATGTAATAATGTCAATTATTAACCTTCCTTTGGGCCGATTAATACTAACATAATCTGACTTACATGCACAAAACCTTCTATATTTTAAAATAAATAATTTTCACAATAGGTCATTTTGGCAACCGTAACCTCGGGCATCCGTACTGCCACGATGGGTAAGACATGATTAGCAAGAGGCCGAATATCAACGATAGAAGAATCATGCCAAATATCGACCACAAAATTTAAATTAATTAATTTAATATAATAATTGATTTAAAATATAAAAAAATAAGAATTTGAATTAAGCTGGGAATTCATTATATTAAAATAATATATATTTTAAATAAAATATGAAAAAATAATATTTTACTAACAAGCTGAATTCAACAAGAATTCTTAAAAGATAAGTCAACGAAAACATAACTCTTTTATTTAATTCATTTTATTTTAAAAAAATAATTTAAACCCTAAATAAGAGTATATATAAACTACGAATATCATAACAAAAAAGTTTCCTATTTCCGCCGAGCAACAAAAAAGTTTCCTATTTCTATCAATTCTGTTTTCTCTGGGTGCTACTATCGACATGGAAGGTTTCTTTACTTCTCTGCCTGCTGGCTATCGGTTCAAGCCAAAAGATGAAGAGCTCGTTGATTACTACTTGAAAAGGAAGATTTACAAAAGACCATTGCCACCAAATATATTTAGGGACGTTGATCTCTATAACTATGATCCTTATACTCTCACAGGTTCTTCTAAAACCCTAGTGCTTTTCTTCTTTCTTTCCGATTGGTCGATAAATATGATTTTATTACTTTACGATACTGATTGTTTTATTTTCATGTCGACAGCCATGAATGATAATGAATTGTCAAATGGTGTAGTGACCGAGTGGTACTTTTTCACGCCAAGAGATCGCAGACACAAAAATGGCAAACGGCCTACTCGAACTGCCGGCGATGGGCACTGGAAGGCAACCGGAATGGCTAAACCGGTCCACTCCAGAGGAGAGGAAATCGGAACCAAGAGGAGTTTGGTCTTTTTCAGAGGTGAAAAAAAAACCGACTGGCTCATGCACGAGTACGTGTTAACCAAAGCTCCACAAAGACAGAGACTTAGCAGCCAAGACATGCTGGTAACCCTTCGTTTACAATCTTTTAAATATATGAAAAAATTCGAAGAATAATCGTATACTCGTATCTGATACTCATTTCCGACTTTTGTTTTTTCAGCTTGACGAGTGGGTGTTGTGTAGAGTGTACACGAAGAAGGAACAAAAGAAGACAAAACCTGGAACACCTGTTGAAGAAACCACAGCTGATAAAGTTGTAGCTCATACTGAGTCTGAAGCCCAAGTGCTGGGAGATGGGATTTCACCTGATGGATTGAATACGCTCATGCCGCAACACACTTGTTCAATGCCTATCGTCCACCAATATCCGGAATCTTTTGGTTCCATGCTGGGACCAAACCCTGCAAGTTTTGATCCCCGAGAAGCTGTTTCTAATAATGGAAATTTTATACCAATGCCTACTCCATTGGCATCAATGCCTCCGCCGCAGAAGTTTTCCGGTGTCTATCCTAGTAACGATTGTTTCGGTTTAGATACAACACAAGAGGAAGGTGATATTGTTCAATATCAAGATTTCGAAGCTGGTTCCTTGAATATGCCCATGCCACAGCAGCAACAACAGCTTTTGGGAGTCAATCAGAGTCAGCCACTGCAGCAACAGCAGCTTTACGGTGTCAATCAAAGTCTACAGCTGCCGGAACAACAATTTTCGGGTGTGAATCCTAGTAGTGATTGGTTCTACTTAGATACAACACAAGATGAAGATGATATCGGTCCAGTTGCAGGTCAAAGTGTAGTCCAAATGCTTGGAAACGGGATTGCACCTATTGCTCAATATCAAGGGTTCGATGCTGGTTCCTTGAATATGCCAATGCCACAGCAGCAACAACAGCTTTTGGGAGTCAATCAGAGTCAGCAACAGCAGCTTTCCGGTTTCAATCAAAGTCTACAGCTGCCGGAACAACAATTTTCGGGTGTCAATCCTAGTAATGACTGGTTCTACTTAGATACAACACAAGATGAAGATGATATCGGTCCAGTTGTAGGTCAAAGTGTAGTCTAAATGCTTGGAAACAGGATTGCACCTATTGCTCAATATCAAGGGTTCGATGCTGGTTCCTTGAATATGCCGATGCCACAGCAGCAACAAGTGCCGTTGTTGCAGCAACAGCAGCCTACAGGTGTCGATCAAAGTCAGCCACTGCAGCAACAACATCCTACTGAAACTTGTTAGCTCTGTCTAATTTTGCAATATTAGGTTTCAATTGTCTGGACTTCTATTGTGAAACTTTGATACAGTATGGTAGCACAAAAATGAGGTGCACATTTATAGTAGAGTTAATGAGCTTATATTTGATGGCTTTCATGCTGCAACAGTTGTGTGGCTACAGTATGATTCAAAATGGCCAACAGTTTTCCCTGTGCAGGTTAGCAAATTGTCATAGCACCTTCAGCTTTTTATTTGAATGTATTTTCAATTACATTCTAAATATGTTAATAAACATGTTCTACTTTCCAAGAATTATCTTTTAAGCACCTTCCGTTCTCAATGATAAACTTCTAAAAGTCCATGTCAGAAGATGCATAGGTCAATAATTGTATTGCTTTCATGTTATGCCTTATGCTCGGTCGTTTACATAATGAAGAAATCTATAACAACTTGCATGTTGTCGAGGTATGTATGTGCTATAGATGCCATCTTATATTTGTCCTTTTTATGTTCCGAGTATCCGTTATTATTCATTTTACATCGGCCAAGAGACTAACTAATTTCATTTCCTAAGCTCGTAAAGTCGGTAGCGTAAGTAACTGTCTATGGCTAAAGCTAAATCTAATTATATTACTTGAAGTGCATATAATGCATTCTGTCCCATGGTATGTTCGACTTGAATGCATAGAGTTTTGCCTTAATAACAATTTGGTGTTGTTTGAATGCTTAAAACAGTGTACTAATAGTCTGCTCTACCAAGACTGTTTTTATTCGGTAATGGACTTATTTAGGGCTGTAGATTAGTACCAAATGCAGTTTATGTTTTCTGGAAATATAGTTTGTACATTGCCCCGATCGAACAAATGCTACGGTATGTATAAACATGCAGTAAATGAACCTTGATAAGAGCTCAGTAAGTGCATAAATTGATAACTCAAAACTGTCCAAATAAAAATGTTGAAACACTTCATTTAAAAGCTGGAATAAGTGGTATTCGTGTTTAAAATCAGAAGCATTACTAACTGCCATGTTTATAAGGGGCTGTCACGTATAGTTCCCAAACTTGTAGAGCTGTAAATTGATGTCTTAAATGACATGGCATTCAAGTGTGATAAATGAAACTTGAAATAATTGGGCATATCGTGTTAGACATAAACATGTATTCTGTTCTTAGGAAATTATACACTTAGCAAAAGAATGATGATATACCATTGCCCCTGAGACTAGAATATACAAAATACCATAGAATTTTTTTGAACAATGTACCATAGAAATTAGTTGTGTAATATAATACCATAGATTTTCTGTAGTAATGTGGACAAACTTTGATCACTATTTCATGACTGGCAGACACTGAAACATTGAAATGCGATTTTGTTATGTTGAAAGATTTATTTCAGGTCGACAAGATCTAAACATAGAAGATAAATGGGCTTGCACGCTTCAAAGTAAGCGAGTGAATTGCAATGAACGCCACGCTGCTTACCAGAAGTACGCTAATTGAAATGAAAGCAACGCCGCATTTCAAAAGCGAGAACCACATGATCGTCTAAGTGTCCGCCACTTTTAAGAAGTGTGCATGCATAAAGGAATCAGCTTAACGGTTCCCACTCCCAAAGCGAGTGAGTGTAAAGAAAGAACGAATCGTCTAAGTGACCGCCACTTTTAAGAAGTGTGCATAAAGGAATCTACCGCTCCAAGAATCTATGTCTCTCACCATGGGTTTGTTCCTCGCATCTTCCCTTTTGCTACACGATGTGTCATCCCTATGCCACGGCAATGGGATGCTTCATTGCCTACTATGCCACAACAACCTAATGCTTCATTGCCTACTATGCCACGACAATCTGATGCTTCCACGCCTCCTATGCCACGACAATCTGATTCTTCATTGTCTAATATGCCATGGCAACCTGATGGTTCCATTGCCACACCAGTTCCCTTGGGTAACATGCCACAACAACCTGATGATTCCATTGCCACACTAGTTCCCTTGGTTGATCTCTGACAACAAGATGTCGCCCCTAACTTGCCACAGCAAGTTGTCTCCCCTGACTTGCCACAACATGATCCTCCGCAACAACGGATTCGCCGGCCAAATCCAAGGTACTTTGGTCCTTCATTTGTTATACTACTACATGTCATCCTTTGCCTTCCACAATGGAGCCAAAGACTATTACTCAAGCTCTCAAAGACCCACTCTGGAGATAAGCCATGGATGACAAGTTTAATGCCTTGCTACGCAATCGAACATGTGATCTTGTTCCACGGTCTACACAATTTTTCGTAGGGTGCGAATGAGTATTCCGTGTGAAACAGTGTAATGATGGCTCTGTTGATCAATACAACGCTCGACTGGTAGCGAAAGGGTATTCTCAAGAAGTTGGTCATGACTACTTTGAGACTTTTAGTCTTGTGATGAAACATGTTACGGTGCGTATTATTGTTACTCTTGCCCTCCATCATGCATGGCCCATCAAGCAACTTGACATTAATAATGTCTTCTTAAATGGCACCGTACATGAGGAAGTCTATCTAGAGCAGCCTCTGGGGTTTGTTGATTCTACTCAGCCATCTCATATTTTTCGGTTGCGTAAAGCCTTGTATGGACTCAAGCAAGCCCAGGTTGTTTTTATATCAGGCGCAATATATCTCTGACATCTTGACTCAGATTTAGATGGAAAATGCCAAGGCAATTTCCACACCTATGTCCTCTTCTGACAAGCTACCTCCGCCAGAGCCATCCACGACACTTGATATTTCTGGGTATCGTCGATTAGTTGGTCAATTGTAAACATTATCAATTATAATCAAATATACAAATGCTTTACAGCAAAGTATCTGAACGATGTTATTCCAAGAGAGCGAACAATGATTTACATTGCTCATAACAACAAAGAAAACAACCATTTACACACAAGAGGAATAAAACACTAACACTATCCAAACTATTTCCGAATTATACTTGCCATAAATTTAAAGAGAAGGCTAAGTATCCGTGGCTTCCAAATAAGCGCATGATAAATAATAAATTAATGAATGTGTGAATAAAATAGCGATCAAGGCTATCTCACGGTTCTCACCCAAGGGCAAGAATAGCCCAATTCAAGGGAGCTATGTGAATACGTACAGTATAGTTCGCTCCAAGAGAGCGACATAAAAGAGAACTCTCATACAACCGCGAGCGAATGATCCTGCCCCAAACGAACAGTATAAGTAGGCATAACACTATAAATCTTACAAGCGACTAGCATTCCCAAGTAATAGTAGATAAATAATCCTATCATTTGGTGCTTCTAGAAAATACAATGTTCGTAATATGACAAAAAAATGCAAAGATAGAGTTTTACGTATCCAAATAAGAGAGCAATAGTTCTCAAAAAATGATCCCAACGAAACAAGCTTTTATAAACAGTAATCACACTATTTATACGAACAAAGACTTAAAATACTTGTACATATGGCACCAGCTGTTTGAATCCTGCGAACCATTTTTCAAAAAGGGGGCAAAGTGTTGGCACATGTGAACGAGCTTACAAAGAACATGCTAAAGAAACAATCTGCTTCTCGCGAATTGTATTCAAAGAAGTGACACAAAATAGTCAAAATAATTTAAAGATGATGTCGTTCCATAAGAAACGACGTAAAGTGAACTCTCCTACGAACTATTTTCAAATGGGGACAAGCGTTCGCTACTTATTTATCTTGCAAGATGAAGAAAAGTGCAGCGCGAGAACCAGAATATAAGCATAATTTATGATCGGAGCGTTATAATATGTATTTTATAATTTTCTTATCAATGGGGGGTAAGACACTATCTAATTTATTGCTGATGGATAAATTTGGTGATGACGATTTGGGTGATTGTTTCGCTTGGAATGTATTGGTGCCACCAAAGGTGCAGGCGTTCCTTTGGTTCGTATGGCTAAGGAGGTTACCTACGGCGGATTTTCTGAGACATCGCGGGTTGGTATTAGGTGCTGAACAAGGTAGTTGTTTGTGGTGCGACTCATCAGAAGAATCGATTGCACATTTATTTTATGAATGCCCGAATGTGTTGCATTTTTGGGAGTGGCTGCGCAATTGGTGGAACATATCGACACCTTTCCCGGTTAGTTTCACTGATTTTTTTGTTGAACATTTGCATTGTCCGTTCAAAGGAAGTATGAAACGTTTATGGGTAGCATGTGTCAGTGCTTTGTTGTGGTCACTTTGGTTGGGTAGGAATGAGCGAATATTTCGCGGTAAAAGATTGACGAGTGACGAAATCTGTTTTTTGGTAAAATTGAGATCATATTATTGGATTAAGGTGGGCGTAGAAGGGGAGTTAATGTCCGAGGCTGCTTGGTGGACATGTCCATCTTCACAGGCGCTTAGTGTGGCGGGCAAAAAGGAGAGGCGTGGGGTGTTCTGGCAGCCACCGGTCACGGGTGTTTTGAAATTTAACGTCGATGGTGCGGCGAGAGGTAAGCCGGGGCCAGCAGGATTTGGAGGAGTGATGAGGGACGGGGAGAGTCGTATAATGGGGTTGTTTTCGGGACCGTTAGGGGTGATGGACTCCAACGAAGCTGAAGTTCGGGCGATAGCTTTCGCATTAAGCTTGGTGGTGGGGGGAAGTTGGCGCACTCAGTGTGTGATAATCGAATCTGATTCACAAGTGGCTTTGAGTTGGGTTACACGGTCAGCAAAGAGACCATGGCGTTTGTGGGAGGTGTTCATGGCGATCGATCAAGCGCAACAAGCAGCCTATGAATTGCAATTTTGTTACGTGCCTAGAGAGGCGAATGGTTTCGCCGATGTATTGGCCAAGGAGGGAGTCGACCGGTTGTCACTCTTCGTGGCATGCTTGTAAACGGTGAGGTGAGTTTTCTGAGCTCCAGGACGAGTGTGCAAGGGCTGGCTTTATTACTATGTCTATTTTCACATATTTCGGTGGGGGAGGAATTCGATTACATAGAAGATTGACGCGGCTGGGGATTCCTTGGGGGCATGCTTTTGAAACTTGCTAAGTATGAATTGGTGTTTGTTTTCTTGAATTTCTTTTTGTACTCGACGGATCGCATCGTACTCTTTTCCTCCAATAGGTTTAGGGAGGTTTTTAATGAGGCGTGCGATACCGTCAAACTATATGTTTTCTATACTACATGAATAAAAACATATGGTTGCCGATCAAAAAAAAAAGAATTCACTATAATACAAGATAAAATTACTTCGAACATTTTACGCCAAAATAGGAAATACGAAATGAATTACACAACAAGTTACTTCCCAACTCTTTCTAAAAAAATTCATTCGTGTTTCTAGGCTTGCAAATGTCACTTTATAACCTTCCCTCGCCTAGGGGGAAATTGTTAGTACCAGCAAACCACGACCATGCAAACACCCAATAACAACCCTATGTGAACGCACTAGCAGATCACAACTGTGCAAATGACCAATCGCGATCCTTTGCGAACTCAACATGCGAACGCTACTCCATACCATGTGACGTTACATGAGATCCACACCGACACTGAGTCACGACAACTCACTAAAGCACTTGTCCCCCTCGATTAACACGTGCCCTCACTTAATCTGGCCTCTTATAAGGAGCCATGCACCCCCCCCAAATTGAACCTAAGCTCCCCATAACCATCAAGAAATGTTGCATTGAATTTTTGTCGAGATTTCCCCCAACAATTCTACGAATGATAACATGAACAAAGACTAGCACTTTCTAAATTTAGTTGGTCATAACATGATATGTGCATGGATGGGCTTTGTAACCCCCTAGACCCGCCTATGCGTTACGACGGATCCTAGGAAGTCACATTAGGGTCACAAGAGCGACCCACGGTAAGATTTCAAATAAACATATGGTTAAACCTTTAAAACCATAAAATAAATATCTGATTTAAAATACAATTTCAGAAATCGTTTAAAACGATAAAACAATCATGGTACCAGTTGCAGAAATAAGTTTCAGACTCATTTGTATAATTCAAACACGACACACATGCCCCCTAGTTACACATATACCATACTCCATGACAAGCCGAAGAAACTCCCATACCGACGTTGATAGGTGCAACTTGTTTGATCTTTTATCCTGAGATGGTAAAAACAACATGAGCTTGGGAAAGCTCAGTAATACAGAACTACCAAAAGATGCTATAAGTTCATGCAGACATACGGTAGGCATAACATTTTTATGATGTTCCAGACCATACTTGTCTCCATTTATGTTTCGCTGATTTAGTGAAGCTTTATTATTGAGGACTATAAGGTTTGTTCTTTCTATGTTACTGAGTATTAAGAGAGAGCTTATAGTTCAGAGAGTTAACAGAGTAGTAGGTTGGAGAAGTTAAACCATGAAGCCTAGTGTGTTTTAATAAGTTGCAAAACAACATACATAAGTACTTAGCATAATATTATATGAAAACATAACAGATTAAATGCAAATGCTCGGATGCATGTATGCGTTTACTAGTGACTACCCTCCAACCTTACACCAATATGCAGTCCCCCCAGAACTGTATCATAAACTGGCATTAACCCAAGCCCATTGGGCGGGGTACCATCCTAAGGAATACCTTAGAATACGGGCGGCCCTTGCCGAAGCATAGGAACCGAAAAAAACGGGCAGACCTGGCTGAAGCCTAGAATCCGTAAAAACGGGCGGACCTGGCCGAAGCCTAGGATCCGTAAAAACGGGCGGACCTGGCCGAAGCCTAGGATCCGTAAAAACGGGCGGACCTGGCCGAAGCCTAGGATCCGTAAAAACGGGCGGACCTGGCCGAAGCCTAGGATCCGTAAAAAACGGGCGGACCTGGCCGAAGCCTAGGATCCGTAAAAACGGGTGGACCTGGCCGAAGCCTAGGATCCGTAAATAGGACGGTCTTACCAGCTGGATCAGGGCTGAGCCGTAAGAGACTTCATATCATAACCCAACAGTATACCCCAAACAGAATCAGTGTTCAGATTTCCAGACATGGTTAACAGAATATATGTGACAGATATTTTATTCATAACATCAGAAACAGAAGAATTCATGCTTTTGACGGATAAATGGGAATACTATTAAGCAGAACAGACATTTCAGTATTACTCATGCAAACAGATTGTACCATCATAGGTCAAACTAACAGATCATACTATCGAGTTTATCGGACAATCAGACAATATTATTACAAATCAAACAATCATATAACAAGTATACAAGTTGATCAAACATATATCATGTAGGCAGAGAATGTCATCAAACATAATATTATTCATGATTAATTAATTATAAAGTTCATTCAACAGAATATATCACACATGGAACACACTAGGTGGGACAGATCATTTCTTGGAGATGTTTGGCATTTACTGAATGAGACATATTGAACTCTTGACAACTTGAACTAAGTTCTGAAACGTGGCTCCTCTTAAAAAGGGGGTTCATACTAACGGTTTAACCCATATATTCAGAAGGTGATACTTCAAGACCTTAGAAAGTTCAGATATATTATGGGTACTTTAATCCTTTAAGCATATAAGGGCATTATGGTCATTTTGACGTTCATAGACATTCTGGTAATTATACCAACATTGAAAGCAATGGTTCACAGAACTCGGATATCATATTTGCTCATTAGTTTTCTATCCAGACATTCAAGAATTTCTAAATTAACGTCTTTTAAGTTATCGGATATTTTCAGTGATGTTCCGATTTTTTAGGCTATC
Organism: Hibiscus trionum; assembly: GCA_030270665.1. Lineage (NCBI taxonomy): Eukaryota > Viridiplantae > Streptophyta > Magnoliopsida > Malvales > Malvaceae > Hibiscus > Hibiscus trionum. Next base: position 62,626,746 of record BSYR01000017.1, read on the forward strand.
ATGGCCTTTCAATTATTTTTCTCTTATTAACAAATCCCGAATTTCATCAAATACATAGTTACTGATTAACTCAAGAGGATATTTCAGTTATTTTAGACTGAGATTGATCTACCATTTCTTTCTGAATTACCATATGGTACATTCATCAATCACTTACTTAACGAGATTAAGGAGTCCTAACTCTCCGACCCTTTACAGAAAATTCATTTAATTCAGAACTTGAGGTTTATCGCCATTCGGATTAATCAGACATTTCGGTACTCGAGGGCATTACCATCTTTTCAGTCATTGCGATCATTCTTATCAAATTCACGTATTACTGTCAAAAGGGTCGACTTAGGATTTCAACAATATTTCCAGAAAGTTCTTATTCATGTGTTATACAGAGATAGAAGGATTATCCAAGTTTGTATCACACGTATTGCTTAATGATGCCGAAGTCTTTTCATTAAAACATACATCTTGAGTAATATAAATTGTATAAGTAGGTCAAATGCAGATTTTAGGTCATTACCTTTATCAGATGAGTAGTTTAGTCAAACTTATGCTTTAAGGGTATTTTTGTAATTTCATATCTAACCTCTCATACTCCACATTCTGAACATTGGTTCTTAAACATCATTGATAGAGTTTCAGATTAAGCTGTATTATTTATTACTATTAGCACTTTCGATACTCCCGATCTATTAATATTCTTAACTGAATTCTATTTATACTCTTATCTGAATACTTTGATCTTACTGATTCTGATATTTAATTTTCGTATCGAATTCGGCTTAAACAGAGTTCACAGATACGCTTCATCACAAACATGCATGCTTTAACCGGATATCAACATGTGCATAAAGCATACAAGGTGTAGTAAGATATTACCTTAGTTCCGAGCTATAACAGTTGATTCATGACACCTCATTCGATCGCACTCAATTCCAATATTCGACGGCTTCCAACATCTCAAATTCAAGGATACATGATACCTTCATCAACATAGATTCACATTTCAGACTTTAAACACCTTACTCATAATTGATTATTGAAATACATAAGTGGACTCGAGTTCAAGGTCCAATTCGGAGGCTTTCGGGTTAGAATTTCACAAAACGGGCTACAAAATCGGACTCAGGACGTCGAAAAACATAAAATAGGGCTTTTCAGAAAATTTGACTTTTTGGTCAAAGTCAACGGTCAACGGTGACGTCATCAGGTTAACGCTGACGTCAGCAGGTCAACGGTCAACGGGTCAGAGTCAATGCTGACGTCAGCATGACGTCAGCAGTCAACTGAGTTGACTCGGGCTGACTCGGACGAGTTGACTCAGTTGACTCGGACGACTTGACTCGGATTGACGGGTCGGGTCGGACGGGTCGGGTCAGACGGGTCGGGTCGGACGGGTCGGTCGGGTCAGGTCGGACAAGTCGGACGGGTCGAACGGGTCGGTCAACGGGTCGGGTCAACGAGTCAACGGGTCAACGGGTCGGGTCGGACACAGGTTTGGGCCAAGATTGGGCTTAAGCAAAACGGGTTGGGTAACATTGTTTTGGGCTTGGTTTGGGCCGGGTGGTTCACTGAACCGGTTCGGGTCGAGGCTCAGATCGGGTTGGGCCGGTTCAAACCGGGTTAAACCGGTATGGACCCGGTTTACTTACCCAAAAATTCTGGTCACCGGACGATCGCCGAAATGGTCGCCGAAGTCCTGAAATGCACAATTTCTGCAAGAAAAACGTAGATCGGTCACCCATGGTTTCAACACATTCCTTATCAACGCAAATCAAGCCGGAAATGAACCGAAAATCCTTGCGAAAAATAAAAGTTCGCCGGAACTTACGTAGCTCCGATGGTGGCTTTGCCGGCGTCGATCGGACAAAAGAGCGCCTGGGTTTTGCTCTACTCGGTGTGGGGAGCTCGGCCGTACCGACGGCGAGGCGAAATAACGACAGCACGGTAAGAAAAGAGGGAGAGCAAACTCGCCGAACTTCTGGCTCAGTTTAACTGCGAACGACAACACGGGAGCGCGCGTGGCTGACGGCGAACAGAACGGGGTGGAACGGCGCACACGCCAATGGTGGCGGTGGTGTCCACAACGGCCCGGTGATTGAGATCGAAGAGGTCGAACGACGGTGGTTGAGGTGTTGATATGAGAGAGGTCTAGAATCTCTCTGATTGTTTTCCATTTTCAAAAATGGTAGTTGAGGAGTCAGACTTGACTTATATTGGTTCATACAAATAAAACAAAGATTAAAATTAAACGGTGAGGACAAATATCAGAAAATAACCTTGGCTGAGATGGCTAAGGTTTAAGTTTACCAACCATAGGCCATGGGTTCAAAACCCCATGGCAACACGTCTCCCTTTTTTTTATTATTTTTTTTACCACATTATGTGGGTGTTACAATTCTCCCACCCTTAGAAGAAATTTCGTCCTCGAAATTTATCAGAGTCAGAGAAATACAGAAGTCATTCTTTCATCCACACTCGTGTTGTGGTATGCTAATCAGAGTATCCTTGTTTCTCAAGACTTTCTCAGACGGTCATACATCAATCTGGCAGCTTCCTCAGTCATTCAAACTATCATTAGACCTAAAGTTATCCCATTATACCTCTCTAACAACCAATTAGAAAAAAAAATATTTAGATTTTTATCAAACTTCATATGGTGCTAAGCGAACACTTGTCTCATAACTTTTATTATAAACGGTCTCAGTCAGGGATAAGAGACATTCCGATCTTCCACAGAAGTTAATCATACCTCCTAAAGGTATATCTTTCAGAGTTCGAATTACTCTTCTAGGATGACCAAATTTTTTTTTGACATTTCCGTTAGGGTATTTTCAAACACGATCGTTATCACCGAATTGCTTTTCATGAAATCTTACATCGGTTATCCCGCATGATCGAACATTTATTCTTAATCTGATTCACAAGTATAAACCATCACAAGTCCCTTATCCAGGTTCAAATTCAACCATTTAATTCAAAACACAGACAAATGTTATAGACATTTCCTGTAAGCAGATGTTGAGCTATGGAAGGCAGAATACTCAGATTTGATTATTTCAAGAGAAATGATTCAACATCAGAGTTTCGGCTCGGTGGAGTACGGTCAGGACCTAGGGGCATGCACATACCAGACACCCTATGACAGACGATCGGTCGACCAACCCAGAAAGACGCAACTCTAAGCTCTGATACCACTAAATGTAACCCCCTAGACCCGCCTATGCGTTACGACGGATCCTAGGAAGTCACATTAGGGTCACAAGAGAGACCCACGGTAAGATTTCAAATAAACATATGGTTAAACCTTTAAAACCATAAAATAAATATCTGATTTAAAATACAATTTCAGAAATCGTTTAAAACGATAAAACAATCATGGTACCAGTTGCAGAAATAAGTTTCAGACTCATTTGTATAATTCAAACACGACACACATGCCCCCTAGTTACACAGATACCATACTCCCTGACAAGCCGAAGAAACTCCCATACCGACGTTGATAGGTGCAACTTGTTTGATCTTTTATCCTGAGATGGTAAAAACAACATGAGCTTGGGAAAGCTCAGTAATACAGAACTACCAAAAGATGCTATAAGTTCATGCAGACATACGGTAGGCATAACATTTTTATGATGTTCCAGACCATACTTGTCTCCATTTATGTTTCGCTGATTTAGTGAAGCTTTCTTCTTGAGGACTATAAGGTTTGTTCTTTCTATGTTACTGAGTATTAAGAGAGAGCTTATTGTTCAGAGAGTTAACAGAGTAGTAGGTTGGAGAAGTTAAACCATGAAGCCTAGTGTGTTTTAATAAGTTGCAAAACAACATACATAAGTACTTAGCATAATATTATATGAACACGTAACAGATTAAATGCAAATGCTCGGATGCATGTATGCGTTTACTAGTGACTACCCTCCAACCTTACACCAATATGCAGTCCCCCCAGAACTGTATCATAAACTGGCATTAACCCAAGCCCATTGGGCGGGGTACCATCCTAAGGAATACCTTAGAATACGGGCGGCCCTTGCCGAAGCATAGGAACCGAAAAAAACGGGCGGACCTGGCCGAAGCCTAGAATCCGTAAAAACGGGCGGACCTGGCCGAAGCCTAGGATCCGTAAAAACGGGCGGACCTGGCCGAAGCCTAGGATCCGTAAAAACGGGCGGACCTGGCCGAAGCCTAGGATCCGTAAAAAACGGGCGGACCTGGCCGAAGCCTAGGATCCGTAAAAACGGGTGGACCTGGCCGAAGCCTAGGATCCGTAAACAGGACGGTCTTACCAGCTGGATCAGGGCTGAGCCGTAAGAGACTTCATATCATAACCCAACAGTATACCCCAAAGAGAATCAATGTTCAGATTTCCATACATGGTTAACAGAATATATGTGACAGCTATTTTATTCATAACATCAGAAACAGAAGAATTCATGCTTTTGACGGATAAATGGGCATACTATTGAGCAGAACAGACATTTCAGTATTACTCATGCAAACAGATTGTACCATCATAGGTCAAACTAACAGATCATACTATCGAGTTTATCGGACAATCAGACAATACTATTACAGATCAAACAATCATATAACAAGTATACAAGTTGATTAAACATATATCATGTAGGCAGAGAATGTCATCAAACATAATATTATTCATGATTAATTAATTATACAGTTCATTCAACAGAATATATCACACATGGAACACACTAGGTGGGACAGATCATTTCTTGGAGATGTTTGGCATTTACTGAATGAGACATATTGAACTCTTGACAACTTGAACTGAGTTCTGAAACGTGGCTTCTCTTAAAAAGGGGGTTCATACTAACGGTTTAACCCATATATTCAGAAGGTGATACTTCAAGACCTTAGAAAGTTCAGATATATTATGGGTACTTTAATCCTTTAAGCATATAAGGGCATTATGGTCATTTCGACGTTCATAGACATTCTGGTAATTATACCAACATTGAAAGCAATGGTTCACAGAACTCGGATATCATATTTGTTCATTAGTTTTCTATCCAGACATTCAAGAATTTCTAAATTAACGTCTTTTAAGTTATCGGATATTTTCAGTGATGTTCCGATTATTTAGGCTATCATGGCCTTTCAATTATTTTCGACTTATTAACAAATCCCGAATTTCATCAAATACATAGTTACTGATTAACTCAAGAGGATACTTCAGTTATTTTAGACTGAGATAGATATACCATTTCTTTCTGAATTACCATATGGTACATTCATCAATCACTTACTTAACGAGATTAAGGAGTCCTAACTCTCCGACCCTTTACAGAAAATTCATTTAATTCAGAACTTGAGGTTTATCACCATTCGGATTAATCAGACATTTCGGTACTCGAGGGCATTACCATCTTTCAGTCATTGCGATCATTCTTATCAAATTCACGTATTACTGTCAAAAGGGTCGACTTAGGATTTCAACAATATTTCCAGAAAGTTCTTATTCATGTGTTATACAGAGATAGAGGGATTATCCAAGTTTGTATCACACGTATTGCTTAATGATGCCGAAGTCTTTTCATTAAAACATACATCTTGAGTAATATAAATTGTATAATTAGGTCGAATGCAGATTTTAGGTCATTACCTTTATCAGATGAGTAGTTTAGTCAAACTTATGCTTTAAGGGTATTTTCGTAATTTCATATCTAACCTCTCATACTCCACATTCTGAACATTGGTTCTTAAACATCATTGATAGAGTTTCAGATTAAGCTGTATTATTTATTACTATTAGCACTTTCGATACTCCCGGTCTATTAATATTCTTAACTGAATTCTATTTATACTCTTATCTGAATACTTTGATCTTACTGATTCTGATATTTAATTTTCGTATCGAATTCGGCTTAAACAGAGTTCACAGATACGCTTCATCACAAACATGCATGCTTTAACCGGATATCAACATGTGCATAAAGCATACAAGGGGTAGTAAGGTATTACCTTAGTTCCGAGCTATAACAGTTGATTCATGACACCTCATTCGATCGCACTCAATTCCAATAATCGACGGCTTCCAACATCTCAAATTCAAGTATACATGATACCTTCATCAACATAGATTCACATTTCAGACTTTAAACACCTTACTCATAATTGATTATTGAAATACATAAGTGGACTCGAGTTCAAGGTCCAATTCGGAGGCTTTCGGGTTAGAATTTCACAAAACGGGCTTCAAAATCAGACTCAGGACGTCGAAAAACATAAAATAGGGCTTTTCAGAAAATTTGACTTTTTGGTCAAAGTCAACGGTCAACGCTGACGTCATCAGGTCAACGCTGACGTCAGCAGGTCAACGGTCAATGGGTCAGAGTCAATGCTGACGTCAGCATGACGTCAGCAGTCAACTGAGTTGACTCGGGCTGACTCGGACGAGTTGACTCAGTTGACTCGGACGAGTTGACTCGGATTAACGGGTCGGACGGGTCGGGTCAGACGGGTCGGTCGGGTCGGGTTGGACAGGTCGGACGGGTCAAATGGGTCGGGTTAACGAGTCAACGGGTCGGGTCGGACACAGGTTTGGGCTAAGATTTGGCTTAAGCAAAACGGGTTGGGTAACATGGTTTTGGGCTTGGTTTGGGCCGGGTGGTTCACTGAACCGGTTCGGGTCGAGGCTCAGATCGGGTTGGGCCGGTTCAAACCGGGTTAAACCGGTTTGGACCCAGTTTACTTACCTAAAAATTCTGGTCACCGGACGATCGCCGAAATGGTCGCCGGAGTCCTGAAATGCACAATTTCTGCAAGAAAAACGTAGATCGGTCACCCATGGTTTCAACACATTCCTTATCAACGCAAATCAAGCCGGAAATGAACCGAAAATCCTTGCTAAAAAATAAAAGTTCGCCGGAACTTACGTAGCTCCGATGGTGGCTTTGCCGGCATCGATCGGACAAAAGAGCGCCTGGGTTTTGCTCTACTCGGTGTGGGGAGCTCGGCCGTACCGACGGCGAGGCGAAATAACGACAGCACGGTAAGAAAAGAGGGAGAGCAAACTCGCCGAACTTCTGGCTCAGTTTAACTGCGAACGACAGCACGGGAGCGCGCGTGGCTGACGACGAACAGAACGGGGTGGAACGGCGCACACGCCAATGGTGGCGGTGGTGTCCACAACGGCCTGGTGATTGAGATCGAAGAGGTCGAACGGCGGTGGTTGAGGTGTTGATATGAGAGAGCTCTAGAATCTCTCTGATTGTTTTCCATTTTCAAAAATGGTAGGTGAGGAGTCAGACTTGACTTATATTGGTTCATACAAATAAAACAAAGATTAAAATTAAACGGTGAGGACAAATATCAGAAAATAACTTTGGCTGAGATGGCTAAGGTTTAAGTTTACCAACCATAGGCCATGGGTTCAAAACCCCATGGCAACACGTCTCCCTTTTTTCTTTTTTCTTTTTTTACCACATTATGTGGGTGTTACAGGCTTCGTTGATCAACAGCTGCCCAAAAAAGTAATAAATTCAAAGATATACGAATTTTCATTATTAGATTACCAAAATTCTAATTAAAACGATAAAATATGATGAATAGCTCCATATTTTCGTGTAAATGACGGTTGGTTTTGAGGTCGTTTTTGCCGCAATGAACACAAAATCTGATTGCATGAATATGGTTGATTCCGTGGATAAGCGGATGATATTCATCTTAGGAGACACGGGTTTAATTCGTTCCGTCTACAAGGTGTATAAATATTGTTAAAAGGTTAAGAATATCTATGAACAAATACTACTTGTAACCATCTTTAAACTATTTTATCTTTGAAAAGTTAGATTTTATTCGGTGAGAAACTAAAAAAAAAGTAGAAAAAGAAACATAGTTTAAAGTTGTTAAATATTTTAAAGAGACAATTTGATAAGACATGTTTAAAAGTCAAAAAGGACAATTTTAATAAGGCAGGGTAGTACAATATTAAAAAATAAAAACACACACAAAAAATCTAAGGAATGATAATAATATACTTGTGCATCCTATCTTTTTAAAAAATAAAATTATGAATAGATTTTTTTTTAATTCTTAATAATTTAAATTTTTATTGGTGTGACATGTAATATAAAATATTGTCACATCGACAATATTGTACATGATGAAATGAAGTGCCAGGTAGGGGTGTGAAATCAGGTAATCGTTTAGGTTTCAGGTCAGGTCAAACCGGATACAGGTTATGTCAGGTCAATTTAATGGTCCGACTCGGATCAGGTCGAGTTCGGGTCAGCTTAGATTCGGGTCATTATCAGGTTGATTTTAAATCGGATTGAGTTCAGGTTCAGGCCGGGTTAATTTCAGGTCAGGCAATTTTCAGTTCATGGCAAAACGGTTCGGGTCCGAGTCAATTAATTAACGGGTTAATTCAGGTTAGGATGGACTTCAGGTCAGGCCACGTTCAGGTCGGATCACGTCGTTGACGGATAAAATTTAGGTCGCGTCAATTCGGTTTCAATTGAAGTTCAAGTCAAGTCTTGCGTGTACAATAGACTTCGGTCTAGTAATTGTGGGTAATTTTTAATAAAATTAAATTTTTAGGGATTAATATGTACCAAAATATCCCTTAGGATGCCGGAATATGTTACAATTTAAAATATATATATATATATATATATATATATATATATATATATATATATATATATATATATATATATATATATATATATAATTGTTACTAAACTGAATTAAACTAAAATTTAAAAGTGAATGTTAGAACTAAAATGAATAATTTTAAACGAGTGAGGACCAAAAGGGTAATTAATCACTAAGCAAAAAACTGGGCGGCAAATACCAAATGGGCAATTAATTATTGGATCAAATTTAAAAGTAATTGTGAATAAATTGAATTAAATTAATTTTAGGGGCTAAAATGAATCAAATTAAAACTATAATTAACAATATTAAATTAAAGTTGGGATTAAAATGAACCAAATTAAAACTAAAGAATAAAAATTGGGACTAAAATGAATCAACCTAATAATAATTGCTAAACTAAATTTGGGACTAAAATGAATCAAACTATAAACCGTAAATCATAATTCATAATTCGTAAACTATAAATCTTAAACCCTAAACTAATAAACTATAAACCCTAAATCATAAAATGAATCTAATATTCACTAATATTGGGACTAAGCCTTAAACCATAAACCCTTAACCGTAAACACTAAAGAAACTAAACTAAAAGAGGAACTAAAATAAATCAAAAACTAAAGAAAAGGGACTTACTTGTAAAGCTCTTAAATTAATAAGGATGTAAAGTGCAAATAAACCATCAAAAATAAAATCCAACGGTTATTGGACCGTTTGGATTTGAAATTGTTGTTAAAAGAAGAGTTTGAAACTTTGAATTAAATTTTGAAATTGAAAATTGAATTATAATTATAAATTGATGGATTGGTGATGGATTTGTTGCTGATTGGACTTGGAGACTGGGAGGGTGATGATGATGCTAACTGATTTGGGAATTGAGCGGGTTGCCCTAAAAATTGGGCGGTTGATGCTTCTTTTTTACTTTGGACTAAAGAATAAAAAAATAATAAATAGATCAATTTGTACTAAAATTTTAATTTTAGGGACTAGAATAAATTAGACTAAATTGTAATAAAATATAAATAACCCGCTAAACCCTAAACCATAAATCCTAAACCAATAACCTTAAATCCCTAAAATAATGTAATAACCTAAACTAGACCAATAACCCCTAATAAGTATAAGCCCAATCCCCTAAACTAAACCATAACCCTAATAAGTATAAGCCTAACCCCCTAAACTAAACTCATAACCATAAACATTCAGTTTGAAACATATACCCCTAACCCTAAAACTCACAAGTCAAACCCTAAACTTGAAACATACAATTCTAAATTCTAAGTTCCTAACCTTTAACCCCAAACCTTTAATCTAGTCTCATAAGTCATAACCCTAAATCCTTAAATTAAGCCGATAACCTAAACATGTATGATATACCATAAATCCCTAAACTAGACCAATAACCCTAAATCCCTAAACTAGTGTTATAAGTTGATAACCCTAAACTAGACCGATAACCCCTAATAAGTATAAGCCCAATCCCCTAAACTAAACCATAACCATAATAATTATAAGCCTAATCCCCTAAACTAAACACATAACCCTAAACATTCAATTTGGAACATATACCCTTAACCTTAAAACTCATAAGTCAAACCCTAAACTTGAAACATACATTTCTAAATTCTAAGTTCTTAACCCTTAACGCCAAACCTTTAATCTAGTCTCATAAGTCATAACCCTAAACCCTTAAATTAACCTGATAAGCATAAACATGTATGATATACCATAAATCCCTAAACTAGACCAATAACCCTAAATCCCTAAAATTGTACTATAAGCCAATAACCCTAAACTAGACCGGTAACCCCTAATAAGTATAAGCCCAATCCCCTAAACTAAATCGTAACCCTAATAATTATAAGCCTAATCCCCCTAAACTAAACCCACAACCCTAAACCTTCAATTTGAAACATATTCCCTAACCCTAAACATTCAATTTTAAGCGTTTATGCGGATTCTCTGTTGGGAAATCGTGAAAAGTAGGTAAAAGGTGAATTAAACACGTTTTTAGCACAAAAGGTGTTGTGCCATTTCGATAGGTAATGCACGGCTGATGTCCATCAGGCACAGCATTTAGCTGGCGAATAGTTTGATCTCTGTCTCCCATCGGATCTGATTCTTCGTTGGTGCAATTGAAAGTCGATTCCGCTTCGGATGTGATCTCTAGATGGCGTTCAAGTTTTTGCTGGCGTTGTTTGTTCTTCTTTTCTCGAATTGTTTGTGCGTGCAATTTTTGGGTCAGTGCTTCGATCTCCGGGATGAGTTCAACTTGTTCTCCCGAATTGCTCCTGGTCATAAATCAATAAGAAAAATGATATTAGTACTTTGTCGTAGTCCCCGGAAACGGCTCCAATTTTGACACGCGTCGTATAATGTCAAAATAAATCCTTAAACTCAAATAAAGAAGATTAAATAGTATAGCGAGAGTAAGGGTCGATCCACAGGGACTAGGAGTTCTAACACCCTTTCGTTCTGACTTAGACAAAGAAACATGCAAATAATAAAAGTGGGGGTGTAGACAATTAATTTGAGTAATTGAAAAATAATGAGAATAAAAAGAAATATTGAAATAAATTATGAAATGAATTAGCCTCAAGCTACGCTTTGCCACAACTTTCTCGATCACTGAAATGTATTTTGCTTCAACCTTCTTGCCGGTTACAGTCTACAAGACCCAACCCTTGTAACTTGCTTCGCTACAGAAAACTCGATTCCCAGGGCAATCCTTGAAATCAAGCATTAGTTGGTTAGCTACGGCAATCGATGCTAACACAAGTATACATTAATTCTGGAGAAGCCTATGCTCGGATAATTGTCTCGGTGAGAATCGTTTCCGATTTTGATTCCCTTTAGTGGACCGCCACTAAGTTTGTTCTTAGGGAATTGAATTGGCTACAAGCCTTTCCTCGTCCTCAACGATGGATCTAAACCACTTCTAATCCGATGACGTCTTCAAAATGAAACAATTGAGATTCCTAAAGATTATGCCGATTGCCTAACCAATTTTATATAGAATCGAAAAAAGAATTGTTGAAGGAATGAAGAACCCTTCTAATCTCACGAGTTTAGTCGAGTTTGGCGTTGCTTTTGGCTAAAGAAGATTTAGCTAAGCATGGTTGGTGAAGAAACCATACTTAGTTTTATAATGGAGAAAATATAGAGAATGGAAATGGAGAATTGTATTTCACTAAAGGAGATGAAGTAATGAGCAAGTGATGTCTAACTCACCCCCAAAGTATGATTCCAAATGGCCAACAGTTTTCCCTGTGCAGGTTAGCAAATTGTTATAGCACCTTCAGCTTTTTATTTGAATGTATTTTCAATTACATTCTAAAGATGTTAATAAACATGTTCTACTTTCCAAGAATTATCTTTTAAGCACCTTTTGTTCTCAATTATAAACTTCTAAAAGTCCATGTCAGAAGATGCATAGGTCAATAATTGTTATAGGGACGTTGATCTCTATAACTACGATCCTCCTACTCTCACATGTTCTTCTAAAACCCTAGTGTTTTTTTCTCTTTTTCCCATTTTGGTCTTTTACTTTGCGATACTGATTGTTTTATTTTCATGTCGACAGCCATTAATGATAATGCATCGTCCAATGGTGTAGTGATTGAGTGGTACTTTTTCACGCCAAGAGATCGCAGATACAAAAATGGCAAACTGCTTATTCGAACTGTCGATGATGGGTACTGGAAGGCAACCGTAAGGGCTAAACCAGTTGTCTCCGGAGGAAATCAGAACAAAGAGGAGTTTGGTCTTTTTCAGAGGTAAACAATCTGAAGGTGAAAAAACCGACTGGCTCATGCACGAGTATGTGTTAACCAAAGCTCCACAACGACAGAGACTCAACGACCAAGACATGCAGGTAACCCTTCGTTTACAAAATTCTTTTAAACATACCTAAAACTTCGAAGAATAATCATATATTCGTATCTGATACTCATTTCGGACTTTTGTTTTTCAGCTTGACGACTGAGTGTTGTGTATAGTGTACAAGAAGAAGGAACAAAGGACAAAACATGGAACCCCAATTGAAGAAACCACAGCTGATAAAGTTGTAGCTCATAGTGAGTCTGAAGCCCAAGTGTTGGGAGATGGGATTTCACCTGATGGATTGAATACACTCATGTTGCAAGAAGCTTTTGGTTCCATACTGGGACAAAACCTTGCAAGTTTTGATCCCCAAGAAGATGTTTCTAATAATGGTAATTTTATACAAATGCCTACTTCATTGGCATCAATGCCTCCGCCGCAGTAGTTTTCCGGTGTCAATACTAGTAACCATTGGTTCAGTTTAGATACAGCACAAGAGGGAGGTGATATTGGTGAAGTTGTATGTCAAGATGAAGTCCAAATGCTTGGCACCGACTTCTCTCCATTTCTCTAGAAACATCCCATATAAGTGCATTGTCTTCATAGTTCTAGATTTCTCTAAAGTAGTATAAAATATCAAATATAATATATATATATATATATATATATATTGTAAACCGACATAGGGATCAATGTCCACCGACATATGTACCTATAAATAGGTTATGCCATTAGTGAAAAGAGGTGTGTGTGCAAAGTGAGTGACTGTGAGTGAGTGAAGGTGTGTTGAGTGTAGGTGACGTGAGTGTAGGTGCAAGTGTGAGGAGTGAATGTTAGGTAAGTGGTTGTAATATTTTTGTATATTAATAAAAGTGTTATTTTCTTTTGTAGTTAGAAGTTTTCCAGTTGAGCCTTAGTTTATTTATTTCTTAGTGCACTTAATTGGTTATTAATGGTCGGCTATGCCACCTAAGTTATATGGTCGGCTCTGCCGCCTGAATAGTGTATGGTCGGTTCTACCACCTAATTGGTGTATGGTCGGCACTGTCGCCTAAGTTGTGCACTAAGAAATTAAAGATAGACAGGCTAACCGACTCATGGAGTTGGTGTAGCATTAGTGGTCAGTCTTAGGTCCTCTGTAGTGGGTGTGTTGGGTCCGTTGATTTACCAACAGTTGGTATCAGAGCAGTCGGTCCGGGACCGTTACCAGTGAAGAAAGCTTCGGTAAGCGTTGGACTCTTACATTAGTTGTCGTTGCATCAAGGTGCTAAGTGGAGGCTTTGCCAGAACCCAGTCAGAGACTATGAAGCTATTGGTTTGGAACCAAGCTTAGTGGATGCCGAGAGTCAGTTAGCATGGCAGACTTTGGAAGCACAAGCAACGAGATTAGGAAGCTCAATAACCACAACTACGGTTATTGGGAGACATGCAAAGAGTCCTACCTACAAGGTCAGGACTTGTAGGAAATAGTCGCAGACACCGACACAACTCCTCCACCGAGGGAGAATGCTGAAGCCTTGAGAAAATGGAAAATCAAGGATGGGAAGGCTTTATATATATTGAAGACCACAATCGAAGAGGACCTATTGGAGCATATTCGTGATGAGAAGACGCCAAAGGTAGCCTGGGAAACTTTGGAGAAATTATTTTCAAAGAAGAATGAAGCACGCCTCCACTTGGAAAATGAGCTCGCGGGCATCTCACAAGGAAGCTTATCTATTGCTCAGTGTTTCACCAAGGTGAAATCTAATTGCCGTGAGATATCTCAACTTGCACCAGAGGAGAATGTTGGCGAGGCAAGGATGAAAAGAAATATCATCCATGGCCTAAGACCCGAGTACAATGGGTTTATCGCTACTGTGAGGGGATGGCCTACTCAACCATCCTTAGTCGAGTTGGAGAACTTGTTGGCTAATCAAGAGGAATTAGCCAAACAGATGAACGGTGTAACCATAAAAGACAAAGAAGAGGCACTCTTCACCAACAAGAGGAAAGGTACGTCAAGAAGACAATACATGTCAAATGAAATAAGGATGCAAGAAGACAAGTTTCACTCGAGAGATAGAAGTAACATTTTAGGGGGAGCTCGACATGTGAAAGAAGACTATCACCAACAGTACGTGACAAGCGTCGTTTCACTCGCCAAAATAAATAAAATAAACCTCTTCAAAATAAAATAAAGAAATTAAAGTAGAATAGAGGAAGAGGGTCGATCCACAAGAAGTTTTGTTGGAATCGCTGACTGAGCCTTGTCGTGATTTAGATCCTAGAAGTAGCTAATGAAAATAAATAAAAGGGGGGTTTGGTGTGATTTAAGTGACGAGAGAATAATAAACAATCAAGGAAAATGCAGTAAATAAAGTGAGGAAAGAAGTAGAAAAATCACTAATTGGGAAGCAACCTTGAGCTAGTTTCGTCAATTCCTGCGATCATTGAAAATAGATTTTCACTACGGGATTCATGTCGGTTATAGCCTACGAGGCCCAACCCATCGTAACTTGGTTTTCTCTCATGTAACCGATCTTCCCAAGTCTATCTCTGAAAGTTGATTCTTAAATAAATCAACCACGTCTATCACTGTTGAAATACTTAGTTTAAAAAAAGCCCGACTCAGAAGTTGTCTCATTGAGAATCGTTTCTGATTTCATCTTTCCTTAGCGGACCGCCGCTAAGAGTGTTCACAGGAAGTCGAAGTGCCACAGGCCGATTCTTCCTCCCAACTGTAGATTAAACGATTCTAAACCAACGGATCCTTTTTTATTTGAAAAACGTTTACAAACTTTAGTAAGGCCGATTGCCAAACTATCTAAACAGAAGGGTGAAAATGTATCCCGAAGGGATTTAAGCAATATTCAATTCTCACGCATGGAATTGATTTGTAGTAGCTCTCAGCTTTGGGAAAATTAGCCAAGCATGATATTGATGATCATACTTAGCATGTTTTTTTTGGAAAAATGTTTAAGGAGCGTAAAATAAATATGAAGTGAAGATGAAACAAGAAAATACTTCTATTAAAAATAGAAGCAAGTAGCAACAATAACTAAAGACAAGAAATGATCTTAAGCCTTACCCAAGGAAGATATTTATAGGCTTAGATTTACTGAAGATAACAAAAAGATAACATAATTTAAAATGTTTGTTTTCAAATTTAAATTTTAAAAATCCTAAGCTCGGATTGTGCTGACTAGATCTTCCAGATTCTTCCAGAGTTTTTTCTTGCGCTGACTGTATCTTCTAGAAACTGCCACGTCAGATGCGTCGTGCCCAGCATCGTGCCCATGATGTCAGCCACGACCAGAAAAATAAATAAAACTGCATAAATGCACCTTTCTACTGCTAATTCCAGAATTGAGTCCCTACACAGAAAATGAAATAAATGCAACTGATTAAGTAGTGAAAACTCCTCAAGACAAAGAAAATAGCAAGCAAAAAGTGGCATCTATAAGAGCTTATCAAATTCCCCCACACTTGTCTTATACTTGCCCTCAAGTATGTTTGAAAGAAATTAATCAAAAGCAACCATCTCCCTAAACTATTGCAAGCTTTAAGCAAAATCATGAGAGTTCAAGCGCACTAAGAATGACATGAATCAAGCATGAATCTAAATGAATGGATACAAGTAAGAACAATTCTTCACCCTTACAATTACCTATCAAATGATAATCAAATTCCAACCTAAACTTAATCCTCACCAAGATGCACTCAAATCACTCAAAGTGTTTCGGGTGTAGAAAGCAAATTCTCTCAAAGTCAAAATTTGAACAAGGGTCTCCATAGGCTTGTGGAAAGATCAATTCTCCACTACTTTTAAGAAATGAGATGCAAAATCATTAGGAATTAAATCAGGGGTGTAATAGGGCTGAGGTAAAGGTAGGAAAAAGGCTAAAATAAGGCTAGAATAATCAAGACAAGAAGTTTTCAACAAGTAACTAAATCATGTTCATAACCTTAGAAAATATAGGCAACATAAGCAAAAAAGGTAACTAAAATGAATAACATCAAACCATTTTATTTTGTTTTGAAAGTTTCTGCTCTTCTTTTCTTTTTCTTTAAATTCTTTTTTTCTTTTTTTTGTTTGTTTTTTTCTTCTCTTTTTTTTGTTGTTGCCCTCTTTTTTTTGTGGAACATTATTGCACAACTCAAAATTCATACTTCTGTCTTGTCAAGGGTGAAAGAGAGGGATAAATGAAAAAACCTTGGGTTTAATATCTTGGTGAAAACAAAGAAATGGAATTAAGCTTCAACTTGGTTCACTAGGGGAAAAGAAAGGGTAGGCCTTTAGTAGGGTAAAAAGAAAGGGTGAATCCTAGTGCCTAAATCATATTAATGCTCACATTCTAATGTAATCTCAAATTGCATACAAGCCACAAGTTCTAGATGCCAATATCCAAATTGACACTATCAATCAAGAAAATGAGCATAAAAATATAGTCGTACATGCTCAAGGTTCAAGTTCTCACAAAATGGGCTAATTGATTAAGCTAGGTAAGGAATTCAACTATTACAATCAAGACAAATTGCAAGGAATGTCAAACTGGACTTAGTCATATCATTCAATTATCAAGCATGCTAGAATTCAAGTATTCTAATGAACTAAATCAAACATAACATGTGTAGAACTAATGTTTTAATATAATAATTGAAAAATGTTTTGGACTGATTTAAAAAGAATTCAAAACTATTTCCAAAGTCCAAATAACTTGAAACTATGTTTAGGGATGTTTTTAAAAGGGTTTAACATGTTTTTCAAAGCCAAACTTCACAAAACCTTCTAGGCGTTTCGAAACACCTTAGGGCATTTCGATACGGGGGATTCCAGTAGCAAAAACGTTTCAATATGCCTACGTGGCATCGACCACAACGGTCATATACCCCTAACGGCTATTTCTCAACTAACATTTAAATGCAGGTCGTTTCGATACGGGACTAGGCGTTTCGATACGGGTGTTCCGAAACGGCCAAGAGCGTTTCGATACGGGTACCTCATCATGCTGCAACGGCTCTTTCTACTTAAAGGGTGTTTCGAAATGGGTTCAAGTGTTTCGAAACAGAGAGCTGCAGAAGTGCATTTATGGTGGGAAATAAAGTCCTCAATGGCTCCAATTCAATCCCAACGGCTAGTAACGGCTATAAACTCATCAAGGAGTATAAAAGGGACCTCCAAGCATCAAGACATGGTTAATGCTTCAATTGTCAATCAACAAATGATCAAATATAGTCTTTGTACTTAAATTGTCAATTCTTGTATAGATAAACACTAGTGAACCAAAATTGTCAAATTTGCTCAAGTGCTTTAGATTTTGGGTGAGTTCTAAATTGTGCAAACAAATATCTAAGTTTGCTTATTGTTTCTCTTTGTAAATGAGGGTTTTGATCAAGACTTTGGGTAGAAAGCTTGATCGGTGTATAAGGGTTTCCTCCTAAGCCTAGAAAAGGGGACAAATCAATAGTGGATTGATTGGAAATCCTTAGTGGGGAGCTAAGGTGGTGGATGTAGACCTTGGTTAGAAGGTTGAACCACTCTAGAATCATTATGTCATTTACTTTTTAGCTTCCAAACCACATCCACCCAAAATTCCACCTCTCCACCACTTGGTGAGCAAAATCGGTTGAACGAATCGAGCACCTTAAATCTCAACAATTGGTATCAGAGCTTGGCTCAATCGAAGTGGATTAACATCCTATTGTGAAGATCCAGCAAGCTCGATCATCATTTCACCAACCGGCTCAAATGGCGCAATCCATCGACAAACCGCCATTCTTTGACGGAACTCACTATGCCCATTGGAAGACCAAGATGAATTTTTTCATAAAGTCAAAAGACTACAAACTACGGGACATAGTTGAAGATGGTTCGTTCGTGCCTCAACGAAGTAAAGCGAAGTGGAGTGCTGATGATCGTAAGAAGATGGAGCTTAATTGCAAAGCCTTGCACATCCTCTTTTGTGCATTTGGCCCAACCATCTATGAGAATATTTCTTCTTGTGAGAGTGCCAAGGAGGTATGGGACAAGCTTGAAGTCACATACGAAGGAACCGATGAAGTCAAGGAGACCAAGATTGGGCTCATCACCTTAGAGTATGAGAACTTCAAGATGGATCCGGAAGAAAACATTGAGAAGATGTTTGATAGGTTCTCCAAAATCACCAATGGTCTCAAGGGCTATGGAGAAGCCATTCCGAAAGACAAACTTGTCCGAAAGCTCATCTACTCACTTCCCGAGTCATGGGACTCAAAGAGGACCGCCATCATCAAAGCAAAGAATTTGAAGACCTTGAAGCTTGATGAACTCATGGGGTCACTCCTTACTCATCAAATTATGAAGAAGAACAAAGAAGATGAGAAGAAGAGGGAAGAAATTAGAGCTATGGGAGAGAAGAAGCTCAAGGGGCTTGGCATCAACACCAATGTCATGGCTCTCAAATCCTCCATTTGCCATCACGTTGATTCAAGTGAAGAGGAGGATGAGGAAGAAGAGATAGTTCATCTCTTCAAGAAGTGTGTCCCGTTCGTGAAGAAAGCTTTGAGAGAGCTTGAATGAGAATCCAAGAAAAAAGGGAGGGCAAACACTTCAAGCCACAAGAAGAAGGCATATGTGGCTACTTGGAGTGATGAGGACTCCACCGACGATGAACAAGCCAACCTTTGCCTTATGGCCATTGAAGAAGATTCAATGGTAACTTCTAATTCATCTACTTCATGTTCTTACTCTTTTGATGAATTACAAGATGCCTATTTTGATTTGGTTTTAGACTTTAAAAATCACATTTTGAAAAACAATAAATTGATTTCAAAGTTGAAAATTCAAAATGACTTGATTTCTAAAACCAAACTTGAGCTTGAAGCAAGACTCGAAGAGTTTGAACAAAAATGTTTTGATTTACAAAATTTGCTTCAAAAAGTTCAAGAAGAAAAGGATTTTATTTCCAAAGAGCTAGAAAAGAAAAACAATTTTGGAAAATCAAATTTCTGTGTAAGATAATCTAGTGCCCCTAGATTTGATCAACCTAGATTTGTAGGTTGAGGTGTTGATATGAGAGAGCTCTAGAATCTCTCTGATTGTTTTCCATTTTCAAAAATGGTAGGTGAGGAGTCAGACTTGACTTATATTGGTTCATACAAATAAAACAAAGATTAAAATTAAACGGTGAGGAAAAATATCAGAAAATAACTTTGGCTGAGATGGCTAAGGTTTAAGTTTACCAACCATAGGCCATGGGTTCAAAACCCCATGGCAACACGTCTCCCTTTTTTTTATTATTTTTTTTACCACATTATGTGGGTGTTACAGGCTTCGTTGACAACAGCTGCCCAAAAAAGTAATAAATTCAAAGATATACGAATTTTCATTATTAGATTACCAAAATTCTAATTAAAACGATAAAATATGATGAATAGCTCCATATTTTCGTGTAAATGACGGTTGGTTTTGAGGTCGTTTTTGCCGCAATGAACACAAAATCTGATTGCATGAATATGGTTGATTCCGTGGATAAGCGGATGATATTCATCTTAGGAGACACGGGTTTAATTCGTTCCGTCTACAAGGTGTATAAATATTGTTAAAAGGTTAAGAATATCTATGAACAAATACTACTTGTAACCATCTTTAAACTATTTTATCTTTGAAAAGTTAGATTTTATTCGGTGAGAAACTAAAAAAAAGTAGAAAAAGAAACATAGTTTAAAGTTGTTAAATATTTTAAAGAGACAATTTGATAAGACATGTTTAAAAGTCAAAAAGGACAATTTTAATAAGGCAGGGTAGTACAATATTAAAAAATAAAAACACACACAAAAAATCTAAGGAATGATAATAATATACTTGTGCATCCTATCTTTTTAAAAAATAAAATTATGAATAGATTTTTTTTTAATTCTTAATAATTTAAATTTTTATTGGTGTGACATGTAATATAAAATATTGTCACATCGACAATATTGTACATGATGAAATGAAGTGCCAGGTAGGGGTGTGAAATCAGGTAATCGTTTAGGTTTCAGGTCAGGTCAAACCGGATACAGGTTATGTCAGGTCAATTTAATGGTCCGACTCGGATCAGGTCGAGTTCGGGTCAGCTTAGATTCGGGTCATTAACAGGTTGATTTTAAATCGGATTGAGTTCAGGTTCAGGCCGGGTTAATTTCAGGTCAGGCAATTTTCAGTTCATGCCAAAACGGTTCGGGTCCGAGTCAATTAATTAACGGGTTAATTCAGGTTAGGATGGACTTCAGGTCAGGCCACGTTCAGGTCGGATCACGTCGTTGACGGATAAAATTTAGGTCGCGTCAATTCGGTTTCAATTGAAGTTCAAGTCAAGTCTTGCGTGTACAATAGACTTCGGTCTAGTAATTGTGGGTAATTTTTAATAAAATTAAATTTTTAGGGATTAATATGTACCAAAATATCACTTAGGATGCCGGAATATGTTACAATTTAATATATATATATATATATATATATATATAATTGTTACTAAACTGAATTAAACTAAAATTTAAAAGTGAATGTTAGAACTAAAATGAATAATTTTAAACGAGTGAGGACCAAAAGGGTAATTAATCACTAAGCAAAAAACTGGGCGGCAAATACCAAATGGGCAATTAATTATTGGATCAAATTTAAAAGTAATTGTGAATAAATTGAATTAAATTAATTTTAGGGGCTAAAATGAATCAAATTAAAACTATAATTAACAATATTAAATTAAAGTTGGGATTAAAATGAATCAAATTAAAACTAAAGAATAAAAATTGGGACTAAAATGAATCAACCTAATAATAATTGCTAAACTAAATTTGGGACTAAAATGAATCAAACTATAAACCGTAAATCATAATTCATAATTCGTAAACTATAAATCTTAAACTCTAAACTAATAAACTATAAACCCTAAATCATAAAATGAATCTAATATTCACTAATATTGGGACTAAGCCTTAAACCATAAACCCTTAACCGTAAACACTAAAGAAACTAAACTAAAAGAGGAACTAAAATAAATCAAAAACTAAAGAAAAGGGACTTACTTGTAAAGCTCTTAAATTAATAAGGATGTAAAGTGCAAATAAACCATCAAAAATAAAATCCAACGGTTATTGGACCGTTTGGATTTGAAATTGTTGTTAAAAGAAGAGTTTGAAACTTTGAATTAAATTTTGAAATTGAAAATTGAATTATAATTATAAATTGATGGATTGGTGATGGATTTGTTGCTGATTGGACTTGGAGCCTGGGAGGGTGATGATGATGCTAACTGATTTGGGAATTGAGCGGGTTGCCCTAAAAATTGGGCGGTTGATGCTTCTTTTTTACTTTGGACTAAAGAATAAAAAAATAATAAATAGATCAATTTGTACTAAAATTTTAATTTTAGGGACTAGAATAAATTAGACTAAATTGTAATAAAATATAAATAACCCGCTAAACCCTAAACCATAAATCCTAAACCAATAACCTTAAATCCCTAAAATAATGTAATAACCTAAACTAGACCAATAACCCCTAATAAGTATAAGCCCAATCCCCTAAACTAAACCATAACCCTAATAAGTATAAGCCTAACCCCCTAAACTAAACTCATAACCATAAACATTCAGTTTGAAACATATACCCCTAACCCTAAAACTCACAAGTCAAACCCTAAACTTGAAACATACAATTCTAAATTCTAAGTTCCTAACCTTTAACCCCAAACCTTTAATCTAGTCTCATAAGTCATAACCCTAAATCCTTAAATTAAGCCGATAACCTAAACATGTATGATATACCATAAATCCCTAAACTAGACCAATAACCCTAAATCCCTAAACTAGTGTTATAAGTTGATAACCCTAAACTAGACCGATAACCCCTAATAAGTATAAGCCCAATCCCCTAAACTAAACCATAACCATAATAATTATAAGCCTAATCCCCTAAACTAAACACATAACCCTAAACATTCAATTTGGAACATATACCCTTAACCTTAAAACTCATAAGTCAAACCCTAAACTTGAAACATACATTTCTAAATTCTAAGTTCTTAACCCTTAACGCCAAACCTTTAATCTAGTCTCATAAGTCATAACCCTAAACCCTTAAATTAACCTGATAAGCATAAACATGTATGATATACCATAAATCCCTAAACTAGACCAATAACCCTAAATCCCTAAACTTGTACTATAAGCCAATAACCCTAAACTAGACCGGTAACCCCTAATAAGTATAAGCCCAATCCCCTAAACTAAATCGTAACCCTAATAATTATAAGCCTAATCCCCCTAAACTAAACCCACAACCCTAAACCTTCAATTTGAAACATATTCCCTAACCCTAAACATTCAATTTTAAGCGTTTATGCGGATTCTCTGTTGGGAAATCGTGAAAAGTAGGTAAAAGGTGAATTAAACACGTTTTTAGCACAAAAGGTGTTGTGCCATTTCGATAGGTAATGCACGGCTGATGTTCATCAGGCACAGCATTTAGCTGGCGAATAGTTTGATCTCTGTCTCCCATCGGATCTGATTCTTCGTTGGTGCAATTGAAAGTCGATTCCGCTTCGGATGTGATCTCTAGATGGCGTTCAAGTTTTTGCTGGCGTTGTTTGTTCTTCTTTTCTCGAATTGTTTGTGCGTGCAATTTTTGGGTCAGTGCTTCGATCTCCGGGATGAGTTCAACTTGTTCTCCCGAATTGCTCCTGGTCATAAATCAATAAGAAAAATGATATTATTACTTTGTCGTAGTCCCCGGAAACGGCTCCAATTTTGACACGCGTCGTATAATGTCAAAATAAATCCTTAAACTCAAATAAAGAAGATTAAATAGTATAGCGAGAGTAAGGGTCGATCCACAGGGACTAGGAGTTCTAACACCCTTTCGTTCTGACTTAGACAAAGAAACATGCAAATAATAAAAGTGGGGGTGTAGACAATTAATTTGAGTAATTGAAAAATAATGAGAATAAAAAGAAATATTGAAATAAATTATGAAATGAATTAGCCTCAAGCTACGCTTTGCCACGACTTTCTCGATCACTGAAATGTATTTTGCTTCAACCTTCTTGCCGGTTACAGTCTACAAGACCCAACCCTTGTAACTTGCTTCGCTACAGAAAACTCGATTCCCAGGGCAATCCTTGAAATCAAGCATTAGTTGGTTAGCTACGGCAATCGATGCTAACACAAGTATACATTAATTCTGGAGAAGCCTATGCTCGGATAATTGTCTCGGTGAGAATCGTTTCCGATTTTGATTCCCTTTAGTGGACCGCCACTAAGTTTGTTCTTAGGGAATTGAATTGGCTACAAGCCTTTCCTCGTCCTCAACGATGGATCTAAACCACTTCTAATCCGATGACGTCTTCAAAATGAAACAATTGAGATTCCTAAAGATTATGCCGATTGCCTAACCAATTTTATATAGAATCGAAAAAAGAATTGTTGAAGGAATGAAGAACTCTTCTAATCTCACGAGTTTAGTCGAGTTTGGCGTTGCTTTTGGCTAAAGAAGATTTAGCTAAGCATGGTTGGTGAAGAAACCATACTTAGTTTTATAATGGAGAAAATATAGAGAATGGAAATGGAGAATTGTATTTCACTAAAGGAGATGAAGTAATGAGCAAGTGATGTCTAACTCACCCCCAAAGTATGATTCCAAATGGCCAACAGTTTTCCCTGTGCAGGTTAGCAAATTGTTATAGCACCTTCAGCTTTTTATTTGAATGTATTTTCAATTACATTCTAAAGATGTTAATAAACATGTTCTACTTTCCAAGAATTATCTTTTAAGCACCTTTTGTTCTCAATTATAAACTTCTAAAAGTCCATGTCAGAAGATGCATAGGTCAATAATTGTTATAGGGACGTTGATCTCTATAACTACGATCCTCCTACTCTCACATGTTCTTCTAAAACCCTAGTGTTTTTTTCTCTTTTTCCCATTTTGGTCTTTTACTTTGCGATACTGATTGTTTTATTTTCATGTCGACAGCCATTAATGATAATGCATCGTCCAATGGTGTAGTGATTGAGTGGTACTTTTTCACGCCAAGAGATCGCAGATACAAAAATGGCAAACTGCTTATTCGAACTGTCGATGATGGGTACTGGAAGGCAACCGTAAGGGCTAAACCAGTTGTCTCCGGAGGAAATCAGAACAAAGAGGAGTTTGGTCTTTTTCAGAGGTAAACAATCTGAAGGTGAAAAAACCGACTGGCTCATGCACGAGTATGTGTTAACCAAAGCTCCACAACGACAGAGACTCAACGACCAAGACATGCAGGTAACCCTTCGTTTGCAAAATTCTTTTAAACATACCTAAAAGTTCGAAGAATAATCATATATTCGTATCTGATACTCATTTCGGACTTTTGTTTTTCAGCTTGACGACTGAGTGTTGTGTATAGTGTACAAGAAGAAGGAACAAAGGACAAAACATGGAACCCCAATTGAAGAAACCACGGCTGATAAAGTTGTAGCTCATAGTGAGTCTGAAGCCCAAGTGTTGGGAGATGGGATTTCACCTGATGGATTGAATACACTCATGTTGCAAGAAGCTTTTGGTTCCATACTGGGACAAAACCTTGCAAGTTTTGATCCCCAAGAAGATGTTTCTAATAATGGTAATTTTATACAAATGCCTACTTCATTGGCATCAATGCCTCCGTCGCAGTAGTTTTCCGGTGTCAATACTAGTAACCATTGGTTCAGTTTAGATACAGCACAAGAGGGAGGTGATATTGGTGAAGTTGTATGTCAAGATGAAGTCCAAATGCTTGGCACCGACTTCTCTCCATTTCTCTAGAAACATCCCATATAAGTGCATTGTCTTCATAGTTCTAGATTTCTCTAAAGTAGTATAAAATATCAAATATAATATAATATATATATATATATTGTAAACCGACATAGGGATCAATGTCCACCGACATATGTACCTATAAATAGGTTATGCCATTAGTGAAAAGAGGTGTGTGTGCAAAGTGAGTGACTGTGAGTGAGTGAAGGTGTGTTGAGTGTAGGTGACGTGAGTGTAGGTGCAAGTGTGAGGAGTGAATGTTAGGTAAGTGGTTGTAATATTTTTGTATATTAATAAAAGTGTTATTTTCTTTTGTAGTTAGAAGTTTTCCAATTGAGCCTTAGTTTATTTATTTCTTAGTGCACTTAATTGGTTATTAATGGTCGGCTATGCCACCTAAGTTATATGGTCGGCTCTGCCGCCTGAATAGTGTATGGTCGGTTCTACCACCTAATTGGTGTATGGTCGGCACTGTCGCCTAAGTTGTGCACTAAGAAATTAAAGATAGACAGGCTAACCGACTCATGGAGTTGGTGTAGCATTAGTGGTCAGTCTTAGGTCCTCTGTAGTGGGTGTGTTGGGTCCGTTGATTTACCAACAGTTGGTATCAGAGCAGTCGGTCCGGGACCGTTACCAGTGAAGAAAGCTTCGGTAAGCGTTGGACTCTTACATTGGTTGTCGTTGCATCAAGGTGCTAAGTGGAGGCTTTGCCAGAACCCAGTCAGAGACTATGAAGCTATTGGTTTGGAACCAAGCTTAGTGGATGCCGAGAGTCAGTTAGCATGGCAGACTTTGGAAGCACAAGCAACGAGATTAGGAAGCTCAATAACCACAACTACGGTTATTGGGAGACATGCAAAGAGTCCTACCTACAAGGTCAGGACTTGTAGGAAATAGTCGCAGACACCGACACAACTCCTCCACCGAGGGAGAATGCTGAAGCCTTGAGAAAATGGAAAATCAAGGATGGGAAGGCTTTATATATATTGAAGACCACAATCGAAGAGGACCTATTGGAGCATATTCGTGATGAGAAGACGCCAAAGGTAGCCTGGGAAACTTTGGAGAAATTATTTTCAAAGAAGAATGAAGCACGCCTCCACTTGGAAAATGAGCTCGCGGGCATCTCACAAGGAAGCTTATCTATTGCTCAGTGTTTCACCAAGGTGAAATCTAATTGCCGTGAGATATCTCAACTTGCACCAGAGGAGAATGTTGGCGAGGCAAGGATGAAAAGAAATATCATCCATGGCCTAAGACCCGAGTACAATGGGTTTATCGCTACTGTGAGGGGATGGCCTACTCAACCATCCTTAGTCGAGTTGGAGAACTTGTTGGCTAATCAAGAGGAATTAGCCAAACAGATGAACGGTGTAACCATAAAAGACAAAGAAGAGGCACTCTTCACCAACAAGAGGAAAGGTACGTCAAGAAGACAATACATGTCAAATGAAATAAGGATGCAAGAAGACAAGTTTCACTCGAGAGATAGAAGTAACATTTTAGGGGGAGCTCGACATGTGAAAGAAGACTATCACCAACAGTACGTGACAAGCGTCGTTTCACTCGCCAAAATAAATAAAATAAACCTCTTCAAAATAAAATAAAGAAATTAAAGTAGAATAGAGGAAGAGGGTCGATCCACAAGAAGTTTTGTTGGAATCGCTGACTGAGCCTTGTCGTGATTTAGATCCTAGAAGTAGCTAATGAAAATAAATAAAAGGGGGGTTTGGTGTGATTTAAGTGACGAGAGAATAATAAACAATCAAGGAAAATGCAGTAAATAAAGTGAGGAAAGAAGTAGAAAAATCACTAATTGGGAAGCAACCTTGAGCTAGTTTCGTCAATTCCTGCGATCATTGAAAATAGATTTTCACTACGGGATTCATGTCGGTTATAGCCTACGAGGCCCAACCCATCGTAACTTGGTTTTCTCTCATGTAACCGATCTTCCCAAGTCTATCTCTGAAAGTTGATTCTTAAATAAATCAACCACGTCTATCACTGTTGAAATACTTAGTTTAAAAAAAGCCCGACTCAGAAGTTGTCTCATTGAGAATCGTTTCTGATTTCATCTTTCCTTAGCGGACCGCCGCTAAGAGTGTTCACAGGAAGTCGAAGTGCCACAGGCCGATTCTTCCTCCCAACTGTAGATTAAACGATTCTAAACCAACGGATCCTTTTTTATTTGAAAAACGTTTACAAACTTTAGTAAGGCCGATTGCCAAACTATCTAAACAGAAGGGTGAAAATGTATCCCGAAGGGATTTAAGCAATATTCAATTCTCACGCATGGAATTGATTTGTAGTAGCTCTCAGCTTTGGGAAAATTAGCCAAGCATGATATTGATGATCATACTTAGCATGTTTTTTTTGGAAAAATGTTTAAGGAGTGTAAAATAAATATGAAGTGAAGATGAAACAAGAAAATACTTCTATTAAAAATAGAAGCAAGTAGCAACAATAACTAAAGACAAGAAATGATCTTAAGCCTTACCCAAGGAAGATATTTATAGGCTTAGATTTACTGAAGATAACAAAAAGATAACATAATTTAAAATGTTTGTTTTCAAATTTGAATTTTAAAAATCCTAAGCTCGGATTGTGCTGACTAGATCTTCCAGATTCTTCCAGAGTTTTTTCTTGCGCTGACTGTATCTTCTAGAAACTGCCACGTCAGATGCGTCGTGCCCAGCATCGTGCCCATGATGTCAGCCACGACCAGAAAAATAAATAAAACTGCATAAATGCACCTTTCTACTGCTAATTCCAGAATTGAGTCCCTACACAGAAAATGAAATAAATGCAACTGATTAAGTAGTGAAAACTCCTCAAGACAAAGAAAATAGCAAGCAAAAAGTGGCATCTATAAGAGCTTATCAAATTCCCCCACACTTGTCTTATACTTGCCCTCAAGTATGTTTGAAAGAAATTAATCAAAAGCAACCATCTCCCTAAACTATTGCAAGCTTTAAGCAAAATCATGAGAGTTCAAGCGCACTAAGAATGACATGAATCAAGCATGAATCTAAATGAATGGATACAAGTAAGAACAATTCTTCACCCTTACAATTACCTATCAAATGATAATCAAATTCCAACCTAAACTTAATCCTCACCAAGATGCACTCAAATCACTCAAAGTGTTTCGGGTGTAGAAAGCAAATTCTCTCAAAGTCAAAATTTGAACAAGGGTCTCCATAGGCTTGTGGAAAGATCAATTCTCCACTACTTTTAAGAAATGAGATGCAAAATCATTAGGAATTAAATCAGGGGTGTAATAGGGCTGAGGTAAAGGTAGGAAAAAGGCTAAAATAAGGCTAGAATAATCAAGACAAGAAGTTTTCAACAAGTAACTAAATCATGTTCATAACCTTAGAAAATATAGGCAACATAAGCAAAAAAGGTAACTAAAATGAATAACATCAAACCATTTTATTTTGTTTTGAAAGTTTCTGCTCTTCTTTTCTTTTTCTTTAAATTCTTTTTTTTTCTTTTTTTTGTTTGTTTTTTTCTTCTCTTTTTTTTGTTGTTGCCCTCTTTTTTTTGTGGAACATTATTGCACAACTCAAAATTCATACTTCTGTCTTGTCAAGGGTGAAAGAGAGGGATAAATGAAAAAACCTTGGGTTTAATATCTTGGTGAAAACAAAGAAATGGAATTAAGCTTCAACTTGGTTCACTAGGGGAAAAGAAAGGGTAGGCCTTTAGTAGGGTAAAAAGAAAGGGTGAATCCTAGTGCCTAAATCATATTAATGCTCACATTCTAATGTAATCTCAAATTGCATACAAGCCACAAGTTCTAGATGCCAATATCCAAATTGACACTATCAATCAAGAAAATGAGCATAAAAATATAGTCGTACATGCTCAAGGTTCAAGTTCTCACAAAATGGGCTAATTGATTAAGCTAGGTAAGGAATTCAACTATTACAATCAAGACAAATTGCAAGGAATGTCAAACTGGACTTAGTCATATCATTCAATTATCAAGCATGCTAGAATTCAAGTATTCTAATGAACTAAATCAAACATAACATGTGTAGAACTAATGTTTTAATATAATAATTGAAAAATGTTTTGGACTGATTTAAAAAGAATTCAAAACTATTTCCAAAGTCCAAATAACTTGAAACTATGTTTAGGGATGTTTTTAAAAGGGTTTAACATGTTTTTCAAAGCCAAACTTCACAAAACCTTCTAGGCGTTTCGAAACACCTTAGGGCATTTCGATACGGGGGATTCCAGTAGCAAAAACGTTTCAATATGCCTACGTGGCATCGACCACAACGGTCATATACCCCTAACGGCTATTTCTCAACTAACATTTAAATGCAGGTCGTTTCGATACGGGACTAGGCGTTTCGATACGGGTGTTCCGAAACGGCCAAGAGCGTTTCGATACGGGTACCTCATCATGCTGCAACGGCTCTTTGTACTTAAAGGGTGTTTCGAAATGGGTTCAAGTGTTTCGAAACAGAGAGCTGCAGAAGTGCATTTATGGTGGGAAATAAAGTCCTCAATGGCTCCAATTCAATCCCAACGGCTAGTAACGGCTATAAACTCATCAAGGAGTATAAAAGGGACCTCCAAGCATCAAGACATGGTTAATGCTTCAATTGTCAATCAACAAATGATCAAATATAGTCTTTGTACTTAAATTGTCAATTCTTGTATAGATAAACACTAGTGAACCAAAATTGTCAAATTTGCTCAAGTGCTTTAGATTTTGGGTGAGTTCTAAATTGTGCAAACAAATATCTAAGTTTGCTTATTGTTTCTCTTTGTAAATGAGGGTTTTGATCAAGACTTTGGGTAGAAAGCTTGATCGGTGTATAAGGGTTTCCTCCTAAGCCTAGAAAAGGGGACAAATCAATAGTGGATTGATTGGAAATCCTTAGTGGGGAGCTAAGGTGGTGGATGTAGACCTTGGTTAGAAGGTTG
This sequence comes from Hibiscus trionum, assembly GCA_030270665.1. Taxonomy (NCBI): domain Eukaryota; kingdom Viridiplantae; phylum Streptophyta; class Magnoliopsida; order Malvales; family Malvaceae; genus Hibiscus; species Hibiscus trionum. Next base: position 62,656,912 of record BSYR01000017.1, read on the forward strand.
AACCACTCTAGAATCATTATGTCATTTACTTTTTAGCTTCCAAACCACATCCACCCAAAATTCCACCTCTCCACCACTTGGTGAGCAAAATCGGTTGAACGAATCGAGCACCTTAAATCTCAAAAATTGGTATCAGAGCTTGGCTCAATCGAAGTGGATTAACATCCTATTGTGAAGATCCAGCAAGCTCGATCATCATTTCACCAACCGGCTCAAATGGCGCAATCCATCGACAAACCGCCATTCTTTGACGGAACTCACTATGCCCATTGGAAGACCAAGATGAATTTTTTCATAAAGTCAAAAGACTACAAACTATGGGACATAGTTGAAGATGGTTCGTTCGTGCCTCAACGAAGTAAAGCGAAGTGGAGTGCTGATGATCGTAAGAAGATGGAGCTTAATTGCAAAGCCTTGCACATCCTCTTTTGTGCATTTGGCCCAACCATCTATGAGAATATTTCTTCTTGTGAGAGTGCCAAAGAGGTATGGGACAAGCTTGAAGTCACATACGAAGGAACCGATGAAGTCAAGGAGACCAAGATTGGGCTCATCACCTTAGAGTATGAGAACTTCAAGATGGATCCGGAAGAAAACATTGAGAAGATGTTTGATAGGTTCTCCAAAATCACCAATGGTCTCAAGGGCTATGGAGAAGCCATTCCGAAAGACAAACTTGTCCGAAAGCTCATCTACTCACTTCCCGAGTCATGGGACTCAAAGAGGACCGCCATCATCAAAGCAAAGAATTTGAAGACCTTGAAGCTTGATGAACTCATGGGGTCACTCCTTACTCATCAAATTATGAAGAAGAACAAAGAAGATGAGAAGAAGAGGGAAGAAATTAGAGCTATGGGAGAGAAGAAGCTCAAGGGGCTTGGCATCAACACCAATGTCATGGCTCTCAAATCCTCCATTTGCCATCACGTTGATTCAAGTGAAGAGGAGGATGAGGAAGAAGAGATAGTTCATCTCTTCAAGAAGTGTGTCCCGTTCGTGAAGAAAGCTTTGAGAGAGCTTGAATGAGAATCCAAGAAAAAAGGGAGGGCAAACACTTCAAGCCACAAGAAGAAGGCATATGTGGCTACTTGGAGTGATGAGGACTCCACCGACGATGAACAAGCCAACCTTTGCCTTATGGCCATTGAAGAAGATTCAATGGTAACTTCTAATTCATCTACTTCATGTTCTTACTCTTTTGATGAATTACAAGATGCCTATTTTGATTTGGTTTTAGACTTTAAAAATCACATTTTGAAAAACAATAAATTGATTTCAAAGTTGAAAATTCAAAATGACTTGATTTCTAAAACCAAACTTGAGCTTGAAGCAAGACTCGAAGAGTTTGAACAAAAATGTTTTGATTTACAAAATTTGCTTCAAAAAGTTCAAGAAGAAAAGGATTTTATTTCCAAAGAGCTAGAAAAGAAAAACAATTTTGGAAAATCAAATTTCTGTGTAAGATAATCTAGTGCCCCTAGATTTGATCAACCTAGATTTGTAGGTTGAGGTGTTGATATGAGAGAGCTCTAGAATCTCTCTGATTGTTTTCCATTTTCAAAAATGGTAGGTGAGGAGTCAGACTTGACTTATATTGGTTCATACAAATAAAACAAAGATTAAAATTAAACGGTGAGGACAAATATCAGAAAATAACTTTGGCTGAGATGGCTAAGGTTTAAGTTTACCAACCATAGGCCATGGGTTCAAAACCCCATGGCAACACGTCTCCCTTTTTTTTATTATTTTTTTTACCACATTATGTGGGTGTTACAGGCTTCGTTGATCAACAGCTGCCCAAAAAAGTAATAAATTCAAAGATATACGAATTTTCATTATTAGATTACCAAAATTCTAATTAAAACGATAAAATATGATGAATAGCTCCATATTTTCGTGTAAATGACGGTTGGTTTTGAGGTCGTTTTTGCCGCAATGAACACAAAATCTGATTGCATGAATATGGTTGATTCCGTGGATAAGCGGATGATATTCATCTTAGGAGACACGGGTTTAATTCGTTCCGTCTACAAGGTGTATAAATATTGTTAAAAGGTTAAGAATATCTATGAACAAATACTACTTGTAACCATCTTTAAACTATTTTATCTTTGAAAAGTTAGATTTTATTCGGTGAGAAACTAAAAAAAAAGTAGAAAAAGAAACATAGTTTAAAGTTGTTAAATATTTTAAAGAGACAAATTGATAAGACATGTTTAAAAGTCAAAAAGGACAATTTTAATAAGGCAGGGTAGTACAATATTAAAAAATAAAAACACACACAAAAAATCTAAGGAATGATAATAATATACTTGTGCATCCTATCTTTTTAAAAAATAAAATTATGAATAGATTTTTTTTAATTCTTAATAATTTAAATTTTTATTGGTGTGACATGTAATATAAAATATTGTCACATCGACAATATTGTACATGATGAAATGAAGTGCCAGGTAGGGGTGTGAAATCATGTAATCGTTTAGGTTTCAGGTCAGGTCAAACCGGAAACAGGTTATGTCAGGTCAATTCTAATTAAAACGATAAAATATGATGAATAGCTCCATATTTTCGTGTAAATGACGGTTGGTTTTGAGGTCGTTTTTGCCGCAATGAACACAAAATCTGATTGCATGAATATGGTTGATTCCGTGGATAAGCGGATGATATTCATCTTAGGAGACACGGGTTTAATTCGTTCCGTCTACAAGGTGTATAAATATTGTTAAAAGGTTAAGAATATCTATGAACAAATACTACTTGTAACCATCTTTAAACTATTTTATCTTTGAAAAGTTAGATTTTATTCGGTGAGAAACTAAAAAAAAAGTAGAAAAAGAAACATAGTTTAAAGTTGTTAAATATTTTAAAGAGACAATTTGATAAGACATGTTTAAAAGTCAAAAAGGACAATTTTAATAAGGCAGGGTAGTACAATATTAAAAAATAAAAACACACACAAAAAATCTAAGGAATGATAATAATATACTTGTGCATCCTATCTTTTTAAAAAATAAAATTATGAATAGATTTTTTTTAATTCTTAATAATTTAAATTTTTATTGGTGTGACATGTAATATAAAATATTGTCACATCGACAATATTGTACATGATGAAATGAAGTGCCAGGTAGGGGTGTGAAATCATGTAATCGTTTAGGTTTCAGGTCAGGTCAAACCGGATACAGGTTATGTCAGGTCAATTTAATGGTCCGACTCGGATCAGGTCGAGTTCGGGTCAGCTTAGATTCGGGTCATTATCAGGTTGATTTTAAATCGGATTGAGTTCAGGTTCAGGCCGGGTTAATTTCAGGTCAGACAATTTTCAGTTCATGCCAAAACGGTTCGGGTCCGAGTCAATTAATTAACGGGTTAATTCAGGTTAGGATGGACTTCAGGTCAGGCCACATTCAGGTCGGATCACGTCGTTGACGGATAAAATTTAGGTCGCGTCAATTCGGTTTCAATTGAAGTTCAAGTCAAGTCTTGCGTGTACAATAGACTTCGGTCTAGTAATTGTGGGTAATTTTTAATAAAATTAAATTTTTAGGGATTAATATGTACCAAAATATCCCTTAGGATGCCGGAATATGTTACAATTTAAAATATATATATATATATATATATATATATATATATATATATATATATATAATTGTTACTAAACTGAATTAAACTAAAATTTAAAAGTGAATGTTAGAACTAAAATGAATAATTTTAAACGAGTGAGGACCAAAAGGGTAATTAATCACTAAGCAAAAAACTGGGCGGCAAATACCAAATGGGCAATTAATTATTGGATCAAATTTAAAAGTAATTGTGAATAAATTGAATTAAATTAATTTTAGGGGCTAAAATGAATCAAATTAAAACTATAATTAACAATATTAAATTAAAGTTGGGATTAAAATGAATCAAATTAAAACTAAAGAATAAAAATTGGGACTAAAATGAATCAACCTAATAATAATTGCTAAACTAAATTTGGGACTAAAATGAATCAAACTATAAACCGTAAATCATAATTCATAATTCGTAAACTATAAATCTTAAACCCTAAACTAATAAACTATAAACCCTAAATCATAAAATGAATCTAATATTCACTAATATTGGGACTAAGCCTTAAACCATAAACCCTTAACCGTAAACACTAAAGAAACTAAACTAAAAGAGGAACTAAAATAAATCAAAAACTAAAGAAAAGGGACTTACTTGTAAAGCTCTTAAATTAATAAGGATGTAAAGTGCAAATAAACCATCAAAAATAAAATCCAACGGTTATTGGACCGTTTGGATTTGAAATTGTTGTTAAAAGAAGAGTTTGAAACTTTGAATTAAATTTTGAAATTGAAAATTGAATTATAATTATAAATTGATGGATTGGTGATGGATTTGTTGCTGATTGGACTTGGAGCCTGGGAGGGTGATGATGATGCTAACTGATTTGGGAATTGAGCGGGTTGCCCTAAAAATTGGGCGGTTGATGCTTCTTTTTTACTTTGGACTAAAGAATAAAAAAAAATAAATAGATCAATTTGTACTAAAATTTTAATTTTAGGGACTAGAATAAATTAGACTAAATTGTAATAAAATATAAATAACCCGCTAAACCCTAAACCATAAATCCTAAACCAATAACCTTAAATCCCTAAAATAATGTAATAACCTAAACTAGACCAATAACCCCTAATAAGTATAAGCCCAATCCCCTAAACTAAACCATAACCCTAATAAGTATAAGCCTAACCCCCTAAACTAAACTCATAACCATAAACATTCAGTTTGAAACATATACCCCTAACCCTAAAACTCACAAGTCAAACCCTAAACTTGAAACATACAATTCTAAATTCTAACTTCCTAACCTTTAACCCCAAACCTTTAATCTAGTCTCATAAGTCATAACCCTAAATCCTTAAATTAAGCCGATAACCTAAACATGTATGATATACCATAAATCCCTAAACTAGACCAATAACCCTAAATCCCTAAACTAGTGTTATAAGTTGATAACCCTAAACTAGACCGATAACCCCTAATAAGTATAAGCCCAATCCCCTAAACTAAACCATAACCATAATAATTATAAGCCTAATCCCCTAAACTAAACACATAACCCTAAACATTCAATTTGGAACATATACCCTTAACCTTAAAACTCATAAGTCAAACCCTAAACTTGAAACATACATTTCTAAATTCTAAGTTCTTAACCCTTAACGCCAAACCTTTAATCTAGTCTCATAAGTCATAACCCTAAACCCTTAAATTAACCTGATAAGCATAAACATGTATGATATACCATAAATCCCTAAACTAGACCAATAACCCTAAATCCCTAAACTTGTACTATAAGCCAATAACCCTAAACTAGACCGGTAACCCCTAATAAGTATAAGCCCAATCCCCTAAACTAAATCGTAACCCTAATAATTATAAGCCTAATCCCCCTAAACTAAACCCACAACCCTAAACCTTCAATTTGAAACATATTCCCTAACCCTAAACATTCAATTTTAAGCGTTTATGCGGATTCTCTGTTGGGAAATCGTGAAAAGTAGGTAAAAGGTGAATTAAACACGTTTTTAGCACAAAAGGTGTTGTGCCATTTCGATAGGTAATGCACGGCTGATGTCCATCAGGCACAGCATTTAGCTGGCGAATAGTTTGATCTCTGTCTCCCATCGGATCTGATTCTTCGTTGGTGCAATTGAAAGTCGATTCCGCTTCGGATGTGATCTCTAGATGGCGTTCAAGTTTTTGCTGGCGTTGTTTGTTCTTCTTTTCTCGAATTGTTTGTGCGTGCAATTTTTGGGTCAGTGCTTCGATCTCCGGGATGAGTTCAACTTGTTCTCCCGAATTGCTCCTGGTCATAAATCAATAAGAAAAATGATATTATTACTTTGTCGTAGTCCCCGGAAACGGCTCCAATTTTGACACGCGTCGTATAATGTCAAAATAAATCCTTAAACTCAAATAAAGAAGATTAAATAGTATAGCGAGAGTAAGGGTCGATCCACAGGGACTAGGAGTTCTAACACCCTTTCGTTCTGACTTAGACAAAGAAACATGCAAATAATAAAAGTGGGGGTGTAGACAATTAATTTGAGTAATTGAAAAATAATGAGAATAAAAAGAAATATTGAAATAAATTATGAAATGAATTAGCCTCAAGCTACGCTTTGCCACGACTTTCTCGATCACTGAAATGTATTTTGCTTCAACCTTCTTGCCGGTTACAGTCTACAAGACCCAACCCTTGTAACTTGCTTCGCTACAGAAAACTCGATTCCCAGGGCAATCCTTGAAATCAAGCATTAGTTGGTTAGCTACGGCAATCGATGCTAACACAAGTATACATTAATTCTGGAGAAGCCTATGCTCGGATAATTGTCTCGGTGAGAATCGTTTCCGATTTTGATTCCCTTTAGTGGACCGCCACTAAGTTTGTTCTTAGGGAATTGAATTGGCTACAAGCCTTTCCTCGTCCTCAACGATGGATCTAAACCACTTCTAATCCGATGACGTCTTCAAAATGAAACAATTGAGATTCCTAAAGATTATGCCGATTGCCTAACCAATTTTATATAGAATCGAAAAAAGAATTGTTGAAGGAATGAAGAACTCTTCTAATCTCACGAGTTTAGTCGAGTTTGGCGTTGCTTTTGGCTAAAGAAGATTTAGCTAAGCATGGTTGGTGAAGAAACCATACTTAGTTTTATAATGGAGAAAATATAGAGAATGGAAATGGAGAATTGTATTTCACTAAAGGAGATGAAGTAATGAGCAAGTGATGTCTAACTCACCCCCCAAAGTATGATTCCAAATGGCCAACAGTTTTCCCTGTGCAGGTTAGCAAATTGTTATAGCACCTTCAGCTTTTTATTTGAATGAATTTTCAATTACATTCTAAAGATGTTAATAAACATGTTCTACTTTCCAAGAATTATCTTTTAAGCACCTTTTGTTCTCAATTATAAACTTCTAAAAGTCCATGTCAGAAGATGCATAGGTCAATAATTGTTATAGGGACGTTGATCTCTATAACTACGATCCTCCTACTCTCACATGTTCTTCTAAAACCCTAGTGTTTTTTTCTCTTTTTCCCATTTTGGTCTTTTACTTTGCGATACTGATTGTTTTATTTTCATGTCGACAGCCATTAATGATAATGCATCGTCCAATGGTGTAGTGATTGAGTGGTACTTTTTCACGCCAAGAGATCGCAGATACAAAAATGGCAAACTGCTTATTCGAACTGTCGATGATGGGTACTGGAAGGCAACCGTAAGGGCTAAACCAGTTGTCTCCGGAGGAAATCAGAACAAAGAGGAGTTTGGTCTTTTTCAGAGGTAAACAATCTGAAGGTGAAAAAACCGACTGGCTCATGCACGAGTATGTGTTAACCAAAGCTCCACAACGACAGAGACTCAACGACCAAGACATGCAGGTAACCCTTCGTTTACAAAATTCTTTTAAACATACCTAAAACTTCGAAGAATAATCATATATTCGTATCTGATACTCATTTCAGACTTTTGTTTTTCAGCTTGACGACTGAGTGTTTTGTATAGTGTACAAGAAGAAGGAACAAAGGACAAAACATGGAACCCCAATTGAAGAAACCACAGCTGATAAAGTTGTAGCTCATAGTGAGTCTGAAGCCCAAGTGTTGGGAGATGGGATTTCACCTGATGGATTGAATACACTCATGTTGCAAGAAGCTTTTGGTTCCATACTGGGACAAAACCTTGCAAGTTTTGATCCCCAAGAAGATGTTTCTAATAATGGTAATTTTATACAAATGCCTACTTCATTGGCATCAATGCCTCCGCCACAGTAGTTTTCCGGTGTCAATACTAGTAACCATTGGTTCAGTTTAGATACAGCACAAGAGGGAGGTGATATTGGTGAAGTTGTATGTCAAGATGAAGTCCAAATGCTTGGCACCGACTTCTCTCCATTTCTCTAGAAACATCCCATATAAGTGCATTGTCTTCATAGTTCTAGATTTCTCTAAAGTAGTATAAAATATCAAATATAATATATATATATATATATATATATATTGTAAACCGACATAGGGATCAATGTCCACCGACATATGTACCTATAAATAGGTTATGCCATTAGTGAAAAGAGGTGTGTGTGCAAAGTGAGTGACTGTGAGTGAGTGAAGGTGTGTTGAGTGTAGGTGACGTGAGTGTAGGTGCAAGTGTGAGGAGTGAATGTTAGGTAAGTGGTTGTAATATTTTTGTATATTAATAAAAGTGTTATTTTCTTTTGTAGTTAGAAGTTTTCCAGTTGAGCCTTAGTTTATTTATTTCTTAGTGCACTTAATTGGTTATTAATGGTCGGCTATGCCACCTAAGTTATATGGTCGGCTCTGCCGCCTGAATAGTGTATGGTCGGTTCTACCACCTAATTGGTGTATGGTCGGCACTGTCGCCTAAGTTGTGCACTAAGAAATTAAAGATAGACAGGCTAACCGACTCATGGAGTTGGTGTAGCATTAGTGGTCAGTCTTAGGTCCTCTGTAGTGGGTGTGTTGGGTCCGTTGATTTACCAACAGTTGGTATCAGAGCAGTCGGTCTGGGACCGTTACCAGTGAAGAAAGCTTCGGTAAGCGTTGGACTCTTACATTGGTTGTCGTTGCATCAAGGTGCTAAGTGGAGGCTTTGCCAGAACCCAGTCAGAGACTATGAAGCTATTGGTTTGGAACCAAGCTTAGTGGATGCCGAGAGTCAGTTAGCATGACAGACTTTGGAAGCACAAGCAACGCGATTAGGAAGCTCAATAACCACAACTACGGTTATTGGAACCTACAAGGTTAGGACTTGTAGGAAATAGTCGCAGACACCGACACAACTCCTCTACCGAGGGAGAATGCTGAAGCCTTGAGAAAATGGAAAATCAAGGATGGGAAGGCTTTATATATATTGAAGACCACAATCGAAGAGGACCTATTGGAGCATATTCGTGATGAGAAGACGCCAAAGGTAGCCTGGGAAACTTTGGAGAAATTATTTTCAAAGAAGAATGAAGCACGCCTCCACTTGGAAAATGAGCTCGCGGGCATCTCACAAGGAAGCTTATCTATTGCTCAGTGTTTCACCAAGGTGAAATCTAATTGCCGTGAGATATCTCAACTTGCACCAGAGGAGAATGTTGGCGAGGCAAGGATGAAAAGAAATATCATCCATGGCCTAAGACCCGAGTACAATGGGTTTATCGCTACTGTGAGGGGATGGCCTACTCAACCATCCTTAGTCGAGTTGGAGAACTTGTTGGCTAATCAAGAGGAATTAGCCAAACAGATGAACGGTGTAACCATAAAAGACAAAGAAGAGGCACTCTTCACCAACAAGAGGAAAGGTACGTCAAGAAGACAATACATGTCAAATGAAATAAGGATGCAAGAAGACAAGTTTCACTCGAGAGATAGAAGTAACATTTTAGGGGGAGCTCGACATGTGAAAGAAGACTATCACCAACAGTACGTGACAAGCGTCGTTTCACTCGCCAAAATAAATAAAATAAACCTCTTCAAAATAAAATAAAGAAATTAAAGTAGAATAGAGGAAGAGGGTCGATCCACAAGAAGTTTTGTTGGAATCGCTGACTGAGCCTTGTCGTGATTTAGATCCTAGAAGTAGCTAATGAAAATAAATAAAAGGGGGGTTTGGTGTGATTTAAGTGACGAGAGAATAATAAACAATCAAGGAAAATACAGTAAATAAAGTGAGGAAAGAAGTAGAAAAATCACTAATTGGGAAGCAACCTTGAGCTAGTTTCGTCAATTCCTGCGATCATTGAAAATAGATTTTCACTACGGGATTCATGTCGGTTATAGCCTACGAGGCCCAACCCATCGTAACTTGGTTTTCTCTCATGTAACCGATCTTCCCAAGTCTATCTCTGAAAGTTGATTCTTAAATAAATCAACCACGTCTATCACTGTTGAAATACTTAGTTTAAAAAAAGCCCGACTCAGAAGTTGTCTCATTGAGAATCGTTTCTGATTTCATCTTTCCTTAGCGGACCGCCGCTAAGAGTGTTCACAGGAAGTCGAAGTGCCACAGGCCGATTCTTCCTCCCAACTGTAGATTAAACGATTCTAAACCAACGGATCCTTTTTTATTTGAAAAACGTTTACAAACTTTAGTAAGGCCGATTGCCAAACTATCTAAACAGAAGGGTGAAAATGTATCCCGAAGGGATTTAAGCAATATTCAATTCTCACGCATGGAATTGATTTGTAGTAGCTCTCAGCTTTGGGAAAATTAGCCAAGCATGATATTGATGATCATACTTAGCATGTTTTTTTTTGGAAAAATGTTTAAGGAGCGTAAAATAAATATGAAGTGAAGATGAAACAAGAAAATACTTCTATTAAAAATAGAAGCAAGTAGCAACAATAACTAAAGACAAGAAATGATCTTAAGCCTTACCCAAGGAAGATATTTATAGGCTTAGATTTACTGAAGATAACAAAAAGATAACATAATTTAAAATGTTTGTTTTCAAATTTAAATTTTAAAAATCCTAAGCTCGGATTGTGCTGACTAGATCTTCCAGATTCTTCCAGAGTTTTTTCTTGCGCTGACTGTATCTTCTAGAAACTGCCACGTCAGATGCGTCGTGCCCAGCATCGTGCCCATGATGTCAGCCACGACCAGAAAAATAAATAAAACTGCATAAATGCACCTTTCTACTGCTAATTCCAGAATTGAGTCCCTACACAGAAAATGAAATAAATGCAACTGATTAAGTAGTGAAAACTCCTCAAGACAAAGAAAATAGCAAGCAAAAAGTGGCATCTATAAGAGCTTATCAAATTCCCCCACACTTGTCTTATACTTGCCCTCAAGTATGTTTGAAAGAAATTAATCAAAAGCAACCATCTCCCTAAACTATTGCAAGCTTTAAGCAAAATCATGAGAGTTCAAGCGCACTAAGAATGACATGAATCAAGCATGAATCTAAATGAATGGATACAAGTAAGAACAATTCTTCACCCTTACAATTACCTATCAAATGATAATCAAATTCCAACCTAAACTTAATCCTCACCAAGATGCACTCAAATCACTCAAAGTGTTTCGGGTGTAGAAAGAAAATTCTCTCAAAGTCAAAATTTGAACAAGGGTCTCCATAGGCTTGTGGAAAGATCAATTCTCCACTACTTTTAAGAAATGAGATGCAAAATCATTAGGAATTAAATCAGGGGTGTAATAGGGCTGAGGTAAAGGTAGGAAAAAGGCTAAAATAAGGCTAGAATAATCAAGACAAGAAGTTTTCAACAAGTAACTAAATCATGTTCATAACCTTAGAAAATATAGGCAACATAAGCAAAAAAGGTAACTAAAATGAATAACATCAAACCATTTTATTTTGTTTTGAAAGTTTCTGCTCTTCTTTTCTTTTTCTTTAAATTCTTTTTTTTTCTTTTTTTGTTTGTTTTTTTCTTCTCTTTTTTTTGTTGTTGCCCTCTTTTTTTTGTGGAACATTATTGCACAACTCAAAATTCATACTTCTGTCTTGTCAAGGGTGAAAGAGAGGGATAAATGAAAAAACCTTGGGTTTAATATCTTGGTGAAAACAAAGAAATGGAATTAAGCTTCAACTTGGTTCACTAGGGGAAAAGAAAGGGTAGGCCTTTAGTAGGGTAAAAAGAAAGGGTGAATCCTAGTGCCTAAATCATATTAATGCTCACATTCTAATGTAATCTCAAATTGCATACAAGCCACAAGTTCTAGATGCCAATATCCAAATTGACACTATCAATCAAGAAAATGAGCATAAAAATATAGTCGTACATGCTCAAGGTTCAAGTTCTCACAAAATGGGCTAATTGATTAAGCTAGGTAAGGAATTCAACTATTACAATCAAGACAAATTGCAAGGAATGTCAAACTGGACTTAGTCATATCATTCAATTATCAAGCATGCTAGAATTCAAGTATTCTAATGAACTAAATCAAACATAACATGTGTAGAACTAATGTTTTAATATAATAATTGAAAAATGTTTTGGACTGATTTAAAAAGAATTCAAAACTATTTCCAAAGTCCAAATAACTTGAAACTATGTTTAGGGATGTTTTTAAAAGGGTTTAACATGTTTTTCAAAGCCAAACTTCACAAAACCTTCTAGGCGTTTCGAAACACCTTAGGGCATTTCGATACGGGGGATTCCAGTAGCAAAAACGTTTCAATATGCCTACGTGGCATCGACCACAACGGTCATATACCCCTAATGGCTATTTCTCAACTAACATTTAAATGCAGGTCGTTTCGATACGGGACTAGGCGTTTCGATACGGGTGTTCCGAAACGGCCAAGAGCGTTTCGATACGGGTACCTCATCATGCTGCAACGGCTCTTTGTACTTAAAGGGTGTTTCGAAATGGGTTCAAGTGTTTCGAAACAGAGAGCTGCAGAAGTGCATTTATGGTGGGAAATAAAGTCCTCAATGGCTCCAATTCAATCCCAACGGCTAGTAACGGCTATAAACTCATCAAGGAGTATAAAAGGGACCTCCAAGCATCAAGACATGGTTAATGCTTCAATTGTCAATCAACAAATGATCAAATATAGTCTTTGTACTTAAATTGTCAATTCTTGTATAGATAAACACTAGTGAACCAAAATTGTCAAATTTGCTCAAGTGCTTTAGATTTTGGGTGAGTTCTAAATTGTGCAAACAAATATCTAAGTTTGCTTATTGTTTCTCTTTGTAAATGAGGGTTTTGATCAAGACTTTGGGTAGAAAGCTTGATCGGTGTATAAGGGTTTCCTCCTAAGCCTAGAAAAGGGGACAAATCAATAGTGGATTGATTGGAAATCCTTAGTGGGGAGCTAAGGTGGTGGATGTAGACCTTGGTTAGAAGGTTGAACCACTCTAGAATCATTATGTCATTTACTTTTTAGCTTCCAAACCACATCCACCCAAAATTCCACCTCTCCACCACTTGGTGAGCAAAATCGGTTGAACGAATCGAGCACCTTAAATCTCAACAATTGGTATCAGAGCTTGGCTCAATCGAAGTGGATTAACATCCTATTGTGAAGATCCAGCAAGCTCGATCATCATTTCACCAACCGGCTCAAATGGCGCAATCCATCGACAAACCGCCATTCTTTGACGGAACTCACTATGCCCATTGGAAGACCAAGATGAATTTTTTTCATAAAGTCAAAAGACTACAAACTATGGGACATAGTTGAAGATGGTTCGTTCGTGCCTCAACGAAGTAAAGCGAAGTGGAGTGCTGATGATCGTAAGAAGATGGAGCTTAATTGCAAAGCCTTGCACATCCTCTTTTGTGCATTTGGCCCAACCATCTATGAGAATATTTCTTCTTGTGAGAGTGCCAAGGAGGTATGGGACAAGCTTGAAGTCACATACGAAGGAACCGATGAAGTCAAGGAGACCAAGATTGGGCTCATCACCTTAGAGTATGAGAACTTCAAGATGGATCCGGAAGAAAACATTGAGAAGATGTTTGATAGGTTCTCCAAAATCACCAATGGTCTCAAGGGCTATGGAGAAGCCATTCCGAAAGACAAACTTGTCCGAAAGCTCATCTACTCACTTCCCGAGTCATGGGACTCAAAGAGGACCGCCATCATCAAAGCAAAGAATTTGAAGACCTTGAAGCTTGATGAACTCATGGGGTCACTCCTTACTCATCAAATTATGAAGAAGAACAAAGAAGATGAGAAGAAGAGGGAAGAAATTAGAGCTATGGGAGAGAAGAAGCTCAAGGGGCTTGGCATCAACACCAATGTCATGGCTCTCAAATCCTCCATTTGCCATCACGTTGATTCAAGTGAAGAGGAGGATGAGGAAGAAGAGATAGTTCATCTCTTCAAGAAGTGTGTCCCGTTCGTGAAGAAAGCTTTGAGAGAGCTTGAATGAGAATCCAAGAAAAAAGGGAGGGCAAGCACTTCAAGCCACAAGAAGAAGGCATATGTGGCTACTTGGAGTGATGAGGACTCCACCGACGATGAACAAGCCAACCTTTGCCTTATGGCCATTGAAGAAGATTCAATGGTAACTTCTAATTCATCTACTTCATGTTCTTACTCTTTTGATGAATTACAAGATGCCTATTTTGATTTGGTTTTAGACTTTAAAAATCACATTTTGAAAAACAATAAATTGATTTCAAAGTTGAAAATTCAAAATGACTTGATTTCTAAAACCAAACTTGAGCTTGAAGCAAGACTCGAAGAGTTTGAACAAAAATGTTTTGATTTACAAAATTTGCTTCAAAAAGTTCAAGAAGAAAAGGATTTTATTTCCAAAGAGCTAGAAAAGAAAAACAATTTTGGAAAATCAAATTTCTGTGTAAGATAATCTAGTGCCCCTAGATTTGATCAACCTAGATTTGTAGGTTGAGGTGTTGATATGAGAGAGCTCTAGAATCTCTCTGATTGTTTTCCATTTTCAAAAATGGTAGGTGAGGAGTCAGACTTGACTTATATTGGTTCATACAAATAAAACAAAGATTAAAATTAAACGGTGAGGACAAATATTAGAAAATAACTTTGGCTGAGATGGCTAAGGTTTAAGTTTACCAACCATAGGCCATGGGTTCAAAACCCCATGGCAACACGTCTCCCTTTTTTTATTATTTTTTTTACCACATTATGTGGGTGTTACAGGCTTCGTTGATCAACAGCTGCCCAAAAAAGTAATAAATTCAAAGATATACGAATTTTCATTATTAGATTACCAAAATTCTAATTAAAACGATAAAGTATGATGAATAGCTCCATATTTTCGTGTAAATGACGGTTGGTTTTGAGGTCGTTTTTGCCGCAATGAACACAAAATCTGATTGCATGAATATGGTTGATTCCGTGGATAAGCGGATGATATTCATCTTAGGAGACACGGGTTTAATTCGTTCCGTCTACAAGGTGTATAAATATTGTTAAAAGGTTAAGAATATCTATGAACAAATACTACTTGTAACCATCTTTAAACTATTTTATCTTTGAAAAGTTAGATTTTATTCGGTGAGAAACTAAAAAAAAAGTAGAAAAAGAAACATAGTTTAAAGTTGTTAAATATTTTAAAGAGACAATTTGATAAGACATGTTTAAAAGTCAAAAAGGACAATTTTAATAAGGCAGGGTAGTACAATATTAAAAAATAAAAACACACAAAAAAAATCTAAGGAATGATAATAATATACTTGTGCATCCTATCTTTTTAAAAAATAAAATTATGAATAGATTTTTTTTTAATTCTTAATAATTTAAATTTTTATTGGTGTGACATGTAATATAAAATATTGTCACATCGACAATATTGTACATGATGAAATGAAGTGCCAGGTAGGGGTGTGAAATCAGGTAATCGTTTAGGTTTCAGGTCAGGTCAAACCGGATACAGGTTATGTCAGGTCAATTTAATGGTCCGACTCGGATCAGGTCGAGTTCGGGTCAGCTTAGATTCGGGTCATTATCAGGTTGATTTTAAATCGGATTGAGTTCAGGTTCAGGCCGGGTTAATTTCAGGTCAGGCAATTTTCAGTTCATGCCAAAACGGTTCGGGTCCGAGTCAATTAATTAACGGGTTAATTCAGGTTAGGATGGACTTCAGGTCAGGCCACGTTCAGGTCGGATCACGTCGTTGACGGATAAAATTTAGGTCGCGTCAATTCGGTTTCAATTGAAGTTCAAGTCAAGTCTTGCGTGTACAATAGACTTCGGTCTAGTAATTGTGGGTAATTTTTAATAAAATTAAATTTTTAGGGATTAATATGTACCAAAATATCCCTTAGGATGCCGGAATATGTTACAATTTAAAATATATATATATATATATCCCTTCGGTCTAGTCAAGCTTATCTGTTTCGATTTTCTGTATTTAAATTTCAAAAAAAATTGAAGTGTTTATCTTTCCTTTATTATTTTGAATTTTCTTATCATTTATCTTTGTAAATCCAATCCTATAAATACCAATCCTTGTGTAAAGGCTTAGGGATCAATTTTTAGTTTTTAATTAAATTTCTTTTTTCTTTATTTTTATTCTTTTATGTTATTTAATTATTATTTTTTATAAAATCAAGTTAAGTATGATAACTAATATCATGCTTAGCTAAATTTCTTGAGCCAAGAACTAGCCAAATCAATTCAAATCGTGAGAATTGAACATTGCCTAAATTCCTTCGGCCTTACTAAAGTTTTTAATCATTTTTCAAATCAAAAAGAGCTCGTTGGTCTGGAATCGTTTAAAAACTTAGTTGGGAGGAAGGATTGGCCTGTGGCAATTTCGACTTCCTGTGAACACTCTTAGCGGCGGTCCACTAAGGAAAGATAAAATCAGAAACGATTTTTTTTAAGACAACTTCTGAGTTTGGCTTTTTCTGTTTTCAAAAGTAAATATTTTGACGGCGATAGACGTGGTTAATTTGTTTAAGAACCAACCTTCGAAGATAGACTTGGGAGGTTTGGTTACTCGAGAGAGAAGCAAGTTGCGATGGGTTGGGCCTCGCAGACTGTAACTGACATGATCCCCGGAGTAAAAATCCATTTCAATGATCGAAGGAATTGACAAGGCTAGCTCGAGGATATTTTGAATATGTGAACTTTCTTATTATTTTCTTTACTTCTGCATTTAATTCTTCTATTTCATTTTCATTCAATATCAGATCACCCCCTTTTTATTTTTCTTGTTTTTACAGATATTCCTGGAAGCATTAATCAAAGCAACCTACAGTCAAGAATTCTGACTAATCTCCCTGTGGACCGACCCTCTTTCCCTATAACTACTTAATTTCTTTATTTTATTATTTGTTGAAAGAGGTTAATTTATTTATTTATTTTGAGGGGTAAAACGACGCTTGTCAAAATTGGCGTCGTTGCTGGGGAGGTTTTATTTTCGGCTATCATTGATTGTTTTGTTTGATTTTTATGACCAAGAGCAATCTGGGAAATCTAACTGACCTTGACCCGGAGATCGAAGCAAGATCTCGTAGAACTCACGGTGAAACGCTTCGGCGAAAGGAACAACAATGAGAACAAAGCGAATAACAATCCGATCAGGAATCCACTTCTGAAACTACACCAGTCAAAGATCCTATACTAGAACCAGAACCGATGGCAGATCAAACGATTTGAGAACTAAACGCAGCCCCTGCAGTGCAACAACCACTCTGCATCGCTTTTCCTAATGGCGAGACCCCTTTTCAACTAAAAACGGGTTTAATTCATCTCTTCCCTACATTCAACGGTCCCCCTAGCGAAAGTCCACATAAACATCTCGTCGAATTCCATATGGTGTGCAGTATTATGAAGCCGCAAGGGGTCTCAGAAGACCAAATCAAACTACGGGCATTTCCTTTTTCCTTAGCCGGATTGGCTAAAGAATGGTTATTTTATCTTCCGCCTAACTCGATTACTACATGGTCTGAAATCTCGCGTATTTTTCTTGATAGGTATTTTCCTGCGGCAAAGGCGAGTGAGCTTAGGCGAAGCATCTTGGGAATCCAACAAAGGAGCGACAAATCTCTCTATGATTATTGGGAGAGGTTCAAAAAGTTATGCGCAAGTTGCCCGCAGCATGGCCTATCCGAACATACCCTCCTTCAGTATCTCTACGAAGGGATGCTCCCAATGGATAAGAACATGGTATATGTCTCTAGCGCTGGTGCTCTCGTCAACATGACCCCTACTGCAGCGAGTACGTTAATCTCTACAAAGGCTGCCAATTCACAGCAATCCGGCTCCTTAAGTGAACCTAGCCGACGGGTTCACGAAGTAAGAATTGTTTCACTTGAAGATAAAATAGACAAATTAACTGATATAGTTAATTCACTTGTTTCAGGAAAGATTGGATCTGCAAAAGTCTATGGAATTTGTACGATGTCGGATCACCGAACGGATCGCTACCCAATGTTACAGAATGAATCTGGCGCCCAAGTCAATGCCATAAATAATTTTCCAAGACCACCTCAAAGGCCTTATAACCCATTCAGCAACACTTATAATCCGGGATGAAGGGACCATCCGAATCTAAGCTACGGAAACAACCAAATGGCCAACCCAAATTATCAGCCGGGACCTCCCCCTTTTCCCACTCAAATGCCACAAAAAACTTCCATTGAGACCATTGTCGAAAGGTTAGCTGTTTCACAAGAAAAATTCCAAACCCAAACAAAATCTCATCTCCAGGAAATTGACAAACAAATAAGCCACCTAGCTCAAACCATTGGCCGCCTAGAGTCTCAAGGACGATTACCCTCTCAAACCGAAAAAAATCTGAGGGAAAATGTGAGTGTGATTACTTTGCGAAGTGGTACAGTAATTTCACCAGAACCGCCAAAGGAGACTGAGAAAAAATCCAACAAAGACAAAGAAGGCACTTCTTCAAAGGATCAAGAAGGAAAATCTTCACCAGCCTCAAGTAACATCCAACCCAATCCTTCTTTTTCTACTTACGAGTCTATTACTCCTTTTTCCAGGTCGACTAGCAAGATGTGACAAAAAAGAAGAGGAGGAGGAAATTTTGGATATATTGAAGAAGGTAGAAATCAACATTCCACTTCTTGATGTCATTCGAAAGGTGCCAAAGTATGTAAAGTTTTTAAAGAATTTATGCACAAATCGGAGGCGACTATCCGGGAATGAAAGAGTTAACCTCAACGAGAACATTTCGGCCATTTTTCAAAGACGCCTACCACCAAAATATAAGGACCAAGGGATATTTCGCGATCCCTTGCAAGATCGGAAATGTCGGAATAAAGAGGGCAATGTGTGATCTAGGCGCATCTATTAATGTCATGCCATTGAGCGTCTACAACAAAATTTCAACTGAACCATTGAAGGAAACGCGAGTGGCGGTTCAGTTAGCTAATCGGTCAATTATCTACCCCGAAGGGTACTAGAAAACGTGTTGGTAAAGGTAAACGATCTTATTTTTCCTGCTGATTTTTACATTATTGACTTGGAAAATGACCACAGCAACAATGGATCAGAAATCTTGCTTGGCCGCCCTTTCTTGTCAACAACACATACAAAAATCGATGTCCGTAACGGTATCTTAACTATGGAATTTGATGGGGAAGTAGTTAAGTTTGATGTGTATAAAGCTATGAAGTATCATGATTCGGTCGCAAGTTTAAATTTTATTGATATTATCGATCCATTAGCCAATGAAATTTTAGAAATTGAATTGTTTGTTGATGCTTGCAGGGAATTAGGAATAGAGGAACCCGACGAAAGGGAGTTTAAAGAAATTTCTTCTACTATTTCTTCTACTTCTAGTTTTATATTAATGCCTTCAAAGTCTAAAGCTCTTCCTTCAATTTTGCAAGCACCAAAGCAGAAATTAGAGCAATTTAATTACGTATTTTTGGGCAAAAATGGTACCTTGCAAATCATCATTTCCAACAAGCTATCAAAAGAAGAAGATAGTAGCTTAGTTGTTGTTTTGTGCACAAATAAAGAGGTAATCAAATGGACCTTATCCGACATAAAGGGGATGAGTCCATCCACGTGTATGCATAAAATCAAGACAGAGGAAGGAGTAAAAATGACGAGGGATGGACAGCACCGCTTAGTTGATGAACTTATTTTTGAAGAATCGAAAATTTAACACAGGTCGTCGAGCTAAACGATGTTAAACAAAACGCTACATGGGAGGCAACCCATTTATTTTCTTTCCTTTGCTTTATGTCTTATTCTTTCTTTTTATTTTATTTTCTTTCATTTACAATATTTTTTTGTTTTAAATTTTTTAGGTACATTACTTCGAATTTAAACAAGCGTCTAAGCGTAAATTTACTCAAATAGTGCCAATTTTTAAGGCCTTTTCGAGCAGCACTCAAACCAATTTTGAGGCTATTTTCCATGATGGTTCATACACGACACCAAGTTCATGGTCGCGGTCGCCCTTAATCACGGGGAGTATCCTTTACCCTTCTTTGTTCTTCATTTCCTTTATTTTCTTCGCATTGGGACAATATGATTAAGTGAGGGGGAGGGTAGCAAACTGCTTGTCCTGCTTGTGTGCTATATGTTTGACTTTGAGATGACATTTTTCTTGCCATTGCTTGATGTCCAACATGTTATAATTGTTATAGTGTGTAGGAATATTTGAATGTTGACATTTTTTATAATCAAATGACATGAGTAAAATGATAGTTTGACATCTCTTTCAATTTGCCTTGATTGTGATAATTGGATTTCTCGCCTAGCTTAATCAACTTAGCCTAATTTTGTGAGAATTTGAGCCTTGAGCATACATCTTATTCTTTATGCTCGTTTTTCCTTGCTTGAGAATGTCATCTTGAATTTAGGAATCTAGAACTTGTGGCTTGTATGCGATTTGAGACTACACTAGAATGAGGTGCTTTAAGATGATTTAGGCATTAGGATTTAGCCATTTTCTCTCTTTCATTAAAAAACTTACCTTTTTATCATCGCTTAGTGAACCCTCTTGAAGCCTTATATCCCATTTTTCTTGGCTTAACCCTCAAACCTTGTTCTTCCTTGACCAAAATTTTTGATTGATCAAATGCTAGAAACTATATTACTAGACAAATAAGGGGCTGCAATTCGAGTAAGGAGATCGCACTTGAACTGGCATACATCAATACCTTGTATGGTCTCTATGTGAGCAAGAAGGAAGATGCCCATAGAAGGTTCGTAAATAGTATGTCGCCGGCAGATTACGATGCTATCATGGCAGAGCTGACGGAAGAGGGCACGCAATAGAACAAATGATCCAAAGCACAGGTGGACAGTGCGAAGGACTCAACTCCTACCGCAAGAAAAGCTTTGGAACCATTTCGTGAAGAAATGTCTTATGCCCACCTCACACAACCCTACCGTGGACCGTCAGAGATTGGCCCTTGTACACTCGATCCTCAACGAGAGGCAAATCAACATTGGCAGATACATCCAAGACGGCATCATCGAGTCTGCCCTTCGACCAACGAGCCCCCTCTTCTTCCCATACCTAATCACCACACTTTGCCGAGACAACAACATGCCGGAAATCAATGAAGATGTCAAAGTCCAAGGGAAGGGATGGATGTAGCAAAACCTCTACAGTTTGATGGAATTAAAGGCTGCCACTCCCCTATCTTATATGGACCCTGCTGCCACGACAGAAGGAACAGCAGCCCCTGACTCCACAGAACCTGTCACGGAAGAACCGGAGCAGACGATGGCAGCACCACCGGCAGAAACCTCTAGCAAGATCCTGATATGCTACAAAAGATGGAGGAACGACAGCTTGGCCTCATGGGTTTCATGAGGGATTTCACTACCGCCACGGTAAATTTTATTAAATCTGATTTAAATTTCCCAAACATCCAGTTCCCTTCTTTCCCAGAATCTATTTTTGCTGCACCCACACCTGCTGCTAGCCCTAGAACACCCACTACTGCCTCCACATCACCATCTGCCACGGCCAGAGATGGCGGCAGAAGATTTGCCACTCCCCGAGGAGAGAAAAGGAAGGATCTTCTACCGGAGATCGACTCAAAATACTTTGAAGGGTTCTCCTTCTCATCCGTTTGGTAGGACGATTCTGACTTAGAGCCATCGGTCGTCCGAGACATATCGAAGGACTTCCCTCCAATGAAGAGGAAGAAGTTGAACGAGACTGTTGAAGGACCCTACCACGGCATATCCGACAGCAGCAACGACGATGACCTCGAGGTCCTGGACCAGCCCCCACACATCTCACCTACACAAGTCCAGCCACCTCGAGAGGCCAAAAAGAAGATTGCCTCCCCATCTCCCAGCACCAAACTAGCATCTGCCATCAAGGTCACTGCCCGACAACAGCTCCTCATCAGTAGTAGCAGCAGCGACAGCTCCGCAACTTAAGTGTTTTCCTTATATATTTGTTGTCTTTGTTGTTGTCTTATTTTTCTTTTTCTATGATGTATTTTTCTTGTTTTCATCTTGTTGTCGTGCATTGAGGGTAATGCTACCCTCGAATTTGGGGGCATGCATCCCTCCTTTAATGAACTTTTTAGTTGTGTCTTTAACCTATGTCTCATCTTAGTTAAAATTTGTGTTAATTTTTGTGTCAAAAAATGATTTGGCTTAAGTCTTTGAACTGATCTTACCTGTCGCGACATTCTCTGTCGTGACAGTGTCTTTAGGATGTTTTAGGAATTATTTAGAGCCTTTCTATAGTTCTGAACTTCAAAAACACCCTTGTGACTTATATGCTGGCTAGGTTGTTGTTAGTGAACTAGAGTAGGAAACTTTACCACTTGAGTTGCCCCTAGAGGTGCCTAACACTGGCTCTAGGAAAAGAAAAAATATATACTCAAATGCCCCTAGATATACTTAACATTGGCTCTAGGAAGATAGCTAGAGGTGCCCAAAATAGGCTCTAGTAAAAATAAGGAAAACAAATTTTGAGTCTAAGCCAGAAAAACTAAAGGAGCCTAAGAATTGCCTCCACAAAAAATGAAATTGGCATAAAAAAATCAAGTGAGAAGCATAACTATTCTAGTAACTAAAGGAGTTTAGGCATATATTTGTTCACAAAACCTGCACACACTTGCACTAGAGTTATAGCATTGCTCTGGATAAATCCATAAACACCCAACAAGGTATTGCTCTTGATAGTGATTGTAATGTAGGTAATAAAAGTTCACTGAATTAAGCCAAAAAGTTTTTAGTTAGGTTGTATTTTCTTGAGGACAAGCAAGAACTTGAGTTTGGGGATGTGTTGAGTGCATAAAAGTCCTATATTTTACCCCTCATTTACCCACATTTTTGCTGCACTCAAGCATGATTCATTGCATTTAGGATATATTTTTGCATTTACATCACAATTAAATAAAATGAAGCACAGGAGCACAGGAGAGTTGCCGAGCTGGAGTTGAGAGGAGTCCAAGCATGGTCTGTCGTGACATCGACATCTACCGTGGTAGCCATGACGACTGGGGAGCACTAAGGTGGAAAAATGAAGTGGGGCTCGACAGATAGAGGATTTCAAACCGGTCTGTCGTGGATCGCTTCTATATTATTCTGAGCCCTTAAACAGAAGGAAGGCCAAGCCCAAAGTTCAAGGAAGAAAGTCAAGGCAAGAAAAGAGGATGAGTTAAAGACAGCTACTCAGAAGATTTAGTCTTTAATAGAGTTGTACTTTAATTTAAATATGTATTCTTGCGATAGTAGAAAACTTGGACTCAAAGCCTATATAAAGGCATGTAATCCGACTTAGGGAAGGATATCTCACTCCTAGCCATCTTCCCCAAAACCCTAGTTGTTTCTCTCTCTCCACCATGTTCTAAAATTCCCCTAGGGCTAAGGGTTGATTCTGTAAAGTAGTTGCAAGGATTGTATTGTTTTTAGGAATTTTCTGTTAAAGGGATAAAACTTCAAGTTTATTTACTCTGGTTTTTCAATATCTCATAAGAGCATCAGGAGAGCATTGTGAGGTTATCCATTTGTTTGATATCGGGAAAGTCAAGCATACGAAAGGAGTAAATACGTGTTTTCCAGTTTATGGTTAAACCATCTTGGCTTATGGATAAGTACAAGGTTAAGTGGCTAAAGAAGAATTCATAAACATTGGTGTTCACCCTTTGATTCACGCCGAGAGGTATCATCCTAGACGTGGTCATCAACAGAACTTGGACCTAGGGATAGGACAAGTCATCACAGGGATTCTTGCCAAGCTTGAAGTGAAGAGTTGGTGACCCCTGCCGCGACACCAACAGACCTCTGCCGCGACAGGAACGACGATATAACGACAGAAGCTACTCTTAACAGTGCAACAACTGCACTACTGAGCAATTCAATATCGGCCTATTCTCTCAATCTGATTCCTTTATCTTTTACCTTAGTTATTATTCAAGATTATTTCTCACAATCATTTAAACTATTTCTTTTCATTGTGCAGCAATTAAAGGATAGAGTTATTTCCAGTCCATGTGGAGACGATGTCTGATACTTCCGTATCACTTTACTACTTGTGTCGTGTACACTTGCACTATTTGCGATAGTTCTATTTACATGCAACAACAAGCGTTGTTTTACTCGCCAAAATAAATAAAATAAACCTCTTCAAAGTAAAATAAAGAAATTAAAGTAGAATAGAGGAAGATAGTCGATCCACAAGAAGTTTTGTTGGAATCGATGACTGAGCCTTGTCGCGATTTAGATTCCAGAAGTAGCTAAAGAAAAAAAATAAAAAGGGGGTTTGGTGTGATTTAAGTGACGAAAGAATAATAAACATTCAAGGAATATGTAGTAAATAAAGTGAGGAAAGAAGTAGAAAAATCACTAATTGGGAAGCAGCCTCGAGCTAGTTTTGTCAATTCCTGCGATCATTGAAAATAGATTTTCACTACGGGATTCATGTTGGTTACAGTCTACGAGGCCCAACCCATTGATGAGTTCTCAAATATGACATATTTCATTTGCTATTTTTCTAGTTATTTGGACTTCTTGCTGCTTAATACATGTTGTTTTCGTTATATTTTGTGCAGGGATCCAATTCTGGAAATAGCAGTGAAAATGGGGCATTTCTGCAGTTTTTATTATAATTCTGTCATTAACGACACCGGGCACGACGCGTCTAACGTGGCAGTGACGTGGCAATGACATGGTGACTTCTAAAAGCTTCTAGAACATTCTGAGAGAGCTTATCAGCTTATCCGATTAGATTTCCTGCATTTAAATTTCAAAACATTTGAATTATTTATCTTTTGTTTATTATTTTAAATTATCTTATCACTTTATCTTTGTAAATCTAAGCCTATAAATACCACCCTTGGTAAAGGCTTAAATCATCAATCATTTTAGTGATCATCTTCTAGTTTTGAGTTTTCTTTTATCTTTGTAAACACTTTTTAGTTTTAATTCAAGTTCTTTTTCTTTATTTTCTTGTTTCATTTATTTTATGTTATTTAATTATTTTTCCAAAACCAAGTTAAGCATGATAATCAATATCATGCTTAGCTAAATTTCTTGAGCCAAGAGTTAGCCAAATCAATTCTAATCATGAGAATTGAACATTGCCTAAATTCCTTCGGGAATACATTTTTATCTTTCTGTTTAGATAGTTTGGCAATCGGTCTTACTAAAGTTTTTAATCGTTTTTCAAATCAAAAAGAGCTCGTTGGTCTGTAATCGTTTAAAGACATAGTTGGGAGGAAGGATCGGCCTGTGGCAATTTCGACTTCCTGTGAACACTCTTAGCGACGGTCCACTAAGGAAAGATAAAATCAGAAGCGATTCTTTTTAAAGACAATTTCTGAGTCGGGCTTTTCCTGCTTTCAAAACTAAATACTTTAACGACGATAGACGTGGTTAATTTGTTTAAGAATCAACCTTCGAAGATAGTCTTGGGAGGATTGGTTACTCGAGAGAAAAGCAAGTTGCGACGGGTTGGGCCTCGCAGACTGTAACCGACATGATCCCCAGAGTAAAAATCTATTTCAATGATCGAAGGAATTGACAAGGCTAGCTCGAGGCTATTTCACATACTTGGTTTTCCTTATTTTTAATTTGTGCATTTTAATTTATTACTTCATCCAATATCAAATCACTCCCCCCATTTTATTTAATTATTCTGCAGATATTCCTGGAAGTAGTAATCGAAGCAAACTTCAGTCAATAATTCCAGCCAATCTCCTCGTGGATCGACCCTCTTTCCCTATATCTACTCAATTTCTTTATTTTATTTATTGTTGAAAGAGGTTAAATATATATTTATTTTTGACCGGTTAAACGACGACTTGTCAAAATTGGCGCCGTTGCCGGGGAGATTTATTTTCGGCAATTTTTGACTGATTTTTGTTTTATTTTATGACCAGGAAGAATCCGGGTATTTTACCACCATACAACCCGGAAATTGAAGCAAGCGCTCGTAGAACTCACGGTGAAACACTTCGACGAAAGAAACAACAAAGCACACGACGACCCGAACAAGAATCCACCTCTGAAACAACACCAATCGAAGAACCTACACAGGAACCAGAAACGATGGCGGACCAAACAATTCGAGAGTTGAACACAGCCCCTACTGTGCAACAACCGCTCTGCATCGCTTTTCCTCAAGGCGATACTCCCTTCCAGCTTAAAACAGGCCTAATTCACCTATTACCCACCTTTAATGGCCTCCCTACTGAAAGCCCACATAAACACCTTGCCGAATTTCACATGGTGTGCAGCAGCATGAAACCGCAAGGAGTTTCAGAGGATCAGATAAAACTAAGAGCATTTCCTTTCTCTTTAGTCAGAATGGCTAAAGAATGGTTATTTTATTTACCTCCGAATTCTATTAATACATGGGCTGATCTTTCTCGTGTTTTCCTTGACAGATACTTCCCTGAGGCAAAAGTGACAGAAATTAGGCGAAACATATTGAGTATCCAACAAATGCACGACAAATCCCTATATGATTATTGGGAAAGGTTCAAGAAGCTGTGCGCAAGCTGTCCGCAACATGGCCTATCCGAGCAAACACTCCTTCAATACCTATATGAAGGAATGTTACCAATGGACAAAAAGATGGTAGATGCAGCAAGCGGTGGCGCACTCGTTAACATGACTCCTACTGCAGCGAGAACATTAATCTCCACAATGGCTGCAAATTCGCAGCAATTTGGTTCTGCAAGTGAACCCAGTCGACGGGTTCAGACAGTAAGCACAATTACATTAGAGAATAAAATTGATAATTTGACTAATATTGTGTATTCTCTTGTTTTAGGGGATATAAAAGCTGCTAAGGTATGCGGAATATGCACTATGCCAGATCACGCAACCGACTTATGCCCATTATTGCGGGATACATCTGGAGCCCAAGTTAACGCCATACACAACTTTCCCGGACCTCCCCAAAGACCCTATAACCCACATAGCAATACCTTCAATCCTGGTTGGAGAGATCACCCAAACTTGAGCTATGGTAATCAGAACCTGAATTATCAACCTAGGCAACAACCTCCCTACCAAAACCAAGCATCCCAAAAATCCTCGCTTGAGTCTATTGTTGAGAGATTGGCAGTTTCGTAGGAAAAATTCCAAACCCAAACACAATCCCACCTCCAACAAATCGACAAACAAATAAGCCAACTAGCTCAAGCTGTTAGCCTCATAGAATCCCAGGGAAAGTTACCATTCCAAACAGAAACCAACCCAAGGGAAAACGTTAGTGCGATAACTTTGCGTAGTGGAACAATGATAACGCCTAAACCGTCCAAGCAAGATGAGAAAAAATCTGACGAGCAAGGTAGCTCTTCGAAGGACCAGAACGAAAAGTCTCCACCCACTGCAGGTAACTCTAAATCCAATATTTTTGTTTCTACTTACGAACCTGTTCCTCCTTTTCCAGGTAGATTGGCGAAACAAGATAAAAAGGAGGAAGAGAAGGAAATTTTGGATGTATTCAAGAAAGTGGAAATTAATATTCCACTTCTTGATGTTATTCGGAAAGTGCCCAAATATGCAAGGTTTCTGAAGGACTTATGCACAAACCGAAGGCGACTATCCGGAAATGAAAAAGTTAACCTTGGTGAAAATATTTCGGCCATCTTTCAAAAGCCGTTGCCGCCAAAGTACAAGGACCAAGGTATGTTTGCGGTTCCTTGTAAAATTGGGAATGTTGGGATAAAAAGGGTGATGTGCGATTTAGGCGCATCTATCAACATCATGCCGTTAAGCGTTTACAACAAAATTTCGATTGAACCATTGAAAGAAACGCGAGTGACAGTTCAATTAGCTGATCGATCAGTCATCTACCCCGAGGGAGTACTAGAAAACGTGTTGGTACAGGTAAAAAATCTTATTTTCCCTGCTGATTTTTATATTATTGACATGGAAAATGATTGCAGCAATAACGATCCGAAATCTTGCTTGGCCGACCTTTCCTATCAACCGCGCATACAAAGATTGATGTTCACGACGGCATCTTAACAATGGAATTTGATGGGGAAGTAGTTAAATTTGATATGTATAAAGCTATGAAGTATCCTGATTCGGTCGCAAGTTTAAATTTCGTTGATATTATAGATCCGTTAGCTGATAATTTGATCGAAACTGATTTGTGTTATGACTTTTGTAGGGAATTTGCAGATCTCAACGATGAAAATATAGGTGAAATCATTTCAACTCTTTCTTCCCTTTCTGATTTTCGATTAATTCCAACTCGGTCTAAACATTTTCTCTCAATTTTGCAGGAACCAAAGCCGAAGTTGGAGCAATTTAATTATGTACTTTTAGGCGATAACCAAACTTTTCTAATCATCATTTCGAGTAAGTTGTCGCATCAGGAAGGAGGTAGAAACTTAGTTGTTGTTTTGCGCACAATTAAAAAGATGGAGGAAGGCGTTAAAACGAAAAGGGATGGACGTCACCGTTTATTTGAAGAACTTGCTTTTGAAGAACCAAAAATTTAGCACAGGTCGTCGAGCTAAACGACGTTAAACAAAGCGCTAAATGGGAGGCAACCCATTCTTTTCATTTCTGTTAATTTTTATTTTTTTATTTTATTTTCCCTTTTATTTATTTTTAGATTTTAGCTTTAATTTTTGTTTTAATTTCTTAGCTTTTCCAATCTCTTTCAAGACTCCAGCAGCACTAATTTCCACTCTACATCAAGGAATTTTCGAAGAGCAGTGAAGTGCACCGTTTCATTAAACGATGCACGTTAGAAAAACCTATGGTCTGCGGTGCATTTTAGCCAAACCCTTTAGCCTTTACCCTTTGACCACCCAAATATCTCCCGCAGCCAATCAACCCATTTCTTTTATTTTATTTTTTCCCCTAAACCCCCCATTTCGTCTCCTTCCTTTTCCCCACCCGCATCATCTTCTTCACTTCATAACCACAAAAAACCGCACCCCTTTCTTCCCCCACAAAACCGAGCCCCACCAAAACCCCACCACCACCAATGGTCCGCATATAACGCCAAGATCGGGTCGAGCCTCTACCCACGCACCGTTCTCGGTGATGACTCGTTGCATCGGCGACCTTCGTGGAGGTGCCCAATGATTCCTACCATTCCCCATTCCTCCTCCCTACCGTGGTGGCCGACGACCGGCAACCATTCGACGGGTGCCCAACCAAAATGCCAAATCGCCCTTCGCTGCACCATCTCCAGCACCGTTCGTCAACCGCCGTTCAAGGATTTCTACCGCCGCTGGCCCATGCAACTCCTGTCGTGCTCCTCCCCCTCATTCACCATCTCCCTCATTCCACTATATGCCAACGGTGGACTCAATTTCATCACTCACGGGGAGTATCTTTTACCCTTATTTGTTCCTCATTTTCTTTATTTTTATTTTGAATTGGGGCAATTCATTTAAGCGAGGGGGAGGGTAATAAATTACCACTTGTCTGCTTGTTTGATAATATGTTTGACTTTGATTAAACTTGAGATGAACTTTTCTTGCCATTACATGTTATCTAGCATGTTGTACTTGTTCTAGTACTTAGGAGTGATTGAATTGGAGCATTTTGTTAATCAAATGATATGGGTAATCTGCAGCTTGACATCTCTTTTAATTACTCTTGATAGTGTTAATTAAATTTCTCGCCTAGCTTAATCAAATTAGCCCAATTTTGGTAAGATTTGAGCCTTGAGCATGCATTCTTCATATTATGCTCATTTCTTTTGCTTGAGAGTGTCATCCTGAATTTTAGGAATCTAGAACTTGTGGCTTGCTTACAATTTGAGACTACACTAAGAACGAGGTGCTTTAAAATGATTTAGGCATTAGGCTTTAACCATTTTTCTCCCTTTCACTCTATTTTTCCCTTTCTCATCGCCTACTGAGCCTTTGTTAGCCTTAAACCCCATTTCTTTGACTAAACTATTTCAATTGATCAAATGCTAGAATCTTTATTATACATGAAGGAGATACTTTTCAAATAAGGGCAAATATTTTCTAGAAAAAAAACAGAATAAAAGGAAGCAATTTCTTTGGAAAAAAAAGAAGAAAAACAGTTTCGAAAAGAATAAAAAAAAGAAAAAATGTGTGTTGGCTTGCCCATTTTTAGCTCCTTTTTAATGTCTTCACTGCTGAATGTTTGAAATATCTTGCATTGATCATCCTCTTTTGTTTTTCTTCCCATCTTTCTATCCTTTTTTCTAAACCCACATTACACCTTGAACAAAGACGTAATGATTTTTGCACCTCGATTCTATTAAAGTAGTGGAGAATTGAACTTGTTACAAGCATATGGAAACCTTTATTCATGATTGACTTTGAGTGTTTCTGCTTCACTTTTACCTATAAACACTTTGAGTGCTCTTGAGTGTATCTTGGTGAGGATTAAGACTGGGTTAGGATTTGATTAATGCTTGATAGGTAATTGGAAGAGATAAGGGCTGTTCTTTGCTTGCATCTATTTGGTTTGATTATGCTTGTTTCATGATACTCCTTTCGTGCTAGAACTCTTGTAATTATGCTTGATGCTTGTAATGGCTTGAAGAATGCATTCTTGGTTAATATCATTTTCGGACATACTTGAGGACAAGTATGAGACAAGTGAGGGGGAATTTGATGAGTTCTCAAATATGACATATTTCATTTGCTATTTTTCTAGTTATTTGGACTTCTTGCTGGTTAATACATGTTGTTTTCGTTATATTTTGTGCAGGGATCCAATTCTGGAAATAGCAGTGAAAATGGGGCATTTCTGCAGTTTTTATTATAATTCTGTCATGACTGGCATCATGGGCACGACATCGGGCACGACGCGTCTGACGTGGAAGTGACGTGGCAATGACGTGGTGACTTCTAGAAGCTTCTGGAACATTCTGAGAGAGCTTTTCAGCTTATCCGATTAGATTTCCTGCATTTAAATTTCAAAACATTTGAATTATTTATCTTTTGTTTATTATTTTAAATCATCTCATCACTTTATCTTTGTAAATCTAAGCCTATAAACACCACCCTTGGTAAAGGCTTAGATCATCAATCATTTTAGTGATCATCTTCTAGTTTTGAGTTTTCTTTTATCTTTGTAAACACTTTTTAGTTTTAATTCAAGTTCTTTTTCTTTATTTTCTTGTTTCATTTATTTTATGTTATTTAATTATTTTTCCAAAACCAAGTTAAGCATGATAATCAATATCATGCTTAGATAAATTTCTTGAGCCAAGAGTTAGCCAAATCAATTCTAATCGTGAGAATTGAACATTGCCTAAATTCCTTCGGGAATACATTTTTATC
This sequence comes from Hibiscus trionum, assembly GCA_030270665.1. Classification (NCBI taxonomy): domain Eukaryota; kingdom Viridiplantae; phylum Streptophyta; class Magnoliopsida; order Malvales; family Malvaceae; genus Hibiscus; species Hibiscus trionum. The sequence goes on from BSYR01000017.1 coordinate 62,688,090, forward strand.
TTTCTGTTTAGATAGTTTGGCAATCGGCCTTACTAAAGTTTTTAATCGTTTTTCAAATCAAAAAGAGCTCGTTGGTCTGTAATCGTTTAAAGACATAGTTGGGAGGAAGGATCGGCCTGTGGCAATTTCGACTTCCTGTGAACACTCTTAGTGGCGGTCCGCTAAGGAAAGATAAAATCAGAAGCTATTCTTTTTAAAGACAATTTCTGAGTCGGGCTTTTCCTGCTTTCAAAACTAAATACTTTAACGATGATAGACGTGGTTAATTTGTTTAAGAATCAACCTTCGAAGATAGTCTTGGGAGGATTGGTTACTCGAGAGAAAAGCAAGTTGCGACGGGTTAGGCCTCGCAGACTGTAACCGACATGATCCCCGGAGTAAAAATCTATTTCAATGATCAAAGGAATTGACAAGGCTAGCTCGAGGCTATTTCACATACTTGGTTTTCCTTATTTTTAATTTGTGCATTTTAATTTATTACTTCATCCAATATCAAATCACTCCCCCCATTTTATTTAATTATTCTGCAGATATTCTTGGAAGTAGTAATCGAAGCAAACTTCAGTCAATAATTCCAGCCAATCTCCTCGTGGATCGACCCTCTTTCCCTATATCTACTCAATTTCTTTATTTTATTTATTGTTGAAAGAGGTTAAATATATATTTATTTTTGACCGGTTAAACGACGACTTGTCAACCCATCGTAACTTGCTTTTCTCTCATGTAACCGATCTTCTCAAGTCTATCTCCGAAAGTTGATTCTTAAATATATCAACCACGTCTATCGCCGTTGAAATGCTTAGTTTAAAAACAGGAAAAGCCCGACTCAGAAGCTGTCTCATTGAGAATCGTTTCTAATTTCATCTTTCCTTAGCGGACCGCCGCTAAGAGTGTTCACAGGAAGTCGAAGTACCACAGGCTGATTCTTCCTCCCAACTGTATGACTAAACGATTCCAGACCAATGGATCCTTTTTGATTTGAAAAACGTTTAAAAATTTTAGTAAGGCCGATTGCCAAACTATCTAATCATAAGGATGAAAATGTATCCCGAAGGGATTTAAGCAATATTCAATTCTCACGCATGGAATTGATTTGTACTAGCTCTCAGCTTTGGGAAAATTAGCCAAGCATGATATTGATGATCATACTTAGCATGTTTCTGGAAAAATGTTTAAGAAGCGTAAAATAAATATGAAGTGAAGATGAAACAAGAAAATACTTCTATTAAAAATGGAAGCAAGTAGCAACAAGAACTAAAGAAAAGAGATGATCTTAAGCCTTACTCAAGGAAGGTATTTATAGGCTTAGATTTACTAAAGATAACATAATTTAAAATGTTTGTTTTTAAATTTAAAAATTAAAAATCCTAAGCTCGGATTGCGCTGACTAGATCTTCCAGATTCTTCCAGAGTTTTTCCTTGCACTAACTGTATCTTCTAGAAACTGCAACATCAGATGCGTCGTGTCCAACGTCGTGCCCATGATGTCAGCCACGGCCAGAAAAATAAATAAAACTACAGAAATGCACCTTTCTGTTGCTAATTCCAGAATTGAGTCCCTGCACAAAAAATGAAATAAATGCAACCGATTAAGTAGTGAAAAGTCCTCAAGACAAAGAAAATAGCAAGCAAAAAGTGGCATCTATAAGAGCGTGGAGAATGTTAGAAGACAAAGTGGTGAATGCTTCAACTGTGGAAGAAAGGGTCAAGTTGCTCGAGATTGTAGATTACTCGTGAGGGAGAGTCGTGAATGCTTCAATTGTGGCAAGAAGGGCCACTTTGCTCAAGATTGCATATTGCCCAGGAGGAAGACTTTTCCAAAGTAACATGACCACCACAAAAGAAGAAGGGAGTGAGGTCATGTTGAATGCTTCCATCAGCGAGGAAGAATGGGAAGTAGACGATGGAATTTTTTGTTGAAGAAGACTTAATAAAAGACATGGAGGAATCGTCCTTGATAGTAGTCACAGACTCAAATATAGACTACAAGGATGAAGAAGAGTTCGACATGGAGGAACCAGCTCTTGCAACAACCATGAAGTCAAAAATTGATTGCGATGAGAATTGGACCGTCGACTCTGAGTGCTCCAATGATGAGAGATGTTGTGATCCAACCAATTACGAGTGCTACACTTCAAGGAATGTGGTGTTTGATGAAGCTTTTTCTTGGAGGTCGCCTCAGAAGATCGAGCATCCAGAATCTCACGACCTAGAAAATCTTTCAGAAGATAATAATGAAAGTGAAGAGCAAGCATCAGATCCAAGTGAAGAAAGAGAAAGCTCACCCTCGAAAGATAGAAGCCCCTGGAAGACGGTTGTACATCAACATACATCTAAGGAGTTTCGTCCAAGCCAGATGGAAGTCGACGAGCTTTATAGGGAAATGTCAAGAGCCCTAAACGAGACTATTGATAAGTGTTCGCAACAATGTGAGACCTCTTCTAGTGAAATTCTTATTCTCAAAGAAGAGAACAAAGTCCTAAGGGAAGAAATTAAGATGGTACGTGGGGAATTGGAAAATATGAGGGAGGAGCTGATGTTTCTTAGAAAGGCACTAGCTCAAGAAGAGGGAGTTGTCTCATCTGTCTCAATTTCAACTTCTTCAAGGGTCGAGACTTCGAAACCCAAGTCTTCTAAAGATACTAGGAACGCAAAGGATGTAGATAACTTCTTGAAGAGCTTGGAACAATGCATCCAAGCTACAAGAGTCGTGGAGGATGCTAGGAAGATCAACCGTGCTAGAAAGATCGATCGTGCCTTACTTTATTTGGAAGATACTACGATGCTATGGTTGCAGCGTAAGCATGGCAAAACGAAGAAGAGAGTTTGCACAATTTCTACTTGGTAAAAATTCAAGAAAAACTTAAAAAGTCAATTCTATCTGAAGAATGTAAAGAATAAGAGATCCAAAAAAAGGATAACAAAGGTCATTATGAGAGAGAAAACAAATCATATAAAAAAGCAAAGATTGAAGCTAGCTTACAAGGAAGAAACCTTTAAGGGAAAGAGAGATGGTAAAAGAGAAAGAGAACAAATTACTCAACAACAAGGGGATATGAGTATGCAATCTCTCCATATCCTCAATTCTATCAAGGCCAATGACGAGGTGCCTATGTCCGAAAAGAAAAGATTTTTTGTTCGAGCAAGTGAAGATTGGAGGACAACTAGTACATATCTTAGTCGACACTAGAGCAACAAACAACTTCATCAAGAATGATCTTGAAAGTGAAATCAAGAAGACGAAGACATGTGGACATATTCACAGTAAATCAAAGTCAGAGAAGTTCAGAGAAGTACTCGAAATGATCTGCAAAACATCTGTAGAGAGAAGTCGTTGAGGGGGAGTGTTAAGAAAGCACTAACTTCTCTCTATTTCTCTAGAAACATCCCATATAAATGCATTGTCTTCATAGTTCTAGATTTCTCTAAAGTAGTATAAAATATCAAATATAATATATATATATATATATATTGTAAACTGACATAGGGATCAATGTCCACCAACATATGTACCTATAAATAGGCTATGCCATTAGTGAAAAGAGGTGTGTGTGCAAAGTGAGAGTGACTGTGAGTGAGTGAAGGTGTGTTGAGTGTAGGTGACGTGAGTGTAGGTGCAAGTGTGAGGAGTGAATGTTAGGTAAGTGGTTGTAATATTTTTGTATATTAATAAAAGTGTTATTTTCCTTTGTAATTAGAAGCTTTCCGGTTGAGCCTTAGTTTATGTATTTCTTACTGCACTTAATTGGTTACTAATGGTCGGCTATGCCGCCTAAGTTATATGGTCGGCTCTACTGCCTGAATAGTGTATGGTCGGTTCTACCGCCTAATTGGTGTATGGTCGGCACTGTCGCCTAAGTTGTGCACTAAGAAATTAAAGATAGAAAGGCTAACTGACTCAGGGAGTTGGTGTAGCATTAGTGGTCAGTCTTAGGTCCTCTGTAGTGGGTGTGTTGGGTCTGTCGGTTTACCAACATTCAATATCAAGAGTTTGATGTTGTTGGCTCCTTGATCATGCAAGTGTCGCAGTTGCAGCAACAACAGCTTTCCGGTGTCAATCAAAGTCTGCAGCTGTCAGAACAGCAATTTTCGGGTGTAAATCCTAGTAATGATTGGTTCGGTTTAGATACAACACAAGATGAAGGTGATATTGGTGCAGTTGCACTTCAAAGTGAAGTCCAAATGCTTGGAAACGAGATTGCACCTATTGTTCAATATCAAGAGTTTGATGTTGTTGGCTCCTTGATCATGCAAGTGTCGCAGTTGCAGCAACAACAGCTTTCCGGTGTCAATCAAAGTCTGCAGCTGTCAGAACAGCAATTTTCGGGTGTAAATCCTAGTAATGATTGGTTCGGTTTAGATACAACACAAGATGAAGGTGATATTGGTGCAGTTGCACTTCAAAGTGAAGTCCAAATGCTTGGAAACGAGATTGCACCTATTCTTCAATATCAAGAGTTTGATATTGTTGGCTCCTTGATCATGCAAGTGTCGCAGTTGCAGCAACAACAGATTTCCGGTGTCAATCAAAGTCTGCAGCTGTCAGAACAGCAATTTTCGGGTGTAAATCCTAGTAATGATTGGTTCGGTTTAGATACAACACAAGATGAAGGTGATATTGGTGCAGTTGCACTTCAAAGTGAAGTCCAAATGCTTGGAAACGAGATTGCACCTATTGTTCAATATCAAGAGTTTGATGCTGGTTCCTTGAATATGTCGATTCCACAGCAACAGCAAGTGTAGCAGTTGCAGCAACGATAACATTCGGTTGTCCATCAAAGTCAGCCGCTTCAGCAACAACAGCTTTTGGGTGTCGACCAAAGTCACTTTCTACATCAAGAACAATTTTCGGGTGTCTATCAAAGTCAGCCATTGCGCCAACAACAGTTTTCAGGTGTCGATCAGAGTCTGCAGCTGTAGCAATATCAGTTTTTGGGTGTCGATCAAAGTCAGCCATTGCCGCCGCAATATCAGCTTTTAGGTGTCGATCAAAGTCAGCCGCTGGAGCAACAGAAGCCTTCGGGTGTCGATCAAAGTCAGCAGCTGCAGCACCAACCGTTTCCGGGTGTCGATCAAAGTAACCTAGATTTTACAGTTGATGATGAGTGTCTACTAGATGTTACAGCTCATGATGAATTACGTCTACTTTTGGATTTGTGAGGTTTATGGAGTTAAACCTCTGCTATGTAACAACACTTAGTCACTTACAATCCATTAATATTTGTTCTTGTGTTTATGTGAAACATTGTTTACTTTTTTAAATAACTATTGTAAATCATTTAAATATATATTTACAGTCAATTTTAAGGAAAACAACTGATTTAATTTTTTTATCAAATTTATGTGTTGCATTAACAAATTAGTGTTGAATGATATGTTTTGTTCTTGGCAAAATCTACATTTGCACAAACAAATATCATTTAAATTACATTACTTCATTAATTCAATAATCCAATGCTGAGACAAAAATAATACAAATAATATTAATACACAATCATTCCTATACAATCACAAGAATATGTGGTTTTCACTTCACATACTTTAACCTGCCATAATTTTATGGATGACTATTTTGAACAGACTTTGATAAGCTCTCAAATATGACACTTTTTAATTGCTATTTTTCTAGTTTTTAGGATTTCTTGCTACCTAATCCATTTCGTTTTGCTATATTTTGCGCAAGGGACCTAATTCTGGAAAATAGCAGCAAAATAGGGCATTTTCTGCAGTCTTTTTATTATTCTGGTCATGACTGGCATCGTGGGCACGACGCGTCTGACGTGGCAGATGCGTGGCGACTTCTAGAAGCTTCTGGAACGTTCTAAAAGACCTTATCAGCTTATCCGTTTAGATTTTCTGCATTTAAATTTCAAAATATTTGAATTGTTTTATCTTTACTTTATTATTTTAAATTTTCTTATCTTTTATCTTTGTAAATCCAAGCCTATAAATACCGCTCCTTGGTAAAGGCTTAGGCATCAATCAATTAGTTTTCATCTTCTAGCTTGAAACATTTCTAGTTTTAATTAAAAGTTCTCTTTTTCTTTATTTCCTTGTTCCATTTATTTTATGATATTTAATTACTTTTCTAAAAACCAAGTTAAGTATGATAATTAATATCATGCTTAGCTAAATTTCTTGAGCCAAGAGCTAGCCAAATCAATTCTAATCGTGAGAATTGAACATTGCCTAAATTCCTTTGGGAATACATTTTTATCTTTCAGTTTAGATAGTTTGGCAATCGGTCTTACTAAAGTTTTTAATCGTTTTTCAAATCAAAAAGAGCTCGTTGGTCTGGAATCGTTTAAAAACATAGTTGGGATGAAGGATCGGCCTGTGGCAATTTCGACTTCCTGTGAACACTCTTAGCGGCGGTCCGCTAAGGAAAGATAAAATCAGAAGTGATTCTTTTTTTAAGACAATTTCTGAGTCGGGCTTTTCCTGTTTTTAAAACTAAATATTTTAACGGCGATAGACGTGGTTAATTTGTTTAAGAACCAACCTTCGAAGATAGACTTGGGAGGATTGGTTACTCGAGAGAGAAGAAAGTTGCAACGGGTTGGGCCTCGCAGACTGTAGCCGACATGATCCCCGGAGTAAAAATCCATTTCAATGATCGAAGGAATCGACAAGGCTAGCTCGAGGCTAATTTGCATACTTGGTTTTTCTTATTATTTTTAATTATTGCATTTTATTTTACTACTTCACTCAATATCATATCAAACCCTTTTTATTTCCTTGTTTTTACATATATTCCTGGGATTCAAATCCGACAAAATTCAAGTCAAGAAATCTGACTAATCTCCCTGTGGATCGACCCTCTTTTCTTATAACTACTTAATTTCTTTATTTTATTAATTGTTGAAAGAGGTTAAATATTTATTTATTTTAACAAGTAAAACGACGCTTGTCAAAATTGGCGCCGTTGCTGGGGAGATTTACTTTCGGCACTTTTGACTGATTTTGTTTTTTTATGACCAGGAGAAACCCAGGTACTTTAGCTTTATACAACCCGGAAATCAAGGCTAGCGCTCGTAGAACTCACGGTGAAACGCTTCGACAAAAGAAACAACAATGAGAACAACGCGCACAACAATCTGATCAGGCATCCACTTCTGAAACTACAGCAGTCGAAAAACCTATACAAGAACCGGAACCGATGGCAGGCCAAATGATTCGACAACTAAATGCCGCCCCTACTGTGCAACAACCACTCTGCATCGCTTTTTTTCAAGGCGATACCCCCTTCCAGCTCAAAACGGGATTAATCCACCAACTCCCTACTTTTAACGGCCTCCCTACTAAAAGCCCACATAAGCACCTTGCCGAATTTCATATGGTGTGCAGCAGCATGAAACCACAAGGGGTCTCAGAGGACCAAATAAAACTAAGGGCTTTTCCTTTTTCATTAGCTGGAATGGCTGAAGAGTGGTTATTCTATTTACCTCCAAATTCGATTAATACATGGTTTGACCTCTCTCGTGTTTTTCTTGACAGATATTTCCCTACAGCAAAAGCGACAGAAATTAGGCGAAACATATTGGGAATCCAACAAATGCATGATGAATCCCTATACGAATATTGGGAGAGATTCAAAAAGTTGTGTGCAAGTTGTCCGCAAAATGGCTTATCCGAGCAAACACTCCTTCAATACCTATACGAAGGAATGTTACCAATGGACAAAAAGATGGAAGATGCAGCAAGCGGTGGCGCGCTCATTAACATGACCCCTACTGTAGCGAGAACATTAATATCCACAATGGCTGCTAATTCGCAGCAATTTGGTTCTGCAAGTGAACCCAGCAGACGGGTTCAAACAGTAAGCACAATTTCATTAGAAAATAAGATAGACAATTTGACTAATATTGTGCATTCTCTTGTTTCAGGGGAGATAAGAGCTTCTAAGGTGTGCGGAATATGCACTATGCCAGATCAGGCATCGGGCTTATGCCCATTGTTGCGGGATACATCTGGTGCCCAAGTTAACGCCATACACAGCTTTCTCGGACCTCCCCAAAGACCTTATAACCCTCAGAGCAATACATTCAATCCCGGTTGGAGAGATCACCCAAACTTGAGCTACGATAATCAGAACCTGAATTACCAACCTAAGCAACAACCTCCCCACCAAAACCAAGCACCCCAAAAATCCTCTCTTGAGTCTATTGTTGAGAGATTGACAGTTTCGCAGGAAAAATTCCAAACCCAAACACAATCCCATCTCCAGCAAATTGACAAGCAAATAAGCCAACTAGCTCAAGCCGTTAGCCGTCTAAAATCCCAGGGAAAGTTACCATCCCAAATCGAAACCAACTCAAGGGAAAACGTTAGTGCGATAACTTTGCGTAGTGGAACAGTGATAACGCCTAAACCGCCCAAGCAAGATGAGCGAAAATCCGACGAACCGGGAAACTCTTCAGAAGACCAGAAAGACAAGTCTCCTCCCACCGTAGGTAATGCCAAATCTAAAATTTTTGTTTCTACTTACGAACCAATTCCTCCTTTTCTAGGTAGATTGGCGAAACGAGATAAAAAGGAGGAAGAGAAGGAAATTTAATTTGGATATATTCAAGAAGGTGGAAATTAATATTCCACTTCTTGATGTTATTCGGAAAGTGCCCAAATACGCAAGGTTTCTGAAGGACTTATGCACAAACCAAAGGCGACTATCCGGAAATGAAAAGGTTAACCTTGATGAAAATATTTCGGCCATCTTTCAAAAGTCGTTGCCACCAAAGTACAAGGACCAAGGTATGTTTGCAATTCCCTGTAAAATTGGGAATGTTGGGATAAAAAGAACGATGTGCGATTTAGGCGCATCTATCAACATCATGTCGTTAAGCGTTTACAACAAAATTTCGACTGAACCATTGAAAGAAACGCGAGTGACGGTTCAATTAGTCGATCGATCAGTCATCTACCCCGAGGGAGTACTAGAAAACGTGTTGGTACAGGTAAAAAATCTTATTTTTCCTGCTGGTTTTTACATTATTGACATGGAAAATGATCGCAGCAACAACGGATCAGAAATCTTGCTTGGCCGACCTTTCCTATCAACCGCGCATACAAAGATTGATGTCCGCGACAACATCTTAACTATGGAATTTGATGGGGAAGTAGTTAAATTTGATATGTATAAAGCTATGAAGTATCTTGATTCTGTCACAAGTTTAAATTTCGTTGATATTATAGATCCGTTAGCTGATGATTTGATCGAAATTGATTTGTGTTATGACTTTTGTAGGGAATTCGTGGATCTCGACGATGAAAACATAGGCGAAATCATTTCAACTCTTTCTTCCCTTTCTGATTTTCGATTAATTCCAACTCGATCTAAACATTTTCCCTCAATTTTGCAGGAACCAAAGCCTAAGTTAGAGCAATTTAATTATATATTTTTAGGCGACAACCAAACTTTGCCAATCATCATTTCGAGTAAGTTGTCACATCGGTAAGGAGGTAGAAGCTTAGTTGTTGTTTGCGCACAAATAGAAAGATGAAGGAAGGCGTTAAAACGACAAGGGATGGACATCATCATTTATTTGAAGAACTTTCTTTTGAAGAACAAAAAATTTAGCAAAGGTCGTTGAGCTAAACGACGTTAAACAAAGCGCTAAATGGGAGGCAACCCATTCTTTTCATTTTCGTTAATTTTAATTTTCCTTTTTTTAATTTTCAGCTTTTATTTTTATTTTTATTCTTTTTTCTTGCTTTCTTCGAATCTTTCCACCACCGTTGGCCCATGCAACTCCCACCGTGCTCCTCATTTTCGTTCACCGTCTCCCTCATTCCACTCTATGCCAACGGTGGACTCAATTTCATCACTCACGGGGAGTATCTTTTACCCTTATTTGTTCCTCATTTTTTATAATTATTTTGAATTGGGGAAATTCATTTAAGTGAGGGGGTAGCAAAACAACTTGTCTTGCTTGTTTGCTATATGTTTGACTTTGAGATGAATTTTCCTTGCCATTACTTGATGTCCAGCATGTTATAATTGTTTTATGTGCATAGGAATATTTGAATGTTGACATTTTTGATAATCAAATGACATGAGTATAATGATAGTTTGACATCTCTTTTCAAATTTCCTTGATTGTGATAATTGGATTTCTTACCTAGCTTAATCAACTTAGCCTAATTTTGTGAGAATTTGAGCCTTGAGCATGCATCTTATTCTTTATACTCGTTTTTTCTTGCTTGAGAGTGTCATCTTGAATTTAAGAATCTAGAACTTGTGGCTTGTATACGATTTGAGACTACACTAGAATGAGGTGCTTTAAGATGATTTAGGCATTAGGATTTAGCCATTTTCTCTCTTTCATAAAAAAATTTACCTTTTTATCATCACTTAGTGAACCCTCTTGAAACCTTATTGTTGGGTTTTTTGTACGCTCGAATCGATCACCGAAACCGTCAAGGAGGGTTGTAAATGTTTGGTGGTTGAATTGGCTAAAACCGAAAGAAAGGTAGACAATTTGCACGATGATTTTAGAGTGGTTCGACTACTCAACCGAGTCTACATCCACTACCTTAGCACACCACTAAGGATTTCCCAATTCACTCAACAATGAATTCGTCTCCTTTTCCCGGCTTAGGAGGAAACCGTTACAACCCTATCTTTTGGACTTGGCTAAGATAGAATCAACTCTAGTTTTTCTCTCAAGGCTAAACTAGAACCTCTCCTTTTACAAGGGTAGTTTGTGTAAACAATGAAAACCTCACAAGGTGGGTGTTTACAAGAATTAAGCTCATAAGAGTGTAAAGAATAAAAACAATGAAAAACACTCTCTATACAATATATACAAGAGAAATGAAGAAAATAAAGACTTAAACTCAATTTCTCTTGAACATGAAGCTTGGATGTTGTCTCTTGCTTTCTTCAAGTTTTCCAGCCTTCAATTTATAGTCCCAAATGAGTTTGTAGCCGTTTATAGCCGTTGGGAATATTGTCATTTATAGCCATTGGGAATAGAGCCATTTATAGCCATTGGAATATTACCATTTATGGCCGTTGGAAATAGTACCATTTATGGCCGTTGGGAATAGTACCATTTATGACCGTTGAGAATAGTACCATTTATGGCCGTTGGGAATAGTACCATTTATGGCCGTTGGGCTATTTCAAAACACACCGTATCGATACGGCTAGGCGTATCGGTACGGGTTTTGGCTACTAGAATTTTGGTAGTTTGAAAACCCTAAGGCGTATCGGTACGGTCCAATACCGTATCGGTACAGTTACTTGAAAATCATGGTTTTGACTACTTTAAATACGCTTTAAAACCATTCCAAAGCCTTTAAAACCCTTAAACATATTTTCAAGTTGTTTTTTACTAAAAACATATTTTAAATTCTTTTCAATTTAGTCCAAAACAATTTTCAAATATTATATCAAAACCTTAGTTCTACAATCTCCCCCTTTTTGATATAATAAAACCAACTTGAAAAATTGTTTGGGATTCTCCCCCTTCAAGTTTAAAATTGTGAATAAGAGATGAAAATCTGAAAAGTAAATAGCTCCCCCTTATTCATTTGAAAATACAATTTTTCAAACCAAACTCTCCCCCTTTTTGTTATATCAAAAAGAATTTAAAATACTTTAAGCTCAAAATAACCATGGAGGTTTAAAATTTTTGATTCAATTAAAAAAAAATTGTTTTAAAATTTGGCTCCCCCTTACTCAAGCATTTCATTAAATTTTTAGCACAAAACTTGACACTTAAGAGATTGAATTTCACCATTGAATCAAATCAATTTAAAACACGTGAAATTCAATTTATCCAAGACTTTAAAACTTTATGCAAACATATGAATGAAACAATGTGATTCATATGCATAAAGAATCATTAAATGTCATGCACTTATAAATATAAATAAGCAAAGATGCATGAACATTTATCATCAACATAGGCAACCGAATGATTTAAAATCAAATACATTAAGATTAGAGGTTACCCATCTTCTTCACATGTGTGACTAGAGCATATGAGATTCTTGCTTTTCTTGCCTTTGCTCCAACACACCTACAAGAGACATTTACTTGGATTTTGGTATCCAAATTGCTTTGGATCCATTAACATTAATCTCAATGTCTCTAGTTCCCTTAGGAACCCATACTTGTCTAATCCTATAAGATTTTTTCTTCTTTATAGGACAAGTATGCAAGGAATGACCATGATAATGACAATGTGAGCATTTTGTCATTATGGGATGAGATGAATTATTAAAAATAATTTCTTTTTCTTTTGCTAAGCTTTCAAGCTTAACTTTCAAATCAAGATTTTCTTTTTCTAAAATTCCATTGCTTGTTTTTGAAAACTCTAAATCATTTTTCAAAATCTCATTTCCTTTTTCAAAATCCAATTTTGTTTTTAAAAGAAAATCATTTTCAAATTCAAGTTTAGAAATCATTTTCTTAAATTTGGAATTCATGGTCTCAAATTCCAAATATAATTCATTGAAAGCATCTTGTAACTCATCAAATGAATATGCATTTGGATCATTAGAGTTGGAAGATACCTTGGGCTCATCGAGAGCCATAACATCATCCACCTTTGGTGTTGAGAGGAGGATTGCACATGATGAAGCATCATCTTTCTTCTCTTCTTTCCCATAGAATTTCTCAAGCTTCTCCCAAATTTCTTTGGCACTTTTGGATGGGGAGATCTTCTTGGAAATCTCTTCACTTAGGGCACAAAGAAGAATGTGCATAGCCTTTGCATTGAGATGGTCCTTCTTTGTGTCTTTGGCACTCATTTTCTTCTTCTTCTTAGGAGCTTCCGAATGTCCATCTTTGATAATCATCCAAATGTCAAGGTTGAAGCCTTGGATGAAATATTTCATGATGTTGCTCCATTGGAAGTAACCTTCTCCTTTGAAGAGAGGAAGACACATGATAGAGCGGCCTTTTTCAAATGAAATCATTGTAGAACCGCTTGCCATTTTCTTGAACGGTGGGTTACGAGCGTTGGATCTTTACTCCCGGATGTTAGTCCTTCGATGGAGATGAGGCTCTGATACCAATTGTTGGGTTTTTTGCACGCTCGAATCGATCACCGAAACCGTCAAGGAGGGTTGTAAATGTTTGGTGGTTGAATTGGCTAAAACCGAAAGAAAGGTAGACAATTTGCACGATGATTTTAGAGTGGTTCGACTACTCAACCGAGTCTACATCCACTACCTTAGCACACCACTAAGGATTTCCTAATTCACTCAACAATGAATTCGTCTCCTTTTCCCGGCTTAGGAGGAAACCGTTACAACCCTATCTTTTGGACTTGGCTAAGATAGAACCAACTCTAGTTTTTCTCTCAAGGCTAAACTAGAACCTCTCCTTTTACAAGGGTAGTTTGTGTAAACAATGAAAACCTCACAAGGTGGGTGTTTACAAGAATTAAGCTCACAAGAGTGTAAAGAATAAAAACAATGAAAAACACTCTCTATACAATATATACAAGAGAAATGAAGAAAATAAAGACTTAAACTCAATTTCTCTTGAACATGAAGATTGGATGTTGTCTCTTGCTTTCTTCAAGTGTTCCAGCCTTCAATTTATAGTCCCAAATGAGTTTGTAGCTATTTATAGCCGTTGGGAATATTGTCGTTTATAGCCGTTGGGAATAGAGCCGTTTATAGCCGTTGGAATAGTGCCATTTATGGTCGTTGGAAATAGTACCATTTATGGCCGTTGGGAATAGTACCATTTATGACCGTTGAGAATAGTACCATTTATAGCCGTTGGGAATAGTACCATTTATGGCCGTTGGGCTATTTCAAAACACACCGTATCGATACGGCTAGGCGTATCGGTACGGGTTTTGGCTACTGGAATTTTGGTAGTTTGAAAACCCTAAGGCATATCGGTACGGTCCAATACCGTATCGGTACGGTACAATACCGTATCGGTACGGTTACTTGAAAATCAGGGTTTTGACTACTTTAAATACACTTTAAAACCATTCCAAAGCCTTTAAAACCCTTAAACATATTTTTCAAGTGGTTTTTTACTAAAAACATATTTTAAATTCTTTTCAATTTAGTCCAAAACAATTTTCAAATATTATATCAAAACCTTAGTTCTACACTTATATCTCATTTTTTTGGCTTAACCTTCAAACCTTGTTCTTCCTTGACCAAACTCTTTTTGATTGATCAAATGCTAGAAACTATATTACTAGACAAATAAGGGGTTGCAATTCGAATAAGGGCAGAATTTTTCCAGAAAAAATGAAAAAAAATAATAGAACAAAAGGAAGCAATTGCTTTGAAAAGAAGAAAAAAAGAAAAAAGAGAAAAACAGTTTCGAAAAAAAGAAAAAAAGGAAGAAAAATATGTGTTTGCATGCCCTTTCTTTTTGCTCCTCTTTTGTCTTCATTGCTTATTGTTTGAAACTTATTGCATTGATCATCTTCTTTTGCCTTTTCTTTCCATCTTTCTACCATTTTTCTAAACCCACATTACACCTTGAACAAAAGACCTAATGATTTTTGCACCTCGATTCTAATAAAGTAGTGGAGAATTGAACTTGTACAAGCCTATGGAAATCTTTGTTCATGCATGACTTAGAGTGTCTTTGCTTCACTTCTACCTATAAACACTTTGAGTGCTCTTGAGTGTATCTTGGTGAGGATTAAGACTAGGTTAGGATTTGATTAACACTTGATAGGCATTTGAAAGAATGAAGGGTTGTTCTTTGCTTATATCCACTTGGTTTGATTTGTGTCTCTTTCATGATACTCCTTTTGCACTAGAACTCTTATAATTGTGTTTGATGCTTGTGATGGCTTGAGAAATGCATTCTTGGGTTAATATCTTTTTCGGACATACTTGAGGACAAGTATGAGACAAGTGAGGGGGAATTTGATAAGCTCTCAAATATGACACTTTTTAATTGCTATTTTTCTAGTTTTTAGGATTTATTGCTACCTAATCCATTTTGTTTTGCTATATTTTGCGCAAGGGACCTAATTCGGGAAAATAGCAGCAAAATAGGGCATTTTCTATAGTCTTTTTATTATTCTGGTCATGACTGGCATCATGGGCACGACACTGGGCACGACGCGTCTGACGTGGCAGATGCATGGCGACTTCTAGAAGCTTCTGGAATGTTCTGAAAGACCTTATCAGCTTATCCGTTTAGATTTTCTGCATTTAAATTTCAAAATATTTGAATTGTTTTATCTTTACTTTATTATTTTAAATTTTATTATCTTTTATCTTTGTAAATCCAAGCCTATAAATACCACTCCTTGGTAAAGGCTTAGGCATCAATTAATTAGTTTTCATCTTCTAGCTTGAAACATTTCTAGTTGTAATTAAAAGTTCTCATTTTCTTAATTTCCTTGTTCCATTTATTTTATGCTATTTAATTACTTTTATAAAAACCAAGTTAAGTATGATAATTAATATCATGCTTAGCTAAAATTCTTGAGCCAAGAGCTAGCTAAATCAATTCTAATCGTGAGAATTAAACATTGCCTAAATTCCTTCGGGAATACATTTTTATCTTTCAGTTTAGATAGTTTGGCAATCGGGCTTACTAAAGTTTTTAATCGTTTTTCAAATCAAAAAGAGCTCGTTGGTCTGGAATCGTTTAAAAACATAGTTGGGAGGAAGAATCGGCCTGTGGAAATTTCGACTTCCTGTGAACACTCTTAGCGGCGGTCCGCTAAGGAAAGATAAAATCAGAAGCGATTCTTTTTTAAGACAATTTCTGAGTCGGGCTTTTCCTGTTTTTAAAACTAAATATTTTAACGGCGATAGACGTGGTTAATTTGTTTAAGAACCAACCTTCAAAGATAGACTTGGGAGGATTGGTTACTCGAGAGAGAAGCAAGTTGCGACGGGTTGGGCCTCGCAGACTGTAACCGACATGATCCCCCCAGTAAAAATCCATTTCAATGATCGAAGGAATCGACAAGGCTAGCTCGAGGCTAATTTGCATACTTGGTTTTTCTTATTATTTTAATTCTTGCATTTTATTTTATTGCTTCACTCAATATCATATCACCCCCATTCTATTTCCTTGTTTTTACAGATATTCCTGGGAATTCAAATCCGACAAAATTCAAGTCAAGAAATCCGACTAATCTCCCTGTGGATCGACCCTCTTTCCCTATAACTACTTAATTTCTTTATTTTATTAATTGTTGAAAGAGGTTAAATATTTATTTATTTTGACGGGTAAAACGACGCTTGTCAGACTTCCCACTAAAGATAAGCTAATGAGGATGGAGATTACTGTAGAATCTTGGAACCACCATTTTTTAATGCTCTTACTCTCGAGGCATTTAGGGAGCTATTCTCAGAATGTGCCTTCTCAAATAGAGTTGTGATGTGTTGGGATGATGATTTAGCTTGGGTTGTTGCTTTACTAGCATGGGGCTCATTACTAATAGGGAGCTCATTTCTTGTTTTCTTTGTTCTCTGGCCCGTCTCCTTGTAATGGTCTTGAATTTGCAGAAGCTTTGGCGATCAAAACAACTCTGTTGATATTCAAAGAAGCTAATTGGGTTGGAAAGACGAGCCTTTTGATTGAATCCAACTTTTAGGTGGTATTGAATTGGATTGGCAATCCCCTCATTAGATCGCGACGCTGGTGGGATTAATTTGAAGAGATTGATGGTTTGGTTCGTTCGTTCTATATCACAGGTTAAATTTCTTTATGTGCCGAGACATCAAAATGGTATGGCAGACCATTTAGCGAAAGAAGGTATTTCAAGACAAGAGTTGTTTAAAGCTTGGTGGTAGCAGGTTATAAATGGTCTTGTATGTTTCCTTGGAACCGATTCCTGCTGCAATTTTCCTTTTATTTAAGCTTCTTGCCTAGTTGTGTTGCAGTCTTTTACTTCATTTAGGAGAGGCATACTAAGGAATAGGTATATATAATTTTATCTTGATTAATAAAATTTTACTTTTTGAGCAAAAAAAATTTACTTTGAGTGCATATGTTTACTACATGTGGGAGGAGAGGAATTGTAGGCAGTTTAGAGATGTCTCTAGGATTGGGGCGGTATTGTTGGAATGCATTAATTAATTATATAGTTCGAATTTGAATACAAAGCAAATATATTAGACTTGAGAATGTAAACATAAATCTTTGTGCAGCTTGGGGAAATCCTTAGAGGGATGACTACCTGAGTGCATGAATAGGTGACTTGTAGTAGCTTGCTGCTTCTTTAATATACAACAACACATTTATCTTGCATTCATAATATTAGCCTTAACAGTGTTTGAATCTCTTTTCAAGAAAATCATTGGGGCAAAATATTATAAATTCTATGGAGATTTCGATCCAGTTTATGATATTCGATCCCCGAGAGACTCTGAAGGTCATGGGACTCACACTTAATCAACAGCTGCATGTCACGGACTTATCTTTCTCCCAATGATCCGTGTGGCGTTAGCACTCCCAACATAATGCTAACAAGCCTTTCCCACGCAAACGCTATGGCAAACACACGCAAAGTAGAGAAGGCAAATGAACTTAAAAAGGAAAGTTTTGTATTAAAGCTTAAAGCACTTACAAGAGAAATGAGTCTTGAAGGATTTATGGGATGTGTTACAAATGAGAGGGGTAGCCCTATTTATAGGCTCCCACCTCCTCAATGGACGGTCGAGATCGTTTTGATCTTACGGCTATTATTTTGCCTCCAAAAATATCTACATGGCCTAGTGATCTCTAGATAATTTCATACTTATCTAGTTATGTCCCTAACTATCTATAATCTTCTAGATTACTCCGGAGACATCCGGAGTTGTCCCAATCCTTCCAAACTTATCCCGAGCTTTCTCGAGCCTTTCAAGGTCTCCCGGACTTGTTTGGATTCGAGTAGAAACTTTTGGAACCCCCTAGATCTATGTGAGAACATTTCAAGAGGGTTGTAGACTTCTCCAGGCCATTCTAGAACCTTACTTTGTTCATGCTTGGCCTTAAAACTCTCAAGGCACTTCATTTTGCCTCGGTTGGCCCGAGTGCACTAAGGTGGGGATCCTCGGTCGGCCTTGGCGCACCTAGGTGGGGCGTGACATGTAGGTGGCTTTGTTAGCAAGGCAAGTTTATACGGTCTAGCCAAAGGGGTGGCTAGCCTATTTTTTGATTCAATTTTCAAATATGTTCGGTTCAGTCAGTAAAGTATAACTACACACGAGTGCTAAAGTTCAATGTAGATGAGACTGAGCTGAAATTGCACCGATATTGGAGGCCATTCTTTTGCTATGTGTTGTCATGTGGATTAAGTCATTTAAGGTGCTAATTGAAACAGACAGCCTTCTTACGATACGTTGGATTGAAAATTCGAGGTTATCTCCTCTTCCTTTCTTTGAGAATATTTCTAAATACAGTTCTTATTGTGTCAATTTGTCTTGGAAAGTTTGCTTTGCTTTTAGGGAAAACAATTGTGATACTCACTCTTTGGCTCGATAGGGTATCAACAGGATTCAGGATCTTCTTTGGATCTGTGAGGATAGAGTGGGGTAGCATTTTGAGGTTATTTTTTTTACTATCGGGTGAAGTTGTAGAGGCAAGTCCCTGCTTTTTTCTTGAAAGATGGATTGTATTGCATTAGCCATAAATGGCAAGTCTTGGCTCTTGTTTGACGTGGGGCGAAATTGCAATGGCCTAGATGGATGCATTTCTGTTTCCTTATTGAATTTGGTGGGAACAGGGTCGACCATGAGGGTGAGCAGGAGGGGCGCCCGCCCAGGGCACACTTCTTATCGAGTTTACTATTTATATTTTTAATTATATATTTAATCTTTTAAAATTTAAATATTTATTAATGGAGTCCAATATCCCTAATTAAATATTTATTTAGTCTAAACATTAATGAGTTTTAGTGTCATAATTGAGATTTTAATGATAGTTTAGTTTTTTCTAATATTTGTTATTAGGAGTTCGTTTTTTTCAAAACTTGTTGTTTGTAGTTCACTTTTTCGATACTTATTGTTAGAGACTCAATATTTTTTATTAGGGGTCTACTCTTAAAATTTATTTTTTTTAATATTTGTTATTAGGGTCTAATTACTTTCAATATTTGTTATTTGAGGCTCAATTTTTTAAATACTTGTTATTAGAGGCTCATTTTTTCCTGATATTTTTTTATTATGACTTACTTTTTAGTCTTTTCAATATTTGTTATTAGAAGACTACTCTTAAAATTTATTTTTTCAATATTTTTTATTAGGGGCATACTCTTAAAATTGTTATTTTTTTCAATAACTGTTATTATGGGTCTACTCTTAAAATTCATTTTTTAATATTTTTATCAGGAGACAATTTTTTTCCAATAATTTTTATTAGAATCTCATTCTCAATTTTTGTTATTAGAGCTTTATTCTTAAACTTTAAAAAAAAAATACTTGTTTTTATGGGCATACTCTTCAAATTTATTATTTTTCAATATTTATTATTAGAGACCTACTCTTAAGATTCAATTTTTTCAACACTTATTATTAGGGGCCTAATTTCTCAGTTTGTCCCGGGCCTCCAAAATCCCAGGACCGGCCCCGGGTGGGAGGGTGGGTTTGAAAGGATGATTGGGTTAAGGACAAGTGATGTATTGCTGGCATTTTTGCGAAGTATGATAAGAACCTCCAATTATTTTGTGCTGACAATGATACGTTGCACTCTTTTTTCTTTTACTTAGGTATAGGGAGATTTTTAATGATGCATGTATCATTGTATAAAATTGTATGATCTTCGTATAAATAAATCATACAAGTTGCCTTTAAAAAAAGTAAAATTACACACAAATAAACGAGACCTAATCAAAAATAAAAGTATAATCAAAAGTTAACAACGTATGGAAATAGAACATTCACCTACGTCGTAGTGTGTTTGATTGGGAGGAAGATCTGTGGGGGGAATTCATTAACATCATTAAGCTCGCTTCTAGAGGAACTGAGAATCGTGACTGTTTGAGATGGGTTGGCTCTTCCTCGGGATGTTATACTTCTAAGTATTATTGTGTTGTATCTATTTCTGCTGCAGCTCCAGTTGAGGACGTTTGGAAGCTGATTTGGACAGGATTGGCTCCTCCTAGTGTTGTTGCGTTTTTGTGTATTGACATTTTTTATTTGATTGATGACGTTAGCAGCACCGCCTTCGATGAAAACCTGTTGCCAGTAGGATTGCCTCGAAGCATGCATAAGATTCCGCGGCAGCAGCAGTGTCTGCAACAAAAATGAATTTGACACAACCTGCTAATACAAGACCGTTACAATCACGAGCTAGAATACCTATCGCATTAGAATTCGATGAAGCTTGGAAGGAGGCATCAAAATTTATCTTAACAGTGTCACGTGATGGCTTCCTCCAGTGTATTTTGGTTTTACATAGCAAGTGCAGATTTGTACTGGAATTAGTAGACTTATACTGTAGTAGCAATTGCCGAGTGTTGAGAATTGTAAGCCACGGTGGAGGAACATGCCCTCTATGAACATGAAGGTTTCTGTGATTCCAAATATTTCATAGTAGCACGACATGTTCAATGAAAGCTTCAGAATCCAAGATAATATTCGAGTGCTCTAACCATTCATGACAGGAGGTGGAACGGTCTAAAACAACTTGATCATTTTGGTTAACGAATTGTAACCATTCATGAAGGTTCCTATACTCATGAGGGACATAACGAGTTTCTCGTAATGACGTTTGGGTTAAGGAATGCCCCATCCACTGATTTACTGCGCAAAGAGGAGAAATTTGAATGGAACGAAAGGGCTCAAGGGGATTTTGAACACTTGAAGACTTGTCTCTGCTCCGCACCAGTTTTGGGGCTGCTAAACTTTGAAAGAGACTTTGTGATCGAAACCGATGTTTCCGGGGTTGGGATTGGGGCGGTCCTAATCCAAGACAATTGGTCGTTAGCGTACTATAGCCAAAAATTGAGCAATAAGATGCAAGGAGCCTCCACCTATCATAGGGAGATGTACGCGATTACTCAAGCGGTGGGAAAATAGAGACAATATCTTGTTGGGCGGAGATTCATTGTGGTTAAGGATCAAAAGTCATTAAGAGAACTAACGCAGCAAACGATACAAACACCGGAGCAACAACAATGGTTAGCCAAGCTGATCGGGTATGACTTTGAAATAAGATATCGCCTGTTGCGGAATACGATCGTCGAATAGAGCAAAAACGCAACTGATAATTTGAGAAAATAACAATGAAGATAAAAGAGACACAGATTTTACGTGGAAAACCCCTAAATAATATAGGGTAAAAAACACGGACAAGGTAGAAGAATTTCACTATGAGAAAATAGGAATTACAACTTCTCTCAATCTAACAAGGAGAAAACAATGGCAATTCTCTCTTGATAAGAAAGGAGAAAACAACTCTATGAAAACTCTCTAATTTCTCTAGTATTGAGAGGAGGTTAGAATGATTTGGGATGGTTTCAAATGGCAAAGGTTAGGCCTGTTTATAGTTGAGCTTTAAGGACTAAACTTGTAAATAGCCTAAAGTTTAGGGACCAAAAATTAATTTTCCCATGCACCAAAAGTGGTGCATTATTACACCACTTGTGCAAGTGGTGCAATAATGCACCGAAATCGCATTCCACTTGCACCAAAAGTGCATCAACAATCTCCCACTTGAAGATTTGATTGGAACAATCATATCTTCACTCCATTCTTTCAACCTTATATCATTCATGTTGCTTACGTCTCTAACAAGCCACATGAGGATCGACACCAAGTAAACTTATCAGTGTTGATTGATTTTGTTATGAAATCTGCTATGTTGTCATCGGTATGGATCTTCTGCATATCTATCATCCCTTCTTCCACTTTCTCACGAATGAAGTGGTATTGGACCCGGATGTGTTTTGTTCTTGAGTGAAAAGCAGGATTCCTTGCAAGATGCAAGGCGCTCTGACTGTCACAAAACAAAGAGACATTCTCTTGTTTGTGCCCGAGCTCCTCCAATAGCATTTTCAACCATATTGCTTCTTTACTGGCTTGTGTAGCTGCTACATATTCTGCCTCCGTTGTTGACATAGCCACAACCGATTGCAGTTTTGAAACCCAACTTACAGCTCCACCAGCAACTGTAAACACATACCCTGTTGTAGATTTGCTTTTATCCAAATCTCCTGCATACTCAGAATCGACATACCCGCTGATAAGAAAGTCTGATCCCCCGTAACATAATGCAACATTTAAGGTCCCTTTGATGTATCTTAGGATCCTTTTCACAGCATTCCAATGCTCTCTGCCTGGATTCGCCATGTACCGACTAACCACTCCCACTGCTTGTGCAATGTCTGGTCTTGTACAAATCATAGCGAACATTAAACTTCCCACTGCTGATGCATATGGTACTCGAGACATCTCCATCCTCTCTTCTTCACTGCTAGGACTCATACTGGAGGATAATTTAAAGTTAATAGGAAGAGGGGTAGAAATTGGCTTACAATCTTGCATGTTGAATCGTGACAAGATCTTTTTCAAGTAATTCTTTTGTGAAAGCCAAATCTTCCTACTACTTCTATCTCGGTGAATTTGCATCCCTAGAATCTTGTTTGCTGGTCCCAAGTCCTTCTTTTCAAATTCCCTAGCCAGTCGTGCCTTTAATTCTTCAATATGATCTTTGTTGGGGCCTGCAACCAACATGTCATCTACATACAACAGCAATATAACAAAGTCGTTTTCACCAAACCTCTTGAAGTAAGCACAAGGGTCTGCATTAAGTCTGTTGTATCCAAGGCTCATGATGAAGGAGTCAAATCTCTTGTACCAACACCTCGGCGCCTGCTTTAAACCGTACAGAGATTTGTTCAACCTACAAACCAAGTTCTTCTTTTCTTTTTCTTCAAAACCTTCAGGCTGGAGCATGTAAATCTCTTCTTCAAGATCTCCATGAAGAAAAGCTGTTTTAACATCTAGCTGCTCTAGATGTAAATTCAATGTAGCACACATTGCCAGGACAACTCGAACCGTTGTTAGTCGAACCACAGGAGAAAAGATTTCATTGAAATCAATACCTTCTTTCTGAGCATATCCTTTGACCACCAGTCTTGCACGATACCTCTCCACTTGATCGTCACCATTTCTCTTGATTTTGAAGACCCATTTGTTACCAATTGGCTTCCTTCCTTGTGGTAGTGGCACAAGTTCCCATGTATTATTTTTATGAAGGGCTTCGATTTCTTCTTGCATTGACGCCATCCACTGTGAAGCATCTGAGTTGTTCATTGCCTCCTCGAATGATGATGGCTCACCGTCCTCCATTAAAAGGCAGTATGCAACATTACCTTCTATAACATAATCTGAGTGCCAATTGGGGCGTCTTCTCACACGATCTGATTGAGGAGTTGTTGGAGCTTCAAAATTCTCTGGTTCTAGTTCCTCGAGCTCTGGTTCTGCTTCAGAACAATCTCTCTGTTCAAACTCATTTTCAACATCTATTTGTGTAGTCTCTGGCTTTTCTTTATCAGTGCTATCATCTTCTTCTTTTCTTTGTAGCTTATCTTCTACAAAAATAACATCCCTGCTGATAATCACTTTGCGGGCAGTGGGATCCCACAAGCGATACCCCTTTACTCCATCAGCATACCCCAAGAATTTACATTTTCTGGATTTTAGATCCAACTTTGAAATTTCTTGGGCATTGTACATCACGTACACAATACTTCCAAATATATGGAGGTTTGAATAATCAACTGGTTTACCAGTCCACATTTCCATCGGTGTCTTCAACTCAATTGCAGTTGATGGAGCCCGATTCACCAAATAACATGCGGTATTGACTGCTTCTACCCAGAAAGCTTTTTCTAGCCCTGCAGCTCTCAACATTGCTCGTGTTCTTTCTAACAGAGTTCTGTTTATCCGCTCTGCCACTCAATTTTGTTGAGGAGTGTATACTGTTGTGAACTGTCTTTTGATGCCTTCTTTTCTGCAGAAGTCATCAAATTCATCACTTGTATATTCACCTCCATTATCTGATCTGAAACACTTGATCTTATTTCCAGAATCAAGTACCACCCGCGCTTTGAAAACTTTGAAGGTTGAAAACACATCTGCCTTCCTCTTGATAGGATACACCAAACATCTCCTAGAGTAGTCATCAATGAAGGAGACAAAATACTTTGCTCCGCCTAGGGATGTAACCAGTGCTTGCCATACATCAGAATGAACCAATTCTAGAACAGCCTTGCCTCTAGAATTTGATGTGTTGAATTTTAATCGATGCTGCTTACTTGTAATACAATGTTCACACAAAGGAAGTGATACCTTTGTTAAACCCGGAAGTAGCTTTTGCTCCACAAGGACTTTCATTCCCTGTTGTTGGGTTTTTTGGCACGCTCGAATCGATCACCGAAACCGTCAAGGAGGGTTGTAAAAGCTTGGTTGTTGAATTGGCTAAAACCGAAATAAATGTAGACAATTTGCACGATGATTTTAGAGTGGTTCGACTACTTCAACCGAGTCTACATCCACTACCTTAGCACACCACTAAGGATTTACCAATTCACTCAACAATGAATTCTTCCTTTTGAGGACAAAGGGTAACCTTACAACCCTATCTTTTCAATGGCTAAGATAGAACCACTCTAGTTTTTCTCTCAAGGCTAAACTAGAACCTCTCCTTTTACAAGGGTAGAAAGATGTAAACAAATATACCTCACAAGGTGGGTGTTTACGAGAATTAAGCTCACAAGAGTGTAAAGAATAAAAACAATGAAAAACACTCTCTATACAATATATACAAGAGAAATGAAGAAAGTAAAGACTTAAACGCTATTTCTCTTGATCATGAAGCTTGGATATCATCTCTTACTTTCTTCAAGTGTCCTTGGGGTGTATTTATAGTGTGGAATGAGTATCTAGCCGTTTATGACCGTTGGGGATGTTTCGGAGCCGTTGGAAGCCATTTAAGTTGAGCATTAAATGCTCTCCTGCACAATAGTTTCGAAACCTTTGAGAGGTTTCGAAACCTTAAGAGGGTTTTCAAAAAACTAGCCGTTTTATAGCCGTTTGGAGCCGTTACAGGGCCAAAGTTTCGAAACCTTTACAAGGTTTCGAAACCTTTGAGCCAAAGTTTCGAAACCTTGTAGAGGTTTCGAAACCTTTGCCTAGGTTTCCAAATTTTTGGCTACTGCCCTGACAAGTTTCGAGACCTTGTTTAAGGTTTCGAAACTTTACTCTAAAAACATGTATTTTGGGCATTTTCCGACTTTTAAAAGAGTAGTTCGATATAGGTTCTGACATGTGTCCAAGTTTCTGATGCCATAACATGGTAGAATCTGAACTACATGAGGCAACTTAGGCTTCAGCTTCTAGCAAGGTCTCTCCCTTCAGCATGTACAAATTTGCAGCTATCTTTTCACCTTTCATTATCACAAGCGCTCCATGGAACACCTTCATGATTCCTTTCCGTGTTTCAATCTTGCTTGCATTATTATCCAACAATCCGTAGGATAATAAGTTTTTCTTCAAGCCTTTCACGTGTCGCACATCTCGAACAACTTTGATTGTCCCGTCATACATCTTCAATTTGATGGTTCCAACGCCAACAATCTCCAAGGCATGATTATTGCAGCTGTACACAGATCCTCCTGAGATAGGTTCATAATTATAGAACCATTCTCTTCTTGAGGTCATGTGATATGTGGCTCCCGAGTCAATAAGCCATATGTCTGCAAATCTTTTTCTGCCTTCCATGGCTGTTGATGCTTCACAACAGAGAGCATCTCCATCATCTGAAGTGTTTGCCATATTTCCTTGAGGATTGGAGTTTTTAGGTAAACTCCAACAATCCTTCTTCATGTGACCCTTCTTTCCACAGTTGTAGCACTTTAAATTCTTCTTACTCCTTGACTTTGATCTACCATGATTGTGACTGCTACTTTGGTCACGTTCTGTTGATCTTCCTCTCATCACCGTTAAGGCCTCTGCTTGTTGCAGATTTCCTTGTCTGTCTTCCTTGTTCTTGCGCCGATTTTCTTCTTCCAGAACAGCAGCTGCAACGTCATCGAAGACTAGATCACTTATAAGGTTGTTGTTTGTCAAGTTGATGATGAGTTGATCATACGAATCAGGTAGGCTTTGAAGCAGAAGTTCAGCACGTTCTTGTGACTCTATTTTATAGCTTAGGGATGTAAGCTGAGAAAATAGAGTATTCAACGTGTTTAAGTGCTCTGTCACTAAAGTAGATTCTGACATCCGAAGAGTGTACAATTTCCTCTTGAGGAAAATTTTATTGTGCAACGATTTGACCTCGTATAATTTTGCGAGGTGATCCCAAATCTCCTTGGTTGTCTTCTTCTCCTCGATGCTTGATAGTACTTCATCTGCTAATGCTAAATGAAGGTCTGCATTAGCATTCTCGTCCATCTCATTCCATTTCTTGTTATCCGTAAAATCTGCTGGCCTTTCGCTGATAGCCGCTAGACATCCGTTTTTTCTTAGGATGGCCTTTATCTTCAATTTCCACAGTGAGAAATTTCTCCCATTGAACTTTTCAATATCAAATTTCGTTGCCATAGCTTCTATTTCTGATAGCTCCCACTATTTCACCTTTTTGACGTGAATAGTGCCCACCACCTTCAATGAATGAGTAATATCTAACTTACTTTCTTATGATGGAGGATCCACTTTTCAGTGGCAACCAACAGAGAATACGGTAAGTAGATATACGCACCCAAATCTGGCTCTGATGCCAATTGTTGCAGAATACGATCGTCGAATAGAGCAAAAATGTAACTGATAATTTGAGAAAATAACAATGAAGATAAAAGAGACACAGATTTTACGTGGAAAACCCCTAAATAATATAGGGTAAAAACCACGGACAAGGTAGAAGAATTTCACTATGAGAAAATAGGAATTACAACTTCTCTCAATCTAACAAGGAGAAAACAATGACAATTCTCTCTTGATAAGAAAGGAGAAAACAACTCTATGAAAACTCTCTAATTTCTCTAGTATTGAGAGGAGGTTATAATGATTTGGGATGGTTTCAAATGGCAAAGGTTAGGCCTATTTATAGTTGAGCTTTAAGGACTAAACTTGTAAATAGCCTAAAGTTTAGGGACCAAAAATTATTTTTCCCATGCACCGAAAGTGCATTCCACTTGCACCGAAAGTGCATCAACATCGCCCAGGGAAGTTGAATACGGTAGCCGATGCTTTGTCAAGATAACCTAGCGCGACTCTCATGGCCTTCACTCGCCCGATGTTTGAGGTAATAGAGGACATTCGAATTGCAAGCCAACATGACAATGAACTGCTGCAGATAAGAAATCAGATCAGAATGAGAAACTGGGCAGATCAAGGATATCAAGACTAGGATGGTCTCGTGTTGTTATATGGTCGAATTATGGTTTTGAATGAAACTGCCTTGCGAGCATTATTGCTTAGGGAATTTCACTTCTCGAGTATAGGGGGACATGCTGGAATCTTTCGCACTTTTCGGAGGTTGGCCACTAATTTCTTTTGGACGGGGATGCAAAAGGATGTGCAAAACTATGTTAGTCAATGCCAGATTTGTCAACGAATGAAGAGTGAAAGCTTGACCCCCGCGGGTTTTTTACAACCTTTGTTGATCCCCACGTAGGTATTCGAGGATATCTCGCTCGATTTCATTACGGGACTGCCCAAGTTTAATGGAAAGGAAGTGATACTCGTTGTGGCTGATCGACTCACCAAGTACGGCCATTTTTTTTTTGCATTGCCGCGACATTACGATAGCAAATACATCGCTAAGGTGCTGGTTCAAGGCATAATCAAGTTACATGGAATTTCTCGATCCAGGTAAGCGATAGAGACCCCATTTCCATAAGCAAGGTGTGGACTGAAATCGCAAGGTTGCAAGGAACTGAGTTGTGCATGAGTTCGGCCTATCATCCCCAAACCGATAGTCAAACCGAAGCATTAAACTGTTGTCTAGAGATGTATTTAAGATGCATGATGGGTGACGAACAAATACATGGGAGGGGTTCCTAGCATGGGCTGAATATTGGAACAACATGGCATATCAAACGTCCGCGAGAATGACCCTGTTTCATGCGTTATACAGGTGAGATCCTCCCACCATGATCACTTATGTCGAAGGGGGCTCGGCTAGTGAGCAGGTCGACAAGGACTTGAAGGAAAGAGATGTGTTACTGAAAGAGCTTAAGCAGAATTTAGTCAAGGCCCAAGTTCGGATGAAGAACCAAGCAGACCAACATCGAAGGGAACTAGAGTTCAAAGAGGGAGATTGGGTATTTATTCGACTACAACCATATAGACAACTCTAGCTTCGACTGCATAAACAGCAAAAAATCAGCCCTCGATTCTTTGGCCCTTATAAGGTGTTGGAACTGTTGGAGTATACATATATACAAACGGTTTAGTTTGTTAGGTGGATCAGTTAGTGGTTAATGATCAGTTATTATACTGATCCTCTGTGTATAAATAAGCTTGCTGTAAACCTTGATCAATAACAAGTTTTTGTTCAATATTAAAGTTTTCCAGTTTAATACTTGTAACATGGTATCAGTTGATTCTTGAAGTTTCTTCTTTGTTTTCGTTTTCTTTTGAGCTTCCTCTGAGGTTTTTTTTTCTTTTTCTTGATCATGGTGAATCTCAATGATCAATTCGATGATGGTGGTAACCCCTATTATCTCCACCAATCCAACAATCCAGGAATGGTTCTTGTTCTTCAGCCTCTTACGAATGATAATTACAATAGTTGGAGGCGCTCCATGGTGATGGCTCTTTCAGCCAAGAACAAATTGGGATTTGTAGATGGTTCGATTTCTGCTCCTCCATTGATCCCTGTAGAAAAATACAATGCTTGGACAATAGCAAATAATCTTGTCAATTCTTGGCTCCTCAATGCTGTGTCTAAGGAAATCGCTGCCAGTTTGCTGTATCATTCAACTGCAGCTGAAATATGGAAAGATCTTGAAGATCGTTTCCAACAAATGAATGGTCCACGTTTGTTTCACTTGAGGAAGAAGATTGGTGAATTGGTTCAAGGCTCTTCTTCGGTTACTGTTTATTATACTCAGCTTAAAATCCTCTGGGATGAGCTGATGTCTGCCAAATCTGTATGTTCTTGTTCCACTTGTACTTGTGGTGGTGTCAAGAAGATGATTGATGATTCACAGAGGGAACAAACCATTCAATTCTTGATGGGTTTAAATGATTCCTTCTCTCATATTCGTGGTCAAATTTTATTAGTTGACCCTTTTCCTTCTTTGTCAAAGGTGTTTTCCTGGGTTGTTCAAGAAGAGAACCAGCGTTCTGTTTTGATCTCTAAGCCAGCCATTGAAGCTGTTTTTGCTATGAAAATTGTGTCCAAGAAGTCTCGACCTCAATGTAGCCATTGCAACATGTTGGGACATACCAGAGACAAGTGCTACAAGCTCAATGGATATCCTCCTGGTTATAATGTTCGATCGAGGCCATCTCATCCTCACACTGCTCATTCAAATGTTGTTAAAGATTCTGAATCTTTGCCTGTTGTTCCTGGTGAATCATTGACTCCTCATCAATGTCAACAGCTGATTGCAATGTTTTCCACTCAATTACAGGCTACATCTAATCTGGATATTCCATCTTCTTCGATTAATCTCAGTTGTTGAGGGCGAGCCAGCCACAATTGTTGAACCGGTTGTTGAGTCCATTATTTCCTCGGATCATATCTCCCCAATTGCAGATGCTTTGGATGTTGTTTCAGTTTTTGATCCTGCACATCCCATTGAGCACCCACGTCGATCTGTTAGGGTTGCTCGAAAGCCTTCATATCTGCATAATTACTATTGTAATGTGTCTTCCTCTTGTTCATATCCAATCGAAGATTATCTCTCTCCTCAGTTGTCTCCTTCTTATGCTGCTTTTCTGGCTAACTTGTCTACCACGGTTGAGCCCTCCTTTTATCATCAAGCTGTTAAACTACCTGAATGGCGTGCTGCCATGCAAGAGGAATTACGTGCTATGGAGAATCTTTATACCTGGACAGTCGTGCCCCTCCCTCCAGGCAAACAACCCATAGATTGTAAATGGGTCTACCGTATCAAGCATAATTCCGATGGCACTATTGATCGGTACAAAGCCCGATTAGTGGCGAAAGGCTTCACTCAGATCGAGGGGATCGATTACACAGACACTTTCTCCCCTGTGGCTAAAATGACTTCTTTTAAAGTTCTTCTTTCCCTAGCAGCAGTTCATGGTTGGCACCTTCTTCAGTTGGACGTTAACAACGCTTTCCTCAACGGTTCTCTTGATGAGGAGGTTTATATGAAGTTGCCCCTTGGCTATAACACAAACGTTCAAGGGTCTGATTTAGTATGCAAGCTTCAAAAATCGATCTATGGCTTGAAACAAGCCTCTCGACAGTGGTTCCAGACTTTCCATGCTGTTGTTCTCAAGTTTGGTTTCACTCAGTCACCTTCTGAGCATTCACTCTTTATCAAAGGTTCTGGTGATGACTTGATCGCCTTGCTTGTCTACGTAGACGATGTTGTTCTTGCTGGTAAGCATCTGGATTCGTTGTTGCATGTCCAGAATTTTTTGAAGGATCATTTTAAACTTAAGGAGCTGGGTCCTTTGAAGTATTTTCTTGGGTTTGAAATTTCTCAAAACCAGGGTGGTATTACATTGTGCCAGCGTCATTATGCTCTACAACTCCTTGAGGACACAGGATCACTAGGTAAAAAGCCTGCCGACTTACCTATTGTGGCAAATCACAAGTTAAACATGAGTGATGGTGAATTGCTTCCTGATCCACAAGTTTACAGACGGTTGATTGGGCGTCTGTTGTATCTTACGCATACTCGCCCCGACATTACATATGCTGTGCATTTGTTGAGCCAATTTGTGTCCATGCCACGTACTCCTCATCTTCATGCTGCTCATCACTTGCTATCTTACATTAAGAGAGCTCCAGGACTTGGTCTGTTTTTCTCTTCCAAGTCGAGTCTTCAACTTAGTTGTTTCGTGGACTCTGATTATAGTGTCTGTCCTGATACACGGTGTTCTATTACCGGATTTTGTACATACCTTGGTACAAATCTGATCTCCTGGAAATCGAAGAAACAGCACACTGTGAGTCGTTCTTCATGCGAGGCAGAGTATAGAGCCATGGCCACAGCTACGTGTGAACTTGTTTGGTTGGCTGCATTGCTTTCTTCATTCAGCATTGATGCTCGTCCTGTTTTCCTTTACTGCGATAATCAAGCTGCCATTCATCTTGCTTCAAATCAGGTTTTCCATGAGAGGACAAAGCATATTGAGGTTGATTGCCATTTTGTGCGGGAGAAGTTAAATTCAGGGTTTCTTAAGTTGTTTCATGTTCGTTCTAAAGACCAACTTGCTGATATCTTTACAAAGGCACTTCATTCACCTGCGTTTGCTGATTTTGTTTTCAAGATGGGACTTGTCGATGTTCATCCAAGTCCATCTTGAGGGGGCTGTTGGAGTATACATATATACAAACGGTTTAGTTTGTTAGGTGGATCAGTTAGTGGTTAATGATCAGTTATTATACTGATCCTCTGTGTATAAATAAGCTTGCTGTAAACCTTGATCAATAACAAGTTTTTGTTCAATATTAAAGTTTTCCAGTTTAATACTTGTAACAGGAACAGTCGCGTATCATCTGGAGTTACCTGAAGCCCACGCATCCATCCGGTCTTTCATGTTTCCCAGTTGAAATTGTGCAAGGGACATCCTCTCCAACAGATTACTCCTCTGTCGTTACTCATGGGACCTGATGAAGCTACTACTAAGTCGAACCTTGAGGACAAGGTTCCTTTTGAAGGGGAAGGAAATGTCAAGGCAGCTATCGGCCCACACCAAGGAACACCAACAACAGACCAGCAGGAGAATGTTGCCTCCAAGGGAGCTAGCTCGAGCCAGGACGCAGGGAATGTGCAGGCTGTGCGTAGAGGGACCAGAGAGAGAAGAATGGCACGTAGCTTAACTGATTTTGTTGTTACTAGGAAGTGAATATAAATAGTATTGTTGTGTACTGAGATGGTCATGTAAAAACCAGAATATTTCTCCTTCCTTAATCTATATTCTTCTCTTCTCTCCCTACTTTCTGCGTTTCTTACCCTAGCACACAACAGAATATCTCTTGTGGAGGGACAATCTCGTAGTGCATGTATTACTCTTTCCATTTGTTGTGAGCACATGGGGCAAATTCTGATCGACAACCTTCCCACAGCTAACTTGGTTCCCACGGGTAGGGCCTCATGGGCAGCCCTCCATATAAAGATTCGTATTTTAGGAAGAGTTGGAAGCTTGGAGAGATTAAGCCATAGCTTTGATGGTGGTTGATCGGCATGGTTTCGACGCATAAGCCAAAGATATGCCGAACGTACCGAGTATAATCTACTAGAATGGTTTGCCCATATAAGGATATCTTCCGAATCTAGTAGAATCGGACATGCAAGGATTGCAGTAGCATCAATATAAATAACTTTTTAAAGAATTATTTGCATCTAACACATTAGTCGACTAATTTGTATTGGTTTGTAAAGTTTCGTTATGAGAACAATCCTTTCGGCCTAATTTATTCTATTCATTGCGTTAGTATCCGAACTCTTGACTTTGCTTCAATGACCTACCATATCTAGGGGTGGGCATTTGATCGAGTCAAGTCGAGTTACAAAATTTCAAAGTAGTCGAGTTGAAGAATCCTATTTTATAACTCAAACTTTATTTAAAATTTTTCGAGTCAAGTTCGATTCTTTGTTTATATTTAAATATAAACATTTATAATGTTGTGGTACTAATTAGTTTCAATTTAAATAGTTTTCTATGGAAAAAATCATATGCCCATTTTGGGTGCCCCTTGCTATGCCCAACACTAAAAAATTAAATTCTAATCTCTAATCCTAAATTCTAAATCATAAACGCAAAACCCAAAAAAATACCCCATACCCCGAATTCCCTAAACCCTAATAATAAATCCTAACCCCAAACCTATTTTTTTAGTATGGGGCATAGAAAGGGCAAAGGATTTCTATTCGTTTTCTATAATCATATACAATATATATATATATATGTTAGATATAATTGTAAGACTCGACTCGAACTTAAAAATTAATCCACTAATTGCTAAAAAAATCGAGTTATTCAAATTTTCAATTTATAACTCAAACTTCATTTGAAATTTTTTCAAGATGAAATTACGAGTCGAGTAGAATAATTCAGTTTTTTTAGTCGAATCTAGTTTTGTCCCACCCCTAACCATATTATAATCTAGACCAACCGAAAGTCGATACAGAACAAAATTCTTTGAAAAGACCTTTGGCCAATTTCATCTTTCTTAAAAAATATTTCTATATGCAATACAAGCTGTACACTCAAAATCATGAAAAAATGTTGAATCTATCCTCAAAATCTACCCTCTACCATGTGGTACACAATCACCAGCTATATCCATTTCTATGTATATCTATATCTATGTGTGCTGCTTTCATTTCAGGTAAACTGATCTGAAACCTGGCATGGAAAAGTGCTAAATTTTTACTCTTTCTTCTTGGAGAATCTTCTGGTACCTTGGAAACCCATTCTTGCAAGCTGAAATCTGTTCACATAAAATCCATTGTTAAATATTATTAACATCATTACTTGATTGTTATGTGCTTATGTGACTCGGATTCAAAGAGTTGGTATCAGATTTAGGGTATGTTTCTAATGTCAATAGGGACATAAATAGGGAAACTAAAAAGGGACAGAAGAAACATATGAATAGAATAAATAGCTGTAGTTCGATTTTGGAAAGATAATATATGCACAAATGAGCAAACTTTACAACACAAGGCTTCCTATTGCAAAATTGGAGGGGAAAAGGTAGAGTTTTTCCACATACAAACATGGTTTAATTTAGAGGGGGAAAGGTAGAGGGACTAGATTTCAAAAAACTGAAGAGTACAGGGACCGTAGACATTATTAGACCTACAAATATCTGTCTGCATGTATGTGAACATATATAGAGTACATATGCAAATGCCATAATAAGCGGCTGTCTTGGCCAGCAGGACAGACACAGAGATTCCATTCCATGTATTTCTTTTCACAAATTTGGAAAAAAAATCAATGTGGAAATAAACAAAATCATGGACCGTGGAGATTATGTCTACTTTCTAGCCGCCTTTTTTATAATACAGAATGTTGACAAACCTAGACATCCAAATTTGACCGTCCATTAATAAAGCACATATGATTCTGTTTAGACCTATTCATAAATCGAATCAATCTAATTAGTGCGTGTTTACAGGTAAAAGAGTACATTACACATGGTAGATATTGTTTCTGATTAAAGTTTTATCTCTCTACTCTAACCAAAACGTAGTCTGTGACAATTCGTGTCCTAAACAAGGTTGTAGGGTGGGAATATCCGAACATCAACTGTATCAAAATTAACAAATCACACCAGATACTTCAAAAAAAACTTACTGCTTCAATGTCGATTTTGTAAACAAGGAGTTTCCTTCTTTCTCTGCAACTTGTTTTATAAGCCACAACCATATGAGCAATTGCAAAGGCAAATGAACAAATGAAAAGAGCAGTTTCCATGGCTGCAACATTCGACCCATTTTCCCTAGCAACACTCGAACCGAACACGAACACGAACGAAGCTTTGAACGAAACAAAAATCAACGAAGAAACCGAGCATATCATCGTAATCCCGAGGTATGGTCCCCTTGAAAGTCTTGGCCCATCACAAAAGCTATAAACACCTGCCATAATACCAATCATAAACTCTTCGGTTTCCTCGGCGAGTCGCATTTTACAGAGTCGGGAGACGAAATCTCGAATTCAAATGTTTTGTTTACTTACAGATTATAACTGTTGACCTGAGGATGGAGACGAGAGGGATATCGATGAGAGAAGATCTGAAATCGTAGTTGTTGAAATTGGAAGAAAGGGTTTCGAACAAAGACGAATTCGAAGGAGAAAGTGAAGCGGAAAGCAGAGCAGAAGGCAAAAGTGTGTCGACAATAACGAAGAAAACAGGAGCAGAAAACACAAGGAATGAAATCACCATAGTTATCAAGAAAAACACTGTTTTAAAACCTCTCAGAATTCTTCTCGATTTCTCTTCTTTTGAGAACCCCATTTTTGTTTCTCTTCTCTGGGTTTCAAAAACCAGAGTTTCATGCACAAAGAAGAAGGAAGAAGATGGAAAATAAAGCTTTTTTTTTAAGGAAATGGCGATGAAGGTTCGATGTGTTGACTGGACTTGTCTACGGAAATTTACACATGGAAGCAGCCGGTCAATGGGATTTGGAAGAGTCTTCTTAACGGAAATACCTATGTAAATATCACAATATTTTTATGGTTAAAATGTGCTCCAAGTCTATGTACTTTTATATATTTGAAATTTAATCCTTTGACTTTTTAGATGTAAAAATAAAAAATTCAACTGTTAAAATTCTTTTGTGTAATTCATTGATGTGACATTTTAACATAAAAATACTACTATTTTGTTAACCATGTAGAAAAAGAAAGGTTTAATAGATCTGATTTTAACAAAAGACTTTCAATGATATTAACAATTGAGCTTGAAATTTTAATTCAGAAAAGTAGAGGGCCAATTCCCTAAAAATAAAAATAAAAAGTACTTACACTTGAAGTATATTTCAACTTATCTTTTTGTATGCAACATATGACTCTTTTTAAACATAAATCGTTGGCTTAAATATACATTTGATACCTAATTTAGCTACATTTCTTTAATTTAGTTCTTAAAGAATTTTAATTATCAAGTTGATAACTTTAATCTCATCCATTGTTCTGTAAAAAAATATATATATAAAAATACTATAAGTTAAAATTTGAGATATATTTGAATGTATATATAATAATATTTTATCAAGAAACTATACATTAGATTATAAATATAAATGAAATATATTTTTTTGAAAAAAAAATCAATAAACATGTAATTGAACACTGAAACGCATCAAAAATAATATGCGCCAGAGTTTAAATTTTGTTGTGCATGAATTTTAATATTTATCTAGGTTTAGAAATATTTTGATTGTAGTATATGTCATATATTATGATGATTATTCTAGTTATTCAAATATATTATTTAATTATAATTGTGATTACACTTGTAGCTTGAAAAAAAGAAAAACCTTGAGATTTTAGAGCTCATGGGCGAACTGAAAAATTAGGCCCCTAACATAAGTTTTGAAAATAAATTAAATTTTAATAATAGGTCTCTAATAAAAAAATATTTTAAAAATAAAATTTAAAAGTAGGCCCTAAACAAATATTGAAATTTTTTAATTTTAAGAGTATGTCTCTAATAACAAATGTTGGGGGAAATGAATCTATAATAACAAAGCATTGAAAAATTAGACCCTAAATAACAAGTATTGAAAAAATTGGAGCCTAGATAACAAGTGTTGAAAAATTGAATTTTAAGAGTAGGTCCCTAAGAAAAAAATATCAAGAAAATTTAGGCATCAAATAACATGTATTGAAAAAATTGGCCCCTCAATAACAAATATTGAAAAATGAATTTTAAAAGTAGCTCATAATAACAAAATATTGAGAAAATTGAGCCTCTAGTAACAAATATTGAAAAAATTGGACCCAAATAACAAGTATTGAAAAAATGAATTTGAAGAGTATGTCTATAATAATAAATATCAAGAAAAATTGGGCTCAAATAACAAATATTGAAAAAAATTAAGAGTAAGCACATAAAAACAAATATTGGGGGGGGGAATTGAGCATCTAATAACAAGTATTGAAAAAATTCGGGCCCCAAATAACAAGTATTGAAAAAAAAACTGGACCCCTAATACTAACTATTAGAAAAAAAATTAAACTATAATTATTTAAGTAGTAAAAAAATTTAAAAAAAAAAGAAGAGGTCTGTATTTAATATTATAACCAAATTATTATTTTGTTTACTTGTTATTTATGACTCAAAATAGAGGTCTCTCTAATATTATAATTAAATTTTGAGGTCATTTTCTATTATAATTTTAAAGTAGTAAAAATTAAAAAAAATAAGGACTTGGGCGGTCGACCGGTTCGACCTGTCCTAGGGTCGGCTCTGCTTTTAGGGTAGGTGAATGCACTTGTATATTACATGAACATTTCAAGATTGGGATACATTTGTCCTATATAGGGATGGGCATTTTACTTGATTCGGTCGAATTCCGACATGACCCGGCCCAGTCGGTCAGATTTTTAATAAAAATATTGTATTCGGGTCAGGTTAGGTTTTGTTGAGGGTAAAGTCGGGTCAGGTTTAGGGTGGAAAGTATCCGACCAGACCCGGGACTAATTGTTTAATTTTCGCCTAAATTTTTTAGGGATATTTATAATAATACCCCTCCTTATATATTTTTTTTATAATTAGGTCCTTAAAATTGAATTTTTATTTACAATTTAATCCTTAAATTATTATTTTTATAATTAGGTCCCTAAAATTATTTTTTTCTATAGGTCAAGTCGGGTTTAAGGTATTTATTTTCGAGTCGGGTCGGATTTTCTAAAAATACGTTCGGGTTCAAATTTAGAGTATGTATTTATTTTCAGGTCGGGTTCGGGTGGACACAAACCCAACCCATGTACATCCCTAATTATTATTCAAAGTGAGACCCTCCTATATATTTGGTAAAACTCCAAATGGGTAGGTCGATATATAATTGTATATTCTAGAGAGAGGTATTTGGTCCTTATTTGACAAGTAGTGAAGTCAATTGCCTACGAAAGCCGCCCTTGGCCCGGTGGCTAACAGTCAAACTTAACCACAAACTTGTCCAATTTCTTTATCACCGGACAACACATACAACATGAGGGAGAGTGTTTGGCCGGAGAAGATCGATGCCGATGTCGATGTCAACGCTTCTCTATCTGATTCAGATATCAGCAACAGAAGAAGGGTTGTTTTGAAAGTTAGAAAAGACTAAATAATATCGATACTTATTATTATTATTAGATGCATTGCAAAAACATTTGTTGAAAATGTTTAGAGTTTAAGACAATGGAAATGATGGGGAAGATGCGCATTGACATAGGTGACGATCATTGCAACTGCAGGTGGCGCATTTATACTTATCACAAAAGTTTTTACAGTCTGCAGCAGTGTCGCAACCAAGATTAACGACATGTTCCTTTGCCTCTACCGGTATCTTTGAATCTGTAATCAGAATTTCATTGTATTAGATTACACAAATGAATTAAGATTTAAAAAAAAATTGAATAGGAAAAGGAACTAACGAGTTACAAAGACGAATATGGCAGCAAAAATAATCAAAGCCAATGAAAACTTCCCCATCTCTTTGTATCAAATTTGCTAAGTTGGACTTTCAAAAAATAATAATAATTTACTATATTGGTGGAATTGCATATCATATAGCTCTATTGTATATATAGTATTCAATTTGACTTTGCAGGGAATAATATTAATGTATAAGGAAAGTAAATCTGGTGGAGAAAGATTGATAAGATTTTTGTGGATTTTCTTTTATCTTTTGCTCTATATATGGAAGTTTTGTGCTGCCTAAGATAGAATGCATGATGTCAATAAATGTAGGGAATTGGTTTTATAAGATATGGTTTAATGGCAATAATGTTGGATGGAAATTCTCTACCCTTTTCAGTACCCCTATTTATGTCCCTACACTCAAAATTAGGTTTAAAGTTTAAGATTTAGGGTTTTAGGTTAGGGGTTATGGTTAGGGTTTAGGAAATTTAGGGTATAGTGTATTTTTATGGTATCAGGTGTAGGGTTTATGATTTAGAATTTAGGGTTGGGGCTTGAAATTAAATTTTGTTGTGTTTTTTAGTGTTGGGGCATAAGAAATAGCACCGAAAGGGGGCAGAGAATTTTTATCCAATAATGTTGGCAAAAAATTAAGTGTGTTATACATGGTTGATTGTAGTATTATC
Source organism: Hibiscus trionum (assembly GCA_030270665.1). Classification (NCBI taxonomy): domain Eukaryota; kingdom Viridiplantae; phylum Streptophyta; class Magnoliopsida; order Malvales; family Malvaceae; genus Hibiscus; species Hibiscus trionum. The sequence goes on from BSYR01000017.1 coordinate 62,726,958, forward strand.
ATTGTCATGTTTATTGTCGTATTAATAAGATTGACAGTCACATGAGTACAGTAACAATCAATGAAAAAAATATCAATTAAAGGAATCAAATGTTGAAATTTACAACCTAGCCGCTCTCTCTCAAATTTCTGCCACCTGCAACTTTACTTTTTTTTCTTTGGTTGGTGGTCGGCAACCGCCTTAAATTTTACACCCTACAACCTAAATTTTTAAATCCTAAAATTGAAAGGCTTGTGTAAATTGGGTATCAAAGTACTTTTCCTTTCTTTATACCTTATGTCACAGCCCAACATCCCATGGTCGGAATGCCCACACACCAAGGGGGCCACGAGTGCGCACAGCCCACACACCATCAGGGTCGAGTCCGCACGGAGCATATCACCCTACACCATGGGGCCGAGACGAGCACCTTCCAAGCACGCCAAGGGGCCACAACCAGCGCCCGGCCCAGCCATCACCACCTAGGGGCCGAGTCCAACATACTCCGTGCCACACAAGGGGTTCCATCCGAGGCCTTGGGCTTGTTCCACACCAATCCGCTCAAGGCTGTCCACAAGCCCGATTCAACCCACATTTTGGAGAGTGCTCATCCTTTGGAGCCACACAAACATGGAAAGGAACATGCCAACAACAATTCCCCAATCCATGGTGATTTGTCTCCTCGCACACAAGGTAATTATCCACAAAGATAAGGAATGTTATTTGTATTCCAAATCCTTTCCTTTCTTAGAGAGCTAGGCTTAATCTTGACCGTTGGATCAATTCTTTTGTAAGCGTTAGATCGGGAGGTGCTAGCCTATAAATAGAGGCTTCACCCCAACCTTTGTATTCATTCATTTTCATTGAGAAATAAGAGAACAAGCATTCACTCCATCCTTTTTAAGTTCTTTGCTTTGCTTTCGCGTTCTAACCGAGCTTTGCTCGGTTTTCTAGGCTGACTTGGTCACCTATCATCCATTTTCACGACCAAGGCCGCACGGTGCTAGCCCTTCGAGACCTAGCCCCGTGACAAGTGCTATCAGAGCCACGTTTTGAGTAAAAAAGAATCCAAGATGACGAACCCGAGTGATGCTACCGCGGTCCCAACAAAGACCGTCGAGACCCGTTCCGACAAGGCCAAGAGGGCCAAATTGAGAGATGTCATTTTGTCTTTGCAAGAAAAATTCACCCGTTTGGAGAACAACATGAAAGAGTCGACGGATAGACTCGATGTTGTGGATGACCGACTAGAAAAGTTGGAGAACCGTGGTGATCGTCTCAAGGATGACTTCCAAAAGCTCGTCGCTGAGTCCGTCGAGACCTTGGAGTTGCAAAATGAATCTCTCAAAGCTGAGTTGATTGATCTCAAAGAGGTTTTGAGCGTGCTCAAGAGTGAGCTCTCCATCTACAAATCCGCTGTAACGAGTGGCGTGATGGTGGAATTGCATATCATATAGCTCTATTGTATATAGAGTATTCAATTTGACTTTGTATGGAATAATATTAATGTATAAGGAAAGTAAATCTGGTGAAGAAAGATTGATAAGATTTTTGTGGATTTTCTTTTATCTTTTACTCTATATACGGAAGTTTTGTGCTACCTAAGATAGAATGCATGATGTCAATAAATATAGGGAATTGGTTTTATAAGATATGGTTTAATGGCAATAATGTTGGCAAAAAAATTAAGTGTGTTATACATGGTTGATTGTCGTATTATTATTGTCATGTTTATTGTTGTGTTAATAAGATTGGTGGTCACATAAGTACAATAACAATCAATGAAAAAAATTATCAATCAAAGGAATCAAACGTTGAAATTTACAATCTAGCCGCTCTCTCTCAAATCTTTGTCGCTTGCAACTTTATTTTTTTTTCTTTGGTTGGTGGTCGGCAACCGCCTTAAATTTTACACCCTACAACCTAAATTTTTAAACCCTAAAATTGAAAGGCTTGTGTACATTGTGTATCAAAGTATTTTTCCTTTCTTTATACCTTATCACACCCCTTTAGAGCTATCATGGTAGCACGGTTGTTTTTGGAGCATGTTTTTTTAATCATTAATATTTGACTCATTGGTCGATTAATTCAAATTGAGTTTTGCAGAGGCCTATTATGCGGGCGACTCTCTCAACTCAATTTTTTCTATTTACAATGCAGGAATTCGAACCTTTAATTATACTTAAAAGACATGACGTCTTATCTCAGTAAACTAACTAATTGTTGATTCTGGAACATGTTTTTAAGTTGCATGAAATACAAAATGATATTATATACTATAGGAACAATCTTCAACAAAAAGAGACGGCTATTAAGATGCACAAATTCTATTTACAAGGAGCTAAAAACAGAATGAAAATTCAAGCTGATAAGAGAAATGAGCGTGAATTTGAGGCTGGAGAACTGGTTTACTTGAAATTGCAACTTACCGTCAATAGTTTGTTCAAAATCGTAGTTGTCAGAAGCTAGCTCTAAAGTGGTTTTAGCCGTAATCGTCATAGTTAAGGACCAGTGCAGGATTTTATGTTAATGGGTGGGAACTGTTAAAAAATTATATTAAAAATTTAGAGGAGTGAAAAAATATTATTTCTGTTTTATCTTTATTTATTTTATTTTAATAAAACCCGGTTTCTTGTTTAATTTAAAAAATATATTGTTTTTAAAGGAAAAAATTATATAAAACACATAAACCACGTCGGCTCAATTCTCCACCACTAGGGCGGGCAATTATTTATGGATGGTGGCTCAATTTTTTAATCTTTTGTTTATTATTGGGAAATGAAAGTTTTGTTTATTTAGGTTCTGTTGTATATAAGATCATTTAAAAATTTAGAACTTTAATAATAGTTAACTTTAATGTATAAAGTATTAAATGTTTTTAGTAAGATTTTACATGCATTTTTAACCATAAGTTTCTAATAATAGAACCCATTTATGATCCGATCCACCAGCCTCATCCGCGGTTGATGGGTGGGATGAATTTAGGTCAATGCTCAAGCGGGTAGTGGGTGGATTGGGCGACGATTTGGGATACAGATGATGGGTGGGTGAAGCTCCAACCCACCTAAATCTGACCCGTTGCCAGTCCTATCCATCACTCCAGCGGTGGCTACAAACCATAGTCGCTTAGTTCACCTTTATGTCATGCCCCACTAGGTCGCAACCCAGCCAACCGAGGGGCACACCCGTCAGGGTGCACCGAGAAGCACCGATGTGCCCCACCTATGTAACCCCTCGTCCCGGTCTGGTCGACTGATCGGTCCGAGTAGGCTACACGGGGAAAACCGACATGAAACCCTTTAAGGTCTCACCTCGGTTAGTGACCCTAAAATTTTCTTTCATTTATTATAGTCTTATCTAGATGCTTTTATTAAACCTATGTGCGAAACGACAGCGGAAACAAGGCTCACGAGAAGCCCAACAGCAAACAGGGCCTAAGCCCAACCCTCGGGACTCATTAGAGATGTCAAACAACCCATTTTTAGGCCTGTGTTTCGAAACAGACAACACTCGTTTCGGAACACGAGCTTCAGTTTAAAAAGCAAGACACCCGTACCGAAACGCTTCCACCCCGTTTCGGAACAGGGTCACGTTTTTGCCTAGGCGTTTCGATACTTGTTTCGAAATAGGCGTTTACAGTGGCCAAAGTGTTTCGAAACAGGGGCTCACGGTGGCCAAACTGTACCGAAACGTGTTCCGATACGGGGGACCCTAGAACCACACCCGTTCCGAAATGGCACAACTCGTTTCGAAACACCTACAGCCTGCAGTTTTCCAAAATCAGTTTTACACATCTCTAAACGATCCCAAACGCCCTAAACGACCCCAAGAAGCACACACACCATACAAACACTCTCTAGAGGCATACACCCTATAGCAACCATGCTCAAGATACACAAGATATAAGATAGGCATCCAAACACAAGATCATACATTCACCACAATGAAGCATACATAGCTTTTAAGGTTACATGCCTTAGCCAACAAAACATATAAGCATTCAAGACATGCAACATAGACAAGGATTACAATTCAAACAAAGCATCCAAAAGCCAAACCAATTCAACATACATCAAAGCTCAAATCAACAACACCTATCCCATTGCTTGACTATTACATTCTACAATTTAAAGTTCATACTTGAGCTAACCAAAAGCGACACTTGGAGACCTTTCCTTGCCCTTGCCACCCACAAGCTACTGATCTGCATTGTCGAACAAAAAGGAGCGTAAGCATAAAAGCTTAGTGAGGGTATGCTCATAAAACAAATCTCGACAATGCAGGGTCCAAGCACGAGCATACAACCAAGGTAGAATGCATGAGTTCTTACCTTCGAACCGCAAGAGCCAAAAATATAAATGATGCAAGATCATAGTATCAATGTCGTGTCATGCTCAACGAGTTCATAACCACACATATAGAAACACATATAACCACATATGAGCAACATAATCCACAATCCGTATTGGCACCTAGTTATGACTCGAATACGCGGATAACCGTTGGAACTCACCTCCAACAACACAACCATTACCTGACGGTGGGATTACACTCATCACCGTTCACGCGGAGGGGATTCCACTCATCCTCACGCCTCATTTCACGCGGAGGGGATTCCACTCATCCTCACGCCCGTCGATGGGATTCCACTCATCACCGACTAATATATATATATATATATATATATATATATATATAAGAAGATTTCCGGGCGAACCCGTACTCCATCTTGATGACTACCATCATCAAGACCACGCGCACATTTGACTCACGTGTGCACACTAAACATCCTAATGATCGATCATTTGTACCCAAGCATACTAGTGACAATACTACACATTTCATTAACTTTTCACAATATCATTTCATAACAACTTTCGTGCTTAGCACGTACTCACCATGACTTACTGTCATGCACAAACCACACTTCCATGCTTAACATGTACTCACCATGATCCTCGGATCATGCAACCACCTCATATCATCATTTCACATGTCAACACCACATGTATATCATTAACACAAATATCACATCATATTACACACATATGCATATCCATATCATATTTATCATCAACATGCATATAACAATGCATCGAGCCATGCCTCAACATACATGTATAACAACATGTACATAACACCACAATCACAACTAATCAAGAGGCATAAACAATCATTAAAGAGTGCAACCAAAGTCTCTAATTTAAGCTTGGGATTAGGCTACCACTCTAATCCCAACTCTAGTTGGGTCTACCAATCCCAACCTAGTCCACATGCTTGAACCAATTGCTCAAAACCATTTAAAACATTTTAACCACTCACCGACAATTCCAAGCTATACCATACTAGCCGTTCAAGCTTCCAACGATTCCGGATTTGTTCCCGAGGCTTCACCAACACAAAATCTCGCTTCTAATCACCTCAACACAATCAAAACAACCTCAAATCAGCTCAAACATCAAAGTAGCTAACCCGAAATACCATTCAAGCATCAAACACAACAATTCAAGCCATTGACAACCCCCAAATTTACCAAACCTGAGCAGCCCATAAACCTCAACCAAAACTCATGATTTCAACACATTTAGCATCTCCAAATGCTTCCAAAACAACCCCCAACTATTACCCTAACATCAACCCTCAAATTCCAACATAGAACACACCCAAAACTCAACTAAAAACCCTCCTAAAACCCCACCAAAACCCAATTTCGGGAATTCTCATAAAACACCTCAAAAATTATATATGTTGGTTCATTTGGTTCATAAACACCATATCTAACAATATTAAATCAAAATCTTAAGTTAAAAACAATAAAGATATCATTTTTATTCAAATCTTCCAAAAACCCAAATTCTAAAACTTGAACCAAAATGAAATCTAGTTGTACTTTTAAAGAGAGGAAGATGAGGACAAGTCGAAAATGTAATTACCTTTCAAAAAGCTTCAAAAATGAAGAAGAAATGAGATGGAAAAGCAACTTAGAGGAGAACTCTCTACTTATCGTCAAAATGGGGGGAAAGGGTGAGTGAAGAAGATGAGCACATGTTTAATTCAACAAAAGGGGTTTTAATTTAAAAAGTTTCATTTATTTACGATTTTGCCATTAATGAGATGACAACTTTCCCTTACTTTAAATCCATGAAATTTTAGTTTCATTTCAAATTAGCCCAAACATAAAATGTTTATTTTGAAAATAAAGAAAGACACAAGGTCCAAATAATATATAATATTATTTAATCATAAACCGATATACAAAATATTATTTAAAATATTATTTTCTCCCGGCCCATGAACCTGGGTGTTACAACCTAGGTGCGCAACGTGCGCCCAAAGAGTTCCATCCAAGGGCACTCGGGCCAACAAGGGGAAATGAGATGCCTTGGAGATTTTAAGGCCAAGGCTGATCCAAAGAAGGATCTAGAACGACCCATAGTGCTCCAAACGTCTCCACACAAGTCCGAGGGGTTCTAGAAGGTTCCATGACCATCTAGGCTCATCCGGAGGAACTTAGAAGACTCGGGACAAGTCGAAAAAGCTCGGGATAAGTCCGGAAGGCTCAAAACAACTCTAGACATCTCTGGAATATTCTAGATGTAACGCCCGTGTTTTGGGGTTATGAGTTAGTGGGTTTGCGGTTAGAGTCGGTAAAATAAAACTAAATAAATTCAACCTTAATTGGGACCTAATTGAGCTTTAGTAAAAAAGGGAGGGACCTATGTTGTAATTTTACCCAAAAGAATTTTAAAGGAAGACAACTTTTAAAGAAAAGTTGTCTTCTCTTTCCCCCATCCTCCCCCACCAACGTTAAACACCATTTTCAAACTCTCCCAACACTAAATCACTATTCCATTGGGTCTCTTCATCATTTCAAGGTGTTTTTCAAAGGTAAAAGTGTTTTCTAACTCTCCTCTTCATTTCCTATCCATACATAGTCTTAGATTTCAAAAATATGAACTTTTAAATGTAAAAGTTTGGGTTTTTATGGTGATTTTAACTTCATTTCAAAATATGGAGTTGGGTTTTTGATTCTCCACACTAAAATGTATATTATATGTCAATTTGGTTGGATTTGGGTGAAAACCCGAAATGGGGTTTTGAGGCAATTTTAAAGGTGTCAAAAACTCAATTTTTGGTGGGTTTTAGAGTGAAATTGAAGGGCTGATGGTTTAGGTATGTTAGGAAGGTGATTTGGGGTCTTTTGGGTGTCATTTGGATGGTTGGAAGTGGGGTTTTTAGCTAGTGTTGTAGGGAGCACGAAAATTGAAATATTTGGGGATTAGTTGGATTTGGAAATTTGGGTGAAGTTGGTTTGAACTCAAAGGTTATGTGTTGATTGAATGTTAGTATTGATTGTGGTTGTTGGTTGTGTTTTTGGTTGGATAGAAGCAAGAGGAGTCGTCGAAGGAGCATTGGGACCGAATCCGGGCTCGTAGGAGATTTGTTTCGGTTGTTAAGGAAGGGCGGTGAGTGGTTTCAAACTTGTTTTAAAGTTTGGTTCGAGTGTGTGTAGAGTGTGTGTGAAATGTGCTTGGTAGGCCATTTCTTTATTTCAAGTTGTTAATTCTAGCCTTTGATTCCATTAAATGCTAATGTGATTGCCTATCTATGCTCTTGTGAAATGTGGTTAAATTGGTGCATGTATATCATGAAATGTATATATGTGATGAGCATGGGATGTGGTTGATGATATGTGATGTGGTTATGAAAATTGGCACTAAATAAATTACCGGTTGTAAATGATCGATCATTAGGATTAGTGTGCACACAAATTGAGTCAAAATGTACGTGGCCTTGGTGGCGTTAAGTCATCAAGGAGGAGTACGGTGATGTAATATTCCACCGGAAGCTTTTATATATTTCTACGAGATGATGAGTGGAATCCCATCCGTAGGGCATGTGGCGATGAGTGGAATCCCGCACATGCAAGGTCCGGTGATGAGTGTAATCCCACCGAGGTAAAGTGATTGTTGAGGTTAAATCCGCACATCCGGGAAATTAATAGTGGCCAATTAAACTTGTTCATATGTTTGTGATATATGATGTTGATATATGGTGTTGTTATAAGATGATTGAGCTTGGTAGGATATGAGAAACCATATTATGCCACTTGAAAGACTAGCTAGGTCTACTCGATTACTTTGTCAATGTATGATGTATGTAAGGTTAGGATTTACATGCTTGAACCCTGTATTGTTGATGTTTTTCGTTTTAGAGCACCCTCACTAAGCTTATAGCTTACGCTCTCAATTTTCAGCAATGCAGATCATTAGCGTGGTGTTAGTTCGAAGCAAGGCAAGAAGGGCTTTCCAAGTTTGTGGCTCAAGTACGGTGGTTAAATTTTGTATTAGTTAGCAATGTGGCAAGGGTGTTTGTATGAGCTATGGATGACTCATTGATATGTTGATGTTTTGGATTGACTATGGTTTGTAAAGCATGATATGCCATGATGAATGTTTGTGTGTGGTGGCATGCCTTTAAATGTTTAAGTTGCCTTGTTAGTGAGTGCAAACCTCTTATGTGTTGAATTGTGCCATTTTGGCCTTTTAAGCTTTTATGTATGATCTCAAATGCTGAATTTGACCTTTTGTTGGAATGCCATGTAAGCATGCCTTGACTCATGTTTGATTGCTACCCATGGCTCATGTATGATTGCTTAAATGTTTGTATGTGCAAATCTCATGTGTGTCAATTCATGCCTTTAGCCCTTTTTAAGCTCTATGCATGGATATGTATGCTCTTGATGTTCTTTTTCCATAGGAAGTCATTAGAGTTAAGCAGTAAGTGCTCCCCTGCATAATGGTTTCGAAACCATGGGTAAGGTTTCGAAACCTTTGCTGAAATCTGGGATTCCAGACCTTACTGCCAGCCTAAGTTTCGAGACCTTTGAGGAATGTTTTGAAACCATTTGGGGAGGTTTCGAAACCTCTACTTAAAAATGCACTGTTTGAACTTTGTTGGCCTTTTTAAAGAGAAAAACACATAGGTACTAAGATGCCTTTAGTTAAGATTAAAATCGGGATGTTTGAATGTGGTTTGGGGTTTGAATGTGACAAGATTAAAACTTAAAAAAAAAATAGGGTTGCTAACCGAGGGGGAACCTTAACGGGTTTCGCTTCAGTTTTCCCCGTGTGACCCACACGGACCGGTCATCCGGACATACCGGGATGACGGGGTTACATTTGTTGGTATCAGAGCCTGAGGTTACCGAGACATCGGGCAGGTAAGTGAGGTAAGCTTGTTATGTTGAGTAATTGTGTTGTTCGATGCATGCCTTGCCATGAATTTTTGATATGTGAATGTTCGCATGATGTGTTGAAGCATGAGTTGTTGTGTCTGGTGTAGAGTGTGTGCCCATTGCTACTATTACTTGATTGAAAAAGATTTTTGATAAAATGAGTACTTGAGCACTATTGGACCCTTGCTTTGACTAACGTAATCCCTATTTGTTTGTTGTTGTAGTTATTTCCTTGCTAGCTGTACCATGAGACCACGTGGGAGGCCTAGGATGGTTCGACCGGAACCACGGGCAGCGGCTCCGGGAGTTGAGCCAGTAGTGAGAGTTGAGGCTCAAGTGGGAGAGCATGTGGTTGGAGTTGGAGCTCTTCCACCACCTCCACCACCACCACCTCCTCCACCTGGAGCAGGAGGCGAGGCCGGGGCCGAAGGAGAGGGACCTCAAGGAGGCCAAGGTGGCCAAGGACCGGCCAGAATAGACTTAGCTCCGTTGGTTCAGGCGATAGCCGGGGCATTTCAGGCTGCAGTAGCTGGGGGTCAGGCAGCACACCATCAGGGTGAGGGCACTGGTTTACCTTTAGAGAGACTTCAGGGCCTTAGGGCCGAAGAGTTCAGAGGGTCTACTCTGGAGAGATCAGAGTTGTGGTTTGAGAAGACTGTTCGTATCCTTGCTCAGATGGGGTGTACTCGTGAGCACAAGTTGGGATGCGTTGAGTCTTTGCTTCAGGGTGATGCCTTCACTTGGTGGGTCACCATTACTACGGGTATGGATGAGGCCGAGATCACTTGGGAGTTCTTTGAGACAGCAATCCGTAAGAAGTATCTGGGTCCGCGATACCTCGATGAGAGGAAGAGGGAGTTCATGGCTTTGCTTAAGGGGAGTATGTCCGTGATAGACTATGAGATTCGATTTGTCAGATTGATTCAGTATGCACCTGAGCTTGTTCCTACTGAGGTGGAACGCTGTAACCGTTTCCGTTATGGACTGAATGAAGAGATCAAGACGTACACTCTAGCTTCAGACTACACTGATTTTAATGTCTTGGTCTCGAGGGCCAAGGACTTGGAGCACAGTTTGAGTTTGACCAGGCGGTCTAGTGGATCTAGTTCGGGTAAGAGGTCCAGCAACTTTGATAGAGGTGATGCCAAGAGGTATCGGGACAACAGGCATCAGTATGATCATAGGCGTGGTGGAGGTAACCACGGTAGGGGCCAACAGGGCCAGAGAGCTGGTGGGAAGTTGCCCACATGTGCTACTTGCGAGAGGAACCATACCGGTGAGTGTTGGGGAAATTTCCATTCATGTTGGAGTTGTGGGGCTAGAGACCACATTAGACGTGACTGTCCACATCAGGTGGGACAGGCACCAGCTCAGGCTCCTGCTAGAGCCAACGACTTTCAGAGAGGCCACGGGCGAGGTAGAGGTAACTTCCAACCGAGGAATGATGGTCAGAGGAACATAGCCGATGTAGTTGTAGTTCAACCGGAGGGCGGAGGTCAGGCCAGAGTTTACGCTCAGCGTGGGGATCAGCATGACACCGATGTGATAACAGGTAACTTCTCGATATAGTCTTTGGGTTTGCTTTCTTTGATTGACTCTGGGTCTACACATTCCTACATATTGAGTGAGCTTGATAAGTATTTATTTTGGTTATGTTTTTAGTCCTTATTTTGATCGAATATATGTTTGAAGGACTTAATTGGGCTGTTTTTATGTTGTTCTCGTGCAGGTTACATAATGCTGGAAATAAGTTGGAATGCTGCAGAAAATACTAGAGTCGTGGGCAGATTCATGGGCATGAACCAGGGCATGAATGTTGACTGGGCGCCACGTCAGCACCTTCTAGAAGATGACGTCAGCAACGCAGATAGCTTATCAGTCCACTTACCAGATAGCTTATCATCCGGATTTTCATTTTAAAATTTAAAACTTGGATATTTATCTTATGTAATTTAATTTAAATTTAGGATTTATCATCTTAGGTTTTTAGGGTTTTCAACTACTATAAATACCCCACTTTGGGGGTGAATTAAATCATCAATCATTTTCTATTGTTCTCTTCTTCCTTGAGTTAATAAAGCTTTCTATTTTTCTCCATTTATTTTTCTCCATTTCTTTATTTATTTTATTAAGTATGGTTTTTTCACAAACCATGCTTAACTAAATTCCCTTAAGCCAAAAGCAACGCCAAACCCGACAAACCTCGTGAGATTAGGAAAATACTTCAATCCTTCGACAACTCCTTTTTAGATTCTCTGTAAACTTGATTAGGCAATCGGCCTAATCTTTAGGCATCGCAATTGTTTCATTCCGAGAGCGTGCATCGGGTTGAAGTGGTTTAGATCCATCGTTGGGGACGAGGAAAAGCTTGTAGCCGATTCAACTCCCTAAGAACAAACTTAGTGGTGGTCCACTAAAGGGAATCAAAATCGGAAACAATTCTCATCGAGACGAATATCCGAGCACGGGCTTCTCCAGCACTAACTCAGATTTGATTTAGCATTGATTGTCGTGGCTAATTCACTAAAGTTTGACTTCAAGGATTGCCCTGGGAGTCGAATTTACCAACGAGAAGTAAGTTACAAGGGTTAGGCCTTGTAGACTGTAACCTGCAGGAAAGTCGAAGAAAAATCAACTTCAGTGATCGAAGAAGTCGTGGCAAAGCGTGGCTTGAGGCTATTTTACTCTATAATTCATTCTCAATAATTATTTTTACGTTCTTATTATTTTTCTCATTCAAATCACTATTCTAAAATCCCCCTTTATTTTCTACAGGTTATTGGTCTAAATCAGAAGAAAGGTGTTAGAGTTCCTATTCCCTGTGGATCGACCCTTACTCTCGCTATATTATTTTTAAATCTTATTTATTTGAGTTTAAGGTTTTATTTTTGACACTATACGCCGCGTGTCAAAATTGGCGTCGTTTCCGGGGAATACGGCAAAGTACTAATATCATTTTATTTGATTTATGACCAGGAGAAATCCGGGAGAACAATTTGAACTCATCCCGAAAATCGAAGCACTAGCCTGAAAGTTGAACGCACAAACACTTTGGGAAAAGAAAAACAAAAGACGCCAGCAAAGATTCGAACGCGATCTAGAAATCACATCCGAAGCAGAGTCGAATTACGAGCCCGATCCAATAGGAGACGAAAATCAAACCATTCGCCAACTAAATGTGGTGCCCGATGGCCAGCAACTAATGTGTATAACCTTCCCGAATGGTGAAACACCGTTCGTGCTAAAAACGGGTTTAATCCACCTCCTACCTACCTTTCACGGCTTGCCAACATAAAATCCTCACAAACATTTGAAGGAATTTCACATGGTTTGTCTAAGCACAAAACCACAGGGAGTATCCGATGACCAAATCAAACTTAGAGCTTTTCCATTTTCCTTAGCTGATATAGCGAAAGATTGGTTATTTGATTTACCCCCTAATTCTGTTACAACATGGACTGACATGGCTAAACTTTTTCTTGACAGGTTCTTCCTGCAGCGAAAGCAAGCAAAATCAGGCGTAGCATCCTGAGCATTCAACAAAAAGAAGTTGAATCCTTGTATGAATACTGGGAGAGGTTTAAAAAGTTATGTGCAAATTGTCCACAACATGGATTGTCGGAACAAACTCTCCTCCAGTATTTTTATGAAGGATTGACGCCCATGGACATGAAGGTGATAGATGCAGAAAGTGGCGGAGCTCTGGTCAACATGACACCAACAGCGGCTAAAACGCTGATATCAACCATGGCCGCCAACTCGCAAAGATTCAATCAATCTAGCAAACCATCTCGAAGGGTTCGCGAGGTAAGTACAGTTTCATTGGAAAATAAGATTGACAAATTAACTGAAATAGTGCAAACTCTTATTGCAGATAAAAGGAAAACAGCTAGACTTTGTGGAATCTGTACTAGTCCAGAACATCCGACAGACTGTTTTCCGATGATTCAGGAAGATGATATTGCTCAAGCCAATGCCATGGGAAATGCATATAATTAGGGATGGAGAAACCAGTCAAATTTCGGTTACGCTCAAAACCAGAGGCCAAATCAAGCTTATCAACCAACTGCACCACAACAATATCAACCGCAGAAGCCATCATTAGAGTCAACTGTTGAAAAGTTAGCGCTAGCCCAAGAAAAATTTCAACTAAAGACCGTAGCTCACTTTGAAGCAATTGACAAACAAATAAGTCAACTGACGTTAGCGGTAAGTCGCTTAGAATCCAAAGGGAAATTAACTTCTCAAACGGAGCCTAATCCAAGAGAGAATGTGAACGCCATCACTCTACGAAGCGGTACAGTCATCGAACCTAAAGCTAAAGAAGATGTCGTACAGAAAGAAGAAAAAAAGCAATCACCCCTTACTAGAAAAGGTATGCCCGATCCAACCCCTGTACCTTCTCCCTACGTTACACCACCACCTTTCCCGTCGAGATTAATAAAAAGAGACAAACAAGCAGAAGAAAAGGAAATCCTAGATGTGTTTCAAAAAGTAGAGATCAATATTCCACTCCTCGACGTAATCCGAAAAATCCCAAGGTATGCTAAGTTCCTTAAAGATTTATGTACTAATAAACGTCGTCTTATTGGAATTGAGAAGGTTAATCTAGGAGAGCATGTATCGGCGGTCTTCCAGCGAAAGTTGCCACAAAAATTGAAGGACCAGGGTATGTTCGCCATTCCCTGCAAAATCGGCAAAGTGGGTATTAAACGAGCCATGTGTGATTTAGGTGCTTCAATTAATGTTATGCCTTTATCTTTATATAAATCACTTTCTGCTGAACCTCTGAAAGATACAAAAGTGACTATGCAGTTGGCCGATAGATCCGTAATATACCCTGAATGAGTGCTCGAGAATGTTTTGGTGCCGGTAAATGAGCTTATTTTTCCGGCGGATTTTTACGTAATCGATATGGAAAACGACCGATCAAACTCGTCTTCAAAAATTCTTCTTGGTCGTCCCTTCCTTAGTACGGAAAATACAAAAATAGATGTAAGAAGCGAAATTCTTACAATGGAGTTTGATGGTGAGATCGTAAAATTTGATGTTTACAAAGCGATGCGACATCCTGATAATGTTGCTAGTATAAATTTTATAGATGTTATTGAGCCCGCCGTTGAAGAATTTATAGAATCTAAATCTGTTGATGATTCGTGCAGGGATTTGAAGGTTCACGACAAAGGAATTAAGGAGTTGAAAAATGTTTCCTCTGTTCATTCTAATTTACGCCTAACTCCATCAAAATCTAAAATGTTTTCTTTCATTTTGCAGGAATTGAATTTGGAGTTAAAATTACCCCTAGATAAATTAAAGAGTGAAAGAAAATTTTTTCCAGTAAAAAAACCCCATAATCGCAATATTTCTCGTAGGGAAATACTCAGTTGGATAAAGCGCAAGAACTGGAAGAAGTATTTGTCGCAATGCCTGTAGTCTGAACCAGGTCGTCGAGCTAATGACAATAAACAAGCGCTAGATGGGAGGCAACCCATTTCCTTTCTTCTTTTTACTTTTATTATTTTTTTACTTTCTTTATTTTATTTATTTTATTTTATTCCATTTTAATCTGCCATAGTCTAATTTGAATTTTATCTTTAGTTAAAATAAAAATAAAATAAAAAATAAAAAAATAAAAAAAGGGAAAAGAAAAGAAAAGAAAAAAAAATCGAATTTATTTCGAATTTATTCTTATCTCTTTTCGAATTTATTTTTAATCTTATCTCATTTTAATTATTTTATTTTCGAATTTATTTTGATTTTATTTTATCTTATCTGATCTCTTATTTATTTTATTTGTAGATAATTTAGATCGAATAAAAGGGTGAGAAGCTATCTTTTTCAACAAGATTTGGTGTGCCCAATTTTTAGAATTTAAATAAAAATTCGAATTTTCCCTTTATCCTTTTTTTCCCCACCCAATCACTTCACCCATATTTTAAACTAAATCAAAAATTAAACTCATATTTTATCTTCCCCTGGACCCCACTTGCTTTTAAACTCACGTCCAACTCTTCAACAATCCCTTTCCGATAAACCATTTTTTTTCTTATTTAATTCTTTTTCAATATCACCAGCCACCATTCTCACTTCATCTTCAACCTAAATCACTCGATCGTCTACCATTACCACCACCATGATTCGAACTCGAGAGCTAGCTCGCCTCCGCCCCTACACCAAACTCAGAGCCCACTACCGAAACATGCTCTTCTACAATCGGGGAGTATTTTCATCCTCTCTTTTGTATTTTATTTTATGTTCATTTTGAGGCAAAATGATTTAAGTGAGGGGGAGGGAGATATGCTTGTCAAATTGTTATTTTGCTTATCCGTTTTGGTTGTTCTCTTGATTTCTTGATTTTATTAACTTAAGATTCTTCGTTTAATCCTTAGTTTTGCCTTGTCTCACTGTTTTCATATGATTTTGTATCTATCTTGTTAGAAAATTTTAGGTTGCATGGTAGATTTTGGCATGATTAATTTTTTATTAAAATCTTTTATATGACATTTCTTTCTCTATTATTTCACATGATGCTTACCTAAGTACACAAGACATATTTGTGAGTTTTTTTAGCCTAATGAGCATGCATTATATTTGCTCTTTGTTTCTTTGAGTGTGCCTAGCTAAATTAGTTGCATTCTAGAACTTGTTTTTAAATTCTTTTTGAGATTACGTTGATTGATTATGATGCTTAAATATGATATAGGCACTAGGTTTTAACCATTTCTCTTCCTAAATAAATTGCCTACCCTTTAATTAATTTCCCCTAGTGAACCAATTTTTGAGCCTTGGCCTTTTTTCTTGATCACCACATTTTTTAAGCCTAATCCATTTTTTCTTAAATTCCATCACTTTTGTCCCCTTTTTCAAGACAAAAATCGTCTTAAAAAAACAGATTCGAATAAGTGCAGTGCAACAGCAAAAAATATACTATGCGGGGAAAAAATGTGCAGAATTGTTCCAATATACTGTGCAAAACTGATCGAATATGCAGTGCAGAAAAAAAAAAGTGCAGGAAATTGTTCGAGTCTGCAGAAAAATAAAAACAGAAAAAAAATTGTGCAGAATTGATTCGAATATACAATGCAGAATTGATTCGAATATACAGTGCAGGAAAAAAACAGTACAGTTCGAGAAAAAAAAAGGTACACTGCCGAACAGTTTTGGTTCGAATGAAAAAAAAAGAAAAAAAAACAGTTTCGAATATATTTTTTTAGGATGATTTTTTGTCTTGAATTTTAGCCCTTATTTTCAGCCTTTATCCTACCCTTACCTTAGCCCCATTACAACCCTTCTTTAAGACCTCTTGATTTTTGCATCATATTCATGTTAGTAGTGGAGATTAGATTTAAACACAAGCTTATGGTTATGCTCTAATTAGCTTTGGCTCGAGTGATTTTTCTCTACCCTTAAACACTTTGAGTGACATGAGCGATTCCTTGTGAGGGTACTTGGTTTGCATCATTGATGTTAGTAGAGTTTTAGAATGTCGTTTTTGCTTTAAATTGTTAATCTTGCCATTTATCTATTTTTGCTCCTTAGTTTTCTTTCATATTTAGATGCTTAATCATATTGAATCCTTTTGAGACTTCGTGAAATTAAGGATGAAAACTTGAACTTAAGTTTATTTAATTTTGAGATACTTGAGGACAAGCATCGGATAAGTGAGGGGAATTTGATAAGTATTTATTTTGTTTATGTTTTTAGTCTTTATTTTGATCGAATATATGTTTGAAGGACTTAATTGGGTTGTTTTTATGTTGTTCTCGTTCAGGTTACGTAATGCTGGAAATAAGTTGGAATGCTGCAGAAAATAATGGAGTCGTGGGCAGATTCATGGGCATGAACCAGGGCATGAATGCTGACTGGGCGCCACGTCAGCACCTTCTAGAATATGACGTCAGCAACACAGATAGCTTATCAGTCCACTTACCAGATAGCTTATCATTAGGATTTTCATTTTAAAATTCAAAACTTGGATATTTATCTTATGTAATTTAATTTAAATTTAGGATTTATCATCTTAGGTTTTTAGGGTTTTCAACTACTATAAATACCCCACTTTGGGGGTGAAGTAAATCATTAATCATTTTCCATTGTTCTATTCTTCCTTGAGTTAATAAAGCTCTCTATTTTTCTCCATTTCTTTATTTATTTTATTAAGTATGGTTTTTTCACAAACCATACTTAACTAAATTCCCTTAAGCCAAAAGCAACGCCAAACCCGAAAAACCTCGTGAGATTAGGAAAATACTTCAATCCTTCGACAACTCCTTTTTAGATTCTCTGTAAACTTGATTAGGCAATCGGCATAATCTTTAGGCATCGCAATTGTTTCATTCCGAGAGCGCGCATCGGGTTGAAGTGGTTTAGATCCATCGTTGGGGACGAGGAAAAGCTTGTAGCTGATTCAACTCCCTAAGAACAAACTTAGTGGCGGTCCACTAAGGGGAATCAAAATTGGTAACAATTCTTATCGAGACGAATATCCGAGCACGGGCTTCTCCAGCACTAACTCAGATTTGAGTTAGCATCGATTGCCGTGGCTAATTCACTAAAGTTTGACTTCAAGGATTGCCCTGGGAGTTGAATTTACCAACGAGAAGTAAGTTACAATGGTTGGGCCTTGTAGACTGTAACCTGCAGGAAAGTCGAAGAAAAATCAACTTCAGTGATCGAAGAAGTCGTGGCAAAGCGTGGCTTGAGGCTATTTTAATCTATAATTCATTCTCAATAATTATTTTTACGTTCTTATTATATTTCTCATTCAAATCACTATTCTAAAATCCCCCTTTATTTTCTACAGGTTATTGGTCTAAATCAGAAGAAAGGTGTTAGAGTTCCTATTCTCTGTGGATCGACCTTTACTCTCGCTATATTATTTTTAAATCTTATTTATTTGAGTTTAAAGTTTTATTTTTGACACTATACGACGCGTGTCAGCATGCACAGTCTTTGAATTTGCCTTGTGAGATGTTAGAGGTAGGAGTTAGTGTTACTAGTTCCTTTGGGGACACGGTAGTAGTTAGGAAGATGTACCGAAGGTGTCCGTTGATGGTTCAGGGGCATGTGTTTCCAGTGGATATGATGGAGCTACCTTTCTATGGTTTTGATGTGATTCTGGGTATGGACTGGCTCACGGAGCATAGAGCTAGGATAGACTTTGAAACTAAGCGGGTTTCTTTGAGGCTCACAGATGATTATGAGATTGTAGTGGTGGGTGAGAACGTGAAGTTCTTGTCTAATGTAGTTTCAGTTCTAGAGGCTAAGAGATTAGTTGAGTTGGGGTGTGAAGCATACTTGGCGTATGTGATGAACCCTAACATGAGTGAGGCTAGACCTCAAGACATCAAGACAGTATGTGACTTTCCTAGTGTGTTTCTGGAAGAGTTGCCAGGGTTACCCCCGGACAGAGAGGTAGAGTTCACCATTGAGACTTATTCTGATTCGGCTCCTATTTCGATTGCTCCGTATCGCATGGCACCGAAAGAACTGAAAGAGTTGAAGACTCAGTTGCAAGAGTTGACAGATAGAGGCTTCATTCGACCTAGTTCTTCACCTTGGGGTGCACCAGTTTTGTTTGTGAAGAAGAAAGATGGAAACATGAGAATGTGTATAGATTACAGACAGTTGAATCAGTTGACCGTGAAGAATAAATATCCGTTGCCTAGAATCGATGACTTGTTTGATCAGTTGAGAGGAGCATCGGTCTTTTCGAAGATTGACTTGAGATCGGGTTACTACCAGCTAAAGGTAAGGGAGGTTGATGTACCGAAGACAACCTTTAGGACTAGGTATGGTCACTATGAGTTCTTAGTCATGCCATTTGGGTTGACTAATGCACCGGCAGCTTTCATGGACATGATGAATAGGATCTTTTATCAGTTCTAGATCAGTTTGTAGTTGTGTTTATAGATGACATCTTGGTGTACTCGCGAACCGAAGAAGACCATGACCGACACTTGAGACTAGTTTTGAAGACTTTGCTAGATCATCAGTTGTATGCAAAGCTAAGCAAGTGTGAATTCTGGATCCGAGAGGTAGTCTTCCTAGGACATGTAGTGTCAGCCGATGGGATTAGAGTTGATCCGAAGAAGATTGAGGCCATTGTTAAGTGTAAGTAACCGAAGTCTGTGACAGAGGTACGTAGCTTTTTAGGCTTAGCCGGATACTATAGGATATTTGTAGAGGGTTTCTCTAAGTTAGCCGCTCCATTGACACAGTTGCTTCAGAAGAGTGTTCAGTTTGAGTGGACAGATGCAAGACAGAGAGCCTTTGAGAAATTGAAAGAAGCTTTGACCCAAGCACCGATCTTGATTCAGCCTGAGTCCGGGAAGGACTATGTAGTTTACATTGATGCTTCTTATGTAGGGCTAGGGTGTGTTCTTATGTAAGATAGGAGAGTAGTGGGTTATGCCTCAAGACAGTTGAAGACCCATGAGCGCAACTATCCGACTCATGATATAGAGTTAGCTGCAGTTGTGTTTGCTCTGAAGATTTGGAGGCATTATTTGTACGGTAAGAAATGCACAGTGTACACTGATCACAAGACTTTGAAGTACATTATGACCCAACAAGATTTGAATCTCAGACAGCGTAGGTGGTTAGAGTTGCTAAAAGACTATGATCTTACCATCGAGTACCATCCGGGTAAGGCCAATGTAGTGGCCGATGCTTTGAGTAGGAAGATGGCTGTGGACTTGAGAGCCATGTTTGCTAGATTGAGTTTGTCCGGAGATGGTGGCTTGGTAGCCGAGCTTCAGGTTAGACCTACTCTAGGTCAGTCGATTCGAGAGAAACAGCTTTTAGATAGATCTTTGGCACCTCACGTGCAAGATATAGCCAAAGGTAGATCTTCAGACTACAGTTTCAATACTGATGGGGTTTTGTGTTTCAAGGATAGAATAGTTGTGTCAGAAGATAGTGACTTGAGACGTACGATCTTGACTGAAGCCCACAGTAGTCCGTTTGCTATGAATCCTGGAAGTACGAAGATGTACCGTGATTTAAAGAATGAGTACTTTTGGGTTGGCTTGAAGAGAGATGTAGCCGATTTTGTGAGTAAATGCTTAGTGTGTCAGAGAGTGAAGGTGGAACATCAGGTTCCCTCAGGTTTGTTATAGCCGTTGAGAATTCCGGAATGGAAATGGGAGAACATTACCATGGATTTTATTTCGGGTTTGCTTTTGACTCCTACGAAGAAGAACTCTGTTTGGGTGATAGTGGATCGTTTTACGAAGTGTGCTCACTTCTTGGCAGTCAATACTACTTACACCTTAGATAGATTGGCCGATTTGTACATTGGTGAGATTGTTAGACTGCATGGTGTGCAGAAATCCATTGTGTCAGATAGAGATCTGCGGTTTACTTCTCGATTTTGGGAGTGTCTGCATACAGCTTTGGGTACCCGTTTGAACTTCAGCACTTCTTATCATCCTCAGTCAGATGGTCAGTCAGAGAGAGTTATTCAGATCTTAGAGGATATGTTACGTTGTTGTATCATTGACTTCCAGGGTACTTGGGAGAAGCATTTGCCTCTAGTACAGTTTGCGTACAATAATAGCTTTCAGTCGAGCATTCAGATGGCTCCGTATGAGGCCTTGTATGGCCGAAAGTGTAGGAATCCAGTTTGTTGGGCCGAAGTGGGATAGAAGTTGTTACCTATGCCGGATTTGCTCAAGGGGACGACTGACAAGGTAAAATTGATTTGTGATCGTTTGAAAACTGCTTCGGATAGGCAGAAGTCCTATGCCGATTTGAAGAGGAAGGAAGTTGAGTTCTCAGTGGGTGAGAAGGTGTTCTTGAAAGTGTCTCCGTGGAAGAAAGTGATGAGATTTGGCTGAAAGGGAAAGTTGAGTCCGAGGTATATAGGACCGTATGAGATTGTGAAGAGGGTTGGCCTGGTTGCTTATCAGTTGCGTTTGCCGTCCGAGCTAGAGAAGATACACGATGTGTTCCATGTTTCGATGCTTCGTAAGTATAGGTCCGATCCATCACATGTTATGCCCGTAGAAGAGATTGAATTGAATCCGGATTTGACTTACGAGGAAGAGCCCGTGGAGATCTTAGCTTCTGACAGTAAGGTGTTGAGGGGTAGATCGATTGAGTTAGTAAAGGTGCAGTGGAAACGTAGAGGTGTGGACGAGGCCACTTGGGAGAGGAAGGAGGATATGGAAAAGTAGTTTCCGTATCTCTTTCAGTCAGGTAATTTCGGGGACGAAATTCCTTAAGTGTGAGAGAGTTGTAACGCCCGTGTTTTGGGGTTAGGAGTTAGTGGGTTTGTGGTTCGAGTCGGTAAAATAAAACTAAATAAATTCAACCTTAATTGGGACCTAATTGAGCTTTAGTAAAAAGGGAGGGACCTATGTTGCAATTTTACCCAAAAGAATTTTAAATGAAGACAACTTTTAAAGAAAAGTTGTCTTCTCTTTCCCCCTATCCTCCCTCACCAACGTTAAACACCATTTTCAAACTCTCCCAACGCTAAATCACTATTCCATTGGGTCTCTTCATCATTTCAAGGTGTTTTTCAAAGGTAAAAGTGCTTTCTAACTCTCCTCTTCATTTTCTATCCATACATAGTCTTAGATTTCAAAAATATGAACTTTTGAAATGTTAGGGTTTTGCTAAAGTTTGGGTTTTTATGGTGATTTTCACTTCATTTCGAAATATGGAGTTGGGTTTTTGATTCTCCACTCTAAAATGTATATTAGATGTCAATTTGGTTGGATTTGGGTGAAAACCCGAAATGGGGTTTTGAGGCAATTTTAAAGGTGTCAAAAACTCAATTTTTGGTGGGTTTTAGAGTGAAATTGAAGGGCTGATGGTTTAGGTATGTTAGGAAGGTGATTTGGGGTCTTTTGGGTGTCATTTGGATGGTTGGAAGTGGGGTTTTCAGCTAGTGTTGTAGGGAGCACGAAAATTGAAATATTTGGGGATTAGTTGGATTTGGGAATTTGGGTGAAGTTGGTTTGAACTCAAAGGTTATGTGTTGATTGAATGTTAGTATTGATTGTGGTTGTTGGTTGTGTTTTTGGTTGGATAGAAGCAAGAGGAGTCGTCGAAGGAGCATTGGGACCGAATCCGGGCTCGTAGGAGATTTGTTTCGGTTGCTAAGTAAGGGCGGTGAGTGGTTTCAAACTTGTTTTAAAGTTTGGTTCGAGTGTGTGTAGAGTGTGTGTGGAATGTGCTTGGTAGGCCATTTCTTTATTTCAAGTTGTTAATTCTAGCCTTTGATTCCATTAAATGCTAATGTGATTGCCTATCTATGTGTGAAATATGGTTAAATTGGTGCATGTATATCATGAAATGTATATATGTGATGAGCATGGGATGTGGTTGATGATATGTGATGTTGTTATGAAAATTGGCACTAAATAAATTACCGGTTGTAAATGATTGATCATTAGGATTAGTGTGCACACAAATTGAGTCAAAACGTACGTGGCCTTGGTGGCGTTAAGTCATCAAGGAGGAGTACGGTGATGTAATATTCCATCGGAAGCTTTTATATATTTCTACGAGATGATGAGTGGAATCCCATCCGTAAGGCATGTGGCGATGAGTGGAATCCCGCACATGCAAGGTCCGGTGATGAGTGTAATCCCACCGAGGTAAAGTGATTGTTGAGGTTAAATCCGCACATCCGGGAAATTAATAGTGCCCAATTAAACTTGTTCATATGTTTGTGATATATGATGTTGATATATGGTGTTGTTATATGATGATTGATCTTGGTAGGATATGAGAAACCATATTATGCCACTTGAAAGACTAGCTAGGTCTACTCGATTTCTTTGCCAATGTATGATGTATGTGAGGTTAGGATTTACATGCTTGAACCCTGCATTGTTGATGTTTTTTGTTTTAGAGCACTCTCACTAAGCTTATAGCTTACGCTCTCAATTTTCAACAATGCAGATCATTAGCGTGTGTTAGTTCGGAGCAAGGCAAGAAGGGCTTTCCAAGTTTGTGGCTCAAGTACGGTGGTTAAATTTTGTATTAGTTAGCAATGTGGCAAGGGTGTTTGTATGAGCTATGTATGACTCATAGATATGTTGATGTTTTGGATTGACTATGGTTTGTAAAGCATGATATGCCATGATGAATGTTTGTGTGTTGTGGCATGCCTTTAGATGTTTAAGTTGCCTTGTTAGTGAGTGCAAACCTCTTATGTGTTGAATTGTGCCATTTTGGCCTTTTGAGCTTTTATGTATGACCTCAAATGCTGAATTTGCCCTTTTGTTGGAATGCCATGTAAGCATGCCTTGACTCATGTTTGATTGCTACCCATGGCTCATGTATGATTGCTTAAATGTTTGTATATGCAAATCTCATGTGTGTCAATTCATGCCTTTAGCCCTTTTTAAGCTCTTATGCATGGCTATGTATGCTCTTGATGTTTTTTTCCATAGGAAGTCATTAGAGTTAAGCAATAAGTGCTCCCCTACACAATGGTTTCGAAACCATGGGTAAGGCTTCGAAACCTTTGCAGAAATCTGAGATTCCAGACCTTACTGCCAGCCTAAGTTTCGAGACCTTTGAGGAAGGTTTCGAAACCTTTGCAAAATCTGGGATTCCAGACCTCACTGCCGGCCTAAGTTTCGAAACCTTTGAGGAAGGTTTCGAAACCATGGAAGAGGGTTTCGAAACCATGGGATAAGTTTCGAAACCTTTGCAGAAATCTGGGTTCCATACCTTACTGCCAGTCTAGGTTTCGAAACCATTTGGGGAGGTTTCGAAACCTCTACTTAAAAATGCACTGTTTGAACTTTGTTGGTCTTTTTAAAGAGAAAAACACATAGGTACTAAGATGCCTTTAGTCAAGATTAAAATTAGGTTGTTTGAATGTGGTTTGGGGTTCGAATGTGACAAGATTAAAACTTAAAAAAATAGGGTTGCTAACCGAGGGGGAACCTTAACGGGTTTCGCTTCGGTTTTTCCCGTGTGACCCACTCGGACCGGTCATCCGGCCAGACTGGGATGAGGGGGTTACACTAGAATACCTTAGAATATTGTAGAGCTTTTAGACCATTTAGGATATAACTAGATAAGTATGGAATTAACTAGAGATATCTAGGTGTAGTAGATATTTTGGGAGGCAAACTCCTAGCCGTTGGACCAAATAGATCCTAACTGTCCGTTGAGGAGGTGGGTGCCTATAAATAGGGTCACCCCTCTCATTTGTAAATCACTCAAGTAGTCAACCACTCAAATACTTGTAAAGCTCTTTTGTAAACTTCTTTAGTTCAATACAAGGTTCTTTTCTTGTAAAACTCTCTTGCTCCTTGTGTTTTGTCATAGCGTTGCGTGATTAAGGCTTGCTAACATTGTGCCGAGAGTGTTAGTACCGCACGGATTGAGCTTGAAAGAATAAGTCTGTGACATTTAGCATACATACCCACCTGCTTCTGGACGCCATTATAGCAGGAAAAAAAGCTCGATGCTTCCACTCTCACAAAGAAAGAGTGCTGTAAAACAAGTATGAGGTTCAACTTCGACTTGGCGAAATCGCCTAAGGTCGATTCTCGAAGGTCCTTTACACCTACAGAAGAACTCCATTGGGTCCCGCTTCACAACAACCCGTTTTAACCTCCGCCGACGGAGGAGCAACGACCACCACCGTTTCCGCATCAGCTCGAGGTGTTAAGAATCTTCTAGCTTGGGACGGAGCCTCAAGACTTTACTATTGGGACCCCACTAAGCAATGACTCCTTCGACTCTCCATTCGCTTGGGCGAACCCGAACCTGCCTCCGTCGTAGCTGCCTCTCCCTCTAAAGTGAATTCCCAATCTTTACATTAGATACGAAAATTAGGGATATTTTTTTGTTTACTTGCTTGCTAATTTTGCCACTGAAATGTTGTTTAAAATTTTTGAATTTTTTGTCTTTGTGTAGAAAGAGAATGAATTTGAAGAAACGATTAGGTTTTATAAATTTTGGATGGTTATCTCTATTTGGCTTTGTTGTAAAAGGGATAGGGAAACAAAAAATAAAATCATACTTTTTTTAATACTAATTCTGATCCTAATCTACTTAGAGGAGAGGGAAAGGGGAACTTCAGGGGAAGGAATGGGTGTTCCTAGTGGGTTCTACCCATGACCTAAAGGAAATGAGTGAACAATGATGAGTAGCTTGACCAACCGGTCAAATGTACTTGCTCAAAAAAAAAACCATAATCAATTAATAAATTAACAAATAACTAATTATGTAACATATGCAATAGTTCTAGTATATATATGAAAGTAAAATCACGGATTTTGGTGTTTAAAAAGATTTACCTTTTTATACTTTTCGAATTATGTTTCCTTTGTATGAATAAATTTGGCCTTTTGCTCCTGAAAATCTGATAAGTTTGAGCAAAGCATAGGAGTTTAAGAACCTTGGCATGCTTGCTCAATGCTTATTGCTTGCCATTATGCAATGTGTATCGTTATCAGATTCTACAGGTATGCTTGAAAAATCATGTTAATTATAGTTGAATGATATATATGGTTACAGTGTTTGAATGCAAAACACCATATGGCGAAGATATATAGATGTTGCGAGCGGACAAGGAGCTGAACTTGTATAAAGAGAAGATTAAGTTTTAAAAATATCCGAACCCGAATCGAATGAAAAATTGAATACTCTCTCATCTCTTTCATTTTAATGGAACTGGATGGATGTTACCATAAGGGCATTGTTACAACTTTGAATTTGGATCAAAATAAATGCCCACTACCTCCCTACTAATACTGCAATTCCCAACATATAAGAATGAAGTTAATTTACATTCACTAA
The DNA here is from genome assembly GCA_030270665.1 of Hibiscus trionum. Classification (NCBI taxonomy): domain Eukaryota; kingdom Viridiplantae; phylum Streptophyta; class Magnoliopsida; order Malvales; family Malvaceae; genus Hibiscus; species Hibiscus trionum. The sequence goes on from BSYR01000017.1 coordinate 62,752,954, forward strand.
ACTCTTTCCTTTTTCTTCTACCTTTGATTATTGCATCCCAGAACATCCAAAATTTATTGCACCTCCTCTTCAAACATTTTATCTTTACATTGCCTAAGAAGACGATGCAGTTCGACGCCGCACATTGATCGGGTACCGCTTCTGCGTTCGCGTCGTCGGAAAGAAAACTAGCTTATCCTCCTCGGCAGGTTCCCAACTGTTTCGGAAATGCAACAAGGGTTACTTAAACAGCACAAGATTGCATCTAAAGATGAAAAATGTGGAGCAGAAACAATTGATTACCTGAACCGAGTTACCAGGTGGTGTAAGAAAACAGAGAGTTCTACTCTAGCAAGCTCGTAACCCGGGCACAGTCGAGGCCCTCCTCCGAATGGTGTGTAGACGTTTCCAGGGCTGCTCATCCCTGAGTTGCTCTGTTCAAATTGTTGGTCACTCATCAGTAACAGTTTCCGGGCACTGTCGATGCACGGACATGTACGTTTATATATTTGAGGTAGAGGGGAAGATGAAGGAAACTTGCCTGCCATCTCCACGGATTGAAAGTACGAGCGTCTTTGAACTTATCAGGGTCGAGATGTACAGCTCGAAACGATGCGAAAACCTTCCAACCTTTTGGGATTGTATAACCTGGTTGAATGAGTTTATCAGTAAGGACAAAGCTAGCCTAAAATACATAGTAACAAGATTATCATTAGACCCTAATCGGAGCGTATTCCAGACCTTTTATGTTGATATCCGTCATTGCTCGTCGGAAAACTCCGCTGATAATGTTTGCAACACGTAACGTCTCGTTAACGACCTGAAACACACTCAAGTTCAAGTTCAAGATCATGATTAAAAAGGAATCAAAGGGAGATCAAGTTTTAGACATTGTTCTCCTATGGCAACGAGTCGAACTTACACATTGAGTGAATGGCATTGACTTATAATCACTCCATTGTAAAGCCTCGGATTCGGGTTTTTTCGCCCTAATCCCCTCGTGTTCTTCCTGCCACCATCGAAGATTATAACTTTATTAATCGCCATTCGAGAAGACAGAGAAACATTAGGTACAGACACCATTGGCACGTATATGACATTTGTATGTGTCGAATATGAATATTAAAAAAAGAGAGCAAAACTCATGGATCTTGACAATATCCCATGGGCCTCAAAAACTATCATGGGCCATGTGGTATTCTCATGAGGCCAAATGCCCTTAAATGGTCCTACACAACAACGATTCAAAGACCCATAGACCATGTGGTGTTCACATGAGCCCAAATGCCCTTAAATGGTCCCACAAAACACTGATTCAAAAGAAAAATCAAACGGCTAGGATTCAAACCATCACATGGATCTACATAAAGGAGAGTTTTTAATCAAAAAGCAATCCTAGGAATCAAAAAGTCTTTTGCTTTTTTAAACTTGTAGGGTTAGTGACCCTAGCTTTTTACCACCGTCCGATGGTCCTTTCCCCTTGAAATCAGCGCATCTCATTTCCCAAAGTCCCACCTAGGGACTAATGGTCAAATCATACACCCTATCGTACACGATACCATCCAATTACCCAAAATATCCTTTGGAATATGCAAGTGTTGGGAGAGGGCTCTATGGTCATTTCGGGAAAGACGAAATGGTCAAAGAGTAAGAGTGATCAGAGACTCTGACAAAAGGTTCAGACTTTCCATCCTTTTTCTTTCGAATTAAGTTTTAAAAAATATATTTTCGATATCCGATAATCATATGAATCCAACTATATTCCTAATCAAACTAAATTACATTTTTTTTGAGGAACTAATCAAACTAAATTACATTTACACCTTAAACATGGGATAAGTATTTCTAATATTATTTTTTCGAATATAAAACTTACACATGCGACATCGAACTTTTTACCTTAAATCTCATGTTTAAAGAGTACAGTTTGGGCATCATTTTGTCCGGTTAGAAAATTTTCAGTTCTTACTTTGACTTTCATGTTTTATATTTCTTGCCTCTACTTTTGACCTACACCACTAAAACCAAATCCAACCTTATCATTAACTTTTAGTTCTGTTGTAAGAAATTTCAGTACCCGATAATTACATTAGGTTCTGATTAAATCTGAACTATGACGAACATCATCCTTTTTTAACTGGATCACTTGTCGGGTTTATTACAAAAAGAGATGGATGTTCATAGGCAATGTTTGTCAACATTAATGAAAGTGACTAAGTTGTCTTGTGATGAATGAGGCTTATGATAAAAATGAGAGAATGTTTAGGAAAAGAAAAATAAAATAATTTTATCAAAGTAAAGGTCATGGATCACATGATGGGAACACTTAAAATAAATATTTTATAATAAGGTAAAAAAAACAAAAATTCCCATATCAAACTCATGTGTGGCAAGTATGTTTCCCAAGTACATATTTGTTCATATTATATTATATAATTTATTATATTATATTTAAAGTAAGGAGAGACCATGTGATTTTATCATCCCACCCTTCTATGTGTTAAGGGTACTTACTTTTTTAATATTATGAAGAAAAAAAAAGCAATGGCCAATTTGGATGATTATTATTTTCAAGGTCCCACTGTCCAAAATTTTCAGGTCTAATTACTATGTTGGTCCCTTGGTTATATTCAAACTAAAGATTTAGTTTCTATAATCTAATATGAAAATGAAATGTTTTTATCCTAAAAGATTCTTATCCAAGCGGTTTGCTTGTAAAGTGTGTGCATTATTAAAAGGCTAAAAATTAATATTAAAATTCGACTCAACACGAACAACAATCGAGACCCATGAAATATAAAAATATCAAAAGGGACCAAAACTATAATTTGACCGGAAATTAAAATTTCTTTCTTAAAGTTGAAAATAAAGGGGGAAACTAATAAAAATAGATCCAAGTAGTAAGTAATTTGGTCTCGTTTAAACAGGTCTCGATTCCGAAGTCTTGTGTATGTAAATTTTTTTTACCAAAACACTCACTTACTAAAATTATATATACGACGCGGGTCGGTCCGTATTAATCAGGACAAAAAACTGAAGGGGAAAAACAACATACCTTGAGTTGAGCCAAAGCAAGAGGTGTCTCAGTCAAGAACTTGACAGCAAGAGTCATGATAGTTGAGGTTGTTTCATAGCCAGCAACCAGCAAAGCCACCAGGAAATCCACAATCTGTTCATCTGAGAAATTGTCATCTCCGGCCAGCAATGCTGCCACCATATCATTCTTCTTCTCCCCTCTCTCGTATTCTCTCCTCCTTTCCCTTACTATCAAGCTCAACGCCTCCGCCACCTTCGTCCGAGCCTGAAAAATCTCGAACATGAATCATAAAACGACCTCCGAATTATAAATCTATGCAACAAAAGGATACTTACTTTGATTGCTCGACGGTAGGTGGTGGAAAAGAGAGGCAAAGGAACAGTGAAAAAGCCTTCGATAACCAGGACGTATTCTCTTCTTAAACTTTCGGTCCATTCACCAGGATCATAACTCATTAGTTGCTTCACAGTTAATTCGAAAGTTATCTGTAAAAAAAATAAATTTAAAAAGAGTAATTATTAAATAATAAAAATAAGTGAAAAATAATGAAAATGATGCTATAAAGTTTTCAAACAAAATCATTTCAGCCGTAAACTTTTTTTCCCCAGGGAATCTGAGTCACCACCGCCATTTTTAACTTGTTAATAATCATTAACGCCACAACCACCGAGTCAACTCAGTGCTATATAAAGTAATACTATCTGCTTTTTTTGGTTTTGTTTTTACCTTCTTGGCCTCTTCCATGAGGAAGACACGGTCGGTCCATGAGTCCAAGTTGAGCCGGATTAGCCGGTCTATATCGACCAGAAGATGGTCCCGGATTATCGACGAGTTAGCAAAACTCATGGTCAGAGAATGCATTCTTTTATGGAGGCTTCCTTTCATTAACAGCAACGAGTGTTTCCCGACCAAATTCGATATCGAACCGGGGTAACTGCACTCGAACAGCTTCCCTTCGTTCTGCAAGATGAACCGGTTCGTTTCTGGGTCGGCTGAGAAAACAGTCGGTTCGCCGAAAACATGGGTGGTGAAGATCGAACCGTATCGGCTCACCCTCTCGTCGATGAAGGGCTCGGGGTTCTCAGTCTTGTAAGCAGCTATAAGCTGTAGAGTCTCACCGACGAAGGGTAGACCCAAGTTCCCCGGAGGCAAACGGAGACGGCGGAGACGGGAGGCGCGGAGGAGGAGGAAGAGGACGACGGAGGTGATAGCGGTGATGAGAAGGTAGTGGAGAAAGAAAGCCATGAATGAGAAAGGGTAGTTTTTTAATATGAAAATACAAATTGAAAGAGATTTTGTTTTGGGAGAAGAGAATAAATGGTGGGTTTATAAAGAAGAAGCACACGAGGGGTAGTATGTCATATCTGTAAGAATCTAAAGAAGAGGGGATGAAAAAGAAAGAAAGTAATTGCTTTGGGGACATTTCCTTCTCTGACACCTTTCTTTTACTGTAATTTTGAATTTCACATACTTCTAAGTTCCAATTTTATTACGCATTCAAAAGTTATATAATGAGAATTACACAAATGTTCATTAAAATATTTTTAAAAAAAATGACCATTAAACTTTCAAAAGTTATATAATGAGAATTAAACTTTAGTTTTTATGACTTGAGTGTTATGAAAATGTAAATAATAACACATTTAATCTTTTTTATTTACGCATTCAACCAATTTAATCCTAATTTAACCCTCATTATTGATGTCTAAATTAATTGAATGTGTAAATATTGAGGATTAAATGTGTTTTATACAAATTTTCGCAAATGTCATATTATCCGGTTAATAACAGTTAACGGGTCAGTGACTATTTTGTAATAAAAAATAAAGTTTAATGTCTATTATGTAACTTTTAAAAGTTTGGTGACCATTTTATATTTTTGGGGAAAGTTTAATGACTATTTGTGTATTTTATTTTTTTAATAGTGTTGTTGAAAATAACATTTTGAATTTATTGCACTTATCTTTTTATGATAATTTGTATTTTAGGCAAAATGGCAAAAGATGCCCCAAACATTTGTATGTTCTGTCATTTGACCCCTATTTTTTTTGGAGCAAACAACTTCTAACGTTTTAATTTGGTCCAAATATGTCAATGTTGGATGAAAACTGCCAGTCAATTAATGGTCATCGGTTGATGTTGACTGGACTTGTCACGTGTTAAGATCTGCTGACGTGTCAGCATCATATTCACTACGTGCCAACATCATATTCATCACGTGTTACCATCCGGTTCGGCCACGTGTCAACATGATAGTCAGCCACGTGTCACCATAAACAAGGGTATAATAAAATAATGTTTTTTTAATCTGACGTGGCATATGGCACGTCAGTCAATCTTAACGCGTGACAAGTCCAGTCAGAATCAGTCGTTGACCGTCAATTGACTGGCAATTTCCATCCAAGATGGACATATTTGGACCAAATTAAAATATTGGGGGTTGTTTGCAACAACAAAAAAAGAATATGGTACCAAATGACAAAACATGCAAACGTTGTGAGCATATTTTTACCATTTTGCCTTTATAATATTAATTCTTCTTTGTCGTGGTTATTTATTGATTAGTTCTGTCTCTGGTTATGGAATTAATTCATGAACTCTAATCTGATCAATTTTAATTTTTATACTATTTTTTTTAATTTTAGTATTGACCTTAACCACAATTGTGAAGTCTGTTAAGTTAAATTATACTATTAATCCATGTATTTTCATAAGTTGCTTATTTAATTCTTGTTTTTCAATTTGGTTACTTTAAGTCTTTGTATTATGTGGCTCATCCCCTTGTGTCCTGGTGATAAAGGTAGATATTCATCATCTTTTGGGACCCGGGTTCGAGCACCAGTAATGCATGTTGTGTGTGCCGTCTTTGAAAAAGACTAAGAAAATTGAACAGATGCTACTCTTGCATCACACCAACATATTCAAAAAAAATCTTTGTATTATGTGGCTTAAGCTTGAAATTTTAGAATTCAAATAGTGCAATAACTAATATTAATCCAATTAAGGTATAAGAACTAAATCTATAATTTATGCATGGTACAAAGTAGGGACGGAGGTATTTATAGTTTGAAGCCCCTCTCAAATATTTTTGGTATAATATCATTTGAGTTCCTTTTTAGTTTAAATAATAATCAAATAAAATTTTTGTCCTATTTAATTTTTAGATTTAAAGGCTTAATAAACCCTTGACTCTCCCAATATTAAAGCATAGCTCCAAGGTACAAGGACTAATAATCGAATGGGACTAATTTTTTAGTTATCATTTTTTTGAAGCTTTATCCACAATTTAACCCATAAACTATGTCTATTTTTTGTTTTGGTGTCTAATTTTTTTACCTACTTTAGTACTTAAACTATCAATTTATGACAATTTCCCCCAAAAAAAGTTAATGTGTATAAAAGAAGGCTTAACTATAAAATAAATGTCTCAATTATACATTTTTTGCAATAGGTGCCTAAAGTATTTTTTGGTTGAAATATGTGTCTAATGTTTCTTTTTTTGTCTGAAATATGTGCCTAAAGTTTTATTTCGTTACTGTTTTAAAGTAACACCTTTAAAAAAAATCACCACCCAATCAAAATTTGACACATGTCTTTTATTTTAATTTTTGTTCTTCAAAAAATAGCCAAATCTTAAAATTGTCGCCATTGTCGTCATCGATAGCCTCGCCGCCGCCTTCATCGAAGGCCCTCTCTCATTTTTCCCAAACCACTCATCACCAATAACTAGGGGTGGGAATTGTCGGGTACCCGGTTCATCCGGGTACCTCATTAAACGGCCCGTGTCTCGGCCCATTATATCCGGGTACCCGTAAAATTTGGATACCCGGGTAATCGGGTACCGGGTACCCGATTCCTATTTTTTTTATTCTAAAATTAAAAAAATCACATGTTAAACACAAAAAATATTTTTAAAAAATTAAACTTAAAACTTAAAAGAATATAATACAAAGATAGAAAAAAATGTAGGGATTTAAACTTAATTTTAGAGTGAAAATATTAAGAAACATAAAATAAAAATATAATTTTAAATATAAATAAATAAATATATATATATATTAAATTTTATCAGGTCGGGTACTCGGTAAGGGAAAAGTTTCGGCCCGTGTCCCGGGAAATTTGCCGGGTCGGGTACCCGGCCTGGTCGGGTAATTTTTTTCGGGAATTACCCGGTATTTTAAGTTCGGGTCACCGGGTTTTCGGGTCGGGTCAATCGGGTCGGGTATTTTTTCCCACCCCTACCAATAACAGACATGAGGTGTGCAAATCGACCGTCAAACGGTTGGAATCTTTCACGTTCGTCGTTCGATCTCCAATTGACACGTCTTCAGCTGGTTACCGGCGATTGGTGGTTGGAAGAAATGGGCGGGCCCTATAGTGATAGTTGTGGTGGGGTCCGACGAGGGTATCGGTTGTGCCGATAGTGTTAATTTTAGGATTTTGAGGGTTGGGGTTTTAGGAATATGGGACTATTTTGTAACTTTTAGAAATTTCAGGATATTTTTTTAATTTATTGTCTTTTCAGTTCATTTTTGAAAATAAAAATAAAAATCACGTTTCAAGCTATAATTAAGTGATTGATTTTTTTTTTGACATGTTGACTTTAAAACATGTCAAAAATAAAACGTTGTGCACCTATTTCAGCTAAACAATATTTTAGACACCTATTGCAAAAAGTAGTATAGCTTGGACACTTATTTTATAATTAGCAAAGTTAACTTTTTGGTCAGCAACATCATCTATCATGTGTTATATTTTTATTGCTCGGCATTTCTATTAAGCACGAGAAAAAAATAAGGATATAATTGAATTAATTTTTTTTAAATCGCTAAAATACAATTTTATCATTATATTAACTCATAATTTCTCAAATTTTGAAGGAATTGAAATGTAATTCCATCATTTTAGGGTCAAGACCACTCCTCGATTCAGACGCGATGACTAAACGATAGATTTCTATTGTATTTCTCCACACAAGTCATCCTCGACGCTCCTTGAACAACATGCAATCAAAGAAGATGGTGTTGTCTCTTGTTGTTCTTCGGTTTCTGTTGGATTTTGGTTGCTGTTTTTCTCCCTCGTTTTGTGTTTTGTTGTTGTTTCTTGTGTTCCTGTAATGGGTTGTTTTCTTCTTTTTGAAGATGTGTTTGTTGTGTTTTCCTCCTCTGTGCTTCAGTTGCAGCTTGTACTCTCACCGATTCGTGTGTTGGTGTTCTATGTTTGGTCTCTTCCCCTCTTCCTTGTTTTGTTCTAATAAAATGCTGATTTCTTAGTTCAAAAAAAAACTTTTTAGGATAAATTGAGATGAAATTAGACCTGATAAACTTGACCCGAAACCTGAATCGAAACTCGATATCGACCCAAAAATGGTGACTCAAGTTTGATCCGAAACTCGAAATAAATCGAACCGAAATCGATATGAATTTTAGTTGAACCAAAATGGACCCGAACCGGTTTTCAACCGAACTAAATAGATCTGAACCGAGTTTACCCGAACCGAAGGCAACCCAAAACAAAGAAAATATATTAAAAGAAATAAAGAAAGATGAGACGTGAACTACTGCACAACTCACCAAAAAGTCATATATATGGGTGTAAAAAACTGTTCCGACCCGAAAACTCAACTAAAACCGACCGATCCAAAGGTGGACTCGATATTGACCTGAAACAAAATCAACCGACCCGAAAATAACTGACTCGATATTAATCGAACCGAAAATCAACCGACGCGATATAACTTAAATTACCTTAGACCCGAACTAAAATTGAACCAGATCCGAATTAAAACTGAATGTAATAGACCTAAAATGACTCGAACCGAACCAGAACAGAACGACCCATCTACCAACTCTAGATGAAATAATAGTTTAAGTATCAAACTGGACAAAAGAAAGTTTAAATACTAAAATAAAAAAATATGTTAAAACCAAATCATGGATCAAGTAGTTTTTTTTAAAAAAAAAAAAACTTTTGGCCTATTTGATAATCCCTTGAAAATTTCAACTCGTTTAAAATTTTTAATTTATCGAAAATTAATAATTTCAGTAATTTAGTATTTTAAACATGTTTATAATCTCAAGAAAGTATATTTTCTAAACCACAACCAAAATAAGAATCAACCCATTTTTTTAATATTGAAAATAGACAGTTCTATTAATAAACGCAAAAAAATTAAGAACATAACCTTTTAAAAGTTTCAAACATCCAAAAAAATAATAAAAAATGTCAAATCCAAAAAAAAATTAAAGGGCTGTTCCGACCAAATTAGACATTTCCTCTTTATACCACAATAAATCTCTGAAGTCCGTTGAAGGAAGAGTCTTCTGGGGAGTTGTCAAAACATGAATTAAATAAAATCTCCAATAAAAAAGTTATAAATACCTTTTATGTCAGTTCCATAAGCTTCAATCCGCTACACAATTCTAATTACATTGATAAACAAACACAAAAATGCATCAAGCTATCCAAAATAAAACTCAACTTGTTTATCCTTTCTACAATTCATAGCCCATAAATGTAAGGATCCAAATCATTCTACAAAGAGAAAAAGGGAGTGGAAAGTATGTAGACAATATACATTTTGCCACACAAAAAAAACTTTCTTTTCCATGATGCATGTGTTCTCTTGGCCCACCAAAAACTTAATAGAAATATAAGAAAAATCTTTCCCTTCTTAACATTTTTAATATGGTCTCATGATAATATTTGTTCAGTTTTTAGTCGTTAAAAAATCATTCACTTTTCACAAATAAAATTGTTTAAATTTAAATTTTTTAAAAAATATCATATTCTTTTCTACTAGTTCACTCAAGGACAGAGCTAAAAATTAAACTTAAAGAGGACAATATATAAATAATCATAAACATGAGAGGGAAAATCTAAATAAATTAAAAATTCATAGTCCAAATTATTAATTATTCTATATAGTTTTTAATAAAAAAATTGAAACTGCCCTCAAACTATATAATAGTTTCGTTTTAAAAAAACTTTTCTTAAACACCTTCAATTTTATCAAGTTTTTTTTATTACTGTTATTCAGAAAAAAATATTGTTATGTTAGGTGTATCTTTTAGAAATATTTTAGGATGAAACCCTTGTTGCTTTGTGGATTTTTTTTTCATAAAATAAATAAATAACTCAAGAAAAAATAACAACATAATATCATAAATTCAAATTTGTCCTATAATAAAGCAAGTATGGTCCAATGCTAAAACATTAGAAACCATTATTGAGTTAAATTAATAGATTAGCTAAAAATAATAAACTAACGAAAGTTTACATTAATTTAAAGGTTTTAATTGAAAGTAATAGTCATTATTCCTCCACATTGTCCCAAGAATTCCAAACACTTGCATCCTCTTCCATCTTAAATTTGGCATTCTTATATAAGTTCAGTAGGGATGGACTGTGGGGTTGGGGAGCAATTGCCCTTTAAAAGTTTAAAATTCATATGATTTTAATTTTTTTTAAATTTTTATTAAAAATCTATTTTCATCTCTCTAAAATTATATAAATTCCCTCTTAGAATTATATAAGTTCACCCCTAACAGAAAATCATGTATTTGTTTGGGGAAGAGATGTCAACGGGGAATTAATCACTTGCTCTAACACTTTTAATTTTCTTGAATTATCATTGGCATAGAATACTTAATGATCAACAAATGAAGCTTCTAAGCAAGCTTAAAAACCAACTACTTTGTTAATTTAAGGGAATGATTTTCTCCTTTTATTTTTCTTTATCTCAAATAAGAAGGTTGATGATATCATGTTCATCCACATGGTCCCCGTGGAGGACAATAAGCCCTCTACCCACTAGACAACCCCATAAAATAATGATCCCTAACCAGATCCCACAACTCTTTGTTTTATATGTTACTATTATCTTTTTTATATATACTTTTTGAAGAATAATAATTAATGAATATATTTATAATTGTGAATCGATGCATATACTTTTTGAAGAATAATAATTAATAAATATATATTTTCTAGTTTAATAAAAAAAATATTTTAGATACTTAAAGTTAAAGTTAATATAGGAATAGTTTAAGTAGGGATGATCTGAAGAGTGATTGCCAATCGGCCCCAAAAAATTTAAAATTCGTATATTATTTAGAAATTTTATATGTATTTTTTATTAAAAATATATTTTCACCCTCTAGAATATTATAGGTTCGCCCCGAACATAAAATCCTACGTCCGTCCCAGAGTTCAAGTGCTTATTTTCAATTAAGGGTCTGTTTGTTTCACTGTAATTGGTTTTCCTGAAAACGTTTTCATAACTTTTCGCTGTTTGGTTCATGGAAAATGAAAAAGTTAAAGGAAAATCAACTACAGTCAATGGAAAACAGACCTTGTTTTAGTGTAAAATGACTTACTCATTGATTTTCGGTAAGTCGCTTTCCTTCCTCCCATTCTCTCTACAACTAACCTAAACCATAAACCTTAAAATTTAAACCATAAATACTAACATAAAAACTAAACCTTAAACCCTAAACCCTAAACCTTAAATCCTAAACACCAAACCCCAAACATTAAACGGTAAATATTAAACCCTAAACATTAAAACCCCTAACCCTAAACACAACCCCCTAAACCTTAAATTTTAACATAAACAATAAACACTAACACAAACCTCAAACCCTAAATATTAACATAAACACTAACAACAAACCCTAAACATTAAACACTAACATAAACCTTAAACCCTAAATGAGTACTTAACCCCTAAACCCTAAACCCCAAACATAAACACTAAATACTAACATAAACACTAAACCATAAACAATAAACACTAACATAAACCCTAATCCCTAAATACTAATATAAATAATAAACCCTAAAACCTAAACATTAAACCTTAACATAAACCCTAAACTTTAAATGTTAAGCCATAAACACTAACATAAACCCTAAACAATAAACACTAACCCCTAAACCCTAAATGCTAACCTAAATACTAAACCTTAAACACTAAGCACTAACATAAACCTTAAACTCTAAATGATAACCTAAACCCTAAACACTAAAAGCTAAACACTAAACCATAAACACTAACATAAACCCTAAACCATAAATGATAAACCATAAACACTAACCATAGACTCTAAATACTACCATAAACCCTAATCACTAAACCATAAACCCTAAATGTTACCATAAAACCTTAAATCTTAAACTCTAAACCCTAACCACCAACCTAAACCTTAAACCTTAAACACTAACATAAACCCTAAACCCTAAAGTATAAACACTGATCTAAACCTAAATATATACCTTGAATACTAATCCCTAAATGGTACCATAAACATTAAATACTGGTCTAAACCATAAACCATAAATGATATCCTAATCCTTAAACCCTAAACCCTAACCTAAACATTGAACCATGTTTTGGTTGGAACTTGTTTTTACCATTATCGATGCTTGTTTGTGGATTGTTCATGAAATTTTCAGGAAACTCTACCAAACAGTGTAAAATGAATTGTACAACATCATCCAAACACCGGAAAATGGTTTCTGCAATTAGTTTTCCAACAATTGTAGTTCATTTTTCAGAATTCATTTTCCGGAAACAGTTTCCAGTGAAACAAACAGACCCTAAGTCTTACTGTATTAGGTGGTCAATATATCAAATAAACGCATAATCTTATTGTAAGGATTTGATATTTACATTTTTACAAAACTTAGGTGCTACTTCATTTGCTAGTAAATTCATAAACTTGAATGGTTGATTTTTACTAATTTATTGCATTTTTTTTAAAAAAAAAGGGGGCCTCGTTAAATTGCCGAACTACTAATTTCTAGTTAATACAAATTTAACGTCAAAGTTTGACAATATTATTCAATTAAGTTAACTTCTCAATTTTCGTAAAGTAAAAGAATTAAATTATGATAAAGATTAAACTAGGGGGATCAACTTCTAAATTTTCATAAAATAAAAACGATGAAATTCATAATTATACCAATTGGTACTAAATAATAAAAAATTTGTCCCGTTTCCACTTTGAATATGTTTCAATAATTTAGAAACCCATACGAACTCACATGATTCTCGCCTTGCTGATTTTAATTCAAAACTTTTCTTTCTCCTTCAAACAAATTTGTTGTTTTGAGACAAATTTCAAAAGCCCCCTTAAATCTTGGGATTTTTTTCCCACTTTGGTATGTTATAAAACTTTGAAAAAACAATGTAGAAGATACCAACGAAGTTGGTCCAAGTGGTAGGCGGCTTAGTATCGCTTAAGCAAGTCTTGAGTTCGAGCCTAGTGTATTCAGAAAATCCCTGCCGAGAAACTCACCTACTAAAACTAGGTGTGCGAAGCAGGTCGGTCCAAATTAATTAAAACAAAGACCTAGAGAATCGGGAAGACAACCAAAAAATAATAATGTAGAAGATGTTAATCAATATTCATTATATTGACATTGGAAATAAATTATTTTTATAATTTAATAAACTAATCTAAATATTTTTATCAAATAACTTTTGACAATGCAAATAAACATATCACTAAATGATTCGTATAATGGTTTAATTATAATTTTAGTATCTTTATTGTGTTGAAATTTTAATATTTAATCTCTAACATTTTCCCAAATGAGCATGATTTGATATCTTTAATTTTTGTAATGTTAATAGTATACTTAAATTGATAATATCATTAGTTGCTACAACCAAAGTGATATCATTATTTTTAATTAAAATTCCACTAAACATTTGGCTAGCAATTAAATTTAGAATTATTAGTTAAACACGATTGAATGAATTTTTAGGTGACTTTTAACTGACAAATATAAGTGAAAAAAGAAATCACACCATCACGTATAAAGTTAGCAATTTTTCTAATAGTCTTAAGGAGATTATAAGATAATATATGTTCATACTTTTCTTAACTTTTTGACGTGTCACACACCTTACAAACAAAACGGATTAAACTCAGATTTCTTGGGTTCTATAACATCCTCTTGGGTTCTATAACATTAGCAATTAACAGCTTTATTAATCTAGACCTACTAAGACCATCATCAGAGGTTGTTCAAAATTTTAAGGGTCATGTGGCATTTACTAAATGTGGCCCATAATTTATAATAAGAAAGATGTATATGGTTTTTCTCAAATAAAATTCTCTTAATACAAAAAATATTAGATTACTCTCTTGAGTAACACAAAAACTGACTTATAAACATCTAAAAATTTAATATTTTTACTTAAAAGTGTATTTTTCTTGCATGTTTTGAAGCAAAATCATCAACGCTTTTAATATCAATTAAAAAAACTCTCTTTTTTTTAAAAAATTTTTTATATAAATTATAGTATTTTTCATAATATATATTATTAGAGAACTCATTTTGAGACCCTCTTCTTTCAAGACTCTTTACGTTCGTACCTATTGCATATGTCTTGATCTACACGTGAACATCATAAAAGTAGTGAGATCAAACGATGACAAATTAGAACAGAATGATCGAATCCTAAATTTCAACATTGTAGGACTAAAATAATAATTAAACCATCTTGCAGTAATCCAAAGCAAGATTCATGCTGGATTTTGGGAATCCAAACCCCCAATAGCCGTGTCATCGTATCATATAGTTTTTTTTTTTTGGAGTAACACCAACTTTAATTAATTAATTAATCAATCAATCTTCTAAATTGTACAATATTGACCAATTAAGATGCTAATTAATTAATTAATTAATTAATTAATTAATCATAGTTAACATTAATGCAAATCATAGGTTTGGGAATATTGAGATAGTGATGCCTTTAGTGCTCTTTGAATCTTATGCACCCTTATCCATACACTAGCTAGTGCTACGGCTGTATTTTATACACATAGATTTTCAATTTATTCCCTTTTCTCTCTTCAATTATTCCTTTTGTTTTCCATACTAATAATTGCAATAATAATAACAATGTGAAAGGACATTTTCATATAATGAATTAATTGTTCAAAGGTATGAAGTTTGAATCTATGTTCATCTCTGATTTTCATTTCATGATTCAAATGGGGTAAAGTACAATGTGATTTTCATTGGTTACTTGTCCCAACATGTTCATGATATTATTAGTTAGTTTTTTTTATAATTATCGATATTTAGTTTATTGACCGACTAATTTAAATTAGGTGCTATAACTCTATAAGTATTCATTATGGGACGACTCTCCCAACTTAATCATATCCATTCATAACGTCAGAATTGGTCTAAAATTCATGCACACTTTTACAACAAAGTTGTTCAAACTCAAGTCTCTCATAACGAAAATAATCTATTTTTTTCATTAAAATCATTCGTTGGGTTAGATTTATTTCCATGTCATAGACAAAGAAAGCATTAATTGTTATTTCTTGTCATAGATAAGAAAAAACTTTGTATACCCACAAGATAATTTACTCAGTTGATATGACAGCTTAGGTGAAAGTTTTCTTAATAAATTCATTGAAAAGTTTCCTTAAATAATTACTCTTAGTAGTGCTTTTTTTGTAATATATGTATTAATTGCATTACATTTATAGTCTTGAAAATTATTTATCATTAAAAGATATTAATTGTTATTCTATTAAATGATATTTAGAGTTTAGAAGTTAGAGTTTATGGTTAGGTTTAATGTTTAAAATCTAAATTTTAGTGTTAGATTTAATATTTAAAATTTAAAATTTTAATTTTTAGTTTAAAATTTAAAGTTTAAAGTTATTAAACGAAACTATAGAACACAAAAATTTGTTACTATGTCATACATTACTTTAGTCGGGTGAATAATCCGGTGGATGGATGTAACACTGCCCGTCATCGACAAATACAAGAGTAAAGTATGGGAAGACGCACCCTCCAAATTTTATTGACTAAAAAATAGAATGAAAAACTTACTTATATGACCCATAATTTTAAATTTATTTTAACTATGCTCTTTATTTTTTTTATGATTAATTACAAGCAAACAAAGACGGTTCCATATTATCTTCTCGGATAAATTTAGAACAAGCGGCACACATTGTTATGGTCTATGTTCATAAAACACTCTTTTTTGATAATATACATGATCATTTTATGGTCAGTGTTCAGAGTGCAAGATTATCCCTCCCAACAATATCGTTTTCAAGGTTTGAACTTACATCCTCATCTTGGGAGTGCAATGTGCCTTACCAATGCACCCAACACTTGTTGGTTGAATAACCCTTTCAACCTTTTGTTTTCTCTAATTTTTTTAATCATTTAACTTAAAATATTAGTATCAAAATTTTCATCTTCCATCAACCCTAACCCTTTTCTTAGAGACAAAAATCGTTTTGACCAATCCATTAAAATTTCCATCCTCCATAAACTCATGACAAAAAACATGATCCATTTGAACAGTCTTATCACTAATGAAACAAATCTCCTCATTTTAATCACTCTGCATTTAAAAAATTAAATTAAAAAATCGTTTCTGGTTTTTTAAGGGTTCAAAAATATATATTACACCAACTTTTCAACAAAGTTACTGGAATTCTCAGATGCGAAACGGGGTACAGGCGTACAGCTTATTACAGGACATGCAGATCCTAATTGGTTCATAGCCTTTTTTTTCATTGCCCAAGACGGAGCTAAAATATAGGGTTTGAGGCAAAATATAAATATTTAAAATTGAAAGATAAATTTATAAATAAAGCAGTTTTTATAAAAAAAAATAATATAAGAGATCAAAGTGAAAAAAAAAATTGAAGCGAGGAGGGCAATTGCACCTATCATGGTTATCACAATACGGATGAGTCTAGACTCTAGGGTTTGTGGAGGATGGAAAATTTAATACTGATATATTAACTTAAAGATTAAAAATCATCGAAAATAAAAAGTTGAAGGTTATTCAAACTAAATTCTAGTTCTGTTTTAAAATATAATTAATTACATATCAAGTTTTATAAATTTTTAATAACTATTTAAAATTATTAAAAATTTAATGTGTAGTGTTAATATTTAATAGTACGTAACAGTATGCGTGGCCTCTCCTAAATATTTCGTATCTTCTCTTATTCTTCACAACTTTTACACGACACAAGGCATTAAATGTTAAACTTGCCATGCTCATCAGAATCATTGTTGTTTTCACCTGTTTTGTTACTACTTACTCCTTCCCAAATTTTTACCTTCCTACATCGTGACTACGACCACTTTGACCACTGTTCGCCATGTCCAAATTTCAAATTTCTACCCTTTAGATTATCACTTGTTATATAGATCCTTTAACTTCTCAATAGTTGCTACCCTAGAATCAAATCGACATGTCAACGCATTCACAGAGTCGTAAATCAAGATTTAGGGGACAAAAGATAATTAACCAAAATAAGGAGGGGATAGTTCAAAATATTTGAAAGTTGGGGGGCTAAGTAGGTAAATTTCCCATTGTATTTTATAGAATAAAAAATGGATGGGAGGCTGCTATAGGGTCGCTTCGTCACTGTTTAACCAATGGACCTAAACCAATTTTAAATCGAACCGAATAGATTTCAAAACCAAATTGATTTTTATGACTCGAGACTAGAGAGCCGAACCAATTTATCCGAACCGAGATTTGAAATTGACCCGAACACCCAAAACCCAAGATAAACCGAACTGAATTTCAGTTGAACCGAAAATAGACTCGAACCGATTTTCAACAAAACTGAAAACAATCCGAACAGCAGGCAACCCAAAATAAAAAAAATGTTAAAATAAATAAATAAAGATGAGATGTGAATTGTCGTACAACTCACCAAAAAGCCAAATATAGGTGCTATATAAAGTCATATATAGGGTGAAAAAACCTAAATCGGCCTGAAAACCTGACCAAAACGGATCGATCTCCTAGTAACCCGATATTGACCAGACCCGAAATCAACCGACCGCGCCCTGACCCGATACCCGAACCGAAATCACCATAGACCCGAACCGAACTTAAACTGAATGTAGTAAGACTCGAAATGACTCGAACTGAACCCGAATTGAATGACCCGTTTGCCACCTCTTAAAGAGAGAGAAATTATTAGATGGACCCGGCTCACCACGTCATCTGTGGTCCCAATCAATAAGGTCCATTCATATCATTTTAACTTCCAAATAACTATCCACTCCATGTTGACATGTAAGAAAGATGTGGAAATTCATCTTGAAAAAAAATGATATGGATGAATTTTATTGACTGAGACCACTAATGACGTGATGCGCCGAGTCAATCCAATTTTTTTTCATTATAAGAATTTTCTTCAAGAAACATGAGTTTTTGGTATACTTTCACCAGTAGACATGTTGTTGTTTATGTGTTTCTGTAGATCTACCATGGCATTGAGATTCTGAGAATATTATGGTATAGTAATAATGTAAGGACGTCGAAGTTAAAAAAAATTATATTGCAGAAGAAAATATTACATTATAAACCCTCACTCATATTCGAACAATCAGATTAGACAAACCACTTGATTTATAGATAGGTCTGGCCGGTCTCCTCCCGACGTCGGTGGTATGCAAAATCAATGTTAGGCATGTACGAGCCGTGCTGCTCCCTCTCCGATGGTCCCCTTGATCCAACCCCCAAACCCACCTTTGTTTTTCATTAAAAAAACCGGACCTACATTTGTTGTGTGCTCTAAATCTCAAAAAGATAAAACACATGGGACTAATGAAATCAATACCACTCGATATTGTCACGTTAGCATGACAATTATATATCATCCAAAATTCATACACTTTTATCTACAATATTAGGTTTGCAATTTATTTATTTTTCTTTTGTGGGACACAAACAATTTTGTATTTTATGTGTATGGTATATGAATTATATACACTTGCCGACACATTTTTCGTGTATTTTATAACATATTTAAATAAATTTCAAAAATCATTCCATTTGGTTCCTAAGAAAATTGTAACAAGAGAAAAAGAGTAATTCATTTTTTTATTTAATTACATCATATGCATCATTCTTAACTCTTCATCGTTTTAGATTGGGATATGTCACATTTGGTACTTATAAATTGATAAAATGTTCAATGTGGTACTTATAATTTGATAAAACGTCCAATCTGATAATTATTCCTTCACAAAATGTCCAATATAATGTTAATTCACTTACTTTCAAAACTAAGAAGGCCTAAAAGGTAACTAAAACAAAAAATCGGGGTGGGATAAGTGTTAATTCGCTTAGTTTCAAAACTAAGAAGAGTCTAAACGTAATTGGAGCCATAAACAGTTTGATACACTTAATTTTAAAAGGCACATTGTTCTTTTAAGAAGAGAACTCGTGTTTGAACCTTAGAGACAACATTATTGGAAGGGATAATCACGAATCTCAAACAAGAACCATAAAATGAACATGTATATACCAAAAAATGAAGTAAAAATCATTTTTCAATTATTGTTTTTTTTTTCAAAACCAGCCTAGAATTTAGGGTGGAAGTAATTAGAAAGGGTCACCCATAGGACCACAAAAGCCAATAGTCATAATTTGTGGTGCATAAATATATATTGTACCAATTATAAAGAAAAAAAAGGACCACGAAATCTTATCAAATCTTTACTTCTTATATATTCTTTCTGTGAAGGGGACCAAATAATTTATTCCATTTAATTTCAAGATATCACAAATCTAAATTTAAATAAACACATATATATATATATATATATATTTCATATATATTAATTCCATTTTTTTCTTAAAAAATTGCAAGTGAAATAATTATACTAGCTAGACATATTCTCATCTAGCCCAAAGGAAATGTTAATTATTAGCTTCCTCTTAAAACAACAAGTTAATTACCCAAAAGCTAATTAAGTAATGATCTTGGATGAGTCTACCACGTGCGACGAACATTGATGAACACCACTAACGATGAACATCGATGAACACCATTAATTTTTTTAAAAAAATTTAAAAATTTAAAGGACTAAAATTATAATTAAAATTATCTCTTAAAAAATAAAAATCAAATTTAATAGTTACTTTATAATATTTTTAATAGGTTAGAATCAAATATACTCAATTCTCCTAAACGCTAACAAAATCAATCTCTTAAAAAAATAAGAATCGGTTTTTTTAAATCTATTTGATAGAAATCAGTTTAAACCCAAATTTAATAGACGCGACAACCATGTGAACAGTCGGGTATATTTGATTCTAATCTATTAAAAAATTATAAACTGATTTCTATTTTTTTAAGAGATTGATTTTGTTAGGGTTTAGGAGAATTGAGTATATTTGATTCTAACCTATTAAAAAATATTATAAAGTAACTATTAAATTTGATTTTTATTTTTTTAAGAGATAATTTTAATCTTTAGATTTTTAAAATTTAGAAAAAAACTAATGGTGTTCATCGGTGTTCATCGTTAGTGGTGTTCATCAATGTTCGTCGCCCGTTGTAGAATTTTCCAATGATCTTATATGTTATAAAATAGCGACAAATAAAATGACCACGTAATGAAACAAACATACAAATTTATGTGAAAAATTCTTGCGGAAAAAATCACGGGTAAAAAATAAAAAAATTCACTATAATATTAAAAAAATTACAAAAGGATGAGTTTGTGCGGCTAAATAAAAGAAATTCACTATAATAATAAAAAAAAATAACCTAGTTTTGGTTAACAATTGCAATTCTTATTTAATACTTATGCACATATAATTTTGGTATAAAGTCAAAAATAGCCCTCAATGTTTGGCCTTTTGATCATTTTAGCACCTATCTTTTTTTTTGGTGTAAACAGCCCCTTAATGTTTAATTTTCGTGCAAATTCACTCTCGATGAATGAAAACCTTTAATCAACAGATGTTGAACATTTGAGACTGACATGTCACTCCAACATGGCATGGGGAGATGACATGGCAGTATCATGTGTAAAGTGAGGGTGACGTGGCAAAGATGACATGTAAAAAATATTTTTACAATTACTTTTTTTTTAAATTTTTTTATATATTATTTGTAACCAGTCGGATGATGACACGTGACATCATTCAATTGGTTTAAAGGCAATGCAAAAATAAAATATTTGGATACACTACTTATGGGAATCAAACCCTGGATGAAAGGCTAAACGCCTAACCACCATGCCAAATCACACTCTTCCTATATTTCTTCACAAAATTGTTATATAATGTCATTGTCAAATTTAAAATTATTAGTTAATTTAATTTTCTTTCCCTTTGTAACCTATTCTCCTCATTCTTCATACTTCCAATTGAACTGTTCAAAATCTAGTTTTACTGAAGATGTCAGAAAAAGGAAAGGGAGACAAGGGGCTGGGGAAAGGACGAGTGACGCGCCACCGTAAGGTCCTCCGCGATAACATCCACAAGTAGAAATATAGCATTATATAACAATTTTGTGAAAAAATATAGCAAGAGAGTGATTTGGCCTCGTGGTTAGGCGTGGGTTTGGTTCCCACAAGTAGTATATCTAAATCTTTTATTTTTTACATTGCTTTTAAACCAATCTGATGATGTCATGTGTCGTCATCAGATTGGTTACAAATAATATATAAAAAATTTAAAAAAGTAATTGTAAAAATATTATTTTACATGTCATCTTTGCCACGTCACCCTCACTTTACACATGGCACTGCCACGTCATCTCCCCGTGCCATGTTAGAGTGTCATGTCAGCCCCAAAAGGTCAACATCTGTTGACTAACGATTTTCATCCATCGAAGATGAAAATTGCACGAAAATTAAACGTCAAGGAGTTGTTTGCTCCGAACAAAAAAATAGGTGCTAAAATGACTAAAAGTCCAAACGTTGGGATTTTTTTGACTTTATTCCTATAATTTTTGCATGTAACATATGAGGTAATTATCATCTCTCCAATTTTAAAACTTTACCTTAAGAGACTTTTATATTAGAGCCTTTCAATCCTACACTAAATTGCCATAATGTCCTTGAACTATTGTACATTCTTAAGGAAACCAATGTAGCCCATTATTGTACCAAATTAAGTCATTAATTCTTTAATTTTTTATTTATACTTAAACAAGATCTTTCATTTATGTATGTATTTAAAATAAGTGCATTTGTCTCTAATTTAAAATTTAAAAAATTATATATAGTTTAGGCATTGTAAATTGCAGGTTAAAAAAGTTCCCAAGCTTTTAAATGTGAATTAGATGTACTCTACTTCTGCAATTTGCGTTTTATATTTCTTTTTCTTTTTTATGAAATTAGGAAAGGTTAATTTTTTGGTATAACCATTAATATCTGGTTTATTATTCGATTAATCAATAACAGATATTACAAAGGTTCATTCTGGGGCGGAAACAACTCAATTTTCGATGTTAATTTCTAAGTAGTTGGTTTTTTTTGAAATTAGTTAAACAATGAAAATTAAAATTTATTTAGCTATGAAGTATTGGAAAATAATTCAACCAAGCATCCGAAAAAGTTGGATAGTGAAGGGTATAAAATTATTGAGGACATTCTTCTGCCTTCGTCCAGCAAATTGGTAAAGTTGATTGGTAGCCAATTATTGGTCCAAAATGTGTCAATAATACATTAGTTGAGGATAATTTGTTCCATGGTCTTATCCATTGTCCTTCTCATTTTGCTCCTCACTTGACACTACAATTAATTTTTGAAAGCTAAGGTTGATTGATATCGGTGCGGTTCAAAGATTTTTGGAGCCCTATATAATTTATTAAAATATGCCCTTTAATTTATAATTAATAAGAGATATAATTTTTTTCCAAAAATATATCTTAATACAAAAAAATATTATTAAATTATTCTCTTGAGCAACAAAATTTGACTTATAAACAACTAAAAATCAAATATTTTCACTTAAAAAATATCACTCTTTTTGCATGTTTAAAGTTTTATATTATTGTTATATATACATACACATAATTATATACTCCTATATAAATTTATATTTTTTACAAATATTTAATTTAATTTAAATTCTCTATTTTTGAGTCTCTCCTGGAGGCCTTGTACAGTCGCTTCTATCGCGTCTATCCAAAACTCCACCGATTACTATCGCATGATGTTAGTTAGGGGTAAAGATTCTCCAAGTTTGAATGTGGGTCTTAGAGTAAAAATTATCTTAAATAATGCAAGTTATTTACAACTTTAACATTAATGGTTAATTAGTTGAACAAATTTATTTATTATCATATATGTTTTAAGTTCGTGATGATTTGCTTCTGAAGTTATGATGGTAAATTTTGACTAAATATATCAATAATAGAAGTCAGATTTTCAAATAAAAAATAAAATGGTTTAATTTATTCAAGTAAAGAGATTGACATTATATTTTGAATTTTGAGTAGTTAGCATTATTAAAAGAGGAAAATTTTAAAAATACAATGGAAATTTATAATTTAAGTTAACAAATTTGATTCAAATACAATGGAAATTTATAATTTAAGTTAACAAATTTGATTCAAATATATTCTTAAAAACATAAAAATTTACGTTTTTAGATCATAAACAGAATCCTACAAATAAAAGGGAAAACCCTAACTCTAAAAGCTCAAAACAAAAAAATACAAACATCACCAAAGTTCGACGATCAAAGATAAAAACTAACAAACAACACTAAAAAATGTATATTACAATAACAGTACACGTTGACAATACAATCATTACCACAACTCAATCGCAAACAAAAGTGGTGCCTGTGAACTTGTATCCAAATTCAGTTCGAGGGTCCACAACAGCGAGATCAACATGATAATCAAAAGAGCACCATCTTGATCAGTCGTGCCAACGTCAAATCCAACCCTAATAAAATAAATAAATAAATGAAAAAATTGACAAAGCGATCGATTAAGAAAAAAAAGCGTGTCAAAAGATACGTACCAAAAGATAGAGAAATGCGTGTCACAAGAAAAGAGTTATTGAGTTTAAAAACTAGAAAATAAAAGACGAAATAAAAGAAAAGAAAAAGTTTATCGATGATCAACAATCAACACTAAAATTAGAGACTGGTGTCGTCGTTGATAACGTAAGTATGAAAATAAACAAAAAAAAAATTGTATATACCAAAGGGAAAAACAAAGGGACGACTGCTATTATATAAGTATTTTTTGGCACTATATTTTGACCAAAATAATTGAAGTAAAAAGACTTATTCTCAAATTTATTTAAATTAAGAGAGTGACGATATATTTTGATCAAAATATTTGTTTCTTTTATTTGAAATAGAGATGCATATGATCATATTTAAATTAAAAAAATATTTATTTAAACTTGATGAGTATATTTAATGTATATAAATTTTAAATTCTTATTGTTTTTATTACATATAAATTTTAATGCATTAATGTATATTTTACATACTTTAGAAATACATATTATTTGAATCCAACAAGTGGTCTCAATAGAAAAGTACTCGAGGATGTTCATCTTAGGAGATCCGGGTTCAATCACAATGTCTGCAAGGTGCTTATACTTCATCAAAGCGTTAAAAATATTTATAAACAAATACTACATTGTAATTACTTTTTAACTATTAATGTAACCCCCTCGTCCCGGTCTGGCCGGATGACCGGTCCGAGTGAGCCACACGGGGAAAACCGAGTGAAAACTCCCTAAGGAATTCCCCCTCGGTTAGCAACCCTATTTTTTTCATTTTAAAACTTGTCTAGATGATTATTAGATCCTAAGTGGTCATACAGCGGAACAACATTCACGAAAACACACACAAACGAACTCAATTAAAACTTGTACTGCAGGCGGTATCGATACACCTAAGGGGTGTATCGATACCCCTTGACTAGGTCAACTGGTCAGAGTCAACCAAAAGAGGCCGTATCGATACGCCAGGGACCCGTATCGATACCAAGATGGACAGTAACCCCAGTGGCCAAAATGGTATCGATACACCAGAGGCCCGTATCGATACCAGGATGGACAGTAGCTCCTGTGACCAAAATGATATCGATACACCTCTCAAGTGTATCGATACACGAGGCCTGAACAAGAAGGTGGTATCGATACCGTTCCAACCGTATCGATACCCCTGCTCAACAAAGCCTCCCAAACATAGCAAAAACGATCAAGACTCGAACCTAGATGCATTTTAGGACTTCCCTAGACCCAAACAAGCACTCATACAACATTTACATATCAATATATAGCCATACAAACACCCAACATGTATAAACAACAAGGAACTCATGCAAAGGACTCAAGATGGCATTTTAACATTCAAAGATCATGCTTCAACATCCAAACATATAGGTCAATTCTAAGGCACATGGCCAACATTCAAGATAAGCATTTAGGCATGAATTACAAGTTAGACATGGCAACACAAGCCACACAAAAGCAAGTTAACAAGGAGTCTAAGCAAGCTCCTAAGTAACTAACATTCATCCAACAAAACATCACATATAAAAGAGTCATACAAGCTCATACACAACCCATGCCACATTGCTAACTAGTACAAAATCACCACCGTACTTGAGTCACAGACTTGGAAGCCCTTCTTGCCTTGCCTCGAGCTAACGCCAAGCTAACGATCTGCATTGTTGAACATTGAGAGCGTAAGCTATAAGCTTAGTGAGGGTGCTCTAAAACGAAAAACATCAACAATGCAGAGTTCAAGCATGTTAAATCCTAATCTCACATACATCAAACATTAACATGTAACCAAGTAGACCTAGCTAGTCTTTCGAGTGGCATATATGGTCTCTCAATCCTAACAAGCTTAACACCAATATCAACATCATGTAGTAACACGAATAACACAACCATGTATCACCATTATATATCATCATCACATATCACAATGTATGAACAAGTTAATTGGCCACTTTAATTACCCCGATTGTGCGGATTTAAACCTTGACAACACTTTACCTCGGTGGGATTCCACTCATCACCGGACTTTGCATGTGCGGGATTCCACTCATCGCCACATGCCCTATGGATGGGATTCCACTCATCATCCCGTAGAAATAAATAAAAGCTTCCGGTGGAATGTTACATCACCGTACTCCTCCTTGATGACTTAACGCCATCAAGGCCACGTACGTTTTGACTCAATTTGTGTGCACACTATCCTAATGATCGATCATTTACAACCGGTAATTATTTAGTGCCAATTATCAACATCAATCACATGCCATTAACCACACTCATGCTCATCACATATATCCACAACATGATATATATACATGCACCATATAATCACAAGTACAAGAGCATAGTCATTAAGCACATAGCATTTAAGGGTATCAAAAGCTAAGCTATCAACTTGAATTAAATGGAAGTGGCCTACCAAGCACACTTTACACGCACACACTATACATACTCGAACCAAACTTAAAAACAAGTTGAACCACTCACCGCCCTTCCTTAGCTAAACGATACAATCCTCCTACGAACTCGGATTCGGTCCCAAAGCCTCTTCAACGCTTCCTCTTGTTTCTAGCCAAACAAAACATACACATTACTTCCAAAATCAATGCTAAACTCAACCACCAACTTGCTTTGCAAACACAACCCAATTTTCACAATTTCCCAACCCACATCACATCTCAAAAACCCAATTTTCGGACCCCAACAACCATTGGCTGAAATACCCATTTCTAAGCATCCAAATGACTTCCAAACCATCCCAAATCACCCTCCTAACATAGGTAGACTATCAGCCCTTTAATTTCAACATTAAACCCACCAAAAACCCAAGTTTTCATACTCTAAAATCTGCCCTAAGGACCCATTACGAAATTTCATCCAAAATCAACCAAATTAATATATGTTGTGTATTTCATCATGCTTAAACAAAACCCTAACACAGCTTATCAAAACGAACTGAAAAACCCCATTAAAACCCAAATTTCAATATGAACCCTAATTCCCAAAACTCTATATTTTTGAAATCCAAGACCATAGATAAGTAGAGGATAGAGAGGAGGTTAAGAAAATATATTTACCTCTTAATTTGGTGTTGAAATCGATTAGCAAAATTAATAGAATAGTAACTAGGGTTTGGGAGAGTTTGAAAATGGGGGAGAGGGGTTTGAAGTTGGAAAAGGGTGAATGAGAAAGAAGATGACAACTTTTTCCTAAAAGTTGTCTTGCTTTATTTAAAACTTGGGTAAATAGCAACGTGGGTCCCTCCCTTCATATTAAAACTCAATTTGATCATTATTTGAAGTTGGATTATTTTAATTAAGTTTTATTTGACTCGAACTATAACCCGGCTAACTCCTAGGCCCAAAACACGGGTGTTACAACTCTCTCCCACTTAAGGAATTTCATCCCCGAAATTACCTGACTGAAAGAGATACGGAAACTGCTTTTCCATATCCTCCTTCCTCTCCCAGGTGGCCTCGTCCACACCTCTACGTTGCCACCGCACCTTTACTAACTCAATCGATCTACCCCTCAACACCTTACTGTCAGAAGCTAAGATCTCCACGGGCTATTCCTCATAAGTCAAATCCGGATTCAATTCAATTTCTTCCACGGGCATAACATGTGACGGATCGGATCTATACTTACGAAGCATCGAAACATGGAACACATCATGTATCTTCTCAAGCTCGGATGGCAAACGCAACTGATAAGCAACGGGACCAATCCTCTTCACTATCTCATACGGTCCTATGTACCTCAGACTCAACTTCCCTTTTCGGCCAAATCTCATCACCTTCTTCCATGGAGACACTTTCAAGAATACCTTCTCACCCACTGAGAACTCAACTTCTTTCCTCTTCAAATCGGCATAGGACTTCTGCCTATCCGAAGCGGCCTTCAAACGATCACAAATCAATTTTACCTTGACGGTTGTCCCCTTGAGCAAATCCGGCATAGGTAACAATTTCTGTCCTACCTCGGCCCAACACACTGGAGTCCTACACTTCCGACCATACAAGGCCTCATACGGAGCCATCTGAATGCTCGACTGAAAACTGTTATTGTACGCAAACTCTACTAGAGGCAAATGCTTCTCCCAAGTACCCTGAAAGTCAATGATACAACATCGCAACATGTCCTCTAAGATCTGAATAACCCTCTCCGACTGACCATCTGACTGAGGATGATAAGAAGTGCTGAAGTTCAAACGGGTACCCAAAGCTGTATGCAGACACTCCCAAAATCTAGAAGTAAACCGCGGATCTCTATCTGATACAATGGACTTCGGCACACCATGCAATCTAACAATCTCGCCAATATACAAATCGGCCAATCTATCTAAAGTGTAAGTAGTGTTGACTGCCAAGAAGTGAGCACACTTCGTAAAACGATCCACTATCACCCAAACTGAGTTCTTCTTCGTAGGAGTCAAAGGCAAGCCCGAAACAAAATCCATGGTGATGTTCTCCCACTTCCATTCCGGAATTCTCAACGGCTGTAGCAAACCTGAGGGAACCTGATGTTCCGCCTTAACTCTCTGACACACTAAACACTTACTCACAAAGTCGGCCACATCTCTCTTCAAGCCAACCCAAAAGTACTCATTCTTCAAATCACGGTACATCTTCGTACTTCCAAGATGCATAGCAAACGGACTACTGTGAGCTTCGGTCAAGATCGTACGTCTCAAATCACTGTCTTCTGGCACAACTATCCTGTCTTTAAAACACAAAACCCCATCGGAACTAAAGATGTAGTCTGAAGATCTACCCTCGGCTATATCTTGCACGTTAGGTGCCAAAGATCTATCTAAGAGTTGTTTCTCTCTAATCAACTGACCTAGAGTAGGTCTAACCTGAAGCTCGGCTATCAAGCCACCATCTCCGGACAAACTCAATCTAGCAAACATAGCTCTCAAGTCCACGGCCATCTTCCTACTCAAAGCATCGGCCACTACATTGGCCTTACCCGGATGGTACTCAATAGTAAAATCGTAGTCCTTTAGTAGCTCTAACCACCTACGCTGTCTGAGATTCAAATCTCACTGAGTCATAATGTACTTCAAACTCTTGTGGTCGGTGTATACTGTGCATTTCTCACCGTACAAGTAATGCCTCCAAATCTTCAGAGCAAACACAACTGCCGCTAACTCTATGTCATGGGTAGGATAGTTGCGCTCATGGGTCTTCAACTGTCTTGAGGCATAAGCCACTACTCTCTTGTCTTGCATCAGAACACATCCTAACCCTACATAAGAAGCATCACTGTAGACTACATAGTCCTTCCCGGACTCAGGCTGAATCAAAATCGGAGCTTGGGTCAAAGCTTCTTTCAATTTCTCAAAGGCTTTATGTCTTGCATCTGTCCACTCAAACTGAACACTCTTCTGAAGTAACTGTGTCAATGGAGCGGCTAACTTAGAGAAGCCCTCTACAAATCTCCTATAGTATCCGGCTAAGCCTAGGAAGCTACGTACCTCTGTTACAGACTTCGGTTGCTTCCACTCAACAATGGCTTCAATCTTCTTCGGATCAACTCTAATGCCTTCAGCTGACACTACATGTCCTAAGAAGACTACCTCACGAATCCAGAACTCACACTTGCTGAGCTTCGCGTACAACTGATGATCTAGAAAAGTCTTCAAGACAAGTCTCAAATGTCGGTCATGGTCTTCTTCAGTTCGCGAGTACACCAAGATGTCATCAATAAATACAACCACAAACTGATCTAGATACTGATGAAAAATCCTATTCATCATGTCCATGAAAGCTGCCGGTGCATTAGTCAACCCAAATGGCATGACTAAGAACTCATAATGCCCATACCTAGTCCTAAAGGTTGTCTTTGGTACATCAACCTCTCTAACCTTTAGCTGGTAGTAACCCGATCTCAAATCAATCTTCGAAAAGACAGATGCTCCCCTCAACTGATCAAACAAGTCATCTATTCTAGGCAACGGATATTTGTTCTTCACTGTCAACTGATTTAACTGTCTGTAGTCTATACACATTCTCATGCTTCCATCTTTCTTCTTCACAAACAAAACTGGTGCACCCCAAGGTGAAGAACTAGGCCTAATAAAACCTCTATCTGTCAATTCTTGCAACTGAGTCTTCAACTCTTTCAATTCTTTCGGTGCCATACGATACGGAGCAATCGAAACAGGAGCTGAATCAGAATAAGTCTCAATGCTGAACTCTACCTCTCTATCCGGTGGTAACCCTGGCAATTCTTCCGGAAACACACTAGGAAAATCACATACTGTCCGGATGTCCTGAGGTCTAACCTCACTCATGTTAGGGTTCATCACATACGCTAAGTATGCTTCACACCCCAACTCAACTAATCTCTTAGTCTCTAACACTGAAACCACATTGGACAAGAACTTCACGTTCTCACCCACCACTACAATCTCATAGTCATCTGTGAGCTTCAAAGATATCCGCTTAGTCTCAAAATCTATCCTAGCTCTATGCTCCGTGAGCCAATCCATACCCAGAATCACATCGAAACCATAGAAAGGAAGCTCCATCATATCCACTGGAAACACATGTCCCTGAACCATCAACGGACACCTTCGGTACATCTTCCTAACTACTACCGTGTCCCCAAAGGAACTAGTAACACTAACTCCTACCTCTAACAATTCACAAGGCAAATTCAAAGACTGTGCATGCTCACTCAATATGTACGAATGTGTAGACCCAGAGTCAATCAAAGAAAGCAAACCCAAAGACTGTATCGAGAAGTTACCTGCGATCACATCGGTGTCATGCTGCTCCCCGCGCTGAGCGTAAACCCTAGCATGTCCTCCGCCCTCCGGCTGGACTGCAACTACATGAGCTAAGTTTCTCTGACCATCGATCCTTGGCTGGAAATTACCTCTACCGCGCCCGCGGCCTCTCTGAAAATCATTGGCTCTAGCAGGAGCCTGAGCTGGTGCCTGTCCCACCTAATGTGGACAGTCACGTCTAATGTGGTCTTTAGCACCACAACTCCAACAAGAGTGATAATTTCCCCAACACTCCCCGGTGTGGTTCCTCCCGCAAGTAGCACATGTGGGCAACTTCCCACCAGCTCTCTGGCCCTGGTGGCCCCTACCGTGGTTACCGCCACCACGCCTATGATCATACTGATGCCTATTGTCTCGATGCCTCTTGGCATCACCTCTATCGAAGTTGCTGGACCTCTTACCCGAACTAGATCCACCTGACCGCCTGGTCAAACTCAAGCTGTGCTCTAAGTCCTTGGCCCTCGAGACCAAGACATCAAAATATGTGTAATCTGAAGCTAGAGTATAAGTCTTGATTTCTTCATTCAGCCCATAACGGAAACGGTTACAACGCTCCACCTCAGTAGGTACAAGCTCGGGTGCATACTGACTCAGTCTAACAAATCTGATCTCATAATCGGTCACACTCTTCCTCTCATCGAGGTATCGCGGACCCAAATACTTCTTCCGGAATGTTGTCTCAAAGAACTCCCATGTAATCTCGGCCTCATACATCCTTGAAGTAACGGTGACCCACCAGGTGTAGGCATCACCCTGAAGCAAAGACTCAACGTATCCCAACTTGCGCTCACCAGTGCATCCCATCTGAGCAAGGATACAGACGGTCTTCTCAAACCATAACTCTGATCGCTCTAGAGTAGCACCTCTAAACTCTTCGGCCCCAAGGCCCCGAAGTCTCTCTAAAGGTAAACCAGTGCCCTCACCCTGATGGTGTGCCGCCTGACCTCCAGCTACAGCAGCCTGAAATGCCCCGGCAATTGCCTGAACCAACGGAGCTAAGTCTATCTCGGCCGGTCCTTGGCCACCTTGGCCTCCTTGTGGCCCCTCTCCTTCGGCCCCGGCCTCACCTCCGGCTCCCGGTGGAGGAGGTGGTGGTGGTGGAGGTGGTGGAGGAGCTCCAACTCCAACCACAGGCTCTCCCACTTGAGCCTCAACTCTAACTACCGGCTCTACTCCTGGAGCCTCTGCCCGTGGTTCCGGTCGAACCATCCTAGGCCTCCCACGTGGTCTCATGGTTCAACTATCAAGGTAAACTACAACAAGAAACAGATAAGGATTACGTTAGTCAAGAAAAAGGTCCAATAGTGCTCAAGTACTCCTCTTTCCATAAATCCTTTTAAATTAAGTAATAGTAGCAATGGGCACACACTCACACCATACGCGACAATTCATGCTTCAAAACAGCATACGATCAAGCAAGCATCAAGGGTTCATGGCAAAACATGCATCGAACAACATAAGCATCTAACACATTAAGCTTACCTCACGTACCTGCCCGAGGTCTCGGTAATCTCAGGCTCTGATACCAACAAATGTAACCCCATCGTCCCGGTCTGGCCGGATGACCGGTCCGAGTGAGCCACACGGGGAAAACCGAGTGAAAACTCCCTAAGGAATTCCCCTCGGTTAGCAACCCTATTTTTTTCATTTTAAAACTTGTCTAGATGATTATTAGATCCTAAGTGGTCATACAGCGGAACAACATTCACGAAAACACACACAAACGAACTCAATTAAAACTTGTACTGCAGGCGGTATCGATACACCTAAGGGGTGTATCGATACCCCTTGACTAGGTCAACTGGTCAGAGTCAACCAAAAGAGGTCGTATCGATACGCCAGGGACCCGTATCGATACCAAGATGGACAGTAACCCCAGTGGCCAAAATGGTAACGATACACCAGAGGCACGTATCGATACCAGGATGGACAGTAGCTCCTGTGACCAAAATGGTATCGATACACCTCTCAAGTGTATCGATACACGAGGCCTGAACAAGAAGGTGGTATCGATACCGTTCCAACCGTATCGATACCCCTGCTCAGCAAAGCCTCCCAAACATAGCAAAAACGATCAAGACTCGAACCTAGATGCATTTTAGGACTTCCCTAGACCCAAACAAGCACTCATACAACATTTACATATCAATATATAGCCATACAAGCACCCAACATGTATAAACAACAAGGAACTCATGCAAAGGACTCAAGATGGCATTTTAACATTCAAAGATCATGCTTCAACATCCAAACATATAGGTCAATTCTAAGGCACATGGCCAACATTCAAGATAAGCATTTAAGCATGAATTACAAGTTAGACATGGCAACACAAGCCACACAAAAGCAAGTTAACAAGGAGTCTAAGCAAGCTCCTAAGTAACTAACATTCATCCAACAAAACATCACATATAAAATAGTCATACAAGCTCATACACAACCCATGCCACATTGCTAACTAGTACAAAATCACCACCGTACTTGAGTCACAGACTTGGAAGCCATTCTTGCCTTGCCTCGAGCTAACGCCAAGCTAACGATCTGCATTGTTGAACATTGAAAGCGTAAGCTATAAGCTTAGTGAGGGTGCTCTAAAACGAAAAACATCAACAATGCAGGGTTCAAGCATGTTAAATCCTAATCTCACATACATCAAACATTAACATGTAACCAAGTAGACCTAGCTAGTCTTTCGAGTGGCATATATGGTCTCTCAATCCTAACAAGCTTAACACCAATATCAACATCATGTAGTAACACGAATAACACAACCATGTATCACCATCATATATCATCATCACATATCACAATGTATGAACAAGTTAATTGGCCACTTTAATTACCCCGATTGTGCGGATTTAAACCTTGACAACACTTTACCTCGGTGGGATTCCACTCATCACCGGACTTTGCATGTGCGGGATTCCACTCATCGCCACATGCCCTACGGATGGGATTCCACTCATCATCCCGTAGAAATAAATAAAAGCTTCCGGTGGAATGTTACATCATCGTACTCCTCCTTGATGACTTAACGCCATCAAGGCCACGTACGTTTTGACTCAATTTGTGTGCACACTATCCTAATGATCGATCATTTACAACCGGTAATTATTTAGTGCCAATTATCAACATCAATCACATGCCATTAACCACACTCATGCTCATCACATATATCCACAACATGATATATATACATGCACCATATAATCACAAGTACAAGAGCATAGTCATTAAGCACATAGCATTTAAGGGTATCAAAAGCTAAGCTATCAACTTGAATTAAATGGAAGTGGCCTACCAAGCACACTTTACACACACACACTATACATACTCGAACCAAACTTAAAAACAAGTTGAACCACTCACCGCCCTTCCTTAGCTAAACGATACAATCCTCCTACGAACTCGGATTCGGTCCCAAAGCCTCTTCAACGCTTCCTCTTGTTTCTAGCCAAACAAAACATACACATTACTTCCAAAATCAATGCTAAACTCAACCACCAACTTGCTTTGCAAACACAACCCAATTTTCACAATTTCCCAACCCACATCACATCTCAAAAACCCAATTTTCGGACCCCAACAACCATTGGCTGAAATACCCATTTCTAAGCATCCAAATGACTTCCAAACCATCCCAAATCACCCTCCTAACATAGGTAGACTATCAGCCCTTTAATTTCAACATTAAACCCACCAAAAACCCAAGTTTTCATACTCTAAAATCTGCCCTAAGGACCCATTACGAAATTTCATCCAAAATCAACCAAATTAATATATGTTGTGTATTTCATCATGCTTAAACAAACCCTAACACAGCTTATCAAAACGAACTGAAAAACCCCATTAAAACCCAAATTTCAATATGAACCCTAATTCCCAAAACTCTATATTTTTGAAATCCAAGACCATAGATAAGTAGAGGATAGAGAGGAGGTTAAGAAAATATATTTACCTCTTAATTTGGTGTTGAAATCGATTAGCAAAATCAATAGAATAGTAACTAGGGTTTGGGAGAGTTTGAAAATGGGGGAGAGGGGTTTGAAGTTGGGAAAGGGTGAATGAGAAAGAAGATGACAACTTTTTCCTAAAAGTTGTCTTGCTTTATTTAAAACTTGGGTAAATAGCAACGTGGGTCCCTCCCTTCATATTAAAACTCAATTTGGTCATTATTTGAAGTTGGATTATTTTAATTAAGTTTTATTTGACTCGAACTATAACCCGGCTAACTCCTAGGCCCAAAACACGGGTGTTACAATTAAAAGAATACATATTTTTTTCCATTTTATTGCATATTTTATATCAAATTTTAATCATTTTTCATTCAGATGCTTCTTGATTCGAACACGAGTTATCGAACTACCTAAATTCAAATATTTTAGTATTCAATTCAAGATAAATATATTTTTAATATTTCGATAGTAAATTACTGCTTTCAGGGATGGAGCCATTCATAGAGGGAAGAAGAGTTGTTGTCTCTCTTTTTTTTTTTACTATAATAACATTATAAGTCATTAATTTAAACATTACTCTAATAATATATTTGTGCCTCCCAATTTTTATATTTAAAACTATAATGGATTTTTGTTTCTTCCAATGTTTGACCTTAATTTTATCCCTAACTGTTTTACTTGAATTTTTATATATGAGGTAACTAATTTACTAGAGGTAAACTCAATAATTTAATTTTAGTTCGAATCAAACCCTAACTTCGTCCCTAAGTACTTTACTCGAATTTTTATATATGAGGTAAACTAATTTACTTGAGGTAAACTCAATAATTTAATTTTAGTTCTAATCAAATTTAGATAATAGTATTAAGGGTAAAGCTCACATATGGTCATTGAACTTTGTTCAATTATTCAATTTGGTAATTAAACTTTCAATTGTTTAGTTTTGTTTCAATTTGACCACTAAAGGCTTAACGGGCGTTAAGTATGTACGAGAAATTTTTTTAAATATGTAATAACACATTTGCACATTCAAACAATTTAGTCATAATTCGAAGAAAAAAAATTAACCATTAATATTTACACATATGTCAATTTGGACCTATTGTTAATTAAAATAATTAAACCCTAACCCCTAAAACTCAAAACCATAAACCCTAATATTGAAACCCAAAACATTGAACCCATAAACCCTAAACCCTAACCACAAAACCATAAAACCATAACCATAAACAAGAAACCTCTAACCCGACTCTAAACCCTAAATTTAATCTATTAAGGTTTAGTGTTTAGGATTTAGGTTTTAGTGGTTTATGAATTCATGGTTTAAGGATTTACAATTTAGGGATTTAGAGTTTAATGTTTAGGTTAGGTTTTATGGTTATGGTTTAGAGTTTTGGGGTTTCTAGTTTTAGGTTTAGGGTTTCATGGCTATGATTTAATGTTTAATGTTTTGGTTTTAGAGTTTATGGGTTTAGTGTTATGGTTTTAAATTTAATGTTTATGGTGAAAATATTTTAATTAAAAACAGGGTCAAATTGAAATAATGTGTAAATATTGAGGGTTAACTTTTTTTCGAATTATGACTAAATTGTTTGAATGTGCAAACATAAATGACTTAATATGTTATTATATAAAGTTTTTAAATTGTTTTGTCACATTCTTAACACCTGTAAAGCCGTTAGTGACCAAATTAAAACAAAATTAAAAATTTAATTATCAAATTGAATAATTAAACAAAGTTCGTGGCCATTTGTTAACTCTATTCTCAGTGTCCCTCCATCCATTTGTTGCCCTAACACAGCATCATACAAAGTAGTAAAAAACCAGAGAGAAAGAACAAACAGGAGGAGTATGGTCAAAGGGAGTTAACTCTGGCACAAGTCAGCCTCACGAAATACGAGGTCTGACCCCACACGTGTGGCTACTGACGGTAAACATACAATAAGAATTCAATTTGCACACACTTTCCAAAGTCTGACATTTCACACGAATGGGATGTGTCAGAGTTGCACGTGTGCCTCCATTTAACGTTTTACCCCCTTTTGACAGTGACTGAATAGAAAGAGAAACAAATCAACCCAACCCCCTCTCCATCCTCTTTACTCTTCACTTCCCTTTCTCATAAATCACATATTTAATAATATTTTTTTTATCTTGTACATACGATTTATATTTAAGATTTATAATTGTTCAAATTCAACAAATAATCTTAATAAAAAAATATGTTTGTGAGAAGATATAAATTTGAGCAGCTTTATCTGCAAAGTATGTGTTATTAAAAAGTTAAAAAATATAAACAAATATTATTTTGTAATCACCTTAATATTATTCTAGAAAAAAACTGTAATTTGCTCAATGATAAAGATTAGCATGTTTCATTTAAGTGATCCGATTTCGAGTAATTTAATTTACATACGTGCATAATTTTATCTTTCTTTTTTACCAACATTTGCATAAAATTATCTAAATTTAAAATTGAATACATATATTATATTGTACTCGAATATGAAGATAAAAAAAAGTATTTGGACCCAGCAAAGCTAAAGCATAGATTGGCGTTCCTACAGTTTTAGGTGCATTGAGAGCAACCACCCAACAACTAGTTTCTTCTTTTGCTTAATAAATAGTACAAGTCTTTTTTTTAAAAAAAATTGAAAATTCTTGTCAATTTTTTCATTAAAAGAAATTACATAATGGAAAATCCATCTTTTTCCATTCCAATTGAAACATAAATGCACGAGAACAGTAAATTCAATTGGTTAAATATTTATTTAGTAATAGTAAGTATTAAGATCAAAGTAGTTAATACTTTATCGCTGAATGTACCATTTTTTTAACAAAAAAAAATTTATGCCCTTGAGTACGTTTATTTCCTTGCCCCACACTAAAAAATCACTAAAAATAAGTTTTAAACTATAACCCTAAATTTTACATCTTAGACCATAAACTCTACACCCTAAAAATACACTTTACTCCTAATTCATAAGCTCTGAACTCTAAACCTATTTTTTTTTTAAAAATATATTGCAATTGCATACACACATATGTATATATATGTTAAATGATTAAGTTTTTAACTAAAGATGTTAAATCATGATTAGCACAACAAACCCAATAAAAATAAAATGAGAAATGGTGGTGTTATAGAGATTTTAATGCCATTGTATCATTGATGATGATTGATGAGGATGATGATGGTGGCACTTTACATGCTACATGGACCTATCCTTTTCGAACACGTGGCCAAGAATGTTACTTCCCCGACATGGACACGTGTGGAATGATGGTCCGTCTCATGATTTTTGCCTTTACAGCCCATCTATATCATATGCATGAAAAGCTAATATGATATTATCTATGCATTGGAAAATGGTTTC
Source organism: Hibiscus trionum (assembly GCA_030270665.1). Taxonomy (NCBI): domain Eukaryota; kingdom Viridiplantae; phylum Streptophyta; class Magnoliopsida; order Malvales; family Malvaceae; genus Hibiscus; species Hibiscus trionum. The sequence continues at coordinate 62,790,907 of BSYR01000017.1, forward strand.
ATTTCTAACTTTGGGTATCATATAATTATATGATCAAAGAAGTTGTTGAATATCTTATATTATAAAAATAATAATTAGATATCAAAACAATATTAATATAAAATTAGATTCCGTCACAATTGTAGTGTGAGTGAAAAATATTATCGTTTAAAATTTATTCTATAATTATTATAAATAAAATGATAAAAAATATATAAATCTTATTAAATATAAATTGAAAGAATAATTTTGTCTAAAATTTATTTAAAAATGATCGTAGGTGTAGTGGTAAAAAATTTGTTTATAAATCAAACTATTTTTCATTCATAAATTAAAAAATATCACGCGCTTAAGCGCATTTCAACACACATCATTCTATATAGGTACGAAGATGATAACGTGTTGGGAGGGGGCATGCCCCCACCCTCAATTTTTTATTATCTTTGTTGTATATAATTTTTCTTAAAAATGGATTAATTGTAATTTTGCCCCCACTTTTTTTAATATTTATGTTTGCCGCCCCTATTCCCAATCATGATTCTGTCTTTGATCCTATATGGAGAGAACAACAATTGTACCAAACCAAATTAAGACTCAATTAATTTAAATATATAAAATTTAGTTGTTTTATTTAAAGATTATATAAAAATATAAAAAGATAAAAATACCATCACAATAATATTAATTATTACTTTAAAATGTATTTTTAATTTTTTTCCAACGAAGTTGAAACTCGTTTAAATTGTAATACCAATTCAATCAGAGACTTAATACGTATAGGTATTCATTAATTGAAAGTTTATATTAGCTTAATATTATGCCTTGAAGTAACTCAAATTTTAATACATACAAAATGGATTGAATCATTTTAAATTAATACAAAACATCAAGTACTTGACATTTATAAAATCAAAATGTCATGAATTGAATTATGGGTGGAATAAAAAGAATTTTATTATCAAAATTGTTATTGATTCTAATCACGAATTCGGTCCCTAAACAACCTAACACTTTATCTTATTAAAAGAAAAAAAATTGCAAATGGGATGGGAGTGTTGCATGAACATTAATTGTTAGATTTGAACCAAAGCCCTATTAGGTATTGGCTCATTGTAAGGTAAAGCTGGCCCAACATTGTTCAGAATAGAATCGGATCGATGCATATACGATGAAATATGTCAATAGATAAGTGTAATATTTTATGGATTTATTTTCAACACATTGACGGTGGAAACTAAAAAGTTTCTACAAACGTCTTAGTTTTAGAGCTTAGAGTTTTAGTTTAAGGTGTAGGGGTTTAGAATTTAGGGATCGTGGTTAGAGTTTAGAGTTTAGAAGTTATGCTTTAGTTTTCAAAGTAATATGGTGATGATTTAGGTTTTAACTTATAAACCCTAAATTTTAACCCTAAATTCTAATCACCATCTCTAAATTCTAAACCCCTACACCTTAAGTTAAATACTTATACCCTAAAACTAAGGCGCTTGTAGAATCTTTTAATTTTCACCGCCAGTGTATTGAATAATTGCCCATATTTTTATATTTTCATATATTTTGATACTCAATAGTTCATACGCCATAACTTTCAGTAGCTGGATTCTTACCCTTACAGTTCAACGAGTTCCGATTAATTTCATCCTGGATGCCTATTTTACTAATGGTGTAAACAATTTGGACTAATTGTTAGTATTATAAAAACTAGCGATTAAATTCTCATTTTGGTCCCTCTGTTATATTAAAATTTTGAATTTAGACTTTGCACTATAATTTGGACTAATTGTTAGTTAAGCCAAACTTTAACATCATCAACTATTCTCATTAAAATCGATTTTCTTTTGTAATTGCGTCCTTTTCTTAAAGATTTTGTTGAGCATAAAGATTTTTTACTGCAATGCTTTCGGTTTGCTAATGATGTTGTGGAGGAAAGGGAGTCTCGTCCCTCTCCTAATGCATTGCCGCATGGAGGACACCGCAAGAGGGGTGGGTGAAGGGCAGTTCCGATGGGGCAGTCAATGTGCAGACTGGTAATGTTGTAATCGGCAGTGTTCTGCATGATGATAGAGGGGTGTGGCTATTCGGCTTTTCACGTAGTCTAGGGAGTTGTCCAGTTCTTGTGGTCGAGCTTTGGATTTTGCACGATATCTTATTTCATGCGTGGTGACTAAGTTATCGTCGTTAGGTTCTTGAAACGGATTCGCTTGGAGCATCGAAGATTAATCCTGTGGACATAATTTAACATCTTCTCGCTCGAGATTGGGAGGCTCGAACGATCAACCAAATGTCAAGAGGGGATGAATTGAATTTTTGCTTTGGTGGATGAATGATTAAATAATAAAAATTGGAACACGATGATTTATAGTGGTTCGACTACTCAACCGAGTCTACTTCCACTACCTTAGCTATCTTAAGGATTTTCTACAAATCCAATAATTTATCTTTTCTTTTTCCGGGATCAAGGAGATAACCTTTACAACCAAGACTTATACCCAAAGTCTTGAAACATTCTATTACAAAGAGACTACAAATTATCAAACAATGAAAAATCTTTCTAGACAAATGTGTTTGCAATTTAAGCACTCACCCAAAACCTAACACTTGAGCAAATATAACAATTGAGCAAACAAGTGTGTTCTACAAAGAAAATTGACAAAAAATAAGCACGAGAACAATATTTCTCTATTATTGAATTTTGGTAGTTGGTTTTTTGTTGTTCCTTGACTGCTTGAAGAGGTCTTTTAAACCCTTTAATGAGTTTGTAGTCGTTACTAGTTGGTTTGGAGCCGTTGGAGTCTTTATTTCCAGCATTAAATGCACTTTTGGTCTCATCGATATCGGTACGCGTGCAAGTATATCAGTACATTTGCTCAAAATAGAAAAAGCTTGTCACATCCCAAAAACCGGTCTAGTAGAAATTAGGTTCCGGTGACCGAATATTTTATATCGATTGAATAATTCATTCGACTCTATCTAAATCAATAAATATTATTCGGGTTAATTTATGATAGATTATTATTATTATTATTATTATTATTATTATTATTATTTTATTATGAAATGGAGTAGGTAAAGTTTATTATTATTATTATTATTTTATTATGAAATGGAGTAGGTAAAGATTATTATTATTATTATTTTATTATAAAAAAAGTAAAGAATTGTAACTCCTTCAAAATGAAGGAATTGTTAGGCAATCCCCACTTATTCGGCATAAAACCACAAATTGTGGAAATTTGGTCATTAAGTGGAAAATGATAAATTGGTGTTGAAAATTTAGTCCACTACGTGGACATGACTAAGAGTATTTGCCCTTAAAATATTGCCACCATTTTGGACAATAAAAAAAAATAGGCCACTCGGCCAAATAAAGAGAAAATGGTGGCAGCCACCATTACAAGTGGTCTTTGGGAAATGATTAAAGGGAGGAGACCAAGTAGTATAAATAGGGGGAGGATTTCATGGTATTGCACGGCAAGTAAGAAAGAAGAAGAAAAAAATTAGTGAGATACATCAAGTAATTAGGTGGTTCAGTATTAGATTGGTGGTCCGATAAATTCGATATAGTAATATCGAATCTCTGCCAACGTCGGGTACACGAGGTCGATTCGGAACAACCGTCAAGCCCAAGAAGTAAAAATAAAGTACCGGTCTGTCAAGGTGAGTGAAACAAATTAGAGTTGAGATTAGAGTCTCAACTACCTTTAATTTGATGTTAGCGTATATATTAAAGCATGGACATGAACTTAAGTATGAATCTGCCCAGATTCGTACTTGTATGATACCCTGTAGAAATCTGGAAAATTGAACATGTTAGAGTCATTTCTGGAAAATGTGTTCTTCTACAAAGTTGTAGAGGACAAAATTTTACATGAGATAGAGATAAGAATTTCACGAAAATGTTAAGTATAAGTCTCTGAATTGCTATTAGAAGTTACGGGACTGAAACTAAATAAAATTGGAATCTGCTGGGCTAAATTGTGAAATTCGAAATGTTTAGGGGGTCAAAATGGTGTTAATAAATTCTGAAAATTTATGATTAGAATAGGGGATTCATGAAATAAATGAAATTAAATGTCCAAGCTTGAATTAAGTCTCAATTGGTAGGTTAAATCCATTTAGATCACATATAGGATTATTAAAGAATTAAAGGGGACTGTTTTGTGGAAATTGATAAATTGAGGACTTGAATGCTTTGATTTTGAATATGTTAGAACTTCATTATTATGCTAATACATGTAAGTTAATATGGTTAAAATATCAGAACCAAATGAATTGTGAAACATATAATTTATATGCTTTAAATCCACTAAGTTTATCTTGGACAGATTCGATCCTGAAATTGATTTGTTTTAAAATGCAAAACTGTACTGATTGGGAAACGCTAAAAATATGTACCATACATGATTTTAATGGTGTGTTTATAAGCTTCCTATAATGGTAAAGAACTCCTTATTTGGAGTTGTAAGTAAAAAATATGAATTTTTGAGTAAGTAAATGTCATAAAAATAGGGTAACAGTTTGCCCCTAAATCTGCATCAACAACAATTTTAGAAATTCATTATAAATTGTATAAGAGGAATTAAAAGCTATAATTTATATGGTTTAAAAGGTTATTCAGCCTAGTTTCGTTTAAAACAAACGAAATTAGATTTTGAGTTATAGAACATTTTATATAAATATTTCTTTGAGGACAATGCAAGCTGCCTAATGTACTAAATGATATATTTCTTTAATGTTTGGTTAGAAAAGAGTAGAAATGAAGGAAACCACAAAGTTGGAGAATAAGGAAAATGTCTCTAAGCTTGGATTGAGGTGAGTGTGGATGCATTTGTCTCGGGTGACACGGTGTCATTCCGATTTTTGTTTCTATGTTCTGATATGTGAGTGTAGTTGTGTCAAGGGATAGGCTCGGTGCCTTCCCGTTGCATTATTTATGATTATGTTTGCATTTGTTAAGGGCTCACGTAGAGCAACTATGCTCGAATGGCAAATTTGGTAAGTACCTTACATTACTTTGATATGTTCGAATATGACTATGAAATGCTACATGATATAGAGCTACGGCTCATCTTGTTATTTCATATGATATGATATGATTTGAAAATCATGGACTATGTGAAATTGTGTGTATTTATGGACGTTGGATACAATTGGCATGCCATAGGGTTATTCGAGCTCACCATGTAAGGGAGGACTACGGTCCAGGGCTACGGCCTATATGTGGGAGATAAAAGGATGGAAGTGTAAGGGATACATGGAGCTACGGCTCAGGGCTACGACTCATTTATGATTCATGATATGGTGTACAGGGAATCCGCGTATCCAATGGTACCAATATATTATGTGTTTGATACGTATGCTATGTTATGCTCATGATATGATATTATATAAGAGATACATGGAGCTACGACTCATTACTGATTCATGATATGGTGTACAGGGAATCCGCGTATCCAATGGTACCAATATATTATGTGTTTGATACGTTATGCTATGTTATTCTCATGATATGATATTATGCTTTGTTATGAATATAAAGTATGACATGTTATTGCATTATGATCATTTTTGGAAGCATGCTACATGACATAACATGTTCATTCATTGTCATTGACTACCTCACTTAGACTATGTAAGTCTAATGCATTCATTGCATAACATTTCAGGTTAAGGAAAGTAACAAATCGAGATCGGGATTAGTTGGAAGATTGGCAAGTCACTACAATTAAAGAGTAATGTGTTTTGTCCTTATGAACTCCTAGTATGGTGGCAAAGTAGTTAAAGTAATTATACTAGTCTTGTGGGCCTACTATTGTGTATACGTTACCTATGTTTTGTATAAATTTTTAAGTGTTTAAGATACTTTGTTAGTTCGAATAAAAAAATAGTTTTAGACAAATTACAAAAGGGTCACTAAACATTACATCGTCTAATCAGATAGGTAAATGACCTCCGTTAGTAATGAGATATTACAGACTAATAACTAGTAAGTTTAATTTCAGTATAATATCATGAATTTCAGATAAGGACCACTAAGTTGTAAAAATTACAATTTAGTCCCTAAGATTGAAAAAGTTTAAAATTGACCCCAATTTGAGTAAGTTGTTAATAAGTTAAGTGTTAAGTCTTAAAAGAGATTAATAAAATAATCCGAAATGATTTTTTTGAACTTTGGATTTATGTCTCCGATCTCCGTTATATTTTCCGGTAGCGCTCTCCGACCCGGTTCTCTACCAGGCCGGGAAGGGGGTGTTACAAAGCTATTGGGCATTTTTGCAAAGGGTACCGGTACACTATTCAAGTGTATCAGTACACCCGTTTGTTGGTCTGTATGGCTAAGGCCGTATCAGTACACTAAATAGCTGTTGAAATTTTAGAGTTTTGAGAAAACAAAGGGTACGAGCTTGGACGTATCAGTACGAATGATTAGGTATCGATACACTAATAGGTGTATCGGTAAATAGGATCAGTTTTTGACTTTTGGGTTATTTTAAAAGCATTTAAACAAGTCAAAAACCTTTGAAAACCTTTTAAACATATTTTCAAGCTAATGGACTTTTGAAATATTTTTGGAAATTAGTCTAAGTCTAAAAATATTTTTCATTTTAAGTTATATCAATATCAATATCTCAACAATCTCTCCCTTTTTGATATAATGAAACCATTTGAAAAATTGTTTTTGTGAAAACTCCCCCTTAGAAAAATAAGTTTAGAAAAAAATAATATTTTGAGAAAACATTAAAGCTGTTATGAATATTTATCTATGTGGATGTCTATCATGATTAGAACTTTATCAAAGGAGTTTGATTTATTTATTATTAGGAATATTATCTCTATGAATTAGAGTTTAATATATTATGTACTTATTATGCCTATAAATAGATGATTCATTGAAGGCATTGTATACAATTCTATATTTTGAGAATAATACAAATCTCCCCCCCTCTCTCTCTCTTCTCTTTGATCTTTTATTCTTGTTCGTTGTTCTTCGTTATTTTATTCACAACACGTTATCAGCACGAGACTCTAATCAACTGAGGTCTTCATCATTATAATTCAAAAGAAGTTACCGGTAAGAATTCGATTATAGAATAAACCAAAGATAAGTTTTTTTTCTCCTTATTTTTTTAGTTACCGATTGTCTTTCTCTTTATATTTTAACTTTGTTTTAATTTTTGAAAATTTTGGAAGTATGTTTGATTTTATTCGAACATTGGGAAGAGATAAATTTGTGGCTTCTCACAAACCAAAAGACGAATCGACAGAGACGAAGAGGTTGCGTTTGGTGTAAATTACGTGTGTTTTCTCTTGTTTCTAAAAGGGTTAATTAGCGGTATGCTTATTCATACTTTTACTTATATGATTATATTTGATATTTTTCATATTATTATTTATGTCATTTTATTTGGTAAAAGTTAATATTTTTAATCGTGTTTTGAGTTTTACATGATATGCTTAAATGGCTTGGAAAGAGATGTGATATAAAGGGACTATGAGAAGCTATCTCGGTCATATGCTATGTCTCCATTGTCCACGAGAGAAAAATCAATATCGGTAAATTTTGGTTTTATTTTTATTCTTTATATTATTATTTTAAAGTGCGATAAATCATGATGATTTTGAATTTACAAGAAGATTATTATAAAGTCTATATTTGCTCGAAAGCAATATTTCTTCTTCGTTGAAAAACTTGACCATAGACTTCTCCCAATTTCAAGTTACGAAAATTCTTCTTGATCCAAAAAGTTTTATGGGAGGCATTCCTTGAAGTGAATGCAAAGCATGATGTTTATTCCATACGATTATCAATGATGGGGCATTCCCTAAAGTGAATGCAAGCATGATGTTTATTCCATGCAATTATCAATGATGGGGCATTCCCTGAAGTGAATGCAAGCATGATGTTTATTCCATGTGATTATTGGATCTGTTTCATTCCCTGAAGTGAATGCAAACATGGTAAATCATTATTCAATTAGAGACATAATTTCGATATAGTTCAAGTATAATTGGCTGGACATCCCGTTCTGCGAGGCTACTGGTCTCAAAGGAGGTTTTTAAAGGACCTTGTGGACAGGTTTAACAATGCCGCGTACGAGGATTAAATCTTTGTTCTCTGTGATAAGGATATGTGAAAAAGGTTTTAAAGGCCTACTGGCTCTACTCCATTCCCTGAAGTGAATGTGAGATTATATTATGGAAGGAATAAAAAAATCACATTAAAAGTTGTGGTCGTAGTCGAGGCTATGAATATACACATGAAAAATATAGTCGTTTTAAGAATACTTCTACCCGTTGGTAGCAAAGTTATAAGGATGACAAGAGTGATAAAGATCATGCTAAGGAAGTGAAATTCTTTTACCAATGTGATGTTATAAACCATTGGTTTCGTACTTGTCAAACGCCAAAGTATTATGGACTTTATCCATAATCATGAATGATAAATGAAATAAAATATAAACAAAATTTGTTTATGGCAAAAATAATTATGGCGTTATTGGTCCAACTCAATTGGATATTGTTAATTTTCTCATAACCCTTGAAGGGAATAATTTACCATTTATTTTATTTCCCTTATAACCTCTAACATGAATAATTGGTTTTTTTATTTATTTTATTGATTTTATGTTAATTCGTTTTATTTATTATTTATTTATGTTAGTTTGCTTTATGTTTATTTATTTCACATATTATTTATTTACGCTTTATGTTAATTTATTATTTGAAGAATATGATTACTTCCGGAATAAAATATACAATGAATTGTGGCTATTTATGCCTAGAATTGTGGCTATTTATGCCTAGCAGATAATGCAAGTACTCATATTGTACTTAAGCATAAGAAATATTTTTCTCATTTAAATGCAAGGGGAAATATGAGTAGTATTTCTCAAAGTACTAAAATATCAATACTTCGGAAGAGCACTTGAAAGTTTATCTTTGATAGATAATCGACTTGATATGATGTGCTATATTTTATATTTTTCATTCCTCGAAGTGAATGATACAAAGTACATATTTTCATTACCTGAAGTAAATGAAACAAAGCACATTTTGAAAGGTGCACAATTATACATTTCTCGATTAAAATGCAAGGGAATAGTGTGAGTACTATATCCGGAAGTACTAATATCACAAAAGGCTCTGGTTGAGCAAATATGTTATTGTCAAATGGAACTTTATTCCATATTCACAGTGCGTTATACTCGTCAAAGTCATAAAGAGACAATATGAGTTCGCAAACTATCCCTTTGGGAATTATAGATAACATATGTTATCAATTGGCATTTGAAATAAGCCAATATGAATATAAGTTCTGGTAGCCAAAAAGTCAGTTGAAAGCCCTAGGAGAGCTATATATTGCTACCAAAAGATAATTTTAATTGAAAGCTCCGAAAGAGCTAAATATATTCCTATTTAAAGGAACAATTTTGATGGTCGTACTAGACATGTACAAGTAAGATTGAATTACATGTTATGGTAAACAAGAAATTTACAAATTCAGAGATATATACACACATATATATAGTTGGCATGATTGGTTAGACCATCCTGATCAATAATGGTGCAGAAATTATTGAGATTTACATGCACATGTATTAAAAGAACCTGTAGTTCTTGTGGTGCTTATTCTCAAAGGAATGTATTAAATTTCACTTATTAAAGAACGTGAAGTTCTTGTGTTGCTTAAAGAAATTGATTAAATTCCACTTACTAAAAGAACTTGAAGTTCTTGTGTTGTTTGTTCTCAAAGAATATAGATGATCCCACTTACCAAAAGAATTAGAACTTAAAGTTCTTGTACTGAAGTTAAGACTGTATGTCTTGCATATCTGAACGAAATATGGGCCCATATATCCACAAATGTGGAAAGTTTTATATGATTTTAGTAGATGCATCTACATTGTTTTATCGACTTACAACTAGAAGTTTGTGAGATTGATTCTAAAAGATTCAGATTATGCAGTTAGACTATTCGTCTTGAAAAGCTAGTGGGTTTATATTTTAGGCTATACCAGTTGTTACAAAGCCTATTGATTATGAAAAATATAGTTTAGCAAAATTCCAATTGGATGCCTCCTATTTAATAGCTAAACTATGAGAACAAAAGAGTTATTATTTATATGGTGTTTCCATATAGCAACACTTATATGCATCAAGCCAACGAGTTATAATAAACTCCCCGTTATGATTGGTTTTTGGTCAGAAACCATACATTTCCCATTTTATGATTTTTGAATGTGCGATATGAATTGCTCCACCACAACGCACAAAATGGGTAAATAAAAAGGGTTGAGAATATATATTGAGTACGAGTCTTCTTTTATGTTTAAATTCTTAAACATTAATTGGAGAATCATTTATGACATTATTTTTCTCAACATCAGGGGAGATAATAATCAGCTGGATAGAGGAAAATGAATTATCATTATCTAGATCCTCGTATATGAACTAGAAGTTCATAAGATAATTCATGTTATTACATGTCAACTGCCAGACATTTACTTACCCAATGAGAGTAATTAAGTCTCATATACCAGCTGAAATGCTCTAAGTTTAAATTACATGTTAGAGCGAGAGAATGTAAATCATGCCTGAAGCATGATAGTTGAAATGGTTCCAATGATCAAAATTCTCGTAAATAGAAAGTAATATGAGATGGTCATATATTGGAGGCGGGTGCTCCTAAAGAGACCCAAGACATAACAAATAATAAAACTCTATAAGAGTTTCAGGTACCTGAAATAAAGATTGAAATCTTGAAGAGATCTCGATGAGTTATGTCATTACGAGAATGGAACCAGGAAATTGGAAAGTTGTCGACAACGATTTTACAAACAATTTTACATAAAATACTTCTATAGAAGTAAAGAAAGAAATCGAGGATCTTGTATAAAATCTATCTAGAAGTATAGATATTGAATTGACCGATGTTGAAAGACGCTTTGAACTTCTAAAATAGAAGTATTTGGACCAGCAGTCCAAACACCTAAAGGTGTAATGCAAGTGAGGCACAAATAAGTAGTCGTAAATACGACTTGAACTATGATTTATAAAAAGTTTTAATTACTTCATGGTGGATGCAATTACTTTGGCAGTTATGAAAATTTTACATGCGTCTAATTATTTGTGGATCCATATTTATCCTTGAATGATCTAAAATGTTATAAGCATTTGGAAATTTCTAAGGAAATTTATTTAGACATGTCTCATGAATATTTTGGCGCATTTGGTATAATCGCCTTAGTGAATACTAATTGAGAAAATACTATAAGAATGATCATATTTTCTTATGTATTTTATAAAGGAGTTTGGATCAAGATCCATTATGATAATTTTAGAACTCCTAAAGAGCTTCAAATTGGAAACTCATGGAGTACTTTCAATACAAGTACTTGAATCTTGACATCAAGTTTATCTCGACCTGCAGATCGAACATTTTTATATATTCCTTTTGTCTATGAATAGACATAAGCTGAAAGAATCTTAAAGAAGATTCAATATGAATAGAGCATATCTATTGAGTATCCCAATAGTTGTAAGATTGTTGGATGTGAATAAAGATAATTATATTTTTTCTTGATCTTGAAGCACTATATATTAGTTGGTCAAGAAATATCTATGATTATACAAAGATCATTACATTTAGATCTTCAAACATTCGTTGATGCCTCCTCAAATGTCGTAGAAATAATTGTTATGAACGAGGCAAGCCAAAAAATGTGTTTGGCTAAGACCATTGACCCAACATATCCAAAAGATATGTGGATTTACTTTTACAAGATATGATAAAAACTATCTTGTGTAAAGATAATGCAAGATGTTTATCTCAGTTTGAAAGTGGATACATCATGGAACATATTACTCTAAAGTTTCATCCCTCACGATCTTTAGAAAAATGATATTCAAGATTAAATTATGAAGATTCAAAGATCTTCTATGATGTTTGCATGAGGGGGAGTAAATACGCGTTGTACTCTTTTTCCCTTAACCGAGGTTTTGTCCCAATGGGTTTTTCTGGTAAGGTTTTTAATGAGGCAACATGTTATGCGTATCAAAGATGTGTGTACTCTTTTTCCTTCACTAAAGAATTTTTTTTCCCACTAGGTTTTTATCTTAGTAAGGTTTTAACGAGGCACATTATCTTCATAGACATCCAAGAGGGAGTGTTATGAATATTTATCTATGTGGATGTCTATCATGATTAGAACTTTATCAAAGGAGTTTGATTTATTTATTATTAGGAATATTATCTCTATGAATTAGAGTTTAATATATTATGTACTTATTATGCCTATAAATAGATGATTCATTGAAGGCATTGTATACAATTCTATATTTTGAGAATAATACAAATCTCTCTCTCTCTCTCTCTCTCTTCTCTTTGATCTTTTATTCTTGTTCATTGTTCTTCGTTATTTTATTCACAACAAAAGCTTCCTTTTTTCTTTTTAGTTTTTTTAATTGAGAAATTAAATTTTTCAAACCTATCTCTCACCCTTTTTGTTATATCAAAAATAATTTTAAAACTAAGTTTGAAATCACATTTAAGTTCAGAACACCAAATGTTGAAAGGTTAAAACCAATCGTTAAAAATGTAGTACCAATTGATAGGGAAGATCAATTGTTGGTGTAAAATAACAATGAAGAAAAGAGACCAAAAAATTTTACATGAAATTTTTTTAAAGTTGGCTCCCCTTTAATCAAGCATCAAGTAAATTGTTAGCCCAATAATTCAAGAGAAATAAATTAAATTTCAAATAAATACAAGAAATTCAATTAAACATGCTACGTGTCAAGACACATCAATATGCACACAAAGCATGGCAAAAAGGAGGCAAAACTGTCCCTTTTTGGACTGTGCGTACCGGTACGGAGGAGTCCAATAGTGGAAATAAAGATCCCAGCGGCTCTAAACCAACTATAACGGCTAGTAACGATTACAAATTCATTAGAAGGTTTAAAAGACCTCTTCAAGCAGCCATGGAACAACAAAAAATAAACTACCAACATTCAATGATAGAGAAATTAAAAAAAATGTTCTAGTGCATTTTTTGTCAATTTTCTTTGTAGAACACGCTTGTGAGCTTAATTGTTATATTTGCTCAGGTGTTAAGTTTTGGGTGAGTGCTTAAATTGCAAACACATTTACCTAGAGAGATTTTTCATTGTTTGCTAATTTGTAGTCTCTTTGTAAGATAGTGTTTCAAGACTTTGAGGTTGATCACGGAAAAAGGAAAGACAAATGAGTAGATTTGTGAAAAATCATTAGTGTAGATAGCTGAGGTAGTGGAGGTAGACTCGGTTGAGTAGTCGAACCACTATAAATCACTGTGTCCTAATTTTTTATTACTTAGCCATTCATCCATTAAAACAAAAATCCAATTCAGTCCCTCTTGGCATTCGGTTGATAGTTTGAGTAAAATATTTTCTTAAATATATTTTTCAAGTTAAATGAACCTTGAATTAATTTTTAATATTTATTCAAGTTTAAAAATATTTTTTAAGTTATATCAAAATAAATATCTCAACACCATCCAATTGGAGATGATATTTTCTAGACACTCCTACTTAGATTGCTGATTTAGTTGTTAAGAAAGGTGTAACCCTCCCTAGACATTGTTCTACTATCTATATTAACAAAAAAAAAGTAAAAAATCCACGTTAGTACTTTAATGGAAATATTAATGGCATTAGTAATTTTGAATATGACCGCGGGAACTTTATTATAATTATAGAAGATATCGCAAGTATTCAGCAAGGAAGATAATATGATTAATCTACTCAAATTTCTTACAACCCAAAAACAAAGAAAAGTGAAATTTTTTTATGGAGATAAGCATACCATCAAAATTTAGAAGCTTCTTGAATCTCCTTGTCTCTATCCAATCGGGACTCATAATTGATGAAAAAGGAGTGCTGAGCGATCCAAACTATCAGGCAAAATGTTCGGTTACCCAGGACTGATTACATCGACAAACAACCATCAACCGAGTGGGGATCTAACTTTGCGTGACCGCCGACAAATCATAATAAGGAACTAGCGCCAATTAAAAACTCTATGCGAGCAACGATCGACCGCTAGGGTATGCTGAATCATGCCACAATGACAGATGAAACAAAAACCACAAAAAATAAAGAAAACATGTCACAAGGATAGGAAAAAACGAGTGTTACAAGAACAGAGAAAACGTGTGTCATAAAGGCAGAGATTCTTATTAGAAAATAAAAAGAAAGAAAAACAAGAAAATAATAAACACCAGCGATCGACAACCAATAGCTAGGTGATTGCCGATCACTGGCTAACGCAAAAAAAATTAAAGAAATTTGCAGGCAGCGCAGGGTTGTTAAAGAGAAAAACTAAGATTGTTAGAGAGAAAAAAATTAGAGTTAATGACATTAATAATTTAGAGTAACCAATAATATTAAAAAAGTAAGAGTACAATAATATTCCAAATTAAAGTATAGGGGCTGAATCCCAAATTTTAACGTAGTAGAGAGACCAAAAGTAAATTTAATCGAAACTAACATAATAGGAATTAAAAAATTGAGTGGGAAAAACTAGACATTTTTATGGATATAAATCTCTATCTATTTTTGGGTAAAAATCTCCTGCCCCCTAATCATGTCTCTTTCTATGCCTCTGCCTAAAAAATAGTTAAAAAATAAATTTTGTCTCATAACCCTAATTTTCATATCCTAAACCATATACTCTAAAAAATACACCTTACCCCTAATTCTCTACACCCTAACCCTAAGCCCCAACCTTAAACTTCAAACCATAAACCCACTATTTTAAAGTGGAGGCACAAATGGGGGCATACTTAGGGGGCAGATGATTTCCATCCCTATTTCGGTGCCTCTTTCTACGCCCAAACACTAAAAAAAAATTAAATCTTAATTTCTAAATCCTAAACTATAAATTCTAAACCCTACAAAATACACCTTACCTATAATCCTTTAAACTCTAACACTAACTATAAACCTAATTTTTTAATGTATAGCATAGGCACCGGGGCATAGGATTTCTATTCTATTTTTTTATACATGTTATTCCATCATATTCATATTGTACGAACTTTGTAGACCCAATATCCTCTAGCACTACCCAACCACCACCACCACCGCCTAGTCCTCAGCCATGGCTACCACCACAGCTGCCACCGTGTCACATTTTTTTTGGGACTCGTATCCAAAACTTCAACCAAGGCTCCGGCAGAATCCAAGCTAGGTGTTCCTTTGGTACCAAGAAAGCACCACCACAACCAAAAAAGGCCGCCCCGAAACCACCATCCGACCGTCTCGTTTGGTTCCCCGGTGTGAACCCACCAGAATGGCTCGACGGGACAATGATCGGAGACCGAGGGTTCGACCCTTTGGGGCTGGGTAAACCGGCTAAATACTTGCAGTTTGATTTGGACTCATTGGACCAAAACTTGGCCAAGAATGTGGCGGGCGAGGTCATCGGGGTGGTAAACGACACGGGGGAGCTGAAACCGACGCCGTTTCAACCGTACACGGAGGTGTTCGGGTTGCAAAGGTTCAGAGAGTGCGAGGTGATTCATGGGAGATGGGCAATGTTGGGTACTCTTGGTGCTATCGCTGTTGAGGCACTCACCGGAGTTGCATGGCAAGACGCAGGAAAGGTATGTCGTTTAACGTATTGCATTTGCATGCAATTTTTAATCAATTCTAAAATCATTTTATTAGGTTATGATTACCATCTTATTTTTAATTAAATATATATACTTTTTATGTATATATAAACTTAGAATCTATACTATGTCGTCATTTTAATAAAGTCTTAGTCCTTGAATTTTGATAAATATTTTCTAGTTTAGTTCATTAACTTTATTTTGCTCCATATTAGTTCTCGAACGGTGACAATATTTTTCCTAACATAGTTATTGAACTTTATTTAGGTCCATATTAGTCTTCGAACTAGACAACTTTTGTCTAAAAAACCTTCTCTAATAGTGAGGGGAGCAATGAATAGATCACTCACATGATTTATTTGTTTATTACACTAATGATATTGTCACGGATCAACTTCCCACGACCGAGCAAGCCGCACCCATAGGTGCTTGCCTTAACGCACCACGTCCTTCACCCTACCGAGAGACCCGAGTAGTTGCCAACACCACACACCAAGGGGTCATGCACAACGCCCTTTGTGGTGTCCGCATTCGAGAGAGCCGAGCTGGGGCACTTCCAGCGCACCATGGGGCCAAGTCAAGCACCCCATGTGCTGCCCACGAGAGTAGGACCCGAGGGGGCACGCTGCACGCACCCGAGGGGGCCTTGCCAAGCACCCTCCATGCCGCCCAAGCCATGGAGCCTGAGCCTGCACCCGACGTGCACACCAAGGAGGCCGAGTCTACACCCGATGTGCATACCAAGGGGCATAGGGGAAGCCCATCCGAGTTTCCCACACCCCTAGGGCCCGATTTAGCACCTAGTATGCTAAAGAGGGGGTTTTGGACAAGCCAACTGGGCCTAGCAATGCCTAATCCGCCCAAGAGACCAAGACCCATCATGAGTTGTCATCCTTTGACCAACACACATGGAAAAATATCATTCATTGAGTCATATTCGAGGAAAGTCTTCTATGCCAACAAATAGATGATGTCACACTCATGTATTCTAGGCAACTTTGTTTGTATTAGAGTGCTGCCATGTTTAGGAGGATAAGATTCATCCATAGCCCTTGGATCGAATCGTTAGAGATCGTTAGATCGAGAGGGCCAAGGCTATAAATAGAGCCCTTCCCTCACCATTGTATTCATTCCACACATTCTACATTCTTTGAGTATTAAGGGTTACGGTTTCTCTTCACTTTGTCTTGCCATTTGTTCTTATCTTGCCTAGCCACCATCACCATTTTCCCACAAAGCTTTCGCCACATCAAGTTCTAAGCACTCCAGCTTAGATATTCGAAGGCTGACTTAGTCCTCGACTTAAGATCAACGACTAAGGCCGCACTGGTTAGCGAGTCAGAACCTAGCCCCGTGACAATATGCTAAAATGAGTGGAGAAAAATGATTGATGTATATAAAAAATCGACCTTTTGGAGGTATATATTTAAGGAAAATACATTAATACACGAACTTGTTTATATAAGTATTTTAATTTTAGGGTTTAAGGTTTAAGGTTAAGGTTTAGGGTTTATGGGTTTAGTGTGTAGGGTGTAGAATTTAATGTTTATGGTTAAAATTTAGAGTTTAGGGTTTAGGGTGTTAAGGTTTGGGATTTAGGTTTTACATTTTATAGAAAACTAGTATAATTTTTTACACAACTTGTTTATCAAAATATAACCATGTAATTAATGGGTTTCACTTTCATTCATAAAGCAAAAATTGATATTTTGGAACCATTTGAAAATGGGTAAAAATCTTCTGCCCCTAATCATGCCCCCTTCTATGCCCCACACTAAAAATTACTTAAAAATTAAATTCTAAACCTTAACCCTAATTTCTACCTCCTAAACCCTAAACCCCACACCCTAAAAATACACCATACTCTTAATTCCCTAAACCCTAACCACAACTCTTAACCTTAAACCCTGAACTCTAAATCTACTATTTCAAAATTATAGCATAAAAAATTATAGCATAAAAAAGTATATGATAAGGGGCAGACGATTCTATCCTTTGAAAACTACAATGGCTGTTTTTCCACAACCCATTTCTTCCTTTCTTTCAATACAATCGTGTCTTCATATAATCCAAGCAGAGTTTATGATTTGCATTGGCTGATAAAAGGACAAATGTTGACATTGATATATGTCCATGGCAATATCAAAGATGATAGAGCTCTTTTATTATTACAAGGTTAACTTTATTATGTGACTTAGATTCTCATTTCATTCTAAACTTCAAATCAGCTAATTGAATTTCAAAATATCAATATCATATTAGTCAGAGTTGTCTGTTAGTATAGTCATTTAGGGACAAAATTATATCAATGATATCGGGATCGTTTGGATCCCAAACCATATTGGGTCTGATGTGTTTAAACATATAAATATCTCTCGTAATTTTTGTAACACCCATATTAAAATATGATTAATGTTTAAAAGGGGAGAAAGAAAGGAGAAAAGAAAATGAATAATGGTGGGTTGTAGGGTTTAAACCCTTGACCCTTGGAATCATAAACCCAAGCCTTAGCCATCAGGGCTATAGCTATCCATCTTAAGAATCTACCATGATTTAATGTTAAGCTATATCTGAAGAGTATAACTGTAACCCCCTAGACCGGCCTATGCGGAAAGACCAAGTCTAGTAAGGCACATTAAAATTTAAAACTCAAGTGGAAAACATGTTTGCGAACTAAGCGTTAATTTCGACAGCATAACGGCAGAACTAGTGAAAACCATCAAGTTAGATAAACCTGTTTAACACGTCAAACAGTAATATTTTCCAAAATCATTCACAACATAGACTTCATAGATAATATAGGCAACCATGATTACTTAAATAAACCCATCATAAGATGGTTACAAAGTAAGTATCAGTTAGCATATCAAAATACTTCTAGTTTAATACCATACATAACAAAATATAGGCACATGTCACCCTGAAAATACAAACGGTGGATAGAAACATTACATTCAAAAAGGAATACCAAATGTGTCGATCCTCCAAGTGTCAGCTACGGGGTGGCCTATCCAAAATATCTGAAAGGGGAAAGAATTTGGGGCGTGAGCTAGAAAGCTCGGTGTGTTCCAACAGTGCAAGTAAAACATTTGCATCAAATAATAATAAATCATGTTATGCAAAACATATCATAAAAATGCATCAAAGTTTTCATGCAACCTATCTACCCTCCAACCGAACACCATGATACAGTTCCCCAGAACAATATCTTATACTGGCATTAACCCAAGCCCATTGGGCGGGGTACCATCCTAAGGTTATACCTTAGAATACGGGCGGCCCTAGTCGAAACTTAGGAGCCGAAAACGGGCGGACCTGACCGAAGCCTAGGATCCGAAAACGGGCGGACCTGGCCGAAGCCTAGGATTCGAGTACGGGCGGTCTTACCAGCTGGATCAGGGCTGTGCCGATAATCTCCACATCATACCCCCAAGTACCTCTACTAATTAGTCCAGATAGTAACATAGTATGCAACCATAATAGTCATAGCAATGCTCAACAACATATTTCTACACTGATAACCGAAAAATCATAGGCATGCTTGTCATATCGAATGCTAGAGAATAATTCAAACATACAGTGCAATCGTATTTCTTTCATAAACAGAAAACATGCTAGCTTTTCACAAAATCAAGTTTAGCAATTATATACACATAGTATGTTTTATTAAATCATGTGAAGCATGTAAAACATTAAATGTGCAACAGTCATATAGCACACAAGGAACACACCTCAAAAGATGAGATCGGTCAGTCAAAAGGTCTATCGAGCACCGGGATCACGCTCCACTACAGTACTAGAACGAGTAACGATAGGATCACGAGGCGGTACGGATCGAGACGAGTTGGGCTGGGTGTAGGTACGATCGGGAGATCCACGAGTACCTATTAATTCAGAAGATTAATATCAGACCTTAATCATCGGTTTATCTTAAATGACATAACTTATACATATGCATGTTCGGGTTCAACGTCCAATTTGGAGGCTTTCGGGTTAGAATTTCGCGAAACGGGCTTCAAAATCGGACTCAGGACGTCGAAAAACATAAAATAGGACTTTTCGGAAAAAGTTGACTTTTTGGTCAAAGTCAACGCTGACGTTCGCGGTCAAAGTCAACGCTGACGTCATGCTGACGTCACTGGTCAAGGCTGACTCAGCGAGTTGACTCACTAGGTTGACTCGGTCGAGTTGACTCACTAAGTTGACTCACTGGGTTGACTCGGTCAATGGGTCGGGTCGGGTCAGTCAACGGGTCAATGGGTCGGGTCAACGGGTCAACGGGTCGGGTCAACGGGTTTGACTGAGTTGACCGGTCCAACCGGACCAGCCGGTTTAGACAGGTTCGTTCTATGCGGACCGGCTCTTACCTTAAAGAACCCAAAGGTCGCCGGACGGTCACCGGAAAGTCCGTTTCAAGTCGTTTTCTGCCGGAAAAACACACAATCAACAACCCATCATTTAATTTTACACCTAACATCGAAATAACGTTGGAATTAACCCAAAACTCACCGGATTCGTCCTTAGTCGTTTGAACACGTCGGAAAAAGACGTAACTCCGACGACGGGGCAAACCACGATGAATGGGCGAACGGCAACTTGGGTTTTGATCAGCCTGCGATGGGGAGTCCAACGGCAGTGGCGGCGTGGCCAACGGACGTCGAACGGCGTCAGAAAACTCAAAAGAAAAAGCGGACCGGTTTAGCCCTAGGTCGCGAGTCTTCAACGGTCGATTGCCGGCAAAAGGGACGGCGATTGGGTGCGTGGGTTGAGGGGTTTTGCTCGGGGTTCGACGGTGAACGTTTTAACGCCGGCGCTAAGCGTCACGGCGCGGCGGAGAGGGCAGATCGATGGTGAACGGGTTTTTAGGGGAGAAGGGGAAAATGACGAAGGGGGGTGTTTTCGGAAGTTTTTGGGAAAAAATGGTCCCAATTAAAAATCATGTTAAGGTGGCAGGTAAGATATTTTTATTATTTTATTATTTTAGGATCTTAGGTATTAACTCTTATTTCCCCTGGTAAAAATACTAACCAAGAGCTATGTTAGCTCAATTGGTTAAGCCATTGACCTATGCAGCCAAGGGTCACGGGTTCAAAACCCCTTGGTTGCTTTTTTTTTAACCTTAGAAAATTAGGGTTGTTACAACTCTCCCCTCCTAAAAAGAAATTTCGGCCTCGAAATTTACCTGAATTGAACAGATGCGGGAACTGCTCCTCCATTGACTCAAGGGTCTCCCAAGTAGCCTCTTCTGGACCACGGTTACTCCACTGTACTTTGACCATAGGAATACGTCGATTCCTTAGAACTCTCTCGTCTTGATCTAAGATCTGAACAGGTTCCTCCTCATAAGACAAATCTGGTCTCAACTCTACATCCTGTACCTGAATAACATGGCTCGGATCTGGGTGGTACTGCCTCAACATAGATACATGGAACACATCATGAATACGGCTAAGCTGAGGAGGTAACTCAGGCTGATAAGCAACAGGCCCGACTCTCTGCCGAATACGGTACGGTCCGATAAATCTTGGGCTCAATTTGCCTTTGCGCCCAAATCTCAAAACTTTCTTCCATGGAGACACCTTCAGGAAAACCTGATCACCAACCTCGAACTCAATGTCTTTCCTCCTCCGATCAGCATAGGACTTCTGTCTATCAAAAGCCTCTTTCAGACGGTTGCGGATCAATCTGACGGTCTCATCAGTCTCTCGAACCAACTCTGGGCCTAAAGTCTTCTTCTCATACAGCTCTGTCCAACAGATGGGAGTACGACACTTACGGCCATACAGAGCCTCATACGGTGCCATGAGGATACTACCCTGATAGCTGTTATTGTATGCAAACTCAGCCAAGGGCAAGAAATCCTCCCAACTACCACGGAAATCAATCACACATCCTCGTAACATGTCCTCAAGAATCTGAATCACCCTCTCAGATTGTCCATCTGTCTGCGGATGGAAGGATGTACTGAAATTCAGACGGGTACCTAAAGTACTGTGCAAGGCTAACCAGAATCGAGAAGTGAACCTCGGATCCCGATCAGAGATGATAGATAAAGGTACCCCATGTAGTTTGACGATCTCAGAGATGTACAGTTTAGCCAGCTTCTCCAAAGAGTAGGTGACTCGAACTGGAATAAAATGAGCTGACTTGGTGAGTCGGTCAACAATCACCCAGATCGAATCCTTTTTAGAAGGTGTCAGATGAAGCCCTGTAACGAAATCCATCGTGACACGTTCCTATTTCCACTCGGGGATCTTAATAGGCTGCAACAAACCAGAAGGATGCTGGTGTTCTGCCTTAACCTGCTGGCAAGTCAAACACCGAGATACATAATCTGAAATGTCTTTCTTCATACCTTCCCAACGATATCTCTGCCTCAAGTTTTGATACATCTTGTCCCCACCGGGATGCATAGCATAAGGGCTGTTATGAGCCTCACTAAGAATAGCCCGCTTCAACTCGGCATCATTTGGTACACAATAACGACCCTTGAAGCACAAGACTCCATCCTGATCAAAGGCATAGATAGAAGTAGATCCTTGCTCAACCTGCTGCATGAAAGGAAGTAAGGAACTGTCTAGAAGCTGTTTGGCCCTGATTTCCTCGGCCAATGTCGGTTTAACCTGCAGCTCGGCAAGTAAACGGACATCACTGTATATACTCATCCTGGCAAACAAGGATCTCAAGTCTGATATAGCCTTACGACTCAAAGCGTCAGCAACCACATTAGCCTTCCCGGATGGTATTCAATCACACAGTCATAGTCCTTAAGAAGCTCAATCCAACGACGTTGTCTAAGATTAAGATCTCTCTGTGTAAGAATGTACTTCATGCTCTTGTGATCTGTGTAGATATAACACTTCTCTCCGTAGAGATAGTGTCTCCAAATCTTCAGGGCAAAGACCACAGCGGCCAGCTCTAGATCATGGGTAGGATAATTACACTCATGAGGCCTCAACTGACGAGACGCATAAGCTATTACCTTCCCATCCTGCATCAGAACACAACCAAGCCCAAAACGCGATGCATCACTATAAACCGCAAAATCCTTCCCAGACTCGGGCTGCGTCAAAACTGGAGCTTGCGTTAGAGCTGTCTTCAACTTCTCAAAACTATCCTGCTGAGCATCTGTCTAGATGAATGGAACATCCTTCCTCAACAGCTTCGTCAAGAGAGCGGCAATAATAGAAAAGCCCTCGACGAAACGCCTGTAATACCCAGCTAAACCCAAGAAGCTGCGGATCTCGGGAACATTCTTGGGTTGCTTCCAACTCACAATGGCCTCTATCTTGCTCGGATCAACCTGAATACCCCGAGCCGATACCACATACCCCAGAAATGTCACCTCGATGAGCCAAAATACACACTTGCTCAACTTGGCGTACAATTTGTGCTCTCTAAGAGTCTGCAGAACAATCCTCAAATGCTCAACATGTTCTGCTTCAGTCCGAGAGTAGACTAGGATGTCATCAATGAACACCACCACAAACTGATCCAAATAGGGCCGGAACACACGGTTCACCATATCCATAAAAGCGACAGGAGCATTAGTCAGACCAAACGGCATCACCAAAAACTCGTAGTGCCCATATCTGGTGCGAATGGCCGTCTTTGCTACATCAGACCCTTTTATCTTTAGCTGATAGTACCCGGAACGAAGATCAATCTTCGAGAAAACTGTGGCTCCTCGTAACTGATCGAACAAGTCATCAATCCTGGGCAGAGGGTACTTATTCTTGACTGTCAACTTGTTCAGCTTACGGTAATCAATACATAGCATGAGAGACCCATCTTTCTTCTTCACGAAGAGAACAGGAGCTCCCCAGGGCGAAGAGCTGGGTCGAATAAAGCCTCGGTCGAGGAGCTCTTGCAACTGAATCTTCAGCTCCTTAAGCTCCTTAGGAGCCATACGGTAAGGGTTCATAGAGACTGGTGCAGAGCCCGGATAGGTCTCAATCTCAAACTCGACATCTCTATCCGGAGGTAATCCAGGTAATTCCTCAGGAAAGACATCAGTGAACTCGCTAACAGTGCGAATCTCCTCAATCTTTGACAAAGAACCCTTGGTATTCAAGAAACAGGCGATGAAAGTCTGGTATCCCTTCCGGATCATCCTGTCGGCAGCCAAAGCAGATACCACATTAGATAGATACCCTCGGCGCTCACCAATAAGAACCACTGTACGATCATCAGAAGTCTTTAAAACTGCTCTCTTGGACTCACAATCTAGATTAACCCGGTGTTCAGTCAACCAATCCATGCCAAGAATCAGATCGAACTCTTCTAATGGTAGTTCCATAAGGTCAGCTAGAAAGATTTCCCCTTGCACCTCGAGGGGACATCGCCTGAAAACTTTATCTACAACCACAGACTGGCCTACTGGACTCATAACGGTAATTGCACTCTCGGTGTTCTCAATTAGAATCTGGAGGTCTCGGGACATAGATCTCGATACATAGGAATGGGTAGAGCCATTGTCAAGCAATGCAAAGTATGGAACAGAAAATATAGTAAATGTACCTGCAATGACGTCTGGCTCATCTCTGTCATCACGACGTCTAGTAGCATAAACAAGTGCAGGTTGTCTGGCATCAGTCATAACCGGTCCCCCACTCTGATGTGATCGGCCTCTACTATCAGATCTAGCAGAAGATTCATGAGCTATACTCTGATAACACCCTGAACCCGGTGTCTGGACAGATGTCTGTGAACGGGCTGGAGTCTGGGATCGAGCAGGGGTCTGAAACGATGATCGGTCTACAGAAGGTGGATGTGGACAATCTTTCTTGAAATGGTCAGTGGATCCACATCTGAAGCAAGCACCCGACATCTTTTTGCACTCCCCTCGATGAAGCTTACCACAATTCTCACATACAGGAAAAGTGGACCCTGATGAATCACCTCGACTAACCGATGGGCCCTGCTGTACCGTGGGCCTATAACTCGAACCACCTCCCTGATACATGGTGCGAGCCCTCTTATCAGAGCGCGCGTGAGACTCTCCCTGTCTAGAAGATCTCCAAGATCGATCTCGGTCTCGCCCTCAATCCTTGCCTCTATCTCGATCTCCATCTCTACTACTCTGACTAGCTGTCAAGATCTCCATCTGTTCTGCAGTCTTAGCTCGGTCCACTAAATCTTCAAACACCTGATCATGGTGGGTAGCCACTCGATCACGTATCCCAATATGAAGGCCCTCCTGAAACTTTTCACATTTGTCTTTCTCAGTAGAAATCAAGCCAGTACCATATCTTGACAACTCTAGAAACTGTATCTCATACTCAGCTACTGTCATGGTACCCTGCACCAGGTCTTTAAAAGCATGGCGTCTCTCTCTCAAGAACCGCTCGCCAAGAAAACAGTTTCTAAAACGCTCCTTAAAGAAATCCCATGTCAGACGATCAGAAGGAACACTACTCATAATGGACTCCCACCAGGTGCGGGCATTCCCATTCAGCATAGATACAGCACCCAAATACTTCCTGGATGGCTCAAAACCCAACTCACCCATACGTCTTTCAATATCGTATAACCACTCCTCAGCCTCGGTCAGTGGTCCACTAAGAGATCCCGAGAAGGTCTTGATCCTGTTGGCAATCAGGGTCTGGGAGATAGGAACTTCAGGTGTGACTCCAGACGCTCTGACTACTCCCTGAATCAACTGGAGAAACTGTCTACTCAAGGAATCATCCGTAACTCCAGTCATAGGCTCGGGCCCAGAAACAGTAGCTCCCCTGACCGGAGTAGTCATGCCAATACCAAGAGTAGGCAATGGAACAGTGGGAGTAGGTGTAGGAGCAGTCGGGATAGATGTCGGAGTAGTCGAAGCAGAAGCAGCAGCAGCAGCTGAAGGACCACTAGGGGTAGGAGGCTCTACAGATGTCGGAGGGTCAACTGCGGCTGTAGCAACTCCAGAGGTAGGTGGATCAGCCACCAGATCATCTATCGGGTCAGCAAATCTAACAGGTCGACCACCCCTACGAGCGGGTCGACGCCCCCTTCCGGTGCTCATCTCGGAGAATCTCTACAAGGGATAAAACCTAAGATCAATTTATGACACTGGAGAATCGAACACAAATAAACATATAAAGTTGGGTGACATGGCCTCTTTTTACAATACTTGCAAAACATTCTAAAACAGTATTTTAAAAGGACTTATCCACAGTCCGAGGTTTTAAAACCAAAAGCTCTGATACCAACTAAATGTAACCCCCTAGATTGGCCTATGCGGAAAGACCAAGTCTAGTAAGGCACATTAAAATTTAAAACTCAAGTGGAAAACATGTTTGCGAACTAAGCGTTAATTTCGACAGCATAACGGCAGAACTAGTGAAAACCATCAAGTTAGATAAACCTGTTTAACACGTCAAACAGTAATATTTTCCAAAATCATTCACAACATAGACTTCATAGATAATATAGGCAGCCATGATTACTTAAATAAACCCATCATAAGATGGTTACAAAATAAGTATCAGTTAGCATATCAAAATACTTCTAGTTTAATACCATACATAACAAAATATAGGCACATGTCACCCTGAAAATACAAACGGTGGATAGAAACATTACATTAAAAAAGGAATACCAAATGTGTCGATCCTCCAAGTGTCAGCTACGGGGTGGCCTATCCAAAATATCTGAAGGGGGGAAAGAATTTGGGGCGTGAGCTAGAAAGCTCGGTGTGTTCCAACAGTGCAAGTAAAACAGTTGCATCAAATAATAATAAATCATGTTATGCAAAACATATCATAAAAATGCATCAAAGTTTTCATGCAACCTATCTACCCTCCAACCGAACACCATGATACAGTTCCCCAGAACAGTATCTTATACTGGCATTAACCCAAGCCCATTGGGCGGGGTACCATCCTAAGGTTATACCTTAGAATACGGGCGGCCCTAGTCGAAACTTAGGAGCCGAAAACGGGCAGACCTGGCCGAAGCCTAGGATCCGAAAACGGGCGGACCTGGCCGAAGCCTAGGATTCGAGTGCAGGCGGTCTTACCAGCTTGATCAGGGCTGTGCCGATAATCTCCACATCATACCCTCAAGTACCTCTACTAATTAGTCCGGATAGTAACATAGTATGCAACCATAATAGTCATAGCAATGCTCAACAACATATTTCTACACTGATAACCGAAAAATCATAGGCATGCTTGTCATATCGAATGCTAGAGCATAATTCAAACATACAGTGCAATCGTATTTCTTTCATAAACAGAAAACATGCTAGCTTTTCACAAAATCAAGTTTAGCAATTATATACACATAGTATGTTTTATTAAATCATGTGAAGCATGTAAAACATTAAATGTGCAACAGTCATATAGCACACAAGGAACACACCTCAAAAGATGAGATCGGTCAGTCAAAAGGTCTATCGAGCACCGGGATCACGCTCCGCTACAGTACTAGAACGAGTAACGATAGGATCACGAGGCGGTACGGATCGAGACGAGTTGGGCTGGGCGTAGGCACGATCGGGAGATCCACGAGTACCTATTAAATCAGAAGATTAATATCAGACCTTCATCATCAGTTTATCTTAAATGAAATAACTTATACATATGCATGTTCGGGTTCAACGTCCAATTTGGAGGCTTTCGGGTTAGAATTTCGCGAAACGGGCTTCAAAATCAGACTCAGGACGTCGAAAAACATAAAATAGGACTTTTCGGTCAAAGTCAACGATGACGTCAGCGGTCAAAGTCAACGCTGACGTCATGCTGACGTCACTAGTCCAAGGTTGACTCAGTGAGTTGACTCACTAAGTTGACTCGGACGAGTTGACTCACTGGGTTGACTCGGTCAACGGGTCGGGTCGGTCAACGGGTCAACGGGTTTGACTGAGTTGACCGGTCCAACCGGACCAGCCGGTTCAGACCGGTTCGTTCTACGCGGACCGGCTCTTACCTTAAAGAACCCGAAGGTCGCCGGACGGTCACCAGAACATCGCCGGAAAGTCCGTTTCAAGTCGTTTTCTGCAGGAAAAACACACAATCAACAACCCATCATTTAATTTTACACATAACATCAAAATAACGTTGGAATTAACCCAAAACTCACCGGATTCGTCCTTAATCGTTCGAACACGTCAGAAAAAGACGTAACTCCGACGACGGGGCAAACCACGATGAACGGGCGAACGACAACTTGGGTTTTGATCAGCCTGCGATGGGGAGTCCAACGGCAGTGGCGGCGTGGCCAACGGACGTCGAACGGTGTCGAAAAACTCAAAAGAAAAAGCGGACCGGTTTAGCCCTAGGTCGCGAGTCTTCAACGGTCGATTGCCGGCGAAAGGGACGGCGATTGGGCGCGTGGGTTGAGGGGTTTTGCTCGGGGTTCGACGGTGAACGTTTTAACGCCGGCGCTGAGCGTCACGGCGCGGCGGAGAGGGCAGATCGACGGTGAACGGGTTTTTAGGGGAGAAGGGGAAAATGACGAAGGGGGGGTGTTTTCGGAAGTTTTTGGGAAAAAATGGTCCCAATTAAAAATCATGTTAAGGTGGCAGGTAAGATATTTTTATTATTTTATTATTTTAGGATCTTAGGTATTAACTCTTATTTCCCCTGGTGAAAATACTAACCAAGAGCTATGTTAGCTCAATTGGTTAAGCCATTGACCTATGCAGCCAAGGGTCACGAGTTCAAAACCCCTTGGCTGCTATTTTTTTTAACCTTAGAAAATTAGGGTTGTTACAATAACGAAAATAAATAAGATAGAACCAAACCCTATCCATAATTAAAGCCCATCTTAGATCCAAAAAATGATATCAGATTCTAGAGGCTTCCTCTAAAAGTCTTCACCTCCCCAAACATTAACCCGACCACCGTACCTCACCGCCTCACCGCCCGACCGTGGCCATCACCGCCACCGTCAACCTAACCGCCACCTTGCACCGATCACGGCCACAGCCCCCACTCGCACAGAGGGACCACCATTTGTCGTTAAACCTTGGTTGAAGACTAGACGGAAAACCATGGGTCTCCTTTCGGTTTCACATATTTTTCGGCCATCGTGGCCGTTCATTCGAGACGTCGTCACTGCCGTTGTCGTCCCATGGCCGAGTCGAGCAAAACCCATGTCGCCAGACAACGAACGGCCACCGTTTAGACCGTCATCGGAGCTACGACAATGTTGAGCGTTTTTTTCAGATTTGGGTAAGTTCGGTGAGTTTTGGTTTAATTTATGGGATTTTCGGTTGAATTAAGTTGGATTTAGGGTTGTTTTCGGCGTTTTTGGGCTGTCTGGCGTGTTTTCCGACCGGGAAAGGCCGCGCATGGGCTTCACGCGCCGTCCAAGGCGATTTCCGGCCGCCTTGGACGGTGGCTGCCGAGCCAGCCGGCTCAGACCCAGTCTAGCCGTGAACCGAGCCACCCGAACCGGTCCAAGCGAACTGACCCAAGCTCAGTGGTAAACCAAGCCTGTTGACCGACCGGGCTTGGGAACCGACCTGACCCGACCCGTTGACCGAGTCAACCCAGTGAGTCAACTCGCCCGAGTCAACTCGCCTGAGTCAACCCAGTGAGTCAACTTGCCGAGTCAGCCTTTGGTCCAATGATGTCTGCGTTGACTTTGACCGCTGACGTCAGCGTTGACTTTGACCAAAAAGTCAACTTTTCCCGAAAAGCCCTATTTTATGTTTTTCGACGTCCTGAGTCTGTTTTTGGTGTCCGTTTCATGAAATTCTAACCTGGAATCCTCTGAATTATACCTTGAACTCGAGTTTGCTTATGTAATTTATTAATCAATTATGAGCAAAGTGAATAATGACTGAAATTGGAATTTGTGCGATTGAAGGTATTCATCGTTCTTTGTATTCGAGATGTTGAGGACGTCGCATTCGGGTTCGAGAGTGATCGAACGGAGTATTATGGTCGACCGATGTAGCAAGTATTAAAGGTAATACACTACTACCACTAGTATGCTTTATGAACATGTTGGTATTCGGTTAATGCATGCATGAATATGATGAAGAGTGATGTTAACTCTGCTTAAGTTAAACCAGATATGAAATTGAGTATGTTAACCTAGATAAGATCGAAATGCCCGAACGAGAAAGTTAATAAAGGTAAGGTTCTGGAGTTCAATAAATTAAGTAATAAGGCATCTAATCTCCAAACCCGGTTATTAATGTCAAATGATTAAATGCTAAAATTATTTGAATATGAAATTACAAAAATGCCCTTAAGGTATGAGAATGACTAAAATACCCTTGGAATTGGGAGCGATTTAGAAATTTATATTGGATATGGTAAAACAATCCGATTTATCTAAAAACCTCGAACTACTTGGAAAGTTATGGTAACAAGATTTAAACCTTCGAGATTGTAAGGTGTTAGGTTTCCTTGAATTTGGAATGAATCTCCGAGTATAGATTTACAAAAAGCTATCCATACCTCTGAATTAATCAAGTGGCTCAAAATACTGAATTGATCGTAATGACTAAAAGTATTGGAAATACTGTTATGGTTAAATTAATCGGAATGATCGTATTGACTAAAAAGGGCTGAAGTATCCTCGGACGCCGAGGTTTGCAAATTAACTGGAAGGATGGATAAACCCTTGAGTTCTGAAATGAATGAAGTGGTTGGAGGTACCAAAATTTTCTTGAATGGCTGAAACACTCACGAGTACTTAATTGATTGAAATACTATATATGGTTCAATTGACATGAATGAGGGATATCCCAAACATCGAAATGACTGAAATACCCCCATGATTGGAATAGGTAAATTACCTTTGATAAAATTTTGAAAATGCCAATAAAGTTGAAAATGACTGAAATGCCCCTAAGGGTTGAAGCATGACTCTGGTATGTCAATCACTCACGATATTAATATAAGGTTGGAAGTTTTTCTGCACATAACATAAGTTCGACTACTCCGCTACAAGTCCTGTGGTGAACTATGAAAGCAACCGTTCAGATATATGATACAACCGGATACATTAGAAGGGTTGGTTAGTACTGCAAAGTTGGGATATGTTAGTTCGAATGGTTTTAGAGCCTCGATAAACTCCTGAAAAATCTTAAATATTGTAAATCGTCATTTCTTCATTTGAGCTAAAATTTTGAAATTACCCCCGATAGTTAAATATCCAAAATGCCCTCGTTGGCCAAAGTAATCAAAATAGCCCTGAATGTATCTGATATCGTGAAGGATCTTGACATAGAAATCTCTGAATGCCTGGTTGGAAACCTGATGAGCAAATAGAATTTTCGAGCCACTGTTTATGCCTTGTTGGTGTAAATTACCAAAATGCCCAGGTGTGATAAAATGACTATAATGCCCTTGTAGGCTTAAATGAGTAAATCGCTCATGATATATCTAAACTCTCAAAGATCTTGATGTATCATCTCCTGAATATCTGGTTTGAACTGTTAGTACGAACCCTTTTTTTATAGGGACTTCGTTTAAAAAAAATCCGTTCAAATTGTCAAAAGTTTAATGTGATCCCTTCCGTATATATCGAGTATCTTCAGGTAATAAACTGTTCCATCTAGTGTGTTCAATGTGTGTTACATGACTATTTTTGCATACTATTTTACATGTTTTATCATACTGATCATGTGCACACGACTGACATGAAATTTTCACATGAACATGACATGTTTTAGAATTTAAACATGACTGTATTGTATGTTAGATATAGACCTTAGTACCCGATATGACAACATGCTATGCGGTTAATGTATTACTAAAAATGCTACTAATGATTAATGAACTACTGATGAACTGATTCACTGGGGTACTTGGGATATGATATGAAGTTACTAACGGCTCAGCCCTGATCCAGCTGGTAAGTCCGCCTGTATTCGGTTCCTATGATTCGGCTAGGTCCGCCCGTATTTGGCTCTTATGCTTCGGCTAGGGCCGCCCATATTCTAAGGTATTTCCTTAGGATGGTACCCACGCACAATGGGCTCGGGTTAATGCTTGTACATGATACCGCACTGGGAAAACTAAATACTGAAGTATGGTTGGAGGGTAAATAAAGAATTAAAATGAACTTTACTGCTACTTGAAACAAATGTATTTGAAATAAAAAGGGTTATTGCATTGTTACATTTCATGCATTAACGTTGCACCGTTGGAACACACTAGACGCTAAACTCTCTGATTCCACCTTTGTATGTTACCAACCTATATAATTTCCCGTTTAATCCTCGATGTTTGAATAAAGAACAAATATCGTTATTCTCAAGTATGATGCAACCTCGAAATAGTAGAACAGAAATGGAGACTGTTACTACGTGGAACATCATGAAAATGTTATGCCTATCATATATCTGCATGAGCTTATAGCATCTTTTGGTAGTTCTGTATTACTGAGCTTTTCCAAGCTCACGTTGTTTTTACCATCGCAGGTAAAAGAATATATCACGGTATGATGTTTGACATCAGTGTTTGGAGTTCTCTTGGCGTCGCTTTTGGAGTACAGTACTGTACAGCTAGTGGGCATGTATTGTTTTATGTTAGTGTCTGTAAAACACTTTCTGAAATTTATGTTATATGTTTAAATGACTTCCAAATGATATTTTAAACAGAAGTTGATTTTACAGTTTAATAAGTGTTTAGAGGAAAAAAAATGTTTTCATGTGTGTTTTTACTGTGGGTCGCTCTTGGACCCTAATATGACTTTCTAAGATCCGTTGTAACGCATAGGCGGGTCTAGGGGTTACAATTTTGATAACATTAGATTTTTTAACATATCAAATTCAAGTTTCACGTCATATCCGAACTAGCATTTGACACTCAAACAATAGTTACGCTGATGAAAAGACTTGATTGATACAATGTCAAAAGTTAAGAACTTGATCATAATGTTTTGAAATAAGACGAGTTTTCAAAATAACCGGGGCAACCACTTCCATTTTCTTTGATCACATTAAATATGGATTGAGGTATTGGTGATTGGTTACATTGAGTTCCAAAGGAATGCAGAGCTTGACCCAGAGAAAAGGCTTTACCCCGGTGGCTATTTTGACCCACTTGGGTTAGCCTCAGACCCTGAGAAAATTGACACCTTCAAACTGGCTGAGATCAAGCATTCAAGGCTGGCCATGGTGGCTTTTCTCATCTTCGGAATCCAGGCGGCTGTCACCGGAAAGGGTCCTATTATCTTCATTGCTAGCTTTAACAATTGATCTTACTCAAACTTGAATATAATGGTATGTTCTTGTAAAAGAGGAAATAACACCTTTATTCGTGTTGTCGATGTTACTCAAACTCGAATATAAAAGTCCCGTACAAACAACTCTCTCATATACGTATGTGTCCGATATAAATATGTCGGAATTGTCTCGATACTAAACTGTGGAAGTAACCACAATAAGAAATAAGGGACGAAGGGGTTTGAGGAAAAACAGTTTGGCTTAAACTGGGAAAGCAAATCTTATTCGAATGGCATATAATTGTCACCACAGCAAGAAAGCATAAGCATATTTCAGTTCCTCGACCGAAGAAACCCACCCGATTTCAATTGCCAAACCAAGAGAACATGTCGGATACGCATACGAGAAGTCGATGTACCTATTAAGGAATCTTTGCTTCTTTAACTAAATGGATTAAATTGAAGAGTGATACCTACTCTCTAAGAAAGCTTAGAAGACTTGAAGGTACATTGATTCAAGACCAAACTTCTCAAGACATCTTGAATCAAGATAAATTATAGCTCAGTGAATAAACCATTCGCTCCGACAGCTCTACCCCCACCACTCTCTGGTAGCTGCGCAATTGCGTTTCCAAGTAATTCCTTTCGGTGGGACCAAATGCTCGTTGTAGATCCTTTGCAAAGAAACCGTTAATTAGAATACGGAACAATATATAAATGCTGAACAGATGCCACTATGTGACAAATAAAGGAGATTTAGATTTAGCTTTCTGATCTAAGGATTCAAATTCTTTCTCTAGATCATGGATGTGTACTTCTAATAAATATCTCTATGTTATATGGCAGAGGTATAGATAAGTTTCATCAATTTTTCTTAACAAATATATCATGGAGCAACTTACGAACTAGAAAACGAAATTATGACAAAAAACTCGGTAAACTCCCTCCCGGGTGATCATAAAATTGCAAACATTACTCCTATTATTAGAAAATTAGCGTACAAATAAGAACAGAGTATAAAAAAGCACCTAGCATTTACTTACCTTGTATCTTAGTCGTGAACCTCTCAGTCCAACTAAAACATTAGTCACGTCGCCATCATCTATTGCACCAGATCCCAAACCACTTGTTTCCGGCTCCAATTCATCGTCAGAGCTGTCAGATTCAATCTCAATCATCTGTTCATCTTCACCCATAAAAACATCATTCGAGTCTTCTAATCCATTCCCATCATGCTGCAAGTCCATGAGACTTTCAGGATTACAGGATTGGGAGGACTCTCCATCTTGTAAACTGGCATAATCAGATAAGACGGCGTATTTCTTTTTATCAAGCATCGGCCTCGCTAAATGAAATGTGACCCACCTGGAAATATTATTTCACTCATAAGACTTTAAATCACCACTATTTGCGGGCAGTCGTAAACATGTAATATAAGATCTTCAAGTCTAGTTATATCAGCAAGGGCAGAATAAAAGATGAAATTTTCGAAAACAGTCAAGGAACATCAAGCAAAAACAGAGAATATAAGATAAAAAAGATCATAATGGAGAGAAGAAAGAAGAGATCAACTTTAAGTTCCCCATGTTTTTGGTTATTTGCTTAAGGAACTTTTAAGTTTAATACAAATGCATTATAAAGCATGCATTTTATGGCATTCAAAATCCAAAAATGAGCAAGTGTGTGTAAATGCACATTGTCAGTAGAGGCGAACTTACTGGTAACGAAAAGGGCAAAGAAGCTCAGATGGGTAATATGCTGCTTTATATCTCATCTTGCTGCAGGAATGTATATAATAGCCCATATAATAATACTGAAGACTAGCGCAATACGTTTGATTCTCTTTCACCCAATCAATCTCTTGCAAAGCTGAATATTTACCCAATGATAGAAATGCATAATCAGGATCCCAGAATAAATACTTACTCGACAAGCATCTGGGAAGGATGTCTACCACACCAACAGCAACTAGCTTGCCATCAATCATGTATTGCTGATGGAATGAGCCGAAGCCACACGGAGGAACCATGCCATCAGCAGATGGAGAAAAAAAAAACAGGGGAGTCTCAACAAGAAACCTCTTGTATGAGCTTTCTGTGACATGATCTGGTGGATCATTATGCACTTTAATTTGATACCGTTTATATAATTCATACTCTTCTGGATCAAAATTGGACCTTTTCAAACGGATCTCAAGCTTCCTCTTTTGCCCTTGACGGTGTTCAGAGCTCTTCTTTGCAGAAGAGCTTTGATTTCCACCCCCAGATTCTTCAGGCAAAGCAACAATTTGAACATCTCTATCTAAAGATGCACTTTTAGCGGTAGAATAAAAATTAATATGCCCGTTGCATGCCCTAATGGACATGCTGGAAATGTTGGCTAGCTGATTTAAAGAAAATGCCAACTTTTTGGCAATAGATTTGGGACACAGATCAATTTCTTCTGCACTATGTCTTGACATTTGTGATTGTGAGCCATCCCTCTCAGCTGATCGTGTCCGCTTCAAAGTGGCAGCTATTTGGAAGGCAATGTTGCTTGTGTATAAAAGATCTTCTGACCCTTCAACGGCTAACTTTCTTTTGGCATGTGAAACCATTTTGACCGTAGCTTTTTGGAATTGAATTCCAGAAGGAAAGTCCCCACTTTCAATATATCCATGCACCACTTTGTCTA
This sequence comes from Hibiscus trionum, assembly GCA_030270665.1. Lineage (NCBI taxonomy): Eukaryota > Viridiplantae > Streptophyta > Magnoliopsida > Malvales > Malvaceae > Hibiscus > Hibiscus trionum. Next base: position 62,826,333 of record BSYR01000017.1, read on the forward strand.
TTTGATTAGATAAATGAAGCATAAACTCTTCTGCCTTGTTTTCCCTTTTATTGCCACAAGAGAAAGATTCATTCCCAGAGCTTGAGACTAAATGATTGACAGAGCTGCTTGTATGAGTAGAAGCATTTTCATCGTCCGCAAGTTCCATTGGTTTACTCACCTCAAGCATGCCATCTATAAATCTAGGCATACACTATTGTCAGAACTCAGGATCTACACGTTCCAAAAGAATGTGACGGATGCATGTTCAAACATATGTCCATATTCAGAAACCGTTTTTGTTGCTAGGAGTATGGTGGTTACTTGGCTGAATTAGAAGAGCTTATCTTGGAGATATGAAAGTTCCTTCCATTTTAGCAATCCCATTTTTTTAAAACTATACTATAGCACAAAAGGTGTCAAATTTGAAATTTTGAAAACAGAAACCGAGACAAAAACAGGTTATGAGTACGAGTACACGACTATACCTCTGCATTCGTCTATAAACTCGACGATGCTCCTTAGAAGGGACAAAATCACTTGCCTGCAAACGAATAGTATAAGAAGGGCAACATGTCCTTTCCATCTCAGGTTTGTAGAGGAAACAACCGGATCTCCTCCAACCACGGTCAAGAAGATCTAATAAGAAGCAATGAAGAAACAGTAGTATAAAACCAACAAATGTAAATATACTCTTATCAAGCATTATAAATCAAATTAATCTTAATGATCAATTCCAAATCACACACATCCCTAACAACAACAAAAAACAATTATCTTTTGCAATTAACAAAATTTCTAAAGCCAAATTACATATTCCACTTCTTCAATAGAAATTGCATGATCAAAATTTTATTTTCACAGCTAAAACAATTCAAAAGCATAAAATTCGTTTAGAAAGTTGCTGAAAATAAATTTAAAGAAAAAACCTTGATAATCATTAACTGTAAGACTATGCGCCCATAAACCTGCAAAAAAAAAAAACTCCAAAAATAAATCAGAAAATATCAACAGAAAATTGAAATAGTTTATAATCCTTTAGCAATATCTTAAATTAATTAACTATTAATTACAGCTAAATCAATAAAAATTAAGTCAAGTAAATCCAGAAAGAACCGTACCATGAGAGATACTGGTTCGACCGGAGGATTTACAATAACCGCAGGAGCTTCTCCGGCGGCCGCAATCGACAACCCAGCTTTCTTCTCTGCTATTGCTACTGCTCGCTTCGTTCTTCATTTTCGATTCCTTTTGCAACAAAACAAAAAGGAAAAATAGGATCTTTTAATCCTATGAATTTCACACCTTCTTTTTATTCTTTTTCACTTTTTAAGTATAACGACACCGTTTCTACCAGAAGATTCTCTAATTCCAATTGTTAACCTCGTTAAAAAAATTTCTATTAGATACATTGAGATAATATTTCGAAAAAAAAAAACTTGAATGTAAGTATGTAACAAAAAAATTGTCGTAATATACATGGATTTGATAATATAATTTTTTTAACAGGTTAACAATTAAAATTGACTTTTTAAATATAAAAAATAGATCGATTAAATTTTTTAAATTAATAGTAGCGACTAAATTTCAAATATATAAAGAGTACAAAGACTTGTGGTATATATAAGCTTATATTATAATATAATTAAAAAATATAAATATTAATTAATTATTATATCATTATAGTTTTCATCAAATAATCCATCCGCATCACGTCTTTGAACTATTCCTTTCATCATATTCAGTGAGTACATGTAAGGACATTTTTGGAGTAAAACATACCAAACCTTTAAAACAACCTCATCTTAAGGTTATATTGTCATCGGCAAGACGAACGAAGTCTACTGACTCACAAACTTACTCTATTTCATGTTCTACGAAGATTAAATTTAACTTCATTCACAAGGGTTCATCAGACTCTATTATCATCTTCTTCTTGATCTTCATTATTCTTACTGACCACGACTCTCCATTCAAACCACCGTAAATAAACCGGTCTGCAAATCCTACACCACCATCATCCTTTCTATCCAATCAACATTACTGTATTTAAATTAATTTTTTTTAATCCAAAATTAACCATGACTCAAAACGTCCCAAGCCAAAATTATAGGAGAGTTTTAAAACAAAATAAATTGATCCAGATTGAGCTGACATGAAATTGGATTGAGATCCAGTCCATTATTCATAAAACCATCCCCATCTGTTAGAGAGCCAACTATTTAATACATTTAAAGTCAACTATTATTAAAGTTTTAAATTTTCGTATAATTTTACATACAACAGAACTTACATAAACAAAATTTTGATTTTTCAATAATAAACAAAAGCTTAAAAAAAAATCCAAGTTTTAAGATACTTTTTAAAATTAATATTATATCGATGGATGTGGCGGATGACGGATCGGATGGTGGGTTAAAAAAAATTCACCCGCTCCATCCGCCACCCACTTCAAATGGATCAAAATCGGGTTTTCGTACATTTAGTTGAATTGAGTGAGTCGGTGGGCCACCATCCATGGGTAATTGCCGGCCCTACCAACTCCTGCAGCATCCAGAAATTCTGTACCATCACACGGTGCCTGTCCGGTGGTAAAACCTAAGCCATGGAAGCCTTCCGATATGCCTGGTGATGCTCCACCAAATTTATGAACAACACTACCTGATACACCACTTTCGGCGACAAGAGGCAGGCCTGGAGCACCAATTTCTCGACCAATCATGCTTTCCTTCAAGACTCAAGTGGATGTCCCTAATGGCTAATGGCTAATGGCTAATGGCTAATGGTGCCGTGCTGCATGTCAGTGGAAGCTCTGTTCCTGGCGGATTGAACTCTAACGACATTCAAGATCTATAAATCTTGTTTGATACTTCATTTCTTTTATCACACTTCAGTACTTAAACTATTATTTCGGTAATATTTAGGACAAAATGAAAGGGAAACTGATAGTTTAGGTAGGTAACAAAGGGAGCAAAAAAAGTTTATGTATTTGGTTATAAATGACATGTAGGTATTAGAATTTGACATTCAAAGAACAAGTCCTTAGGACCTTATCATATTTCAACATGGCTTTTGAAATGGTCTTGTATCATAAACATTTTAGCATGTGAGCAGACTTTTGCAACTGCATTATTCAGATGCTTTCAACTTGGTCACATTAGAGTCCCGAAGGGAAGCTAAATGATTTAGAAGACAATTTGGTCTAGACATGTGAAACTAAACTGCTGGTTTTTAGTCTCAGGTAAATAATATGTGCATTAATCATTTCAAAACACTCCCATCTACATGGCTTAGAATGCATATTGCTTCAGTACTTTTCAATACATTTTGAAAACCTATTTCTAAACATGAATTCCCTTCGTGCAATATCAAATTTAGAAAAAGAAGCACACTCATCCTAATTTTCTTTAAAAAAAAAAAAAACTCTTTAACTTTAGCTATGGAGAGTAAATTCTTTGCTAAAAAAAAAGCTGAAAAGCAAAAACAAAAATCTCCCGCCCGCCAGCCAAATACAGGCATATGATTAGGTAGAGAGAAAGAGATGGTACCTCGTCTAGGTTTCATATCTCCCTTTCCAGCCAAAACCTCTCACAGTTGCATAATCTTAATTCACATGTCTTCACTGGCTGTCCTAGGTGCATCAATGTCATCAGGGCGTCTTGATGAGACCCCGGTTGCATTACTCACGGTTAACGAGTTCTTAGCCATGTATGAATCTTCTTCATTATACTGAAACCGACGGGCTCCACCATCTGTATCATAAAATCTCTCCCGATGAATTGTTGCATATCTGCTGCCATGTTTACCGTCATCACTGACTTCATATTTACACCCTTTACCACCAGCAGACCTATCAGGAAATCTTCTAGGTCGAATCATGGGGTTGAAGTAATCATTTGGATTCAATCTCCGAATGGGGCGCGCTTGATCAAACCTTCGGTCCTGCATCCTCACATGCGATCTCCGTCCCCTAAAATGGTCTAAACCAGGATTATGATCCTCAAACATCCTGGAATTTCGCTGTGGTGAAACACGTCTTCGAGGTGGGGAAATGAACTCCCCATAACCTGCACCAAATTGCTTTGTAAAAGGCAGCCTCACTCTATCCATTCTAGCATCAGACCTAAAATCTGGTGACCTGTTGCGACATCTTGAATCCACATTTCGATCCCTCTGCAACAACAAATCAATGGGAGAGCGGCTCCTCGATCTTGATCGAACTCTCTTGTAAGGTACGGCATGATGAGGTCTTCCACTATGGGGGGAAATGCTTCTTTCTCTCCTGTCTAAGGGATGCAACATGCGACTCATGTATTGTGTGCTGTCATCAGGAATATGCCTGAGATACTCATCTCTGATGCCTCTACTAACCCCTTGTGGATATCTTCTAAACCTATTTCGATCAGGACTAGTATCTCTTACGGTTGGGAACCTCGGATGCATGCTATAAGAATCAACTCTTTCAATCGGCGATCTCCTTCTAACAGGTGACCTGTAAGATCCCATAAATTGCCTGGTAATACGGTGGCCAGGTCTCGCAACACCAGCAGCTTCCGAAGGTATTTGGTCTGTGCCTGTAGGATATTCTCGGTTCCCAAAAACAATTTCTGGTCTCGGGTGCCCAAAATTGTCAGGGCAATCATAAATAGGTGCATGGCGCCGTTTAGGATCCCAATAATTAGCTGAAGAATTGAAAACGTGAGCACCTCCGGGGCTTCTGCCACGTACATGTGAATAAGATCTATCACTCCCCGCAAATTTGTCAGAACCAGCTGCTCTTCCAGCTTGAGGATAGGAACCATTAAAACTGTTGAACCTGAAATATTCAAATAAACAGAATCAATTAAAGTTGAAGTGTACATCAAAGGGAAGAGACAATTGTGTCCAAAATTTTCACCTGCTTCTCTGAACAACATCAGAGGACAATGATCCTTCAACACATGAAAGCAATTCCCTTTTTGATACCCTGGATAAATCAACTCTAAGATCATAATTAGACCCATCCAAGCAATCAATTTTCATAGTTTCACCATCAGACACTTCCACAGTTCTAATCTTCAAGCTCACTGAATTTTTCCTCAAGCCCTCCCCCGTTTCGCAACATTTAAAATTCGCAGTTAGTTCCAGATTTGGTCCACTTTCTACCTTTAGTTCCTGCTCACCACTCTCAGCTTCCAAGCCAAATGACCTTTCTTCCTCAAATTCAGTGTCATAATCCACCTGTTCAGCTTCCTCCCAACATTGAACATCTGATTCCCTCAACTCCCCATCCTCAATTTGTGAATCATAACCAGAGCATCCTTCAGATTTCGGTTTCTCTGTACTCAAATCATCAGTCCCAACAGGAATGGTTCTCAAGTCTGAAGTCAGCCTATTACCCCCCTCAACATCAGATGAAACAACTGTGATTGTAGTGTCATTTTCAATAACATGAGGTTCCTTAGTCTGCAAGTGTGAATCATAACCATAGCATCCTTCGGATCCCTGTTTCTGTGTACTCAAATCATCAGTCCCAACAGGCATGGTTCTCGAGTCTGAAGTAAACCTATTACCCCCATCAACATCAGATGAAACCACTTCCTTTGTAGTATCATTTTTTATATCTTGAGGTTCCTTAGGCTGCAAGTGTGAATCATGACCAAAGCATCCTTCAAATTCTTGTTTCTGTGTACTCAAATCATCAGTCCCAACAGGCATGGTTCTCGAGTCTGAAGTCAGCCTATTACTCCCGTCAACATCAGATGAAACCACTTCTTTCGTAGTATCATGTTTTGTATCTTGAGGCTCCTTAGGCTGCAATTGTGAATCAAGACCAGAGCATCCTTCAGATTCCTGTTTCTCTGTACTCGGATCATCAGTCCAAGCAGGCATGGTTCTCAAGTCTGAAATCAACCTATTACCCCCATCAACATTAGATGAAACCACTTCTTTCGTAGTATCATGTTTCGTATCTTGAGGTTCATTAGTCTGAAAGTGTGAATCATAACCAGAGCATCCTTCAGATTCCTGTATCTCTATACTCAAGTAATCAGTCCCAACAGGCATTGTTCTCTCAGCTGAACTCATCCTATTATCTCCATCAGCATCCGATGAAACCACTTCTTCCGTAGTATCATGTTTCGTATCTTGAGGTTCATTAGTCTGCAAGTGTGAATCATAACCAGAGCATCCTTCAGATTCTTGTTTCTCTATACTCGAGTCATCAGTCCCAACAGCCATTGTTCTCTCAGCTGAAGTCATCCTATAATCTCCATCAGCATCCAATGAAACGACTTCTTCTGTAGTATCATGTTTCATATCTTGAAGTTCATTAGTCTGCAAGTGTGAATCATAACCAGAGCATCCTTCGGATTCCTGTTTCTCTATACTCAAGTCATCAGTCGCAACAGGCATGGTTCTCTCCGCTGAAGACATCCTATTATCTCCATCAGCATCCGATGAAACTACTTTGTTTGTAGTGTCATCTCTTATATCTTGAGGTTCCTTAGTCTGCAAGTGTGAATCATGACTAGAGCATCCTTCAGATTCATGTTTCTCTGAACTCAAGTCATCAGTCCCAACAAGCATGGTTCTCAAGTCTGAAGTCATCTTATTTTCCCCGTTGACATCAGATGGATCCACTTCGTTCAAAGTGTAATTTTTTATACCTTGAGGTTTTGTAGTCTGCAACTCTTCACTTCTCGCAGAAATATTAATAACAGCATCCTTTTGAGTATCAACAGTCCCTCCATCACAAGGCCAAGCATCCATTGAAACATTTAAATCCCAGAGTAACTTGTCATCTGGAAAGTGAACGGAGCTTTCTGGTTTTTTATCTTTGTCACTTTCATTTACTGAATCTTTTGGAAAGCAACATGCTGCCTCCAATGATGCAATAGTTTCTTCCAAATGAGTTGAAGAAGCTGAAGACTGAATTCTATCCTGTGTTGGTTCTTCTACTAATGGATTTCCCTCATATTCAGTAACATCATTGCAGATGCTATCACTGCAAGCTGCAGCTGCAAGTATTTCAATCCCTGAGAAATCCTCGACACCATTTATTACCTCTGAAATCTTCTCATCATTGATACTAGCAACATACGACTTGGCAGAACAATCAGATTTCATGAGCTGTTGCCTCTGTGTGGTGCTTGAACCAAAATTCTGATCTGAAGCAGGTTTAAAATCTACATGCTGTTCAGAGGCTTCAAGGTGCGGGTAAGGAGTCAATGGAGGTGGAGGTGACGGAGATCGGAACACAAATCTCCTTTTCTTAATTGGAACACTCTCTACTTTTTCACTAAAGCGCCTTCCTAGAACATCCACACCAACCTGCTAATAATAAAACGGAGAATTAGTTGAAACAAGTGAGAGGACCCCAGACTGTAGTTTAAAAGTAAAAAAGAATGCAATTTAACCTTCTCTGACTCTGAAACCGTAACATCCTCCGCTGTCCTGGCATTTTTATCTGCTGGTGCCATTCCCAGCGTCAAGCTTTTAGCAAGATGTCTCCTGGTACGTCTCATCACGCTCCTATTCCTCTTTGAAACTGTCTTCCAAGTCAGGTCAGGATCCATAAAACTTGTGAGTTCCAGGCCTACTGTGCTCATCATGCCTGAAGATACAGACCCTATCCCATCAACTACTGGTCTACCACAACAAATCTTGCAGGATGCCGTGGCTTTTCGCTTACTACTTGACACCAGAGTAGAAGAGGAACTCCGGGTACAAGTACAAATACGGCTCTGAAAACAATTAAAGCAAAGCTCCAATAAAATATGCATCTAATGTGGTATCTGAATAAAAAAAAAATTCAACTGATGAAGACTATTTTTTTAATGAAGTTTTGAAGTTTTAAAGCCAAGAAACTTACAGTTAATTTGGTTCCTCCAATCTTGTCAGATATTTATAAAACTGAAGTCTTCAACAGGTTAAGTGTCCATCCTTCCTGCATAACAATATAAAAGAACAAGATCAGCCATATATACACATAAAAACTTGTTCTGCTTAAGGATCCAATCCACTTGATAAAAGATATATTTATCATTGCATATTGAGCCCCCTAGCTGACAATAAGACCATCAGCATATGCCTCCAAACGCCATTTACTTTGAGGCAGATCATGATGATAAGTTTTGACGTTCAGGAAACTTTTCCTCAAGATAAAATTTGTCAATATTCTGATCTTTTTTCGAAAATTTCAATCGACTATTATTTCGATTTATGCAGAAAACAAAGAAAATCAAAAGCGACCGAAATAATAAAAAATACAAAACAAGGGAGGAAAGAAGATAACCTGAAAATCGGGCAAGAGGAGTTGCAATGGTTCGGAGTATTTATTGACCGATCTGAACGGTCATCGAGTAGAGATTGATGCGGAGACGGATTCCGTCAGTCTCGGGCCGATCCAACGGGGAGATTCCGAGATCGGAATAAGGAGGCTTGGAAACTAAGATTCCAGTTTCGGAAGGAAATCTAGAGCGGAAGAAAGCAATATGAGAGGCGGAGGTTCAATTCGGTGTAAGCAGAAGGCCAATCGGAGGCATTATGGCGGCGACGGGTGGATTTGTCTTCGTGTAGGAATTGAGATAGAGAAGGGAGAGAAAGAAGAAAAAGAAGAAGGAGCAAAGTTAAAGGATCCGTGCCTTCCCTACGGGTCTCTTGACCCGTTTTTTATTTGGAAAAGCCCACTAGAGGGAATCGGATCAGGCCCTTTTTACTCAGGCCCACCATCTAACTTGTACATTTTTTATAGTATACGTGTTTTACATTTTTATATGACGTTATTTAAATATTTATTTAAGTATTCACATATTTATTTTAAGTAAGATCTTCTCACATTATGTATAATTTTTATATATTTTTTACTATTAAATAAGAAAAATGGATGATACTAATAGTAGGAAATAAAAAAATTTAAAAAAATAATATCAACCATCGATTTATCCTCATCCAACCATTTAAAAGTAATGTAAAATTAAATTAGTTTTATATGATGTTAGTGGATCATAAACCTAATATTTAGAGTATAAATTTTAAGTTTAGAGATTCATATTTTAGATTTTATAATTCAAATAAGAATGATTGTATAATTTTTTTTCACAGTTTGTATATCATTTTCATTATGTATGTTAATCCTTGTTAATACCAATAGTTATGTTGATATTATTATTATTATTATTATTATTATTATCGGTAGGTAATCGTTTATTATTGTAATTATTATTACTTAAAAAACAGAAAAGAAAAGAGATTTTCCTTATTTATAAAATTTAGTATTAGCGTTCCAATTCAATAGGATAACAAATTTTCTATAAAAAAAATATTAATATAATTTCAAAAAACATATATCAATATGTGAATCATTGCCTCGACATTTTTTACAATGTTGTCAATGAAATTATTCACGTCTCCCATACCATCTCATTTCATGCACATCTTCTAGCTTGATCATCGAGCAAAGCATAGCATAGTCGACAATTCACTTATTGCAATTGGCCGTGAAAAATAGCATCCATTACATCTGCAATCGCAATGTGATTAATGTTGTTGTCAGAGAGACGAGCTTTGTCCAACTCGATCGATCACACAAAACGCCAACACCAACCTTGATAACATTGCTCAAACAACAGGTAACTATAATCTCATCCTATAGCCAATGAAAATAAATAAATGCATTAATCTTTGCAAAACACTCTCCACCTACATGAAATCCTTTGTTTTGTGCATAACCAAACTAGAAAAAGTAGAGAGCATAACTTTAGCTATGTGGAAAGAGAAAGAGGTAAAGGGAAGCTAAAACTAAAACTAGAAAAGAGAAATGAAAATGGAATTACTAAAAAAGCTGAAAAATGGAACAAAATCCCCCACTAGCCACCCAAGTATACAAGCATATGATTAGTAAAGAGAAAGATATTACCTCTTCTAGTTTTCATATCACCCTTTTCCAGCCACATCAGTAGCATTAAAAAAATTCACTTATCTTCACTGGCTGTCCTAGGTGCATCAGCATCATCGGGATGCCTAGACGAGACTCCATTGGCATTAGTCATGGTTAAAGAGTTCTTAGCCATGTATGAGTCTTCCTCATTATACCGAAACCGACGAGCTCCACCATCTGTATCATAACACCTCACTCGATGATTCATTGCATATCTAGTACCATGATTACCATCATCATTGACTCCATATGTACATCCTTTACCACCAGCAGCCCTATCAGGAAATCTTCTAGGTCGAATCATGGGGTTGAAGCAATCATCTGAATTGAATCTCCGAATGGGGCGTTGTTGATCAAACCTTTGGTCCTGCCGAATCATCCTTACATGTGATTTCCGTCCCCTAGAATGGTCTAAACCAGGATTACGATCCTCGAACATCCTGGAATTTCGTTGTGGTGAAGCATGATTCCGAGGTGGGGATATGAACTCCCCGTAACCAGCAGCAGATCGCTTAGTAAAAGGCAACCTCACTCTGTCCATTCTAGCATCAGACCTAAAATCTGGTGATCTGTTGCGACGCCTTGAATCCTCATTTCGATCCCTCTGCAACAACCAATCAATGGGAGAGCGGCTCCTTGATCTTGATCGAGCTCTCTTGTAAGGTACAGCGTGATGAGGTCTTCCACCATGGGGAGAAATGCTTCTTTCTCTCCTGTCAAAGCGATGCAACATGCGACCCATGTATTGTGTGCTGTCATCAGGAACATGCCAGAGATATTCATCTCTGATGCCTCTACTAACACCTTGCGGAAATCTTCTAAACCTATTCTGATCAGGACTAGTATCTCTTACAGTTGGCATCCTTAGATGCATATTGTAAGAATCCTCTCTTCCAATTGGTGATCTTCTAAGGAGAGGCCTGTAAGAGCCCATAAATTGCCTGGTAATGCGGTGGTCAGGTCTTGAAACACCAACAGCATCTGAAGGTGATTGGTCTGTGCCCACACGATATTCTCGGTCCCCAAAAGCATTATTTGATCTGGGGCGCCCAAAATTGTAAGGGCCATTATGAATATGCGGATGCTCCCGCTTAGAAGAATCCCAATAATTAGCTGAGGAATTGAAAATGCGAGCACCTTCTGGCCTTCTGCGATGCATAAGCGAAGATCTATCACTCCCCATGAATCTGTCAGAACCAGCACCTCTTTCAACTCGAGGATATGAACCATTAAAATTGGCAGGCCTGAAATATTCGAAAAATCAGAGCAATCAATCAAAACTGGAAATGTACATAAGAAAAGAGATAATTGAGTCCAAAAATTTTACCTGCTTTTCAGAACATCAGAGGATAATGATCCTTCAACACATGAAAGCAATTCATTTTTTGATTCCTTGGATAAATCTACACTAAGATCATAATCAGACCTACCCAAGCAATCAAGTTTCATAGTTGCACCATTAGACACTTCCACATTTCTAATCTTCAAGCTAACTGGACTTTTCTGCAAAGCCTCTCCCGTCTCACAACATTTAAAACTCTCAGCTAGTTCCGGATTTGATCCTCTGTCTACCTTTACTTCCGGCTCACAACTCTCGGCTTCCAAGCCAAATGATCTTTCTTCCTCAAATTCAGTGTCATAATCCACCTGTTCAATTTCCTCCCAACATTGAACATCTGATTCCCTCAACTCCCCGTCCTCAAATTGAGAATCATAACCAGAGCATCCTTCAGCTTCCTGTTTCTCTGTACTACATTCATCAGTCGCAACAGGAATGGTTCTCAAGTCTGAACTCATCCCATTACCCCCATCAACATCAGATGAAACCACTTCATTTGTAGTGTCATTTTTCATATCTTGAGGTTCCTTAGTATGCAAGTGTGTATCATAACCTGAGCATCCTTCATATTCCTGTTTCTCTGAACTCAAATCATCAGTCCCAACAGGTATGACTCTCGAGTCTGAAGCCATACTATTACCCCCATCAACATCATCAGAGGAAATCACTTCTTTTGTAGTATATTTTTTTATACATTGTGAATCATAACCAGATTCCTGTTCCTCTGCACTCAAATCATCAGTCCCAACAGGCATGCTTCTCAAGTCTGATGTCATCCTAACACCCCCATCAACTTCAGATGAAACCACTTCGATTGTAGTATCGTCTATATCTTGTGAACCGTAATCAGATTCCTGTTTCTCTGTACCCAAATCATCAGTCCCAGTAGGTATGCTTCTCAAGTCTGAAGCCATCCTATTACTCCCATCAACATCAGATGAAACCCCATCGTTTGTAGTATCAGTTTTTATATCTTGAGAATCTGTAGTCTGCAACTCTTCACTTCTCACAGAAATTTTAGCAACAGAATCATTTTGAGAATCAACAATCCCTCCATCACAAGGCCAAGCATCCATTGGAACATTTAAATCCCAGAGTAATCTATCATCTGGCAAGGGAATGAACCTTTCTGGGAGTGTATTCTTGTCACTGGGAATTTCATGCAAAACAGCGAAGGAGTTGTCTTGGAAAGAGGAATCCTCAGACTTACTTTCATTTACCGAAAGGTCAGTTCCCTTGCCACTAGGAAATTCACACAAGGGAATGGACCTTTCTGGTAGTGTATCCTTGTCGCTAGGAACTTCATGCAAAACAACAAAGGAATTGTCTTGGAAAGATGAACCCTCGGACTTACTTTCAATTACTGAACCTTTTGGAAAGCAACATGCTGTCTCCAATGATGCAGTAGATTCTTCCAAATGAATTGAAGAAACAGAAGACTGAATTCTCTCCTGTGTTGATTCTTCTACTACTGGAGTTCCCTCATATTCAGTAACATCATTACAGATGCTATCACTGCAAGCAGCAGCTGCAAGTATTTCAATACCTGAGAAATCCTTGACACCATTTATTACCTCTGAAACCTTCTCATCATTGATACTAGGAGCCTGTGATGTGGCAGAACAATCAGATTGCATGAGCTGTTGCCACTGTTCAGCGCTTGAACCAGAACTCTGATCTGGAGTAGTTTGAAAATCTAAATGCTTTTCAGAGGTTTCAAGGAGGGGACAAGGGGTCCTTGGGGGTGGTGGTGACGGAGACCTGAACATAAACCTCCTCTTCTTAATTGGAACATTCTCTACTTTTTCGCTGAAGTGCTGTCCTAGAACATCCACACCAAGCTGCTAATAGAAAAAACAGAGAATTAGATGAAACAAGTGAGAACCCTTAGGGTAGTTTTATAAGTACAAATGAACATAATCTTACTTTCTCCGACTCTGACACCATAACATCCTCCAATTTTCTGCCATTTTTATTGGCTAGCCCCAAACCCATTGTCATGCTTTCAGCAACTGGTTTCCTGGTTCGCCTCGTCCCACTCCTATTCCTCTTTGAAACTGCCTTCCAAGTCAAGTCAGAATTTATAAAACTTCTGAGTTCCAGACCTACTGTGCTCATCACGCCTGAAGATACAGATCCTATCCCATCAACTAATGGCTGACCACAACAAATCTTGCAGGATGCGGTGGCTTCTTGCTTACTACTTGACACCATAGTGGAAGAGAAACTTCCAGTGCAAGTACAAATATGGCTCTGGAAACAATTCAAACAAAGATCCAATAAAATAAGCATCTATATAAAACTAAATGTACACATACTGTCAAGTATAGAAATATTGTATCAGAAAAATTCCACTAGTGGTGTGTGAATAAAATAAATTTCAACAGATGAAGACTGTTTATAATGAAAATTTTAGTTTTCAAGTCCTTTATGTCAAACCAACTAAAAGGCCAAGGAACTTACAGTTAATTTGGTTCCTCCAATCTTGTCAGATATTTAACGATACAGAGATCACTAATAAAGCTCAAGTCTTCAACAAGAGAAATATCTGTCCTTCCTGCTTAACAACATCAAAGAAAACGATCAGCCATATATGTACACAAATAAAAAATGAACAGAAGTTCGAATAAAAGAAGCATAAGCATCCAATCCACTTATAAAAGAGAAATTTATCATCACATATTGATCCTCAGAGCTGATAAAGTGACTATCAGCGTATGCCTCCAAATGCCATTTACCTTGAGGCAGATTATGGGGACAAGTTTGATGTCCAGGATAATTCCCTTCAATTGAGAATGTAACATTGGACAAAACTTGTTCAAAATTCTTGAAACCAGTGTTCTTCGCATAAAACAGAATATATACAGTAAGAGTTTCATCAATCATCATCAAAGTATACAGTTCCGACAAACTGTGTTCTTTTCTATGCAATATTTCAGCATGTTAACTTCTGGAAATAATAGAACATCAGTAAAGATCTCCATATCTCCTTTGAAGGACAAAAATTATTCTTCCCTTCAATAGCTCTACACCTCTTTTCTGCAGCTAAGGTGTTTTGAATTCCATAAACAAGCACATGAGGCTCCTTAAATCAGAAAAAAGTAACCCAAGATTCATAGATCCAAATCATATAAACATTAAAGACACCAAATTTTTCATCAGAAGATAAACACATCAGCCTATAGATTCGACGAATCAAAATAAACAATCAATTGATCTAACAAAAAACTAAACACCCTATAAGTTCTATCTAATCAGCCTATCGACGCATCAAAATAGCTCCGAGAACAGTGTTTGAAGTCTTGATTTGATAAGCAGCTAGATTGATTCCAATAGAATGAACTAAAGCAGACAAATAGCCTATAATATTGGCCCAGATGGTGACTACTACTATGCAATAAAAACTCCATCCACAGGCTGCCGAGAAACTCATGGACGAAAAATCCCCAGAAGAAAATATTAATCAATTCGATGCCGAAGGTTGATAAAGGAGAATCCGAAACCGAAAACCCCATCTCTTCAACAAATTTCTTCCATGAATTCTTCAATGAAAAAGAAAAAATCCCAAATCTGCTCATCCTCCGATTAAGATTCTTTGACGTTTGAACAACGCCAACTCCGAACTTGGAAGACGGGGGAGGTGAAAAGCAAACACAAACAAAGGGTATGGATTCAAAACCTAGGGTTTCTTAACACCTATTTCCCCTCTATTTTAAAAACAAAATCAAATCAAGAAATAACAATTGCCTCAGCCAATCGGTGGTATGTCGAAAAATCCTTACCCAGATTTCAAAACAAAAACCCCATCATCGCCAACAAAAAACGCAAATTCACCCCCAAAAAAAAACTCTGCCGTGGAATTTCGATCTCTAAATCAAATCAATAACGAAAACCCAATTATCGGGGACTTCAAAACGCCGATCTGGACCTTCGAATCGCCGATTTAATTCAATATTGTTCTTGTTTCCGGTGTGTGGGAGGCGTGATAAGGTAACCCTAATCGGATCAACCCTGGCCCTAAGAATATAAAATAAAATAAGATAAATTCTGGAACTCTCGATTTGGGTGCTTACCTTACACAGCAAACACAAAAGATCCTTCCCATAGTCAAATAGTGACCAATCAAAGGCGTAATTTATTGACTCCGTATAAAGATGTCAATATTTTATTGATTTTAGGAATAATATCATGTTTGGTACTTTTACTTTAGGGTTAACTACTAGAATAGTCACTTATATTTTTCCTCAGTACAGAGTTGGTCACCAATTTTGAAAAACGACCAGTAAGGTCACTTACGTTTTCGGGGCGTAAACTTTTGGTCACTCAGCCGTTTGTTGCCGTTAAACACTAACATATTGTTGACCTGACAACAAAAAAATAAGAGTAAATTACTGCAACGGCCATTAAAGTTTATCTCATGTACATTTTTGCTCCACAATTTAAAAAAAATAAACATTATAGTCACTAATAAAAATGTTTCTTTATAACTTCACCCTTAAATTTTTTAAAAATTCATTTTTCAACCCTAAAACTTTACAATCAATTAGTACAATAATATTATAAATGCTTAGATGACAAATAGGTGCCCAAAGTATACCCTTTTTAAACTTAGGTGCCTAAATTACAACTATTTAATAACTAAACTTTCAAATTGCTCCTATTTTTTCACTCAGGATTATTATTATTATTATTATTATTATTATTATTATTATTATTATTATTATTATTATTATTATTATTATTATTATTATCATTATTATTATTATTATTATAACATGTCATATTATTTTTTATTATTTTTAAATTAAAAAATTAAAATAAAATGAAATTATTTTTTTATTATTAAATTTAAAATATTTTAAAAATATTAGTTTTTAAAATAATTTAGGTGTCTACAGTATTTTTTTGTAAAAATTTGTGCCCAAAGTTTCTATAGTTACAATTTTAGGTATCCGGTTGTCAAATGGGTGTTAAAAAATTGTCAACCAATCGGTGCTTGACACATGGCATTAATTTAATTTTTTAAATTTTTAATGGAAAATACTCAGAATTTTCAAATTATTATAAAATCTTAAAATTTTACAAGCTTCACAAAACAGTCCTTAAATCCCTAAAATTCCCAAACTTCTGTCGTTGACTGCCGCCGCTTCCGCCATCAGTCACCATCGTTGACCACACCCACTTAGACGCCAGACCAAGGCGACAATTTCCCCTAACATGACGTCGCCGAAAACGCCTAACGGTGTGTAGCCGAACGTCAAACACGAACGTCGATTTCATGTTTGACGTTTGGTTGCACGCCGTTGGGCATTTCTGACGACGCTGTGTTGAGAAAAATGATCGCCTTGATCCGGAGACCAAGTGGGTGCGGTCAGCGACGACAACTGGCGGCGGAAGCGGTGACAATCGACGGCGAAAGTTTGAAAATTTTTAGAGATTTAGAGACTATTTTGTGAAGCTTGTAAAATTTTGAGATTTTACAATAATTTGAAAGTTCTAAGTATTTTCTATTAAAAATTAATAAAATTAATGCCACGTGTCAAGTACCGATTGGTTGACAAATTTTTTAACAGTCGGGCACCTAAAATTGTAACTATGGTAAATTTGGGCACCTATTTTTACAAAAATTAATAAATTTAATGCCACGTGTCAAGTACCGATTGGTTGACAAATTTTTTAACAGTCGGGCACCTAAAATTGTAACTATGGTAAATTTGGGCACCTATTTTTACAAAAAAAATACTTTAAACACCTAAATTATTTTAAGAAGTAATATTTTAAATTTAATAATAATAAAAATGATTTTATTTTATTTCAAAATTATTTTAATTTAAAATAATAAAAAATAACATGTTATGTTACAATAATATTAAAAACAATCCAGAGTGAAAAAATAGGAACAATTTGAAAGTTTAGTTATTAAATAAGAGCAATTTGAGCACCTAAATTTAAAAATGTATAATTTGGGCACATATTTTTCATTTAAGCCTTTGTAATATTGTTGTACTAATTGATTGTAAAGTTTTAGGGTTGAAAAATGAATTTTTAAAAATTTAAAGGTGAAATTATAAAAAAAACATTTTCATTAGTGACTATAATGTTTATTTTTAAAAATTTGGGAGTAATAATGTACATGAGATAAACTTTAATGGCCATTACAGTAATTTACCCTTATTTTTGCGTTGTCAGGTCAACAATTCGTCTGTGTTAAACGGCAACAAACGGCTGAGTGACTAAAAATTTACGCCCCGAAAACGTAAGTGACCTTACTGGTCATTTTTCAAAATCGGCGACCAACTATGTACTAGGGGAAAACATAAATGACTATTCCAGTAATTAACCCTTTACTTTAATATGATATTCAATGTGACGCAGGCACTTTTTAAAATGTCTAATGTAATTCTTGTTTTTTTTTAAATCTCCAATATGATATCTATGATAAAATGTAGAGGTGATAATCGGGTCGTTCGGTTCGGGTTGACTTTCAGTTTCAGTTATTTTCGATCCAGGTTTGGTTCAAGTTGGATTAGGTTTGAATCCGATTTAGTTCAGGTTTATGGTATTTTAGGTCGGGTCAAGTATCGGGTTCGGTCAATATCAGATCGATTGATTTTCGATTCGGGTCAAAATTGGGTAAGTTGGCTTTTCGGTTCAAGTCAATATTATATCGGTCGAATTTCGGGTCGGGACAATATTGGATCGGTAAATTTTTCGGGTCGGGTCAATATCAAATCGGTTGATTTTTGGGCCGGGTCGATTTGGTTGAATTTTCGGGACGGGTCAATATCGGTCTGGTTGAATTTTCAGGTCGGGTCAATATCGGTATGATTAAATTTTTTGAATCAACAGTTTCAACGATTTATAAGTAAGGAATTATTAAAAAATCATAAATTCTAAATTTTATATGCAAAAAATTATTAAAAATTAGCCGTTCAATTTCACATATTCATCTGAAAGGAAGAGTAGTTCATCATTTTTCATAGAGTAAGAGGGCAAACAAAATAAGAAAGATATCGGTGTGGTCAACAATCAACGCTAAATTAATACCGTCCCTAAAAACATAAAAAATTTGAAAAAATGAGAAGAAAGAAAAAACACTACCCTAATTTCATAGGTTTGTGTTTTCCTAATAATAAATTAAACTTTAATTATGAATAAATAAGAATGTGGATACCTTTTATTTTTTCTCTCTCAAAGCTTGACTTTTTTTTATGGTGTCTAATTCATGGTACGTCGTTACCTTATGGCATGTTCTATGGCTATTTTTGTGGGTGTTTGATGTCCGCACGGTGACCCTTACGCACTTATTTCTTATTCGTGTTTGTCAGTGGTCATGGATAGTATAATCCCTTTTTGGGTTGTTTGCTGATGTAATCTGTAGCGAATCGTCGTTTTTAGAATATGCGTGAAAGGTGGTTGCTAATTCGAAGATTTCATCTAGTTCGTGTTTTGACAACTCCTCGTGACTCTTCTATAATAAACTGTAGATATTCTATTTGGTGCAAAGAGAAAGTGTCTGATCTGAGGTGCAATGTTTTTTAGATTTATAATTTTTTATTGTTTTTTATATTTTAAAATTTCTAATATATTATATTTTTACTTTACTTTTATTTATCAATAAAGTTGTCCGATTGATGTGTAAAGAAAAAACGCGATACCATCCTTCTTTTGCATGGTATGCTATTATGTTTTTTTTATTTGGGTTTCCTTTTTTAACTTTTGTCCCAAGGAAAGAACCCACCCAACCAACCAAAGTAAAGAATATGAATATATCTGAGTAATAAATAGTAAAAATCTTGATTAAATGATTCAAATCATATTAATTCAGTTGGACAATTAACAAAATTTCAAATAAAATTATTTTTTAAAAATATAAAATTAATCGTTAATTTATTTCTTTTAATTACTATAAATAATAACGAAAATATCCATTTTTCTTAAAAAAATACTCACGTTTTCATTTGTACCTATTTTTTCATTTACACCAATTCGCAAATATTTGTATAGTCTATGTAATTTGTAATCTATAATACTCCATATAAAAGTAGGGTGAAACTTTTGAATAGGCCGAAATAATTATAATTGTTTATTATTATTATTAGATTAAGATCACATTTCTTTTTTGTTTTTTGAGCTAGCTATCGACAAATCGTCCACGTTCTACTAACTTGATTTATTAGATTATTTAATCTTTTTCCCCATAAATTTAGAGGATTTTCCCGTGCAATTATTTCCGTACGTAATTTGAGATGAATCAATGGTAGAACAAGGCATGGGAAGCAAGTTGTCAACAAAAAAA
Organism: Hibiscus trionum; assembly: GCA_030270665.1. Classification (NCBI taxonomy): domain Eukaryota; kingdom Viridiplantae; phylum Streptophyta; class Magnoliopsida; order Malvales; family Malvaceae; genus Hibiscus; species Hibiscus trionum. Next base: position 62,845,869 of record BSYR01000017.1, read on the forward strand.
AATGATGTGTATAACCATAACATCTTCTTATTATAGATGTTTACGAATGAAATGTTCCGAGAAAATTTAAGTCTGTCACAATTTTGTTAAACCAATTTTTATTGAACTAGAGATTAAAATTATAGATCATATTCTAATATGAAAGAGAGTAAGATAAGAAATAATTCAAAGTATTTATCATTGACAACAACGAATAATCTCCTTGTTGTAGGAGCTCTCACCATGATAGAAATGTAGTGTATCATGTGTCAATACCTAAAGAAAATAACTAACAAGATTTAATGGTCAAAATTGATCAAAAGGCTTATTTGATTAAATTTCTTGGTTCAAGAGTTTAATTGAGCACATAATAGTTCAATTGCTTAATTGATTTTTCCCCCAAAAATTTAAGGGGTTTTTATACCTTAAACTTAATACTATACGAAGGTTGGGAAGGGCATTTTTTTACCTTTATTCTTTTATATAATATTTTAAAAAAATCAGGTTATATATAATTTTATTTTCTCACTTACAAATATTTATGTTTTATCTTTATATAATTTTAAATTTTAGCTCCACCCCTAATAACAGATGTTACATACACAACTCAATCTATATGATGAAGATGAACCATTGAAACTTACATGCCCATCTATAAAAAGGAGGGTAAAATGACATTCATATCCCTGTAACTCTTGAACTTTTGTCTTTCACTGCATTCAAAATGGTCTACTCACATGGTGTGTCTCCTCTATGTTGGAATTCGAGTGTCCAATATCCATGCAAAGAGATATTAGATGACATTTATACCCCCTCTATCATGTTTTTTATTTTATTTTTCAATCTATAACATGGGTAGCGCCATTTTTTTATTATATTAAACACAATTATGCAAAAACATTTTTACGAGTCGCCACCATCAGCATGGTGAAACCCTAAACCACGATGCCTTTTGATCTAACTCAAGCCTCTTTCAGCCTCGATCGAACCAAGCCTTTCCTTAGCCCGGTTTTGTTTCGGCCCAAGCCCGACCAAGCCATTCAGTTTGAACCATCTTGTTGAGTTTTATTTATTTTTGTTTTATTATATTATGGTTCTCTTATTTGTTTTATTTATTTTTGTTCTCAATAAGAATTCTCTTTGTTTTTGGATTTCTACTATTTTTTACACATCTTGTTAAGTTTGTTTCGTCTGACTTTGTGGCATGATGACATTTATACTTAAATGTGTCTCGCTCGTATTAAATTATTATGTGCATAGCTTTTTGTTACATGAGTATTTTTACTATGTATATTGTTGGTTCAAGGGTGTGTTTACGAGGTAACATACTCCAATTTCTGTATGCTTTTTGTTGTATGTTTCTGTGAAATATATGTGTGATTTTGTGTTATATGCGACTCTATTGTTATATAAAACTTGATTCTGAATATGATGAACTCAACTGAATAATATGTGTGTATGCATTATCTGAATGTCTAAAATATTATTGGTCTGAATTAAGTGTGCACAATGTGAATATGTATAATTGATAATCATGTTTAAATGTCCTGAATTTCTGATTCATCTTTATACCATCCTGTAATCTAAAAAGTTTGGCATTGCTTTTAAAAAGTGCGGTGTAAAAATGATTTTAAAAGTGTTGTAGAGAAGTGATTTTGAAAAGTTGAGTTAAAGATTATAGTGTTTGTCATTGGTGTTAAAAAATGAGCTTGAGAAAATAAAATGTTTATTTTTAGACATAATATTATAAAATAAAATATTATTATCTAATTTTATAAGGGTCGAATTTGATATTTTTATTCCAAACGAATTTTACAACCCAAAAAACTAAAAAATTAGCTTTTACGTTTGGGTTCAAAATCACGTTGCCACAGCACTTAGAGGGCACACTAAACTTTATATCTCACTTTCCGTTTTATTTTTATTTTTTACGGGCTCTTAAATTCTTATAATTTTTTTTCTGAATATGCTGGTGTGATAAACTATTCAATTTCCTTAGTCTTTTTTAATAAGGCATACACACCGTGTAGAGCTGATGCTCGAACTTGGGTCACTGGATGAATTACATCATCTTTTACCACTGGCACTCTTATAATCTTATTTGTTTTGTTTGGTAACATTTTCAATTTTGCCATAATTTTTGGTTCAGATTTAGGGTGTAAGAAGAAAGACGCGAGACATAGAAAAGGAAAAAGGGTGGTTGAAGAAGGGGTTGATCTATGGAATAGGGAACACTTGTTACATATGGGCAATTCTGCTGTGAGGCGGTTAATATACGGCTAATATACGACGTGACCGGTTAAATAGGTGACCGGTTAAACATAGCAAAATAGGTAAAATTACCTATTTTGTTGATAAGAGTATCAGCATATCCAGTAAATTACTTATTTTAAGCTGATGAGGCCTTGGAAAGTATCTATACTTTTTGAGTAAATTACTTATTTTGTTGATACTTTCGAAAGTATCTATACTTTTCTAAAAGTATCGATACTTTTTTAAAAAGCAATGTAACCGGTTGCAATGTGGCTCGAAAGTAACGATACTTTTAAAAAAATATCAACAAAAAGTATCGATACTTTTAAAAAAGTATCAACAAAAAGTATTGATACTTTTAAAAAGTATAGATACTTTCGAAAGTATCAACAAAATAAGTAATTTACTCAAAAGTATCAACAAAATAAGTAATTTACTCAAAAAATATAGATACTTTTCAAGGCCCCATCAGCTTAAAATAAGTAATTTACTGGATATGTTGATACTCTTATCAACAAAATAGGTAATTTTACCTATTTTGTTATAGTCGGATTTCCAAGGCCCCATCAGCTTAAACTTTAATAACAAATTAGGCGATAACGAATATGTTGATACTCTTATCAACAAAATAAGTAATTTTACCGGTGTTGTTATCGTCGGATTTTCAAGGCCCCATCAGCTAAACTTTAATAACAAAATAGGTAAAGCGGTACCGAATATGTTGGTACTCTTATCAACAAAATAAGTAATTTTCCCGATTTTGTTATCGTGGGATTTCCAAGGCCCCATCAGCTTAAACTTTAATAACATAATAGGCGCTACTTAATATGTTGATACTCTTATCAACAAAATAAGTAATTTTACCTATTTTGTTATGTTTGTGTCCATACCTACCGATAACTTAAGTTTGCCGGTTACCAATTATTTTTAATATTTTTTCATATTTTTTACCGAATACATTATTTTAAATCAGCATATCCGATAGCGCTTTACCTATTTTGTTATTTATCTTATAATATTTTCAATAACACCGTTTCTTAGCCGTATATTAGTCCGCCTTTCATTAGAATTTCCCGTTACATATGGGCTGGTGGTGCTATTTTAGAATGCGGCAATGAACATTTTTCCATCGTTTTGATTAACATAATCATATAAATATCTTTTTATAAGTATTTGTCCAACATCTCAAAATCACTTGATCATACATTAATCTCTCCCCTAAACAGAAAATCGAAACAACTGGTAAAAAACAGAAATACCAAAAACCGAATTTTGCGGTTCGATTCGGTTAAAACCCGTAGGTTTTACGGGTTTTTTTAAATTCAAAAAAAGCAAAACATATAACATATTTTAATGGGTAAAATACACATATCATAACTCAACTATCTTCTCACTCCTATTTTGGTCACCCAACTTTCAAACTTTTTAATTTACTAACTAAACTTTTAGATTGCTCATGTTTTGGTCACTCTCAATTATTTTATTATTATTTTTGCCATTTTCATTATTATTTCATCTAAAAATAATTTAAAATATAAAATTAAATCCAACTGTTCGCTGGCCACCATTCGCCATCGCCGGACGCCACCGTTGACGGTCATAGATGGTGGCTGTTTGGTCCCAGATTTCCCTAGTCGCTTCGTCTCGGCCCTTTGAGTCCGAATCCGACCCCCATTTTGTCGAAAAATACTCTGACCTCCACAAAAAAGATCGAAAGTGAGGAAACTAAAAAGTTTCAAACGAGATTTACAGGTTTTGAGACATTTTCTGGTGAAACAAACACCATATTCGGACTCAACGTGTCAAAACGAGACCTCCGGTGCAATATACGATCAAACAGTCGTCGATTTTGAGACATTTCTAACGATGATTACAAAACAGACAACCTATCTAAAAAATAAATCACAGAAAATATTCATTTAATTAATATACATTTAATGATTCCACATCACCAACTTAAGACACAAATATCTAATTTAAATATTGTTTGATTAAAGCCAAACTCAAATATTCAACATCATAAAACAACCCATGAATAGTAAATATTATAAAAATATATTCTAATTTGAAACATAATATCCAATGAACTTAATATTATAAAAAACATATCCAAATATTCCAATAGACTATCTTAAAAAATAAATCCAAATATTTCAAGAGACTATCTTTAAAATATATTTGAGAAGTTTGATTTTTAAACCGAACCTCAACATGCAAACCAGAACCGAACCACATAGCCCGGTTCGAGTCGGTTTTTCGGTTTTCTCGGTTTCGTTGCTCACCCTTAGAGGAGATCCATTAATTTGGTCTAGTAGCTAAGGATGTTTATATTACCCTATCTTATATGGGTTCGAATCTCGGTATAAGAATATAATACCTTTATTTAATAAAAAAAAAACATAAGGAGACTTCTGCATGCGTTTAATCTCAAAATCATGCTTGGGTATTCATCAAGACTAAACTTGTCTCTTTTGACAATGAGAGTATCATCTGATTTACTACAATTGAACTTGTAATCAAATTTATTTCAAAACAAAATAAGGCAATCATTTGGTGAAATTTATAGTAACATTATCAGAGTGATCAAAATTCTCTGCGTATTTCGAATTCTACATCTTAAACATTTTTATCTAGCAGCGAGATTAAAGGGCTTATGGTGGAATATGTGACATACTAGAAAAGGAAAAAAAATCGTTGTTCAACTCGACTCGTTGCTCGTTAAGCTCGCCAGAATTTTTATCTTATTTTTTTTAATATATATAAAATCTAATAATACTATATAGTGGTAATTTAACATCCACTTTCATATACACCACAAACATTTAATTAAATCCAATTACATCATTCAACTTTTATTATTTATAAATTAAATCACTTATATTAAGACCATTAAATAATTTTAATATCAACAAGTGTTAAGTGTACTGGTAAGGCATATTGCACTCCCAAGGAGAGGACTCAAGTTCAAACCTTGGAGAGGACATTGTTGGGAGGGCAACCTTGCACCCCGAACATTAAATAATATTTAATTAAAAATTTAAATATTTTTTGTTAGGATTTATAGGAAATTTAGTTTTTTCCTTTGAATTTATTTAAATGAAATGTTTAAGAAAATTCTCGCATAAGATTATTAAAACTATCAATTAAATATTATTTGATGATGATACATGAAATATATGTTAAATAAAAGTGTCAATTTTATTTTTTTATTAAAATTCTTTAACAATGTTAGAATAAGTGACTTAATTTATTATTAATAAAAATTGAATGGTGTAATTGATTATATTAAAAGTTTGTGATGTAAATGAAAGCGAGTGTTAAGTTCATTGATCTAAAATGTAAATTACCCACTATATAGAGCTTAATATATATATAAATTAACAAATTTAACATTTTTTTTTATCAAAACAATATGTGAAGCAATTTCAAAATCTAAATTCTAAAGTAATATTCCACAAATACACATAACTAACATCTTATAATAAAAGGTAACAAACTCGAGCAGAACGTTGAACGAATTTTAACCGAATTGAATTTGAGCTGCTCAGCTCGATTAGCACCACTAAAGATGGCATTCGTTAAAGGGTATTGACCCAAGAACCAGAAAGAAGCAACAAATCTGGTTATTCATCAGCTATCGGATGACTTTGGAAATCAAAACTTACAACTCTCAAATACAAAGCAGTTTGATCAATTAAGAAATCTAGTTGGGTTGATGGAGCTATTGACCAACCATTTACAAGTTTCCATCCCTATTTTCCTTGTTTACGTCCAAATTATAATTCTCCTCCCAATCTCATGCTTCAACCTGCAGGGTCTTAACTCGCTTGGTTTAGCAGCAACAAGCCCTGCAGTTGTAGGAAATGACACTGACCAACAAGCTTTACTCCGGTCCAATGCTTCAAATCTAAGTGTACTTCAATTTCAGTATAACAGACTTAATGGAAATGTGGCTTGGCTCGAAAAGCTGGATAAACTATTTAGACTTAACGTAGGCGCAAACCATTTGGGACATCAAAAAGAGGGTGATTTGAACTTTCTCTGTGCTTTAGTCAATACTACCAAACTTGAAACTCTGAGTATTGAAAGAAATCAATTTGGAGGAATTAGCAATTTTTCCACTACCCTTTTATGGTTAGCAATAGAAGATAACAAAATATCGGGAAGAATGCCGGATGGGATCGGAAATCTCATCAACAAGATAACAAGTCACTATATGCTGCTCAATCAGCATGTATAAAAATTGCACTACTTTTCAGATAAATGCTTTATTCTAATGATTTCGGTTACATTTGATGGTTCAGACATTTTCTTGATTTCAGATGTTGCAGGTACCTAAGGTGCCATAATATCACTGGACTGGAGAGGAGCTTAGGTCAGGCAAAATGCAGCTGTTCTCTTTTATGTACATTGCATCTGGCGTTTGCAGGACTACATTTTTCACCTAAGAAAATTCACACAAACCTTATCATTCTTCCTTAGCTAGATTTACTTTCCTTATTCAAGGGACATTAATATTATTCCATGTAAGGCCAAATTGAATATTATATATACAATAGAGCTACATGCATTTCCACAAACGCAGTAAATTAGTTATAAAGAGATGAGAAAGCTTTCATTGACTTTCATTATTTTTGCTGTGGTCTTCATCTTTGCAACTCGTTAGTTCTTTTACCTATTCAACTCTTCTTCTTTTTTTTGTGTGTGTGTAATCTAATACAATAAAGTTCTGGTTGTAGATTCAAAGATGATGGTAGAGGCAAGGGGACCTGTCCCTAGTCCTGGTTGCAACACCGACGCAGAATGTAAAAGCTTATGTGACGAGCGTAGATGCGCTGCCTACCGTTGCGATGTCATTGAACACCGATGTCATTGCACGTCTTGCCCACCGTATTCATTATTTTAAACTCTAAACTCTAAATATTGCCGAATAATAAATTACTCGTATCTTTTGTAGTTGCAACAAATTGTTACCGACTCAATTTTCAAGATCGAGTCTCCCGCACCCATAGGTGTTAAACTTCGCGCACCACCCGCACAACCCGACCGAGGGACACAAAGTGCTACTGTTTTCACGCACCAAGGGGCCATGCACAACGCCCTTGGTGGTGTCCGTGCCCAAGAGATCCGTCCTGGGCCTATTTCTCCGCACCATGGGGCCTTGTCTAGCACCCCATGTGCTGCCCACAAGTCTTGCTCCCGAGGGGGCCCAACACACACACCCGAGGGGCCTTTGCTACGTACACTCCATGCCGGCCGAGACATGGAGCCCGAGCCCGCACCCGACGTGCTCACAAAGAAGGCCAAGTCCACGACCGAGGGGGCCTTCCCTTGCAACCATCATGGCGCCCAAGCCATGAAGCCCGAGCCCGCACCCGACGTGCTCATCAAGGAGGCCGAGTCCACACATGAGGGGGCCTTGCCATCCGACCATCATGGCGCCCAAGCCATGAAGCCCAAGTCCGCACCCGACGTGCACACTAAGGGGGCCAATTCTGCATCCGAGAGGGCCTTGCCTAGCCTTCATGCCGCCCAAGCCATGAAGCCCGAGCCCGCACCCGACGTGCACGCCTATGAGGCCAAGTCCGCACCCGATGTGCATGCCAAGAGGCCTAGGGGCTGTCCATCCGCATTGCCCACACCCCTAGGGCCCATTTTAGCACCCAATGTGCTAAAGAGGAGGTTTTGGAGCCAATATCCGGGCCATACCAAGCCCAATCCGCCCAAGCATCCAAGACCAAAGCCAAGGAGTCATCTTTGGACCAACGCACATGGAAAGGTATCTTCCATGGAGCCTATTCGAGGAAAGCTTCCATCCTTGAAGCCACATTCGAGGAAACAAGCCAATGCCACCAACACAATGATGTCATTGGGCTCTTATCTTAGGCAACCATGTAATAGAGTGATCTAGTTGCCATGTATAGTTGATTAGCTTTCCTTTCTTATGAGATTCTCTTTGTAAGACTCATCCATAGCCATTGGATTGAGTCGTTCCTAGCCATTAGATCTAGGGGGCTAAGGCTATAAATAGGAGCCTTGCCCAACCATTGTAATCACTCCACATCCACTTCACATTTCACTTCTTTGTTCATTCCTTTCTTTCTTAATACAAGAGGGCTCGAGTACTCTTTTCTCCCCGTCTAGGCTTAGGGGGAGTTTTTAACGAGGCTCGTTGCTTTATAAATCTCTCGCCTCCTTCCTTTTTACCTTGTTAGCCATCACCCATATACTTTTCCAAAGCTTCCGCACAACACCGTCTAAGCACATCAGCTTGACTTTTCAAAGGCTTACTTAGTCCTCGACCTAAGATCGTCGACTAAGGCCGCACGGGTTAGCGAGTCGAAATCTAGCCCCGTGACAAAATGTTCTTGCAATGTCAATGCACACCTATGTTCTTGCAACAAATGATTTAGTATAACCAAATGAAATTGATTAAGTATGAATCTGCAACATGAAAAATACATAGAAATGTGATTTTACCATGTCTATTTTTAATTGGACCTCCTCAAATTTTAGTGATATCAAATTTTATCAAAATCATTACTTGGAATGACATAAGCATCTGATGTGTATACCCCAAACCCCACATTTAGTCAAATAAAAATTCTCTCCCTCTTTTCGGGTTGAGAGCTTTGCTCGATTTCTTCCCAAACAAAAGGGATATCATCTCCAACGATCTTAATCAAGACATGCAATTGGTAAATGAATTAACATATGTTACCAAGTGAAATAAAATGAAATCATACTCTACATGTTGACCAACTTGAGCGTACTTCCGATATCATACACAAAACTTCCTATCAATTTGCAAGTCTGCGGAAACTCAGTTGTGGACAGTGGCGGAGCTATGTTGGGCCCAAAGGGGCTTCGGTCCTTGTTAAAAATTTTATATATTAGATAAATTTTAATTTAATAATATTTTAACCCCTGTAAAATTATTAAATAAAAAATACAACGATCTATTTTCTAATCAAGTAGGGCTAAACCAAAGAAGGATGAGTCTGTTTTTTCAAATTTCTTAGACTAATAACAATTTAGGTTTTTATCAAGATTGTCTCAGACATTTTCGGGGCCTCAGGTGAAAACTAAAAAATAGACCCCTATAGAGCGAAAAATATATCTAATTATTTTAAACAATTAATTTAATATTTCATTAATAAACACGATTAAACTTTGTCAAAGACATTATTTTCATTTTTTTGTTAAGAAATTTGGAAGGAATTGAATTGTGGGTATGATATGGAGTTTGATTTTGAACAATAAATGTAAAATTTTGAAGAATATTGTATCATCTATTTTTTTAATGTTAGATTGAAGAAGAATAACGATAGAAATAAATTTGGCAAAAACTAAATTTTGAGATTTGGAAAAGAGAATTAAATTATAATGTTAGATTAATTTATTCATTTGATAAATTAAAAAAATAAAATTTAGAAAATATGAATAATTAATTTTTAGGCACCCTAGGCTGGTTGGTGCCCTGAGCAGTCACTCATGACGCTCCGCTATTAGTCAGCCCTGGTCTTTATAAGTTTAAATATTAGACAAATTAGACACCGCCTTCTGAATTTTGAGTTTAAATACTTATATATATATATATATATATATATATATATATATATATCAAATTCAATATTTCGACCCCTCCCAATATTCAATTCTGGCTCCGCCCCTGGCTGTGGAGTCTCTATTAATCCATCCAGGAGCAAGTCTAGAGCCCGACGCTTGTAGTGTTGCATGGTAATTTGATTGATTCACAAAGATACAAGTTATCGGAATTTCGATATGTGAGCATATGTGAGCATGTAATATTTTGTTTTTAAAGCTACAAAATGAATAATTTGGCGCTATCTAACGATACATTCCCGAATTGTTAAGTATTTGTTCAACATCTCAAAGTCACACCCTATATCTAAATGTGTATAAACCTAATCATACATTAGACTCCTCACTATTAAAGCATAAGGAGCCTTTTGCATGCCTATTCTTGTCGTGTTTTTCAAGAATTTTTTGAAAGGTGGAAGTTCATGCAAAGGGTGCAGTGGAGACCTTGTTTTATGTATTCCCGATGAGGGCACGCTTGAGCTCATGAATTGTTTGTTTCGAGCCGAACCGAAACTCGTGAAATAAGGAGGCCTCTGGTGTGTTCATACGAAGGACAATAGCATGTCTAGGAGAGTTTCTTGTGATGAGTTTGTTTCTCCTTTTGGTGTGAAATGCTTCATTTCAATTTGTTTTGTTGTGGTTTGATGTGTTAGAATGTCTTTTTGTGTATGCATTAACATGGGCTTTGATTGAACAATATTGGTTGTGAGTCATGCCTTGAATGTGAAAACTCAGGTATGGTGGTGGCCGGAATAGATGACAGGCAGTGGATGTGAAAAGGATGTGAACAGACAGTTAAAATTTTGGTAAAAATACAAAGAAAATAAGATCTGGAAATTATATTATTAAGATGAAATGATTAAGAGGTGATTTGCCCATTACACTTGTTGGGTTTACATAGCCCAAACTAATAACCAACTATTAAAAAAGTAATAACAACAATTAACAACTAAGTAAAGCTAATAAGTAATATCTAACATTCTCTTTGCTTTCTCAACTTCTTTCTTCTTCTTCAAACCGATGAGATTTCTTTCTCTACTTCTTTCTTCTTTTTCAAATCGATGTGATGCTAAAGCAGCCAACCTGGGAAGCACGAGTACAACAATTTCATAATGTTTCAAGTATCTGAAACGTTCCTGGGACGGGTACGGCTGGGTACGTAACAGGGACGTTTCACGTTGACGAGGTACGACTTAAAACGATTGGGACGATTGGGATATTTTCAGGGACGACATGTGATCTTCACGAGCGTCCAGGGGTGGATCTAGGAATTTAAACTCGGTAATTCATCCACCAATAATAAAAACTATCGTATGTAAGATAAGAGTAAATTGAATAAGTCATCAATAATTACTTAAGATGTTCATAACTGACATGACAAAAGACCTTTCAATTAGACCTAAATATACATGTAAGTGGTCCATTATGACTTAGTTATTAACTCTCTTTAATAAAACGCATGTATAGAAGATAATGACTAAATTAATATTTTTTTAAATATTAAGAGTTAAATTTATTGAATTACTATAATTTAAGACTAAACAGGAAGTGTACGTGAACTAGTAATGCACATAAGCACGAGCAGTAGCAGAAATCTTTATGAGGAAAATGCAATCAATAATCGAATTTTACTAATCATCAATACAAGACCTCAATCCAACCAACACGAATTCACCAAGACCTAACCAGAAATCTGATTAGAAACCACCAGCCAGAACGAAGAAATACAAACTCAGAAACTACAAAGGAGGAGGGGAAAAAGAAAATAATCACCTGCTACAAGCAATTACCATCGGCAAAGCAGTATAACCAATCGATAGCAGTTGGCAACAGCAGTGGTGAAAAGTTACAATTTCAGATCTGAATTGGAAAAAATGAACAGAGATGGTGGTGGAAACTCAGGCACGGTGGTGGTCGGAATAGATTACGGCAGCGGATGTGGGAAGGATGTGAACGGACAGTTAGAAATTTGATAAATACAAAGAAAATGAAATCTAGAAATTATATTATTAAGATGAAATGAATAAGAGGTGATTTTCCATTACACTTGTTGGGTTTATATAACCCAAACTAATAACCAACTATTAACAAATTAATAACAACAATTAACAACTAAGTGAAGCTAATATCTGTAACACCCTAAAGCAATAGTATTTAAAAAAAAAAATTTGCAGTTCAGGGGAGTTGAACCCAAGACTCATGGATAGGTTGTGTGAGTCTTAACCGTTTGAGCCAAAGCCAATTCTGGTGATAAGTTGCGATAACTTATTATTAAGTTATCCTTGATGGGCCGATATTAAAATAAAATAAACTAAAAGCCCAGTCTTTATCGATCTGCCCAAAACAAAAATGCCAGACCCCTTTTTCTTCCTCTTTCGACCCCTCACATTCTCCCCCACCGTCCGACTCCGATCTGTTGCACCGTCGGGCCGTGGCCGTCACCGCCACCGTAGGTTTGTTCACCGTCGAACCTCGACCAAAACCCCATGCTCCACTCGCCGTAGCTCCACGCCGTTCGCCGTGGAGACTCACTTGAAGGTTCGTCAAAAGCCCTTGCTCCGTCGTTTTGATTTACCGTCATTTTCTCTTGCCGTCTGTCGTCCGTCTACGATGCAACCACCAGATCTGGGTTCCCCACGTCACGACAGATAAAACCCATTCAACCGATCGTGTGTTCGATGCCGGTAAGACGCTCATCGGAGCTACGCTTGTTTGGTTACCTTTATCGTGTATTTCAGGTAAAAATGGGTGTTTCCGACCAACTTTCGACGTTTAATTGCTATGGTGAAAATGTGGTGTTGATGATCTACATATTTTTTACAGTTTTGGCACGAAACTACCACTCCGGCGACCACTCCGGTGACCCCCCGGTGACCGACTTATTTGGGGTAAGTGAACCGGTTCAGGTAATGGTTTGAACCGGTCTAAACTGGTTCGAACCGGTCTAAAGTGAATCGGCCCAAACTTTGTATACTTCAAGCCCAAGCCCATGATACCCAAACCCATCGGCCCAATATGTCCAAGCCCAACCAAACCAAACCCAATATGGTGTCCGACCCGACCCGTCTGCATGAGACTGACCCGACCCGACCCATTGACCGACCCGACCCGTTGACCGACCCGACCCATTGACCCGACCCAGTCAACCCGTGACGTCAGCATGACGTCATCATTGACCGCTGACGTCAGCGTTGACTTTGACCGTTGACTTTGACCAAAAAGTCAAATTTTTCGAAAACTCATATTTTATATTTTTCGACGTCCTGAGTCCGTTTTTGAAGCCCGTTTTGCAAAATTCTGATCCGAAAGCCTCCTAATCTGACCTTGAACCCGAACTTGTTTATGTACTTAATTATTTGGTTAAGAGCAATGTAAAGGAGGACTGATTAAGGGTATTGTTCTATTGAAGGTATCCATATATCTCTGTATCCAAAATGTTATGAGACGTCGAATTGGGGTTCGTGTGCAATCGAGTGGGGTATCATAAATCGATCATTGCAGCTCAGACTTAAGGTAATACACTACTACCTCTTGTATGCTTTATGAGCATGTTGGTATGTGTTATTGCATGCATAAAAATGATGATAAGTACTGTTAAATCTGCTCAAGTTAAATCGAATGTAGAAACGAGTATGATAAATTAAGTAAGACCGAAATGCTCGAATAAGGCAGCTAATCTCCAATTCTGAGCATTAGTGTGAAATGTTTAAATGTGAAAAATACCTGGATAGGAAATTACGAATCACCATAATTGTTAAAAGACCCAAAATGCCCTCGTTGGCCAAAGTAATCAAAACAGCCCCGAATGTATCGGATATTGTGAAAAATTATAATGTAGAAATCTCTGAATGCCTGGTTGGATTAGACCTGGTAAACTTGACCCGAGAACCGAAACTCGAACCGAATTACCCGAACCTGGACCCGAACCGAAACCGAAAATCAACCCGAAATTGACTCGAAATCTGATACGAAATTTGATCCGAAACCCGAAATAAACCGAACCGAAACTGAACTGAATTTAGTTGAACCGAATAGACCCGAACCGAATAGACCTGAAATGACCCGAAACACAATAGACCCGAACTAAAACCGAACCGAAACCGAACTAAAACCGAAACCGAATCTGAACCGAAAATATCAGACCCGAAATAACCGAAACCGAAATGACCCGAACCGAACCCGAACCGATTGACCGCTTTCCACCTCTAGGTTGGATACCCGATGAGCAAATAGAATTTCTGAGCTACCGTTTGCGTCTTGTTGGTATACATTACCAAAATGCCCGTGTATGATAAAATGATCATAATGCCCCTGGTAGGCTTAAATGACTAAATCACATATGATATGCCTAAACTCTCTGCGATCTTGATGTATCATCTCCTGACTATCTGGTTTGAACCGTTAGTACAAACCCCTCTTTTAATAGGGGCCTTGTTCCAAAGATCCGTACAACTATCAAAAGTTAATATGATATCTTCCGTAAATGTCAAGTATCTCCAAGGAAATAAACTATTCCACCTAGTGTGTTCCATGTGTCTACACAACTGTTTTTGCATACGGAGTTACATGTTATAATACCGATTATGTGCACATGATAGAATACTTGGACTCACATGAACATGACATGTTTATAATTAAACATGACCGTACTATATTTCTGATATATGCATATGCACATGATACGACCAACATGCTATATGGATGATATATTACTAAAAATACAGCTATTGATTAACCAAACCGTTGCATTAATTGTTACTGGGGTACTTGGGATAGAATATGAAGTGACCGTTAGGTTCAGCTCTGATCCAGCTGGTAATTCCTTACCGCTACCGTTACAGGTTCCTATGCTTCGGCTAGGGTAATTCCTTACCGTTACCGTTACAGGTTCCTATGCTTCGGCTAGGGTAATTCCTTACCGTTACCGTTACAGGTTCCTATGCTTCGGCTAGGGTAATTCCTTACCGTTACCGTTACAGGTTCCTATGCTTCGGCTAGGGTAATTCCTTACCGTTACCGTTACAGGTTCCTATGCTTCGGCTAGGGTAATTCCTTACCGTTACCGTTACAGGTTCCTATGCTTCGGCTAGGGTAATTCCTTACCGTTACCGTTACAGGTTCCTATGCTTCGGCTAGGGTAATTCCTTACCGTTACCGTTACAGGTTCTTATGCTTCGGCTAGGGTAATTCCTATCGTACCGAACCGTACCGTACCTAAGGTATTCCCTTAGGCTGGCACATACGCCCAATGGGCCTAGGTTAATGCCCGTTATAGTTACAGTTCGGGGGAACTGCATACCGGATTTTGGTTGGAGGGTAAAAAGAAAATTTAAGATGAACCTTCTCGCTAACATTATATAACTGTGATATAACGTGCACCATACCGTTACTTATTTTGTGTTAACTTTGCGCTGTTGGAACGCACTAGAAACTGAACTCTCTCTAATTCCACCACCGTATATTATTAGCCTTCAATTTCCGTCAAATTCTAAATGATGAATAAAGAATAAGTACCGTTATTCTCGAGTTTGATGCTATCTCGAAATAGTAGAAAAAGAAACAAAGGCTGTTACCGCGATGAACATCATGAAAATGTTATGCCCACCATATATTCGCATGAGCTTATAGCATCTCTTGGTAGTTTTGTATTACTGAGCTTTTCCAAGCTCACGTTGTTTTTACCATCACAGGTTAAAGGTATAACGTTTGACATCAGTGTTCGGAGTTCTCTCGGCGATGCTTTTGGAGTACGGTACCGACATAGTTAGTGGGCATGCATATCATCATTGTTTCATGATAGTGTCTGTAAAATGTTTTCTGAAATCCTGTTATATGTTTAAATGCTTTCATGAAAGAGTATTTACAACTAAAGTTACAGTTATAATCTAATATGTATTTTTCAGAGAAAATGTTTTATGTGTATTTTTACCGTGGGTCGCTCCTGTGACCCTAATGTGGCTTCCTAGGATCCGTTGTAACGCATAGGCGGGTCTAGGGGGTTACATTTAGTGGTATCAGAGCTTAGAGTTGCGTCTTTCTGGGTAGATCGGCCGATCGTCTGTCATAGGATTGTTTGGTTTGTGCATGCCCCTATATCATAACCGTACTCCATCAAGCCGAAACTCCGATGTCGAATCATTTCCTGTGATAAGTGCAATTAATCGTTCTGTCCATAATAGCTTGATCTGTACTGGAAAGGAATATTGGTAATGTCTGTCTACGAATTGGATTAAATTGATGGATTTGAATCCAGATAAAGAAACTGAGATGGTTAATGCGTGTGGAATTAAAGATATGAATTTGATAGAGAATAAAGGTTTGATCATATAAGGTAACTGATATAAGATTACATGTAAGGTAGCTCGGTGATAATGATTATGTTTGATTACCAAGGAGAAAGTTATTTCTACGATAATGTGGCATGGTGTATAGTTATACATATCATGCTTGACTGAAATTAGGTGTTACGTCTTAACTTTGGAAGGCTCTGTTGGAAGCTTGGATTTCAGGTACAGATTCTCATCCGTAAATTGATGGTTGACTTAGTAGATTAACTCATGTCCTAGAGGAGATGCTTATAGGAGGTATGATTATTTCTGTGATTGTTGGAAAGGTTTCGCATCCCTGACTGAGACCACATATAATGAAAGCTGCAAGACAATTGTTCGTTTGACTTCGTACAAAGTTCTGTATGGATTTCAATACCGTAATATGATTAGTTCGCATGAGATGTATGATGTGATGGCTTTGGGTCCAAAACAGCCTAAGTGTTTGAGGACACTACCAGATTGATCTGTGACCGTCTAAGATCCCCGAGAAACAAGTATGTTCTGATGGATAAGTTGCAGCACAAGAATGGATGAAAGAGTAGTTTCTGTATTTCCCCAACTATGATAAATTTCGAGGACGAAATTTCTTTTAAGGGGGAGAGAATTGTAACACCCTAAAGCAATAGTATTTAAAAAAAAAATTTGCAGTTCAGGGGAGTTGAACCCAAGACTCATGGATAGGTTGTGTGAGTCTTAACCGTTTGAGCCAAAGCCAGTTCTGGTGATAAGTTGCGATAACTTATT
This sequence comes from Hibiscus trionum, assembly GCA_030270665.1. Classification (NCBI taxonomy): domain Eukaryota; kingdom Viridiplantae; phylum Streptophyta; class Magnoliopsida; order Malvales; family Malvaceae; genus Hibiscus; species Hibiscus trionum. The sequence continues at coordinate 62,862,779 of BSYR01000017.1, forward strand.
ATTAAGTTATCCTTGATGGGCCGATATTAAAATAAAATAAACTAAAAGCCCAGTCTTTATCGATCTGCCCAAAACAAAAATGCCAGACCCCTTTTTCTTCCTCTTTCGACCCCTCACATTCTCCCCCACCGTCCGACTCCGATCTGTTGCACCGTCGGGCCGTGGCCGTCACCGCCACCGTAGGTTTGTTCACCGTCGAACCTCGACCAAAACCCCATGCTCCACTCGCCGTAGCTCCACGCCGTTCGCCGTGGAGACTCACTTGAAGGTTCGTCAAAAGCCCTTGCTCCGTCGTTTTGATTTACCGTCATTTTCTCTTGCCGTCTGTCGTCCGTCTACGATGCAACCACCAGATCTGGGTTCCCCACGTCACGACAGATAAAACCCATTCAACCGATCGTGTGTTCGATGCCGGTAAGACGCTCATCGGAGCTACGCTTGTTTGGTTACCTTTATCGTGTATTTCAGGTAAAAATGGGTGTTTCCGACCAACTTTCGACGTTTAATTGCTATGGTGAAAATGTGGTGTTGATGATCTACATATTTTTTACAGTTTTGGCACGAAACTACCACTCCGGCGACCACTCCGGTGACCCCCCGGTGACCGACTTATTTGGGGTAAGTGAACCGGTTCAGGTAATGGTTTGAACCGGTCTAAACTGGTTCGAACCGGTCTAAAGTGAATCGGCCCAAACTTTGTATACTTCAAGCCCAAGCCCATGATACCCAAACCCATCGGCCCAATATGTCCAAGCCCAACCAAACCAAACCCAATATGGTGTCCGACCCGACCCGTCTGCATGAGACTGACCCGACCCGACCCATTGACCGACCCGACCCGTTGACCGACCCGACCCATTGACCCGACCCAGTCAACCCGTGACGTCAGCATGACGTCATCATTGACCGCTGACGTCAGCGTTGACTTTGACCGTTGACTTTGACCAAAAAGTCAAATTTTTCGAAAACTCATATTTTATATTTTTCGACGTCCTGAGTCCGTTTTTGAAGCCCGTTTTGCAAAATTCTGATCCGAAAGCCTCCTAATCTGACCTTGAACCCGAACTTGTTTATGTACTTAATTATTTGGTTAAGAGCAATGTAAAGGAGGACTGATTAAGGGTATTGTTCTATTGAAGGTATCCATATATCTCTGTATCCAAAATGTTATGAGACGTCGAATTGGGGTTCGTGTGCAATCGAGTGGGGTATCATAAATCGATCATTGCAGCTCAGACTTAAGGTAATACACTACTACCTCTTGTATGCTTTATGAGCATGTTGGTATGTGTTATTGCATGCATAAAAATGATGATAAGTACTGTTAAATCTGCTCAAGTTAAATCGAATGTAGAAACGAGTATGATAAATTAAGTAAGACCGAAATGCTCGAATAAGGCAGCTAATCTCCAATTCTGAGCATTAGTGTGAAATGTTTAAATGTGAAAAATACCTGGATAGGAAATTACGAATCACCATAATTGTTAAAAGACCCAAAATGCCCTCGTTGGCCAAAGTAATCAAAACAGCCCCGAATGTATCGGATATTGTGAAAAATTATAATGTAGAAATCTCTGAATGCCTGGTTGGATTAGACCTGGTAAACTTGACCCGAGAACCGAAACTCGAACCGAATTACCCGAACCTGGACCCGAACCGAAACCGAAAATCAACCCGAAATTGACTCGAAATCTGATACGAAATTTGATCCGAAACCCGAAATAAACCGAACCGAAACTGAACTGAATTTAGTTGAACCGAATAGACCCGAACCGAATAGACCTGAAATGACCCGAAACACAATAGACCCGAACTAAAACCGAACCGAAACCGAACTAAAACCGAAACCGAATCTGAACCGAAAATATCAGACCCGAAATAACCGAAACCGAAATGACCCGAACCGAACCCGAACCGATTGACCGCTTTCCACCTCTAGGTTGGATACCCGATGAGCAAATAGAATTTCTGAGCTACCGTTTGCGTCTTGTTGGTATACATTACCAAAATGCCCGTGTATGATAAAATGATCATAATGCCCCTGGTAGGCTTAAATGACTAAATCACATATGATATGCCTAAACTCTCTGCGATCTTGATGTATCATCTCCTGACTATCTGGTTTGAACCGTTAGTACAAACCCCTCTTTTAATAGGGGCCTTGTTCCAAAGATCCGTACAACTATCAAAAGTTAATATGATATCTTCCGTAAATGTCAAGTATCTCCAAGGAAATAAACTATTCCACCTAGTGTGTTCCATGTGTCTACACAACTGTTTTTGCATACGGAGTTACATGTTATAATACCGATTATGTGCACATGATAGAATACTTGGACTCACATGAACATGACATGTTTATAATTAAACATGACCGTACTATATTTCTGATATATGCATATGCACATGATACGACCAACATGCTATATGGATGATATATTACTAAAAATACAGCTATTGATTAACCAAACCGTTGCATTAATTGTTACTGGGGTACTTGGGATAGAATATGAAGTGACCGTTAGGTTCAGCTCTGATCCAGCTGGTAATTCCTTACCGCTACCGTTACAGGTTCCTATGCTTCGGCTAGGGTAATTCCTTACCGTTACCGTTACAGGTTCCTATGCTTCGGCTAGGGTAATTCCTTACCGTTACCGTTACAGGTTCCTATGCTTCGGCTAGGGTAATTCCTTACCGTTACCGTTACAGGTTCCTATGCTTCGGCTAGGGTAATTCCTTACCGTTACCGTTACAGGTTCCTATGCTTCGGCTAGGGTAATTCCTTACCGTTACCGTTACAGGTTCCTATGCTTCGGCTAGGGTAATTCCTTACCGTTACCGTTACAGGTTCCTATGCTTCGGCTAGGGTAATTCCTTACCGTTACCGTTACAGGTTCTTATGCTTCGGCTAGGGTAATTCCTATCGTACCGAACCGTACCGTACCTAAGGTATTCCCTTAGGCTGGCACATACGCCCAATGGGCCTAGGTTAATGCCCGTTATAGTTACAGTTCGGGGGAACTGCATACCGGATTTTGGTTGGAGGGTAAAAAGAAAATTTAAGATGAACCTTCTCGCTAACATTATATAACTGTGATATAACGTGCACCATACCGTTACTTATTTTGTGTTAACTTTGCGCTGTTGGAACGCACTAGAAACTGAACTCTCTCTAATTCCACCACCGTATATTATTAGCCTTCAATTTCCGTCAAATTCTAAATGATGAATAAAGAATAAGTACCGTTATTCTCGAGTTTGATGCTATCTCGAAATAGTAGAAAAAGAAACAAAGGCTGTTACCGCGATGAACATCATGAAAATGTTATGCCCACCATATATTCGCATGAGCTTATAGCATCTCTTGGTAGTTTTGTATTACTGAGCTTTTCCAAGCTCACGTTGTTTTTACCATCACAGGTTAAAGGTATAACGTTTGACATCAGTGTTCGGAGTTCTCTCGGCGATGCTTTTGGAGTACGGTACCGACATAGTTAGTGGGCATGCATATCATCATTGTTTCATGATAGTGTCTGTAAAATGTTTTCTGAAATCCTGTTATATGTTTAAATGCTTTCATGAAAGAGTATTTACAACTAAAGTTACAGTTATAATCTAATATGTATTTTTCAGAGAAAATGTTTTATGTGTATTTTTACCGTGGGTCGCTCCTGTGACCCTAATGTGGCTTCCTAGGATCCGTTGTAACGCATAGGCGGGTCTAGGGGGTTACAATATCTAACATTGAACTTGAACACAGGAAAAGAGTGATATTGAACTTAACTTAAACATGTTAATATTCAACGTTAAATTACATATATTGGAATACATACTACAATTTTAAAAAATATTAACTTAAGTACAACAACTTGTTGGTCTAGCAAGATGAGACATTAAGGCTATGTTTGACAATTAGCGGATAGCTGATAGTGGATTATATTAGCCGATAGTTTATAGTCGATTAACTGATTTGACTAGTTGATTGTATTCGCTAATTATATTAAAGTGTTAGTAAAATTAACTAATAGATGATAATTTTTTGATTATTTAAACAAACAAAATGTCATATAAAGATAAGATTAATTATCAATATTTTGTATCTATTAATATTAATTAAATAATAAAAAATAATTTTTTTTTGGATAAATGAAACTTTTATGCATCCAAGAAACCACTTTTTAACCCATCTGTACAAACCAACAGCCAGGTCTAAAAACAAGGAAAGTAACCCCCTATACAAATCAAAGTAAATCCACAAATCTTATCATTCTATTTCTTCCTCATCTAGATTTACTTTCCTTATTCAACGGACATTAATATTATTCCATGCACGTCCAAATTGAATATTATATTAATAGAGCTACATGCATGATGCAACAAACGTAGTAAATTATTATTATTTTCTTGAGATCCACCAACGTAGTAAAATTATTATTATTATTTTCTTGAAATCCACCAACGTAGTAAATTAGATATAAAGAGATGGGAAAATTTTCATTGACTTTCATTATTTTTGCTGTGATCTTCATCTTTGCAACTCGTTAGTTTCTTTACCTATTCGACTCTTTTTCTTTTTTAATCTTTAATTTATTTGTGTAATCTAATACATTGAAATCCTGGTTGTAGATTCAAAGATGATGGCAGAGGCAAGGGGAATTTTCTATAACATTGATCTATCCATTGAAACTTACATGTCTATCTATATTTCTATAACTCTTAAAATTTTGTCTTAGGTGAGATGATAAGGTTTTTAGGTTCAATCCTCGCACTGAGCATTGAGTATCCTTAAAGCTTCTAGTCAGTATTTACCCTATATAAACTAACAAAATTCGAAAGATTAATCATTATGCTCGTTTTAGTAGATTCTTGAGCAAAAAAAAAAAAAATGGTGTACTCACGTGGTTTCCACGGAAAATTTTAAAAAACGGTCGCTTAAAAAACGGCTAAAAAATGGATGTACACAATTCTTTACAAAAATCTTGTAATGTAAAGATTTATGTATAATGTACACAAATACTTACTATTTTTGTAAAGATTTATGTATGTACACAAAAATGGTAAAGATTTGTGTAATCCTTACGACTTTTGTAAAAATTTCGGTACATGTATACAAATCCTTACAATTTTTTGTAAGAATTTATATACGCGTCTTTTTTAGCCGCTTTTTAAGCGGCCGTTCCCTAACACTTCCCGATTTCCACTCTATTACAATTTGCGTGTCCAATATCCATGCAAAGAGAATTAGATGACATTTATACCCCCTCTGACTATCATGCTTTTATTTTTTTCATGGGAGATTATTGTGTTTATATAACCGTTAATTTTATTAACGTGACAATAAACATGAGAATGATGATGCAACAATCAATCACATGAGCGAAGCCAACGGGGGTTTGGCCCCTGCGGCCTAGTCCATTTTTTTTAATTTAGTCCTTGTAGAATTTGAAGTTATAATTTATTTTATTTATTCTAATATTATAAGATAGTTATTGTCTTTGTGTTAAAGTGTTTAAGTGAAAGTCAATACATCAAAACCTAATGATGAGATTTATACAGCCTTTTATTTTTTTTTATTCTCGGCACATTAATTTTTAATTATTGGTTTTGCCCCTAATCAACCATGTATAGCACACTTTTAATTTTTAGCCAACATAATTCCCATTAAACTATAGGAAAATTCTACAACGGGCTACTTACATTGATGAACACTACTAACGATGAACACCGATGAACACCATTAATATTTTTAAAAATTTTAAAAATTTAAAAGACTAAAATTATAATTAAAATTATCTCTTAAAAAATAAAAATCAAATTTAATAATTATTTTATAATATTTTTTAATATGTTAGAATTAAATATACCCAATTCTCCTAAACTCTAACAAAATCAATCTCTTAACAAAATCAATCGACACCGCTTTCAACAACACCCAGTTATGGAGTCGGTGAAGCAAATTATTAATCAAACACGATGCTTACACGCCTCTTCTTTTCCTGGAAATTATATAATGTCAGTTGAAAGTCGCAAAAAGACAACATTTTCAACATAGAGTTCTGTTTTTGCTTCCCTTTGTTTCATAGATGAGAATCATTGATTTTAATCTATTAAAAAATTATAAATTGATTTCTATTTTTTTAAGAGATTGATTTTATTAGAGTTTAGGAGAATCGGGTATATTTGATTCTAACCTATTAAAAAATATTATAAAGTAATTATTAAATTTGATTTTTATTTTTTAAGAGATAATTTTAATTATAATTTTAGTCCTTTAGATTTTTAAATTTTTTTAAAAAAATTAATGGTGTTCATCGGTGTTCATCGTTAGTGGTGTTCATCAATGTTCATCGTTAGTGGTGTTCATCAATGTTCGTCACACGTGGTATACTCATCCATTAAACTATATTTTATAAAATCAATTTCAAACATTTTATTGGCAACATGCATTCTATCTTAGGTAACACATAATTTCCATATATAGGAAGAAAATAAAAGAAAATCCAGACAAATCTTGTCATTCCTCAGCTAGATTTACTTTCCTTGTTCAACGGACATTAATATTATTCCATACAAGGCCAAATTGAACATTATATATACAATAGAGCTACATGCATGATGCCACAAACGTAGTAACTTATTCTTATTTTCTTGAGATCCACCAACGTAGTAAATTAGATATAAACAGATGGGGAAGTTTTCATCGACTTTCATTGTTTTTGTTGTGATCTTCATTTTTGCAACTCGTTAGTTTGTTTACCTATTCGACTTTTCTTATCTTTTAATCTTTAATTTATTTGTGTAATCTAATACTATCGAATTTTGGTTGTAGATTCAAAAATGATGGTAAAGGCAAAGGGACCTGTGCCCGATCTTGGTCGCGACACCGACGAAGACTGTAAAAGCTTGTGTGACAAGTGCGATGTCATTGCAAGCCTATGTAATTGCCCGCCTATGGCATTGCACGTCTTCCCCGCCGCCGACGAAGACTGTAAAAGCTTGTGCGACAAGTGCAATGTCATTGCAAGCCTATGTGATTGCCCGCCTATGTGATTGCATGTCTTCCCCAACGTTTTCAACTAATAAATTAGTCTCATATCCTTTATAATTGCCTGCTTATGTGTACTCTTTTACTTCGTCTAAAATTAGAGAGGTTTTTAATGAGGGGCACATCTATTAGGGCTTCTATGATTTTAATTAATAATATCATATTTGTTGAGCAAAAAGGAAAACGCGAAGTATGTATATTTGTCGATCTCTAACTTATCGAACCTTTAATACGTGAGTATGTAATGTTTTGTTTCTAAAGATACTATATGAATCATTTGGCAACTTGATTGTATTTCCGAGATCATACACAAAATTTCCGATCAATTTGCCATGGAAGATGGCCGAGATATGAACCTTTTGGGAGAGAGTCAATATTTTGATAGGAGTCGCAATTGTATGAACGAGGGTGAAGAGATGCTTCCGATAAGGTCTTTGCAACTAATTAACAAATCGGAGCAGAGGAAGAAAATCGGATCAATGCTCGAATTTAAAAACAAAGTCATTACAGGGAAGAGAGGAAGAAACGGGATAGAGCAATGAAGAGGCAGAAACCAGGGTCATGCCCTTTTGATGGTAGATTATAGATTAAGATTATACCTTTCTTAAGTCCTTATAATCCATGTGAAGATTATCAATTGAAAAAAAAGAGTAAGGAGTTAATCTGAGCCATCCATTTTCCCTTCTAATGATCTAGAGAACGTGTAAAACTTAAAGAATTTTACATTAAACAACCTTTTGAACTAAAATTAGAGATTTGAACCATTTTCGGAGGTTTGACTAGACAAAATTGCTAACTTAGATGTTTGGTAAATATATGATTGTAATAGCGGATTAGGGTGAAATCTTTCAATTTAAAAAAAAAAATCTTTCATGAGCTTTTTAAGTTAGAGGTTTAAATAAAACAATTGTAAGGACTCTTTTGTCCTTGACAGTTACAAAATTTATTTAAGTAACATAAATTTAAATAACTAATAACATTAAAAATATACTTTCGTAAATAATAAATTAATATGTAAATTAATAAGCTTAAAGGCCCCAATGGCCCATAAATATCACCATATTAATGGACTAAATTAAAATGATTAAAAAGAAATTTGGGCTAAATTTAGGTTAAATAAAGATTTTTAAGATTAAATTGAACAAAAATATTATCATATTTAAAATATTGGACTAAATTAAAAAATTAGAAAGAAATTGAGATTAATTTTGGTTTAAATAAATATTTTTAGCACTAAATTGAACAAAAATATAATTATATTTAAAATATTGGACTAAATTATAAAAAATAGGAAAATAGAGTTAATTTTGGGTTAAACAATGATTTTCTGGACTAAATTGAACAAATATATGATTATATTTAAAATATTAGACTAAATTATAAAAATTATAAAGAAATAGGGGTTAATTTCGATTTAAATAAAAATATTTAGGACTAAATTGAACAAAAATAAAAAAATTAACAGACTTAACATGCAAGTTACCCATTTTATTAAAGTCAACTTTTTTTTTGTTTATTAGTGACACGTTGCGCATTCTAATTGGTTCATGATTTTTTTTAACGAAATTAATGGTAGGGAACAACTGAGGTCATGATTTATAATTTAGAGGGCAAAACGTGTCGAAAAATTGCTTAAAAAGTAAGAATGTGTTCGTTTTTGCTTGGTTGGTTGTAAACTCCACGCGGTCTCGAAAGTGACCCTATACAAAATTACAAATATCCTGTTCCAATCCCAAAGGGAAGATAAATGGAAACACAAAAAGACAGGAAAACTGGTTCAACTGACCAGACTGGAGGCAGAACAGGAAAGATTCAGAAATAACTCTCGAATACAAATCAATCTCATCAATTAAGAAATTGATTCAGTTTGATGGAGATAACATCCAGCTCTTTCTTCCTTCTCTTCATTCAAGTTATAATTCTTTTTTGCTTCAACTTGCTTGGTTTAGCAACAGCAGGCCCTTTAGTCCGAGGAAATGAGACTGATCAACAAGCTTTGCTCCACTTCAAAGCCAAGATAACCCGTGATCAGCTCGGAATCATGGCGTCCTGGAATAGTTCCACTCACTTCTGTCTCTGGCACGGTGTTACATGCGGTCCGAAGCATCAGAGAGTCACCAAGTTGGAACTGGGATCCCGAAAACTCTCGGGGTCTTTATCACCATACATTGGAAATTTGAGCTTTCTCAGGGAGTTGAAGCTTGACGACAACAACTTCTTCAACCATATTCCTCGAGAAGTAGGCCGTTTAAGGAGACTGGAAACACTAGCACTGGCTAATAACTCCATTAGCGGCGAAATTCCTTCCAATTTATCTGTTTGTTCTAAGCTTACAGTTGTTGACATGATGAGTAACCAGCTAACAGGAGAAATCCCTGCTCTGATTGGTTTCTTGACAAACCTGAGATTCTTGAGATTTCGAAACAACAGCTTGAGAGGCACTATCCCACCTTCCTTGGGGAACTTGTCATCATTGGAGGAACTTGATTTAGCCGACAATAGATTAACCGGGACTCTACCGGAAGCTCTTGGACGACTGAAAAACCTTTCATATTTCACAGTAGCAATAAATGCAGTTTCTGGTAATGTTCCTGTCTCACTGTTCAATCTCTCCAATATTCGATTCTTTTCGGTTGGTGTAAACAACAATATTCATGGCACTCTTCCTTCTGACTTGGGTTTCAATATGCCGTATATGCAATTCTTTTCTATAGAGGGAAACCAAATCTCTGGACAAATCCCAGTTTCGATATCCAATGCCTCAAATCTCAATGCACTTCAATTTCAGGACAATAGACTCAGTGGAAACGTGCCTACTTTAGACAAGTTGGAGAGGCTGTCTTTACTTCAACTAAGTGGAAACCATTTTGGACAAGGGAGACAAGGTGACCTTAACTTTCTCTGCACGTTAGTCAATAATACCAAACTGAAATATCTTTTTATAAACGGAAACAATTTCGGAGGGCTATTTCCTGAATGCATTAGCAATTTTTCTACCACCCTTTTGCATTTGAGAATGGAACAGAACAAAATATTGGGAAGAATCCCGAATGGGATTGTAAATCTCTTCAACTTGGAGGTGTTATCGGTATACGAAAACCAACTATCAGGTCCCATTCCCTTTGATATTGGTAGGCTTCAGAAGCTATATATGTTTGTGGGTCATCGGAATTTTCTCTCCGGTACTATTCCCCATTCCTTTGGAAATTTAACAGTGTTGACCAAACTTGCTTTAGATGTTAACAATATTCAAGGCAACATTCCTTCTGGTATAGGCCAGTGCCAAAGTTTGATTGCAATGGATCTTTCTTACAACAATCTTAGTGGACCGATACCCCGGGAACTATTTGAGCTGACACTGACCAACAAGCTTGTAATAAATTAATTGTAGAATATGCCATGGGAGGCAAGTTGTCAACAAAAGGTATAGTTACGGAATTCTCTTGCTAGAGATGTTTACCGGGAAAAGGCTGATTCATGATATGTTCAAAGAAGGTTTCAGCATTCACAACTTTGTTGTGGCAGCTTTGCCTGATCGGGTGACTGAAATTATTGATCCCATTCTTCTTCAAGAGAGATCTAGACAAGAAAGACTTGCAGATGTCACTCTCAATGACAAACATCTTCAACACTTGAATTCAATATTTGAAATAGGACTCATTTGTTCGGCTGAATCAATTACCGAGCGGATGGACATAAGCGATGTTGTTCCCAAACTTTGTTCTATTAGAGACAAGCTTCTTCATCCATCTCGCTTACGTCGTGAGCGCGAAACTTTATATGCTGCTCAATCAGCAGGTCTGCTATGATGTCTTCTTATGTTGTAGTAAACATTTTGCATTGTTCTTAACAAGATAGATTAGTCATTACATGACTTAAGGAACATAAAATTGCACCACTTTTCAGATAAATGCTTTATTCTAATGATTTTGATTACATTTGATGAAATAAATCTGATGGTTCAGACATTTTCTTGATTTCAGATGTTGCAGGTACCTAAGGTGCCATAGAATCAAGGGACTTTAGAGGGGCTTAGTGACACGCGTCGTAACGTGTCAAGAATAATATGTAATTTCCTTCTTCCGAATAATAAAATGAAGAAATAAAATGTAGATAGGGAAGTAGGAGTCGAACCCATAGGGACTTAGAACTTTCCTTGTTGCGCTTTCGTAGTTTCTGAACCAAGAGTTGTGGATGAGCTATGTTGATGTGTTTTGGTGGGGGATTGTTGCGATGAAATGTAATTGCTTAATAGAGTAAAAAGAAAGATTTAAAATATTTGAAAGTAATATAGAGATATTTAGCCTCGGGCTTTCGCGTTGACTCGTTCTACTCAGTTCCTTGGTAAAGATTTTTAACTACGAAAATCTTGTCGGTAAAATTACTACAAGGATCTATCCTTGAGTTTTTGTTTGTAAACTGAATTTCCAAACTCAATATTTAGTTTTAGTTTTAAGTATTTGTTTAAACCAACTCAATGTTTGAGAAAACAAAATGTTTTAAGCTCTTTAACCGACTCGAAATGTTATTTCAATAAAAACAGTTCGATCTCAATTTCCCTTAGTAATCAATTTACTAAGTGTGATCCCTGGAAGACGAATTTGTTTCCATAACCGATCCTTCCTCCCACTAGATATATCAAAACAATTTCTTGACCAAGGTCAATCTTTGGGTTGAAAATCATTTTGATTTTTAAGAACGAATTTGAAGAAATTAAGAAAAAGATTTTCGAAATGTTTGAAGTGTTGTTCCAAACCTCGCCTTTGGAACGCGTCATTGCTTAAGCCTTTGGCTTAAGAAAATTTAGCCTCGCATGGTTATTGAATTAACCATGTTTAGCATTGCTTTCAAAATATAAAGTAATAAAAATAAAAAATGAAAAAGAAAGTGAATTTATAAAACCAAGAGAAGAACAAAGGATGGTTGTTTAGAGATGAAAGATGAAATGAGATATGAGAGATGATTTGAGGCTTACTCCAATGGGGTATTTATAGTCATCAAAAACCTTAAAAAATACTAAGAGATAAAATATTCAAATTACAAAAGATAATTATCCTAAGTTTAAAATTTAAAATTTAAAATTTAAAATTCGGAGATAGGCTATCTGATAGGCGGCCTGATAAGCTATCACCGCTGCTGACGTCAGCTTTTAGAAGATGCTGACGTGGCACCCAGTCAGCATTCATGCCCTGATTCATGCCCATGAATCTGCCCATGACTCCAGCATTTCCTGCAGCATTCCAGCGTACTTCCAGCATATTTCCAGCATCACATTCCCTACATGAAAACATCATAAAACAGCCCAGTTAAGTCCCTCAAACTTGTATTTAATCAAAATAAAGACCAAAAACACGACCAAAATAAACACTCATCAAATTCCCCCTCACTTATCGGATGCTTGTCCTCAAGTATCTCAAGATTAAACAAATCTAAGCTCAAGTTTTCATCCTTAATTTCACGAAGTCTCAAAGTTTCCGGCATGATTAAGTATCTAAACATGAAGAAAAATAAGGAGCAAATAGATAAATGACAAGATTAAAAATAATTTAAGAAAATCAACATTCCAATACTCTATTAATAACAATGATGCAAACCAAGTACCCTCACATGATATCGCTCATGTCACTCAAAGTGTTTAAGTGTAGAGAAAATCACTCGAGCCAAAACTAATTATAGTATTACCAAAGGCTTGTGGTTAAATCTAATCTCTACTACTAAGTATGAATGTGATGCAAAAATCAAGAGGTCTTAAAGGGTTGTAACGGGGCTAAGGTTCGGGTAGGATAAAAGCCGAAAAATAGGGGTTAAAATTCAAGACAAAAATAATCTCAAAAATTTATTCGAAACTGTTTTTTTTCTTTCTTTTTTTCTTTCTTTTTTCTTTTTTCATTCGAATCAAAAACTGCTCTGTAGTAATTTTCTGAACTGCACTGCTGTTTTTTTACTGCAGATTCGAATAATTTTCTGCACAATCTCTTTTTTTCTGCACTGTATATTCGAAACAGTTTCTGCACTATCTTTTTTTTTTCTGCACAGTCTTTTTTTCTGCACAATGTTCTTTGCTCTGCTGGACCGCATGATTCAAATCTGTTTTTTAAGACAATTTTGTCTTAAAAAAAGGACAAAAATAATGGAGAATAAATTAAAAATGGATTAGGCTAAAATATGGTGTATCTCAAGAAAAATGGCCAAGGCTCAAAATTGGCAATCTAAGGGAAAATAATCAAAGGGTAGACAATTTTTTGGAAGAGAAAAGGTTAAAACCTAGTGCCTCAATCACATTTAAGCATCATATTCAAATAATGTAATCTCAAAAAGAATTTAAACCACAAGTTCTAGAATGCAACTAATTAGTTAGGCACACTCAAAGAAACAAAGAGCAATAATGCATGCTCATTAGGCTCAAAAACTCACAAAAATTATCTTGTGTACCTAGGTAAACATCATGTCAATTAATAAAGTAAGGAATATCATAGAAAGGATTTTATGGAAAATTTAACCGTGTCAAAATCTATCATGCAACCTAAAATTTCCAATAAGAAAAATACAAAATCATACGGAAACAATAAGACAAGGCCAAACTAAGGATTTAAACAAGTAACTTGAATTAAATAAAATCAAGAGAACAAGAGCACAACCAATGGATAAGCAAAGAGAAAAATTGACAAGCATATCTCCCCCTCACTTAAAGCATTTTGCCACAAAATGATAATAATAGTAAAAGAGAGGAAAGGAGAGATTCCCCTGATCAATTGCGGCTACGACCGTGACCTCGTCGTCCGCGGAAGGAGGTTGGCCCTGCGGTAGTCGTCGCGCTTGGTCGCGGGTCCGCACCATGTTGGCTCGCCGGAGAAGATGTGGGTTGGCCGAGCAATGTCTGGTTCGAAGGTTGGGGGCTTTGCGTGCGTGAAGAAAGAAGGGTGAGATGATGGCTGCAGAATAAAGAAAAGGTAGGGAAAATTATGTTAGTTTTTTTTTTTGAAATAAAAGGATAATTAAAAATTTAAAAATAAGTTAAAATTTAAAATTTAAAATAAATAATATCTTAAGATAATAAAGATAAACCACCAAGGGTTAAATTTAAAAATAAAATAATAGATAGATAAAGATATATATATATATATATATATTTAACTTACATAAATCAAAAGATAATATATAATAAATTTAAATTAATAATAATAACTATATTATTAGGGGAAGTTAATAAAATAAAATGCTTAAAAGAAAAGATAAAAGAGAAGGAGACGCGAGTTTTGAAAATAATAAAAGAATGAAGGAATTATTTTATTTGAAAAGAGGGATAAGTAAAAGGGGTAGTGGGCTCAGGGTAAATTTTAAATTTGGGATTGGGATTTTGACCGAGAAGATTGGGTTGGACGGTTGGGGGTGGGATAAGGGTGGGGTTCACGAAAAAAATGTGATTTGGGTGAAGGAATTTTTAAATGGTGATCATATCCCTTATTATCTGAAAAAAATGAAAAATAAGATAATAAAACATCAGCATAAATTAAAACCAAAACAATAAAAATATTACCATAAAATAAGAAAATAGAATAAAGTAGTAAAAAATAGAAAATAGAAAATGGGTTGCCTCCCATTCAGCGCTTGTTTAACGTCATTAGCTCGACGATCTCATTCAAGTGACAGGTTCGATTAGACGAATTTCCTCGACTAGACCAACCGGAGCATTGTCATAGTACGGTTTAAGCCGTTGACCGTTAACTTTAAATGGCTCTCCGGAATTACTTTTAATTTCCACTGCACCATGTGGAAAAATATCAGTCACTGTGTACGGTCCAAGCCATTTTGATCGTAATTTCCCTGCAAAAAGTTTTAATTTAGAATTAAATAATAAAACTTTTTGACCAATATAAAATAATTTAAATGCAATATTACGATCGTGAAAATCTTTATTTTTTCCTTAAAAATTTTAGAAATGTCATAGGCATTTTTTCGAATTTCTTCCAACTCCTGGATATCGAGTTTGCGCGTCTCGCCAACTAGATCCATTTCCATGTTGCATTTTTGGACTGCCCAATGCGCGCGGTGCTCCAATTCAACCGGTAAATGGCACGGCCTACCGAAAACAAGGCGATAAGGAGACATTCCGATAGGACCTTTATAAGCTGTCCAGTATGCCCATAGCGCGTCATTCAGCTTAACGCTCCAATCATTTCGATCAGGTTTCACTATCTTTTCAAGAATGGTTTTGATCTCGCGGTTTGATACCTCCGCCTGACCATTCGTTTGCGGATGGTATGATCTTGCGATGCGTTGGGTGACGCCAAATTTTTTCATTAGCGCATCGATGACTCGGTTGATGAAATGTTTCCCTCTGTCACATATCAGCGCTCTCGGTGTGCCAAACCTGGAAAAAAATACAATCTTTTAGAAATTTGACAGTGGTTTTAGCATCATTATTCTTTGTAGCTTTCGCCTCAACCCATCACAAAACATAATCAACAGCTAAAATAATATAAAAATTCCCGAATGATGATACAAATGGCCCCATATAATCTATACCCCATACATCAAATATTTCGCAAACATGAATATGATTTAAGGACATTTCATTACGTCGGCTTAAGTTCCAACTCTTTGACACTTATCACATGATTTGCAAAATAAATATGTGTCACGAAAAATATTAGGCCAATATAATCCACATTCAAGAATTTTATGAGCTGTCCTTTTAGGTTCATAGTGTCCACCACATGCATATGAATGACAGAAATTAAGGATAGATTTTACCTCATCTTCGGTCACACATAGTCGTATTACATGATCGGAACAATGTCTCCAAAGGTAGGGATCACCCCAAATATAGAACATGGATTCCCTTTTGATTCGGTTAATTTCTGATCGTGGCAAGTCAAGGGGCAATTCACCTATAGCCAAATAATTCACGATGTCCGCAAACCAAGGTGTTGAAGCCCGCGCCATCATCAAATTTTCTTCAGGGAAATCATCATTAATAGGTGAATCCGAATTGGTCAGTGGGATGCGGCTTAGGTGATCGGCCACTAAATTTTCACTCCCCTTTTTGTCTTTTATCTCTAGATTAAACTCCTGAAGGAGTAAAATCCACCGGATCAGCCTTGGTTTTGCTTCCTTTTTGCTCATCAGATACCGCAATGCTGCATGATCAGAAAAAACAATAATTTTAGTCCCAAGTAAATAAGCGCGAAATTTATCTAAAGCAAAAACTACAACAAACAATTCTTTTTCTGCAGTTGAATAATTACGTTGCGCTGGATCAAGCGTTCTTGATGCATAGGCGATGACATGAGGCTCTCGTCCTTTCCTTTGACCAAGTACCGCTCCAACACTAAAATCTGAGGCATCGCACATAATTTCGAATGGAAGGTTCCAATCGGGCGGTTGCACTATTGGCGCGGATACTAGTTTCCCTTTAATTTCATCAAAGGATTTCCTGCATTCGTATGTAAAGTTGAACTCTACATCTTTCTGCAGTAACCGACATAATGGTTGTGCTATCTTAGAGAAGTCCTTTATAAATCGCCTGTAGAAACCTGCATGTCCAAGAAAAGAGCGGATATCCCTCACAGTTGTGGGGTATGGGAGTGAGCGGATAATGTCTGTTTTAACTTTATCAACAAAAATTCCTTCAGAAGATACTATATGTCCTAATACTAAGCCTTTGTTAACCATAAAGTGACATTTTTCATAATTAAGTACAAGGTTAAACTCAATGCATCGTTTTAGTACATTAGTTAAATTAAGCAAGCACTCACCAAAAGAATTTCCATATACAGTGAAGTCATCTATAAACACTTCAATCCCCTTCTCAACATAATCTGAAAATATGCTTACCATACATTGTTGGAACGTAGCCGGAGCGTTACATAGTCCAAACGACATTCATCTATAGGCGAAGGTTCCGAATGGGCATGTAAACGTGGTCTTCTCTTGGTCCTCAGGGGCTACGGGAATTTGAAAGAAACCTGAAAAACCATCGAGACAACAATAGTGAGATTTACCAGTTAATATTTCAATCATTTGGTCAATGTATGGTAAAGGAAAGTGATCTGTTCGAGTTAGGGAATTCAACTTCCCGTAATCTATGCAAACTCGCCATCCATTCTGAACTCGAGTTGGAACTAACTCACCTTCGTCATTTTTGATTACCATGACGCCAGTTTTCTTAGGAACAACATGAATAGGACTTACCCACTCGCTATCCGATATTGGATATATTATGTTGGCGTCTAGAAGTTTTTGAATTTTGGCTTGTACTACCTTCATCATGGGATCATTCAATCGTCGCTGACCTTGTCGGCACGGCTTTGCCCCTTCCTCAATTTTAATCTTGTGCATACAAGTTGAGGGGCTAAGTCCTTTAATATCCGCAACCGTCCATTCGATTGCTTCCTTATATTGGCGCAAGATTGTCACAAGGTCGCCTTCTTCCTTCCCGGTTAACTCGTTCGAGATGATAACCGGTAAGGTATCATTATCACCCAAGAAGGCGTACTTAAGGTGAGATGGGAGTTCCTTAAGTTCTAACTCCGGAGCCTGCAAAATAGATGGAAAATGTTTAGTCTTAGACGGAATCAAAGCTAAATCAAAATTAATAAAGGAAACAAGTTCATCATTCTTTTCTGTTTCATTGTCGCAAAGCTCATAGTCAACATTAAAGTTATAAAAAACATTCATATCTGCATACTCTTCTACACATGGATCAACAATATCAATTGAGTTAACAGATTAAACCTGATTAGGATACCTCATTGCCTTATAAACATCAAATTCTACTACCTCACCATCGAATTCCATGGATAAAAGGTCGCTCCTTACGTCTATTTTTGTGTTTGCCGTGCTAAGGAATGGACGCCCCAACAACAATTCGGAGCAAGTGTTTGTTCTACCGTGAGCCATATCAATCACATAGAAATCCGCAGGGAAAAATAAAACATCTACCTTTACCAGAACATTTTCCAAAACTCCTTCTGGATAGATGACTGATCGATCCGCCAACTGTATCGTAATCCTGGTTTCCTTTAGAGGATCGTTAGTTATCATTTTATAAACAGAAAGAGGCATTACATTTATTGAAGCTCCAAGATCCCACATAACACGTTTAATAGATATGTTACCAAATTGACAGGGTATAGCAAACATACCTTGATCTTTCATTTTTTGTGGTAACTTACGTTGAAAAACTGCAGAAACATGCTCTCCCAAATTTACCTTTTCGTGCCTGGTGAGTTTTCGCTTGGTTGTGCAGAGCTCTTTGAGAAAATGAGCGTACCTTGGCAGTTGGCGAATTACTTCTAAGAGGGGAATGTTCACTTGGACTTTTTTAAATATTTCAATGATTTCCCTCTCTTCGGCTTTTTTGTCATGTTTTACCAAGCGTGATGGGAAAGGAGGTGCGACTACAAGAGGTGGAGAAGGAGGAGAAGATGGTGGTAAAGGGTTACCTTGTTTTTCATTACCTTCTTCTAGGGGTGGGTGGTTGTCTTTTGGTGGCTCTTTCGGTGCTATAACAGTCCCACTATAGAGTGTGATGGCGTTTACGTTTTCTCTAGGGTTTGACTCCGTCTAAGAAGGTAGCTTCCCTTGTGACTCTATTCTTCCTAACCGTTGGGCTATTTGACTTACTTGCTTATCTAATTCTTGAAGATGGGCTTCTGCACGGTTTTGGATTTTTTCATGGGATATGGCCAATCATTCTACAATAGACTCTAAGTTTGATTTTTGTTGGAAATGTTGGTTAGGCTGCCTTGGCTGGTACTGTTGTCTTTGGTTCTGCGTAAAGCCTTGGTCTCCCCACCTTTGATTGGTATTATGGTAGTACGGCTTTTGATAGGATCCTGGAAAGTTCCCCATCGCTTTTACTTGTTCGGTATCTTCTTCTTGGATCATAGGGAAACAATCCGTCGGGTGTTCGGGGCTTGTGCATATCCCACAAAGCCTCGAGACAATCTTCCTATCTGCAACCAGAGTTTGAACAATGTCAGCCAACTTATCAATTTTGCTTTCTAATGAAACGGTACTTACCTCATTACCCCTTCGAGAAGGTTCATTCGGTTGATAGAATCGTTGTGAGTTGGCTGCCATGGTCGAAATCAATGTCCTTGCTGCCGTCGGAGTCATATTGACTAGGGCTCCTCCGCTAGCTGCATCAACTACCTTCATATCCGTAGGGATTAGTCCTTCATAAAAATATTGAATAAGAGTTTGATCTGACAAACCGTGTTGTGGGCAATTCACGCACAGTTTCTTGAAGCGCTCCCAATATTCATAAAGTGTTTCAGTATCCTTTTATAGGATACTTAGAATATTTCACCTCATTTCGCTCGCTTTAGAGGCCGGAAAGAACCTGTCAAGAAACAAGCGAGTCATTTCAGTCCATGTAGTAATTGAGTTAGAAGGTAAATCATAAAGCCAATTCTTAGCAATATTAGATAAAGAAAAGGGAAAGGCGCGAAGTTTAATTTGATCCTCAAATACTCCATGTGGTTTCGTAGTTGAGCAAACCATGTGGAACTCCTTAAGGTGTTTGTGTGGGTTTTCGCTGGGCAAACCGTGGAAGGTTGGTAGGAGATGAATCAAGCCCGTTTTTAGTTGAAACGGCGTTGCACCATTCGGGAAGGTTATGCATAAGGGCTGATTATCATCTGGTGCCCTGATCAGTTGTTGGATCATCTGTTCATTGTCTCCCATTTGTTCTTCAATTTCCGGAATGAATTCAACCTGTTCTTCCGAATTTCTCCTGATCATAAACAATAAAAAACAAACAGTAAAAGTTGCTGAAGTCCCCGTCAACGGCGCCAATTTTGACACGCGTCGTAACGTGTCAAGAATAATATGTAATTTCCTTCTTCCGAATAATAAAATGAAGAAATAAAATGTAGACAGGGAAGTAGGAGTCGAACCCACAAGGAATTAGAACTTTCATTGTTGCGCTTTCGTAGTTTCTGAACCAAGAGTTGTGGATGAGCTATGTTGATGTGTTTTGGTGGGGGGGATTGTTGCGATGAAATGTAATTGCTTAATAGAGTAAAAAGAAAGATTTAAAATATTTGAAAGTAATATAGAGATATTCAGCCTCGGGCTTTCGCGTTGACTCGTTCTACTCGGTTCCTTGGTAAAGATTTTTAACTACGGAAATCTTGTCGGTAAAATTACTACAAGGATCTATCCTTGAGTTTTTGTTTGTAAACTGAATTTCCAAACTCAATATTTAGTTTTAGTTTTAAGTATTTGTTTAAACCAACTCAATGTTTGAGAAAACAAAATGTTTTAAGCTCTTTAACCGACTCGAAATGTTATTTCAATAAAAACAGTTCGATCTCAATTTCCCTTAGTAATCAATTTACTAAGTGTGATCCCTGGAAGACGAATTTGTTTCCATAACCGATCCTTCCTCCCACTAGATAGATCAAAACAATTTCTTGACCAAGGTCAATCTTTGGGTTGAAAATCATTTTGATTTTTAAGAACGAATTTGAAGAAATTGAGAAAAAGATTTTCGAAATGTTTGAAGTGTTGTTTCAAACCTCGCCTTTGGAACGCGTCATTGCTTAAGCCTTCGGCTTAAGAAAATTTAGCCTCGCATGGTTATTGAATTAACCATGTTTAGCATTGCTTTCAAAATATAAAGTAATAAAAATAAAAATGAAAAAGAAAGTGAATTTATAAAACCAAGAGAAGAACAAAGGATGATTGTTTAGAGATGAAAGATGAAATGAGATATGAGAGATGATTTGAGGCTTACCCCAATGGGGTATTTATAGTCCTCAAAAACCCTAAAAAATACTAAGAGATAAAATATTCAAATTACGAAAGATAATTATCCTAAGTTTAAAATTTAAAATCCAAAATCCGGAGATAGGCTATCTGATAGGCAGCCTGATAAGCTATCACCGCTGCTGACGTCAGCTTCTAGAAGACGCTGATGTGGCACCCAGTCAGCATTCATGCCCTGATTCATGCCCATGAATCTGCCCATAACTCCAGCATTTCCTGCAGCATTCCAACGTACTTCCAGCATATTTCCAGCATCACGTTCCCTGCATGAAAACATCATAAAACAGCCCAGTTAAGTCCCTCAAACTTGTATTTAATCAAAATAAGGACCAAAAACACGACCAAAATAAACACTCATCACTTAGGTCAGACAAAATGCAGCTATTCTCTTTTATGCACATTGCAACTGGTGTTTGCAGGACTACATTTAGGGTTGGATCCAAGTTCTAGGAGTGCTTGCTGATGGCATGTTAGCGATTGGATGAGCATTTAGGGGCTTGCTAGCCTAAGTCTGCACCTTGACATGTCATTATGGTAATAGTATGCATCTGTCCTGATTTATCTTTTTTTTATTTATTAATGGATACCCCAAAGAAAAGGACCAACCCATCAGCACGAACCATCTTAATCAAGACCTGCAATTGGTAAATGAATTAACATATGTTACCGAGTGAAAAGAATGAAATCTTACTCTATATGCAGAAGCAAAGAGATCAATATTTTTCGATCGAGTATAGTTTGATTGTTATTTTCATTAGTATGATATAAAGAAGGATGCAGGATAGAGCATGATTAAGCGTTTAATAACCAATTAATTTATGATTGGGAAGGGGTTTGACTAGTATAGCCACTATACAAATTAGTATTGGATATAATAATGTTCTTATATGTCATTTTACTTATTTAAATAAGCAAAAACAACTTTGAGCTATCAGTTAATTTTACCTAACACTTTTATACAATCAGAAAGTCAAATCAACTAATATAATCCACTATCAATTATCAACTAATGTAATCCGCCATCAGCTAGTTGTCAAATATGACCTATATATAATTTGTGATAAATTAATGGTAGAATATGGCATGTGTAATAAAGGTTTTTTTAGGGACTGAAAATGACGTATTTGAAAAATATTATTTTATGATATAAAAGGAGATGACACTCGGAGACCGGTATGACACTCCCATTAGAATACCGTAAAAACTTAAAATGGATGGAAAATTTGCGGGAAATAAGAAGGGAAGATGGAGTCGCTACCGGCCACTTTGATAGGCCAGATACCATTAAAAATAAACAGAGATACAAAAACATTTGAGTTCGGGAGTCGGTTACGCATGGGGAAGGATTAACACCCCACAACGCCCAAAATTTGCACCACGTTGATTTAGTGTTGTATTTGCAAGAAAGTAAACTTTAAATTTTAATTTAAATTTTAATCCCAAAAAAGGTCTAAGGAGAGTATTTCCTTATTTACGACAACCGAAGAAGATGACACCTGAATAGGTCAGGATACCACTTCCTAGCCAGTCCCTGAAATAAATTGGAAAATATCACTTAAATATTTAAAAGAGTGTTTCTTTATAAAAAAAAAAGAAAATTTACACCCCAACACCCGGAGCATAATTTTCGTTAGATTCTCAAATGAAGGGAATCTGTTTTTGAAATTTATAATTTGAGTTTAAAAATAACATTTTATAATAGGGACTAACGGAAAGCGAAACCCCTATCCTTGGGGTACATTTTTCATAGTAATCCTTAATAGAAGGTCGCTTAAAATTCAATTAAACATTATATATAAATTTAAATATATTTTATTCAAACATAGTTCATACAACTTAAAATATACAAACATGTCATACAAAATATATAAAAAAACATACCAATAATTAGAAGAACATTGTAAATAAATCATACAAAGACATTTATTACAAAAAGCTGATATTAAAATAAATATAAAAATAAAGATTAAAATTTACCCTACTACAAACTCGAATGAAGAACTTCAACCAACCCCTAACAAGATCTTCGCATCATCTAACCATATAAAATGACCCGAACAAATCTCAACAAGACCTAGATCGGATGATTAATCGAACCATCAGGGTACCGATGAGAGCACTGCTCTCGAACCAAAGGGCACTGCCCTTGCGCCATTTCAATTTCAAAATGACTTTGTTTTTGTGTGCTTATTGAGGCTACCTCCCCCACCTTTTTTAGGCAATGAGGGAGGCGAGGTGGCAAAACGTGGATGCCTTGCATGGCATCCACGGTACTTTCCTTTTTTTACTTTTTGATTTTTTTAAATAATAAGATATAATAACAATATTATTCGAGAGAAAAAAAGAGATTATATCCCGGACATAAAATGGGTATTACCGCTGCCCCTCTTTCCTCATTGTTGTATAACAGGAATAGAGCAAAGACAAAAGAATAACTATTTTATGTCCGGTTGGGTCTAGGTTCCTTTCTTTAGCCACCGCTTCTTCTTGAGATTTACTTGATTTTCTCACCGCTCTTGTAGGTAAAATCTTCAAACTGGAAGATTTGTTGGGGAAGCAAAAATGAGTTCGGCTCGTTATGACACTATGACGATGTAATGCCTCGGGAAAAATTTGACCTAGTTGCAACACTAACGAAGAGACAAGGTCTGAGTTTTTCTTTAAGCCTTGGAATCACGAGTTCTTCTGGAACATTTTGCTTTTCCTCGGTCAATTCTTCAAGCTGTAAATTCTTCGATGCCCCGATTTCTGATCGTCTTGACATAAAAAAGAAAGCTTGACATCATGCCCGAAGGTCTTACTGATGGCACGAAGGTCTTATCACCATGCTCGAAGGACTTAAGATCTAGATTCACGCCATCCCGGATACCGAAATCTCTCTTAATCTGGATTCACGCCAACAAGCTACCAATCTCTCTTAATCTAGTTTCACGCCATCAAGTTACCAATATCTCTTAATCTTGATTCACGCCAACAAGCTACCAATCTCTCTTAATCTGGTTTCAAGCCAACAAGCTACCAATCTCTCTTTTAATATGTATTCATGCCAACAGGCTACCAATCTCTCTTAATCTGGTTTCACGCCAACAGGCTACCAATCTCTCTTAATCTGGATTCACGCCAACAGGCTACAAATCTCTCTTTTAATTTGGATTCACGCCAACATGCTACCAATCTCTCTTAATCTAGATTCACGTCAACAGTCTACCAATCTCTCTTTTAATATGTATTCATGCCAATAGGCTACTAATCTTTCTTAATCTGGATTCACGCCAACAAGCTACCAATCTCTCTTTTAATATGGATTCATGCCAACAGGCTACTAATCTCTCTTAATCTAGTTTCATGCCAACAGGCTACCAATCTTCCTTAATCTGGTTTCATGCCAACAAGCTACCAAAATCTCTTTCAATCTGGATTTACGCCAACAGGCTACCAATATAAAATTTTCGACGCGATCTACCTCTTCAACATGAAGTTGTAGATCAAAAACTTTGGTACTCTTCAAATATCTCACATTTGATTCACGCTTCTTTCTTGTGCGAGTAACTATTTTTTCTTCAGGGTTATTACCCATTTTTGCAAATAATCTCATTCTAGTCCTTATACTATTGTCATATAAGGACTTTCATCGTCTTATAACCTCATTTATTCTAGGCTCAACTACTTTTCTTGTTTTTGACCCAACATGCAGAGTCTTCATTTATCTCAACACTAGGGTGAGCAAAACGCCTTCACTCCCCAAAATTCAATATTCTTGCAGCTTCTTGGTAGAGACCAGCTCTCGGTCCTTATGCTTTAATTCTCATTATAAAGTAATGTCGAAAGGGAAATTCGTTTGTTTTATCTTTCAAAACAAGAAAATAACTAATTTTTTTAAATGACAAGCATTTCTTTTCAAAATTTTAAAGAAGATTCGACCCCAAAATATCAAATGCAATAGCAACTCTGTTTTAGATAAAGATAAATTCCAACAGGGCGTATGCTTAGAAGATCTTTGATTATTGCGGCAATGTATGCACATGTGTAGTTTCCCCTAGTCTATTTGGCTTCTTAGAGGAACAATTCTCATACCCAATTTCTAATCCATTTCAGGTGGCTCTCTTGATCTTACCAACTCACCATCCCCCATCCTTCCCTCATTTGAGTGTCGATCAGACATTTTGAAGTTTGAATTTCCTTGAAGAAAGGTTAACCCTTATAGGCAGAATATAATCTGAAGACAGACTCATCCAACTTAGATATCCACGTATAATCAGAATGTTCTTTGGAGGCTTGTACTGTAGACCATGTGTCATGTACTTCTAAACTCGTTTAATCTGAATATGTGCAAATGGAGTATTCTCTTCTCTTTCATTCATCGGATCGCTCTAGACTACCTGGTTTGTGGGTTTTCACCCTAGATTTCAATTTCTTTTTTTGTATCTCTGAATCGACGTATTCCGTCCGGACATTGATGCTATTATGCTTAAGTAGACTATTCTTTTCTCTTTATTTTCGGGATCACTCTAGATTGCCCATTTCTTGGATTTTCAACCTAGAGGTCATTTCCTTTTTATGTATCTTATGACCGACTTGTATTCCGATTAGGATTAATGCTTGCTTTTTGTCCAAAGGTAACTGGTCTTCCAAAGTTTTTCAAAATTGAGATTTCTTGAATGGAGGATTACGTCGAAATCTCTCACTCATTCATTCTTGCACTGCTTAATCTAGATGTACTCATGTATTCTTTTCTTTTCTTTCGTAATTTCTTTTATTCTTTTCTTTTCTTTTCTCTCTCTTCTCTATTTTAGACCGTCTATTTTGGGTCTTCAGTTTTGAATCCCTTTTTCTGTATCTAAATTGTATCTATATTGGACATTGATGCTTATTTCTGCTTGGAAGTAGTCAATTTCCCCTATTCTCTCAAATTGATGCTTATTGTCTGTGGAATTATTTATATGTCCTTTCCTTTTTACTACACTGTTCAACTTGTTGTGCTCATTTTGAATTGCTTCAATTCTTTGGCTGGCCTTTTTCTTCTCTACTTGGTTGGCTCATCGAACCTAATATTGTCTTCAATCGCTTCCCTCTGATGATTCTATGGCCCTCATATCCAATGTATTTGGTCTCATTTCTTACTCGGAAAGTGAAAGAATGCCATTCGCCGTCCTATCCATGGACATCTAGAGAAAGTCTCCAGGGGGTAGAAGTTTAGGGTTAACACTCGATTCAAGGATCTTAAACGACAAATGTCTGAGAAGTGAATTCCTTAAATAGGATATGCCCATTATCTAAACACTCGTTTTGTTCCTTTGTTGGCCTAAATGGACTAGCGGATGCTCACATTTGCAACATCCTCACAATATTCAATTCCTTCTAAACATAAGCAACTTGGAATTGATCTTTGGATCTATATCAGAGGTATTCTTGCAATTGAAATTTATAATAAAAAATGATATGTACATATGCATACCTTTTCCATAAATATGTATATGAGTATGGGAGAACAAAAATTACCCTATGAAAACGAATGAAATGTTTAAAGAATCAAAGAATGTGACATTTTTTCTGAAATAAGAATTAAGGAAAAGATGATTTCATTCCGACAAAATGCATACATCTTTACAAAATATTCCTACTATTTTAGGGCCTAAGTCGTAGGTTTTTTTGCACTGTTTTTAAAAAGGGAAACCAAAATTTAGGGAATCAAACTACCATTTTCGCAAAAGATGAGAAACCCAAGCATAAGAACCTTCGAATCATCCTTAGGGTGCCAACTCATTTTGGCTTCTTTGGTACGGTGTAGGCTCGCCCCAATTCCTTCGTTTTCCATTGATGGATCAATTTTTGCGTTAAGATTCCCTCGTTAACAAGCCTCTTGATTCCTCCCAGTAATAGCCTATATTTCTTAGTGGAACGAGAAAGTATATCTAAAATGGGTATCCCTTATATCTCAAGATTTGTACTTGCTCGAGGAGTTTTTCACGATAACTCAAAAAGATCCGCGGGCCTTCTTCTCTTTCCATTACGAGAACTTTGAAAGTGGCATTCATTTATATTTATTTCTTTTTCTTCTTCCATTTCTCGGCTGGTTTGGTTTCTCAACTTAGATCTCAATTTTCCTTCATGGATCGCAAACTCCATCCTTTCTCCCACCGTCATAAAGTCCTTAAATATGCTTCTTGATTTCTCGAGCAATATATCAAAGAGATGGAGGGGAAGAGTCGCATCAAATAAGGGAGTCATTTCTTCGTTAATTATGGAAGGTTGTACCTGGGCAGCCAAACTCCCCCATTTTAAAGCATAATCCTTGAAGCTAACATCTATTCTTATCTTCATGTTTTGGAGAATTTTCCGACTTGGTGCTAAATATAAAACATATCTGTATTGCTCCAAAATGGCATTGGCTAAGCCATTCCCTTATTGAATTTGATTTCTGCTCAACCGGTTGTACCATACTGTAGCAGGTCTCGCCAAACTATCATGGAAGCAATAGATCAATTACTTTTCAATCTTTATGTAGCCTTCCATCTTTGTACAAAATGTGGTTAGATGAATCTTAGAACATCTTGTTCCGTGATACTTTTCAAAGCTAGGACGCTTGAAATCCGAGGGAATGACTAAATCAGGGGGCTAAGCGAAGCTCTCTTGTATTGAAAGTGTCAACTTTTCTTCTTCTTCTCTTGAGCTCTTTTTTGAGTCTTTCTTCTAACTGCTTGAGTCTCAATTTTTGAGTTTGTGTACGCTCAATTTCTTTCTCCATGGCAAAAAATCTTATTATTTAATTAATTAATGCGTGAAATGCATCATAAACAATTAAAGAGTAGATGAGTAAACATTACATATGAATGTAAATGAAGTGTTGATTCACCAATAGTTCTTTAGGAAGATTTTTTTTATCAAGAGAAGATGTTTGTGTACAGAAGATTGGCGAAATTATAAATGCATCTGCTAGTCATTCCTTCTAACATCTTAATTCCCGGAGTAAAATGTGTATTCGATGCCCCTATCTTCTCTCCTCTCTATCCGCTTCATGTTCGGATTATTTCAAACCGTAGTATTATCAATCTCTATACATTACAAAGCGTCTCTCCTATTATAAAATCTCCTAATGTAGAATATTTTTGAATCAACACTTATGATGTGAAAAGTGGAATGCAAATATGTATGCAGCAAGGTATGAGTCGCAAAGTGATCCTTGTAGAAAGACTTTCATTAAACAAAAAGGCTTGTTACATCAAGTATTGCTCTTCTAAGCTTTACAAATACCGATGAGCCCTAACCCCTAACTTTTTGACTTCTTCCAACAAGCGATTCATCTTTCCTTCGGTGTCCAGTGCCAGATCACTATTATGACTTAATGGCATTGCTGCATCGACCAATCTGCCACTTGCTGAGCCACTTTGTGTGCTTGAGTAACAACCATCTTCATGTCATTTTCCCTCTCTCATATTTCTTGCTTAGCCTTTCGTGATTGAAGAGTTATTTTTTCAGTGATTTCATAGCCCACTTGTTTGTAGGCTTCCGCACGAATCTCACTCATACACAAAGAACCTCGAAGCTCGTCCACTTTCTCTTTGAGTGTTGTATTTTTCTTTCGAACGACATTCTATTTGTCCTTGGATTGTTGCAGGCTTGTTTTCAAAATCTCATTAATAGTTAGACTACTTTCCATCTCACTCTTAAGAAAATTGCATTGGCCCTCGACCTCTTCTAACTTTTAGGACAACAGCCTGACTCGATTTTCGCCGGTCCTGCCTCTCCAATTCCAATGCCCCAAATTGTTCTTCAATTGAATGATGCTATTCTTCCACTCTTCAACGGTGTCACCTAGTCCCGCATTCCTAAATACGTAGTGAAGCTTATGATGCTCTTCTTGCAAACTCTTCAGTCCCGCATCCCTATCCTTGGTTTTAGAATCTGACTCTAACGAGTGCCTCACTTCTATATTAGGTTGACCTCCAATTTTGAAATCCTATTTTCCATGTTCCAAAAGAGCCTGAACTCGCCTCTTGAAGGCGATACAATTCTCAATAGTATGCCCCTAAATTCCGGGATGATACTCGCAACGAGCATTAATATCGTACCAATCCGGATACGGAGGCTGCATGGGTGTTAGGAAGACTAGACCCACCAGTTGGGCCTCCAACAGTTGCGGGTACAACTCTTTGTACGATATGGGTATCGAGTAGTAAAAATGAGGACCTTTAGCTTTCGCTTTCTGATCATTAATCGAGAAGGGGGTATCGAGATTCGAACCTTGTCCAGGATACCTAGTCTTTTGTATTTTTTAATCACAGGCGGTTACCGGCTCAACATAGAATAAGGGCCTTCCATCCTTAAAACCCAATACTCCCATTTTGATAAGGTCTTGGACTTTGTTCTTTAATGCCCTACAATTCTCGGTGATGTGACCTGAACTTCCTATGTGGTAACTACATCTGGCACGAATATTGTAACCTTTTGGGTAAGGGGGTTCTCTTGACATAGACTGAACCGGGGTAATGAGGTTCCTTTCAATAAGTATCGAGAGTAGCTCGATGTACTTTATAGGAATTGAAATGTGCTTTTTCATATCACTTGCTTCTCGTGCTCTTTCTTGATTTGCTTTTATTTTTGGGGAGCTCGACTCAAAGGTACCCCCACTATTTGTTGACACGAATTACAAGTGGGTTCGAGCTATGGTATTTATTATGTCCAAGGACAGAATCCAAATCATCAAGCTCCATATTATGATTCTTGGCTAACTCTTTTCTCGATTCGACAGAACTCTCGCCTTTAGCCATAGTGGTTATCATATTTATCATCTTGGTCATCTGCTTCTTCAATTCTTGCACTTCATTTAGCTCATCATTGGCATTAATATCAATTACCTTGCCTAATTCAAAATCTTTGAATGATCCATCCTCTCTAGTCTTCGTTATATTCCTAGGACAATGCCCGAAGTCCGTCTGCTCTACCTGATCACAAGATCTCTTTTCCATTGTGATCACCTTCTACTATGATGGACACTTCCGAATTTAATACCTTTATTCTTGATATGAGAATGCAATGCAAAGGAGCAAAATAAACACAAGAAGAAAATTATGTTAGTACAACAAGAATAATATAAGTAAATGAAATGCTAACTAATAAACATGGGCAATAAATTAACAATCAAATTAAGTGATTAAAATATTCATAAACAAACAACGAAAAGAAAAAAAAGCCTAAATAGGGTCACTGCTAAATGGACATAGTAACGATATGACTCTAACAAGTAGGTTCCTATGGTTCACTATATGCGGTTAATTTCTAAAGTGAACGGTACCCAAACTGTCGCTAGGACATCGATTCGGGAGAATACGACCCTTATACCATATGGGGGCGTGAATCCCACGAAATATAAGGACCGAATTCTAGAAGTGAATTACATCACCATATGAAGGTGAAGACCCCACGAAGTGAAGTAATCATTCCCACTTAACAAGGTGAGGAGCGCGAGTAGAAAGCTCATGCATAATGCTGTAGGATTAAAAATTAAATTAATTTGAATCTCCATTTCCTTGTAAGACAACACAAAATCCACATTGGCATGACTCTCTAAAAAGTCCCTAGCGGAGTCGCCATCTATAATAAAGATTTTTTTAGGGATCGAAAATGACGTATTTGGAAATTATTATTTTACGATATCAAAGGAGATGACACTCGGAGACCGGGATGACACTACCATTAGAATACCGTAAAAACTTAAAATGGATGAAAAATTTGCAGGAAATAAGAAGGGAAGATGGAGTCGCCACTGGCCACTTTGGTAGGCCGGACACCATTAAAAATAACTAGAGATTCAAAAATATTGGGTTCGGGAGTCGGTTATGCATGAGAAAGGATTAGCACCCCACAACACCCAAAATTTGCACCACGTTGATTTAGTGTTGTCTTTGCAAGAAAATAAAATTCAAAATTTAATTTAAAATTTAATCCCAAAAAAGGTCTGAGGAGAATATTTCCTTATTACGACAACCAAGGAAGATGACACCTGACTAGGCCAGGATACCATTTCCTAGACAGTTCCCAAAATAAATTGGAAAATATCCCTTAAATATTTAAAAGAATGTTTCTTTATAAAAAAGAAAATTTACACCCAACACCCGGAGCATAATTTTCATTAGATTCCCAAAAGAAGGAACATGTTTTGAAATTCATAATTTGAGTTTAAAAATAATATTTTATAATACGAACTAACGGAAAGCGGCACCCCTACCTTTGGGGTAAGTTTTTCATTAAATTCATAAGTTGTAGTATCTGTTCATACATATTCTTTAACTCTTTAACAATGTACATACCTTGCAAATATAGCGATTGAACTCTTATCACTTAAGATGAATATTATTCAATTTTCTATTGAAACCACTTCTTGAGTTCATTATAGATCTTATCCTAATCTGAAACAGAATCGGATAAAAAATAATCCAAAATATCTATTGTTGACGACCGTAATTAAACTCTTTGTTGTAGGAGCTCTCACCAATTAAAAAAATCGGCTCGTCTGCTCACATGGGGAGAGCCAATGAATCACATTCATATCCCAGTTAGAAAAAAATCGGTGATGAGCATTTCCAATATAAGTTTTTGATTTTTGTGATATATATAAAATAAATTAGGAGATATGGATATATTTTTAGTATCCTTTTATTAACTAACGTGTGAAATACGTAAATCATCATTAAATTTTATTCTCTGACTTATTTTAGTAATTAAAGTTTTAAAACATTTAATTTATTTACTGAACAATTTTTGCTCGGCAAATATGATTTATTAAATAATGAATCATACAAACTTAAAGTCGAAATTATGAAACTCGCTAAAAACCCTTTAATCCTAGTTGGAGGAGAAAAGTGCAAAACAACCAGGAAAACAAATCTCAGAACAATAATTGATCATACATTGATTCTATTCATCACTCATATGTTAACCCTTTAACACCGTTATGACGTGAAATATAACTTGTGAAACTTCAATAACCAAAATAGACCAGAGAGTAAAGTTCAGTGATACTTTATGTATTTTACCCATCAATTTTTATTATTTTACCCATAAGCTAGAGCTAATATCAATCCTTTATTTCTGGCCGTCAATTTTTTTAAAACAATGTTTCATAATGAGTAGAAATTTCTATTTTTTTTGTGTTTCTGTTTATGCCTCTATATATTTTAAAGTTAGGATTAGAATTTATGATTATGATTTAGGATTAGAGTGTATTTCTTAAGATTCAAGGTTTACGATTTAAAATTTAAAATTAAGACTTGCAAATTAAATTTTTAATGTCGGAACATAGAAATAGAAATGTACCGAGAAGGGGCAAAATTTTTATTCGTGCATAGTGTGAAATAAAATAGTAATGCTAGGGCAAACTGCAAAGGGTAAAATAGTATTTTAATTAGTTTCGACATCCTCACTTCCACACCAGTCATTGCCTGGAGATATGAATGGACAAGCAAAGGCAAGGTTAATTAGACTTAAAGTAGATGTCGACGAGAAGCTGTTTGGAACCATATTACAAAGCAACTTGATTCTATTCCCGCGATATCATACATAAAACTTGCACATCTGCCGAAACTCAACTGTTTTGCCTGCATCAGTCCATCCGCTTGCAGTGTTGCAGGGGCATTTATTTATTTATTTTTGACCGGTTAAACGACCAGATAAACAACTTGTTCCTCTCTCGCTACGCATGAAATCTATTTATAAGCCAAATGAACAAGTTGTAGCAAACTATATTCTTTTTTACTTAATTACAATTGCATTAGCATATACTTTGCACCAGCAAACAATTTTCTATAGCAGCTGTCCATATGATGAACCACTGAAACCTCTTAGTATCGTATTACATGTGCGTCTGGCTCGTACTAAATTATTATGTGCATTGTTTTATTTTGTTACATATTGTTATTGTGTGTATTGTCGATTCATGGGGTGTGTTTATCGAGGTAACATACTTCAATTATTATGATCAGAACGTTGGAACGAGCTCTTGAAGAAGACAAAGCTAAACTTGCTGCTGTCCTTGGAGTTGGAGAAAGAAAGGGTTGCTGTCGCTGCTTGTTTCTCACCTCTTAAACTTGCTTTCTGAACAAACGATTCAACACTCTCATGGCAAGTGATTTTCTTGGTCCGACAATGCCACTTTTCTTGCCCCTAAAATTTTATAGATTCGTCCTCCTAATATAAAATCATACATTGGTGCTGCCACTTTCTCCCTTTCCGATTATTCAATTACGTTTGCAGCTGTTACATTTTCTATATGATTATCCATTGAAACTTACATGTGCATCCATATAAAAAGAAGGTAAAATGACATTCATATCCCCTTAACTCTGAAACTTTTGTCTTCCGTTGCTTCAAAATGGTCTACTCACAAATATATATAAAAAAGTTAAACTACGCCAGGTACCAGTAAACTATTGAGGTGATCCATTTTTACCACCAACCTTTACAGTTAGTCTAAATTTGCCGTCAAATTTTATTTTTCGACTCGTTTATACCACCGCGTCGTTAACTCCTTAATGAGACGATGATATGACGCATGATGTGATGACTTGCATGCTAGACCAAAACAACGTCATTTTAGTACCGCTATTTTGGTACTGGAATTCTTTCAGGAGCCGTATGAGCTAACGAGGCATGGGATCATATTGGAATTGGGACCCAAAGGAAACTTGGGTATTTATTACTTGGACCGTATTCGCAATTTATTTACATACCCGGACAAATTAAAGGTATAAATTCCGCACTTGTGGCTTCTATGAGATTTCTTATAATTTGAATATGCTATTTTGGGGTCAATCTATTTGGAATAGATTTACATAGTAATAGTTCATTTACATTAACATCTAATTGAATTAACTAAAGAGGCTAAACCTAATAAATCTTAACGGAGGACAGCGTATATATAAAAAAACTTATTGTAAGCTGTCAAGTACCTTTTGAATCAAGTAGTGGAGTGATTCAAAAGGTTCTAACAAAAGCAAAAAATGTTTGATTAAAATTCAATTTAATTTTTTTACCATTTTTTACTTAACTTAAACTTAAAGAGAAGAAAAAAAGACTTTTTTCTTTTTTTTCTTTGCACAACGAACAAATTTTAAAAATCATAGGATTACATTTTGATTTTTTGTTTTATTCATGAAAACTATCTATAAAAATGATTATATAGAATAGTTTCGACCTTATCACCTGATAATGAGAGGTTGAAATCAGGAATGACCCTCGTTTTGTTGGAGGAAAATATGAAAAATTATACACTCAATAGGGGGTTTGAACCTAAAAACTTCTAAATTAAAGGCAACCTCTTAACCACTAAGCTAACTTAATATCTTTATTTTGTTTCTAGCACAAATAACATATATTCCAAACATATTAATTCAATTATTTTATTATATAAATAATATTACTCTATATAAATAATATAAATTTTATAATATTAATATACTAATATATATAACTAATAAATAAATTATTTATATTGAATTAAAAAATTTATAAATTTTAAATATATAAAAAATAATATATTATTATAAAAACTAAAAAACTAATTTTTAAAAGAATGCCAAAATTTACTTAAGTCTCCAAAACCTACCAAAACATGAAACTCTACCCTATAAACCCTAGATTATAAATCCTAAACCATAAACCTATTAATTGTCAAGATGGATGAATTTGGGGTTTAGGCTTTAGGGTTTTGGTGAATCTTTGGGGGTTTTTTTTAAATTTGAAAATTTTAGATTTTTTAAAATCAGTTTTTTAGTTTTTATAATATTACATTATTTTTATATATTTTAATATTATTTGTTTATGAATAAAATTGTAGGGTTTTAGATTTATAGTTTAGTGTTAGGATTTATGGGTTTAGGGTATAAGGTTTTGATGCATTTTGGGCTTTTTGAAAATTTCGGAGTTTTGAAAATTAGTCTTTTGGTTTTTATAATAAAATATTTATCTATTTAATATTATTTATAATATAAAAATATTTATATATTTTTATTTTATTTATTATTTATATATTATTATATGTATACTAATATATTTTTAATATATTTATTTAGAGTAATATCATTTATATGACAAATTGTAGTTTGGAATATATATTATTTGTGCTAGAAATAAATAAAGATTTTAAGTTGGTTTAGTGGTTAAGAGTTTGTCGTGTATATTTTTTTATATTGTTTTGGTTTAGCATCCAAGTCATCACGTTGTGTGCCATGTCATCGATTCGTTAAGGAGTTAACGACACGATGATATAAACAAGTTAAAAAATAAAATTTAGTGAAAAATTGAACTAATTAAAAGGTTGGTGGTAAAAACGGATAACCCCTAATAATTTGGTGGTACCTAACGTAATTTACCCTAAAAATGTCTACTCACATGGTGTGTCCCATATACATGCAAAGAGATTGTTAGAGGACATTTATACCCCTCTAACTATCATGCTTTTGTTTTACTTTCCAATATTTAACATGGCTAGCAGCATTCTTCTTATTATATTAAGGTTAAACCGTGAAATAAGTGCTTAAATTATTGTTTTTTAGTTACGTGCTCAAACTATTTTTTAGGCCAAGCATGTGTCTAACGTTTCATTGCGTGATCCATTTAAGGTTTTTTCATGACATATGTTATTCTTTTTCCCTTATGCAGTGAAATTCGAACACGTGGCATGATTTATCATTTTCTTAAATTAAAATTCGAGCAATAGAAAAATAAAATATATTAATTAACCTAACAGTCTTTAATTTCTCGAAAACCCCCCAACCCTAACCCTAAGTCCCTAAATTTCTCCACTCTGACCGTTGATTCAACCACCACTGGCCTCCATTGTCTTCATCGGACCCTATCTACCGAAAGCCTCATTGTAATCCCCTAAACCCGACCCAAGAGTTATGGGACGAATCTAGAAAGTCAGGTTGAAAACGTGTCTCTCAAGTAATTAATTATTAGGTTTTCAAAAATCAATACTCAAAATATTATTTTAAAACAGTGTCGTTTAACATTGAAATTCAGATTTCAAAAACGCAGTCGTATAGATAAAGTAATCCAAAACAAAGTCGCAAAATATCAAATTAAAATTCTCATGCATGCTAAACAGTTTAAAATCCCAAATAAAAATAAAAATGACCGAGTTTACATAAAAACCCCAAATAACGAAATAATCAAAATAAAACCGACATAAAACTAAAAACTAAGAATATCCATACTAAAACGATAATGAATCTGATATCTGTGGTCCTCCAAGTACCGAACTCTTATGTCTGAGAATCTGAAATAGAAGCTAAGGGGGAGTCAGCTATTAAGCTCAGTGTGTCTCTAAAGTGCATAAACAGAACAACACAAGAATCATACCATCAACATAGTCATTTCAACAGTCAATCAGATACACAAATATGCATAGCACGATGCACCTAATTCTATGTCATGAACCCATCTACATCACCGTCCGAAGAGAAAGGTTCCCCTGAACCACTCTCTACATCGTCACCATCCGAAGTGGAACTCAGCCCGAAGGGTGGAACCACTGATCCGAAGTGGAATTCAGCCCGAAGGATAAAACCACTGAACTTCCTCCGTACATTTTCCCACCCGAATGATATGGCATGAATGTTCTGATTCCAATCCGAATGCAACATCATTAGTTCGAAAATGCATGAGCATTTAGTCCGATAATTAATTATTCAGATTCTGATGTATGATGCTTAACAGAATGGCATACAACATATCACATAGCCCAGATCACAACATATTTTACAGTCAAACATTACATAGCAACAACATACTTCACAGTCAAACATCACACAACAACAACACATATAGTATAGCACAAGCAGATAACACACCTCAGACAGCTAACAGCTCAACGTCGGGAGTGACGTCTCCCATGCTCAGATCTAGAAGCAGGCGGAACAGGGTCGACACCTACAAAGGTTCACTAATCAAAATTCTCTACCATGTCACAATCTACTAACAGAAACATATTTACATTCACATACGTGCGAAATTCGAAGGTTGAGATGTAGGAGGTCGACCAGGCAGAGGAGGTGGAAGAATCTCAGTGTCCGAATCGATATTACCTGAACGCAAAAATAACTCGGTTCAAAATTCTGAATACACAATTTCCAAGTTAAGCATAAAATAATTCGAAGGGTCAAAAAGGTCATTCGGGATGGAATTTGGAAAAACGGGCTGTGAATCTGGAACTGGGACGTCGAAAAACATAAAGGTGACTTTTGGCCCAAAAAGTCAACGCTGACGTCATCATGGTCAATGATGACGTCATCCCGTATCATCATCACATCAGCAGATGACGTCGTTGCTGACGTCATCCGGCCTGGTCCAAAAGGTCCGGTTCAGTTCTCCGTCGGTTTGGTTCGATGGTTCCAATTCGGTTCAAATCATTTTTTCCCAAATCATATTATTCAAATCCCTAATTCCTATTTCCAATTTAATATTTTCCCCAAACCACAAACCATAGCACTTAACAGATCCAAAACCTAGGCTAGATTTCCAGGCGACGGCGGCAACGTCCAATCGAATAACTGCGGCGGTAGGACGCGACTCATACCCACCTAATACAGGAATGACGGAACGAAGGCGACGGTGAAACGGGTTTTGAATGGTCACGACAAGGGACGACGATGCGCTGAGGGAGACGAAGGGTTTCGGCTCTCGGATCTCGCGCAACGGCGACGACGAGGAACAGTGAAGGGAGGGTTTTGATCGGACGGGGAAGGCAACGGTGGCCACCGATTGACGAACGGACGACAAAAACTCCCTCACCGGAGCTTGAACGGAAAACGGGAGGGCTTGGTGACTTGTTTTCGAAAAGAACGGGAGAGGGGGAGAGAACGGCTGCCAAAACTGAGCAGATCAATAGTCTCACAAAACTGATTAAAGGGGTTTACCCTAAATTTTTGGGTAAATTACCCATTAAGGGTCTCCACTTCTACCCGCATCAAAAAAATGCCATCAAACTTCTATTTTAATTCAAGCTAACCCCTAACTCAATTAGGCTTCAAATAAAATTCACAATTAAATCTAGGTTTTAGAATTAGGGATTTCATATATTAGGGATTTTAATTTTAGGAGATTTTTGGGGTGTTCAACTCTCCCATCTTTAAAAGAAATTTCGACCTCGAAATTTTCAAACTTAGCGACAGATCCCAAAAATTAGCTAACATAACTTAAAGTTCTTCATTCTGAAATCCCCATCCTTCATCATGAATGCAAAAACATAAAAACATTAGAAACGTACCTTCTATGTCTTCTGGTTCACCATCATAACTCTCATGAGCTCTAGTTGCATAAACCAACCCCGGATGTCTAGTATCGGATCTAGCTGATCTATCACTCTGGGCAGGTCTACCTCTACTAGCAGTACCTGAAGTATTAGGCCTACCATGTCCTCTACCTCCAGCAGGAGTCTGTACGGATGCCTGAGACTGACTCGGAACATAAGATGATGAAGGTGCTACCGGACAATCCCTGAAGAGATGCTCAAATGACCCACATCGGAAACAAGCCCCAGACTGCCTCCTACACTCACCCAGGTGCTACTTCTTACAGAAGAAACACTGCGGCACCCCACGAGTACTAGTCGAACCCCCGACACTAACGGTCGGAACAGTGGAAGTCACCGGTCTAGCTCTGGAATAACCCTGATGATCAGACTCGTCTCTGGCTCTCTTCCTAGACTGGTTACCCCGATTGTGTTGAACTGATGCAGTCGACTGCCTCCTACCCTAATCAGTATCATAGGACTCAAGTAGCCTCAACTCCGCCTCATTCCGCTCAGTTGTTCTAGCTCGCTTGGTGATCTCTTTATACTCATTATCCACATATAGAGGCACATCCGCCTTAATCGAAGGGCGCAACCCTTTCATAAACCAATCACACTTTTCCTTTTCAGTAGTCATCAGCCCCGAAACATACTGGATCAGTCTCATAAACTCAATTTCATAATCATTCACAGACATGTCGTTCTGCTTCAGATTCATGAAATCATCCCGGCACTTTGCTAGATACTCATCCCCAACGTATCGGTCACGAAAAGTCTGTCGGAAATAATCCCAAGATATCTGGCCAGCTGGAATAACAAGCTCCTCAGCCTCCCACCAATTCTGAGCCTTACCCGGCAATAGTGATACAGCAGCCCTAAGCTTCTGGTCAGTAGGATAATCCATCTAAGTGAACAACCTCTGAAGCTTCTTCAACCAATACTCAGCATCAACAGGATTAGTAAGAAATACCTTGGATTTAAATATCCCTAATTTAGATCGTGTAACCATGGGATGTCGAGCAGAAACTTGTGTATTATGCAAATCAGGCTGAGTTGAAGAGTTTGAAGTTCCACCTTCTTAACGTTCATGCTGGACTGAAACTGGAGAGTTTGAACTTCCACCTTGGGCTTCTGAACTGTCATGCTGAACTGAAACCTGAGCAGGAGCTTGTTCTTCACACGAGTCTGAATTTTCATGTTGAGCTGGAGTACCAAGAACAGGAGCAACGTCCACCATATTATCCTGGGTACTAAGATGATCAGCTTCTTCATTAATCACTGGAACTTGAAGTTGCACAGTAGGAAACGAAGCTTCATTAGAAGGACCACACTCTTGCGAATTGAATGACCTTGAGGAACTGGAAAAAGTAGTGAAAGGCACACTACTAGAATATGATGCAGTAGAAGTGAAAGAAGAGCCAGGGGATAAACCCTGTGTCCTAGGGATTGGACCAAAGTATTTAACCTTATGCAGAGTTGAATCCTTGGACGTATTTTTACTACCCTAAGCAACCTGCAAAAAAGGAAAACAAGTCTCATTAAATTGAACATGACGAGACACATAGACCTTACCATCAGCACTAAGACATTTGTAGCCATGTTGAACCGAGCAGTAACCAAGAAAGGTACAAGGCTTTGAGTGAAACTGGAGCTTCTGTTGGTTGTAACCATTGGTTAACGGAAAGCACGGACAACCAAAAATCTTAAGAAAATTGTAATCATGAAACTTATGAAAAAGCTTTTGATAGGGTGATAAATCACCTAAAACCTTAGTATGCAACCTATTTATAAGATAAGCTGAACAGTAAAAAGCATCAGACCAAAACTTGAAAGGAACTCCACTTTGAGCTAGAAGAGTGAGACCTAACTCAACTATTTGACGATGTTTTCGCTCAACCCTTCCATTCTGTTCAAAAGTATATGGACAAGTACGACGAAACTCAATACCATGTTGCAAAAAAATATCCTTCTAAAGTTTTAAACTCAGATCCACAATCAGATTGAATGCTCTTTAGCTCGTAGTCCAACTGTCGTTCAGCCATCTTATGAAAGTTAATAACAACATTCCTTACATCAGATTTTCGAGACACAAAATAAATCCATGTATAACGTGTTGAAGCATCAAGAAAACTAACATAATATGAAAAATTATTAGAAAGTAAGGGTGCAGGACCCCAGACATCAACATGAACAAGTTGCAATGGTGTATCATACACAATAAGAGATTTCTGAAACTACAATTTATGACTTTTGCCAAGTTTACACGCTTCACAGAAAAAGAACTCTTTATTAATATCATAAATTTTACATACAGTGGACAGTTTAGCTAAAGTCTCAAGAGAAGGATGTCCAAGCCTTCTATGCCACAAATGAACACTAGAAACAGAAAAACAACTAACATCTTTCTCATGTTCAGAAATCAGATTATAACATTGAGTTCTAGAAACAGAACCAACATCAACAGGACCAGAACCAATATCAGCAGGAACAGAACCAATATCAACAGGACCAGAACCAATATGCAAGGATGAATCAGCAGCATGTAAAGATGAATCAGTACCATGTAAAGATGAAATAGCAACATGTAAAGGCAAAGTATCATCTGAAGAAACAAACTTGTAGAGACCATAATTTTGCAAACCTCGCAGAATCATTTGTTGTGTCTCCAAATCC
This sequence comes from Hibiscus trionum, assembly GCA_030270665.1. NCBI lineage: Eukaryota > Viridiplantae > Streptophyta > Magnoliopsida > Malvales > Malvaceae > Hibiscus > Hibiscus trionum. The sequence continues at coordinate 62,903,563 of BSYR01000017.1, forward strand.
TTAACAACACAAGAATCAGGAAAAAAACTCAATAGAAACTTTGTTATCTTTTGTGAACTTAGAGACTGACAAGAGATTTTTCTTAAGTAGAGGAACATGTAACAAATTACTTAAAATTAAAGGTCTAGACTTAGACGCTAAAGATGAAAAACCTATCCTAGAAATAGGAACCTTAGAACCGTCAGCAACCAATATCTTACCAGAACCAGAATAGGGAACAGAGGACACGATGTTACCTTCATCAGGAGTAAGGTGAGATGTGGCCCCAAAATCATGGTACCACACCGCATCTCCATAGCCGAAATCCTCAGCAATCACAACGACTATAGCTACCACCGCATCAGAACCCGTATTCTGAGAAGGATTGACAAAAGCTTGAGAAGATTCTTGAGGTTCTTCATTAAAGCCTTCAGAATAGGAGACTTGATTGATGAGAGAATGCCCACCAACACCTTCAAAGGCTTGATTGAAATGGTAGAAACACCGACCAGCTAAGTGCCCAAGTTTTCCACAAATCTAGCATTGCGGACGCGAACGACCGCCATAGAATCTGCCACCACGACCTCTGGATGGTGCGCCTCGGGATGAATGATACACAGGGGTTTTCGGCCGAAACCCTACTGACGGCTGCTGAGAAGAGATCAAGTTATGAGAATAATCCATGTTAGGGTTACTAGTTTCAACAAACGGGCTTGAGAATGGGACTTGAGGAGTCTCATGAGCCAAATTGACCATAGAGTTTTGACTCAAAAATTCCATTTGCCGAGACTCTGTATTGAGTAGAACATTCATAACTCCATCAAGTTTATACGGCTATTGACTGGACGTAATAACGGCCACCACCGGTTCATACTTCGGCGGCAAACCAGAAAGAATGGCCGAAATATGCATTGTTTCAGTGAGCGGGTTACTGCAAGCAGCAAGATTATCACAAATCCCTTGGATTTGAGCAAGATACTCTCTCATAGACTGATCACGCTTTCGAATGTTCTTCAAAGAACAATGCAAATGCATCAATCGAGTAGTAGAAGTAACGGAAAAGATATGTTTAACCTTCTCCCATATGTCTAACGCGTTCTTGCAATTGACAAAAGAAGGAAGAATGGAGGAACCGATCGACGAGAGCAACCAAGAACAGAGAGCACTGTCTTCTTGTTTGTACTTGACAAACTCTGGATTAACGGTGCGACCGCCACCTTCACTGACAAATTGAGCAGGTACAGTCAAGGAACCGTCGATGTGATCTACGAGTGCTAGACTCTCAATGGCGAACAAGACCTGCTGCTTCCAAAGAAGGTAATTCGTATCATCGAGACGAATAGAAATCGTATTTTTGGTGAAAGGCTTAGAACCATTGTCAGCCATGGAAGAAACCTCTGATACCATGTAAGATTATAGCTGATAGAGGGGTTAGAAGAGAAGAATTCAAGAGAGAAAGTGTTTATTGATCATCCAGTCAAAACGTATTTACAATGGTTAATGAATCCTTCTTATATATAGAAAGGATTCATGAAGAGAGTTCTTGATCTTGAGGATAACTAATACATAGTTGTTGTATTTAACTACCTTAACAAACTAACCAACTAACAGAAACGTATCTCTTAACTCTAACAGAACTGAACCATGCTAATTTCTCTGTATGCTCTTGCTCTAAAACCTCATGGAACTGACCCATAGTTTTTGTTTATTTCTAATGGAACTGTGTTTTTTCATTTTGTTTATGTGGACATTTAGTCAGAAACTTCAAGTCTTCTATAGAAACCTCAATGCCTTCTCTAATCTTTCAACTCTTACGTAACTTGTTTTGTTTGAGTCAATCCAGATCTATTTAAAGTTCGGTTGTTTCTGAATTACATATTTTTCTCTCATTACTTGTAAGGACTTAATATTGCCCAGCCCAATTTTAAGATATTAAATAATTTACTAGATGTCAATTTTAAACATTGTGGGGTGTTAATATTTCGCTACACTTAATTGACTCTAAAATTCGTTTTCTGATTCCACATATAGAAAAATAATTGTTTTCATAAAAAAAAAAGTTTATTAAAAATCGAATTTTAACGTAATCCAATCTTATCTCAATAAAAAAAATTGGTGACAGCTTGGTTTTATTGTAAAAATGAATAATATACATTTCAAAGAGAAAAGTTGAGTTGTGGTTTCATGTGCATGAAATCCAGCACAGAAACCTATACCAATCTAAAGCGATCAATTTTCCCTTTCACATGAATACTTAGGGTACGATTTGTTTTATTAATCATCGGTATTTAACACATTAGTAGATTGTTCCGGATCACATATTATAAAAGACTATTATGCGGACGATCTTTTTAACCCAATTGTTCCATTCACAACATACAACAGACAAGAATAAGACACTACTAACTAACCCTATACATGAATATCCCAAGATTCACAAAGAAATAAATGAACTCTGTCAATTTTATAAATGAGATTCACACTACGTCTGATTCGAACAAATTCTTTTATAGAAGTAACTATGTCAATCTGAATGTGTTTTATTTCTTTCTTTCCGTATCGAGTAGATAATAGAACTTTGAAAATTGTCAATTCTTCTTCAGCCGATTCAGATATTGTGAGATTAATCACCTTTGTAATATATCTTTTATAGTAACTCAAATGAGATTAATCAATCAATAGACAAGATATTGATAGTTCATCAAAAAATAACTTAGGGACGGAGCTCCCTTGGGTCCCAAGGGCCCCCGGCCCCTGTTACAATGTTATATATTTGATATATTTTGGTTTAATTATAATTTGATCCCAGTGAAAATAGTATTCAAATTAAAAACTATAAAAGTTTATTAAATATATAATAATAGTATGGATTGAATAAAAGAAGAATGGCCACATTGTCGAGTTTTTTTGTCTAATATCAATTTAAGTCCTTATAAGTTTAAATATTAGACAAATTAGGCCTTACCCCATGAATTTTGAGTGTTAAATACTTAAAAACCCTTGCGTTTTCTAAATTTAATATTTTGGCCCCTGCAAATGTTCGATCCTAGCATCGTCCCTGAAATAACTTATACTAAAAATACTCAATTGAAAATAAGGAATATAATTTTGAGAATATTAACCTAGCGTTATAGTTCATTTATCTCAGTAAAACCCTCTATTTTACTTCGTTTTTAAATCGGTAGTTTGCCGTCAGTGCGTAAGGTAGAATAAAAAATATTTTATTTTTTAAACCCTAATGTACATTAATGTACTTTAACCCTTTAAAACCCTACATGAATTTTATATATAAATAACCAATGTCAACTCGGATAAAAATCCTCTACCCCTTTTCGGTGCCCCTACTTATGCCCCAACACTAAAAAAACACAATAAAATTAAATTCCAAGCCATAACCCTAAATTCTAACTCCTAAACCCTACACCCTATACCCTAAAAAATACACCCTACCCTAAATTCCCTAAACCCTAACCATAACCCCTAACCTAAAACCCTAAACCCTAAACCTAATTTTGAGTGTGGGGGCATAAGTAGGGGCACCGAAAAGGGGTAGAGGATTTCCATCCTGTCAACTCCAGGTTTCCTATTTCCGCCGAGCAGCAAAAAAGTTTCCTATTTCTATCACTTGTTCTTTCTGGGGTGCTAACATGGAGATGGAAGGAGATTTATTTACTTCTCTGCCTGCTGGTTATCGGTTCAAGCCAAAAGATGAAGAGCTCGTTGATTACTACTTGAAAAGGAAGATTTACAACAGACCATTGCCACCAAATTTATTTAGGGATGTTGATCTCTATAACTACGATCCTCATACTCTTACAGGTTTTTCTAAAACCCTTGTGTTTCTTTCTTTATGATTCTGCTGTTTTACTTTTCGATACTGATTGTTTTATTTTCATATCCACAGCCATGAATGATAATGCATCCTCAAATGGTGGAGTGACTGAGTGGTACTTTTTCACGCCAAGAGAACGCAGACACCCAAATGGCAAACGGCCTATTCGAACTGCCGGTGATGGGTGCTGGAAGGACACCGGAATGGCTAACCCGGTCCTCTCCAGAGGAGAGAAAATTGGAACCAAGAGGAGTTTGGTCTTTTTCAGAGGTAAATCAACTGAGGATGAAAAAACTGACTGGCTCATGCACGAGTACGTGTTAACCAAAGCTCCACAAAGGCATAGACTTAGCAGCCAAGACATGCAGGTAACCCTTCGTTTACAATCTTTAAAAATGAAAGAATTTGAAGAATAATCATATATTCATATCTGATACTCATTTCCGACTTTTGTTTTTCAGCTTGACGACTGGGTGTTGTGTAGAGTGTACAAGAAGAAGGAACAAAAGACAAAACCTGGAACCCCTGCTGTAGCACATACTGGGTCTGAAGCCCAAGTGCCTACTCCATTGGCATCAATGCCTCCGTCGCAGCAGTTTTCCGATGTCAATAGTAGTAATGATCGGTTCAGTTTAGATACAACACAAGAGGAAGGTGATATGGTTGCAGTTGTAGGTCAAGGTGAAGTCCAAATGCTTGGAAACGGGATTGCACCTATTGTTCAATATCAAAAGTTCGAATCTGGTTCCTTGAATATGCCTATGCCACAGCAGCAGCAAGTGCCGCAGTTGCAGCAACAACAGTTTTCGGGTGTCGATCAAAGTCTGCAGCTGCAGCAATATCAGCCTGCGGGTGTCGGTCAAAGTCAGCAGCTGCAGCAACAACAGTTTTTGGGTGTTGATCAAAATCTGCAGCTGCAGCAATATCTTCTGGGTGTTGATCAAAGTCAGCCGCTGTAGCAATATCAGTTTTCGGGTTTCCATCAAAGTCCGCCGCTGCCGCAACAACAGCTTTTGGGTTTAGATACAAAAGAAGCGGGAGGTGATATGAGTGCAGTTGCAGGTCAAAGTGAAGTCCAAATGCTTGGAAACGGGATTACACCTATTGTTCAATATCAAGGGTTTAATGCTGCTGGCTCCTTGAACATGCCAATGCCACAGCAGAAACAACATCTTTTGGGAGTCACTCAGAGTCAGCCACTGCAGCAACAGCAGCTTTCCGGTGTCAATCAAAGTCTACAGCTGCCGGAACAACAATTTTCGGGTGTCAATTCTAATTATGATTGGTTCTACTTAGATACAACACAAGATGAAGATGATATCGGTCCAGTTGCTGGTCAAAGTGATGTCCAAATGCTTGGAAACGAGATTGCACCTATTGTTCAATGTCAAGAGTTTGATGCTGCTGGCTCCTTGAACATGCCAATGCCACAGCAGCAACAACAGCTTTTGGGAGTCAATTAGAGTCAGGCACCGCAGCAATAGCAGCTTTCCGGTGTCAATCAAAGTCTACAGCTGCCGGAAAAACAATTTTTGGGTGTCAATCCTAGTAATGATTGGTTCTACTTAGATACAACACAAGATGAAGATGATATCGGTCCAGTTGCAGGTCAAAGTGATGTACAAATGCTTGGAAACGGGATTGCACCTATTGTTCAATGTCAAGAGTTTGATGCTGCTGGCTCCTTGAACATGCCAATGCCACAGCAGCAACAACAGCTTTTGGGAGTCAATCAGAGTCAGCCACTGCAGCAACAACAACTTTCCAGTGTCAATCAAAGTCTACAGCTGCCGGAACAACAATTTTCGGGTGTCAATCCTAATTATGATTGGTTCTACTAAAATACAACACAAGATGAAGATTATATCAGTCCAGTTGCAGGTCAAAGTGTAGTCCAAATGCTTGGAAACGAGATTGCTCCTATATCTCAATATCAACAGTTCGATGTTGATTCCTTGAATATGCCGATGCCATAGCAGCAACAAGTAGAGGTGGCAAACGGGTCAATCGGTTCGGGTTCGGTTCAGGTCATTTCGGTTTCGGTTATTTCGGGTCTGATATTTTCGGTTCAGATTCGGTTTCGGTTCGGTTCGGTTTTAGTTCGGTTCTATTGTGTTTGGGGTCATTTCGGGTCGGTTGATTTTTGGTTCGGTTATTTTCGGTTCAATGAGAGATCAGTCGATTTTAATCAAATTTTTAGGTTGGTCAGATTTTTACACCCTATATATGACTTTATAAAAATATATTTGACATTTTAGTGACTTGTGCGGCTTTTCATATTTTATCTTTCTTTATTTCTATTAATCGGGTCCATTCGGTTCGGGTCTATTCGGTTCGGGTCCATTCGGTTCGGGTCTATTTGGTTCGGGTCTATTCGGTTCAACTAAATTCGGTTCAGTTTCGGTTCGGTTTATTTCGGGTTTCGGATCAGATTTCAGGTTAATTTTCGGTTTCGGTTCGGATTAGAGGAGTGTGCTATAGCAGTTGTATTGTCGCACCAGATTGTTGGTGTTGAGATCAGAGAAATTTTGAGTTCGGTAAGAAGAGATTTAACCCAGGTTGCTTCACAAATCGCATCAGCTGGGCTTCGAAACTCAGCCTCAGTGGATGATCTTGAAAAAACACTTTGTTTCTTAGAACTCCAGGCTACAAGATTTCCTCCTAAGAAGATGCAATATCCTCCGGTTGATCGTTTATCATCAACACAAGTTCCCCAATCTGAATCTGCATACCCAACCAAGTTCATAGATGATGGACCATTGCTGAAAAACAAACCATGACTCAAAGTACCCTTGAGACACCTTACAATCCTTATTACAGCCTTCCACTATTTATCTAGCAGATTTTGCATAAATTGACTAACCTTATTTACTGAAAATTGTATATCAGGCCTAGTAGTGCAGATATGATGCAATGTTCCTACTGTCTGCCTATATAATGTGCTATCAAGAAAGGGATCTCCATCATTTGAAGAAAGTGGAGGAGATGTTACCATGGGCGTTGGAGAGGGCACAACATCTACCATTTTCATTTTCTCCAATTCCTCAGACAGATCTCCATTCAGAAATGCATTATCTATGTCAATATGTCGAAGAACCCAGCCATTGCCTAGAGCCAAGCTTAACAAAATCCTGATTGTTACGGCCTTAACAATAGGACTAAATGTCTCTGAATAGTCAAACCCAGCCTTGTGTGAAAACCCTTTGCAACTAGCCTAGCTTTGTACCTAGCTATGCTGCCATCCGAATTCTGTTTCACCTTAAAAAGCCACTTGCACCCAATAGGAATTCGGTTCAGAGGTAGAGTTGTGAGTTCCCATGTACCTTTTTGAATCAAGGCATGAAGCTCTTTCATGACAGCACCTTTCCAAACATTCGAGGACATTGCTTGATGTATATCTTCAGGTACATCTGCCACTGCTTTAGTAAGAAATACCTTGGATTTAAATATCCCTAATTTAGATCGTGTAACCATGGGATATCGAGCAGAAACTTGTGTATTATGCAAATCAGGCTGAGTTGAAGAGTTTGAAGTTCCACCTTCTTAACGTTCATGCTGGACTGAAACTGGAGAGTTTGAACTTCCACCTTGGGCTTCTGAACTGTCATGCTGAACTGAAACCTGAGCAGGAGCTTGTTCTTCACACGAGTCTGAATTTTCATGCTGAGCTGGAGTACCAAGAACAGGAGCAACGTCCACCATATTATCCTGGGTACTAAGATGATCAGCTTCTTCATTAATCACTGGAACTTGAAGTTGCACAGTAGGAAACGAAGCTTCATTAGAAGGACCACACTCTTGCGAATTGAATGACCTTGAGGAACTGGAAAAAGTAGTGAAAGGCACACTACTAGAATATGATGCAGTAGAAGTGAAAGAAGAGCCAGGGGATAAACCCTGTGTCCTAGGGATTGGACCAAAGTATTTAACCTTATGCAGAGTTGAATCCTTGGACGTATTTTTACTACCCTAAGCAACCTGCAAAAAAGGAAAACAAGTCTCATTAAATTGAACATGACGAGACACATAGACCTTACCATCAGCACTAAGACATTTGTAGCCATGTTGAACCGAGCAGTAACCAAGAAAGGTACAAGGCTTTGAGTGAAACTGGAGCTTCTGTTGGTTGTAACCATTGGTTAACGGAAAGCACGGACAACCAAAAATCTTAAGAAAATTGTAATCAGGAAACTTATGAAAAAGCTTTTGATAGGGTGATAAATCACCTAAAACCTTAGTATGCAACCTATTTATAAGATAAGCTGAACAGTAAAAAGCATCAGACCAAAACTTGAAAGGAACTCCACTTTGAGCTAGAAGAGTGAGACCTAACTCAACTATTTGACGATGTTTTCGCTCAACCCTTCCATTCTGTTCAAAAGTATATGGACAAGTACGACGAAACTCAATACCATGTTGCAAAAAAATATCCTTCTAAAGTTTTAAACTCAGATCCACAATCAGATTGAATGCTCTTTAGCTCGTAGTCCAACTGTCGTTCAGCCATCTTATGAAAGTTAATAACAACATTCCTTACATCAGATTTTCGAGACACAAAATAAATCCATGTATAACGTGAGCCTTTAGTAAAAAGGGAATGCTCTGAAGGCACAAGAGGAGTTTCAACTGGTTTCTTACGAAGTCAACCAATGTCATCCAAGAGCTGCAATGCATAATGCTGTTGGGATAAAAAAAATCCAGTGTCATTCCTTGCAATCTCAAATCCAAGGAAGTATTTCAAAGTCCCTAAAACTCTAAGTTTAAAGTGTTGTTGTAGAAAATCTTGAACAACAGCTAACATTTGTAAATTCTTCCTTGCAAGAACCACATCGTCCACATATACAAGTAAGGCTATGAAATCATCACCTGAGCCTTTAGTAAAAAGGGAATGCTCTGAAGGAGATTGCTCAAAGCCATACTTGAGAGCCACTTGGGAAAACGCGTGAAACCACTGTCTAGAAGCCTGTTTGAGGCCGTAAATTGACTTGTTCAATTTGCACACTAGGTTTGAAGAATCACTCAGGTCCAAATTTGAAGAATGTCTCAAATTATATCCTAAAGGGAGTTTTATATAAATTTCCTCATCGAGCTACCCATTGAGAAATTCATTGTTGACATCCAATTGCAACAAACGCCAGTTATGTGTAGCAGCCAAAGCCAATAAAATTTTGAAGGAATTCATCTTGGCAACAAGTGAGAATGTGTCTGTATAGTCAACCCCTTCAATCTGAGTGAAACCCTTAGCAACTAAACGTGCTTTATATATGTCCACAGTTCCATCAGCCTTATATTTCACTTGGTAAACCCACTTATAGTTAATAGGTTGCTTACCTTCTGGAAGAGGAAAAACTGTCCAAGTGTTTAAATCCTCCATGGCTTGTAACTTATCTTTCATGGCATTCCTCCACTCAGGATATTTCACTGCTTGATGATAGTAATTAGGTTCATAAACAGAAGAAACATTGTTTATGAAAGCTTTGTAAGAATTAGAAAGCTTGGAAGAAGAGACATAATCCTGGATGGGATAAGAACAAGTAGAAGCACTATGGCACTGATAGTGTTGTAAATAAGAAGGCTTTTGAGAAATGCGTGATGATCTTCGAACAATCTCTGCAGGTTGTGAAGCAATATCCGCACGTGTAATATCAGCTGCATGTTGAGGAACATCTGTTGCATGTTAAGGAACATCAGCTTCATGTTGAGAAACATCAGCTGCATGTTGAGGAATATCAATTTCATGTTGAGGAACATCAGCTGCAGGCTGAGAAACTTCATGAACATCCTGAGTTATCCTAGTGTTTTTAGTCTCAGCATGTTAACTTTTTTTATTCTCAGCATGTTTTTAGTCTCAGCTGCAGGCACTAATAGTTTAAATCTTATTAATAGCAGTTTTTAGTCTTTTAATTTTTTTATTCTCAGCATGTTAACTTTTTAATTCATGACTTTTTAATTTTTAGCATGTTAACTTCGCCTATGATCAGCACACTTTTCATTTTTAGCCAACATAGTTCCCATTAAACCATATTTTATAAAACCAATTCCCAACATTTTATTGGCATCATACGTTGTATCTTGGGTGACACATAATTTCTATATATAGCAAAAAATCAAAGATAATCCACACAGATCTTATATTCCTCATCTATATTTACTGTCCTTACTCAGCCGACCATAATATTATTCCATGCAAGGCCAAATTGAATAATATATATATACAATAGAACTACATGCATTTCCACAAACGAAGTAAATTATTATTATTATTATTTTGAGATCCACCAACGTAGTAAATTAGATATAAAGAGATGGGAAAGTTTTCATTGACTTTCATTATTTTTGCTGTTATCTTCATCTTTACAACTCGTTAGTTCCTTGACCTGTTTAACTCTTCTTGTTTTTTAATCGTTAATTCATTTGTGTAATCTAATACAATGAAATTTTGATGGTAGATTCAAAGACGATGGTAGAGGCAAGAGGACCTATCCCCGTTCTTGGTTGCAAGATCGACGCAGACTGTGAAAGCCTCTGTGCGGAGCTCAGTTGCGCCACTTTCAGTTGCGTTGTCAATACACACCGATGCCAGTGCACGTCTTGCCCACCGTTTCCATTGTTTTAAATTCTAAACATTTTCGAATAATAAATCACTCTCATATCCTTTTTAATTGCAACAAATGTTCTTGCATTGCGTCAAATAATAATAACAACAAGTATTGGTACTAATCGAGTTCAAGCAAATAATCGACATAAATAACAAATCAGAACACCAACACGAAATAAGTGAAAAGATATTCCACATGAAGATACCCTCTGCACCTGCTAACAATTTTTTTATAGCAGTTGTTACATATTGACCGACCATTGCAATTTTCTATAACATTGATCTATGCGTTGATACTAACATGTCTATCTATATAAAAACTAAAATGACATTCTTTTTTTTTTGCTCGGCTCTATTGCATATAATATACAATAGAGCCGTATGCATTTCCATAAACATAGTAAATTATTATTATTATTATTATTATTCTTATTATTATTATTATTATTCTTATTATTATTATTATTCTTATTCTTCTTATTATTATTATTATTATAGCAGCCTAAAACATTGAAAAATAACCTTAAAAAATAAAAAGATAAATCTTAAATTATTCAAATTAATTACAAAAGATAAATCTTAAGTCACCCGAAACAAGGCTGATAAGCTATCATGCACTACTGACGTCATCTTCTAGAAGCTGCTAACGTGTCGCCCAGTCAGCACTTTCATGCCCCAATCATGCCCACTAATCCAACCATGAATCCAGAACAAAAAGTGCAATTTCCTGGCCTTTTAAGCACATTTTCCAGAAGTCATTGCCCTGCACAGAAATCATGTAAAAATGCCCAAATCAGCAACAATAATGAACAACCAAGGAGTATTAAACACAAAACATAGCATAAAACAAACACAAGTCAATATAGTAAATTAAATATAAAGGGATGGGAAAGTTCTCATCGACTTTCATTAGATATAAGCTTGTGTGACAAGGTGCGATGCCATTGCACGCCTATGTCATATCCTTTATAATTGGAAGCTGATGAATGTTTAATAGACCCAGCTTGATAACAAAATCGTTACATGTGGAACTAGGAAGAGCCTTAGTGAAAATGTCAGCCAGCTGGTTGATAGATCGAACGTGAAAATGTTTGAGATATCCAGCAACAACCTTCTCTCTAATAAAGTGACAATCAACCTCAATGTGTTTGCTTCGTTCATGGAAGACTTGATTCGAAGCAAGATGGAAGGCAGATTGGTTGTTGTTGAGCATACAATATGTATGTAGAAAGGATGCAACCGATATATGAAGATAGGAATGAAAGCTTGATTTATTCATTTGCAAAGCGTTGAATTTATACACAGTTGATTAGAAACCCTAGTGTATCAGCTCATGACACGTGTACAATCCTAAGATTCTTTTCAATGATTTCCAATAGAATTGGAGGAGTGGGCGTGCATGGACAGCTGTGGTGCCAGCTCATGCTCATGAATTTCAGCCTTATCTTCAACATTTCCCATGCTTGTTTTTCCTTCAAGGTTTCTGGTATTAAGTTGTTTGCGAAGTCCTTCAAACTGAGTGGTGGGCAGTGCCTTGGTAAATATGTCAGCAACCTGGCAGCGGGCAGGAATGTAATTGATTTGTAGGAGTCTCGAACTTACTTTCTCCCTAACAAAGTGGAGATCAAGGTCCACGTGTTTTGTTTTCGCATGAAAGACGGGGTTGGCTGCCATGGAGACTGTGCTGGTATTATCGCACCAGAGTTGAGGGATGTTGTGCATTTTGATTCCCATTTCTGAGAGCGCAGATTGTACCCAGATGATCTCTGACACTGCATCAGCTAAGCTTCTGTATTCAGCTTCTGCTGAGGATCTTGAGACTGCACGTTGTTTTTTTGAACACCATGTAATCAGGTGATGACCAAGCATGACACAATATCCGGATGTGGATCTTCTGTCATCGATATCACTGCCCCAGTCAGCATCTGAAAACGCAGTGAGTTGTAGATTGTCACTTGGTTGAGATTAGAACCAGAGGCCATAATCGAGAGTAGAGCTTAAGTATCTCAAGATTCTCTTGAGAGCTTGCCAATGGTTTTCTGTAGGGTTTTGCATGTATTGCGCAGCCTTGTTGACAGCAAAGGCTAGGTCTGGACGAGTATGACATATGTATTGAAGTGCCCCAACAATACTTCTGTAGTGTTGGGCTTCAATTAGGGGAGAGCCATCAAGTTTGCTGAGCTTGGGAAAGGTTACCATAGGTGTCGATGCAGCTTTGGCTCCCAAGGTGTCTGTTTTGTGTAGCAAGTCAGTGATGTATTGTTGTTGAGATAGGAATAGACCTCCTTCATATGGTGTGGCTTCAATGCTAAGGAAATAATGTAGGTATCCAAGGTCTTTGAGGGAGAAGCGGTCGTTTAGGGCTTGTATCACCTGCTGAACGTGTGATTCTATGTTTCCTGTGATCAGCATATCATCTACGTATACAACTAGGTATATGGATGGATCACCACGCTTGAGTATGAACAAAGTTGAGCCTGCTTGTGATGCAAGGAAGCCTTGAGTGCCCAGAAAAGGTTTTAATTGAGCAAACCAATTTCTTGGTGCTTGTCTTAAGCCATAGATGGCTTTCTTGAGTTTACAAAACAGTGGCCTGCCAGTTGAGTTGTGTTAGATGAAGCCTTCAGGTTGGTGCATGTATACAGATTCATGTAATTGCCCTTTGAGGAATGCATTGTTTACATCAACTTGGTGAATGTGCCATTGATTTGTGATTGCTACAGAAATGAGTATATTGACAGTGAAGAAGCGTACCACTAGACTGAAGGTCTCCATGAAGTCAAGCCCTGGTGTTTGAGAGTAGCCTTTTGCGACAAGTCTCGCTTTAAGCTTGCTGACCGAGTCATCAGCATTGTGTTTCACATGAAATATCCATTTGCTGCCTATGGCTTTCTTCCCTGGTGGTAATTCAGCTAGTTCCCAGGTGTTATTGTCTAGAAGAGCAGTGTACTCAAGTTGAACTGCCTCTGCCCAAGATGGATGATCGAGTGCCTCTTGAATGTTGGAGGGAATGGCTGCGGTGTTGTAGATTTTAGGTTTAAATGTTCCCACCTTGCTGCGTGTTATCATAGGATGAATGTTGGATAAAGGAGGATTTTCTTGAGTGGTGATGGTGGGAGAATCATTGGTGACTGTATGGGATGGGTTAGGAGATTCATATGGTGGAGTAGGTTGTAGAGGTGATGTGGTGGTTTGTGATGAATTTGATGTGTGTGGTGAGTTGGTTGGTTGACTGTCAGTGTATGTAGGGTTTGTGGTATTCAAGGGTTGGTCGGTTGTAGGAGTTGGTGAAGCAGGAATGGATTGTGTAGTGGGACTAGTAGGAGGTATGGCATGGTTGGTATTAATAGGTGGTGTATTTGGTGTAGGTTAAGTAGGTCTGTTGGGGATGGTGGTGGTGTTTGAGGGTTGGTCGATTGTAGGAGTTGGTAGGTTGGGGAAAACCCTGGAGCGGTGGGAGGGGGAATGTGCATTGGTAGGTGTTGATGTCTTGGCACAAGGAAAAACCGATTCATTGATATTGACACTCCTTGAGATATAGATCCTGCCATTTTCATCTGCACACTGATAGCCTTGGTACTTTGGGGAGTAGCCAAGAAATAAGCATGGCTTGGTTCTGGAGGACAACTTATGATTGTTGTAGGGCCTTAAGTTTGGATAGCACTCACATCCAAACACCTTGAAGAAGTTGTAGTCAGGTAATTTTCCTGTGAGCTTCTGATATGGAGATTGATTGCCAAGCTTTTTCGATGGAAGGCGGTTGATAAGGAAGACAGAGCTGAGAAAAACATAGGACCAGTATCGCAGTGGCATGGAGGCCTGAGCTAAGAGAGACAAGGCCATGTCAATGATATGCCTGTGCTTACGCTCCACTGCCCCATTCTGTTGGGATGTGTATGGGCACGTTATACGTTGCTGAATGCCCAGTGATGGTAGAAGGGTGTCTAAGAACTGAAATTCACCACCTCCATCTGTCTATACTGCTTGAATTCGAGAGCCAAATTGATTGTGAACTAGTTTGCGTAAGAGATCAAAAGCAACTGAGGCTTCTGACTTAGTTTTTAGCAGATAGACCTAGAAATTCCTCGAGTGCATGTCAATAAACGAGATGCAATAGGAAAATCCTTTGGAGATAACTGGAGCAGGACCCCAAATGTCGATTTCAGCTAATTCAAACGGAGTGTCATACAAGGTTACAAATTGTTTGAATGGTAATGAGTGACACTTGCCTAGCTGACAAGCACTACATACAACATTCTTGTCTACAACCAAGGACTTATTCAAAGCAGAGTTAATGACTTCAGATGATGCATGACCCAACCGTCGATGCCAGATCCAAAATGGAGAGTTGCCATGGACAGCTGTGGAATAGGCTGTGATGGTATTGCTGATCGAGTCTCCCGAGAAAGTATAAAGTCCCCCTTCTTGCGTCCATTCCAACAGTATAGACCCTGTGGTTTTATCCTTCACACAACAATAATCTAAATGAAATTCAAGAAAGACTGAGTTATCCTTGGTGAATTTCGAAACTGATAATAGGTTTCTTGTGATTCGAGGGACATGCAAAAGATCACGTAAAATAAGGGTTCGAGAGGGAGTAGAGATTTCAGAGTAACCAACTTGGGTTGTGGCAAGAGAGGAGCCGTCACCAATATGTACAGAACCCTTACCAAAGTATGGAGATCCTCCATGGAGAGACGATGTGGTATTGGCTATGTGATGAGTAGCTCCCGAGTCAGGGTGCCAAGCAGTGGAGGAGGCAACCGAGGTGTGGACTTGCATATCACCAGATTGAGTGTCAGGGGAGGTAGAGGGTTCATTGTTGGCAGGTTCATTGATGTATGGATCATAGGCTACCTCTACTGTGTCTTGTTTGAAAGAACAAGCATTAGCATGAGTTGTGGCTTGAGTGGTAGTATTGGAACACGGTTGGGGGGAGGAGGTGACACCCTTGAAAGATTGATCAAACCGATTCCAACAACGGTCTACAAGGTGGCCGGGTTTGCCACAAAGTTGGCACTGAATGCGTGGTCTGGTGCCTCGATATCGACCACGAGACTCATCACGAGGTTGAGGGTTGTTGGTGGTGGAGTAGGAGGGCCTGTCACGGTTGTTGGAGTAAGCTGTGTTGTTTATGCCCACAGAAAGACGGAGAGGATCAGAGACACGAGACTCAGCATCGATGAGTATAGAAACAGCTGCATCCACTGTATAGGGTTCCTTGCTGGCTGAGATGACTGACACAAAAGAACCGTACTCAGAGGATAGACCATTTAGAATAGTGGCGATGTGTTCGACGGGTGAAACTGGGCTGCCACACGATGCAAGAAGGTCACAAATTTCTTTTATTTGCATGGTGTAAGTTCTCATTGACAGTGAAGCTTTCTTGATTGAACGCTATCGGAAATGGAGATGCATGATTCAAGTTGTGGATAATTGGGAATATATTCCGGTGATGGTGGACCAAATTGTTGCAGACGACTCAGCTCCCACAAGCTGAGGGAGAACATTGGAGCTGACGGTGGAGAGTAGCCACGAGGCCAACGAGCTGTCTTGCTTAATGAAGCGGAGGTAGGCATGATTTGGGACACGGGCACCATTTTCACCGGCAGCATGCTTTGGCGGAGGTGTAATAGTGCCATCAATATATCCTTCAAGACCCTGTCCTCGAATGAGCAAGGTAACTTGTTGTTTCCATAGAAGATAGTTGGTATCGTCAAGCTAGATGCTTATGCGTTTGGTTGAGAAGGAGCTATCGGAGACGTCATCTGATGAAGTGGGTGGAAGATCCTCATCGCCGGTGGGTGCAGAAACGTTAGGCATGGTGGCGGAGAAGGCGGAGATCACCAGGAGACGGCCCGGAATACTGATACCATGTTGAGAATACAATATGTATGTAGAAAGGATGCAACCGATATATGAAGATTGGAATGAAAGCTTGATTTATTCATTTGCAAAGTGTTGAATTTATACACAACTGATTAGAAACCCTAGTGTATCAGCTCATGACACGTGTACAATCCTAAGATTCTTTTCAATGATTTCCAATAGAATTGGAGGAGAGGGTGTGCATGGACAGTTGTGGTGCCAGCTCATGCTCATGAATTTCAGCCTTATCTTCAACAGTTGTCACAAAATAACGAAGCATGAGAAATTTTGATTCCAAAGGAAGAAAGAAGAGCAGGAAGCCATGTTAACTGACATGCCGCTGAAGCCATTGCTCGATATTCTACCTCACAATATGATCGACTAACGGTGTGTTGCTTTTTGGATTTCAATGAGATGAGGCTATCCCCTAGGTATGTACAGTAACCCGTAGTGGATCTACGAGTATCATGACATGAACTGTAATCAGCATCCACAAAAGCACGAAGTTGAAGATTGTTGTTTGCAGAAAAGAACAATCCTTGTCCTGGAGATCTTTTAATATAAGATAGAAGGTGATATGCAGCTTGGAGATGAGGTTGTCGTGGAGATGAAACAAATTAACTTAAGAGATGAACTGAATAAGTGATATCCAAGTGTGTATGTGTTAGATATAACAAGCGTCCAACTAATCTTCTATATACTTGAGATTCATGAAACAATTCACCTTCATGGGCACTTAGTTTGTGAGAAGGCACAAGAGGAGTTTCAACTGGTTTCTTACGAAGGCAACCAGTGTCATCCAAGAGCTGCAATGCATAATGCTATTGGGATAAAGAAATTCAGTGTCATTCCTTGCAATCTCAAATCCAAGGAAGCATTTCAAAGTCCCTAAAACTCTGAGTTTAAAGTGCTGTTGTAGAAAATCCTGAACAACAACTAACATTTGTAAATTCTTCCCAGCAAGAACCACATTGTCCAGATATACAAGTAAGGCTATGAAATCATCACCTGAGCCTTTAGTAAAAAGGGAATGCTCTGAAGGAGATTGCTCAAAGCCATACTTGAGAGTCATTTGGGAAAACGCGTGAAACCACTGTCTGGAAGCCTGTTTGAGGCCGTAAATTGACTTGTTCAATTTGCACACTAGGTTTGAAGAATCACTCAGGTCCAAATTTGAAGAATGTCTCAAATTATATCCTAAAGGGAGTTTAATATAAATTTCCTCATCGAGCTGCCCATTGAGAAATACATTGTTGACATCCAATTGCAACAAACGCCAGTTATGTGTAGCAGCCAAAGCCAATAAAATTTTGAAGGAATTTATCTTGGCAACAAGTGAGAATGTGTCTGTATAGTCAACCCCTTCAATCTGAGTGAAACCCTTAGCAACTAAACATGCTTTATATCTGTCCACAGTTCCATCAGCCTTATATTTCACTTGGTAAACCCACTTATAGTTAATAGGTTGCTTACCTTCTGGAAGAGGAAAAACTGTCCGAGTATTTAAATCCTCCATGGATTGTAACTTATCTTTCATGGCATTCCTCCACTCAGGATATTTCACTGCTTGATGATAGTAATTAGGTTCATAAACAGAAGAAACATTGTTTATGAAAGCTTTGTAGGAATTAGAAAGCTTGGAACAAGAGACATAATCCTGGATGGGATAAGAACAAGTAGAAGCACTATGGCACTGATAGTGTTGTAAATAAGAAGGCTTTTGAGAAATGCGTGATGATCTTCGAACAATCTCTGCATGTTGTGAAGCAATATCCGCACGTGTAATATCAGCTGCATGTTGAGGAACATCTGTTGCATGTTAAGGAACATCAGCTTCATGTTGAGAAACATCAGCTGCATGTTGAGGAATATCAATTTCATGTTGAGGAACATCAGCTGCAGGCTGAGAAACTTCTTGAACATCCTGAGTTATCCTAGTGTTAATAACAGGTTATGAACCATATTAGAATTATTGTCAATTGATGTTGGAAGAGGAATAGTGTCATGTTGAATGAAATTCTCATTAGAACCAGTGCGAGGAAGCTGATCAGAAGACAATGGAAAATTATCATAAGTAACATGAGGAAAAGAAACATTTGGAAAATGATCAATTAAAGGATCTGAAGGTGGAATAGTATGAAAAGGGTAGATATGTGATGGGCTGTAAAATAGTCCTTTTTATTGGAGCGCAAGTGTACACCCGTGTCCTTTTTATTGGTGGAGGGTTAGAAAAATCCTCCACCAATTATAAAAAATCAATTAAGCTCCTACTTTTTTCATCCAATTGAACCAATAAATTGATAAACATTATCAATTTTTTCTGAATGGTCTAAAGATGATTACAAGGTAGTATCTTATTGAGTTCGATAAACTTCATCAATGAAGTCATTCTTTCGGTGGTTTCTTCCATTGACCATTATAGTGTTTATGTGACTGTTAATTTTTTTGTAACACCCATATTAAAATACGACTAAAGTTTTTTTATAAAAAGGGGGGAGAAAGAAAGAAAGGAGAAAAGAAAATGAATAATGGTGGGTTGCAGGGTTTAAACCCTTTACCCTTGGAATTATAAACCCAAGCCTTAGCCATCAGGGCTATGGCTACCCATGTTGAGAATCTACCATGATTTATTGTTAAGCTATATCTGAAGTGTATAACGAAAATAAATAAGATAGAACCAAACCCCATCCATAATTAATGCCCATCTTAGATCCAAAAATGATACAGATTCTAGAGGCTTCCTCTAAAACTCTTCACCTCCCCAAACACCAACCCGGCTACCGTACCTCACTGCCCGGCCATGGCCATCACCGCCACCGTCAACTTAACTGCCACCTTGCACCGATCACGGCCACAGCTCCCACTCGCACAGAGGGACCACTATTTGCCATTAAACTTGGGTTGAAGACTTGACGGAAAACCATGGATCTCCCTTCAATTTCACATGTTTTTCAGCCATCGTGGCCGTTCATTCGAGACGTCATCACCGCCGTTGTCGTCCCCTTGCCGAGCTGAGCAGAACCCTGTCCATTAAGCATCCACCCGTTACCGTTTAAGCCACCACCAGAGCTACGACAGTCCAACCACGTTTCTTTTCATTTTGGTAGGAAACGGTATTCATGTATCTTCGTATCCGAGAAGTAAAGGACGTTGAATTCGGGTTCGAGTTTGATCAAATGGAGTACCATGGTCGACCTATATATCAAGGATTCAAGGTTAAAAGAAATCTAATATGGATCGATGACCGACATCAGTGTTTGAAGTTCTCCCGGTGTTGCTTTTGGAGTACGTACCGACATAGTTAGTGGACATGCATGTCATTATTGTTTCATGACAGTGTCCATAAAATGTTTTTTTCTGAAATTTTTGTTATACGTTTAAATAATTTCCTAAAAGAGTTTTTTAAACAGAGGTTACCGTTACAATTTAATAAGTATTTTTTTAGAGAAAATGTTTTTATGTGGATTTTTACGGTGGGTCGCTCTTGTGACCCTAATGTGACCTCCTGGGATTCGTGGTAACGCATAGGCGGTTCTAGGGGGTTACATTTAGTGGTATTAGAGCTTAGAGTTGCGCCATTCTGGGTAGATGGATCGATCGTCTGTCATAGGGTGTCTGGTCTATACATGCCCCTAGATCTTAACCGTACTCCATCAAGCCGAGACACCGATATCGATTCATTTCATATAATAAGTGCATCTGATCGTTCTGTCCATAATAGCTCGATATGTACTGGCAAGGAATGTCGGTAATGTTCTGTAATCACTAATTTTGTCCGGGCTAACATCTTTTTATTTCGTCTTATAATAACGGGCTTATGTGGGCTTTTTCATATGTTGTCACTCTAAATAAAATATGGGTGTAGTAGGCTTTGTCTAACTTAAATTAATGTCATACAATTTTTATAAAACCCCTAAATACTATTAGTATATTATTCATATGATTCCTATATCGATAATATTACAATTATATGTCACCCGCTATTTTGATATCCTATTATTATTATGGTTACTATCTATTATATTATTATTACTATTTATATTATTACCATTCTTATATTATTATTAGTAGTATTAGCTACTATATTATTACTATATATTGTTAATATTGTTATCATTATATGTTTACTATTATTACTACTTATTATTGTCTATATTATTTTCATATACCATATATTATTATAAATACTATTACTCTACCATTTATATTGCTACCGTATTATTATTATTATTATTATTATTATTATTATTATTATTATTATTATTATTATTATTATTATTATTGTTATTATTATTATTATTATTTTATTAATATTATCTGAATAGGTCTGAAAATCCAAAAAAAGATATTGATATATATATACATATGCATAAGCCCAATAAAATAAATAATGTTTCAAAGCCCATTACAGGAGTTACAAGAAACCCAAAAAAATTATACATATTATACACGGCCCAATTCAGGCCCAACTTAAATAAAGAAACCCTAACTCTCTTGTGTTTTTGTGCAGCCACCACCCCCTCTCCACCGTCAGATATGATCTAGATCTGACGGTCCATATTGCACCAGGGAATGAAAACCCTAGCTGGCCTCCTCTTGTCCCAGCGCCGCACCCCTCAGGACCATTGGATCGGGAGAGCATCGGATGGCTGAGATTGAGCCGAAGAAGGTTCCAGATCCCCACGTGCGACGCCCCGTCTCCCCACGCGCGTCTGTCGGTCTCCCAGATACGCGCGTGCAGTTCCCCGCGTGCCTTTTCGGATGCCTCGCGACCGTCTAGATCCCTCGGTAACGGCTAGGATCACGCCGCGTCATCCGGACGTCTCGAGCCCTCCTCTGGTCCCCCCTCTCCAACAGTCACATGCAGCCAAAATACAACCAAATCAAACAGAAATCAAACGCAAAAACAGAATAGCAGAGGCAAACGGAAATTGCAGACATGAATACGTACAAATCAACAGCATTTCCAGCAATTTTGTGCAATTAGAAAAAGAGCAAAAATGTAATATTCCGGCTATATAAAGCCCGAAGCAAAATGTAATGAGGGGGATTTCGATTAGAAAATTTCAGAGAAAAAATTGTAATCGGAGAGCACTAGAGGATTTTCGAGTTTTCAGAGAGGATTTCAGGATTCAAAAAATTTAAGAGAGAGAGAGCATTGTAATCGAAATTTGCACATCAATACAAGCAAAGAGGTTTTCAGGTATCTCATTTTCATCTTTTATTTCAGCCGAATCGGAAGAAAAAATAATAATAAAAAAACAAAAGGGGTTAGGTTTTACCCTTGTCGGTCTTTTCTTCTTCTCCACTTCCCCGTTGCCGGTGATAAGCCTTCTGGCTCACTCGGAAGCCGTGCACGATGAGCCGGTGACGCGAAAGGGGTAAGGTTTTGTTTTTTTTTTAGTTTCAGACTTTTAGGCTTTACATAAAAGGGGATTTCGATTTTGGTTTGGATCTGAAAAAGAGGGGTTTCTGATCTCGATTTGGTTTCGAAAAGAAAAAGAGAGGAAAGTTTTTTTTAGGGTTCCGGCGCCGGCAACGGCAACCGGAACCCCTTTGCGGCACCGGAGTTACAGAGAAGAAAAGGGGGGGATCTCAGATTTTTTTTAGGTTTCTGAAAGGGATGAAAATGGTTTTAAAACGGCTTATATAGCTTTTTAATTTTTTAAAATCGGTTTAATCATGTTTTAAGCCCCTCCGCGTTACCCTTATTGCACGAGGGGGGCTTCCGCGTTTTTAATCCACGGCCGCAGTCCCTCTTTGTTTTTAAAATCACTTCTTTAGTCCCCTTGGCTTTCCGTGTTCTTTTAATTTAGTCCCTATTTCGTGTGTTTTTTAGTGGGTAATTTACAATATTGATCCCTGTCAGTTTGCATTTCATCTATTTTGCATTTTATTATTATATGTCATCATTCGTGCATTTCACCCTTTTTAATATATATTTATATCGAATATATGTTGTTGCCCTTTTGTTATGCTTGTTCAATGTGGATATAGGATTTGTGGTGCATGTCATTTTTATCTTATAACATGTAGTTGTATGCTTTTCTCTTGTTTAAGCATGTTTATAATGCGTAGTTTAATTTTGCTAGGCATGTTTTTGATATGTGCGTACTTTCCCTTTTCATGATGATTCGAATATGCTTTCCGTGGCACGCATCTATACTTGTCATCCATGAGGCCCATAAATTATTAAGCATGATAAATGGACTTAAAATATACCCAAAGAGAGGTATTAATTAACTCTGGTATTCGCAATATGACAGTCCTAGCTTAATGGACGTCGATCAAATATTTGGGTTAATTTTCACCGTCTCTAGGTAAGCAAAAGCGTAAAAATGAAAATGACATGCATCATCCTTTACTTACCTGCATCCATGCATAAAGGTGACGTACGGGATCTGAACCCTAAACTAACACGGCAGTCAGTCTTATATGATGTCGGTTTAGTCTATGGTCCGGTGTACCGTCATCCTTTCTAATTAAATGTTCAATTAATTCCAAAGCCACAATTCGATGTAGCCCGTGCTATTTAAGTCACATTTTCATTTAAGAACATTCTTATTAAATCCACTTCGGATTTTAAATGATTTCTATCGATCAAAAGGCAACAAGTTATTTGGTACCGATTTCTAGGCGTGATGGGGGTGCTAATCCTTCCCCACACGTAACCAACTCCCGAACCCGTTTTTGAACAAATCTCTGGTTTTGTGGTGTCCGGCCAACCTTAGTGGCCGGTGGCAACTCCAAATTTTCACTATTTTCCAAAATACGAATTTCCCCCCCTTTTTAAAATAAATCCATTTTCAAGAAGAGATGGTGATAAGGCCCCTACTTAGCGGTTTCCCCTCGAAAAAAAACCTTATCACAGTTTGGCGACTCTGCTGGGGACAAATTTTTGTTTTTTACAAAAAAAAGAGTTAGGCCAATAAAACACTTGTTGCCATTTAATCGATAGAAAATATTTAAAATTCGAAGTGAAGCTAATAAGTTTGTTCTTTTGTGAAAATACGACTTATGTTAAACGGGCTTTGAAAATTTGTGGTATTCGAATTAATTTCTCATTTAATTTCGAACGAGTCACCGACATGTGTTGCATCATGATCATCAAGCTCTATACCCGAGCTACCCTTTTTAAGTGAGAGTGAAACGCCCATACCCACGTGAGTATCCCTCCACGGGTCGGTAATTCACTTTCGGAATCCACGCCTTTTGACACGTGAGCAACCCTCCATGTCATTAGGTCGTGCTTTCCCTCGAGCCGAAACCAATTCGCAAGCCTGTAATGGGCCAGAATTGGGGTTCTTATTGCCTTAGTAGGTGATGAGATAGGTTCGGGTACCCTTTGCTAGAACCGAACTCATGAGTGAGAATATAAGAAGCCTACCCCATTAGAGCCATACGGATAACCCTAGAGTTTAGAGTGTCTAGGTTTGTCTTGCTAATTACTTGTTTCTACGCTTCTTTTTTCGTTAATGCTTGAATTTCATTTCTTGCCTTGATTTATGTTTATCATGTGACTAACACCTTTGCTTTTCTTCCCCATTTTCTCTTATTTTGCATATTTCATCATTGCATAAAGAGCACATTGAGTTGGAAATAGTTTGAAATTAAAGACTTGATTAGTGGGAAATATGGTCTGTAACAATAATGAGAAGGATCTCGACGAAAATGTAGCCACAAGGAGAACGACTACACGGTTGGGGTCCCGAGATAAGAAAGGTTTTCAAAGACGAAAAAAGGCCACCTCACATATTTGTTAGACGTTCCAGGCAAGTGACCAGTACTCCAGGTCTTGAAGTTCAACCTACATTCGTTCTACGATTGCCAGCTTCGATTCGACTACAACAGTTGGGAAATACCGAGTCTTGCAAGGGAATTAGTGAGAACCACACCGAACAACAACCAAGCTTTCTGGGGCAAGATCGGAAGTTTCTCGAGCACTTCGCCGCCTTGAGTCGACAATCAAGTCTCAACCTAGAACAAGGAAAAATATTTCAATTCAGAAGGAATTCCGACCTCAACTCCGATAAGCTTTGAAGGTTAGGCTCAGTGGGACCCTTTCAAAGAGCAAGTCAAGAGCGCCAAATATCGACAGTGGATTAATCATAATTCGTCGCCTATACCACTTGGGGGCAGGACCGAGAGTTGGCCTATTTGTTAACGTGGATATGAGAGAACGCCCGATTCCTAGCAAAAGATCATTTCAAGAAAGAAGAAGGGATTGTGTGAATTATGGAGAAAATCGTCGGCCTGGACGCCAGCTCAAGAACTACATGTAGTGGGTTTCGTCTGATCATTGTAACGGACCAAGGTTCCCATTGATGAGTTGTTTAACGAGGATATTTTCCAAACTCAGTGTTGCTCTTTGCATTTCAATTATACATTTTGTTTGATTACCTTTAGTCATGTGTTTCTGTTGTACATATAACGCATTGCATTCATGAAATTAATGTTCAATGCACCTTTGCATTCAATTATACATTTTGTTTGATTACCTTTAATCACATGTTGTACATACGACACATTGCATTTGTGCACCTTTGCATTCCATTATACATTTTGTTTGATTACCTTTAGTCATGTGTTTCTGTTGTACATATAACACATTGCATTCATGAAATTAATGTTCAATGCACATTTTGTTTGATTACCTTTAATCATATGTTGTACACACGACACATTGCATTTATAAGATTAATATTCAATGCACCTTTGCATTCAATTATACCTTTTGATCGATTACCTTTAATCATATGTTTCTGTTGTACATACGATTCATGCATTCATTAAACAAATAAAATTAATGTCCATCAAATTAATGCATCTTTGCATTCAGTTATACATGTCTTTTTGATTACCTCTAATCATCTATCCTTGTTGTGCATACGACACATTACATGCATTCATTCTTAAAATGAATAAATGGAGGAAAGCTTTGCCAAGCTAGAGGCCGATTTGAGAGGTCAGATGGAACGAACTCGGCAAGAATTAAAGGGCACCATCATCAAGCCCCAACAAGATATGATGAAAGGAATACCCTAACTGTTACAGTCCGGTCTGAAAGGAAGGAGTGTTGCTCAAGAATCGGGAGACCACTCGGCCACCTCGATCTTTAAGAATCCTCTTGTTATCGGCCCCTCGTCCAGCCCACCCCAAGGGGCATCTTCTGCCCATCAAGACGGAGCCTTTGCTCAAAGCTCAACCTAGTATGACCTTCAGAGACACGACCTTTAGGATTTTGTTCTCGATTTTATTCTTTGGGAATTGGCGAGCATGTTGCATTTTCTCTTGAAGTAATGCATAAAACCAACATTGTTATTATTTGCCCAAAGATAGCAATGACCTTTTTGCGAAGGCACTTGTTATATTTGCAGATTTTCTTTCTAATGAAAAGGCATTTTTCTTAACATACAATGACCTTGAAATCATATATATGTATATCCCTCCTTACCTTCATAGGTCCTCGGATATCACATGCTTGATGTGGCATTGATTCTAATGAAAGAGATCGACTGAATGTTGTGATAACGATGAAGCAAGATTTCCCGCTCTGTCCGCTCTGGTCGGTAAAGCGAGAGAAGCAAGACTACTATTCCTTTAATGATGTTCGATGATAAGGAAATCACCTAAGAGAACCCAAATAAAGTTGCTTAAATGTGCCAAAAAAGAAAAAAAAGAAAAGTGAAAAATAGACTGTTTCAAAACAAAATAAATGGTTTTAATTTCAGAGCCTGGTAATAGACATTAACAAAAAGCACTCCAATTTCCGAAACCTGGTAATAGGAATTTTCAGATACGAGTGTGGAATTTTAGGGGCACTCCGCTGAAGCCTGAATCTCTTCGCTTCATGAGTGATGGTAATATTTTCAAAATCGTGACCATGCCGAGTAACTCGGGGTATCGTTGTATGCTCCATCTTTATTCTCGAGCCAAAGGACTGTGACGAGTTGAATTCCCCTAAGAAAAAGAAATAAATGAACAAGTTAAATAAGTCCTGAAAAGGAATCCTTGAGGACACCGACACGAAATCAATGGTAATCATAAACGCACATGCCCCATGGGCTAAGCGAAAGTTGAATTTTTAAACATACATATGAATGGAGAAACATGATTAGAAGGAATGGTAATCGAGCTGATCCAGCAAGTACCATAATCATGAGGATGAGCCGAGCGATTATGGAGGAGTTTCATAACTTCAAATATCGCCACAACACTCAAAGATGCAAGCTATGCTTGAAGAGATCATCGGAAAGCGGAAACTAAGACGCTCTTGCATCTGATATCCGGGGCATCCTATTCTGTTTTTCTTTTAATTAGAATTTGGTTTCAAGGTTCTGTATGTTATTTGAAAATCTACTCTTCATTAGAATGACGACTAGCGAATTGACATATTCTTAAAACAAAGAGATTTCCTTGTATTACTTTAGAGATAAATGCATCATCGGAAGTGAGACCCAAAATTGAGAGGCACTACATGATGTATGACGATGAAGGACCATTGGGGCATCTTTGTCTGTGGGGCAACAAGGGCTTTACACACAGGATTTCAAATCAGTGGGCGATGGCATACAACTTGAAGGTACTGGGCTAATGATTCTGATTGCGATTCAGGCCATTGGACTCAAGGAATGAGCAACAAAAGACGAAAGCAATTTTGTCAAGACATAAGATTGATGAGTGGTTGTAGTCCCAAGATGGTGACCACCGGCCTCAAAGAATGAAAACAAACTAAATTCATGCATCTTTGCATCATGGAATATGCTCATAAATCATTGATAGTTAGACATCCCTATGTTAGGAGCATGCTAACTCATACGATCATAGCATTTGTTTATTTTTGAACAGGTATTTGAAGATTAATAAAGGGGTAGATCTACTGCTCTATGAGAAGAGAAAAAGATCTCAAGAATCCTTTGACTGGTATCAAGGTTCTTAATCCCTGATTTTTTTTATCCTTTCTAAAGGATGTTTTTCTCAGAATTCAAATTTCTCGATTTTATCCTTTCTGAAGGACTTTTTTTTTAATTTTCGATTTCTCAATCGTATCCTTTCTAAAGGACATGTTTTCTCAAAACTCTATTGCATTCCTTCCTAAAGGACGTTTTTTTCTTCTTCTTAAAACCAATTTCTCAATGTTTTCCTTTCTAAAGGATGTTTTTCTTAAAACTCGGATTTCTCAATCCTATCCTTCCTAAAGGATGTTTTCCTTAAAACTCGGATTACTCAATCCTATCCCTTCTAAATGATGTTTTTCTTAAAACTCGATTTCTCAATCGTATCCTTTCTAAAGGATGTTTTTCTCAAAACTCCAATTTCTCAATCGTATCCTTCCTAAAGGATAGTTTTTCTTAAAACTTGGATTTCTCAATCCTATCCTTCCTAAAGGATGTTTTCCTTAAAACTCGGATTACTCAATCCTATCCCTTCTAAAGGATGTTTTCCTTAAAACCCGAATTTCTCAATTCTACCCTTTCTAAAGGATGTTTTTCTTAAAACTAGATTCCTCAATCCTATCCTTTCTAATGGAGGTTTTCCTTAAAACTAGATTTCTCAATCCTATCCTTTCTAAAGGACGTTTTTCTTAAAACTGGATTTCTCAATCCTATCCTTTCTAAAGGACGTTTTTCTTAAAACTGGATTTCTCAATCCTATCCTTTCTAAAGGATTTTTTTTTCTCAAAACTCGAATTTCTCAAGGATGTTTTTCTTAAAACTCAATTTCTCAATTTTATCCTTTCTAAAGGATGTTTTTCTCAAAACTCCATTTCTCAATTTATTCCTTCCAAAAGGATATTTTTCTCAGAAATTTAAATTCCTCAATTTGGTCTTTTCCAAAAGGAAGTTTTCTTCATTATTCAAAATTATCAATTTTATCCCCTTGGAATATCTTAAATAAAAAATTCAGGTTTCCTGATTTTTAAATAAAAAAGAAAGAGAAAGAGAAAAAGAGATGAATGAAAGGGAAAAGAAAGAAAAGAATAAAGGAAAAAGAGAAATAGAATAAAAGGAATAAAAGAAAAAGAAAAGGAAAAAGAAAGAAAAAAAAGAGAGAAAAAGTAAATCAAAATAAAAGAGAAAGGAAAAAAAGAGAGAAAAAGTAAATCAAACAGAAAAGAAAAAGAAAAAAGAAAGAAAGAAAAAGTAAAGAATAAAAGGTAAAAGAGAGAAAGGAAAAAAAAGAAAAAGAAAACAGAAGAAGAAGAAGAAGAAGAAAAAGAAGAAAAGAAGGAAAGAAGAAGAGAAAAGAGACCCACAACTTCAGGATTTCCGAGCAGAAGAGCCAGAAGGCCTGCTTAGTTTGTTTTTGCCGCTACGGGAAAACAAGTTATTTGGATTTATTCTTTGCCGCTTAGGGAGAATGAATCAACTATGTCATTTGCCGCTCAGGGAGGACATGCCAACGTTGTCCAGTTTGCTTTCGCCGCTCCGGGAAAGTACGCTATTGGAAGTTTATTCTTTGCCGCTTAGGGAGAATGAATCAGCTATGTCCTTTGTCGCTCAGGGAGGACATGCCAACGTTGTCCAGTTTGCTTTCGCCGCTCCGGGAAAGTACGCTATTGGAAGTTTATTCTTTGCCGCTTAGGGAGAATGAATCAGCTATGTCCTTTGCCACTCATGGAGGACATGCCAACGTTGTCCAGTTTGCTTTCGCCGCTCTGGGAAAGTACGCTATTGGAAGTTTATTCTTTGCCGCTTAGGGAGAATGAATCAGCTATGTCCTTTGCCGCTCAGGGAGGACATGCCAACGTTGTCCAGTTTGCTTTCGCCGCTCCGGGAAAGTACGCTATTGGAAGTTTATTCTTTGCCGCTTAGGGAGAATGAATCAGCTATGTCCTTTGCCGCTCAGGGAGGACATGACAACGTTGTCCAGTTTGCTTTCGCCGCTCTGGGAAAGTACGCTATTGGAGGTTTATTCTTTGCCGCTTAGGGAGAATGAATCAGCTATGTCCTTTGCCGCTCAGGGAGGACATGCCAACGTTGTCCACTTAGCTTTCGCCGCTCCGGGAAAGCACGCTATTGGAAGTTTATTCTTTGCCGCTTAGGGAGAATGAATCAACTATGTCCTTTGCCGTTTAGGGAGGACATTATTCTTTGCCGCTTAGGGAGAATGAATCAACTATGTCCATTGCCGTTCAAGGAGGACATGCCAACGACCCGCATTGTTCCGGCCGCTTCGGAGGAGAAAATGTAGTTTCAGGCAAAGAATTTCATACTCACCGCATCCTGATCTGAGAGCAAAAGAGTTAAAGGATCCTTGGACAGAAGAGCTAGAAGGCCAGTCCAGTTTGCTTCCGCCGCTCCGAGAAAGGAGGACACGCCGACGCTACCCACTTTGTTTCTGCCGTTTCGGGGGAGCAAACCACCCAAACAGGGGAGTTGGACAAAATTAGTGCTTATGGTCTTTGCTTTATTCTTGTTCCACAAGGATAAGCAAAGAAGGGCAACTGTAATCACTAATTTTGTCCGGGCTAACATCTTTTTATTTCGTCTTATAATAACGGGCTTATGTGGGCTTTTTCATATGTTGTCACTCTAAATAAAATATGGGTGTAGTAGGCTTTGTCTAACTTAAATTAATGTCATACAATTTATAAAAACCCCTAAATACTATTAGTATATTATTCATATGATTCCTATATAGATAATATTACAATTATATGTCACCCGCTATTTTGATATCCTATTATTATTATGGTTACTATCTATTATATTATTATTACTATTTATATTATTACCAGTCTTATATTATTATTAGTAGTATTAGCTACTATATTATTACTATATATTGTTAATATTGTTATCATTATATGTTTACTATTATTACTACTTATTATTGTCTATATTATTTTCATATACCATATATTATTATAAATACTATTACTCTACCATTTATATTGCTACCGTATTATTTTTATTATTATTATTATTATTATTATTGTTATTATTATTATTATTATTATTATTTTATTAATATTATCTGAATAGGTCTGAAAATCCAAAAAAAGATATTGATATATATATATATATACATATGCATAAGCCCAATAAAATAAATAATGTTTCAAAGTCCATTACAGGAGTTACAAGAAACCCAAAAAAATTATACATATTATACACGGCCCAATTTGGGCCCAACTTAAATAAAGAAACCCTAACTCTCTTGTGTTTTTGTGCAGCCGCCACCCCCTCTCCACCGTCAGATCTGATCTAGATCTGACGGTCCATATTGCACCAGGGAATGAAAACCCTAGCTGGCCTCCTCTTGTCCCAGCGCCGCACCCCTCAGGACCATTGGATCGGGAGAGCATCGAATGGCTGAGATTGAGCCGAAGAAGGTTCCAGATCCCCACGCGCGACGCCCCGTCTCCCCACGCGCGTCTGTCCATCTCCCAGATGCGCGCGTGCAGTTCACCGCATGTCTTTTCGGATGCCTCGCGACCGTCTAGATCCCTCGGTAACGGCTAGGATCATGTCGCGTCATCCGGCCGTCTCGAGCCCTCCTCTGGTCCCCTCTCCAACAGTCACATGCAGCCAAAATACAACCAAATCAAACAGAAATCAAACGCAAAAACAGAATAGTAGAGGCAAACGGAAATTGCAGACATGAATACGTACAAATCAACAGCATTTCCAGCAATTTTGTGCAATTAGAAAAAGAGCAAAAATGTAATATTCCGGCTATATAAAGCCCGAAGCAAAATGTAATGAGGGGGATTTCGATTCGAAAATTTCAGAGAAAAAATTGTAATCGGAGAGCACTAGAGGATTTTCGAGTTTTCAGAGAGGATTTCAGGATTCAAAAAATTTGAGAGAGAGAGAGAGCATTGTAATCGAAATTTGCACATCAATACAAGCAAAGAGTTTTTCAGGTATCTCATTTTCATCTTTTATTTCAGCCGAATCGGAAGAAAAAATAATAAAAATAAAACAAAAGGGGTTAGGGTTTACCCTTGTCGGTCTTTTCTTCTTCTCCACTTCCCCGTTGCCGGCGATAAGCCTTCTGGCTCCCTCGGAAGCCGTGCACGATGAGCCGGTGACGCGAAAGGGGTAAGGTTTTGTTTTTTTTAGTTTCAGACTTTTAGGCTTTACATAAAATGGGATTTCGATTTTGGTTTGGATCTGAAAAAGTGGGGTTTCTGATCTCGATTTGGTTTCGAAAAGAAAAAGAGAGGAAAGTTTTTTTTAGGGTTCCGGCGCCGGCAACGGCAACCGGAACCCCTTTGCGGCGCCGGAGTTACAGAGAAGAAAAGGGGGGGATCTCAGATTTTTTTTAGGTTTCTGAAAGGGATGAAAATGGTTTTAAAACGGCTTATATAGCTTTTTAATTTTTTAAAATCGGTTTAATCATGTTTTAAGCCCCTCCGCGTTACCCTTATTGCGCGAGGGGGGCTTCCGCGTTTTTAATCTACGGCCGCAGTCCCTCTTTGTTTTCGGTCGTTTTCAATTTAGTCCTAATCTCCGTCCTAATTGATTTTTAGATGGTAAAATCACTTCTTTAGTCCCCTTGGCTTTCCGTGTTCTTTTAATTTAGTCCCTATTTCGTGTGTTTTTAGTGGGTAATTTACAATATTGATCCCTGTCAGTTTGCATTTCATCTATTTTGCATTTTATTATTATATGTCATCATTCGTGCATTTCACCCTTTTTAATATATATTTATATCGAATATATGTTGTTGCCCTTTTGTTATGCTTGTTCAATGTGGATATAGGATTTGTGGTGCATGTCATGTTTATCTTATAACATGTAGTTGTATGCTTTTCTCTTGTTTAAGCATGTTTATAATGCGTAGTTTAATTTTGCTAGGCATGTTTTTGATATGTGCGTACTTTCCCTTTTCATGATGATTCGAATATGCTTTCCGTGGCACGCATCTATACTTGTCATCCATGAGGCCCAGAAATTATTAAGCATGATAAATGGACTTAAAATATACCCAAAGAGAGGTATTAATTAACTCTGGTATTCGCAATATGACAGTCCTAGATTAATGGACGTCGATCAAATATTTGGGTTAATTTTCACCGTCTCTAGGTAAGCAAAAGCGTAAAAATGAAAATGACATGCATCATCCTTTACTTGCCTGCATCCATGCATAAAGGTGACGTACGGGATCTGAACCCTAAACTAACACGGCAGTCAGTCTTATATGATGTCGGTTTACTCTATGGTCCGGTGTACCGTCATCCTTTCTAATTAAATGTTCAATTAATTCCAAAGCCACAATTCGATATAGCCCGTGCTATTTAAGTCACATTTTCATTTAAGAACATTCTTATTAAATCCACTTCGGATTTTAAATGATTTCTATCGATCAAAAGGCAACAAGTTATTTGGTACCGATTTCCGGGCGTGATGGGGGTGCTAATCCTTCCCCACACGTAACCAACTCCCGAACCCGTTTTTGAACGAATCTCTGGTTTTGTGGTGTCCGGCCTACCTTAGTGGCCGGTGGCGACTCCAAATTTTCACTATTTTCCAAAATACGAATTTCCCCCCTTTTTTAAAATAAATCCATTTTCAAGAAGAGATGGTGATAAGGCCCCTACTTAGCGGTTTTCCCCCGAAAAAAAAACCTTATCACATGTTCGTCTATGATTTCGATTAATATGATGAATTTGAATTTGGATAAAGAACTTGAGATTGTTAATGTATGTGAAATTGAAGGTCTGATTCAAATTGAGAATAAATATCTGATTAAGTGAGGTAACCGATGTAAGATTTCATGAAAGGCTATTTAGTGAAGATGATTATGTTTGAGAATATTTTGGTGGGAAGTTGATAAAAGTGCTATGAAATTAAAAAGAAAGGTGTTTGTGAAGGTGGTGAAAGCGTAAATTCTATGGTGACCTTGTTATATAAGAAGGAAGCGGTTGTTTGAATTATATTTTTATTATTGTTGAAGGTAAGTGATATCCGTTCAAAACCTTGGTTATGTTCGATCAACAAAAGAAAAAGCACTTCCTTGAAAATGTGGCATGGTGTATTGTCATGTGTTAGCCTTGACTGAAATTCGACGTTACATCTCGATTCTAGAAGATCCTGTTGGAGGCCTTGAGTACTCATTTGGACCTCATATACTGTTTTTCATCAGTAAATTGATGGTCAACCTAGAAGAGTAATACAGATTCTAGAAGATATACTTTTTAGTCTTATGATTGACTTCTATGGTAGTTGAAAAGGTTCTTATCCTTTACTAAGACCGTCTATAATAAAAGTTATGATACAAGTATTTTCTTGGCACCATATGAAGTTCGATATGGATTCAAACATTGTGTTCTGATTGACTGGTCCAAGATGTATGATGGGGTGACTTTGGGTCCAAAGACAGTCCGAGTGACTGGGGACACTACCAGATTAAACCACGACTGTCTAATAGCCCCGAGAGACAAGGATACTCTAATGTATAAGTTTCAGTACAAGAAGGGAGGTAAGAGCAGTTTCTGAATTTCTACGACTAGTAAATTTCGAGGACGAAATTTCTTTTAAGAGGGGAGAGTTGTAACACCCATATTAAAATACGACTAAAGTTTAAAAAGGGGGGGGGGAGAAAGAAAGAAAGGAGAAAAGAAAATGAATAATGGTGGGTTGAAGACTCGACGGAAAACCACGGGTCTCCCTTCGGTTTCACATGTTTTTCGGCCATCGTGGCCGTTCATTCGAGACGTCATCACCGTCGTTGTCGTCCCCTGGCCGAGCCGAGCAGAACCCTGTCCATTGAGCGTCCGCCCGTTACCGTTTAAGCCACCACCGGAGCTACGACAGTCCAACCACATTTTCCTTTCATTTTGGTAGGAAACGGTATTCATGTATCTTCGTATCCGAGAAGTAAAGGACGTTGAATTCGGGTTCGAGTTTGATCAAATGGAGTACCATGGTCGACCTATGTAGCAAGGATTCAAGGTTAAAAGAAAAATATAATATGGATCGATGACCGACATCAGTGTTTGGAGTTCTCCAGGTGTTGCTTTTGGAGTACAGTACCGACATAATTAGTGGGCATGCATGTTATTATTGTTTCATGACAAAGTGTGTAAAATGTTTTTTTTTTTCTGAAATTTTTGTTATACGTTTAAATAATTTCCTAAAAGAATATTTTAAACAGAGGTTACCGTTACATTTTAATAAGTGTTTTTTAGAGAAAATGTTTTTATGTGGATTTTTACGGTGGGTCGCTCTTGTGACCCTAATGTGACCTCTTGGGATTCGTGGTAACGCATAGGCGGGTTTAGGGGGGTTACATTTTGTTTTAGTGGTAAAGTGTGTAATTGAAAGTAAATATGTGCTAGTTGAAGTTAATAGTTTAAATCTTATTAATAGCAGTTTTAGTCTTTTAATTTTTTTATTCTCAGCATGTTAACTTTTTAATTTTTAGCATGTTAACTTCGCCTATGATCAGCACACTTTTCATTTTTAGCCAACAAAATTCCCATTAAACCATATTTTATAAAACTAATTCCCAACATTTTATTGGCATCATACGTTGTATCTTGGGTGACACATAATTTCTATATATAGCAAAAAATCAAAGATAATCCACACAGATCTTATATTCCTCATCTATATTTACTTTCCTTACTCAACCGACCATAATATTATTCCATGCAAGGCCAAATTGAATAATATATATATATAATAGAACTACATGCATTTCCACAAACGAAGTAAATTATTATTATTATTATTATTTTGAGATCCACCAACGTAGTAAATTAGATATAAAGAGATGGGAAAGTTTTCATTGACTTTCATTATTTTTGCTGTTATCTTCATCTTTACAACTCGTTAGTTCCTTGACCTGTTTAACTCTTCTTGTTTTTTAATCGTTAATTCATTTGTGTAATCTAATACAATGAAATTTTGATGGTAGATTCAAAGACGATGGTAGAGGCAAGAGGACCTATCCCCGTTCTTGGTTGCAAGATCGACGCAGACTGTGAAAGCCTCTGTGCGGAGCTCAGTTGCGCCACTTTCAGTTGCGTTGTCAATACACACCGATGCCAGTGCACGTCTTGCCCACCGTTTCCATTGTTTTAAATTCTAAACATTTTCGAATAATAAATCACTCTCATATCCTTTTTAATTGCAACAAATGTTCTTGCATTGCGTCAAATAATAATAACAACAAGTATTGGTACTAATCGAGTTCAAGCAAATAATCGACATAAATAACAAATCAGAACACCAACACGAAATAAGTGAAAAGATATTCCACATGAAGATACCCTCTGCACCTGCTAACAATTTTTTTTTAGCAGTTGTTACATATTGACCGACCATTGCAATTTTCTATAACATTGATCTATGCGTTGATACTAACATGTCTATCTATATAAAAACTAAAATGACATTCTTTTTTTTTTGCTCGGCTCTATTGCATATAATATACAATAGAGCCGTATGCATTTCCATAAACATAGTAAATTATTATTATTATTATTATTATTATTATAGCAGCCTAAAACATTGAAAAATAACCTTAAAAAATAAAAAGATAAATATTAAATTATTCAAATTAATTACAAAAGATAAATCTTAAGTCATCCGAAACAAGGCTGATAAGCTATCATGCACTACTGACGTCATCTTCTAGAAGCTGCTAACGTGTCGCCCAGTCAGCACTTTCATGCCCCAATCATGCCCACTAATCCAACCATGAATCCAGAACAAAAAGTACAGTTTTCAGGCCTTTTAAGCACATTTTCCAGAAGTCATTGCCCTGCACAGAAATCATGTAAAAATGTCCAAACCAACAACAATAATGAACAACCAAGGAGTATTAAACACAAAACATAGCATAAAACAAACACTAGTCAATATAGTAAATTAAATATAAAGGGATGGGAAAGTTCTCATCGACTTTCATTAGATATAAGCTTGTGTGACAAGGTGCGATGCCATTGCACGCCTATGTCATATCATTTATAATTGGAAGCTGATGAATGTTTAATAGACCCAGCTTGATAACAAAATCGTTACATGTGGAACTAGGAAGAGCCTTAGTGAAAATGTCAGCCAGCTGGTTGATAGATCGAACGTGAAAATGTTTGAGATATCCAGCAACAACCTTCTCTCTAATAAAGTGACAATCAACCTCAATGTGTTTGCTTCGTTCATGGAAGACTTGATTCGAAGCAAGATGGAAGGCAGATTGGTTGTTGTTGAGCATACAATATGTATGTAGAAAGGATGCAACCGATATATGAAGATAGGAATGAAAGCTTGATTTATTCATTTGCAAAGCGTTGAATTTATACACAGCTGATTAGAAACCCTAGTGTATCAGCTCATGACACGTGTACAATCCTAAGATTCTTTTCAATGATTTCCAATATAATTGGAGGAGAGGGCGTGCATGGACAGCTGTGGTGCCAGCTCATGCTCATGAATTTCAGCCTTATCTTCAACATTTCCCATGCTTGTTTTTCCTTCAAGGTTTCTGGTACTAAGTTGTTTGCGAAGTCCTTCAAACTGAGTGGTGGGCAGTGCCTTTGTAAATATGTCAGCAACCTGGCAGCGGGCAGGAGTGTAATTGATTTGTAGGAGTCTCGAACTTACTTTCTCCCTAACAAAGTGGAGATCAAGGTCCACGTGTTTTGTTTTCGCATGAAAGACGGGGTTGGCTGCCATGGAGACTGTGCTGGTATTATCGCACCAGAGTTGAGGGATATTGTGCATTTTGATTCCCATTTCTGAGAGCGCAGATTGTACCCAGATGATCTCTGACACTGCATCAGCTAAGCTTCTGTATTCAGCTTCTGCTGAGGATCTTGAGACTGCACGTTGTTTTTTTGAACACCATGTAATCAGGTGATGACCAAGCATGGCACAATAACTGGATGTGGATCTTCTGTCGTCGATATCACTGCCCCAGTCAGCATCTGAAAACGCAGTGAGTTGTAGATTGTCACTTGGTTGAGATTGGAACCAGAGGCCATATTCGAGAGTAGAGCTTAAGTATCTCAAGATTCTCTTGAGAGCTTGCCAACGGTTTTCTGTAGGGTTTTGCATGTATTGCACAGCCTTGTTGACAGCAAAGGCTAGGTCTGGACGAGTATGATATATGTATTGAAGTGCCCCAACAATACTTCTGTAGTGTTGGGCTTCAATTAGGGGAGAGCCATCAAGTTTGCTGAGCTTGGGAAAGGTTACCATAGGTGTCGATGCAGCTTTGGCTCCCAAGGTGTCTGTTTTGTGTAGCAAGTCAGTGATGTATTGTTGTTGAGATAGGAATAGACCTCCTTCATACTGTGTGGCTTCAATGCTAAGGAAATAATGTAGGTATCCAAGGTCTTTGAGGGAGAAGCGGTCGTTTAGGGCTTGTATCACCTGCTGAACGTGTGATTCTATGTTTCCTGTGATCAGCATATCATCTACGTATACAACTAGGTATATGGATAGATCACCACGCTTGAGTATGAACAAAGTTGAGTCTGCTTGTGATGCAAGGAAGCCTTGAGTGCCCAGAAAAGGTTTTAATTGAGCAAACCAATTTCTTGGTGCTTGTCTTAATCCATAGATGGCTTTCTTGAGTTTACAAAACAGTGGCCTGCCAGTTGAGTTGTGTTGGATGAAGCCTTCAGGTTGGTGCATGTATACAGATTCATGTAATTTCCCTTTGAGGAATGCATTGTTTACATCGACTTGGTGAATGTGCCATTGATTTGTGATTGCTACAGAAATGAGTATATTGACAGTGAAGAAGCGTACCACTGGACTGAAGGTCTACATGAAGTCAAGCCCTGGTGTTTGAGAGTAGCCTTTTGCGACAAGTCTCGCTTTAAGCTTGCTGACCGAGTCATCAGCATTGTGTTTCACACGAAATAGCCATTTGCTGCCTATGGCTTTCTTCCCTGGTGGTAATTCAGCTAGTTCCCAGGTGTTATTGTCTAGAAGAGCAGTGTACTCAAGTTGAACTGCCTCTGCCCAAGATGGATGGTCGAGTGCCTCTTGAATGTTGGAGGGAATGGCTGCGGTGTTGTAGATTTTAGGTTTAAATGTTCCCACCTTGCTGCGTGTTATCATAGGATGAATGTTGGATAGAGGAGGATTTTCTTGAGTGGTGATGGTGGGAGAATCATTGGTGATTGTGTGGGATGGGTTAGGAGATTCATATGGTGGAGTAGGTCGTAGAGGTGATGTGGTGGTTTGTGATGAATTTGATGTGTGTGGTGAGTTGGTTGGTTGACTGTCAGTGTATGTAGGGTTTGTGGTATTCAAGGGTTGGTCGGTTGTTGGAGTTGGTGAAGCAGGAATGAATTGTGTAGTGGGACTAGTAGGAGGTGTGGCATGGTTGGTATTAATAGGTGGTGTATTTGGTGTAGGTTGAGTAGGTCTGTTGGGGATGGTGGTGGTGTTTTAGGGTTGGTCGATTGTAGGAGTTGGTAGGTTGGGGAAAACCTTGGAGCTGTAGGAGGGGGAAGGTGCATTGGTAGGTGATGATGTCTTGGCACAGGGAAAACCCGATTCATTGAAATTGACACCCCTTGAGATATAGATCCTGCCATTTTCATCTGCACATTGATAGCCTTGGTACTTTGGGGAGTAGCCAAGAAATAAGCATGGCTTGGTTCTGGAGGACAACTTATGATTGTTGTAGGGCCTTAAGTTTGGATAGCACTCACATCCAAACACCTTGAAGAAGTTGTAGTCAGGTAATTTTCCTGTAAGCTTCTGATATGGAGATTGATTGCCAAGCTTTTTCGATGGAAGGCGGTTGATAAGGAAGACAGAGCTGAGAACAACATAGGACCAGTATCGCAGTGGCATGGAGGCCTGAGCTAAGAGAGACAAGGCCATGCCAATGATATGCCTGTGCTTACGCTCCACTGCCCCATTCTGTTGGGATGTGTATGGGCACGTTATACGTTGCTGAATGCCCAGTGATGGTAGAAGGGTGTCTAAGAACTGAAACTCACCACCTCCATCTGTCTATACTGCTTGAATTCGAGAGCCAAATTGATTGTGAACTAGTTTGCGAAAGAGATCAAAAGCAACTGAGGCTTCTGACTTAGTTTTTAGCAGATAGACCTAGAAATTCCTCGAGTGCATGTCAATAAACGAGATGTAATAGGAAAATCCTTCGGAGATAACTGGAGCAGGACCCCAAATGTCGATTTCAGCTAATTCAAACGGAGTGTCATACAAGGTTACAGATTGTTTGAATGGTAATGAGTGACACTTGCCTAGCTGACAAGCACTACATACAACATTATTGTCTACAACCAAGGACTTATTCAAAGCAGAGTTAATGACTTCAGATGATGCATGACCCAACCGTTGATGCCAGATCCAAAATGGAGAGTTGCCATGGACAGCTGTGGAATAGGCTGTGATGGTATTGCTGATCGAGTCTCCTGAGAAAGTATAAAGTCCCCCTTCTTGCGTCCCTTCCAACAGTATAGACCATGTGGTTTTATCCTTCACACAACAATAATCCGAATGAAATTCAAGAAAGACTGAGTTATCCTTGGTGAATTTCGAAACTGATAATAGGTTTCTTGTGATTCGAGGGACATGCAAAAGATTACGTAAAATAAGGGTTCGAGAGGGAGTAGAGATTTCAGAGTAACCAACTTGGGTTGTGGCCAGAGAGGAGCCGTCACCAATATATACAGAACCCTTACCAAAGTATGGAGATCCTCCCTGGAGAGACGATGTGGTATTGGCTATGTGATGAGTAGCTCCCGAGTCAGGGTGCCAAGCAGTGGAGGAGGCAACTGAGGTGTGGACTTGTATATCACCAGATTGAGTGTCAGGGGAGGTAGAGGGTTCATTGTTGGCAGGTTCATTGATGTATGGATCATAGGCTACCTCTACTGTGTCTTGTTTGAAAGAACAAGCATTAGCATGAGTTGTGGCTTGAGTGGTAGTATTGGAACGCGGTTGGGGGGAGGAGGTGACACCCTTGAAAGATTGATCAAACCGATGCCAACAACGGTCTACAAGGTGGCCGGGTTTGCCACAAAGTTGGCACTGAATGCGTGGTTTGGTGCATCGATATCGACCACGAGACTCATCACGAGGTTGAGGGTTGTTGGTGGTGGAGTAGGAGGGCCTGTCACGATTGTTAAAGTAAGCTGTGTTGTTTATGCCCACAGAAAGACGGAGAGGATCAGAGACACGAGACTCAGCATCGATGAGTATAGAAATAGATGCATCCACTGTATAGGGTTCCTTGCTGGCTGAGATGACTGACACAAAAGGACCATACTCAGAGGATAGACCATTTAGAATAGTGGCGATGTGTTCGACGGGTGAAACTGGGCTGCCACACGATGCAAGAAGGTCACAAATTTCTTTTATTTGCATGGTGTAAGTTCTCATTGACAGTGAAGCTTTTTTGATTGAACGCAATCGGAAATGGAGATGCATGATTCGAGTTGTGGATAATTGGGAATATATTCCGGTGAAGGTGGACCAAATTGTTGCAGACGACTCAGCTCCCACAAGCTGAGGGAGAACATTGGAGCTGACGGAGGAGAGTAGCCACGAGGCCAACGAGCTGTCTTGCTTAATGAAGTGGAGGTAGGCAGGATTTGGGACACGGGCACCATTTTCACCGGCAGCAAGCTTTGGCGGAGGTGTAATAGTGCCATCAATATATCCTTCAAGACCCTGTCCTCGAATGAGCAAGGTAACTTGTTGTTTCCATAGAAGATAGTTGGTATCGTCAAGCTGGATGCTTATGCGTTTGGTTGAGAAGGAGCTATCGGAGACGTCATCTGATGAAGTGGGTGGAAGATCCTCATCGCCAGTGGGTGTAGAAACGTTAGGCATGGTGGCGGAGAAGGCGGAGATCACCAGGA
Organism: Hibiscus trionum; assembly: GCA_030270665.1. Taxonomy (NCBI): domain Eukaryota; kingdom Viridiplantae; phylum Streptophyta; class Magnoliopsida; order Malvales; family Malvaceae; genus Hibiscus; species Hibiscus trionum. Next base: position 62,944,651 of record BSYR01000017.1, read on the forward strand.
GACGGCCCGGAATACTGATACCATGTTGAGAATACAATATGTATGTAGAAAGGATGCAACCGATATATGAAGATTGGAATGAAAGCTTGATTTATTCATTTGCAAAGTGTTGAATTTATACACAACTGATTAGAAACCCTAGTGTATCAGCTCATGACACGTGTACAATCCTAAGATTCTTTTCAATGATTTCCAATAGAATTGGAGGAGAGGGTGTGCATGGACAGTTGTGGTGCCAGCTCATGCTCATGAATTTCAGCCTTATCTTCAACAGTTGTCACAAAATAACGAAGCATGAGAAATTTTGATTCCAAAGGAAGAAAGAAGAGCAGGAAGCCATGTTAACTGACATGCCGCTGAAGCCATTGCTCGATATTCTACCTCACAATATGATCGACTAACGGTGTGTTGCTTTTTGGATTTCAATGAGATGAGGCTATCCCCTAGGTATGTACAGTAACCCGTAGTGGATCGACGAGTATCATGACATGAACTGTAATCAGCATCCACAAAAGCACGAAGCTGAAGATTGTTGTTTGCAGAAAAGAACAATCCTTGTCCTGGAGATCTTTTAATATAAGATAGAAGGTGATATGCAGCTTGGAGATGAGGTTGTCGTGGAGATGAAACAAATTAACTTAAGAGATGAACTGAATAAGTGATATCCGAGTGTGTATGTGTTAGATATAACAAGCGTCCAACTAATCTTCTATATACTTGAGATTCATGAAACAATTCACCTTCATGGGCACTTAGTTTGTGAGAAGGCACAAGAGGAGTTTCAACTGGTTTCTTACGAAGGCAACCAGTGTCATCCAAGAGCTGCAATGCATAATGCTATTGGGATAAAGAAATTCCAGTGTCATTCCTTGCAATCTCAAATCCAAGGAAGTATTTCAAAGTCCCTAAAACTCTGAGTTTAAAGTGCTGTTGTAGAAAATCTTGAACAACAGCTAACATTTGTAAATTCTTCCCAACAAGAACCACATCGTCCAGATATACAAGTAAGGCTATGAAATCATCACCTGAGCCTTTAGTAAAAAGGGAATGCTCTGAAGGAGATTGCTCAAAGCCATACTTGAGAGTCATTTGGGAAAACGCGTGAAACCACTGTCTGGAAGCCTGTTTGAGGCCGTAAATTGACTTGTTCAATTTGCACACTAGGTTTGAAGAATCACTCAGGTCCAAATTTGAAGAATGTCTCAAATTATATCCTAAAGGTAGTTTTATATAAATTTCCTCATCGAGCTGCCCATTGAGAAATACATTGTTGACATCCAATTGCAACAAACGCCAGTTATGTGTAGCAGCCAAAGCCAATAAAATTTTGAAGGAATTCATCTTGGCAACAAGTGAGAATGTGTCTGTATAGTTAACCCCTTCAATCTGAGTGAAACCCTTAGCAACTAAACGTGCTTTATATCTGTCCACAGTTCCATCAGCCTTATATTTCACTTGGTAAACCCACTTATAGTTAATAGGTTGCTTATCTTCTAAAGAGGAAAAACCGTCCGAGTATTTAAATCCTCCATGGCTTGTAACTTATCTTTCATGGCATTCCTCCATTCAGGATATTTCACTGCTTGATGATAGTAATTAGGTTCATAAACAGAAGAAACATTGTTTATGAAAGCTTTGTAGGAATTAGAAAGCTTGGAAGAAGAGACATAATCCTGGATGGGATAAGAACAAGTAGAAGCACTATGGCACTGATAGTGTTGTAAATAAGAAGGCTTTTGAGAAATGCGTGATGATCTTCGAACAATCTCTGCAGGTTGTGAAGCAATATCCGCACGTGTAATATCAGCTGCATGTTGAGGAACATCTGTTGCATGTTAAGGAACATCAGCTTCATGTTGAGAAACATCAGCTGCATGTTGAGGAATATCAATTTCATGTTGAGGAACATCAGCTGCAGGCTGAGAAACTTCTTGAACATCCTGAGTTATCCTAGTGTTAATAATAGGTTATGAACCATATTAGAATTATTGTCAATTGATGTTGGAAGAGGAACAGTGTCATGTTGAATGAAATTCTCATTAGAACCAGTGCGAGGAAGCTGATCAGAAGACAATGGAAAATTATCATAAGTAACATGAGGAAAAGAAACATTTGGAAAAGGATCAATTAAAGGATCTGAAGGTGGAATAGTATGAAAAGTGTAGATATGTGATGGGCTGTAAAATAATCCTTTTTATTGGAGCGCAAGTGTACACCCGTGTCCTTTTTATTGGTGGAGGGTTAGAAAAATCCTTCACCAATTATAAAAAATCAATTAAGCTCCTACTTTTTTCATCCAATTGAACCAATAAATTGATAAACATTATCAATTTTTTCTGAATGGTCTAAAGGTGATTACAAGGTAGTATCTTATTGAGTTCGATAAACTTCATCAATGAAGTCATTCTTTCGGTGGTTTCTTCCATTGACCATTATAGTGTTTATGTGACTGTTAATTTTTGTGTAACACCCATATTAAAATACGACTAAAGTTTTTTTAAAAAAAGGGGGGAGAAAGAAAGAAAGGAGAAAAGAAAATGAATAATGGTGGGTTGCAGGGTTTAAACCCTTGACCCTTGGAATTATAAACCCAAGCCTTAGCCATCAGGGCTATGGCTACCCATGTTCAGAATCTACCATGATTTATTGTTAAGCTATATCTGAAGTGTATAACGAAAATAAATAAGATAGAACCAAACCCCATCCATAATTAATGCCCATCTTAGATCCAAAAATGATACAGATTCTAGAGGCTTCCTCTAAAACTCTTCACCTCCCCAAACACCAACTCGGCTACCGTACCTCACCGCCCGACCATGGCCATCACCGCCACCGTCAACTTAACTGCCACCTTGCACCGATCACGGCCACAGCCCCCACTCGCACAGAGGGACCACTATTTGCCATTAAATTTGGGTTGAAGACTCGACGGAAAACCATGGATCTCCCTTCAATTTCACATGTTTTTCGGCCATCGTGGCCGTTCATTCGAGACGTCATCACCGCCGTTTTCGTCCCCTTGCCGAGCTGAGCAGAACCCTGTCCATTAAGCGTCCACCCGTTACCGTTTAAGCCACCACCAGAGCTACGACAGTCCAACCACGTTTCTTTTCATTTTGGTAGGAAACGGTATTCATGTATCTTCGTATCCGAGAAGTAAAGGACGTTGAATTCGGGTTCGAGTTTGATCAAATGGAGTACCATGGTCGACCTATATAGCAAGGATTCAAGGTTAAAAGAAATCTAATATGGATCGATGACCGACATCAGTGTTTGAAGTTCTCCCGGTGTTGCTTTTGGAGTACGTACCGACATAGTTAGTGGACATGCATGTCATTATTGTTTCATGACAGTGTCTATAAAATGTTTTTTTTTCTGAAATTTTTGTTATACGTTTAAATAATTTCCTAAAAGAGTTTTTTAAACAGAGGTTGCTGTTACAATTTAATAAGTATTTTTTTAGAGAAAATGTTTTTATGTGGATTTTTTTAGAGTTGCGCCATTCTGGGTATATGGATGGATCGTCTGTCATAGGGTGTCTGGTCTATACATGCCCCTAGATCTTAACCGTACTCCATCAAGCCGAGACACCGATATCGAATCATTTCATATAATAAGTGCATCTGATCGTTTTGTCCATAATAGCTCGATATGTACTGGCAAGGAATGTCGGTAATGTTCTGTAATCACTAATTTTGTCCGGGCTAACATCTTTTTATTTCGTCTTATAATAACGGGCTTATGTGGGCTTTTTCATATGTTGTCACTCTAAATAAAATATGGGTGTAGTAGGCTTTGTCTAACTTAAATTAATGTCATACAAATTTTATAAAAACCCCTAAATACTATTAGTATATTATTCATATGATTCCTATATCGATAATATTACAATTATATGTCACCCGCTATTTTGATATCCTATTATTATTATGGTTACTATCTATTATATTATTATTACTATTTATATTATTACCATTCTTATATTATTATTAGTAGTATTAGCTACTATATTATTACTATATATTGTTAATATTGTTATCATTATATGTTTACTATTATTACTACTTATTATTGTCTATATTATTTTCATATACCATATATTATTATAAATACTATTACTCTACCATTTATATTGCTACCGTATTATTATTATTATTATTATTATTATTATTATTATTATTATTATTATTATTATTATTATTATTATTTTATTAATATTATCTGAATAGGTCTGAAAATCCAAAAAAAAGATATTGATATATATATACATATGCATAAGCCCAATAAAATAAATAATGTTTCAAAGTCCATTACAGGAGTTACAAGAAACCCAAAAAAATTATACATATTATACACGGCCCAATTCGGGCCCAACTTAAATAAAGAAACCCTAACTCTCTTATGTTTTTGTGCAGCCGCCACCCCCTCTCCACCGTCAGATATGATCTAGATCTGACGGTCCATATTGCACCAGGGAATGAAAACCCTAGCTGGCCTCCTCTTGTCCCAGCGCCGCACCCCTCAGGACCATTGGATCGGGAGAGCATCGGATGGCTGAGATTGAGCCGAAGAAGGTTCCAGATCCCCACGCGCGACGCCCCGTCTCCCCACGCGCGTCTGTCCGTCTCCCAGATGCGCGCGTGCAGTTCACCGCGTGCCTTTTCAGATGCCTCGCGACCGTCTAGATCCCTCGGTAACGGCTAGGATCACGCCGTATCATCCGGACGTCTCGAGCCCTCCTCTGGTCCCCCATCTCCAACAGTCACATGCAGCCAAAATACAACCAAATCAAACAGAAATCAAACGCAAAAACAGAATAGCAGAGGCAAACGGAAATTGCAGACATGAATACGTACAAATCAACAGCATTTCCAGCAATTTTGTGCAATTAGAAAAAGAGCAAAAATGTAATATTCCGGCTATATAAAGCCCGAAGCAAAATGTAATGAGGGTGATTTCGATTCAAAAATTTCAGAGAAAAAATTGTAATCGGAGAGCACTAGAGGATTTTCGAGTTTTCAGAGAGGATTTCAGGATTCAAAAAATTTGAGAGAGAGAGAGCATTGTAATCGAAATTTGCACATCAATACAAGCAAAGAGTTTTTCAGGTATCTCATTTTCATCTTTTATTTCAGCCGAATCGGAAGAAAAAATAATAATAAAAAACAAAAGGGGTTAGGGTTTACCCTTGTCTGTCTTTTCTTCTTCTCCACTTCCCCGTTGCTGACGATAAGCCTTCTGGCTCCCTCGGAAGCCGTGCACGGTGAGCCGGTGATGCGAAAGGGGTAAGGTTTTGGTTTTTTTTTTAGTTTCGGACTTTTAGGCTTTACATAAAAGGGGATTTCGATTTTGGTTTGGATCTGAAAAAGAGGGGTTTCTGATCTCGATTTGGTTTCGAAAAGAAAAAGAGAGGAAAGTTTTTTTAGGGTTCCGGCGCCGGCAACGGCAACCGGAACCCCTTTGCGGCGCCGGAGTTACAAAGAAGAAAAGGGGGGATCTCAGATTTTTTTTAGGTTTCTGAAAGGGATGAAAATGGTTTTAAAACAGCTTATATAGCTTTTAAATTTTTCAAAATCGGTTTAATCATGTTTTAAGCCCCTTCGCGTTACCCTTATTGCGCGAGGGGGGCTTCCGCGTTTTTAATCCACGGCCGCAGTCCCTCTTTGTTTTCGGTCGTTTTCAATTTAGTCCTAATCGCCGTCCTAATTGATTTTTAGATGGTAAAATCACTTCTTTAGTCCCCTTGGCTTTCCGTGTTCTTTTAATTTAGTCTCTATTTCATGTGTTTTTTAGTGGGTAATTTACAATATTGATCCCTGTCAGTTTGCATTTCATCTATTTTGCATTTTATTATTATATGTCATCATTCGTGCATTTCACCCTTTTTAATATATATTTATATCGAATATATGTTGTTGCCCTTTTGTTATGCTTGTTCAATGTGGATATAGGATTTGTGGTGCATGTCATGTTTATCTTATAACATGTAGTTGTATGCTTTTCTCTTGTTTAAGCATGTTTATAATGCGTAGTTTAATTTTGCTAGGCATGTTTTTGATATGTGCGTACTTTCCCTTTTCATGATGATTCGAATATGCTTTCCGTGGCACGCATCTATACTTGTCATCCATGAGGCCCAGAAATTATTAAGCATGATAAATGGACTTAAAATATACCCAAAGAGAGGTATTAATTAACTCTGGTATTCACAATATGATAGTCCTAGCTTAATGTATGTCGATCAAATATTTGGGTTAATTTTCACCATCTCTAGGTAAGCAAAAGCGTAAAAATGAAAATGACATGCATCATCCTTTACTTGCCTGCATCCATGCATAAAGGTGACGTACGGGATCCGAACCCTAAACTAACACGGCAGTCACTCTTATATGATGTCGGTTTAGTCTATGGTCCGGTGTACCTTCATCCTTTCTAATTAAATGTTCAATCAATTCCAAAGCCACAATTCGATATAGCCCGTGCTATTTAAGTCACATTTTCATTTAAGAACATTCTTATTAAATCCACTTCGGATTTTAAATGATTTCTATCGATCAAAAGGCAACAAGTTATTTGGTACCGATTTCCAGGCGTGATGGGGGTGCTAATCCTTCCCCACACGTAACCAACTCCCGAACCCGTTTTTGAACGAATCTCTGGTTTTGTGGTGTCCGGCCTACCTTAGTGGCCGGTGGCGACTCCAAATTTTCACTATTTTCCAAAATACGAATTTCCCCCCCTTTTTTAAAATAAATCCATTTTCAAGAAGAGATGGTGATAAGGCCCCTACTTAGCGGTTTTCCCCCGAAAAAAAACCTTATCACAGTTTGGCGACTCTGCTGGGGACAAATTTTTGTTTTTTACAAAAAAGAGAGTTAGGCCAATAAAACACTTGTTGCCATTTAATCGATAGAAAATATTTAAAATTCGAAGTGAAGCTAATAAGTTTGTTCTTTTGTGAAAATACGACTTATGTTGAACGGGCTTTGAAAATTTGTGGTATTCGAATTAATTTCTCATTTAATTTCGAACGAGTCACCGATATGTGTTGCATCATGATCATCAAGCTCTATACCCGAGCTACCCTTTTTAAGTGAGAGTGAAACGCCCATACCCACGTGAGTATCCCTCCACGGGTCGGTAATTCACTTTCGGAATCCACGCCTTTTGACACGTGAGCAACCCTCCACGTCATTAGGTCGTGCTTTCCCTCGAGCCGAAACCAATTCGCAAGCCTGTAATGGGCCAGAATTGGGGTTCTTATTGCCTTAGTAGGTGATGAGATAGGTTCGGGTACCCTTTGCTAGAACCGAACTCATGAGTGAGAATATAAGAAGCCTACCCCATTAGAGCCATGCGGATAACCCTAGAGTTTAGAGTGTCTAGGTTTGTCTTGCTAATTACTTGTTTCTACGCTTCTTTTTTCGTTAATGCTTGAATTTCATTTCTTGCCTTGATTTATGTTTATCATGTGACTAACACCTTTGCTTTTCTTCCCCATTTTCTCTTATTTTGCATATTTCATCATTGCATAAAGAGCACATTGAGTTGGAAATAGTTTGAAATTAAAGACTTGATTAGTGGGAAATATGGTCTGTAACAATAATGAGAAGGATCTCGACGAAAATGTAGCCACAAGGAGAACGACTAAACGGTTGGGGTCCCGAGATAAGAAAGGTTTTCAAAGACGAAAAAAGGCCACCTCACATATTTGTTAGACGTTCCAGGCAAGTGACCAATACTCCAGGTCTTGAAGTTCAACCTACATTCGTTCTACGATTGCCAGCTTCGATTCGACTACAACAGTTGGGAAATACCGAGTCTTGCAAGGGAATTAGTGAGAACCACACCGAACAACAACCAAGCTTTCTGGGGCAAGATCGGAAGTTTCTCGAGCACTTCGCCGCCTTGAGTCGACAATCAAGTCTCAACCTAGAACAAGGAAATATATTTCAATTCAGAAGGAATTCCGACCTCAGCTCCGATAAGCTTTGAAGGTTAGGCTCAGTGGGACCCTTTCAAAGAGCAAGTCAATAGCGCCAAATATCGAAAGTGGATTAATCATAATTCGTCGCCTATACCACTTGGGGGCAGGACCGAGAGTTGGCCTATTTGTTAACGTGGATATGAGAGAACGCCCGATTCCTAGCAAAAGATCATTTCAAGAAAGAAGAAGGGATTGTGTGAATTATGGAGAAAATCGTCGGCCTGGACGCCAGCTCAAGAACTACATGTAGTGGGTTTCGTCTGATCATTGTAACGGACCAAGGTTCCCATTGATGAGTTGTTTAACGAGGATATTTGCCAAACTCAGTGTTGCTCTTTGCATTTCAATTATTCATTTTGTTTGATTACCTTTAGTCATGTGTTTCTGTTGTACATATAACGCATTGCATTCATGAAATTAATGTTCAATGCACCTTTGCATTCAAATATACATTTTGTTTGATTACCTTTAATCACATGTTGTACATACGACACATTGCATTTGTGCACCTTTGCATTCCATTATACATTTTGTTTGATTACCTTTAGTCATGTGTTTCTGTTGTACATATAACACATTGCATTCATGAAATTAATGTTCAATGCACATTTTGTTTGATTACCTTTAATCATATGTTGTACATACGACACATTGCATTTATAAGATTAATGTTCAATGCACCTTTGCATTCAATTATACCTTTTGATCGATTACCTTTAATCATATGTTTTTGTTGTACATACGATTCATGCATTCATTAAACAAATAAAATTAATGTCCATCAAATTAATGCATCTTTGCATTCAGTTATACATGTCTTTATGATTACCTCTAATCATCTATCCTTGTTGTGCATATGACACATTACATGCATTCATTCTTAAAATGAATAAATGGAGGAAAGCTTTGCCAAGCTAGAGGCCGATTTGAGAGGTCAGATGGAACGAACTCAGCAAGAATTAAAGGGCACCATCATCAAGCCCCAACAAGATATGATGAAAGGAATACCCTAACTGTTACAGTCCGGTCTGAAAGGAAGGAGTGTTTCTCAAGAATCGGGAGACCACTCGGCCACCTCGATCTTTAAGAATCCTCTTGTTATCGGCCCCTCGTCCAGCCCACCCCAAGGGGCATCTTCTGCCCATCAAGACGGAGCCTTTGCTCAAAGCTCAACCTAGTATGACCTTCGGAGACACGACCTTTAGGATTTTGTTCTCGATTTTATTCTTTGGGAATTGGCGAGCATGTTGCATTTTCTCTTGAAGTAATGCATAGAACCAACATTGTTATTATTTGCCCAAAGATAGCAATGACCTTTTTGCGAAGGCACTTGTTATATTTGCAGATTTTCTTTCTAATGAAAAGGCATTTTTCTTAACATACAATGACCTTGAAATCATATATATGTATATCCCTCCTTACCTTCATAGGTCCTCGGATATCACATGCTTGATGTGGCATTGATTCTAATGAAAGAGATCGACTGAATGTTGTGATAACGATGAAGCAAGATTTCCCGCTCTGTCCGCTCTGGTCGGTAAAGCGAGAGAAGCAAGACTACTATTCCTTTAATGATGTTCGATGATAAGGAAATCACCTAAGAGAACCCAAATAAAGTTGCTTAAATGTGCCAAAAAAGAAAAAAAAGAAAAGTGACAAATAGACTGTTTCAAAACAAAATAAATGGTTTTAATTTCAGAGCCTGGTAATAGACATTAACAAAAAGCACTCCAATTTCCGAAACCTGGTAATAGGAATTTTCAGATACGAGTGTGGAATTTTAGGGGCACTCCGCTGAAGCCTGAATCTCTTCGCTTCATGAGTGATGGTAATATTTTCAAAATTGTGACCATGCCGAGTAACTCGGGGTATCGTTGTATGCTCCATCTTTATTCTCGAGCCAAAGGACTGTGACGAGTTGAATTCCCCTAAGAAAAAGAAATAAATGAACAAGTTAAATAAGTCCTGAAAAGGAATCCTTGAGGACACCGACACGAAATCAATGGTAATCATAAACGCACATGCCCCATGGGCTAAGCGAAAGTTGAATTTTTAAACATACATATGAATGGAGAAACATGATTAGAAGGAATGGTAATCGAGCTGATCCAGCAAGTACCATAATCATGAGGATGAGCCGAGCGATTATGGAGGAGTTTCATAACTTCAAATATCGCCACAACACTCAAAGATGCAAGCTATGCTTGAAGAGATCATCGGAAAGCGGAAACTAAGACGCTCTTGCATCTGATATCCGGGGCATCCTATTCTGTTTTTCTTTTAATTAGAATTTGGTTTCAAGGTTCTGTATGTTATTTGAAAATCTACTCTTCATTAGAATGACGACTAGCGAATTGACATATTCTTAAAACAAAGAGATTTCCTTGTATTACTTTAGAGATAAATGCATCATCGGAAGTGAGACCCAAAATTGAGAGGCACTACATGATGTATGACGATGAAGGACCATTGGGGCATCTTTGTCTGTGGGGCAACAAGGGCTTTACACACAGGATTTCAAATCAGTGGGCGATGGCATACAACTTGAAGGTACTGGGCTAATGATTCTGATTGCGATTCAGGCCATTGGACTCAAGGAATGAGCAACAAAAGACGAAAGCAATTTTGTCAAGACACGAGATTGATGAGTGGTTGTAGTCCCAAGATGGTGACCACCAGCCTCAAAGAATGAAAACAAACTAAATTCATGCATCTTTGCATCATGGAATATGCTCATAAATCATTGATAGTTAGACATCCCTATGTTAGGAGCATGCTAACTCATACGATCATAGCATTTGTTTATTTTTGAACAGGTATTTGAAGATTAATAAAGGGGTAGATCTACTGCTCTATAAGAAGAGAAAAAGATCTCAAGAATCCTTTGACTGGTATCAAGGTTCTTAATCCCTGATTTTTTTATCCTTTCTAAAGGATGTTTTTCTCAGAATTCAAATTTCTCGATTTTATCCTTTCTGAAGGACTTTTTTTTAATTTTCGATTTCTCAATCGTATCCTTTCTAAAGGACGTGTTTTCTCAAAACTCTATTGCATTCCTTCCTAAATGACGTTTTTTTTCTTCTTAAAACCAATTCTCAATGTTTTCCTTTCTAAAGGATGTTTTCCTTAAAACTTGGATTACTCAATCCTATCCCTTCTAAATGATGTTTTTCTTAAAACTCGATTTCTCAATCGTATCCTTTCTAAAGGATGTTTTTCTCAAAACTCCGATTTCTCAATCGTATCCTTCCTAAAGGATACTTTTTCTTAAAACTCGGATTTCTCAATCCTATCCTTCCTAAAGGATGTTTTCCTTAAAACTCGGATTACTCAATCCTATCCCTTCTAAAGGATGTTTTCCTTAAAACCCGAATTTCTCAATTCTACCCTTTCTAAAGGATGTTTTTCTTAAAACTAGATTCCTCAATCCTATCCTTTCTAATGGATGTTTTCCTTAAAACTAGATTTCTCAATCCTATCCTTTCTAAAGGATGTTTTTCTTAAAACTGGATTTCTCAATCCTATCCATTCTAAAGGACGTTTTTCTTAAAACTGGATTTCTCAATCCTATCCTTTCTAAAGGATTTTTTTCTCAAAACTCGAATTTCTCAAGGATGTTTTTCTTAAAACTCAATTTCTCAATTTTATCCTTTCTAAAGGATGTTTTTCTCAAAACTCCATTTCTCAATTTATTCCTTCCAAAAGGATATTTTTCTCAGAAATTTAAATTCCTCAATTTGGTCTTTTCCAAAAGGAAGTTTTCTTCATTATTCAAAATTATCAATTTTATCCCCTTGGAATATCTTAAATAAAAAATTCAGGTTTCCTGATTTTTAAATAAAAAAGAAAGAGAAAGAGAAAAAGAGATGAATGAAAGGGAAAAGAAAGAAAAGAATAAAGGAAAAGGAGAAATAGAATAAAAGGAATAAAAGAAAAAGAAAAGGAAAAAGAAAGAAAAAAAAGAGAGAAAAAGTAAATCAAAAAAAAAGAGAAAGGAAAAAAAGAGAGAAAAAGTAAATCAAACAGAAAAGAAAAAGAAAAAAGAAAGAAAGAAAAAGTAAAGAATAAAAGGTAAAAGAGAGAAAGGAAAAAAAGAAAAAGAAAACAGAAGAAGAAGAAGAAAAAGAAGAAAAGAAGGAAAGAAGAAAGAAGAAGAGAAAAGAGACCCACAACTTCAGGATTTCCGGGTAGAAGAGCCAGAAGGCCTGCTTAGTTTGTTTTTGCCGCTACGGGAAAACAAGTTATTTGGATTTATTCTTTGCCGCTTAGGGAGAATGAATCAGCTATGTCATTTGCCGCTCAGGGAGGACATGCCAACGTTGTCCAGTTTGCTTTCGCCGCTCCGGGAAAGTACGCTATTGGAAGTTTATTCTTTGCCGCTTAGGGAGAATGAATCAGCTATGTCCTTTGTCGCTCAGGGAGGACATGCCAACGTTGTCCAGTTTGCTTTCGCCGCTCCGGGAAAGTACGCTATTGGAAGTTTATTCTTTGCCGCTTAGGGAGAATGAATCAGCTATGTCCTTTGCCGCTCATGGAGGACATGCCAACGTTGTCCAGTTTGCTTTCGCCGCTCTGGGAAAGTACGCTATTGGAAGTTTATTCTTTGCCGCTTAGGGAGAATGAATCAGCTATGTCCTTTGCCGCTCAGGGAGGACATGCCAACGTTGTCCAGTTTGCTTTCGCCGCTCCGGGAAAGTACGCTATTGGAAGTTTATTCTTTGCCGCTTAGGGAGAATGAATCAGCTATGTCCTTTGCCGCTCAGGGAGGACATGACAACGTTGTCCAGTTTGCTTTCGCCGCTCTGGGAAAGTACGCTATTGGAGGTTTAGTCTTTGCCGCTTAGGGAGAATGAATCAGCTATGTCCTTTGCCGCTCAGGGAGGACATGCCAACGTTGTCCACTTAGCTTTCGCCGCTCCGGGAAAGCACGCTATTGGAAGTTTATTCTTTGCCGCTTAGGGAGAATGAATCAACTATGTCCTTTGTCGTTCAGGGAGGACATTATTCTTTGCCGCTTAGGGAGAATGAATCAACTATGTCCATTGCCGTTCAAGGAGGACATGCCAACGACCCGCATTGTTCCGGCCGCTTCGGATGAGCAAATGTAGTTTCAGGCAAAGAATTTCATACTCACCGCATCCTGATCTGAGAGCAAAAGAGTTAAAGGATCCTTGGACAGAAGAGCTAGAAGGCCAGTCCAGTTTGCTTCCGCCGCTCTGAGAAAGGAGGACACGCCGACGCTACCCATTTTGTTTCTGCCTTTTCGGGGGAGCAAACCACCCAAACAGGGGAGTTGGACAAAATTAGTGCTTATGGTCTTTGCTTTATTCTTGTTCCACAAGGATAAGCAAAGAGGGGCAACTGTAATCACTAATTTTGTCCGGGCTAACATCTTTTTATTTCGTCTTATAATAACGGGCTTATGTGGGCTTTTTCATATGTTGTCACTCTAAATAAAATATGGGTGTAGTAGGCTTTGTCTAACTTAAATTAATGTCATACAATTTTTATAAAAACCCCTAAATACTATTAGTATATTATTCATATGATTCCTATATCGATAATATTACAATTATATGTCACCCGCTATTTTGATATCCTATTATTATTATGGTTACTATCTATTATATTATTATTACTATTTATATTATTACCAGTCTTATATTATTAGTAGTAGTATTAGCTACTATATTATTACTATATATTGTTAATATTGTTATCATTATATGTTTACTATTATTACTACTTATTATTGTCTATATTATTTTCATATACCATATATTATTATAAATACTATTACTCTACCATTTATATTGCTACCGTATTATTTTTATTATTATTATTATTACTATTATTATTATTATTATTGTTATTATTATTATTATTATTATTATTATTTTATTAATATTATCTGAATAGGTCTGAAAATCCAAAAAAAGATATTGATATATATACATATGCATAAGCCCAATAAAATAAATAATGTTTCAAAGTCCATTAGACTAGTTACAAGAAACCCAAAAAAATTATACATATTATACACGGCCCAATTCGGGCCCAACTTAAATAAAGAAACCCTAACTCTCTTGTGTTTTTGTGCAGCCGCCACCCCCTCCCCACCGTCAGATCTGATCTAGATCTGACGGTCCATATTGCACCAGGGAATGAAAACCCTAGCTGGCCTCCTCTTGTCCCAGCGCCGCACCCCTCAGGACCATTGGATCGGGAGAGCATCGGATGGCTGAGATTGAGCCGAAGAAGGTTCCAGATCCCCACGCGCGACGCCCCGTCTCCCCACGCGCGTCTGTCCGTCTCCCAGATGCGCGCGTGCAGTTCACCGCATGTCTTTTCGGATGCCTCGCGACCGTCTAGATCCCTCGGTAACGGCTAGGATCACGCCGCGTCATCCGGCCGTCTCGAGCCTTCCTCTGGTCCCCCCTCTCCAACAGTCACATGCAGCCAAAATACAACCAAATCAAACAGAAATCAAACGCAAAAACAGAATAGCAGAGGCAAACAGAAATTGCAGACATGAATACGTACAAATCAACAGCATTTCTAGCAATTTTGTGCAATTAGAAAAATAGCAAAAATGTAATATTTCGGCTATATAAAGCCCGAAGCAAAATGTAATGAGGGGGATTTCGATTCGAAAATTTCAGAGAAAAAATTGTAATTGGAGAGCACTAGAGGATTTTCGAGTTTTCAGAGAGGATTTCAGGATTAAAAAAATTTGAGAGAGAGAGAGCATTGTAATCGAAATTTGCACATCAATACAAGCAAAGAGTTTTTCAGGTATCTTATTTTCATCTTTTATTTCAGCCGAATCGGAAGAAAAAATAATAATAAAAAACAAAAGGGGTTAGGGTTTACCCTTGTCGGTCTTTTCTTCTTCTCCACTTCCCCGTTGCCGGCGATAAGCCTTCTGGCTCCCTTGGAAGTCGTGCACGATGAGTCGGTGACGCGAAAGGGGTAAGGTTTTGTTTTTTTTAGTTTCAGACTTTTAGGCTTTACATAAAAGGGGATTTCGATTTTGGTTTGGATCTGAAAAAGAGGGGTTTCTGATCTCGATTTGGTTTCGAAAAGAAAAAGAGAGGAAAGTTTTTTTTAGGGTTCCGGCGCCGGCAACGGCAACCGGAACCCCTTTGCGGCGCCGAAGTTACAGAGAAGAAAAGGGGGGATCTCAGATTTTTTTAGGTTTCTGAAAGGGATGAAAATGGATTTAAAACGGCTTATATAGCTTTTTAATTTTTTAAAATCGGTTTAATCATATTTTAAGCCCCTCCGCGTTACCCTTATTGCGCGAGGGGGGCTTCCGCGTTTTTAATCCATGGCCGCAGTCCCTCTTTGTTTTCGGTCGTTTTCAATTTAGTCCTAATCTCCGTCCTAATTGATTTTTTAGATGGTAAAATCACTTCTTTAGTCCCCTTGGCTTTCCGTGTTCTTTTAATTTAGTCCCTATTTCGTGTGTTTTTTAGTGGGTAATTTACAATATTGATCCTTGTCAGTTTGCATTTCATCTATTTTGCATTTTATTATTATATGTCATCATTCGTGCATTTCACCCTTTTTATTATATATTTATATCGAATATATGTTGTTGCCCTTTTGTTATGCTTGTTCAATGTGGATATAGGATTTGTGGTGCATGTCATGTTTATCTTATAACATGTAGTTGTATGCTTTTCTCTTGTTTAAGCATGTTTATAATGCGTAGTTTAATTTTGCTAGGCATGTTTTTGATATGTGCGTACTTTCCCTTTTCATGATGATTCGAATATGCTTTCCGTGGCACGCATCTATACTTGTCATCCATGAGGCCCAGAAATTATTAAGCATGATAAATGGACTTAAAATATACCCAAAGAGAGGTATTAATTAACTCTGGTATTCGCAATATGACAGTCCTAGCTTAATGGATGTCGATCAAATATTTGGGTTAATTTTCACCGTCTCTAGGTAAGCAAAAGCGTAAAAATGAAAATGACATGCATCATCCTTTACTTGCCTGCATCCATGCATAAAGGTGATGTACGGGATCCGAACCCTAAACTAACACGGCAGTCAGTCTTATATGATGTCGGTTTAGTCTATGGTCCGGTGTACCGTCATCCTTTCTAATTAAATGTTCAATTAATTCCAAAGCCACAATTCGATATAGCCCGTGCTATTTAAGTCACATTTTCATTTAAGAACATTCTTATTAAATCCACTTCGGATTTTAAATGATTTCTATCGATCAAAAGGCAACAAGTTATTTGGTACCGATTTCCGGGCGTGATGGGGGTGCTAATCCTTCCCCACACGTAACCAACTCCCGAACCCGTTTTTGAACGAATCTCTGGTTTTGTGGTGTCCGGCCTACCTTAGTGGTCGGTGGCGACTCCAAATTTTCACTATTTTCAAAAATACGAATTTCCCCCCCTTTTTAAAATAAATCCATTTTCAAGAAGAGATGGTGATAAGGCCCCTACTTAGCGGTTTTCCCCCGAAAAAAAAAACCTTATCGCATGTTCGTCTATGATTTCGATTAATATGATGAATTTGAATTTGGATAAAGAACTTGAGATGGTTAATGTATGTGAAATTGAAGGTCTGATTCAAATTGAGAATAAATATCTGATTAAGTGAGGTAAGCGATGTAAGATTTCATGAAAGGCTATTTAGTGATGATGATTATGTTTGAGAATATTTTGGTGGGAAGTTGATAAAAGTGCTATGAAATTAAAAAGAAAGGTGTTTGTGAAGGTGGTGAAAGCGTAAATTCTATGGTGACCTTGTTATATAAGAAGGAAGCGGTTGTTTGAATTATATTTTTATTATTGTTGAAGGTAAGTGATATCCGTTCAAAACCTTGGTTATGTTCGATCAACAAAAGAAAAAGCACTTCCTTGAAAATGTGGCATGGTGTATTGTCATGTGTTAGCCTTGACGGAAATTCGACGTTACATCCCGATTCTAGAAGGTCCTGTTGGAGGCCTTGAGTACTCATTTGGACCTCATATACTGTTTTTCATCAGTAAATTGATGGTCCACCTAGAAGAGTAATACAGATTCTAGAAGATATACTTTTTAGTCTTATGATTGACTTCTATGGTAGTTGAAAAGGTTCTTATCCTTGACTAAGACCGTCTATAATAAAAGTTATGATACAAGTATTTGCTTGGCACCATATGAAGTTCGATATGGATTCAAACATTGTGTTCTGATTGGCTGGTCCAAGATGTATGATGGGGTGACTTTGGGTCCAAAGACAGTCCGAGTGACTGGGGACACTACCAGATTAAACCACGACTGTCTAATAGCCCCGAGAGACAAGGATACTCTAATGTATAAGTTTCAGTACAAGAAGGGAGGTAAAGCAGTTTCTGAATTTCTACGACTAGTAAATTTCGAGGACGAAATTTCTTTTAGGAGGGGAGAGTTGTAACACCCATATTAAAATACGACTAAAGTTTAAAAAGGGGGGGGAGAAAGAAAGAAAGGAGAAAAGAAAATGAATAATGGTGGGTTGAAGACTCGACGGAAAACCATGGGTCTCCCTTCGGTTTCACATGTTTTTCGGCCATCGTGGCCGTTCATTCGAGACGTCATCACCGCCGTTGTCGTCCCCTGGCCGAGTCGAGCAGAACCCTGTCCATTGAGCGTCCGCCCGTTACCGTTTAAGCCACCACCGGAGCTACGACAGTCCAACCGCGTTTTCCTTTCATTTTGGTAGGAAACGGTATTCATGTATCTTCGTATCCGAGAAGTAAAGGACGTTGAATTCGGGTTCGAGTTTGATCAAATGGAGTACCATGGTCGACCTATGTAGCAAGGATTCAAGGTTAAAAGAAATCAAATATGGATCGATGACCGACATCAGTGTTTGGAGTTCTCCCGGTGTTGCTTTTGGAGTACAGTACCGACATAGTTAGTGGGCATGCATGTCATTATTGTTTCATGACAGTGTCTGTAAAATGTTTTTTTTTCTGAAATTTTTGTTATACGTTTAAATAATTTCCTAAAAGAATATTTTAAACAGAGGTTACCGTTACAATTTAATGAGTGTTTTTTAGAGAAAATATTTTTATGTGGATTTTTACGGTGGGTCGCTCTTGTGACCCTAATGTGACCTCCTGGGATTCGTGGTAACGCATAGGCGGGTTTAGGGGGGTTACATTTTGTTTTAGTGGTAAAGTGTGTAATTGAAAGTAAATATGTGCTAGTTGAAGTTAATAGTTTAAATCTTATTAATAGCAGTTTTTAGTCTTTTAATTTTTTTATTCTCAGCATGTTAACTTTTTAATTTTTAGCATGTTAACTTCGCCTATGATCAGCACATTTTCATTTTTAGCCAACATAATTCCCATTAAACCATATTTTATAAAACCAATTCCCAACATTTTATTGGCATCATACGTTGTATCTTGGGTGACACATAATTTCTATATATAGCAAAAAATCAAAGATAATCCACACAGATCTTATATTCCTCATCTATATTTACTTTCCTTACTCAACCGACCATAATATTATTCCATGCAAGGCCAAATTGAATAATATATATATATAATAGAACTACATGCATTTCCACAAACGAAGTAAATTATTATTATTATTATTATTTTGAGATCCACCAACGTAGTAAATTAGATATAAAGAGATGGGAAAGTTTTCATTGACTTTCATTATTTTTGCTGTTATCTTCATCTTTACAACTCGTTAGTTCCTTGACCTGTTTAACTCTTCTTGTTTTTTAATCGTTAATTCATTTGTGTAATCTAATACAATGAAATTTTGATGGTAGATTCAAAGACGATGGTAGAGGCAAGAGGACCTATCCCCGTTCTTGGTTGCAAGATCGACGCAGACTGTGAAAGCCTCTGTGCGGAGCTCAGTTGCGCCACTTTCAGTTGCGTTGTCAATACACACCGATGCCAGTGCACGTCTTGCCCACCGTTTCCATTGTTTTAAATTCTAAACATTTTCGAATAATAAATCACTCTCATATCCTTTTTAATTGCAACAAATGTTCTTGCATTGCGTCAAATAATAATAACAACAAGTATTGGTACTAATCGAGTTCAAGCAAATAATCGACATAAATAACAAATCAGAACACCAACACGAAATAAGTGAAAAGATATTCCACATGAAGATACCCTCTGCACCTGCTAACAATTTTTTTATAGCAGTTGTTACATATTGACCGACCATTGCAATTTTCTATAACATTGATTTATGCGTTGATACTAACATGTCTATCTATATAAAAACTAAAATGACATTCTTTTTTTTTTTGCTCGGCTCTATTGCATATAATATACAATAGAGCCGTATGCATTTCCATAAACATAGTAAATTATTATTATTATTATTATTATTATTATTATTATTATTCTTATTCTTATTCTTATTCTTATTATTATTATTATTATTATTATTATTATTATTATTATTATTATTATTATTATTATTATTATAGCAGCCTAAAACATTGAAAAATAACCTTAAAAAATAAAAAGATAAATCTTAAATTATTCAAATTAATTACAAAAGATAAATCTTAAGTCATCCGAAACAAGGCTGATAAGCTATCATGCACTACTGACGTCATCTTCTAGAAGCTGCTGACGTGTCGCCCAATCAGCACTTTCATGCCCCAATCATGCCCACTAATTCAACCATGAATCCAGAACAAAAAGTACAGTTTTCAGGCCTTTTAAGCACATTTTCCAGAAGTCATTGCCCTGCACAGAAATCATGTAAAAATGTCCAAACCAACAACAATAATGAACAACCAAGGAGTATTAAACACAAAACATAGCATAAAACAAACACTAGTCAATATAGTAAATTAAATATAAAGGGATGGGAAAGTTCTCATCGACTTTCATTAGATATAAGCTTGTGTGACAAGGTGCGATGCCATTGCACGCCTATGTCATATCCTTTATAATTGGAAGCTGATGAATGTTTAATAGACCCAGCTTGATAACAAAATCGTTACATGTGGAACTGGGAAAAGCCTTAGTGAAAATGTCAGCCAGCTGGTTGATAGATCGAACGTGAAAATGTTTGAGATATCCAGCAACAACCTTCTCTCTAATAAAGTGACAATCAACCTCAATGTGTTTGCTTCGTTCATGGAAGACTTGATTCGAAGCAAGATGGATGGCAGATTGGTTGTTGTTGAGCATACAATATGTATGTAGAAAGGATGCAACCGATATATGAAGATAGGAATGAAAGCTTGATTTATTCATTTGCAAAGCGTTGAATTTATACACAGCTGATTAGAAACCCTAGTGTATCAGCTCATGAAACGTGTACAATCCTAAGATTCTTTTCAATGATTTCCAATAGAATTGGAGGAGAGGGCGTGCATGGACAGCTGTGGTGCCAGATCATGCTCATGAATTTCAGCCTTATCTTCAACATTTCCCATGCTTGTTTTTCCTTCAAGGTTTCTGGTATTAAGTTGTTTGCGAAGTCCTTCAAACTGAGTGGTGGGCAGTGCCTTTGTAAATATGTCGGCAACCTGGCAGCGGGCAGGAATGTAATTGATTTGTAGGAGTCTCGAACTTAATTTCTCCCTAACAAAGTGGAGATCAAGGTCCACGTGTTTTGTTTTCGCATGAAAGACAGGGTTGGCTGCCATGGAGACTGTGCTGGTATTATCGCACCAGAGTTGAGGGATGTTGTGCATTTTGATTCCCATTTCTGAGAGTGCAGATTGCACCCAGATGATCTCTGACACTGCATCAGCTAAGCTTCTGTATTCAGCTTCTGCTGAGGATTTTGAGAGTGCACGTTGTTTTTTTGAACACCATGTAATCAGGTGATGACCAAGCATGACACAATAACCGGATGTGGATCTTCTGTCGTCGATATCACTGCCCCAGTCAGCATCTGAAAACGCAGTGAGTTGTAGATTGTCACTTGGTTGAGATTGGAACCAGAGGCCATAATCGAGAGTAGAGCTTAAGTATCTCAAGATTCTCTTGAGAGCTTGCCAATGGTTTTCTGTAGGGTTTTGCATGTATTGTGCAGCCTTGTTGACAACAAAGGCTAGGTCTGGACGAGTATGATATATGTATTGAAGTGCCCCAACAATACTTCTGTAGTGTTGGGCTTCAATTAGGGGAGAGCCATCAAGTTTGCTGAGCTTGGGAAAGGTTACCATAGGTGTCGATGCAGCTTTGGCTCCCAAGGTGTCTGTTTTGTGTAGCAAGTCAGTGATGTATTGTTGTTGAGATAGGAATAGACCTCCTTCATATGGTGTGGCTTCAATGCTAAGGAAATAATGTAGGTATCCAAGGTCTTTGAGGGAGATGCGGTCGTTTAGGGCTTGTATCACCTGCTGAATGTGTGATTCTATGTTTCCTGTGATCAGCATATCATCTACGTATACAACTAGGTATATGGATAGATCACACCGCTTGCGTATGAACAAAGTTGAGTCTGCTTGTGATGCAAGGAAGCCTTGAGTGCCCAGAAAAGGTTTTAATTGAGCAAACCAATTTCTTGGTGCTTGTCTTAAGCCATAGATGGCTTTCTTGAGTTTACAAAACAGTGGACTGCCAGTTGAGTTGTGTTGGATGAAGCCTTCAGGTTGGTGCATGTATACAGATTCATGTAATTGCCCTTTGAGGAATGTATTGTTTACATCGACTTGGTGAATGTGCCATTGATTTGTGATTGCTACAGAAATGAGTATATTGACAGTGAAGAAGCGTACCACTAGACTGAAGGTTTCCATGAAGTCAAGCCCTGGTGTTTGAGAGTAGCCTTTTGCGACAAGTCTCGCTTTAAGCTTGCTGAACGAGTCATCGGCATTGTGTTTCACACGGAATAGCCATTTTCTGCCTATGGCTTTCTTCCCTGGTGGTAATTCAGCTAGTTCCCAGGTGTTATTGTCTAGAAGAGCATTGTACTCAAGTTGAACTGCCTCTGCCCAAGATGGATGATCGAGTGCCTCTTGAATGTTGGAGGGAATGGCTGCGGTGTTGTAGATTTTAGGTTTAAATGTTCCCACCTTGATGCGTGTTATCATAGGATGAATGTTGGATAGAGGAGGATTTTCTTGAGTGGTGATGGTGGGAGAATCATTGGTGATTGTGTGGGATGGGTTAGGAGATTCATATGGTGGAGTAGGTTGTAGAGGTGATGTGGTGGTTTGTGATGAATTTGATGTGTGTGGTGAGTTGGTTGGTTGACTGTCAGTGTATGTAGGGTTTGTGGTATTCAAGGGTTGGTCGGTTGTAGGAGTTGGTGAAGCAGGAATGGATTGTGTAGTGGGACTAGTAGGAGGTATGGCATGGTTGGTATTAATAGGTGGTGTATTTGGTGTAGGTTGAGCAGGTCTGTTGGGGATGGTGGTGGTGTTTGAGGGTTGGTCGATTGTAGGAGTTGGTAAGTTGGGGAAAACCCTGGAGCGGTGGGAGGGGGAAGGTGCATTGGTAGGTGTTGATGTCTTGGCACAGGGAAAAACTGATTCATTGAAATTGACACTCCTTGAGATATAGATCCTGCCATTTTCATCTGCACACTGATAGCCTTGGTACTTTGGGAAGTACCAAGAAATAAGCATGGCTTGGTTCTGGAGGACAACTTATGATTGTTGTAGGGCCTTAAGTTTGGATAGCACTCACATCCAAACACCTTGAAGAAGTTGTAGTCAGGTAATTTTCCTGTGAGCTTCTGATATGGAGATTGATTGCCAATCATTTTCGATGGAAGGCGGTTGATAAGGAAGACAGAGCTGAGAACAGCATAGGACCAGTATCGCAGTGGCATGAAGGCCTGAGCTAAGAGAGACAAGGCCATGTCAATGATATGCCTGTGCTTACGCTCCACTACCCTATTCTGTTGGGATGTGTATGGGCACGTTATACGTTGCTGAATGCCCAGTGATGGTAGAAGGGTGTCTAAGAACTGAAATTCACCACCTCCATCTGTCTATACTGCTTGAATTTGAGAGCCAAATTGATTGTGAACTAGTTTGTGAAAGAGATCAAAAGCAACTGAGGCTTCTGACTTAGTTTTTAGCAGATAAACCTAGAAATTCCTCGAGTGCATGTCAATAAACGAGATGTAATAAGAAAATCCTTTGGAGATAACTGGAGCAGGACCCCAAATGTCGATTTCAGCTAATTCAAACGGAGTGTCATACAAGGTTACAGATTGTTTGAATGGTAATGAGTGACACTTGCCAAGCTGACAAGCACTACATACAACATTCTTGTATACAACCAAGGACTTATTCAAAGCAGAGTTAATGACTTCAGATGATGCATGACCCAACCGTCGATGCCAGATCCAAAATGGAGAGTTGCCATGGACAGCTGTGGAATTGGCTGTGATGGTATTGCTGATCGAGTCTCCTGAGAAAGTATAAAGTCCCCCTTCTTGCGTCCCTTCCAACAGTATAGACCCTGTGGTTTTATCCTTCATACAACAATAATCTAAATGAAATTCAAGAAAGAATGAGTTATCCTTGGTGAATTTCAAAACTGATAATAGGTTTCTTGTGATTCGAGGGACATGCAAAAGATCACGTAAAATAAGGGTTCGAGAGGGAGTAGAGATTTCAGAGTAACCAACTTGGGTTGTGGCCAAAGAGGAGCCGTCACCAATATGTACAGAACCCTTACCAAAGTATGGAGATCCTCCCTGAAGAGACGATATGGTATTGGCTATGTGATGAGTAGCTCCCGAGTCAGGGTGCAAAGCTGTGGAGGAGGCAACCGAGGTGTGGACTTGCATATCACCAGATTGAGTGTCAGAGGAGGTAGAGGGTTCATTTTTGGCAGTTTCATTGATGTATGGATCATAGGCTACCTCTACTGTGTCTTGTTTGAAAGAACAAGCATTAGCATGAGTTGTGGCTTGAGTGGTAGTATTGGAACGCGGTTTGGGGGAGGAGGTGACACCCTTGAAAGATTGATCAAACCGATGCCAACAACGGTCTACAAGGTGGCCGGGTTTGCCACAAAGTTGGCACTGAATGCGTGGTCTGGTGCCTCGATATCGACCAAGAGACTCATCACGAGGTTGAGGGTTGTTGGTGGTGGAGTAGGAGGGCCTGTCGCGGTTGTTGGAGTAAGCTGTGTTGTTTATGCCCACAGAAAGACGGAGAGGATCAGAGACACGAGACTCAGCATCGATGAGTATAGAAACAGCTGCATCCACTGTATAGGGTTCCTTGCTGGCTGAGATGACTGACACAAAAGTACTGTACTCAGAGGATAAACCATTTAAAATAGTGGCGATGTGTTCGACGGGTGAAACTGGGCTGCCACACGATGCAAGAAGGTCACAAATTTCTCTTATTTGCATGGTGTAAGTTCTCATTGACATTGAAGCTTTCTTGATTGAACGCAATCGGAAATGGAGATGCATGATTTGAGTTGTGGATAATTGGGAATATATTCCGGTGATGGTGGACCAAATTGTTGCAGACGACTCAGCTCCCACAAGCTGAGGGAGAACATTGGAGCTGACGGCGGAGAGTAGCCACGAGGCCAACGAGCTGTCTTGCTTAATGAAGCGGAGGTAGGCAGGATTTGGGACACGGGCACCATTTTCACCGGCAGCAAGCTTTGGCAGAGGTGTAATAGTGCCATCAATATATCCTTCAAGACCCTGTCCTCGAATGAGCAAGGTAACTTGGTGTTTCCATAGAAGATAGTTGGTATCGTCAAGCTGGATGCTTATGCGTTTCGTTGAGAAGGAGCTATCGGAGACGTCATCTGATGAAGTGGGTGGAAGATCCTCATCGCCGGTGGGTGCAGAAACGTTAGGCATGGTGGCGGAGAAGGCGGAGATCACCAGGAGACGGCCCGGAATAATGATACCATGTTGAGCATACAATATGTATGTAGAAAGGATGCAACCGATATATGAAGATTGGAATGAAAGCTTGATTTATTCATTTACAAAGTGTTGAATTTATACACAGCTGATTAGAAACCCTAGTGTATCAGCTCATGACACGTGTACAATCCTAAGATTCTTTTCAATGATTTCCAATAGAATTGGAGGAGAGGGTGTGCATGGACAGTTGTGGTGCCAGCTCATGCTCATGAATTTCAGTCTTATCTTCAACAGTTGTCACAAAATAACGAAGCATGAGAAATTTTGATTCCAAAGGAAGAAAGAAGAGCAGGAAGCCATGTTAACTCACATGCCGCTGAAGCCATTGCTCGATATTCTACCTCACAATATGATCGACTAACGGTGTGTTGCTTTTTAGATTTCAATGAGATGAGGCTATCCCCTAGGTATGTACAGTAACCCGTAGTGGATCGACGAGTATCATGACATGAACTGTAATCAGCATCCACAAAAGCACGAAGCTGAAGACTGTTGTTTGCAGAAAAGAACAATCCTTGTCCTGGAGATCTTTTAATATAAGATAGAAGGTGATATGCAGCTTGGAGATGAGGTTGTCGCGGAGATGAAACAAATTAACTTAAGAGATGAACTGAATAAGTGATATCCGAGCGTGTATGTGTTAGATATAACAAGCGTCCAACTAATCTTTTATATACTTGAGATTCATGAAACAATTCACCTTCATGGGCACTTAGTTTGTGAGAAGGCACAAGAGGAGTTTCAACTGGTTTCTTACGAAGGCAATCAGTGTCATCCAAGAGCTGCAATGCATAATGCTGTTGGGATAAAGAAATTCCAGTGTCATTCCTTGCAATCTCAAATCCAAGGAAGTATTTCAAAGTCCCTAAAACTCTGAGTTTAAAGTCTTGTTGTAGAAAATCTTGAACAACAGCTAACATTTGTAAATTCTTCCCAGCAAGAACCACATCGTCCACATATACAAGTAAGGCTATGAAATCATCACCTGAGCCTTTAGTAAAAAGGGAATGCTCTGAAGGAGATTGCTCAAAGCCATACTTGAGAGCCACTTGGGAAAACGCGTGAAACCACTGTCTGGAAGCCTATTTGAGGCCGTAAATTGACTTGTCAATTTGCACACTAGGTTTGAAGAATCACTCAGGTCCAAATTTGAAGAATGTCTCAAATTATATCCTAAAGGGAGTTTAATATAAATTTCCTCATCGAGCTGCCCATTGAGAAATGCATTGTTGACATCCAATTGCAACAAACGCCAGTTATGTGTAGCAGCCAAAGCCAATAAAATTTTGAAGGAATTCATCTTGGCAACAAGTGAGAATGTGTCTGTATAGTCAACCCCTTCAATCTGAGTGAAACCCTTAGCAACTAAACGTGCTTTATATCTGTCCACAGTTCCATCAGCCTTATATTTCACTTGGTAAACCCACTTATAGTTAATAGGTTGCTTACCTTCTGGAAGAGGAAAAACTGTCCGAGTATTTAAATCCTCTATGGCTTGTAACTTATCTTTCATGGCATTTCTCCACTCAGGATATTTCACTGCTTGATGATAGTAATTAGGTTCATAAACAGAAGAAACATTGTTTATGAAAGCTTTGTAGGAATTAGAAAGCTTGGAAGAAGAGACATAATCCTGGATGGGATAAGAACAAGTAGAAGCACTATGGCACTGATAGTGTTGTAAATAAGAAGGCTTTTGAGAAATGCGTGATGATCTTCGAACAATCTCTGCAGGTTGTGAAGCAATATCCGCACGTGTAATATCAGCTTCATGTTGAGGAACATCTGTTGCATGTTAAGGAACATCAGCTTCATGTTGAGAAACATCAGCTGCAATTTGAGGAATATCAATTTCATGTTGAGGAACATCAGCTGCAGGCTGAGAAACTTCTTGAACATCCTGAGTTATCCTAGTGTTAATAACAGGTTATGAACCATATTAGAATTATTGTCAATTGATGTTGGAAGAGGAACAGTGTCATGTTGAATGAAATTCTCATTAGAACCAGTGCGAGGAAGCTGATCAGAAGACAATGGAAAATTATCATAAGTAACATGAGGAAAAGAAACATTTGGAAAAGGATCAATTAAAGGATCTGAAGGTGGAATAGTATGAAAAGGTTTGATATGTGATGGGCTGTAAAATAGTCCTTTTTATTGGAGTGCAAGTGTTCACCCGTGTCCTTTTTATTGGTGGAGGGTTAGAAAAATCCTCCACCAATTATAAAAAATCAATTAAGCTCCTACTTTTTTCATCCAATTGAACCAATAAATTGATAAACATTATCAATTTTTTCTGAATGGTCTAAAGGTGATTACAAGGTAGTATCTTATTGAGTTCGATAAACTTCATCAATGAAGTCATTCTTTCGGTGGTTTCTTCCATTGACCATTATAGTGTTTATGTGACTGATAATTTTTGTGTAACACCCATATTAAAATACGACTAAAGTTTTTTTAAAAAAAGGGGGGAGAAAAAAAGAAAGGAGAAAAGAAAATGAATAATGGTGGGTTGCAGGGTTTAAACCCTTGACCCTTGGAATTATAAACCCAAGCCTTAGCCATCAGGGCTATGGCTACCCATGTTGAGAATCTACCATGATTTATTGTTAAGCTATATCTGAAGTGTATAACGAAAATAAATAAGATAAAACCAAACCCCATCCATAATTAATGCCCATCTTAGATCTAAAAATGATACAGATTATATAGGCTTCCTCTAAAACTCTTCACATCCCCAAACACCAACCCGGCTACCGTACCTCACCGCCCGGCCATGGCCATCACCGCCACCGTCAACTTAACTGCCACTTTGCACCGATCACGACCACAACCCCCACTCGCACAGAGGGACCACTATTTGCCATTAAACTTGGGTTGAAGACTCGACGGAAAACCATGGATCTCCCTTCAATTTCACATGTTTTTTGGCCATCGTGGCCGTTCATTCGAGACGTCATCAACGCCGTCGTCGTCCCCTTGCCGAGCTGAGCAGAACCCTATCCATTAAGCGTCCGCCCGTTACCGTTTAAGCTACCACCGGAGCTACGACAGTCCAACCACGTTTCTTTTCATTTTGGTAGGAAACGGTATTCATGTATCTTCGTATCCGAGAAGTAAAGGACGTTGAATTCGGGTTCGAGTTTGATCAAATGGAGTACCATGGTCGAATTATATAGCAAGGATTCAAGGTTAAAAGAAATCTAATATGGATCGATGACCGACATCAGTGTTTGAAGTTCTCCCGGTGTTGCTTTTGGAGTACGTACCGACATAGTTAGTGGGCATGCATGTCATTATTGTTTCATGACAGTGTCTATAAAATGTTTTTTTTTCTGAAATTTTTGTTATACGTTTAAATAATTTCCTAAAAGAGTTTTTTAAATAGAGGTTACCGTTACAATTTAATAAGTATTTTTTAGAGAAAATGTTTTTATGTGGATTTTTACGGTGGGTCGCTCTTGTGACCCTAATGTGACCTCCTGGGATTCGTGGTAACGCATAGGCGGGTCTAGGGGGTTACATTTAGTGGTATTAGAGCTTAGAGTTGCGCCATTCTGGGTAGATGGATCGATCGTCTGTCATAGGGTGTCTGGTCTATACATGCCCATATATCTTAACCGTACTCCATCAAGCCGAGACACCGATATCGAATCATTTCATATAATAAGTGCATTTGATCGTTCTGTCCATAATAGCTCGATATGTACTGGCAAGGAATGTCGGTAATGTTCGTCTATGATTTCGATTAATATGATGGATTTGAATTTGGATAAAGGACTTGAGATGGTTAATGTATGTGAAATTGAAGGTCTGATTCAAATTGAGAATAAATATCTGATTAAGTGAGGTAACCGGTGTAAGATTTCATGAAAGGCTATTTAGTGATGATGATTATGTTTGAGAATATTTTGGTGGGAAGTTGATAAAAGTGCTATGAAATTAAAAAGAAAGGTGTTTGTGAAGGTGGTGAAAGCGTAAATTCTATGGTGACCTTGTTATATAAGAAGGAAGCGGTTGTTTGAATTATATTTTTATTAATGTTGAAGGTAAGTGATATCCGTTCAAAACCTTGGTTATGTTCGATCAACAAAAGAAAAAGCACTTCCTTGAAAATGTGGCATGGTGTATTGTCATGTGTTAGCCTTGACTGAAATTCGACGTTACATCCCGATTCTAGAAGGTCTTGTTGGAGGCCTTGAGTACTCATTTGGACCTCATATACTATTTTTCATCAGTAAATTGATGGTCAACCTAGAAGAGTAATACAGATTCTAGAAGATATACTTTTTAGTCTTATGATTGACTTCTATGGTAGTTGAAAAGGTTCTTATCCTTGACTAAGACCGTCTATAATAAAAGTTATGATACAAGTATTTGCTTGGCACCATATGAAGTTCGATATGGATTCAAACATTGTGTTCTGATTGGCTGGTCCAAGATGTATGATGGGGTGACTTTGGGTCCAAAGACAGTCCGAGTGACTGGGGACACTACCAGATTAAACCACGACTGTCTAATAGCCCCGAGAGACAAGGATACTCTAATGTATAAGTTTCAGTACAAGAAGGGAGGTAAAGCAGTTTCTGAATTTCTACGACTAGTAAATTTCGAGGACGAAATTTCTTTTAGGAGGGGAGAGTTGTAACACCCATATTAAAATACGACTAAAGTTTAAAAAAGGGGGGAGAAAGAAAGAAAGGAGAAAAGAAAATGAATAATGGTGGGTTGAAGACTCGACGGAAAACCATGGGTCTCCCTTCGGTTTCACATGTTTTTCGGCCATCGTGGCCGTTCATTCGAGACGTCATCACCGCCGTTGTCGTCCCCTGGCCGAGCCGAGCAGAACCCTGTCCATTGAGCGTCCGCCTGTTACCGTTTAAGCCACCACCGGAGCTACGACAGTCCAACCGCGTTTTCCTTTCATTTTGGTAGGAAACGGTATTCATGTATCTTCGTATCCGAGAAGTAAAGGACGTTGAATTCGGGTTCGAGTTTGATCAAATGGAGTACCATGGTCGACCTATGTAGCAAGGATTCAAGGTTAAAAGAAATCAAATATGGATCGATAACCGACATCAGTGTTTGGAGTTCTCCCGGTGTTGCTTTTGGAGTACAGTACCGACATAGTTAGTGGGCATGCATGTCATTATTCTTTCATGACAGTGTCTGTAAAATGTTTTTTTTTTCTGAAATTTTTGTTATACATTTAAATAATTTCCTAAAAGAATATTTTAAACAGAGGTTACCGTTACAATTTAATAAGTGTTTTTTAGAGAAAATGTTTTTATGTGGATTTTTACGGTGGGTCGCTCTTGTGACCCTAATGTGACCTCCTGGGATTCGTGGTAACGCATAGGCGGGTTTAGGGGGGTTACATTTTGTTTTAGTGGTAAAGTGTGTAATTGAAAGTAAATATGTGCTAGTTGAAGTTAATAGTTTAAATCTTATTAATAGCAGTTTTTAGTCTTTTAATTTTTTTATTCTCAGCATGTTAACTTTTTAATTCATGACTTTTTAATTTTTAGCATGTTAACTTCGCCTATGATCAGCACATTTTCATTTTTAGCCAACATAATTCCCATTAAACCATATTTTATAAAACCAATTCCCAACATTTTATTGGCATCATACGTTGTATCTTGGGTGACACATAATTTCTATATATAGCAAAAAATCAAAGATAATCCACACAGATCTTATATTCCTCATCTATATTTACTTTCCTTACTCAGCCGACCATAATATTATTCCATGCAAGGCCAAATTGAATAATATATATATATAATAGAACTACATGCATTTCCACAAACGAAGTAAATTATTATTATTATTATTATTTTGAGATCCACCAACGTAGTAAATTAGATATAAAGAGATGGGAAAGTTTTCATTGACTTTCATTATTTTTGCTGTTATCTTCATCTTTACAACTCGTTAGTTCCTTGACCTGTTTAACTCTTCTTGTTTTTTAATCGTTAATTCATTTGTGTAATCTAATACAATGAAATTTTGATGGTAGATTCAAAGACGATGGTAGAGGCAAGAGGACCTATCCCCGTTCTTGGTTGCAAGATCGACGCAGACTGTGAAAGCCTCTGTGCGGAGCTCAGTTGCGCCACTTTCAGTTGCGTTGTCAATACACACCGATGCCAGTGCACGTCTTGCCCACCGTTTCCATTGTTTTAAATTCTAAACATTTTCGAATAATAAATCACTCTCATATCCTTTTTAATTGCAACAAATGTTCTTGCATTGCGTCAAATAATAATAACAACAAGTATTAGTACTAATCGAGTTCAAGCAAATAATCGACATAAATAACAAATCAGAACACCAACACCAAATAAGTGAAAAGATATTCCACATGAAGATACCCTCTGCACCCGCTAACAAATTTTTTATAGCAGTTGTTACATATTGACCGACCATTGCAATTTTCTATAACATTGATCTATGCGTTGATACTAACATGTCTATCTATATAAAAACTAAAATGACATTCTTTTTTTTTTTGCTCGGCTCTATTGCATATAATATACAATAGAGCCGTATGCATTTCCATAAACATAATAAATTATTATTATTATTATTATTATTCTTATTATTATTATTATTATTATTATTATTATTATTATAGCAGCCTAAAACATTGAAAAATAACCTTAAAAAATAAAAAGATAAATCTTAAATTATTCAAATTAATTACAAAAGATAAATCTTAAGTCATCCGAAACAAGGCTGATAAGCTATCATGCACTACTGACGTCATCTTCTAGAAGCTGCTGACGTGTCGCCCAGTCAGCACTTTCATGGCCCAATCATGCCCACTAATCCAACCATGAATCCAGAACAAAAAGTACAGTTTTCAGGCCTTTTAAGCACATTTTCCAGAAGTCATTGCCCTCTACAGAAATCATGTAAAAATGTCCAAACCAACAACAATAATGAACAACCAAGGAGTATTAAACACAAAACATAGCATAAAACAAACACTAGTCAATATAGTAAATTAAATATAAAGGGATGGGAAAGTTCTCATCGACTTTCATTAGATATAAGCTTGTGTGACAAGGTGCGATGCCATTGCACGCCTATGTCATATCCTTTATAATTGGAAGCTGATGAATGTTTAATAGACCCAGCTTGATAACAAAATCGTTACATGTGGAACTAGGAAGAGCCTTAGTGAAAATGTCAGCCAGCTGGTTGATAGATCGAACGTGAAAATGTTTGAGATATCCAGCAACAACCTTCTCTCTAATAAAGTGACAATCAACCTCAATGTGTTTGCTTCGTTCATGGAAGACTTGATTCGAAGCAAGATGGAAGGCAGATTGGTTGTTGTTGAGCATACAATATGTATGTAGAAAGGATGCAACCGATATATGAAGATAGGAATGAAAGCTTGATTTATTCATTTGCAAAGCGTTGAATTTATACGCAGCTGATTAGAAACCCTAGTGTATCAGCTCATGACACGTGTACAATCCTAAGATTCTTTTCAATGATTTCCAATAGAATTGGAGGAGAGGGCGTGCATGGACAGCTGTGGTGCCAGCTCATGCTCATGAATTTCAGCCTTATCTTCAACATTTCCCATGCTTGTTTTCCCTTCAAGGTTTCTGGTATTAAGTTGTTTGCGAAGTCCTTCAAACTGAGTGGTGGGCAGTGCCTTTGTAAATATGTCAGCAACCTGGCAGCGGGCAGGAATGTAATTGATTTGTAGGAGTCTCGAACTTACTTTCTCCCTAACAAAGTGGAGATCAAGGTCCACGTGTTTTGTTTTCGCATGAAAGACGGGGTTGGCTGCCATGGAGACTGTGCTGGTATTATCGCACCAGAGTTGAGGGATGTTGTGCATTTTGATTCCCATTTCTGAGAGCGCAGATTGTACCCAGATGATCTCTGACACTGCATCAGCTAAGCTTCTGTATTCAGCTTCTGCTGAGGATCTTGAGAGTGCACGTTGTTTTTTTGAACACCATGTAATCAGGTGATGACCAAGCATGACACAATATCCGGATGTGGATCTTCTGTCGTCGATATCACTGCCCCAGTCAGCATCTGAAAACGCAGTGAGTTGTAGATTGTCACTTGGTTGAGATTGGAACCAGAGGCCATAATCGAGAGTAGAGCTTAAGTATCTCAAGATTCTCTTGAGAGCTTGCCAATGGTTTTCTGTAGGGTTTTGCATGTATTGCGCAGCCTTGTTGACAGCAAAGGCTAGGTCTGGACGAGTATGACATATGTATTGAAGTGCCCCAACAATACTTTTGTAGTGTTGGGCTTCAATTAGGGGAGAGCCATCAAGTTTGCTGAGCTTGGGAAAGGTTACCATAGGTGTCGATGCAGCTTTGGCTCCCAAGGTGTCTGTTTTGTGTAGCAAGTCAGTGATGTATTGTTGTTGAGATAGGAATAGACCTCTTTCATATGGTGTGGCTTCAATGCTAAGGAAATAATGTAGGTATCCAAGGTCTTTGAGGGAGAAGGGGTCGTTTAGGGCTTGTATCACCTGTTGAACGTGTGATTCTATGTTTCCTGTGATCAGCATATCATCTACGTATACAACTAGGTATATGGATAGATCACCACGCTTGAGTATGAACAAAGTTGAGCCTGCTTGTGATGCAGGGAAGCCTTGAGTGCCCAGAAAAGGTTTTAATTGAGCAAACCAATTTCTTGGTGCTTGTCTTAAGCCATAGATGGCTTTCTTGAGTTTACAAAACAGTGGCCTGCCAGTTGAGTTGTGTTAGATGAAGCCTTCAGGTTGGTGCATGTATACAGATTCATGTAATTGCCCTTTGAGGAATGCATTGTTTACATCAACTTGGTGAATGTGCCATTGATTTGTGATTGCTACAGAAATGAGTATATTGACAGTGAAGAAGCGTACCACTGGACTGAAGGTCTCCATGAAGTCAAGCCCTGGTGTTTGAGAGTAGCCTTTTGCGACAAGTCTCGCTTTAAGCTTGCTGACCGAGTCATCAGCATTGTGTTTCACACGAAATAGCCATTTGCTGCCTATGGCTTTCTTCCCTGGTGGTAATTCAGCTAGTTCCCAGGTGTTATTATCTAGAAGAGTAGTGTACTCAAGTTTAATTGCCTCTGCCCAAGATGGATGATCGAGTGCCTCTTGAATGTTGGAGGGAATGGCTGCGGTGTTGTAGATTTTAGGTTTAAATGTTCCCACCTTGCTGCGTGTTATCATAGGATGAATGTTGGATAGAGGAGGATTTTCTTGAGTGGTGATGGTGGGAGAATCATTGGTGACTGTGTGGAATGGGTTAGGAGATTCATATGGTGGAGTAGGTTGTAGAGGTGATGTGGTGGTTTGTGATGAATTTGATGTGTGTGGTGAGTTGGTTGGTTGACTGTCAGTGTATGTAGGGTTTGTGGTATTCAAGGGTTGGTCGGTTGTAGGAGTTGGTGAAGCAAGAATGGATTGTGTATATAGTGGGACTCGTAGGAGGTGTGGCATGGTTGGTATTAATAGGTGGTGTATTTGGTGTAGGTTGAGTAGGTCTGTTGGGGATGGTTGTGGTGTTTGAGGGTTGGTCGATTGTAGGAGTTGGTAGGTTGAGGAAAACCCTGGAGCTGTGGGAGAGGGAAGGTGCATTGGTAGGTGATGATGTCTTGGCACAGGGAAAAACCGATTCATTGAAATTGACACTCCTTGAGATATAGATCCTGCCATTTTCATCTGCACACTGATAGCCTTGGTACTTTAGAGAGTAGCCAAGAAATAAGCATGGCTTGGTTCTGGAGGACAACTTATGGTTGTTGTAGGGCCTTAAGTTTGGATAGCACTCACATCCAAACACCTTGAAGAAGTTGTAGTCATGTAATTTTCCTGTGAGCTTCTGATATGGAGATTGATTGCCAAGCTTTTTCGATGGAAGGCGGTTGATAAGGACGACAGAGCTGAGAACAGAATAGGACCAGTATCGCAGTGGCATGGAGGCCTGAGCTAAGAGAGACAAGGCCATGTCAATGATATGCCTGTGCTTACGCTCCACTGCCCCATTCTGTTGGGATGTGTATGGGCACGTTATACGTTGCTGAATGCCCAGTGATGGTAGAAGGGTGTCTAAGAACTGAAATTCACCACCTTCATCTGTCTATACTGCTTGAATTCGAGAGCCAAATTGATTGTGAACTAGTTTGCGAAAGAGATCAAAAGCAACTGAAGCTTCTGACTTAGTTTTTAGCAGATAGACCTAGAAATTCCTCGAGTGCATATCAATAAACGAGATGTAATAGGAAAATCCATTGGAGATAACTGGAGCAGGACCCCAAATGTCGATTTCAGCTAATTCAAACGGAGTGTCATACAAGGTTACAGATTGTTTGAATGGTAATGAGTGACACTTGCCTAACTGACAAGCACTACATACAATATTCTTGTCTACAACCAAGGACTTATTCAAAGCAGAGTTAATGACTTCAGATGATGCATGACCCAACCGTCGATGCCAGATCCAAAATGGAGAGTTGCCACGGACATCTGTGGAATAGGCTGTGATGGTATTGCTGATCGAGTCTCCTGAGAAAGTATAAAGTCCCCCTTCTTGCGTCCCTTCCAACAGTATAGACCATGTGGTTTTATCCTTCACACAACAATAATCCGAATGAAATTCAAGAAAGACTGAGTTATCCTTGGTGAATTTCGAAACTGATAATAGGTTTCTTGTGATTCGAGGGACATGCAAAAGATTACGTAAAATAAGGGTTCGAGAGGGAGTAGAGATTTCAGAGTAACCAACTTGGGTTGTGGCCAGAGAGGAGCCGTCACCAATATGTACAGAACCCTTACCAAAGTATGGAGATCCTCCCTGGAGAGACGATGTGGTATTGGCTATGTGATGAGTAGCTCCCGAGTCAGGGTGCCAAGTAGTGGAGGAGGCAACCAAGGTGTGGACTTGCATATCACCAGATTGAGTGTCAGGGGAGGTAGAGGGTTCATTGTTGGCAGGTTCATTGATGTATGGATCATAGGCTACCTCTATTTTGTCTTGTTTGAAAGAACAAGCATTAGCATGAGTTGTGGCTTGAGTGGTAGTATTGGAACGCGGTTGGGAGGAGGAGGTGACACCCTTGAAAGATTGATCAAACCGATGCCAACAACGGTCTACAAGGTGGCCGGGTTTGCCACAAAGTTGGCACTGAATGCGTGGTCTGGTGCCTCGATATCGACCACGAGACTCATCACGAGGTTGAGGGTTGTTGGTGGTGGAGTAGGAGGGCCTGTCACGGTTGTTGGAGTAAGCTGTGTTGTTTATGCCCACAGAAAGACGGAGAGGATCAGAGACACGAGACTCAGCATCGATGAGTATAGAAACAGCTGCATACACTGTATAGGGTTCCTTGTTGGCTGAGATGACTGCCACAATAGGACCGTACTCAGAGGATAGACCATTTAGAATAGTGGCGATGTGTTCGACGGGTGAAACTGGGCTGCCACACGATGCAAGAAGGTCACAAATTTCTTTTATTTGCATGGTGTAAGTTCTCATTGACAGTGAAGCTTTCTTGATTGAACGCAATCGGAAATGGAGATGCATGATTCGAGTTGTGGATAATTGGGAATATATTCCGGTGATGGTGGACCAAATTGTTGCAGACGACTCAGCTCCCACAAGCTGAGGGAGAACATTGGAGCTGACAATGGAGAGTAGCCACGAGGCCAACGAGCTGTCTTGCTTAATGAAGCGGAGCTAGGCAGGATTTGGGACACAGGCACCATTTTCACCGGCAGCAAGCTTTGGCGGAGGTGTAATAGTGCCATCAATATATCCTTCAAGACCCTGTCCTCGAATGAGCAAGGTAACTTTTTAGTCTTTTAATTTTTTTATTCTCAGCATGTTAACTTTTTAATTTTTAGCATGTTAACTCCGCCTATGATCAGCACACTTTTCATTTTTAGCCAACATAGTTCCCATTAAACCATATTTTATAAAACCAATTCCCAACATTTTATTGGCATCATACGTTGTATCTTGGGTGACACATAATTTCTATATATAGCAAAAAATCAAAGATAATCCACACAGATCTTATATTCCTCATCTATATTTACTTTCCTTACTCAACCGACCATAATATTATTCCATGCAAGGCCAAATTGAATAATATATATATATATAATAGAACTACATGCATTTCCACAAACGAAGTAAATTATTATTATTATTATTATTTTGAGATCCACCAACGTAGTAAATTAGATATAAAGAGATGGGAAAGTTTTCATTGACTTTCATTATTTTTGCTGTTATCTTCATCTTTACAACTCGTTAGTTCCTTGACCTGTTTAACTCTTCTTGTTTTTTAATCGTTAATTCATTTGTGTAATCTAATACAATGAAATTTTGATGGTAGATTCAAAGACCATGGTAGAGGCAAGAGGACCTATCCCCGTTCTTGGTTGCAAGATCGACGCAGACTGTGAAAGCCTCTGTGCGGAGCTCAGTTGCGCCACTTTCAGTTGCGTTGTCAATACACACCGATGCCAGTGCACGTCTTGCCCACCGTTTCCATTGTTTTAAATTCTAAACATTTTCGAATAATAAATCACTCTCATATCCTTTTTAATTGCAACAAATGTTCTTGCATTGCGTCAAATAATAATAACAACAAGTATTGGTACTAATCGAGTTCAAGCAAATAATCGACATAAATAACAAATCAGAACACCAACACGAAATAAGTGAAAAGATATTCCACATGAAGATACCCTCTGCACCTGCTAACAATTTTTTTATAGCAGTTGTTACATATTGACCGACCATTGCAATTTTCTATAACATTGATCTATGCGTTGATACTAACATGTCTATCTATATAAAAACTAAAATGACATTCTTTTTTTTTGCTCGGCTCTATTGCATATAATATACAATAGAGCCGTATGCATTTCCATAAACATAGTAAATTATTATTAGGCTTATTACATGTTTCCCCCTAAACTTTACATGTTTTCCCAACTTGCCCCCTAAACTACGTTTTGCCCACTTTTGCCCCCTAAACTTTGTCGCCGTTACTCGTTTTCTCACATTTCTGTTATCCTCGCCGTTAAAAAAATTCCAGCCTGTAACACCCAGAAAATAAAATAAATAAAAAAAGAGAAGAAAGAAAGAAAAGTGTAAATGAAATGAAGATAATAATAATAATAATAATAATTAGAAGGGAGGTGAGGGTTGTGAGAATCGAACCCACAACCTTTGCTTCTTTAGCCGAGTACCCAGCCACTAAGCTAAGAGAGCTCTTGGCTCTAATCTTTCCCCATGGTTCATTTAAACCGTGTCCTTTGAAATAAAATAATAATAAACTCAAAATATCCTACCTACCATATTCAATGGGAATTAAATTAGGTCTGCTTCCCAAGGAATAAAAAAAGAGGTTTCCAGAACGCCCCCCTTACCGTCGTTTTACCATTAATTCCTTAAACGACCCGCCGCAGTCCGTTCACCACCACCGCCGCGCCGTGCCTCACACCGCCACCGCCGAAC
Source organism: Hibiscus trionum (assembly GCA_030270665.1). Lineage (NCBI taxonomy): Eukaryota > Viridiplantae > Streptophyta > Magnoliopsida > Malvales > Malvaceae > Hibiscus > Hibiscus trionum. Next base: position 62,983,009 of record BSYR01000017.1, read on the forward strand.
GAATCGCCTCGACATCCCGATCAAAACCCCTGAGGCCACTCGCGTAACCGTAGCCGCAATCGCAGGCAATCGCGCATTGAACATTCGACGAACTGAGGGTTTGAGGCCGATCGATTTTCCATCGATTACGACCGTTGTTGACGTCAGTTCACCGCGCCAACATTGTCGTTGGGTTCCCCGTCCCAAGCCGAGCAAAACCACTAAAATTTCTCGTCCCATCGGCGCCTGGAAGAGCTTGGTCGGAGTTACGTATTTTACGGCGAATTCGAAGCCTTCAGGTAAGATTTTATCGATTTTCGGCTTCATTTCATGTTTTGATCATGTGAGTGAAATTGCTGGTCTAAAAATCTATGTTTTCCGGCAGAAACAACCAGAAATGAATTTTCCGACGACGTTCCGGTGACCGTCCGACGACCTTCGAGTTCCAGGGTAAGAGCCGGTCCGCGTAGACCGAGCCGGTCTGAACCGGTCAACTCAGTCAAACTCGTTGACCCGACCCGTTGACCGAGTCAACTCGTTCGAGTCAACTCAGTGAGTCAACTCGCCGAGTCAGCCTTTGGACCAGTGACGTCAGCGTTGACTTTGACCGCTGATGTCAGCGTTGACTTTGACCAAAAAGTCAACTTTTCCTGAAAAGTCATTTTTTATGTTTTTCGACATCTTGGGTCCGATTTTGAAGCCCGTTTTGCGAAAGTCTAACCCGAAAGCCTCCGAATTAGACGTTAAACCCGAACATGCATATGTATAAGTTGTGTCTTTTAAAAGAAATTGTTGATTAAGGACTGATATTGATCTCCTGTTTTAATAGGTACTCGTGGATCTCCCGATCGTGCATACTCCTAGCCCAGCTCATCCCGATCTGTACCTCCTCGTGATCCTATCGTCACTCGTACGACCCTAAAACTTAGTATTTTATTACGAATCAAGGTGTAGATCTGATTGTAACCATAATCCTTGTCTAATTAGGTCCTAGTACTGTAGCGGAGCGTGATTGTAACCCCCTAGACCCGCCTATGCGTTACAACGGATCCTAGGAAGTCACATTAGGGTCACAAAAGCGACCCACATTAAAAATACACATAAAAACATTTTTTTAAAACACTTATTAAATTGTAAAACCAACTTCTGTTTAAAATATCATTTCGGGATGTCATTTAAACATATAACAAAATTTCAGAAAACACTTTACAGACACTGCTGTAAAACAATACATGACTTACATGGCCACTAACTATACAGTACCGTACTCCAAAGGCAACACCGAAACAACTCCGAACACTGGTGTCAACCATCATACCATCATATATTCTTTTAACCTGCGATGGTAAAAACAACGTGAGCTTCGAAAAGCTCAGTAATACAAAACTACCAGAAGATGCTATAAGCTCATGCAGATATATGGTAAGCATAACATTTTCATGATGTTCCGCGCAATAACGACCTCCATTTCTGTTCTACTATTTCGAGGTTGCATCATACTCGAGAATAACGATATTTGTTCTTTATTCAGACCTTGAGAATTAGACGAGAATTATATAGGCTGGTAGCATACGAGAGAGGAATCAGAGAGTTTGGGGTCTAGTGTGTTCCAACAATGCAACATTAATGCATGAAATGTAACAATGCAGTAAACCTTTTTATATCATATACATATGTTTCAAGTAGCAGTAGAATACATTTTCAATTCTTTATTTACCCTCCAACCATACTTCAGTATTTAGTTTCCCCAGTGCAGTATCATGTACAGGCATTAACCCGAGCCCATTGGGCATGGGTACCATCCTAAGGAAATACCTTAGAATACGGGCGGTCCTTGCCGAAGCATAGGAACCGAAAACGGGCGGACCTGGCCGAAGCCTAGGATCCGTAAACGGGCGGACCTGGCCGAAGCCTAGGATCCGTAAACGGGCGGACCTGGCCGAAGCCTAGGATCCGTAAACGGGCGGTCTTACCAGCTGGATCAGGGCTGAGCCGTAGGTAACGTCATATCATGTCCCAATTACCCCAGTGAATCTTATCATCAATAGTTCATTAATCATTAACTGTATTTCTAGTAATACATTATCCATATAATATATTTGTCATATCAGGTGCATATGCATATATCAGAAATACAGTACGGTCATGCTTATTATAAAACATGTCATGTGATTTCAAATATGTCAATCAAGTGCACGTGATCGGTATCATAACATGTAAAACAGTATGCAAAACGGTCGTGTGACACACATGGAACACACTAGGTGGAACAATTTACTCCTTGGAGATACTTGACATTTACTGAGGAGAACACATTAACTTTTGACAATTGAACAGATCTTTGAAACAATGCCTCTATTAAAAGAGAGGTTTGTACTACCAGTTCAAATCAGATAGTCGGGAGATGATACATCAAGATCTTGAGAGTTTTAGGCATATTATGAGTGATTTAGCCATTTAAGCCTACCAGGGGCATTATGGTCATTTTATCATACACGGCATTTTGGTAATTCATACCAACAAGGCGTAAACGGTAGCTCAGAAGTTCTATTTGTTCATCAGGTATCCAACCAGACCTCAGAGATTTCTACGTCAAGACCTTTCACTATATCAGATACATTCGGGCTATTTTGATTACTTGGGCCAACGAGGGCATCTTGGTCATTTAACTATCAGGGGTGATTTCGTAATTTAGCCCATTAATGATGATATGACGATTCACAATATTTAAGATTTCTAGAAGTTTATCGAGCCTCCAAAACCATTCAAACTAACATATTCCAACCTTGCAGTACTAACCAAACCTTCTGATGTACGCACTTCACAAGTATCATTTCCAAATACTGATTGTATCGTATATCTGAATGGTTGCCTCCATATTTCACCACAGAACTTGCCACGGAGTAGTCGAACTAATACTCTGTGTGGGAAGACTTCCACCCTTATATTAATATCTAGAGTGACTAACGTACGTAAGTCATGCTTCAACCCTTGAGGGCATTTCGGTCATTTTCAGCTTTATCGACATTTCCAGAATTTTATCAAGACAATTCGCTTATTCTGGTCAATGGGGGTATTTCGGTCATTTCAATGTTCGAGATATCCATCATTACTGTCAATTGGACCATTTGTAGTATTTCAATCATTTAAGTACTCGTGGGTGTATCAGCTATTTAAGAAATTTCGGTACCTCCAACCACTCCATTCCTTTCAGAACTCAAGGGTTTATCCATCCTTTCAGTTAATTTGCAAACCTCGGTATCCAAGGATACTTCAGCATTTTTGGTCAATACGACCCTTCTAATTGATTTAACCATGACAATATTTCCAATACTTATCATTATGATCAATTCAGTATTTGAGTCGCTTGATCAATTTAGAGGTACGAATAGTTTCCCGTAAATATATATATATATATATATATATATATATATATTCAGGGGTTCATTCTAAATTCAAGGAAGTCTAACACCTTACAATCTCGAACGTTTAAATCTTGTTACCATAACTTATCAATAGATCGAGGTTTCTCTATGAATCGAGTTGATTTACCATATTCACTGTAGATTTCTAGACCTCTTCCCATTCCAAGGGTATTTTAGTCATTCTCATACCTCAAGGGCATTTTCGTAATCTCATATCCAAATTTTCTTTACATTTTATCATTTGACACTAAGAGTCGAATTTGGAGATTTATTATCTTATTAATTACTTATTGAACTCCAGATCCTTCTGATTTATTGATCTTCTTATTCGAGCATTTCAATCTTATCTAGAATATCATACTTGTTTCCATATTCGGTTTGACTTGAGCAGAATTAACAGTATTTATCATCATTTTTATGCATGCATTAACACATACCAACATGCTAATAAAGCATACAAGAGGTAGTAGTGTATTACCTTAGTTCCGAGTTATACCGGTTGACTCATGATACTACATTCGATCGCATTCAAATCCGGATTGGATGTTCCATGACATTTCGAATACCAAGATACTTGCATACCTTCAAATACACAAATTAATATTTCAGTTCTTATCCATAGAGCTCTTAATAAAATTAAACACTTTCGGGTTCAAGGTCAGAATCGGAGGCCTTCGGGTCAGAATTTTGCAAAACGGGCTTCTAAATCGGACTCAGGACGTTGAAAAACATAAAATAAGAGTTTTCGGAAAATTTGACTTTTTGGTCAAAGTCAACGGTCAACGGTCAACGCTGATGTCAGCGGTCAAAGTCAACGTTGACGTCATGCTGACGTCACTGGTTGACCGGTTTGACTCACTGGGTTAACTTACTGAGTTGACTCGGGCGAGTTGACTCTCTAGGTTGACTCACTGAGTTGACTCGGGCGAGTTGACTCACTGGGTAGGGTCGGTCAACCGGGTCGGTCAATCGGGTCGGGTCGGGTCGACGGGTTTGAGCTCACTTACCCGAAGGTGATGATATCCGCCGGAAAAGTCGCCGGATTATCGCCGGCGATAACTGAAAATCCTTTTCGAAGACTCAAATACACCAAATCTGCCGGAAAACAAACATTTATCAGTATAACAATTAAATCGTTCACCAACAACACAAATTTGAGCCGGAAACCTTACCGGATTTAACCAAAACGGCCAAAAATATCGAAGCCCCGATAAGACCCTTACCGACATCGGATGGACTCGAAACCTTAGGGGTTTTTGCTCTCCATCACGTTAGGGGCCCAGATCTGGTGCCCGTTTCACCAACGGCCGGCAACCTAGGTCGGAAAAAGCAAGAATCTATTTAGACAGTTTGCTGGTTGGCCGAACTTCAACCGAGATTTTGCCGGTGAATGGCGGCTCGGTTGCGCGCGTGAGAGATGGCTGGTGGTTCGGAGTCAGGCGGCGCACATGGTGATGGTGGCGGTGCACGCCACGGGTCGACGGTGGCCTAGATCGGGACGGTGAACCAAGGTTTCTGCAAAAACTTTGAGTCGTTCTCCACGACAGGCGGCGCACAACGGCCGCGAGTGACCGGCACGGCTGAGCTCGGGCTGCGACGACGAAACCGTCGGTACTGGCGGTGTCGCACACCGTCCGGCGGTGGTATAGATCGGGGAGGGTGGCCGGTTGGTTTGGTGTTGAGAGAAAAGAAGAAAATAAACTCAATAATTGAAGGGGGTTCTGCCGTAGGAAAAAGTAAAGGGGGAAATAATTGGAGGGAAATAATGGGAGTAGGTAGGATATTTTATTGTTATAATATTATATTTTTTTTAAGTGTTACAGTGATCACGGTGCTCGATAGACCTTTTGACTGACCGATCTCATCCTTTGAGGTGTGTTCCCTGTGTGATATATGACTGTTGCATATTTACTGTTTTACATGCTTCATATGATTTAATAAAACAGACTATATGTACATGATTGTTAAACTCGATTTTGTGTAAAACTAGCATGTTTTCTTCTTATGAAAGAAACACGATTGTATTGTATGTTTGAATTATGCCCTAGCATTCAATATGACAAGCATGCCTATGGTTTCCGGTTATCAGTGTAGAAAAATGTTGTTGAGCATTGATATGACTGTTATTGTTGTGTATTATGTTACTGCTCAGACTAATTATTAGAGGTGTTTGGGGTATGATGTGGAGACTATCGGCTCAGCCCTGATCCAGCTGGTAAGACCGCCCGTATTCGGATCCTAAGCTTCGACTAGGTCCGCCCATATTCGGATCCTAGGCCTCGGCCAGGTCCGCCCGTTTTCGGTTCCTAAGTTTCGACTAGGGCCGCCCGTATTCTAAGGTATATCCTTAGGATGGTACCCCGCCCAATGGGTTTGGGTTAATGCCAGTATAGGATACTGTTCTGGGGAACTGTATCATGGTGTTCGGTTGGAGGGTAGATATATTGCAAGGAAACTTTGATGCTTTTTATGATATGTTTTGCATAACTTGATTTATTATTTATTGATGCAACTGTTTTACTTGCACTGTTGGAACGCACTGAGCTTTCTAGCTCACGCCCCAAATTCTTTCCCCTTTCAGATATTTTGGATAGGCCACCCCGTAGCTGACACTTGGAGGATCGACACATTTGGTATTCTTTTTTTGAATGTAATGTTTCTATCCACCGTTTGTACTTTCAGGGTGACATGTGCCTATATTTTGTTATGTATGGTATTAAACTAAAAATATTTTGATATGCTATTGATACATACTTTGTAATCATCCTATGATGGGTATATTTAAATGGTCATGGCTGCCTATACTATTTATGATGTCTATGTTGTGAATGACTTTGGAAATGCTACTTGCCGTATTAAACAGGTTTATTTAACTTGATGGTTTTCACTAAGTCTTGTCGTTATGCTGTCGAAATAAATACTTAGTTTGCCAACAGGTTTTCCACTTGAGTTTTAGATTTTGATGTGCCTTACTAGACTTGGTCTTTCCGCATAGGCCGGTCTAGGGGGTTACACAGCCAATAAGAGCATGTCACGTCATCTCCTCATGAACTAAGTCAATACGTTTGGTCTTATTTAAAGGGTAAATGACATGTCAAGCCTGTCAGGTTTGATTTTTGTTCAATTTAGTCACTAAAAGGTTTATTTACACCTAAATATGATTCAAATATAATTGGAATATGATTCGAAATTTTCGCAAAAAGAATATAATTCGAATAAGTAATTGTTGGGGTAAATTTTAGGTAATTTAATTAAATTAAAAAATTACTAATTTAAAATTTAAATATTGATTTTATTTATTTTTATTAAATATTACTCCCTCTGTCCCACAATTTTTGTCCCTTATTGACTTTTTTTGGGTCAATTTTTTTCAACTTTGACTCATACTTATTTAAAATGTATCATTGATAAAAATATAAAAAAATATATTTTAAAAACATCTAATCGAGTAGTTTTCAAATATATATTTTATAAATATTAATTATTTAAAATATTCAATATAATAATAGTCAAAGTTTAAAAATTTTGACTTTCAAAAAGTCAATAAGGGACATTTTTATGGGACGGAGGGAGTAACAGTTAAATAAAATATTATTAATAATAATAATAAAGATTGGACTGAATTATAAAAATTAGAAACAAATTTGGGTCAATTTTAGGTAAAAATAAACATTTCAGTGACTAAATTGAACAAAAAACAAACATGGCAGACTTGACATGTCATTTACCCTTTAAATAAGACCAGGCAGATTGACTTAGTCAATTAAGAGATGACGTGGCACGTTCTTATTGGCTGTAATTTTTTAACGGCGACGATATCAGAAATGGGGGAAAACGAGTAATGACGAGAAAGTTTAGGGGGCAAAAGTGGGGAAAACGTAGTTTAGGGGACAAGTTGGGAAAACAAGTAAAGTTTAGGGGGGAAAACATGTATTAAGCCTTATTATTATTATTATTTTAGTAGCCTAAAGCCCTAAAAATAACCTTAAAAAGATAAAAGATAAATCCTAAATTATTCAAATTAATTACAAAAGATAAATCTTAAATTTGAATTTTAAATCCTGGCGTGATAAGTCATCCGAAACAAGGCTGATAAGCTATCATGCACTGCTGACGTCATCTTCTAGAAGCCGCTGACGTGTCGCCCAGTCAGCACTTTCATGCCTAATTCATGCCCACTAATCCAGCCATGAATCCAGAACAAAAAGTGCAATTTCCGGGCCTTTTAAGCACATTTTCCAGAAGTTATTGTGCTGTACAGAAATCATGTAAAAATGCCCAAATCAGCAACAATAATGAACAACCAAGGAGTATTAAACACAAAACATAGCATAGAACAAACACTAGTCAGTAGTAAATTAAATATAAAGGGATGGAAAAGTTTTCATCGACTTTCATTAGATATAAGCTTGTGTGACAAGGTGCAATGCCATTGCACGCCTATGTCACATCCTTTATAATTGCAAAAAATGTTTTATTGCATGAATTATAGTCTAGCTTACTTGCGAACTATATTGAATTGAGTAGATAAATTGAATTTCAGGTAAGTACCATAAACAAGTATACTATGATATAAAGTCTGATCAAAAGTTCTATGTGAGTAAATAAGCATGTTATGTTGTGAAACATTGGATAGTTCGAAGAACCTTGTATGAATAAATGAGTATGATGTATCATGAGAAAATTGTTAGTTAAAGACTACCTATAAGGGTACGTGATTAAATTATTAGACACGGTTGCTATTTTGAAAGTTAAAGAACCTTGGATGGATGATTTTACTACTTTCTATTACATTAATAAAAAAGGATATAGGCATGATTAAAAGTGATTGCTTGAGATATTGAGCCATTGAGTTAAAGTCGATTGGTTTTCATGGCATGAATGTTTGTTATATAAAATCTCTAATGTTATGACCTATGTTAAACCTGAAACTAGAATTGAATGATTGGATAAAAGAATGAACATATAAGGACCATGGTCGACCTATGTAGCAAGGATTCAAGGTTAAAAGAAATCAAATATGGATCGATGACCGACATCAGTGTTTGGAGTTCTCCCGGTGTTGCTTTTGGAGTACAGTACCGACATAGTTAGCGGGCATGCATGTCATTATTGTTTCATGACAGTGTCTATAAAATGTTTATTTTTTCTGAAATTTTTGTTATACGTTTAAATAATTTCCTAAAAGAATATTTTAAACAGAGGTTACCGTTACAATTTAATAAGTGTTTTTTAGAGAAAATGTTTTTATGTGGATTTTTACGGTGGGTCGCTCTTGTGACCCTAATGTGACCTCCTGGGATTCGTGGTAACGCATAGGCGGGTTTAGGGGGGGTTACATTTTGTTTTAGTGGTAAAGTGTGTAATTGAAAGTAAATATGTGCTAGTTGAAGTTAATAGTTTAAATCTTATTAATAGCAGTTTTTAGTCTTTTAATTTTTTTATTCTCAGCATGTTAACTTTTTAATTCATGACTTTTTAATTTTTAGCATGTTAACTTCGCCTATGATCAGCACATTTTCATTTTTAGCCAACATAATTCCCATTAAACCATATTTTATAAAACCAATTCCCAACATTTTATTGGCATCATACGTTGTATCTTGGGTGACACATAATTTCTATATATAGCAAAAAATCAAAGATAATCCACACAGATCTTATATTCCTCATCTATATTTACTTTCCTTACTCAGCCGACCATAATATTATTCCATGCAAGGCCAAATTGAATAATATATATATATAATAGAACTACATGCATTTCCACAAACGAAGTAAATTATTATTATTATTATTATTATTATTTTGAGATCCACCAACGTAGTAAATTAGATATAAAGAGATGGGAAAGTTTTCATTGACTTTCATTATTTTTGCTGTTATCTTCATCTTTACAACTCGTTAGTTCCTTGACCTGTTTAATTCTTCTTGTTTTTTAATCGTTAATTCATTTGTGTAATCTAATACAAGAAATTTTGATGGTAGATTCAAAGACGATGGTAGAGGCAAGAGGACCTATCCCCGTTCTTGGTTGCAAGATCGACGCAGACTGTGAAAGCCTCTGTGCGGAGCTCAGTTGCGCCACTTTCAGTTGCGTTGTCAATACACACCGATGCCAGTGCACGTCTTGCCCACCGTTTCCATTGTTTTAAATTCTAAACATTTTCGAATAATAAATCACTCTCATATCCTTTTTAATTGCAACAAATGTTCTTGCATTGCGTCAAATAATAATAACAACAAGTATTGGTACTAATCGAGTTCAAGCAAATAATCGACATAAATAACAAATCAGAACACCAACACGAAATAAGTGAAAAGATATTCCACATGAAGATACCCTCTGCACCTGCTAACAATTTTTTTATAGCAGTTGTTACATATTGACCGACCATTGCAATTTTCTATAACATTGATCTATGCGTTGATACTAACATGTCTATCTATATAAAAACTAAAATGACATTCTTTTTTTTTGCTCGGCTCTATTGCATATAATATACAATAGAGCCGTATGCATTTCCATAAACATAGTAAATTATTATTATTATTATTATTATTCTTATTATTCTTATTATTATTATTATTATTATTATAGCAGCCTAAAACATTGAAAAATAACCTTAAAAATAAAAAGATAAATGAACAACCATGAATCCAGAAGCTGCTAACGTGTCGCCCAGTCAGCACTTTCATGCCCCAATCATGCCCACTAATTCAACCATGAATCCAGAACAAAAAGTACAGTTTTCAGGCCTTTTAAGCACATTTTCCAGAAGTCATTGCCCTGCACAGAAATCATGTAAAAATGTCCAAACCAACAACAATAATGAACAACCAAGGAGTATCAAACACAAAACATAGCATAAAACAAACACTAGTCAATATAGTAAATTAAATATAAAGGGATGGGAAAGTTCTCATCGACTTTCATTAGATATAAGCTTGTATGACAAGGTGCGATGCCATTGCACGCCTATGTCATTCCTTTATAATTGGAAGCTGATGAATGTTTAATAGACCCAGCTTGATAACAAAATCGTTACATGTGGAACTAGGAAGAGCCTTAGTGAAAATGTCAGCCAGCTGGTTGATAGATCGAACGTGAAAATGTTTGAGATATCCAGCAACAACCTTCTCTCTAATAAAGTGACAATCAACCTCAATGTGTTTGCTTCGTTCATGGAAGACTTGATTCGAAGCAAGATGGATGGCAGATTGGTTGTTGTTGAGCATACAATATGTATGTAGAAAGGATGCAACCGATATATGAAGATAGGAATGAAAGCTTGATTTATTCATTTGCAAAGCGTTGAATTTATACACAGCTGATTAGAAACCCTAGTGTATCAGCTCATGACACGTGTATAATCCTAAGATTCTTTTCAATGATTTCCAATAGAATTGGAGGAGAGGGCGTGCATGGACAGCTGTGGTGCCAGCTCATGCTCATGAATTTCAGCCTTATCTTCAACATTTCCCATGCTTGTTTTTCCTTCAAGGTTTCTTGTATTAAGTTGTTTGCGAAGTCCTTCAAACTGATTTGTAGGAGTCTCGAACTTACTTTCTCCCTAACAAAGTGGAGATCAAGGTCCACGTGTTTTGTTTTCGCATGAAAGACGGGGTTGGCTGCCATGGAGACTGTGCTGGTATTATCGCACCAGAGTTGAGGGATGTTGTGCATTTTGATTCCCATTTCTGAGAGCGCAGATTGTACCCAGATGATCTCTGACACTGCATCAGCTAAGCTTCTGTATTCAGCTTCTGCTGAGGATCTTGAGACTGCACGTTGTTTTTTTTTGAACACCATGTAATCAGGTGATGACCAAGCATGACACAATAACCGGATGTGGATCTTCTGTCGTCGATATCACTGCCCCAGTCAGCATCTGAAAACGCAGTGAGTTGTAGATTGTCACTTGGTTGAGATTGGAACCAGAGGCCATAATCGAGAGTAGAGCCTAAGTATCTCAAGATTCTCTTGAGAGCTTGCCAATGGTTTTCTGTAGGGTTTTGCATGTATTGCGCACCCTTGTTGACAGCAAAGGCTAGGTCTGGACGAGTATGACATATGTATTGAAGTGCCCCAACAATACTTCTGTAGTGTTGGGCTTCAATTAGGGGAGAGCCATCAAGTTTGCTGAGCTTAGGAAAGGTTACCATAGGTGTCTATGCAGCTTTGGCTCCCAAGGTGTCTGTTTTGTGTAGCAAGTCAGTGATGTATTGTTTTTGAGATAGGAATAGACCTCCTTCATATTGTGTGGCTTCAATGCTAAGGAAATAATGTAGGTATCCAAGGTCTTTGAGGGAGAAGCGGTCGTTTAGGGCTTGTATCACCTGCTGAACGTGTGATTCTATGTTTCTTGTGATCAGCATATCATCTACGTATACAACTAGGTATATGGATAGATCACACCGCTTGCGTATGAACAAAGTTGAGTATGCTTGTGATGCAAGGAAGCCTTGAGTGCCCAGAAAAGGTTTTAATTGAGCAAACCAATTTCTTGGTGCTTGTCTTAAGCCATAGATGGCTTTCTTGAGTTTACAAAACAGTGGACTGCCAGTTGAGTTGTGTTGGATGAAGCCTTCAGGTTGGTGCATGTATACAGATTCATGTAATTGCCCTTTGAGGAATGTATTGTTTACATCGACTTGGTGAATGTGCCATTGATTTGTGATTGCTACAGAAATGAGTATATTGACAGTGAAGAAGCGTACCACTAGACTGAAGGTTTCCATGAAGTCAAGCCCTGGTGTTTGAGAGTAGCCTTTTGCGACAAGTCTCGCTTTAAGCTTGCTGACCGAGTCATTGGCATTGTGTTTCACACGGAATAGCCATTTTCTGCCTATGGCTTTCTTCCCTGGTGGTAATTCAGCTAGTTCCCAGGTGTTATTGTCTAGAAGAGCATTGTACTCAAGTTGAACTGCCTCTTCCCAAGATGGATGATCGAGTGCCTCTTGAATGTTGGAGGGAATGGCTGCGGTGTTGTAGATTTTAGGTTTAAATGTTCCCACCTTGATGCGTGTTATCATAGGATGAATGTTGGATAGAGGAGGATTTTCTTGAGTGGTGATGGTGGGAGAATCATTGGTGATTGTGTGGGATGGGTTAGGAGATTCATATGGTGGAGTAGGTTGTAGAGGTGATGTGGTGGTTTGTGATGAATTTGATGTGTGTGGTGAGTTGGTTGGTTGACTGTCAGTGTATGTAGGGTTTGTGGTATTCAAGGGTTGGTCGGTTGTAGGAGTTGGTGAAGCAGGAATGGATTGTGTAGTGGGACTAGTAGGAGGTATGGCATGGTTGGTATTAATAGGTGGTGTATTTGGTGTAGGTTGAGCAGGTCTGTTGGGGATGGTGGTGGTGTTTGAGGGTTGGTCGATTGTAGGAGTTGGTAAGTTGGGGAAAACCCTGGAGCGGTGGGAGGGGGAAGGTGCATTGGTAGGTGTTGATGTCTTGGCACAGGGAAAAACTGATTCATTGAAATTGACACTCCTTGAGATATAGATCCTGCCATTTTCATCTGCACACTGATAGCCTTGGTACTTTGGGAAGTACCAAGAAATAAGCATGGCTTGGTTCTGGAGGACAACTTATGATTGTTGTAGGGCCTTAAGTTTGGATAGCACTCACATCCAAACACCTTGAAGAAGTTGTAGTCAGGTAATTTTCCTGTGAGCTTCTGATATGGAGATTGATTGCCAATCATTTTCGATGGAAGGCGGTTGATAAGGAAGACAGAGCTGAGAACAGCATAGGACCAGTATCGCAGTGGCATGGAGGCCTGAGCTAAGAGAGACAAGGCCATGTCAATGATATGCCTGTGCTTACGCTCCACTACCCTATTCTGTTGGGATGTGTATGGGCACGTTATACGTTGCTGAATGCCCAGTGATGGTAGAAGGGTGTCTAAGAACTGAAATTCACCACCTCTATCTGTCTATACTGCTTGAATTTGAGAGCCAAATTGATTGTGAACTAGTTTGTGAAAGAGATCAAAAGCAACTGAGGCTTCTGACTTAGTTTTTAGCAGATAAACCTAGAAATTCCTCGAGTGCATGTCAATAAACGAGATGTAATAAGAAAATCCTTTGGAGATAACTGGAGCATGACCCCAAATGTCGATTTCAGCTAATTCAAACGGAGTGTCATACAAGGTTACAGATTGTTTGAATGGTAATGAGTGACACTTGCCAAGCTGACAAGCACTACATACAACATTCTTGTATACAACCAAGGACTTATTCAAAGCAGAGTTAATGACTTCAGATGATGCATGACCCAACCGTCGATGCCAGATCCAAAATGGAGAGTTGCCATGGACAGCTGTGGAATTGGCTGTGATGGTATTGCTGATCGAGTCTCCTGAGAAAGTATAAAGTCCCCCTTCTTGCGTCCCTTCCAACAGTATAGACCCTGTGGTTTTATCCTTCATACAACAATAATCTAAATGAAATTCAAGAAAGAATGAGTTATCCTTGGTGAATTTCAAAACTGATAATAGGTTTCTTGTGATTCGAGGGACATGCAAAAGATCACGTAAAATAAGGGTTCGAGAGGGAGTAGAGATTTCAGAGTAACCAACTTGGGTTGTGGCCAAAGAGGAGCCGTCACCAATATGTACAGAACCCTTACCAAAGTATGGAGATCCTCCCTGAAGAGACGATATGGTATTGGCTATGTGATGAGTAGCTCCCGAGTCAGGGTGCAAAGCTGTGGAGGAGGCAACCGAGGTGTGGACTTGCATATCACCAGATTGAGTGTCAGGGGAGGTAGAGGGTTCATTTTTGGCAGTTTCATTGATGTATGGATCATAGGCTACCTCTACTGTGTCTTGTTTGAAAGAACAAGCATTAGCATGAGTTGTGGCTTGAGTGGTAGTATTGGAACGCGGTTTGGGGGAGGAGGTGACACCCTTGAAAGATTGATCAAACCGATGCCAACAACGGTCTACAAGGTGGCCGGGTTTGCCACAAAGTTGGCACTGAATGCGTGGTCTGGTGCCTCGATATCGACCAAGAGACTCATCACGAGGTTGAGGGTTGTTGGTGGTGGAGTAGGAGGGCCTGTCGCGGTTGTTGGAGTAAGCTGTGTTGTTTATGCCCACAGAAAGACGGAGAGGATCAGAGACACGAGACTCAGCATCGATGAGTATAGAAACAGCTGCATCCACTGTATAGGGTTCCTTGCTGGCTGAGATGACTGACACAAAAGTACCGTACTCAGAGGATAAACCATTTAAAATAGTGGCGATGTGTTCGACGGGTGAAACTGGGCTGCCACACGATGCAAGAAGGTCACAAATTTCTCTTATTTGCATGGTGTAAGTTCTCATTGACATTGAAGCTTTCTTGATTGAACGCAATCGGAAATGGAGATGCATGATTTGAGTTGTGGATAATTGGGAATATATTCCGGTGATGGTGGACCAAATTGTTGCAGACGACTCAGCTCCCACAAGCTGAGGGAGAACATTGGAGCTGACGGCGGAGAGTAGCCACGAGGCCAACGAGCTGTCTTGCTTAATGAAGCGGAGGTAGGCAGGATTTGGGACACGGGCACCATTTTCACCGGCAGCAAGCTTTGGCGGAGGTGTAATAGTGCCATCAATATATCCTTCAAGACCCTGTCCTCGAATGAGCAAGGTAACTTGGTGTTTCCATAGAAGATAGTTGGTATCGTCAAGCTGGATGCTTATGCGTTTCGTTGAGAAGGAGCTATCGGAGACGTCATCTGATGAAGTGGGTGGAAGATCCTCATCGCCGGTGGGTGCAGAAACGTTAGGCATGGTGGCGGAGAAGGCGGAGATCACCAGGAGACGGCCCGGAATAATGATACCATGTTGAGCATACAATATGTATGTAGAAAGGATGCAACCGATATATGAAGATTGGAATGAAAGCTTGATTTATTCATTTACAAAGTGTTGAATTTATACACAGCTGATTAGAAACCCTAGTGTATCAGCTCATGACACGTGTACAATCCTAAGATTCTTTTCAATGATTTCCAATAGAATTGGAGGAGAGGGTGTGCATGGACAGTTGTGGTGCCAGCTCATGCTCATGAATTTCAGTCTTATCTTCAACAGTTGTCACAAAATAACGAAGCATGAGAAATTTTGATTCCAAAGGAAGAAAGAAGAGCAGGAAGCCATGTTAACTCACATGCCGCTGAAGCCATTGCTCGATATTCTACCTCACAATATGATCGACTAACGGTGTGTTGCTTTTTAGATTTCAATGAGATGAGGCTATCCCCTAGGTATGTACAGTAACCCGTAGTGGATCGACGAGTATCATGACATGAACTGTAATCAGCATCCACAAAAGCACGAAGCTGAAGACTGTTGTTTGCAGAAAAGAACAATCCTTGTCCTGGAGATCTTTTAATATAAGATAGAAGGTGATATGCAGCTTGGAGATGAGGTTGTCGCGGAGATGAAACAAATTAACTTAAGAGATGAACTGAATAAGTGATATCCGAGCGTGTATGTGTTAGATATAACAAGCGTCCAACTAATCTTTTATATACTTGAGATTCATGAAACAATTCACCTTCATGGGCACTTAGTTTGTGAGAAGGCACAAGAGGAGTTTCAACTGGTTTCTTACGAAGGCAATCAGTGTCATCCAAGAGCTGCAATGCATAATGCTGTTGGGATAAAGAAATTCCAGTGTCATTCCTTGCAATCTCAAATCCAAGGAAGTATTTCAAAGTCCCTAAAACTCTGAGTTTAAAGTCTTGTTGTAGAAAATCTTGAACAACAGCTAACATTTGTAAATTCTTCCCAGCAAGAACCACATCGTCCACATATACAAGTAAGGCTATGAAATCATCACCTGAGCCTTTAGTAAAAAGGGAATGCTCTGAAGGAGATTGCTCAAAGCCATACTTGAGAGCCACTTGGGAAAACGCGTGAAACCACTGTCTGGAAGCCTATTTGAGGCCGTAAATTGACTTGTCAATTTGCACACTAGGTTTGAAGAATCACTCAGGTCCAAATTTGAAGAATGTCTCAAATTATATCCTAAAGGGAGTTTAATATAAATTTCCTCATCGAGCTGCCCATTGAGAAATGCATTGTTGACATCCAATTGCAACAAACGCCAGTTATGTGTAGCAGCCAAAGCCAATAAAATTTTGAAGGAATTCATCTTGGCAACAAGTGAGAATGTGTCTGTATAGTCAACCCCTTCAATCTGAGTGAAACCCTTAGCAACTAAACGTGCTTTATATCTGTCCACAGTTCCATCGGCCTTATATTTCACTTGGTAAACCCACTTATAGTTAATAGGTTGCTTACCTTCTGGAAGAGGAAAAACTGTCCGAGTATTTAAATCCTCTATGGCTTGTAACTTATCTTTCATGGCATTTCTCCACTCAGGATATTTCACTGCTTGATGATAGTAATTAGGTTCATAAACAGAAGAAACATTGTTTATGAAAGCTTTGTAGGAATTAGAAAGCTTGGAAGAAGAGACATAATCCTGGATGGGATAAGAACAAGTAGAAGCACTATGGCACTGATAGTGTTGTAAATAAGAAGGCTTTTGAGAAATGCGTGATGATCTTCGAACAATCTCTGCAGGTTGTGAAGCAATATCCGCACGTGTAATATCAGCTTCATGTTGAGGAACATCTGTTGCATGTTAAGGAACATCAGCTTCATGTTGAGAAACATCAGCTGCAATTTGAGGAATATCAATTTCATGTTGAGGAACATCAGCTGCAGGCTGAGAAACTTCTTGAACATCCTGAGTTATCCTAGTGTTAATAACAGGTTATGAACCATATTAGAATTATTGTCAATTGATGTTGGAAGAGGAACAGTGTCATGTTGAATGAAATTCTCATTAGAACCAGTGCGAGGAAGCTGATCAGAAGACAATGGAAAATTATCATAAGTAACATGAGGAAAAGAAACATTTGGAAAAGGATCAATTAAAGGATCTGAAGGTGGAATAGTATGAAAAGGTTTGATATGTGATGGGCTGTAAAATAGTCCTTTTTATTGGAGTGCAAGTGTTCACCCGTGTCCTTTTTATTGGTGGAGGGTTAGAAAAATCCTCCACCAATTATAAAAAATCAATTAAGCTCCTACTTTTTTCATCCAATTGAACCAATAAATTGATAAACATTATCAATTTTTTCTGAATGGTCTAAAGGTGATTACAAGGTAGTATCTTATTGAGTTCGATAAACTTCATCAATGAAGTCATTCTTTCGGTGGTTTCTTCCATTGACCATTATAGTGTTTATGTGACTGATAATTTTTGTGTAACACCCATATTAAAATACGACTAAAGTTTTTTTAAAAAAAGGGGGGAGAAAAAAAGAAAGGAGAAAAGAAAATGAATAATGGTGGGTTGCAGGGTTTAAACCCTTGACCCTTGGAATTATAAACCCAAGCCTTAGCCATCAGGGCTATGGCTACCCATGTTGAGAATCTACCATGATTTATTGTTAAGCTATATCTGAAGTGTATAACGAAAATAAATAAGATAAAACCAAACCCCATCCATAATTAATGCCCATCTTAGATCTAAAAATGATACAGATTATATAGGCTTCCTCTAAAACTCTTCACCTCCCCAAACACCAACCCGGCTACCGTACCTCACCGCCCGGCCATGGCCATCACCGCCACCGTCAACTTAACTGCCACCTTGCACCGATCACGACCACAACCCCCACTCGCACAGAGGGACCACTATTTGCCATTAAACTTGGGTTGAAGACTCGACGGAAAACCATGGATCTCCCTTCAATTTCACATGTTTTTTGGCCATCGTGGCCGTTCATTCGAGACGTCATCAACGCCGTCGTCGTCCCCTTGCCGAGCTGAGCAGAACCCTATCCATTAAGCGTCCGCCCGTTACCGTTTAAGCCACCACTGGAGCTACGACAGTCCAACCACGTTTCTTTTCATTTTGGTAGGAAACGGTATTCATGTATCTTCGTATCCGAGAAGTAAAGGACGTTGAATTCGGGTTCGAGTTTGATCAAATGGAGTACCATGGTCGAATTATATAGCAAGGATTCAAGGTTAAAAGAAATCTAATATGGATCGATGACCGACATCAGTGTTTGAAGTTCTCCCGGTGTTGCTTTTGGAGTACGTACCGACATAGTTAGTGGGCATGCATGTCATTATTGTTTCATGACAGTGTCTATAAAATGTTTTTTTTTTTCTGAAATTTTTGTTATATGTTTAAATAATTTCCTAAAAGAGTTTTTTAAACAGAGGTTACCGTTACAATTTAATAAGTATTTTTTAGAGAAAATGTTTTTATGTGGATTTTTACGGTGGGTCGCTCTTGTGACCCTAATGTGACCTCCTGGGATTCGTGGTAACGCATAGGCGGGTCTAGGGGGTTACATTTAGTGGTATTAGAGCTTAGAGTTGCGCCATTCTGGGTAGATGGATCGATCGTCTGTCATAGGGTGTCTGGTCTATACATGCCCATATATCTTAACCGTACTCCATCAAGCCGAGACACCGATATCGAATCATTTCATATAATAAGTGCATTTGATCGTTCTGTCCATAATAGCTCGATATGTACTGGCAAGGAATGTCGGTAATGTTCGTCTATGATTTCGATTAATATGATGGATTTGAATTTGGATAAAGGACTTGAGATGGTTAATGTATGTGAAATTGAAGGTCTGATTCAAATTGAGAATAAATATCTGATTAAGTGAGGTAACCGGTGTAAGATTTCATGAAAGGCTATTTAGTGATGATGATTATGTTTGAGAATATTTTGGTGGGAAGTTGATAAAAGTGCTATGAAATTAAAAAGAAAGGTGTTTGTGAAGGTGGTGAAAGCGTAAATTCTATGGTGACCTTGTTATATAAGAAGGAAGCGGTTGTTTGAATTATATTTTTATTAATGTTGAAGGTAAGTGATATCCGTTCAAAACCTTGGTTATGTTCGATCAACAAAAGAAAAAGCACTTCCTTGAAAATGTGGCATGGTGTATTGTCATGTGTTAGCCTTGACTGAAATTCGACGTTACATCCCGATTCTAGAAGGTCTTGTTGGAGGCCTTGAGTACTCATTTGGACCTCATATACTATTTTTCATCAGTAAATTGATGGTCAACCTAGAAGAGTAATACAGATTCTAGAAGATATACTTTTTAGTCTTATGATTGACTTCTATGGTAGTTGAAAAGGTTCTTATCCTTGACTAAGACCGTCTATAATAAAAGTTATGATACAAGTATTTGCTTGGCACCATATGAAGTTCGATATGGATTCAAACATTGTGTTCTGATTGGCTGGTCCAAGATGTATGATGGGGTGACTTTGGGTCCAAAGACAGTCCGAGTGACTGGGGACACTACCAGATTAAACCACGACTGTCTAATAGCCCCGAGAGACAAGGATACTCTAATGTATAAGTTTCAGTACAAGAAGGGAGGTAAAGCAGTTTCTGAATTTCTACGACTAGTAAATTTCGAGGACGAAATTTCTTTTAGGAGGGGAGAGTTGTAACACCCATATTAAAATACGACTAAAGTTTAAAAAAGGGGGGAGAAAGAAAGAAATGAGAAAAGAAAATGAATAATGGTGGGTTGAAGACTCGACGGAAAACCATGGGTCTCCCTTCGGTTTCACATGTTTTTCGGCCATCGTGGCCGTTCATTCGAGACGTCATCACCGCCGTTGTCGTCCCCTGGCCGAGCCGAGCAGAACCCTGTCCATTGAGCGTCCGCCTGTTACCGTTTAAGCCACCACCGGAGCTACGACAGTCCAACCACGTTTTCCTTTCATTTTGGTAGGAAACGGTATTCATGTATCTTCGTATCCGAGAAGTAAAGGACGTTGAATTCGGGTTCGAGTTTGATCAAATGGAGTACCATGGTCGACCTATGTAGCGAGGATTCAAGGTTAAAAGAAATCAAATATGGATCGATAACCGACATCAGTGTTTGGAGTTCTCCCGGTGTTGCTTTTGGAGTACAGTACCGACATAGTTAGTGGGCATGCATGTCATTATTCTTTCATGACAGTGTCTGTAAAATGTTTTTTTTTCTGAAATTTTTGTTATACATTTAAATAATTTCCTAAAAGAATATTTTAAACAGAGGTTACCGTTACAATTTAATAAGTATTTTTTAGAGAAAATGTTTTTATGTGGATTTTTACGGTGGGTCGCTCTTGTGACCCTAATGTGACCTCCTGGGATTCGTGGTAACGCATAGGCGGGTTTAGGGGGGGTTACATTTTGTTTTAGTGGTAAAGTGTGTAATTGAAAGTAAATATGTGCTAGTTGAAGTTAATAGTTTAAATCTTATTAATAGCAGTTTTTAGTCTTTTAATTTTTTTATTCTCAGCATGTTAACTTTTTAATTCATGACTTTTTAATTTTTAGCATGTTAACTTCGCCTATGATCAGCACATTTTCATTTTTAGCCAACATAATTCCCATTAAACCATATTTTATAAAACCAATTCCCAACATTTTATTGGCATCATACGTTGTATCTTGGGTGACACATAATTTCTATATATAGCAAAAAATCAAAGATAATCCACACAGATCTTATATTCCTCATCTATATTTACTTTCCTTACTCAGCCGACCATAATATTATTCCATGCAAGGCCAAATTGAATAATATATATATATAATAGAACTACATGCATTTCCACAAACGAAGTAAATTATTATTATTATTATTATTTTGAGATCCACCAACGTAGTAAATTAGATATAAAGAGATGGGAAAGTTTTCATTGACTTTCATTATTTTTGCTGTTATCTTCATCTTTACAACTCGTTAGTTCCTTGACCTGTTTAACTCTTCTTGTTTTTTAATCGTTAATTCATTTGTGTAATCTAATACAATGAAATTTTGATGGTAGATTCAAAGACGATGGTAGAGGCAAGAGGACCTATCCCCGTTCTTGGTTGCAAGATCGACGCAGACTGTGAAAGCCTCTGTGCGGAGCTCAGTTGCGCCACTTTCAGTTGCGTTGTCAATACACACCGATGCCAGTGCACGTCTTGCCCACCGTTTCCATTGTTTTAAATTCTAAACATTTTCGAATAATAAATCACTCTCATATCCTTTTTAATTGCAACAAATGTTCTTGCATTGCGTCAAATAATAATAACAACAAGTATTAGTACTAATCGAGTTCAAGCAAATAATCGACATAAATAACAAATCAGAACACCAACACGAAATAAGTGAAAAGATATTCCACATGAAGATACCCTCTGCACCCACTAACAAATTTTTTATAGCAGTTGTTACATATTGACCGACCATTGCAATTTTCTATAACATTGATCTATGCGTTGATACTAACATGTCTATCTATATAAAAACTAAAATGACATTCTTTTTTTTTTGCTCGGCTCTATTGCATATAATATACAATAGAGCCGTATGCATTTCCATAAACATAATAAATTATTATTATTATTATTATTCTTATTATTATTATTATTATTATAGCAGCCTAAAACATTGAAAAATAACCTTAAAAAATAAAAAGACAAATCTTAAATTATTCAAATTAATTACAAAAGATAAATCTTAAGTCATCCGAAACAAGGCTGATAAGCTATCATGCACTACTGACGTCATCTTCTAGAAGCTGCTGACGTGTCGCCCAGTCAGCACTTTCATGGCCCAATCATGCCCACTAATCCAACCATGAATCCAGAACAAAAAGTACAGTTTTCAGGCCTTTTAAGCACATTTTCCAGAAGTCATTGCCCTGCACAGAAATCATGTAAAAATGTCCAAACCAACAACAATAATGAACAACCAAGGAGTATTAAACACAAAACATAGCATAAAACAAACACTAGTCAATATAGTAAATTAAATATAAAGGGATGGGAAAGTTCTCATCGACTTTCATTAGATATAAGCTTGTGTGACAAGGTGCGATGCCATTGCACGCCTATGTCATATCCTTTATAATTGGAAGCTGATGAATGTTTAATAGACCCAGCTTGATAACAAAATCGTTACATGTGGAACTAGGAAGAGCCTTAGTGAAAATGTCAGCCAGCTGGTTGATAGATCGAACGTGAAAATGTTTGAGATATCCAGCAACAACCTTCTCTCTAATAAAGTGACAATCAACCTCAATGTGTTTGCTTCGTTCATGGAAGACTTGATTCGAAGCAAGATGGAAGGCAGATTGGTTGTTGTTGAGCATACAATATGTATGTAGAAAGGATGCAACCGATATATGAAGATAGGAATGAAAGCTTGATTTATTCATTTGCAAAGCGTTGAATTTATACACAGCTGATTAGAAACCCTAGTGTATCAGCTCATGACACGTGTACAATCCTAAGATTCTTTTCAATGATTTCCAATAGAATTGGAGGAGAGGGCGTGCATGGACAGCTGTGGTGCCAGCTCATGCTCATGAATTTCAGCCTTATCTTCAACATTTCCCATGCTTGTTTTTCCTTCAAGGTTTCTGGTATTAAGTTGTTTGCGAAGTCCTTCAAACTGAGTGGTGGGCAGTGCCTTTGTAAATATGTCAGCAACCTGGCAGCGGGCAGGAATGTAATTGATTTGTAGGAGTCTCGAACTTACTTTCTCCCTAACAAAGTGGAGATCAAGGTCCACGTGTTTTGTTTTCGCATGAAAGACGGGGTTGGCTGCCATGGAGACTGTGCTGGTATTATCGCACCAGAGTTGAGGGATGTTGTGCATTTTGATTCCCATTTCTGAGAGCGCAGATTGTACCCAGATGATCTCTGACACTGCATCAGCTAAGCTTCTGTATTCAGCTTCTGCTGAGGATCTTGAGAGTGCACGTTGTTTTTTTGAACACCATGTAATCAGGTGATGACCAAGCATGACACAATATCCGGATGTGGATCTTCTGTCGTCGATATCACTGCCCCAGTCAGCATCTGAAAACGCAGTGAGTTGTAGATTGTCACTTGGTTGAGATTGGAACCAGAGGCCATAATCGAGAGTAGAGCTTAAGTATCTCAAGATTCTCTTGAGAGCTTGCCAATGGTTTTCTGTAGGGTTTTGCATGTATTGCGCAGCCTTGTTGACAGCAAAGGCTAGGTCTGGACGAGTATGACATATGTATTGAAGTGCCCCAACAATACTTTTGTAGTGTTGGGCTTCAATTAGGGGAGAGCCATCAAGTTTGCTAAGCTTGGGAAAGGTTACCATAGGTGTCGATGCAGCTTTGGCTCCCAAGGTGTCTGTTTTGTGTAGCAAGTCAGTGATGTATTGTTGTTGAGATAGGAATAGACCTCTTTCATATGGTGTGGCTTCAATGCTAAGGAAATAATGTAGGTATCCAAGGTCTTTGAGGGAGAAGGGGTCGTTTAGGGCTTGTATCACCTGTTGAACGTGTGATTCTATGTTTCCTGTGATCAGCATATCATCTACGTATACAACTAGGTATATGGATAGATCACCACGCTTGAGTATGAACAAAGTTGAGCCTGCTTGTGATGCAGGGAAGCCTTGAGTGCCCAGAAAAGGTTTTAATTGAGCAAACCAATTTCTTGGTGCTTGTCTTAAGCCATAGATGGCTTTCTTGAGTTTACAAAACAGTGGCCTGCCAGTTGAGTTGTGTTAGATGAAGCCTTCAGGTTGGTCCATGTATACAGATTCATGTAATTGCCCTTTGAGGAATGCATTGTTTACATCAACTTGGTGAATGTGCCATTGATTTGTGATTGCTACAGAAATGAGTATATTGACAGTGAAGAAGCGTACCACTGGACTGAAGGTCTCCATGAAGTCAAGCCCTGGTGTTTGAGAGTAGCCTTTTGCGACAAGTCTCGCTTTAAGCTTGCTGACCGAGTCATCAGCATTGTGTTTCACACGAAATAGCCATTTGCTGCCTATGGCTTTCTTCCCTGGTGGTAATTCAGCTAGTTCCCAGGTGTTATTATCTAGAAGAGTAGTGTACTCAAGTTTAATTGCCTCTGCCCAAGATGGATGATCGAGTGCCTCTTGAATGTTGGAGGGAATGGCTGCGGTGTTGTAGATTTTAGGTTTAAATGTTCCCACCTTGCTGCGTGTTATCATAGGATGAATGTTGGATAGAGGAGGATTTTCTTGAGTGGTGATGGTGGGAGAATCATTGGTGACTGTGTGGAATGGGTTAGGAGATTCATATGGTGGAGTAGGTTGTAGAGGTGATGTGGTGGTTTGTGATGAATTTGATGTGTGTGGTGAGTTGGTTGGTTGACTGTCAGTGTATGTAGGGTTTGTGGTATTCAAGGGTTGGTCGGTTGTAGGAGTTGGTGAAGCAAGAATGGATTGTGTATATAGTGGGACTCGTAGGAGGTGTGGCATGGTTGGTATTAATAGGTGGTGTATTTGGTGTAGGTTGAGTAGGTCTGTTGGGGATGGTTGTGGTGTTTGAGGGTTGATCGATTGTAGGAGTTGGTAGGTTGAGGAAAACCCTGGAGCTGTGGGAGAGGGAAGGTGCATTGGTAGGTGATGATGTCTTGGCACAGGGAAAAACCGATTCATTGAAATTGACACTCCTTGAGATATAGATCCTGCCATTTTCATCTGCACACTGATAGCCTTGGTACTTTAGAGAGTAGCCAAGAAATAAGCATGGCTTGGTTCTGGAGGACAACTTATGGTTGTTGTAGGGCCTTAAGTTTGGATAGCACTCACATCCAAACACCTTGAAGAAGTTGTAGTCATGTAATTTTCCTGTGAGCTTCTGATATGGAGATTGATTGCCAAGCTTTTTCGATGGAAGGCGGTTGATAAGGACGACAGAGCTGAGAACAGAATAGGACCAGTATCGCAGTGGCATGGAGGCCACAGCTAAGAGAGACAAGGCCATGTCAATGATATGCCTGTGCTTACGCTCCACTGCCCCATTCTGTTGGGATGTGTATGGGCACGTTATACGTTGCTGAATGCCCAGTGATGGTAGAAGGGTGTCTAAGAACTGAAATTCACCACCTTCATCTGTCTATACTGCTTGAATTCGAGAGCCAAATTGATTGTGAACTAGTTTGCGAAAGAAATCAAAAGCAACTGAAGCTTCTGACTTAGTTTTTAGCAGATAGACCTAGAAATTCCTCGAGTGCATATCAATAAACGAGATGTAATAGGAAAATCCATTGGAGATAACTGGAGCAGGACCCCAAATGTCGATTTCAGCTAATTCAAACGGAGTGTCATACAAGGTTACAGATTGTTTGAATGGTAATGAGTGACACTTGCCTAACTGACAAGCACTACATACAATATTCTTGTCTACAACCAAGGACTTATTCAAAGCAGAGTTAATGACTTCAGATGATGCATGACCCAACCGTCGATGCCAGATCCAAAATGGAGAGTTGCCACGGACATCTGTGGAATAGGCTGTGATGGTATTGCTGATCGAGTCTCCTGAGAAAGTATAAAGTCCCCCTTCTTGCGTCCCTTCCAACAGTATAGACCATGTGGTTTTATCCTTCACACAACAATAATCCGAATGAAATTCAAGAAAGACTGAGTTATCCTTGGTGAATTTCGAAACTGATAATAGGTTTCTTGTGATTCGAGGGACATGCAAAAGATTACGTAAAATAAGGGTTCGAGAGGGAGTAGAGATTTCAGAGTAACCAACTTGGGTTGTGGCCAGAGAGGAGCCGTCACCAATATGTACAGAACCCTTACCAAAGTATGGAGATCCTCCCTGGAGAGACGATGTGGTATTGGCTATGTGATGAGTAGCTCCCGAGTCAGGGTGCCAAGTAGTGGAGGAGGCAACCAAGGTGTGGACTTGCATATCACCAGATTGAGTGTCAGGGGAGGTAGAGGGTTCATTGTTGGCAGGTTCATTGATGTATGGATCATAGGCTACCTCTATTTTGTCTTGTTTGAAAGAACAAGCATTAGCATGAGTTGTGGCTTGAGTGGTAGTATTGGAACGCGGTTGGGAGGAGGAGGTGACACCCTTGAAAGATTGATCAAACCGATGCCAACAACGGTCTACAAGGTGGCCGGGTTTGCCACAAAGTTGGCACTGAATGCGTGGTCTGGTGCCTCGATATCGACCACGAGACTCATCACGAGGTTGAGGGTTGTTGGTGGTGGAGTAGGAGGGCCTGTCACGGTTGTTGGAGTAAGCTGTGTTGTTTATGCCCACAGAAAGACGGAGAGGATCAGAGACACGAGACTCAGCATCGATGAGTATAGAAACAGCTGCATACACTGTATAGGGTTCCTTGTTGGCTGAGATGACTGCCACAATAGGACCGTACTCAGAGGATAGACCATTTAGAATAGTGGCGATGTGTTCGACGGGTGAAACTGGGCTGCCACACGATGCAAGAAGGTCACAAATTTCTTTTATTTGCATGGTGTAAGTTCTCATTGACAGTGAAGCTTTCTTGATTGAACGCAATCGGAAATGGAGATGCATGATTCGAGTTGTGGATAATTGGGAATATATTCCGGTGATGGTGGACCAAATTGTTGCAGACGACTCAGCTCCCACAAGCTGAGGGAGAACATTGGAGCTGACAATGGAGAGTAGCCACGAGGCCAACGAGCTGTCTTGCTTAATGAAGCGGAGCTAGGCAGGATTTGGGACACAGGCACCATTTTCACCGGCAGCAAGCTTTGGCGGAGGTGTAATAGTGCCATCAATATATCCTTCAAGACCCTGTCCTCGAATGAGCAAGGTAACTTTTTAGTCTTTTAATTTTTTTATTCTCAGCATGTTAACTTTTTAATTTTTAGCATGTTAACTCCGCCTATGATCAGCACACTTTTCATTTTTAGCCAACATAGTTCCCATTAAACCATATTTTATAAAACCAATTCCCAACATTTTATTGGCATCATACGTTGTATCTTGGGTGACACATAATTTCTATATATAGCAAAAAATCAAAGATAATCCACACAGATCTTATATTCCTCATCTATATTTACTTTCCTTACTCAACCGACCATAATATTATTCCATGCAAGGCCAAATTGAATAATATATATATATATAATAGAACTACATGCATTTCCACAAACGAAGTAAATTATTATTATTATTATTATTTTGAGATCCACCAACGTAGTAAATTAGATATAAAGAGATGGGAAAGTTTTCATTGACTTTCATTATTTTTGCTGTTATCTTCATCTTTACAACTCGTTAGTTCCTTGACCTGTTTAACTCTTCTTGTTTTTTAATCGTTAATTCATTTGTGTAATCTAATACAATGAAATTTTGATGGTAGATTCAAAGACCATGGTAGAGGCAAGAGGACCTATCCCCGTTCTTGGTTGCAAGATCGACGCAGACTGTGAAAGCCTCTGTGCGGAGCTCAGTTGCGCCACTTTCAGTTGCGTTGTCAATACACACCGATGCCAGTGCACGTCTTGCCCACCGTTTCCATTGTTTTAAATTCTAAACATTTTCGAATAATAAATCACTCTCATATCCTTTTTAATTGCAACAAATGTTCTTGCATTGCGTCAAATAATAATAACAACAAGTATTGGTACTAATCGAGTTCAAGCAAATAATCGACATAAATAACAAATCAGAACACCAACACGAAATAAGTGAAAAGATATTCCACATGAAGATACCCTCTGCACCTGCTAACAATTTTTTTATAGCAGTTGTTACATATTGACCGACCATTGCAATTTTCTATAACATTGATCTATGCGTTGATACTAACATGTCTATCTATATAAAAACTAAAATGACATTCTTTTTTTTTGCTCGGCTCTATTGCATATAATATACAATAGAGCCGTATGCATTTCCATAAACATAGTAAATTATTATTATTATTATTAGGCTTATTACATGTTTCCCCCTAAACTTTACATGTTTTCCCAACTTGCCCCCTAAACTACGTTTTGCCCACTTTTGCCCCCTAAACTTTGTCGCCGTTACTCGTTTTCTCACATTTCTGTTATCCTCGCCGTTAAAAAAATTCCAGCCTGTAACACCCAGAAAATAAAATAAATAAAAAAAGAGAAGAAAGAAAGAAAAGTGTAAATGAAATGAAGATAATAATAATAATAATAATAATTAGAAGGGAGGTGAGGGTTGTGAGAATCGAACCCACAACCTTTGCTTCTTTAGCCGAGTACCCAGCCACTAAGCTAAGAGAGCTCTTGGCTCTAATCTTTCCCCATGGTTCATTTAAACCGTGTCCTTTGAAATAAAATAATAATAAACTCAAAATATCCTACCTACCATATTCAATGGGAATTAAATTAGGTCTGCTTCCCAAGGAATAAAAAAAGAGGTTTCCAGAACGCCCCCCTTACCGTCGTTTTACCATTAATTCCTTAAACGACCCGCCGCAGTCCGTTCACCACCACCGCCGCGCCGTGCCTCACACCGCCACCGCCGAACGAATCGCCTCGACATCCCGATCAAAACCCCTGAGGCCACTCGCGTAACCGTAGCCGCAATCGCAGGCAATCGCGCATTGAACATTCGACGAACTGAGGGTTTGAGGCCGATCGATTTTCCATCGATTACGACCGTTGTTGACGTCAGTTCACCGCGCCAACATTGTCGTTGGGTTCCCCGTCCCAAGCCGAGCAAAACCACTAAAATTTCTCGTCCCATCGGCGCCTGGAAGAGCTTGGTCGGAGTTACGTATTTTACGGCGAATTCGAAGCCTTCAGGTAAGATTTTATCGATTTTCGGCTTCATTTCATGTTTTGATCATGTGAGTGAAATTGCTGGTCTAAAAATCTATGTTTTCCGGCAGAAACAACCAGAAATGAATTTTCCGACGACGTTCCGGTGACCGTCCGACGACCTTCGAGTTCCAGGGTAAGAGCCGGTCCGCGTAGACCGAGCCGGTCTGAACCGGTCAACTCAGTCAAACTCGTTGACCCGACCCGTTGACCGAGTCAACTCGTTCGAGTCAACTCAGTGAGTCAACTCGCCGAGTCAGCCTTTGGACCAGTGACGTCAGCGTTGACTTTGACCGCTGATGTCAGCGTTGACTTTGACCAAAAAGTCAACTTTTCCTGAAAAGTCATTTTTTATGTTTTTCGACATCTTGGGTCCGATTTTGAAGCCCGTTTTGCGAAAGTCTAACCCGAAAGCCTCCGAATTAGACGTTAAACCCGAACATGCATATGTATAAGTTGTGTCTTTTAAAAGAAATTGTTGATTAAGGACTGATATTGATCTCCTGTTTTAATAGGTACTCGTGGATCTCCCGATCGTGCATACTCCTAGCCCAGCTCATCCCGATCTGTACCTCCTCGTGATCCTATCGTCACTCGTACGACCCTAAAACTTAGTATTTTATTACGAATCAAGGTGTAGATCTGATTGTAACCATAATCCTTGTCTAATTAGGTCCTAGTACTGTAGCGGAGCGTGATTGTAACCCCCTAGACCCGCCTATGCGTTACAACGGATCCTAGGAAGTCACATTAGGGTCACAAAAGCGACCCACATTAAAAATACACATAAAAACATTTTTTTAAAACACTTATTAAATTGTAAAACCAACTTCTGTTTAAAATATCATTTCGGGATGTCATTTAAACATATAACAAAATTTCAGAAAACACTTTACAGACACTGCTGTAAAACAATACATGACTTACATGGCCACTAACTATACAGTACCGTACTCCAAAGGCAACGCCGAAACAACTCCGAACACTGGTGTCAACCATCATACCATCATATATTCTTTTAACCTGCGATGGTAAAAACAACGTGAGCTTCGAAAAGCTCAGTAATACAAAACTACCAGAAGATGCTATAAGCTCATGCAGATATATGGTAAGCATAACATTTTCATGATGTTCCGCGCAATAACGACCTCCATTTCTGTTCTACTATTTCGAGGTTGCATCATACTCGAGAATAACGATATTTGTTCTTTATTCAGACCTTGAGAATTAGACGAGAATTATATAGGCTGGTAGCATACGAGAGAGGAATCAGAGAGTTTGGGGTCTAGTGTGTTCCAACAATGCAATATTAATGCATGAAATGTAACAATGCAGTAAACCTTTTTATATCATATACATATGTTTCAAGTAGCAGTAGAATACATTTTCAATTCTTTATTTACCCTCCAACCATACTTCAGTATTTAGTTTCCCCAGTGTAGTATCATGTACAGGCATTAACCCGAGCCCATTGGGCATGGGTACCATCCTAAGGAAATACCTTAGAATACGGGCGGTCCTTGCCGAAGCATAGGAACCGAAAACGGGCGGACCTGGCCGAAGCCTAGGATCCGTAAATGGGCGGACCTGGCCGAAGCCTAGGATCCGTAAACGGGCGGACCTGGCCGAAGCCTAGGATCTGTAAACGGGCGGTCTTACCAGCTGGATCAGGGCTGAGCCGTAGGTAACGTCATATCATGTCCCAATTACCCCAGTGAATCTTATCATCAATAGTTCATTAATCATTAACTGTATTTCTAGTAATACATTATCCATATAATATATTTGTCATATCAGGTGCATATGCATATATCAGAAATACAGTACGGTCATGCTTATTATAAAACATGTCATGTGATTTCAAATATGTCAATCAAGTGCACGTGATCGGTATCATAACATGTAAAACAGTATGCAAAACGGTCGTGTGACACACATGGAACACACTAGGTGGAACAATTTACTCCTTGGAGATACTTGACATTTACTGAGGAGAACACATTAACTTTTGACAATTGAACAGATCTTTGAAACAATGCCTCTATTAAAAGAGAGGTTTGTACTACCAGTTCAAATCAGATAGTCGGGAGATGATACATCAAGATCTTGAGAGTTTTAGGCATATCATGAGTGATTTAGCCATTTAAGCCTACCAGGGGCATTATGGTCATTTTATCATACACGGCATTTTGGTAATTCATACCAACAAGGCGTAAACGGTAGCTCAGAAGTTCTATTTGTTCATCAGGTATCCAACCAGACCTCAGAGATTTCTACGTCAAGACCTTTCACTATATCAGATACATTCGGGCTATTTTGATTACTTGGGCCAACGAGGGCATCTTGGTCATTTAACTATCAGGGGTGATTTCGTAATTTAGCCCATTAATGATGATATGACGATTCACAATATTTAAGATTTCTAGAAGTTTATCGAGCCTCCAAAACCATTCAAACTAACATATTCCAACCTTGCAGTACTAACCAAACCTTCTGATGTACGCACTTCACAAGTATCATTTCCAAATACTGATTGTATCGTATATCTGAATGGTTGCCTCCATATTTCACCACAGAACTTGCCACGGAGTAGTCGAACTAATACTCTGTGTGGGAAGACTTCCACCCTTATATTAATATCTAGAGTGACTAACGTACGTAAGTCATGCTTCAACCCTTGAGGGCATTTCGGTCATTTTCAGCTTTATCGACATTTCCAGAATTTTATCAAGACAATTCGCTTATTCTGGTCAATGGGGGTATTTCGGTCATTTCAATGTTCGAGATATCCATCATTACTGTCAATTGGACCATTTGTAGTATTTCAATCATTTAAGTACTCGTGGGTGTATCAGCTATTTAAGAAATTTCGGTACCTCCAACCACTCCATTCCTTTCAGAACTCAAGGGTTTATCCATCCTTTCAGTTAATTTGCAAACCTCGGTATCCAAGGATACTTCAGCATTTTTGGTCAATACGACCCTTCTAATTGATTTAACCATGACAATATTTCCAATACTTATCATTATGATCAATTCAGTATTTGAGTCGCTTGATCAATTTAGAGGTACGAATAGTTTCCCGTAAATATATATATATATATATATATATATATATATATATATATATATATTCAGGGGTTCATTCTAAATTCAAGGAAGTCTAACACCTTACAATCTCGAACGTTTAAATCTTGTTACCATAACTTATCAATAGATCGAGGTTTCTCTATGAATCGAGTTGATTTACCATATTCACTGTAGATTTCTAGACCTCTTCCCATTCCAAGGGTATTTTAGTCATTCTCATACCTCAAGGGCATTTTCGTAATCTCATATCCAAATTTTCTTTACATTTTATCATTTGACACTAAGAGTCGAATTTGGAGATTTATTATCTTATTAATTACTTATTGAACTCCAGATCCTTCTGATTTATTGATCTTCTTATTCGAGCATTTCAATCTTATCTAGAATATCATACTTGTTTCCATATTCGGTTTGACTTGAGCAGAATTAACAGTATTTATCATCATTTTTATGCATGCATTAACACATACCAACATGCTAATAAAGCATACAAGAGGTAGTAGTGTATTACCTTAGTTCCGAGTTATACCGGTTGACTCATGATACTACATTCGATCGCATTCAAATCCGGATTGGATGTTCCATGACATTTCGAATACCAAGATACTTGCATACCTTCAAATACACAAATTAATATTTCAGTTCTTATCCATAGAGCTCTTAATAAAATTAAACACTTTCGGGTTCAAGGTCAGATTCGGAGGCCTTCGGGTCAGAATTTTGCAAAACGGGCTTCTAAATCGGACTCAGGACGTTGAAAAACATAAAATAAGAGTTTTCGGAAAATTTGACTTTTTGGTCAAAGTCAACGGTCAACGGTCAACGCTGACGTCAGCGGTCAAAGTCAACGTTGACGTCATGCTGACGTCACTGGTTGACCGGTTTGACTCACTGGGTTAACTTACTGAGTTGACTCGGGCGAGTTGACTCTCTGGGTTGACTCACTGAGTTGACTCGGGCGAGTTGACTCACTGGGTAGGGTCGGTCAACCGGGTCGGGTCGGTCAATCGGGTCGGGTCGGGTCGACGGGTTTGAGCTCACTTACCCGAAGGTGATGATATCCGCCGGAAAAGTCGCCGGATTATCGCCGGCGATAACTGAAAATCCTTTTCGAAGACTCAAATACACCAAATCTGCCGGAAAACAAACATTTATCAGTATAACAATTAAATCGTTCACCAACAACACAAATTTGAGCCGGAAACCTTACCGGATTTAACCAAAACGGCCAAAAATATCGAAGCCCCGATAAGACCCTTACCGACATCGGATGGACTCGAAACCTTAGGGGTTTTTGCTCTCCATCACGTTAGGGGCCCAGATCTGGTGCCCGTTTCACCAACGGCCGGCAACCTAGGTCGGAAAAAGCAAGAATCTATTTCGACAGTTTGGGGGTTGGCTGAACTTCAACCGAGATTTTGCCGGTGAATGGCGGCTCGGTTGCGCGCGTGAGAGATGGCTGGTGGTTCGGAGTCAGGCGGCGCACATGGTGATGGTGGCGGTGCACGCCACGGGTCGACGGTGGCCTAGATCGGGACGGTGAACCAAGGTTTCTGCAAAAACTTTGAGTCGTTCTCCACGACAGGCGGCGCACAACGGCCGCGAGTGACCGGCACGGCTGAGCTCGGGCTGCGACGACGAAACCGTCGGTACTGGCGGTGTCGCACACCGTCCGGCGGTGGTATAGATCGGGGAGGGTGGCCGGTTGGTTTGGTGTTGAGAGAAAAGAAGAAAATAAACTCAATAATTGAAGGGGGTTCTGCCGTAGGAAAAAGTAAAGGGGGAAATAATTGGAGGGAAATAATGGGAGTAGGTAGGATATTTTATTGTTATAATATTATATTTTTTTAAGTGTTACAGTGATCACGGTGCTCGATAGACCTTTTGACTGACCGATCTCATCCTTTGAGGTGTGTTCCCTGTGTGATATATGACTGTTGCATATTTACTGTTTTACATGCTTCATATGATTTAATAAAACAGACTATATGTACATGATTGTTAAACTCGATTTTGTGTAAAACTAGCATGTTTTCTTCTTATGAAAGAAACACGATTGTATTGTATGTTTGAATTATGCCCTAGCATTCAATATGACAAGCATGCCTATGGTTTCCGGTTATCAGTGTAGAAAAATGTTGTTGAGCATTGATATGACTGTTATTGTTGTGTATTATGTTACTGCTCAGACTAATTATTAGAGGTGTTTGGGGTATGATGTGGAGACTATCGGCTCAGCCCTGATCCAGCTGGTAAGACCGCCCGTATTCGGATCCTAAGCTTCGACTAGGTCCGCCCATATTCGGATCCTAGGCCTCGGCCAGGTCCGCCCGTTTTCGGTTCCTAAGTTTCGACTAGGGCCGCCCGTATTCTAAGGTATATCCTTAGGATGGTACCCCGCCCAATGGGTTTGGGTTAATGCCAGTATAGGATACTGTTCTGGGGAACTGTATCATGGTGTTCGGTTGGAGGGTAGATATATTGCAAGGAAACTTTGATGCTTTTTATGATATGTTTTGCATAACTTGATTTATTATTTATTGATGCAACTGTTTTACTTGCACTGTTGGAACGCACTGAGCTTTCTAGCTCACGCCCCAAATTCTTTCCCCTTTCAGATATTTTGGATAGGCCACCCCGTAGCTGACACTTGGAGGATCGACACATTTGGTATTCTTTTTTTGAATGTAATGTTTCTATCCACCGTTTGTACTTTCAGGGTGACATGTGCCTATATTTTGTTATGTATGGTATTAAACTAAAAATATTTTGATATGCTATTGATACATACTTTGTAATCATCCTATGATGGGTATATTTAAATGGTCATGGCTGCCTATACTATTTATGATGTCTATGTTGTGAATGACT
Source organism: Hibiscus trionum (assembly GCA_030270665.1). Lineage (NCBI taxonomy): Eukaryota > Viridiplantae > Streptophyta > Magnoliopsida > Malvales > Malvaceae > Hibiscus > Hibiscus trionum. Next base: position 63,018,028 of record BSYR01000017.1, read on the forward strand.
TTGGAAATGCTACTTGCCGTATTAAACAGGTTTATTTAACTTGATGGTTTTCACTAAGTCTTGTCGTTATGCTGTCGAAATAAATACTTAGTTTGCCAACAGGTTTTCCACTTGAGTTTTAGATTTTGATGTGCCTTACTAGACTTGGTCTTTCCGCATAGGCCGGTCTAGGGGGTTACACAGCCAATAAGAGCATGTCACGTCATCTCCTCATGAACTAAGTCAATACGTTTGGTCTTATTTAAAGGGTAAATGACATGTCAAGCCTGTCAGGTTTGATTTTTGTTCAATTTAGTCACTAAAAGGTTTATTTACACCTAAATATGATTCAAATATAATTGGAATATGATTCGAAATTTTCGCAAAAAGAATATAATTCGAATAAGTAATTGTTGGGGTAAATTTTAGGTAATTTAATTAAATTAAAAAATTACTAATTTAAAATTTAAATATTGATTTTATTTATTTTTATTAAATATTACTCCCTCTGTCCCACAATTTTTGTCCCTTATTGACTTTTTTTGGGTCAATTTTTTTCAACTTTGACTCATACTTATTTAAAATGTATCATTGATAAAAATATAAAAAAATATATTTTAAAAACATCTAATCGAGTAGTTTTCAAATATATATTTTATAAATATTAATTATTTAAAATATTCAATATAATAATAGTCAAAGTTTAAAAATTTTGACTTTCAAAAAGTCAATAAGGGACATTTTTATGGGACGGAGGGAGTAACAGTTAAATAAAATATTATTAATAATAATAATAAAGATTGGACTGAATTATAAAAATTAGAAACAAATTTGGGTCAATTTTAGGTAAAAATAAACATTTCAGTGACTAAATTGAACAAAAAACAAACATGGCAGACTTGACATGTCATTTACCCTTTAAATAAGACCAGGCAGATTGACTTAGTCAATTAAGAGATGACGTGGCACGTTCTTATTGGCTGTAATTTTTTAACGGCGACGATATCAGAAATGGGGGAAAACGAGTAATGACGAGAAAGTTTAGGGGGCAAAAGTGGGGAAAACGTAGTTTAGGGGACAAGTTGGGAAAACAAGTAAAGTTTAGGGGGGAAAACATGTATTAAGCCTTATTATTATTATTATTTTAGTAGCCTAAAGCCCTAAAAATAACCTTAAAAAGATAAAAGATAAATCCTAAATTATTCAAATTAATTACAAAAGATAAATCTTAAATTTGAATTTTAAATCCTGGCGTGATAAGTCATCCGAAACAAGGCTGATAAGCTATCATGCACTGCTGACGTCATCTTCTAGAAGCCGCTGACGTGTCGCCCAGTCAGCACTTTCATGCCTAATTCATGCCCACTAATCCAGCCATGAATCCAGAACAAAAAGTGCAATTTCCGGGCCTTTTAAGCACATTTTCCAGAAGTTATTGTGCTGTACAGAAATCATGTAAAAATGCCCAAATCAGCAACAATAATGAACAACCAAGGAGTATTAAACACAAAACATAGCATAGAACAAACACTAGTCAGTAGTAAATTAAATATAAAGGGATGGAAAAGTTTTCATCGACTTTCATTAGATATAAGCTTGTGTGACAAGGTGCAATGCCATTGCACGCCTATGTCACATCCTTTATAATTGCAAAAAAATGTTTTATTGCATGAATTATAGTCTAGCTTACTTGCGAACTATATTGAATTGAGTAGATAAATTGAATTTCAGGTAAGTACCATAAACAAGTATACTATGATATAAAGTCTGATCAAAAGTTCTATGTGAGTAAATAAGCATGTTATGTTGTGAAACATTGGATAGTTCGAAGAACCTTGTATGAATAAATGAGTATGATGTATCATGAGAAAATTGTTAGTTAAAGACTACCTATAAGGGTACGTGATTAAATTATTAGACACGGTTGCTATTTTGAAAGTTAAAGAACCTTGGATGGATGATTTTACTACTTTCTATTACATTAATAAAAAAGGATATAGGCATGATTAAAAGTGATTGCTTGAGATATTGAGCCATTGAGTTAAAGTCGATTGGTTTTCATGGCATGAATGTTTGTTATATAAAATCTCTAATGTTATGACCTATGTTAAACCTGAAACTAGAATTGAATGATTGGATAAAAGAATGAACATATAAGGACCATGGTCGACCTATGTAGCAAGGATTCAAGGTTAAAAGAAATCAAATATGGATCGATGACCGACATCAGTGTTTGGAGTTCTCCCGGTGTTGCTTTTGGAGTACAGTACCGACATAGTTAGCGGGCATGCATGTCATTATTGTTTCATGACAGTGTCTATAAAATGTTTATTTTTTCTGAAATTTTTGTTATACGTTTAAATAATTTCCTAAAAGAATATTTTAAACAGAGGTTACCGTTACAATTTAATAAGTGTTTTTTAGAGAAAATGTTTTTATGTGGATTTTTACGGTGGGTCGCTCTTGTGACCCTAATGTGACCTCCTGGGATTCGTGGTAACGCATAGGCGGGTTTAGGGGGGGTTACATTTTGTTTTAGTGGTAAAGTGTGTAATTGAAAGTAAATATGTGCTAGTTGAAGTTAATAGTTTAAATCTTATTAATAGCAGTTTTTAGTCTTTTAATTTTTTTATTCTCAGCATGTTAACTTTTTAATTCATGACTTTTTAATTTTTAGCATGTTAACTTCGCCTATGATCAGCACATTTTCATTTTTAGCCAACATAATTCCCATTAAACCATATTTTATAAAACCAATTCCCAACATTTTATTGGCATCATACGTTGTATCTTGGGTGACACATAATTTCTATATATAGCAAAAAATCAAAGATAATCCACACAGATCTTATATTCCTCATCTATATTTACTTTCCTTACTCAGCCGACCATAATATTATTCCATGCAAGGCCAAATTGAATAATATATATATATAATAGAACTACATGCATTTCCACAAACGAAGTAAATTATTATTATTATTATTATTATTATTTTGAGATCCACCAACGTAGTAAATTAGATATAAAGAGATGGGAAAGTTTTCATTGACTTTCATTATTTTTGCTGTTATCTTCATCTTTACAACTCGTTAGTTCCTTGACCTGTTTAATTCTTCTTGTTTTTTAATCGTTAATTCATTTGTGTAATCTAATACAAGAAATTTTGATGGTAGATTCAAAGACGATGGTAGAGGCAAGAGGACCTATCCCCGTTCTTGGTTGCAAGATCGACGCAGACTGTGAAAGCCTCTGTGCGGAGCTCAGTTGCGCCACTTTCAGTTGCGTTGTCAATACACACCGATGCCAGTGCACGTCTTGCCCACCGTTTCCATTGTTTTAAATTCTAAACATTTTCGAATAATAAATCACTCTCATATCCTTTTTAATTGCAACAAATGTTCTTGCATTGCGTCAAATAATAATAACAACAAGTATTGGTACTAATCGAGTTCAAGCAAATAATCGACATAAATAACAAATCAGAACACCAACACGAAATAAGTGAAAAGATATTCCACATGAAGATACCCTCTGCACCTGCTAACAATTTTTTTATAGCAGTTGTTACATATTGACCGACCATTGCAATTTTCTATAACATTGATCTATGCGTTGATACTAACATGTCTATCTATATAAAAACTAAAATGACATTCTTTTTTTTTTGCTCGGCTCTATTGCATATAATATACAATAGAGCCGTATGCATTTCCATAAACATAGTAAATTATTATTATTATTATTATTATTCTTATTATTCTTATTCTTATTATTATTATTATTATAGCAGCCTAAAACATTGAAAAATAACCTTAAAAAATAAAAAGATAAATGAACAACCATGAATCCAGAAGCTGCTAACGTGTCGCCCAGTCAGCACTTTCATGCCCCAATCATGCCCACTAATTCAACCATGAATCCAGAACAAAAAGTACAGTTTTCAGGCCTTTTAAGCACATTTTCCAGAAGTCATTGCCCTGCACAAAAATCATGTAAAAATGTCCAAACCAACAACAATAATGAACAACCAAGGAGTATCAAACACAAAACATAGCATAAAACAAACACTAGTCAATATAGTAAATTAAATATAAAGGGATGGGAAAGTTCTCATCGACTTTCATTAGATATAAGCTTGTATGACAAGGTGCGATGCCATTGCACGCCTATGTCATTCCTTTATAATTGGAAGCTGATGAATGTTTAATAGACCCAGCTTGATAACAAAATCGTTACATGTGGAACTAGGAAGAGCCTTAGTGAAAATGTCAGCCAGCTGGTTGATAGATCGAACGTGAAAATGTTTGAGATATCCAGCAACAACCTTCTCTCTAATAAAGTGACAATCAACCTCAATGTGTTTGCTTCGTTCATGGAAGACTTGATTCGAAGCAAGATGGATGGCAGATTGGTTGTTGTTGAGCATACAATATGTATGTAGAAAGGATGCAACCGATATATGAAGATAGGAATGAAAGCTTGATTTATTCATTTGCAAAGCGTTGAATTTATACACAGCTGATTAGAAACCCTAGTGTATCAGCTCATGACACGTGTATAATCCTAAGATTCTTTTCAATGATTTCCAATAGAATTGGAGGAGAGGGCGTGCATGGACAGCTGTGGTGCCAGCTCATGCTCATGAATTTCAGCCTTATCTTCAACATTTCCCATGCTTGTTTTTCCTTCAAGGTTTCTTGTATTAAGTTGTTTGCGAAGTCCTTCAAACTGATTTGTAGGAGTCTCGAACTTACTTTCTCCCTAACAAAGTGGAGATCAAGGTCCACGTGTTTTGTTTTCGCATGAAAGACGGGGTTGGCTGCCATGGAGACTGTGCTGGTATTATCGCACCAGAGTTGAGGGATGTTGTGCATTTTGATTCCCATTTCTGAGAGCGCAGATTGTACCCAGATGATCTCTGACACTGCATCAGCTAAGCTTCTGTATTCAGCTTCTGCTGAGGATCTTGAGACTGCACGTTGTTTTTTTTGAACACCATGTAATCAGGTGATGACCAAGCATGACACAATAACCGGATGTGGATCTTCTGTCGTCGATATCACTGCCCCAGTCAGCATCTGAAAACGCAGTGAGTTGTAGATTGTCACTTGGTTGAGATTGGAACCAGAGGCCATAATCGAGAGTAGAGCCTAAGTATCTCAAGATTCTCTTGAGAGCTTGCCAATGGTTTTCTGTAGGGTTTTGCATGTATTGCGCAGCCTTGTTGACAGCAAAGGCTAGGTCTGGACGAGTATGACATATGTATTGAAGTGCCCCAACAATACTTCTGTAGTGTTGGGCTTCAATTAGGGGAGAGCCATCAAGTTTGCTGAGCTTAGGAAAGGTTACCATAGGTGTCTATGCAGCTTTGGCTCCCAAGGTGTCTGTTTTGTGTAGCAAGTCAGTGATGTATTGTTTTTGAGATAGGAATAGACCTCCTTCATATTGTGTGGCTTCAATGCTAAGGAAATAATGTAGGTATCCAAGGTCTTTGAGGGAGAAGCGGTCGTTTAGGGCTTGTATCACCTGTTGAACGTGTGATTCTATGTTTCCTGTGATCAGCATATCATCTACGTATACAACTAGGTATATGGATAGATCACCACGCTTGAGTATGAACAAAGTTGAGTCTGCTTGTGATGCAAGGAAGCCTTGAGTGCCCAGAAAAGTTTTTAATTGAGCAAACCAATTTCTTGGTGCTTGTCTTAAGCCATAGATGGCTTTCTTGAGTTTACAAAACAGTGGCCTGCCAGTTGAGTTGTGTTGGATGAAGCCTGCAGGTTGGTGCATGTATACAGATTCATGTAATTGCCCTTTGAGGAATGCATTGTTTACATCGACTTGGTGAATGTGCCATTGATTTGTGATTGCTACAGAAATGAGTATATTGATAGTGAAGAAGCGTACCACTGGACTGAAGGTCTCCATGAAGTCAAGCCCTGGTGTTTGAGAGTAGCCTTTTGCGACAAGTCTCGCTTTAAGCTTGCTGACCGAGTCATCAGCATTGTGTTTCACACGAAATAGCCATTTGTTGCCTATGGCTTTCTTCCCTGGTGGTAATTCAGCTAGTTCCCAGGTGTTATTATCTAGAAGAGCAGTGTACTCAAGTTTAATTGCCTTTGCCCAAGATGGATGATCGAGTGCCTCTTGAATGTTGGAGGGAATGGCTGTGGTGTTGTAGATTTTAGGTTTAAATGTTCCCACCTTGCTGCGTGTTATCATAGGATGAATGTTGGATAGAGGAGGATTTTCTTGAGTGGTGATGGTGGGAGAATCATTGGTGACTGTGTGGGATGGGTTAGGAGATTCATATGGTGGAGTAGGTTGTAGAGGTGATGTGGTGGTTTGTGATGAATTTGATGTGTGTGGTGAGTTGGTTGGTTGACTGTCAGTGTATGTAGGGTTTGTGGTATTCAAGGGTTGGTCGGTTGTAGGAGTTGGTGAAGCAGGAATGGATTGTGTAGTGGGACTAGTAGGAGGTGTGGCATGGTTGGTATTAATAGGTGGTGTATTTGGTGTAGGTTGAGTAGGTCTGTTGGGGATGGTGGTGGTGTTTGAGGGTTGGTCGATTGTAGGAGTTGGTAGTTTGGGGAAAACCCTGGAGCTGTGGGAGGGGGAAGGTGCATTGGTAGGTGATGATGTCTTGGCACAGGGAAAAACCGATTCATTGAAATTGACACTCCTTGAGATGTAGATCCTGCCATTTTCATCTGCACACTGATAGCCTTGGTACTTTGGGGAGTAGCCAAGAAATAAGCATGGCTTGGTTCTGGAGGACAACTTATGGTTGTTGTAGGGCCTTAAGTTTGGATAGCACTCACATCCAAACACCTTGAAGAAGTTGTAGTCATGTAATTTTCCTGTGAGCTTCTGATATGGAGATTGATTGCCAAGCTTTTTCGATGGAAGGCGGTTGATAAGGACGACAGAGCTGAGAACAGAATAGGACCAGTATCGCAGTGGCATGGAGGCCTGAGCTAAGAGAGACAAGGCCATGTCAATGATATGCCTGTGCTTACGCTCCACTGCCCCATTCTGTTGGGATGTGTATGGGCACGTTATACGTTGCTGAATGCCCAGTGATGGTAGAAGGGTGTCTAAGAACTGAAATTCACCACCTCCATCTGTCTATACTGCTTGAATTCGAGAGCCAAATTGATTGTGAACTAGTTTGCGAAAGAGATCAAAAGCAACTGAAGCTTCTGACTTAGTTTTTAGCAGATAGACCTAGAAATTCCTCGAGTGCATATCAATAAACGAGATGTAATAGGAAAATCCATTGGAGATAACTGGAGCAGGACCCCAAATGTCGATTTCAGCTAATTCAAACGGAGTGTCATACAAGGTTACAGATTGTTTGAATGGTAATGAGTGACACTTGCCTAACTGACAAGCACTACATACAACATTCTTGTCTACAACCAAGGACTTATTCAAAGCAGAGTTAATGACTTCAGATGATGCATGACCCAACCGTCGATGCCAGATCCAAAATGGAGAGTTGCCACGGACAGCTGTGGAATAGGCTGTGATGGTATTGTTGATCGAGTCTCCTGAGAAAGTATAAAGTCCCCCTTCTTGCATCCCTTCCAACAGTATAGACCATGTGGTTTTATCCTTCACACAACAATAATCCGAATGAAATTCAAGAAAGACTGAGTTATCCTTGGTGAATTTCGAAACTGATAATAGGTTTCTTGTGATTCGAGGGACATGCAAAAGATTACGTAAAATAAGGGTTCGAGAGGGAGTAGAGATTTCAGAGTAACCAACTTGGGTTGTGGCCAGAGAGGAGCCGTCACCAATATGTACAGAACCCTTACCAAAGTATGGAGATCCTCCCTAGAGAGACGATGTGGTATTGGCTATGTGATGAGTAGCTCCCGAGTCAGGGTGCCAAGTAGTGGAGGAGGCAACCAAGGTGTGGACTTGCATATCACCAGATTGAGTGTCAGGGGAGGTAGAGGGTTCATTGTTGGCAGGTTCATTGATGTATGGATCATAGGCTACCTCTATTGTGTCTTGTTTGAAAGAACAAGCATTAGCATGAGTTGTGGCTTGAGTGGTAGTATTGGAACGCGGTTGGCAGGAGGAGGTGACACCCTTGAAAGATTGATCAAACCGATGCCAACAACGGTCTACAAGGTGGCCGGGTTTGCCACAAAGTTGGCACTGAATGCGTGGTATGGTGCCTCGATATCGACCACGAGACTCATCACGAGGTTGAGGGTTGTTGGTGGTGGAGTAGGAGGGCCTGTCACGGTTGTTGGAGTAAGCTGTGTTGTTTATGCCCACAGAAAGACGGAGAGGATCAGAGACACGAGACTCAGCATCGATGAGTATAGAAATAGCTGCATCCACTGTATAGGGTTCCTTGTTGGCTGAGATGACTGCCACAAAAGGACCGTACTCAGAGGATAGACCATTTAGAATAGTGGCGATGTGTTCGACGGGTGAAACTGGGCTGCCACACGATGCAAGAAGGTCACAAATTTCTTTTATTTGCATGGTGTAAGTTCTCATTGACAGTGAAGCTTTCTTGATTGAACGCAATCGGAAATGGAGATGCATGATTCGAGTTGTGGATAATTGGGAATATATTCCGGTGATGGTGGACCAAATTGTTGCAGACGACTCAGCTCCCACAAGCTGAGGGAGAACATTGGAGCTGACAATGGAGAGTAGCCACGAGGCCAACGAGCTATCTTGCTTAATGAAGCGGAGGTAGGCAGGATTTGGGACACGGGCACCATTTTCACCGGCAGCAAGCTTTGGCGGAGGTGTAATAGTGCCATCAATATATCCTTCAAGACTCTGTCCTCGAATGAGCAAGGTAACTTTTTAGTCTTTTAATTTTTTTATTCTCAGCATGTTAACTTTTTAATTCATGACTTTTTAATTTTTAGCATGTTAACTTCGCCTATGATCAGCACACTTTTCATTTTTAGCCAACATAGTTCCCATTAAACCATATTTTATAAAACCAATTCCCAACATTTTATTGGCATCATACGTTGTATCTTGGGTGACACATAATTTCTATATATAGCAAAAAATCAAAGATAATCCACACAGATCTTATATTCCTCATCTATATTTACTTTCCTTACTCAACCGACCATAATATTATTCCATGCAAGGCCAAATTGAATAATATATATATATATAATAGAACTACATGCATTTCCACAAACGAAGTAAATTATTATTATTATTATTATTTTGAGATCCACCAACGTAGTAAATTAGATATAAAGAGATGGGAAAGTTTTCATTGACTTTCATTATTTTTGCTGTTATCTTCATCTTTACAACTCGTTAGTTCCTTGACCTGTTTAACTCTTCTTGTTTTTTAATCGTTAATTCATTTGTGTAATCTAATACAATGAAATTTTGATGGTAGATTCAAAGACGATGGTAGAGGCAAGAGGACCTATCCCCGTTCTTGGTTGCAAGATCGACGCAGACTGTGAAAGCCTCTGTGCGGAGCTCAGTTGCGCCACTTTCAGTTGCGTTGTCAATACACACCGATGCCAGTGCACGTCTTGCCCACCGTTTCCATTGTTTTAAATTCTAAACATTTTCGAATAATAAATCACTCTCATATCCTTTTTAATTGCAACAAATGTTCTTGCATTGCGTCAAATAATAATAACAACAAGTATTGGTACTAATCGAGTTCAAGCAAATAATCGACATAAATAACAAATCAGAACACCAACACGAAATAAGTGAAAAGATATTCCACATGAAGATACCCTCTGCACCTGCTAACAATTTTTTTATAGCAGTTGTTACATATTGACCGACCATTGCAATTTTCTATAACATTGATCTATGCGTTGATACTAACATGTCTATCTATATAAAAACTAAAATGACATTCTTTTTTTTTGCTCGGCTCTATTGCATATAATATACAATAGAGCCGTATGCATTTCCATAAACATAGTAAATTATTATTATTATTATTATTATTATTCTTATTATTCTTATTCTTATTCTTATTATTATTATTATTATTATAGCAGCCTAAAACATTGAAAAATAACCTTAAAAAATAAAAAGATAAATCTTAAATTATTCAAATTAATTACAAAAGATAAATCTTAAGTCATCCGAAACAAGGCTGATAAGCTATCATGCACTACTGACGTCATCTTCTAGAAGCTGCTGACGTGTCGCCCAGTCAGCACTTTCATGCCCCAATCATGCCCACTAATCCAACCATGAATCCAGAACAAAAAGTGCAATTTCCGGGCGTTTTAAGCACATTTTCCAGAAGTCATTGCCCTGCACAGAAATCATGTAAAAATGCCCAAATCAGCAACAATAATGAACAACCAAGGAGTATTAAACACAAAACATAGCATAAAACAAACACTAGTCAATATAGTAAATTAAATATAAAGGGATGGGAAAGTTCTCATCGACTTTCATTAGATATAAGCTTGTGTGACAAGGTGCGATGCCATTGCACGCCTATGTCACATCCTTTATAATTGCAAAAAATGTTTTATTGCATGAATTATAGTCTAGCTTACTTGCGAACTATATTGAATTGAGTAGATAAATTGAATTTCAGGTAAGTACCATAAACAAGTATACTATGATATAAAGTCTGATCAAAAGTTCTATGTGAGTAAATAAGCATGTTATGTTGTGAAACATTGGATAGTTCGAAGAACCTTGTATGAATAAATGAGTATGATGTATCATGAGAAAATTGTTAGTTAAAGACTACCTATAAGGGTACGTGATTAAATTATTAGACACGGTTGCTATTTTGAAAGTTAAAGAACCTTGGATGGATGATTTTACTACTTTCTATTACATTAATCAAAAGGGATATAGGCATGATTAAAAGTGATTGCTTGAGATATTGAGCCATTGATTTAAAGTCGATTGGTTTTCATGGCATGAATGTTTGTTATATAAAATCTCTAATGTTATGACCTATGTTAAACATGAAACTAGAATTGAATGATTGGATAAAAGAATGAACATATAAGGTGCGAATTAGAGCACTGTAGAACATTGATATAGTTGGTATAGTTCATTGATTATTGTTATTGTTATAGATACTCGTACATTGACAATTGAATCATCGGTCCTTGAAAGTGAATATCATCTATTGGCATTGAATATCGAAACAATAAACATTGATTATTGATATTGTCATTGAATTATTGATTTTGAATTTGGTATTGAGTCCCTGATTGAAAAAGAGAAATATTGGCACAAGGAGTGCATATTGAATCGAGCTATGCTCTAAGATTTATAAGAATAATAATTATTGTAATTCTTGGTCTCGAGTCAGTCATAGATATAGTTGGCATGCCATAGAGCCCATAGAGCTCGGTGTCGGGGTGGACTACAGTCCGCAAAGAGAAAACTATCTTGAATCTGTTCTTGGACATAATAAGGAAGGGCAGTTTTACACCAAAAAGAGAATCGTTTTGAGTATATAAAATAATGTAATGGATTTGTCTAATTGAACATGCATCAATAAGGCGATGTCTTAGAAGTTTATAACATGAATATGTCTATGAAAGAAACGAATAATCGTGCTTAGAATTTAGAGTTAGATTTAACAGAATATGTTAAATTAAAAAAATAAACACTATAAAATTTGTGATAAGCATGCTTGAATGTGTACAACCGAATTGTTTAATCAATTGTATGGATGAGATGCTTGTGTTGTGTGGCTTGATAAATAATGGTTGTGAATTAAAATTTTAATACTTTATTGTCTAGTGTTTTAATACATAAATAATGTATAACCTAGTCGATGATCTAATGTTTTAACGATAGAAATTAAAAATTCGAATTTAATTTAACATTGTGATCTTTTAAAATATTTAAAAAAAAAAGTGTTTCTTAGTAAAAAAAAAGAAAATTTATACCCCAACACCCGCGGCATAATTTTCGTATATAAAAGGAATTTACACTCCTAAGCTTAGGGCTTAATTTCTGTTAGATTTTCAGATAAAGAGAATCTTTTTGAAAATTATAATTTAGAATTAAAAATAATGTTTTGTTATAGAGACTAACGGAAAGCGGCACCCCTACGCTCAGGGTACGTTTTTCACAATAATACCTAATAAAATATTTTAATTTTAAAATTTACAATTATATATAAATATATTATTCATATAAATAATTCATACAACTTAAAATACACAAACATAAAAAATAAAAAGCATACCAATTAATTAAAAGAACATTGTAAAATTCATACAAAGATATTTATTACAAAAAGTCGATATTAAAATAAATACAAAGATAAAGATCAAAATTTACCCTACTAAAAGCTCGAATGAAGAACTTCGACGAACCCCTAGCAAGATCTCCACATCATCTTGTCAAAAAAACAACTCGAACGAACCTCAACAAGACCCCGATCGAATGATTAATCGAACCATCGAAAGGGCACTGCCCTTTACGCCATTTTTATGGCTTTCATTTCCATGGCTTTTGCCATTTTTTGTGTGTCTGGCCAAGCCTCCCTCCTCGCCATTTAAAGGAAATGAGGGGGGAGGGGTGAGGTGTGATGCTGGGAGTAAGAAATTCTTGTTTTCAGAGAAAAGTTCTTATGAAAGGATGGAATTAAGAAGTTCCTGTTTCAGAAAAACGATCCTTAAGAAAGGATGGAATTAATAAATTCCGGTTTTGAGAAAAATGATCCTTAAGAAAGGCTTGAATTAAGAATTCCTATTTTGTAAAAACGGTCCTTAAGAAAGGATGAAAGTAAGAAATTCCGGAGCAACGTCTATAGTTGGTGAGGTTGATCCAGCTGCGACACCGACGAGGAGGCAAAACCAAGAATCAGTAAGGTTTGACCTAGCTACAACACCGACGAAGAGGAAGGGTCTGAATTTATTTTGATCCAACTTATATATTCTGACGAAATGAGATGTTCTGGAGTTTGATCTAGTCGCACCAACTACGGCGAAACTAGACCTAGAAAAACAATTGGTGTGCCGCACCATCAATGGCGAAGCGAGCCTTAGAATATATAGGATAATTTTGATTTGTAACACCACGGTCGAAGATGCAGAATCTGGATTAAACTGGCCTATCACCACTAGCGGGGGCGAGATCGAGAGGAAGTTGATTCTGCTACTTCCTGTCAGAGATACTGGAATTTGTTGGCAACTATTTGCTTCTTCTTGTTTGAGGATGTTAGACCCTGTAAATTATTCGTCCTTTAAGAAAGGATCAGATATATTTAAGAAAATATTTGGTTGATTTAAGAAAAGATCTTTGAGAAAAGATTCATTTTTTTTAGAAAAAAAACATCCTTATGAAAGGGGTGGATTTAGAAATTCATGTTTTGAGAAAATCTTCTTTGTCAAAGGATGGAATTAAGAAATTCCTATTTTTTTTAAAATGATCCTTAGAAAATTTGGTTTTGAGGAAAACGTTCTTGTGAAAGGGTGGAATTAGGAAATTCCGATTTGAAAAAATTGTCCTTAAGAAAGGATGGATCCAAGAAAATTTCCTTAAGTAGCAAGTGCAAAAATTATTTTCTAGTAATGTATTTATGCAAATGGTATGCATGTGCATGCTTTTGTGATGATGCAAAGATGCATGTAATTCTTGTCGGAATGAATGCTTTCTGAAAAACTAGATGCCATGATGTATGATCATGTTTGGTGATGCAATGATGCATATGTTTTCATGTATGTTCTCATGGAGATGTATGAACATGTTCGTTGATGCAATGATGCATATGTTTTCATGTATGTTCTCATAGGGATGCATGGAATTCTTGTAGAAGTCCCTTTTCTTCTGACTTTTGTTCAAAATTTGTCCCAACAAAAGTTTACCCCCCAGGCTTCATTGTCTTCACTCTTTTCTGAATTTGCTGAATGACCCTGACGTCTTCTCTTTCTTCTCTTTTCCAGGGAAATTGACTTGGCTTACCACCATTGATGGTTGAAAGATTGGGAAAAAGTTGATTCTGGAACTTCATGGCATGGAGTTATGACCCTAAAAATAGAACATTAGTTAGTAATCTGTTTAGAAAATTTTTACCATTTTCATCTAGAGGTTTGAGCTTTTTTGCATACTCGGCCTCCTTCAGGGCTAAAGGTTGGTCATCATGTTGTTGCCCCCATAGTTGAGGTCTTCGGTCTCTTTCCTAGACTTGTTTATATGTTCAAGCCAAAAATGTGCCCAAAATGGGCTAAAGGTTAGGCTGGCTGTGGAATCAAGCTCCAAATTGGTGTTATTCTAGATTTCCAACCCATTTAATAGACCGTGGAAATGGTGGTTTGACTTTCTAGAAACTAAAAGTTTATCTAAAAGGATTGGTCGAGTACAGTTCACGTTCGTGTCAAGAACTGAGAATACATTGGCAATTAGTTTGGCCAAGGATGGAGTCTCCAGAGCTGAGATGTTTAAGGTTGCATGGTAGGTGTAACGATAGGTCCAGTGTGCTAGATCAGTTTGGACTTGTATTCGTGTGTCCATTTTAGTTGTCAGTTTGGCTTGTAAAGCTTGGTGGGTAACGATCCATTATTTTCAAAGCATGTGTGGGTTTTGTAAGGCAGTGGGTGGGTGGTGCCTAAATCAACTAGGGATGTAGTTTAAGCCAAGTTGGTGTTAGTTCTGTTAAGTTTTTTTATTTGAGTGTTTAGTACAATACTAGTAGAAACGTTCGATTGTTGTCGATCGAGTTGTAATTGGGTGTTCTTTTTGTTACCTCGATTGTGTTGTACTCTTTTCCTCCATTTAGGCTTAGGGAGGTTTTTAATGAGGCACGCAATCGGGTTGAGCTCGTCTTTATTCAATAATAAAATTCCTTGCCGAGCAAAAAAATGTATAACTTTATGAGCTCAGAATTTGCTATTATATAAAAGGTATTCTATAACAATCTTGTCCATCAACTATATCCATATAGGATCAAAGCAGTCTTCGCCGTATCAATCATGACTAAACCCATCAATGGTCACATATACAAACATACACAAATTTCATAGGTCAATCATGGATGCGTAGCATGGAAAATTACATGAAATGTGAATCGAACATGTCTATTTCCAACTGGTCCTCTTAAACCTTAGTGTGATCAACTTTAATGAATTCAGAGTGTGCATACACTAAAAGAACTTTATTTGAGAAGAAAATAATCTTAAATAATTTTAAACTTAAGTAATCGAAATTATATCTAAAACAAATGAGCATTTTTCAAAAACTATAAACTCCCACTAAAATTGAATATCTTTAAATAACATTACACCCGCACGAGTAGTGTGCTCATGAAAGATCTAGGGTGAAAACTTCTTAATAAGTGCACAATTATGGAGTTTGTACCAACATGCTCTATAGACACACAACCACTTTGAATTTTCTTTAACAACTAGGAACTTAATATTTATGTACTTCAAATTTGAAGTGTTCCTATTGTTTATAGAATAAATGAATGCATATATATTGTCACAAAATAACTGAAGTGGTCTTTCTATTCAATATGCAATTAGCAGCTCATATGACATAATCTTTTGCATCAATATTCTAATAGAATCAAAGCTTATAAACCTGATGATCTTTAACTTACCAAAACTTCGATATGTGAGCATGTAATTTTTGTTCTCTAAAGATATCTCATAACCCTACTAGCTGCTATCCAATGGTCCATATTAGATTTGCTTAAACATACGTCTAACATTCCAATAATGTACGCAATATCCTCACGCATACATACTTGAGCATAAATTAGATTCTCAATAGCTTATGCATATGGAATCATTTGTATTTTCTAAAGTTTAAGGTTACTTTTAAGGTATTCAGTAAGAATAAATTTGTATTCTTTAGCAATATGAATATCATTTGGTTTACTTCCACTTAACTTGTAGTATTTTTTTGCTCGAAAATTAGCATTTTATTAAAGAAAAATTAAGAACCTGAGTTGTGTGCCTCGTTAAACCCCCCTACACCTAAATGGAGGAAAATAGTACAGCACAACCAGGATACACCATCAAATAGACATCCCAACAAACTGACAAGGTTACGACCGAATATCATCCTTACAATACACGTTACAACAGCAAAGCAACAACACAAACAAGTAAACCTGACGAGCACAGACCAACACCAACACAGGAAAACAAAGCACCCAACAACCTTATGAAAGCAAGTGGTGCAGAAAATATGCAGCAAACAAACTCCCCATTACCAAGGCAAAAATGCACCAAGCACAAACTCATCTAGATGTGCTTGAACCGCACCACCACACCAACCGTTAGAGAAAATTAATCTGAAGCTAGAAAAGCAAAAGCATCTTAACACAAATTGAACCAACTGACATTTCATAACTCAATTCAACACAATTTTCAACAAAAGTTATCTCAAAACCGAATGAGATAATAAATATAAAATTTATAGTTTCATTAATGAGAGTCCTACTTAAGCTCATAAATGAATTTCTTTAATTTACATATCACTGATTTTGTATCATCATACACAAATTTATGATTGTACCATATAATTCGTTTCTTCAATGTTGCCATTGAAAAAACACAAGGTTAATATCCATCTTATGTAACTTAAGATTAAAATAAGCAACAAGTGTCATGATAATCTTGAAAGAGTCTTTCAATGAAACTTGAGAGAGTCTCCACATAATCAATGTCTTCTTTTATATTATATCCTTTAGATACAAGACGTGTCTTATACTTATCCACATTATCATTTGCATCCCACTTGGTTTTAAATATCCATTTATAACCAATTTGTTTGCACCTTCAGGTAATGAGATAAGTTCATAAATTTTATTGTCTTGCATAAATTTATACTTTTCTTGAATGACATCAATCTACTTTTGAGAGTTAGAACTTTTATGGGAGAATGAAAAAAAATGATCGAGTCGTTTTCTATCATTCCATTGTTATCCTTATTATTTTGAAGAAATACAATATAATAATCTGGAATAGTATTTCTCTTTTATCTCATGGATCTCTATAATGACACATGTTTTGTTGAGGTACTTGATTCACTTCTTGATTAATGATATGCGTGAAAACGTAAACATCATCAAAAGTGATAGTAGGAATCAATTTATAAACCAATTCCTCCTCAATAGCAATGTATCTAACCTTATTTCTCACTCCAAACTCAACATCCTAAAAATGTTATAAATTTCTCCTTAAAATAATCCTAATTGTGGGATCACAAAATATACAGTCCATGAATCACTCAAAATAACCTAAGTAATTGCTCACTTTTAAATTTTAATTACTTTACATGTGTCCTAACTTGTTACAAAAGAAATCAACCCTTTATAACTTATTGTTGTTTCTAATGAGTTGGACCCTCAACAAATTTATTCTAATATTTTCTTTTATAGCCCTTATTTTTAGAGACACTGATTATATGAGTATTAATCAAATGATTACTTTTACACTTATAATGCTTCAAGTTTTCTTCCTCTTTAACGCAACGAGAAATGAGCTCAGTTAGAGCCTACTTTTTCTTTTAACAATTGTAACTATTTTTTTGAATGGGTTAAACTATATAGGAAGCTATACAAAAGCATAAGAACAAACAATTTTTGGAAAGTTTGATCTTATGTGCCTTAAATTTTGAAGCATTATTAAACATTTTCTTAGTGTACCCGGTCAGATTTCCTTGACCCTTATACTTTATATACATCAAAGAAGGAATAAGTGATGCCATCTTAACCTTAATGTTTTGTATAAAACATTTCTTAATTTCGTCAAGGAAAATCTTAGTGTGAGTAATCTCTTTAGATTTGTGCTACTAAGGACGTATAGAATGTTCTTCTTTATGGTCATTAGACTCATTCAATTTGAACAATTTCACCCCCTGAAATCTCTTTTAGGGGTGATTACCGTAGTGAGAGGTGGAAATTATTCTTCCCTTAGTGCAAAGTTTGTGTTCATACAACCCCCAAATACAATATGTAAGTGTCTTTTATATTCCTTGAAATTAATTTCACTAAATATGAGTATAAAATGTATATTAACAAATGTTGTGACAGAAAAAGATAAATTAACTAAATATAGAACAAAAATAAATAAAATATAAAATAAGCTCACATAAATATTCATAAGTAAACAAATAAATTTAAAATAATTGTTGGTTCCTCTCAAGATACCATGCACGACATTAATATCAAGTCTTTGGACAATAATATTAACTGTAAGCGGTACTCTTATTGTAGCAATCAAACATTAACAATAAACTATGTCAAACAATAGATTAACCTTTGGACTAATGTATTGCTCACATAAAATATTGTATAATTGTCTCACATTTATCGCCACAGTTGTCGTTGTAATTCTGCCAAATATTAACTTTCCTTTGGGCCAATTAATAAACGCATGAATTACAAAAATCCATAATTATCTGAATATTTTAAATGAACTAATCTACACAAAAGCGGTCACTTTGGTGACATTATGTTTCAACTAATCTATTAAAATATTAGACATCCGAAGCCAAAATATGAATTTATTTGTTTCAAAATATTTTCCTTAATTTTATCTTTCAATTAAATTAAAAGATAACCAAAATAATAATAAATTTGAATAAAGGTAAACCTCATATCAAGATACCGAACACTCCATTAATATTTCATCGTTGAACAAAACATTAACTTGCAAGTGATATCTTTGGTACAATAATCAAACATTGATAATAAGAATACGTCAACCAGAAATCTTCCTTTGAGTCAATTTATTGTTCGCATATAAAACTGAATAATTATCCCATGTTTATTACCACAGTTGCACATAGAACAATGTCAACTATAAACCTTTTTGTGGGCTGACTAACACTATCATAAGTTGAATTAAATGCGCAAAACCTTCTATATTTTATAATAAAATAATTTTCATAATAGAGGTCACTTTAGTGAGTTAATGTTTCAATTAATTTATCTCAAAATATAATATGAATATACCGATATTCAAATTTAAAATTTTGTAACAATCAAAATTGAAATTTCTAATAACGCTAAAGTTTCTGAAATAACCCAAAATAAGGTTGTCTATATGGGGCTATTAAAAATTGAAAAATCGAAATCATTGACTGTTTCTCATCCTTAAACATGCATTTACAAAATATTCGCCGTAAACGTAAAGACAAGATTTCTAAATCATAAACTAAATACATTCTATCGTTAACTTTAAATATCACAAAAAATTGAATTTAAAATGCTTGATACACATTTTCCCCTTAAACTTTACTTGTTTTCCCAACTTGCCCCTTAAACTACGTTTTGCCCATTTTTACCTTTAATGTTTTCGATGTTACCCATGTTGCCCCCTACCGTAAAAAAATTATCTTGACCAATCAGAACGTGCCACGTCATTTTTTATTTATTTTTAAATTTTAAAATAAAATAAAATAAATATATTTAAATATCCAAAACACCCCACCTTCATCCCTATCATCTTCTTCCCCAATTTTCTTTAACAATTTTTACATCATTCTTGTCCATCGTGATTTCCCTTATCAACAAACAAGTAAGAAGCTTCACCTATTAAATCAAATTTGGAGTAAAATTCAATCAAACTACTGACCAAAACTGGGTTCTGATCAAACCCTTACTTAAAAAATTAAGTTTTATTTCACTAGACCCTTAATTTCGAGAAATATAAAAAATGTATAAAAATTATTCAAAAAAATTTAAACACGTATTCATATTGAACACATCCTTTTACATGAAGTTCAAGTGATCTTCTACATTATTGAACACATTTTACTTGTTACTGAAAGATACATCAATAGATTTTATTTAACTTAACAACGCTGGATGTCACAATGAATCCAGCATTTTTATACTGCTCATATTTCGAATTGAGGAATCTTTAGATTTAGAACAGAGTGAAAGCTGCAGAAACAAACAATTGCTTCATCATAATATTGAAACAAACGCCATTAAAGCATTAATTATGTACTTGAAAGAAAATTGTACCTCCACACTTGTAACCAACAGGGTGATCGACAATGTCGCAACGTTTCGGAATGTCCACTTCGATTTCTGGCCTCACTCCGGCATTGTATGCTGTTTGAGAAAACAGAACAGCGCATAGACAGGGTGGATTCTTCACCTTTTTCTCCATTACTCTACAGTAACGCTCGGACTCCGATGCTGTGCCGCGAATGTACATGGTTTCAACTTCTTAGCCTCTTCGATGTCATGTTTCACACGGGGACCATAACAATAAGCAGTTCCCACGACTCCATTGAGACCTACAATGGTCATACTCACAAGAAACACAAGAACGAACGTGTACTTCATAGGGGTTTCCATTCCTACAATGCAATTCGGCAGGGACACTTTGATCAACTGCTTGAACTCAAACGAAAACGCTTCTGAATAGCTTGAAATCAACCAAAGACGCTTCGCAGCTATTTATACCGAAAACAAAAGGATATAAAATATGAATTCCAGCAATTACAATGGACGTGGAACTTGTAAGATTATAGCTGATAGAGGGGTTAGAAGAGAAAAATTCAAGAGAGAAAGTGTTTATTGATCATCCAGTCAAAACGTATTTACAATGGTTAATGAATCCTTCTTATATATAGAAAGGATTCTTGAAGAGAGTTCTTGATCTTGAGGATAACTAATACATAGCTATTTAACTACCTTAACCAACTAACCAACTAACAGAAACGTATCTCTTAACTCTAACATGATTCATATTTTCTCCTTCTTCTAGCTTTGATTCTCTGACATGCTTCGGATTTCCTTCTATTCTTCTTGACAAGAGTCTTGTTGTAGTCTTTAAGCTTTAGCTTTAATCTCAAACACTGAGGATAGGTTGCTTTCAATCGAAGTTCCTCGTGACAAAAAATTTCAATTGATGTCGTAGGTGCAGGAAAAAAGCAGAAGACAAGGGTTTAGTTAAGGCATCTGCTACTTGATTTGCTGCTGGTACATAGTTTATCTGAATTGACCCTTTCAGTGACTTTTTCTCTCACAAAGCTGAGATCTAGCTCAACATGCTTAAGTTTAGCATGATGAACAGGATTAGAGGAGTGTGCTATAGCAGTTGTATTGTCGCACCAGATTGTTGGTGTTGAGATCAGAGAAATTTTGAGTTTGGTAAGAAGAGATTTAACCCAGGTTGCTTCACAAATCGCATCAGCTGGGCTTCGAAACTCAGCCTCAGTGGATGATCTTGAAAAAACACTTTGTTTCTTAGAACTCCAGGCTACAAGATTTCCTCCTAAGAAGATGCAATATCCTCCGGTTGATCGTTTATCATCAACACAAGTTCCCCAATCTGAATCTGCATACCCAACCAAGTTCATAGATGATGGACCATTGCTGAAAAACAAACCATGACTCAAAGTACCCTTGAGACACCTTACAATCCTTATTACAGCCTTCCACTGTTTATCTAGCAGATTTTGCATAAATTGACTAACCTTATTTACTGAAAATTGTATATCAGGCCTAGTAGTGCAGATATGATGCAATGTTCCTACTGTCTGCCTATATAATGTGCTATCAAGAAAGGGATCTCCATCATTTGAAGAAAGTGGAGGAGATGTTACCATGGGCGTTGGAGAGGGCACAACATCTACCATTTTCATTTTCTCCAATTCCTCAGACAGATCTCCATTCAGAAATGCATTATCTATGTCAATATGTCGAAGAACCCAGCCATTGCCTAGAGCCAAGCTTAACAAAATCCTGATTGTTACGGCCTTAACAACAAGACTAAATGTCTCTGAATAGTCAAACCCAACCTTGTGTGAAAACCCTTTGCAACTAGCCTAGCTTTGTACCTAGCTATGCTGCCATCCGAATTCTGTTTCACCTTAAAAAGCCACTTGCACCCAATAGGAATTCGGTTCAGAGGTAGAGTTGTGACTTCCCATGTACCTTTTTGAATCAAGGCATGAAGCTCTTTCATGACAGCACCTTTCCAAACATTCGAGGACATTGCTTGATGTATATCTTCAGGTACATCTGCCACTGCTTTAGTAAGAAATACCTTGGATTTAAATATCCCTAATTTAGATCGTGTAACCATGGGATGTCGAGCAGAAACTTGTGTATTATGCAAATCAGGCTGAGTTGAAGAGTTTGAAGTTCCACCTTCTTAACGTTCATGCTGGACTGAAACTGGAGAGTTTGAACTTCCACCTTGGGCTTCTGAACTGTCATGCTGAACTGAAACCTGAGCAGGAGCTTGTTCTTCACACGAGTCTGAATTTTCATGTTGAGCTGGAGTACCAAGAACAGGAGCAACGTCCACCATATTATCCTGGGTACTAAGATGATCACCTTCTTCATTAATCACTGGAACTTGAAGTTGCACAGTAGGAAACGAAGCTTCATTAGAAGGACCACACTCTTGCGAATTGAATGACCTTGAGGAACTGGAAAAAGTAGTGAAAGGCACACTACTAGAATATGATGCAATAGAAGTGAAAGAAGAGCCAGGGGATAAACCCTGTGTCCTAGGGATTGGACCAAAGTATTTAACCTTATGCAGAGTTGAATCCTTGGACGTATTTTTACTACCCTAAGCAACCTGCAAAAAAGGAAAACAAGTCTCATTAAATTGAACATGACGAGACACATAGACCTTACCATCAGCACTAAGACATTTGTAGCCATGTTGAACCGAGCAGTAACCAAGAAAGGTACAAGGCTTTGAGTGAAACTGGAGCTTCTGTTGGTTGTAACCATTGGTTAACGGAAAGCACGGACAACCAAAAATCTTAAGAAAATTGTAATCAGGAAACTTATGAAAAAGCTTTTGATAGGGTGATAAATCACCTAAAACCTTAGTATGCAACCTATTTATAAGATAAGCTGAACAGTAAAAAGCATCAGACCAAAACTTGAAAGGAACTCCACTTTGAGCTAGAAGAGTGAGACCTAACTCAACTATTTGACGATGTTTTCGCTCAACCCTTCCATTCTGTTCAAAAGTATATGGACAAGTACGACGAAACTCAATACCATGTTGCAAAAAAATATCCTTCTAAAGTTTTAAACTCAGATCCACAATCAGATTGAATGCTCTTTAGCTCGTAGTCCAACTGTCGTTCAGCCATCTTATGAAAGTTAATAACAACATTCCTTACATCAGATTTTCGAGACACAAAATAAATCCATGTATAACGTGTTGAAGCATCAAGAAAACTAACATAATATGAAAAATTATTAGAAAGTAAGGGTGCAGGACCCCAGACATCAACATGAACAAGTTGCAATGGTGTATCATACACAATAAGAGATTTCTGAAACTACAATTTATGACTTTTGCCAAGTTTACACGCTTCACAGAAAAAGAACTCTTTATTAATATCATAAATTTTACATACAGTGGACAGTTTAGCTAAAGTCTCAAGAGAAGGATGTCCAAGCCTTCTATGCCACAAATGAACACTAGAAACAGAAAAACATCTAACATCTTTCTCATGTTCAGAAATCAGATTACAACATTGAGTTCTAGAAACAGAACCAACATCAACAGGACCAGAACCAATATCAGCAGGAACAGAACTAATATCAACAGGACCAGAACCAATATGCAAGGATGAATCAGCAGCATGTAAAGATGAATTAGTACCATGTAAAGATGAAATAGCAACATGTAAAGGCAAAGTATCATCTGAAGAAACAAACTTGTAGAGACCATAATTTTGCAAACCTCGCAGAATCATTTGTTGTGTCTCCAAATCCTTAACAACACAAGAATCAGGAAAAAAACTCAATAGAAACTTTGTTATCTTTTGTGAACTTAGAGACTGACAAGAGATTTTTCTTAAGTAGAGGAACATGTAACAAATTACTTAAAATTAAAGGTCTAGACTTAGACGCTAAAGATGAAAAACCTATCCTAGAAATAGGAACCTTAGAACCGTCAGCAACCAATATCTTACCAGAACCAGAATAGGGAACAGAGGACACGATGTTACCTTCATCAGGAGTAAGGTGAGATGTGGCCCCAAAATCATGGTACCACACCGCATCTCCATAGCCGAAATCCTCAGCAATCACAACGACTATAGCTACCACCGCATCAGAACCCGTATTCTGAGAAGGATTGACAAAAGCTTGAGAAGATTCTTGAGGTTCTTCATTAAAGCCTTCAGAATAGGAGACTTGATTGATGAGAGAATGCCCACCAACACCTTCAAAGGCTTGATTGAAATGGTAGAAACACCGACCAGCTAAGTGCCCAAGTTTTCCACAAATCTAGCATTGCGGACGCGAACGACCGCCATAGAATCTGCCACCACGACCTCTGGATGGTGCGCCTCGGGATGAATGATACACAGGGGTTTTCGGCCGAAACCCTACTGACGGCCGCTGAGAAGAGATCAAGTTATGAGAATAATCCATGTTAGGGTTACTAGTTTCAACAAACGGGCTTGAGAATGGGACTTGATGAGTCTCATGAGCCAAATTGACCATAGAGTTTTGACTCAAAAATTCCATTTGCCGAGACTCTGTATCGAGTAGAACATTCATAACTCCATCAAGTTTATACGGCTATTGACTGGACGTAATAACGGCCACCACCGGTTCATACTTCGGCGGCAAACCAGAAAGAATGGCCGAAATATGCATTGTTTCAGTGAGCGGGTTACTGCAAGCAGCAAGATTATCACAAATCCCTTGGATTTGAGGAAGATACTCTCTCATAGACTGATCACGCTTTCGAATGTTCTTCAAAGAACAATGCAAATGCATCAATCGAGTAGTAGAAGTAACGGAAAAGATATGTTTAACCTTCTCCCATATGTCTAACGCGTTCTTGCAATTGACAAGAGAAGGAAGAATGGAGGAACCGATCGACGAGAGCAACCAAGAACAGAGAGCACTGTCTTCTTGTTTGTACTTGACAAACTCTGGATTAACGGTGCGACCGTCACCTTCACTGACAAATTGAGCAGGTACAGTCAAGGAACCGTCGATGTGATCTACGAGTGCTAGACTCTCAATGGCGAACAAGACCTGCTGCTTCCAAAGAAGGTAATTCGTATCATCGAGACGAATAGAAATCGTATTTTTGGTGAAAGGCTTAGAACCATTGTCAGCCATGGAAGAAACCTCTGATACCATGTAAGATTATAGCTGATAGAGGGGTTAGAAGAGAAGAATTCAAGAGAGAAAGTGTTTATTGATCATCCAGTCAAAACGTATTTACAATGGTTAATGAATCCTTCTTATATATAGAAAGGATTCATGAAGAGAGTTCTTGATCTTGAGGATAACTAATACATAGTTGTTGTATTTAACTACCTTAACAAACTAACCAACTAACAGAAACGTATCTCTTAACTCTAACAGAACTGAACCATGCTAATTTCTCTGTATGCTCTTGCTCTAAAACCTCATGGAACTGACCCATAGTTTTTGTTTATTTCTAATGGAACTGTGTTTTTTCATTTTGTTTATGTGGACATTTAGTCAGAAACTTCAAGTCTTCTATAGAAACCTCAATGCCTTCTCTAATCTTTCAACTCTTACGTAACTTGTTTTGTTTGAGTCAATCCAGATCTATTTAAAGTTCGGTTGTTTCTGAATTACATATTTTTCTCTCATTACTTGTAAGGACTTAATATTGCCCAGCCCAATTTTAAGATATTAAATAATTTACTAGATGTCAATTTTAAACATTGTGGGGTGTTAATATTTCGCTACACTTAATTGACTCTAAAATTCGTTTTCTGATTCCACATATAGAAAAATAATTGTTTTCATAAAAAAAAAGTTTATTAAAAATCGAATTTTAACGTAATCCAATCTTATCTCAATAAAAAAAATTGGTGACAGCTCGGTTTTATTGTAAAAATGAATAATATACATTTCAAAGAGAAAAGTTGAGTTGTGGTTTCATGTGCATGAAATCCAGCACAGAAACCTATACCAATCTAAAGCGATCAATTTTCCCTTTCACATGAATACTTAGGGTACGATTTGTTTTATTAATCATCGATATTTAACACATTAGTAGATTGTTCCGGATCACATATTATAAAAGACTATTATGCGGACGATTTTTTTAACCCAATTGTTCCATTCACAACATACAACAGACAAGAATAAGACACTACTAACTAACCCTATACATGAATATCCCAAGATTCACAAAGAAATAAATGAACTCTGTCAATTTTATAAATGAGATTCACACTACGTCTGATTCGAACAAATTCTTTTATAGAAGTAACTATGTCAATCTGAATGTGTTTTATTTCTTTCTTTCCGTATCGAGTAGATAATAGAACTTTGAAAATTGTCAATTTTTCTTCAGCCGATTCAGATATTGTGAGATTAATCACCTTTGTAATATATCTTTTATAGTAACTCAAATGAGATTAATCAATCAATAGACAAGATATTGATAGTTCATCAAAAACTAACTTAGGGACGGAGCTCCCTTGGGTCCCAAGGGCCCCCGGCCCCTGTTACAATGTTATATATTTGATATATTTTGGTTTAATTATAATTTGATCCCAGTGAAAATAGTATTCAAATTAAAAACTATAAAAGTTTATTAAATATATAATAATAGTATGGATTGAATAAAAGAAGAATGGCCACATTGTCGAGTTTTTTTGTCTAATATCAATTTAAGTCCTTATAAGTTTAAATATTAGACAAATTAGGCCTTACCCCATGAATTTTGAGTGTTAAATACTTAAAAACCCTTGCGTTTTCTAAATTTAATATTTTGGCCCCTGCAAATGTTCGATCCTAGCATCGTCCCTGAAATAACTTATACTAAAAATACTCAATTGAAAATAAGGAATATAATTTTGAGAATATTAACCTAGCGTTATAGTTCATTTATCTCAGTAAAACCCTCTATTTTACTTCGTTTTTAAATCGGTAGTTTGCCGTCAGTGCGTAAGGTAGAATAAAAAATATTTTATTTTTTAAACCCTAATGTACATTAATGTACTTTAACCCTTTAAAACCCTACATGAATTTTATATATAAATAACCAATGTCAACTCGGATAAAAATCCTCTACCCCTTTTCGGTGCCCCTACTTATGCCCCAACACTAAAAAAACACAATAAAATTAAATTCCAAGCCATAACCCTAAATTCTAACTCCTAAACCCTACACCCTATACCCTAAAAAATACACCCTACCCTAAATTCCCTAAACCCTAACCATAACCCCTAACCTAAAACCCTAAACCCTAAACCTAATTTTGAGTGTGGGGGCATAAGTAGGGGCACCGAAAAGGGGTAGAGGATTTCCATCCTGTCAACTCCAAGTTTCCTATTTCCGCCGAGCAGCAAAAAAGTTTCCTATTTCTATCACTTGTGCTTTCTGGGGTGCTAACATGGAGATGGAAGGAGATTTCTTTACTTCTCTGCCTGCTGGTTATCGGTTCAAGCCAAAAGATGAAGAGCTCGTTGATTACTACTTGAAAAGGAAGATTTACAACAGACCATTGCCACCAAATTTATTTAGGGATGTTGATCTCTATAACTACGATCCTCATACTCTTACAGGTTTTTCTAAAACCCTTGTGTTTCTTTCTTTATGATTCTGCTGTTTTACTTTTCGATACTGATTGTTTTATTTTCATATCCACAGCCATGAATGATAATGCATCCTCAAATGGTGGAGTGACTGAGTGGTACTTTTTCACGCCAAGAGAACGCAGACACCCAAATGGCAAACGGCCTATTCGAACTGCCGGTGATGGGTGCTGGAAGGACACCGGAATGGCTAACCCGGTCCTCTCCAGAGGAGAGAAAATTGGAACCAAGAGGAGTTTGGTCTTTTTCAGAGGTAAATCAACTGAGGATGAAAAAACTGACTGGCTCATGCACGAGTACGTGTTAACCAAAGCTCCACAAAGGCATAGACTTAGCAGCCAAGACATGCAGGTAACCCTTCGTTTACAATCTTTAAAATAAATGAAAGAATTTGAAGAATAATCATATATTCATATCTGATACTCATTTCCGACTTTTGTTTTTCAGCTTGACGACTGGGTGTTGTGTAGAGTGTACAAGAAGAAGGAACAAAAGACAAAACCTGGAACCCCTGTTGTAGCACATACTGGGTCTGAAGCCCAAGTGCCTACTCCATTGGCATCAATGCCTCCGTCGCAGCAGTTTTCCGATGTCAATGTTGATGCTTTCGGTGCAAGTGGAGTACTTTTGGTGCATTATTGCACCACTTGCACAAGTGGTGTAATAATGCACCACTTTTGGTGCATGGGAAAATTAATTTTTGGTCCCTAAACTTTAGGCTATTTACAAGTTTAGTCCTTAAAGCTCAACTATAAATAGGCCTAACCTTTGCCATTTGAAATCATCCCAAATCATTCTAACCTCCTCCCAATACTAGAGAAATTAGAGAGTTTTCATAGAGTTGTTTTCTCCTTTTTATCAAGAGAGAATTGTCATTGTTTTCTCCTTGTTAGATTGAGAGAAGTTGTAATTCCTATTTTCTCATAGTGAAATTCTTCTACCTTTGTCCGTGGTTTTTACCCTATATTATTTAGGGGTTTTCCACGTAAAATCTGTGTCTCTTTTATCTTCATTATTATTTTCTCAAATTATCAGTTGCGTTTTTGCTCTATCCGACGATCGTATTCCGCAACAATTGGCATCAGAGCCAGATTTGGGTGCGTATATCTACTTACCGTATTCTCTGTTGGTTGCCACTGAAAAGTGGATCCTCCATCATAAGAAAGTAAGTTAGATATTACTCATTCATTGAAGGTGGTGGGCACTATTCACGTCAAAAAGGTGAAATAGTGGGAGCTATCTGAAATAGAAGCTATGGCAACGAAATTTGATATTGAAAAGTTCAATGGGAGAAATTTCTCACTGTGGAAATTGAAGATAAAGGCCATCCTAAGAAAAAACGGATGTCTAGCGGCTATCAGCGAAAGGCCGGCAGATTTTACGGATAACAAGAAATGGAATGAGATGGACGAGAATGCTATTGCAGACCTTCATTTGGCATTAGCAGATGAAGTACTATCAAGCATCGAGGAGAAGAAGACAGCCAAGGAGATTTGGGATCACCTCGCAAAATTATACGAGGTCAAATCGTTGCACAATAAAATTTTCCTTAAGAGGAAATTGTACACTCTTCGGATGTCAGAATCTACTTCAGTGACAGAGCACTTAAACACGTTGAATACTCTATTTTCTCAGCTTACATCCCTAAGCTATAAAATAGAGTCACAAGAACGTGCTGAACTTCTGCTTCAAAGTCTACCTGATTCGTATGATCAACTCATCATCAACTTGACAAACAACAACCTTACAAGTGATCTAGTCTTCGATGACGTTGCAGCTGCTGTTCTAGAAGAAGAAAATCGGCGCAAGAATAAGGAAGACAGACAAGGAAATCTGCAACAAGCAGAGGTCTTAATGGTGATGAGAGGAAGATCAACAGAACGTGGCCAAAGTAGCAGTCACAATCATGGTAGATCAAAGTCAAGGAGTAAGAAGAATTTAAAGTGCTACAACTGTGGAAAGAAGGGTCACATGAAGAAAGATTGTTGGAGTTTACCTAAAAACTCCAATCCTCAAGGAAATATGGCAAACACTTCAGATGATGGAGATGCTCTCTGTTGTGAAGCAGCAACAGCCATGGAAGGCAGAAAAAGATTTGCAGACATATGGCTTATTGACTCGGGAGCCACATATCACATGACCTCAAGAAGAGAATGGTTCTATAATTATGAACCTATCTCAGGAGGATCTGTGTACAGCTGCAATGATCATGCCTTGGAGATTGTTGGCGTTGGAACCATCAAACTGAAGATGTATGACGGGACAATCAAAGTTGTTCAAGATGTGCGACACGTGAAAGGCTTGAAGAAAAACTTATTATCCTACGGATTGTTGGATAATAATGCAAGCAAGATTGAAACACAGAAAGGAATCATGAAGGTGTTCCATGGAGCGCTTGTGGTGATGAAAGGTGAAAAGATAGCTGCAAATTTGTACATGCTGAAGGGAGAGACTTTGCTAGAAGCTGAAGCCTCTGTTGCCTCATGTAGTTCAGATTCTACCATGTTATGGCATCGGAAACTTGGACACATGTCAGAACAGGGAATGAAAGTCCTCGTGGAGCAAAAGCTACTTCCGGGTTTAACAAAGGTATCACTTCCTTTGTGTGAACATTGTATTACAAGTAAGCAGCATCGATTAAAATTCAACACATCAAATTCTAGAGGTAAGGCTGTTCTAGAATTGGTTCATTCTGATGTATGGCAAGCACCGGTTACATCCCTAGGCGGAGCAAAGTATTTTGTCTCCTTCATTGATGACTACTCTAGGAGATGTTGGGTGTATCCTATCAAGAGGAAGGCAGTTGTGTTTTCAACCTTCAAAGTTTTCAAAGCGCGGGTGGAACTTGATTCTGGAAATAAGATCAAGTGTTTCAGATCAGATAATGGAGGTGAATATACAAGTGATGAATTTGATGACTTTTGCAAAAAAGAAGGCATCAAAAGACAGTTCACAACAGTATACACTCCTCAACAAAATGGAGTGGCAGAGCGGATGAACAGAACTCTTTTAGAAAGAACACGAGCAATGTTGAGAGCTGCAGGGCTAGAAAAAGCTTTCTGGGCAGAAGCAGTCAATACCGCCTGTTATTTGGTGAATCGGGCTCCATCAACTGCAATTGAGTTGAAGACACCGATGGAAATGTGGACTGGTAAACCAGTTGATTATTCAAACCTCCATATATTTGGAAGTATTGTGTACGTGATGTACAATGCCCAAGAAATTTCAAAGTTGGATCCAAAATCCAGAAAATGTAAATTCTTGGGGTATGCTGATGGAGTAAAGGGGTATCGCTTGTGGGATCCCACTGCCCGCAAAGTGATTATCAGCAGGGATGTTATCTTTGTAGAAGATAAGCTACAAAGAAAAGAAGAAGATGATAGCACTGATAAAGAAAAGCCAGAGACTACACAGATACATGTTGAAAATGAGTCTGAACAGAGAGATTGTTCTGAAGCAGAACCAGAGCTCGAGGAACCAGAACCAGAGAATTATGAAGCTCCAACAACTCGTCAATCAGATCGTGTGAGAAGACGCCCCAATTGGCACTCAGATTATGTTATAGAAGGTAATGTTGCATACTGCCTTTTAACGGAGGACGGTGAGCCATCATCATTCGAGGAGGCAATGAACAACTCAGATGCTTCGCAGTGGATGGCGGCAATGCAAGAAGAAATCGAAGCCCTTCATAAAAATAATACATGGGAACTTGTGCCACTACCACAAGGAAGGAAGCCAATTGGTAACAAATGGGTCTTCAAAATCAAGAGAAATGGTGACGATCAAGTGGAGAGGTATCGTGCAAGACTGGTGGTCAAAGGATATGCTCAGAAAGAAGGTATTGATTTCAATGAAATCTTTTCTCCTGTGGTTCGACTAACAACGGTTCGAGTTGTCCTGGCAATGTGTGCTACATTGAACTTACATCTAGAGCAGCTAGATGTTAAAACAGCTTTTCTTCATGGAGATCTTGAAGAAGAGATTTACATGCTCCAGCCTGAAGGTTTTGAAGAAAAAGAAAAGAAGAACTTGGTTTGCAGGTTGAACAAATCTCTGTACGGTTTAAAGCAGGCGCCGAGGTGTTGGTACAAGAGATTTGACTCCTTTATCATGAGCCTTGGATACAACAGACTTAATGCAGACCCTTGTGCTTACTTCAAGAGGTTTGGTGAAAACGACTTTGTTATATTGCTGTTGTATGTAGATGACATGTTGGTTGCAGGCCCCAACAAAGATCATATTGAAGAATTAAAGGCACGACTGGCTAGGGAATTTGAAATGAAGGACTTGGGACCAGCAAACAAGATTCTAGGGATGCAAATTCACCGAGACAGAAGTAGTAGGAAGATTTGGCTTTCACAAAAGAATTACTTGAAAAAGATCTTGTCACGATTCAGCATGCAAGATTGTAAGCCAATTTATACCCCTCTTCTTATTAACTTTAAATTATCCTCCAGTATGAGTCCTAGCAGTGAAGAAGAGAGGATGGAGATGTCTCGAGTACCGTATGCATCAGCAGTGGGAAGTTTAATGTTCGCTATGATTTGTACAAGACTAGACATTGCACAAGCAGTGGGAGTGGTTAGTCGGTACATGGCGAATCCAGGCAGAGAGCATTGGAATGCTGTGAAAAGGATCCTGAGATACATCAAAGGGACCTTAAATGTTGCATTATGTTACGGGGGATCAGACTTTCTTATCAGCGGGTATGTCGATTCTGACTATGCAGGAGATTTGGATAAAAGCAAATCTACAACAGGGTATGTGTTTACAGTTGCTGGTGGAGCTGTAAGCTGGGTTTCAAAACTGCAATCGGTTGTGGCTACGTCAACAACGGAGGCAGAATATGTAGCAGCTACACAAGCCAGTAAAGAAGCAATATGGTTGAAAATGCTATTGGAGGAGCTCGGGCACAAACAAGAGAATGTCTCTTTGTTTTGTGACAGTCAGAGCGCCTTGCATCTTGCAAGGAATCCTGCTTTTCACTCAAGAACAAAACACATTCGGGTCCAATACCATTTCATTCGTGAGAAAGTGGAAGAAGGGACGATAGATATGCAGAAGATCCATACCGATGACAACATAGCAGATTTCATGACAAAAGCAATCAACACTGATAAGTTTACTTGGTGTCGATCTTCTTGTGGTCTGTTAGAGACGTAAGCAACATAAATGATACAAGGTTGAAAGAATGGAGTGAAGATATGATTGTTCCAATCAAATCTTCAAGTGGGAGATTGTTGATGCTTTCGGTGCAAGTGGAGTACTTTTGGTGCATTATTGCACCACTTGCACAAGTGGTGTAATAATGCACCACTTTTGGTGCATGGGAAAATTAATTTTTGGTCCCTAAACTTTAGGCTATTTACAAGTTTAGTCCTTAAAGCTCAACTATAAATAGGCCTAACCTTTGCCATTTGAAATCATCCCAAATCATTCTAACCTCCTCCCAATACTAGAGAAATTAGAGAGTTTTCATAGAGTTGTTTTCTCCTTTTTATCAAGAGAGAATTGTCATTGTTTTCTCCTTGTTAGATTGAGAGAAGTTGTAATTCCTATTTTCTCATAGTGAAATTCTTCTACCTTTGTCCGTGGTTTTTACCCTATATTATTTAGGGGTTTTCCACGTAAAATCTGTGTCTCTTTTATCTTCATTATTATTTTCTCAAATTATCAGTTGCGTTTTTGCTCTATCCGACGATCGTATTCCGCAACAGTCAATAGTAGTAATGATCGGTTCAGTTTAGATACAACACAAGAGGAAGGTGATATGGGTGCAGTTGTAGGTCAAGGTGAAGTCCAAATGCTTGGAAACGGGATTGCACCTATTGTTCAATATCAAAAGTTCGAATCTGGTTCCTTGAATATGCCTATGCCACAGCAGCAACAAGTGCCGCAGTTGCAGCAACAACAGTTTTCGGGTGTCGATCAAAGTCTGCAGCTGCAGCAATATCAGCCTGCGGGTGTCGGTCAAAGTCAGCAGCTGCAGCAACAACAGTTTTTGGGTGTTGATCAAAATCTGCAGCTGCAGCAATATCTTCTGGGTGTTGATCAAAGTCAGCCGCTGTAGCAATATCAGTTTTCAGGTTTCCATCAAAGTCCGCCGCTGCCGCAACAACAGCTTTTGGGTTTAGATACAAAAGAAGCGGGAGGTGATATGAGTGCAGTTGCAGGTCAAAGTGAAGTCCAAATGCTTGGAAACGGGATTACACCTATTGTTCAATATCAAGGGTTTAATGCTGCTGGCTCCTTGAACATGCCAATGCCACAGCAGAAACAACATCTTTTGGGAGTCACTCAGAGTCAGCCACTGCAGCAACAGCAGCTTTCCGGTGTCAATCAAAGTCTACAGCTGCCGGAACAACAATTTTCGGGTGTCAATTCTAATTATGATTGGTTCTACTTAGATACAACACAAGATGAAGATGATATCGGTCCAGTTGCTGGTCAAAGTGATGTCCAAATGCTTGGAAACGGGATTGCACCTATTGTTCAATGTCAAGAGTTTGATGCTGCTGGCTCCTTGAACATGCCAATGCCACAGCAGCAACAACAGCTTTTGGGAGTCAATTAGAGTCAGGCACCGCAGCAATAGCAGCTTTCCGGTGTCAATCAAAGTCTACAGCTGCCGGAAAAACAATTTTTGGGTGTCAATCCTAGTAATGATTGGTTCTACTTAGATACAACACAAGATGAAGATGATATCGGTCCAGTTGCAAGTCAAAGTGATGTACAAATGCTTGGAAACAGGATTGCACCTATTGTTCAATGTCAAGAGTTTGATGCTGCTGGCTCCTTGAACATGCCAATGCCACAGCAGCAACAACAGCTTTTGGGAGTCAATCAGAGTCAGCCACTGCAGCAACAACAACTTTCCAGTGTCAATCAAAGTCTACAGCTGCCGGAACAACAATTTTCGGGTGTCAATCCTAATTATGATTGGTTCTACTAAAATACAACACAAGATGAAGATTATATCAGTCCAGTTGCAGGTCAAAGTGTAGTCCAAATGCTTGGAAACGAGATTGCTCCTATATCTCAATATCAACAGTTCGATGTTGATTCCTTGAATATGCCGATGCCATAGCAGCAACAAGTAAAGGTGGCAAACGGGTCAATCGGTTCGGGTTCGGTTCAGGTCATTTCAGTTTCGGTTCGGTTCGGTTTTAGTTCGGTTCTATTGTGTTTGGGGTCATTTCGGGTCGGTTGATTTTTGGTTCGGTTATTTTCGGTTCAATGAGAGATCAGTCGATTTTAATCAAATTTTTAGGTTGGTCAGATTTTTACACCCTATATATGACTTTATAAAAATATATTTGACATTTTAGTGACTTGTGCGGCCTTTCATATTTTATCTTTCTTTATTTCTATTAATCGGGTCCATTCGGTTCGGGTCTATTCGGTTCGGGTCCATTCGGTTCGGGTCTATTCGGTTCAACTAAATTCGGTTCAGTTTCGGTTCGGTTTATTTCGGGTTTCGGATCAGATTTCAGGTTAATTTTCGGTTTCGGTTCGGGTTTCAGGTCTCGGGTCAAGTTTGCCAGGTCTAGCAACAAGTGCCATTGTTACAGCAACAACAGCTTTCAGTTGTGTACCAAAGTCAGCCGCTGCAGCAACAGCAGCCTACGGGTGTCGATCAGAGTCAGCAGCTTCAGCACCAACAGTTTTCGGGTGTCGATGAAAGTAACCTAGATTTTACAGCTCATGATGAGTTAGGTCTACTTTTGGATTTTTGAGGTTTATAGAGTTAAACCTCTCCTTTTTAACAACACTTACGATCCGTTAATGTTTGTGCTTGTGTTATGTGAAACACTTTAATTTGTTTTTAAACACTTGTAAATTGTTTGAATATATATTTACAATTAATTTTAAGAAAAAACAACATATTTTTTATAAAATTTATTATATAATTTAATATGGGATGCATTAACAAATTAGTGTCGAATGATATGTTTTGTTATTGGGAAAATCTACACTTTCACAAATAAATATCATTAAAATTACATCATTAATTTCAATAATCCAATGTTGAGACAAAAAATAATCATGATAATATAATACATAATCATACCTATACAAGCACAAGCTTGAGTGGGTTTTCACTTAACATACTTTGTGGATGACAATTTTGAACAGATTTCTCACTAAAGAGAGAATCATTAGGATGGGATTATAGTGGATGAATTATGCTTGAATTGTGGGAGGTGCAGGAATCACGGAACCACATTTTTTAATGCTCTTACTCTCGAGGCATTTCGAAAGCTATTTTCTGGGAGGTTATTATTTTAAAAGTTGCTTGGAGTGCATATGTTTACTACATATGGGAGGAGAGGAATCATAGGCAGTTTAGAGATGTCTCTTGGAGTGAGGTATTGTTGGAATGTTATAACCAAATCATTAAGAATAATAAATCAATATGGAAGCGTACATGATTTCATTGATGGTTTGAAAACCTTGAATCTTCATGTTGAAATCCTAAATCTTTGATATTGATCTTCCAAAAAGATACGTTATCTCTTGACGTAAAACTCTCTGACGAGGAAGGAGAGAAAAACAAGTTCACCTATTTCTTGGGGACCACTACCTCTTTATATAGTTGACTTAATAAATCAACTATTAAGTATTTATAACTTTGCCCCTCATTGAATTATAAATACATCGTATGGTATCTACACTTTTATTTCCATGACACTTTGATACCCATGATACGACTAAAATAATTGGTCACTTAATTTTGTGTCATACTTTATAATTGTAACACCCAAGTTTTAAGATAAGAAAATAATGAAAAAAAAAGAGAAGGTGCTATCAAGGAGGCTCAAACCCCTAACCTTAGCTTGGTGAACCAAAGCCTCAACCACATGGGTTAAGGCAACTCTTGGTTATATTTTGCGTCAAATTAATTTTAGCCATGTTTTAATTGATATGACCAAATTATAATAAAAGTTTGAAACACCTACCTACCGGTTTGAAAACCCACCCAGAAATCAAGATTTTTTTTCTCTCTCCATGACCGCTCGCCTACCCTGCCTCTCACAGGCTCAATCTTGGCCATCGTTCACCCGTGGCGCGCACCGTCTATCGTACCAGAACCGCCGTCGCCCGCCGATCACGTCCTTGGGTTTCACTCGCGCCATCACGCCGTCAACCACCCAGGAGAACAGCTTAGAGGTTCGACAAATCACCCACCTAAGTAGCCGTTGCTTTCTTCGATTTTTGGCCATTCCCGTCACGGTTTCGGCGCGTCGAAAGATCAGGCGAGATCAGTGCGACGAGGTGAGTAAAACCCCTTTGGCCGAATATCCGTCTGATTTCGGCAAAACCTTCGTCGGAGCTACGTTGTTTTCCTACAACCTTGTGTCTTTTGGGTAACTTTCGACGCGCTTTCCAGCTTAAATATATGAATTTTGGTTTGGTTGATTTTATAAATTCTGGATCTTCGTTTTTCCAGCAGATTCGATGCCAAAGGTGTCTCCGTTAAACTTAGTGAGCCAACCCGCCCGAGTCAACTCAGCCGAGTCAACCCAGTTGACCAGTGACGTCAGCGTTGACTTAACTGCTGATGTCAGTGTTGACTTTAACCGCTGGCGTCAGCGTTGACTTTGACCAAAAAGTCAATTTTTTTTGAAAAGTCATATTTTATGTTTTTCGACGTCATAAGTTTGTTTTTGAAGCCCGTTTTGCAAAATTCTTACACGAAATGGCCAATCAACGTGCGGGAAATAATCTCCAAAGAGATCCACAGTTGCTACCGGAAATCAAAGGGACGACTTTACTTCCCATCTCTCATCACGGGTTTGTGTGCCAATTTCAACGTCCCAACAGACCCAAACAACATGATGACATCCGCCAAAGAGGGCTAGACCAGAAAGGTCCGCCTCCAGATGATGCAGGCCTAGAGACAGACCTGAGGAGAGGATGCTGATGCAGGTTCGCCTCCATATTTTAGGATAGTTAGGATTGCATTGCTTGAGGACAAGCAATATTTCGAGTTTTGGGGTGTGTAAAGTACATATTAGTTCTATATTTTGTATGCATTCCATCTCATATTATTGATGTTTTCAAGTACATTTTAGGCATAATTAGGTCATGCATTGTATATTTACAGTGTTCTTTACTTTGCCATGCTTTTATTGATTATCTTTTATTTGGTAAGAAAAAGATAATGTTTTAGTTTAGTTTTAGTTTTCAGGGCTAGAAGCTGTAGGAGGAGGACAGACCTGAGGAGAGGATGCTGAGGCAACAGACTAGGGAGCTGTATTGATGTAGTTCCACACAGATACAGAGGTTGTCGAGTAGCTGCCGCCGCCGTACCTGCCGCCAAGGGTAGAAAGGTAAGGAATTGGAGCACGATTGGTATAGCAGAAAATCATGATTCTAACGATGCCATTGTAGAGTGTCCACAAGTTCTATATTTTGTCCACATTCCTGCCCTTATTATTGTTGCTCTTAAGCTCATTTAGGCATATTTAGGTGCATTGCATGCATTATACAGTATTTTCTCTTATGTCGTGCTTTTATTGAATATTTCACGTTTTGGTTGAGAAAAGATATTGTTTTAGTTTAGTTCTTATTTTCAGGTGTTATAGCAAGGAGAGGTGAGGAGAAGACAGGAGAGGATAGGAAAGCTGGAACAAGAGGAGTTGTACTGAAGCAGCTCTAGATGCAGCCAAGGACGTTGCCGAAGCAGCATTGCCGCCAAGTGCCGCCCAGGCAGGAGTTACACCGACTTAGTCAAGATGGGTCGCAATTGAAAGAGGGCAACGTCCTAAGCCCAACGATCCAAGTCTTGCAATTTCCTGAAGCCTGTAGCGGCCGGTAGAGCTAATTCAAGACCGATAAGTAGGAGTACTTATCCTTACTTGCGGGAGAAGGCAACGTCCAAAGAGTCCATATTTAAGTAAAAAGGAGTATGTATTTAATGTAAATATACTTTTAGAACTCCTACTTCAAGGAGGACTCAAACTTAGGCCATGGACCCTATATATACCCAATGTATGTAAGGGTATAGGGGCATGAAGAGGCATGAGGACGAGAGTGAGGGGAATGGAGATGTAGCTAGATAGGTTGGAGTTGTTGGGGGTTGCGGCCCAACTCTCCTAGGGTTGAGGCGATTGTATGTAAAGTAGTTTGAGGGAACGATTGTAATAGTTTTGAGTTGTTTTCAATAAATATTCTGAGTTTGCTTAATCTACGCTATTCATTCTTTCAATTATTCTACACCAGTCAGTTGAGAGAATCCATTTGTCGGGCACGAAAGTGCAAGGCTCACGAAAGAGGTTAAGCACGGTCACAACATTCCAAGGCGTGACTAACTTGGTTCCACACTAGTCCACAAGTTTCAACGGCTAAAAGGGATCACCTACCGAATGCCTAACTTGGTTCCACACTAGTCCACAAGTTAGCATCTCAAGCATCCGTACCGAACTTGGTTCTACACCAGTCCTCAATTTAGGAGGGATCACTGTCGACTATCCTGTCGAACTTGGAGTATCTATCAGACTTGTCGCCGGGACTTCCTTCCATTCCACCTGCTGAGACAGTACACTCCTGCAGTGGCAGTGACCTGCTGCGGCCGCGTGACAGGGTCGTAGTTTGCCGCCCGCCATACCCGCCGAGGCAGCAATTCATGGCAGCACAAAACATACTCAGACTTTACAACGCATTCTTCATGCTACTGAGCTACAATTGTCTTACCCAACCTATCGCACAAATCTCTCCCTAGCATTCCTCGCATCACTATCTTTATTTTATTTGTGTTTTTATATTTCCACATCGTGAGATTTAATGGCGCATTTACTAAATCCTTGTGCAGGAAACCATTCATAGGAGCTACTCCAATCCCTATGGGAGACAATATCTTTTATACTATAACTTGACAAGAGTGTGCACTTGCGCTCACAAAAAAGGAACACCTACATGCCCTACAGCCATTCACTCAATTTTCTGACGTATGGAGCAGCTGCCAGAGCCGCCGAATGAGGAGATCGAGATGACTTACGGTGCAAGGCAACGAAGAGAAGTCCACATTCAACTCAAAGAAGTTAGAATTTAAAGTTGCATTTAATGCAAAAGCTGCTTTGAAGACTTCTACTCCAAGGAGGACTTAGCCTAGACTATTGCCTATATATACTTTACATATTTTGTACTTTAAAGATATTAGGTTTTCCATAGGCATAGTCTCAGTTTCCTTGCCGCCATTATGTTCTAAATTCTCCTTTGGGTTTGGGTTATGCTTGTAAACTAGTGTGAGAACGGTTGTATTAGGATTAAGTTTGTTTTGCAATATACTTTCAAGGTTTGCTTATTCCATGTGCTTCATAGTTTTTAATTAAGTTTTTAAAGATTGATTGTTAACTATTCATTTGTTCGGTATTGAGAGAGTCGGACTCACAAAAGGGATAAGTACGATCCTCAACCTAATTAGTTTTTGATCAATTCGGCCTAGACATAGATACGAGTTTAAAGCGGCTGAAAGAGAACAAGCCAAGGTTGTTGTTCATTGACAGATTCACACCGAAGGGTATCATCTGCAGTGGGCAACAACAGCACTCTGACTTAGACATAAGCGGGGTCACAATCGAAGCGTTCTGCCAAACCTTGAAGAGCTTGCCGAGCTTTCCACCG
Source organism: Hibiscus trionum (assembly GCA_030270665.1). NCBI lineage: Eukaryota > Viridiplantae > Streptophyta > Magnoliopsida > Malvales > Malvaceae > Hibiscus > Hibiscus trionum. Next base: position 63,058,150 of record BSYR01000017.1, read on the forward strand.
AGACCTGCGTCCGTTCCACCTGCCGAGACATTCAAAAGTTGTCGAAGCAACATCTGCCATCTCCCGCCGAGGCAGCACAGTTCAGCAGCGCAATACAACTTTTCCTTTACAACGCAGTTTCACACTAGAGAGCAACATAATCTGGCCCATATTCTTATCCTGATTTCTTCTACTCTAAATACTTGTGTTTTATTTTACTTTTTATTTAAACTGAATTTAACTGTGAATTTAATTATTTTCTGTGCAGGAAAAGCGATTCGGTTCTGATGTCCAATCCACGTGAGATTCGACATCTTTTATACTATAATTTGGCAGGAGTGTGCACTTGCGCTCTATTTTATAGGACCTCTACACGCCCTACAATGACACACTAGGCCTAATAAAGCCCCGACCCATCAATTCCTTCAACTCTTTAGGTGCCACTCAATAGGGAGTAATAGACAGCGGAGTTGTATTCTCGTACAACTCAATGCTAAACTCTACCTCTCGGTTCGGCGACAACCCAGACAACTCTTCCGGAAATACACCCAAAAACTCACATATGGTCCGTATGTCTTGCACCCGCACTTCCTTTGTGCTCGGGTTCATCACATAGGCTAGATAAGCTTCACACGCTAAACTCATCAACCGACTTGCAAGAGCCGAAACCACATTTGATAGGAATTTCACATTTTCACCCACAACCACTACATCATAATCATCGGCAAGTTTCAACGAAATTCGCTTGGTCTCAAAATCCACAACGGCCATGTGTTTAACCAGCCAATTCATACCAAGGATTACATCAAAATCATAGAAAGGCAATTCCATAAGATCAACCCCAAATACGTGACCTTGAACCATCAAAGGACAACTCCTATACAACCTTCTTGTAACAATGGTTTCACCAAAGGAACTAGTTACACGCATACCAACAGGCAAACCAAGCATTTGAGCCTGCTCATGTAATATATATGATTGTGTAGAACCAGAATCAATCAAAGAAAGTAATGACAAGGATTGAAAAGTAAAAGTACCTACGATCACATCCGTGTCATTTCTTCCTTCCCGATACGCATATTGTAACACTTAAAAAAAGAATAAAAGAAGTTGCTGGTCATGGGATTCAAACCCACGACTTAAGGCAGCCAAGCTCGTGACCCAACCATTTGAGCTAAACAGCTCTTGGTGTTTAAATCACCAATTTTTTCCCTTATGCTTTAAAGAATTGAGAATCACGAGTGTAATTAATAAAAATCTGAATCTACTACCTACCCAATTAATTGCATGTCCCTTTGGAACGTCAACTTTTTTCTCCTCCCGTTTCGGCGAACCAGCGGCAGCCTCACCGCCGCTCCGTAGCGTACACCGCCACCACTACCGTGTGGGTCGCCCAACTCCGAACCACCAGCCACAGGTCACGCGCGTATCCGTGCCGTCATCCACCTGGGAGAGCCGATCGAAGCTTTGTTGAGTACATTAAAAGCACTGGTTAGCCTCTGTTTCTCTCAGTTCCGGTCGCCACAGACCTCTGTTCGGGGCGTCAAAGCAACGGCTGAACTCCTCTCGTCAGCCTGAAAAAAAACCCATCTGGTTAGCCATCTGTCTGCCACCGAGAGAGCCCTTGTCGGACTTACGTGGATTCCGTTTGTTTTAAACAATTTCGGGGTAAGATCCGGTGAATATCCAGTTTGTTTCATGTTGTTTCAAAGGGTAATGTTCTGGTCTGATGTTTTACTTCTTTCTCCGACAGTTTCGGTGCACAAATCGTCTCCGGCAACATTTTTCGGTGACCGGCCAGGGAGTTCGATTATTTGGGTAAGTGAGCTGGCCTGAACTAGTTGGACCGAATGAACCGGTTGACCCATCAACCAAACCTGAACCGATTTGGCCCAAAACCCAAACCCATTCAGCCCAATAGCCCAGACCCGACCCGTATTTGAGTCCGACCCGGTCAACCCGAACTGGTCAACCGAGTCAACTCAGTGAGTTAACTCGTTGAGTCAAATCAATTGACTTTCTGCTGACCTCTGACGTCATGCTGACGTCAACTTTGACTTTGACCTCCCGCTGACTTTGACCTACTAACATCAGCGTTGACTTGCTGACGTCAGTGTTGACTTTGATCAAAAAGTAAAAATTTTCCGAAAAGCCCTATTTTATGTTTTTCGACGTCCCGAGTCCGATTTTGAAGCCCGTTTTGTGAAATTCTGACTCTAAGACCCCTAAATCTGACCTTAAACCCAAATCATGCATATGTACTTAATTATTTAATTCAAATAATAGTAAAACGAATAAGTGACTAAAATAGTGTATTATTTGTGTAAAGGTACTCGAGACTCGTGTGACCACTCTCTAGCTTAGCCTAGCTCCTCTCGACCCGCTCACCCTCACGCTTCAGTGAATATCAGTATGAATTCGAACTATGTGTATAAGAACAAGTTTAACTCTTATTTCACATTATGACCGTTACTCTTTCATGATCTAGGATCTGACCTTGTATCCGAGCGTACTGAGGCAGGTGTCCGTTAGACCATTCTCCGACCAGCTTTTGAGGTGTGTTCCATGTGTGTTATATTCTGTTGAATGGATTGTATAATGATTTACTCATGAACAATGTTATGTTTGATGAATATTTCAATTGTTATTGAGATTGCATAACTATGTTAGAAAATAAGATGAAATGATGAACTGGATATATGATGACATTCTCTGCCTACCCGATGTATGTCTGCTCAATATGTATACTTGGTATGTGATTGCTTGATCTGTGATGGTATTACCTGGCTGTCTGATGAATTTGATAGCATAATCTGTTAGCTTGACCTATGATGGTACAATCTGTTTGCATGATGAATGATGATAATTTCTGTTCTGCTCAATGGTATGCTCATTTATCTGTCAAAAGCATGAATCTTCCGTTTCTGATACTCTGAATAGAATATGTCTGTCACATATATCCTGTTACTCATGTCTGGAATCTGAATACCGATTGTTATCTGGGGTATACCATTGGGTTATGTTATGAAGTTTCTGCAGGTGCAGCCCTAATCCAGCTGGTAAATCCTTATGGACTCAAGGTCTCCCCTTGGGTAGGTTCCGATGCTTTAGCACGGGTAAATCTTTATGGACCTAAGGCAGCCCCTCAGGTGGCACCTATGCCCATTGGGCCTAGGGTAAGTCCCTATGGATGCAGTTCTGGGGGACTGCATTTGGTGTAAGGTTGGAGGGTAGTTACTAGTAAACCCTTGCATGCACTCGAGCATTTGTATTGAACTGTTATGTGTTCTTATGATATAATTAATATGTATTTATGCTCGTTGATCTGCACTTATTGGAACACATTGAGCTCCCTGGATCATTCCCTTCTCTTCTCCCCTTTCAGATACTTGTGATAGGCTACCCTTTTGGACCCGACAATTGGAGGATCGACACATTTAGCATTTAGTCTGTTGTAATGTTCTTATCTTCCGAACTATCTGTATTTGGGTGACTTATGCCTATATTTTGATACGATATATCTTATGGATTTTGCCGGATGTTGGCTTTAGTTTATAACTAAACACTTTATGCTTTCATATCACCTATTTTGTAACCACATGATACTAAACTATTACTTACTATTTTGGGATGGATTTGAAAGCAATACTGATAGACTTTATAATCGTTCTGAGAATTGTATTTGATATATCTTTGTTAACAAGTTTTAAGGTATGGGTCGTAAATCTCTCGTAGGGGGAAATATATTGGTTTTGATATTTTGACTGAGATATTTCATAGAAAGTTTGATTATAGGTTGTGACCGCCCGGAGTCAGGTGAAACACATAAGCGGGTCCGGATGGTTACACATACACCCTAGCCTATCCATCTCCCTCATGTTGAACAACAACCATGTGAGCAACATTACGATGACCATCCTCTCTCCTCTAGAAGTTGTCTCGGTCGCGCCCACGACCCCTATAGAACTAAGTGTTTTGATATAATAATTGAAAAATGTTTTGGACTAAATTGAAAATAATTTAAAACATACTTTAAGTCCAAACAACTTGAAAATAAGTTTGAGGATGTTTAAAAAGGTTTTGGCAATGTTTGAAACATTTTTAAGTAGCCAAACCAGTGCTTTTAATGTACTCGTTTCGATATAGGCATAATTTGTATCGATACGTTTTGAAACTGTCAAAATCCATTTCTATACGGCCCTACCCGTTCCTATAAGGCCGTTCCTATATGGCCATACCCGTTTCTATACGGCCCTGCCCTTTTCTATACGGTCGTTCCTATACGGCCTTACCCGTTTCTATACGGCTTTACCTGTTTCTATACGGCCCTACCCGTTTCTATACGGTCTCCTTATTTCATATAACGACTCTTTCTATTTTGAGACTGTTTCGAAACAGGGTCGAGTGTTTCAAAACGGGGAGTTGCAGAACTGCATTTATGGTGGGAAATAAAGTCTCCAACGGCTCTAATTCAACCCTAACGGCTAGTAACGGCTACAAACTCAATTAGGAGTATAAAAGGGACATCCAAACATCAAGAGAAGACTAATGCTTAAATTGTCAAACATCATATGATCAAAGAAATGTCTTAGTGCCTAATTGTCATTTACTAGTATAGACAAACACTTGTGAGCCAAAATTGTTATATTTGCTCAAGTGTTTTAGGATTGAGTGAGAGCTTCATTGTGCAAACAAATACCTATTAGAGGGATTTCAGTTTGCTTATCTCTGTAAAGAGGGTTTGATCAAGCTTTGGGTAGAAAGCTTGATCATTGTAACGGTTTCCTCCTAAACCGAGAAAAAGGGACGAAATTCATAGTGAATTTGGTGGAAATCCTTAGTGAGAAGCTAAGGTAGTGGATGTAGGCTTTGGTTTAGAAAGCCAAACCACTCTAAATTATTGTGTCAATTCATTTTTAGCTTCCACCCCTCAATCACTCAAATTTCCAATCTTGGCAAACCAATCAGTTGAAGGAAATCGAGCACCACAAAACCCAAAAACCCCCTCTGAGGCTCAACCGCACGCACGATGCTTGCCTCGCTAACTGAGGACAATCACGCTTCAGATGTCCTGACGACCTACAACTCCAGCAAACTCCTGGGCCCCAACACTCCCCAGAGAGTCGCCACCCACAACGATTGCACTCAGGTAGGCGTATCATCGCTTCCTGACCCTGCTGCCCTCGACCCAGGTTACCTCTACCACCACACCTTTGATCCGGGCAAAACCTTCCATCTCGATGCTTCTTGAATCAGTCCTTACCCCATCAAACTCAGCAGCTCTCTTGTCGGAGCTAAAGCCACCATATCGAGCAGTAAGGCCCAAATTCTGCTCAATGTCTTTAGCCCGGGTGACTAGGACATCAAAGTTGGTGTAATCCGACGCCATCATATACGTCTTAACCTCTTTCACCAGCCCATAGCAGAAACGATCGCACCTCGCTCGCTCGTCTGGGACCAACTCAGTGCATATTGACTCAATCGCACAAATTACACTTCATACTCAGAAACAGTCATGCCCCCTTGCACCAAGGACATGAACTCCCTCTTCTTCTCGTCCAGATAGCAGACTCCCAAATACTTCCTCTTGAAGGCATTGATAAAGAATGCCCAAGTAACCTCAGCGGTCTCCATACCTGCAGTGATGGTCATCCACAATGTATAGGCATCCCCGTGCAGCAAGGAGACAACACAGCCCACCTTCTGGACATCGTTACAACCCATCTGACCAAGTATCCTCTTAGTAGTCTCAAACTAGGCCTTGGAACCCTCAGGTGTTAGACCTCTAAACTCAGTCCCGCCCAGACTGCGCAATCATTCTAACGGTAAACTAGCGTTAGCACCTGGCTGAGGTGCGGCCACATGCATTCCCGCCATAGCTGCCTGAAAAGCCCCAGCAATGGCATGTATCAATGGTGTCATATCCACAGCTGCTTTCCCTTACGCCACCTGAGGTTCCACACCTCTGATACCAGCTCCTACGCCAGCTCAACCACCACCAAGAGGAGGAGGAGGCGGTAGATTCTCTGCATTTTCCCCGTTCTCATTCTTGACCGTGTTACGCACATTAGTTCGAAGCTCTCCTCTCGGCCCTATTTTTCAAAATAGTTCAACCAGAAAGAATGCAACCATAAAACAATTAGGCCAGTTGAAGCAAGAATTCCAAGGTGCTCAAGTCTTACTTTTAAAAACCAATTTCTCTTTTCATTAGTAATAATATGGCAATGGGTACCCTTAATTAAGTCCAAAATTAGTAATTCATGCTTTCAAACACCATGCTTCTCATACCAATTGAACAATAATCACAAGCATCACGAAATTAATCACCGTACATAACACATATTCACCAAACAATATCACAATTCATCATGACAACTTACCAACCACTTACCAGCATCCCAACCTTTCGAAACCTGACTCTGATACCACCAAATGTAACCCCCTCAACCTGGCCTGGCCGTTAGACCGAACCGAACGGGTCACACGGGGAACATCGAAGCAAAGCAGGAAGATTTACTCCGATGAATGACCCTATTTCTTTTTCCTTTTCTTATCTTGTCTAGATGCTCATTAGTTCCTAAGTGATAAACTATGCAGCGGAACATATACAACACGATCATGCATCAAATTCATTTGATTATAATGATTAGGGACCATTTTGCAATTTCCACAAATTGGAAGGACTTTGGCCAATTTTAAGTTACCAACACTTAATTAGATTCATTACAAGCTCATTGGTCAAATCTTAGCTTTAAACGACCAACCAAACTCATTTAATTGCAAACATAACATTCAGGGACCAAAACGCAAAGAAATCGGAACGTTTAAAACATACTTTCAACTACCATAACAGATTTTGTATCGATACCCTTTCTGAGGGTATCGATACGCCCTCGTCGAATTCAAGCTTCTAGGTTTGTTCATCAAATCGTACCGATACGCCCTTTTCCAGAACCAAAAACCGGTATCGATATGCCACCGTGTATCGATACTCCCTTGCAAAATAGCAAGACCGTATCGATACCCTACCTTAGGGTATCGATACCCTCTGACCTGGAAGGTCTTAAATTTCAGATTTAACACTTCCAAACTCCAATCAAATCAAACCAACATGCTAGAATCATACATTCAACACCTATAGGCATATACCCTTATGCATACATGGCATCATTAACATTAATCAATGCATGAATTCATCAAAGAGAGCTAGAGGCATAATTCCTAAGAGAACAAGCCACCAAAAAGCCAAATCCTCAAACAATGCATAAACCAACAACCAAAGGCCATATACAAGTCTTTAGGAGTATTTCGAACTTGCTCCAATCAGGGAGTTCTAAAAACACACCTCCCAAAGCATCATGTTTAATCCCTATTGCCAAATATCATTACTAATAAGCAAAACTTAAATCATAATTGAGCTTAGCAAATTCCATGGTAATCTTCTTGCCCATTTGCTGCCCGAGCAAGCTATCTTTCTGTATTGTTGGAAAAAGAGAGCATAAGCACATTTGCTTAGTGAGGAATGCTCAAAACAACCAACCACAACAATGCATGTTTTAAAAACCATTTTTGCTCAAAAGTCACAACCACATCATGCTCATTCCACCTCATTCTTTAAAACCCTTTTAAAGCAAAACATAAGTATTAAAACCACATGTATCACAATTCCCATGCATTTACCTCAATGCATCACAAGCCCAAGGCTTAACCATGCTTTTAACTCACAAGCATAAATCATGGATTAACACATGTATAAAACTCCAATCCATTTCAAAAACACGTGATACATGTAAAACACATATATTGGCTCTCTAGTGACCACGTGATGGCTATACCCTCATCATCAACAACACGGATTTGCGGATACACCTCATAGCGTGGTTGCTCCCACTATGAGAAGGGCAGAACGAATGGTGCGGCTACACTCACCATTGTTCACAAGGTGTGGCTGCTCCCACCTTAATACACACGTAAGATGCGGCTGGACTCATCTTATGACACACCCATGATGCAGCTGCACTCATCATGGTGAAGGGCACACGTATGTACGAATTTTGCTCATTTAGTTTATATTGCAATTTCATCCTATTGTTCGACCAATTATATCTGGTTTAATTACACATGTCACTAGATAATATACACCTCAAAAAACATGTTACCTTACTGTTTTCAATGCATTCACAAAACCTTTCCATGTTTCATCAAAACACATGCTTAAAGCACAACATTTTCTCACCAAGACTTAGTCTTGCAAAATCACAAATCCATCACATGGAACCACATGATTTATCTCATAAATCATTAAAAACATGCATAACAATAGGTAACAAAGCTATTAACAAGGAAAATAAAAAAACTGAAATTAAACACAATAAAATAAAGATGCAAGAAAATAAAGACGAATTTATTGTTGCCAATCCCCGGCAACGGCGCCAAAAATTTGTAGAGCGTATGGGTGTTCTCTAAATATGAGCGCAAGTGCACACTCTTGTCAAGTAATAGTATAAAAGATATCGACTCCCACGAGGATTGGATAACTAATTCAAATGTAAATCCCTACACAAGGAATATTAAATGCACGCGTAAATTTCAGTTGTTTAAGAAATTCTAAATTAAATAAACACAAGTAGTTAAAGGAAGAGATCAGATTGATAGAATGGGCCAGGTTATGCTGCTTTGTAGTGTGAAACTACGTTGAATAAGTCAAGTTGTATTGCGCTGCCAGACTTTGTTGCCTCGGTGGATGATGACAGGTTGGTGCTTCAACAACTTTCGTTGCCTCGGCAAGTGGAACGGATGATTGGCTTGGAGGTAAGCTCGACAGACCTTCAAGGCTCGACAGAACGCTTCGAAAGTGATTCTACTTATGCCTAAGCTAGAATGTTGTTGATGCCCACTTCAGATGATACCCGTCGGCGTGAATCTTTACAATGAACATCAACTTTGGTTCGTCCTCTTTTAGCCGCCTTAAACCCTAACCTATGTCTAGGCTGGATTGATCAACACCTGGTATGGATAAGATTGTGCTTACTTCTTTCGTGATTTTGACTCTCTCGATGCCAAACAAATGGATTGCTCACAATCGATCTTTCGAACTCAATTGAAAATAATGAAGAACATGAAATAAGAAAACCTTGAACTTTATTGCAATAACAAACTTAAACCTAAACAACCGTTCTCACAACTACTTTACAACATAACCTAAACCCTAGAGAATTTAGAACATAGTGGCGGCAAGAAAAAACAAGAGAAACCTAAACTAGCCTACTATGAGATGTGATGTCCAATACAAAATATGATGGGGTATATATATAGGGCATGACCTAGGTTAAGTCCTCCTTGGAGTAGAAGTCTTCTTCATGATAAAGTAGCTTTTGCATTGAATGCATCCTTTAATTCTGACTTCTTTGAATTGAATTTGGACTCCCTTTGATGTTGCCTTATACAGCAAGTAAGGCTTAGGTCGCCTTAATTTTCTCCTTTGGCGGCTCTGTCTGCTGTTTCCAACATCAGTAAATTGCGTGGATGGGCTCATTGGACTCAGAAAATTATGCTCTTCCAATCGCACACTGTCTTGGCTTTCTTGTCCTTTTGCTACCCAGGGCGGCAAATATGGTGGCGGCAGCGACTCGCCAGCATCTTTCTCTAAGTTAAATTGCTTCAGTACAACTCCTTGGTTTGCTGCCTCAGCATCAGCTCCTCTGATTTCTCCTATTCCGAAAGCTTCTAGCATCTGAAACAAAAACTAAACTAAAACAGTATCTTTTCTCACCAAATCAAAGATATTCAAATTAAAGCAATGTAAAGTAAAGAATACTGTGAATTATGCATGAATGCACCTAAATATGCCTAAAATGTACCTAAGGACAGTAATAATATGAGATGAAATGTGCATAAAATATAGGACTATTGAGCACTTTATAATTCCCAAGGTTTCTCCTTTAAAAGCTTCAGACGTGCATGATAAAGTGCATGCGGATAGCACTCTAAATAAGCTTCCAAGAGTAGAAAGAGAGCCAAGGGAGTCAGTGAACTGTGAAGATGGGGGTACGGTTATGACTACTAATGCAATGATAGTGATTGATCCATTAAGTGAGCGCAATGTTCATATGTCGTTAGCGGGCCCAAACCTTACCTCTTCTAGGGCTTTAGAAGATATTCTCAACATGGGCTTTAAACCAGATGAGGAGCCGAGTGTAATTGAGGCTAGGTTGGGTGGAGGTCTTTGGGTGACTTATGTTGATGAAAGATTTAAAGGAGCTTCATGTGTGGTTTCAGGGAACCAGTCGGAAGATGGCGATGTTGAGAATGATGCTAGCGGCTTCTTCCCTGAAATGGAGTTTTTGTCTCGTGTTAAAAAGGCTAAGAAAGATAAACGCTATAGTTTTCTTTTAATCAGTTTCGTCGACATTTAAAGTCTATTGAGAGTTATATTCGAGATGTTTGCTCATCGAAGTAGATTAGGCAGGGATGGTAGAGTGAGTTTTGTCCGGGGGTTTTTTTTGTGTAGATTATAACTCTGTGCAGAGCAATGGTAGTTCTGTTGTGCAAATTGTATTCGAATCTGTAGACATTTAATTTTGTGTGATAGGCTAGCTTTGCTCTTGAAAAAGTGGATCAGTCCAAGCTTTAGTTTCTATTATGAAAGGAGATGTAGCCCCTTTACTGGATTTGAAGGAAAACAACATGCTTTGTGTGGTACCTTTACTTGTCAAATTAATTTCATTGTCAATTTTGATAAGGTTGCTATTAGAATAAAAAACAACAAATTTATTATCAAAAAATAATTTAAGTATTGGAGGAGAATGAGGCTGGTGAGATTTAAACCCACTACCTCACCACCCATTTTTGAGTTGCGGGTTAAACCATCGAGCCAAGTAGGGATGTAAAAATAGGTAATCGGACAGGTTTCAGGTCGGGTAAAATCGGATACAGGTCATTTCAGGTAAAAAAATTTTTGACTCGACTCGGGTCGGGTGCGGGTCCATTGCAGTCGGGTAATTTGCAGGTCGGGTCCATTTCAGGTCGGGTCAATTTTCAGGTCGGGTCCATTTCAGGTCAAACTCGTTGTAGATCGGGTAAAAACAGGTCGGGTAAAATCAGTTAATTGGCAGGTAAATTGCAGGTCGGGTAAATTTCAGGTCGGGTTCATTTCAGTTCGGGTTCATTTCAGGTCGGTTTCATTTCAGGTCGGGTTCATTTCAGGTCGGGTAATTTCAGGTCGTCGGGTTCATTTCAGTTTGGGTTAATTCAGGTTCACCAGAAATGAACAATTTTGAATAAAAACAAAGTTTTATGGACTATAGTGAAAATAATAATAATAAATAAGAGCTAATTTGGACTAAAATAAAGTTTTATGGACTATAATAGGCTCAATTTTGAATAAAAACAAAGTTTTATGGACTATAGTGAAAAAATAATAAATAAGAGTTAATTTGAAGTAAAAATAAAGTTTTAAGGACTCAATTGAATTGAATTAAAACTAAAGAACTTGAATAAAAAACTTATATAATATAAAGGGCTTTATTTATAATTTACCCCAAATTGAAATTCAATTTGGGAATTGGGCGGTTTCAAAATAAATTTTCCCGCACACATATATATATATATATTATAATTTAATAATATTTATTAATTATTATAATATATTATAACTTATTAATTATTATAATAACTTTATAAGTATAAATATATGTGATTATGTGTGTATATATATATATTTATGTATTCACATGTATATAAATTACAATATATAATTATATATTATACAAACATGTATGTATTTATGTATATGTAATGTATTATACATAAATACATGTATATGTATATACATAATACATACTATGATACTAACAACATACATGTATATATACATGTGTGTATATATATATATATATATATTATACAAACATATGTATATATTAAATTATTAATACATATAACATATAACATATCATACATAATAATGAATACATATTATACAAATATATGTATGTTAATATATAATATATAATGTACATGTATATATATATGTATATATGTATATAAATACATAAATATACATATAAAATATATGTATATATATATATATATAAATATATGTATTTATAATGTAACCCCCGTAGCCCGGCCTAGACGGCTGACCCGAACTACGAAGATTACACGGGGAAAACCAAAGTCAACCCGAAAGTCAACCTTGATTAACGACTCTTTTGTTTTTCTTTTTAAACTTGTCTAGATGCACATTAAACCTAGGCATACTCTTGAGATAAGCATACTCAAAAATCACAGCAATCGGAAAACAATAAGGGACTCAATTGCACAAAATACGAATTTAGGGACCAATTTGTAAATTCTGGAAATTAAGAGGACTTTAACAAATTTTAAGTTACCATTATAAAATTAGTCATGTTTCATGCCTCTCTGCCAAATTTCAACTCAAACGGACATCTCAAACTCAAGCAATTGCACATACGAGAATCAGGACTAAAACGTAAAGCTTGCAAACCTCAAATTTTATGCCCAATCGAAAGGTTTCGAAACTTTGGCTGGCAGTGACCTCTGGAATCCCAAAATTTGCAAAGGTTTCGAAACTTTACCCCTAGTTTCGAAACCTAGGTGCAGGGGAGCATATTTTGCTTATCTCTAATGACTTCCTATGGTAAAAACACCTCATGTTCATATACAACCATACATAAGAGCTTAAAGAGGCTAAAAGCATCCAACACCAACCACCCAAGTCTAGAGGCATACGTCCTAGATTAAACGTACTCCAACATACTCAAAGCATGAATATGAACCATCATATATACATGGTAAATTATACATTAAGAACCCTTCATACATGATACTCAACATGAGCATTCCTAAATCAACCAAGGAAAATCATGCATTCGATCAAAAGAAGGCAAACAAGCACATAAGGTCTCATGCTTCAACATCCATACACTTAGGCATCCTCACAAGGCGTATGACCAACACACATGATAAGCAATTTAAACATCTACAGACATACATCACTCAAGCATTCATCAAGGCATGCATCACTCAAGCATTCATCAAGGCATGCATCATAAGTGATATTTACAAGTCGAACAAGGCATCCAAGTGCCAAACCAAATAAACATACATCAAGACATCCAAAACAACAACACCTATCCCATTGCTTTACTATTACAATCTTTCAATTTATAAATCATACATTGAGCTCACCAAAAGCAACACTTGGAGACCTTTCCTTGCCCTTGCCACCCACAAGCTATTTATCTGCATTGTCGAACAAAAGAGAGCGTAAGCATAAAAGCTTAGTGAGGGTAAGCTCATTAAACAAACCTTCGACAATGCAGGGTCCAAGCTCGAGCAACTATCATGATGTTATACATGATTTTACCTTCGATCCACATGAGCCATAAACATAAATGATGCATGCACAATTATTCATTAATATGTCATGCTCAACAGGCTCAATACATAACATATGTAAACACATACATTAATCAAATTTGGAAACACATTCCATATCGCATTGATACACATATCAATTCATATAAGCATGCATGCATAATCTCATATTGGCATATACATACTTTCTCATATTGACACCTAGCTATGACTTGAATACGCGGATAACATGTTGGAACGCATTTTCCAACATCAACCTTACCTCGGTGGGATTACACTCATCACCGGCCTTGCATGTGGAACGCATTTCCACATGCCCTACGGATGGGATTCCACTCATCATCACGTAGAATATATATAAATTTCCGGTGGAATATTACATCACCGTACTCCTCCTTGGTGCCTTAACGCCACCAAGGCCACGTACGTTTTGACTCAATTAGTGTGCACACTCATCTTGATGATCGATCATTGTACCCAAGCATACTAGTGCCAATAATAATTAAATTCCACAACTTTTGAAGTTCAAGAGTCATAATATGGCATCTTACATCATATTAAGCTCCACATCAAATATCTCAATATCATAATCCAAACCACATGCATAGCAATGCATCAAACCATGCCTCAACAACATGTATAACACATTATACATAATCATCATAACACAAATCATCATGAAGCATAACCTCAATTAAAGAGATCATCCAATGTCTCTAACTAAAGCTTAAGATTAGGCTACCACCCTAATCTTAACTCTAGGTGAGTCTACCAATCTCAACCTAGTCCACATGCTCGAACCAATTGCTCAAAACCATTTAAAATATTTTAACCACTCACCTCTACCTCCAAGCTCAACTACCAAGCAACCATCACCTCCAAGTTTCCGGATTTCTTCTCGATGCTTTGCCGACCCAAATTCTTGCTTCTAAACAACCTCAATACAATTCAAACAACCTCAAATCAGCCCAACATCAAATTATCAACCCGGAATACAATTCAAGTACAATTTACCATGTTGCAAACCATGATCAAACCCCATACTTAGCAATTTCGGACAGCCCCAATACCTCTTCCAAAAGCTATGTTTCCAACATCCATTGCACCCACAAATAATCCCAAATCAATCCCTAATCATAGTACTACCATTGGCTATCAATTCCCACCTAAAACAACTCCCAAAACTCACCCAAAACCCTCCAAAAATCCATTTTCGTACTCCTATTTTACCCAGCAGAAAATCATGTTTTTAAACACCCAAATGACATCTAAATGATTCCAAAACATCCTCCTAGCATACATAAACCATCAGCCCTCTAATTACAATCTAAAACTCACCAAAAATTAAGTTTTTGACACTTTAAAAATGGGTCTAAGAACCCACTTCGGATTTTTACCAAAATTCAACCAAATTGATATATGTTACACCTTTTAACATGATTAAACAAAGCCCCAACTCAATTTATCAAAACAAGATGAAAAACCCCTTAAAAACCCAAACTTTGATATGAACCCTAATTTTCAAAACTCCATAACTTTGAAATCTAAGACTATAGATAGATAGAGGATAAAGAGGAGATTAAGAAAACATAATTACCTTTCAAAAACCCCTTGAATTGATGAAGAAATCAAAGGGAATAGTGACTTGAAAATTTGAGAGAGTTTGAAGATGGTGGTGGGTGTTTTCCACGGGAAATAATGAAGAAAAGGGGAAGAAGATGATAATTTTTATCCTCTTAAAATCTTTTGGGGAAAATTACAACATAGGTCCCTCCCTCTTTAATAAAGCTTAATTTGCTCACACTAAGGTTAATTTGATTGAAATAAATTTTACCGACTCGAACCAACTAACCCGACTAACTTCTAACCCCAAAACACGGGTGTTACAACTCTCCCCCACTTAAGGAAATTTCGTCCTCGAAATTCATCGAATAGGAAGAGTCAATGAAACATGCTCCTCCACACATTCCTCTCTCACCACAACATACTAACCAACTCGTTAGACTCGCCACACAACATTTGCTATCCGACACTGAGATCTCAATTGGTTCTTCATTGCACGCAATTTCAAACTCAACTCAATCTCTTCAACAAACATAGCACGGAACAGATCTGACTCACACTTCCGAATTGTAGATACACAGACACATCACAACCCTCTTTCTAACTCTGGTGGTAACCGTAACAGATAAACAACAGGACTAGCCCGATTCAACAATCTCATACCACATTTCTTGAATACTCGACCCATAACTTTCTCTAACTGACCATCTGACTTTAACAGGTAACCAAACACTATGCAAACACCTTCAAAAGTAATCTAGTTGGAACCCCGGATCTCTATTACTCACTTCCATTAATAACCTTCCACGGATGCAACAAACTATAAGAAAACTGACGTTCGGTCTTGACATGCTGGCAAATTATACACTTACCCTCATGCTGAACCACATCACACATCATCTCAATCCCGAAGTATTCATCTTCAACCCACAATACGTATTCACACTACTCATATACAACGCAAATGAACTGTCGTGTGTTTCGGCCAAAACAATACATCTCCAAACACTATGTCAATCGGCACAACTATTCTGTCTCTAAAAAGCAAAACTTTATCATCTCTGAAGCTGTATTCTGAAGGTCTTTCCTCTGTTATGTCTTGCACGTGAGGTGCCAAGAACCTGTCTTGCAACTGTTTCTCTTCAAGTATCTGACTCAAAGTAGGTTTAACATGAAACTCAGCCACAAAACTGTTATCATTCGATAAACTGAATTCGGCAATTACATCTCGCAACTCAACCACAAATCTGACAACAAAATAACTCGGAACATCGGTTACCACGTAGACTCTCTTCAGATAGTACCCAATCTCAATATTGCAGTTTTCAAGCAATTCTAACAACTCATGTTGTTCAAGTTTCTACCCTTCCTAAGTCTTCAAATATTTCAGGTTCTGATGATATATACATACACACTGTGCATTTCTTACCACACAAGCTTGTCTCCAAATCTTCGAGGCAATTACAACTGTAGTTAACTCTATGTCTCATATCAAATAACTCTTCTCACGGTCTTCCAACTATCTTAATGAACAAACCACAACTTCTGTCTTGCATAAGTACACGACCTAACTCTACATGTAACACATCACTTTGGTTTTTTTTTTGGATCAAGGTCGAAGCTTCCATTAAAGTTTCTTTCAACTCACATCTTCTTCTGCATAGTTAGGATTTACTCTAATGCACTCGGCTGATCTGCATGTCCTAGGAGAACATCTTCATTAACTCGAAGTTCACGTTGCGTAACTTGACATACAGCTGATTTTCTAAAAGGTGCTACCCCACTAACTTCAAAGCTCGTCATGGCCTTCTTCGATACTTCAACTTTTCTCACTTTCAACTGGTAGTAAACGGATCTCGAATTAATCTTCGGAAAGACTGAAGCACCCACTAACTGATCAACAAATCGCTGACACTCGGAAGCGGATACTAATTATTCACTACCACTGGTTTCAACTGTCTGAAATCTCAACACATTCTCGTACTGCCGCTCTTTCTTCTTCACAAACTGTACTATCATACTCTAAGATGATGCACTAAGCCTAATGAATCTAAGGCCTAACAGTTCTCGTAGTTGATTCTTCAACATTCTCAATTCTTCCGGGATTCATAAGTTACAGAGCTAACAAAACAGAAGCAACCTCGGAAACGGTCTCAATGACGAACTCTTCTTCTTTATCAAGAGACAAACCAGGCAATTCTTCCAAGTACTTTTAGGAAAACACAAACTATACTAACATTCCGCGGTCTAATTTTCGTTCAAAAATCAAATCCATCACAATTGCCAAACAAGTCTGCCAACTAAACTCAATCAATCTTCGACCTCCACAGCTGGATCAACCATTCAATAAGAAGTTCACACCCTCGCCTACTACTACAGTCCCACTGAGACCTACAACTTCAAGGCAACTCTCTATCTTTATCTCAACGTATACACTAACTCTGTGCTCTTCAAGCCAAACCTTGTCAAAACGTACCTCAAAACTGTAGGAAGACGATCACTTCACATCTACTGCATACACATAACCCTGAACCATCAACAAACATCTTCTGCACATTTTTTTTGACCACCACTATCTCACCACAAGGTCTAGTCACATGTGTCCCTACTTCCAAGGTCTCAACACGTACATCAAATTTTCTTACATGCTCACACAAAAGGAAGTATCCGTGGAAATTGCAAATACACCTGTGCACAGCTGATAGTCTTCAGCCCTCTTGTTTTCAGACTGGTTCTTCAACAAAATCTGATTCTTCTAGACTGTTCTTAGAGCATCTCGAAACTTCAAAAGGCAGTCCTAATCGCACACAAACAATCATGCTTGAACTTGTTCTGTAACATCGGTCCTGACGGCTCATAACATCCCACTACCAAACAATCTGAATTTAAAGCTCAAGACTTCCTTCTCGGCTCAACTATATCAGAAGTAACTTCATCTCTCCTTCTCGCTGGAAGACAACTCAGACGCACACTAGCCCAATCACACAAATTGATTTCCACTCACGGACACTGAACGGCTGTTTTGTATGAAAACCATAGGCTGAATCCCAACGATCACCAACTAGCATTTCTGAATTTCAGATTACACAAACGAGACCCTTACCCTGATCTCGCCCCAAAGAACTAAGGTACTCATACCTACCTCTGACACCTCATCGGCACATTCAAACTTGCATGCTTGCTAACAATATACAGAAGTGCAGACTCAGAATCAATCAGAAGGGAACAAGCTCAAAACTGTACCAAGGGCTTACCTAATATATCATCGATAACACTCTGACTCCCACTCATAAGTCGTCACCTCTTTCACTACTAACACCAGAACCGATCACATCGTTCCTCATCAACAGGAACCAACCCACATACACACTAACTCAGTCAAACAAATTGTACCTCAAGTCCGGTACAACCACACCTCCCTAACCAAGATGATGGACTCCCTCAACATCATTCACATTTTCAGAACCCACATTTTCCACTTACCGATTCAAAGTCCACGCCTTGGCCTCAAACTTACCAAAAAGTAATAAACTAACAACAACAACAACACATTAACATACAAACTGGGTTAGCAAAGGAAAAGGTCCAAGTGGCTCAAGTATGATTTCCTCACTTAAAATCTCTTTTTCCGATGTAATAGAAGCAATGGGACTCTACTCAACATGCTTCAAGCAACTCAACACATATACATGCTCAATCATGCATATTACAAGGCATACTTGCTAAACAAGCAAACATATGCGTACGATCAAACAACATACCTTCTCCATCAAACAATCACACATCACCGTATACACGGGTAACGAGCAACATGCTTTTAAACAAACAATCAACATACTTGTCACACAAGCAATCATACTTACAAAGCAAGCAATCATTCATTACAGCATACTCGAATAACAAGCAACATGCTTACATGACAAGCAAACACCGTGCATCTCAATCATAAAACACAACTTACCTCACTTACCTGCCCAAGGTTTCGGAAACCTTAAGCTCTGATACCAACTAATGTAACCCCCGTAGCCCGGCCCAACTCGGGTTCGGGTCAGCAACAGTCAGTTACAGTTCGGGTTCGGATCATCAAATTCTCGGGTCAAATCAGGTTCTGACTCGAGCAGATTTCAGGCAGGTTTTCAGGTCCTGACTTGTTTTTACAACCCTAGAGCCAAGTGCTCATATTTAAAATATTTCACCTAGAATATTATTTGGTTTAAGTTTTGGCTGTTGCTGAATAAAATTTAATAACTCAGCTAACTCCCCACCTACCCGAGTTGACCATTTTTTTGCTGAAATTCAGAGTGTTACAAGTATATTTCTATTCCATACATAAATAGCAACCCATACGGAAAAAAAAATCATTCATGTTCCAACAAAACGTAGAGTATGAATATTTGTCGATCTCTAAGTTATCAAACCTTACATACATGAGTATGTAAGGTTATGTTTCTAAAGATATTGTATGAATCATTTGGCTGTTTAAGTATTTGTCCAACATCACAAAACCATACCCTATATCTAAATGTTAGAAACTTAATCATACACTAGACTCTCCGCTATTAAAGCATAAGGAGACTTTTGCATTAAACCATATTTGTCCACAAACCATTTTTTTTATCATCAACTGTATGATTTTATTCAATCATGAAAAAAGTATACAGCGTGACGGATCATACGCCTCGTTAAAAACCTCCCTAGTGGAGGAAAAGAGTATGATGTGACCCGTCAAAGAAAATACAAACACCAAGACTATCATAAACAAACCACAAAAAGCGATCAACGATACACTCCTTCCTTTGCGCATATCTCACCTTGCCGTGCATAAAATGACCGTTTCATCCGCAAACTGAAGATGAGAAAGTTTCACCCCCTCTGCCACACTCACACCCTCAACGACATCCATCTCCTCCGCCTTTCTTAAAAATTGATGTAACGCTTCCGCCACAATTACAAATAGTAAAGGTGACATCGGATCGCCTTACCTCAGTCCACGAAGCATTGCACATTCTTTCGTTGAACTTTCATTAACCAATATTGATAAACGCACAATACTGGTACAACCAGAAATCCATCGCCTCCATTTCACCCTAAAGATCATTCTTTCCATAATCTGATCTAAGAAATCCCACTGGATGCAATCATAAGCCTGCGCCAAGTAACGACCTAAACGGCTACATTTATTTCCGGATCCGAATCATGTAAATTGTTTGCCTTGCAACGGGAAATCAATCTAAATTCCTTCATTCAAAAAATCCACAAAATTTGCCATACCACTCAAACTCCCTATGCATCCACGCCTCTCTTCCATAGACTGAATTGTATTACAATCGCCACACATGCACCAAGAATTCTCGAATTCCAGCATGTTTATTTTTAACAACTCCCATAGTGTCTTTTGATCATCCACCGAGCAGGGAGCATAAAAGCAAATAATACCACATTTCCAATTTTCTTTCACCCATCTTCCAATCACAAGAATAAAATTTCGATTCACCTTTTTAAATTCAGTATTTACATCAGTCACAAACCTCGACTTTCCCCAGCAATAATCCGAGAAATGTCGTTGATGATATCTTCCTCCCTCCCACTCGATTTCACGCCAATTAAAGAGCCCAATTTTACCGTTGCCGCTGCCTCACTCTCTATATCTCGAGACCGTATTGGACCACTTCCGGTAGCCCCTTCCCCCACTGATTTTTTCGAATGTTTTGATCGACAACCCCCCAAAATAGTCCCCTTCTTCAATCGAATATCACGGCCAGCACCTTGCAATTGTTCAGTCCCAATTATCTTCCTAACTTTGCAATACGCATGTCCTAACCGAATTAATTCAGGTTGGCCTAAACCAGATTTTGGTGCATTTGAATGTATAATAGGAGGAGAATTTTGTACCTCATGTATTTTATCACCTGTGTTGATCAAATCCCTCGTCCCCACCTCCTCCAAATTACTTGAATTAGCAATTCCAGCTATGGACAAACTCTCACAGTGTGGGATATTCTCAACAAACTCTAGAGTCCTAATGCCACCTTCCTGCTCAATTAACAGACTGCCTCTGCTCACCGGAGCTGGCGGCTGTTGATTCGACGACCGATCCTCTACTTGGAGCGGCTGCTAATCCGACAACCGGTCCTCCACCTGGACATCATCATTCACATTTACATCCTGCTCCCCTGCGCCCTCTTTTAACCTTGACCCTTGCGGATCAATCCAAGCATCATTCATTACCCAATTCACTTGATCGTCTCCATAGAACCCGTGTGCCTCCGGTTCCATCCCATTCGGACCGTGTATGGTTGTAGCCAACTACCCAGCGCGCTCTTCCCCTCCCATGTCGGATCCCTGGGTAGAATTTTCCTCATCCTCTGTCGTCTTCCATTCACCACAATCACATTCAACTTCGGGACCTTTTCCATCCATCTCTAACACACGTACCCAGTAATCTGCGTTGTCTACCTTGACACAGATTCGTTCCTCAATGCGAGTGAATGTTGTTGTCTCCACCAGGCAAATCAAAGATCTCCACAGTTGAGCAATATTTGTGAATGTTTGTTTGTGCCAAAGATGTATCGGCAGCCCCACGACCGACAACCACACCCTTCTCGACTCGACTGTAATCGATGGCGACCAAATCTCCACTCTAACGAAGCATTCTTTAACGCGATTCATCTGCATCACCCTGTCCCGGACGGTCGCCGATGTACACATCAATAGCACCATGCGACCGGACAATCGCATGATTGAAAATCCGTCATGTCTTTCCACCTCTAATCGCTCCGCCAATGTTTTAATGCTACAGGGATTCAAGCACCATCCTACCGCGCACCATTGAAGAACAGCCCATTTGTCTTCATCGACGATGCCCTTGATCTCTCTGCACTTATCGTTTTCCCCCTCCCCCTTCGGTGTTGCTGATGAACTATTTTCCTTGTTGCGATCCGATTTCGACTCCTCTCGCGACCCCCGGCTCACCTCTCCATCCCCTTTTCTTTTGATCAGTGTCGTTCTTCCCTTCCAAGCCATCGTAACTCTTATGCTGGCACCATAAATCCATTTTCCATTTAATCTTTCAATCACACGATCAGCATCCTCTTGCGATGCCATTCGAACGAACCCAAATCGTTGTCCGTCTCGTGCCATTCGATTGGGGATGAACACATCCGTGACAACCCCATGTCTGTCGAAAACTTGCCATAGGCCCTTCCAGTGTATTGAATTCGACAATCCTCCCACGTACAAAGTCCACACCCGTTGCACAAACTGATCGCGCTGACCCTGAATGGAATCCCTAACACTTACTTGACGATCGCTGGCCGTGTGATGCTTCCTGGCTTGTTCCCTTGCGAGGCGATCCCACAATCCCATCTGCGGCTAGAGTGAACGGCTTTTCTAAGGACCTCAAGTTGAAATCTCGTTTAGCCAGATTATCTGCAGACACACTAACAAACCACTATATTGCTATGTTACTCTTCAGTTTTGATCAATAATATATGATATAAATCATTCAAGCGCGAGATCCCTTTTTTTGCCAGATTATCAGCGAGAGTGTTACACTCCCTAGAGACATACTGAATACGCCAATCTCCACAAACCATATTTTTAGCCAACATAATTCCCATTAAACCATAGTTTTGGGTAAACTACACCACATATCACTCAACCATAGCCGATTATTCGAAAATACCACCGAACTTTAAAAAAATTCAAAACTAACACCGAACTTAAGTTTGTGGCTTGAAAATACCACTCTGTCGTTAACTCTTAACACCCAGTTAAGTCAAAACGATGTTGTTTTGTTGCGGATGTTTTGAAGCCTAATTTAGCCCAAAATGACGTCATTTTATTGGAGGAAAAATATTAAAACAATACACTAGGAAGGTTTTAAACCCAAGACCTTTAAATATAAGGGCTAAGCCTTAACCACTAAACCAACCTAGTTTTATATAATGTTTTACCCGAAATATTATATATCTCAAGTTACTTGAGATTAATTCAAATTATTTTATGAAATAAATAATACTATAAATGATATTAATATATAAAAATATAAAATATATTATTTGTATATATATATATATATATATATATATATATATCAATATATATAAATAAAAGTGTATTGTTTCTTCAAAATATTCATAAAAATAATATATTTATACTATAAATAATATATAAAAACTCTGAACCCTAAATCTTAAATCTTAAACTACATAGCCCAAACCTTAAACCATAAACCTTATGATTTGAGGTTTAAGGTTTGGGGTTTATGGTTTTTATATATTATTTTAATAAATATTTTATTTAATAAATATTTTTATTATAAATAATATATAAAAACCCATAAAATAATATATTTTTATTGCTATATACGTAAATAGTATATTTTATATTATTTATAGGGTAAACTACTTAGGTAAAACATCGAACTATTGTTTTAAAAGTCTTGAGTAAAATTTGAAGAGTTGTTCTTATATATGGTATGTGTAACATCATGAGAATTGGATTGTTGTCTTTTTAAATGAGTAGAGAGATAAGGACTGTTTTGGTGTTCTAAAATCAAGGGAAAACTGTTTTGGTAATAAGTGAACTGTTTCGAATAAAGAATGTTAATGAATGGGCTGTTTTGAATAATTAAAACAGGGAAAATGTTTTAAGAATACATATAGAGACTGTTTATAAGTTTAAGGGCTGTTTTGCAATAGAAAAATAGACTGCTATACACAATGAATTATGAGACTGTTCCATAAGCAAGGTAGGGACTGTTTTATGATCAAACAAACTGATTTAATAAACTGGAAAATAAGGGCTGTTTTGTTAACGAAAATAGACTATTTTGATGAATTAAGGGGCTGGTTTGAATGAATTAAAAACAGGGGACTGTTATATATATATAGGGACTGTTTTGCAAAAATGGTGGGCTGTTTTGAGTGTTTAATTGAGGGACTATTCTTGTCACTTAATTAGACTATTTTGTAGATATAGAAACTGTTTTTGCAAAATATAAACACGAGAGGGCTGATTTGCACAATTAGAGACTAATTTGAATACTTATAAATACAGTGGACTGAGTTGTTGTGTATATAGGTGTATACATGTACTTGGACCTGATTTGAATGTATATAGATACAGTAGGGATTGTTTTCGAATTATAGATGTATATATGAAAATGAATTGGGCGGTTTGTTTGAATTTATGAGTATATATATATGATTGAATTATTATACAAGTGATTGGTTGATAAGCATGGTTCTAATATATGATTTCATTTATTTTATTATTACATCTAGAGCCAGCAGAAGTTGAAGTTGTAAAGATAAATGTAGATCAAATAGGAGATAAGCAAAGGGATTATAATTCGAAGAGCAGAACTAGCTTGGAACAAACTGTGAGTGTAGTTTAAAGTCTCGGAATAGAGTGAGCACCTTTATTCTGTTTTCATTGCTTTTCTTGCTTTCAAAGTCAAATTGGGTTAAGCGTGGATACGAGGTAAGTACTATATTAAAAGTACTTATGATATGAGATTTTTGATGGAATCCTATGCTATGAATACATGAACATACATATGCTGACAAGAAAGATTTAAGTCTTGCTATCACTACTAGAAATTTGAAGATGTATTCACCCTTGAAATGATCATTAATAAGTTATATTTACTCGATGTTTGATAATGATTGAAATGTGTGGGATCCACTGTTATATATATATATATATATATATATATATATATATATAGTGTTTAAATACTCCTTGGTTGTTTATTATTGTTGTTGATTTGGGCATTTTTACATGATTTCTATCAGAACAATGACTTCTGGAAAATGTGCTTAAAAGGCTTGGAAACTGCACTTTTTGTTCTGGAATCATGGTTGGAGTAGTGGGCATGAAAGTTTGATTGGACGCCACATCAACAGTTTCTAGAAGACGCCACGTCAGCGTCCGGTGATAATTTATCAGCCGCGTTTCAGATGACTTATCAGCCAGAATTATCTTTAGTATTTAAATTGAATTATCTCTTGTATTTTAAACAATTCTTAGAATTTATCTTCTAGTTTTTAGAAGCTATAAATACCCCTTGGGGTAAGCTTCAAAGGGGAGATCTGATAACTCTTAGTTTTTTTGTTCTTAGGAAATTTTACTTTAATAAAGTGTTAATTTTTTTCCGATTAGCCAAGGGATGAAGCAATGACTCAATTCCAATGTGAGGATTGAAAAGCACTTAAACAATTTCAGAAATCTCTTTCAGTTTTCTAAGCTTAGTTTCAAAATGAAAACTAAAGATTGACTTTGGTCAAGATGTTGTTTTTGGTTAAATATGTGGGAGGAATGATTGGTTATTGAAGCACATTCGACTTCTTGGGAACACACTTAGTAAATTGATTACTAAGAGAAAATTGAGATCGAAACCGTTATTATTGAAACAACACAATCCGAGTCAGGTTTTTCCAGAACTTTAAAACTGTTTATTTTTAACAGCGATAACTGCGGTTAATCTAACTAGAAAACTGAAATCTAAAAATTGATTTTATATTATCGGGTTACTGGAGAGAAAAAACAAGTCTCAAAAATTGATCCTTGTAGGCAAGTAACCGACGTGAATTCTGAAGTAAAAATTCTTTTCCGATGATCCGAGGAAACTGAGTCAGAGTCAATGCCTAAGGCTTATTCATAAATACTAAATTTATTTCTTTTAAAAACTCACTTTAATTTCTTTGTGCTCTTGTTATTTCGCAAATCCCTTTTTTACTGAAATATTATTCAACTCTATTCTTGGCTCACCAATTGAACAAACATTAATCAGGAAGTTTTCTGAGTCCCTGTGGGATCAACCCTTACTTCTCTTTTACTACGTATTATTTCTTTTATTTATTATCAGGGAAGAAAATATTATTTTTGACGCGAAAATGAATATATATATATATATATATATATATATGTGCGCGCGCATTTATATTGGATTAAGAAAAAGACTATAGAGTGAGAACTATCCATGTTCAAGGGAACTGGTTATGGCAGACCATAAATCATTTTTACTTGATTACTTTATGTGGAGTTATGCTCATTTCGAAGTATGACCATTGAGAACATATATATATATATATATATATATATATGATTGACTTGATAAGATTATGAGGCAATGAACTTCTATAATGAAAAGTATGAATATGATTTAAGACTTTGATGAAGATATGAGTTATGAATGGTGCGAATGGCACACATGGTAGAAATGATTAGTTTTGAATGCTAAACAAATATTGCTCGTGTTGTTCATATGAGAATTTTTGGCATGTTATGAATAATTCATCAAATTTAATCTATGGGATTTAAAGCCATTCGATCAAGAAAATTAAAGGCTTGAAGTTCACATTGGTGACCATATGTTTGTACCCTATATAAGGAAGGGTTAACGAAATCTTTTATGAAATTAAAATGGAGCTATGCTCATTATGTTAAGATTAAGAATGAAAAGTGTTGAAGCCTTGATTTCGAGTCAGTCGTAGATATAGTTGGCATGCCATAGTGCCCATAGAGCTCATTGTTTGAGGTGGACTACAGTCTGGGACAGTGGTCCCTATTTGGCAACAGTAGGACGGAAGTGTGTGTGGTCACTTGGCGAAAGTAGGATGGATTGACCGGTACTACGAGTACCATATGTGATTTTTATGGGCGACAGTTGGTTGGGGATTCGTGTACCTAGACTGGAAATCCAATTCACAAAGCTATGATAAAAGGACCTTAAGGAAATTTGCAAGTTATTAAGGAGCTAGCAATTGAATATCTTGTATGCTATTAGATTATTATGTATTTGGTCATGGTAAAAGACATCAACGAAAATTATTTATCAAATTGTGAATGTATCTTAGTTTCTTGCATGCTAAGAACTTGATAACATGCATGACAAGAAGCAACTATGTATGTTAAACTGTGTATGTTTGTGAAAGAGTTAACCACCTTGACACTTTGTACCATGAGTGACTATTGTTTGAATAATACTTGAGTGTGAATAAATTACTAGTGATATTAAGACATAATGATTTTTTTTCTTCTCGATGAGGCCTTGATGTTTGTAGTATGGTGATTAGAACCAATTGATGCTTATCTTGCTTAATAGGGAAGTAGATGGGGCTGTTTGAATGTCTTATGAATTTGAGAATGGTTGTTGCCTTGTTTTAATTACATAGAAATACATTAGGGATTCCTTTGCTATAGAATTAAATTCAAATGAACTGTTGAACATGTATGAGTAAGATTGTACACGAATTGGGTTTGTTTTGAGCTTATAAATTTGGAGACTGTTGGGGTTATTTCGAAACAGAAAAAAGGGGGGCTATTAGTGTTTAATAAGAACTGATTTAAACGTATGTCACTTAGCAAGGACTACCTCGTATTGGCGTACTTAATTGATAGACTAATTTGACATATCTTAAGAATATTAAAGGATTGCTATGTTTATATGTATATCTTGGATAGTGGATTGTTGTAAGAGCATGTGAAGAAGGAACGAGATAAGTAATAAATTATGTAAACCTTGAAATGATTCAATTTTTTTCTCGGCAAAATATTTTATTATTGATAACCCGAAGTTGTATGCCTCGTTAAAAACCTCCCTAATCCTAGAGTGGAGGAAAAGAGTACATACAACTACGGGGAGGATCACAACAACAATGGAGAAAGCACCCTGAACACAAAACAAAACTTGCTGCCTACACATAGAAAGATACAAGATTTGCTAACCAAATCGCACAGCTCAAAACTCTCCCTCATTTTCTCCCACCTTGCCTATTTATCTAATCAACAAATCAATTCTACCAACTCAGGCCACCATCGCCATGGTCTTTGCATCTCCCCAGGTATCCATCTCATTTCTAACCATCCAAAGGTCCAAAGTGCAGCCCCCACCAAGGTTAGCCATATGCGACACTTCTAGCCACCGGTTCTACCACCAAGCCTTGAACATCTCTTGTCTTAGTTGTCTATACATTCCCTCCTTAGCGAGACTATCGGCCATCACATTTGAACACCGAGGAATGTGGCAGAATCGCACCTCCCCAATTACTTTTTTCAGGCGATCGATTTCCATGAAGGTGTTCCACCAACTCCACGGTCGTTGTAAGGGGTTCGCCAGCCAATTTAGCGCAATTCTTGAGTCCGATTCGACTATTAGAGCTGCCTTGCCTGCCCATTCCGCCTCCACGAATACTTCCAATGCCGTTTTAATCGCCACTACCTCAACAAAGTCGGGTTCAGCTCCTTGCACTGGACCTGAAAACATCACTCTTATTGACCCCTCTCTTGTTCGAGGTAAGCCTCCGCAAACAGCCAAACTTCCCTTTGAGGCTCCATGGACATTGCACTTCATCGCGTCCCCATCCGGTGGAATCCAATTTGAATTATTGTTTTTGCCAGTCGACAAGCAAGTTATCGGATTGTCCCACCAATCATCTACATTTTCTATCGGATCATGCTTGGAAGCTTTCACCCATGTTAACGCCCTTACTTTTGTGAATAGCAGAATCTCCTTCGAGTTGGTTGCTTTATTGTCAAACACTTTATTATTTCTAGCTATCCAAACGCTCCACAATCCCGCTGCTATTGAGATCAACCAAAGACTTCTAGTATAGCCTGAAAAATTCGCTGTGAAACAAAAGTCAAAAAAGTTTGATGTATCCATAATATCCCTCCAAATAACCCCCCACCAATTACAAAAAAATTTCCAGCATTCTCGTGAGAATCTGCAACCAAGAAATAAGTGGTTGACATCCTCTAGTGAGTCATCGCACCACGCACAGCTGCTCCTAAACGTCTCAGCATCAAATCCGCGTCTTCTCAAGAATTCTTTTGTTGGTAGTCGATCTAATTTCAACATCCACAGAAAGTTTTTTACTTTCGGCGGTACCTTCAACCTCCAAAGTCTTCCAAATTCAAACTCTGGTTCCCCTATCCCCACATTCACGATCAGTTGCGTTAATTTTTTCACGGAGAATAACCCAGCTTTGTCGTGAATCCACAGTATTCTATCAACTTGGTCGGACGTTAAAAATGCATTCGACACAGTTTTCCTAAGGTCATCTACCATCAATTTTTCCCTTTCCAGAAGTGGTCTAGAGAAAACATTCTCCCACTGCACGTTACTGAAATTTCCATCGACTGCAACCATTGCTACAACGACTCCTTTACTTCTGGCTAATCTGTACAGCCTCGGAAAAATTACACGCAACGGTTGATTGCCACATCACACATCTTCCCAAAACAACACCATTTGTCCATCCCCGACCAACCACCTAAAAGAATCGTTATTCATCCATGTGTTAACATCCATGGTTTGCCAATTGTTGACAATTCCACGCCAAATTACTGACATCCTGATAGTTTTGTCCACATTCAATTCCCAATTTCTGTGAGAGCTGCCATACTTCTCGTTAATAACCTTCCTCCAAAGGGCCGACTTTTCCGTGGCAAACCTCCAGCCCCATTTAGCAAGTAGGGCCTTGTTCTTTGCATGTAAATTGACAACACCGGCACCTCCCATCTTCCGAGGTAAGCACACCCGACTCCAACTAACACGAGCCATCCTTTTCTTGTCCATCTTGCTACCCCAAAGGAAACCCCTTCTTATTTTATCTAACTTTTGAATCACTGTCCTTGGGATTTCAAATAGTGACATGAAGTATAATGGCAGCGAAGATAGAACCGAGTTAATTAGAACCACTCTCCCTGCAAATGACAGTTTACCACTTCTCCAACCTTCAAGTTTTGCGCGAAACCTATCAATTATCGGTTCCCAAGTGGTGCTTTTCCTTGGATCAGCTCCAATTGGAATACCCAAATACTTAAGCAGGAGTGAACCAACCTTACACCCACATTCCTTCGCCAGATTGTTCACGACATCTAAATCCACCTTTATTCCTATCAAGCAAGACTTCTGGAAATTAATGCTTAACCCTAAACTTACCTCGAAGCACCTAAGCATCCGCTTCACATTTCTCATGGACTTCTGCGCTGGTTTAAGAAAAAAACGGTGTCGTTCGCAAATTGGAGATGCGTAAATGATTGTTCCGGTAGAACATTGTTAACTCCATGGATCGCGCCACATGAGTCCGCAACTACTAGCATTAGATGTAATGCTTCTGTCACCATAATAAACAAGAACGGGGATAACGGATCCCCCTGCCTCAGCCCCCTCCTCATTTTAAACTCCCTTGTGGGTGAGACGTTCACTAGTATTGACACTTTCGCAGTGGAAATACATTCCCATATCCATCTACGTCATTTGTGACCAAAGCCCATTTTTTGCTGCACCATCCCCAGGAACTCCCAACGTACACAGTCGTACGCCTTCGAGAAGTCTAATTTCAGTATCACACCTCCCTCATCACTATCCATTTTGTCCATCGTATGAATTATTTCATTTGTGATCAGAATCCCGTCGAAGATTTGTCTTCCTTTCAGAAATGCACATTGCGTGTCACTAATTAGGCTATCCATTATCAACCTTAATCGTCTTGACAATATCTTCGCAATGATTTTATATGCCGAGCTGATTAAACTGATTGGTCTAAAATCTGTGATTTCTGCAGGACTGTCAATTTTTGGAATAAGAGCAATGAACGAGGAGTTTACATTGGATGAAAGCTTGATGGTTCTGTGAAACTTCCCCAACAAACTGAACAAATCACACTTTACTTCCTCCCAACATTTTTTATAGAAATTTAGATTGAATCCGTCTGGCTCTGGTGCTTTATTGTCGTCACAGCTCCATATCGCCTCCTTAATCTCGTCTAGAGAGAATGGTTCCTCCAATTTAATAGCTTCCTCCCTTGAGATCTTCTTGAAATCCAAGTCAGAACGGCCCTCCAAAATCGGTTGTTGCAGTTAAAGTGACTGCTAAAATAATCATATAGTAAAAATTTCAGCTTCTTAGCATCATCGCCCCATCTTCCACCGACTTTTATACCCTGAATTGTTCTCCTTTTACCCCTTATTTTAACCGACGCTTGGTAGAAAGCAGTGTTGGAATCTCCTAGTGCTAACCAGTTAATTCTGGATTTTTGTCTCCACAAGTCTTCTGTAGCCTTAAATTCTCCCACAACTCAAGTTTACATTGCTTTGAGCTCCTCCCATTCCTCACTATTTGACTCGATCTCGCCTTCGCGTTCTTCTATCGTGCTGATCCTATCTTGAAGTACCTTACATTTAACATCAAAATTATCGCAAACCTCTTTATTCCATTTCTTCACCGCTCCTTTCAAATGCCTTAATTTCCAGGACAGTTCTGTTTCATTATAGTTGTTGCTTCTAAAAACCTCCCTGACTAATTCTCTGCAGCCATCTTTTTGAAGCCAAGAGTTTATAAACTTAAAAGGTTTAGGGCCCCAATCCGTAGCAGCAGTTGATAAAAGGACCGGTGCATGATCGGATACTTGTCTGCTCAGCCCCGTCTGAACTAAGTCGTTAAGATCTAGTAGCCATTGTCCATCAATCAGGAATCTATCCAACCTGCTCTTCCTATTACTTGGACCAAACCAAGTAAACTTTTTACCCACCATTGGTAGATCCACCAGGTTGCCACTTGAGATGAATGAGTTAAACTCCTCACAACCACCAAGTAATCCAGCACACCCACTTCTTTCCATTTTATTCCTCGTAGTGTTGAAATCGCCTCCCACGATCCAATTTGCTGGTTCCCGCGCCTTTCATCCTAACAATTCATTCCATAACTCCTTTTGTTCCAAGCTGCCACAAGGAGCATACACATTGACTATGACCAAGACTGAGCCTATTACGAGCCAACATCCTTTCACCAGTAGAAACCTGGAGGAAATCTCCGTAAAATCACCCTTGAACGTGTTCTTGTCCCAAATAGATAGGATTCCACCTGATCACCCATCCGAAGCAGCAAATCTGAATTCAAATTCATCGTCATACCACAACCTTCTCACCTCCTCTTCCTCTATTCTCGACTTCTTGGTTTCTTGCATCAGTATCATCTCGGGTCTCTGTTCCCGTATCAACTTTCTAATCGCCAACAGTTTTGTATCCTTCCTTATTCCACGAATATTCCAAGTTACAATTCTCATGTTGCTTTTAGTGAGAAAAAACCAAGCAATACAATACCTTGTCTCCCTCGGACTTACAAGTCAGCAAGACTCGCCATCTCTTTGATTGTCTCTCTCTCGTCCCCTTCAATTCTCAATCCAATCTTTTTCCCCAACTTCAGCGCTTTTCTAGCTTCCTTTGTTAACAAATCCCACTTTGCTTTCAAGTCTGAGTCGGATAACGATCTTCCAGAAGTTTCCAACTACTTTCTTTCAACCTTGTTTATTCGGTATGCCTTGTCCCGCTTCTTTTTCTCTAATACCGTTAGTGCCTTATCTTGATAGTCCCATAGCGAACCATACCTCCTTCCTTTTTTCGATGTTCTTCCTTCTCTCAATTCTGAGAAAAAATCCCTAGAATCGTTCTCCTTTCTCGTGTCTCCTCCTTCCTTACCGACTAACTGATTTGAATCCCCTTCTAGTAATTGTGCATTGACTTGTTCATTTACTACCTCGGCCCAAGTTTTCCTTTTCATAGATTGTTGGTCTATAAGCCGCAGTCCCATATTGCTTACATCTTCCAAGACCCTCTCCATGTCAAACACTCTGCCATCTACCTCTTGTCTTTGGTTAGATAAGTTATTATTAATTTGGGAATCGATCATTACAGATTGAACTTTTTCATTCCCTGGAATGCTGAACACAACATCCTTAGTGCAATCCACTATTACTTCCTCCTTTGTCGCTATTCCTTCCTTTTGCACCTCAAGAGTGTCGGCTATATTCTGTGGGGTCCTCTCCAATCCTTCCCCTGTCAGATCTTGTTCCCCAAACGATTTTCCCCAAGGATGGGAATCATTAACAATATGATCCTTCCCAAGGTACATTGCATTCAATGCTACCTTTTCCGTCGATTCACTTCCCACGTCCTCCTCCGATCTAGGTTTTTGAGCTTTTTCCGATGAAGACACTGAAATGCAGTCTGATTCCTGATTGCACCCTTTCTCCCTCCTTGTCTGAGTCTTCTGGCCGTTTTCAACATATGGAGAACAATCGACAATTCCGATCTCTTCTACACGAGAGGTATACACTAATTTTCCAACTTCGATCTCTACTGCCTCGTCGATCTTATGACTATGGTTTGTTGTAATCATTACTGTAACCATCTCACAATCAATTGAGTGATTGATATTTTCTCCAAAGGCTTCAAAGGTTCCCCATAACTCTGCAAGCCTCTTGAGCGTGATGTGATTCCAGCAGTGAAGAGGTACGCCTGTGATCTTTAGCCAGGTTGTTCGGTCCTTGCTACAGACGTTCTCCGACCAAGGTTCAACTGTACTGAATATCTCCTTCAAATATGACCAATTAAGGTCTTCCAGCAACATAAATAGTTCATCGTCTTCAAAGGATAGTAGATAAGATTTCCCTCCCATGTAACCCCCTCGTCCCGGTCCGGACGCTTGACCGATCCTAGTGGGCTACACGGGGATAACCGAGGCGAAACCCGTTAAGGCTTCACTTCGGGCACCGACCCAAGAAAAAAAAATTCATTTATTATCTTGTCTAGATGCGTTAATTTAACCTATGTGTGAAGCGACAGCGGAAACAAGGCTCGCGAGAAGCCTAACAGCAAACAGGGCCTAAGCCCAAACCTTGAGACCCCTTAGAGATGTCAAAAAGCCCATTTTTTGGTCTGTGTTTCGAAACCGACATCGCCCGTTTCGAAACACGGGCTCCAGTTTAAAAAGCCAAACTCCCGTACCGAAACGCATCCACCCCATTTCGGAACAGGGTCCCATTTTGCCTAGACGTTCTGATACCCGTTTCGGAACAGGTAATCACAGTAGCCAAAGTGTTTCGAAACTTGTTTCGAAATAGGGGCTCACAGTAGCCAAACCGTACCGAAACGCGTTCCGATATGGGGGGCCTGTTACCACACCCGTTCCGAAACAGCACAACCCGTTTCGAAACACCTGCAGTCTGTAAATTCCCAAAATCGGTTTTAAACATCTCTAAATGATCCCAAACGCCCTTAACGACCCCAAGGAACAAACACAACATACAAACACACTCTAGAGGCAAGTACCCTATTGCAAGCATACTCAAAACACATAAGGATACAAGATATGGGCATCCATTTAGAAGATCATACAAGACATTCACTTAAGCATTCAAGATAACATGCTTACACAAGGTCAGTACAAAGCATTTAAGGTGGCAAATTAGACATGGTTTACAAGCAATACAAGGCAACCACAAGCCAACCAACAACATCATAAGGAAGAGCCTAACATGCTCTTAAACTAAACCAACACAAACATACTTCAAAAGCATCAAAGCAAAAATACATATCTCATTGCTTGACTACTACATCCTTTAACTAAAATATCCATACTTGATAGCTAAGATAGCACCACAAAGCACACTTGGAGGCCCCTTCTTGCACTAGCAACCCACGAACTACGGATCTGCATTGTCGAACAAAAGAGAGCGTAAGCGTAAAGCTTAGTGAGGGTAAGCTCATTAAAAACAAACCTCGACAATATAGGGTCCAAGCACGAGCACAACCAAGGTAAATGCATGATCTTACCTTCGATCCACATGAGCCAAAGTAAACATGATGCATGAACAAATAATCAATATTATGCCATGCTCAACAAGCTCAATCCTCGTCATATGTAAACACATATATCCATCCATATAAGAATCACGTTTCATATCATATTGGCTCACATATAAACACATATTGGCACCTAGCTATGACTCGAATACGCGGATAACACGTTGGAACTCACATCCAACACAAAATTTACCTCACGGTGGGATTACATTCATCACCGTTCACGTGGAGGGGATTCCACTCATCCTCACGCCCCGTCGATGGGATTACACTCATCACCGACTATCATATATATAAGAAGGTTTTCCGGGCGAACCCGTACTCCATCTTGATGACTACCATCATCAAGACCACGCGCGCATTTGACTCACGTATGCACACTAACATCCTAATGATCGATCATTTGTACCCAAGCATACTAGTGCCAATATTAAATACAATCCACAACATCATTTCATATCACTTTCGTGCTTAGCACGTACTCACCATGATTAACATCATGCACAATCCACATGCATATAACAATGCATCAATCCAAGCCTCAAAACACATGTATAACATCATATACATAGCCAACACAATCACAATTAAACATGAGGCATAAACACATTCAAAGATCAACCATATTCTCTAACTATAGCTTGGGATTAGGCTACCACTCTAATCCCAACACTAGGTGGGTCTACCAAGCCCAACCTAGTCCACATGCTTGAACAAAATACTCGAAAACCATTTAAAAACATTTAACCACTCACCTTCACTTCCAAGCTCAACAACCAAGCAACCAAGACCTTCAAGCTTCCGGATTCACTCTCGATGCTTCACCAACACAATCTCTTGCTTCTAATCATTTCAACGCAAACAAAACAACCTCGAATCAGCTCATACAACAATGTAGCAAACCTGGAACACTACTCAAGCATAAAGTACAAGATTTCAAGCCAAGAACAACCCCAAAAACTCCAAACCCGAGCAGCCCTCAAACTCAATCCAAAACTCATGATTTCAACCTCTTTAACACTCTTAAATGATTTCAAAACAACCCTCAACTATCATACTAACCTCAGCCCTCAATTTCCAACATTAAACACACCCAAAATTCATCTTAAAACCCTTCAAAAACCCCATTAAGACCCAAATACGAAAATCCTTATAAAACACTTCAAAAATCATATATGTTGGACCTCAAGGTTCATAAACAACTTATCTAACATTAATAAATCAAAAGCTTTGATAAAGAATCATAAAGCTTCAACCTTTGACTTAAAACTTTGAAAAACCCAAATGCAAAAATACATAGTTTTAATGAAATCTAAACATACCAAAATGTAGAGGATGGCAAGGCCAAGTCAAAAATATATTTACCTTTCAAAAAGCTCCAAAGATGAAGGTGGAAGGGAATGGAATAGTGAAATGATGGTGAGAGCTCTCTTTGGTCGTGGGTTTTTGAAATGGGAGTGGGGAAGAAGATGAGCACATGTCTATTTTAACAAAAAGGTGGATTTTTATTGAAAGTCCATTTAATTACCCTTTTGCCATTAATGAGATGGCAAATTTCATTTATTCTAAAATCCATGGAAAAATGAGTTTCAAATCAATTTGGTCCAACATAAATTGTTTGCTTTGAAATCACAAAGTCCAAATAATATGTATAATTATTTTAATTATAAAACCAAGACTCAAAATATTATTTTATTGATATTTTCACCCGACCCCCAAACCCGGGTGTTACATCCCAGCCTCTGTACTTTGATGTCACCTATTCCCCACTTCAATAATCTATTGCTTATACTTTCGACGCTGCAAGCAGTTTCCACCTCTCCTACCAAGCAACGTTTCATCCTCTAGAGCTCTTCTACTTCCACATGGCCTTGAATCCTCCTAACTTTCCCTGGGCTAGGTGTATTGGCCCCTATATTCTCCTTGTGTCCCCCAGTCTCCTCGTCGCCACGCCTGTTTTCTCCACCCTCTTGAGTAGTCTTCTCATTCTTACTATGTTGGTAGCCTCTCCCTCTTGCCGTTGGCCTTTTTGTTGCATTTCCATTCCTGTGCTGCTCGACCATGTTCCTTCCCTGATTTTTCCCATTCTTGTCTGCCATCTTTACTTTCAACCGAAAACCATATGCCATGAATCCATTCAGTCTCTCTATCGCTCGTTCTGCATCCACTTTTTTCTCAAATCTAACGAATCCGAACTTCTTCCCTCCTCTACTCACTTTTTTTCGCTATGAAAGCATCAACAACATCTCCATGTCGAGCAAAAAAGTGCCACAGTCCTTTCCATTACATTGCCCTTGGAATATTCTCCACAAACAGAGAGAACACTGCCATTTTTTAATGATGAGAAAAAATTGTTTTCTTAATTATGAAATGATTCGAATTGGTATATGCTAATAAAGAGAAATGGACTAGCTTAAAGTACAAGATGCCCTTTTGGGGTTCATGCCCGAATAATAAAACAATCTTAATAAGTTTAATTGGACATCAATGTCCTTTAGAAGCTATTCAATTGAATTCATGGTTACTTGAGTATGAAGTAATGTCTAATTAACATAATGTTTGTTCTAATTTGGGCTAATAAGGAAGGCCAATTAAAATTTAAATATTTGAAATTTACTGATTAATTAAAGAGTTTTCAGGATAGGACCCTAGTTATCATACATGTCAAGTAACAGGAATCCTATAATAATGTAACACCTCGGTATGAATAGATAAGCCATGTTAAGTTGCTTGCTAAATCAAAGGGTATTGGATGAATAAATACCCATGCCTTGTTCAAATCTTGTGGCTAAAAAGTATAACATATTGAATAACTTTATAAATGTATGTAAACTCCGTTTGAATTCCATTATAGTGCTTTCGATGAAGATTTTAGATATAACGTGTATATGTAAATATACCTATATTTCCTTGAATGTCTATAAGCAAACAAGTTTATATATTGTTTGATTTTCTCATAATAAACTAGACATGATAAGTGATGTTAGGCCTAAAATTTGAATGCTTATTACTTGAATACTTGGTAGTAGAATTATACAAGCTCCTTATTGGGTAATCTCGGTCAATTAGACCTGATATTATTTGGTTTTACATGAAAGATCAACAATTAGAAAATAGTGGTTTGGGATCAACAATTACAATCATAATTATAGAATGTTACTTCCTAAATGATTAAAATGTGCAAGTTTGTATACAAGGTTAAGATTTGTAATGTACAGGTTGGAACAAGGATTTCACATGTTGTGGGACTATAATATTAATCTTACAAATGAAATTATAGAAGTGTAATGCATTCTATGAACAAATGATATATGTATTTTGTCTGTAGTATGTCATTACATGTTTGAAATTGTTGGAGGTTAAGAAGTGACTCTGAAACATTTTGTTAAAAGTTTTTAAATTACCATTTTTTCTAGATACATGCTTTGTTGAAAATCGTTAGGTCTTTGTATAATTGTGAGATTTCTTGTTCAATAACACTCCTTAATCCGGTTTCCTTCTAGACCGGGTTTGGGGTGTTACATTTGAAAAGGAAAGAGAGTCGAAGCTTACTTTATAATTATATGGGTAAACTAATCCCGAGTTCGAATCCCATTAAATTCCTTTTATTCTCTATAATTTTCACCAACAAAGCAATCCTTTAAGACAACAAGTTATCATCTCATGTCAAATAATTAGAGATAGCCCAGCAGTTCGAATCCCGCTACTTGCAATTTGTCTACCATTTTACTTGTTTCATTTATGTCAAATCAAATGATGATACGTGTCACCATCTGGTTGGTTGATTAAATATATTAAACTAAATAAATTAGAATTAAAAAAAGAGAGACACATGCCATCATCTAAGTAGTCGATTAATTTTATTTAATTAAATTAAAAATTAGGATCAAGTTGGTATAATAGGTAAATAATAAGGATCAAATATGTAATCTTTACAAATTTTTGTTAATCGTTACGTCAACCCTTCGTTGGTTATTTAACGGCGATGATCAAGATATGATCATTTAATAAGTTTGGCGGTTTGATTGACAAGTTACCTAGTTCAGTGGTCAAAACAAGTACACCCAAATAGTTTGGTGGTCAACCAAGTAGTTTACCCTTATTTATATATTAATATTATTTATAGTATTATATTTTTCATTTAATAATTTAGTTGAACCAAATGGACAAGTTTATATAATTTAAATAAAATATATCATTTTTATATTTTTTATATATTATCTATAATATAAATATATTATTTAAAAAAACTCAAAATATTCATAACATTAATATATAAAAAGCCTAAATCCTAAACTCTAAGGTTTAGGGTTTATGTTTGAGGGTTGTGGGTTAATAGTTAGGGTTTAGGGTTTTTTATATATTATT
The DNA here is from genome assembly GCA_030270665.1 of Hibiscus trionum. NCBI lineage: Eukaryota > Viridiplantae > Streptophyta > Magnoliopsida > Malvales > Malvaceae > Hibiscus > Hibiscus trionum. Next base: position 63,097,117 of record BSYR01000017.1, read on the forward strand.
AATAGTATAAAATATTATTTTTATGAATATTTTGGGGGTTAAAAATAATATATTTTTATACATTAATATCATTTATAGTATTAATCTCAAGTATTACTTATAGTATTATTTCTTTTACCAAAAATATTATATAATATCAGGTTGGTTTAATGATTAAGGCTTAGTCCTTATATTTGAATGTCTTGGGTTTAAACCCTTTCAAGCACATGGTTTTAATATTTTCCCCGTCAAAATGACTTCGTTTTGGGCTAAATTAGGCTTCAAAACAGCTGCACCAAAATGATATCGTTTTGACTTAACGGAGGTGTTAAGAGTTAATGGCGAAGTGGTATTTTCGAGTCAACAAACTAAAGTTCAGTATTAGTTTTGAACTTTTTAAAGTTCGGTGATATTTTTGAGTCAACGACCATAGTTGAGTGGTATGTGGTGTAGTTTACCCTGTTTTTTAAAACCAATTTCTAACATATTTTATCGGCAACATGTAACACCCCAAAAATTACGCTCAAATTGTAAACCCTAGATTTGAAAAAAAAATCCCTAATTTTAAAATCTCAAAATTCAAAACCCTAATTATTTGGGAATTTTAATTCAAGAACCCTAATATTTTTTTTGAATGGGCTAAATAAATTTTTTTATTAAACTTAAAAGTTAATATGAAATTTCTTGAAAGTTTAATAACTGACTCTATAAATAACCATTTATCAAATTGAATTTTACTTTACTTTGAGTTCTTCCTTCCGTCCTTTTTTTTAATTGTTTAATATATATATTTATATATATATATAACCTTTTTTTCAATTGACTTTTAATTCAATTAAGGTTCTGCCCCCGTGTCCTACTCTTTAAATTGATTGTTTATTTTATTAATATTATTAATTTACATTATTTATTTAAAATTCTAAACCTAATACGATTACTAAACTACTTAACCTAACTATATATATATATATATACATTAGTTATGCGACATAGAAACAAACAAAAAAGTTATACCAATACCGCCAAACACTCACAATACCACAAATATGATCATAGGAAAATGTTTTCGATTCGATTAAAAATCTAGTATTAAAGAATGAGCGCGAGATTTGTTTCCGATGTTAGAGTTATTGCTACTTAAGGTGTGTTTTCTTTCAGTGCTATAATTAAATTATATACTATTTTTCTATGTGTTGTTGTTTTACCTCTTTGTGATTGTTTATATGTATTATGGTTTGTATGGTTGACATCATATGCATACGATTTCAGAATGTGTTTTGGTTATGTCTAAATGTAACTCCCTAAACCCGGCCTAGAAGAAAAGACCGAATTTAGAAAGTTATGTTTGAAAATCTTTCCCTCAAGAAATCCAATTTTAAAAATTATACTTTTAACTTAAAATAAAATAACAGTGATTTAATATATATCTTATAGTAAATAAAAATAGAAAATTTCATAATAAATATTATAATGTTTATATAAAATCTATAAAATAAAATCATAGTAAAAGGATTCTAGAAAAATAATCCCAAAACATAAATAGTCTAAAATTACATCAATGTCCCAAAATAATAAATAGAGACCTGATTAAACTAAAATAGTTTCGTACTGAATGATAAAATAACCAAATAAAATCTGAGATCCTCCAAGTACCACGTCGCCTAAAGCCCAAAGATATCTGTAAGAGGAAACTATGGGGGAGTAAGCTAAAGAGCTTAGTGTGTCTCTAAAGTGCAAGAAAAACCATAATTATAAAACATAATATTATTTTGAATGAAATCTTTTAAACCATAACACAGATCACAAGCGCAGTGCAATGCACCCGACTACATCACCGTCCGAAGAGTAAGGTTCCCCAGAACCACTCTCTACATCGTCACCAATCCGAAGTGGAACTCAACCCGAAGGGTGGAACCACTGATCCAAAGTGGAAATCAGCCCGAAGGATGAAACCACTGAACTTCCGCCGTACAAATCCCAACCCATGCTCATACATATATGATGTTTAAAAATAAAATTTCATAAACACAGTTCCATAAATCCGATATTCCGTAAACATACTTCATAAATCATAGTCCATAAGTCCATAAATCATAGTTCATAAATCGTGGTCCATAAATCACAGTTCCATAAATCCGATGTTTTGTAGATCAAATTTCTATAAATCATAATTAAAACACATTCTGAAATCGTATGCATATGATGTCAACCATACAAACCATAATATATATAAACAATCACAAAGAGGTAAAACAACAACACATAGAAAAAGAGTATATAATTTAATTATAGCACTGGAAGAAAACACACCTTAAGTAGCAATAGCTCTAACATCGGAAACAAATCTCGCGCTCATTCTTTAATACTAGATTTTTAATCGAATCGAAAACATTTTCCTATGATCATATTTGTGGTATTGTGAGTGTTTGGCGGTATTGGTATAACTTTTTTGTTTGTTTCTATGTCGCATAACTAATGTATATATATATATATATATAGTTAGGTTAAGTAGTTTAGTAATCGTATTAGGTTTAGAATTTTAAATAAATATTGTAAATTAATAATATTAATAAAATAAACAATCAATTTAAAGAGTAGGACACGGGGGCAGAACCTTAATTAAATTAAAAGTCAATTGAAAAAAAGGTTTTATATATATATAAATATATATATTAAACAATTAAAAAAAAGGACGGAAGGAAGAACTCAAAGTAAAGTAAAATTCAATTTGATAAATGGTTATTTATAGAGTCAGTTATTAAACTTTCAAGAAATTTCATATTAACTTTTAAGTTTAATAAAAAAAATTATTTAGCCCATTCAAAAAAAAATATTAGGGTTCTTGAATTAAAATTCCCAAATAATTAGGGTTTTGAATTTTGAGATTTTAAAATTAGGTTTCTAAATTAGGGATTTTTTTTTTCAAATCTAGGGTTTACAATTTGAGCGTAATTTTTGGGGTGTTACAACTCTCCCACCCTTAAAAGAAATTTTGTCCTCAAAATTTTCAGATTAACGACATACTTAAAAAAAGGTTTTGATAACAATTTTAAAAAGACATTTTAGATCAGGTCACACATGTCAACACATGGCTTTTAGATAGACTTTGATATCAATTTCATAAGAACGAGTATGATTACAATCAATCGCTAATCTAGAGATTCTACGAGATGACATGGTAATCTATCTACAAAACAGACAATCCTAGAATTAGAGTTGGTACTTGGAGTTTCTATTCAAAACATATCTTTAATTTTTTAAAATAATAAATTTATCAAAAATTCCCATTTTACCCCAAAACATTTAATATGCATGCAAAAATTATTTTCGGCTTAAAATTTTATGTGAGTCACAAAGTCCGAGGGTTGAACTTAGCTCTGATACCACTAAATGTAACTCCCTAAACCCGGCCTAGAAGAAAAGACCGAATTTAGAAAGTTATGTTTGAAAACCTTTCCCTCAAGAAATCCAATTTTAAAAATTATACTTTTAACTTAAAATAAAATAACAGTGATTTAATATATATCTTATAGTAAATAAAAATAGAAAATTTCATAATAAATATTATAATGTTTATATAAAATCTATAAAATAAAATCTTTAATTTATTTGCGTAATCTAATACTATCGAATTTTGGTTGTAGATTCAAAAATGATGGTAGAGGCAAAGGGACCTGTGCCCGATCTTGGTCGCGACACCGACGAAGACTGTAAAAGCTTGTGTGACAAGTGCGATGTCATTGCAAGCCTATGTAATTGCCCGCCTATGGCATTGCACGTCTTCCCCACCGCCAACGAAGACTGTAAAAGCTTGTGCGACAAGTGTGATGTCATTGCAAGCCTATGTGATTGCCCGCCTATGTGATTGCATGTCTTCCCCAACGTTTTCAACTAATAAATTAGTCTCATATCCTTTATAATTGCAACAAATGTTCTTCCAATGCATCTAAAGATAATCTTCAAGTTTAAGGAGGTTTTTAATGAGGGGCACATATCCATCACTTGTTGTACTCTTTTCCTCCGTCTAAGATTAAGGTGGTTTTTAACGAGGGGCACATCTATGGTCTAGGGCTTCTATGATTTTAATTAATAATGGCCCTGTTTGGTAAAGAGAGGTTTGGGCAAAAATGAGAGTTTGAGGCATAATTAGAGGTTTGACCAGTCAAATTCGCTAATATTATTATTGTTTGGTAAATAGCGGATTAAAAGAGCGGATTGGGGTGAAACCGCTAATTTTGAAAAAGCTCATAATAGGAGCTTTTTGAGATTAGAGGTTTGATATTAGAGTTGTAAAGACTCTTTTACCCTTACCAGTTACCAAAAATCTCAAAATAATCTAAATTAAATATTTTCTCACCCTATTTATAAACTAATCTTATTTATTTATTTTCTTTTTATTATCACATATTTATATGTGTATTTAAATTTATTAATTAATTAAATTATATTAAAATAGTAATTATATAAATAATAAATTAATATATAAATCATTTGAATATGTTTAGAAAAGTTATATTAAAAATAATTTTATAGATCTAATTAATAATAATTAGATACAAAATATTAATAACTAATAAACTATTCAAACAAGTATTGAATATAAACATGTCCTTATATGTCATTTTATTTGTTTAAATAATCTAACAGCTATCAGTTAATTTTACCAAACACTTTTATACAATCAGCTAATACAATCCGCTAGTCAAATCAGCTAATGCAATCAGCTATCAGCTATCAGCTAATGCAATCCGCTATCTGCTAATGCAATCAGCTATCCGCTAATTGCCAAACAGGGCCAATATCATATTTGCTGAGAAAAAGGAAAAAGCAAAGTATGTATATTTGTCGATCTCTAACTTATCGAACCTTCAATACGTGAGTATGTAATGTTTTGTTTCTAAAGATACTATATGAATCATTTGGCAACTTGATTGTATTTCCGAGATCATACACAAAATTTCCGATCAATTTGCCATGGAAGATGCCCGAGATATGAAGCTTTTGGGAGAGAGTCAATATTTTGGTAGTGGTCGCAATCATATGTACGAGGGTGAAGAGATGCTTCCGATAAGGTCTTTGCAACTAATTAACAAATCAGAGCAGAGGAAGAAAATCAGATCAATGCTCAAATTTAAAGACAAAGTCATTACAGAGAAGGAGAGGAAGAAACGGGATAGAGCAATGAAGAGGCGGAAACCAGGATCATGCCCTTTTGATGATAGATTATAGATTAAGATTATACCTTTGTCCATGGGGTTTGAACCCCTAACCCTATGTTAAGTAAACCCAAGCCTGAACCGGTTGAGCTAAGGGTACCTCTTGTTTAAAGCTTGTATCACCCTACTTTTAGTTTATATTTTATTAGTCCGAACTAAAAAGTAAATAAGTCTGATGACTCCCCAACTACCTTTTTTTTTGGGGGGGGGGGGGGTGAGACTTGAAAGAACCGAGAAGGTTCTAAAACAACCTCGACTTTTCACCTTCCCCACCGGCCATCCTCCCGATCTCCTTCACTGATGGCCGGTAATCGCCACCGCCACCACCGAATCGACTATCATCGCACTCTGAACTCAACCCCACCGGTCACTCGCCCTGGTTCTCTGCCATTTGCCGTGAATCTGGGTTTGAAACTTCGACAGAATCTCAAAGGTTTGACCCTCCATTTTCTGATGATTTTGTCGCTCGTTCGTCGCACCGCCATAGCCGAAGTGGTCCTCGGACTTAAGCGTACAAAACCATGGTCGCCGATCACCAACTCATCGTCGTTTAAGGCTCTGTCGGAGCTATACCGTTTTTAATCGGATCTTTGCAAGTTTGGTAAGTTTGGTGAGCTTCCGACCTATTTTTGGGAATAAATCGAATTAAGTTGATATTTGAGGTTGTTGAATTCAGAAAAACGGTGCATTTTTAGGCTATTTTCGACCATTTTGGCCGCGCATGGTGACCACGAGCCGTCACCAGCGTTTCCCGACCGCCTGTGACGGTGGCCTGTGGACCGAACTGGCTGGACCGACCTTGGACCCGGTCTGGCCTCTAAACCGAGCTAGTAAAATGGCTTGAATCAACCTTGAACCGACCTGTGACCATTAACCGATTTGGCCCAAGCCCAAAACCGAGTCCGACCCAACCCGTCTGCCCAACCCGTTTGACCCGACTCGACCCGACCCGTTAACCGAGTTAACTCAATGAGTCAACTTGTTTGAGTCAACTTGCGTGAGTTGACTCAGCCGAGTCAACCCAGTTAACCAGTGATGTCAGCATGACGTCAGCGTTGACCTGACCACTGACGTCAGCGTTGACCTGACCGCTGATGGCAGCGTTGACTTTGACCGTTGACCAAAAATTCAAAATTTTCGAAAACCATTGTTTTATGTTTTTCGATGTCCTAAGTCCGTTTTTGAAGCTCGTTTTGCAAAATTCTAACCCGATAAGCTGTTATTTAGCATTTGACCTTCTAGATAAATCTGGCTATGTTGTTTAAGTTCCGCTTCTGACGTAAATTGTTTTACCATGTATCTGGGATAATGAGGGACGTCAAATTCGAGCTCGAGAGCGATCGATTGGGGGCTTTGAGGGTCGACTGGTGTAGCTCAGAGTCGAGGTATTATCCACTACTTCTTGTGTACTATAATGAACATGTTAATTAATATTTAATCCATGAGATATCAAATGAAGTATAATATAGTATAAGAATATTGATAAGGACCCTTGTGTAAAAATTAAGAATTTTATGACATGTATGAATGCTTAAGACCTGTAAATTAATTGGTAACTTGGCTTTCTCGATATACATGTTAAAACCTCAGATAACGAAACCATTTTTATAAGGGATTCGATTCAAGAGTGAATTCGATGGCTGGAAAATATGTGTATTTCTTTTCTGTAACTATCAAGTAAATCTGAAAAAAAATGAAAAATGAACTAAGATCGACTCTCTAATCTAAGGAGTGACGTCGATCTGTCCAAAAATAAGCCCTTGTGCTTGATCTGAAGGTGTACTCCTGGCTGCCGTTATATACATGCTTTAAATGTTATGATTGAACTAAACACGTGCACACGAATGAAAATTTCTGATTCTGCAAAACGTAATATGATTCCCGTTTCTAAGTATGATAGTTCCATATGTTTGAATTATGCCTAAGTACCTGATTGAACAACATGATTTTTGATTTTTTTTGTTTTACCTGATTAATAGTATGCTCTATGATTACTATTTACAGAAAATAATTGGTTGCCTTATGTTTACCGTAATTGCTGCTTCTTCTAATTACTAAAATTACGACATCAACGGCTAATAGGGTGCTTGGGATAGGGTATGAAGATACCACATGTTCCTCTGCTTCGGCGAGGGTAATTCCTTACTGTTATCGTTACAGGTTCCTCTGCTTCGGCGAGGGTAATTCCTTACTGTTATCGTTACAGGTTTCTCTGCTTTGGCGAGGGTAATTCCTTACTGTTATCGTTACAGGTTCCTCTACTTCGGCGAGGGTAATTCCTTACTGTTATTGTTACAGGTTCCTCTACTTCGGCGAGGGTAATTCCTTACTGTTATCGTTACAGGTTCCTCTGCTTCAGCGAGGGTAATTCCTTATTGTTATCGTTACAGGTTCCTCTACTTCGGCGAGGGTAATTTCTTACTATTATCGTTACATGTTCCTCTGCTTCGGCGAGGGTAATTTCTTACTATTATTGTTATAGGTTCCTCTGCTTCGGCGAGGGTAATTCCTTACTATTATCGTTATAGGTTCCTCTGTTTCGGCGAGGGTAATTTCTTACTGTTATCGTTACAGGTTCCTATGCCCTAGTTAAGGAAATTTTGCCAGACCGAAGGTATTCCCTTAGGATGATACCTAAGCCCTTAAATGCCTTTATAGACGCATCTCAGAATTGTATATTGGAGTACATTTGGAGGGTAGATAAGAATTAAAAATGAACAATTTTGCTGCTTGAATTATGTGCCGTGAAATAAAATGTTTACCACATTGATACAGTTTGGCACTAATGAGACACACTAAACTCCCTAGTTTAATTTAATCATTCACTCTCCTAATTCTCTAGACTATAGGCTTCATGCATGATACTCAGTGATGGAATAAAGAACAATTTTGTTATCTTCAAATATAACGTTACACTAAAATATTAAATCGTAAATGGAGTTCGTTATTGCCTGAAACATCATGTCAATGCAATGTCTGCCATGTACTTGTATGTGCTTATCGCACCATTTAGTAGTTTTGTACTACTGAGCTTTCCCAAACTCATGTTGTTTTTACCATCACAAGTTAGATGAAATCCATCATGGTAAGGCTACTAACATCAGTGTTTAGGTTCTCTCGGTGTTGCTTTTGGAGTACGATATCAGCATAGTTAGTGTGCAATACATGTATGATGTGTATTGTTTTATACTAGTGTATGCGATATACCTTCCGAACTAATGTCCTATGTTTACATGCTTTTCTGAAATTATATTTTATATAGAAATTTGTTTTACAGCTTTAATGTAATAAAAAATTATACGGGTTTTTCTGTGGGTTGCTCTTGTGACCCTAATGTGACTTCCTAGGATCTGTGGTAACGCATAGGCGAGTCTAAGGGGTTACATTGTAATCCATGTGGTACATTTATTATGGATGTGTATATATAGATATAACAAGTCAAGGAGACATGGATATATATTTTATTAATGAACATAACCATATATTTATGGATAAAAATCATTTGTCCTTTTTTGGTGCCCCTACTTATGCCTCAACACTAAAAAACACTATAAAATTAAATTCTAAGCCCTAACCCTAAATTCTAAATCCTAAACCCCACACCCTATACCCTAAAAAATACTCCATACCCTAAATTCCTTAAACATAATTTTGAGCGTGGGGCATAAGTAGGGGCACCGAAAAGGGAGAGGATTTCCATCCATATAGTTATTCGCCTTGTTTGGTAAAGAACTTTTTGAACTAAAATTAGAGATTTGAACCATTTTTAGAGGTTTGACCAGACAAAACCGCTAACTTAGATGTTTGGTAAATAGATGATTGTAATAACAGATTGAGGTGAAATCTCTCGATTTGAAAAAGCTTCTTTCATGAGCTTTTTTAGTTAGAAGTTTGGATAAAACAATTGTAAAGACTCTTTTGTCCTTGACAGTTACAAAAAAAATTATTTAAGTAACTTAAATTTAAATAACTAATAACATTAAAAAATAATTTCGTAAATAATAAATTAATATATAAATTAATAAGCTTAAAGGCCCCAATGTCCCCTAAATATCATCATATTAATGGACTAAATTAAAAGGATTAAAAAAATTGGGGCTAATTTCAGGTTAAATAAAGATTTTTAGGATTAAATTGAACAAAAATATTATCATATTTAAAATATTAGACTAAATTAAAAAATTAGAAAAAAAAATTTGAGATTAATTTTGGTTTAAATAAAGATTTTTAGCACTGAATTGAAAAAAAAATATAATTATATTTAAAATATTAAAGTAAATTATAAAAATTGGGAAAATGGGGTTAATTTTGGGTTAAACAATTATTTTCTGGACTAAATTGAACAAAGATTTGGTTATATTTAAAATATTAGACTAAATTATAAAAATTATAAAGAAATAGAGGTCAATTTCGGATTAAATATAGATTTTTAGGACAAAATGAACAAAAATATAATTATATTTAAAATATTGAGCTAAATTATAAAAGTTATAAAGTGATTGGGGCCAATTTTGAGTTAAATAAAGATTTTTAGGATTAAATTGAATAAAAATAAAATTTTGACAGACTTAACGTGCAAGTTACCCATTTTATTAAAGTCAACTTTTTTTTGTTTATTAGTGACATGTTGCGTGTTCTAATTGGTGTATGAATTTTTTTTAGTAGTTTGGACTAAGTTAAGTGGTCCTTGTTTCTTGATGAGACAAAGTCAAGTTGGAGCTGAAAACTTTGAAACTTTGTTTGGACCTTCGTAATTTCAAGGGGGGTCTATAATTGGGATGGAAATCATCTGCCCCCAAAGTATGCCCCCATTTGTGCCCCCACTTTAAAATAGTGGGTTTAGGGTTTAGGGGTTGGGGTTTAAGGTTGGGGCTTAGGGTTAGGGTGTAGGAAATTAGGGGTAGGGTGTATTTTTTAGGGTTTAAGGTTTGGGGTTTAGGATATAAAAATTAGGGTTATAGAATAAGATTTAATTTTTAAGTATTTTTTGGCAAGGGGCATAGAAAGAGACATGGTTAGGGGCAGGAGATTTTTACTCCTATAATTGTGACCCTCCATAATTGCAAATGTTCAAAGCTTCCAAATCTTTTTCATGGCTTAAAAAGCAACAATGTGTTCGTTTTTGCTTGGTTGGTTGTAAACTCCACGCGGTCTCGAAAGTGACCCTATACAAAATTACAAATATCCTGTTCCAATCCCAAAGGGAAGATAAATGGAAACACAAAAACACAGGATGATGAAACACAACCCCAGGAAAACTGGTTCAACTGACCAGACTGGAGGCAGAACAGGAAAGATTCAGAATTCGAAAACTACATAAACTGCACTCGAGTTCTTGTTGATGAACAAATATCTCTCGAATACAAATCAATCTCATCAATTAAGAAATTGATTCAGTTTGATGGAGATAACATCCAGCTCTTTCTTCCTTCTCTTCATTCAAGTTATAATTCTTTTTTGCTTCAACTTGCTTGGTTTAGCAACAGCAGGCCCTTTAGTCCGAGGAAATGAGACTGATCAACAAGCTTTGCTCCACTTCAAAGCCAAGATAACCGCTGATCAGCTCGGAATCATGGCGTCCTGGAATAGTTCCACTCACTTCTGTCTGTGGCACGGTGTTACGTGCGGTCCGAAGCATCAGAGAGTCACCAAGTTGGAACTGGGATCCCGAAAACTCTCGGGGTCTTTATCACCATACATTGGAAATTTGAGCTTTCTCAGGGAGTTGAAACTAGACGACAACAACTTCTTCAATCATATTCCTCGAGAAGTAGGCCGTTTAAGGAGACTGGAAACACTAGCACTGGCTAATAACTCCATTAATGGCGAAATTCCTTCCAATTTATCTGTTTGTTCTAAGCTTACAGTTGTTGACATGATGAGTAACCAGCTAACAGGAGAAATCCCTGCTCTGATTGGTTTCTTGACAAACCTGAGATTCTTGAGATTTCGAAACAACAGCTTGAGAGGGATTATCCCACCTTCCTTGGGGAACTTGTCATCGTTGGAGGAACTTGATTTAGCCGACAATAGATTAACCGGGACTCTACCGGAAGCTCTTGGACGACTGAAAAACCTTTCATATTTCACAGTAGCAATAAATGCAATTTCTGGTAATGTTCCTGTCTCACTGTTCAATCTCTCCAATATTCGATTCTTTTCGGTTGGTGTAAACAACAATATTCATGGCACTCTTCCTTCCGACTTGGGTTTCAATATGCCGTATATGCAATTCTTTTCTATAGAGGGAAACCAAATCTCCGGACAAATCCCGGTTTCGATATCCAATGCCTCAAATCTCAATGCACTTCAATTTCAGGACAATAGACTCAGTGGCAACGTGCCTACTTTAGACAAGCTGGATAGGCTGTCTTTACTTCAACTAAGTGGAAACCATTTGGGACAAGGGAGACAAGGTGACCTTAACTTTCTCTGCACGTTAGTCAATAATACCAAACTGAAATATCTTTTTATAAACGGAAACAATTTCGGAGGGCTATTTCCCGAATGCATTAGCAATTTTTCTACCACCCTTTTGCATTTGAGAATGGAACAGAACAAAATATTGGGAAGAATCCCAAATGGGATTGTAAATCTCTTCAATTTGGAGGTGTTATCGGTATATGAAAACCAACTATCAGGTCCCATTCCCTTTGATATTGGGAGGCTTCAGAAGCTATATATGTTTGTGGGTCATCGGAATTTTCTCTCCGGTACTATTCCCCATTCCTTTGGAAATTTAACAGTGTTGACCAAACTTGCTTTAGATGTTAACAATATTCAAGGCAACATTCCTTCTGGTATAGGCCAGTGCCAAAGTTTGATTGCAATGGATCTTTCTTACAACAATCTTAGTGGACCGATACCCCGGGAACTATTTGAGCTCTCGTCCTTGTCCATTGAACTAGATTTATCATCGAACTATTTGACTGGTGAGCTTCCTGTTGAAGTAGAAAAACTGAAAAATCTAGGCCAATTCTATGTTTCTCGAAACAGGTTATCTGGTTTGCTTCCAAGCAGCCTTGGAAGCTGTGTAAGCCTAGAGGAGTTGTTCTTGAATGGCAATTTGTTTGAAGGGCACATTCCATTATCTTTGAGTTCATTGAGAGGTCTTCAGGCATTGGATGTATCTGACAATAATCTTTCTGGTGAGGTTCCGAAATTTCTTGAAAGCTTTAGGGGATTAAAGTATTTGAATCTTTCTTTCAATGATTTTGAGGGAGTGATACCAAGTGAAGGAATCTTTGAGAATGCAAGTGCTACATTCGTTGAGGGAAACAATAAGCTCTGTGGAGGAATCTCTGAGTTACACTTGTCAAGATGTAAATCGAAAACATCATCAAACACTTCCCTTAGATTGAAAATTGCAATCGTTGTTGTAATTTTAGTAGTTACTTTGGCATTCTCTATTGTCCTCATCATGTTGTTCAGAAAGAAGAAAGACCAACAGCAAACAACAACTTGTGCAGAAAATTCGCTTTTAAAGTTATCATACCAAAGCATCTTCAGGGCTACTAATGGATTCTCTATGCAAAATTTGGTTGGTTCAGGAAGTTTCGGTTCCGTATACAAAGGAATTCTTGAAGAAAGTGGAGAAGTTATTGCAGTAAAGGTGGTTAATCTTTTGAACCGAGGAGGTTCCAAGAGTTTCTTAGCTGAATGTGAGGCCTTGAAGAACATTCGACATCGAAATCTTGTCAAAGTATTAACAGCCATTTCAAGTGTCGATTACCAAGGCAATGATTTTAAAGCCTTGGTTTACGAGTTCATGGCAAATGGAAGCTTGGAGGATTGGTTGCATCAATCAGTTAGAAAGATTGAATCGGAGACAACAAGAAACTTGGACTTCTTCCAAAGAGTAAGTGTGGCCATAGATGTTGCTCATGCACTTGAATATATGCACCATCGTTGCGAAACATTGATCATTCATTGTGACATCAAGCCAAGCAATATTCTTCTTGATGAGGAAATGGTTGGCCATCTAAGTGACTTTGGCTTGGCAAAAATCTTTTATGCAGACATGCATAACTATTCTCCTAATCAGTCAAGTTCCCTTGGGTTAAGAGGAACTATTGGTTATGCTCCACCAGGTCAGTTCACTTTATCAATTTCTTTCACTTTTTACTCATTTTTATACACTTTTATCTCATCATAACATAATCTAAGAGCAAAAAATATAATCCGGAAGTAGTTTTTCATAGATTCAAAGCATGAATGTGATCATAGGCTGTCTTTATATTTTTTGAGGGACCTTCTTTTTAATTATTACTATTTAAAATATAATCTGTGATAAATTTATTTTAGAGTATGGCATGGGTGGCGAGTTGTCAACAAAAGGTGATGTGTATAGCTATGGCATCCTCTTGCTAGAGATGTTTACAGGGAAAAGGCCGACTCATGAGATGTTCAAAGAAGGTTTCAACATTCACAACTTTGTTGTGGCAGCTTTGCCTGATCGAGTGACCGAGATTATAGATCCCATTCTTCTGCAAGAGAGAGCTATTCAAGGCACACTAGCAGATGTCACTCTCATTGACAAACATCTTGAACACTTGAACTCTATATTTGAAATAGGAGTCATTTGTTCTGGTGAATCCCCTAGCGAGCGGATGAACATGAGTGATGTTGTTTCCAAGCTTTGTTCTATTAGAGACAAGCTTCTTCGTCCAACTCAGTAACGTTGGGTGCATCAAACTTTATATGCTACTAAATCAGCAGGTATATTATAATGTCTTCTTATGTTGAAGTAAACAATCTGCATTGTTCATAACGAAATAATCAATCATTTCTTGACTTAAAGGAACATTAATGAATTCAACTACTTTTCAAACAAATTCTTTATTCAAATGATCTGAACAAGTAGAATGTATTTTGGTTACATTCTGTCCACGTAAATTTCGATGGTTTATAGGTTTCCTTGTTTCCATATGTTGCAGGAACCTAAGCTGCCATAATATCAATGGACTTGAAAGGCTTAGGTCAAGCACAATGCAGCTATTCTCTTTTATTCACATTGCATCTGGTATTTGCAGAAAACTCCGCATCGAGAATATATATCATTATATAGTACGCGTTTGTAATCTCTGTAAAATATAAATCACATCCCTCTGTGGATCAATAAATTAGATTATTGTGCTGGTATTGTTCCTGTCTCAATGTTCAATCTCTCTAATATAAGAGTTTTTATATTGGTCAAAACAAGATTCAAGGTACTCTTCATTCTGACTTTTTAATTACTATGCCATTGTTGATTTCATTTCTTTAAGGGAAAACCAAATCTCTGGACAAACCTCTGCTTCAATATCCAATGCCTCGAATCTGAATGTACTTGGATTTCAAAACAATAGACTCAGTGGAAATGTGACTTAGTTAGAAAAGTTGGATAAAGTGTTTAGAATTCACCTAGGCGATAATCATTTGGGACATGGGGCAGAAGTTGACTTGAAAATTTCTCTGCACTTTATTCAATAACACCATACTATAATTTCTGGATATAAACATAAATAATTTTGGAGGGGTATTAAGGTTGATATCAGTAAAGTGCTGAAGGCTGTTAAGTATGAAGCTGCATGCATAGTTGCTGGGAGAGTTTTTAACTTTTTATTCATAGAAAAGTGAAAATGTCCCCTACTTCCCACATTGGTTTCATCATCGCTTTGTCTAAAGGGAAACCAAATCCCTGTTTCAATATCCAATGCCTCAAATCTGAATGTCCTTCAATTATATGATAACAAACTCAGTGGAGCAACTATTGCAATAAAGGTGCTTAATCTTCTGAATCGTGGAGCTTCCAGGAGTTTCTTGGCTGAATGTGGGGCTTTGAAGAACATCCGACATCGAAATCTTGTCAAGGTATTAACAGCCATTTCAGGTGTTGATTACCAAGAAAATGACTTTAAAGCCTTGGTTTATGATTTCATGGCAAATGGAAGCTTGGAGGACTGGCTGCATCCATCTACCTGAGACTTCAAGAAAAGTGGACTTCTTCCAAAGAGTAAGTGTGGCCATAGATGTTGCCCATGCACTTGAATATCTACACCATCTTTGTGAAACATCAATCATTCATTGTGATATCAAGCCCAGCAACATTCTACTTGATGAGGAAATGGTTGGCCATCTAAGTGACTTTGGCTTGGTAAAAATCCTTTCTGCAGACATGCTTAACTATTCTTCTAACCAGTCAAGCTCCCTTGGGTTAAGAGGAACTATCGGTTATGCCCCACCAGGTCAGTTCACTTTAATCCATTTCTTTCACTTATAATCATTATATATATATATATATATATTGTTATCTTAGCATAACATAATCGAAAAGCAAAACATATAATTTGGTAGTAGTTTTTCATAGATTCAAAGCGTGAATGTCAGAGGCTATCCTTATATTTTTTTCGAGGGACTTCCGTTTTAATTATTACTATTTACAATATAACTTGTGATAAATTGATTTTAGAGTATGGCATGGGAGGCGAGTTGTCAACAAAAGGTGATGTGTATAGCTATGGCATTCTCTTGCTAGAGATGTTTACAGGGAAAAGGCCGACTCATGAGATGTTCAAAGAAGGTTTCAGCATTCACAACTTTGTTGGGGCAGCTTTGCCTGATCGGGTGACCGAGATTATAGATCCCATTCTTCTTCAAGAGAGAGCTATTCAAGGCACACTGGCAGATGTCACTCTCATTGACAAACATCTTGAACAGTTGAACTCTATATTTGAAATAGGACTCATTTGTTCTGCTCAATCACCAACTGAGCGGATGAACATGAATGATGTTGTTTCCAAGCTTTGTTCAATTAGAGACAAGCTTCTTCGTCCAACACGCTTACACCGTGAGCGTCAAACTTTATATGCTACTAAATCAGAAGGTACACTATAATGTCTTCTTATGCTGAAGTAAACAATCTGCATTCTTCATAACGAAATAATCAATCATTTCACGACTTAAAGGAACATTAATGAATTCAACTACTTTTCAAATAAATTCTTTATTAAAATGATCTGAACAAGTAGAATGTATTTTGGTTACATTTTGTCCATGTAAATTCGATGGTTTATAGGTTTCCTTGTTTCCATGTGTTGCAGGAACCTAAGGTGCCATAATATCAATGGACTTGAAAGGCTTAGGTCAATCACAATGCAGCTATTCTCTTTTATTCACATTGCATCTGGTATTTGCATAAAACTCGGCATGGAGCTTGATATTAAAGAGAATGGAACTTGTCTGTTTGCTCCACCTTCTCAAAATTTAATGCATTGGTTCACCATAAGGTTCCCTTTTCCTTCAATACTTATACATGAAAAGTGAAAACGTTCCCTTTTCTCCCCATTGATTTCATTGGCCTTAGGGAAACGAAACCGATAGATTAGCCTCGCTTTCTCTAAAGGATCATCTTTTGAAATGTTTGAATTATTCAAGTGCATGATATAGTAATTGCTGCAAAAGGATTTTATTTCATTGCCTTTCTTGCTACCTAATTCATTTCGTTTTGCTATATTTTGGAAAACAACAGTAAAAGAGGGCATTTCTGCAGTCTTTTTGTTATTCTGGTCATAACTGGCATCGTGGGCACGACGCGTCTGACGTGGCAGATGCGTGGCGACTTCTGAAAGATTCTGAAACGTTCTAGAACACCTCATCAGCTTGTCCATTTCGATTTTCTGTATTTAAATTCTAAAAACATTTGAATTATTTATCCTTTCTTTATTATTTTGAATTATCTTATCATTTATCTTTGTAAATTCAACTCTATAAATACCACTCCTTGGTAAAGGCTTAGGGAATTCATCAATTAGTTTTCATCTTCTAGCTTGAAACATTTCTAGTTTTAATTAAAAGTTCTCTTTTTCTTTATTTTCTTGTTTCATTTATTTTATGCTATTTAATTATTTTTTTGAAAACTAAGTTAAGTGTGATAATTAATATCATGCTTAGCTAAATTTCTTCAGCCAAGAACTAGCCAAATCAATTCAAATCGTGAGAATTGAACATTGCCTAAATTCTTTCGGGAATACATTTGTATCTTTCTGTTTAGATAGTTTGGCAATCGGCATTACTAAAGTTTTTAATCGTTTTTCAAATCAAAAAGAGCTCGTTGGTCTGGAATTGTTTAAAAACATAGTTGGGAGAAAGGATCGGCCTGTGACAATTTCGACTTCCTGTGAACACTATTAGCGGCGGTCCGCTAAGGAAAGATAAAATCAGAAGCGATTCTTTTTAAGACAATTTCTGAGTCGGGCTTTTCCTGTTTTCAAAACTAAATATTTTGACGGCGATAAATGTGGTTAATTTGTTTAAGAACCAACCTTCGAAGATAGACTTGGGAGGATTGGTTACTCGAGACAGAAGCAAGTTGCGGCGGGTTGGGCCTCGTAGACTGTAACTGACATGATCCCCGGAGTAAAAATCCAATTCAATGATCGAATGAATTGACAAGGCTAGCTCGAGGCTATTTTGCATATTTGGACTTTCTTATTATTTTCTTTACTTCTGCATTTAATTCTATTATTTCATTTTCATTCAATATCAGATCACTCCTTTTTATTTTTCTTGTTTTTACAGATATTCTTGGAAGCATTAATCAAAGCAACATTCAGTCAAGAATTCCGACTAATCACCCTGTGGATCAATCTTTTTTCCTATAACTAATTAATTTCTTTATTTTATTATTTATTGAAAGAGGTTTATTTATTTATTCGACGCTTGTCACCTTGTTTGAATAAAACTTAACTCTGTGTAGGCTAAGTTGAAGTGAAATTTGATTATTTTTCAGTTCCCACCACGCTTTTAGTTCCGAGTTCAGAATTAGGAAGCTGCAAAACTGAATGTTCTTCACTTTTGTATATACATTAACAGGTTACAGAGGCCTTTTTTTTAAACTAGGAACAAACATGGATGACTTCCTGTTACATTGGAACTCAATAATTTTTGTCGCCGTCAAAATCGGTTACTGCTTAGCAGCAATAACTTTCAGCCACAAGAGCTAGGGCCGAAGCTTTAAGTTCTCGATCTTCTTCTGTTGTAGAGGACAGTCATGCTCTCCCTGAAGAGGAAATCCCCCTCCTAATGGTGTGATGTTGCACTGTTCCTGCAGTACGTCATGGATATTCAGAACTCGGTAACAATCTCAGTGCAGATGCATTATTACTTGCAAAACTAATTATAAAAGAGGCTTTATGCGTCATCTTTATGTATGCAGTGTGACTGTGAGATCAGGTCCTACATGATTCAAATCACTATTCTAATATTAATCTTAAAAAAACAGCATTGCGTTTGCTTTTGTTTGTTTGGTTATAATTTATAAATGGTTTCTAGCTCAGGTTTAGTACTAGAATTTCAACACGGTGTTTGCGATGTTGTCCTGTATCATAAAAAGCTCGAATAATTTAGCATTCGAGCTGGCACTTTCAGATTCCCAGATTTGGAAGACATGTTCAAAGGTTTTAGCAGTTGTATTGTTGCTTGAAGACTAACTAGAAAACAGACATTCCACTGTCCACAGACCACATGGTCTCGAAAGTGACCGTAGGCAAAGGATATTGTTGTTTATATTTTCTGAATGAGGCTTTAGTAGTTGTATTGTATTGTTTGATTTGAGTAACTAAAGATGATTGTGAAGTTCAAAGATCAGTGCCTTGACAGCTCTGGCGTTTCGCGAGTGGAATTAATCTGGAAAAACAAATATTTAGTATAGCAAGTATGAGCAACTTATGTAAAAAGTTGAACCAGCAGATGGAAGATACAACAGGATAATTACAGAGTTTGAAAAGTAACATAAACTGCACACTCAGATACAAATCAATCTCATCGATCACGAAATCGACTCAGCTTGATGGAGCTATCAAAAAAGCATTTTGTAGCATCCGGCTCGTTTTCCCTTGTTTACATTGAAGCTATAATTCTTTTCTCATGCTTCAACATGCTGGATTTAGCAACAGCAAGCCCTGCAGTTAGAGGGAATGAGACTGATGAACAAGCTTTACTCCAGGTGATCAAAAAGGCCATTAGACATTGTCTAACGGCGATGGCGACGGGCCAGCTTTGTAGCTAAAGATGCTCATGTTATCTTATCTTATATAGATTCGAATCTTGGTATAAAAATATAATATGTCAATATTTAATCAAAAATAGTGTAATAACATCTAATTTAATTTTTTAATTTATTTGAATTACTAATATGTTAGATCCACGACGTATGAGAAAGAAAGCAGTTTACGCAGAAGATATACTTTTAAAAAGTTTATTTAATGAATGATTACATATGAGAAAGAAAGCAGTTACAAATATTGTTGTTTCACATGGTAGCGGCATCATGTGAAACAACAATATTTGTAACTGTTATGTCTACAATGACGAATGTTACTAAAAATTTTACAACTATGATACTCGCAGTGACCGAAATAGCATCTATAGTATTCGCAACCATGATAAACCTAACATGACTTTAAATACGACCACAACCGCAATTTAAATTTTTAATTTGGGGTTCATTTTTTAGATTTGCCCTAAACCACCAAAAGTTCAGGACCAGCCCTGTGGCTAAGGATGCTCATGTTGTACCATCTTATATGGGTTTGAATCTCGGTATAAAAATTTAATACATTGGTATTTAATCAAAAAATAGTGTAATAACACCTAATCTAATTTTTCAAAATCAGTCATTTTATTTTATAATAAGTTATGTAAGCACCAAATTTTGACCGAATCAAACACTTAGCCCAAATCAAATTAAACCCAAGTAAGCCCAAAAATATATGAACCTAATACATCTTCCCAAAATATCCCTCAGTCAAATTCGATTCCCCTACATCTCCATTCTCACGAAAATCTCTCAAAATCTCATAGTCAAACTAAACCAACCATCCTTGAATATCTCAATCCACATTCCCACAGTATATGGAATTTTATTTTGGTGAAGCACTTATAAATGGATGAAATAAAAAATGAAAAAAGGGGGAAGATTACGGGGGTAATGAGCTAGGGACGAACACGGTTAGTGAAGGTGAGAAAAGGGTAAAGCAATTGCCACTCGGCCATTACCAACTCTCGCCCGAGCTTCCTAGAGCACTTTGCAAATTCTACCACCACTCATCTAGGCCGCCGACATTAGTACAGTGTTCTCTACGGTCATCTACAAAAACCAAACCATAAGCAACGAAAAGAATCAAAATGAGAAGCAAATCAGAAAATAGAAAAAGTAGAAGAAGCAAAAGTTAGAAGTCGAAGAGTCTCACCTCATTTTGTGGAGGTCGGAGCTTCGCCTGTAGAATTCGTACGGTGAGGGGATTTATTCCAGCAAGGAGAACCACATATCCTGAATTCAGTTCGATCCAACGGCGAATTTAGCAGATCGAAACTATAAGAGACGAAGAGTTTCGATTTAGATTTGCGAGTTTTGAAGCATTTTCTGGTGAAAACGGTAATCAGATTCGAACTCATGGCATTGAGATGAGTCCCCTGCTGAAATTTCGAGTCGAACGGTCGTCTTCGACAGCCGACAATGACGGCACAGGCGGTGGCCGGAGATGGTGGCTCACAATGGCCGGCGGTATGCATTGAGAGAGATGACGGAGCATGCTTCTTTTAAAAAATAAATAAAACAATGAAAATGAATAATAAAATGTTAAAATCTGCCTTAAAAAGATGTGAAAACACGCTGTCAGAGGATTAAAGCATGCGCAAATTTGTAGGTTTAAGGGTTAACTCCGCCTTAGGTCCCTTTTCTTTTAGGAGCTTTGTAGTTAGTCTTTTTCTTTATCTCTTATATTTTATTTTGTTTCATTTTAGTCATGTTTTGTTTATTTTAATTAGATTTTGGCCTTTAGGTTTAGGTTTTTTTTAATTAGATCCTTTTCATAAAATTGATTAATAATTAAGCCTTTTGATTTGTTCTTTAATTTGATTTGGTCCTTGTATTAAGATTTGGTAATCGATTGGCTTTAATAAATTAATTAATTTGTGATTTGGTCTCTAATTAAAATTGTTCTAGTTTAATTAGGTGTCTGATTTGGGTTTGATTAATAATTTAACGGGTTTTATTTGATTAAGTTTAAATTTGTCTTTTTTATGATTTGATTAATTTTTTTTGTTTGATTTAGTTTATGTATTTGCATTTTTGAGCATATTACATTATTTTAGCAGCTTTTTTTAGTAGTGCTATTAATCTCTCTTTTTGAATTTTATTTTTTTAGATAACCAAAACCCTTTGGTACCAATTTTGGGCGTAGTGGGAGTGCTATAACCTTCCTCACTCGTAACCGACTCTCGAACCTAACGACGATCTCAGTGTTGACGCAGACTAATTTTTACAGGTTTTCGGTCGTACCCAACCCAAAACGACCGATGGCGACTCCAAATGTTTGATGAGCTTTTGAAGGCCCAACTCAATTTCGACCCGGACGAAAAATGGTGTCAACAAGTTATTTGAATTACTAATATGAGAAAGAAAACAGTTTACGCTGAAGATATACTTAAAAGTTTATTTAATAAATGATTACGGAGGGAATGACAAAATAATTTGTATATAAAACTTTATCAAACACGTATTTGATTTTTGTACGTGTGATTTTTAATTATTTTATTTAAAGATTATATACTTATGAAAAGATAAGAGAAAAGTTCATCCCTTATGTTCTGGTGGCAAATGTAGATGTTCTCATTCTTTGAATTCGTGTTCGAGCACCAGTAATACTTGTTGTGTGTGTCGTCTTTGAAAAGACTAAGAAAGTTAAACTTTTAATTTACTTTCACTAAAGTTACACTTATTAACTATCGTTAAAAAATATTTACGTGACCTTAATGAAAGTGAATTAAAAGTTCAATCATTATACCACATGTTTTAATGTTTGGTGACCAAAATGCAAACGTCATAAAAATTTAGTGACTATTTATGTAGTTTACCCTAACAATTATTGTATTTTAAAAAATTAATGTTTACACTAATTCAATTAAACAATTATTATATACTAGATTTTAACACACTCACGAAGTGAGCGAAAGAAATTATTTTATATAAAAATATATTTATCAAAATTTACTCAATAAATAATTTTAGGTGGAGTCATAAGTAATCTCTATTTAAATTTATTAGTCTCGTATTCAATCCTTTAATAATGACTTATAATTTGTTTTAGATAAAAGTTTTATAAAAGAATGAAAAGAGATTATATCAATAAAATAATATGTATTAACCCTTAAATAAGGGTAATTTAGTAATTTCTAATTGAGATATTCGGTTAACGAGTGACACCAAACTTAGTCAAAACTTTAACCAGCGAAATTGGTCCATGTGATAAGCAACTTGATATCGCTTAAGCAGTTTTAAGTTCGAGGTTATATGTAAAAAATTCTTGTTGGGGACTTACCCACCAAAACTAAGTCTAGGATAAAATTTTGAGGAACTATAGAAACTTTTAAATGTAAGTATAAATATAATACAATATAAATAACAAAAAGTCCTAAAACTATATTCTTTTTCACTTTTTCTAAGATTCCAAATTCAATCAAAACTATTACATTCACTCATTTTTTCCCCTATTCATTATCCTTCAAAAAAATTAAATTTTGTTGTACATAATAAAAATATAAGTTAAGTTTCTCATCTATGCGTTTAACGCTTTAAACAAAAATCAATTTCATTGAATCAAGTATGATCGAAAGAGTAACAAAACTTTCCTATTAGGATATTTTTTGCACTTCTAATTTCTAAGTTTCGCCCTGACTAATTCGGATCGACATGCATATACAACACTTCAAATTCAAGACCTTATTTAAACGATATCAAGTTGCTTATCACTTGAACCAACGTCATTATTCTCCTATTAGGTATTTAATAATACTGTATTCTCAAAATTCTGAATCAAAAGCCATAATTAAACTAGAATAATTATATATAAGTTGATCCAAATGTTAAACGATTAAAAAGAATCTTTTATCTTTAAAACACAAGAACCGTGTATACCTTAACATGCCTAATTTGAATATTGTTATTCTTTTCTCTCTTTTGTCATTTTATTTAGAAAAAAATACTAAAAAGTGCAATTTAAAATAAAAATAATTAAAGAAAAGTGATGAGAATCCAGAAAAAGGAATAGAAAAAGTGCACTTTTTAATCGGAAGATATTTATTATATTCCAAGATATTTTTCTGCCACCTTTACTTTCTTTTTGCCCTTTTTTGTTAAAAAAGTACAGCCTAAGATATTTCTTATGAGCTTTCGTTACCACTTTCATGCAACGCGCGTGTTTTTTCACGTATCAACATCTTTTCAGAATTTTTGTACATTTGTCACCGTTTAAATCTTAACTTGCGAAAAAAAATTTCATTAATATAGAAAATGATTATTTATTTATTTATATTATATTTTATGTTAAATTAATTAATTTTTTTTGAACAATTTCTATTTAAATGAGGGAGAAGAAATTTGTTTTAATAAGTTACAAACTCACGACTTAAAGGAGATGAGAAGATGTCAACAAAAAAATTTAATTAGTTGCTCTAAAGGTTGTTGAAAAAAATTAATTAAATTATAAAGTATTAAAATTACATACGAAAATAACCATAACATATTAAATTTTTAAGTTAAAACAAAATATATAATAACGTATTTCTTGATACCGGTTTAAGACTGGAACCGAACAAATCGATATCGGTATTAACTGTTAACGCACATGACAATTATTACTGTTTATATTGCTGTAAGAGTATAAATGTTTTGGTCACACTCGCTCTTGTCGCGCGTGAAACGAAGCTTTCTTCAAAGTTCCAACCCTTTTCGGCTTTTCCATGGTGACCCGACCCTAATCCTTCAACCATTTATACCCCAAAGCTCCTCTCCTCCTCTACCCGCGTTTCTTCAATGACTCAAACCCTAAAACATGCTCTCATCGTCGTTGTAGCCTTTCTTTCTTACATGCAAATGTGAAAATTCTCCATTTTCTAGAAGAAAAAAGATCGAAAACCATGGCCAGCAACCACAGAAACAACGCCAACAAGAAGCTGAAGCATCACCGGAACCAAGATTCCGATGATTACGAGGGCAACCCCGAAGCTTGGGCGACGCTGGACAAGAATTTCAAGCAGGTCCAGTCGGTTTTGGACCGGAACCGGGCGTTGATCCAACAGGTCAACGAGAATCACCAGTCCAAGATCCCCAACAACATGGTGAAAAACGTTGCACTCATCCAGGAACTGAATGGTAACATTTCCAAGGTTGTCTCTCTTTACTCTGATATGTCTTCAAATTTCTCCTCCACGTTTCATCAACAACACAGCAATGGACACACCAGGGAGGACTGAAATTTTCATTATCCATAATATATAATAAAAAGGGTATATCTTTTATATAATATATATCTTATTTCTGTAGTTCTGAAATAAGTGCTTGTATTGGAGCTCTTGGTGTCTTGCTTTTGGAACTTGTTTGAGATAATTGTTGGGATGTATATTTTCTGTTTTGTGATGACTTATGATTGGGTTGTTTTGATATGTTATTTATAGTTTGGTCGTAGTCGCAGATGACGACGGCCGCTCGAGGCTTAGTCACCTGATTATGTCAGACCAAGAATCCTCTTTTAAGAGAATCCCTTTACCAAAGGGCGCTCGGCGGTTGGTGATAAAACCTTGAGAGACCTGCTAAAAAAAAGATGTCTGAACCCGATCGTTACATTATTAATCGGTTATGGCAGTAAGAAAGTAACTGATTTATGCTCTATAAAGGGAATATTATCAATTGAAACGGATTCTAAAGTTTACATTTAGTTGAAACAAAGTGTGTAAATTATAAAGGCATCTCGCCGCTATCTACAATGACAACTTTAGATTTCGGCATACCGCTGTTGTTTCCTTCGGCTTCTATCTTGAAGACAACATCCATTCCGGCAATCACCTTGCCAAATACGACATGATGACCGTCCAACCTTTCAAGGAAAAATCAATAGCACGCACGCGTGTGAGCTAAGGAAAATCTCAAACTATTATAGGAATGCAGTTTTTAACAAATGGAACCGACCATCATGCAAACTCATGATTCCTCAGCAACAGTATGGAACTATGAAAAACTCATGCGTAAATAGGCAAAAGGCTTATATTATACGAAACCAGAGGTTATCGTCAGGTAGTAATGTGTCTAAAGTTGGTAGGCTCAATTTGCTCTAAACTTTGGATAAAAAGTAACATGGATAAAAAGTTTGGAGACAAATCAAATACCAGCCAGTTGTTACAGTTGTGATGAAGAATTGTGATCCATTGGTGTTTTTCCCAGCATTGGCCATCGAAAGCCGTCCTGATCATAATGAAAAATATTGAAGGGGTAAATAATTAATAATATACTTCTTATAGGTCTTTCCGGGTTTGCAGTTCGAGTTTACTATTTCACCGATGACTAAAAAACCTTTTATGGAAAGAATGCATCGAAGGAAATTTATAAGCCATACAAGGATCACAACTCACCAGGCCCATTATGCTTAAGCTTGAAATTCTCATCAGCAAATTTTTCACCATATATAGATTCTCCACCTCGTCCATCACCACGAGTAAAGTCGCCGCCCTGGATCATAAAGCTGGGAATAATTCTATGGAAAGTGCTCCCTTTGTAATGAAGAGGCTTCCCACTTTTTCCGGTTCCTTTCTCCCCTGTAATACAAGGAACAAATATGTAGGCAGCTAAAAGTGGTGAGTTTTCCCCAATTAACTAACTGATCAGAGTTAAAAAGAAAAAAGGCGAGCATCAAAAGTTCAAAACTGAAGCATGGATCCACTGTTCAATCGATGGCATGCTAAACAACACTATAGGACTCTCGAATAAAGGTTTTAGTCTTATAAACAAAGATTATAATTTTTATTAACCATCTAAACAACCAAAGATGCAAATAGACAGATGAGATACTTAGAATGTTAAGGTCCAGAAGACAATGAGGCATACCGAGACTGGAAAAAGGCGGCGCAGCCATTACCAAAAACTGTCGGGAACAAATGTAGTTTTAAGTTTACATGCTAAATTATGCGAAGATAATTTGCTTCTATGAGTGAAAAATACAGAAATAATAAAAAAGATTATAACTTTATAGCAGCAAACTTCACTAAACCATTGCAATCTTACCAAGATACAGTAAATCCCATTACTTTGAGCACATACATTAGAGAATTCTAGTATGAAAAACATACAAAGACCTAATATAAGAAGGGAATAAACGATACTTGGCTACCTGTGCAAAGGGCGCGGAAGTTCTCTGCAAGAAGAAAAAAATTATGATTCGTAACAACGAACTAGTAATTGCACAATCATTTCATGGAAAAGGTTAGAGAACTGCAAAATTTCTGAGCTAGTCACCTGCAGTTTTAGGAACGGTTTTGCCGAATAGGCCCATGACTATTCGACCTGAAAGCAAAATTCAACGAACATAGATGCTTCTATAAGTTTATCCAAGGGACCTACTAAAGCAATAACAGAAGCAAGAAAGACTAAAACTGAGAGAAACCGATATCCGACATCTAAACTAAAACTGAGAGAAGCCGAAATCCGACATCTAAGTTTCCAACTGATGATTTCATGTTTTATAATACAACAAAAAGACTCTAAATTTATAGTTTCAGCCATCAATTAACTGGCATCTTTTTCCCTTGAGGTATACTATTACTAGCACATCAAATCCCATTTGTACAGAAAATCAAACAAAAGCATACCAGCAGATTTTCCATCAATATGGACATCAAAGTACACTTTATGTGTAATTTCTTCTAAAACATCATCAACGCCCTAAAATTACATAAAAAGGACAAAAAAACCCAAATTCAATTCAATTAATATATCCTATGGATTCACAGATTCAAAAAGACGAATTAGATAAATGAATTGACAAACCTGATTAAGTTTGGGTTCTGAAACTCCAGCGTCGCTTAATCGATTCTAAAAACACCAAAAAGAAGGGGGGAAATCCCATTTTTTTCAGTTCTTTTTTTTTCTGGGAGCAAGGAAATAAAGAGGAGAGAAAATGGGTACCTGAATCAAAACTAAGGTTCCAAAAAGAACTAGAATCCACAACGCGGCAACCGAAGCCAATCTCGTTTTGGTTGCCATATCTGGCTTCTATTTTCAGCTCTTCCGAGTTCCGATGGCGAAAAGGGGAATATCAGTGGAAAACCAGTTCTTGCCTACTGGGCTGTCTTTGTTCTCTCTGTTTTTATGTCTTATGGTCTCAATAAATGTTTTTTTTAACATTCGGTGTATAACTTCTATATTAACCAAAATTTTCTCATCCATTAATTTAATAATATTAAACATTTAAATATGTTGCTCATCCCCTTGTGTCCTGGTGGCAAAGGTAGATGTTCATCATCCTTTACCAGTAATGCATGATGTGTATGCCGTCTTTGAAAATACTAAGAAAGTTGAACAGAACATTTAAATATGTTCAATTACACATCTTCTCTATATTATATTCATAATTATTAAAAAAATAACGAATGATATGTTAATTAAAAAGATATTTTAATTTTTCTTGAATAGATTTAAATATATTTTAATTTGATAAAAATAATCTTAAATCAAAATATATTTTTAAAAATGATATTTTGATAAATTTTGTTAATAAATATGGGTTAATTACCAATATGTTGGTCCAAGTAGTAAGCAACTTGATATCGCTTAAGCATGTCTCGAATTTAAGGACTTGTGTATACAGAAAATCCCTACTGGGAGACTCTCTACTAAAATTAGGTATACGATGCGAACCAATTTAAAATAGTCGGGACAAAACCGTAAAAACCAGGAGGGCAACAAAAAAGTAAGTATTGGTTAATTTGTTTGTTAACCTTATTATTATTTGATAAAATTTTACAAAAAAAAGACTGATATTATGTTGGGTTGTACGTTGAACTCTCAAGAAGATAACTTAAGTTTAAATTTTAAGCATTTCATTATTAGAAATGACAGTTATAAATCTTAAAGTATCGTAAAACTGACATAACCATCTATACGTTAAAAATTCTAAAAACATGTTCTACAAAACTACATTGAAATTCAATTAAACAGGTATATATTCAGCAACATGTTTTACAATCTATATATATATATAATTATAGATCTGATTCCAAATCTACATTAAAAGTTCTAAACACATGTTTTAAAAGCTTGCATTGTTTATAATAAGTAAATTTGAGCAATGAGTTTAATGGTTCTAAAATAACTTTTGCTGGAAGGCTATTAGCCAAGTATTTGAATACCATGTTATTTGGATTCTAATCCAACTATTTGATACGAAAATGTGTCCGATACAAATATATTCAAATTTCAAGTTCATAGACGGAACACGAATGTCAAATGAGTCGGAACAACATAGTTTAAATAGCGGTTATTGCTTCACTGTATCAAATTATATATATATATATATATATATATATATATGTATATAATTTCATCTTTTTAGTCTTGTATTTGGTTTAAGAAGTAGAGCCTTATCCAGAGATCCATGTTGGCAAATCCAAGGATGACCTAAAACAAATCAAAAGCAAAACCGGTAAATCGAAACCAGAAACCTTTTCAGATGAACATTATTGTACCATCAAATGTAGGATACATACTCAGCACTTCGTCTGGAGTCAAGCGTTCTGACGGTCGAGTGCATAGCATCTTCAGAACAAGGTCTTTTGCACCGTCGGATCTGTAACAATCTCAAATGGGGCTAGTAAAATTTTAAGAAAATTTTTTGGGAGATTTAATATATATATATTTTTTTTTCCTAAAATAATAAGTTTTGGGACTTAATTGAATGAATTCAGGTTTGGGAAGCTTGATTTATAAGGAATTGATGACCAATTTGAAAACGGAATAAAGTTTGGAGACAAAAGTGTGAACTCCCCAAAAATTAAATGGCTAAGAGTGTATTTTGACCTTTTTTGTTTGAAAGGCAATACATATGCCAATTTAACGTGTTTGGCAGGGGAGGTTTTATTTTTTGGGGGCAGAAGAAAGAAAAGTGAGAAAGAAAAATAGTTAAAGATTCAATCTCAGATCTACCGAGATCCGACCGTCCATTTTCGACACCTCCACCACCATTGCGTTCATCTTGTCGAGACGAGTTCATCGGTACCAACGACATCATCATCGGAGTCACCGTTGGAGGGGGTGTTTGTTTATCGTCGGAAAACTTAAAAAGGTTAGTATTCGAACTTTGAGTTTGAATTTTGAAAATCCGAGGTCACCACCGTGTTCAGAAGGTCGAAAACTATCAGCATGTAAAATTTGGTGGCCAACGGCCGCCCACAGCCGCCGCACGCGCCCCACGCGCCGCCGGTCGCGAGTGGGCTTCGTCTTGGTTGACTGAGCCACCAAGCCGGTTGACCGAGCCGGTTGACCGAGCCGCCGAGCCGGTTGACCGAGCCGCCGAGCCGGTTGACCGAGCCGGTTGACCGAGCCGCCGAGCCGTTTGACCGAGCCGGTTGACCGAGCCGCCGAGCCGGTTGACCGAGCCGGTTGACCGAGCCGCCGAGCCGTTTGACCGAGCCGGTTGACCGAGCCGCCGAGCCGTTGACCCGACCCGAGCCGTTGACCCGACCCGACCCGTTGACCCGACCCGGTCAACAGTGACGTCAGCATGACGTTGACCGCTGACGTCAGCATGACGTCAGCGTTGACTTTGACCGTTGACTTTGACCGTTGACCGTTGACCAAAAAGTTAAATTTTTCGAAAACTCATATTTTATGTTTTTCGACGTCCTGAGCCCGATTTTGAAGCCCGTTTTACAAAATTCTGACCCGAATGCCTCCGAATCTGACCTTGAACCCGAAAGTATTTAATTTTGTTAAGGGCTCTATAGATAAGAACTGAAATATTAATTTGTGTATTTGAAGGTATGATAATATCTCGGTATTTGAAATGTCATGGGACATCCAGTCCGGATTCGAATGCGATTGAATGTAGTATCGGGAGTCAACCGGTATAACTCGAAATTAAGGTAATACACTACTACCTTTAGTATGCTTTATGAACATGTTGGTATTCGGTAAATGCATGCATAAATATGATGAGGAGTGATGTTATCTCTGCTTAAGTCAAACCGGATATGAAATTAAGTATGATAACGTAGATAAGGTCGAAATGCTCGAACGAGAAAGTTAACGAATGTAAGGATCTGGTGTTCAATAAATTAAGTAATAAGGCAGTTAATCTCCAAACTCAATTATTGACGTCAAATGAGTAAATGCTAGAAATTTAGTTATGAAATTACGAAAATGCCCTTGAGGTACGAGAATGTCTAAAATACCCTTAGAATTGGAAATGGATATGGTAAATCAACTCGATTCATCGGGAAAACCTCGATCTACTGGTAAGATATGGTAACAAGATTTAAACGTTCGAGATTGTAAGGTGTTAGACTCCCTTGAATTTAGAATGAGCCCCTGAATATATATATAATTACAGGAAACTATTCGTACCTCTAAATTGATCAAGAGACTCAAATACTGAAATGATCATCATGACTAAAAGTATTGGAAATACTGTCATGGTTAAATAAATTGGAAGGGTCATTCTGACTAAAAATGCTGTAGTATCCTCGGACACCGAAGTTTACAAATTTACTAGAAGGATGGATAAACCCTTGAGTTCTGAAATGAATTAAGTGGTTGGAAGTACCGAAATCCTTGAATGATTGAAATACCCCCTTTGACTAAAATAAGTAAATTGCCCCTGATAAATTCTGGAAATGCCAATAAAGTTGGAAATGACTGAAATGCCCTTAAGGGTAGAAGTATGACTTACGTACGTCAATCACTCATGATATTAATGTAAGGTTGGAAGTTTCTCCGCACAGAATATAAATTTGACTATTCCGTGGAAAATCTTGTGGTGGATTATGAAAGCAACCGTTCCGATATACGATATAGTTGGATGCATCAGAAGCGTTGAATTGTACTGCAAGGTGGGAATATGTAGTTCGAAGGGTTTTTGGAGGTGCGATAAACTTCTAGAAATCTTAAATATCGTGAGTCGTCATATCATCATTAATGGGTTAAATTACGAAATCACCCCTGATAGTTAAATGACCAAGATGCCCTCGTTGGCCCAAGTAATCAAAATAGCCCAAATGTATCTGATATAGTGAAAGGTCTTGTCGTAGAAATCTCTGAAGGTCTGGTTGGATACCTGATGAACAAATAGAACTTTTGAGCTACCGTTTACGCCTTGTTGGTATAAATTACCAAAATGCCATGTATGATAAAATGACCATAATGCCCCTGGTAGGCTTAAATGGCTAAATCATTCATGATATGCCTAGAACTCTCAAGATCTTGATGTATCATCTCCCGACTATCTAGTTTGAACTGGTAGTACAAACCCCTCTTTTAATAGAGGTCCCGTTTCAAAGGTCCGTTCAATTGTCAAAAGTTAATGGATTCTCTTTCGTAAATGCCAAGTATCTCCAAGGAGTAAATTGTTCCACCTAGTGTGTTCCATGTGTGCCACGCGCGTGTTTTGCATACTGTTTTACATGTTATGATACCGATAACGTGCACTTGTTTGACATATGTGAATTCACATGACATGTTTTATAAATAAGCATGACCGTACTGTATCTATGATATATGCATATGCACCCGATATGGAAAACATGTTACATGGATAACGTGTTACTAAAAATACAGTTATTAATTAATGAATTAATGATGATCTGATTCACTGGGGTAATTGGGACATGATATGGAGTTACCTACGGCTCAGCCCTGATCCAGCTGGTAAGACCGTCCCGTTTACGGATCCTAGGCTTTGGCCAGGTCCGCCCGTTTACGGATTCTAGGCTTCGGCCAGGTCCGCCCGTTTTCGGTTCCTATGCTACGGCAAGGGCCGCCCGTATTCTAAGGTATTCCTTAGGATGGTACCCTCGCCCAATGGGCTCGGGTTAATGCCTGTACATGATACCGCACTGGGGAAACTAAATACTGGAGTATGGTTGGAGGGTAAATAAAGAATTGAAAATGTATTCTACTGCTACATGAAACATATGTATATGATATAAAAAAAGGTTTACTGCATTGTTACATTTCATGCATTAATGTTGCACTGTTGGAACACACTAGACCCCAAACTCTCTGATTTCTATCTCGTATGCTACCAGCCTATATAATTCCCCGTCTAATTCTCAAGGTCTGAATAAAGAACAAATATCGTTATTCTCGAGTATGATGTAACCTCGAAATAGTAGAACTGAAATGGAGACCGTTACTGCGCGAAACATCAGGAAAATGTTATGCTTATCATATATCTGCATGAGCTTATAGCATCTTTTGGTAGTTTGTATTACTGAGCTTTTCGAAGCTCACGTTGTTTTTAACATCGCAGGATAAAAGAACATATCATGGTATAAAGTATGACATCAGTGTTCGGAGTTCTCTCGGCGTTGCCTTTGGAGTACGGTACTGTATAGTTAGTGGGCATGTATGTCATGTACTGTTTAACGAAAATGTCTGTAAACTATTTTATGTAGTTTTTATTATGTGTTTAAATGACACCCGAATGATATTTTAAACAGAAGTGGGTTTTACAACTTAATAAATGTTTTAAAAATATTTTATGTGTATTTTTACCGTGGGTCGCTCTCGTGACCCTAATGTGACTTCCTAGGATCCGTAGTAACGCATAGGCGGGTCTAGGGGGTTACATTTAGTGGTATCAGAGCTTAGAGTTGCGTCTTTCTGGGTAGATCGGCCGATCGTCTGTCGTAGGGTGTCTGGTCTGTACATGCCCCTAGATTCTGACCGTACTCCACCAAGCCGAAACTCTGATGTTGAATCATTTCTTTTGAAATAACCAAATCTGAGTATTCTGCCTTCTATAGCTCAGCATCTGCTTATAGAAAATATCTATAACGTTCGTCTGTGCTTTGAATTAAAAGTTTGAATTTAAATCTGGATAAGAGACTTGAGATGGTTTATGCTTGTGAATCAGGTTAAGAATAAATGTTTGATCATGCGTGATAACTAATGTAAGATTTCATGAAAGGCTATTCGGTGATAACGACTGTGTTTGAAAATACCCTAAAAAAAAAAAAAAATCTATGAACTTCAGAGAGAAGTGCTTGTCATAATGCCGGAAGTATATAATCTGTGGTACCTCTGTTAAACATGAAAAAAAAAATAGTTGTCTGAATATTACGTTGAAGGTAAGTGAAACCTTAGTTATATTCGATCAATATGAGGAAAGGCATCTCCTCCATAGGGTGGCTTGGTATATCGATAGATATCATCCCTGATTGAAATTTGGTGTTACATCCTGATTCTGGAGGGCCCTGGTTGACGTTTTGAGTACTTGCATAAACTTCACGCACAGTCCATCCGTAAATTGATTGTCAACCTTGTAGAGTAATTCAGATTCTGATAGACGTACTTTCAGACGGTAAGATCGACTTCTGTGGTGGCGAGAATGTTTTGTATTCTTGACTGAGTATGCTATAATAATAACAGCTATCATGTTAGTATCCGTATGGCACCGTATGAGGCTCTGTATGGTCATAAGTGTCATACTCCGGTCTGTTGGACAAAGTTGTATGATAAGAAGGCTTTGGGTCCTGAGTTGATCCAAGAGACTGAAGAGACTGTCGGACCGATTCGCAATCGTCTGAAGGAGGCATTTGATAGATAGAAATCTTATGCTGATCGAAGAAGAAAAGATATTGAGTTTGAAGTCGGTGATCAAGTCTTTCTGAAAGTATCTCCATGAAAGAAAGTACGAAGTAAAAAAAAAGAAAAAAAAAAGAAAAAGGAGTTGAGTCCGATATTTTTGGGCCGTACCGTATCATGAAGAGAGTTAGGCCAGTTGCCTATCAGCCGGAGTTACCTCCTCAGCTCAGTCGTATTCTGAATGTCTTCCATGTGTCCATGTTGAGACAAAATAATCCAGATCCTAGTCATATCATTCAAGTTCGGAATGTAGAGTTGAAGCCAGACTTGTCCTACAAGGAGGAACCGATACCGATCTTGGATTTTGATGAGAGAGTTCTAAGAAAACCGACGCATTCTGATGGTAAAAGTACAATGGAGAAATCGGAGTCCTAGTGAGGCTACTTGGGAGATCGAAGGATCCATGAGAAAACAGTTTCTACATCTGTTTGATTCAGGTAAATTTCGAGGACGAAATTTTCTTAAGGAGGGGAGAATTGTAACAATCTCAAATGGGGCT
This sequence comes from Hibiscus trionum, assembly GCA_030270665.1. Taxonomy (NCBI): domain Eukaryota; kingdom Viridiplantae; phylum Streptophyta; class Magnoliopsida; order Malvales; family Malvaceae; genus Hibiscus; species Hibiscus trionum. The sequence continues at coordinate 63,131,480 of BSYR01000017.1, forward strand.
AGTAAAATTTTAAGAAAATTTTTTGGGAGATTTAATATATATATATTTTTTTTTCCTAAAATAATAAGTTTTGGGACTTAATTGAATGAATTCAGGTTTGGGAAGCTTGATTTATAAGGAATTGATGACCAATTTGAAAACGGAATAAAGTTTGGAGACAAAAGTGTGAACTCCCCAAAAATTAAATGGCTAAGAGTGTATTTTGACCTTTTTTGTTTGAAAGGCAATACATATGCCAATTTAACGTGTTTGGCATGGGAGGTTTTATTTTTTGGGGGCAGAAGAAAGAAAAGTGAGAAAGAAAAATAGTTAAAGATTCAATCTCAGATCTACCGAGATCCGACCGTCCATTTTCGACACCTCCACCACCATTGCGTTCATCTTGTCGAGACGAGTTCATCGGTACCAACGACATCATCATCGGAGTCACCGTTGGAGGGGGTGTTTGTTTATCGTCGGAAAACTTAAAAAGGTTAGTATTCGAACTTTGAGTTTGAATTTTGAAAATCCGAGGTCACCACCGTGTTCAGAAGGTCGAAAACTATCAGCATGTAAAATTTGGTGGCCAACGGCCGCCCACAGCCGCCGCACGCGCCCCACGCGCCGCCGGTCGCGAGTGGGCTTCGTCTTGGTTGACTGAGCCACCAAGCCGGTTGACCGAGCCGGTTGACCGAGCCGCCGAGCCGGTTGACCGAGCCGCCGAGCCGGTTGACCGAGCCGGTTGACCGAGCCGCCGAGCCGTTTGACCGAGCCGGTTGACCGAGCCGCCGAGCCGGTTGACCGAGCCGGTTGACCGAGCCGCCGAGCCGTTTGACCGAGCCGGTTGACCGAGCCGCCGAGCCGTTGACCCGACCCGAGCCGTTGACCCGACCCGACCCGTTGACCCGACCCGGTCAACAGTGACGTCAGCATGACGTTGACCGCTGACGTCAGCATGACGTCAGCGTTGACTTTGACCGTTGACTTTGACCGTTGACCGTTGACCAAAAAGTTAAATTTTTCGAAAACTCATATTTTATGTTTTTCGACGTCCTGAGCCCGATTTTGAAGCCCGTTTTACAAAATTCTGACCCGAATGCCTCCGAATCTGACCTTGAACCCGAAAGTATTTAATTTTGTTAAGGGCTCTATAGATAAGAACTGAAATATTAATTTGTGTATTTGAAGGTATGATAATATCTCGGTATTTGAAATGTCATGGGACATCCAGTCCGGATTCGAATGCGATTGAATGTAGTATCGGGAGTCAACCGGTATAACTCGAAATTAAGGTAATACACTACTACCTTTAGTATGCTTTATGAACATGTTGGTATTCGGTAAATGCATGCATAAATATGATGAGGAGTGATGTTATCTCTGCTTAAGTCAAACCGGATATGAAATTAAGTATGATAACGTAGATAAGGTCGAAATGCTCGAACGAGAAAGTTAACGAATGTAAGGATCTGGTGTTCAATAAATTAAGTAATAAGGCAGTTAATCTCCAAACTCAATTATTGACGTCAAATGAGTAAATGCTAGAAATTTAGTTATGAAATTACGAAAATGCCCTTGAGGTACGAGAATGTCTAAAATACCCTTAGAATTGGAAATGGATATGGTAAATCAACTCGATTCATCGGGAAAACCTCGATCTACTGGTAAGATATGGTAACAAGATTTAAACGTTCGAGATTGTAAGGTGTTAGACTCCCTTGAATTTAGAATGAGCCCCTGAATATATATATAATTACAGGAAACTATTCGTACCTCTAAATTGATCAAGAGACTCAAATACTGAAATGATCATCATGACTAAAAGTATTGGAAATACTGTCATGGTTAAATAAATTGGAAGGGTCATTCTGACTAAAAATGTTGTAGTATCCTCGGACACCGAAGTTTACAAATTTACTAGAAGGATGGATAAACCCTTGAGTTCTGAAATGAATTAAGTGGTTGGAAGTACCGAAATCCTTGAATGATTGAAATACCCCCTTTGACTAAAATAAGTAAATTGCCCCTGATAAATTCTGGAAATGCCAATAAAGTTGGAAATGACTGAAATGCCCTTAAGGGTAGAAGTATGACTTACGTACGTCAATCACTCATGATATTAATGTAAGGTTGGAAGTTTCTCCGCACAGAATATAAATTTGACTATTCCGTGGAAAATCTTGTGGTGGATTATGAAAGCAACCGTTCCGATATACGATATAGTTGGATGCATCAGAAGCGTTGAATTGTACTGCAAGGTGGGAATATGTAGTTCGAAGGGTTTTTGGAGGTGCGATAAACTTCTAGAAATCTTAAATATCGTGAGTCGTCATATCATCATTAATGGGTTAAATTACGAAATCACCCCTGATAGTTAAATGACCAAGATGCCCTCGTTGGCCCAAGTAATCAAAATAGCCCAAATGTATCTGATATAGTGAAAGGTCTTGTCGTAGAAATCTCTGAAGGTCTGGTTGGATACCTGATGAACAAATAGAACTTTTGAGCTACCGTTTACGCCTTGTTGGTATAAATTACCAAAATGCCATGTATGATAAAATGACCATAATGCCCCTGGTAGGCTTAAATGGCTAAATCATTCATGATATGCCTAGAACTCTCAAGATCTTGATGTATCATCTCCCGACTATCTAGTTTGAACTGGTAGTACAAACCCCTCTTTTAATAGAGGTCCCGTTTCAAAGGTCCGTTCAATTGTCAAAAGTTAATGGATTCTCTTTCGTAAATGCCAAGTATCTCCAAGGAGTAAATTGTTCCACCTAGTGTGTTCCATGTGTGCCACGCGCGTGTTTTGCATACTGTTTTACATGTTATGATACCGATAACGTGCACTTGTTTGACATATGTGAATTCACATGACATGTTTTATAAATAAGCATGACCGTACTGTATCTATGATATATGCATATGCACCCGATATGGAAAACATGTTACATGGATAACGTGTTACTAAAAATACAGTTATTAATTAATGAATTAATGATGATCTGATTCACTGGGGTAATTGGGACATGATATGGAGTTACCTACGGCTCAGCCCTGATCCAGCTGGTAAGACCGTCCCGTTTACGGATCCTAGGCTTTGGCCAGGTCCGCCCGTTTACGGATTCTAGGCTTCGGCCAGGTCCGCCCGTTTTCGGTTCCTATGCTACGGCAAGGGCCGCCCGTATTCTAAGGTATTCCTTAGGATGGTACCCTCGCCCAATGGGCTCGGGTTAATGCCTGTACATGATACCGCACTGGGGAAACTAAATACTGGAGTATGGTTGGAGGGTAAATAAAGAATTGAAAATGTATTCTACTGCTACATGAAACATATGTATATGATATAAAAAAAGGTTTACTGCATTGTTACATTTCATGCATTAATGTTGCACTGTTGGAACACACTAGACCCCAAACTCTCTGATTTCTATCTCGTATGCTACCAGCCTATATAATTCCCCGTCTAATTCTCAAGGTCTGAATAAAGAACAAATATCGTTATTCTCGAGTATGATGTAACCTCGAAATAGTAGAACTGAAATGGAGACCGTTACTGCGCGAAACATCAGGAAAATGTTATGCTTATCATATATCTGCATGAGCTTATAGCATCTTTTGGTAGTTTGTATTACTGAGCTTTTCGAAGCTCACGTTGTTTTTAACATCGCAGGATAAAAGAACATATCATGGTATAAAGTATGACATCAGTGTTCGGAGTTCTCTCGGCGTTGCCTTTGGAGTACGGTACTGTATAGTTAGTGGGCATGTATGTCATGTACTGTTTAACGAAAATGTCTGTAAACTATTTTATGAAGTTTTTATTATGTGTTTAAATGACACCCGAATGATATTTTAAACAGAAGTGGGTTTTACAACTTAATAAATGTTTTAAAAATATTTTATGTGTATTTTTACCGTGGGTCGCTCTCGTGACCCTAATGTGACTTCCTAGGATCCGTAGTAACGCATAGGCGGGTCTAGGGGGTTACAGGATCTTTGCGGCCATGGTTCCGATTCAAAATCCATTTGTCTTCTCGATATCGAATCTAACATTGCCGTTGGTGTTTCTGAAGTTCACAAAGATAAAATTCAAAAAGAAAAGTTAATGTATGTCATTTACTATTCTTGCTTTGGTATTATATTAGGATCAGAACATAATTGATAATATTGTACCTGCTTTAAACGGTAGATTGCCATCGCTGAGGAGTATAAACAGTATAACCCCGACGGACCAAATATCGACTTCCGGTCCATGACCGTTGTTTAGAAGTATCTCTGGAGCTACATAATACAGACTTCCGACGGCCTCATGGAAAACTTGACCTATAACAAGTAACAACAAAGTGAAAACAATGCTTTCTAAGAAGAAAAACAACTTACTTGTCATGCAAGTAACAGAATTCGAACCTACTTACAGCGTCACATAATCATACATTCATAGCCAATGTAAAGATACCTGATGTAAAGAAGACGGAGCATCCGAAATCAATGGCTTTAAGCGAAAAGGCATCGTCTCTGTTAACGAAGACAAGATTTTCGGGTTTCAAATCTCTATGCATAACCCCATGAGAATGGCAAGTCTTCACAATACCAACAATTGCCCTTATAAGTTCACAAGCTTCTCTTTCACTGAAATACTGTTTCTCATTAATTACATTGAATAAATCGCCTCCACGACAAAGCTCGGTTACGACATGAACACATAGGTTATCCTCGTAAACATCTTTGATTCTTACAATATTTTCCTGACCAGACAAACGTTGCAGTACCTTGATCTCCCTCTTGACTTGCTGTTTGTCTTTTAATCTTGTTTTCGGTATCGATTTACATGCGAATTCAATGCCGGTGGCAATCTCGGTACAAACGGAAGTAATCCCAAAATTTCCCCGACCTAATTCACGACCAAAAGTGAAAAAGTGATGAATATCAGGAGTTTCATAGTCCAAAACAGAACAAGTACCACCAATGATCGGTTTCCAGGGAAAAACAAGAGAGGAAATTGTAAGATTCTGGGGAAAACAACATAATTTTCCCGTAAGGGATCCAAATCCAATGCATGTGTTTCCCATAAAGCTGGCAATATAATAAGTACGACTAGGAATTTGTGTGTGTATATATATATATATATTAGATAGGCGGTTAATTAGCATTGGGATTTATTTAATTAACACTTAACAAAGTTTAAACCCTAATTAATAGCAACTCTCTATAACAAGACTTGGGATGGAAGTCGTCCTACTTTTAACTTTCACGTAATCCTTTATTTACAAAAAGTAGTAATCCTTTATAAAATAAAAGATATAATTAAAGTCATTATCAAGGATTGAAGCAGTTTTATATTGTAAATTGAAGTTAAAAAAATTTGAACGTTAGTCGCATTTGATAAAAAAAGTTTAGCTAAAAAAAAAAATAGAGTTTAGACATTTTTTCAAGGGTAAACTATTACAGATATCATTGAACTTTGGGCGTCGTATCATTTATACCACTGAGCTTTTAATTTGTTCAAATATAATTTTAAATTTTGATTTTGGCTTGAATTATACTACTGGGCCGTTAACTTGATAAAGGCGTGATGATGTGGACATAACGATGTCGTTTTGGTGTGATTATTGAATCCCAAATCAACGTCGTTTTAAGCACTGAACTTCAAAGGTGTATCGATTTTGCCACTAAACTTTTAAACGGTTCTATTTTTTCCACTGAACATTTCAGCCATCGTTTTCGACCAATCGCATGTAACGACTTGGATTTCGGAATCCATGTGTCAGTTTAAACCTGAGTTGTGGGCTTATAGTTTTGGGCCATGTGTTGGGCCTTGTGTCATTTGTTAGAGAGACATCTTAGCTATTAACTACATTCTTGTTATATCAATTTCATCTTTTAAAATTAGCACATATAAACATCGAAGATCCATAGGTCATTTCCTTATGGTTGAACCATTACTAGGAGACACTAAAACGCCATCTAATCCCACAGAATTATTACTATAGTTTATTATAACAATCATTTACCTAACAAGGACTTTACAATTATTCTTTATTTGGACCAAACAAGTAAACATGGATGATACTAGCAATCAAGCAATCAAGCAATCCAACAACCACCTAAGGACCAACCTCTCTAAGATGGTTCGAAAAGCAGAAACCACTTTTATGATCATGACTAATTAATCAATATTTTCTTAGAATAACAAGCATTTTGTTTATAGCCTTTAATCTTATTCGATTTATAAGGTGTCCTACCAAGCATTCATGATCTCAATTCATTAAAGCATTGTAACTCACACAACTTATTCGACAAGCAAACATTCGAATATATCTCTAGCATAGCTCAACTATCAAGCAACTTCTCAATTACCATTTTAACGGAACTTAACCAACAAACAACCAAAAAGCTTAACAGGCCATTACAAATAACGATAGCTACTTAAAACTTTTATTCTTATGAGATCAAAGAATTAACTAAATGTATTATGTATAGCTAAAGATTATGTGCCACCATCTAGGAGTTCTTTAAGGAAATACAAGACATACAATCTTGACTTCCGGTGATCTTGTCCAGGCTCAAGGCTAACCAAAGACGAACTTAACCTGAAAGACAGTGAAAATATGTATAAGTATAGTTACTTACTGAGGTAGCTTAAAGCATGGAACAATAACCCGTCCTTTCACCTAGATCTTTTACTCATGCACCTATGATTCTAAGCTTGGACAATAAGTTAACCATTCTAGGACAAGACATTCAATCAAGAAATCACACATATACATGAGTGATTCGAACTAGGCATGTTCATACATACATATAGGTATTCGAATAGAGCATAGCTATTCACCCCAATTGGATACTCAAAAGAGACATTAGTTACTATGCAAGTCATTATCATTGTTGAGTTGTGAGGTGCTCGATTCATTCAACTGTTCTTGCTCACCAAGTGGTGGAGAGGTGTAAATTTGGGTGGATTTGGTGTGGAAGCTAAAACAAAGATGACACAATGATTTTAGAGTGGTTCAACCTTCTAACCAAGGTCTACATCCATTACCTTAGCTTCCCACTAAGGATTTCCAATCAATCACTATTGATTCGTCCCCTTTTCTAGGCTTAGGAGGAAACCCTTATACACCGATCAAGCTTTCTACCCAAAGCCTTGATCAAACCCTCTTTACAAGAGAAAGGAAAAATGCAAACTTAAATCCCTCTAATAGGTATTTGTTTGCTCAATAATGCACTCACCCAAAACCTAAAACACTTGAGCAAATTTGACAATTTTGGCTCACTAGTGTTTGTCTATACAAATAAATGACAATTTAAGTACAAGACAATTTCTTGATCATTTGATGTTTGACAATTGAAGCATTAACCATATCTTGATGCTTGGAGGTCCTTTTTATACTCCTTGATGAGTTTATAGCCGTTACTAGCCGTTGGGGATGATTTGGAGCCGTTGAGGACTTTAATTCCCACCATAAATGCAGTTCTGCAGCTCCCAGTTTCGAAACACTCGAACCCGTTTCGAAAAACTCTTTAAGTAGAAAGAGCCGTTGCAGTCTGATGAGCATCTGTGTCGAAACGCCATGGGCCATATCGAAACGCCCGTATCGAAACGCTAGGCACCGTATCGAAACGCTCAGCATTTAAATGTTAGTTGGGAAATAGCCGTTGGGGGTTTATGACCGTTGTGGTCGATGCCACGTAGGCGTATCGAAACGACATAGCCCGTTTCGAAACGCTAGGCAAAAATCTCATCCAGGGAAGGCCCGTTTCGATACTCGTATCGAAACGATTTTGCTACTGGAATCCCCCGTATCGAAACGCCCTAAGGTGTTTCGAAACGCCTGGACGGTTTTGTGTAGTTTGGCCTTTGAAAACATGTAAAACCCTTTGAAAATATCCCTAAACATAGTTTCAAGTTATTTGGACTTTTGAAATTGTTTTAAATTCTTTTTAAATCAGTCCAAAACATTTTTCAATTATTATATCAAAACATTAGTTCTACAATCTCCCCCTTTTTGATATAATAAAACTAACTTGAAAAATTGCTTGGGATTCTCCCCCTTTAACTTTAAAATTGTTAATAAGAGATTAAATATATGAAATCAAATAAAGCTCCCCCTTATTCATTTGAAAATTCAATTTTTCAAACACATTTCTCCCCCTTTTTGTTATATAAAAAAATTCAAAACATTAAGCTCAAAATAACTATAGAGGAAAATTTTGACAAAAATAAGAATTTGGTTTTAAAAATGGCTCCCCTTACTCAAAGCATCATAAGAAAGTTAGTCCAACATATATGATCATCTAGTTGACTTAAATAAAAATAAATCAAATAAATTAAAAAACAACTAGATTTTTACCAACACTTGAACCCAATGGAGGATGTGAAGCCTTCCTTCTTCAAGTGTTCTTCCTTAGTGTGCATGGAGCTCCCCCTCAATATTTGACTTGTTGATCACTCTTCATCACACCTAGCAAAAGACAATCAAGTAATTTTTGGTATCCAAATTGCTTTGGATCCATATACGTTAGTAGCACAAACTTTAGTCCCCTTAGGAATCCATTTTTCAATTTCATCCTTTTTAATTGAAGTACTAAGTCCTTTTGGGACCCAAATACTTCTAAAACATTTTCCTTTTACAAATCTAGGGGCACTAGATTGTCTTACATAAAAATTTGATTTTCCAAAATTATTTTTCTTTTCAAGCTCTTTAGAAATCAAATCTTTTCTTCTTGAAATTTTTGAAGCAAATTTTGTAAATCAAAACATTTTAATTCAAACTCTTCGAGTTTTGCTTCAAGTTCAAGTTTGGTTTTAGAAATCAAATCATTTTGAATTTTCAACTTTGAAATCAATTTATTGTTTTTCAAAATGTGACTTTTAAACTCTAAAACCAAATCATCGTAGACATCTTGTAATTCATCAAAAGAGTAAGAACATGAAGTAGATGAATTAGAAGTTACCCTTGAATCTTCTTAGATGGCCATAAGGCAAAGGTTGGCTTGTTCATCATCGGTGGAGTCCTCATCACTCCAAGTAGCCACATGTGCCTTCTTCTTATGGCTCGAAGTACTTGCTCTCTCCTTTTTCATGGATTCTCGTTCAAGCTCTCTCAAGGCTTTCTTCATGAACGGGGCACACTTCTTGAAGAGATGAACTATCTCTTCTTCTTCATCCTTCTCTTCACTTGAATAAACATGACGGCAAGTGGAGGACTTGAGAGCCATGGCATTGGTGTTGATGCCAAGCCCCTTGAGCTTTTTTCTCCCATAGCTCTAATTTCTCCCCTCTTCTTCTCATCTTCTTTGTTCTTCTTCATGATTTGATGAGTAAGGAGTGACCCCATGAGTTCATCAAGCTTCAAGGTCTTCAAATTTTTGGCTTCGATGATGGCGATCTTCTTTGAGTCCCAAGACTCGGGAAGTGAGTAGATGAGCTTTCGGACAAGTTTCTCATTCGGAATGGCTTCTCCATAGCCCTTGAGACCATTTGTGATGGTGGAGAACCTATCAAACATCTTCTCGATGTTATCTTCCGGATCCATCTTGAAGTTCTCATACTCTAAGGTGAGGAGCCCAATCTTGGTCTCCTTGACTTCATCGGTTCCCTCGTATGTGACTTCAAGCTTGTCTCATACCTCCTTGACACTCTCACAAGAAGACATCTTCTCATAGATGGATGGGCCAAATGCACAAAAGAGGATGTGCAATGTAACCCCCTAGACCCGCCTATGCGTTACAACGGATCCTAGGAAGTCACATTAGGGTCACAAGAGCGACCCACAGTAAAAATACACATAAAAACATTTTTTTATTTCTTCAAAACGCTTATTAAACTGTAAAACCAACTTCTGTTTAAAAATATCATTCTGGTATGTCATTTAAACACATAATAAAAACTTCATAAAATATTTTACAGACACTGTCATAAAACAGTACATGACATACATGCCCACTAACTATACAGTACCGTACTCCAAAAGCAATGCCGAGACAACTCCGAACAATGCTGTCAACCATTTTACCATGTTATATTCCTTTAACCTGCGAAGGTAAAAACAACGTGAGCTTGGAAAAGCTCAGTAATACAAAACTACCAAAAGATGCTATAAGCTCATGCAGATATATGGTAGGCATAACATTTTCGTGAAGTTCCACGCGGTAATAGTCTCCATTTCTGTTCTACTATTTCGAAGTTGCATCATACTCGAGAATAACAATATTTGTTCTTTAATCAGGCCTTGAGAATTAGACGGGAATTATATAGGCTGGTAACATATGAAGTAGGAATCAGAGAGTTTGGTGCCTAGTGTGTTCCAACGGTGCAACATTAATGCATGAAATATAATAATGCAGTAAACCTTTTTATTTCAAATACATTTGTTTCAAGTATTAGTAAAATTCATTTTAATTCTTTATTTACCCTCCAACCATACTCCAGTATATAGTTTCCCAGTGCGGTATCATGTACAGGCATTAACCCGAGCCCATTGGGCATGGGTACCATCCTAAGGATATACCTTAGAATACGGGCGGCCCTTGCCGAAGCATAGGAACCGAAAACGGGCGGACCTGGCCGAAGCCTAGAATCCGAAAACGGGAGGACCTGGCCGAAGCCTAGGATCTGAAAACGGGCGGACCTGGCTGAAGCCTAGGATCCGAAAACGGGCGGACTTACCAGCTGGATCAGGGCTGAGCCGTAGGTAACTTCATATCATATCCCAATTACCCCAGTGAATCAGATCATCGTTAGTTCATTAATCAATAACTGTATTTTTAGTAACACATTATCCATGTAGCATGTTTGCCATATCGGGTGTAAATGCATATAACAGAAATATAGTACGGTCATGTTTAATTATAAAACATGTCATGTAAGTCCAAATATGTCAATCAAGTGCACGTGATCGGTATCATACATGTAAAACAGTATGCAAAACAGTCGTGTGACACACATGGAACACACTAGGTGGAACAATTTATTCCTTGGAGATACTTGACATTTACGGTATAGAACACATTAAACTTTTGACAATTGAACGGATCTTTGAAACAAGGCCCCTATTAAAAGAGGGGTTTGTACTAACGGTTCAAACCAGATAGTCAGGAGATGATACAGCAAGATCTTGAGAGTTTAAGTATATCATGAGCGATGTAGCCGTTTAAGCCTACCAGGGGCATTATGGTCATTTTATCATACACGGGCATTTTGGTAATTTATACCAACAAGGCGTAAACGGTAGCTCAAAAATTCTATTTGTTCATCGGGTATCCAACCAAGCATTCAGAGATTTCTACGTCAAGACTTTTCACTATATCAGATACATTCGGGCTATTTTGATTACTTTGGCCAACGAGGGCATTTTGGTCATTTAAATATCAGGGGTGATTTTGTAACTTAGCTCGATCATAAGGAATTAAGATTTACAATAATTAAGATTTTCAGAAGTTTATCGACCCTCCATAACCATTTGAACTAACATATTCCAACCTTGTAATACTAACCAACCCTTTTGATGCATCCAACTGTATCGTATATCTGAACGGTTGCTTTCATATAACACCACAAGATTTGCCACGAAGTAGTCAACTTGTATTTTGTGCGGAGAAACTTCCAACCTTACATTAATATCAGGAGTGATTGACGTGCGTAAGTCATGCTTCAACCCTTGAGGGCATTTCGGTCATTTTCAACTTTATTGGCATTTTGAGAATTTCATCAAAGACAATTTACTTATTTCAGTCAAGGGGGTATTTCAGTCATTCTAAAATTTGGGATATCCATCATTTCTGTCACTTGAACCATTTATAGTATTTCAATCATTTAAATATTCGTGGGTGTCTCAGCCATTTTAGAAATTTCGATACTCCAACCACTCTATTCATTTCAGAACTCAAGTGTTTATCCATCCTTCCAGTTAATTGCAAACCTCGATGTCCGAGAATACTTCATCCCTTTTGTCAATACGATCATTCCGATTAATTTTAACCATAATAGTATTTCTAATACTTTTAGCCATTTCAATCAATTCAATATTCTGAGTCGCTTGATTAGTTCGGAGGCATGGATAGTTTCCCGTAAATTTACATTCGGAGATTTACTCCAAATTCAAAGAAACCTAACACCTTGCAACCTCGAAGGTTTAAATCTTCTTACCATAATTTTCCAAGTAGATCGAGGTTTTCAGATGAATCGAGTTGTTTTACCATATCCAGTGTAGATTTCTAGATCGCTTCCAATTCCAGGGGTATTTTAGTCATTCTCATACCTCAAGGGCATTTTCGTAATTTTATACCCGAATATTTTTAACATTTGATCATTTGACACTGATGATCAGATTTGGAGATTAGCTGCCTTATTAGTTGTTTATTGAGTTCCAGATCCTTACATTTGTTAACTTTCTCGCTCGAGCATTTGATTTTATCCGGGTCATCATACTCAATTTCATATCCGGTTTGACTTAAGCAGAATAAACGGTACTCATCATCATATGTATGCATGCATTAACCGAATACCAACATGTTCTTAAAGCATACTAGAGGTAGTAGTGTATTACCTTAACTCCGAGCTACATCAGTCGATTCATGATACGACATTCAGACGCTCTCGAACCCGAATTCGACATTCCTCAACCTCGTGTATCCAAGGAACCGAGAATACCTTCAATTACACAAATTCTAATATCAGGCCTTACTCACGAGCTCTTAACCAAAATAATTAAATATAGAGGCACACTTGAGTTCAAGCTCAGATTCGGAGGCTTTCGGGTTTGAATTTTGCAAAACGGGTTTCAAAATCGGACTCAGGACGTCGAAAAACATAAAATAGGACTTTTCTGGAAAAGTTGACTTTTTGGTCAAAGTCAACGGTCAACGGTCAAAGTCAACGGGCATGTCAATGCTGACGTCAGCAGTCAACGCTGACGTCATGCTAACGTCACTGGTTTGACTCGGTCAACGGGTCGGGTCAACGGGTCGGGTCGGTCAACGGGTCGGATCGGGTCGGGTCAACGAGCTTGGTTTACCACTGGGCTTGGGCCGGTTCACTTGGACCGGTTCTGGTGGCTCGATTCACGGCTAGACCGGGTCTGAGCCGGCCGGTTCAACGGCCACCGTCCAGGGCGGCCGGAAAGCACGCAAAACAGTAGGCACGTTGGGCTTCTCCGACGAAGCACTCAAACGGCTTCCCACGGTGGATGGCGGCTGATAACCGCGAGTGGCTGTTACGGCTGGAGTCGACGGACGAGCGCGCTTCTAACGACAGTGGCGGTGACGGCCACGATGCGGTGGCGGTGCAGATCGGAGCAACAACAGCATATAAGCTCTTGGTTCCCGATGGCCCCTTTCGATGATGTTTGGCAACGGACAGCAGCGCCATTCGCGCGAGTGGTGGACGGCGACGAGTCCGGGGCTGAACGGTGACTCTCCCGACGGTGGCGGTGTCGCACACGGAGAGACGGTGGGGCAAGCGGAGCGGCGGCCGGTGATGAGTGGTAAGGGAGAGGGATGAGAATGATGGGGTGTTTCTGCCGAGGGAAAATGGGGGAAATAATTGGGGTTTAATTATAATAGGTAGTTAATGGGAGTAGGTAGGATATTTTCTTTATTTTATTATTATATTTTTTAGGATCTAAATAAAAATTAATTGGGGTGACTTATAACCAAGAGCTTCAATAGCTCAATTGGTTGGGCACCCAGCTGAACACACTTGAGGTTGTTACTTGCAAGGCTTTCCAATTTAGCTTCATCTTCTTGCGACCGTCAGCACTCTACTCTGCTTTGATTCGTTGAGGCACGAACGAACCATCTTCAACTATGTCCCATAGCTTGTAGTCTATTGATTTGATGAAGAACTTCATCTTTGTCTTCCAATGGGCATAGTGGGTTTCGTCAAAGAAAGGCGGTTTGTCGATTGATTGTGCCATTTGAGTCGGTTGGTGAAATAGTGATCGAGCTTGCCGGATCTTCTCAATAGGATGTGAATCCCCTTCGATTGAGCCAAGCTCTGATACCAATTGTTGAGTTGTGAGGTGCTTGATTCGTTCAACCGTTCTTGCTCACCAAGTGGTGGAGAGGTGTAAATTTGGGTAGATTTGGTGTGGAAGCTAAAACAAAGATGACACAATGATTTTAGAATGGTTCAACCTTCTAACCAAGGTCTACATCCACTACCTTAGCTTCCCACTAAGGATTTCCAATCAATCCACTATTGATTCGTACCCTTTTCTAGGCTTAGGAGGAAACCCTTATACACCGATCAAGCTTTCTACCCAATGCCTTGATCAAACCCTCTTTACAAGAGAAAGGAAAAATGCAAACTTAAATCCCTCTAATAGGTATTTGTTTGCTCAATAATGCAGTCACCCAAAACCGAAAACACTTGAGCAAATTTGAAAATTTTGGCTCACTAGTGTTTATCTATACAAATAAATGACAATTTAAGTACAAGACAATTTCTTGATCATTTGATGTTTGAAAATTGAAGCATTAACCATATCTTGATGCTTGGAGGTCCCTTTTATACTCCTTGATGAGTTTATAGCCGTTGGGGATGATTTAGAGCAGTTGAGGACTTTAATTCCCACCATAAATGCAGTTCTGCAGCTCCCCGTTTCGAAACACTCGAACCCATTTCGAAAAACCCTTTAAGTAGAAAGAGCCGTTGCAGTCTGATGAGCATTTGTATCGAAATGCCATGGGCCATATCGAAACGCCCGTATCGAAACGCTAGGCACCGTATCGAAACGCTCTGCATTTAAATGTTAGTTGGGAAATAGCCGTTGGGGGTTTATGACCGTTGTGGTCGATGCCACGTTGGCGTATCGAAACGGCATAGCCCATTTCGAAACGCTAGGCAAAAATCTCATCCAGGGAAGGCCCGTTTCGATACTCGTATCGAAACGATTTTGCTACTGGAATCCCCCGTATCGAAACGCCCTAAGGTGTTTCGAAACGCCTGGACGGTTTTGTGTAGTTTGGCCTTTGAAAATATGTAAAACCCTTTGAAAATATCCCTAAACATAGTTTCAAGTTATTTGGACTTTTGAAATTGTTTTAAATTCTTTTTAAATCAGTCCAAAACATTTTTCAATTATTATATCAAAACATTAGTTCTACAATCTCCCCCTTTTTGATATAATAAAACTAACTTGAAAAATTGCTTGGGATTCTCCCCCTTTAACTTTAAAATTGTTAATAAGAGATTAAATATATGAAATCAAATAAAGCTCCCCCTTATTCATTTGAAAATTCAATTTTTCAAACACATTTCTCCCCCTTTTTGTTATATAAAAAAATTCAAAACATTAAGTTCAAAATAACTATAGAGGAAAATTTTGACAAAAATAAGAATTTGGTTTTAAAAATGGCTCCCCTTACTCAAAGCATCATAAGAAAGTTAGTCCAACATATATGATCATCTAGTTGACTTAAATAAAAATAAATCAAATAAATTAAAAAACAACTAGATTTTTACCAACACTTGAACCCAAGGGAGGATGTGAAGCCTTCCTTCTTCAAGTGTTCTTCCTTAGTGTGCATGGAGCTCCCCCTCAATATTTGACTTGTTGATCACTCTCCATTACACCTAGCAAAAGACAATCAAGTAATTTTTGGTATCCAAATTGCTTTGGATCCATATACGTTAGTAGCACAAACTTTAGTCCCCTTAGGAATCCATTTTTCAATTTCATCCTTTTTAATTGAAGTACTAAGTCCTTTTGGGACCTAAATACTTCTAAAACATATTCCTTTTACAAATCTAGGGGCACTAGATTGTCTTACATAAAAATTTGATTTTCCAAAATTATTTTTCTTTTCAAGCTCTTTGGAAATCAAATCTTTTCTTCTTGAACTTTTTGAAGCAAATTTTGTAAATCAAAACATTTTAATTCAAACTCTTCGAGTTTTGCTTCAAGTTCAAGTTTGGTTTTAGAAATCAAATCATTTTGAATTTTCAACTTTGAAATCAATTTATTGTTTTTCAAAATGTGACTTTTAAACTCTAAAACCAAATCATCGTAGACATCTTGTAATTCATCAAAAGAGTAAGAACATGAAGTAGATGAATTAGAAGTTACCCTTGAATCTTCTTAGATGGCCATAAGGCAAAGGTTGGCTTGTTCATCATCGGTGGAGTCCTCATCACTCCAAGTAGCCACATGTGCCTTCTTCTTATGGCTCGAAGTACTTGCCCTCTCCTTTTTCATGGATTCTCGTTCAAGCTCTCTCAAGGCTTTCTTCATGAACAGGGCACACTTCTTGAAGAGATGAACTATCTCTTCTTCTTCATCCTTCTCTTCACTTGAATAAACATGACGGCAAGTGGAGGACTTGAGAGCCATGGCATTGGTGTTGATGCCAAGCCCCTTGAGCTTTTTTCTCCCATAGCTCTAATTTCTCCCCTCTTCTTCTCATCTTCTTTGTTCTTCTTCATGATTTGATGAGTAAGGAGTGACCCCATGAGTTCATCAAGCTTCAAGGTCTTCAAATTTTTGGCTTCGATGATGGCGATCTTCTTTGAGTCCCAAGACTAAGGAAGTGAGTAGATGAGCTTTCGGACAAGTTTCTCCTTCGGAATGGCTTCTCCATAGCCCTTGAGACCATTGGTGATGGTGGAGAACCTATCAAACATCTTCTCGATGTTCTCTTCCGGATCCATCTTGAAGTTCTCATACTCTAAGGTGATGAGCCCAATCTTGGGGTCCTTGACTTCATCGGTTCCCTCGTATGTGACTTCAAGCTTGTCTCATACCTCCTTGGCACTCTCAGAAGAAGACATCTTCTCATAGATGGATGGGCCAAATGCACAAAAGAGGATGTGCAAGGCTTTGCAATTTAGCTCCATCATCTTGCGATCGTCAGCACTCCACTCCGCTTTGATTCGTTGAGGCACGAATGGACCATCTTCAACTATGTCCCATAGCTTGTAGTCTATTGATTTGATGAAGAACTCCATCTTTGTCTTCCAATGGGCATAGTGAGTTTCGTCAAAGAAAGGCGGTTTGTCGATTGATTGTGCCATTTGAGCCGGTTGGTGAAATAGTGATCGAGCTTGCCGGCTCTTCTCAATAGGATGTGAATCCCCTTCGATTGAGCCAAGCTCTGATACCAATTGTTGAGTTGTGAGGTGCTCGATTCGTTCAACCGTTCTTGCTCACCAAGTGGCGGAGAGGTGTAAATTTGGGTGGATTTGGTGTGGAAGCTAAAACAAAGATGACACAATGATTTTAGAGTGGTTCAACCTTCTAACCAAGGTCTACATCCACTACCTTAGCTTCCCACTAAGAATTTCCAATCAATGCACTATTGATTCGTCCCCTTTTCTAGTCTTAGGAGGAAACCCTTATACACTGATCAAGCTTTCTACCCAAGCCTTGATCAAACCCTCTTTACAAGAGAAAGGTAAAATGCAAACTTAAATCCCTCTAATAGGTATTTGTTTGCTCAATAATGCACTCACCCAAAACCTAAAATACTTGAGCAAATTTGACAATTTTGGCTCACTAGTGTTTGTCTACACAAATAAATGACAATTTAAGTACAAGACAATTTCTTGATCATTTGATGTTTGACAATTGAAGCATTAACCATATCTTGATGCTTGGAGGTCCCTTTTATACTCCTTGATGAGTTTATAGCCGTTACTAGCCGTTGGGGATGATTTGGAGCCGTTGAGGACTTTAATTCCTACCATAAATGCAGTTTTGTAGCTCCCCGTTTTGAAACACTCGAACCCATTTCGAAACACCCTTTAAGTAGAAAGAGCCGTTGCAGTCTGATGAGCATCCGTATCGAAACGCCATGGGCCGTATCGAAATGCTAGGCACCGTATCGAAACGCTCTACATTTAAATGTTAGTTGGGAAATAGCCGTTGGTGGTTTATGACCGTTGTGGTCGATGCCACGTTGGCGTATCGAAACGACATAGCCCGTTTCGAAACGCCAGGCAAAAATCTCATCCAGGGAAGGCCCGTTTCGCTACTCGTACCGAAACGATTTTGCTACTGGAATCCCCCGTATCGAAACGCCCTAAGGTGTTTCGAAACGCCTGGACGGTTTTGTGTAGTTTGGCCTTTGAAAACATGTAAAATCCTTTGAAAATGTCCCTAAACATAGTTTCAAGTTATTTAGACTTTGGAAATTGTTTTAAATTCTTTTTAAATCAGTCCAAAACATTTTTCAATTATTATATCAAAACATTAGTTCTACAATCATTTATCATTAATCATCATATAAACTTTCTAGGTTTCTTTTATCACAGTCATGTGATTCAAGCAACTTATTTAACTAGTATATCTTTTGTTTGAATCATCCATAGTACCATTAATTCATGAGTATACATTTTTATACTTGAATATATATATATCCAAAACAGTCCTCAATCATTTATATACAATTATAAGTTCAAAACGATCCAATATATATACATGGACTTATACAAAACAGTCCTTAAATCAATAGTATACACTTATAGGTTCAAAATAGTCCAATATACACACGATCTTATACAAAATAGTCTTTAATCAATAGTATACACTTATAGGTCCAAAACAATCCAATATACACATGAACTTATACAAAACAGTCCAAGACATAGTGGGCTTCATCCATGTTGTTGGGCTAGAAGCTTGGGTTAAACGAAGATGAGGGATGGGCTTTTGGGTAAATGCTCCCTTTTGAATGAGATAGGTTGAGCCAAAATCTCATTAATGGACTACAAAAAGAGAAGTGCGACTTCATCTTGGTCTCCTCTCTTCTCCCATCTCCCTTCCCCATCTTTGGTTTGAGAATTCAAGACAGAGGTGTAATCTTTGCTGTGTAGAGTTAAAATCCCGGATTGTGGCTTGAGGAGGTTAGATTTAGCATCAAAAGATCTATCCTTTGAGGTAAGAATGGTTAAGTTGGGTGGGGGTTGGAAAATCACGAGTTTTGGTGATGGTTGGAGTGGATGAATGGGAATGGAAATTGATTATATTTCTTGATGTTAAACACTTCCTTTATCATCCACTTTTCATCTAGAAGGGTTGTAACTCGTTTTGCAACTTTGGATTGTAGTTAAGGAGGTTGGAGAGCACTCAAAAGCTCAAGGCAAGGATAAAACTTGAGGCTAGTGCAATTGCAATGAGGCTCTTTTCCAGTGCTTAGAGGAAGGTTAGTACACCTCCAACTCCCTTGTTTCCTGCAAATCCTAAATGTAAAGTCTTGTATGCTTGTTTGATGTTTGGTGCTTGTAATGTTTGAGTTGGGTGCTAATGGTGATATCCTGATTTAATGTTAAAATGAAGTAAAAACGTTATTAAATCACTTAAACTATCTCCCATAACTTGTATGTTTGATTTGAGGCCTTAATATGAGGGTTATGGGATGTTAGGGGTATTTTTCGAACTCCAAAAACTAGGTTATGGGCTCGCGTACCTATACTGGATGAACTGGTATCGGTAACCCCTTATTTATAACAGAAAATTCAAGCAGAGTATGAGAGGTGTATTGATACGCCCATGGGAGTATCAGTACCCTCTGTTCAGCCCAAATTCTAGTAGCGAATTTGGGTATCGATACGCATAAGTGCATATTAGTACCAGACGTTGGTTAAACCCCTACTGTTGCAAGTAGTGTATCGGTACGACTAAGTGAGTATCGGTACCCTTATCCGCGTATTGATACCCTTAAAGGGGAATCGGTACTCGCTAGACATTCTGCCCGAAAATTACACTTTTAGTTTGGGGTACCTATAATTTGAGGACTAAGGCCTCATAAGCCTCTAATGGGGTAAAATGAATAGTAAAACTAAGAAACTGAGAATCTAACCACATATATGAATATAATGAGTAATAACTTGATAAATGATGGGTGATTTGTTTGTAATAGTAACCATAAGGATCCTTAGTGCATCGTGTGTTATTACGTGCTATGTAAGGGCACTTGTGTGGTTGGGTTACTTGATTGATGGGATCCGGATACCCAAGATGTGTTGCAACACCATGGTAAGAAATTGGTGAATGGAGGTTACCGATGCTATGTGACCCGACCTCACCCAGAGTGTATGTTCCGATGCTGCGTGACCCGGCCTCACTACCATGTTATGGTATTGTATGTTTGGGCCTTGTGTGCCCCTTTGATATTCTAACATGGATTTGCATGTTTTTAGGCGACTAGCATAGCGCCACATATCTTTCATTTGCCATATCATCTTTCTTGGCTACATGCTTGTATTTATGATATGTTTGAAGCATGGTAGAATAGAGGTGTATCCACTAAGCTTTATGATCTCATCGTTTGGAATCGTTGTTTCCTTACGTAGGTTTTTAGATGGTTGCGTTGCACGCGAAGGAGCCCATCAGAGTAGTATTTTAGTTCATGGATGTGATCAAGAGTACAATACTTAGGCTTGTCGGGCAATGTATTCATAGGACCCTTGATTTATGTCTGTAACTCTATTTGGATTTTAATCATGCTTTTAATTATATTGTTTTAATTGGAGCTCCCATATAAACGATTAAATTATTTTGTATTAACTCTTTTCTAAAATGTTGTCAAATTTATGGAATTTCTTATATTTTGGCTAAATTTAGTTGCAAAAATTTTATCTATGGTTGGGATTGTGGCCCAAATGTGACGATGGTTTTAGGATGTTACATTGTAGCCCATCATTGTTCACCACTCGCAACAAGATCGATATTAAAACTTTTTTATTCTACTCATTTTTCTTCTAATCTGATTGGTTTTTCACAAAATCCACTCAAAACCGTTGAAATTAAACAAAAAACATTATTTTAGGGTTTGGGGCTTTGGGTGTTTGTCCGAAAATCTAAACAGTGAGAAGCATTGTTTGAGAAGACGAACAACATACCTCGAAATTAGCCTTATTGGATGGCCGACGGAGGAAATCGAAGTATTAGCATGTAAGAATTTTTGATAGATTTTCATCATATTTAGTGGATTTCGTGGAAAATCAATATGGGGATAAGAAAGAGCAGGAAAATATGAATGTTTTTATACTGATCTTGTCCTGAATGGTGATCGGTAATGTGCGGTGATTGGCTGATAGCAACGACTGAAATGTCCAGTGGAAAAAATAGAATTGTTTTAAATTTTAGTGGCAAAATCAATACACCCCTAAAGTTCAGTGCCTAAAACGACATCATTTTGGACATGAATAGCCACATCAAAACGACGACGTCTTAGCCACGACAAGAATCATTGTCCACGGCGTCACAACATTATCAACAATATAGTGTATAATTGAAGTCAAAACTAAAATTTGTTGCTATAATTGAACAAATTAAAAGTTTAGTGGTATAAATGATACGACACCTAAAGTTCAGCGGTATCTGGTATAGTTTGAAATTTATTTAAGGGTAAACTACATGAAATACTATTGAACTTTAACATGTGTATCGAAAATTCCATTGAACTATAAAACGATACTATTATACCACTGAACTTTGTTTCTCGATATTATTGTACTATTGAACTTTGCTTTTGGCTCCAATCCAAGCACTCTGATGTTTACCTTACATATAGGGAGGCTCGAACCAAGAACCTCTTGGATGAAAGGTTGGAATCAAACCACCAGACCAACTTAAAAACTTGATATAATTCCAACGCAAATAATATATAAATAAAACTGCAATTAAATTTAATTTCATTTATCTCATGATATAATTTTATAATATTTATAATATAATTTTATAAATATATTAACTTTATAAATAAATATTCCTTATAATTTATATTAAAAAACTAAAATATTATTTGCAACATATATAACTAAACCCTAAACTATAAATTCAAAATACCAAAATTATAAACTCCAAACCCAAGCCTCAAACGATATACTCCCTCCGTCCCACTAAAACTGTCACATGTTGTCATTTTTCTGGTCAAAATTTTTCAACTTTGACTATAATTTATTTAAATATTTTAATTAATTAAAAAATATAAAAATATATTTAAAAACTAGTTGATTCAAAGTTTTTAAAATATATTTTTTCATATTTTTATCAATAATAAATTTTAAATTATAAGAGGTCAAAGTTGAAAAAGTTTGACCCAAAAAAAGTCAACATGTGACAGTTTTAGTGGGACAGAGGGAGTATATAAATAAATAATAAACCACAAATTCAAAATCTCAAACCATAAACCCTAAACTCCAAAACTTAAACCTCAAACCCATAATCATATATATAACTAAATCCTAAATAACAAATCTCAAGCCCTAAACTCTAACACTAAAATATTATTTATAATATATATTATGATTTGTATTATAAATTATAAAAATATTTTAATTTTAGGGTTTAGGGCTTAAGGTTTATGATTTAGTTATATATAAGGTTTATGGTTTGAGATTTGGAGTTTGAGGGTTTAATTATATATATGGTTTAGGGTTTATGATTTGAGTTCGGGACACAAGGTTTGAGGTTTAGTTATATATATATATATATAGGGTTAGGATCAACTTACACAGTGTAAAACTCTTTAAGTTCTACACGTTTTTTTGGATTGATAGACGTGGGAAATGGATGGCTGAGATTAACTCTTTACTTTTTTCTCAAGTGATAATCTTCACATATTCTACTGTTAATCTCATCCATCCGTTTCACTCATCTAACGATCCAAAAAACGTGTAAAACTTAAAGAGTTTTACACTGTGTAACTAGATCCTATCCCCCCCACACATATATATATATTATAAATAATATTTTATTTTTGTAATATAAATTATAAGTAATATTTATTTTAAAAGTTAATATTCCTATAAAGTTATATTATTAATATTATAAAATTATATCATGAGATAAATGAAATTAAGTTATCATAGTGTAAAACAAGTGTTATATTTTGAGGACAGAAATCACATGCTCTTTTTCGATGCTCCTTTTTATGCTCCAACATTAGAAAATATTAAAAAAATTAAATTTTAAGTTTTAACCCTAAATTCTAAATCCTAAACCCTAACCTTAAATCATAAACCTAATTTTTAGTATGAGGGCATAAATAGGGGCACCAAAAAGGGATAAAGGATTTCTATTCATATTTTGATACAGAAGCTACGTTAAAAAAATTTACACAACCCTTCATATTTAAGCTATAAAATCTAAAATCTAAATCCCTAGTCCTAACACCCTAAAACTTAAATCTTAAACCCCAAACTCTAAATTGGAACCATAAACCTTAAATTCTACACCCTACACACAAAACCCCTAAACCCTAACCTAAGACCCTAAACCATGAAATTGAAAGGAAAAGAGTTTATGTATCAAAGTATTTTTCGTAAAACAAATCAAAGTAAAAGAAAATAGATGGTAAAAGAAAGGGCAAACTACATTGAGTGGTCATCAAACTTTTAAGATGCTTTCATTTTGGTCGTCAAACTTTTAGTTCGCTTTCAGTATAGCCCCTCCCGTTACCTTCCACTAGAAGCTACTAACATGTTAATTTTCATTTTTCGGAATAAAATAAAGGGTAAACTACACTATTCATCACTCAACTTTCTTCTCACTACTATTTTAGTCATTGAAACATAAAAAATTTAATATAATAACTCAAATTCTAAATTATTTATATTTTGGTCACTCTATATAACGTTTTTTTAAATATGTTTCTAGTCACCCAAGTTATCATGATGCGAAACAAATCAAAAGAAAATCGATAGTTAAAGAAAAGCACAATCTTTGAAAATGTTAATATACTTATAAAATTATATTATAAATATTATAAAACTATATCATGAGAAAAATGAAATTAAACTCAACTACAATTTTATTTATATGTTATTTGTGTTGAAATTATATCAAGTCTTTAAGTTATCATGATTGTTTAGTTCCATCCTTTTGTCTACGAGGTTTGTGGTTCTAGCCTCCCTATGTGCAAGGTTTCCTTAATTTTCATCTAACAAAATAAGGTCGTTTTGGCTTATCCTAGGCATAAAAGCAACTATACCAAAACGACGCTATTTTACATATGCTTGTGGAAACTTTTTATTTCTACCGTCAATGTATGCAATAATTACCCTTTTTAAATATGTTTCCAGTTACCCAAGTTATCATGGCGTAAAACAATGGTTATATTTTTATACATAAATTACGTAAAAAAATTACACAACCTTTCATATCTATGTTATAAAATCTAAAACCTAAATCCTTAACTCTAACACCCTAAGACCTAAACCCTAAACTCTAAAATCTAACCATAAACCTTAAATTCTACACCCTACACACAGAAACTCCAAAACCCTAAATCATGAAATTGAAAGGACATCTGTAAAAAATTAAAGTAAAAGAAAATAGATGGTTAAAGAAAGGGCAAACTACATTGAATGGTCATCAAACTTTTAAGACGCTTTCATTTTGGTCATCAAACTTTTAAAACTTCCGTTATAGTCACTAGAATTTTAGTTCGCTTTCAATATGACCCATCTCGTTACCTTCCATTAGAAGCTACTAGCATAGCATATTAATTTTCATTTTTCTCGAATAAAATAAAGGGTAAACTCACTATTCATCACTCAACTTTTTTCTCACTACTATTTTGGTCACCGGAGTAAAAAAAAATTAATTTAATAATTTAACTTTTGAATTGTTTATATTTTTGTCCCTCTATATAACGTTTTTTTTTTAATTTGTTTCTAGTCACCCAAGTTATCATGATGCGAAACAAATCAAAATAAAAAGAAAATAGATAGTTAAAGAAAAGCACAATCTTTAAAAATGTTGAAGAGAAATTATCTCTATCGTACACATGTGTAGTTGTTGGGCATCAGACCAATTAACACTGAAAAATGGCCATAAAATTGCCGCAAATACCTCACCACAAACTATTTAAATTGCATCTCATTCCATCCATATGCACCACAAGCTCATAGTTTCACCCTTTGAAAACAAGATGACGAAGATTGCTTTGGTTGTATTCTCATTAGCCCTGGTCCTCTCAATCCAATTTGTTTCCGGTCAAAATGCAGGGGCCGCAGTTCAAGATGCAGGGGCCCCGACCACACCGATGGATGAAGAACAAGCGTTCTATCTAGGCGTCGGGATCGCCCTCGACCAGATGGAAAAGGCCGGATATTTCGAACACAATGACTTGAAGAGTGACCTTAGCAAGGTGGATTTCCATCAGGCCTTTGAAGAGGCTAAGAGCAAAGAAGATAACCAGAAAGCAATTTTCGTTGCAACCTTCCTCAACACCATGCAAGAGATGGTGAATTCGAGATTATTGGATCGCGTCATATACAACAGACTGTTCCCGGCCGGGGGAAAAACGCTAACACCCGATCTCGAATCAGCGCTCGCCGAAGCCTATGAAAAAGCTCGGAAACATGAAGATCCGAAGGTTGATGATATTACAAAGCTTAAACATGAGCTCTAATCGCATCTGTAATGTATTAAGAAATCTAAAGGGTACGTGATATGCTCAGAGCCCAAAATAACATCTTTTACGAGCCAACAATTCAACAAAAAAAAAAAAAGTTGGATTTTTTATTGATAAGCATTAAAATTTACACGTGTTTGCTCTTTCTTAAAAGTTAGAATCTTTGTTTATATCTTAGATTCAATTTAGAGACACATTTCCACTTTTACTAAAACATCCGGCCTAGATGAAACCCATTCCTCCTGCAAAAGTTAAAGAAACAAATGAGATATATAGATGGTTTAAACGTAAAAGGTGATCAAACTATACATTTCTTTTACTTAGGTATTTAAATTTTGTTTTGGGCGAAATTGATGCCTAACTTTTACTTTCATAACTCAAATAATGATTTTTTGTCAATGACCGTTAAAAAAATTCTGTCATCAAATTATAACATGACACGTAGCTTAGTTTTTTATTTATTTAATTTTTAATTTCTTTAAAAATATGAATTTCTTAAAAAAAACCCAAAGTTTTAATTTCATTCAATCAAACCCTCAATTCACATCTCCCTCACCGTCCAACATCCCCACACGTCGGTGATTCACCGTTCATATCCAAGCGTTGCGTACCTCACCGTTCGACATCCCACACCCTCTAGTTATCGGTCAGAAACTCAATTGACCTCTTTTTTCTTCATTGTTGGATGTTCGTCGACGGAGCAATCGACAGTTCAATCTTCGATTTTCGACGACGAGATGATGGGTTTTCAGCTGTGAGGGTCCAACGAAGGCAATGATAGCCGGTGGTGGTTGAATCAGTGGTCGGAGGGGGAAAATGTATGGATTTTAGTATTTAAGGTTAGGGTTTGGAGTTTTTTTAGAGTAATTAAATGTTTTAGTTTTTTTCTAAAATTAAAGATTTTTTAATAAAAATTGAAGAAAATAACAGAAATATGTCATGTATTGTGTTTTTATTGGATGACGAAAATTTTTTAACGTTTGTCACGAAACCTAATTTAAGTTACGGAATGAAACGTTAGGTGCAAATTTGACCCGAAACAAAGTTTAAGCACGTAACTGAAAAAATAATATAGTGCAGGTACCATTCTGACTTTTAAGCCTGGTAGATTTGTGTAGAAAACCTTGAAAGAAAAACTAGAGCAAAGGATTCTAAAATAACCCAAAACAGTTTCGCTCTCACACAATGATTTCTACTCTTATTAAATCCTAAATCGCATTATCGATTATAATCAAGATTATGATGTGATTTATTATATATTCCAAAATAATTTTGATATAATTTCCCCTTGTAATTTGTAATTAAGAAATTATACCAAAACAACAAGGTTGCTTTTGCTTTCAAAGTTTCACATAACCACAATCATAAATGAGTAAAATTTATTGATTTTCCCAACAAAAAAAACGCCTAATCATCGGAGCATCCAAATTCGGGTGAAATAAATGCTGCATCCATATGTCTTTGCTTGCTACGAAGTTTTTATAATACGAACACGTTAGTTTTATTAAAAGAAAAAATTAAAATTATAATGAGAGTTTACAATTTAGATAAACAAATTTGATCTGTATATATTATTAAAAATACGAAAATTAACTTCTCTAGATCATAAATAGGATCATACAAAGAAAATGTAAAAGCCCTAACTTAAAGGCTTGAAACAAAATATTCCCTCAGCCCCACTAAATTTATATCTTTTGTATAACACCCCTCACCCCGGATTAGGGGCAAGGAGCGTTTTGTTAACATGTGACAGAATCGTATTAGGCAGCGGCGGAAGCGGGTTAACAATTTTTCGTGTAACATTTTTTTTTCGAATACAATATATTTTAATTTCTTATCACATTCGATTATCCCATGGACATACTTCATCATATACATATATATATATATATATATATATATATATCATATCCTATAATATCATCCATAGTGTTTTAGTTTCCCTTAATTACATATCAAGATGTAAGGTAACTTCTTATAAGTTTATACAATAGTAAAGAAATAGTTCATGAACATAACCATTATGCCAAATTGATCTAATATGCTGAACACTAGGCCACCCATCATGAGTACGACAAAGACAGTGAAGATCATACTTAAGCTTCGTACGAGAAGAATACGGATAGAGGTCAACGATGCTAGAACCTGAAATTTAGGGGAAGAAAGGAAGGTTCGAGTGGTAAGTACTTCTCGTACTTAGTGAGGAAACCCTATTCTATTCGGTTTCCAATTTAAACATTATGATCAAACAATTTAATTTCACTTTGCACATTAGCTCATTCGAATGATTCAAGCAATATAATCAATCCACAATTAATAGTGCACCATAGAAATCATTCGAATATATACACCAAGGAGTCATGTAATTCTATTCTAATACATGCAAGTGATTACATATCATTCATATCATGAATACACATACAAGCTATGAAACTTGAATTAACTTCCAATTATCAATTATCACAATTAAAGTTTCATAGCATATCAAGAATAGCAAATCATGAAATTCAATATTTCATTCTAATGATCCAACAACCAATTTCATGAATTTACTTTCAATCTTCAAATTTCATTCCTTAAATTGTTCATTTAATTTATTTAGCAATGCCTTGGATAGTATAGTATGATAGGTAATCAAGTCACGTATAACAGAGGTTGTGAATCAAAATTCACCATGTAATAGGTACCACGTACCAAATCGTATCACATATAACATATCATAATGTCCGCAGACATTAAGCAAGAAGGTACACTTACGTACCACAATATCGAGTACACTAACGTACCGATTTTCTTATTGAGCTCAGACTCTAGGCTAGCCGTACTACCTAAACAGACTGTACACACCAAGGGCTTTGCATTTAAATCTTTAATTTAATCAGATACATAATCAATCAAATTTTCAGAAATTCTTAATTAATCATTTCAATTAATTGCTTATAATTCCAATTCCAATTCCAATTCCATGTTATCACACATGATCATATAAACATTTACAAGCTCAATTCACATATTTCATATCAGCATTCGAACAATCCAAACTCATATCATATAATTCAGAATTTCATTTCATAGTTCAACACTCAATTGAACTTATCAAACATAATTATAACATGTAAGAGCATTGCATACTCACATATTATATCACAACTTCATTGTTTCCACAAGAAATCAATATCACAATAATTTTCCAATAATCAGCATGATTAATTCATCCAAAATAGTAAGATTAACCAAAAATCAGATTCGGAATCAAACATAACAATCATCAATTTAATTTCAATCACATATGCAACAAAATCGCATAACACAAGCATAAAATCCGAATTCCATTATTCCTTCTTCCCTTACTAAAATCGAATAATTAATTAGTCCAATTTGCATGCTTATCAAACTTAAAAAAATCAAATTAAGGCAGTTGGGACTCTAATCCCAACTCTAAAATCGTTTCACTCACTGTTCACCGAGCTAATTCGGAATCCGTATGCCTTTCGCCCGATCCGTAGCCGATCCCGGAGTAACCTCTTCTTCTACCCTTTCGCTTCTAAAATCTAAGGCATTCAAGCCAAACAAATAACAAATTTTCAGAATGCAATTCATGCAATTAGAGACTGAATTTTTTTCACTTTATTCAAAACAGTCCCTGAATTATTTGGTCCAATTCGACTAGTTTCCAAATTTCCTAATTTCTTCAATTAATCACTTAAACTTTCAAATTGATCCCTAAAATTGGTGGATTTCACATCTTACAGATTGTTAATAAATTTATTAACACTTCATTTAATCCTATTTTTACATCTTTAATAATTCACAATTTCTTAATTTTTCTTCTTTTCGTTTATACACATTTCTGACCACCTAATTTAATTAATTTCTTATTTACTGTACACAACTCCAAATCGAACACCGTTTGTTCCTAAATTCAATTAACATACCCAATTTTAACATATCAAAAATTCAGATCGAAACTCTTAGTATATTATTTTATACAATTTTACAAAGTTCACTGTCCAGCTAGGAACATTACTGGACAGTTTTGCATGCTGTTTGAAATGATTTTCCAGATTTTACCACAGTCATCAAAACTCCTTTTTACAATTTTTCTACCATTTTAGACATGTCAAGGTAGAACATATCAAAATTTCATCACTAAACTCTTACTAGTGAATTTTATACAATTTTCTAAAGTTCACTGTCCATCTAAGAACAGTACAGGACAGTTTTACATGCTGTTCATATTAAGCTTCCAGATTTTACTAAAATGATCAAAACTCAGATTTATAATTTTTATACCACTTTATACATGTCAAAGTAGTACATATCAAAAATTCATCACGAATTTCCTATTAATTAATTTTCTATAATTTTTCAAAGTTCACTGTCCAGCTAGAAGCATTGCTGGACAGTTTTACATGTTACTCCATTTCACACTTCCAGATTTTAACACAGCCTTTAAAACCTTGTTTTATTATTTTTCTATGATTCTAGACATATTAAAGTGAAACATATCAAAAATTCAGATCCAAACTTCTATCATAACATTTTCTAAAATTTTTCAAAGGTGCATGTTATGAATCTTAACAAATCTATCAACACACTTTGTATGTATGTTATTAATGTTTTATGACTCTTAATCCTTAAGGATTCATATATATTTCCATATTTCCAGCAATCATACACAAGAACATCATATTTATGAATTTATAGACACCTTAGAACACATGATTTAATAAATCTTTTACCATAACCAAATTGAGAAGAGGATGATCTACTTACTTCCGATTTTTCCTTGATTTTTCTAAGTGTTTTTCACCACCATACATGCTCTTCTTCTTCTTCCTCAAGCTCTCAACTATCTCTCAAGTTTTCTAGGTTGTATTATTGGTGTGAAAAAGCAAAGGAGATGAGTGATTTAGGGTGGTGTTAGTCGGCTAAGGGAAGATAAAATGGGGGACAAAAATCAATTGGGATGACTTTATGTCAAATCACACTTATTACTCATTTTTTTATACCTATTTTTATAACACCACTTAGTATTAATAAATCATATATATTCTATAATTATACAATAATTTCATCCTATTAATAATGTAAATACATGTATTTCCATTTTAGCATGCAAATCCTCAACTTTTCCAACTTATTCAGTTTGGTCATTAATGAACCAAATTTTAAATTCGAAAGTTTGGAAAAATCAATCTAATTATTCACTTCATCATTTAATTTGACCTCTAATCTTCTAGGCTAATTTTTGGGATGTTACATTTCTCCCCCCCTTAAAGAAAGAATTCGTCCCCGAATTCTTACCTGAATCGAACAATTGAGGATATTGGTTTCGCATCGTTTCCTCAGGTTCCCATGTTGCCTCTTCCATCTTGTGATTTCTCCACAAGACTTTAACAAGTGCAACATTTTTGTTCCGAAGTCTTTTAATTTCCCTATCCAAAATCTGAACTGGTTCTTCTTCATAGGACAAATCAGGATTCAGTTCTACTTCTTCCGGCTCTAAGATGTGAGAAGGATCGGATCTATACCTTCTGAGCATTGACACATGGAAGACATTGTGGATTTTATCGAACTCACTAGGGAGTGCAAGTCGATAAGCCACTGGGCCAATTCTTTCAGTGATTTCAAAAGGTCCAATAAAGCGAGGACTAAGCTTTCCTCTCTTTCCGAACCGAAATACTTTCTTCCATGGAGAGACCTTGAGAAAAACTTTGTCTCCCACATTATGCTGAATATCTCTTCGTTTCAGATCAGCATATGCTTTCTGTCTATCGAAGGCTTGTTTTAAACGAGAATGGATGATTTGAACTTTCTCTTCTGTTTCTCTGAGCAGTTGTGGTCCCAAAACCTTATTTTCACCAAGTTCGGACCAACACAGAGGTGTTCTGCATTTTCTGCCATACAATGCTTCAAAAGGAGCCATCTGAATAGACGACTGATAGCTATTGTTGTAGGCAAATTCAACTAAGGGTAGGGATTTCTCCCAATTCTTCCCAAAGTCAATTATGCAAGCTCTAAGCATGTCTTCGAGAATCTGAATTACTCGTTCAGACTGACCATCAGTTTGCGGATGGAAAGCTGTGCTTAGATTCAATTTCGTTCCCATAGCTCTCTGTAATGTTTTCCAAAATCTAGAAGTAAATCTTGGATCACGATCAGAGACAATGGAGATAGGAATTCAATGTAGCCGGATTATTTCTTGAATATACAGATTGGCCAAGGTCTCCAAACTGTAATTGATACGAATATGAATAAAATGTGCCGATTTGGTGAATCGGTCAACAATCACCCAAATAGCATCATATTTTCTGGGAGAACAAGGAAGACCAGTCACGAAATCCATAGTAATTCGTTCCCATTTCCACTGTGGTAGTACAAGTGGTTGGAGTAGTCCGGTGGGAACTCTATGTTCAGCTTTGACTTTCTGACAGTTTAGACATTTGGATACGAAATCATTGATAGCCGCTTTCATACCAGACCACCAATACAAAGATTTGAGATCTTTATACATCTTAACCGATCCAGGGTGGACCGAGAAAGAACTCTGGTGTGCTTCTTCCAGAAGATCTCTTTTCAAACTTTCATCATTTGGAACACAGATTCTATCTTTGAAGTAAAGGAGACCGTTTGTATGAATACGGAATCCTTCACCAGACTTTGTATCCAGTTTGGAAATAATATCCTGAAGTTCTGGATCAGCTTTCTGAAGATTTTCAATCCTTGAGATTAGACTGGATTGAATTTGAAGTTCGGACAGAAATCCTTGCTTCTGATATACTCGAAGATGAGCATTGATAGCAGTTGGAGCTACAAGAATAAATACCACTTTTTAATCAAAACTCTTATTATAGACACATTATTATTTATATTTTTTTTTAAGATTCAGAGATTAGAGATTTTACCCAATGTCGGTTTACGACTTAAGGCATCTGCAACCACATTGGCTTTTCCTGGATGATAGTCAATGACTAAATCATAGTCTTTCAATAACTCCATCCATCTGCGTTGTCTCAAATTCAGATCTTTCTGAGTCAGGAGATACTTTAGGCTCTTGTGATCGGTGAACAGATAACATTTCTCACCGTACAAGTAGTGTCTCCATATTTTGAGAGCAAACACGATTGCAGCAAGTTCGAGATCATGCGTTGGATAGTTCAATTCATGAGATTTCAGTTGGCGTGAAGCATAAGCTATCACATTATCACCCTGCATTAAAACACATTCAAGACCCGCATGTGAAGCATCACTGTATACAGTATAATCTTTGCCCGGTTCTGGTTGGATCAAAACTGGGGCATGAGTCAAGGCTGTTTTGAGTTGGTCAAAGCTTCTCTGTTGCTTGTCAGACCATTCAAAGGGTTGATCTTTACGAAGAAGTTTAGTTAAAGGTAAGGCTATAGAGGAAAACCCTTTGACAAACCTTCTGTAATAACCAGCAAGACCAAGGAAACTTCGTATTTCACTGACATTTCTGGGAGGTCGCCAATCCATGATTGACTGAATTTTCTTCGGATCAACTTTAATTCCTTCTGCAGAAATTACATGTCCAAGGAAAGAGACTTTCGATAACCAGAACTCGCACTTGGAAAATTTTGCGAATAACTGGCGTTCCCGGAGAGTTTGCAAAACAATACGGAGATGATCAGCATGTTCTTCTTTGTTGCGAGAATAAATGAGAATGTCATCAATGAAGACAACTACAAATTTATCAAGATAGGGCTTGAATACTCTGTTCATAAGATCCATGAATGCCGCCGGAGCATTTGTTAATCCGAAAGGCATTACCAGAAATTCATAGTGGCCATAACGAGTTCGGAAGGCTGTTTTTGATACATCCTCCTCTTTGACTCTCATTTGATAGTATCCAGATCGCAGGTCGATCTTTGAGAATACTGAAGCATCCCTAAGTTGATCAAACAGATCTTCTATTCTTGGGAGCGGATATCGGTTCTTGATTGTGATCTTGTTCAATTGACGGTAGTCAATGCAAAGACGCATTGCTCCATCCTTCTTCTTCACAAATAGAACAGGTGCACCCCAGGGAGAAGTGCTGGGTCGAATAAAACCCTTATCCTGAAGTTCTTGAAGTTGTTTTTGCAATTCTTTTAACTCAAGAGGTGCCATCCGGTACGGAGTGATAGACACCGGATTTGAGCCAGGCTGTACTTCAATCCCGAATTCAACTTCTCTAGTCGGAGGGAGACCAGGTAGTTCCTCGGGAAATACATCAATGAATTCAGAAACAACAGGTATTTCAGACATTCCAAATTCAATTTGATCTCGTAAGACCATGGATGCAAAAATAGAAGTGGGCTTTTTATCAATTAGGAGTATGGATTCCTTTCCTAAACCCTGAAGATACAGTCTTTTATTTTGACAATCTACCCAAGCCTCATGTTTACTTAACCAATCTAAACCCAGAATTAGATCGAACTCACAGGAGGGTAATATGTAGAGATCAATAAGGAATGGCAAATTGCTAATATGCAATGAACAATTTCTACATATTAGGTTTATGTTCGAAGTTCCTCCTAAAGGGTTTGAGACTATCAGACTTGTTTTCACATTTTCAGGTTCTAATTTCAACCTTTTTACAACAGATAGACATATGAATGAATGAGTGGATCCCGAATCTATTAAAGCATAAACATGATGTGAGTTTAGCTCAACGGTACCTACAATCACTTCAGGAGACTCTTCATCATCTCTACCACGAATGTGGTAAACTCTAGCAGGTGCTCAAGATTCCTGATGATTAGTAGCATTGGAATAAGTACCCTTGCCTTTCTTCTGATAACTCGGCTGGGCTGACTTGGCATTCCTAATCCGATTAGAGGATGTCGGTCTAGGAACTACAGTGTTACGAGCTGGCATAGATTCATGCTTTTGAGGACAGTCTTTGATGTAGTGATCATCACCACCACAAGCATAACAGAGATTTGCCTGAAGTCTGCACTGACCTCGATGTGGTTTCTGACAGAACTTGCAAGGAGGAATCTTTTCAGAATTTCCCGAACTATTAACAGACATAGTAGGTACTGAGGATCTGATTATTGTGGCTGGTTTAGAAGTATAATTGCTCCTCGGAGCAGAAGTGAAATTAGAAGACTCTTCTTTCTGAAATTTGGGCTTCTTGAACTGCCATTGAGACTTGTCATCTCGTTTCTGCTTTTTGTCAGGTCTATTGCCCCCTTTTCGCTTTTCAGCAGCTTTCATTCTAGCTTCGGTTGCAATAGCCCGATTAACAAGATTCTGGAAATCATTGATTCCCAAAGCAGTGAAGATTGGACTCAGTTCATCATTCATGCCTTCAATGAACATTCGGCATTTATCAGCTTCAGTTTTGATGTATTCTGCACCATATTTGCAATACTTGCAAAAGTCTGCAACGTACTGCTCAATAGGACGGTTGGCTTGTTTAAGGTGCAAGAATCTCTTTCTTCTTTCAGCTAAGTACTGTTCACTGATGTACTTCTTTTTGAACTCTTCGAGGAAGAATTCCCATGTCACCAATTCATTCGGAACAGTGAGAGTAGTGGTTTCCCACCAATTCATAGCCTCATCAGCTAACAGAGCCACAGCACACTCCAATTTGTGTTCATCGGAGCACTGTAATTGTCGGGTTACCACCTTGGTGGTGTTTTCAAGCCAGTACTCAGCATCTTCTGGTCTTTCTTCATTAGCACCAGTAAAAGTGTAGGCTCGATGTTGAGAAAGCTTATCTATCGGAGCTCTGCTAGGTGCATTAGGGACAGAAACATCAGGTTGCTCTTGTTTCAGATTTGTCAGAAGTTGATTGAACATCTCCTTCATGCTGAGGAGACATTCCCTTTGGGCAGACTGAACCATAGGATTTTCAGGTGGAAGTTGTTCTGTGTTCTGAACATGCTCTGTAGGGATCCGCTCAGTGACTTGAGCAGGCTTTTTGGCAATTTGCTCGGAAGTCTGAGCAGGCTCTTTGTTTCTCTCCTTTCTCGGAGTTTCAGTTCGAGCAGGAGAATTATCACCCAATCTCACACTTTCACCTTCGCTCGAAGATTCGTGCGAGCTCCCATTCTTTGGGTCTTTTGGGCCCGTCATATTCTATCATTCATTCAAATAACAGAAGATCAGAAAGCTCAGTATAGACATCTTATCATACAATACATGGGTGGCATACCTAACCAATGCAGATGCATACAGACTCGATTAAAATTTTTAGGACTTAACCTAAAAAGCTCTGATACCACTTTATATAACACCCCTCACCCCGGATTAGGGGCAAGGAGCGTTTTGTTAACATGTGACAGAATCGTATTAGGCAGCGGCGGAAGCGGGTTAACAATTTTTCGTGTAACATTTTTTTTCCGAATACAATATATTTTAATTTCTTATCACATTCGATTATCCCATGGACATACTTCATCATATACATATACATATGTATCATATCCTATAATATCATCCATAGTGTTTTAGTTTCCCTTAATTACATATCAAGATGTAAGGTAACTTCTTATAAGTTTATACAATAGTAAAGAAATAGTTCATGAACATAACCATTATGCCAAATTGATCTAATATGCTGAACACTAGGCCACCCATCATGAGTACGACAAAGACAGTGAAGATCATACTTAAGCTTCGTACGAGAAGAATACGGATAGAGGTCAACGATGCTAGAACCTGAAATTTAGGGGAAGAAAGGAAGGTTCGAGTGGTAAGTACTTCTCGTACTTAGTGAGGAAACCCTATTCTATTCGGTTTCCAATTTAAACATTATGATCAAACAATTTAATTTCACTTTGCACATTAGCTCATTCGAATGATTCAAGCAATATAATCAATCCACAATTAATAGTGCACCATAGAAATCATTCGAATATATACACCAAGGAGTCATGTAATTCTATTCTAATACATGCAAGTGATTACATATCATTCATATCATGAATACACATACAAGCTATGAAACTTGAATTAACTTCCAATTATCAATTATCACAATTAAAGTTTCATAGCATATCAAGAATAGCAAATCATGAAATTCAATATTTCATTCTAATGATCCAACAACCAATTTCATGAATTTACTTTCAATCTTCAAATTTCATTCCTTAAATTGTTCATTTAATTTATTTAGCAATGCCTTGGATAGTATAGTATGATAGGTAATCAAGTCACGTATAACAGAGGTTGTGAATCAAAATTCACCATGTAATAGTTACCACGTACCAAATCGTATCACATATAACATATCATAATGTCCGCAGACATTAAGCAAGAAGGTACACTTACGTACCACAATATCGAGTACACTAACGTACCGATTTTCTTATTGAGCTCAGACTCTAGGCTAGCCGTACTACCTAAACAGACTGTACACACCAAGGGCTTTGCATTTAAATCTTTAATTTAATCAGATACATAATCAATCAAATTTTCAGAAATTCTTAATTAATCATTTCAATTAATTGCTTATAATTCCAATTCCAATTCCAATTCCATGTTATCACACATGATCATATAAACATTTACAAGCTCAATTCACATATTTCATATCAGCATTCGAACAATCCAAACTCATATCATATAATTCAGAATTTCATTTCATAGTTCAACACTCAATTGAACTTATCAAACATAATTATAACATGTAAGAGCATTGCATACTCACATACTATATCACAACTTCATTGTTTCCACAAGAAATCAATATCACAATAATTTTCCAATAATCAGCATGATTAATTCATCCAAAATAGTAAGATTAACCAAAAATCAGATTCGGAATCAAACATAACAATCATCAATTTAATTTCAATCACATATGCAACAAAATCGCATAACACAAGCATAAAATCCGAATTCCATTATTCCTTCTTCCCTTACTAAAATCGAATAATTAATTAGTCCAATTTGCATGCTTATCAAACTTAAAAAAATCAAATTAAGGCAGTTGGGACTCTAATCCCAACTCTAAAATCGTTTTACTCACTGTTCACCGAGCTAATTCGGAATCCGTATGCCTTTCGCCCGATCCGTAGCCGATCCCGGAGTAACCTCTTCTTCTACCCTTTCGCTTCTAAAATCTAAGGCATTCAAGCCAAACAAATAACAAATTTTCAGAATGCAATTCATGCAATTAGAGACTGAATTTTTTTCACTTTATTCAAAACAGTCCCTGAATTATTTGGTCCAATTCGACTAGTTTCCAAATTTCCTAATTTCTTCAATTAATCACTTAAACTTTCAAATTGATCCCTAAAATTGGTGGATTTCACATCTTACAGATTGTTAATAAATTTATTAACACTTCATTTAATCCTATTTTTACATCTTTAATAATTCACAATTTCTTAATTTTTCTTCTTTTCGTTTATACACATTTCTGACCACCTAATTTAATTAATTTCTTATTTACTGTACACAACTCCAAATCGAACACCGTTTGTTCCTAAATTCAATTAACATACCCAATTTTAACATATCAAAAATTCAGATCGAAACTCTTAGTATATTATTTTATACAATTTTACAAAGTTCACTGTCCAGCTAGGAACATTACTGGACAGTTTTGCATGCTGTTTGAAATGATTTTCCAGATTTTACCACAGTCATCAAAACTCCTTTTTACAATTTTTCTACCATTTTAGACATGTCAAGGTAGAACATATCAAAATTTCATCACTAAACTCTTACTAGTGAATTTTATACAATTTTCTAAAGTTCACTGTCCATCTAAGAACAGTACAGGACAGTTTTACATGCTGTTCATATTAAGCTTCCAGATTTTACTAAAATGATCAAAACTCAGATTTATAATTTTTATACCACTTTATACATGTCAAAGTAGTACATATCAAAAATTCATCACGAATTTCCTATTAATTAATTTTCTATAATTTTTCAAAGTTCACTGTCCAGCTAGAAGCATTGCTGGACAGTTTTACATGTTACTCCATTTCACACTTCCAGATTTTAACACAGCCTTTAAAACCTTGTTTTATTATTTTTCTATGATTCTAGACATATTAAAGTGAAACATATCAAAAATTCAGATCCAAACTTCTATCATAACATTT
The DNA here is from genome assembly GCA_030270665.1 of Hibiscus trionum. NCBI lineage: Eukaryota > Viridiplantae > Streptophyta > Magnoliopsida > Malvales > Malvaceae > Hibiscus > Hibiscus trionum. The sequence goes on from BSYR01000017.1 coordinate 63,169,900, forward strand.
TCTAAAATTTTTCAAAGGTGCATGTTATGAATCTTAACAAATCTATCAACACACTTTGTATGTATGTTATTAATGTTTTATGACTCTTAATCCTTAAGGATTCATATATATTTCCATATTTCCAGCAACCATACACAAGAACATCATATTTATGAATTTATAGACACCTTAGAACACATGATTTAATAAATCTTTTACCATAACCAAATTGAGAAGAGGATGATCTACTTACTTCCGATTTTTCCTTGATTTTTCTAAGTGTTTTTCACCACCATACATGCTCTTCTTCTTCTTCCTCAAGCTCTCAACTATCTCTCAAGTTTTCTAGGTTGTATTATTGGTGTGAAAAAGCAAAGGAGATGAGTGATTTAGGGTGGTGTTAGCCGGCTAAGGGAAGAGAAAATGGGGGACAAAAATCAATTGGGATGACTTTATGTCAAATCACACTTATTACTCATTTTTTTATACCTATTTTTATAACACCACTTAGTATTAATAAATTATATATATTCTATAATTATACAATAATTTCATCCTATTAATAATGTAAATACATGTATTTCCATTTTAGCATGCAAATCCTCAACTTTTCCAACTTATTCAGTTTGGTCATTAATGAACCAAATTTTAAATTCGAAAGTTTGGAAAAATCAATCTAATTATTCACTTCATCATTTAATTTGACCTCTAATCTTCTAGGCTAATTTTTGGGATGTTACATTTTGTGTCTTAAAATTGCCCATTAAGTCAACAACCTTTAGAGCAAGTGGTTAAAAGCTCTCAGTTAACATCTCTCCTCCCCCAAGGTTGTGGGTTCTAGACCCATTAGGAGCAAACTTCCCCTTCCCCCTCCCCTATGTAGTAATTGTTCAAAAAAATTTGTCTCTCTAGAATTGTCTCATTGAAAAATTCAACAACTTTTACAAGTCAAAATTCATTTTCTACCCTTTTTAATTTCCCAACAAAAACAAAATTTCACTTTTCAAGGATAAAATTATCGGTTTAATTACTTTATATCACAAATCTAATGCAAACTTTTTCTTCCTAAAACTACGTGAAAAGTCAATGTGAGATAAAATTTGTGACAAACAATACCAAAATTCAATGATGAAAGGTAAAAATCAACAATAAACCACATTAAAAATGCATATTACAATAATAAGACGCGTTGACAACACGATCATAACCATAGCTCAATCGAAAACAAGAGCGGTGATTGTGAGCTCATATCCAATCCAGTTTAAGAGTCCAAAACAGAAAGATTAACCGGATAATCAAAAGAGCGTCATATTGATCTGTCGTGATGACATCAAATTCAACCATGATAGAAAATTAAATGAAAAAAATAAAAGGTCAAACGGCCAATTAAAAAAAATGTGCCAAAAAACAGAAGATACGTACTAAAATGTAGAGAAAAGCGTGTTAAAAAATATTGAATTTAAAAACTAAAAAAATAATATAAAAAAAATTATCGACGGTCAACAATTAATATTAAAGCTAATGTCGTCGCTGATAACTTAAAGATAAAAAGAAAGGAAAAAGTTTACAGATGCTAGAGAAGAAGAAAAAAGGGCGGCTAGTGCTTCCAAGTCTTTAAAAATACATAATGTTGTTCGAAATATGCAGCACCGTTGTGACGTTCAAAATGTACTTTCGGATTTGAATGAAATGTAAATTTACGTTATTCATTACACAACAAAAGAATCACTAACAACTACACATTTTCTCGTTTTTGAAAAAAGTATAGGGATTAAATTGTTTTTTAGATAGGGATTAATTTATTATTTTTCTAAATTTACAGGGAGATAAAAGATATTTATATCATTTGCATAAACTGGGTTTTTTTTGGGAAAAGGCTACAAAATTCTATGGTTGTCCAATTATAAACTAATATTAACGACATTCTGCGCCCTATATCTTATTTTAAGAAATGAGGGAGGATTAGTGACATAATTTAACATTATTTATTGAAGGGATCATTTAAAAAATTTTAAATTTAGAGAGGCCAAACAATGAATTATATTGTTTTTGGAAAGTTAAAATACAATTATATCATAATTTTTTTAATTTTTAATATTTTTCGGGGTCATGACTATCAAATTTATTATGGTCATGTTTGGCAATTAGCAGATAGCAGATTACATTAGCTGATAACAGATTTCTGATTGCATTAGTTGATTTGACTAGCGGATTGTATTAGCTAATTGTATAAGATTGTTTGGTAAAATTAACTGATGGTTACTGTTTAATTATTTAAACAAGCAAAATGATATATAAGGATATGATTATATTCAATATTTGTTTAATTAATTTGATTATGAAAAATATTTTTTAATATAACATTACTAAGCATATTTGAATGATCTGTATATTAATTTATTATTTATATAATTATTTTTAATAAAATTTAATTAATTATTAATTTTTAAAAAATAATTAATTATTAAATACAAATACAAATATAAATATGTGAGAATAAAAAGAAAAAAATATTAGTTTACAAATGTCACAATGTATACACGAGGGTGAAGAGTTAAAATAGAAAATGTTAAAATTTGGGTTATTTAGAGATTTTTTATAATTATTAAGGGTAAAATGGTATTTATAACTCTGATGTCAAAACCTCTAATTTCAAAAAGCTTATGTTAGTAACTTTTTCAAAATTAGAGGTTCCACCCCAATCCATTATTTCAATCAGCTATTCATCAAACATCCAAATGAGCGAATTTGACTGGTCAAACCTCTAATATTAGTTCAAACACCTAATTTTAGCTCAAACCACTATTTACCAAACATGGCTTATATTATTTACAATTTTCCCTTAAAACGAGATTTGTTTATAAAGTAATGTTTTTAATACATCTACTATGTAAAAAAGTAAAAAAGTATATGCATATTTGTTGTATCTTTACCATATATGTATCTATATTCGTATTAGTGCAACGTAGCTGGAATGTTTCCATGTTATTTTACACCGCAACTGTTATCATTCATTCTGTTTTTTATTAAATAAAGAGATATTATATTCTTTTACCGAAATTTAAATCCATACAAAATAAAACAATAAAATCATATTTAGCCACTACGTGTGTAACTCATTCATTCCATTTTTTTATAATAAAGTACTATATATTCGTGTAAATGGAAAGTCATTCGACAACTAAATTTGCGTACAACGTAATTAGTGGTTTTCCTAAATTGAGTGTAATTAGAACACCTCAATTACACTTTCTTTATTCCTTATAAAAAGGATGAAAATTAGGATTATTAGCCGCGAAATTGGTCATCACGACTTTCAAATTTCTTTATTTGAGTACAATTACTTAAGAATTACGATTAGCCTTAATACCAAAATAAGTATTTAAACTATTATGTTTTTTCTTTTTAGGTGCTTAAACTTTTTTCTTCCCTTTTAGGTGCCCAATTTATTATTTTTTGTCCCTTTTAAGATCAAATTGAGGCACATACTTTGACTAAAAAAATGATAGTTCATGCACCTACTTTGACCAAAACGGGATAGTTCGGGCACCTAAAAGGTGCAAAAAATAGTTTAGGCACTTAAAAGGCAAAAACATGATAGTTTGGACACTTACTCTGACATTAAGCCTTAAGATTACACATAATTTCCATAAATACAATAAAAATATCAGAAAAAAATCCACAAAATTTTTATCATCAATGCAAGATTATCACAAAGAATCAAATATAATTAATTAATATTATTCTAAGGCCAAATTGAATACTATATAAACAAATACAATAGAGCAATATGTTCTACATTTTCACCAACGTAGTCAATGGGAAAGTTTCCATCGCCTTTGATTATTTTTCTTTTCATCTTCATCTTTACAACTCGTTAGTTCTTTTTCGAATCTAATTCTTCTTCTTTTTTATTCTTGATTCATTTGTATAATCTAATACAACGAAAATTTTGTTGTAGATTCAAATATGGTGGCAGAGGCAAGGGAAGGACCTGTCATTCGAATTACTCATTGCGAAACTGTTGCAGATTGTCAGAGCTATTGTGATTTCTTTCAATGCTGCGGCAACGCTCTTTGTTATGAAAATCATTGTGTATGCAAGTAATAAATTACTCTAAACATTGTCTTAAATAAACATTTTCAACTAATAAATTACTCTCAAAAATAATTTATGTATAGTTGTTTCTCTTTTTTCCCTTTTTTATCCGGTTGTTTTTTTATCATGATTGGTGGGGTAAATTTGATGACATAATATCTTTTTTATACATATTATATGCAATTGTTATTACATAAAAATTAAATCTATAATATTATACAATAGTTTAATGTAGGCAATTAAAAATATGATAATGCAAATTACAATATCAAATAGAGTATTTAGGTTCAAATTTTAAAGATAATATTATTGTGGGGTGTAGTTATGAATTCCAAATATTAGACAATAAAACCGGCATTGAAAAATCCAAAAATAAAGGCTAAATTGTCTATGTTTTCTATCTTAATAAAATGAAAGATTTTAGATTTATTCGAAAATTTATTTTATTGGGTTAAATATTTTTTTAGGCACGTTGTTTTTTTCTTCAGATTTGTAGATTTTATTTGGTTTGGGCCATGGATTAAACCGATGTTTTTTTGTCCAAGACTAAAATGAATAGGGGGCGCAAGTGAAGGCATTGTGATGCATTCCCAATAAAATATAAGAAAAAATATTGAATAATTCGAAATTTTTAGTAATTAGTAGATTGATTTTTAAGTTTGAGTTGAGTACTTCAATTCTACCTGACATATATATTTCATATATGAAAAAATATTAGAAATATATACGTGTATTGTATATGGATGTAGAAAGTTGTTTAATTTGGAATGAATTTGTATTATAAAATTGTAAATATTTAAAATTTAATTTGTACAGAAACCTGACAAATCGACTCAAATCGAATTTCATAAACCTGATTCAAATATATTTGTATCTACTTCCATCACTCTTATTTTGATACATATACAAACTCTACTATTATTCAAATATAACATATAATCATATTTGATTCTACTCTCAAATTTGATAATAACCGATTGAGTATAATTTGATTGATATTATCGTTGGTACATTATATTTGAGGATTTGATATCGAGCATGTTCACTTAATGTTTTAAAAAATGAACAATAATAGATGAGAATAAATGAACAATAATAGATGAGAAACTCAAGTTGAACCAAAATGGTCAAACTTGAATCATCATACCAATATGAGTAAATATATATTTTTTTGGTATCTAAATTTCATTTTTAATGTTCAGTTCAGTATCTAAAGTTTTTTTAGTTATGTTTAGGTATAAACTTGGTTTCTTAGTTCAAATTGGTACCTAGACCTAGTTTTTTTTTACTCAAATTGGTACTTGTGGTAGATGATTTATTTGAACCATAAAGCTAAGTTCATGCATTAATATGAACCACCAAACCAAGTTCAGATATCGAGTTGAACCTTGAGACCAAATACATGTACCTAATGGACCAGGAAAAAGTTGAAGTACCAAATTTAATCTAAAAGTCAAGTTCAGATATAACGTATATATTTACCCTACTAAAATAACAGACAATAAAAGAAGTGTTATAATGAAATTGTCAAATTTTGTTTGTAGTCCCTGTACTATACATAAATTGTGAATTTAGTCCATATTTTCAAATTTGAATTAAAACTTTTAGAACTTTCAAATTTCAGTCCAATCATGAACATAAACCATTAAATTATGGAACTACAAATGATCAAATTGTAAAACAAATAGTAGAGTTTAACATAAAAATATAACTACAAATGATCAAGTTGTAATATTAAATTTTCAAAAATTCAAAAAATATAAAGTTCAAAAATTACAAAATTAAAGTACAAGATTAAATCTATAATTTAGCCTCGTAAATAGGGGTGGAAAATGGGTGGAGCGGTTGCGGATACCCCTCCCCCATACGGGTAGAAATTGTCTGCCTCAAATTATGCCTCCTTTGTTGCCCCCACTTTAAAAAAGTGAGTTTTTTATATCCCATGGCGACCTGGAGAGCTAGGACAGATAGGACGGATAGGTTTCAAGCTCCGACAAGACCAGTATGGGCAACAAAGGGATTGAGAGACATGAGAACATGGGGTGGCTATTCAGTTTTTGTCAACTTTGTGAGCAAAAGAATCCATCTTCTTCCACTTAGGGAAGCTTTTGAGGAATATGGCAAAGTACTGGATGTTTACATTGCATACAATAATTCCAGAAGAGCCAAGACGAAAGATTTTCTCACATGGAAAAAGCTAAGAGAGCAGTGAAAAGAGGTAACAATCGCAAAATGGATGGCTTTATAATCAAAGTGTTCTTGGAGAAAAAACTCTTAGCTCCGTTTCAGAATGGATCTGTTGGTAAAAGAAATCAGCCAGTAAATCGAAATAGACCCTCGTCTGGACTTAAAGATGGGAGATCCTATAAGGATGCCCTCTTAAGCAAACCTTTAGATGACTTTAGAGATGACTCGATGTATATCTCTCGGGAACTGTCTGGAGGCCATGAAAACTCAGTTACTTTGAGCGACAAAGGTGGGGAGCCGATCACGATTTCAGTAAAGGAGGTGGATTACGAATGGCTGAAAATGTGTTTTGTTGGATAGATCAATGCCATGTATGACATGGATTTTGTGCAGCAAGCGTTGCAATCGGAGGGCTTCAAGGTTAAGGTGTGTCATTGGTCTAGGTATTACGCTGTTATCAGTTTTGAGGAGGAGGAACAAATGCCCATTTTTTGGGATTTGAGAGAAACGTTGATGGTCTCATGGTTTAGTGATATAGATATTGTTGATCATTTCATGAACCTAAAAAAGCTACGAGTTTGGGTTTGTTTAGAAGGAGTTCCTCTATCAGCATGGCAAGATTTTGTTCTATCCTCCATTGCGAGTCTTTGGGGGGATGTAATTAGATTTGATGATGATACCAGGAAAAAAAAGGTTGGACGTAGCCATAATCTTTATTGGGGTTAGCTGCTTATCGGACATTCCACCTAGCGTCACCATCAGCTTTTGCGGTGACAAACACCACCTGAAAGTCTCCACGGCCAAGTATGACGATGAGAGGGTCTGGATCAATCAGGGGCAGGCGAAAAGTCAGTCAGAGAATGTTCCTGGAATCATTAATGACATTCCAGTGGAATTATTAAAATTTCATAGTTCCAATAGTATTGGAAATGAGTAATGACAATGATGTTTTGCAGAAGCAGTCCCTTGGTGGCACCAACGGGTAAAAATCTCCTGCCCCCTAACCATGCCTCCTTCTATGCCCCCTGCCTAAAAATACTTAAAAATTAAATCTTGCCCCATAACCCTAATTTTCATATCTTAAATCCCAAACCCTAAACTCTAAAAAAATACACCCTACCCCTAATTCCATACACCCTAACCCTAAGCCCAAACCTTAAACCCTAAACCCACTATTTTAAAGTGGGGGCACAAATGGAGGCATACTTTGGGGGCAGATGATTTCCATCCGGCACCAATATAGCTACTAATGCACGTGTCGAATCAGCTACAATTGAAACCAGGACACAAGAGAACTCTCTCCGTACCGGGCTTTCTAATGACTCAAGACCAGATGGGCCTGATGTTGCATCCCCCCTTGGACCTGCTCACACTAGCCACCTAACAGTAGAGATAATTTAATTGAAGTCCCTATTATCAGTACTGAAATCTCCAACTCATCCTCTGGACATAGTGTAACTTTAGAGCCTATTTTTAACGCGTCAACAAGGTTGTTCTCAGTTAAACCCAAAATTTTGAGAGACTCCGAAAGTTCTCCGTTTTTCCATTTCCGATCAAGTACCGCCCAAATTCCCATGGGGCTGAATTTACAAAAGGCAAATCCGGAGGCTCAAATTCCCCAGCAAGGATTGAAGAATTTCGAGAAAGGAAGCATGCAGACTAATCCCCCTTTTTCTGGCCAATTGAATGGACAGACGGAAGCCAAGTCAACATTAGAAGTTTGTGAATCTATGGGGTTATTTTTTGACGAGGAGACGGACAAAATCCTTAATCGATTCACGGAGATCGAGAATGAGAATGTTGCTTAAAGCTCCATTCCTTGACTAGTGAGTATCCTTGTTCTTTTCCTAATGAAGAATTGCATCTTTATCTCTTGGAATATCCGGGGTCTAGGTCGTTTTGAAAAGAAAGCGGCAGTAAGGAATTTACTCTTCAAATCAAATTCAAAAATTTTCTTTATCCAAGAATCAAAGCTACAAAAGGTGGATATTAGAATCAAGGGTCAGTTATGCGGAAAAAAAATGATCAATGTATCCTTGCCTCTCCTTCAGACGGGTCAGCAGGGGGTATCATCTCCATTTGGGATCCAAACTATTTTTCCTGTGATAGTAGCCTGGTTTCGCGTAATTTCATAGCAACTGTGGGAACTTTACTGGATTGTAATTCAAATGTGTGATGGTCAATATATATGCTCCAAATGATTCTGATTCTAGGCATAAAGTCTTAAACGAGCTAAGTAACTACCTTGTGAACATTAATCTCCCTTGCTTGGTGGGTGGCGATTTTAATATCGTCAAATCTGTTGAAGAGAAATTTTGGGCCACTTATCACAAAGGTGCGATGAAGACTTTCCGTCAGTTCATCGATGATTTGTTTTTCATTGACATTCCTCTTCATGGCGAAAAATTCACATGGTCAAATTATAGAGAATCACCTTCTTTTAGCCGTCTGGATAGATTTTTACTGTCTGCAGAGTTCTTAAGAATTTGGCCTGATTTGATACAAAGTGTCCTCCCTAAAAGTTTATCGGATCACAATCCAATCAGTCTATCCTTCATGGAAAAAAGCTGGGGTCCAAGGCCATTTAAATGGTTCAACTATCTCGCCGATGATAAGAACTATTCAGAATTGATCAAGTCTGTATGTAAAGATGGCGGGGGAAGTGGAATCGGATCCGTACTAAAAAAATGCATGTTTGTTACAAAAGATTGGGTGGTATCCAAGTATGGAAATGTCGATGATTCTATACCAGTCTTGGAAAAAAAAAGTGTTTTGATATCGAAAATGTTATTGCTGAAGGCAATAAGGATAATCGAATTTTGCTTGATTTAAAAGAATTCAGGAAAAAGCTTTGGGAAGCTTTTTAGACGCGAGGAACGCGAGTGGATACAAAAGTCACGAATTAAATGGGCCATTGAAGGAGATCAAAATACAAGATATTTTCACCTGATTGCGTCGGCCAGAAGAAGAAGCAATTACATTTCTACAATACAGTGTGGTTCTTGCTTTTACCAGGATCCATCAGAGATCAAACTTGCAATTGCGAAGCATTTTAGAGATGCTTTCAACGTCTCAAATACGATTCCAATTAAGAAGTTTTGAGGAAAATCAGTTTAGAGGATGCTAAAAATCTTGAAAGACCATTATCCTTGGAGGAAATCTGGACTGCCCTATCAAAGCTCGATTCATCCAAAGCACCCAACCCTGATGGCTTTAATATGGGGTTTATCAAGAATTTCTGGCAGGTTCTGAAAACATACATTCTTGAATTCTTTGGCAGATTTCATAAGGGTGAAAATTACGGATCTCTCTTTCAACCAATCTTTTATTTCTCTTATTCCTAAAACTCAGAATCCGAGCTCGATTGAAGATTACAAGCCTATTAGTCTGGTTGGAAGTGTTTACAAGTTGCTCGCAAAGGTTCTTGCATTTCGACTTGAGATGGTTATGGAAGATATTATATGTGAATATCAATTCGCTTTTTGCGCCGGGAGACAAATTCTAAATTGCTCACTAATTGCAAATGAAGTTATTATTACACTCAAAGAAAAAGATTAGAAGGCGTGGTATTCAAGGTGGATTTTCGCAAAGCATACGACACCATTGATTGGAGTTTCCTTGCTACTGTTATGAAGCAAATGGGCTTCGGATCGACATGGGTTAAATGGATACATACTTGCCTAGCCTCAGCTTCCATCTCAATATTGATTAATAGTTCATCTACTCCCCCTTTTGATATTAAACGGGGATTAAGGCAAGGCTGCCCCATTTTCCCAATGCTCTTTAATATAGTCGTTGAAGTTCTCAGTGCGATATTTAGAAAGGCAAATCTTTGTGATCTGTTCAATGGTATCTTTATAGGGTCGAGTTCCGTTGAAGTTTCTCATATTCAATTTACAGATGACCTTATCATTTTCTGTGGGGCTAGCGAGACACAAATTAGGAAGGTGGTTAGAATATTGAAGGGCTTTGAACTAGGGGCTGGTCTTAAGCTAAATAGGAAAAAATCTAAGTTGATTGGTATTGATATTGATGACGGCATTGTGGATTCTTGGGCATCACTTCTTCACTGCTAAAGAGGAAACTTACCTTGCCAATATCTCGGGCTCCCTCTTTGCGTAAGTAAAAACTCTATTCACATTTGGGATTCGATTGTTGAAAAATTTAAAAAAAAGCTTGTTGGGTGGAAACGTTCTTTGCTGTCACTTGCTGGTAGAATTACACTGATCAAATCTGCACTAGCAAATATGCCAATTTATTTTATGTCCTTGTTTCCGATGCCCGCTGCCATTAACTCATCTATTTCCAGCTTAGTGACCAAATTCCTGTGGGGTTCGATGGAGAAAAAGCACATCCACTGGTTAAGTTGGGAAACAATTTATCTACCAAAATCCTGTGGTGGGCTAGGCTTGATTGACTTCAAAATTAAGAATATGGCTCTTCTTAATAAATGGTTATGGAGATTCGCTGTTGAACCAAAAAGTCTTTGGAGAAAGGTCTTAGCAGCAAAATATGAGCAGAATGTGATTGGCATATTGCCCAAAAATCTTAAGCCGAACAACAAATCATGGATTTGGAGGGGTAGTATCTCACCATTGTCTGATCCAACTAATTCTTTCACTAGTAACATCCGCTTGGTTGTAGGCGATGGTAAAAGCATAGATTTTTGGAATGACATTTGGGATGGTTCGTCCTCTCTTAAAAACGTGATGAAGCCCGTTTCGAAACATTTTGCCACTATCAAAACCTGTATCGAAACGGCTCAAAAGCGTTTCGATACGCTTTAACTGTCTCTTAAAAATTAGTTATGCAATTACAACGGTCATATTTTGAAACCAAGTTTGAAATTCGTTTCGAAACGTTTGAGGTCGTTTCGATACAGCCGTATCGAAACGATTCAAACCGTTCCGTTGTTCTTCATCCGTTTCGAAACACAAAGACCTGTTTCGATACACCCGTATCAAAACGGGAAAGCTAGTTCCGAAACAGAGGTTAACAGTTTCAAAACGTTCTGAAACGCCTGAAGGCCGTTCCGAAACGGTGACTCGAAAATCACTATTTTGACTTGGTAAACACTTAGAAAAATTTGAGTAAGCTTAGGTCTTGACTTGGATATTTTTCTTAAACACTTAGGGAAGTTTTGAGGACTTAAAATTCATTTTCTCCTTTTCAATTTAGTCCTTAAATCCTTTGTTATATCAAAATCAATTCATTAGTTTTACAATCTCCCCCTTTTTGATATAAAAAAACCAAGTATAAATTTTTAAGTTACTGCACAGTTATGGCGATAGAGAACGGCGGCAAGTTTGGACCCTGTTCGTTGGAAATCTGCCGGTGCAATTGCATTGGAAATGAGTTTGGCAGGTTTTCGATAGACACTGTGTGGTGGTGGATGTCTTTGTACCGACGAAGAGGGCTAGGGATGTGACTAGATTTGGTTTCGTTAGAATGAAAACGAAAGTGGAGGCGGAACGGGTGATTGAACTCTTTGATGGGTTTCGATTGTACGGATCGAAATTGAAGGTGCAATTGGCACAACGTGATACACAAGATTCCTTTTGGCGCCGTCGAAGGGGTGAACCTAATGTGAATGAGGATGAATCAAATAGGATAAAGTCGAAGAGGCAGAGTGGGGAAATTGCGATTGGTAACACGAAGGGAGAGCAGGGCGAGGTAACGAAGGAGTATCACAAGGTTGAGGGGGTGATAGATGTGGAAAAAATGGAGTTATTGAAGAATTGTGCATTGGGGTTTTGTCGACAATCGCGATCGATCATGGATTTAGCGTTAGATTTAAGAACAACCAAAAAAGATGTTTCTTTAATGCGTGTGGTGGGATCTCTGGTTTTATTGATGTTTCCGAATGGGGAAACAATAGATGATTGCATTACATCAGGTTGTTTCTCACCATAGATGGAGAATGTAACGGCATGGTCACCGGATTGCATGATTTTGAATAGAAGACTTTGGCTATCGGCATGTGGTATACCGATACATGCCTGGTCCGAAGGCACATTTCGAAACATCGCGGCGTTATGGGGTGAATTGGTTTGCATAGCCGATAGGAGAGAAGCACCTACCTCGTTCGAGAGGGCGTTATTTCTTGTTGAAACTGATTGGTTCCTGCCAATTGAGGAAACGATTGATGTGGTAATTAGCGGTAATCAATACCGCATAAGAGTACATGAGGTGAGTGAACCGCAATTTCATGAACGAGAAGGGGATGTGGAGGGTGCTGAATGCGCGATAGAAGACGTATCGGAGGAGGAAGATCGGACGGTTGATATGGCAGATATGGTTGTGGAAGGGGATAAAACACCGCCAAATGAGGTCCGAGATGGAGGCGAGGATACGGTGGTTCCAAATTCGTTTAGTATGAACTCGCCCAATAGTTGGATGATTAATAAACCGTGGGATGATAATAAACGATTGGATGAAAGGGTGGTAGAGTCGAAGCAGAGTGAGGAGACACAATCGGAACAGGTCCCATCGGGGCGGGCGGATGAAGATGTGGGAATGATCGATAGAGAGGTGGTCGAGTATCGAAGCGTGGATGTTAGTGTCTGTGAAGTTCCCGATGGCAAAATAGGCAAGGCGATGGATAGGGGTGGGGATACAGTTAGGAACGGGGAGAGTGTCGAAGATGGGCCTCAGTTTGAGTCGTCTAGGGCTGGGATTGCAGCTCTGATTGAATATAAGAGACGACAACGGCGGGTAAGGCAACTCTAAAAAATTCTTAGATCACCGGGACAGACGGACAGCATAGGGGAAAAAGCAGTGGCTGTGGCAAAACGAGGGAGGGAGAGACCGCGGAAAAATCCTAGGCCGGCCTCGACGGAGTTGGCAAATGGATCCCTGTCGGATTCGGATATTTTGCAACGAAAGCGAAGCATCCTTAAAGAGGCGCAGGAGACGTGGGAGTTGGGGAAATTGTTGGGGGCGAAAACAATTGGGAACGAGGAAAACGTTATTAAGGACATTGCTCGCCTTATTGAGGCGAGAGAGCCGTTGCAATTGTAGGAGCGATATGAGGATGTTGTCGTGGAATGTGCGAGGTTTGGGAGCAGCGGCGAAAAGGCGAAGGGTACGTAATTTAATACGACAACATCGTGGGGAGTGTGTGATCATTGTGGAAACGAAGATGGAAGTTGTTCCAGAATTTGTGGTGAGGAACATTTGGGTGTCAGATAATTTTGAATTTGTGTTTACGCCGTCGATAGGGCGATCAGGTGGAATCCTTATGTGTTGGGATAAGGACCGTTTCAAAGCTCTTCGGACGATTGTGAGGGAGCGTTTCGTGGCTGTTGAGGGGTGTTGGTTAACCGAGAATTAGAGATGTGGGATGGTGGGAATCTATGCACCATGTGACGTGATGCACCAAGGGGTGTTGTGGAATGAAATTGCGGTGGAAGTATTGTCCTGTGACATCCCGTGGTGCCTAATGGGCGATTTTAATGTGGTAGTTTCTATGTCCGAGCGACAAGGCTGTGTATCTACAAATCGAGGTATGGGAGCTTTCTTAAATTTTATTCAGGATAATGGTTTATGCGACTTAGATTTATGTGGATTATCGTATACATGGTTTGGTCCTGATAATAGATGTAGTAGAATTGATAGATGCTTGGTTTCGTTGAATTGGTTGGATAAATTTGCAAATTTGAAATTGTCGTCATTGCCGAGAGGTTTATCTAATCACACGCCATTATTGCTTGTGAGTGACACATTGGATTGGGGGCCGAAGCCGTTTAGGTTCCTTAATGCATGGGTGGGAGATAGGAAATTTGTCCATGACTTAGAAGTGGAATGGGTGAGATTGTCGTCGATGTCGGATGATTGGGATGTGGTTAAGAAATTGCGCAGCATGAAAACATTTTTGCGGGAGTGGAATAAGGTGGTGTTCGGCAATCTAAACCATCGTATTGAGTTGGTTACTAATGCGATCGCATCAATAGATGGGCCACTGGTGCAAATATAGTTTCGTATTCACAAGTAGTGCAAAGACGTACTTACCAACAAGAATTGTGGTCGCTATCCCGTATGCATGAATCAATGTGGAGACAGAAGGCCAGGGTGCGGTGGCTGCGGGAAGGGGATGATAATACGACATTTTTCCATCGATCGGCCAAATTGAGGTCGTTGCGCAATGGTATTTCTGGTTTGCATGTAAATGGGGTGTGGGAAGTGGATCCGGATCGTCTTCGATACATGGTATTTGAGGAATTCAAGAAACATTTTGCAGCTCCAATATGTTTGGGGGATATGGATATGGTGGTGTCATTCAAGCAAGTGCCGATAGAGTTGGCAGCAGGTTTGGAGGTTCCATTTAGTGAAGATGAAGTGCGTTCCGTAGTGTGGGAATGTGATGGGGCAAAGGCGCCGGGTCCGGATGGTTTTACCTTTGAATTCTACAAGAAAGGGTGGAATTTTTTGAAGGACGATGTGATGCAATTGTTGAAGAATTTTTATGAGTCGAGGGAATTACCCAAGGGTGTGAATTCGGCCTTCGTGACCTCAATTTCGAAGAAGGACAATACGAGGACAATTGGGGACTTTAGGCCGATTTGCTTGTTGAATTCTCTTTATAAAATTGTGGCGAAATGTTTAGCAAAGAGACTACAACGTGTGCTGCCTGTTTTGATCAGTGATGTCCAATCCGCGTTTATTCAGGGCCGTCAGATTGTAGATGGCATTATGTTGGCAAATGAGGTGATACATTCTATGCACCAAAGATCGGGTAGTGAGGGAGGGGTACTATTGAAAATTGATTTCGCGAAGGCGTATGATTGTGTGAAGTGGGATTGCCTTGAGAGGATTCAGACAAGGATGGGTTTTGGAACGGTGTTGAGGGATTGGATGTGAGCATGTATTCGCACAGCACGGCTGTCGGTTCTACTCAATGGTTGTCCGACTAAGGAATTTCCGATGAAACGTGGTTTGTGACAGGGTGATCCATTATCGCCCCTATTATTCGTCATTGTGGCCGAGTTGTTGCACCTTTTGCTGCTTGAAGTGGAGAAGGGGGGACTAATAACAGGAGTGCGTGTTATTAATAATTGCTTTGTGTCGCATTTGCAGTTTGCGGACGACACAGTGATTTTTCTACAGGGTGAACCGCGGGTAGCATTGAACGTGAAGAGGGTTCTCACTTGTTTTGAGTACTGCTCGGGGCTGAAAATCAATTACACTAAGTCTTGTTTATATGAAGTAGGTGTAGAGGAGGGAAAGGTGTGTGAGATGGCAGGGATGTTAGGTTGTTGCATGGGCACTTTGCCGATGATATACCTTGGTTTGCCATTGGGAGTGAATCCCCGTAGTTTGAGTATGTGGGAGCCGTTGTTGCAACGCTTTCGGAAAAGTTTGGCAGGATGGAAAAGGGATTCGCTATCATTTGCAGCTCGGTTGACCTTATTAAATTCAGTACTGTCTGCACTCTCTATTTATTATATGGGCATCTTTGTGGTGCCAAAAGGTGTTATCAAACGTATTGACTGTATCCGTCGGAGTTTTTTATGGGGAGGTACGGAGGAGCGGCGTAAGTTGAGTAGAGTAAGCTGGAGGGTGGTGTGTAGGCCGCGGAAATTTGGAGGGTTGGGTGTAGTCGATTTGCACCAGCGGAATTTAGCTCTATTAGCGAAATGGCATTGGCGTTTTGCGTTGGAAGATACGTCTTTGTGGAGGGAAATTTTGGTTGCTAAATATGGTGAGGATGTGTTGCGTAGACGGGTTTCGATTGGACAAAAGAGGACTATGTCAACGGTATGACGACAAATTGTGGAAGTACAAGAAGAGGTTAGTGTTCATCAGTTTATGGGATTGTCTAATTTTGCGTGGCTAGTTGGGAATGGGAGGAAGGTGCTTTTTTGGTGTGATAGGTGGTGTTTAGATTTGCCATTATGTGAGGTGTTTACTCGTCTCTATCGAATTGCGGTGAATAAATGGGCGTTGGTTTGGGAGTATGCACGTGTGCATTCATTGGGGCATGCGGATTGGGGTGACTTTTTCTCTAGGCCACTGCACTCTTTTGAATTGGCACATCTACGGGAATTGCGAGGTGTGGTGGGGGCGTCGGTTTTAGTCAAGGAAGTGGAGGATAAATGAATGTAGAAACATACGTCGACGAGATCTTTTTCGGTGGCGAGGTTGTCGAGTTTAATGGCGTCATTTGGTTTGGAGGGGGGATCGGAATGGGATAGTGCGGGTATTTGGTCGTTGCTTACACCGCCGAAGGTGCAGTGTTTTGTGTGGTTTGTGCTCCTCGAACGTTTGCCCACGTTATGTTTGTTGCGGGAGCGAGGGATGCATTTAGATGTGCATGATGTTTCTTGCCGTTGGTGTGGGGAAGGAGAGGATGACACGGATCATATCCTTTTTCGTTGCACGTGGATGTGGCAAGTTTGGTCGATGTTTTTCGCTTGGTGGCAGGTGGAGGTGGTTTGACCAGCGACTTTAGTGGGGTTTGTGCGTATCTTTTTGGATAGTTTTTTCCGGGGGGTGGTACGTCAATGGTGGTTATCATGATGTGCTGCAGTTCTGTGGTCGATGTGGCTAGCGCGCAACGATTTGATTTTTAATGGTAAGAGGGTGTCGCCTTTTGAATTATTTTTTCTGATCAAATTGCGTACGTTTTCTTGGGTGAATGCGCTGGACCATAACGCTATACTCGTTGAATCGGTGTGGTGGGATTGTCCTTGGTGGTGTGAGGGGATGGTACGTGCAAAGGGACCTCGAGTGGGGGTTACATGGCTGCCACCATTGGAAAATATGGTGAAGATTAATGTGGATGGTTCGGCTAGGGGGAAACCGGGGCCTGCAGGTTGTGGTGGAGTGTTACGTAATGCAAAGGGACAGGTATTGGCGCTCTTTTCGGGACCGCTGGGGGTGCTGGACTCGAATGAGGCTGAATTGCATGCGATGTGTTATGCGATTGAGTCATTTGGAGGGTCGAAATGGAGTAGTTGGTCTTGCATAGTCGAATCAGACTCTCTGGTGGCTTTATCATGGATACTGAATGTAGAGAGTAGGCCGTGGAAATATTATTGGTTATTTAGGCGAATTGATGTTGCACGGAAAGGGGTGCTTTGCATGTTTCAACATGTGCACCGAGAAGCAAATGGCATTGCGGACAAGTTTGCTAAGGAGGGTGTCCAGAGACGGGGCTGGCTGTGCGTGGGACAGTAGCCGGGCGATCGGGGTTGAGGTTGCTTGCGGGCAGTGTTGGGGGATGGGTTGACGGGTTGCTCGAGCGTGGTGTGTGTTGCGTGAGGGGGGTGTGTGAGTTGTATGGATCGGGGTTTTGTTTCTCGTGTCCAACTTGGGTACTCTTTTCCTCCACCTAGGTGTAGGGAGGTTTTTAATGAGGCCCGAGGTTGGACGATATGTATGATTTTTCATAAATAAAATCATACGTTTTGAGCAAAAAAAAGTATGAATTTTTAAGAATTTTGAAATCTTTGAAAAAGTTCAAACTCCCCCTCAATGTAAGATGGGGTTTTAAGTTTGAAAAGATTTAAAATTCAAGTGTTTGAAACTTTGAAACTTAAAACCAACTTTAAAAACATTGTGGCTCTTAGATTACTTCTCCCCCTTTTTGTTAGATCACAAATTAATAATCAAGGTTAATCATGAGAAGAAACAAAGTTATAAGCAATAAACCAATCAACATAATATAGATTTCATCAAGTTCAAGAAACAAATAATCAAACCAAATCACATCCATAACATAAATATTTAAAGCATAAAAGTTCAAGCTCAATCTCAAAGAAAAATTAAAGCATAGGTCTTGAAATACATAAAAAGATAGATAGGTGCAAACTTAATCCTAATATGATAGACTAATATGATATGCAATATGAGTCCTAAGCCTCGTCATCATCGTCGCCACCATCATCAAGAGAATCATCATTGTCCTTAGCTTGAACACGACGATAGTTCCTCCAATCACCATAGAATGTAGAGAAGGATAGATCCATCGATGTTTTTTGATTCTCAAGAGAGAAGACACGTTCCTCCAAAGATTGAATGCGAGTGTTGAGAGCACCAAAACCCAAAGCCATGTTCGTGTCTATTGAGTTGAAACGCTCGGTAAGGAAGGCCATAAGAGCATCGTTGTTAGGAGCCGGAGCTTAAGGTGGAGGCTTAACTTGAGTAAGCGGAGCTCTCCTATCAACGCAAACCCATTGGCCAAGAGTATAGCGAAACCCAGACTTGATAAGAGAAGATTCACCAATCTTTTGCTTGCGAGGTTTCGGAGAATCATAAGAACAGTCAAAACTGAGGCTACCAAAGACATAGCTCAACATAGCCCCACAAGTGAAGGATGTAAGTGCATCGGTGGTGCGAATCTTCACTTGATGGACTATCTCGGCGAACATGATTTTGACCAAGTTCGGGTGTTGTGCTTTGCGAAAACACTCTAACCAAAAGTAATCAACTTGACGAATGTGGGAAAATTTACCTCCTGAAGGGCGAAAGAACCAAGAGATCATCAAATGGAGGAATCGGTCATGAGCATCCAATGTGAGAACGAATCTGGTATGAGCACCAAAGTGGTTCTCATCCTCAATACCTTTATCTTTGAGCCCAAGAGCTTTCTCTAAAATGGATATATTAATAGTGAATTTCCTGCCCCAAAAGGTACGACTCAATCCCAATGACCTCGGTATGATCTTCATTGTCAATGAGAACGACATTGGAGTAGAATAGTAAGACCATGTGCTTGTAGACAATATCTGGAATGCTCAAAAAGGCTAAGAAATTTCATTCTTGCAAGAGAGGTAGATAACGAAATTCAAAGCGCTCGGAGTCAAGGAACCCAACATCCACAACTCGCTCTCGGCGAACGGCTAAATCAATAATGATTTTGAATCGGTCCATAGTTTCTTGATTCCTTAGACTCTTTTGAAAAAGGAGGGTAAGGTTTGGATGAATGTTTGCTTGGTTAGAACCTTCACCCTTTTGATTCTTTCTTTTCTTGTTAACGTTTTCCATTTGAAATTCTTAAAAAAACACAAAGCAAGCAAGATGAAAAATTTTAATGTGTGCATTTAAATCCTTAATTCAATCCAATGAAAATCCCATTAAGGTTTTAAAAACACTTGAAAACGTATATACATATAGCAACAAAAAACAAGAAAAAATTTGAAAAACACTAAAGAAAAATACGAGTAGAAACAAATATATTCGAATAAAATTTTTTGAGATTTTAAATTTTTTTTACAAGTTTTGAAAAACCCAAGATGTAAAACATATATTCTATACGAAATTAATATTTTCTAACCTAAGATTCAAATAAAATCAAAGGAAAAAGAAAAAGTTAGAAAAATACCTCAAAAGGGGATTTTTGGAAGAATGAATGGATGAAATTGCACCAAGTTGTTGAAGCTTGCTTAGACTTTAGTTTGTGAGTAAAAGCTCTCAAGATTTGATGAAAAATAATTAGGTTTGGAGGGTTTTTATAGAGAGAAATCGGGTTAGAGTTTTTAGGGTTTTTGGGAGTTTAAATAAAAAGTGAATTTGAGCAATTAAAGCCCTTAAAAAGCCTTTCCGGATACGTGTTTCGAAACAGGCACGACCGTTTCGAAACAGGCGTACCGAAACGTTGATTGACGTTTCGAACCCTATTGACCATTCCGATACAGATTTAACCGTATAGAATCCCACGAGACATCCCGTATCGAAACACATTTTGGCCGTTTCGATACATTCCTTGGCAGAGGTAAAATGTTTCGAAACCCTTTAGGGAGTTTCGAAAAACCCTGGTCACATTGCATTCATCTGAGGCACCTGTATCAAAACAGATTGACCCGTTTCGATACGCCTAGGCCTGGAGGTGCAGATGAGGCTCTAAATTGCAGAAAAATTGAATCCTAATAAGTCCTAGATGCATAAATAGTATGTATGAGCAAGAATAACATGTTTAAACACAAACATACCCCCTAACTATAAACATGGATGAAATTAGGATAAAAAACACATAAGCATGGCATTTTACAAGAAATCAAGCAATTTAAGCACAAAAAGGTCCTAAAAGGTCAAGATAGGCTGGTTAGACCTAACTCTCTCCTAAGGGACCAAAAACGCTCCTTATCTAGATGTTTGGTAAAGATGTCCGCTAATTGATTTAAGGTGTCTATGAACTCTAAAACAACATCTTCCTTAAGGACATGATCTCGAATGAAATGACGCCTTATTTCTATGTGTTTGGTTCTAGAGTGTTGGATGAGATTTTTGGTTAGGCATATAGCACTAGTGTTGTCACACTTAAGGGGTATGGTTTCTACTTTAACTCCATAATCTAAGAGTTGTTGCTTCATCCAAAGGACTTGAGTACAACAACTCCCTAAGGATATATACTCGGCTTCGGTGGTAGATAAAGCTTCGCTATTTTGTTTCTTAGAGAACCAAGATATGAGCATACTACCTAGGAATTGGCAAGTGCCGGAAGTACTTTTCCTATCGATTTTACAACCCCCGTAATCTGCATCCGAATAAGCATGAAGGTTAAAGGTTGAGTCTCTAGGGTACCAAAGACCTAAACAAGGAGTATCTCTAAGGAACCTAAATATCCTTTTAACGGCTATAAGGTGAGACTCTCTAGGACTTGCTTGAAACCTAGCACACAAGCAAACACTAAACAATATATTCGGTCTACTTGCGGTAAGGTAAAGCAATTATCCAATCATAGAGCGATAAAGCTTAGAGTCAACGCACTTACCTCCTTCATCTTTGTCAAGCTTTGTAGATGAGCTCATTGTCGTAGCTTGAGGCTTTGCATGCTCAAGCTAAACTTCTTGAGATATCCTTGATGTACTTAGCTTGATTGATGAAGATTCCATCCTTCATTTGTTTGATTTGGTGTCCCAAAAAAATGAGAGCTCCCCCATCATGCTCATTTCAAATTCACCTTGCATCAACTTAGAAAAATCTTGACAAAGCAATTCATTAGTAGAACCAAATATAATATCATCAACATAAATTTGAACTACTAATATATCTTTGCCATTGTTTTTAATAATGAGTGTTGTGTCCACCTTTCCTTTCTCAAAACCTTTTCCAACTAGAAAACTTGAAAGTCTTTCATACCAAGCTCTAGGAGCTTGTTTTAAACCATACAAAGCTTTTGACAATTTAAAAACATGGTTTGGAAAAATAGGATCTTCAAAACCCGGTGGTTGTTCCATGTACACTTCTTCATTTATAAAACCATTTAAAAATTCACTTTTGACATCCATTTGAAAAAGCTTGAAATCATAAAAACATGCAAATGCAAGTAACATCCTAATGGCTTCCATTCTAGCTACGGGTGCATAAGTTTCATCAAAATCAATTCCCTCTTCTTGAGTATAACCTTGAGCAACAAGTCTAGCCTTGTTTCTCACTATGTTACCACTCTCACCTAGTTTGTTTCTAAATACCCATTTAGTTCCTATAGTAGATTTATTTCTAGGCCTATCAACTAATGTCCACACTTTACTTCTCTCAAATTGATTTAACTCATCTTGTATGACCATAATCCAAAAATAATCTTTTAATGCTTCTTTAACATTCTTAGGCTCAATGCATGAGATAAATGCAACATGATTAAGCCTTTTAAGAGAAGAGCGAGTAGTTACCCCCTTGGATGGATCACCCAAGATTTCAGCACCTTTGACATAGTTGTACTCCATTGGGTAGCTCACTTCCTTTTCCTCAAGAGACATGTCTTGCAATGCTTCTAGAGGCAGTTCTTGTGCTTTTTCCTCTTTAGTTGGAATCACATTCACCTTTGATGATTCTTCACCATCATTAGCTTCAATGATCCTTACATCATCATCATCACAAGAATCCTTCCTCGGAAGGAGGTTATTATCGAAAACCACATGAATAGATTCCTCTACAACTAAAGTTTTTTTGTTAAACACACAATAGGCTTTAGAGTTTAAAGAGTAGCCTAGAAATATAGCTTCATCACTTTTTGCATCAAATTTACCTAAATTGTCTTTTCCATTATTTAAAACAAAACACTTGCAAACAAAAGGATGAAAATAACTAATGTTAGGCTTTTTAGATTATAAAATCTCATAAGGGGTTTTCTTTAAAATAGACCTAATCATTACTCGGTTCATAATATAGCAAGCGGTGTTAGTGGCTTCCGCCCAAAAATACTTTGGTAAATTATTTTCACAAAGCATAGTCCTAGCAATTTCATCCAAAGTTCTATTTTTCCTCTCAAATACACCATTTTGTTTAGGAGTTCGAGGAGCCGAAAAATTATGGCTAATCCCATTTTCATTACAAAATTCATCAAAACCCATATTTTGAAATTCCGTTCCATGATCACTTCTAATATGTGTAATTTTAAGCTCAAGATCATTTTGGGTTATTTTTGAAAATGTGATGAAGTTTTCTAAAGCCTCATCCTTGATGCTTAAAAAGAGAACCCAAGTATATCTAGAGTAATCATCAACAAGCATAAAAGCATATGATTTTCCACCCAAGCTAGTAGTCCTAATTGGCCCAAATAGACGCATATGAATTAATTGCAAACACCTACTTGTAGAAACATCATTAATGGATTTAAAGGATGATTTATGTTGCTTACCCTTAGAGCATACATCACAATTTTTATCATTTAAGAACTTAATCTTGGGTAAACCTCTAACTAGATTTTGGGAAACTAATTTTTCTAAAACACTAATGCTAGCATGTCCTAGTTTCCTATGCCACAACCATGCATCATTTTCATTTTGAGCAAAAAAACATGCATGGGATGTATGAATGTCATCTAGATGCACCATGTATATGTTTCCTATGCGATGACCAATGATCATTGTTTTATTAGATTTAATGTCAATAATTTTACACCCATTTTTATCAAATAAGACATTAAACCCTTCATTACACAATTGACTAATGCTCAATACATTGTGTTTTAGACCATTGACATACAATACATTTTCAATGAGTATGGTAGAGTGATTACCTATGGAGCCAATACCTTCAATGTGGCCTTTGGAGTTGTCACCAAATGTCACTCCTCCTCCACTTTTTGGCTTTAAATCCATGAATCGACTCTTGTCTCCGGTCATGTGCCTCGAGCATCCACTATCAAGGTACCATGAGTTTTGCCTTTATGCTTTGGCCTTGTAGCAATGCTCCCCTACAAACAAAGATATTAAGCTTTGATTTTTGGTACCCAAATCATTTTGGGTTCACGAGTGTTAGCTCCCAAAAGCTTGGTTCCCTTAGGAATCCAAGGTGACATGGCATCAACATTATTAGATTTGACAAGTTCCTTAGGGACCTATACACATCTAATTCTTTTAGTTTTAGAATGCCTATAGGAGCCACTTTGTTTGTAGTTAAAGTTCTTTCTTTTAGGTTGGTTTGTTCTAGATGATTCACCTATTTCATTTTTCAAAGTACCAACACTCTTGAAAGACTTTTTGAGCTCATTGAGCTCATCTAACACCTTTTGGTGTTCAATGTTACATTGAGAAATAAGATTATTTAAATCTACATTTTCATTTTGAAAGTATTCAAGTTCATCTTGTAGACCTAAAATCTTTTTCTCAAATTCCAAGTTAGCTTGAGAAATTAAATCATTTTTAACATGCAAATCCGAAATGACTTTTTTATTTTTCAAAATGGACTCCTTATACTTCCCAACTAACTCGTCATACACCTCTTGTAACTCATCATATGCTTCATGCAATTCATCATATGTAAAATCAAAAGTAGATGAGTTAGAGGTTACCATAGAAGAATCCTCCTCAAGAAACATGAGGCAAAGATTGGCCACTTCTTGTTCATCATCCTCGGATAACTCCTCATCACTCCAAGTAGCAAGCTTAGCTTTGAGGTTCTTCTTCTTCTCAAAGCCCTTCTTCTTGAGTTGAGGACACTCGGAACGGATATGGCCCGGTTTCTTGCACTCATAGCATATGATTGGATCCTTTTTTTCTTCTTTGTTCTTGGTCTTGAAGTCCATCTTTCTTTGAAACTTTCTACCTCGGTTGGACCTCATAAACCGTAAGAATCTCTTGGCTATCATAGTCAATTCTTCAAGATCTTCCTTCTCACTAGAAGTGCTCTCCTCATGTAGAGATGCTTTGAGAGCCACTCTTAGTTTCTTCTTCTTGTCCACCTCAAGCTTCTCCACTCTTCTTTCTTCTTTCTTATTTTCATGTTCCCTTCCTTGCTTCATGATTTCATGAGTTAGAAGAGAACCAACTAGCTCATCAAGCTTTAGTGTCTTCAAATTCTTTGCCTCGATGATAGCGGTTCTTTTCCCATCCCAAGACTTGGGAAGAGAGTAGAGTAGCTTTTGGACTAACTTGTCCTCCGGGATGATCTCTCCAAAACCTTTTAGCCCATTGACGATGGTTGAAAAGCGATCAAACATCTTAGATACGGTTTCGTCGGGCTCCATCTTGAAATTCTCATAGCTAAGATTGAGAATTCCAATCTTTGTTTCCTTCACATCGCTTGTCCCTTCATAGGTTGTCTCAAGTGTATCCCACACTTCTTTAGCACTTTCGATGGAAGAAACTTTGGAGTAGATATCTGGTCCAAAAGCACAAAATAGCATGTGAAGAGCCTTGCCGTTGATTTGAATCTTCCTTTGATCATCTTCACTCATTTCTATTTTTCTTTTCGGCACAAGTCTTCCTTCATCGTCTCTCTTCAGCGGAATGATGGAACCATCTTCTATAGCATCCCAAACAAGGTAATCACTTGACTTCATGAAGAGACACGTACGATTCTTCCAAAAGGATAGTTATCACCGTTGAAGAAAGGCAGTTTGGTGACCGATTGAGACTCGTACATGCTAGAGCCGGAGGTAGATGTCATGGCTTGCTTTGTTGATGATCAAACTCTTCCTAGAATCTCCTCTTTCGATTGTTAATCCTTCAAAAAGGTAGGCTCTGATACCAATTGTTGAGTGGATCAAGGGATTGATCAAAGCCAAGAGGGGGTGAATTGAGTTTTTAAAATTTTGTAGGAGAAGTGGTATGAATAAAAATGAAGAACAAGGAAATTATAGTGGTTCAAGTTCCAAATGAACTCTACATCCACTACCTTAGCTCCCACTAAGGATTTTCCAACAATTCACTAATTGATCTTCCCCTTTTCTCGGCTTAGGAGGAAACCTTTACAAAACCGGTCAATTTTCTACCCAAAATTGACCAAACCCTCACTTGGTTACAAAGAAGAAATTGAAGGCAATAAAGATATCTCTCAATACAAATTTGCCCCTTTGAATACAAGCACTCAACCCAAATTGAAAGACAAGATAAGAATTACACTCAATAGAATTTGGGATTTTTACAAGAATAAGACTTTTGGTACTTGAGCTTGGATTTTTTGTATAGATGTTTCTCTTGGATGCAATAGTTGTTGTTGGTGCTTTTAGAAGTCCCTTTTATACCTTCTCATTGAATTCTAGCCGTTAGGGTTGTTGCCTTCATAATTATAGCCGTTGGGATGTTATCTTCCCACCATTAATGCAGTCTGCAACTACTCGTTCCGAAACGCCCAATCCTGTTTCGAAACAGACCAAAATAGAAATAGTCGTTGGGGTGTAATTAATAGGCCGTATCGAAACGGTTACGATCGTTTCGATACGCTAAGAGCATGTTTCGAAACGTGTTGAAGCCCGTTTCAAAACATTTTGTCACTGTCAAAACCTGAATCAAAACGGCTCAAAAGCGTTTCGATAAGCTTTAACTGTCTCTTAAAAATTAGTTATGAAATTGCAACGGTCATATTTTGAAACCAAGTTTGAAATTCGTTTCGAAACGTTTGAGGTCATTTCGATACCTGTATCGAAACGGTTCAAATCGTTATGTTGTTCTTCATTCGTTTCGAAACACAAAGACCTGTTTTGATACACCCGTATCGAAACGGGAAAGCTAGTTCTGAAACAGAGGTTAACAGTTTCAAAACGTTCCGAAACGCCTGAAGGACGTTCCGAAACGGTGACTCGAAAATCACTGTTTTGACTTGGTAAACACTTAGAAAATTTTGAGTAATCTTAGGTCTTGACTTGGATATTTTTCTTAAACACTTAGGGAAGTTTTGAGGACTTAAAAATTCATTTTCTCTTTTTCAATTTAGTCCTTAAATCCTTTGTTATATCAAAATCAATTCATTAGTTTTACAATTTTTTTCGAGTATATGGTTTAGGATGTGAAAATTAGGGTTAGGTTTAGAATTTAATTTTTAAGTGATTTTTAGTGTGGGGCATATGATTTTCAGCCCCCATACCTATGCCTACTTAAAATTTTTATATCAACCACCTACCCACCACTTACGGCAGGTACCATTTATCAAATCCACACCAACTCAAGCAGGTATATTCTCAAATTTATCCCCACACCCACTATCTAATTGGATGCCCACCACCCAATCTGTACCCGCCCATATCTGCTCGTACCACCGATACAAACTTCGCAACCAACCACTAATATCAAATTATGTAAAAACAAACCATAAACTTGCGTAAATAAAAGTAAAAATTCGTATATTTTATTGGTTGATCAAGTAACTATAGTTAACTTAACTAAAGCACATTTACCCCGGTATAAATTTTACTTAACTACATCTAACTAACTAACGGCGGTAAAGAATGTTAATACCCTAAGATTTGGTTAAATTATAAGGCACGTCCTTTAAAATTTTAGGGTTTACATAATAGGTTGTGAACTTATTCCAAAATTTATAATGGTCCAAAATTCATATGGTGGGTAGTTAGTGCGTAGGACGGGCAGATGCGGGGCGGGTGGATACAGTGCGAGTAAGGTCTCAAATTCACCACCTATCCACTACTCACGGTGAGTATAACTTTTTACATCCACATTTGCCTACTACCTAGCAAATTCATACCCATCCCCGCCCCAACTGGAGCGAGTGCGATGTGAAATCCGCAAAGCTGTAGCACTGCCATCCCTACTCGTGAAGTGGTTAGCCCGTTGGATTCTTTGACTGAGGGAGCTAGCTTCATTAAGGGTGTTCTCTCAATCCATGTTCACGTCTAATATCGTACTTCAATGGAATATAAATCATGGCCTTTTTTGGTGCCCTTATTTATGTTCTCACATTAAAAAATTATGTTTAGGGTTTAAGGTTATGGCTTAAGATTAGGGCTCAAGGAATTAGGGGTAGAGTTTATTTATTAGTGTTTATGGTTTATGATTTAAAATTAGAGTTAGACTTAAAATTTAATTTTTTTAATGTTGAGCATAAAAAAATGCACCGAAAATGAGCATAAGATTTTTTTTCCGCTTCAATGGACCTTAACGGCAATATTCATTAAAAGATTCAATGAAGTCTTGACAGCAATTATCATGCTTAATTCATTGGATCCAAAACGGCAAAATTCATTCAAGAAACAAATATAATTAATACTGTTCCATGTAAGGTCAAATTGAATACTATATAAACAAATACTATAGAGCAATTTGATATACATTTCCACCAAGTAACCAATTAGATATTAAGAGATGGGAAAGTTTTCTTTGACTTTGATTATTTTTGCTGCCATCTTCATCTTCGCAACTCGTTAGTTCTTTTTCGAATCAAACTCTTCTTCTTATTTTTTATTCTTAATTCATGTGTAATCTAATACAATGATATTATGATTTTAGATTCATATATGATGGCAGAGGCAAGGGGACCTATCAGTCAAGTTGGTCATTGTAAAACCGTTGCAGACTGTAAAAGCTTTTGTGATTTCCTTCAATGCGCCAACAGCTGTAGTTGTATTCATAAGCACTGTAAATGCAAGTCCTCCCCAATATTTCCATTGTCCTAAATTAACAAATTACTCTCATATCATTTGTAATTGCAACAAATGTACTTGCAATGCATCCAATAATAATAACTATTGGTATTAATTAGACTTTTCCTTTTACCCTTTGTGTATCTTTCTCTTCCTCCTTTTTCATTTATATTGTGTTGTTTTTTATCTTAAAAGATATTCATGAGGGGTTGGGTAAATTTGATAACAATTATTTTATTTATGTGGAATATGGAAGATGGTAAAGGGGAGAAGATATAAAAAAAATTGTAAATATAGATGATTAAATCATACAAAAACCTATAATTAACTTTAATGTTCAATTTGGTATCAAAAGTTTTTTTATGTCAAATTAGGTACATAAATTTAGGTTAATAAATCAAATTGGTATTTGACTTTGTTTTTCCAAATTGGTACGTATGGTAAATGATTTATTTGAACCATTAAGTCAAATTCTTGTATCAATTTGGAAATCGTCTTTCCCTTTATCGTGCTCTTTTTATGCCCCCACTTTAAAATAGTGGGTTTAGGATTTAGAGTTTAGGGTTTAAGGTTAAGATTTGTGGTTAGAGTTTATGGAATTAGGGCTTTGATGTATTTTTTAGGGTGTGGAAATTAGAGTTAGGGTTTAAATTTTAATTTTTAAATAAATTTTATTGTGGGGTATAGAAGAAAGTATGATTAGGGACAGAGGATTTTTACCCTAAACCTAGTTCAAGTATTGAATAGAATCTTGAGGCCAACTTAATGTACCTAAACTTAAGTTTTAAACTGAATCTTTAAGTCGAATTCAGGTACCAAAGAATATATTTACCATGGGCAAAACATCGGTGGGGCTAAGGGGACTTGGACCACCCCAAATTTTTATGATTTAATTGCATTTTTAACTCTTGAAGTTTTGAGACTGAAATTGAGTCTTGTTTCCTCCCAAAACTTTTCTTGTATTTTTAAGACCCTATTAGTTTTGAAGTTAATGGAATTAAGTTTTGTCAAAATTTCAGGTTAAATTAAAATTTAGGATATACCAATGTTGAAATTAGTGAAATTAAATCTCAATCCTCTATTTTTTAAAGTTATCTTTTTTGGTTTGTTAATTTTAAAGATAAACAATTTGACCCCTCACATAAGGTCATCCTAGTTTGTCCGCTCCCATAAGTTCATCATAGTTTCCTCCCTGAGATTTACCCAACCAAAATAATAGACTACAAAAGAAGAGTTATAAAGAAATTGTCAAAATTTATTCTTAGTTCCTGTACTATACATAAATTGTGATTTTAGTCCTTATTTTCTAATTTGGATTAAAACTTTTGGAATATTGAAATTTCAGTCTAATCATAAACATAAACCATTAAATTATTCAACTACAAATGATCAAATTGTAAAAAAAATACAATTTAACATAACAAATATAACTATTGTTTAAGTTAATATTAAAATATGAAAAATTGAAAAATATATAGAATAAAAATTACAAATTAGCGTAAAAGATTAAAATCTATAATTTAGCATCGTGAAGTGGTTAACCCGTTGGATTCACTGATTGAGGGATCTTGCTTCATTAAGGGTGTTGCCTCAACGCATGTTCAAGCGCAGAATCATGCTTCAGTGTAGATCTGTAAACAAACCGAACGAACACGGACATGGTAATTTTATGTTCGTTCGTTTAAATTTTACTGATCAATTAAACGAACACGAGCAACTAAACGAACATAATTTCTTGTTCGTGTTCTGTTGAGTGCATAAAAGTTCTACATTTTATCCCTCATTTACCAATATTTTTGCTGCACTCAAGCATGATTTATTGCATTTAGGATAGATTTTCGCATACACATCACAATTAGATAAAACTGCATAGATGCTACTGAAATAGGTCACTTTTGTAGGTATCTGCTGCGACAGCAACCCAGATAGAGGATTTCAAGCCGGTCTGTCGTGGATCACTCCCATATTTTTCTAAGCCCTGAAGCAGAAGGAAGGTCAGGCCCAAAGTTCAAGGAAGAAAGTCAAAGCAAGAAAAGAGGACGAATTAAAGGCATCTACTCAGAAGATTTTGTCTTTAATAGAGTTGTACTTTAATTTAAACTTGTATTCTTGCCATATTAGAAAACTTGGACCCAAGGTGTAACACCCCTAATAAATATGAGGTAAAAAAATAATAATAAAAAAAGGGGGATGAAATGAAAAAAAGAAAAGAAAGGGGAATTGTGGTCTGGGGGAGTTGAACCCATGACTCATGGATGGGTTGCTTAAGTCTTAGCCATTTGAGCTAAGGCCATTTCTGGTATGAACCTACACCTACTTATTATTAAGCGGTTCTTATAATAGTTAAAATAATAATAATAATAATACACAAAATATCCCAGCTGCCCCACCTAAAGTTGAGAATACCCCCTTTTGAATCTAATGTTTCCAGAAAAACCGACCCCCTTATCCAACTCTTCATGTTCTCATCACCGACCCTCCACCTTACACACAATCGGCCACCGTCATTTCTCCCTCCCCCACCGCCACGCCGTGGCGTTCACCGCCACCACCGGCGTGTGCATCGTCTCACTCTGAACCCCAAGCCGCCAGTCACGCGCACAACCACGCCACCGTTCGTCGTAAAGTGTGGGTTGAAAGTTCGGCAGTGACCCAAGCCTACAACGCCACTGTTTCTCGCATTTTCTAGCACCGGTTGCCGTCCGTTTGCGAGACGGACACCAGATCCGGGCTCTTGACGCGGCGGGGAGCAAAACCCCTAAGGTTTCGAGTTCAACCGACGTCGGGAGAGCCCTCATCGGTGTTACGTGGGTTTTTCGGCGAGATTTAGAATTTTAGGGTAAGTTTCGGGCATATTTCGGGTTAAATCGTTGAATACTCGGCTTAGATGAATTTATAAATTCATGATCTTCGTTTTTCCGGCAGAAACGACGCGAAATGGACATTCCGACGACATTCCGGTGACCGTCCGATGACCTCCCCGACGACCATCCGATGGCCAGTTGCTTTGGGTAAGTGAACCGGTCCGGACTGGTATAGATTAAACCGGTTTGGATAGAACCGGTCCGGCCCAATAACCGGGTTAGCCCTTTTAATTATATAAAGGTGGGCCGGCCTGTTAAGGCCCAATGGCCTTTAGCTCGTACCCGGTGAGTCCAAGCCCAAACCGAAATTGACTCGACCTGCGTCTGCCTGAGTCCGAACTGAGTCAACCCGAACCGAGCCCAAACCCGTCAGACTGACCCGTTGACCCGTTAACCCGACCCGTTGACCGAGTCAACCCAGTGAGTCAACTCGCCCGAGTCAACCCAGTTAGTCAACTCGCCCGAGTCAACCCAGTGAATCAATTCGCTGAGTCAGCTTTGGGCTAGTGATGTCAGCATGACGTCAGTGTTGACTTTGACTGCTGACGTCAGCGTTGACCTGCCCGTTGACCGTTGACTTTGACCAAAAAGTCAACTTTTCCCGAAAAGTCATATTATATGTTTTTCGACGTCCTGAGTCCGATTTTGAAGCCCGTTTGGAGAAATTCTAACCCGAAAGCCTCCGAATTGAACCTTGAACTCGAGTCTGCTTATGTATTTTAATAATCAATTATGAGTAATGTGAATGAAGACTGAAATTGGAATTTGTGCGATTGAAGGTATTCACAATTCCTTGTATCCGGGATGTTAAGGACGTAGCATTCGGGTTCGAGAGTGATCGAACGGAGTATAATGGTCGACCGATATCGCAAGTATTAAAGGTAATACACTACTACCTCTTGTATGCTTTATGAGAACATGTTGGTATTTGTTAACGCATGCATGAATATGATAAGGAGTGCTGTTAGCCCTACTTAAGTCAAACTAAATATGAAATTGAGTTTGGTAACTTAGATAAGACCGAAATGCTCGAACGAGGAAGCTAATAAATCTAAAGTATCTGAAGTTCATTAAGTAATTAATGAGGCAGCTAATCTCCAATTCCGAGCATTAGTGTGAAATGTTTAAATGTGAAAGATACCTGGACATGAAATTACGAAAATGCCCTCAAGGTATGAGAATGACTTAAATACCCTTGTAATTGGAAGCGATCTAGAAATCTACGCTAGTTATGGTAAAACAACCTGATTCATTTGAAAACCCGAACTATTTGGAAAGCCATGGTAACAGGATTTAAACCTTCGTGATTGTAAGGTGTTAGGTCTCCTTGGATTTGGAATGAATCTCCGACTATAGAATTAGGGGAATCTCTACCTACCCCTGAATTAAGCAAGTGGCTCAAAATACTGAATTGATCGTAATGACTAAAAGTATTGGAAATACTGTTATGGTTAAATCAATCGGAATGATCGTATTGACTAAAAAGGGCTGAAGTATCCTCGAACACCGAGGTTTACAAATTAACTGGAAGGATGGATAAACCCTTGAGTTCTGAAATGAATGAAGTGGTTGGAAGTACCGAAATTCTTGAATGACTGAAATACCCCCCCCCCTTTGACTGAAATAAGTAAATTGCCCTTGATAAATTCTAGAAATGCCAATAAAGTTGGAAATGACTGAAATGCCCCTAAGGGTTGAAGCATGACTTACGTACGTCAAACACTCTTGATATTAATATAAGGGTGGAAGTCTTCCCGCACAGAGTATTAGTTCGACTACTCCATGGCAAGTCTTGTGGTGAGATATGAAAGTAACCGTTCAGATATACGATACAGTTGAATGCATCAGAAGGGTTGGTTAGTACTACAAGGTTGGAATATGTTAGTTCGAATGGTTTTGGAGGCTCGATAAACTTCTGAAAATCTTAATTACTGTAAATCATAAATTCCTCATGATCGAGCTAAGTTACAAAATCACCCCTGATATTTAAATGACCAAAATGCCCTCGTTGGCCAAAGTAATCAAAATAGCCCCGAACGTATCTGATATAGTGAAAGGTCTTGACGTAGAAATCTCTGAATGCCTGGTTGGATACCTGATGAACAAATAGAATTTCTGAGCTACCGTTTACGCCTTGTCGGTATAAATTACCAAAATGCTCGTATATAATAAAATGACCATAATGCCCTAGTAGGCTTGAATGGCTAAATCACTTATGATATGCCTAAACTCTCAAAGTTTCTAATGTATCATCTCCTGAACATCTGGTTTGAACCGTTAATACAAACCCCTCTTTTAATAGGGGCCTCGTTTCAGAAACCCGTTCAAATGGTCAAAAGTTTAATGTATTCTCTTCCGTAAATGCCAAGTATCTCCAAGAAACAATAAGTTCCACCTAGTGTGTTCCATGTGTGCCACACGACAGTTTTTGCATACTGTTTTACATGTTATGATACCGATCACGTGCACTTGATTGACATATTTGAACTCACATGACATGTTTTATAATTAAGCATGATCGTACTATATTTCTGGTATATGGCTATGCACCCGATATGACAAACATGCTATATGGATAATGTGTTACTAAAAATACAGATAATGATTAATGAACTATTGATGATCTGATTCACTGGGGTACTTGGGACATGGTATGAAGTTGTAGTCGGCTCAGCCCTGATCCAGCTGGTAAGTCCGCCCGTTTTCGGATCCTAGGCTTCGGCCAGGTCCGCCCGTTTTCGGTCCTATGCTTCGGCTAGGTCCGCCCGTTTTCGGATCCTAGGCTTCGGCCAGGTCCGCCCGTTTTCGGTCCTATGCTTCGGCTAGGTCCGCCCATTTTCGGTCCTATGCTTCGGCTAGGTCCGCCCGTTTTCGGATTCTATGCTTCGGCTAGGTCCGCCCGTTTTTGGATCCTAGGCTTCGGCCAGGTCCGCCCGTTTCCGGTTCCTATGCTTCGGCAAGGGTCGCCCGTATTCTAAGGTATATCCTTAGGATGGTACCCACGCCCAATGGGCTCGGGTTAATGCCTGTATATGATACCGCACTGGGGAAACTATATACTGGAGTATGGTTGGAGGGTAAATAAAGAATTAAAATGAATTTTACTACTACTTGAAACAAATGTATTTGAAATGAAAGGGTTTACTGCATTGTTGCATTTCATGTATTAACGTTGCACTGTTGGAACACACTAGAAACCGAACTCTCTGTTTCCACCTCCGTATGTTACCGGTCTCTATAATTCCCGTCTATTTCTCGATGTTTGAATAAAGAACAAATACCGTTATTCTCGAGTATGATGCAACCTCGAAATAGTAGAACAGAAATGGAGACCGTTACTGCGCTGAACATCATGAAAATGATATGCCTACTTTATAACTGCATGATCTTATAGCATCTTTTGGTAGTACTGTATTACTGAGCTTTTCCAACCTCACGTTGTTTTTACCATCGCAGGTTAAAGGAATATATCATGGTACAACGGTTGACATCAGTGTTCGGAGTTCTCTCGGCGTTGCTTTTGGAGTACGGTACTGCATAGTTAGTGGGCATGTATGTCATGTATTGTTTTATGACAGTGTCAGTAAAACACTTTCTGAAATTTTTGTTACATGTTCAAATGACTTCCTGAAATGGTATTTTAAACAGAAGTCGATTTTACAGTTTAATAAGTGTTTGAAAGAAATGTTTTTATGTGTATTTTTACTGTGGGTCGCTCTTGTGACCCTAATGTGACTTCCTAGGATCCGTTGTAACGCATAGGCGGGTCTAGGGGGTTACATTTAGTGGTATCAGAGCTTAGAGTTGCGTGTTTCTGGGTAGATCGGCCGATCGTCTGTCATAAGGTGTCTGGTCTATGCATGCCCCTAGATCATAACCGTACTCCTCAGTGCTGAGACTCCGATGTTGAATCCTTTCCTGTATTAAGTGTATCCAACCATTTTGCTCATAATAGCTCGATCTGTACTGGCAATGAATGCTTGTAACATTCGTCTGTAATTCAGATTCACTTGGTGGATTTGGATTTAGGAAAAAGAGGACCTGAGGTTGTTAATGAAAGTGAAATTAAAGATCTGATTCAGATTGAGAACAAATGTTTGAGTGTGTAAGCTTGTCCGGCGATAATTGTTATGTTTGAGAATATTTCGATGAAAATTTAAAAAAAATGAAAAAAAATGATGAAAGAAAAAAAAATGAAAGAAAAGAAGAGGGTTATGAATTTAAAAGAAAAGAGTTTGTGAATGTGGCGAAAGTGTAAATTTTGTGCTGACCCTGTTATACACGAAGGAAAAAGTTGTCTAAGTATTATGCTGAAGGTAAGTGGTAGTTGTTTAAAACTTTGGTTATGGTCGATCCGCTTAAGGAAAAAACATCCCTGAAAATATGGCATGATGTATCGCTATATATCATCCCTAATTAAAAATTTAATGATATATATTCGATTTCGGAAGGCTCGACTGCATGCCATGAGTACTCGTCTGGATTTTAGGGACAGTTCTTCATCCGTAAATTGATGGTCAGCCTAGAAGAGTTATGAATAAAATTCTGGGTCGTATGAGTGATATCTCTGATAGTCAGGAAAGCTTATTACTCCTAATTAAGACCGTTTATAATAAAAGTTATGAGACAAATGTTGTTTTGCATTATATGAAGATCGTTATAGATTTAAATGTTATATTCTGATTAATTGGTCGAAAATGTATAATGGGATGACTTTGAGTTCAAGGATAACCTGAATGATTGAAGGCACAACCAAATTGGTCTGTGACCATCTGAGAGTTCCGAGGAATAAGAATACATTGATGGAAAAGTTTTAGTAGATTGGTGGATGAAAGAGAAGTTTTTGCATTCCTCTTACTCAAGTAAATTTTGAGGACGAAATTTCTTTAAGGAGGGGAGAATTGTAACACCCCTAATAAATATGAGGTAAAAAAATAATAATAATAAAAAAAAGGGGATGAAATGAAAAAAAAAAGAAAGGGGAATTATGGTCTGGGGGAGTTGAACCCATGACTCATGGATGGGTTGCTTAAGTCTTAGCCATTTGAGCTAAGGCTATTTCTGGTATGAACCTACACCTACTTATTATTAAGCGGTTCTTATAATAGTTAAAATAATAATAATAATAATAATAATACACAAAATATCCCAGCTGCCCCACCTAACGTTGAGAATACCCCTTTTTGAATCTAATGTTTCCAGAAAAATCGACCCCCTTATCCAACTCTTCATGTTCTCATCACCGACCCTCCACCTTACACACAATCGGCCACCGTCATTTCTCCCTCCCCCACCGCCACGCCGTGGCGTTCACCGCCACCACCGGCGTGTGCATCGTCTCACTCTGAACCCCAAGCCGCCAGTCACGCGCACAACCACGCCACCGTTCGCCGTGAAGTGTGGGTTGAAAGTTCAGCAGTGACCCAAGCCTACAACGCCACTGTTTCTCGCATTTTCTGGCACCAGTTGTCGTCCGTTTGCGAGACGGACACCAGATCCGGGCTCTTGACGCGGCGGGGAGCAAAACCCCTAAGGTTTCGAGTTCAACCGACGTCGGGAGAGCCCTCATCGGTGTTACGTGGGTTTTCCGGCGAGATTTAGAATTTTGGGGTAAGTTTCAGGCATATTCCGGGTTAAATCGTTGAATACTCGGCTTAGATGAATTTATAAATTCATGATCTTCGTTTTTCCGGTAGAAACGACGCGAAATGGACATTCGGCGACATTCGGTGACCGTCCGATGACCTCCCCGATGACCGTCCGATGGCCAGTTGCTTTGGGTAAGTTAACCGGTCCGGACCGGTATAGATTAAACCGGTTTGGATAGAACCGGTCCGGCCCAATAACCGGGTTAGCCCTTTTAATTATATAAAGGTGGGCCGGCCTGTTAAGGCCCAATGGCCTTTAGCCCGTACCCGGTGAGTCCAAGCCCAAACTGAAATTGACTCGACCCGCGTCCGCCTGAGTCCGAACTGAGTCAACCCGAACCGAGCCCAAACCCGTCAGACTGACCCGTTGATCCGACCCGTTGACCCGTTAACCCGACCCGTTGACCGAGTCAACCTAGTGAGTCAACTCGCCCGAGTCAACCCAGTGAGTCAACTCGCTCGAGTCAACCCAGTGAATCAACTCGCTGAGTCAGCTTTGGGCTAGTGATGTCAGCATGACGTCAGTGTTGACTTTGACTGCTGACATCAGCGTTGACCGTTGACCTGCCCATTGACCGTTGACTTTGACCAAAAAGTCAACTTTTCTCGAAAAGTCATATTTTATGTTTTTCGACGTCCTGAGTTCGATTTTGAAGCCCGTTTCGAGAAATTCTAACCCGAAAGCCTCCGAATTGAACCTTGAACTCGAGTCTGCTTATGTATTTTAATAATCAATTATGAGTAATGTGAATGAAGACTGAAATTGGAATTTGTGCGATTGAAGGTATTCACAATTCCTTGTATCCGGGATGTTAAGGACGTAGCATTCGGGTTCGAGAGTGATCGAACGGAGTATAATGGTCGACCGATATCGCAAGTATTAAAGGTAATACACTACTACCTCTTGTATGCTTTATGAGAACATGTTGGTATTTGTTAACGCATGCATGAATATGATAAGGAGTGCTGTTAGCCCTACTTAAGTCAAACTAAATATGAAATTGAGTTTGGTAACTTAGATAAGACCGAAATGCTCGAACGAGGAAGCTAATAAATCTAAAGTATTTGAAGTTCATTAAGTAATTAATGAGGCAGCTAATCTCCAATTCCGAGCATTAGTGTGAAATGTTTAAATGTGAAAGATACCTGGACATGAAATTACGAAAATGCCCTCAAGGTATGAGAATGACTTAAATACCCTTGTAATTGGAAGCGATCTAGAAATCTACGCTAGTTATGGTAAAACAACCTGATTCATTTGAAAACCCGAACTATTTGGAAAGCCATGGTAACAGGATTTAAACCTTCGTGATTGTAAGGTGTTAGGTCTCCTTGGATTTGGAATGAATCTCCCACTATAGAATTAGGGGAATCTCTACCTACCCCTGAATTAAGCAAGTGGCTCAAAATACTGAATTGATCGTAATGACTAAAAGTATTGGAAATACTGTTATGGTTAAATCAATCGGAATGATCGTATTGACTAAAAAGGGCTGAAGTATCCTCGGACACCGAGGTTTACAAATTAACTGGAAGGATGGATAAACCCTTGAGTTCTGAAATGAATGAAGTGGTTGGAAGTACCGAAATTCTTGAATGACTGAAATACCCCCCTTTGACTGAAATAAGTAAATTGCCCTTGATAAATTCTAGAAATGCCAATAAAGTTGGAAATGACTGAAATGCCCCTAAGGGTTGAAGCATGACTTACGTATGTCAAACACTCTTGATATTAATATAAGGGTGGAAGTCTTCCCGCACAGAGTATTAGTTTGACTACTCCGTGGCAAGTCTTGTGGTGAGATATGAAAGTAACCGTTCAGATATACGATACAGTTGAATGCATCAGAAGGGTTGGTTAGTACTACAAGGTTGGAATATGTTAGTTCGAATGGTTTTGGAGGCTCGATAAACTTCTGAAAATCTTAATTACTGTAAATCATAAATTCCTCATGATCGAGCTAAGTTACAAAATCACCCCTGATATTTAAATGACCAAAATGCCCTCGTTGGCCAAAGTAATCAAAATAGCCCCGAACGTATCTGATATAGTGAAAGGTCTTGACGTAGAAATCTCTGAATGCCTGGTTGGATACCTGATGAACAAATAGAATTTCTGAGCTACCGTTTATGCCTTGTCGGTATAAATTACCAAAATGCTCGTATATAATAAAATGACCATAATGCCCTAGTAGGCTTGAATGGCTAAATCACTTATGATATGCCTAAACTCTCAAAGATTCTGATGTATCATCTCCTGAACATCTGGTTTGAACCGTTAATACAAACCCCTCTTTTAATAGGGGCCTCGTTTCAGAAACCCGTTCAAATGGTCAAAAGTTTAATGTATTCTCTTCCGTAAATGCCAAGTATCTCCAAGAAACAATATGTTCCACCTAGTGTGTTCTATGTGTGCCACACGACAGTTTTTGCATACTGTTTTACATGTTATGATACCGATCACGTGCACTTGATTGACATATTTGAACTCACATGACATGTTTTATAATTAAGCATGATCGTACTATATTTCTGGTATATGGCTATGCACCCGATATGACAAACATGCTATATGGATAATGTGTTACTAAAAATACAGATAATGATTAATGAACTATTGATGATCTGATTCACTGGGGTACTTGGGACATGGTATGAAGTTGTAGTCGGCTCAGCCCTGATCCAGCTGGTAAGTTCGCCCGTTTTCGGATCCTAGGCTTCGGCCAGGTCCGCCCGTTTTCGGTCCTATGCTTCGGCTAGGTCCGCCCGTTTTCGGATCCTAGGCTTCGGCCAGGTCCGCCCGTTTTCGGTCCTATGCTTCGGCTAGGTCCGCCCGTTTTCAGTCCTATGCTTCGGCTAGGTCCGCCCGTTTTCGGATTCTATGCTTCGGCTAGGTCCGCCCGTTTTCGGATCCTAGGCTTCGGCCAGGTCCGCCTGTTTTCGGTTCCTATGCTTCAGCAAGGGTCGCCCGTATTCTAAGGTATATCCTTAGGATGGTACCCACGCCCAATGGGCTCGGGTTAATGCCTGTACATGATATCGCTCTGGGGAAACTATATACTGGAGTATGGTTGGAGGGTAAATAAAGAATTAAAATGAATTTTACTACTACTTGAAACAAATGTATTTGAAATGAAAGGGTTTACTGCATTGTTGCATTTCATGTATTAACGTTGCACTGTTGGAACACACTAGAAACCAAACTCTCTGTTTCCACCTCCGTATATTACCGGTCTCTATAATTCCCGTCTATTTCTCGATGTTTGAATAAAGAACAAATACCGTTATTCTCGAGTATGATGCAACCTCGAAATAGTAGAACAGAAATGGAGATCGTTACTGCGCGGAACATCATGAAAATGATATGCCTACTTTATAACTGCATGATCTTATAGCATCTTTTGGTAGTACTGTATTACTGAGCTTTTCCAACCTCACGTTGTTTTTACCATCGCAGGTTAAAGGAATATATCATGGTACAACGGTTGACATCAGTGTTCGGAGTTCTCTCGGCGTTGCTTTTGGAGTACGGTACTGCATAGTTAGTGGGCATGTATGTCATGTATTGTTTTATGACAGTGTCAGTAAAACACTTTCTGAAATATTTGTTACATGTTCAAATGACTTTCTGAAATGGTATTTTAAACAGAAGTTGATTTTACAGTTTAATAAGTGTTTGAAAGAAATGTTTTTATGTGTATTTTTACTGTGGGTCGCTCTTGTGACCCTAATGTGACTTCCTAGGATCCGTTGTAACGCATAGGCGGGTCTAGGAGGTTACACAAGGCCTATATAAAGGCATGTAATTCGACCTAGGAAAGGATATCTCACTCCTAGCCATCTTCCCCCAAAACCCTAGTCGTTTCTCTCTCTCCATCATGTTCTAATGTAACACCCCTAAAGTTTTAAGTTAAATAAAATAAAAAATAAAAATAATGGAATGGTAAAAAAAAGAGGGGGATTTACAGCTAAGGAGAATTGAACCCATGTCCTTTAGCTTGGAGAGTGGCAAGCTTAACCATTTGGACTAAGAGTTATCTTAGTTATATGTTAATCAGATATATTTTTAATCGTTGCCTTGGAAACCTGATAATAAAAATAATAATATTAAATTCAAAATATCCCAACCACCCCATTTGTCCCAAATTAAATGCATCAGTCGAAAAAAAAAGGATTAGATCTGAAATTTTGAGACCCTTCCCATTCTCGTTCAACCGTTCCCCTTTACACCGTCCGCCTCGATCTCCAGCACCGCTTAGCCGTGGCAGACACCGCTGCCGTCGTCGTGTTCTCCGTTGCACCACCAGTTTAGCTACGGCCGCCACTCGCCCTAGATCGACGTCGTGCGCCGTGGAGAGCAGCCGAAAGGTTCGACTGCAGCCCCAAACCCGCACTACCTCCGTTCGTCGTTTCCAGGGTAGATCGGCGTCCGTTCGCCGCGTTCTCACCGGCGTTGGATTCCCCGTAGCAAGGCGAGCAAAACCCGACCGACCGATCGCGTGTTCGACACCGGCAAGCCCTTCATCGGAGCTTCGTCGAATCCGGCAATCTCGGATTCATTTTGGGTACCCACGTATCTCCATATCCGAATTGTTATGTGACATCGAATTCGGGTTCGAGTGCAATCGATTGAGGCATCATAAATCGACTGTTACAGCTCGAAGTTAAGGTAATACACTACTACCTCTTGTATGCTTTGAGAACATGTTGGTGTTTGTTAATGCATGCATGAAAATGATAAGGAGCGCTGTTAGCCCTACTTAAGTCAAACTAAATATGAAATTGAGTATGATAACTTAGATAAGACCGAAATGCTCGAACGAGGAAGCTAATAAATCTAAAGTATCTGAAGTTCATTAAGTAATTAATGAGGCAGCTAATCTTCAATTCCAAGCATTAGTGTGAAATGTTTAAATGTGAAAGATACCTGGACATGAAATTACGAAAATGCCCTCAAGGTATGAGAATAACTTAAATACCCTTGGAATTGGAAGCGATCTAGAAATCTATGCTAGATATGGTAAAACAACCTGATTCATTTTAAAACCTCGAACTATTTGGAAAGCCATGGTAACAGGATTTAAACCTTCGTGATTGTAAGGTGATAGGTTTCCTTAGATTTGGAATGAATCTTCGACTATAGAATTAGGGGAAATCTATACATACCCCTAAATTAAGCAAGTGGCTCAAATACTGAATTGATCATAATGACTAAAAGTATTAGAAATATTGTTACGGTTAAATTAATCGGAATGATCGCATTGACTAAAAAGGGCTGAAGTATCCTCGGACACCGAGGTTTACAAATTAACTGGAAGGATGGATAAACCCTTGAGTTCTGAAATGAATGAAGTGGTTGGAGGTAACGAAATTTCTTGAATGGCTGAAACACCCATGAGTACTTAAATGATTGGAATACTTCTAAGGGGCCAATTGACAGTAATGATGGATATCTCGAACATCGAAATGACCGAAATACCCCTATGATTGGAATAAGTAAATTATCTCTAATAAAATTATGAAAATGCTAATAAAGTTGAAGATGACTGAAATGCCCCTAAGGGTTGAAGTATGACTTACGTATGTCAATCACTCCTGATATTAATGTAAGGTTGGAAGTTTCTCCGCAAAGAATATAAGTTTGACTACTCCGTGAAAAATCTTGTGGTGATATATGAAAGCAACCGTTCAGATATACGATACAGTTGGATGCATCAGAAGCGTTGGTTAGTACTGCAAGGTTGGAATATGTTAGTTCGAATGGTTTTGGAGGCTCGATAAACTTCTGGGAATCTTAAACATTGCAAATCGTCATTTAATCATTATTGGGCTAAATTACAAATCACCCCTGATAGTTAAATGACCAAAATGCTCTCGTTGGCCTAAGTAATCAAAATAGCCCCGAATGTATCTGATATCATGAAAGATTTCGACGTAGAAATCCCTAAATGCCTGGTTGGAAACTTGATGAGCAAATAGAATT
The DNA here is from genome assembly GCA_030270665.1 of Hibiscus trionum. Classification (NCBI taxonomy): domain Eukaryota; kingdom Viridiplantae; phylum Streptophyta; class Magnoliopsida; order Malvales; family Malvaceae; genus Hibiscus; species Hibiscus trionum. The sequence goes on from BSYR01000017.1 coordinate 63,212,419, forward strand.
TCTGAGCCACTGTTTACGCCATGCTGGTATAATTACCAAAATGCCGTGTATTATAAAATGACCATAATGCCCTGGTAGGCTTAAATGGCTAAATCACTCATGATATGCCTAAACTCTCAAGATCTTGATGTATCATCTCCTGACTATCTGGTTTGAATCGTTAGTACAAACCCCTCTTTAATAGGGGCCTTGTTTCAAAAATCCGTTCAATTGTCAAAAGTTTGATGTGTTCTCTTCCGTAAATGACACGTATCTCCAAGGAAATAAACTATTCCACCTAGTGTGTTCCATGTGTGCTACACGACTGTTTTTGCATACTGATTTACATGTTATAATATCGATCATGTGCACATGATAGAATACTTGAACTCACGTGAACATGACATGTTTATAATTTAACATGACCGTACTGTATTTTTGATATATGCATATGCACCTGATATGACCAACATGGTATATGGATAATGTATTACTAAAAATACAGCTATTGATTAACCGAACCGTTACATAGATTGTTACTGGGGTACTTGGGATAGAATATGAAGTGATCGTAGGTTCAGCCCTGATCCAGCTGGTAATTCCTTTACCGTTATAGGTTCTTATGCTTCGGCTAGGGTAATACCTACCATACCGTACCGTACCGTTCCTAAGGTAATCCCTTAGGATGGCACCTATGCCCAATGGGCACTGGTTAACGCCTTTGACGCAGTTCTGGGGAACTGCCTCTTGGAGTGGGGTTGGAGGGTAGATAAAAGATTAAACCGTACCGTATTGTTACTTGAACTTTATGTTTTTGAACTGGAAATGTATATTATACAGTTATTGTACATGTTTTACTTGCACTGTTGGAACACACTAGGAACCGAACTCTCTAATTCCACCTCCGTACATTAAAAGCCTATAATTCCCGTCTAATTCTCGATGATTGAATAAAGAAAAAGTACTGTTATTCTCAAGTATAACGTTACCCTGAAATATCAAAAAAAGAAATGAAGACCGTTACCGCGTGGAACATCATGAAAATGTTATGCCTACCATATATCTGCATGAGCTTATAGCATCTTTTGGTAGTTTGTATTACTGAGCTTTTCCAAGCTCACGTTGTTTTTACCATCGCAGGTTAATGGAATATATCATGGTATAACGTTTGACATCAGTGTTGGGAGTTCTCTCGGCGTTGCTTTTGGAGTACGGTACCGACATAGTTAGTGGGCATGCATATCATTATTGTTTCATGATAATGTCTGTAAAATGTTTTCTGAAATTCTGTTATATGTTTAAATGATTTCATGAAAGAGTATTTTCAACAAAAGTTACCGTTATATTTTAATATGTATTTTTTAGAGAAAATGTTTTATGTGTATTTTTACTGTGGGTCGCTCCTGTGACCCTAATGTGGCTTCCTAGGATCCGTCGTAACGCATAGGCGGGTCTAGGGGGTTACATTTAGTGGTATCAGAGCTTAGAGTTGCGTCTTTCTGGGTATATCGGGCGATCGTCTGTCATAGGGTGTTTGGTCTGTGCATGCCCCTAGATCATAACCGTACTCCTCTTTGCCGAGACTCCGATGTTGAATCCTTTCCTGTAATAAGTACATCTAACTCTTCTGTCCATAATAGCTTGATCTGTACTGGAAAGGAAAATCGGTAATGTTTGTCTACGAATTGGATTAAATTGATGGATTTGAATCTGGATAGAGAACCTGTGATGGTTTATGCATGTGAAATAGAAGATCTGAAACAGATTAAGAATAAATGTTTGATCAAAAGAGGAAACCGATATAAGATTACAAGTAAAGTAGCTCGGTGATAATGAGTGTGATTGAGAATATTCTGACAAAAATTTGATAAAAGTATTACGAATTTAAAAGAAAAGTGTCTAGGAGATCGGTGGAAGTATAGATTATGTGGTGGCTCTATTATGCACGATGGAAACAATTATCGGTGTATTTTAATGAATGTAAGAGATATTCGTTTAAAACCTTTGTTATACTTGTCCGGTATGAAGAAAGACATTTTGGGGAAAAGTGACGCAATGTACCGTTATATGTATCATACTTATTGAATTTTGATGTTTACATCTTGATTCTGGAGGGCTCTAGTTGATGCCTTGAGTACTCGCATAAACTTCACGCACAGTTGTTCATCTGTAAATTGAGTGTTAACCTAGTAGAGTAATTCAGATTCTGAAAGACGTACTTTCAGTCTGTATGATCGACTTATGTGGTGGTGAGAATGTTTTGTATTCTTGACTGAGTATGCTATAATCATAGCAGCTACGAGACAATTGTATCTTGATTAGCCGATCTGAGATGTATGGTGGGATGGCTCTGAGTCCAAAATCAGTTTGAGTGACTGAGGACACCGCTAGCTTGATCTGTGACCATTTGAGAGTCCCGAGAAATAATGATACTCTAATGGATAAGTTTCAGTACAAAAATGGAATGAAATGGCAATGTTTACATATCTTCGTCTTAGATAAATTTTGAGGACGAAATTTCTTTTTAGGAGGGGAGAGTTGTAACACCCCTAAAGTTTTAAGTTAAATAAAATAAAAAAATAAAAATAATGGAATGGTGAAAAAAAGAGGGGGATTTACAGCTAAGGAGAATTGAACCGATGTCCTTTAGCTTGGAGAGTGGCAAGCTTAACCATTTGGACTAAGAGTAGTCTTGGTTATATGTTAATCAAATATATTTTTAATCGTTGCCTTGGAAACCTGATAATAAAAATAATAATATTAAATTCAAAATATCCCAACCACCCCCTTCGTCCCAAATTAAATGCATCAGTCGAAAAAAAGGATTAGATCTGAAATTTTGAGACCCTTCCCATTCTCGTTCAACCGTTCCCCTTTCAACCGTCCGCCTCGATCTCCAGCACCGCTTAGCCGTGGCAGACACCGCTGTCGTCGACGTGTTCTCCGTTGCACCACCAGTTTAGCTACGGCCGCCACTCGCCCTAGATCGACGTCGTGCGCCGTGGAGAGCAGCCGAAAGGTTCGACTGCAGCCCCAAAACCGCACTACCTCCGTTCGTCGTTTCCGGGGTAGATCGGCGTCCATTCGCTGCGTTCTCACCGGCGTTGAATTCCCCGTAGCAAGGCGAGCAAAACCCGACCGATCGATCGCGTGTTCGACGCCGGCAAACCCTTCATCGGAGCTTCGTCGAATCCTGCAACCTCGGATTCATTTTGGGTACCCACGTATCTCCATATCCGAATTGTTATGGGACATCGAATTCGGGCTCGAGTGCAATCGATTGAGGCATCATAAATCGACTGTTACAGCTCGAAGTTAAGGTAATACACTACTACCTCTTGTATGCTTTGAGAACATGTTGATGTTTGTTAATGCATGCATGAAAATGATAAGGAGCGCTGTTAGCCCTACTTAAGTCAAATTAAATATGAAATTTAGTATGATAACTTAGATAAGACCGAAATGCTCGAACGAGGAAGCTAATAAATCTAAAGTATCTGAAGTTCATTAAGTAATTAATGAGGCAGCTAATCTTCAATTCCGAGCATTAGTGTGAAATGTTTAAATGTGAAAGATACCTGGACATGAAATTACGAAAATGCCCTCAAGGTATGAGAATAACTTAAATACCCTTGGAATTGGAAGCGATCTAGAAATCTACGCTAGTTATGGTAAAACAACCTGATTCATTTGAAAACCTCGAACTATTTGGAAACCCATGGTAATAGGATTTAAACCTTCGTGATTGTAAGGTGATAGGTCTCCTTAGATTTGGAATGAATCTTCGACTATAGAATTAGGGGAAATCTATACATACCCCTAAATTAAGCAAGTGGCTCAAATACTGAATTGATCATAATGACTAAAAGTATTAGAAATATTGTTACGGTTACATTAATCGGAATGATCGCATTGACTAAAAAGGGCTGAAGTATCCTCGGACACCGAGGTTTACAAATTAACTGGAAGGATGGATAAACCCTTGAGTTCTGAAATGAATGAAGTGGTTGGAGGTAACGAAATTTCTTGAATGGCTGAAACACCCATGAGTACTTAAATGATTGGAATACTTCTAAGGGGCCAATTGACAGTAATGATGGATATCTCGAACATCGAAATGATCGAAATACACCTATGATTGGAATAAGTAAATTATCTCTAATAAAATTCTGAAAATGCTAATAAAGTTGAAGATGACTGAAATGCCCCTAAGGGTTGAAGTATGACTTACGTATGTCAATCACTCATGATATTAATGTAAGGTTGGAAGTTTCTCCGCACAGAATATAAGTTTGACTACTCCGTGAAAAATCTTGTGGTGATATATGAAAGCAACCGTTCAGATATACGATACAGTTGGATGCATCAGAAGCGTTGGTTAGTACTGCAAGGTTGGAATATGTTAGTTCGAATGGTTTTGGAGGCTCGATAAACTTCTGGGAATCTTAAATATTGCAAATCGTCATTTCATCATTATTGGGCTAAATTACAAATCACCCCTGATAGTTAAATGACCAAAATGCTCTCGTTGGCCCAAGTAATCAAAATAGCCCCGAATGTATCTGATATCATGAAAGATCTCGACGTAGAAATCCCTAAATGCCTGGTTGGAAACTTGATGAGCAAATAGAATTTCTGAGCCACTGTTTACGCCATGTTGGTATAATTACCAAAATGTCGTGTATTATAAAATGACCATAATGCCCTGGTAGGCTTAAATGGCTAAATCACTCATGATATGCCTAAACTCTCAAGATCTTGATGTATCATCTCTTGACTATCTGGTTTGAATCGTTAGTGCAAACCCCTCTTTAATAGGGGCCTTGTTTCAAAAATCCGTTCAATTGTCAAAAGTTTGATGTGTTCTCTTCCGTAAATGACACGTATCTCCAAGGAAATAAACTATTCCACCTAGTGTGTTCCATGTATGCTACACGACTGTTTTTGAATACTGATTTACATATTATAATATCGATCATGTGCACATGATAGAATACTTGAACTCACGTGAACATGACATGTTTATAATTTAACATGACCGTACTGTATTTTTGATATATGCATATGCACCTGATATGACCAACATGCTATATGGATAATGTATTACTAAAAATACAGCTATTGATTAACCGAACCGTTACATAGATTGTTACTGGGGTACTTGGGATAGAATATGAAGTGACCATAGCTTCAGCCCTGATCCAGCTGGTAATTCCTTTACCGTTACATGTTCCTATGCTTCGGCTAGGGTAATACCTACCATACCGTACCGTACCGTTCCTAAGGTAATCCCTTAGGATGGCACCTATGCCCAATGGGCACTGGTTAACGCCTTTGACGCAGTTTTGGGGAACTGCCTCTTGGAGTGTGGTTGGAGGGTAGATAAAAGATTAAACCGTACCGTATTGTTACTTGAACTTTATGTTTTTGAACTGGAAATGTATATTATACAGTTATTGTACATGTTTTACTTGCACTGTTGGAACACACTAGGAACCGAACTCTCTAATTCCACCTTCGTACATTAAAAGCCTATAATTCCTGTCTAATTCTCGATGATTGAATAAAGAACAAGTACCGTTATTCTCAAGTATAACGTTACCCTGAAATATCAAAAAAAGAAATGAAGACCGTTACCGCATGGAACATCATGAAAATGTTTTGCATACCATATATCTGCATGAGCTTATAGCATCTTTTGTTAGTTTGTATTACTGAGCTTTTCCAAGCTCACGTTGTTTTTACCATCGCAGGTTAATGGAATATATCATGGTATAACGTTTGACATCAGTGTTGGGAGTTCTCTCGGCGTTGCTTTTGGAGTACGGTACCGACATAGTTAGTGGGCATGCATATCATTATTGTTTCATGATAATGTCTGTAAAATGTTTTCTGAAATTCTGTTATATGTTTAAATGATTTCATGAAAGAGTATTTTCAACAAAAGTTACCGTTATAATTTAATATGTATTTTTTTTAGAGAAAATGTTTTAATTGTATTTTTACTGTGGGTCGCTCCTCTGACCCTAATGTGGCTTCCTAGGATCCGTCGTAACGCATAGGCGGGTCTAGGGGGTTACATCTAAACTTCACCAAGGGCTAAGGGTTGATCTTGTAAAGTAGTTGCAAGGATTGTATTGTTCTTAGGATTTTTTCTGTTCAAGTAATAAAACTTCAAGTTTATTTACTCCGATTTTCAATATCTCATAAGTGCATCGGGAGAGCATTGTAAGGTTATCCATTTGCTTGATATCGGGAGAGTCAAGCATACGAAAAGAGTAAATACGTGTTTTCCAGTTTATGGTTAAACCATCTTGGCTTAGGGATAAGTACAAGGTTAAGTGGCTAAAGAAGAATTCACAAACATTGGTGTTCACCCTTTCATTCACGCCGGGAGGTATCATCTAAGACGTGTTCATCAACAGAACTTGGACCTAGGGATAGGACAAGTCATGACAGGGATTCTTGCCATGCTTAAAGTACGGAGTTGTTGATCGCCGCCGCGACACCAACGGACCTCTGCCGCGACAGGTGCTGCCGCGATAGGCTCGACGACAGAACAACAGAATTTCCTCTGGACAGTGCAACACCTGCACTACTTAGCAAATCAATACCGACCTATTCTCTCAATCTGTTTACCTTATCTTTTATTTCAGTTATTACTCAAGATTACTTCAAACAATCATTTAAACTATTTCTTTTTCTTGTGCAGCAATCTAAGGATAGAGTTATTTCCAGTCCCTGTGGAGACGATATCTGATACTCTAATATCACTTTACTACTTGTGTCTTGTACAATTGCACTATTTGCGATAGTCTTATTTACTGCACTTTGTTTTTGGCGCCGTTGCTGGGGACTGGCAACATACCTCTACTTTTTAATTACTGCACTTTGTTTTTATTTTTATTTTCTATTTTTAGTTGTTTTATTTTCCCCGTGCTTTTCACAAGGTTCTCTTATTGCTTATGCGCAGATCGAGACGTGGTAAGGAACCTGAGTACGAATTAGACCCATAAATCGAACACACATATCAACTTAGGAACTAAGCCCGACTCTTGATAGAAAGAAACAACTATCTTGAGGAGATACTGGAAGCAATGGTGAACGGAAGGCAAGGCAATAGGGAAGATGACAACAAAAACAACCCCAGGGGTAATGTGGATCCTCCTAATGACCCTCGAAACGATCTGCTGCCGCCCCCTGCCCCAGCAGCACGACAGACTTGTCGAGAGTACATGGATAACGACCATGTTGAACTGGAAACTACCCTGCCAGATGTGGAAGCTGAACACTTCGAACTGAAACCTGTCATGTTCAGCATGATAAACTTCGCTGGTCAATTTGGTGGTTCTGCTACTGAGGACGCACGTGAACATCTGAAAACTTTCCAGGAAATCTGTGGATCGATCAGACTGCCAAGAATAAGTCCGGAAGTACTGAGGCTCTGGCTATTTCCTCATTCATTGAGGGATAGAGCTAAAACCTGGTGGAATAAGTTAACATCGGGTTCAATAAGAACTTGGGCGGATCTCTCTCGTGAATTTCTTTCTCGTTTTAACCCTTCTCATTTATCTGAAAGATTGCATAACGAGATTGCTACTTTTCAACAGGAAGATGACGAACCAATGCATGAGGCGTAGGACAGATTTACGACTCTCTTACGAAACTGCCCAATGCATGGATTCCATGTATGGAATCAGGTTGTCAAATTCTACAATGCTGTCAATGCACACACTCGACTGAGGATAGATTCAGCAGCAAATGGGTTATTACTGGATAAAGAACCAGACGATACAATGCTGGTGTTGAAAAAGTTAGCAAAGAACATGAGCAGTTTCCTACAGCTCGAAGAGGAGGAAAACGAGGAATATCTATAAAGGAGTACGAAGCTGACAACTCGGTCAAAACTCAGATTGCATACCTCACTAAGATAGTTGAAAATCTGCAGCGGAAGGATTCTAAAACTGTATTTTCTGCCGAAGAGGTGTGTGAAACCTGTAGCGGAAACCACAGCACAGAGGAGTGCCCTTTACAGCTGGAAGAAGGGATGTATGTTGGAAACTATAACAGGAATAAAACCTATGACTCCAACAACTACAGTCCAAACTGGAGGAAGGACCCCAAATTTTCATGGAGTAACCCTAACATTGCACTGCACCCTCCAGTCCAGAACAACCAGAACCAAGGAGGTCCTAGGATTCTGTCACGATAGCAACCACAGCAGCAGCCACAACAGTAGCCAGCAGCCACAACGAGCATACTGGAACAGACCATTGCCACGTTCATGTCTCAAACAGGAGCATATATGGCAAACATGGATCACTTTGTCAAGAAAACTGAATCCTTCATGGATAAGACAGAGATGAGAATGACAAACCATGAGGCGACCCTAAAATCCTTAGAGACACAGATGGGCCAGGTTTCACAGTTCATAAACCCAAGGCAGAATGGAGGATTCCCTAGTGATACTGAGGTCACTAGAAAACCCACAAATGAGCTGTGCACAGCAATTACAACGAGGAGTGGGAAATAACTACAAGGGCCGATAATAAAAGAAACACCAAGTAAGGAACCGACCCTACAGACACCTGTCGTGAACATTGCCCCGGTAGAGGAAAAACAGTCTGTTGTCGTCACATCTGCCACGACAGTAGAAGAAACAGAGGAGCAGAAAGAAGAAACTAAAGATCTTGAGCCTGCTCAGATCCAACTTCCATGTGAAGGAAGCCTTGAAGATTACCGTCCTCCACCCCCTTTTCCGCAGCGGTTAAAGAAACAAAAACATGAGTACCAGCTTAAGAAAATCTATGATGTTTTTAAGCAAGTACACATCAACATTTCACTGTTAGAAGCCATTAAGCAGATGTCTGGTTATGCAAAGTTTCTGAAGGATGCAATGTCCAGGAGGTCCAGACTTGGGGAATTTGAAACAGTGATGATGACAGAAGGATGCATGGCAATCCTACATAAGCGACCTCCCCCAAAGAAGAAGGATCCTGGCAGCTTCATCATACCATGCATAATTGGTGACAAGTTTGTGGGTAATGCACTTTGTGATCTTGGTGCTAGCATTAATCTAATGCCCAAGTCCGTATTTCAGAAACTAGGTATTGGTCAAGCGAGGCCCACGACAGTCATGCTGCAACTGGCAGACCGCTCTTACGTACAACCTGAAGGAAAGATCGAAGATATCTTGGTAAGAGTGGATAAGTTTATTTTTCCTGCTGACTTTCTTGTTTTAGACTGTGAAGCCGATGAAAATGCACCGATCATCCTGGGGTGACCCTTCCTAGCCACATGTAGAACAGTGATCGATGTAGAGAAAGGAGAACTGACTATGAGAGTCAATGACCAACAAATAAAGCTCAATGTTCTCCAAGCAATGAAACAAGCTGATGTAGAGGAAGAGTGCAAGGCAATTTCAAAAGTAGTCTTAGACCAACCCTGCATCAGATCGAACTATCACGACAGAAAATTTGGTCACTGCCACCGCAGTCACTTTAAAGACTGTCACGACAGCATCGACGACAGTGACCCCTCAGTCACAGATGCATCCGATACTAAAGGTCCTGAGGAGGTAAATCGGATAGGCACACGTCTAGGTAAGTTCTTCGAGCCTCTGAATTATACCTCGAATGAACATGTAATCCAAAAGCCTTCCATTGAACAACCACCTGTTTTAGACCTTAAACCCCTACCAGGGCAACTCAAATATGTTTTTCTTGGTTTAAATGATACTTTGCTTGTAATCATCTCTTCTAAGTTGATGCAGGAATAGGAACAACAGTTGATCAAAATGCTACAGCAGCATAAGAAGGCAATTGGATGGACCATTGCTGATATCCAAGGCATCAGTCCGGCATTGTGCATGCATAAGATCCTCTTGAGGATGGCCATAAGCCGACAATTGATGCCCAAAGACGACTGAATGAAGCTATGCGAGAGGTGGTACGAAAAGAAATCATCAAGTGGCTTGATGCTGGAATAATATACGCCATCTCAGATAGCAAGTGGGTGAGCCCGATGCAATGTGTACCCAAAAAGGGAGGCATAACCGTGGTAACAAATAAGGACAACGAACTAATCCCAACCAGGACTGTGACCGGTTGGAGGGTTTGTATGGATTACCGGAAGCTTAATAAAGCTACCTGAAAGGACCACTTCCCCTTACCCTTTATCGATGAAATGTTAGATAGATTAGCGGGGAAGCCTTACTATTTTTTTCTTGATGGTTACTCAGGTTATAACCAAATAGCAATCGCACCAGAGGACCAAGAGAAGACAACCTTCACATGCCCATACAACATATACGCCTTTCGAAGAATGCCATTTGGACTTTGCAATGCACCAGCAACCTTTCAACGGTGCATGATGGCAATATTCTCCGACATGGTGGAGGATTTCCTAGAGATCTTCATGGATGAATTTTCTGTCTTTGGAGACAGTTTCGACGGTTGCTTATGCAATTTACAAAAGGTGCTTGAAAGATGTGAAGAGGCAAACCTCGTTTTAAACTGGGAAAAATGCCACTTTATGGTGGACGAGGGCATAGTGTTGGGACACAAGGTTAGCTGTCGCGGCATAGAGGTAGACAGAGCTAAAATTGAAGTCATTGAAAAACTGCCGCCACCCACCACAGTCAAAGGAATAAGAAGTTTCTTAGGACATGCAGGGTTTTATCGAAGATTCATTGCTAATTTCTCGAAAATTACTAAACCCCTATGTCTCATGTTGGAACATAATCGTGCCTTTGATTTCAACACTGAATGTACTGAAACATTTAGGATACTAAAGGAAAAGCTGGTAACAGCCCCAATAGTGCAACCACCAGACTGGAGCTTACCATTCGAGATAATGTGTGACGCCAGTGATTATGCTGTCGGGGCAGCACTAGGGCAGAGAAAGGAGAAACTCTTCCATGTTATTTACTATGCCAGCAAAACTCTAAATGATGCCTAGATAAATTACACCACAACAGAAAAGGAGCTACTCGCAGTGGTGTTTGCAATTGACAAGTTCCACCCATATATACTTGGAACAAAAGTGGTGGTCCATATAGATCACTCAGCACTTAAATATCTGTTCAACAAGAATGATGCCAAACCAAGATTGATACGTAGGATTCTGCTGCTGCAAGAATTTGACATTGACATCAAGGACAAAAAGGGGACAGAAAATCAAGTAGCAGATCACTTGTCAAGACTAGAAATGGGAAGGAATCAAGAGAAAGACAAGACCAACATACTGGAAACCTTCCTAGATGAGCAGTTGTTCACTGCCACCAGCACTGTCGCGACAGCCATGGCGGCAGGTAAGCTTTCTGAAATCCCCCGGTATGCTGACATTGTCAATTACATTGTAAGTAGGTTATTACCTCTTAAGCTTAACTATCAAGCTAGGACGAGGTTCCAAAATGATGCAAAACATTATTATTGGGACGAACCTCTTCTCTTTAAGCATTGTGCAGATCAGATCATCAGGAGATGCATACCACAGGAGGAACAGAAAGAGGTGCTTCATCACTGCCATGCTGCTCCCTATAGAGGACACTTGGGAGGAAATAAAACTGCTGCCAAGGTTCTGCAATCTGGTTTCTATTGGCCTACACTGTTCAAGGATGCACAAGCTTTTTACAAAAGCTGTGATAAATGCCAAAGGACTGGAAATATATCTAGAAGGCATGAGATGCCACTACAGAACATTCTTGAGGTCGAAATCTTTGATGTTTGGGGAATCGACTTCATGGGACCATTCCCAGCCTCTTGAGGGAATCTATACATCCTGCTGGCAGTAGACTATGTGTCTAAGTGTGTAGAAGCTATTGCCACTCAAAAGAACGATGCCAAGACTGTACAAAGATTTCTTCACAAGCACATCTTCTCAAGGTTTGGCATCCCAAGGGCGATCATTAGCGATGAGGGGATGCATTTTGACAATAGGGTAATTGATTGTGCACTAAGGAAATATGGAGTAAAGAACCGAATTGCAACAACATATCACCCTCAAACCAATGAGCGGGACGAAATCTCAAATAGAGAAGTGAAGAGCATCCTAGAGAAAATGGTAAAACCAACTCGAAAGGACTGGTCTCTTCACCTAAATGATGCACTTTGGGCCTACAGGACTACATTTAAAACGCCATTGGGAATGTCACCCTACCACCTCATTTACGAAAAAACTTGCCATTTACCCGTTGAGATAGAACACAAAGCATATTGGGCTATCAAGACAGTTAATATGGATTGGGATAAGGCAGGGCAGAAAAGGCTACTAGACTTGAATGAAATTGAAGAAATTCGAGCAATGGCCTACGACAACGCCAAGATTTAGAAGGACAAAACAAAGAAGTGGCACGACAGAAAACTGCTGCCACGACAGTTCTACCTAGGACAGCAGGTGTTGTTGTTTAAATCTACGTTGAAGCTCTTCCCAGGAAAGCTTAAATCTAGGTGGTGTGGCCCTTTCCAAGTAGTCCAAGTTTTTCCCCATGGTGCCATTACAATCAGATCAATCAAGGATGGGAGAGAGAAATGTGACTGTCATCCCCTCCGAAGATGCCACGACAGTGCCATTCCAAGTAGTCTAAGTTTTTCCCCATGGTTCCAAAAACGAGAAATGTGGGAAGAGAGAGGTTTCACATACACCACAAAAACGGGAGACCTAGGGCTCAAGGGTTTCATCTCCAAGAAAATTATTGCCCTCAAATGACAGATATTTGTCGTTCAGCCAGAGGAGATGAACGTCACTCTGGTCCGAGAGTTCTATGTTGTCATCCCCTCCGAAGATGCCACGACAGTGACTGTCAGGGGTAAGGAAATCTCCCTAGAACCGGCCTACATCAACACATTGTACGAAATTTATGTGGGCAGAAAGAAAGATGCACATAGGAGGTTCGTCAACAGTCTATCGCCGGCAGACTACGATGCTGTCATGGCGGAACTGATGGAAGAAGGCACCCAATGGAACGAGGATCCCAAGCACAGATGGAAAGTGAGAAGGACCCAGCTCACACCAACAACAAAACTTTGGAACCATTTTGTGAAGACACGCCTCATGCCAACATTGCACAACACCTCGGTGGACCGGTAGCGATTAACCCTCGTACACTCAATCATCAACGAGAGGCAGATCAACATTGGCAAATATATCCTCGAAGGCATTTTTGAGTGTGCACTCAGACCCATGGGCCCCCTCTTCTTCCCCTACCCCATCACCTCTCTCTGCCGGGCAAATAAAGTTCCAGAAATTGATAAAGATGTCAGAGTGCAAGGCAAGGGATGGACGCAACAAAACATATACAATTTGATGGAGCTGAAGCCTGCCATTCCCCTGACAAATATGGACCCCACTGCCGCGACAGAACCAACATCAGAACCTGAATCCATTGAACCTGTCGCTACAGAGCCGGAGCAGACTGAGACCGCCCATCCGGCAGACACCTCCAACCAAATCCTGCATATGCTAAAAAAGATGGAGGAACGACAACTAGGCTTCATGGGATTTATGAGAGATTTCACTACTGCCACGGTAAATTTCATTAAGGTTGATTTAATTTTTCCCAACGTACAGTTTCCCTCTTTCCTAGAAACTCTTTTTGCCACCCCCACACCTGCTGCTAGCCCCAGAACACCCATTGCTGCCTCCACCACACCACATGCCACGACTGGAGATGGCGACATGAGATCTGCCACTCCTCGAGGAGAAAAACAGAAGGAACCACTACCGGAGATCGATCCGAAGTACTTCGAAGGGTTCTCCTCCTCCTCCGTCTGGCAGGAAGATTCTGACTCGGAGCCATCTGTCGTCCGGGACATATCCAAAGACTTCCCTCCGATGAAGAAGAAGAAGCTGAATGAAACTGTTGAGGGACCCTGCCACGACAGATCAGACGGCAGCAGCAGTAGCAACAGTGATGATGACCTCGAGGTTCTGGACAAGGCCCCAAAGATCTCACCTACCCGAGTCCAGCCACCTCGAGAGGCCAAAAAGAAGATAGTCTCACCATCTCCCAGCCCCAAGCCAACCTCTGCCATCAAGGTAACTGCCCACCGGCAGCTCTGCATAAGCAGCAGCAGCGACGACAGCTCATCAACTTAAGTGCTTTTCTATTATGCTTGTTGTTTCTGCTATTTATTTTATCCATTTGTGATGTTTTCTTATTTTTATTTTGTTGTCATTGAGGACAATGCAACCATTGAGTTTGGGGGTAGGCAGTTCTCTGTTATTTAATGAACTTTTTAATTGGCGTCTTTAATTTGTGTCTTATCTTAGTTATTTTTGTGTCAAAAAAATGGCTTAAGTCTTTGAACTGCACTTACCTGCTGCGACAATCTCTGTCGTGGCAGTGCCTTTAGAATGTTTTAGGAATTATTTAGAGCCTTGCTATAGTCATAACTTCAAAAACACTTTTGTGACTTATATGCTGTCTAGACTTCTGTTAGTAAACTAGAGTAGAAAAGCTTAAACTACTTGAGTTGCCCCTAGAGGTGCCTAACACTGACTCCAGGAAAAGAATAGAAGAAAAGAAAAACTTAGACTCAAAACTCCTAGAGGTGCCTAACACCGCCTCTAGGAAGATAGCTAGAGGTGCCCAAAACAGGCTCTAGTAAAAACAAAATAAGAAGAACTTGAGTCTAAATTTTGAAAAAACTAAAGGAGCCTAAAAATTGCCTCCAAGAAAAAATTAGTTTGGCATAAAAATCAAGTGAGTAGCATAACAATTCTAGTTGCTAAAAGAGTCTAGGCACATATTTGTTCACAAAGCCTGCACACACTTGCACAAGAATTATAGCATTGTTCCGGATGAATCCATAAACAATTGAAAAGGCACTGCTCTTGATAGAGAAAGGGTTGTAGGAAATGGTAGTTCACTGAATTAAGCCAAGCCAAAAAAAGTTTTCATTCTTAGTTAAGTTGCATTTGCTTGAGGACAAGCATTAACTTGAGTTTGGGGGTGTGTTGACTGCATAAAAGTTCTACATTTTATCCCTCATTTACCCATATTACTACCGTATTCAAGCATGATTTATTGCATTTAGGATAGATTTTCGCATACACATCACAATTAGATAAAACTGCACAAATGCTGCTGAAATAGGTCACTTTTGCAGGTAACTGCTGCGGCAGCAACCCAGGGCAGAAAAGGAACAGAGGCGAGTTGAGGAGCTGGAATTGAAGGACAAAGAGCACTGTCTGTCGTGACACCTGCCGTGGAAGCTATAACGACAGAGAGACACTGAGGTGGAAAAGTGAAGTGGAGCTCGACAGATAGAGGATTTCAAGCCGGTCTGTCGTGGATCAATCCCATATTTTTCTAAGCCCTGAAGCAGAAGGAAGGTTAGGCCCAAAGTTCAAGGAAGAAAGTCAAAGCAAGAAAAGAGGACGAATTAAAGGCATCTACTTAGAAGATTTTGTCTTTAATAGAGTTGTAATTTAATTTAAACTTGAATTCTTGCCATATTAGAAAACTTGGACCCAAGGCCTATATAAAGGCATGTAATTCGACCTAGGAAAGGATATCTCACTCCTAGCCGTCTTCCCCCAAAATCCTAGTCATTTCTCTCTCTCCATCATGTTCTAAACTTCACCAAGGGCTAAGGGTTGATCTTGTAAAGTAGTTGCAATGATTGTATTGTTCTTAGGATTTTTTCTGTTCAAGTAATAAAACTTCAAGTTTATTTACTCTGATTTTAAATATCTCATAAGAGCATCGGGAGAGCATTGTGAGGTTATCCATTTGCTTGATATCGGGAGAGTCAAGCATGCGAAAGGAGTAAATACGTGTTTTCCGGTTTATGGTTAAACTATCTTGGCTTAGGGATAAGTACAAGGTTAAGTGGCTAAAGAAGAATTCACAAACATTGGTGTTCACCCTTTGATTCACGCCGGGAGGTATCATCCAAGACGTGTTCATTAACAGAACTTGGACCTAGGGATATGACAAGTCATAACAGGCATTCTTTCCATGCTTGAAGTACGGAGTTGTTGATCGTCGCCGCGAAACCAACGGACCTCTGCCGTGACAGGTGCTGCCGCAATAGGCACGACGACAAAACAACAAAATTTCCTCTGGACAGTGCAACATCTGCACTACTGAGCAAATCAATACCGGCCTATTCTCTCAATCTGTTTACCTTATCTTTTATTTTAGTTATTACTCCAGATTACTTCAAACAATCATTTAAACTATTTCTTTTTCTTGTGCAGCAATCTAAGGATAGAGTTATTTCCAGTCCCTATGGAGACGATATCCGATACTCTAGTATCACTTTACTACTTGCGTCGTGTACACTTGCACTATTTTCGATAGTCTTATTTACACGCAACATGTTCGTTTGTTAAGAAAAATGTAGCTTGTTCGTGTTCGTTCGTTAAAATGATAAACGAACACAAACGAATGAAAAAAGGGCATATGTGAATAAGTTTAAAAAAACATAAATGCGCGACACATATATGAATAATTTTTTTTTAAATATAACTCTTTTTTTATAAAAAAAATAATAAATATAAATAGATATATGTGAATAAATTTAAACGAAGATAAACAAACAAACATAAATGAACAGATTACCGAATGTTCACGGACGTAAATGAACGAACGAGCCATTTGTTCGTGTTCGTTCATTTAACTAAATGACGGTGATGGTGATCGTGGGGGAGGTGGACGGCGACTGGAGCTTGGTCCGGCGGTGCTGTTGGAGAGACGCAAACGACGGCTGACGGTCGGGGGCTGGGGGCTTTCCAGTGTCGACCACCACGGCGAGGAGGAGGTGTGGGGCATGGTGAAGTCGGCGTGGCTGAGTGGAAAAAAACAAAGGTGTTTGGTTGTGTGTTTTTTTAGGGTTTTGGTATTTCACGGGAAAGAAAGAAAGAAATGGGGAAAAGGGGAAAAATTGGACAAGTGCTAAGGGAAAAGGGCTTGGGCTAAAGTGCACTGCCCATTGAGTGTGCTAAAATGTACCGATTTAATGAAACGGTGCACTTCAGCTGAGGTGTAATTTATGCTTGCCTTGTTGTGTGCGAAAAGAATCCTGCAGAGGGAAAAGAAATTTATTAAGGCAATTAAAAAAAAGGAAAATGAAAAATGAAGCATAAATTAAATTATTAAAAAAGAAGTAAAAATTAACGAAAAATAAACCAATGGGTTGCCTCCCATTTAGCGCTTTGTTTAACGTCGTTTAGCTCGACGACCTTTGCTAAATTTTTGGTTCTTCAAAAGAAAGGTCTTCAAATAAACGGTGATGTCCATCCCTTGTCGTTTTAACGCCTTCCTTCATCTTTTTATTTGTGCGCAAAACAACAACTAAGCTTCTACCTCCTTCCCGATGCGACAACTTACTCAAAATGATGATTGGCAAAGTTTGGTTGTCGCCTAAAAATATATAATTAAATTGCTCTAACTTCGGCTTTGGTTCTTGCAAAATTGAGGGAAAATGTTTAGATCGAGTTGGAATTAATCGAAAATCAGAAAGGGAAAATAAGGATTTTTTACCTGTACCAACACGTTTTCTTGTACTCCCTCGGGGTAGATGACTGATCGATCGGCTAATTGAACCGTCACTCACGTTTCTTTCAATGGTTCAGTCGAAATTTTGTTGTAAACGCTTAACGGCATGACGTTGATAGATGCGCCTAAATCGCACAACGCTCTTTTTATCCCAACATTCCCAATTTTACAGGGAATCGCAAACATACCTTGGTCCTTGTACTTTGGCGGCAACAGCTTTTGAAAGATGGCCGAAATATTTTCACCAAGGTTAACATTTTTATTTCCGGATAGTCGCCTTCTGTTTGTGCATAAATCCTTCAGAAACCTTGCGTATTTGGGCACTTTCCGAATAACATCAAGCAGTGGAATCTTAATTTCCACCTTCTTGAATATATCCAATATTTCCTTCTCTTCCTCCTTTTTATCTCGTCTCGCCAATCTACCTGGAAAAGGAGGAACATGTTCGTAAGTAGAAACAGAAATTTTAGATTTGGCATTACCTGCGGTGGGAGGAGACTTGTCGTTCTGGTCTTCCGAAGAGTTTCCCGGTTCGTCGGACTTTCACTCATCTTGCTTGGGCGGTTTAGGCGTTATCACTATTCCACTACGCAAAGTTATCGCACTAACGTTTTCCCTTGGGTTGGTTTGGGATGGTAACTTTCCCTGGGATTCTAGACGGCTAACGGCTTGAGCTAGTTGGCTAATTTGTTTCTCGATTTTCTGGAGATGGGATTGTGTTTGGGTTTGGAATTTTTCCTGCGAAACTGCCAATCTCTCAACAATAGACTCAAGCGAGGATTTTTGGGGTGCTTGGTTTTGGTGGGGAGGTTGTTGCCTAGGTTGGTAATTCGGGTTCTGATTACCGTAGCTCAAGTTTGGGTGATCTCTCCAACCGGGATTGAACGTATTGCTATGTGGGTTATAGGGTCTTTGGGGAGGTCCGGGAAAGTTGTGTATGGCGTTGACTTGGGCACCAGATGTATCCCGCAGCAATGGGCATAAGTTGGTTGCGTGATCTGGCATAGTGCATATTCCGCATACCTTAGCAGCTTCTATCTCCCCTGAAACAAGAGAATACACAATATTAGTTAAATTGTCTATCTTATTTTCTAATGAAATTATGCTTACTGTTTGAACCCGTCGGCTGGGTTCACTTGCAGAACCAAATTGCTGCGAATTAGCAGCCACTGTGGAGATTAATGTTCTCGCTGCAGTAGGGGTCATGTTAACGAGCGCGCCACCGCTTGCTGCGTCTACTATCTTTTTGTCCATTGGCAACATTCCTTCGTATAAGTATTGAAGAAGTGTTTGCTCGGATAAGCCATGTTGCGGACAACTTGCACACAACTTTTTAAATCTCTCACAATATTCGTATAGGGACTCATCGTGCATTTGTTGGATTCCCAATATGTTTCGCCTAATTTCTGTCGCTTTTGCCGCAGGGAAATATCTGTCAAGAAAAACATGAGAGAGGCCAGACCATGTATTAATCGAATTTGGAGGTAAATAAAATAACCATTCTTTAGCCGTTCCGGCTAAGGAAAAAGGGAAAGCCCTTAGTTTTATTTGGTCCTCTGAGACCCCTTGTGGTTTCATGCTGCTGCACACCATATGAAATTCGACAAGGTGCTTATGTGGGCTTTCAGTAGGGAGGCTATTAAAAGTAGGGAGTACGTGGATTAATCCCGTTTTGAGCTGTAAGGGAGTATCGCCTTGAGGAAAAGCGATGCAAAGTGGTTGTTGCACAGTAGGGGCAGCATTTAGTTGTCGAATCGTTTGGTCCGCCATCGGTTCTGGTTCTTGTGTAGGTTCTTCGACTGGTGTAGTTTCGGAGGTGGATTCCTGATCGGATTGTCGTGTGCTTTGTTGTTGTTTCTTTCGTCGAAGTGTTTCGCCATGAGTTCTACGAGCGCTTGCTTCGATTTCTAGGTTGTATGGAGCTAAAGTACCCGGGTTTTTCCTGGTCATAAAAAAAACTAAATCAGTCAAAAGTGCCGAAAGTAAATCTCCCCGGCAACGGCGCCAATTTTGACAAGTCGTCGTTTAACCGGTCAAAAATAAATAAATTAATTAACCTCTTTCAACAAATAATAAAATAAAGAAATTAAGTAGATATAGGGAAAGAGGGTCGATCCGCAGGGAGATTAGCTGGAATTATTGACTGAAGGCTGCTTCGATTACTACTTCCATGAATATCTGTAGAATAAGTAAATAAAATGGGGGGGGGGGAGTGATCGGATATTGGATGAAAATGAAATAGCAAGGTTTAAATGCAGAGGTAAAAAGAATAAGAAAAACCAAGTATGTGAAATAGCCTCGAACCAGCTCCTTCAATTCTTTCGATCACTGAAATAGATTTTTATTTCGGGTATCATGTTGGTTACAGTCTACGAGGCCCAACCCGTCGTAACTTGTTTCTCTCTCGAGTAACCAATCCTCCCAAGTCTATCTTTGAAAGATGGTTCTTAAATAAATCAACCACGTCTATCACCGTTAAAATATTTAGATTAAAAGCAGGAAAAACCCGACTCAGAAATTGTCTAAAAAGAATCGCTTCTGATTTTATCTTTCCTTAGCGGACCGCCGCTAAGAGTGTTCATAGGAAGTCGAAATTGCCACAGGCCGATCCTTCCTCCCAACTGTGTTTTTAAGCGATTTCAGACCAACGAGCCCTTTTTTATTTGAAAAACGGTTAAAAACTTTTAGTAAGGCCGATTGCCAAACTATCTAAGCAGAAAGATAAAAATGATTTCCCAAAATAATTTAAGCAAAGTTCAATTCTCACGAATCGAATTAACTTGGCTGGTTCTTGGCTTAAAAGATTTAGCTAAGCATAATATTGATTATCATACTTAACTTGATTTTAGAAAAGTAATTAAATGACATAAAACAAACGAAACAAGAAAATAAAGGAAAAGAACTTGAATTAAAGCTATAAAATGTTTACAAAGGAAAAGATAAAAATACTCAAAGCTAAGAAGATGCCCTTAAGCCTTCACCAAAGGTTGGTATTTATAGGCTTAGATTACAAGGATAAGAGATAAGAAAATCAAAATAACAATTCAAATTCAAATGTTTTTAAAATTCAAAATAAAACCAACGGATAGAACTGATAATCTGATCGGATCTTCTCTCGGAACATTCCAGGACCTTCTAGAGGTTGCCACGTCACTGCCACATCAGACGCGTCGTGCCCAGTGTCGTGCCCACGATACCAGTCATGACAGAATTATAATAAAAACTGCAGAAATGCCCCCTTTTTACTACTATTTTCCGAATTGGGTCCCTGCACAAAATATAACAAAAACAGCATGTATTAAGCAGCAAGAAGTCCTAATAACTAGAAAAATAGCAAATGAAGTATGTCACATTTGAGAACTTATCATTGGTCATTGTAAAACCGTTGCAGACTGTAAAAGCTTTTGTGATATCCTTCAATGCGCCAACAGCTGTAGTTGTATTCATAAGCATTGTAAATGCAAGTCCTCCCCAATATTTCCATTGTCCTAAATTAACAAATTACTCTCATATTATTTGTAATTGCAACAAATGTACTTGCAATGCATCCAATAATAATAACTATTGGTATTAATTAGACTTTTCCTTTTACCCTTTGTGTATCTTTCTCTTCCTCCTTTTTCATTTATATTGTGTTGTTTTTTATCTTAAAAGATATTCGTGAGTGGTTGGGTAAATTTGATAACAATTATCTTATTTATGTGGAATATGGAAGATGGTAAAGGGGAGAAGATATAAAAAAATTGTAAATATAGATGATTAAATCATACGAAAACATATAATTAACTTTAATGTTCAATTTTGTATCAAAAGTTTTTTATGTCAAATTAGGTACATAAATTTAGGTTAATAAATCAAATTGGTATTTGACTTTTTTTTCATAATGGTACGTATGGTAAATGATTTATTTGAACCATTAAGTCAAATTCTTGTATCAATTTGGAAATCGTCTTTCCCTTTATCGTGCTCTTTTTATGCCCCCACTTTAGAATAGTGGGTTTAGGGTTTAGAGTTAGGATTTGTGGTTAGGGTTTATGGAATTAGGGCTTTGATTTATTTTTTAGGGTGTGGAAATTAGAGTTAGGGTTTAAAATTTAATTTTTAAATAATTTTTAGTGTGGGGTATAGAAGAAGGTATGATTAGGGGCAGAGGATTTTTACCCTAAACCTAGTTCAAGTATTGAATAGTATCTTGAGGCCAACTTAATGTACCTAAACTTAAGTTTTAAACTGAATCTTTAAGTCGAATTCAGGTACCAAAGAATATATTTACCATGGGTAAAACATCGGTGGGCCTAAGGGGACTTGGACCACTCCAAATTTTTATGATTTAATTGCATTTTTAACTCTTGAAGTTTTGAGACTAAAATTAAGTCTTGTTTCCTCCCAAAACTTTTCTTGTATTTTTAAGACCCTATTAGTTTTGAAGTTAATGGAATTAACTTTTGTCAAATTTTCAGGTTAAATTAAATTTTAGGATATACCAATGTTGAAATTAGTGAAATTAAATCTCAATACTCTATTTTTTAAAGTTATCTTTTTTGGTTTGTTAATTTTAAAGATAAACAATTTGTCCCCTCACATAAGGTCATCCTAGTTTGTCCGCTCCCATAAGTTCATCATAGTTTCCTCCTTGAGATTTACCCAACCAAAATAATATACTACAAAAGAAGAGTTATAAAGAAATTGTCAAAATTTATTCTTAGTTCCTGTACTATACATAAACTGTCTGTCGTGACACCTGTCGTGGCAGCTATAACGACATAGAGACACTGAGGTGGAAAAAGTGAAGTGGAGCTCGACAGATAGAGGATTTCAAGCCGGTCTGTCGTGGATCACTCCCATATTTTTCTAAGCCGTGAAGCAGAAGGAAGGCCGTGCCCAAAGTTCAAGGAAGAAAGTCAAAGCAAGAAAAGAGGACGAATTAAAGGCATTTACTCAGAAGATTTTGTCTTTAATAGAGTTGTACTTTAATTTAAACTTGTATTCTTGCCATATTAGAAAACTTGGACCCAAGGCCTATATAAAGGCATGTAATTCGACCTAGGAAAGGATATCTCACTCCTAGCCGTCTTCCCCTAAAACCCTAGTCGTTTCTCTCCCTCCATCATGTTCTAAACTTCACCAAGGGCTAAGGGTTGATCTTGTAAATTAGTTGCAATGATTGTATTGTTCTTAGGATTTTTTCTGTTTAAGTAATAAAACTTCAAGTTTATTTACTCTGATTTTAAATATCTCATAAGAGCATCGGGAGAGCATTGTGAGGTTATCCATTTGCTTGATATCGGGAGAGTCAAGCATACGAAATGAGTAAATACGTGTTTTCCAGTTTATGGTTAAACCATCTTGGCTTAGGGATAAGTACAAGGTTAAGTGGATAAAGAAGAATTCACAAACATTGGTGTTCACCCTTTGATTCACGCCGGGAGGTATCATCCAAGACGTGTTCATCAACATAACTTGGACCTAGGGATAAGACAAGCCATAACAGGGATTCTTGCCAAGCTTGAAGTACGAAGTTGTTGATCGCCGCCGCGACACCAACGGACCTCTGCCGCGACAGGTGCTGCCGCGATAGGCACGACGACAGAACAACAGAATTTCCTCTGGACAGTGCAACACCTGCACTACTGAGCAAATCAATACCGACCTATTCTCTCAATCTGTTTACCTTATCTTTTATTTCAGTTATTACTCAAGATTACTTCAAACAATCATTTAAACAATTTCTTTTTCTTGTGCAGCAATCTAAGGATAGTGTAATTTCCAGTCCCTGTGGAGACGATATCCGATACTCTAGTATCACTTTATTACTTGCGTCGTGTACACTTGCACTATTTTCGATAGTCTTATTTACAAGCAACATGTTCGTTTGTTAAGAAAAATGTAGCTTGTTCGTGTTCGTTCGTTAAAATGATAAACGAACACAAACGAATGAAAAAGGGCATAGGTGAATAAGTTTAAAAGAACATAAGTGAACGACACATATATGAATAATTTTTTTAGATATATGTGAATAAATTTAAACGAAGATAAACAAACAAACATAAATGAACAGATTATCGAATGTTCACGGACGTAAATGAATGAACGAGCCATTTGTTCGTGTTCGTTCATTTAACTAAATGAACAATAAATTTTGTTCTTGTTCGTTCGTTTAATAAATAAACAAACTTCCCACCAAACGGTTCACTCAACGTTCGGTTTGCTTACAACCCTACTTCAGTGGACCTTAACTCCTCCAAAAATACTAGACAAATTGTTGAGAGAAGTGTGGATTGCCTTGGAGATCATTCTCATCAAATTAAGAGTGTTGTACCTTCAAGGGTTAAAGCTGATCGCTATCGTCCGAGTTGAGCAGAAAAATTTTAAAAATGCTTAGGAAGCTTCGAAAATCACTTGAAAAATACTTTACGAAAGAAAGGAACATATATAGCAAATGTTGTTTTTGCTCTGGGTGATGTAAAATGAAACAAAAGTCTAAATATCTATAGGGAGATTGAAATGTAAAACCGTCCTTTAGAAAACATTGATATATAGGGAGATTTTTTTTTTTGATCGGCAACCATATGTTTTTATTCATGTTATAGAAAACATATAGTTTGACGGTATCGCACGCCTCATTAAAAACCTCCCTAAAACCTATTGGAGGAAAAGAGTACGATGCGATCCGTCGAGTACAAAAAGAAATTCAAGAAAACAAACACCAATTCAATCTCAGCAAATTTTAAAAGCATGCCCCCAAGGAAATCCCCAGCCGCGTCAATCTTCTATGCAATCGAATTCCTCCCCCACCGAAAGATATGAAAAATAGACATATTAATAATGACAGCCCGTGCACACTCGTCCTGGAGCTCAGAAAAACTCGCCTCACCGTTTACAAGCATGCCACGAAGAGTGACAGCCGGTCGACTCCCTCCTTGGCCAATACATCGGCGAAACCATTCGCCTCTCTAGGCACATAACAAAATTGCAGTTCATAGGCTACTTGTTGCGCTTGATCGATCGCCATGAACACCTCCCACAAACGCCATGGTCTCTTCGCCGACCGTGTAACCCAACTCAAAGCCACTTGTGAATCAGATTCGATTATCACACACTGAGTGCGCCAACTTCCCCCCGCCACCAAGCTTAATGCGAAAGCTATCGCCCGAACTTCAGCTTCGCTGGAGTCCATCACCCCTAACGGTCCCGAAAACAACCCCAATATACGACTCTCCCCGTCCCTCATCACTCCTCCAAAACATTGATATATAGGGAGATTGAAATGTATTTATGGAAATTATGTGTAATCTTAAGGCTTAACGTCAAAATAAGTGTCCAAACTATCATATTTTTGCCTTTTAAGTGTCTAATTTTTTTTTTGCACCTTTTAGGTGCCCGAGCTATCCCGTTTTGGTCAAAGTAGGAGCCTGAACTATCCTTTTTTAGTCAAAGTACGTGCCTCAATTTGATTTTAAAAGGGACAAAAATGATAGATTGGGCACCTAAAAGTGGAGAAAAAAAGTTTAAGCACCGGAAGGTTAGTATAAGTCTGAAAAGGAAGCTATGGGAGCTAGACAGGCGGCGAGTAAGGAAGCTGAAAAGGTGGTGAACAAGGAAGCTGCGGCGATCGGAGCTGAGGAGCAGGAGGTAAATAGTAGTTAGTGCGCAGGACGGGCAGATGCGGGGCGGGTGGATACAGTGCGGGTAAGGTCTCAAATTCACCACCTATCCACTACTCACGGTGAGTATGACTTTTTACATCCACATCTGCCTACTCGTGAAGTGGTTAGCCCGTTGGATTCTCTGACTGAGGGAGCTAGCTTCATTAAGGGTGCTCTTTCAACGCATGTTCACGTCTAATATCGTACTTCAATGGAATATAAATCATATGGCCTTTTTTGGTGCCCTTATTTATGTTCTCACATTAAAAAAATATGTTTAGGGTTTAAGGTTATGGCTTAAGATTAGGGCTCAAGGAATTAGGGGTAGAGTATATTTATTAGTGTTTATGGTTTATTTTTTTTTGATCGGCAACCGTATGTTTTATTAAAGAATAAACATACAGCTTGACGAAATCGCACGCCTCGTTAAAAACCTCCCTAAACCTATTGGAGGAAAAGAGTACGATACGATCCGTCGATTACAACAGAGAAGAAAGAAAGAAAAACACAATAAGGCCAAGTCACAAACATGCCTCAAACATCGAAAGCCTATCTACTCCCTCTTTCGCCAAAGCATCCGCAAATCCATTCGCTTCCCTCGGCACATAGCAGAATTGAATATCGTAAATGACTTGACAAGCCTGATCAATTGCCAAAAATACCTCCCAAAGCCGCCAAGGCCTTTTTGCAGATTGAGTAATCCAACTCAACGCAACTTGAGAATCGGACTCCAAAATCACGCAACCCTGTCGCCATTCCCTTTCCCGTAGTATACCCAAGGAAAAAGCTATCGCTCGTACCTCTGCTTCATTCGACTCCATCACCCCTAAAGGTCCTGAAAAAAGTCCCAAAATCCGACTGTCTGCATCTCGTAGCACACCACCACAACCTGCCGGACCCGGTTTTCCCCGCGCCGATCCATCCGTGTTAAATTTTAACACATTACGTAACGGGGGCTGCCAGCACCTTCTCCCCTTCATCCTTTTCGTAAGAACTGTAACCTCAATTGTGGAAGGACAAGTCCACCAACCTGCCTCGGGTACCAATTCCCCTCGCCTATCCGCTTTGATCCAATAATACGATCTCAATTTAATCAAGAAGCATAATTCAGCCAAATTCCATCGCTTCCCACGAAAAATAAATTCATTCCTTGCAATCCATAATGACCACAACACAGCAGCAACACATGCTATCCACCACAACTTCATGCATCCCGTGAAAATACTATGGAAATCAAGAACAAGGAAAGTATCGAAACTAACCGGTAAGCTAGATTCGATTCCCCACCATTGACGCATCCATATCCATACTGCTTGCACAAAAGGACATTCGTAAAGAATGTGAGCAATGCTTTCCTCGACACTCGCACACCAAGGGCATCAGCCTTGGTCCTCCGGCAATGGGATCCCACGTGCTCGCAAGAAATCGGCAGTGGGTAGTCGACGTAACCATGTAAACCATAAGAAAGCTTGAACTTTCGGCGGCACCAGCACCTTCCAAGTGAAACAATCACCAAACTCCATCTCCCCCGCCCTGTCGAACATGAGCAATTTCGATAAAGTCCCAACCGAAAAAATCCCACGCTCGTCCGCCCTCCAAATTAACATGTCTAGCTTGCCTTCCCATGCGCGAAAATTTGACACCATCTTAATTAAATCGCGTAGCATTTCTAACTCAAAAACACGCAATGGGCGTCTAAAAAACTCTGCCCATATGTGATGTGATAACGTGCCCTCCACCATATAATCACACACCCTTGCTAATTTGTCACAAGCCAACGAGAATAAGCGCGGAAATACATCTTTTATGGCTGCTTGATCAACCCACGGATCAAACCAAAAAAGTATCGATCTGCCATCACCAAGCTTCCATAGAAAACCAGTCATTCCCATATGTTTTTCAACCTGTGCATCGCTTGAGAGTGCGACAATTTGTCGCCATACAAGCGACATCGACGACAACTTTTCCGTGTTGAAGCGCCACCATTGCGGATGTTCTCCATACTTTGCCACTATCAAACGCCGCCATAGTGAATCTCTGTCTCTCGCATATCTCCACACCCATTTTGAAAGCATTGCCATGTTCTTGACTCGCAAATCCGCAACCCCCAAACCCCCTAATTGCTTCGGACGACAGACCATCTCCCACCCAACTCTGCTCATCCTTCGTTCCAAACCGACTCCCCCCCACAGGAAAGCTCTTCGAATTTTGTCTATCCTCTCGATTACCCCTTTTGGGGCGACGAATAGACCCATATAAAATATCGGCAGCGAGGACAGTATCGAATTAACCAAAACCACCCGAGCCGCGAAGGACAAAGAGGATCATTTCCATCCCGCTAATTTTCGCCGAAAATTTGCAACTACCGGTTCCCATGTAGCTATCATACGCGGGCTGGAGCCAATTGGAAATCCCAAATAAATAAACGGAAATTCAGCTTTCCGACAACCCATTACTTCGGCCACGTTAATTCTCAACGTTTCCTCTATGCCAATTGAATACAAGGAACTTTTGCCGAAATTAATCTTCAACCCCGAACAAATTTGAAAACAATGCAATATCCGTTTCACATTTTGCGCGACCTCTAATGAACCCTCAAAAAACAGTAGTGTTTATGGTTTATGGTTTAAAATTTGGAGTTAGACTTAAAATTTAATTTTTTTTAATGTTGAGCAAAAAAAGATGCACCGGAAATGAGCATAAGATTTTTTTTCCGCTTCAATGGACCTTAACTCCTCTGTAAATATTGGACCTTAACGGCAATATTCATTAAAAGATTCAATGAAGTCTTGACAGCAATTATCATCCTTAATTCATTGGATCCAAAACGGCAAAATTCATTCAAGAAACAAATATAATTAATACTGTTCCATGTAAGGTCAAATTGAATACTATATAAACAAATACTATAGAGCAATTTGATATACATTTCCACCAAGTAACCAATTAGATATTAAGAGATGGGAAAGTTTTCTTTGACTTTGATTATTTTTGCTGCCATCTTCATCTTCGCAACTCGTTAGTTCTTTTTCGAATCTAACTCTTCTTCTTATTTTTTATTCTTAATTCATGTGTAATCTAATACAATGATATTATGATTTTAGATTCATATATGATGGCAGAGGCAAGGGGACCTATCAGTCAAGTTGGTCATTGTAAAACCGTTGCAGACTGTAAAAGCTTTTGTGATTTCCTTCAATGCGCCAACAGCTGTAGTTGTATTCATAAGCACTGTAAATGCAAGTCCTCCCCAATATTTCCATTGTCCTAAATTAACAAATTACTCTCATATCATTTGTAATTGCAACAAATGTACTTGCAATGCATCCAATAATAATAACTATTGGTATTAATTAGACTTTTCCTTTTACCCTTTGTGTATCTTTCTCTTCCTCCTTTTTCATTTATATTGTGTTGTTTTTTATCTTAAAAGATATTCATGAGGGGTTGGGTAAATTTGATAACAATTATTTTATTTATGTGGAATATGGAAGATGGTAAAGGGGAGAAGATATAAAAAAAATTGTAAATATAGATGATTAAATCATACAAAAACCTATAATTAACTTTAATGTTCAATTTGGTATCAAAAGTTTTTTTATGTCAAATTAGGTACATAAATTTAGGTTAATAAATCAAATTGGTATTTGACTTTGTTTTTCCAAATTGGTACGTATGGTAAATGATTTATTTGAACCATTAAGTCAAATTCTTGTATCAATTTGGAAATCGTCTTTCCCTTTATCGTGC
Source organism: Hibiscus trionum (assembly GCA_030270665.1). Lineage (NCBI taxonomy): Eukaryota > Viridiplantae > Streptophyta > Magnoliopsida > Malvales > Malvaceae > Hibiscus > Hibiscus trionum. Next base: position 63,241,300 of record BSYR01000017.1, read on the forward strand.
TCTTTTTATGCCCCCACTTTAAAATAGTGGGTTTAGGGTTTAGAGTTTAGGGTTTAAGGTTAAGATTTGTGGTTAGAGTTTATGGAATTAGGGCTTTGATGTATTTTTTAGGGTGTGGAAATTAGAGTTAGGGTTTAAATTTTAATTTTTAAATAAATTTTATTGTGGGGTATAGAAGAAAGTATGATTAGGGGCAGAGGATTTTTACCCTAAACCTAGTTCAAGTATTGAATAGAATCTTGAGGCCAACTTAATGTACCTAAACTTAAGTTTTAAACTGAATCTTTAAGTCGAATTCAGGTACCAAAGAATATATTTACCATGGGCAAAACATCGGTGGGGCTAAGGGGACTTGGACCACCCCAAATTTTTATGATTTAATTGCATTTTTAACTCTTGAAGTTTTGAGACTGAAATTGAGTCTTGTTTCCTCCCAAAACTTTTCTTGTATTTTTAAGACCCTATTAGTTTTGAAGTTAATGGAATTAAGTTTTGTCAAATTTTCAGGTTAAATTAAATTTTAGGATATACCAATGTTGAAATTAGTGAAATTAAATCTCAATCCTCTATTTTTTAAAGTTATCTTTTTTGGTTTGTTAATTTTAAAGATAAACAATTTGACCCCTCACATAAGGTCATCCTAGTTTGTCCGCTCCCATAAGTTCATCATAGTTTCCTCCCTGAGATTTACCCAACCAAAATAATAGACTACAAAAGAAGAGTTATAAAGAAATTGTCAAAATTTATTCTTAGTTCCTGTACTATACATAAATTGTGATTTTAGTCCTTATTTTCTAATTTGGATTAAAACTTTTGGAATATTGAAATTTCAGTCTAATCATAAACATAAACCATTAAATTATTCAACTACAAATGATCAAATTGTAAAAAAAATACAATTTAACATAACAAATATAACTATTGTTTAAGTTAATATTAAAATATGAAAAATTGAAAAATATATAGAATAAAAATTACAAATTAGCGTAAAAGATTAAAATCTATAATTTAGCATCGTGAAGTGGTTAACCCGTTGGATTCACTGATTGAGGGATCTTGCTTCATTAAGGGTGTTGCCTCAACGCATGTTCAAGCGCAGAATCATGCTTCAGTGTAGATCTGTAAACAAACCGAACGAACACGAACATGGTAATTTTATGTTCGTTCGTTTAAATTTTACTGATCAATTAAACGAACACGAACAACTAAACGAACATAATTTCTTGTTCGTGTTCTGTTGAGTGCATAAAAGTTCTACATTTTATCCCTCATTTATTACATTTTATCCCTCATTTACCCATAAAAGTTCTACATTTTATCCCTCATTTATCTGCTGCGGCAGCAACCCAGGGCAGCAAAGGAGCAGAGGCGAGTTGAGGAGCTGGAATTGAAGGACAAAGAGCACTGTCTGTCGTGACACCTGTCGTGGCAGCTATAACGACAGAGAGACACTGAGGTGGAAAAGTGAAGTGGAGCTCGACAGATAGAGGACTTCAAGCCGGTCTGTCGTGGATCACTCCCATATTTTTCTAAGCCCTGAAGCATAAGGAAGGTCAGGCCCAAAGTTCAAGGAAGAAAGTCAAAGCAAGAAAAGAGGACGAATTAAAGGCATCTACTAAGAAGATTTTGTCTTTAATAGAGTTGTACTTTAATTTAAACTTGTATTCTTGCCATATTAGAAAACTTGGACCCAAGGTCTATATAAAGGCATGTAATTCGACCTAGGAAAGGATATCTCACTCCTAGCCATCTTCCCCCAAAACCCTAGTCGTTTCTCTCTCTCCATCATGTTCTAATCTAACACCCCTAAAGTTTTAAGTTAAATAAAATAAAAAAATAAAAATAATGGAATGGTGAAAAAAAAGAGGGGGATTTACAGCTAAAGAGAATTGAACCCATGTCCTTTAGCTTGGAGAGTGGCAAGCTTAACCATTTGGACTAAGAGTAATCTTAGTTATATGTTAATCAGATATATTTTTAATCGTTGCCTTGGAAACCTGATAATAAAAATAAAAATATTAAATTCAAAATATCCCAACCACCCCCTTTGTCCCAAATTAAATGCATCAGTCGAAAAAAAAGGATTAGATCTGAAATTTTGAGACCCTTCCCATTCTCGTTCAACCGTTCCCCTTTCCACCGTCCGCCTCGATCTCCAGTACCGCTTAGCCATGGCAGACACCGCTGTCGTCGACGTGTTCTCCGTTGCACCACCAGTTTAGCTACGGCCGCCACTCGCCCTAGATCGACGTCGTGCGCCGTGGAGAGCAGCCGAAAGGTTCGACTGCAGCCCCAAACCCGCACTACCTCCGTTCGTCGTTTCCAGGGTAGATCGGCGTCCGTTCGCCGCGTTCTCACCGACGTTGGATTCCCCGTAGCAAAGCGAGCAAAACCCGACCGACCGATCGCGTGTTCGACGCCGGCAAGCCCTTCATCGGAGCTTCGTCGAATCCGGCAACCTCAGATTCATTTTGGGTACCCACGTATCTCCATATCCGAATTGTTATGGGACATCGAATTCGGGTTCGAGTGCAATTGATTGAGGCATCATAAATCGACTGTTACAGCTCGAAGTTAAGGTAATACACTACTACCTCTTGTATGCTTTGAGAACATGTTGGTGTTTGTTAATGCATGCATGAAAATGATAAGGAGCGCTGTTAGCCCTACTTAAGTCAAATTAAATATGAAATTGAGTATGATAACTTAGATAAGACCGAAATGCTCGAACGAGGAAGCTAATAAATCTAAAGTATCTGAAGTTCATTAAGTAATTAATGAGGCAGCTAATCTTAAATTCCGAGCATTGGTGTGAAATGTTTAAATGTGAAAGATATCAGGACATGAAATTACGAAAATGCCCTCAAGGTATGAGAATAACTTAAATACCCTTGGAATTGGAAGCGATCTAGAAATCTACGCTAGATATGGTAAAACAACCTGATTCATTTGAAAACCTCGAACTATTTGGAAAGCCATGGTAACAGGATTTAAACCTTCGTGATTGTAAGGTGATAGGTCTCCTTAGATTTGGAATGAATCTTCGACTATAGAATTAGGGGAAATCTATACATACCCCTAAATTAAGCAAGTGGCTCAAATACTGAATTGATCATAATGACTAAAAGTATTAGAAATATTGTTACGGTTAAATTAATCGGAATGATCGTATTGACTAAAAAGGGCTGAAGTATCCTCGGACACCGAGGTTTACAAATTAACTGGAAGGATGGATAAACCCTTGAGTTCTGAAATGAATGAAGTGGTTGGAGGTAACGAAATTTCTTGAATGGCTGAAACACCCATGAGTACTTAAATGATTGGAATACTTCTAAGGGGCCAATTGACAGTAATGATGGATATCTCGAACATCAAAATGACCGAAATACCCCTATGATTGGAATAAGTAAATTATCTCTAATAAAATTCTGAAAATGCTAATAAAGTTGAAGATGACTGAAATGCCCCTAAGGGTTGAAGTATGACTTACGTATGTCAATCACTCCTGATATTAATGTAAGGTTGGAAGTTTCTCCGCACAGAATATAAGTTTGACTACTCCGTGAAAAATCTTGTGGTGATATATGAAAGCAACCGTTCAGATATACGATACAGTTGGATGCATCAGAAGCGTTGGTTAGTACTGCAAGGTTGGAATATGTTAGTTCGAATGGTTTTGGAGGCTCGATAAACTTCTGGGAATCTTAAATATTGCAAATCGTCATTTCATCATTATTGGGCTAAATTACAAATCACCCCTGATAGTTAAATGACCAAAATGCTCTCGTTGGCCCAAGTAATCAAAATAGCCTCGAATGTATCTGATATCATGAAAGATCTCAACGTAGAAATCCCTAAATGCCTGGTTGGAAACTTGATGAGCAAATAGAATTTCTGAGCCACTGTTTACGCCATGTTGGTATAATTACCAAAATGTCGTGTATTATAAAATGACCATAATGCCCTGGTAAGCTTAAATGGCTAAATCACTCATGATATGCCTAAACTCTCAAGATCTTGATGTATCATCTCCTGACTATCTGGTTTGAATCGTTAGTACAAACCCCTCTTTAATAGGGGCCTTGTTTCAAAAATCCGTTCAATTGTCAAAAGTTTGATGTGTTCTCTTCCGTAAATGACACGTATCTCCAAGGAAATAAACTATTCCACCTAGTGTGTTCCATGTGTGCTACACGACTGTTTTTGCATACTGATTTACATGTTATAATATCGATCATGTGCACATGATAGAATACTTGAACTCACGTGAACATGACATGTTTATAATTTAACATGACCGTACTGTATTTTTGATATATGCATATGCACCTGATATGACCAACATGCTATATGGATAATGTATTACTAAAAATACAGCTATTGATTAACCGAACCGTTACATAGATTGTTACTGGGGTACTTGGGATAGAATATGAAGTGATCGTAGGTTCAGCCCTGATCCAGCTGGTAATTCCTTTACCGTTACAGGTTCCTATGCTTCGGCTAGGGTAATACCTACCATACCGTACCGTACCGTTCCTAAGGTAATCCCTTAGGATGGCACCTATGCCCAATGGGCACTGGTTAACGCCTTTGACACAGTTTTGGGGAACTGCCTCTTGGAGTGTGTTTGGAGGGTAGATAAAAGATTAAACCGTACCGTATTGTTACTTGAACTTTATGTTTTTGAACTGGAAATGTATATTATACAGTTATTGTACATGTTTTACTTGCACTGTTGGAACACACTAGGAACCGAACTCTCTAATTCCACCTCCGTACATTAAAAGCCTATAATTCCCGTCTAATTCTCGATGATTGAATAAAGAACAAGTACTGTTATTCTCAAGTATAACGTTACCCTGAAATATCAAAAAAAGAAATGAAGACCGTTACCGCGTGGAACATCATGAAAATGTTATGCCTACCATATATCTGCATAAGCTTATTGCATCTTTTGGTAGTTTGTATTACTGAGCTTTTCCAAGCTCACGTTGTTTTTACCATCGCAGGTTAATGGAATATATCATGGTATAACGTTTGACATCAGTGTTGGGAGTTCTCTCGGCGTTGCTTTTGGAGTACGGTACCGACATAGTTAGTGGGCATGCATATCATTATTGTTTCATGATAATGTCTGTAAAATGTTTTCTGAAATTATGTTATATGTTTAAATGATTTCATGAAAGAGTATTTTCAACCAAAGTTACCGTTATAATTTAATATGTATTTTTTTAGAGAAAATGTTTTATGTGTATTTTACTGTGGGTCGCTCCTGTGACCCTAATGTGGCTTCCTAGGATCCGTCGTAACGCATAGGTGGGTCTAGGGGGTTACATTTAGTGGTATCAGAGCTTAGAGTTGCATCTTTCTGGGTAGAACGGCCGATCGTCTGTCATAGGGTGTTTGGTCTGTGCATGCCCCTAGATCATAACCGTACTCCTCTGTGCCGAGACTCCGATGTTGAATCCTTTCCTGTAATAAGTACATCTAACTCTTCTGTCCATAATAGCTTGATATGTACTGGAAAGGAAATTCGGTAATGTTTGTCTACGAATTGGATTAAATTGATGGATTTGAATCTGGATAGAGAACCTGTGATGGTTTATGCATGTGAAATAGAAGATCTGAAACAGATTAAGAATAAATGTTTGATCAAACGAGGAAACCGATATAAGATTACAAGTAAAGTAGCTCGGTGATAATGAGTGTGATTGAGAATATTCTGACAAAAATTTGATAAAAGTATTACGAATTTAAAAGAAAAGTGTCTGTGAGATCGGTGGAAGTATAGATTATGTGGGGGCTCTGTTATGCACGATGGAAACAATTATCGGTGTGTTTTAATGAATGTAAGAGATATTCGTTTAAAACCTTTGTTATACTTGTCCGGTATGAAGAAAGACATTTTGGGGAAAAGTGACGCAATGTACCGTTATATGTATCATACTTATTGAATTTTGATGTTTACATCTTGATTCTGGAGGGCTCTGGTTGATGCCTTGAGTACTCGCATAAACTTCACGCACAGTTGTTCATCTGTAAATTGAGTGTCAACCTAGTAGAGTAATTCAGATTCTGAAAGACGTACTTTCAGTCTGTATGATCGACTTATGTGGTGGTGAGAATGTTTTGTATTCTTGACTGAGTATGCTATAATCATAGCAGCTACGAGACAAGTGTTCGTGCGGCACCGTATGAAGTTCATTATGGGTTCAAATATTGTATCTTGATTAGCCGATCTGAGATGTATGATGGGATGGCTCTGAGTCCAAAATCAGTTTGAGTGACTGAGGACACCGCTAGCTTGATCTGTGACCATTTGAGAGTCCCGGGAAATAATGATACTCTAATGGATAAGTTTCAGTACAAAAATGGAATGAAATGGCAATGTTTACATATCTCCGTCTTAGATAAATTTCGAGGACGAAATTTCTTTTTAGGAGGGGAGAGTTGTAACACCCCTAAAGTTTTAAGTTAAATAAAATAAAAAAATAAAAATAATGGAATGGTGAAAAAAGAGAGGGGGATTTACAGCTAAGGAGAATTGAACCCATGTCCTTTAGCTTGGAGAGTGGCAAGCTTAACCATTTGGACTAAGAGTAGTCTTGGTTATATGTTAATCAAATATATTTTTAATCGTTGCCTTGGAAACCTGATAATAAAAATAATAATATTAAATTCAAAATATCCCAACCACCCCCTTTGTCCCAAATTAAATGAATCAGTCGAAAAAAAAGGATTAGATCTGAAATTTTGAGACCCTTCCCATTCTCGTTCAACCGTTCCCCTTTCAACCGTCCACCTCGATCTCCAGCACCGCTTAGCCGTGGCAGACACCGCTGCCGTCGACGTGTTCTCCGTTGCACCACCAGTTTAGCTACGGCCGCCACTCGCCCTAGATCGATGTCGTGCGCCGTGGAGAGCAGCCGAAAGGTTCGACTGCAGCCCTAAACCCGCACTACCTCCGTTCGTCGTTTCCGGGGTTGATCGGCGTCCGCTCGCCGCGTTCTCACCGGCGTTGGATTCCCCGTAGCAAGGCGAGCAAAACCCGACCGACCGATCGCGTGTTCGACGCCGGCAAGCCCTTCATCGGAGCTTCGTCGAATCCGGCAACCTCGGATTCATTTTGGGTACCCACGTATCTCCATATCCGAATTGTTATGGGACATCGAATTTGGGTTCGAGTGCAATTGATTGAGGCATCATAAATCGACTGTTACAGCTCGAAGTTAAGGTAATACACTACTACCTCTTGTATGCTTTGAGAACATGTTGGTGTTTGTTAATGCATGCATGAAAATGATAAGGAGCGCTGTTAGCCCTACTTAAGTCAAATTAAATATGAAATTGAGTATGATAACTTAGATAAGACCGAAATGCTCGAACGAGGAAGCTAATAAATCTAAAGTATCTGAAGTTCATTAAGTAATTAATGAGGCAGCTAATCTTAAATTCCGAGCATTGGTGTGAAATGTTTAAATGTGAAAGATATCTGGACATGAAAATACGAAAATGCCCTCAAGGTATGAGAATAACTTAAATACCCTTGGAATTGGAAGCGATCTAGAAATCTACGCTAGATATGGTAAAACAACCTGATTCATTTGAAAACCTCGAACTATTTGGAAAGCCATGGTAACAGGATTTAAACCTTCGTGATTGTAAGGTGATATGTCTCCTTAGATTTGGAATGAATCTTCGACTATAGAATTAGGGGAAATCTATACATACCCCTAAATTAAGCAAGTGGCTCAAATACTGAATTGATCATAATGACTAAAAGTATTAGAAATATTGTTACGGTTAAATTAATCAGAATGATCGCATTGACTAAAAAGGGCTGAAGTATCCTCGGACACCGAGGTTTACAAATTAACTGGAAGGATGGATAAACCCTTGAGTTCTGAAATGAATGAAGTGGTTGGAGGTAACGAAATTTCTTGAATGGCTGAAACACCCATGAGTACTTAAATGATTGGAATACTTCTAAGGGGCCAATTGACAGTAATGATGGATATCTCGAACATCAAAATGACCGAAATACCCCTATGATTGGAATAAGTAAATTATCTCTAATAAAATTCTGAAAATGCTAATAAAGTTGAAGATGACTGAAATGCCCCTAAGGGTTGAAGTATGACTTACGTATGTCAATCACTCCTGATATTAATGTAAGGTTGGAAGTTTCTCCGCACAGAATATAAGTTTGACTACTCCGTGAAAAATCTTGTGGTGATATATGAAAGCAACCGTTCAGATATACGATACAGTTGGATGCATCAGAAGCGTTGGTTAGTACTGCAAGGTTGGAATATGTTAGTTCGAATGGTTTTGGAGGCTCGATAAACTTCTGGGAATCTTAAATATTGCAAATCGTCATTTCATCATTATTGGGCTAAATTACAAATCACCCCTGATAGTTAAATGACCAAAATGCTCTCGTTGGCCCAAGTAATCAAAATAGCCTCGAATGTATCTGATATCATGAAAGATCTCGACGTAGAAATCCCTAAATGCCTGGTTGGAAACTTGATGAGCAAATAGAATTTCTGAGCCACTGTTTACGCCATGTTTGTATAATTACCAAAATGTCGTGTATTATAAAATGACCATAATGCCCTGGTAGGCTTAAATGGCTAAATCACTCATGATATGCCTAAACTCTCAAGATCTTGATGTATCATCTCCTGACTATCTGGTTTGAATCGTTAGTACAAACCCCTCTTTAATAGGGGCCTTGTTTCAAAAATCCGTTCAATTGTCAAAAGTTTGATGTGTTCTCTTCCGTAAATGACACGTATCTCCAAGGAAATAAAATATTCCACCTAGTGTGTTCCATGTGTGCTACACGACTGTTTTTGCATACTGATTTACATGTTATAATATCGATCATGTGCACATGATAGAATACTTGAACTCACGTGAACATGACATGTTTATAATTTAACATGACCGTACTGTATTTTTGATATATGCATATGCACCTGATATGACCAACATGCTATATGGATAATGTATTACTAAAAATACAGCTATTGATTAACCGAACCGTTACATAGATTGTTACTGGGGTACTTGGGATAGAATATGAAGTGACCGTAGGTTCAGCCCTGATCCAGCTGGTAATTCCTTTACCGTTATAGGTTCCTATGCTTCGGCTAGGGTAATACCTACCATACCGTACCGTACCGTTCCTAAGGTAATCCCTTAGGATGGCACCTATGCCCAATTGGCACTGGTTAACGCCTTTGACACAGTTTTGGGGAACTGCCTCTTGGAGTGTGGTTGGAGGGTAGATAAAAGATTAAACCGTACCGTATTGTTACTTGAACTTTATGTTTTTGAACTGGAAATGTATATTATACAGTTATTGTACATGTTTTACTTGCACTGTTGGAACACACTAGGAGCCGAACTCTCTAATTCCACCTTCGTACATTAAAAGCCTATAATTCCCGTGTAATTCTCGATGATTGAATAAAGAACAAGTACCGTTATTCTCAAGTATAACGTTACCTTGAAATATCAAAAAAAGAAATGAAGGCCGTTACCGCGTGGAACATCATGAAAATGTTATGCCTACCATATATCTGCATGAGCTTATAGCATCTTTTGGTAGTTTGTATTACTGAGCTTTTCCAAGCTCACGTTGTTTTTACCATCGCAGGTTAATGGAATATATCATGGTATAACGTTTGACATCAGTGTTGGGAGTTCTCTCGGCGTTGATTTTGGAGTACGGCACCGACATAGTTAGTGGGCATGCATATCATTATTGTTTCATGATAATGTCTGTAAAATGTTTTCTGAAATTCTGTTATATGTTTAAATGATTTCATGAAAGAATATTTTCAACAAAAGTTACCGTTATAATTTAATATGTATTTTTTTAGAGAAAATGTTTTATGTGTATTTTTACTGTGGGTCGCTCCTGTGACCCTAATGTGGCTTCCTAGGATCCGTCGTAACGCATAGGCGGGTCTAGGGGGTTACATCTAAACTTCACCAAGGGCTAAGGGTTGATCTTGTAAAGTATTTGCAAGGATTGTATTGTTCTTAGGATTTTTTCTGTTCAAGTAATAAAACTTCAAGTTTATTTACTCCGATTTTCAATATCTCATAAGTGCATCGGGAGAGCATTGTAAGGTTATCCATTTGCTTGATATCGGGAGAGTCAAGCATACGAAAGGAGTAAATACGTGTTTTCCAGTTTATGGTTAAACCATCTTGGCTTAGGGATAAGTACAAGGTTAAGTGGCTAAAGAAGAATTCACAAACATTGGTGTTCACCCTTTCATTCACGCCGGGAGGTATCATCTAAGACGTGTTCATCAACAGAACTTGGACCTAGGGAGGGGACAAGTCATGACAGGGATTCTTGCCATGCTTGAAGTACGGAGTTGTTGATCGCTGCCGCGACACCAACGGACCTCTGCCGCGACAGGTGCTGCTGCGATAGGCACGACGACAGAACAACAGAATTTCCTCTGGACAGTGCAACACCTGCACTACTTAGCAAATCAATACCGACCTATTCTCTCAATCTGTTTACCTTATCTTTTATTTCAATTATTACTCAAGATTACTTCAAACAATCATTTAAACTATTTCTTTTTCTTGTGCAGCAATCTAAGGATAGAGTTATTTCCAGTCCCTGTGGAGACGATATCTGATACTCTAATATCACTTTACTACTTGTGTCGTGTACAATTGCACTATTTGCGATAGTCTTATTTACTGCACTTTGTTTTTGGCGCCGTTGCTGGGGACTGGCAACATACCTCTACTTTTTAATTACTGCACTTTGTTTTTATTTTTATTTTCTATTTTTAGTTGTTTTATTTTCCCCGTGCTTTTCACAAGGTTCTCTTATTGCTTATGCGCAGATCGAGACGTGGTAAGGAACCTGAGTACGAATTAGACCCAGAAATCGAACACACATATCAACTTAGGAACCAAGCCCGACTCTTGATAGAAAGAAACAACTATCTTGAGGAGATACTGGAAGCAATGGTGAACGGAAGGCAAGGCAATAGGGAAGATGACAACAAAAACAACCCCAAGGGTAATGTGGATCCTCCTAATGACCCTCGAAACGATCTGCCGCCGCCCGCTGCCCCAGCAGCACGACAGACTTGTCGAGAGTACATGGATAACGACCATGTTGAACTGGAAACTACCCTTCCAGATGTGGAAGCTGAACACTTCGAACTGAAACCTGTCATGTTCAGCATGATAAACTTCGCTGGTCAATTTGGTGGTTCTGCTACTGAGGACGCACGTGAACATCTGAAAACTTTCCAAGAAATCTGTGGATCGATCAGACTGCCAAGAATAAGTCCGGAAGTACTGAGGCTCTGGCTATTTCCTCATTCATTAAGGGATAGAGCTAAAACCTGGTGGAATAAGTTAACATCGGGTTCAATAAGAACTTGGGCGGATCTCTCTCGTGAATTTCTTTCTCGTTTTAACCCTTCTTATTTATCTGAAAGATTGCATAACGAGATTGCTACTTTTCAACAGGAAGATGACGAACCAATGCATGAGGCGTAGGACAGATTTACGGCTCTCTTACGAAACTGCCCAATGCATGGATTCCATGTATGGAATCAGGTTGTCAAATTCTACAATGCTGTCAATGCACACACTCGACTGAGGATAGATTCAGCAGCAAATGGGTTATTAATGGATAAAGAACCAGACGATACAATGCTGGTGTTGAAAAAGTTAGCAAAGAACGATGAGCAGTTTCCTACAGCTCAAAGAGGAGGCAAACGAGGAATATCTATAAAGGAGTACGAAGCTGACAACTCGGTCAAAACTCAGATTGCATACCTCACTAAGATAGTTGAAAATCTGCAGCGGAAGGATTCTAAAACTGTATTTTCTGCCGAAGAGGTGTGTGAAACCTGTAGCAGAAACCACAGCACAGAGGAGTGCCCTTTACAGCTGGAAGAATGGATGTATGTTGGAAACTATAACAGGAATAAAACCTATGACTCCAACAACTACAATCCAAACTGGAGGAAGGACCCCAAATTTTCATGGAGTAACCCTAACAATGCACTGCACCCTCTAGTCCAGAACAACCAGAACCAAGGAGGTCCTAGGATTCTGTCACGGTAGCAACCACAGCAGCAGCCACAACAGTAGCCAGCAGCCACAACGAGCATACTGGAACAGACCCTTGCCACGTTCATGTCTCAAATAGGAGCATATATGGCAAACATGGATCACTTTGTCAAGAAAACTGAATCCTTCATGGATAAGACAGGGATGAGATTGACAAACCATGAGGCGACCCTAAAATCCTTAGAGACACAGATGGGCCAGGTTTCACAGTTCATAAATCCAAGGCAGAATGGAGGATTCCCTAGTGATACTGAGGTCACTAGAAAACCCACAAATGAGCAGTGCAAAGCAATTACAACGAGGAGTGGGAAACAACTACAAGGGCCGATAATAAAAGAAACACCAAGTAAGGAACCGACCCTACAGACACCTGTCGTGAACATTGCCCCGGTAGAGGAAAAACAGTCTGTTGTCGTCACATCTGCCACGACAGTAGAAGAAACAGAGGAGCAGAAAGAAGAAACTAAAGATCTTGAGCCTGCTCAGATCCAACTTCCATGTGAAGGAAGCCTTGAAGATTACCGTCCTCCACCCCCTTTTCCGCAGCGGTTGAAGAAACAAAAACATGAGTACCAGCTTAAGAAAATCTATGATGTTTTTAAGCAAGTACACATCAACATTTCGCTGTTAGAAGTCATTAAGCAGATGTCTGGTTATGCAAAGTTTCTGAAGGATGCAATGTCCAGGAGGTCCAGACTTGGGGAATTTGAAACAGTGATGATGACAGAAGGATGCATGGCAATCCTACATAAGCGACCTCCCCCAAAGAAGAAGGATCCTGGTAGCTTCATCATACCATGCATAATTGGTGACAAGTTTGTGGGTAAGGCACTTTGTGATCTTGGTGCTAGCATTAATCTAATGCCCAAGTCCGTATTTCAGAAACTAGGTATTGGTCAAGCGAGGCCCACGATAGTCATGCAGCAACTGGCAGACCGCTCTTACGTACAACCTGAAGGAAAGATCGAAGATATCTTGGTAAGAGTGGATAAGTTTATTTTTCCTGATGGCTTTCTTGTTTTAGACTGTGAAGCCGATGAAAATGCACCGATCATCCTGGGGTGACCCTTTCTAGCCACATGTAGAACAGTGATCGATGTAGAGAAAGGAGAACTGACTATGAGAGTCAATGACCAACAAATAAAGCTCAATGTTCTCCAAGCAATGAAACAAGCTGATGTAGAGGAAGAGTGCAAGGCAATTTCAAAAGTAGTCTTAGACCAACCCTGCATCAGATCGAACTATCACGACAGAAAATTTGGTCACTGCCACCGCAGTCACTTTAAAGACTGTCACGACAGCATCGACGACAGTGACCCCTCAGTCACAGATGCATCCGATACTAAAGGTCCTGAGGAGGTAAATCGGATAGGCACACGTCTAGGTAAGTTCTTCGAGCCTCTGAATTATACCTCGAATGAACATGTAATCCAAAAGCCTTCCATTGAACAACCACCTATTTTAGACCTTAAACCCCTCTCAGGGAAACTCAAATATGTTTTTCTTGGTTTAAATGATACGTTACTCGTAATCATCTCTTCTAAGTTGATGCAGGAATAGGAACAACAGTTGATCAAAATGCTACAGCAACATAAGAAGGCAATTGGATGGACCATTGCTGATATCCAAGGCATCAGTTCGGCATTGTGCATGCATAAGATCCTCTTGGAGGATGACCATAAGCCGACAATTGATGCCCAAAGACGACTGAATAAAGCTATGCGAGAGGTGGTACGAAAAGAAATCATCAAGTGGCTTGATGCTGGAATAATATACGCCATCTCGGATAGCAAGTGGGTGAGCCCGATGCAATGTGTACCCAAAAAGGGATGCATAACCGTGGTAACAAATAAGGACAATGAACTAATCCCAACCAGGACTGTGACCGGTTGGAGGGTTTGTATGGATTACCGGAAGCTTAATAAAGCTACCCGAAAGGACCACTTCCCCTTACCCTTTATCGATCAAATGTTAGATAGATTAGCGGGGAAGCCTTACTATTTTTTTCTTGATGGTTACTCAGGTTATAACCAAATAGCAATCGCACCAGAGGACCAAGAGAAGACAACCTTCACATGCCCATACAACATATACGCCTTTCGAAGAATGCCATTTGGACTTTGCAATGCACCAGCAACCTTTCAACGGTGCATGATGGCAATATTCTCCGACATGGTGGAGGATTTCCTAGAGATCTTCATGGATGAATTTTCTGTCTTTGGAGACAGTTTCGACGGTTGCTTATGCAATTTACAAAAGGTGCTTGAAAGATGTGAAGAGGCAAACCTCGTTTTAAACTGGGAAAAATGCCACTTTATGGTGGACGAGGGCATAGTGTTGGGACACAAGGTTAGCTGTCGCGGCATAGAGGTAGACAGAGCTAAAATTGAAGTCATTGAAAAACTGCCGCCACCCACCACAGTCAAAGGAATAATAGTTTCTTAGGACATACAGGGTTTTATCGAAGATTCATTGCCAATTTCTCTAAAATTACTAAACCCCTATGTCTCATGTTGGAACATAATCGTGCCTTTGATTTCAACACTGAATGTACTGAAGCATTCAGGATACTAAAGGAAAAGCTGGTAACAGCCCCAATAGTGCAGCCACCAGACTGGAGCTTACCATTCGAGATAATGTGTGACGCCAGTGATTATGCTGTCGGGGCAGCACTAGGGCAGAGAAAGGAGAAACTCTTCCATGTGATTTACTATGCCAGCAAAACTCTAAATTATGCCCAGATAAATTACACCACAACAGAAAAGGAGCTACTCGCAGTGGTGTTTGCAATTGACAAGTTCCACACATATATACTTGGAACAAAAGTGGTGGTCCATATAGATCACTCAGCACTTAAATGTCTGTTCAACAAGAAGGATGCCAAACCAAGATTGATACGTAGGATTCTGCTGCTGCAAGAATTTGACATTGACATCAAGGAAAAAAAGGGGACAGAAAATCAAGTAGCAGATCACTTGTCAAGACTAGAAATGGGAAGGAATCAAGAGAAAGACAAGACCAACATACTGGAAACCTTCCTAGATGAGCAGTTGTTCACTGCCACCAGCACTGTCGCGACAGCCATGGCGGCAGGTAAGCTTTCTGAAATCCCCCAGTATGCTGACATTGTCAATTACATTGTAAGTAGGTTATTACCTCTTAAGCTTAACTATCAAGCTAGGAAGAGGTTCCAAAATGATGCAAAACATTATTATTGGGACGAACCTCTTCTCTTTAAGCATTGTGCAGATCAGATCATCAGGAGATGCATACCACAGGAGGAACAGAAAGAGGTGCTTCATCACTGCCATGCTGCTCCCTATAGAGGACACTTGGGAGGAAATAAAACTGCTGCCAAGGTTCTGCAATCTGGTTTCTATTGGCCTACACTGTTCAAGGATGTACAAGCTTTTTACAAAAGCTGTGATAAATACCAAAGGACTGGAAATATATCTAGAAGGCATGAGATGCCACTGCAGAACATTCTTGAGGTCGAAATCTTTGATGTTTGGGGAATCGACTTCATGGGACCATTCCCAGCCTCTTGAGGGAATCTATACATCCTGCTGGCAGTAGACTATGTGTCTAAGTGTGTAGAAGCTATTGCCACTCAAAAGAACGATGCCAAGACTGTACAAAGATTTCTTCACAAGCACATCTTCTCAAGGTTTGGCATCCTAGGGGCGATCATTAGCGATGAGGGGATGCATTTTGACAATAGGGTAATTGATTGTGCACTAAGGAAATATGGAGTAAAGCACCGAATTGCAACAACATATCACCCTCAAACCAATGAGCGGGACGAAATCTCAAATAGAGAAGTGAAGAGCATCCTAGAGAAAATGGTAAAACCAACTCGAAAGGACTGGTCTCTTCACCTAAATGATGCACTTTGGGCCTACAGGACTACATTTAAAACGCCATTGGGAATGTCACCCTACCGCCTCATTTACGAAAAAACTTGCCATTTACCCGTTGAGATAGAACACAAAGCATATTGGGCTATCAAGACAGTTAATATGGATTGGGATAAGGCAGGGCAGAAAAGGCTACTAGACTTGAATGAAATTGAAGAAATTCGAGCAATGGCCTACGACAACGCCAAGATTTAGAAGGACAAAACAAAGAAGTGGCACGACAGAAAACTGCTGCCACGACAGTTCTACCTAGGACAGCAGGTGTTGTTGTTTAAATCTAGGTTGAAGCTCTTCCCAGGAAAGCTTAAATCTAGGTGGTCTGGCCCTTTCCAAGTAGTCCAAGTTTTTCCCCATGGTGCCATTACAATCAAATCAATCAAGGATAGGAGAGAGAAATGTGGCTGTCATCCCCTCCGAAGATGCCACGACAGTGCCATTCCAAGTAGTCCAAGTTTTTCCCCATGGTTCCAAAAAACGAGAAATGTGGGAAGAGAGAGGTTTCACATACACCACAAAGACGGGAGACCTAGGGCTCGAGGGTTTCATCTCCAAGAAAATTATTGCCCTCAAATGACAGATGTTTGTCGTTCAGCCAGAGGAGATGAACGTCACTCTGGTCCGAGAGTTCTATGCTGTCATCCCCTCCGAAGATGCCACGACAGTGACTGTCAGGGGTAAGGAAATCTCCCTAGAACCGGCCTACATCAACACATTGTACGGAATTTATGTGGGCAGAAAGAAAGATGCACATAGGAGGTTTGTCAACAGTCTATCGCTGGTAGACTACGATGTTGTCATGGCAGAACTGATAGAAGAAGGCACCCAATGGAACGAGGATCCCAAGCACAGATGGACAGTGCGAAGGACCCAGCTCACACCAACAACAAAACTTTGGGACCATTTTGTGAAGACACGCCTCATGCCAACATTGCACAACACCTCGGTGGACCGGTAGCGATTAACCCTCGTACACTCAATCATCAACGAGAGGCATATCAACATTGGCAAATATATCCTCGAAGGCATTTTTGAGTGTGCACTCAGACCCATGGGCCCCCTCTTCTTCCCCTACCCCATCACCTCTCTTTGCCGGGCAAATAAAGTTCCAGAAATTGATAAAGATGTCAGAGTGCAAGGCAAGGGATGGACGCAACAAAACATATACAATTTGATGGAGCTGAAGCCTGCCACTCCCCTGACAAATATGGACCCCACTGCCGCGACAGAACCAACATCAGAACCTGAATCCATTGAACCTGTCGCTGCAGAGCTGGAGCAGACTAAGACCGCCCATCCGACAGACACCTCCAACCAAATCCTGTATATGCTAAAAAAGATGGAGGAACGACAACTAGGCTTCATGGGATTTATGAGAGATTTCACTACTGCCACGGTAAATTTCATTAAGGTTGATTTAAAATTTCCCAACGTACAGTTTCCCTCTTTCCTAGAAACTCTTTTTGCCACCCCCACACCTGCTGCTAGCCCCAGAACACCCATTGCTGCCTCCACCACACCACATGCCACGACTGGAGATGGCGACATGAGATCTGCCACTCCTCGAGGAGAAAAACAGAAGGAACCACTACCGGAGATCGATCCGAAGTACTTCGAAGGGTTCTCCTCCTCCTCCGTCTGGCAGGAAGATTCTGACTCGGAGCCATCTGTCGCCCGGGACATATCCAAAGACTTCCCTCCGATGAAGAAGAAGAAGCTGAATGAAACTGTTGAGGGACCCTGCCACGACAGATCAGACGGCAGCAGCAATAGCAACAGTGATGATGACCTCGAGGTTCTGGACAAGGCCCCAAAGATCTCACCTACCCGAGTCCAGCCACCTCGAGAGGCCAAAAAGAAGATAGTCTCACCATCTCCCAGCCCCAAGCCAACCTCTGCCATCAAGGTAACTGCCCACCGGAAGCTCTGCATAAGCAGCAGCAGCGACGACAGCTCATCAACTTAAGTGCTTTTCTATTATGCTTGTTGTTTTTGCTATTTATTTTATCCATTTGTGATGTTTTCTTATTTTTATTTTGTTGTCATTGAGGACAATGAAACCATTGAGTTTGGGGGTAGGCAGTTCTCTGTTATTTAATGAACTTTTTAATTGGTGTCTTTAATTTGTGTCTTATCTTAGTTATTTTTGTGTCAAAAAAATGGCTTAAGTCTTTGAACTGCACTTACCTGCTGCGACAATCTCTGTCGTGGCAGTGCCTTTAGAATGTTTTAGGAATTATTTAGAGCCTTGCTATAGTCATAACTTCAAAAACACTTTTGTGACTTATATGCTGTCTAGACTTCTGTTAGTAAACTAGAGTAGAAAAGCTTATACCACTTGAGTTGCCCCTAGAGGTGCCTAACACTGACTCTAGGAAAAGAATAGAAGAAAAGAAAAACTTAGACTCAAAACTCCTAGAGGTGCCTAACACCGCCTCTAGGAAGATAGCTAGAGGTGCCCAAAACAGGCTCTAGTAAAAACAAAATAAGAAGAAGTTGAGTCAAAATTTTGAAAAAACTAAAGGAGCCTAAAAATTGCCTCCAAGAAAAAATTAGTTTGGCATAAAAATCAAGTGAGTAGCATAACAATTCTAGTTGCTAAAAGAGTCTAGGCACATATTTGTTCACAAAGCCTGCACACACTTGCACAAGAATTATAGCATTGTTCCGGATGAATCCATAAACAATTGAAAAGGCACTGCTCTTGATAGAGAAAGGGTTGTAGGAAATGGTAGTTCACTGAATTAAGCCAAGCCAAAAAAAAGTTTTCATTCTTAGTTAAGTTGCATTTGCTTGAGGACAAGCATTAACTTGAGTTTGGGGGTGTGTTGACTGCATAAAAGTTCTACATTTTAACCCTCATTTACCCATATTTTTGCCGTATTCAAGCATGATTTATTGCATTTAGGATAGATTTTCGCATACACATCACAATTAGATAAAACTGCACAAATGCTGCTGAAATAGGTCACTTTTGCAGGTAACTACTGCGGCAGCAACCCAGGGCAGAAAAGGAACAGAGGCGAGTTGAGGAGCTGGAATTAAAGGACAAAGAGCACTGTCTGTCGTGACACCTGCCGTGGCAGCTATAACGATAGAGAGACACTGAGGTGGAAAAGTGAAGTGGAGCTCGACAGATAGAGGATTTCAAGCCGGTCTGTCGTGGATCAATCCCATATTTTTCTAAGCCCTGAAGCAGAAGGAAGGTTAGGCCCAAAGTTCAAGGAAGAAAGTCAAAACAAGAAAAGAGAACGAATTAAAGGCATCTACTCAGAAGATTTTGTCTTTAATAGAGTTGTAATTTAATTTAAACTTGAATTCTTGCCATATTAGAAAACTTGGACCCAGGGCCTATATAAAGGCATGTAATTCGACCTAGGAAAGGATATCTCACTCCTAGCCGTCTTCCCCCAAAAGGCTAGTCATTTCTCTCTCTCCATCATGTTCTAAACTTCACCAAGGACTAAGGGTTGATCTTGTAAAGTAGTTGCAATGATTGTATTGTTCTTAGGATTTTTTCTGTTCAAGTAATAAAACTTCAAGTTTATTTACTCTGATTTTCAATATCTCATAAGAGCATCGGGAGAGCATTGTGAGGTTATCCATTTGCTTGATATCGGGAGAGTCAAGCATACGAAAGGAGTAAATACGTGTTTTCCAGTTTATGGTTAAACTATCTTGGCTTAGGGATAAGTACAAGGTTAAGTGGCTAAAGAAGAATTCACAAACATTGGTGTTCACCCTTTGATTCACGCCGGGAGGTATCATCCAAGGCGTGTTCATCAACAGAACTTGGACCTAGGGATAGGACAAGTCATAACAGGGATTCTTGACATGCTTGAAGTACGGAGTTGTTGATCGCCGCCGCGAAACCAACGGACCTCTACCGCGACAGGTGCTGCCGCAATAGGCATGACGACAGAACAACAGAATTTCCTCTGGACAGTGCAACACCTGCACTACTGAGCAAATCAATACCGGCCTATTCTCTCAATCTGTTTACCTTATCTTTTATTTTAGTTATTACTCCAGATTACTTCAAACAATCATTTAAACTATTTCTTTTTCTTGTGCAGCAATCTAAGGATAGAGTTATTTCCAGTCCCTATGGAGACGATATCCGATACTCTAGTATCACTTTACTACTTGCGTCGTGTACACTTGCACTATTTTCGATAGTCTTATTTACACGCAACATGTTCGTTTGTTAAGAAAAATGTAGCTTGTTCGTGTTCGTTCGTTAAAATGATAAACGAACACAAACGAATGAAAAAGGGCATATGTGAATAATTTTAAAAAAACATAAATGCGCGACACATATATGAATAATTTTTTTTAAATATAAATCTTTTTTCATAAAAAAATAATAAATATAAATAGATATATGTGAATAAATTTAAACGAAGATAAACAAACATAAATGAACAGATTACCGAACGTTCACGGACGTAAATGAACGAACGAGCCATTTGTTCGTGTTCGTTCATTTAACTAAATGACGGTGTTGGTGATCGTGGGGGAGGTGGACGGCGACTGGAGCTTGGTCCGGCGGTGCTGTTGGAGAGACGCGAACGACGGCT
Organism: Hibiscus trionum; assembly: GCA_030270665.1. Taxonomy (NCBI): domain Eukaryota; kingdom Viridiplantae; phylum Streptophyta; class Magnoliopsida; order Malvales; family Malvaceae; genus Hibiscus; species Hibiscus trionum. The sequence goes on from BSYR01000017.1 coordinate 63,261,929, forward strand.
GACGGTCGGGGGCTGGGGGCTTTCCGGTGTCGACCACCACGGCGAGGAGGAGGTGTGGGGCATGGTGAAGTCGGCGTGGCTGAGTGGAAAAAAACAAAGGTGTTTGGTTGTGTGTTTTTTTAGGGTTTTGGTATTTCACGGGAAAGAAAGAAAGAAATGGGGAAAAGGGGAAAAATTGGACAGGTGCTAAGGGAAAAGGGCTTGGGCTAAAGTGCACCGCCCATTGAGTGTGCTAAAATGCACCGATTTAATGAAACGGTGCACTTCAGCTGAGGTGTAATTTATGCTTGCCTTGTTGTGTGCGAAAAGAATCCTGCAGAGGGAAAAGAAATTTATTAAGGCAATTAAAAAAAAGGAAAATGAAAAATGAAGCATAAATTAAATTATTAAAAAGGAAGTAAAAATTAACGAAAAATAAACCAATGGGTTGCCTCCCATTTAGCGCTTTGTTTAACGTCGTTTAGCTCGACGACCTTTGCTAAATTTTTGGTTCTTCAAAAGAGAGGTCTTCAAATAAACGGTGATGTCCATCCCTTGTCGTTTTAACGCCTTCCTTCATCTTTTTATTTGTGCGCAAAACAACAACTAAGCTTCTACCTCCTTCCCGATGCGACAACTTACTCAAAATGATGATTGGCAAAGTTTGGTTGTCGCCTAAAAATATATAATTAAATTGCTCTAACTTCGGCTTTGGTTCCTGCAAAATTGAGGGAAAATGTTTAGATCGAGTTGGAATTAATCGAAAATCAGAAAGGGAAAATAAGATTTTTTTTACCTGTACCAACACATTTTCTCGTACTCCCTCGGGGTAGATGACTGATCGATCGGCTAATTGAACCGTCACTCACGTTTCTTTCAATGGTTCAGTCGAAATTTTGTTGTAAACGCTTAACGGCATGACGTTGATAGATGCGCCTAAATCGCACAACGCTCTTTTTATCCCAACATTCCCAATTTTACAGGGAATCGCAAACATACCTTGGTCCTTGTACTTTGGCGGCAACGGCTTTTGAAAGATGGCCGAAATATTTTAGCCAAGGTTAACTTTTTCATTTCCGGATAGTCGCCTTCTGTTTGTTCATAAATCCTTCAGAAACCTTGCGTATTTGGGCACTTTCCGAATAACATCAAGAAGTGGAATCTTAATTTCCACCTTCTTGAATATATCCAAAATTTCCTTCTCTTCCTCCTTTTTATCTCGTCTCGCCAATCTACCTGGAAAAGGAGGAACATGTTCGTAAGTAGAAACAGAAATTTTAGATTTGGCATTACCTGCGGTGGGAGGAGACTTGTCGTTCTGGTCTTCCGAAGAGTTTCTCGGTTCGTCGGACTTTCACTCATCTTGCTTGGGCGGTTTAGGCGTTATCACTGTTCCACTACGTAAAGTTATCGCACTAACGTTTTCCCTTGGGTTGGTTTGGGATGGTAACTTTCCCTGGGATTCTAGACGGCTAACGGCTTGAGCTAGTTGGCTTATTTGTTTGTCGATTTTCTGGAGATGTGATTGTGTTTGGGTTTGGAATTTTTCCTGCGAAACTGCCAATCTCTCAACAATAGACTCAAGCGAGGATTTTTTGGGGTGCTTGGTTTTGGTGGGGAGGTTGTTGCCTAGGTTGGTAATTCGGGTTCTGATTACCGTAGCTCAAGTTTGGGTGATCTCTCCAACCGGGATTGAACGTATTGCTATGTGGGTTATAGGGTCTTTGGGGAGGTCCGGGAAAGTTGTGTATGGCGTTAACTTGGGCACCAGATGTATACCGCAGCAATGGGCATAAGTTGGTTGCGTGATCTGGCATAGTGCATATTCCGCATACCTTAGCAGCTCCTATCTCCCCTGAAACAAGAGAATACACAATATTTGTTAAATTGTCTATCTTATTTTCTAATGAAATTATGCTTACTGTTTGAACCCATCGGCTGGGTTCACTTGCAGAACCAAATTGCTGTGAATTAGCAGCCATTGTGGAGATTAATGTTCTCGCTGCAGTAGGGGTCATGTTAACGAGCGCGCCACCGCTTGCTGCGTCTACTATCTTTTTGTCCATTGGCAACATTCCTTCGTATAAGTATTGAAGGAGTGTTTGCTCGGATAAGCCATGTTGCGGACAACTTGCACACAACTTTTTAAATCTCTCCCAATATTCGTATAGGGACTCATCGTGCATTTGTTGGATTCCCAATATGTTTCGCCTAATTTCTGTCACTTTTGCCGCAGGGAAATATTTGTCAAGAAAAACACGAGAGAGGTCAGACCATGTATTAATCGAATTTGGAGGTAAATAAAATAACCATTCTTTAGCCGTTCCGGCTAAGGAAAAAGGGAAAGCCCTTAGTTTTATTTGGTCCTCTGAGACCCCTTGTGGTTTCATGCTGCTGCACACCATATGAAATTCGACAAGGTGCTTATGTGGGCTTTCAGTAGGGAGGCTATTAAAAGTAGGGAGTACGTGGATTAATCCCGTTTTGAGCTGGAAGGGAGTATCGCCTTGAGGAAAAGCGATGCAAAGTGGTTGTTGCATAGTAGGGGCAGCATTTAGTTGTCGAATCGTTTGGTCCGCCATCGGTTCTGGTTCTTGTGTAGGTTCTTCGACTGGTGTAGTTTCGGAGGTGGATTCCTGATCGGATTGTCGTGTGCTTTGTTGTTGTTTCTTTCGTCGAAGTGTTTCACCGTGAGTTCTACGAGCGCTTGCTTTAATTTCTAGGTTGTATGGAGCTAAAGTACCCGGGTTTTTCCTGGTCATAAAAAAACAAAATCAGTCAAAAGTGCCGAAAGTAAATCTCCCCGGCAACGGCGCCAATTTTGACAAGTCGTCGTTTAACCGGTCAAAAATAAATAAATTAATTAACCTCTTTCAACAAATAATAAAATAAAGAAATTAAGTAGATATAGGGAAAGAGGGTCGATCCGCAGGAAGATTAGCTGGAATTATTGACTGAAGGCTGCTTCGATTACTACTTTCATGAATATCTGTAGAATAAGTAAATAAAATGGGGGGGAGTGATCGGATATTGGATGAAAATGAAATAGCAAGGTTTAAATGCAGAGGTAAAAAGAATAAGAAAAACCAAGTATGTGAAATAGCCTCGAACTAGCTCCTTCAATTCTTTCGATCACTGAAATAGATTTTTATTTCGGGTATCATGTCGGTTACAGTCTACGAGGCACAACCCGTCGTAACTTGTTTTCCTCTCGAGTAACCAATCCTCCCAAGTCTACCTCTGAAAGATGGTTCTTAAATAAATCAACCACGTCTATCGCCGTTAAAATATTTAGATTAAAAGCAGGAAAAACCCGACTCAGAAATTGTCTAAAAAGAATCGTTTCTGATTTTATCTTTCCTTAACGGACTGCCGCTAAGAGTGTTCATAGGAAGTCGAAATTGCCACAGGCCGATCCTTCCTCCCAACTGTGTTTTTAAGCGATTTCAGACCAACGAGCCCTTTTTTATTTGAAAAACGGTTAAAAACTTTTAGTAAGGCCGATTGCTAAACTATCTAAGCAGAAAGATAAAAATGATTTCCCAAAATAATTTAAGCAAAGTTCAATTCTCACGAATCGAATTAACTTGGTTGGTTCTTGGCTTAAAAGATTTAGCTAAGCATAATATTGATTATCATACTTAACTTGATTTTAGAAAAGTAATTAAATGGCATAAAACAAACGAAACAAGAAAATAAAGGAAAAGAACTTGAATTAAAGCTATAAAATGTTTACAAAGGAAAAGATAAAACTACTCAAAGCTAAGAAGATGCCCTTAAGCCTTCACCAAAGGTTGGTATTTATAGGCTTAGATTACAAGGATAAGAGATAAGAAAATCAAAATAACAATTCAAATTCAAATGTTTTTAAAATTCAAAATAAAACCAACGGATAGAACTGATAATCTGATCGGATCTTCTCTCGGAACATTCCAGGACCTTCTAGAGGTTGCCACGTCACTGCCACATCAGACGCGTCGTGCCCAGTGTCGTGCCCACGATACTAGTCATGACAGAATTATAATAAAAACTGCAGAAATGCCCCCTTTTACTACTATTTTCCGAATTGGGTCCCTGCACAAAATATAACAAAAACAGCATGTATTAAGCAGCAAGAAGTCCTAATAACTAGAAAAATAGCAAATGAAGTATGTCACATTTGAGAACTTATCATTGGTCATTGTAAAACCGTTGCAGACTGTAAAAGCTTTTGTGATATCCTTCAATGCGCCAACAGCTGTAGTTGTATTCATAAGCATTGTAAATGCAAGTCCTCCCCAATATTTCCATTGTCCTAAATTAACAAATTACTCTCATATCATTTGTAATTGCAACAAATGTACTTGCAATGCATCCAATAATAATAACTATTGGTATTAATTAGACTTTTCCTTTTACCCTTTGTGTATCTTTCTCTTCCTCCATTTTCATTTATATTGTGTTGTTTTTTATCTTAAAAGATATTCATGAGTGGTTGGGTAAATTTGATAACAATTATCTTATTTATGTGGAATATGGAAGATGGTAAAGGGGAGAATATATAAAAAATTGTAAATATAGATGATTAAATCATACGAAAACCTATAATTAACTTTAAAGTTCAATTTGGTATCAAAAGTTTTTTATGTCAAATTAGGTACATAAATTTAGGTTAATAAATCAAATTGGTATTTGACTTTTTTTTCATATTGGTACGTATGGTAAATGATTTATTTGAACCATTAAGTCAAATTCTTGTATCAATTTGGAAATCGTCTTTCCCTTTATCGTGCTCTTTTTATGCCCCCACTTTAGAATAGTGGGTTTAGGGTTTAGAGTTTAGGGTTTAAGGTTAGGATTTGTGGTTAGGGTTTATGGAATTAGGGCTTTGATTTATTTTTTAGGGTGTGGAAATTAGAGTTAGGGTTTAAAATTTAATTTTTAAATAATTTTTAGTGTGGGGTATAGAAGAAGGTATGATTAGGGGCAGAGGATTTTTACCCTAAACCTAGTTCAAGTATTGAATAGTATCTTGAGGCCAACTTAATGTACCTAAACTTAAGTTTTAAACTGAATCTTTAAGTCGAATTTAGGTACCAAAGAATATATTTACCATGGGTAAAACATCGGTGGGCCTAAGGGGACTTGGACCACTCCAAATTTTTATGATTTAATTGCATTTTTTACTCTTGAAGTTTTGAGACTAAAATTAAGTCTTGTTTCCTCCCAAAACTTTTCTTGTATTTTTAAGACCCTATTAGTTTTGAAGTTAATGGAATTAAGTTTTGTCAAATTTTCAGGTTAAATTAAATTTTAGGATATACCAATGTTGAAATTAGTGAAATTAAATCTCAATACTCTATTTTTTAAAGTTATCTTTTTTGGTTTGTTAATTTTAAAGATAAACAATTTGTCCCCTCACATAAGGTCATCCTAGTTTGTCCGCTCCCATAAGTTCATCATAGTTTCCTCCTTGAGATTTACCCAACCAAAATAATATACTACAAAAGAAGAGTTATAATGAAATTGTCAAAATTTATTCTTAGTTCCTATACTATACGTAAACTGTCTGTCGTGACACCTGTCATGGCAGCTATAACGACAGAGAGACACTGAGGTGGAAAAAGTGAAATGGAGCTCGACAGATAGAGGATTTCAAGCCGGTCTGTCGTGGATCACTCCCATATTTTTCTAAGCCGTGAAGCAGAAGGAAGGCCATGCCCAAAGTTCAAGGAAGAAAGTCAAAGCAAGAAAAGAGGACGAATTAAAGGCATTTACTCAGAAGATTTTGTCTTTAATAGAGTTGTACTTTAATTTAAACTTGTATTCTTGCCATATTAGAAAACTTGGACCCAAGGCCTATATAAAGGCATGTAATTCAACCTAGGAAAGGATATCTCACTCCTAGCCGTCTTCCCCTAAAACACTAGTCGTTTCTCTCCCTCCATCATGTTCTAAACTTCACCAAGGGCTATGGGTTGATCTTGTAAATTAGTTGCAATGATTGTATTGTTCTTAGGATTTTTTCTGTTCAAGTAATAAAACTTCAAGTTTATTTACTCTGATTTTCAATATCTCATAAGAGCATCGGGAGAGCATTGTGAGGTTATCCATTTGCTTGATATCGGGCGAGTCAAGCATACGAAAGGAGTAAATACGTGTTTTCCAGTTTATGGTTAAACCATCTTGGCTTAGGGATAAGTACAAGGTTAAGTGGCTAAAGAAGAATTCACAAACATTGGTGTTCACCCTTTGATTCAGGCCGGGAGGTATCATCCAAGACGTGTTCATCAACATAACTTGGACCTAGGGATAAGACAAGCCATAACAGGGATTCTTGCCAAGCTTGAAGTACGGAGTTGTTGATCGCCGCCGCAACACCAACGGACCTCTGCCGCGACAGGTGCTGCCGCGATAGGCACGACGACAAAACAAAAGAACTTCCTCTGGACATTGCAACACCTGCACTACTGAGTAAATCAATACCGGCCTATTCTCTCAATCTGTTTACCTTATCTTTTATTTCAGTTATTACTCAAGATTACTTCAAACAATCATTTAAACTATTTCTTTTTCTTGTGCAGCAATCTAAGGATAGTGTAATTTCCAGTCCCTGTGGAGACGATATCCGATACTCTAGTATCACTTTATTACTTGCGTCGTGTACACTTGCACTATTTGCGATAGTCTTATTTACAAGCAACATGTTCGTTTGTTAAGAAAAATGTAGCTTGTTCGTGTCCGTTCGTTAAAATGATAAACGAACACAAACGAATGAAAAAGGGCATAGGTGAATAAGTTTAAAAGAACATAAGTGAACGACACATATATGAATAATTTTTTTTAGATATATTTGAATAAATTTAAACGAAGATAAACAAACAAACATAAATGAACAAATTATTGAACGTTCACGGACGTAAATGAACGAACGAGCCATTTGTTCGTGTTCGTTCATTTAACTAAATGAACAAAGAATTTTGTTCTTGTTCGTTCGTTTAATAAATAAACAAACTTCCCACCGAACGATTCACTCAACGTTCGGTTTTCTTACAACCCTACGTCAGTGGACCTTAACTCCTCCAAAAATACTAGACAAATTGTTGAGAGAAGTGTGGATTGCCTTGGAGATCATTCTCATCAAATTAAGAGTGTTGTACCTTCAAGGGTTAAAGCTGATCGCTATCGTCCGAGTTGAGCAGAAAAATTTAAAAAATGCTTAGGAAGCTTCGAAAATCACTTGAAAAATACTTTATGAAAGAAAGGAACATATATAGCAAATGTTGTTTTTGCTCTGGGTGATGTAAAATGAAACAAAAGTCTAAATATCTAGAGGGAGATTGAAATGTAAAACCGTCCTTTAGAAAACATTGATATATAGGGAGATTGAAATGTATTTATGGAAATTATGTGTAATCTTAAGGCTTAATGTCAAAATAAGTGTCTAAACTATCATATTTTGGCCTTTTAAGTGTCTAAATTTTTTTTTGCACCTTTTAGGTGCCCGAGCTATCCCGTTTTGGTCAAAGTAGGAGCCTGAACTATCATTTTTTAGTCAAAGTACGTGCCTCAATTTGATCTTAAAAGGGACAAAAATGATAGATTGAGCACCTAAAAGTGGAGAAAAAAAGTTTAAGCACCGGAAGGTTAGTATAAGTCCGAAAAGGAAGCTATGGGAGCTAGACAGACGGCGAGTAAGGAAGCTGAAAAGGTGGTGAACAAGGAAGCTGCGGCGATCTGAGCTTAGGAGCAGGAGGTAAATAGTAGTTAGTGCGCAGGTCGGGCAGATGCGGGGCGGGTGGATACAGTGCGGGTAAGGTCTCAAATTCACCACCTATCCACTACTCACGGTGAGTATGACTTTTTACATCCACATCTGCCTACTCGTGAAGTGGTTAGCCCGTTGGATTCTCTGACTGAGGGAGCTAGCTTCATTAAGGGTGCTCTTTCAACGCATGTTCACATCTAATATCGTACTTCAATGGAATATAAATTATATGGCCTTTTTTGGTGCCCTTATTTATGTTCTCACATTAAAAAAATATATTTAGGGTTTAAGGTTATGGCTTAAGATTAGGGCTCAAGGAATTAGGGGTAGAGTATATTTATTAGTGTTTATGGTTTATGATTTAAAATTTGGAGTTAGACTTAAAATTTAATTTTTTTAATGTTGAGCATAAAAAGATGCACCGAAAATGAGCATAAGATTTTTTTTCCGCTTCAATGGACCTTAACTCCTCTGTAAATATTGGACCTTAACGGCAATATTCATTAAAAGATTCAATGAAGTCTTGACAGCAATTATCATGCTTAATTCATTGGATCCAAAACGGCAAAATTCATTCAAGAAACAAATATAATTAATACTGTTCCATGTAAGGTCAAATTGAATACTATATAAACAAATACTATAGAGCAATTTGATATATATTTCCACCAAGTAACCAATTAGATATTAAGAGATGGGAAAGTTTTCTTTGACTTTGATTATTTTTGCTGCCATCTTCATCTTCGCAACTCGTTAGTTCTTTTTCGAATCTAACTCTTCTTCTTATTTTTTATTCTTAATTCATGTGTAATCTAATACAATGATATTATGATTTTAGATTCATATATGATGGCAGAGGCAAGGGGACCTATTAGTCAAGTTGGTCATTGTAAAACCGTTGCAGACTGTAAAAGCTTTTGTGATTTCCTTCAATGCGCCAACAGCTGTAGTTGTATTCATAAGCACTGTAAATGCAAGTCCTCCCCAATATTTCCATTGTCCTAAATTAACAAATTACTCTCATATCATTTGTAATTGCAACAAATGTACTTGCAATGCATCCAATAATAATAACTATTGGTATTAATTAGACTTTTCCTTTTACCCTTTGTGTATCTTTCTCTTCCTCCTTTTTCATTTATATTGTGTTGTTTTTTATCTTAAAAGATATTCATGAGGGTTGGGTAAATTTGATAACAATTATCTTATTTATGTGGAATATGGAAGATGGTAAAGGGGAGAAGATATAAAAAAAAATGTAAATATAGATGATTAAATCATACAAAAACCTTAATTAACTTTATTGTTCAATTTGGTATCAAAAGTTTTTTTTTATGTCAAATTAGGTACATAAATTTAGGTTAATAAATCAAATTGGTATTTGACTTTGTTTTTCTAAATTGGTACGTATGGTAAATGATTTATTTGAACCATTAAGTCAAATTCTTGTATCAATTTGGAAATCGTCTTTCCCTTTATCGTGCTCTTTTTATGCCCCAACTTTAAAATAGCGGGTTTAGGGTTTAAGGTTAGGATTTGTGGTTAGGGTTTATGGAATTAGGGCTTTGATGTATTTTTAGGGTGTGGAAATTAGAGTTAGGGTTTAAATTTTAATTTTTATATAAATTTTATTGTGGGGTATAGAAGAAAGTATGATTAGGGGCAGAGGATTTTTACCCTAAACCTAGTTCAAGTATTGAATAGAATCTTGAGGCCAACTTAATGTACCTAAACTTAAGTTTTAAACTGAATCTTTAAGTCGAATTCAGGTACCAAAGAATATATTTACCATGGGCAAAACATCGGTGGGGCTAAGGGGACTTGGACCACCCCAAATTTTTATGATTTAATTGCATTTTTAACTCTTGAAGTTTTGAGACTGAAATTGAGTCTTGTTTCCTCCCAAAACTTTTCTTGTATTTTTAAGACCCTATTAGTTTTGAAGTTAATGGAATTAAGTTTTGTCAAATTTTCAGGTTAAATTAAATTTTAGGATATACCAATGTTGAAATTAGTGAAATTAAATCTCAATCCTCTATTTTTTAAAGTTATCTTTTTTGGTTTGTTAATTTTAAAGATAAACAATTTGACCCCTCACATAAGGTCATCCTAGTTTGTCCGCTCCCATAAGTTCATCATAGTTTCCTCCCTGAGATTTACCCAACCAAAATAATAGACTACAAAAGAAGAGTTATAAAGAAATTGTCAAAATTTATTCTTAGTTCCTGTACTATACATAAATTGTGATTTTAGTCCTTATTTTCTAATTTGGATTAAAACTTTTGGAATATTGAAATTTCAGTCTAATCATAAACATAAACCATTAAATTATTCAACTACAAATGATCAAATTGTAAAAAAAATACAATTTAACATAACAAATATAACTATTGTTTAAGTTAATATTAAAATATGAAAAATTGAAAAATATATAGAATAAAAATTACAAATTAGCGTAAAAGATTAAAATCTATAATTTAGCATCGTGAAGTGGTTAACCCGTTGGATTCACTGATTGAGGGATCTTGCTTCATTAAGGGTGTTGCCTCAACGCATGTTCAAGCGCAGAATCATGCTTCAGTGTAGATCTGTAAACAAACCGAACGAACACGAACATGGTAATTTTATGTTCGTTCGTTTAAATTTTACTGATCAATTAAACGAACACGAACAACTAAACGAACATAATTTCTTGTTCGTGTTCTGTTGAGTGCATAAAAGTTCTACATTTTATCCCTCATTTACCCATATTTTTGCTGCACTCAAGCATGATTTATTGCATTTAGGATAGATTTTCGCATACACATCACAATCAGATAAAACTGCATAGATGCTACTGAAATAGGTCACTTTTGCAGGTATCTGCTGCGGCAGCAACCCAGGGCAGCAAAGGAGCAGAGGCGAGTTGAGGAGCTGGAATTGAAGGACAAAGAGCACTGTCTGTAGTGACACCTGTCATGGCAGCTATAACGACAGAGAGACACTGAGGTGGAAAAGTGAAGTGGAGCTCGATAGATAGAGGATTTCAAGCCGGTCTATCGTGGATCACTCCCATATTTTCTAAGCCCTGAAGCAGAAGGAAGGTCAGAACCAAAGTTCAAGGAAGAAAGTCAAAGCAAGAAAAGAGGACGAATTAAAGGCATCTACTCAGAAGATTTTGTCTTTAATAGAGTTGTACTTTAATTTAAACTTGTATTCTTGCCATATTAGAAAACTTGGACCCAAGGCCTATATAAAGGCATGTAATTCGACCTAGGAAGGGATATCTCACTCCTAGCCATCTTCCCCCCAAAACCCTAGTCGTTTCTCTCTCTCCATCATGTTCTAATCTAACACCCCTAAAGTTTTAAGTTAAATAAAATAAAAAAATAAAAATAATGGAATGGTGAAAAAAGAGAGGGGGATTTACAGCTAAAGAGAATTGAACCCATGTCCTTTAGCTTGGAGAGTGGCAAGCTTAACCATTTGGACTAAGAGTAATCTTAGTTATATGTTAATCAGATATATTTTTAATCGTTGCCTTGGAAACCTGATAATAAAAATAAAAATATTAAATTCAAAATATCCCAACCACCCCCTTTGTCCCAAATTAAATGCATCAGTCGAAAAAAAAAGGATTAAATCTGAAATTTTGAGACCCTTCCCATTCTCGTTCAACCGTTCCCCTTTGCACCGTCCGCCTCGATCTCCAGCACCGCTTAGCCATGGCAGATACCGCTGCCGTCGACGTGTTCTCCGTTGCACCACCAGTTTAGCTACGGCTGCCACTCGCCCTAGATCGACGTCGTGCGCCGTGGAGAGCAGCCGAAAGGTTCGACTACAGCCCCAAACCCGCACTACCTCCGTTCGTCGTTTCCAGGGTAGATCGGCGTCCGTTCGCCGCGTTCTCACCGACGTTGGATTCCCCGTAGCAAAGCGAGCAAAACCCGACCGACCGATCGCGTGTTCGACGCCGACAAGCCTTTCATCGAAGCTTCGTCGAATCTGGCAACCTCAGATTCATTTTGGGTACCCACGTATCTCCATATCCGAATTGTTATGGGACATCGAATTCGGGTTCGAGTGTAATCGATTGAGGCATCATAAATCGACTGTTACAGCTCGAAGTTAAGGTAATACAGTACTACCTCTTGTATGCTTTGAGAACATGTTGGTGTTTGTTAATGCATGCATGAAAATGATAAGGAGTGCTGTTAGCCCTACTTAAGTCAAACTAAATATGAAATTGAGTATGATAACTTAGATAAGACCGAAATGCTCGAACGAGGAAGCTAATAAATCTAAAGTATCTGAAGTTCATTAAGTAATTAATGAGGCAGCTAATCTTCAATTCTGAGCATTAGTGTGAAATGTGTAAATGTGAAAGATACCTGGACATGAAATTACGAAAATGCCCTCAAGGTATGAGAATAACTTAAATACCCTTGGAATTGGAAGCGATCTAGAAATCTACGCTAGATATGGTAAAACAACCTGATTCATTTGAAAACCTCGAACTATTTGGAAAGCCATGGTAACAGGATTTAAACCTTCGTGATTGTAAGGTGATAGGTCTCCTTAGATTTGGAATGAATCTTCGACTATAGAATTAGGGGAAATCTATACATACCCCTAAATTAAGCAAGTGGCTCAAATACTGAATTGATCATAATGACTAAAAGTATTAGAAATATTGTTACGGTTAAATTAATCGGAATGATCGCATTGACTAAAAAGGGCTGAAGTATCCTCGGACACCGAGGTTTACAAATTAACTGGAAGGATGGATAAACCCTTGAGTTCTGAAATGAATGAAGTGGTTGGAGGTAACGAAATTTCTTGAATGGCTGAAACACCCATTAGTACTTAAATGATTGGAATACTTCTAAGGGGCCAATTGACAGTAATGATGGATATCTCGAACATCGAAATGACCGAAATACCCCTATGATTGGAATAAGTAAATTATCTCTAATAAAATTCTGAAAATGCTAATAAAGTTGAAGATGACTGAAATGCCCCTAAGGGTTGAAGTATGACTTACGTATGTCAATCACTCCTGATATTAATGTAAGGTTGGAAGTTTCTCCGCACAAAATATAAGTTTGACTACTCCGTGAAAAATCTTGTGGTGATATATGAAAGCAACCGTTCAGATATACGATACAGTTGGATGCATCAGAAGCGTTGGTTAGTACTGCAAGGTTGGAATATGTTAGTTCGAATGGTTTTGGAGGCTCGATAAACTTCTGGGAATCTTAAACATTGCAAATCATCATTTCATCATTATTGGGCTAAATTACAAATCACCCCTGATAGTTAAATGACCAAAATGCTCTCGTTGGCCCAAGTAATCAAAATAGCCCCGAATGTATCTGATATCATGAAAGATTTCGACGTAGAAATCCCTAAATGCCTGGTTGGAAACTTGATGAGCAAATAGAATTTCTGAGCCACTGTTTACGCCATGTTGGTATAATTACCAAAATGTCGTGTATTATAAAATGACCATAATTCCCTGGTAGGCTTAAATGGCTAAATCACTCATGATATGCCTAAACTCTCAAGATCTTGATGTATCATCTCCTGACTATCTGGTTTGAATCGTTAGTACAAACCCCTCTTTAATAGGGGCCTTGTTTCAAAAATCCGTTCAATTGTCAAAAGTTTGATGTGTTCTCTTTCGTAAATGACACGTATCTCCAAGGAAATAAACTATTCCACCTAGTGTGTTCCATGTGTGCTACACGACTGTTTTTGCATACTGATTTACATGTTATAATATCGATCATGTGCACATGATAGAATACTTGAACTCACGTGAACATGACATGTTTATAATTTAACATGACCGTACTGTATTTTTGATATATGCATATGCACCTGATATGACCAACATGTTATATGGATAATGTATTACTAAAAATACAGCTATTGACCAACATGCATACTGTATTTTTGATATATGCATATGCACCTGATATGCACCTGTATTTTTGATATATGCATATGCACCTGAAAATTTGACAAAACTTAATTCCATTGAACCTGTCGCTGCAGAGCCGGAGCAGACTAAGACCGCCCATCCGACAGACACCTCCAACCAAATCCTGTATATGCTAAAAAAGATGAAGGAACGACAACTAGGCTTCATGGGATTTATGAGAGATTTCACTACTGCCACGGTAAATTTCATTAAGGTTGATTTAAAATTTCCCAACATACAGTTTCCCTCTTTCCTAGAAACTCTTTTTGCCACCCCCACACCTGCTGCTAGCCCCAGAACACCCATTGCTGCCTCCACCACACCACATGCCACGACTGGAGATGGCGACATGAGATCTGCCACTCCTCGAGGAGAAAAACAGAAGGAACCACTACCGGAGATCGATCCGAAGTACTTCGAAGGGTTCTCCTCCTCCTCCGTCTGGCAGGAAGATTCTGACTCGGAGCCATCTGTCGTCCGGGACATATCCAAAGACTTCCCTCCGATGAAGAAGAAGAAGCTGAATGAAACTGTTGAGGGACCCTGCCACGACAGATCAGACGGCAGCAGCAATAGCAACAGTGATGATGACCTCGAGGTTCTGGACAAGGCCCCAAAGATCTCACCTACCCGAGTCCAGCCACCTCGAGAGGCCAAAAAGAAGATAGTCTCACCATCTCCCAGCCCCAAGCCAACCTCTGCCATCAAGGTAACTGCCCACCGGCAGCTCTGCATAAGCAGCAGCAGCGACGACAGCTCATCAACTTAAGTGCTTTTCTATTATGCTTGTTGTTTCCGCTATTTATTTTATCCATTTGTGATGTTTTCTTATTTTTATTTTGTTGTCATTGAGGACAATGCAACCATTGAGTTTCGGGGTAGGCAGTTCTCTGTTATTTAATGAACTTTTTAATTGGTGTCTTTAATTTGTGTCTTATCTTAGTTATTTTTGTGTCAAAAAAATGGCTTAAGTCTTTGAAATGCACTTACCTGCTGCGACAATCTCTGTCGTGGCAGTGCCTTTAGAATGTTTTAGGAATTATATAGAGCCTTGCTATAGTCATAACTTCAAAAACACTTTTGTGACTTATATGCTGTCTAGACTTCTGTTAGTAAACTAGAGTAGAAAAGCTTATACCACTTGAGTTGCCCCTAGAGGTGCCTAACACTGACTCTAGGAAAAGAATAGAAGAAAAGAAAAACTTAGACTCAAAACTCCTAGAGGTGCCTAACACCGCCTCTAGGAAGATAGCTAGAGGTGCCCAAAACAGGCTCTAGTAAAAACAAAATAAGAAGAACTTGAGTCTAAATTTTGAAAAAACTAAAGGAGCCTAAAAATTGCCTCCAATAAAAAATTAGTTTGGCATAAAAATCAAGTGAGTAGCATAACAATTCTAGTTGCTAAAAGAGTCTAGGCACATATTTGTTCGCAAAGCCTGCACACACTTGCACAAGAATTATAGCATTGTTCCGGATGAATCCATAAACAATTGAAAAGGCACTGCTCTTGATAGAGAAAGGGTTGTAGGAAATGGTAGTTCACTGAATTAAGCCAAGCCAAAAAAAAGTTTTCATTCTTAGTTAAGTTGCATTTGCTTGAGGACAAGCATTAACTTGAGTTTGGGGGTGTGTTGACTGCATAAAAGTTCTACATTTTAACCCTCATTTACCCATATTTTTGCCGTATTCAAGCATGATTTATTGCATTTAGGATAGATTTTCGCATACACATCACAATTAGATAAAACTGCACAAATGCTGCTGAAATAGGTCACTTTTGCAGGTAACTGCTGCGGCAGCAACCCAGGGCAGAAAAAGAACAGAGGCGAGTTGAGGAGCTGGAATTAAAGGACAAAGAGCACTGTCTGTCGTGACACCTGCCGTGGCAGCTATAACGATAGAGAGACACTGAGGTGGAAAAGTGAAGTGGAGCTCGACAGATAGAGGATTTCAAGCTGGTCTGTCGTGGATCAATCCCATATTTTTCTAAGCCCTGAAGCAGAAGGAAGGTTAGGCCCAAAGTTCAAGGAAGAAAGTCAAAGAAAGAAAAGAGGACGAATTAAAGGCATCTACTCAGAAGATTTTGTCTTTAATAGAGTTGTAATTTAATTTAAACTTGAATTCTTGTCATATTAGAAAACTTGGACCCAGGGCCTATATAAAGGCATGTAATTCGACCTAGGAAAGGATATCTCACTCCTAGCCGTCTTCCCCCAAAATCCTAGTCATTTCTCTCTCTCCATCATGTTCTAAACTTCACCAAGGGCTAAGGGTTGATCTTGTAAAGTAGTTGCAATGATTGTATTGTTCTTAGGATTTTTTCTGTTCAAGTAATAAAACTTCAAGTTTATTTACTCTGATTTTCAATATCTCATAAGAGCATCGGGAGAGCATTGTGAGGTTATCCATTTGCTTGATATCGGGAGAGTCAAGCATACGAAAGGAGTAAATACGTGTTTTCCAGTTTATGGTTAAACTATCTTGGCTTAGGGATAAGTACAAGGTTAAGTGGCTAAAGAAGAATTCACAAACATTGGTGTTCACCCTTTGATTCACGCTGAGAGGTATCATCCAAGGCGTGTTCATCAACAGAACTTGGACCTAGGGATAGGACAAGTCATAACAGGGACTCTTGACATGCTTGAAGTACGGAGTTGTTGGTCGCCGCCGCGAAACCAACGGACCTCTACCGCGACAGGTGCTGCCGCAATAGGCATGACGATAGAACAACAGAATTTCCTCTGGACAGTGCAACACCTGCACTACTGAGCAAATCAATACCGGCCTATTCTCTCAATTTGTTTACCTTATCTTTTATTTTAGTTATTACTCCATATTACTTCAAACAATCATTTAAACTATTTCTTTTTCTTGTGCAGCAATCTAAGGATAGAGTTATTTCCAGTCCCTATGGAGACGATATCCGATACTCTAGTATCACTTTACTACTTGCGTCGTGTACACTTGCACTATTTTCGATAGTCTTATTTACACGCAACATGTTCGTTTGTTAAGAAAAATGTAGCTTGTTCGTGTTCGTTCGTTAAAATGATAAACAAACACAAACGAATGAAAAACGACATATGTGAATAATTTTAAAAAAACATAAATGCGCGACACATATATGAATAATTTTTTTTAAATATAAATCTTTTTTTATAAAAAAATAATAAATATAAATAGATATATGTGAATAAATTTAAACGAAGATAAACAAACATAAATGAACAGATTACCGAACGTTCACGGACGTAAATGAACGAACGAGCCATTTGTTCGTGTTCGTTCATTTAACTAAATGACGGTGTTGGTGATCGTGGGGGAGGTGGACGGCGACTGGAGCTTGGTCCGGCGGTGCTGTTGGAGAGACGCGAACGACGGCTGACGGTCGGGGGCTGGGGGCTTTCCGGTGTCGACCACCACGGCGAGGAGGAGGTGTGGGGCATGGTGAAGTCGGCGTGGCTGAGTGGAAAAAAACAAAGGTGTTTGGTTGTGTGTTTTTTTAGGGTTTTGGTATTTCACGGGAAAGAAAGAAAGAAATGGGGAAAAGGGGAAAAATTGGACAGGTGCTAAGGGAAAAGGGCTTGGGCTAAAGTGCACCGCCCATTGAGTGTGCTAAAATGCACCGATTTAATGAAACGGTGCACTTCAGCTGAGGTGTAATTTATGCTTGCCTTGTTGTGTGCGAAAAGAATCCTGCAGAGGGAAAAGAAATTTATTAAGGCAATTAAAAAAAGGAAAATGAAAAATGAAGCATAAATTAAATTATTAAAAAGGAAGTAAAAATTAACGAAAAATAAACCAATGGGTTGCCTCCCATTTAGCGCTTTGTTTAACGTCGTTTAGCTCGACGACCTTTGCTAAATTTTTGGTTCTTCAAAAGAGAGGTCTTCAAATAAACGGTGATGTCCATCCCTTGTCGTTTTAACGCCTTCCTTCATCTTTTTATTTGTGCGCAAAACAACAACTAAGCTTCTACCTCCTTCCCGATGCGACAACTTACTCAAAATGATGATTGGCAAAGTTTGGTTGTCGCCTAAAAATATATAATTAAATTGCTCTAACTCCGGCTTTGGTTCCTGCAAAATTGAGGGAAAATGTTTAGATCGAGTTGGAATTAATCGAAAATCAGAAAGGGAAAATAAGATTTTTTTTACCTGTACCAACACGTTTTCTCGTACTCCCTCGGGGTAGATGACTGATCGATCGGCTAATTGAACCGTCACTCACGTTTCTTTCAATGGTTCAGTCGAAATTTTGTTGTAAACGCTTAACGACATGACGTTGATAGATGCGCCTAAATCGCACAACGCTCTTTTTATCCCAACATTCCCAATTTTACAGGGAATCGCAAACATACCTTGGTCCTTGTACTTTGGCGGCAACGGCTTTTGAAAGATGGCCGAAATATTTTCACCAAGGTTAACTTTTTCATTTCCGGATAGTCGCCTTCTGTTTATGCATAAATCCTTCAGAAACCTTGCGTATTTGGGCACTTTCCGAATAACATCAAGAAGTGGAATCTTAATTTCCACCTTCTTGAATATATCCAAAATTTCCTTCTCTTCCTCCTTTTTATCTCGTCTCGCCAATCTACCTGGAAAAGGAGGAACAGGTTCGTAAGTAGAAACAGAAATTTTAGATTTGGCATTACCTGCGGTGGGAGGAGACTTGTAGTTCTGGTCTTCCGAAGAGTTTCTCGGTTCGTCGGACTTTCACTCATCTTGCTTGGGCGGTTTAGGCGTTATCACTGTTCCACTACGTAAAGTTATCGCACTAACGTTTTCCCTTGGGTTGGTTTGGGATGGTAACTTTCCCTGGGATTCTATACGGCTAACGGCTTGAGCTAGTTGGCTTATTTGTTTGTCGATTTTCTGGAGATGTGATTGTGTTTGGGTTTGGAATTTTTCTTGCGAAACTGCCAATCTCTCAACAATAGACTCAAGCGAGGATTTTTTGGGGTGCTTGGTTTTGGTGGGGAGGTTGTTGCCTAGGTTGGTAATTCGGGTTCTGATTACCGTAGCTCAAGTTTGGGTGATCTCTCCAACCGGGATTGAACGTATTGCTATGTGGGTTATAGGGTCTTTGGGGAGGTCCGGGAAAGTTGTGTATGGCGTTAACTTGGGCACCAGATGTATACCGCAGCAATGGGCATAAGTTGGTTGCGTGATCTGGCATAGTGCATATTCCGCATACCTTAGCAGCTCCTATCTCCCCTGAAACAAGAGAATACACAATATTTGTTAAATTGTCTATCTTATTTTCTAATGAAATTATGCTTACTGTTTGAACCCGTCGGCTGGGTTCACTTGCAGAACCAAATTGCTGCGAATTAGCAGCCATTGTGGAGATTAATGTTCTCGCTGCAGTAGGGGTCATGTTAACGAGCGCGCCACTGCTTGCTGCGTCTACTATCTTTTTGTCCATTGGCAACATTCCTTCGTATAAGTATTGAAGGAGTGTTTGCTCGGATAAGCCATGTTGCGGACAACTTGCACACAACTTTTTAAATCTCTCCCAATATTCGTATAGGGACTCATCGTGCATTTGTTGGATTCCCAATATGTTTCGCCTAATTTCTGTCACTTTTGCCGCAGGGAAATATCTGTCAAGAAAAACACGAGAGAGGTCAGACCATGTATTAATCGAATTTGGAGGTAAATAAAATAACCATTCTTTAGCCGTTTCGGCTAAGGAAAAAGGGAAAGCCCTTAGTTTTATTTGGTCCTCTGAGACCCCTTGTGGTTTCATGCTGCTGCACACCATATGAAATTCGACAAGGTGCTTATGTGGGCTTTCAGTAGGGAGGCTATTAAAAGTAGGGAGTACGTGGATTAATCTCGTTTTGAGCTGGAAGGGAGTATCGCCTTGAGGAAAAGCGATGCAAAGTGGTTGTTGCACAGTAGGGGCAGCATTTAGTTGTCGAATCGTTTGGTCCGCCATCGGTTCTGGTTCTTGTGTAGGTTCTTCGACTGGTGTAGTTTCGGAGGTGGATTCCTGATCGGATTGTCGTGTGCTTTGTTGTTGTTTCTTTCGTCGAAGTGTTTCACCGTGAGTTCTACGAGCGCTTGCTTTAATTTCTAGGTTGTATGGAGCTAAAGTACCCGGGTTTTTCCTGGTCATAAAAAAAACAAAATCAGTCAAAAGTGCCGAAAGTAAATCTCCCCGGCAACGGCGCCAATTTTGACAAGTCGTCGTTTAACCGGTCAAAAATAAATAAATTAATTAACCTCTTTCAACAAATAATAAAATAAAGAAATTAAGTAGATATAGGGAAAGAGGGTCGATCCGCAGGGAGATTAGCTGGAATTATTGACTGAAGGCTGCTTCGATTACTACTTCCATGAATATCTGTAGAGTAAGTAAATAAAATGGGGGGGAGTGATCGGATATTGGATGAAAATGAAATAGCAAGGTTTAAATGCAGAGGTAAAAAGAATAAGAAAAACCAAGTATGTGAAATAGCCTCGAACTAGCTCCTTCAATTCTTTCGATCACTGAAATAAATTTTTATTTCGGGTATCATGTCGGTTACAGTCTACGAGGCCCAACCCGTCGTAACTTGTTTCTCTCTCGAGTAACCAATCCTCCCAAGTCTACCTCTGAAAGATGGTTCTTAAATAAATCAACCACGTCTATCGCCGTTAAAATATTTAGATTAAAAGCAGGAAAAACCCGACTCAGAAATTGTCTAAAAAGAATCGCTTCTGATTTTATCTTTCCTTAACGGACCGCCGCTAAGAGTGTTCATAGGAAGTCGAAATTGCCACAGGCCGATCCTTCCTCCCAACTGTGTTTTTAAGCGATTTCAGACCAACGAGCCCTTTTTTATTTGAAAAACGGTTAAAAACTTTTAGTAAGGCCGATTGCCAAACTATCTAAGCAGAAAGATAAAAATGATTTCCCAAAATAATTTAAGCAAAGTTCAATTCTCACGAATCGAATTAACTTGGCTGGTTCTTGGCTTAAAAGATTTAGCTAAGCATAATATTGATTATCATACTTAACTTGATTTTAGAAAAGTAATTAAATGGCATAAAACAAACGAAACAAGAAAATAAAGGAAAAGAACTTGAATTAAAGCTATAAAATGTTTACAAAGGAAAAGATAAAAATACTCAAAGCTAAGAAGATGCCCTTAAGCCTTCACCAAAGGTTGGTATTTATAGGCTTAGATTACAAGGATAAGAGATAAGAAAATCAAAATAACAATTCAAATTCAAATGTTTTTAAAATTCAAAATAAAACCAACGGATAGAACTGATAATCTGATCGGATCTTCTCTCGGAACATTCCAGGACCTTCTAGAGGTTGCCACGTCACTGCCACATCAGACGCGTCGTGCCCAGTGTCGTGCCCATGATACTAGTCATGACAGAATTATAATAAAAACTGCAGAAATGCCCCATTTTACTACTATTTTCCGAATTGGGTCCCTGCACAAAATATAACAAAAACAACATGTATTAAGCAGCAAGAAGTCCTAATAACTAGAAAAATAGCAAATGAAGTATGTCACATTTGAGAACTTATCATTGGTCATTGTAAAACCGTTGCTGACTGTAAAAGCTTTTGTGATATCCTTCAATGCGCCAACAGCTGTAGTTGTATTCATAAGCATTGTAAATGCAAGTCCTCCCCAATATTTCCATTGTCCTAAATTAACAAATTACTCTCATATCATTTGTAATTGCAACAAATGTACTTGCAATGCATCCAATAATAATAACTATTGGTATTAATTAGACTTTTCCTTTTACCCTTTGTGTATCTTTCTCTTCCTCCTTTTTCATTTATATTGTGTTGTTTTTTATCTTAAAAGATATTCATGAGTGGTTGGGTAAATTTGATAACAATTATCTTATTTATGTGGAATATGGAAGATGGTAAAGGGGAGAATATATAAAAAATTGTAAATATAGATGATTAAATCATACGAAAACCTATAATTAACTTTAATGTTCAATTTGGTATCAAAAGTTTTTTATGTCAAATTAGGTACATAAATTTAGGTTAATAAATCAAATTGGTATTTGACTTTTTTTTCATATTGGTACGTATGGTAAATGATTTATTTGAACCATTAAGTCAAATTCTTGTATCAATTTGGAAATCGTCTTTCCCTTTATCGTGCTCTTTTTATGCCCCCACTTTAGAATAGTGGGTTTAGGGTTTAGAGTTTAGGGTTTAAGGTTAGGATTTGTGGTTAGGGTTTATGGAATTAGGGCTTTGATTTATTTTTTAGGGTGTGGAAATTAGAGTTAGGGTTTAAAATTTAATTTTTAAATAATTTTTAGTGTGGGGTATAGAAGAAGGTATGATTAGGGGCAGAGGATTTTTACCCTAAACCTAGTTCAAGTATTGAATAGTATCTTGAGGCCAACTTAATGTACCTAAACTTAAGTTTTAAACTGAATCTCTAAGTCGAATTCAGGTACCAAAGAATATATTTACCATGGGTAAAACATCGGTGGGCCTAAGGGGTCTTGGACCACTCCAAATTTTTATGATTTAATTGCATTTTTTACTCTTGAAGTTTTGAGACTAAAATTAAGTCTTGTTTCCTCCCAAAACTTTTCTTGTATTTTTAAGACCCTATTAGTTTTGAAGTTAATGGAATTAAGTTTTGTCAAATTTTCAGGTTAAATTAAATTTTAGGATATACCAATGTTGAAATTAGTGAAATTAAATCTCAATACTCTATTTTTTAAAGTTATCTTTTTTGGTTTGTTAATTTTAAAGATAAACAATTTGTCCCCTCACATAAGGTCATCCTAGTTTGTCCGCTCCCATAAGTTCATCATAGTTTCCTCCTTGAGATTTACCCAACCAAAATAATATACTACAAAAGAAGAGTTATAAAGAAATTGTCAAAATTTATTCTTAGTTCATATACTATACATAAACTGTCTGTCGTGACACCTGTCGTGGCAGCTATAACGACAGAGAGACACTGAGGTGGAAAAAGTGAAATGGAGCTCGACAGATAGAGGATTTCAAGCCGGTCTGTCGTGGATCACTCCCATATTTTTCTAAGCCGTGAAGCAGAAGAAAGGCCATGCCCAAAGTTCAAGGAAGAAAGTCAAAGCAAGAAAAGAGGACGAATTAAAGGCATTTACTCAGAAGATTTTGTCTTTAATAGAGTTGTACTTTAATTTAAACTTGTATTCTTGCCATATTAGAAAACTTGGACCCAAGGCCAATATAAAGGCATGTAATTCGACCTAGGAAAGGATATCTCACTCCTAGCCGTCTTCCCCTAAAACACTAGTCGTTTCTCAACCTCCATCATGTTCTAAACTTCACCAAGGGCTAAGGGTTGATCTTGTAAATTAGTTGCAATGATTGTATTGTTCTTAGGATTGTTTCTGTTCAAGTAATAAAACTTCAAGTTTATTTACTCTGATTTTCAATATCTCATAAGAGCATCGGGAGAGCATTGTGAGGTTATCCATTTGCTTGATATCGGGCGAGTCAAGCATACGAAAGGAGTAAATACGTGTTTTCCAGTTTATGGTTAAACCATCTTGGCTTAGGGATAAGTACAAGGTTAAGTGGCTAAAGAAGAATTCACAAACATTGGCGTTCACCCTTTGATTCACGCCGGGAGGTATCATCCAAGACGTGTTCATCAACATAACTTGGACCTAGGGATAAGACAAGCCATAACAGGGATTCTTGCCAAGCTTGAAGTACGGAGTTGTTGATCGCCGCCGCGACACCAACGGACCTCTGCCGCGACAGGTGCTGCCGCGATAGGCACGACGACAGAACAAAAGAACTTCCTCTGGACAGTGCAACACCTGCACTACTGAGCAAATCAATACCGGCCTATTCTCTCAATCTGTTTACCTTATCTTTTATTTCAGTTATTACTCAAGATTACTTCAAACAATCATTTAAACTATTTCTTTTTCTTGTGCAGCAATCTAAGGATAGTGTAATTTCCAGTCCCTGTGGAGACGATATCCGATACTCTAGTATCACTTTATTACTTGCGTCGTGTACACTTGCACTATTTGCGATAGTCTTATTTACAAGCAACATGTTCGTTTGTTAAGAAAAATGTAGCTTGTTCGTGTTCGTTCGTTAAAATGATAAACGAACACAAACGAATGAAAAAGGGCATAGGTGAATAAGTTTAAAAGAACATAAGTGAACGGCACATATATGAATAATTTTTTTTAGATATATGTGAATAAATTTAAACGAAGATAAACAAACAAACATAAATGAACAGATTATCGAACGTTCACGGACGTAAATGAACGAACGAGCCATTTGTTCGTGTTCGTTCATTTAACTAAATGAACAAAGAATTTTGTTCTTGTTCGTTCGTTTAATAAATAAACAAACTTCCCACCGAACGGTTCACTCAACGTTCGGTTTGCTTACAACCCTACGTCAGTGGACCTTAACTCCTCCAAAAATACTAGACAAATTGTTGAGAGAAGTGTGGATTGCCTTGGAGATCATTCTCATCAAATTAAGAGTGTTGTACCTTCAAGGGTTAAGGCTGATCGCTATCGTCCGAGTTGAGCAGAAAAATTTAAAAAATGCTTAGGAAGCTTCGAAAATCACTTGAAAAATACTTTATGAAAGAAAGGAACATATATAGCAAATGTTGTTTTTGCTCTGGGTGATGTAAAATGAAACAAAAGTCTAAATATCTAGAGGGAGATTGAAATGTAAAACCGTCCTTTAGAAAACATTGATATATAGGGAGATTGAAATGTATTTATGGAAATTATGTGTAATCTTAAGGCTTAATGTCAAAATAAGTGTCTAAACTATCATATTTTTGCCTTTTAAGTGTCTAATTTTTTTTTTTGCACCTTTTAGGTGCCCGAGCTATCCCGTTTTGGTCAAAGTAGGAGCCTGAACTATCATTTTTTAGTCAAAGTACGTGCCTCAATTTGATCTTAAAAGGGACAAAAATGATAGATTGGGCACCTAAAAGTGGAGAAAAAAATTTTAAGCACCGGAAGGTTAGTATAAGTCCGAAAAGGAAGCTATGGGAGCTAGACAGACGGCGAGTAAGGAAGCTGAAAAGGTGGTGAACAAGGAAGCTGCGGCGATCTGAGCTTAGGAGCAGGAGGTAAATAGTATTTAGTGCGCAGGTCGGGCAGATGCTGGGCGGGTGGATACAGTGCGGGTAAGGTCTCAAATTCACCACCTATCCACTACTCACGGTGAGTATGACTTTTTACATCCACATCTGCCTACTCGTGAAGTGGTTAGCCCGTTGGATTCTCTGACTGAGGGAGCTAGCTTCATTAAGGGTGCTCTTTCAACGCATGTTCACGTCTAATATCGTACTTCAATGGAATATAAATCATATGGCCATTTTTGGTGCCCTTATTTATGTTCTCACATTAAAAAAATATGTTTAGGGTTTAAGGTTATGGCTTAAGATTAGGGCTCAAGGAATTAGGGGTAGAGTATATTTATTAGTGTTTATGGTTTATGATTTAAAATTTGGAGTTAGACTTAAAATTTAATTTTTTTAATGTTGAGCATAAAAAGATGCACCGAAAATGAGCATAAATTTTTTTTTCCGCTTCAATGGACCTTAACTCCTCTGTAAATATTGGACCTTAACGGCAATATTCATTAAAAGATTCAATGAAGTCTTGACAGCAATTATCATGCTTAATTCATTGGATCCAAAACGGCAAAATTCATTCAAGAAACAAATATAATTAATACTGTTCCATGTAAGGTCAAATTGAATACTATATAAACAAATACTATAGAGCAATTTGATATATATTTCCACCAAGTAACCAATTAGATATTAAGAGATGGGAAAGTTTTCTTTGACTTTGATTATTTTTGCTGCCATCTTCATCTTCGCAACTCGTTAGTTCTTTTTCGAATCTAACTCTTCTTCTTATTTTTTATTCTTAATTCATGTGTAATCTAATACAATGATATTATGATTTTAGATTCATATATGATGGCAGAGGCAAGGGGACCTATCAGTCAAGTTGGTCATTGTAAAACCGTTGCAGACTGTAAAAGCTTTTGTGATTTCCTTCAATGCGCCAACAGCTGTAGTTGTATTCATAAGCACTGTAAATGCAAGTCCTCCCCAATATTTCCATTGTCCTAAATTAACAAATTACTCTCATATCATTTGTAATTGCAACAAATGTACTTGCAATGCATCCAATAATAATAACTATTGGTATTAATTAGACTTTTCCTTTTACCCTTTGTGTATCTTTCTCTTCCTCCTTTTTCATTTATATTGTGTTGTTTTTTATCTTAAAAGATATTCATGAGGGGTTGGGTAAATTTGATAACAATTATCTTATTTATGTGGAATATGGAAGATGGTAAAGGGGAGAAGATATAAAAAAAATTGTAAATATAGATGATTAAATCATACAAAAACCTATAATTAACTTTAATGTTCAATTTGGTATCAAAAGTTTTTTTTATGTCAAATTAGGTACATAAATTTAGGTTAATAAATCAAATTGGTATTTGACTTTGTTTTTCTAAATTGGTACGTATGGTAAATGATTTATTTGAACCATTAAGTCAAATTCTTGTATCAATTTGGAAATCGTCTTTCCCTTTATCGTGCTCTTTTTATGCCCCAACTTTAAAATAGCGGGTTTAGGGTTTAAGGTTAAGATTTGTGGTTAGGGTTTATGGAATTAGGGCTTTGATGTATTTTTAGGGTGTGGAAATTAGAGTTAGGGTTTAAATTTTAATTTTTAAATAATTTTTAGTGTGGGGTATTGAAGAAGGTATGATTAGGGGCAGAGGATTTTCACCCTAAACCTAGTTCAAGTATTGAATAGAATCTTGAGGCCAACTTAATGTACCTAAACTTAAGTTTTAAACTGAATCTTTAAGTCGAATTCAAGAACCAAAGAATATATTTACCATGGGCAAAACATCGGTGGGGCTAAGGGGACTTGGACCACCCCAATTTTTTATGATTTAATTGCATTTTTAACTCTTGAAGTTTTGAGACTGAAATTGAGTCTTGTTTCCTCCCAAAACTTTTCTTGTATTTTTAAAACCCTATTAGTTTTGAAGTTAATGGAATTAAGTTTTGTCAAATTTTCAGGTTAAATTAAATTTTAGGATATACCAATGTTGAAATTAGTGAAATTAAATCTCAATCCTCTATTTTTTAAAGTTATCTTTTTTGGTTTGTTAATTTTAAAGATAAACAATTTGACCCCTCACATAAGGTCATCCTAGTTTGTCCGCTCCCATAAGTTCATAGTTTCCTCCCCGAGATTTACCCAACCAAAATAATAGACTACAAAAGAAGAGTTATAAAGAAATTGTCAAAATTTATTCTTAGTTCCTGTACTATACATAAATTGTGATTTTAGTCCTTATTTTCTAATTTGGATTAAAACTTTTGGAATATTGAAATTTCAGTCTATTCATAAACATAAACCATTAAATTATTCAATTACAAATGATCAAATTGTGATGGAAATTGATTTGTAAGGCGAAGGAAATTTTGGAGGGTTAGGAACCTTAGAAAAAAGCCATGTCGAATGCCGCCGGCAGCAACGGGCAGCGCAAGGAGGCTAAGGAGAATGACCGCCGGCAGCAATGGACTGTATACGTGGGTAGGGTATCGGAAACGCTGCATTGGAAAGGGTTATGGCAAGTTTTTGATAGACATGGCGAGGTTCTCGACGCGTTTATTCCTCGGAAACGGGCAAAAGATGGAGGACGATTTGGATTTGTTAGGATGGCCAGCAAAGTTGATGCGGATCGAGCGATCGAACGTCTCAACAACAAATGGATCTATGGGTCTCGATTGAGGGTGAGTTTGGCAAGATTCGCCGATCGCGGATCTTATAAACGAAATAGGGGTTTGGATGAATTTAATCAAAAGAACAGTGGGGATGAAAAGGGACAATCTTATAGCGTGAATTCGAAGAGAAATCATGTCACGGCAAAGGTAATTAAAGGGCATGTCGATGAAGAGAAAGTGGGCGTTCTCCAACATTGTATGGTGGGTTGGTGCAATAGACATTGGAGTGTGAAGGAATTAGCATCAAGGATGCACATCCCCAATCACCAAGGATTATCTGTTCTACGAATCGCTGGACCGGCGATATTGTTGATGTTCAAAGACGCGAAAACAATGGAGGGGGTGCTGGAAAAGACAAGATTCAGCGATTGTTTTTCAAAGTTGGAACGATGGAATCCGGGGATGACACTACATACCCGACGGGCATGGATTTCTGTTTGTGGCATTCCAATACACGCTTGGTCCTTTGAGACGTTCGAAAGTATTGCAACACATTGAGGGTCGCTTGTTCGAGTTGCGGAAAACACATCAGCGCCGACGTCTTTCGAGCGTGGATGGCTATTGATCGAAACGGATTCAATGGAGTTTATCGATACACAACTGATGTTGGAAGTCGAGGGAAAGTTACACCAGATTTTCGTTCAAGAGGTGACCATTTATGGGCCTCTCATCGACTGTGAATGCACAGTAACCAGTGATAATAGTAGCGATGAATCGACTGAGTGTAGCTCGTCGGAATGCGTGCCGGAATCGTGTATGGGGGAAGACTATGAAAGGCAGATTTTGGATGAAACAGGAGGAGGGGTAAAGGATTGGACAAACAACCAGTTATGGAATGATTCCTATCGAGGGGACCAGGATGAGGTTGATGTTACGCCGGTGGTCACGGCGGGATGCAAACTGTTGACGCCGGTGCACAATGGATCACCACAAGGCAGCGGTGAAGTTGGGATGAGGGGTGTTTCATCGGAAGTAGGAGAGTGCAATAAAATAAAGAGTCCTATAGGAATAGAACTTCATAAGACTGGGAATGTTGAAGCCAATCCAAACACCCAGGTTCCAGCGGTAAATCAAACTCATGTGAAAAATCAGGTTATTCAAACTGGGAATCGGGACCAACGGGAGGTGATGGAAATTGTAGAGCAGGTATCGGCAGGTTTAGTTCCAGTTCCGATAACAGCAACCATAGTCGAACAATCTGGTGTGATCGCAATACCGGTTGAACAAATAGGCGACGAACATGGAATTCGGCAAACGGAAGCTGCAGATGATATAATTCCAGTATGGATTAATGGCATGTTAAAGAAAACAAAATCGGTAAACGCATTGTCGGGGGTGACGAATAAATCAAAACAGGGGAGGGGAAGACCAAGGAAGAATGGAGGCCGAGTATCTCAACCTTTAATTGCTGATGCATCGTTAACAGATTCTGACTTCATCCGTAGACAACAAATAATCCACCGTGAAGCAACAGCAACTGCGGCATTAGGGAACTTGGTGGGTGTGACATCGCTAGGCCGTGAGGAAGAAATTTTGCGAGATTTGTCGCGAGTGCTGCAGGACAGCATTCGACAATTGTAGTAATGCGTTTATTGAGCTGGAATGTCAGGGGGTTGGGATCTTTGGTGAAGAGGAGACGGGTGGGGGAAGTGATTCGGAAGCATCGATTTGATATGGCTTTGTTGTAGGAGTCGAAATTAGAGGAGTTGATTCCGTCGATGGTTGCTGGGATGTGGTATAGTGATGGATTTGAGTTTTCGTTCTCGCCTTCCGTGGGAGCATCGGGTGGTATTTTAGCAATATGGGAAGGCGACAGATTTGTGTTGGAATCAGTTGAAATTGAGAGGCACTTTGTTATGCTCCATGGGCGTTGGAAGCATGAAGACATGGTTTGCTGTTTTATGGTAGTGTATGCCCCTTGTGACGTGTCAGAGCAGGAAGGGTTATGGCTACGGTTGGTGACAGCAATTGACAGTTATTCGGGACCATGGTGCGTCGTAGGCGATTTTAATGCGGTGTTGCGGCCATCGGAGAGAGCGGGATGCAGCTCGCTGTCGCGAGGTATGACTTCATTTGTGTCTTTTGTGAATGATGCATGCTTGATTGATTTGCCCTCGAGAGGAAAGCAATTTACGTGGTTTGGGAGAGATAGCCGTAAGAGCCGCATTGATCGATTCTTAGTAAATTCGAGGTGGCTAGATTGTTTTTCTCGAATTGAACAATTATCTTTGCCGCGAGGTATCTCGGATCATGCCCCACTTAGATTGTTGTGTGATGATATCGACTGGGGTCCAAGGCCTTTCCGCTTCATTAATGTGTGGTTGGAGGAGAGGCGAAATGTTAATCGTATGGCGGAGGAGTGGTGTAGGCTGACGGGAATGGGGATTGGAAATTTAAGTCGTGTCCTCGAATTGTTTTCAGGTCCACTTGGGATTCTAATGTGGCTGAAATTCGGGCGATAGCTTTCGCCTTGGAGTTCTTTTTATCATCCAAATGGGCAGATCACCCTTTAATTATTGAGTCGGATTCCAAAGTAGCGATTGGTTGGGTGTTGCAGGTGGAACGTCGCCCTTGGCGCTTGTGGGAATCATTTTGTGCGATTGACCGAGCTTGTGCGCGGATAGGATCGGTGTGCTTTTCCCATATCTATCGGGAGGTGAATGGGTTAGCTGATGCACTAGCAAAGGAAGGGGTGTCTCGAGTCTCTTTGTTTCAGGCTTCGCTATGACGTTGTAAGGGGGGTTCTTTCGCTTTGTTTTTCAGTCGACATGTCGTACTCTTTTCCTCCAATAGGTTTAGGGAGGTTTTTGATGAGGCGCATGCTCGACTAGCGTTGTATATTTATCCTAATAATATATACTTCGCTTTGCTGATAAAAAAAAATGATCAAATTGTAAAAAAAAAATACAATTTAACATAACAAATATAACTATTGTTTAAGTTAATATTAAAATATGAAAAATTGAAAAATATATAGAATAAAAATTACAAATTAGCGTAAAAGATTAAAATCTATAATTTAGCATCGTGAAGTGGTTAACCCGTTGGATTCACTGATTGAGGGATCTTGCTTCATTAAGGGTGTTGCCTCAACGCATGTTCAAGCGCAGAATCATGCTTCAGTGTAGATCTGTAAACAAACCGAACGAACACGAACATGGTAATTTTATGTTCGTTCATTTAAATTTTACTGATCAATTAAACGAACACGAACAACTAAACGAACATAATTTCTTGTTCGTGTTCTGTTGAGTGCATAAAAGTTCTACATTTTATCCCTCATTTACCCATATTTTTGCTGCACTCAAGCATGATTTATTGCATTTAGGATAGATTTTCGCATACACATTACAATTAGATAAAACTGCACAGATGCTACTGAAATATGTCACTTTTACAGGTATCTGCTGCGGCAGCAACCCAGGGCAGCAAAGCAGTAGAGGCGAGTTGAGGAGCTGGAATTGAAGGACAAAGAGCACTGTCTGTCGTGACACCTGTCGTGGCAGCTATAACGACAGAGAGACACTGAGGTGGAAAAGTGAAGTGGAGCTCGACAGATAGAGGATTTCAAGCCGGTCTGTCGTGGATCACTCCCATATTTTTCTAAGCCCTGAAGCAGAAGGAAGGCCAGGCCCAAAGTTCAAGAAAGAAAGTCAAAGCAAGAAAAGAGGACGAATTAAAGGCATCTACTCAAGGCCTATACAAAGGCATGTAATTCGACCTAGGAAAGGATATCTCACTCCTAGTCGTCTTCCCCCAAAACCCTAGTCGTTTCTCTCTCTCCATCATGTTCTAAACTTCACCAAGGGCTAAGGGTTGATCATGTAAAGTAGTTGCAAGGATTGTATTGTTCTTAGGATTTTTTATGTTCAGTAATAAAACTTCAAGTTTATTTACTCCGATTTTCAATATCTCATAAGTGCATCGGGAGAGCATTGTAAGGTTATCCATTTGCTTGATATCGAGAGAGTCAAGCATACGAAAGGAGTAAATACGTGTTTTCCAGTTTATGGTTAAACCATCTTGGCTTAGGGATAAGTACAAGGTTAAGTGGCTAAAGAAGAATTCACAAACATTGGTGTTCACCCTTTCATTCACGTCGGGAGGTATCATCTAAGACGTGTTCATCAACAGAACTTGGACCTAGGGATAGGACAAGTCATAATAGGGATTCTTGCCATGCTTAAAGTATGGAGTTGTTGATCGCCGCCGCGACACCAACGGACCTCTGTCGCGACAGGTGCTGCCGCGATAGGCACGACGACAGAAAAATAGAATTTCCTCTGGACAGTGCAACACCTGCACTACTGAGCAAATCAATACCGACCTATTCTCTCAATCTATTTACCTTATCTTTTATTTCAGTTATTACTCAAGATTACTTCAAACAATCATTTAAACTATTTCTTTTTCTTGTGCAGCAATCTAAGGATAGAGTTATTTCCAGTCCCTGTGGAGACGATATCCGATACTCTAATATCACTTTACTACTTGCGTCGTGTACAATTGCACTATTTGCGATAGTCTTATTTACTGCACTTTGTTTTTGGCGCCGTTGCTGGGGACTGACAACATACCTCTACTTTTTAATTACTGCACTTTGTTTTTGTTTTTATTTTCTATTTTTAGTTGTTTTATTTTTCCCGTGCTTTTCACAAGGTTCTCTTATTGCTTATGCGCAGATCGAGACACGCTAAGGAACCTGAGTACGAATTAGACCCAGAAATCGAACACACATATCAACTTAGGAACCAAGCCCGACTCTTGATAGAAAGAAACAACTATCTTGAGGAGATACTGGAAGCAATGGTGAACGGAAGGCAAGGCAATAGGGAAGATGACAACAAAAACAACCCCAGGGGTAATGCGGATCCTCCTAATGACCCTGGAAACGATCTGCCGCCGCCCGCTGCCCCAGCAGCACGACAGACTTGTCGAGAGTACATGGATAACGACCATGTTGAACTGGAAACTACCCTGCCAGATGTGGAAGCTGAACACTTCGAACTGAAACCTGTCATGTTCAGCATGATAAACTTCGCTGGTCAATTTGGTGGTTCTGCTACTGAGGACGCACGTGAACATCTGAAAACTTTCTAGGAAATCTGTGGATCGATCAGACTGCTAAGAATAAGTCTGGAAGTACTGAGGCTCTGGCTATTTCCTCATTCATTGAGGGATAGAGCTAAAACCTGGTGGAATAAGTTAACATCGGGTTGAATAAGAACTTGGGCGGATCTCTCTCGTGAATTTCTTTCTCGTTTTAACCCTTCTCATTTATCTGAAAGATTGCATAACAAGATTGCTACTTTTCAACAGGAAGATGACGAACCAATGCATGAGGCGTAGGACAGATTTACGACTCTCTTACGAAACTGCCCAATGCATGGATTCCCTGTATGGAATCAGGTTGTCAAATTCTACAATGCTGTCAATGCACACACTCGACTGAGGATAGATTCAGCAGCAAATGGGTTATTACTGGATAAAGAACCAGACGATACAATGCTGGTGTTGAAAAAGTTAGCAAAGAACGATGAGCAGTTTCCTACAGCTCGAAGAGGAGGCAAACGAGGAATATCTATGAAGGAGTAGGAAGCTGACAACTCGGTCAAAACTCAGATTGCATACCTCACTAAGATAGTTGAAAATCTGCAGCGGAAGGATTCTAAAACTGTATTTTCTGCCGAAGAGGTGTGTGAAACCTGTAGCGGAAACCACAACACAGAGGAGTGCCCTTTACAGCTGGAAGAAGGGATGTATGTTGGAAACTATAACAGAAATAAAACCTATGACTCCAACAACTACAATCCAAACTGGAGGAAGGACCCCAAATTTTCATGGAGTAACCCTAACAATGCACTGCACCCTCCAGTCCAGAACAACCAGAACCAAGGAGGTCCTAGGATTCTGTCACGATAGCAACCACAGCAGCAGCCACAACAGTAGCCAGCATCCACAACGAGCATACTGGAACAGACCCTTGCCACGTTCATGTCTCAAACAGGAGAATATATGGCAAACATGGATCACTTTGTCAAGAAAACTGAATCCTTCATGGATAAGACAAAGATGAGAATGACAAACCATGAGGCGACCCTAAAATCCTTAGAGACACATATGGGCCAGGTTTCACAGTTCATAAACCCAAGGCAGAATGGAGGATTCCCTAGTGATACTGAGGTCACTAGAAAACCCACAAATGAGCAGTGCAAAGCAATTACAACGAGGAGTGGGAAACAACTACAAGGGCCATAATAAAAGAAACACCAAGTAAGGAACCGACCCTACAGACACCTGTCGTGAACATTGCCCCGGTAGAGGAAAAACAGTCTGTTGTCGTCACATCTGCCACGACAGTAGAAGAAACAGAGGAGTAGAAAGAAGAAACTAAAGATCTTGAGCTTGCTCAGATCCGACTTCCATGTGAAGGAAGCCTTGAAGATTACCGTCCTCCACCCCCTTTTCCGCAGCGGTTAAAGAAACAAAAACATGAGTACCAGCTTAAGAAAATCTATGATGTTTTTAAGCAAGTACACATCAACATTTCGCTGTTAGAAGCCATTAAGCAGATGCCTGGTTATGCAAAGTTTCTGAAGGATGCAATGTCCAGGAGGTCCAGACTTGGGGAATTTGAAACAGTGATGATGACAGAAGGATGCATGGCAATCCTACATAAGCGACCTCCCCCAAAGAAGAAGGATCCTGGCAGCTTCATCATACCATGCATAATTGGTGACAAGTTTGTGGGTAAGGCACTTTGTGATCTTGGTGCTAGCATTAATCTAATGCCCAAGTCCGTATTTCAGAAACTAGATATTGGTCAAGCGAGGCCCACGACAGTCATGCTGCAACTGGCAGACCGCTCTTACGTACAACCTGAAGGAAAGATCGAAGATATCTTGGTAAGAGTGGATAAGTTTATTTTTCCTGCTGACTTTCTTGTTTTAGACTGTGAAGCCGATGAAAATGCACCGATCATCATGGGGCGACCTTTCCTAGCCACATGCAGAACAGTGATCGATGTAGAGAAAGGAGAACTGACTATGAGAGTCAATGACCAACAAATAAAGCTCAATGTTCTCCAATCAATGAAACAAGCTAATGCAGAGGAAGAGTGCAAGGCAATTTCAAAAGTAGTCTTAGACCAACCCTGCATCAGATCGAACTATCACGACAGAAAATTTGGTCACTGCCACCGCAGTCACTTTAAAGACTGTCACGACAGCATCGACGACAGTGACCCCTCAGTCATAGATGCATCCGATACTAAAGGTCCCGAGGAGGTAAATCAGATAGGCACACGTCTAGGTAAGTTCTTCGAGCCTCTGAATTATACCTCGAATAAACATGTAATCCAAAAGCCTTCCATTGAACAACCACCTATTTTAGACCTTAAACCCCTGCCAGGGCAACTCAAATATGTTTTTCTTGGTTTAAATGATACGTTGCTCGTAATCATCTCTTCTAAGTTGATGCAGGAATAGGAACAACAGTTGATCAAAATGCTACAACAGCATTAGAAGGCAATTGGATGGACCATTGCTGATATCCAAGGCATCAGTCCGGCATTGTGCATGCATAAGATCCTCTTGGAGGATGACCATAAGCCGACAATTGATGCCCAAAGACGACTGAATGAAGCTATGCGAGAGGTGGTACGAAAAGAAATCATCAAGTGGCTTGATGCTGGAATAATATACGCCATCTCGGATAGCAAGTGGGTGAGCCCGATGCAATGTGTACCCAAAAAGGGAGGCATAACCGTGGTAACAAATAAGGACAACGAACTAATCCCAACCAGGACTGTGACCGGTTGGAGGGTTTGTATGGATTACCGGAAGCTTAATAAAGCTACCCGAAAGGACCACTTCCCCTTACCCTTTATCGATCAAATGTTAGATAGATTGGCGGGGAAGCCTTACTATTTTTTCTTGATGGTTACTCAGGTTATAACCAAATAGCAATCGCACCAGAGGACCAAGAGAAGACAACCTTCACATGCCCATACGACATATACGCCTTTCGAAGAATGCCATTTGGACTTTGCAATGCACCAGCAACCTTTCAACGGTGCATGATGGCAATATTCTCCGACATGGTGGAGGATTTCTTAGAGATCTTCATGGATGAATTTTCTGTCTTTGGAGACAGTTTCGACGGTTGCTTATACAATTTACAGAAGGTGCTTGAAAGATGTGAAGAGGCAAACCTCGTTTTAAACTGGGAAAAATGCCACTTTATGGTGGACGAGGGCAAAGTGTTGGGACACAAGGTTAGCTGCCGCGGCATAGAGGTAGACAGAGCTAAAATCGAAGTCATTGAAAAACTGCCGCCACCCACCACAGTCAAAGGAATAAGAAGTTTCTTAGGACATGCAGGGTTTTATCGAAGATTCATTGCCAATTTCTCGAAAACTACTAAACCCCTATGTCTCATGTTGGAACATAATCGTGCCTTTGATTTCAACACTGAATGTACTGAAGCATTCAGGATACTAAAGGAAAAGCTGGTAACAGCCCCAATAGTGCAGCCACCAGACTGGAGCTTACCATTCGAGATAATGTGCGACGCTAGTGATTATGCTGTCGGGGCAGCACTAGGGCAGAGAAAGGAGAAACTCTTCCATGTGATTTACTATGCCAGCAAAACTCTAAATGATGCCCAGATAAATTACACCACAACAGAAAAGGAGCTACTCGCAGTGGTGTTTGCAATTGACAAGTTCCGCCCATATATACTTGGAACAAAAGTGGTGGTCCATACAGATCACTCAGCACTTAAATATCTGTTCAACAAGAAGGATGCCAAACCAAGATTGATACGTAGGATTCTGTTAATGCAAGAATTTGACATTGACATCAAGGACAAAAAGGGGACAGAAAATCAAGTAGCAGATCACTTGTCAAGACTAGAAATGGGAAGGAATCAAGAGAAAGACAAGACCAACATACTGGAAACCTTCCTAGATGAGCAGTTGTTCACTGCCACCAGCACTGTCGCGACAGCCATGGCAGCAGGTAAGCTTTCTGAAATCCCCCGGTATGCTGACATTGTCAATTAAATTGTAAGTAGGTTATTACCTCTTAAGCTTAACTATCAAGCTAGGAAGAGGTTCCAAAATGATGCAAAACATTATTGTTGGGACGAACCTCTTCTCTTTAAGCATTGTGCAGATCAGATCATCAGGAGATGCATACCACAGGAGGAACAGAAAGAGGTGCTTCATCACTGCCATGCTGCTCCCTATAGAGGACACTTGGGAGGAAATAAAACTGTTGCCAAGGTTCTGCAATCTGGTTTCTATTGGCCTACACTGTTCAAGGATGCACAAGCTTTTTACAAAAGCTGTGATAAATGCCAAAGGACTGGAAATATATCTAGAAGGCATGAGATGCCACTGCAGAACATTCTTGAGGTCGAAATCTTTGATGTTTGGGGAATCAACTTCATGGGACCATTCCCAGCCTCTTGTGGGAATCTATACATCCTGCTGGCAGTAGACTATGTGTCTAAGTGTGTAGAAGCTATTGCCACTCAAAATAACGATGCCAAGACTGTACAAAGATTTCTTCACAAGCACATCTTCTCAAGGTTTGGCATCCCAAGGGCGATCATTAGCGATGAGGGGATGTATTTTGACAATAGGGTAATTGATTGTGCACTAAAGGAAATATGGAGTAAAGCACCGAATTGCAACAACATATCACCCTCAAACCATTGAGCAGGACGAAATCTCAAATAGAGAAGTGAAGAGCATCCTAGAGAAAATGGTAAAACCAACTCGAAAGGACTGGTCTCTTCACCTTATTGATGCACTTTGGGCCTACATGACTACATTTAAAACGCCATTGGGAATGTCACCCTACCGCCTCATTTACGAAAAAACTTGCCATTTACCCGTTGAGATAGAACACAAAGCATATTGGGCTATCAAGACAGTTAATATGGATTGGGATAAGGCAGGGCAGAAAAGGATACTAGACTTGAATGAAATTGAAGAAATTCGAGCAATGGCCTACGACAACGCCAAGATTTAGAAGGACAAAACAAAGAAGTGGCACGACAGAAAACTGCTGCCACGACAGTTCTACCTAGGATAGCAGGTGTTGTTGTTTAAATCTAGGTTGAAGCTCTTCCCAGGAAAGCTTAAATCTAGGTGGTCTGGCCCTTTCCAAGTAGTCCAAGTTTTTCCCCATGGTGCCATTACAATCAGATCAATCAAGGATGGGCACCAATTCAAAGTCAATGGACAAAGACTAAAGCATTATTAGGGGACTGAAGCCCCAAGGATGTAGGAAGTAGTTACTTTAGGAGAAGCCCTTCAAGGCATCCCTAATTTAACTTTATTTTATTTTATTTAGTTTATTTATTTATTTATTTTTAGGAAATAAGATTTTAATTTATTGTTTATTTTAGTTTTTAGGAAATAAAGGAAGCAAAGCAAAGAGAAGGAATGAACCAGCCCACCGCATTTACAACAACCCATAAAGCCCAAGGGAACATACCTATCGTGACAACCTGTTACCAGCTGTCGCGGTAGACGTAGAAAATACAGCTTGTCACGGACCTGTCGTGACAGACACGAAAACGCGTAACAGACGCGCAACAGACACAGAAACACGTGACAGACGCGTCAGAAAACCGCGTGACAACTGGTCCTGTTATTCGCGCCGGCCGTTACAGTTCCAACAGGCAGAAAATCCCGTTCTATATAAACCTCTACTCCCATTTCATTTTTCACCTCATTCTCATTCTCTCTACTTTGCTTTCCAGAATTTAGCTCTCAGAAATTTTCTTTTACTTTTCTACAGTTTTCCTCGCAATGACTACTAGATCAACCCGAAAGAGTGCTGCCTCCACCTCTGCCACGACAGTGTCCACACCCAGTCACAGTAGAATCCCCAGACAATTCACATCGGTAGACTCGAAGAAGAGATACTATGGCTCGTTCCAAAAACGAGAAATGTGGGAAGAGAGAGGTTTCACATACACCACAAAGACGGGAGACCTAGGGCTCGAGGGTTTCATCTCCAAGAAAATTATTACCCTCAAATGAGAGATGTTTGCCGTTCAGCCAGAGGAGATGAACGTCACTCTGGTCCGAGAGTTCTATGCTGTCATCCTCTCCAAAGATGCCACGACAGTGACTGTCAGGGGTAAGGAAATCTCCCTAGAACTGGCCTACATCAACACATTGTACGGAATTTATGTGGGCAGAAAGAAAGATGCACATAGGAGGTTCGTCAACAGTCTATCGCCGGCAGACTACGATGCTGTCATGGCAGAACTGATGAAAGAAGGCACCCAATGGAACGAGGATCCCAAGCACAGATGGACAGTGCGAAGGACCCAGCTCACACCAACAACAAAAATCTGGAACCATTTTGTGAAGAAACGCCTCATGCCAACATTGCACAACACCTCGGTGGACCGGTAGCGATTAACCCTCGTACACTCAATCATCAACGAGAGTCAGATCAACATTCGCAAATATATCCTCGAAGGAATTTTTGAGTGTGCACTCAGACCCATGGGCCCCCTCATCTTCCCCTACCCCATCACCTCTCTCTGCCGGGCAAATAAAGTTCCAGAAATTGATGAAGATGTCAGAGTGCAAGGCAAGGGATGGACGCAACAAAACATATACAGTTTGATGGAGCTGAAGCCTGCCACTCCCCTGGCATATATGGACCCCACTGTCGCGACAGAACCAATATCAGAACCTGAATCCACTAAACCTGTCGCTGCAGAGCCGGAGCAGACTGAGGCCGCCTATCCGACAGACACCTCCAACCAAATCCTGCATATGCTAAAGAAGATAGAGGAACGACAACTAGGCTTCATGGGATTTATGAGGGATTTCACTACTGCCACGGTAAATTTCATTAAGGTTGATTTAAATTTTCCCAACGTGCAATTTCCCTCTTTCCCAGAAACTCTTTTTGCCACCCCCACACCTGCTGCTAGCCCTAGTACACCCATTGCTGCCTCCACCACACCACCTGCCACGACTGGAGATGGCGTTAGGAGATCTGCCACTCCTCGAGGAGAAAAACAGAAGGAACCACTACCGGAGATCGATCCGAAGTACTTCGAAGGGTTCTCCTCCTCCTCCGTCTGGCAGGAAGATTCTGACTCGGAGCCATCTGTCTTCCGGGACATATCCAAAGACTTCCCTCCGATGAAGAAGAAGAAGCTGAATGAAACTGTTGAGGGGCCCTGCCACGACAGATCGGACGGCAGCAGCAGTAGCAACAGTGATGATGACCTCGAGGTTCTGGACAAGGCCCCAAAGATATCACCTACCCGAGTCCAGCCACCTCGAGAGGCCAAAAAGAAGATAGTCTCACCATCTCCCAGCCCCAAGCCAACCTCTGCCATCAAGGTAACTGCCCGCCGATAGCTCTGCATCAGCAGCAGCAGCGACGACAGCTCATCAACTTAAGTGCTTTTCTATTATGCTTACTGTTTCTGCTATTTATTTTATCCATTTGTGATGTTTTCTTATTTTTATTTTGTTGTCATTGAGGACAATGCAACCATTGAGTTTGGGGGTAGGCAGTTCTCTGTTATTTAATGAACTTTTTAATTGGTGTCTTTAATTTGTGTCTCATCTTAGTTATTTTTGTGTCAAAAAAATGGCTTAAGTCTTTGAACTGCACTTACCTGTCGCGACAATCTCTGTCGTGGCAGTGCCTTTAGAATGTTTTAGGAATTATTTAGAGCCTTGCTATAGTCATAACATCAAAAACACTTTTGTGACTTATATGCTGTCTAGACTTTTGTTAGTAAACTAGAGTAGAAAAGCTTAAACCACTTGAGTTGCCCCTAGAGGTGCCTAACACTGACTCTAGGAAAGGAATAGAAGAAAAGAAAAACTTAAACTCAAAACCCCTAGAGGTGCCTAACACCGGCTCTAGGAAGATAGCTAGAGGTGCCCAAAACAGGCTCTAGTAAAAACAAAATAAAAAGAACTTGAGTCTAAATTTTGAAAAAACTAAAGGAGCCTAAAAATTGCCTCCAAGAAAAAATTAGTTTGGCATAAAAATCAAGTGAGTAGCATAACAATTCTAGTTGCTAAAAGAGTCTAGGCACATATTTGTTCACAAAGCCTGCACACACTTGCACAAGAATTATAGCATTGTTCCGGATGAATCCATAAACAATTGAAAAGGCACTGCTCTTGATAGAGAAAGGGTTGTAGGAAATGATAGTTCACTGAATTAAGCCAAGCCAAAAAAAGTTTTCATTCTTAGTTAAGTTGCATTTGCTTGAGGACAAGCATTAACGTGAGTTTGGGAGTGTTTTGAGTGCATAAAAGTTCTACAGATAGAGGATTTCAAGCCGGTCTGTCGTAGATCAATCCCATATTTTTCTAAGCCCTGAAGCAGAAGGAAGGTTAGGCCCAAAGTTCAAGGAAGAAAGTCAAAGCAAGAAAAGAGGACGAATTAAAGGCATCTACTCAGAAGATTTTATCTTTAATAGAGTTGTACTTTAATTTAAACTTGAATTTTTGCCATATTAGAAAACTTGGACCCAAGGCCTATATAAAGGCATGTAATTCGACCTAGGAAAGGATATCTCACTCCTAGCCGTCTTCCCCCAAAAGCCTAGTCATTTCTCTATCTCCATCATGTTCTAAACTTCACCAAGGGCTAAGGGTTGATCTTTTAAAGTAGTTGCAATGATTGTATTGTTCTTAGGATTTTTCTGTTCAAGTAATAAAACTTCAAGTTTATTTACTCTGATTTTCAATATCTCATAAGAGCATCGGGAGAGCATTGTGAGGTTATCCATTTGCTTGATATCGGGAGAGTCAAGCATACGAAAGGAGTAAATACGTGTTTTCCAGTTTATGGTTAAACCATCTTGGCTTAGGGATAAGTACAAGGTTAAGTGGCTAAAGAAGAATTCACAAACATTGGTGTTCACCCTTTGATTCACGCCGGGAGGTATCATCAAAGACGTGTTCATCAACAGAACTTGGACCTAGGGATAGGACAAGTCATAACAGGGATTCTTGCCATGCTTGAAGTACGGAGTTGTTGATCGCCGCCGCGAAACCAACGGACCTC
The DNA here is from genome assembly GCA_030270665.1 of Hibiscus trionum. Lineage (NCBI taxonomy): Eukaryota > Viridiplantae > Streptophyta > Magnoliopsida > Malvales > Malvaceae > Hibiscus > Hibiscus trionum. The sequence continues at coordinate 63,303,496 of BSYR01000017.1, forward strand.
TGCCGCGACAGGTGCTGCCGCGATAGGCACGACGACAGAACAACAGATTTTCCTCTGGACAGTGCAACACCTGCACTGCTGAGCAAATCAATACCGGCCTATTCTCTCAATCTGTTTACCTTATCTTTTATTTTAGTTATTACTCAAGATTACTTCAAACAATCATTTAAACTACTTCTTTTTCTTGTGCAGCAATCTAAGGATAGAGTTATTTCCAGTCCCTATGGAGACGATATCCGATACTCTAGTATCACTTTACTACTTGCGTCGTGTACACTTGCACTATTTGTGATAGTCTTATTTACACGCAACATGTTTGTTTGTTAAGAAAAATGTAGCTTGTTCGTGTTCGTTCGTTAAAATGATAAACGAAGATAAACGAATGAAAAAGGTCATATGTGAATAAGTTTAAAAAAACATAAATGAGCGACACATATATTAATAATTTTTTTTAAATATAACTTTTTTTATAAAAAATAATAAATATAAATAGATATATGTGAATAAATTTAAACGAAGATAAACAAACAAACATAAATGAACAGATTACCGAACTTTCACGGACGTAAATGAACGAACGAGCCATTTGTTCGTGTTCGTTCATTTAACTAAATGAACAAAAAAAATTGTTCTTGTTCGTTCGTTTAATAAATAAACGAACTTCCCACCGAACGGTTCACTGAACGTTCGGTTTGTTTACAGCCTTACTTCAGTGGACCTTAACTCCTCCAAAAATACTAGACAAATTGTTGAGAGAAGTGTGGATTGCCTTGGAGATCATTCTCATCAAATTAAGAGTGTTGTACCTTCAAGGGTTAAAGCTGATCGCTACCGTCCGTGTTGAGCAGAAAAAAATTAAAAAATGCTTAGGAAGCTTCAAAAATCACTTGAGAAATACTTTACGAAAGAAAGGAACATATAGAGCAAATGTTGTTTTTGCTCTGGGTGATGTAAAATGAAACAAAAGTCTAAATATCTATAGGGAGATTGAAATGTAAAACCGTCCTTTAGAAAACATTGATATATAGGGAGATTGAAATGTATTTATGGAAATTATGTGTAATCTTAAGGCTTAATGTCAAAATAAGTGTCCAAACTATCATATTTTTGCCTTTTAAGTGTCTAAACTATTTTTTTGCACCTTTTAGGTGCCCGAACTATCCCGTTTTGGTCAAAGTAGGTGCCTGAACTATCATTTTTTAGTCAAAGAACGTGCCTCAATTTGATCTTAAAAGGGCCAAAAAATGATAGATTGGGCACCTAAAAGTGGAGAAAAAACGTTTAAGCACCGGAAGGTTAGTATAAGTCCGAAAAGGAAGCTAGGGGAGCTGGACAGGCGGCGAGTAAGGAAGCTGAAAAGGTGGTGAACAAGGAAGCTGTGGCGATTGGAGCTGAGGAAAAAGAGGTAAACATTAGTTAGTGCGCAGGACGGGCAGATGCGGGGCGGGTGGATACAGTGCGGCTAAGGTCTCAAATTCACCATCTATCCACTACTCACGGTGAGTATGACTTTTTACATCCACATATGCCTACTACCCAGCAAATTCATACCCATCCCCGCCCCAACTGGAGCGAGTGCGGTGTGAAATCCGCAAAACTGTAGCACTGCCATCCCTACTCGTGAAGTGGTTAGCCCGTTGGATTCTCTGACTGAGGGAGCTAGCTTCATTAAGGGTTCTCTTTCAACGCATGTTCACGTCTAATATCGTACTTCAATGGAATATAAATCATATGGCCATTTTTAGTGCCCTTATTTATGTTCTCACATTAAAAAAATATGTTTAGGGTTTAAGGTTATGGCTTAAGATTAGGGCTCAAGGAATTAGGGGTAGAGTATATTTATTAGTGTTTATGGTTTATGATTTAAAATTTGGAGTTAGACTTAAAATTTAATTTTTTTAATGTTGAGCATAAAAAGATGCACCGAAAATGAGCATAAGATTTTTTTTCCGCTTCAATGGACCTTAACTCCTTTGTAAATATTGGACCTTAACGGCAATATTCATTAAAAGATTCAATGAAGTCTTGACAGCAATTATCATGCTTAATTCATTGGATCCAAAACGGCAAAATTCATTCAAGAAACAAATATAATTAATACTGTTCCATGTAAGGTCAAATTGAATACTATATAAACAAATACTATAGAGCAATTTGATATATATTTCCACCAAGTAACCAATTAGATATTAAGAGATGGGAAAGTTTTCTTTGACTTTGATTATTTTTGCTGCCATCTTCATCTTCGCAACTCGTTAGTTCTTTTTCGAATCTAACTCTTTCTTCTTATTTTTTATTCTTAATTCACGTGTAATCTAATACAATGATATTATGATTTTAGATTCATATATGATGGCAGAGGCAAGGGGACCTATCAGTCAAGTTGGTCATTGTAAAACCGTTGCAGACTGTAAAAGCTTTTGTGATTTCCTTCAATGCGCCAACAGCTGTAGTTGTATTCATAAGCACTGTAAATGCAAGTCCTCCCCAATATTTCCATTGTCCTAAATTAACAAATTACTCTCATATCATTTGTAATTGCAACAAATGTACTTGCAATGCATCCAATAATAATAACTATTGGTATTAATTAGACTTTTCCTTTTACCCTTTGTGTATCTTTCTCTTCCTCCTTTTTCATTTATATTGTGTTGTTTTTTATCTTAAAAGATATTCATGAGGGTTGGGTAAATTTGATAACAATTATCTTATTTATGTGGAATATGGAAGATGGTAAAGGGGAGAAGATATAAAAAAAATTGTAAATATAGATGATTAAATCATACAAAAACCTATAATTAACTTTATTGTTCAATTTGGTATCAAAAGTTTTTTATGTCAAATTAGGTACATAAATTTAGGTTAATAAATCAAATTGGTATTTGACTTTTTTTTCAAATTGGTACGTATGGTAAATGATTTATTTGAACCATTAAGTCAAATTCTTGTATCAATTTGGAAATCGTCTTCCCCTTTATCGTGCTCTTTTTATGCCCCCACTTTAAAATAGTAGGTTTAGGGTTTAGAGTTTAGGGTTTAAGGTTTGGGTTTGTGGTTAGAGTTTATGGAATTAGGGCTATGATGTATTTTTTAGGGTGTGGAAATTAGAGTTAGGGTTTAAAATTTAATTTTTAAATAATTTTTAGTGTGGGGTATAGAAGAAGGAATGATTAGGCGCAGAGGATTTTTACCCTAAACCTAGTTCAAGTATTGAATAGAATCTTGAGGCCAACTTAATGTACCTAAACTTAAGTTTTAAACTGAAACTTTAAGTCGAATTCAGGTACCAAAGAATATATTTACCATGGGCAAAATATCGGTGCGCCTAAGGGGACTTGGACCACTCCAAATTTTTATGATTTAATTGCATTTTTAACTCTTGAAGTTTTGAGACTAAAATTAAGTCTTGTTTCCTCCCAAAACTTTTATTGTATTTTTAAGACCCTATTAGTTTTGAAGTTAATGGAATTAAGTTTTGTCAAATTTTCAGGTTAAATTAAATTTTAGGATATACCAATGTTGAAATTAGTGAAATTAAATCACAATCCTCTATTTTTTAAAGTTATCTTTTTTTGGTTTGTTAATTTTAAAGATAAACAATTTGACCCCTCACATAAGGTCATCCTAGTTTGTCCGCTCCCATAAGGTCATCATAGTTTCCTCCCTGAGATTTACCCAACCAAAATAATAGACTACAAAAGAAGAGTTATAAAGAAATTGACAAAATTTATTCTTAGTTCCTGTACTATACAGAAATTGTGATTTTAGTCCTTATTTTCTAATTTGGATTAAAACTTTTGGAATATTGAAATTTCAGTCTAATCATAAACATAAACCATTAAATTATTCAACTACAAATGATCAAATTGTAAAAAAAAATACAATTTAACATAACAAATATAACTATTGTTTAAGTTAATATTAAAATATGAAAAATTGAAAAATATATAGAATAAAAATTACAAATTAGCGTAAAAGATTAAAATCTATAATTTAGCATCGTGAAGTGGTTAACCCGTTGGATTCACTGATTGAGGGATCTTGCTTCATTAAGGGTGTTGCCTCAACGCATGTTCAAGCGCAGAATCATGCTGCAGTGTAGATCTGTAAACAAACCGAACGAACACGAACATGGTTGTTGAGCTGGAAGGGAGATCGCCTTGAGGAAAAGCGATGCAAAGTGGTTGTTGCACAGTAGGGGCAGCATTTAGTTTTCGAATCGTTTGGTCCGCCATCGGTTCTGGTTCTTGTGTAGGTTCTTCGATTGGTGTAGTTTCGGAGGTGGATTCCTGATCGGATTGTCGTGTGCTTTGTTGTTGTTTCTTTCGTCGAAGTGTTTCGCCGTGAGTTCTACGAGCGCTTGCTTCGATTTCTGGGTTGTATGGAGCTAAAGTACCCGGGTTTTTCCTGGTCATAAAAAAAACAAAATCAGTCAAAAGTGCCGAAAGTAAATCTCCACGGCAACGGCGCCAATTTTGACAAGTCGTCGTTTAACCGGTCAAAAATAAATAAATTAATTAACCTCTTTCAACAAATAATAAAATAAAGAAATTAAGTAGATATAGGGAAAGAGGGTCGATCCGCAGGGAGATTAGCTGGAATTATTGACTGAAGGCTGCTTCGATTACTACTTCCAGGAATATTTGTAGAATAAGTAAATAAAATGGGGGGGAGTGATCGGATATTGGATGAAAATGAAATAGCAAGGTTTAAATGCAGAGGTAAAAAGAATAAGAAAAACCAAGTATGTGAAATAGCCTCGAACCAGCTCCTTCAATTCTTTCGATCACTGAAATAGATTTTTATTTCGGGTATCATGTCGGTTACAGTCTACGAGGCCCAACCCTTCGTAACTTGTTTCTCTCTCGAGTAACCAATCCTCCCAAGTCTATCTCTGAAAGATGGTTCTTAAATAAATCAACCACGTCTATCGCCGTTAAAATATTTAGATTAAAAGCAGGAAAAACCCGACTCAGAAATTGTCTAAAAAGAATCGCTTCTGATTTTATCTTTCCTTAGCAGACTGCCGCTAAGAGTGTTCATAGGAAGTCGAAATTGCCACAGGCTGATCCTTCCTCCCAACTGTGTTTTTAAGCGATTTTAGACCAACGAGCCCTTTTTTATTTGAAAAACGGTTAAAAACTTTTAGTAAGGCCGATTGCCAAACTATCTAAGCAGAAAGATAAAAATGATTTCCCAAAAGAATTTAAGCAAAGTTCAATTCTCACGAATCGAATTGACTTGGCTGGTTCTTGGCTTAAAAGATTTAGCTAAGCATGATATTGATTATCATACTTAACTTGATTTTAGAAAAGTAATTAAATGGCATAAAACAAAAGAAACAAGAAAATAATGGAAAAGAACTTGAATTAAAGCTATAAAATGTTTACAAAGGAAAAGATAAAAATACTCAAAGCTAAGAAGATGTCGTTAAGCCTTCACCAAAGGTTGGTATTTATAGGCTTAGATTACAAGGATAAGAGATAAGAAAATCAAAATAACAATTCAAATTCAAATGTTTTTAAAATTCAAAATAAAACCAAACGGATAGAACTGATAATCTGATCGGATCTTCTCTCGGAACATTACAGGACCTTCTAGAGGTTGCCACGTCACTGCCACGTCAGACGCGTCGTGCCCAGTGTCGTGCCCACGGTACCAGTCATGACAGAATTATAATAAAAACTGCAGAAATGCCCCCTTTTTACTGCTATTTTTAGAATTGGGTCCCTGCACAAAATATAACAAAAACAGCATGTATTAAGCAGCAAGAAGTCCTAATAACTAGAAAAATAGCAAATGAAGTATGTCACATTTGAGAACTTATCATTGGTCATTGTAAAACCGTTGCAGACTGTAAAAGCTTTTGTGATATCCTTCAATGCGCCAACAGCTGTAGTTGTATTCATAAGCACTGTAAATGCAAGTCCTCCCCAATATTTCCATTGTCCTAAATTAACAAATTACTCTCATATCATTTGTAATTGCAACAAATGTACTTGCAATGCATCCAATAATAATAACTATTGGTATTAATTAGACTTTTCCTTTTACCCTTTGTGTATCTTTCTCTTCCTCCTTTTCATTTATATTGTGTTGTTTTTTATCTTAAAAGAGATTCATGAGTGGTTGGGTAAATTTGATAACAATTATCTTATTTATGTGGAATATGGAAGATGGTAAAGGGGAGAAGATATAAAAAAATTGTAAATATAGATGATTAAATCATACGAAAACCTATAATTAACTTTGATGTTCAATTTGGTATCAAAAGTTTTTTATGTCAAATTAGGTACATAAATTTAGGTTAATAAATCAAATTGGTATTTGACTTTTTTTTTCATATTGGTACGTATGGTAAATGATTTATTTGAACCATTAAGTCAAATTCTTGTATCAATTTGGAAATCGTCTTCCCCTTTAACGTGCTCTTTTTATGCCCCCACTTTAGAATATTGGGTTAGGGTTTGAGGTTAGGATTTGTGGTTAGGGTTTATGGAATTAGGGCTTTGATTTATTTTTTAGGGTGTGGAAATTAGAGTTAGGGTTTAAAATTTAATTTTTAAATAATTTTTAGTGTGGGGTATAGAAGAAGGTATGATTAGGGGTAGAAGATTTTTACCCTAAACCTAGTTCAAGTATTGAATAGTATCTTGAGGCCAACTTAATGTACCTAAACTTAAGTTTTAAACCGAATCTTTAAGTCGAATTCAGGTACCAAAGAATATATTTACCATGGGTAAAACATCGGTGGGTCTAAGGGGATTTGGACCACTCCAAATTATTATGATTTAATTGCATTTTTAACTCTTGAAGTTTTGAGACTAAAATTAAGTCTTGTTTCCTCCCAAAACTTTTCTTGTATTTTTAAGACCCTATTAGTTTTGAAGTTAATGGAATTAAGTTTTGTCAAATTTTCATGTTAAATTAAATTTTAGGATATACCAATTTTGAAATTAGTGAAATTAAATCTCAATCCTCTATTTTTTAAAGTTATCTTTTTTGGTTTGTTAATTTTAAAGATAAACGATTTGACCCCTCACATAAGGTCATCCTAGTTTGTCTGCTCCCATAAGTTCATCATAGTTTCCTGCCTGAGATTTACCCAACCAAAATAATAGACTACAAAAGAAGAGTTATAAAGAAATTGTCAAAATTTATTCTTAGTTCTTGTACTATACATAAACTGTGAATTTAGTCCTTATTTTCTAATTTGGATTAAAACTTTTGGATTATTGAAATTTCAGTCTAATCATAAACATAAACCATTAAATTATTCAACTACAAATGATCAAATTGTAAAAAAAATACAATTTAACATAAGAAATATAACTATTGTTTAAGTTAATATTAAAATATGAAAAATTGAAAAATATATAGAATAAAAATTACAAATTAGCGTAAAAGATTAAAATCTATAAATTAGCATCGTGAAGTGGTTAACCCGTTGCATTCACTGATTGAGGGATCTTGCTTCATTAACGGTGTTGCCTCAACGCATGTTCGAGCGCAGAATCATGCTTCAGTGTAGATCTGTAAACAAACCGAACGAACACGAACAGGGTAATTTTATGTTCTTTCGTTTAAATTTTACTGAACAATTAAACGAACAAGAACAACTAAACGGACATAATTTCTTGTTCGTGTTCTGTTGAGTGCATAAAAGTTCTACATTTTATCCCTCATTTACCTATATTTTTGCTGCACTCAAGCATGATTTATTGCATTTAGGATAGATTTTCGCATACACATCACAATTAGATAAAACTGTACAGATGCTACTGAAATAGGTCACTTTTGCAGGTATCTGTTGCGGCAGCAACCCAGGGCAGCAAAGGAGTAGAGGCGAGATGAGGAGCTGGAACTGAAGGACAAAGAGCACAGTCTGTCGTGACACTTGTCGAGGCAGCTATAAAGACAGAGAGACACTGAGGTGGAAAAGTGAAGTGGAGCTCGACAGATAGAGGATTTCAAGACGGTCTGTCGTGGATCACTCCCATATTTTTCTAAGCCCTTAAGCAGAAGGAAGGCCATGCCCAAAGTTCAAGGAAGAAAGTCAAAGCAAGAAAAGAGGCCATATTAGAAAACTTGGACCCAAGGCCTATATAAAGGCATGTAATTCGACCTAGGAAAGGATATCTCACTCCTAGCCGTCTTCCCCAAAAACCCTAGTCGTTTCTCTCCCTCCATCATGTTCTAAACTTCACCAAGGGCTAAGAGTTGATCTTGTAAATTAGTTGCAATAATTGTATTGTTCTTAGGATTTTTCTGTTCAAGTAATAAAACTTCAAGTTTATTTACTCTGATTTTAAATATCTCATAAGAGCATCTGGGGAGAATTGTGAGGTTATCCATTTTCTTGATATCGAGAGAGTCAAGCATACGAAAGGAGTAAATACGTGTTTTCTAGTTTATGGTTAAACCATCCTGGCTTAGGGATAAGTACAAGGTTAAGTGGCTAAAGAAGAATTCACAAACATTGGTGTTCACCCTTTGATTCACGCCGGGAGGTATCATCCAAGACGTGTCCATCAACATAACTTGGACCTAGGGATAGGACAAGTCATAACAGGGATTCTTGCCAAGCTTGAAGTACGGAGTTGTTGATCGTCGCCGCGACACCAACGGACCTCTGCCACAACAGGTGCTGCCGCGATAGGCACGACGACAGAACAACAGAATTTCCTCTGGACAGTGCAACACCTGCACTACTGAGCAAATCAATACCGGCCTATTCTCTCAATCTGTTTACCTTATCTTTTATTTCAGTTATTACTCAAGATTACTTCAAACAAGCATTTAAACTATTTCTTTTTCTTGTGCAGCAATCTAAGGATAGTGTAATTTCTAGTCCCTGTGGAGACGATATCCGATACTCTAGTATCACTTTACTACTTGCGTCGTGTACACTTGCACTATTTGCGATAGTCTTATTTACAAGCAACATGTTCGTTTGTTAAGAAAAATGTAGCTTGTTCGTGTTCGTTCGTTAAAATGATAAACGAACACAAACGAATGAAAAATGGCATAGGTGAATAAGTTTAAAAGAACATAAGGGAACGACACATATATGAATAATTTTTTTTAGATATATGTGAATAAATTTAAACGAAGATAAACAAACAAACATAAATGAACAGATTATCGAACGTTCACGGACGTAAATGAACGAACGAGCCATTTGTTCGTGTTCGTTCATTTAACTAAATGAACAAAAAAATTTGTTCTTGTTCGTTCGTTTAATAAATAAACAAACTTCCCACCGAACGGTTCACTAAACGTTCGGTTTGCTTACAACCCTACTTCAGTGGACCTTAACTCCTCCAAAAATACTGGGCAAATTTTTGAGAGAAGTGTGGATTGCCTTGGAGATCATTCTCATCAAATTAAGAGTGTTGTACCTTCAAGGGTTAAAGCTGATCGCTATCGTCCGAGTTGAGCAGAAAAATTTTAAAAATGCTTAGGAAGCTTCGAAAATCACTTGAAAAATACTTTACGAAAGAAAGGAACATATATAGCAAATGTTGTTTTTGCTCTGGGTGATGTAAAATGAAACAAAAGTCTAAATATCTATAGGGAGATTGAAATGTAAAACCGTCCTTTAGAAAACATTGATATATAGGGAGATTGAAATGTATCTATGGAAATTATGTGTAATCTTAAGGCTTAATGTCAAAATAAGTGTCCAAACTATCATTTTTTTGCCTTTTAAGTGTCTAAATTTTTTTTGCACCTTTTAGGTGCCCGAGCTATCCCGTTTTGGTCAAAGGATGAGCCTGAACTATCATTTTTTAGTCAAAGTACGTGCCTCAATTGTATCTTAAAAGGGACAAAAATGATAGATTGGGCACCGGAAGGTTAGTATAAGTCCGAAAAGGAAGCTATGGGAGCTAGACAGGCGGCGAGTAAGGAAGCTGAAAAGGTGGTGAACAAGGAAGCTGCGGCGGTCGGAGCTGAGGAGCAGGAGGTAAATAGTAGTTAGTGCGCAGGACGGGCAGATGCGGGGCGGGTGGATACAGTGCGGGTAAGGTCTCAAATTCACCACCTATCCACTACTCACGGTGAGTATGACTTTTTACATCCACATCTGCCTACTCGTGAAGTGGTTAGCCCGTTGGATTCTCTGACTGAGGGAGCTAGCTTCATTAAGGGTGCTCTTTCAACGCATGTTCACGTCTAATATCGTACTTCAATGGAATATAAATTATATGGCCTTTTTTGGTGCCCTTATTTATGTTCTCACATTAAAAATATATATTTAGGGTTTAAGGTTATGGCTCAAGGAATTAGGGCTCAAGGAATTAGGGGTAGAGTATATTTATTAGTGTTTATGGTTTATGATTTAAAATTTGGAGTTAGACTTAAAATTTAATTTTTTTAATGTTGAGCATAAAAAGATGCACCGAAAATGAGCATAAGATTTTTTTTCCGCTTCAATGGACCTTAACTCCTCTGTAAATATTGGACCTTAACGGCAATATTCATTAAAAGATTCAATGAAGTCTTGACAGCAATTATCATGCTTAATTCATTGGATCCAAAACGGCAAAATTCATTCAAGAAACAAATATAATTAATACTGTTCCATGTAAGGTCAAATTGAATACTATATAAACAAATACTATAGAGCAATTTGATATATATTTCCACCAAGTAACCAATTAGATATTAAGAGATGGGAAAGTTTTCTTTGACTTTGATTATTTTTGCTGCCATCTTCATCTTCGCAACTCGTTAGTTCTTTTTCGAATCTAACTCTTCTTCTTATTTTTTATTCTTAATTCATGTGTAATCTAATACAATGATATTATGATTTTAGATTCATATATGATGGCAGAGGCAAGGGGACCTATCAGTCAAGTTGGTCATTGTAAAACCGTTGCAGACTGTAAAAGCTTTTGTGATTTCCTTCAATGCGCCAACAGCTGTAGTTGTATTCATAAGCACTGTAAATGCAAGTCCTCCCCAATATTTCCATTGTCCTAAATTAACAAATTACTCTCATATCATTTGTAATTGCAACAAATGTACTTGCAATGCATCCAATAATAATAACTATTGGTATTAATTAGACTTTTCCTTTTACCCTTTGTGTATCTTTCTCTTCCTCCTTTTTCATTTATATTGTGTTGTTTTTTATCTTAAAAGATATTCATGAGGGGTTGGGTAAATTTGATAACAATTATTTTATTTATGTGGAATATGGAAGATGGTAAAGGGGAGAAGATATAAAAAAAATTGTAAATATAGATGATTAAATCATACAAAAACCTATAATTAACTTTAATGTTCAATTTGGTATCAAAAGTTTTTTTTTATGTCAAATTAGGTACATAAATTTAGGTTAATAAATCAAATTGGTATTTGACTTTGTTTTTTCTAAATTGGTACGTATGGTAAATGATTTATTTGAACCATTAAGTCAAATTCTTGTATCAATTTGGAAATCGTCTTTCCCTTTATCGTGCTCTTTTTATGCCCCCACTTTAAAATAGTGGGTTTAGGGTTTAGAGTTTAGGGTTTAAGGTTAAGATTTGTGGTTAGAGTTTATGGAATTAGGGCTTTGATGTATTTTTTAGGGTGTGGAAATTAGAGTTAGGGTTTAAATTTTAATTTTTAAATAAATTTTATTGTGGGGTATAGAAGAAAGTATGATTAGGGACAGAGGATTTTTACCCTAAACCTAGTTCAAGTATTGAATAGAATCTTGAGGCCAACTTAATGTACCTAAACTTAAGTTTTAAACTGAATCTTTAAGTCGAATTCAGGTACCAAAGAATATATTTACCATGGGCAAAACATCGGTGGGGCTAAGGGGACTTGGACCACCCCAAATTTTTATGATTTAATTGCATTTTTAACTCTTGAAGTTTTGAGACTGAAATTGAGTCTTGTTTCCTCCCAAAACTTTTTTTGTATTTTTAAGACCCTATTAGTTTTGAAGTTAATGGAATTAAGTTTTGTCAAAATTTCAGGTTAAATTAAATTTTAGGATATACCAATGTTGAAATTAGTGAAATTAAATCTCAATCCTGTATTTTTTAAAGTTATCTTTTTTGGTTTGTTAATTTTAAAGATAAACAATTTGACCCCACATCCTAGTTTGTCCGCTCCCATAAGTTCATCATAGTTTCCTCCCTGAGATTTACCCAACCAAAATAATAGACTACAAAAGAAGAGTTATAAAGAAATTTTCAAAATTTATTCTTAGTTCCTGTACTATACATAAATTGTGATTTTAGTCCTTATTTTCTAATTTGGATTAAAACTTTTGGAATATTGAAATTTCAGTCTAATCATAAACATAAACCATTAAATTATTCAACTACAAATGATCAAATTGTAAAAAAAATACAATTTAACATAACAAATATAACTATTGTTTAAGTTAATATTAAAATATGAAAAATTGAAAAATATATAGAATAAAAATTACAAATTAGCGTAAAAGATTAAAATCTATAATTTAGCATCGTGAAGTGGTTAACCCGTTGGATTCACTGATTGAGGGATCTTGCTTCATTAAGGGTGTTGCCTCAACGCATGTTCAAGCGCAGAATCATGCTTCAGTGTAGATCTGTAAACAAACCGAACGAACACAAACATGGTAATTTTATGTTCGTTCGTTTAAATTTTACTGATCAATTAAACGAACACGAACAACTAAACGAACATAATTTCTTGTTCGTGTTCTGTTGAGTGCATAAAAGTTCTACATTTTATCCCTCATTTACCCATATTTTTGCTGCACTCAAGCATGATTTATTGCATTTAGGATAGATTTTCGCATACACATCACAATTAGATAAAACTGCATAGATGCTACTGAAATAGGTCACTTTTGCAGGTATCTGCTGTGGCAGCAACCCAGAGCAGCAAAAGAGCAGAGGCGAGTTGAGGAGCTGGAATTGAAGGACAAAGAGCACTGTCTGTCGTGACACCTGTCGTGGCAGCTATAACGACAGAGAGACACTGAGGTGGAAAAGTGAAGTGGAGTTCGACAGATAGAGGATTTCAATCCGGTCTGTCGTGGATCACTCCCATATTTTTCTAAGCCCTGAAGTAGAAGGAAGGTCAGGCCCAAAGTTCAAGGAAGAAAGTCAAAGCAAGAAAAGAGGACGAATTAAAGGCATCTACTCAGAAGATTTTGTCTTTAATAGAGTTGTACTTTAATTTAAACTTGTATTCTTGCCATATTAGAAAACTTGGACCCAAGGTGTAACACCCCTAATAAATATGAGGTAAAAATAATAATAATAATAAAAAAAGGGGGATGAAATGAAAAAAAGAAAAGAAAGGGGAATTGTGGTCTGGGGGAGTTGAACCCATAACTCATGGATGGGTTGCTTAAGTCTTAGCCATTTGAGCTAAGGCCATTTCTGGTATGATCCTACACCTACTTATTATTAAGCGGTTCTTATAATAGTTAAAATAATAATAATAATAATACACAAAATATCCCAGCTGCCCCACCTAAAGTTGAGAATACCCCCTTTTGAATCTAATGTTTCCAGAAAAATCGACCCCCTTATCCAACTCTTCATGTTCTCATCACCGACCCTCCACCTTACACACAATCGGCCACCGTCATTTCTCCCTCCCCCACCGCCACGCCGTGGCGTTCACCGCCACCACCGGCGTGTGCATCGTCTCACTCTGAACCCCAAGCCGCCAGTCACGCGCACAACCACGCCACCGTTCGCCGTGAAGTGTGGGTTGAAAGTTCGGCAGTGACCCAAGCCTACAACGCCACTGTTTCTCGCATTTTCTGGCACCGGTTGCTGTCCGTTTGCGAGACGGACACCAGATCCGGGCTCTTGACGCGGCGGGGAGCAAAACCCCTAAGGTTTCGAGTTCAACCGACGTCGGGAGAGCCCTCATCGGTGTTACGTGGGTTTTTCAGCGAGATTTAGAATTTTGGGGTAAGTTTCGGGCATATTTCGGGTTAAATCGTTGAATACTCGGCTTAGATGAATTTATAAATTCATGATCTTCGTTTTTCCGGCAGAAACGACGCGAAATGGACATTCCGACGACATTCCGGTGACCGTCCGATGACCTCCCCGACGACCGTCCGATGGCCAGTTGCTTTGGGTAAGTGAACCGGTCCGGACCGGTATAGATTAAACCGGTTTGGATAGAACCGGTCCGGCCCAATAACCGGGTTAGCCCTTTTAATTATATAAAGGTGGGCCGGCCTGTTAAGGCCCAATGGCCTTTAGCCCGTACCCGGTGAGTCCAAGCCCAAATCGAAATTGACTCGACCCGCGTCCGCCTGAGTCTGAACTGAGTCAACCCGAACCGAGCCCAAACCCGTCAGACTGACCCGTTGACCCGTTAACCCGACCCGTTGACCGAGTCAACCCAGTGAGTCAACTCGCCCGAGTCAACCCAGTGAGTCAACTCGCCCGAGTCAACCCAGTGAATCAACTCGCTGAGTCAACTTTGGGCTAGTGATGTCAGCATGACGTAAGTGTTGACTTTGACTGCTGACGTCAGCGTTGACCTGCCCGTTGACCGTTGACTTTGACCAAAAAGTCAACTTTTCCCGAAAAGTCATATTTTATGTTTTTCGACGTCCTGAGTCCGATTTTGAAGCCCGTTTCAAGAAATTCTAATCCGAAAGCCTCCGAATTGAACCTTGAACTCGAGTCTGCTTATGTATTTTAATAATCAATTATGAGTAATGTGAATGAAGACTGAAATTGGAATTTGTGCGATTGAAGGTATTCACAATTCCTTGTATCCGGGATGTTGAGGACGTCGCATTCGGGTTCGAGAGTGATCGAACGGAGTATAATGGTCGACCGATATAGCAAGTATTAAAGGTAATACACTACTACATCTTGTATGCTTTATGAGAACATGTTGGTATTTGTTAACGCATGCATGAATATGATAAGGAGTGCTGTTAGCCCTACTTAAGTCAAACTAAATATGAAATTGAGTTTGGTAACTTAGATAAGACCGAAATGCTCGAACGAGGAAGCTAATAAATCTAAAGTATCTGAAGTTCATTAAGTAATTAATGAGGCAGCTAATCTCGAATTCCGAGCAAATAGTGTGAAATGTTTAAATGTGAAAGATACCTGGACATGAAATTACGAAAATGCCCTCAAGGTATGAGAATGACTTAAATACCCTTGTAATTGGAAGCGATCTAGAAATCTACGCTAGTTATGGTAAAACAACCTGATTCATTTGAAAACCCGAACTATTTGGAAAGCCATGGTAACAGGATTTAAACCTTCGTGATTGTAAGGTGTTAGGTCTCCTTGGATTTGGAATGAATCTCCGACTATAGAATTAGGGGAATCTCTACCTACCCCTGAATTAAGCAAGTGGCTCAAAATACTGAATTGATCGTAATGACTAAAAGTATTGGAAATACTGTTATGGTTAAATCAATCGGAATGATCGTATTGACTAAAAAGGGCTGAAGTATCCTCGGACACCGAGGTTTACAAATTAACTGGAAGGATGGATAAACCCTTGAGTTCTGAAATGAATGAAGTGGTTGGAAGTACCGAAATTCTTGAATGACTGAAATACCCCCCCCCCTTTGACTGAAATAAGTAAATTGCCCTTGATAAATTCTAGAAATGCCAATAAAGTTAGAAATGACTGAAATGCCCCTAAGGGTTGAAGCATGACTTACGTACGTCAAACACTCTTGATATTAATATAAGGGTGGAAGTCTTCCCGCACAGAGTATTAGTTCGACTACTCCGTGGCAAGTCTTGTGGTGAGATATGAAAGTAACCGTTCAGATATACGATACAGTTGAATCCATCAGAAGGGTTGGTTAGTACTACAAGGTTGGAATATGTTAGTTCGAATGGTTTTGGAGGCTCGATAAACTTCTGAAAATATTAATTACTGTAAATCATAAATTCCTCATGATCGAGCTAAGTTACAAAATCTCCCCTGATATTTAAATGACCAAAATGCCCTCGTTGGCCAAAGTAATCAAAATAGCCCCGAACGTATCTGATATAGTGAAAGGTCTTGACGTAGAAATCTCTGAATGCCTGGTTGGATACCTGATGAACAAATAGAATTTCTGAGCTACCGTTTACGCCTTGTCGGTATAAATTACCAAAATGCTCGTATATAATAAAATGACCATAATGCCCTAGTAGGCTTGAATGGCTAAATCACTTATGATATGCCTAAACTCTCAAAGATTCTGATGTATCATCTCCTGAACATCTGGTTTGAACCGTTAATACAAACCCCTCTTTTAATAGGGGCCTCGTTTCAGAAACCCGTTCAAATGGTCAAAAGTTTAATGTATTCTCTTCCGTAAATGCCAAGTATCTCCAAGAAACAATATGTTCCACCTAGTGTGTTCCATGTGTGCCACACGACAGTTTTTGCATACTGTTTTACATGTTATGATACCGATCACGTGCACTTGATTGACATATTTGAACTCACATGACATGTTTCATAATTAAGCATGATCGGACTATATTTCTGGTATATGCCTATGCACCCGATATGACAAACATGCTATATGGATAATGTGTTACTAAAAATACAGATAATGATTAATGAACTATTGATGATCTGATTCACTGGGGTACTTGGGACATGGTATGAAGTTGTAGTCGGCTCAGCCCTGATCCAGCTGGTAAGTTCGCCCGTTTTCGGATCCTAGGCTTCGGCCAGGTCCGCCTGTTTTCGGTCCTATGCTTCGGCTAGGTCCGCCCGTTTTCGGATCCTAGGCTTCGGCCAGGTCCGCCCGTTTTCAGTCCTATGCTTCGGCTAGGTCCGCCCGTTTTCGGTCCTATGCTTCGGCTAGGTCCGCCCGTTTTCAGATTCTATGCTTCGGCTAGGTCCGCCCGTTTTCGGATCCTAGGCTTCGGCCAGGTCCGCCTGTTTTCGGTTCCTATGCTTCGGCAAGGGTCGCCCGTATTCTAAGGTATATCCTTAGGATGGTACCCACGCCCAATGGGCTCGGGTTAATGCCTGTACATGATACCGCACTGGGGAAACTATATACTGGAGTATGGTTGGAGGGTAAATAAAGAATTAAAATGAATTTTACTACTACTTGAAACAAATGTATTTGAAATGAAAGGGTTTACTGCATTGTTGCATTTCATGTATTAACGTTGCACTGTTGGAACACACTAGAAACCGAACTCTCTGTTTCCACCTCCGTATGTTACCGGTCTCTATAATTCCCGTCTATTTCTCGATGTTTGAATAAAGAACAAATACCATTATTCTCGAGTATGATGCAACCTCGAAATAGTAGAACAGAAATGGAGACCGCTACTGCGCGGAACATCATGAAAATGATATGCCTACTTTATAACTGCATGATCTTATAGCATCTTTTGGTAGTACTGTATTACTGAGCTTTTCCAACCTCTCGTTGTTTTTACCATCGCAGGTTAAAGGAATATATCATGGTACAACGGTTGACATCAGTGTTCGGAGTTCTCTCGGCGTTGCTTTTGGAGTACGGTACTGCATAGTTAGTGGGCATGTATGTCATGTATTGTTTTATGACAGTGTCAGTAAAACACTTTCTGAAATATTTGTTACATGTTCAAATGACTTCCTGAAATGGTATTTTAAACAGAAGTTGATTTTACAGTTTAATAAGTGTTTGAAAGAAATGTTTTTATGTGTATTTCTACTGTGGGTCGCTCTTGTGACCCTAATGTGACTTCCTAGGATCCGTTGTAACGCATAGGCGGGTCTAGGGGGCTACACAAGGCCTATATAAAGGCATGTAATTCGACCTAGGAAAGGATATCTCACTCCTAGCCATCTTCCCCCAAAACCCTAGTCGTTTCTCTCTCTCCATCATGTTCTAATGTAACACCCCTAAAGTTTTAAGTTAAATAAAATAAAAAATAAAAATAATGGAATGGTAAAAAAAGAGGGGGATTTACAGCTAAGGAGAATTGAACCCATGTCCTTTAGCTTGGAGAGTGGCAAGCTTAACCATTTGGACTAAGAGTAATCTTAGTTATATGTTAATCAGATATATTTTTAATTGTTGCCTTGGAAACCTGATAATAAAAATAATAATATTAAATTCAAAATATCCCAACCACCCCCTTTGTCCCAAATTAAATGCATCAGTCGAAAAAAAAGGATTAGATCTGAAATTTTGAGATCCTTCCCATTCTCGTTCAACCGTTCCCCTTTCCAACGTCCGCCTCAATCTCCAGCACCGCTTAGCCGTGGCAGACACCGCTGCCGTCGTCGTGTTCTCCGTTGCACCACCAGTTTAGCTACGGCCGCCACTCGCCCTAGATCAACGTCGTGCGCCGTGGAGAGCAGCCGAAAGGTTCGACTGCAGCCCCAAACCCACACTACCTCCGTTCGTCGTTTCCAGGGTAGATCGGCGTCCGTTCGCCGCGTTCTCACCGGCATTGGATTCCCCGTAGCAAGGCGAGCAAAACCCGACCGACCGATCGCGTGTTCGACGCCGGCAAGCCCTTCATCGGAGCTTCGTCGAATCCGGCAATCTCGGATTCATTTTGGGTACCCACATATCTTCATATCTGAATTGTTATGTGACATCGAATTCAGGTTCGAGTGCAATGGATTGAGGCATCATAAATCGACTGTTACAGCTCGAAGTTAAGGTAATACACTACTACCTCTTGTATGCTTTGAGAACATGTTGGTGTTTGTTAATGCATGCATGAAAATGATAAGGAGCGCTGTTAGCCCTACTTAAGTCAAACTAAATATGAAATTGAGTATGATAACTTAGATAAGACCGAAATGCTCGAACGAGGAAGCTAATAAATCTAAAGTATCTGAAGTTCATTAAGTAATTAATGAGGCAGCTAATCTTCAATTCCAAGCATTAGTGTGAAATGTTTAAATGTGAAAGATACCTGGACATGAAATTACGAAAATGCCCTCAAGGTATGAGAATAACTTAAATACCCTTGGAATTGGAAGCGATCTAGAAATCTACGCTAGATATGGTAAAACAACCTGATTCATTTGAAAACCTCGAACTATTTGGAAAGCCATGGTAACAGGATTTAAACCTTCGTGATTGTAAGGTGATAGGTCTCCTTAGATTTGGAATGA
This sequence comes from Hibiscus trionum, assembly GCA_030270665.1. Lineage (NCBI taxonomy): Eukaryota > Viridiplantae > Streptophyta > Magnoliopsida > Malvales > Malvaceae > Hibiscus > Hibiscus trionum. The sequence goes on from BSYR01000017.1 coordinate 63,322,570, forward strand.
ATCTTAGACTATAGAATTAGGGGAAATCTATACATACCCCTAAATTAAGCAAGTGGCTCAAATACTGAATTGATCATAATGACTAAAAGTATTAGAAATATTGTTACGGTTAAATTAATTGGAATGATCGCATTGACTAAAAAGGGCTGAAGTATCCTCGGACACCGAGGTTTACAAATTAACTGGAAGGATGGATAAACCCTTGAGTTCTGAAATGAATGAAGTGGTTGGAGGTAACGAAATTTCTTGAATGGCTGAAACACCCATGAGTACTTAAATGATTGGAATACTTCTAAGGGGCCAATTGACAGTAATGATGGGTATCTCGAACATCGAAATGACCAAAATACCCCTATGATTGGAATAAGTAAATTATCTCTAATAAAATTATGAAAATGCTAATAAAGTTGAAGATGACTGAAATGCCCCTAAGGGTTGAAGTATGACTTACGTATGTCAATCACTCCTGATATTAATGTAAGGTTGGAAGTTTCTCCGCACAGAATATAAGTTTGACTACTCCGTGAAAAATCTTGTGGTGATATATGAAAGCAACCGTTCAGATATACGATACAGTTGGATGCATCAGAAGCGTTGGTTAGTACTGCAAGGTTGAAATATGTTAGTTCGAATGGTTTTGGAGGCTCGATAAACTTCTGGGAATCTTAAACATTGCAAATTGTCATTTAATCATTATTGGGCTAAATTACAAATCACCCCTGATAGTTAAATGACCAAAATGCTCTCGTTGGCCCAAGTAATCAAAATAGCCTCGAATGTATCTGATATCATGAAAGATTTCGACGTAGAAATCCCTAAATGCCTGGTTGGAAACTTGATGAGCAAATAGAATTTCTGAGCCACTGTTTACGCCATGTTGGTATAATTACCAAAATGTCGTGTATTATAAAATGACCATAATGCCCTGGTAGGCTTAAATGGCTAAATCACTCATAATATGCCTAAACTCTCAAGATCTTGATGTATCATCTCCTGACTATCTGGTTTGAATCGTTAGTACAAACCCCTCTTTAATAGGGGCCTTGTTTCAAAAATCCATTCAATTGTCAAAAGTTTGATGTGTTCTCTTCCGTAAATGACACGTATCTCCAAGGAAATAAACTATTCAACCTAGTGTGTTCCATGTGTGCTACACGACTGTTTTTGCATACTGATTTACATGTTATAATATCGATCATGTGCACATGATAGAATACTTGAACTCACGTGAACATGACATGTTTATAATTTAACATGACCGTACTGTATTTTTGATATATGCATATGCACCTGATATGACCAACATGCTATATGGATAATGTATTACTAAAAATACAGCTATTGATTAACCGAACCGTTACATAGATTGTTACTGGGGTACTTGGGATAGAATATGAAGTGATCGTAGGTTCAGCCCTGATCCGGCTGGTAATTCCTTTACCGTTACAGGTTCCTATGCTTCGGCTAGGGTAATACCTACCATACCGTACCGTACCGTTCCTAAGGTAATCCCTTAGGATGGCACCTATGCCCAATGGGCACTGGTTAACGCCTTTGACGCAGTTCTGGGGAACTGCCTCTTGGAGTGTGGTTGGAGGGTAGATAAAAGATTAAACCGTACCGTATTGTTACTTGAACTTTATGTTTTTGAACTGGAAATGTATATTATACAGTTATTGTACATGTTTTACTTGCACTGTTGGAACACACTAGGAACCGAACTCTCTAATTCCACCTCCGTACATTAAAAGCCTATAATTCCCGTCTAATTCTCGATGATTGAATAAAGAACAAGTACCGTTATTCTCAAGTATAACGTTACCCTGAAATATCAAAAAAAGAAATGAAGATTGTTACCGCGTGGAACATCATGAAAATGTTATGCCTACCATATATCTGCATGAGCTTATAGCATCTTTTGGTAGTTTGTATTACTGAGCTTTTCCAAGCTCACGTTGTTTTTACCATCGCAGGTTAATGGAATATATCATGGTATAACGTTTGACATCAGTGTTGGGAGTTCTCTCGGCGTTGCTTTTGGAGTACGGTACCGACATAGTTAGTGGGCATGCATATCATTATTGTTTCATGATAATGTCTGTAAAATGTTTTCTGAAATTCTGTTATATGTTTAAATGATTTCATGAAAGAGTATTTTCAACAAAAGTTACCGTTATAATTTAATATGTATTTTTTTAGAGAAAATGTTTTATGTGTATTTTTACTGTGGGTCGCTCTTGTGACCCTAATGTGGCTTCCTAGGATCCGTCGTAACGCATAGGCGGGTCTAGGGGTTACATTTAGTGGTATCAGAGCTTAGAGTTGCGTCTTTCTGGGTAGATCGGTCGATCGTCTGTCATAGGGTGTTTGGTCTGTGCATGCCCCTAGATCATAACCGTACTCCTCTGTGCCGAGACTCCAATGTTGAATCCTTTCCTGTAATAAGTACATCTAACTCTTCTGTCCATAATAGCTTGATTTGTACTGGAAAGGAAAATCGGTAATGTTTGTCTACGAATTGGATTAAATTGATGGATTTGAATCTGGATAGAGAACCTGTGATGGTTTATGCATGTGAAATAGAAGATCTGAAACAGATTAAGAATAAATGTTTGATCAAACGAGGAAACCGATATAAGATTACAAGTAAAGTAGCTCGGTGATAATGAGTGTGATTGAGAATATTCTGACAAAAATTTGATAAAAGTATTACGAATTTAAAAGAAAAGTGTCTATGAGATCGGTGGAAGTATAGATTATGTGGTGGCTCTATTATGCACGATGGAAACAATTATCGGTGTATTTTAATGAATGTAAGAGATATTCGTTTAAAACCTTTGTTATACTTGTCCGGTATGAAGAAAGACATTTTAGGGAAAAGTGACGCAATGTACCGTTATATGTATCATACTTATTGAATTTTGATGTTTACATCTTGATTCTGGAGGGCTTTAGTTGATGCCTTGAGTACTCGCATAAACTTCACGCACAGTTGTTCATCTGTAAATTGAGTGTCAACCTAGTAGAGTAATTCAGATTCTGAAAGACGTACTTTCAGTCTGTATGATCGACTTATGTGGTGGTGAGAATGTTTTGTATTCTTGACTGAGTATGCTATAATCATAGCAGCTACGAGACAAGTGTTCGTGCGGCACCGTATGAAGTTCATTATGGGTTCAAATATTGTATCTTGATTAGCCGATCTGAGATGTATGGTGGGATGGCTCTGAGTCCAAAATCAGTTTGAGTGAGTGAGGACACCGCTAGCTTGATCTGTGACCATTTGAGAGTCCCGAGAAATAATGATACTCTAATGGATAAGTTTCAGTACAAAAATGGAATGAAATGGCAATGTTTATATATCTTCGTCTTAGATAAATTTCGAGGACGAAATTTCTTTTTAGGAGGGGAGAGTTGTAACACCCCTAAAGTTTTAAGTTAAATAAAATAAAAAAATAAAAATAATGGAATGGTGAAAAAAAAGAGGGGGATTTACAGCTAAGGAGAATTGAACCCATGTCCTTTAGCTTGGAGAGTGGCAAGCTTAACCATTTGGACTAAGAGTAGTCTTGGTTATATGTTAATCAAATATATTTTTAATCGTTGCCTTGGAAACCTGATAATAAAAATAATAATATTAAATTCAAAATATCCCAACCACCCCCTTTGTCCCAAATTAAATGCATCAGTCGAAAAAAAAAGGATTAGATCTGAAATTTTGAGACCCTTCCCATTCTCGTTCAACCGTTCCCCTTTAAACCGTCCGCCTCGATCTCCAGCACCGCTTAGCCGTGGCAGACACCGCTGTCGTCGACGTGTTCTCCGTTGCACCACCAGTTTAGCTACGGCCGCCACTCGCCCTAGATCGACGTCGTGCGCCGTGGAGAGCAGCCGAAAGGTTCGACTGTAGCCCCAAACCCGCACTACCTCCGTTCGTCGTTTCCGGGGTAGATCGGCGTCCATTCGCTGCGTTCTCACCGGCGTTGAATTCCCCGTAGCAAGGCGAGCAAAACCCGACCGACCGATCGCGTGTTCGACGCCGGCAAACCCTTCATCGGAGCTTCGTCGAATCCTGCAACCTCGGATTCATTTTGGGTACCCACGTATCTCCATATCCGAATTGTTATGGGACATCGAATTCGGGCTCGAGTGCAATCGATTGAGGCATCATAAATCGACTGTTATAGCTCGAAGTTAAGGTAATACACTACTACCTCTTGTATGCTTTGAGAACATGTTGGTGTTTGTTAATGCATGCATGAAAATGATAAGGAGCGCTGTTAGCCCTACTTAAGTCAAATTAAATATGAAATTGAGTATGATAACTTAGATAAGACCGAAATGCTCGAACGAGGAAGCTAATAAATCTAAAGTATCTGAAGTTCATTAAGTAATTAATGAGGCAGCTAATCTTCAATTCCGAGCATTAGTGTGAAATGTTTAAATGTGAAAGATACCTGGACATGAAATTACGAAAATGCCCTCAAGGTATGAGAATAACTTAAATACCCTTGGAATTGGAAGCGATCTAGAAATCTACGCTAGATATGGTAAAACAACCTGATTCATTTGAAAACCTCGAACTATTTGGAAAGCCATGGTAACAGGATTTAAACCTTCGTGATTGTAAGGTGATAGGTCTCCTTAGATTTGGAATGAATCTTCGACTATAGAATTAGGGGAAATCTATACATACCCCTAAATTAAGCAAGTGGCTCAAATACTGAATTGATCATACTGACTAAAAGTATTAGAAATATTGTTACGGTTAAATTAATCGGAATGATCGCATTGACTAAAAAGGGCTGAAGTATCCTCGGACACCGAGGTTTACAAATTAACTGGAAGGATGGATAAACCCTTGAGTTCTGAAATGAATGAAGTGATTGGAGGTAACGAAATTTCTTGAATGGCTGAAACACCCATGAGTACTTAAATGATTGGAATACTTCTAAGGGGCCAATTGAAAGTAATGATGGGTATCTCGAACATCGAAATGACCGAAATACCCCTATGATTGGAATAAGTAAATTATCTCTAATAAAATTATGAAAATGCTAATAAAGTTGAAGATGACTGAAATGCCCCTAAGGGTTGAAGTATGACTTACGTATGTCAATCACTCCTGATATTAATGTAAGGTTGGAAGTTTCTCCGCACAGAATATAAGTTTGACTACTCCGTGAAAAATCTTGTGGTGATATATGAAAGCAACCGTTCAGATATACGATACAGTTGGATGCATCAGAAGCGTTGGTTATTACTGCAAGGTTGGAATATGTTAGTTCGAATGGTTTTGGAGGCTCGATAAACTTCTGGGAATCTTAAATATTGCAAATCGTCATTTCATCATTATTGGGATAAATTACAAATCACCCCTGATAGTTAAATGACCAAAATGCTCTCGTTGGCCCAAGTAATCAAAATAGCCCCGAATGTATCTGATATCATGAAAGATCTCGACGTAGAAATCCCTAAATGCCTGGTTGGAAACTTGATGAGCAAATAGAATTTCTGAGCCACTGTTTACGCCATGTTGGTATAATTACCAAAATGTCATGTATTATAAAATGACCATAATGCCCTGGTAGGCTTAAATGGCTAAATCACTCATGATATGCCTAAACTCTCAAGATCTTGATGTATCATCTCCTGACTATCTGGTTTGAATCGTTAGTGCAAACCCCTCTTTAATAGGGGCCTTGTTTCAAAAATCCGTTCAATTGTCAAAAGTTTGATGTGTTCTCTTCCGTAAATGACACGTATCTCCAAGGAAATAAACTATTCCACCTAGTGTGTTCCATGTGTGCTACATGACTGTTTTTGAATACTGATTTACATGTTATAATATCGATCATGTGCACATGATAGAATACTTGAACTCACGTGAACATGACATGTTTATAATTTAACATGACCGTACTGTATTTTTGATATATGCATATGCACCTGATATGACCAACATGCTATATGGATAATGTATTACTAAAAATACAGCTATTGATTAACCGAACCGTTACATAGATTGTTACTGGGGTACTTGGGATAGAATATGAAGTGACCATAGGTTCAGCCCTGATCCAGCTGGTAATTCCTTTACCGTTACAGGTTCCTATGCTTCGGCTAGGGTAATACCTACCATACCGTACCGTACCGTTCCTAAGGTAATCCCTTAGGATGGCACCTATGCCCAATGGGCACTGGTTAACGCCTTTGACGCAGTTTTGGGGAACTGCCTCTTGGAGTGTGGTTGGAGGGTAGATAAAAGATTAAACCGTACCGTATTGTTACTTGAACTTTATGTTTTTGAACTGGAAATGTATATTATACAGTTATTGTACATGTTTTACTTGCACTGTTGGAACACACTAGGAACCGAACTCTCTAATTCCACCTTCGTACATTAAAAGCCTATAATTCCCGTCTAATTCTCGATGATTGAATAAAGAACAAGTACCGTTATTCTCAAGTATAACGTTACCCTGAAATATCAAAAAAAGAAATGAAGATCGTTACCGCATGGAACATCATGAAAATGTTATGCCTACCATATATATGCATGAGCTTATAGCATCTTTTGGTAGTTTGTATTACTGAGCTTTTCCAAGCTCACGTTGTTTTTACCATCGCAGGTTAATGGAATATATCATGGTATAACGTTTGACATCAGTGTTGGGAGTTCTCTCGGCGTTGCTTTTGGAGTACGGTACCGACATAGTTAGTGGGCATGCATATCATTATTGTTTCATGATAATGTCTATAAAATGTTTTCTGAAATTCTGTTATATGTTTAAATGATTTCATGAAAGAGTATTTTCAACAAAAGTTACCGTTATAATTTAATATGTATTTTTTTAGAGAAAATGTTTTATGTGTATTTTTACTGTGGGTCGCTCCTGTGACCCTAATGTGGCTTCCTAGGATCCGTCGTAACGCATAGGCGGGTCTAGGGGGTTACATCTAAACTTCACCAAGGGCTAAGGGTTGATCTTGTAAAGTAGTTGCAAGGATTGTATTGTTCTTAGGATTTTTTCTGTTCAAGTAATAAAACTTCAAGTTTATTCACTCCGATTTTCAATATCTCATAAGTGCATCGGGAGAGCATTGTAAGGTTATCCATTTGCTTGATATCGGGAGAGTCAAGCATACGAAAGGAGTAAATACGTGTTTTCCAGTTTATGGTTAAACCATCTTGGCTTAGGGATAAGTACAAGGTTAAGTGGCTAAAGAAGAATTCACAAACATTGGTGTTCACCCTTTCATTCACGCCGGGAGGTATCATCTAAGACGTGTTCATCAACAGAACTTGGACCTAGGGATAGGACAAGTCATGACAGGGATTCTTGCCATGCTTAAAGTACGGAGTTGTTGATCGCCGCCGCGACACCAACGGACCTCTGCCGCGACAGGTGCTGCCGCGATAGGCTCGACGACAGAACAACAGAATTTCCTCTGGACAGTGCAACACCTGCACTACTTAGCAAATCAATACCGACCTATTCTCTCAATCTGTTTACCTTATCTTTTATTTCAGTTATTACTCAAGATTACTTCAAACAATCATTTAAACTATTTCTTTTTCTTGTGCAGTAATCTAAGGATAGAGTTATTTCCAGTCCCTGTGGAGACGATATCTGATACTCTAATATCACTTTACTACTTGTGTCTTGTACAATTGCACTATTTGCGATAGTCTTATTTACTGCACTTTGTTTTTGGCGCCGTTGCTGGGGACTGGCAACATACCTCTACTTTTTAATTACTGCACTTTGTTTTTATTTTTATTTTCTATTTTTAGTTGTTTTATTTTCCCCGTGCTTTTCACAAGGTTCTCTTATTGCTTATGCGTAGATCGAGACGTGGTAAGGAACCTGAGTACGAATTAGACCCATAAATCGAACACACATATCAACTTAGGAACCAAGCCCGACTCTTGATAGAAAGAAACAACTATCTTGAGGAGATACTGGAAGCAATGGTGAACGGAAGGCAAGGCAATAGGGAAGATGACAACAAAAACAACCCCAGGGGTAATGTGGATCCTCCTAATGACCCTCGAAACGATCTGCCGCCGCCCGCTGCCCCAGCAGCACGACAGACTTGTCGAGAGTACATGGATAACGACCATGTTGAACTGGAAACTACCCTGCCAGATGTGGAAGCTGAACACTTCGAACTGAAACCTGTCATGTTCAGCATGATAAACTTCGCTGGTCAATTTGGTGGTTCTGCTACTGAGGACGCACGTGAACATCTGAAAACTTTCCAGGAAATCTGTGGATCGATCAGACTGCCAAGAATAAGTCCGGAAGTACTGAGGCTCTGGCTATTTCCTCATTCATTGAGGGATAGAGCTAAAACCTGGTGGAATAAGTTAACATCGGGTTCAATAAGAACTTGGGCGGATCTCTCTCGTGAATTTCTTTCTCGTTTTAACCCTTCTCATTTATCTGAAAGATTGCATAACGAGATTGCTACTTTTCAACAGGAAGATGATGAACCAATGCATGAGGCGTAGGACAGATTTACGACTCTCTTACGAAACTGCCCAATGCATGGATTCCATGTATGGAATCAGGTTGTCAAATTCTACAATGCTGTCAATGCACACACTCGACTGAGGATAGATTCAGCAGCAAATGGGTTATTACTGGATAAAGAACCAGACGATACAATGCTGGTGTTGAAAAAGTTAGCAAAGAACATGAGCAGTTTCTTACAGCTTGAAGAGGAGGCAAACGAGGAATATCTATAAAGGAGTACGAAGCTGACAACTCGGTCAAAACTCAGATTGCATACCTCACTAAGATAGTTGAAAATCTGCAACGGAAGGATTCTAAAACTGTATTTTCTGCCGAAGAGGTGTGTGAAACCTGTAGCGGAAACCACAGCACAGAGGAGTGCCCTTTACAGCTGGAAGAAGGGATGTATGTTGGAAACTATAACAGGAATAAAACCTATGACTCCAACAACTACAGTCCAAACTGGAGGAAGGACCCCAAATTTTCATGGAGTAACCCTAACAATGCACTGCACCCTCCAGTCCAGAACAACCAGAACCAAGGAGGTCCTAGGATTCTGTCACGATAGCAACCACAGTAGCAGCCACAACAGTAGCCAGCAGCCACAACGAGCATACTGGAACAGACCCTTGCCACGTTCATGTCTCAAACAGGAGCAAATATGGCAAACATGGATCACTTTGTCAAGAAAACTGAATCCTTCATGGATAAGACAGAGATGAGAATGACAAACCATGAGGCGACCCTAAAATCCTTAGAGACACAAATGGGCCAGGTTTCACAGTTCATAAACCCAAGGCAGAATGGAGGATTCCCTAGTGATACCGAGGTCACTAGAAAACCCACAAATGAGCAGTGCACAGCAATTACAACGAGGAGTGGGAAAAAACTACAAGGGCCGATAATAAAAGAAACACCAAGTAAGGAACCGACCCTACAGACACCTGTCGTGAACATTGCCCCGGTAGAGGAAAAACAGTCTGTTGTCGTCACATCTGCCACGACAGTAGAAGAAACAGAGGAGCAGAAAGAAGAAACTAAAGATCTTGAGCCTGCTCAGATCCAACTTCCATGTGAAGGAAGCCTTGAAGATTACCGTCCTCCACCCCCTTTTCCGCAGCGGTTAAAGAAACAAAAACATGAGTACCAGCTTAATAAAATCTATGATGTTTTTAAGCAAGTACACATCAACATTTCACTGTTAGAAGCCATTAAGCATATGTCTGGTTATGCAAAGTTTCTGAAGGATGCAATGTCCAGGAGGTCCAGACTTGGGGAATTTGAAACAGTGATGATGACAGAAGGATGCATGGCAATCCTGCATAAGCGACCTCCCCCAAAGAAGAAGGATCCTGGCAGCTTCATCATACCATGCATAATTGGTGACAAGTTTGTGGGTAAGGCACTTTGTGATCTTGGTGCTAGCATTAATCTAATGCCCAAGTCCGTATTTCAGAAACTAGGTATTGGTCAAGCGAGGCCCACGACAGTCATGCTGCAACTGGCAGACCGCTCTTACGTACAACCTGAAGGAAAGATCGAAGATATCTTGGTAAGAGTGGATAAGTTTATTTTTCCTGCTGACTTTCTTGTTTTAGACTGTGAAGCCGATGAAAATTCACCGATCATCCTGGAGTGACCCTTCCTAGCCACATGTAGAATAGTGATCGATGTAGAGAAAGGAGAACTGACTATGAGAGTCAATGACCAACAAATAAAGCTCAATGTTCTCCAAGCAATGAAACAAGCTGATGTAGAGGAAGAGTGCAAGGCAATTTCAAAAGTAGTCTTAGACCAACCCTGCATCAGATCGAACTATCACGACAGAAAATTTGGTCACTACCACCGCAGTCACTTTAAAGACTGTCACGACAGCATCGACGACAGTGACCCCTCAGTCACAGATGCATCCGATACTAAAGGTCCTGAGGAGGTAAATCGGATAGGCACACGTCTAGGTAAGTTCTTCGAGCCTCTGAATTATACCTCGAATGAACATGTAATCCAAAAGCCTTCCATTGAACAACCACCTGTTTTAGACCTTAAACCCTTGCCAGGGCAACTCAAATATGTTTTTCTTGGTTTAAATGATACGTTTCTTGTAATCATCTCTTCTAAGTTGATGCAGGAATAGGAACAACAGTTGATCAAAATGCTACAGCAGCATAAGAAGGCAATTGGATGGACCATTACTGATATCCAAGGCATCAGTCCGGCATTGTGCATGCATAAGATCCTCTTGAGGATGACCATAAGCCGACAATTGATGCCCAAAGACGACTGAATGAAGCTATGCGAGAGGTGGTACGAAAAGAAATCATCAAGTGGCTTGATGCTGGAATAATATACGCCATCTCGGATAGCAAGTGGGTGAGCCCGATGCAATGTGTACCCAAAAAGGGAGGCATAACCGTGGTAACAAATAAGGACAACGAACTAATCCCAACCAGGACTGTGACCGGTTGGAGGGTTTGTATGGATTACCGGAAGCTTAATAAAGCTACCTGAAAGGACCACTTCCCCTTACCCTTTATCGATCAAATGTTAGATAGATTAGCGGGGAAGCCTTACTATTTTTTTCTTGATGGTTACTCAGGTTATAACCAAATAGCAATCGCACCAGAGGACCAAGAGAAGACAACCTTCACATGCCTATACATCATATACGCCTTTCGAAGAATGCCATTTGGACTTTGCAATGCACCAACAACCTTTCAACGGTGCATGATGGCAATATTCTCCGACATGGTGGAGGATTTCCTAGAGATCTTCATGGATGAATTTTTTGTCTTTGGAGAGAGTTTCGACGGTTGCTTATGCAATTTACAAAAGGTGCTTGAAAGATGTGAAGAGGCAAACCTCGTTTTAAACTGGGAAAAATGCCACTTTATGGTGGACGAGGGCATAGTGTTGGGACACAAGGTTAGCTGTCGCGGCATAGAGGTAGACAGAGCTAAAATTGAAGTCATTGAAAAACTGCCGCCACCCACCACAGTCAAAGGAATAAGAAGTTTCTTAGGACATGCAGGGTTTTATCGAAGATTCATTGCCAATTTCTCAAAAATTACTAAACCCCTATGTCTCATGTTGGAACATAATCGTGCCTTTGATTTCAACACTGAATGTACTGAAACATTTAGGATACTAAAGGAAAAGCTGGTAACAGCCCCAATAGTGCAGCCACCAGACTGGAGCTTACCATTCGAGATAATGTGTGACGCCAGTGATTATGCTGTCGGGGCAGCACTAGGGCAGAGAAAGGAGAAACTCTTCCATGTGATTTACTATGCCAGCAAAACTCTAAATGATGCCTAGATAAATTACACCACAACAGAAAAGGAGCTACTCGCAGTGGTGTTTGCAATTGACAAGTTCCACCCATATATACTTGGAACAAAAGTGGTGGTCCATATAGATCACTCAGCACTTAAATATCTGTTCAATAAGAATGATGCCAAACCAAGATTGATACGTAGGATTCTGTTGCTGCAAGAATTTGACATTGACATCAAGGACAAAAAGGGGACAGAAAATCAAGTAGCAGATCACTTGTCAAGACTAGAAATGGGAAGGAATCAAGAGAAAGACAAGACCAACATACTGGAAACCTTCCTAGATGAACAGTTGTTCACTGCCACCAGCACTGTCGCGACAGCCATGGCGGCAGGTAAGCTTTCTGAAATCCCCCGGTATGCTGACATTGTCAATTACATTGTAAGTAGGTTATTACCTCTTAAGCTTAACTATCAAGCTAGGAAGAGGTTCCAAAATGATGCAAAACATTATTATTGGGACGAACCTCTTCTCTTTAAGCATTTTGCAGATCAAATCATCAGAAGATGCATACCACATGAGGAACAGAAAGAGGTGCTTCATCACTGCCATGCTGCTCCCTATAGAGGACACTTGGGAGGAAATAAAACTGCTGCCAAGGTTCTGCAATATGGTTTCTATTGGCCTACACTGTTCAAGGATGCACAAGCTTTTTACAAAAGCTGTGATAAATGCCAAAGGACTGGAAATATATCTAGAAGGCATGAGATGCCACTGCAGAACATTCTTGAGGTCGAAATCTTTGATGTTTGGGGAATCGACTTCATGGGACCATTCCCAGCCTCTTGAGGGAATCTATACATCCTGCTGGCAGTAGACTATGTGTCTAAGTGTGTAGAAGCTATTGCCACTCAAAAGAACGATGCCAAGACTGTACAAAGATTTCTTCACAAGCACATCTTCTCAAGGTTTGGCATCCCAAGGGCGATCATTAGCGATGAGGGGATGCATTTTGACAATAGGGTAATTGATTGTGCACTAAGGAAATATGGAGTAAAGAACCGAATTGCAACAACATATCACCCTCAAACCAATGAGCGGGACGAAATCTCAAATAGAGAAGTGAAGAGCATCCTAGAGAAAATGGTAAAACCAACTCGAAAGGACTGGTCTCTTCACCTAAATGATGCACTTTGGGCCTACAGGACTACATTTAAAACGCCATTGGGAATGTCACCCTACCAGCTCATTTACGAAAAAACTTGCCATTTACCCGTTGAGATAGAACACAAAGCATATTGGGCTATCAAGACAGTTAATATGGATTGGGATAAGGCAGGGCAGAAAAGGCTACTAGACTTGAATGAAATTGAAGAAATTCGAGCAATGGCCTACGACAACGCCAAGATTTAGAAGGACAAAACAAAGAAGTGGCACGACAGAAAACTGCTGCCACGACAGTTCTACCTAGGACAGCAGGTGTTGTTGTTTAAATCTAGGTTGAAGCTCTTCCCAGGAAAGCTTAAATCTAGGTGGTCTGGCCCTTTCCAAGTAGTCCAAGTTTTTCCCCATGGTGCCATTACAATCAGATCAATCAAGGATGGGAGAGAGAAATGTGACTGTCATCCCCTCCGAAGATGCCACGACAGTGCCATTCCAAGTAGTCTAAGTTTTTCCCCATGGTTCCAAAAACGAGAAATGTGGGAAGAGAGAGGTTTCACATACACCACAAAGACGGGAGACCTAGGGCTCAAGGGTTTCATCTCCAAGAAAATTATTGCCCTCAAATGACAGATATTTGTCGTTCAGCCAGAGGAGATGAACGTCACTCTGGTCCGAGAGTTCTATGTTGTCATCCCCTCCGAAGATGCCACGAGAGTGACTGTCAGGGGTAAGGAAATCTCCCTAGAACCGGCCTACATCAACACATTGTACGGAATTTATGTGGGCAGAAAGAAAGATGCACATAGGAGGTTCGTCAATAGTCTATCGCCGGCAGACTACGATGCTGTCATGGCAGAACTGATGGAAGAAGGCACCCAATGGAAAGAGGATCCCAAGCACAGATGGACAGTGCGAAGGACCCAGCTCACACCAACAACAAAACTTTGGAACCATTTTGTGAAGACACGCCTCATGCCAACATTGCACAACACCTCGGTGGACCGGTAGCGATTAACCCTCGTACACTCAATCATCAACGAGAGGCAGATCAACATTGGCAAATATATCCTCGAAGGCATTTTTGAGTGTGCACTCAGACCCATGGGCCCCCTCTTCTTCCCCTACCCCATCACCTCTCTCTGCCGGGCAAATACAGTTCCAGAAATTGATAAAGATGTCAGAGTGCAAGGCAAGGGATGGACGCAACAAAACATATACAATTTGATGGAGCTGAAGCCTGCCACTCCCCTGACAAATATGGACCCCACTGCCGCGACAGAACCAACATCAGAACCTGAATCCATTGAACCTGTCGCTGCAGAGCCGGAGCAGACTGAGACCGCCCATCCGACAGACACCTCCAACCAAATCCTGCATATGCTAAAAAAGATGGAGGAACGACAACTAGGCTTCATGGGATTTATGAGAGATTTCACTACTGCCACGGTAAATTTCATTAAGGTTGATTTAAATTTTCCCAACGTATAGTTTCCCTCTTTCCTAGAAACTCTTTTTGCCACCCCCACACCTGCTGCTAGCCCCAGAACACCCATTGCTGCCTCTACCACACCATATGCCACGACTGGAGATGGCGACATGAGATCTGCCACTCCTCGAGGAGAAAAACAGAAGGAACCACTACCGGAGATCGATCCGAAGTACTTCGAAGGGTTCTCCTCCTCCTCCTTCTGGTAGGAAGATTCTAACTCGGAGCCATCTGTCGTCCGGGACATATCCAAAGACTTCCCTCCGATGAAGAAGAAGAAGCTGAATGAAACTGTTGTGGGACCCTGCCACGACAGATCAGACAGCAGCAGCAGTAGCAACAGTGATGATGACCTCGAGGTTCTGGACAAGGCCCCAAAGATCTCACCTACCCGAGTCCAGCCACCTCGAGAGGCCAAAAAGAAGATAGTCTCACCATCTCCCAGCCCCAAGCCAACCTCTTCCATCAAGGTAACTGCCCACCGGCAGCTCTGCATAAGCAGCAGCAGCGACGAAAGCTCATCAACTTAAGTGCTTTTCTATTATGCTTGTTGTTTCTGCTATTTATTTTATCCATTTGTGATGTTTTCTTATTTTTATTTTGTTGTCATTGAGGACAATGCAACCATTGAGTTTGGGGGTAGGCAGTTCTCTATTATTTAATGAACTTTTTAATTGGTGTCTTTAATTTGTGTCTTATCTTAGTTATTTTTGTGTCAAAAAAATGGCTTAAGTCTTTGAACTGCACTTACCTGCTGCGACAATCTCTGTCGTGGCAGTGCCTTTAGAATGTTTTAGGAATTATTTAGAGCCTTGCTATAGTCATAACTTCAAAAACACTTTTGTGACTTATATGCTGTCTAGACTTCTGTTAGTAAACTAGAGTAGAAAAGCTTAAACCACTTGAGTTGCCCCTAGAGGTGCCTAACACTGACTCTAGGAAAAGAATAGAAGAAAAGAAAAACTTAGACTCAAAACTCCTAGAGGTGCCTAACACCGCCTCTAGGAAGATAGCTAGAGGTGCCCAAAACAGGCTCTAGTAAAAACAAAATAAGAAGAACTTGAGTCTAAATTTTGAAAAAACTAAAGGAGCCTAAAAATTGCCTCCAAGAAAAAATTAGTTTGGCATAAAAATCAAGTGAGTAGCATAACAATTCTAGTTGCTAAAAGAGTCTAGGCACATATTTGTTCACAAAGCCTGCACACACTTGCACAATAATTATAGCATTGTTCCGGATGAATCCATAAACAATTGAAAAGGCACTGCTCTTGATAGAGAAAGGGTTGTAGGAAATGGTAGTTCACTGAATTAAGCCAAGCCAAAAAAAAGTTTTCATTCTTAGTTAAGTTGCATTTGCTTGAGGACAAGCATTAACTTGAGTTTGGGGGTGTGTTGACTGCATAAAAGTTCTACATTTTATCCCTCATTTACCCATATTTTTGCCGTATTCAAGCATGATTCATTGCATTTAGGATAGATTTTCGCATACACATCACAATTAGATAAAACTGCACAAATGATGCTGAAATAGGTCACTTTTGCAGGTAACTGCTGCGGCAGCAACCCAGGGCAGAAAAGGAACAGAGGCGAGTTGAGGAGCTGGAATTGAAGGACAAAGAGCACTGTCTGTCGTGACACCTGTCGTGGCAGCTATAACGACAGAGAGACACTGAGGTGGAAAAGTGAAGTGGAGCTCGACAGATAGAGGATTTCAAGCTGGTCTGTCGTGGATCAATCCCATATTTTTCTAAGCCCTGAAGCAGAAGGAAGGTTAGGCCCAAAGTTCAAGGAAGAAAGTCAAAGCAAGAAAAGAGGACGAATTAAAGGCATCTACTTAGAAGATTTTGTCTTTAATAGAGTTGTAATTTAATTTAAACTTGAATTTTTGCCATATTAGAAAACTTGGACCCAAGGCCTATATAAAGGCATGTAATTCGACCTAGGAAAGGATATCTCACTCCTAGCCGTCTTCCCCCAAAAGCCTAGTCATTTCTCTCTCTCCATCATGTTCTAAACTTCACCAAGGGCTAAGGGTTGATCTTGTAAAGTAGTTGCAATGATTGTATTGTTCTTAGGATTTTTTCTGTTCAAGTAATAAAACTTCAAGTTTATTTACTCTGATTTTCAATATCTCATAAGAGCATCGGGAGAGCATTGTGAGGTTATCCATTTGCTTGATATCGGGAGAGTCAAGCATACGAAAGGAGTAAATACGTGTTTTCCAGTTTATGGTTAAACTATCTTGGCTTAGGGATAAGTACAAGGTTAAGTGGCTAAAGAAGAATTCACAAACATTGGTGTTCACCCTTTGATTCACGCCGGGAGGTATCATCCAAGACGTGTTCATCAACAGAACTTGGACCTAGGGATAGGACAAGTCATAACAGGCATTCTTGCCATGCTTGAAGTACGGAGTTGTTGATCGCCGCCGCGAAACCAACGGACCTCTGCCGTGACAGGTGCTGCCGCAATAGGCATGACGACAAAACAACAAAATTTCCTCTGGACAGTGCAACATCTGCACTACTGAGCAAATCAATACCGGCCTATTCTCTCAATCTGTTTACCTTATCTTTTATTTTAGTTATTACTCCAGATTACTTCAAACAATCATTTAAACTATTTCTTTTTCTTGTGCAGCAATCTAAGGTTAGAGTTATTTCCAGTCCCTATGGAGACGATATCCGATACTCTAGTATCACTTTACTACTTGCGTCGTGTACACTTGCACTATTTTCGATAGTCTTATTTACACGCAACATGTTCGTTTGTTAAGAAAAATGTAGCTTGTTCGTGTTCGTTCGTTAAAATGATAAACGAACACAAACGAATGAAAAAGGGCATATGTGAATAAGTTTAAAAAAACATAAATGCGCGACACATATATGAATAATTTTTTTTTAAATATAACTCTTTTTTTATAAAAAAATAATAAATATAAATAGATATATGTGAATAAATTTAAACGAAGATAAACAAACAAACATAAATTAACAGATTACCGAACGTTCACGGACGTAAATGAACGAACGAGCCATTTGTTCGTGTTCGTTCATTTAACTAAATGACGGTGATGGTGATCGTGGGGGAGGTGGACGGCGACTGGAGCTTGGTCCGGCGGTGCTGTTGGAGAGACGCAAACGACGGCTGACGGTCGGGGGCTGGGGGCTTTCCAGTGTCGACCACCACGGCGAGGAGGAGGTGTGGGGCATGGTGAAGTCGGCGTGGCTGAGTGGAAAAAAACAAAGGTGTTTGGTTGTGTGTTTTTTTAGGGTTTTGGTATTTCACGGGAAAGAAAGAAAGAAATGGGGAAAAGGGGAAAAATTGGACAGGTGCTAAGGGAAAAGGGCTTGGGCTAAAGTGCACTGCCCATTGAGTGTGCTAAAATGTACCGATTTAATGAAACGGTGCACTTCAGCTGAGGTGTAATTTATGCTTGCCTTGTTGTGTGCGAAAAGAATCCTGCAGAGGGAAAAGAAATTTATTAAGGCAATTAAAAAAAAGGAAAATGAAAAATGAAGCATAAATTAAATTATTAAAAAAGAAGTAAAAATTAACGAAAAATAAACCAATGGGTTGCCTCCCATTTAGCGCTTTGTTTAACGTCGTTTAGCTCGAAGACCTTTGCTAAATTTTTGGTTCTTCAAAAGAAAGGTCTTCAAATAAACGGTGATGTCCATCCCTTGTCGTTTTAACGCCTTCCTTCATCTTTTTATTTGTGCGCAAAACAACAACTAAGCTTCTACCTCCTTCCCGATGCGACAACTTACTCAAAATGATGATTGGCAAAGTTTGGTTGTCGCCTAAAAATATATAATTAAATTGCTCTAACTTCGGCTTTGGTTCTTGCAAAATTGAGGGAAAATGTTTAGATCGAGTTGGAATTAATCGAAAATCAGAAAGGGAAAATAAGATTTTTTTTACCTGTACCAACATGTTTTCTCGTACTCCCTCGGGGTAGATGACTGATCGATCGGCTAATTGAACCGTCACTCACGTTTCTTTCAATGGTTCAGTCGAAATTTTGTTGTAAACGCTTAACGGCACGACGTTGATAGATGCGCCTAAATCGCACAACGCTCTTTTTATCCCAACATTCCCAATTTTACAGGGAATCGCAAACATACCTTGGTCCTTGTACTTTGGCGGCAACGGCTTTTGAAAGATGGCCGAAATATTTTCACCAAGGTTAACATTTTCATTTCCGGATAGTCGCCTTCTGTTTGTGCATAAATCCTTCAGAAACCTTGCGTATTTGGGCACTTTTCCGAATAACATCAAGCAGTGGAATCTTAATTTCCACCTTCTTGAATATATCCAAAATTTCCTTCTCTTCCTCCTTTTTATCTCGTCTCGCCAATCTACCTGGAAAAGGAGGAACATGTTCGTAAGTAGAAACAGAAATTTTATATTTGGCATTACCTGCGGTGGGAGGAGACTTGTCGTTCTGGTCTTCCGAAGAGTTTCCCGGTTCGTCGGACTTTCACTCATCTTGCTTGGGCGGTTTAGGCGTTATCACTGTTCCACTACGCAAATTTATCGCACTAACGTTTTCCCTTGGGTTGGTTTGGGATGGTAACTTTCCCTGGGATTCTAGACGGCTAACGGCTTGAGCTAGTTGGCTTATTTGTTTGTCAATTTTCTGGAGATGTGATTGTGTTTGGGTTTGGAATTTTTCCTGCGAAACTGCCAATCTCTCAACAATAGACTCAAGCGAGGATTTTTGGGGTGCTTGGTTTTGGTGGGGAGGTTGTTGCCTAGGTTGGTAATTCGGGTTCTGATTACCGTAGCTCAAGTTTGGGTGATCTCTCCAACCGGGATTGAACGTATTGCTATGTTGGTTATAGGGTCTTTGGGGAGGTCCGGGAAAGTTGTGTATGGCGTTAACTTGGGCACCAGATGTATCCCGCAGCAATGGGCATAAGTTGGTTGCGTGATCTGGCATAGTGCATATTCCGCATACCTTAGCAGCTTCTATCTCCCCTGAAACAAGAGAATACACAATATTAGTTAAATTGTCTATCTTATTTTCTAATGAAATTATGCTTACTGTTTGAACCCGTCGGCTGGGTTCACTTGCAGAACCAAATTGCTGCGAATTAGCAGCCACTGTGGAGATTAATGTTCTCGCTGCAGTAGGGGTCATGTTAACGAGCGCGCCACCGCTTGCTGCGTCTACTATCTTTTTGTCCATTGGCAACATTCCTTCGTATAAGTATTGAAGAAGTGTTTGCTCGGATAAGCCATGTTGCGGACAACTTGCACACAACTTTTTAAATCTCTCCCAATATTCGTATAGGGACTCATTGTGCATTTTTTGGATTCCCAATATGTTTCGCCTAATTTCTGTCGCTTTTGCCGCAGGGAAATATCTGTCAAGAAAAACATGAGAGAGGTCAGACCATGTATTAATCGAATTTGGAGGTAAATAAAATAACCATTCTTTAGCCGTTCCGGCTAAGGAAAAAGGGAAAGCCCTTAGTTTTATTTGGTCCTCTGAGACCCCTTGTGGTTTCATGCTGCTGCACACCATATGAAATTCGACAAGGTGCTTATGTAGGCTTTCAGTAGGGAGGCTATTAAAAGTAGGGAGTACGTGGATTAATCCTGTTTTGAGCTGTAAGGGAGTATCGCCTTGAGGAAAAGCGATGCAAAGTGGTTGTTGCACAGTAGGGGCAGCATTTAGTTGTCGAATCGTTTGGTCCGCCATCGGTTCTGGTTCTTGTGTAGGTTCTTCGACTGGTGTAGTTTCGGAGGTGGATTCCTGATCGGATTGTCGTGTGCTTTGTTGTTGTTTCTTTCGTCGAAGTGTTTCGCCGTCAGTTCTATGAGCGCTTGCTTCGATTTCTAGGTTGTATGGAGCTAAAGTACCCGGGTTTTTCCTGGTCATAAAAAAAAACAAAATCAGTCAAAAGTGCCGAAAGTAAATCTCCCCGGCAACGGCGCCAATTTTGACAAGTCGTCGTTTAACCGGTCAAAAATAAATAAATTAATTAACCTCTTTCAACAAATAATAAAATAAAGAAATTAAGTAGTTATAGGGAAAGAGGGTTGATCCGCAGGGAGATTAGCTGGAATTATTGACTGAAGGCTGCTTCGATTACTACTTCCATGAATATCTGTAGAATAAGTAAATAAAATGGGGGGGGAGTGATCGGATATTGGATGAAAATGAAATAGCAAGGTTTAAATGCAGAGGTAAAAAGAATAAGAAAAACCAAGTATGTGAAATAGCCTCGAACCAGCTCCTTCAATTCTTTCGATCACTAAAATAGATTTTTATTTCGGGTATCATGTTGGTTACAGTCTACGAGGCCCAACCCGTCGTAACTTGTTTCTCTCTCGAGTAACCAATCCTCCCATGTCTATCTTTGAAAGATGGTTCTTAAATAAATCAACCACGTCTATCGCCGTTAAAATATTTAGATTAAAAGTAGGAAAAACCCGACTCAGAAATTGTCTAAAAAGAATCGCTTCTGATTTTATCTTTCCTTAGCGGACCGCCGCTAAGAGTGTTCATAGGAAGTCGAAATTGCCACAGGCCGATCCTTCCTCCCAACTGTGTTTTTAAGCGATTTCAGACCAACGAGCCCTTTTTTATTTGAAAAACGGTTAAAAACTTTTAGTAAGGCCGATTGCCAAACTATCTAAGCAGAAAGATAAAAATGATTTCCCAAAATAATTTAAGCAAAGTTCAATTCTCACAAATCGAATTAACTTGGCTGGTTCTTAGCTTAAAAGATTTAGCTAAGCATAATATTGATTATCATACTTAACTTGATTTTAGAAAAGTAATTAAATGGCATAAAACAAACGAAACAAGAAAATAAAGGAAAAGAACTTGAATTAAAGCTATAAAATGTTTACAAAGGAAAAGATAAAAATACTCAAAGCTAAGAAGATGCCCTTAAGCCTTCACCAAAGGTTGGTATTTATAGGCTTAGATTACAAGGATAAGAGATAAGAAAATCAAAATAACAATTCAAATTCAAATGTTTTTAAAATTCAAAATAAAACCAACGGATAGAACTGATAATCTGATCGGATCTTCTCTCGGAACATTCCAGGACCATCTAGAGGTTGCCACGTCACTGCCACATCAGACGCGTCGTGCCCAGTGTCGTGCCCACGATACCAGTCATGACAGAATTATAATAAAAACTGCAGAAATGCCCCTTTTTTACTACTATTTTCCGAATTGGGTCCCTGCACAAAATATAACAAAAACAGCATGTATTAAGCAGCAAGAAGTCCTAATAACTAGAAAAATAACAAATGAAGTATGTCACATTTGAGAACTTATCATTGGTCATTGTAAAACCGTTGCAGACTGTAAAAGCTTTTGTGATATCCTTCAATGCGCCAACAACTGTAGTTGTATTCATAAGCATTGTAAATGCAAGTCCTCCCCAATATTTCCATTGTCCTAAATTAACAAATTACTCTCATATCATTTGTAATTGCAACAAATGTACTTGCAATGCATCCAATAATAATAACTATTGGTATTAATTAGACTTTTCCTTTTACCCTTTGTGTATCTTTCTCTTCCTCCTTTTTCATTTATATTGTGTTGTTTTTTATCTTAAAAGATATTCATGAGTGGTTGGGTAAATTTGATAACAATTATCTTATTTATGTGGAATATGGAAGATGGTAAAGGGGAGAAGATATAAAAAAAATTGTAAATATAGATGATTAAATCATACGAAAACCTATAATTAACTTTAATGTTCAATTTGGTATCAAAAGTTTTTTATGTCAAATTAGGTACATAAATTTAGGTTAATAAATCAAATTGGTATTTGACTTTTTTTTCATAATGGTACGTATGGTAAATGATTTATTTGAACCATTAAGTCAAATTCTTGTATCAATTTGGAAATCGTCTTTCCCTTTATCGTGCTCTTTTTATGCCCCCACTTTAGAATAGTGGGTTTAGGGTTTAGGGTTTAAGGTTAGGATTTGTGGTTAGGGTTTATGGAATTAGGGCTTTGATTTATTTTTTAGGGTGTGGAAATTAGAGTTAGGGTTTAAAATTTAATTTTTAAATAATTTTTAGTGTGGGGTATAGAAGAAGGTATGATTAGGGGTAGAGGATTTTTACCCTAAACCTAGTTCAAGTATTGAATAGTATCTTGAGGCCAACTTAATGTACCTAAACTTAAGTTTTAAACTGAATCTTTAAGTCGAATTCAGGTACCAAAGAATATATTTACCATGGGTAAAACATCGGTGGGCCTAAGGGGACTTGGACCACTCCAAATTTTTATGATTTAATTGCATTTTTAACTCTTGAAGTTTTGAGACTAAAATTAAGTCTTGTTTCCTCCCAAAACTTTTCTTGTATTTTTAAGACCCTATTAGTTTTGAAGTTAATGGAATTAAGTTTTGTCAAATTTTCAGGTTAAATTAAATTTTAGGATATACCAATGTTGAAATTAGTGAAATTAAATCTCAATACTCTATTTTTTAAAGTTATCTTTTTTGGTTTGTTAATTTTAAAGATAAACAATTTGTCCCCTCACATAAGGTCATCCTAGTTTGTCCGCTCCCATAAGTTCATCATAGTTTCCTCCTTGAGATTTACCCAACCAAAATAATATACTACAAAAGAAGAGTTATAAAGAAATTGTCAAAATTTATTCTTAGTTCCTGTACTATACATAAACTGTCTGTCGTGACACCTGTCGTGGCAGCTATAACGACAGAGAGACACTGAGGTGGAAAAAGTGAAGTGGAGCTCGACAGATAGAGGATTTCAAGCTGGTCTGTCGTGGATCACTCCCATATTTTTCTAAGCCGTGAAGCAGAAGGAAGGTCGTGCCCAAAGTTCAAGGAAGAAAGTCAAAGCAAGAAAAGAGGACGAATTAAAGGCATTTACTCAGAAGATTTTGTCTTTAATAGAGTTGTACTTTAATTTAAACTTGTATTCTTGCCATATTAGAAAACTTGGACCCAAGGCCTATATAAAGGCATGTAATTCGACCTAGGAAAGGATATCTCACTCCTAGCCGTCTTCCCCTAAAACCCTAGTCGTTTCTCTCCCTCCATCATGTTCTAAACTTCACCAAGGGCTAAGGGTTGATCTTGTAAATTAGTTGCAATGATTGTATTGTTCTTAGGATTTTTTCTGTTCAAGTAATAAAACTTCAAGTTTATTTACTCTGATTTTAAATATCTCATAAGAGCATCGGGAGAGCATTGTGAGGTTATCCATTTGCTTGATAACGGGAGAGTCAAGCATACGAAATGAGTAAATACGTGTTTTCCAGTTTATGGTTAAACCATCTTGGCTTAGGGATAAGTACAAGGTTACGTGGCTAAAGAAGAATTCACAAACATTGGTGTTCACCCTTTGATTCACGCCGGGAGGTATCATCCAAGACGTGTTCATCAACATAACTTGGACCTAGGGATAAGACAAGCCATAACAGGGATTCTTGCCAAGCTTGAAGTATGAAGTTGTTGATCGCCGCCGCAACACCAACGGACCTCTGCCGCGACAGGTGCTGCCGCGATAGGCACGACGACAGAACAACAAAATTTCCTCTGGACAGTGCAACACCTGCACTACTGAGCAAATCAATACCGGCCTATTCTCTCAATCTGTTTACCTTATCTTTTATTTCAGTTATTACTCAAGATTACTTCAAACAATCATTTAAGCTATTTCTTTTTCTTGTGCAGCAATCTAAGGATAGTGTAATTTCCAGTCCCTGTGGAGACGATATCCGATACTCTAGTATCACTTTATTACTTGCGTCGTGTACACTTGCACTATTTTCGATAGTCTTATTTACAAGCAACATGTTCGTTTGTTAAGAAAAATGTAGCTTGTTCGTGTTCGTTCGTTAAAATGATAAACGAACACAAACGAATGAAAAAGGGCATAGGTGAATAAGTTTAAAAGAACATAAGTGAACGACACATATATGAATAATTTTTTTAGATATATGTGAATAAATTTAAACGAAGATAAATAAACAAACATAAATGAACAGATTATCGAATGTTCACGGACGTAAATGAACGAACGAGCCATTTGTTCGTGTTCGTTCATTTAACTAAATGAACAAAAAAATTTGTTGTTGTTCGTTCGTTTAATAAATAAACAAACTTCCCACCAAACGGTTCACTCAACGTTCGGTTTGCTTACAACCCTACTTCAGTGGACCTTAACTCCTCCAAAAATACTAGACAAATTGTTGAGAGAAGTGTGGATTGCCTTGGAGATCATTCTCATCAAATTAAGAGTGTTGTACCTTCAAGGGTTAAAGCTGATCGCTATCGTCCGAGTTGAGCAGAAAAATTTTAAAAATGCTTAGGAAGCTTCGAAAATCACTTGAAAAATACTTTACGAAAGAAAGGAACATATATAGCAAATGTTGTTTTTGCTCTGGGTGATGTAAAATGAAACAAAAGTCTAAATATCTATTGGGAGATTGAAATGTAAAACCGTCCTTTAGAAAACATTGATATATAGGGAGATTGAAATGTATTTATGGAAATTATGTGTAATCTTAAGGCTTAACGTCAAAATAAGTGTCCAAACTATCATATTTTTGCCTTTTAAGTGTCTAATTTTTTTTTTGCACCTTTTAGGTGCCCGAGCTATCCCGTTTTGGTCAAAGTAGGAGCCTGAACTATCCTTTTTTAGTCAAAGTACGTGCCTCAATTTGATCTTAAAAGGGACAAAAATGATAGATTGGGCACCTAAAAGTGGAGAAAAAAAGTTTAAGCACCGGAAGGTTAGTATAAGTCTAAAAAGGAAGCTATGGGAGCTAGACAGGCGGCGAGTAAGGAAGCTGAAAAGGTGGTGAACAAGGAAGCTGCGGCGATCGGAGCTGAGGAGCAGGAGGTAAATAGTAGTTAGTGCGCAGGACGGGCAGATGCGGGGCGGGTGGATACAGTGCGGGTAAGGTCTCAAATTCACCACCTATCCACTACTCACGGTGAGTATGACTTTTTACATCCACATCTGCCTACTCGTGAAGTGGTTAGCCCGTTGGATTCTCTGACTGAGGGAGCTAGCTTCATTAAGGGTGCTCTTTCAACGCATGTTCACGTCTAATATCGTACTTCAATGGAATATAAATCATATGGCCATTTTTGGTGCCCTTATTTATGTTCTCACATTAAAAAAATATGTTTAGGGTTTAAGGTTATGGCTTAAGATTAGGGCTCAAGGAATTAGGGGTAGAGTATATTTATTAGTGTTTATGGTTTATGATTTAAAATTTGGAGTTAGACTTAAAATTTAATTTTTTTAATGTTGAGCATAAAAAGATGCACCGAAAATGAGCATAAGATTTCTTGGGTGAATGCGCTGGACCATAACGCTATACTCGTTGAATCGGTGTGGTGGGATTGTCCTTGGTGGTGTGAGGGGATGGTACGTGCAAAGGGACCTCGAGTGGGGGTTACATGGCTGCCACCATTGGAAAATATGGTGAAGATTAATGTGGATGGTTAGGCTAGGGGGAAACCGGGGCCTGCAGGTTGTGGTGGAGTGTTAAGTAATGCAAAGGGACAGGTATTGGCGCTCTTTTCGGGATCGCTGGGGGTGCTGGACTCGAATGAGGCTGAATTGCATGCGATATGTTATGCGATTGAGTCATTTGGAGGGTCGAAATGGAGTAGTTGGTCTTGCATAGTCGAATCAGACTCTCTGGTGGCTTTATCATGGATACTGAATGTAGAGAGTAGGCCGTGGAAATATTATTGGTTATTTAGGCGAATTGATGTTGCACGGAAAGGGGTGCTTTGCATGTTTCAACATGTGCACCGAGAAGCAAATGGCATTGCGGACAAGTTGGCTAAGAAGGGTGTCCAGAGACGGGGCTGGCTGTGCGTGGGACAGTAGCCGGGCGATCGGGGTTGAGGTTGCTTGCGGGCAGTGTTGGGGGATGGGTTGACGGGTTGCTCGAGCGTGGTGTGTGTTGCGTGAGGGGGGTGTGTGAGTTGTATGGATCGGGGTTTTGTTTCTCGTGTCCAACTTGGGTACTCTTTTCCTCCACCTAGGTGTAGGGAGGTTTTTAATGAGGCCCGAGGTTGGACGATATGTATGATTTTTCATAAATAAAATCATACGTTTTGAGCAAAAAAAAGTATGAATTTTTAAGAATTTTGAAATCTTTGAAAAAGTTCAAACTCCCCCTCAATGTAAGATGGGGTTTTAAGTTTGAAAAGATTTAAAATTCAAGTGTTTGAAACTTTGAAACTTAAAACCAACTTTAAAAACATTGTGGCTCTTAGATTACTTCTCCCCCTTTTTGTTAGATCACAAATTAATAATCAAGGTTAATCATGAGAAGAAACAAAGTTATAAGCAATAAACCAATCAACATAATATAGATTTCATCAAGTTCAAGAAACAAATAATCAAACCAAATCACATCCATAACATAAATATTTAAAGCATAAAAGTTCAAGCTCAATCTCAAAGAAAAATTAAAGCATAGGTCTTGAAATACATAAAAAGATAGATAGGTGCAAACTTAATCCTAATATGATAGACTAATATGATATGCAATATGAGTCCTAAGCCTCGTCATCATCGTCGCCACCATCATCAAGAGAATCATCATTGTCCTTAGCTTGAACACGACGATAGTTCCTCCAATCACCATAGAATGTAGAGAAGGATAGATCCATCGATGTTTTTTGATTCTCAAGAGAGAAGACACGTTCCTCCAAAGATTGAATGCGAGTGTTGAGAGCACCAAAACCCGAAGCCATGTTCGTGTCTATTGAGTTGAAACGCTCGGTAAGGAAGGCCATAAGAGCATCGTTGTTAGGAGCCGGAGCTTAAGGTGGAGGCTTAACTTGAGTTGGCGGAGCTCTCCTATCAACGCAAACCCATTGGCCAAGAGTATAGCGAAACCCAGACTTGATAAGAGAAGATTCACCAATCTTTTGCTTGCGAGGTTTCGGAGAATCATAAGAACAGTCAAAACTGAGGCTACCAAAGACATAGCTCAACATAGCCCCACAAGTGAAGGATGTAAGTGCATCGGTGGTGCGAATCTTCACTTGATGGACTATCTCGGCGAACATGATTTTGACCAAGTTCGGGTGTTGTGCTTTGCGAAAACACTCTAACCAAAAGTAATCAACTTGACGAATGTGGGAAAATTTACCTCCTGAAGGGCGAAAGAACCAAGAGATCATCAAATGGAGGAATCGGTCATGAGCATCCAATGTGAGAACGAATCTGGTGTGAGCACCAAAGTGGTTCTCATCCTCAATACCTTTATCTTTGAGCCCAAGAGCTTTCTCTAAAATGGATATATTAATAGTGAATTTCCTGCCCCAAAAGGTACGACTCAATCCCAATGACCTCGGTATGATCTTCATTGTCAATGAGAACGACATTGGAGTAGAATAGTAAGACCATGTGCTTGTAGACAATATCTGGAATGCTCAAAAAGGCTAAGAAATTTCATTCTTGCAAGAGAGGTAGATAACGAAATTCAAAGCGCTCGGAGTCAAGGAACCCAACATCCACAACTCGCTCTCGGCGAACGGCTAAATCAATAATGATTTTGAATCGGTCCATAGTTTCTTGATTCCTTAGACTCTTTTGAAAAATGAGGGTAAGGTTTGGATGAATGTTTGCTTGGTTAGAACCTTCACCCTTTTGATTCTTTCTTTTCTTGTTAACGTTTTCCATTTGAAATTCTTAAAAAAACACAAAGCAAGCAAGATGAAAAATTTTAATGTGTGCATTTAAATCCTTAATTCAATCCAATGAAAATCCCATTAAGGTTTTAAAAACACTTGAAAACGTATATACATATAGCAACAAAAAACAAGAAAAAATTTGAAAAACACTAAAGAAAAATACGAGTAGAAACAAATATATTCGAATAAATTTTTTTGAGATTTTAAATTTTTTTTACAAGTTTTGAAAAACCCAAGATGTAAAACATATATTCTATACGAAATTAATATTTTCTAACCTAAGATTCAAATAAAATCAAAGGAAAAAGAAAAAGTTAGAAAAATACCTCAAAAGGGGATTTTTGGAAGAATGAATGGATGAAATTGCACCAAGTTGTTGAAGCTTGCTTAGACTTTAGTTTGTGAGTAAAAGCTCTCAAGATTTGATGAAAAATAATTAGGTTTGGAGGGTTTTTATAGAGAGAAATCGGGTTAGAGTTTTTAGGGTTTTTGGGAGTTTAAATAAAAAGTGAATTTGAGCAATTAAAGCCCTTAAAAAGCCTTTCCGGATACGTGTTTCGAAACAGGCACGACCGTTTCGAAACAGGCGTACCGAAACGTTGATTGACGTTTCGAACCCTATTGACCATTCCGATACAGATTTAACCGTATAGAATCCCACGAGACATCCCGTATCTAAACACATTTTGGCCGTTTCGATACATTCCTTGGCAGAGGTAAAATGTTTCGAAACCCTTTAGGGAGTTTCGAAAAACCCTGGTCACATTGCATTCATCTGAGGCACCTGTATCAAAACAGATTGACCCGTTTCGATACGCCTAGGCCTGGAGGTGCAGATGAGGCTCTAAATTGCAGAAAAATTGAATCCTAATAAGTCCTAGATGCATAAATAGTATGTATGAGCAAGAATAACATGTTTAAACACAAACATACCCCCTAACTATAAACATGGATGAAATTAGGATAAAAAACACATAAGCATGGCATTTTACAAGAAATCAAGCAATTTAAGCACAAAAAGGTCCTAAAAGGTCAAGATAGGCTGGTTAGACCTAACTCTCTCCTAAGGGACCAAAAACGCTCCTTATCTAGATGTTTGGTAAAGGTGTCTATGAACTCTAAAACAACATCTTCCTTAAGGACATGATCTCGAATGAAATGACGCCTTATTTCTATGTGTTTGGTTCTAGAGTGTTGGATGAGATTTTTGGTTAGGCATATAGCACTAGTGTTGTCACACTTAAGGGGTATGGTTTCTACTTTAACTCCATAATCTAAGAGTTGTTGCTTCATCCAAAGGACTTGAGTACAACAACTCCCTAAGGATATATACTCGGCTTCGGTGGTAGATAAAGCTTCGCTATTTTGTTTCTTAGAGAACCAAGATATGAGCATACTACCTAGGAATTGGCAAGTGCCGGAAGTACTTTTCCTATCGATTTTACAACCCCCGTAATCTGCATCCGAATAAGCATGAAGGTTAAAGGTTGAGTCTCTAGGGTACCAAAGACCTAAACAAGGAAACACTAAACAATATATTCGGTCTACTTGCGGTAAGGTAAAGCAATTATCCAATCATAGAGCGATAAAGCTTAGAGTCAACGCACTTACCTCCTTCATCTTTGTCAAGCTTTGTAGATGAGCTCATTGTCGTAGCTTGAGGCTTTGCATGCTCAAGCTAAACTTCTTGAGATATCCTTGATGTACTTAGCTTGATTGATGAAGATTCCATCCTTCATTTGTTTGATTTGGTGTCCCAAAAAAATGAGAGCTCCCCCATCATGCTCATTTCAAATTCACCTTGCATCAACTTAGAAAAATCTTGACAAAGCAATTCATTAGTAGAACCAAATATAATATCATCAACATAAATTTGAACTACTAATATATCTTTGCCATTGTTTTTAATAATGAGTGTTGTGTCCACCTTTCCTTTCTCAAAACCTTTTCCAACTAGAAAACTTGAAAGTCTTTCATACCAAGCTCTAGGAGCTTGTTTTAAACCATACAAAGCTTTTGACAATTTAAAAACATGGTTTGGAAAAATAGGATCTTCAAAACCCGGTGGTTGTTCCATGTACACTTCTTCATTTATAAAACCATTTAAAAATTCACTTTTGACATCCATTTGAAAAAGCTTGAAATCATAAAAACATGCAAATGCAAGTAACATCCTAATGGCTTCCATTCTAGCTACGGGTGCATAAGTTTCATCAAAATCAATTCCCTCTTCTTGAGTATAACCTTGAGCAACAAGTCTAGCCTTGTTTCTCACTATGTTACCACTCTCACCTAGTTTGTTTCTAAATACCCATTTAGTTCCTATAGTAGATTTATTTCTAGGCCTATCAACTAATGTCCACACTTTACTTCTCTCAAATTGATTTAACTCATCTTGTATGGCCATAATCCAAAAATAATCTTTTAATGCTTCTTTAACATTCTTAGGCTCAATGCATGAGATAAATGCAACATGATTAAGCCTTTTAAGAGAAGAGCGAGTAGTTACCCCCTTGGATGGATCACCCAAGATTTCAGCACCTTTGACATAGTTGTACTCCATTGGGTAGCTCACTTCCTTTTCCTCAAGAGACATGTCTTGCAATGCTTCTAGAGGCAGTTCTTGTGCTTCTTCCTCTTTAGTTGGAATCACATTCACCTTTGATGATTCTTCACCATCATTAGCTTCAATGATCCTTACATCATCATCATCACAAGAATCCTTCCTCGGAAGGAGGTTATTATCGAAAACCACATGAATAGATTCCTCTACAACTAAAGTTTTTTTGTTAAACACACAATAGGCTTTAGAGTTTAAAGAGTATCCTAGAAATATAGCTTCATCACTTTTTGCATCAAATTTACCTAAATTGTCTTTTCCATTATTTAAAACAAAACACTTGCAAACAAAAGGATGAAAATAACTAATGTTAGGCTTTTTAGATTATAAAATCTCATAAGGGGTTTTCTTTAAAATAGACCTAATCATTACTCGGTTCATAATATAGCAAGCGGTGTTAGTGGCTTCCGCCCAAAAATACTTTGGTAAATTATTTTCACAAAGCATAGTCCTAGCAATTTCATCTAAAGTTCTATTTTTCCTCTCAAATACACCATTTTGTTTAGGAGTTCGAGGAGCCGAAAAATTATGGCTAATCCCATTTTCATTACAAAATTCATCAAAACCCATATTTTGAAATTCCGTTCCATGATCACTTCTAATATGTGTAATTTTAAGCTCAAGATCATTTTGGGTTATTTTTGAAAATGTGATGAAGTTTTCTAAAGCCTCATCCTTGATGCTTAAAAAGAGAACCCAAGTATATCTAGAGTAATCATCAACAAGCATAAAAGCATATGATTTTCCACCCAAGCTAGTAGTCCTAATTGGCCCAAATAGACGCATATGAATTAATTGCAAACACCTACTTGTAGAAACATCATTAATGGATTTAAAGGATGATTTATGTTGCTTACCCTTAGAGCATACATCACAATTTTTATCATTTAAGAACTTAATCTTGGGTAAACCTCTAACTAGATTTTGGGAAACTAATTTTTCTAAAACACTAATGCTAGCATGTCCTAGTTTCCTATGCCACAACCATGCATCATTTTCATTTTGAGCAAAAAAACATGCATGGGATGTATGAATGTCATCTAGATGCACCATGTATATGTTTCCTATGCGATGACCAATGATCATTGTTTTATTAGATTTAATGTCAATAATTTTACACCCATTTTTATCAAATAAGACATTAAACCCTTCATTACACAATTGACTAATGCTCAATACATTGTGTTTTAGACCATTGACATACAATACATTTTCAATGAGTATGGTAGAGTGATTACCTATGGAGCCAATACCTTCAATGTGGCCTTTGGAGTTGTCACCAAATGTCACTCCTCCTCCACTTTTTGGCTTTAAATCCATGAATCGACTCTTGTCTCCGGTCATGTGCCTCGAGCATCCACTATCAAGGTACCATGAGTTTTGCCTTTATGCTTTGGCCTTGTAGCAATGCTCCCCTACAAACAAAGAGATTAAGCTTTGATTTTTGGTACCCAAATCATTTTGGGTTCACGAGTGTTAGCTCCCAAAAGCTTGGTTCCCTTAGGAATCCAAGGTGACATGGCATCAACATTATTAGATTTGACAAGTTCCTTAGGGACCTATACACATCTAATTCTTTTAGTTTTAGAATGCCTATAGGAGCCACTTTGTTTGTAGTTAAAGTTCTTTCTTTTAGGTTGGTTTGTTCTAGATGATTCACCTATTTCATTTTTCAAAGTACCAACACTCTTGAAAGACTTTTTGAGCTCATTGAGCTCATCTAACACCTTTTGGTGTTCAATGTTACATTGAGAAATAAGATTATTTAAATCTACATTTTCATTTTGAAAGTATTCAAGTTCATCTTGTAGACCTAAAATCTTTTTCTCAAATTCCAAGTTAGCTTGAGAAATTAAATCATTTTTAACATGCAAATCCGAAATGACTTTTTTATTTTTCAAAACGGACTCCTTATACTTCCCAACTAACTCGTCATACACCTCTTGTAACTCATCATATGCTTCATGCAATTCATCATATGTAAAATCAAAAGTAGATGAGTTAGAGGTTACCATAGAAGAATCCTCCTCAAGAAACATGAGGCAAAGATTGGCCACTTCTTGTTCATCATCCTCGGATAACTCCTCATCACTCCAAGTAGCAAGCTTAGCTTTGAGGTTCTTCTTCTTCTCAAAGCCCTTCTTCTTGAGTTGAGGACACTCGGAACGGATATGGCCCGGTTTCTTGCACTCATAGCATATGATTGGATCCTTTTTTTCTTCTTTGTTCTTGGTCTTGAAGTCCATCTTTCTTTGAAACTTTCTACCTCGGTTGGACCTCATAAACCGTAAGAATCTCTTGGCTATCATAGTCAATTCTTCAAGATCTTCCTTCTCACTAGAAGTGCTCTCCTCATGTAGAGATGCTTTGAGAGCCACTCTTAGTTTCTTCTTCTTGTCCACCTCAAGCTTCTCCACTCTTCTTTCTTCTTTCTTCTTTTCATGTTCCCTTCCTTGCTTCATGATTTCATGAGTTAGAAGAGAACCAACTAGCTCATCAAGCTTTAGTGTCTTCAAATTCTTTGCCTCGATGATAGCGGTTCTTTTCCCATCCCAAGACTTGGGAAGAGAGTAGAGTAGCTTTTGGACTAACTTGTCCTCCGGGATGATCTCTCCAAAACCTTTTAGCCCATTGACGATGGTTGAAAAGCGATCAAACATCTTAGATACGGTTTCGTCGGGCTCCATCTTGAAATTCTCATAGCTAAGATTGAGAATTCCAATCTTTGTTTCCTTCACATCGCTTGTCCCTTCATAGGTTGTCTCAAGTGTATCCCACACTTTTTTAGCACTTTCGATGGAAGAAACTTTGGAGTAGATATCTGGTCCAAAAGCACAAAATAGCATGTGAAGAGCCTTGCCGTTGATTTGAATCTTCCTTTGATCATCTTCACTCATTTCTATTTTTCTTTTCGGCACAAGTCTTCCTTCATCGTCTCTCTTCAGCGGAATGATGGAACCATCTTCTATAGCATCCCAAACAAGGTAATCACTTGACTTCATGAAGAGACACGTACGATTCTTCCAAAAGGATAGTTATCACCGTTAAAGAAAGGCAGTTTGGTGACCGATTGAGACTCGTACATGCTAGAGCCGGAGGTAGATGTCATGGCTTGCTTTGTTGATGATCAAACTCTTCCTAGAATCTCCTCTTTCGATTGTTAATCCTTCAAAAAGGTAGGCTCTGATACCAATTGTTGAGTGGATCAAGGGATTGATCAAAGCCAAGAGGGGGTGAATTGAGTTTTTAAAATTTTGTAGGAGAAGTGGTATGAATAAAAATGAAGAACAAGGAAATTATAGTGGTTCAAGTTCCAAATGAACTCTACATCCACTACCTTAGCTCCCACTAAGGATTTTCCAACAATTCACTAATTGATCTTCCCCTTTTCTCGGCTTAGGAGGAAACCTTTACAAAACCGGTCAATTTTCTACCCAAAATTGACCAAACCCTCACTTGGTTACAAAGAAGAAATTGAAGGCAATAAAGATATCTCTCAATACAAATTTGCCCCTTTGAATACAAGCACTCAACCCAAATTGAAAGACAAGATAAGAATTACACTCAATAGAATTTGGGATTTTTACAAGAATAAGACTTTTGGTACTTGAGCTTGGATTTTTTGTATAGATGTTTCTCTTGGATGCAATAGTTGTTGTTGGTGCTTTTAGAAGTCCCTTTTATACCTTCTCATTGAATTCTAGCCGTTAGGGTTGTTGCCTTCATAATTATAGCCGTTGGGATGTTATCTTCCCACCATTAATGCAGTCTGCAACTACTCGTTCCGAAACGCCCAATCCTGTTTCGAAACAGACCAAAATAGAAATAATCGTTGGGGTGTAATTAATAGGCCGTATCGAAACGGTTACGATCGTTTCGATACGCTAAGAGCATGTTTCGAAACGTGTTGAAGCCCGTTTCAAAACATTTTGTCACTGTCAAAACCTGAATCAAAACGGCTCAAAAGCGTTTCGATAAGCTTTAACTGTCTCTTAAAAATTAGTTATGAAATTGCAACGGTCATATTTTGAAACCAAGTTTGAAATTCGTTTTGAAACGTTTGAGGTCATTTCGATACCTGTATCGAAACGGTTCAAATCGTTATGTTGTTCTTCATTCGTTTCGAAACACAAAGACCTGTTTCGATACACCCGTATCGAAACGGGAAAGCTAGTTCTGAAACAGAGGTTAACAGTTTCAAAACGTTCCGAAACGCCTGAAGGACGTTCCGAAACGGTGACTCGAAAATCACTGTTTTGACTTGGTAAACACTTAGAAAATTTTGAGTAATCTTAGGTCTTGACTTGGATATTTTTCTTAAACACTTAGGGAAGTTTTGAGGACTTAAAAATTCATTTTCTCTTTTTCAATTTAGTCCTTAAATCCTTTGTTATATCAAAATCAATTCATTAGTTTTACAATTTTTTTCGAGTATATGGTTTAGGATGTGAAAATTAGGGTTAGGTTTAGAATTTAATTTTTAAGTGATTTTTAGTGTGGGGCATAGAAGGGGCAGATGATTTTCAGCCCCCATACCTATGCCTACTTAAAATTTTTATATCAACCACCTACCCACCACTTACGGCAGGTACCATTTATCAAATCCACACCAACTCAAGCAGGTATATTCTCAAATTTATCCCCACACCCACTATCTAATTGGATGCCCACCACCCAATCTGTACCCGCCCATATCTGCTCGTACCACCGATACAAACTTCGCAACCAACCACTAATATCAAATTATGTAAAAACAAACCATAAACTTGCGTAAATAAAAGTAAAAATTCGTATATTTTATTGGTTGATCAAGTAACTATAGTTAACTTAACTAAAGCACATTTACCCCGGTATAAATTTTACTTAACTACATCTAACTAACTAACGGCGGTAAAGAATGTTAATACCCTAAGATTTGGTTAAATTATAAGGCACGTCCTTTAAAATTTTAGGGTTTACATAATAGGTTGTGAACTTATTCCAAAATTTATAATGGTCCAAAATTCATATG
This sequence comes from Hibiscus trionum, assembly GCA_030270665.1. Classification (NCBI taxonomy): domain Eukaryota; kingdom Viridiplantae; phylum Streptophyta; class Magnoliopsida; order Malvales; family Malvaceae; genus Hibiscus; species Hibiscus trionum. The sequence goes on from BSYR01000017.1 coordinate 63,358,332, forward strand.
GTGGGTAGTTAGTGCGTAGGACGGGCAGATGCGGGGCGGGTGGATACAGTGCGAGTAAGGTCTCAAATTCACCACCTATCCACTACTCACGGTGAGTATGACTTTTTACATCCACATTTGCCTACTACCTAGCAAATTCATACCCATCCCCGCCCCAACTGGAGCGAGTGCGATGTGAAATCCGCAAAACTGTAGCACTGCCATCCCTACTCGTGAAGTGGTTAGCCCGTTGGATTCTTTGACTGAGGGAGCTAGCTTCATTAAGGGTGTTCTCTCAACCCATGTTCACGTCTAATATCGTACTTCAATGGAATATAAATCATGGCCTTTTTTGGTGCCCTTATTTATGTTCTCACATTAAAAAATTATGTTTAGGGTTTAAGGTTATGGCTTAAGATTAGGGCTCAAGGAATTAGGGGTAGAGTTTATTTATTAGTGTTTATGGTTTATGATTTAAAATTAGAGTTAGACTTAAAATTTAATTTTTTTAATGTTGAGCATAAAAAAATGCACCGAAAATGAGCATAAGATTTTTTTTCCGCTTCAATGGACCTTAACGGCAATATTCATTAAAAGATTCAATGAAGTCTTGACAGCAATTATCATGCTTAATTCATTGGATCCAAAACGGCAAAATTCATTCAAGAAACAAATATAATTAATACTGTTCCATGTAAGGTCAAATTGAATACTATATAAACAAATACTATAGAGCAATTTGATATACATTTCCACCAAGTAACCAATTAGATATTAAGAGATGGGAAAGTTTTCTTTGACTTTGATTATTTTTGCTGCCATCTTCATCTTCGCAACTCGTTAGTTCTTTTTCGAATCAAACTCTTCTTCTTATTTTTTATTCTTAATTCATGTGTAATCTAATACAATGATATTATGATTTTAGATTCATATATGATGGCAGAGGCAAGGGGACCTATCAGTCAAGTTGGTCATTGTAAAACCGTTGCAGACTGTAAAAGCTTTTGTGATTTCCTTCAATGCGCCAACAGCTGTAGTTGTATTCATAAGCACTGTAAATGCAAGTCCTCCCCAATATTTCCATTGTCCTAAATTAACAAATTACTCTCATATCATTTGTAATTGCAACAAATGTACTTGCAATGCATCCAATAATAATAACTATTGGTATTAATTAGACTTTTCCTTTTACCCTTTGTGTATCTTTCTCTTCCTCCTTTTTCATTTATATTGTGTTGTTTTTTATCTTAAAAGATATTCATGAGGGGTTGGGTAAATTTGATAACAATTATTTTATTTATGTGGAATATGGAAGATGGTAAAGGGGAGAAGATATAAAAAAAATTGTAAATATAGATGATTAAATCATACAAAAACCTATAATTAACTTTAATGTTCAATTTGGTATCAAAAGTTTTTTTATGTCAAATTAGGTACATAAATTTAGGTTAATAAATCAAATTGGTATTTGACTTTGTTTTTCCAAATTGGTACGTATGGTAAATGATTTATTTGAACCATTAAGTCAAATTCTTGTATCAATTTGGAAATCGTCTTTCCCTTTATCGTGCTCTTTTTGTGCCCCCACTTTAAAATAGTGGGTTTAGGGTTTAGAGTTTAGGGTTTAAGGTTAAGATTTGTGGTTAGAGTTTATGGAATTAGGGCTTTGATGTATTTTTTAGGATGTGGAAATTAGAGTTAGGGTTTAAATTTTAATTTTTAAATAAATTTTATTGTGGGGTATAGAAGAAAGTATGATTAGGGACAAAGGATTTTTACCCTAAACCTAGTTCAAGTATTGAATAGAATCTTGAGGCCAACTTAATGTACCTAAACTTAAGTTTTAAACTGAATCTTTAAGTCGAATTCAGGTACCAAAGAATATATTTACCATGGGCAAAACATCGGTGGGGCTAAGGGGACTTGGACCACCCCAAAATTTTATGATTTAATTGCATTTTTAACTCTTGAAGTTTTGAGACTGAAATTGAGTCTTGTTTCCTCCCAAAACTTTTCTTGTATTTTTAAGACCCTATTAGTTTTGAAGTTAATGGAATTAAGTTTTGTCAAATTTTCAGGTTAAATTAAATTTTAGGATATACCAATGTTGAAATTAGTGAAATTAAATCTCAATCCTCTATTTTTTAAAGTTATCTTTTTTGGTTTGTTAATTTTAAAGATAAACAATTTGACCCCTCACATAAGGTCATCCTAGTTTGTCCGCTCCCATAAGTTCATCATAGTTTCCTCCCTGAGATTTACCCAACCAAAATAATAGACTACAAAAGAAGAGTTATAAAGAAATTGTCAAAATTTATTCTTAGTTCCTGTACTATACATAAATTGTGATTTTAGTCCTTATTTTCTAATTTGGATTAAAACTTTTGGAATATTGAAATTTCAGTCTAATCATAAACCATTAAGTTATTCAACTACAAATGATCAAATTGTAAAAAAAATACAATTTAACATAACAAATATAACTATTGTTTAAGTTAATATTAAAATATGAAAAATTGAAAAATATATAGAATAAAAATTACAAATTAGCGTAAAAGATTAAAATCTATAATTTAGCATCGTGAAGTGGTTAACCCGTTGGATTCACTGATTGAGGGATCTTGCTTCATTAAGGGTGTTGCCTCAACGCATGTTCAAGCGCAGAATCATGCTTCAGTGTAGATCTGTAAACAAACCGAACGAACACGAACATGGTAATTTTATGTTCGTTCGTTTAAATTTTACTGATCAATTAAACGAACACGAACAACTAAACGAACATAATTTCTTGTTCGTGTTCTGTTGAGTGCATAAAAGTTCTACATTTTATCCCTCATTTACCCATATTTTTGCTGCACTCAAGCATGATTTATTGCATTTAGGATAGATTTTCGCATACACGTCACAATTAGATAAAACTGCATAGATGCTACTGAAATAGGTCACTTTTTGCAGGTATCTGCTGCGGCAGCAACCCAGGGCAGCAAAGGAGCAGAGGCGAGTTGAGGAGCTGGAATTGAAGGACAAAGAGCACTGTCTGTCGTGACACCTGTCGTGGCAGCTATAACGACAGAGAGACACTAAGGTGGAAAAGTGAAGTGGAGCTCGACAGATAGAGGATTTCAAGCCGGTCTGTCGTGGATCACTCCCATATTTTTCTAAGCCCTGAAGCAGAAGGAAGGTCAGGCCCAAAGTTCAAGGAAGAAAGTCAAAACAAGAAAAGAGGACGAATTAAAGGCATCTACTCAGAAGATTTTGTCTTTAATAGAGTTGTACTTTAATTTAAACTTGTATTCTTGCCATATTAGAAAACTTGGACCCAAGGCCTATATAAAGGCATGTAATTCGACCTAGGAAAGGATATCTCACTCCTAGCCATCTTCCCCCAAAACCCTAGTCGTTTCTCTCTCTCCATCATGTTCTAATCTAACACCCCTAAAGTTTTAAGTTAAATAAAATAAAAAAATAAAAATAATGGAATGGTGAAAAAAAAGAGGGGGATTTACAGCTAAAGAGAATTGAACCCATGTCCTTTAGCTTGGAGAGTGGCAAGCTTAACCATTTGGACTAAGAGTAATCTTAGTTATATGTTAATCAGATATATTTTTAATCGTTGCCTTGGAAACCTGATAATAAAAATAAAAATATTAAATTCAAAATATCCCAACCACCCCCTTTGTCCCAAATTAAATGCATCAGTCGAAAAAAAAAGGATTAGATCTAAAATTTTGAGACCCTTCCCATTCTCGTTCAACCGTTCCCCTTTCCACCGTCCGCCTCGATCTCCAGCACCGCTTAGCCATGGCAGACACCGCTACCGTCGACGTGTTCTCCGTTGCACCACCAGTTTAGCTACGGCCGCCACTCGCCCTAGATCGACGTCGTGCGCCGTGGAGAGCAGCCGAAAGGTTCGACTGCAGCCCCAAACCCGCACTACCTCCGTTCGTCGTTTCCAGGGTAGATCGGCGTCCGTTCGCCGCGTTCTCACCGACGTTGGATTCCCCATAGCAAAGCGAGCAAAACCCGACCGACCGATCGTGTGTTCGACGCCGGCAAGCCCTTCATCGAAGCTTCGTCGAATCTGGCAACCTCAGATTCATTTTGGGTACCCACGTATCTCCATATCCGAATTGTTATGGGACATCGAATTCGGGTTCGAGTGCAATCGATTGAGGCATCATAAATCGACTGTTACAGCACGAAGTTAAGGTAATACAGTACTACCTCTTGTATGCTTTGAGAACATGTTGGTGTTTGTTAATGCATGCATGAAAATGATAAGGAGTGTTGTTAGCCCTACTTAAGTCAAACTAAATATGAAATTGAGTATGATAACTTAGATAAGACCGAAATGCTCGAACGAGGAAGCTAATAAATCTAAAGTATCTGAAGTTCATTAAGTAATTAATGAGGCAGCTAATCTTCAATTCCGAGCATTAGTGTGAAATGTTTAAATGTGAAAGATACCTGGACATGAAATTACGAAAATGCCCTCAAGGTATGAGAATAACTTAAATACCCTTGGAATTGGAAGCGATCTAGAAATCTACGCTAGATATGGTAAAACAACCTGATTCATTTGAAAACCTCGAACTATTTGGAAAGCCATGGTAACAGGATTTAAACCTTCGTGATTGTAAGGTGATAGGTCTCCTTAGATTTGGAATGAATCTTCGACTATAGAATTAGGGGAAATCTATACATACCCCTAAATTAAGCAAGTGGCTCAAATACTGAATTGATCATAATGACTAAAAGTATTAGAAATATTGTTACGGTTAAATTAATCGGAATGATCGCATTGACTAAAAAGGGCTGAAGTATCCTCGGACACCGAGGTTTACAAATTAACTGGAAGGATGGATAAACCCTTGAGTTCTAAAATGAATGAAGTGGTTGGAGGTAACGAAATTTCTTGAATGGCTGAAACACCCATTAGTACTTAAATGATTGGAATACTTCTAAGGGGCCAATTGACAGTAATGATGGATATCTCGAACATCGAAATGACCGAAATACCCCTATGATTGGAATAAGTAAATTATCTCTAATAAAATTCTGAAAATGCTAATAAAGTTGAAGATGACTGAAATGCCCCTAAGGGTTGAAGTATGACTTACGTATGTCAACCACTCCTGATATTAATGTAAGGTTGGAAGTTTCTCCGCACAGAATATAAGTTTGACTACTCCGTGAAAAATCTTGTGGTGATATATGAAAGCAACCGTTCAGATATACGATACAGTTGGATGCATCAGAAGCGTTGGTTAGTACTGCAAGGTTGGAATATGTTAGTTCGAATGGTTTTGGAGGCTCGATAAACTTCTGGGAATCTTAAACATTGCAAATCGTCATTTCATCATTATTGGGCTAAATTACAAATCACCCCTGATAGTTAAATGACCAAAATGCTCTCGTTGGCCCAAGTAATCAAAATAGCCCCGAATGTATCTGATATCATGAAAGATTTCGACGTAGAAATCCCTAAATGCCTGGTTGGAAACTTGATGAGCAAATAGAATTTCTGAGCCACTGTTTACGCCATGTTGGTATAATTACCAAAATGTCGTGTATTATAAAATGACCATAATGCCCTGGTAGGCTTAAATGGCTAAATCACTCATGATATGCCTAAACTCTCAAGATCTTGATGTATCATCTCCTGACTATCTGGTTTGAATCGTTAGTACAAACCCCTCTTTAATAGGGGCCTTGTTTCAAAAATCCGTTCAATTGTCAAAAGTTTGATGTGTTCTCTTTCATAAATGACACGTATCTCCAAGGAAATAAACTATTCCACCTAGTGTGTTCCATGTGTGCTACACGACTGTTTTTGCATACTGATTTACATGTTATAATATCAATCATGTGCACATGATAGAATACTTGAACTCACGTGAACATGACATGTTTATAATTTAACATGACCGTACTGTATTTTTGATATATGCATATGCACCTGATATGACCAACATGCTATATGGATAATGTATTACTAAAAATATAGCTATTGATTAACCGAACCGTTACATAGATTGTTACTGGGGTACTTGGGATAGAATATGAAGTGATCGTAGGTTCAGCCCTGATCCAGCTGGTAATTCCTTTACCGTTACAGGTTCCTATGCTTCGGCTAGGGTAATACCTACCATACCGTACCGTACCGTTCCTAAGGTAATCCCTTAGGATGGCACCTATGCCCAATGGGCACTGGTTAACGCCTTTGACGCAGTTTTGGGGAACTGCCTCTTGGAGTGTGTTTGGAGGGTAGATAAAAGATTAAACCGTACCGTATTGTTACTTGAACTTTATGTTTTTGAACTGGAAATGTATATTATACAGTTATTGTACATGTTTTACTTGCACTGTTGGAACACACTAGGAACCGAACTCTCTAATTCCACCTCCGTACATTAAAAGCCTATAATTCCCGTCTAATTCTCGATGATTGAATAAAGAACAAGTACTGTTATTCTCAAGTATAACGTTACCCTGAAATATCAAAAAAAGAAATGAAGACCGTTACCGCGTGGAACATCATGAAAATGTTATGCCTACCATATATCTGCATGAGCTTATAGCATCTTTTGGTAGTTTGTATTACTGAGCTTTTCCAAGCTCACGTTGTTTTTACCATCGCAGGTTAATGGAATATATCATGGTATTACGTTTGACATCAGTGTTGGGAGTTCTCTCGGCGTTGCTTTTGGAGTACGGTACCGACATAGTTAGTGGGCATGCATATCATTATTGTTTCATGATAATGTCTGTAAAATGTTTTCTGAAATTCTGTTATATGTTTAAATGATTTCATGAAAGAGTATTTTCAACAAAAGTTACCGTTATAATTTAATATGTATTTTTTTAGAGAAAATGTTTTATGTGTATTTTTACTGTGGGTCGCTCCTGTGACCTTAATGTGGCTTCCTAGGATCCGTCGTAACGCATAGGCGAGTCTAGGGGGTTACCTCTAAACTTCACCAAGGGCTAAGGGTTGATCTTGTAAAGTAGTTGCAAGGATTGTATTGTTCTTAGGATTTTTTCTGTTCAAGTAATAAAACTTCAAGTTTATTTACTCCGATTTTCAATATCTCATAAGTGCATCGGGAGAGCATTGTAAGGTTATCCATTTGCTTGATATCGGGAGAGTCAAGCATACGAAAGGAGTAAATACGTGTTTTCCAGTTTATGGTTAAACCATCTTGGCTTAGGGATAAGTACAAGGTTAAGTGGCTAAAGAAGAATTTACAAACATTGGTGTTCACCCTTTCATTCACGCCGGGAGGTATCATCTAAGACGTGTTCATCAACAGAACTTGGACCTAGGGATAGGACAAGTCATGACAGGGATTCTTGCCATGCTTGAAGTACGGAGTTGTTGATCGCCGCCGCGACACCAACGGACCTCTGCCGCGACAGGTGCTGCTGCGATAGGCACGACGATAGAACAACAGAATTTCCTCTGGACAGTGCAACACCTGCACTACTTAGCAAATCAATACCGACCTATTCTCTCAATCTGTTTACCTTATCTTTTATTTCAATTATTACTCAAGATTACTTCAAACAATCATTTAAACTATTTCTTTTTCTTGTGCAACAATCTAAGGATAGAGTTATTTCCAGTCCCTGTGGAGACGATATCTGATACTCTAATATCACTTTACTACTTGTGTCGTGTACAATTGCACTATTTGCGATAGTCTTATTTACTGCACTTTGTTTTTGGCGCCGTTGCTGGGGACTGGCAACATACCTCTACTTTTTAATTACTGCACTTTGTTTTTATTTTTATTTTCTATTTTTAGTTGTTTTATTTTCCCCGTGCTTTTCACAAGGTTCTCTTATTGCTTATGCGCAGATCGAGACTTGGTAAGGAACCTGAGTACGAATTAGACCCAGAAATCGAACACACATATCAACTTAGGAACCAAGCCCGACTCTTGATAGAAAGAAACAACTATCTTGAGGAGATACTGGAAGCAATGGTGAACGGAAGGCAAGGCAATAGGGAAGATGACAACAAAAACAACCCCAAGGGTAATGTGGATCCTCCTAATGACCCTCGAAACGATCTGCCGCCGCCCGCTGCCCCAGCAGCACGACAGGCTTGTCGAGAGTACATGGATAACGACCATGTTGAACTGGAAACTACCCTTCCAGATGTGGAAGCTGAACACTTCGAACTGAAACCTGTCATGTTCAGCATGATAAACTTCACTGGTCAATTTGGTGGTTCTGCTACTGAGGACGCACATGAACATCTGAAAACTTTCCAGGAAATCTGTGGATCGATCAGACTGCCAAGAATAAGTCCGGAAGTACTGAGGCTCTGGCTATTTCCTCATTCATTGAGGGATAGAGCTAAAACCTGGTGGAATAAGTTAACATCGGGTTCAATAAGAACTTGGCCGGATCTCTCTCGTGAATTTCTTTCTCGTTTTAACCCTTCTCATTTATCTGAAAGATTGCATAACGAGATTGCTACTTTTCAACAGGAAGAGGACGAACCAATGCATGAGGCGTAGGACAGATTTACGACTCTCTTACGAAACTGCCCAATGCATGGATTCCATGTATGGAATCAGGTTGTCAAATTCTACAATGCTGTCAATGCACACACTCGACTGAGGATAGATTCAGCAGCAAATGGGTTATTAATGGATAAAGAACCAGACGATACAATGCTGGTGTTGAAAAAGTTAGCAAAGAACGATGAGCAGTTTCCTACAGCTCAAAGAGGAGGCAAACGAGGAATATCTATAAAGGAGTACGAAGCTGACAACTCGGTCAAAACTCAGATTGCATACCTCACTAAGATAGTTGAAAATCTACAGCGGAAGGATTCTAAAACTGTATTTTCTGCCGAAGAGGTGTGTGAAACCTGTAGCGGAAACCACAGCACAGAGGAGTGCCCTTTACAGCTGGAAGAAGGGATGTATGTTGGAAACTATAACAGGAATAAAACCTATGACTCCAACAACTACAATCCAAACTGGAGGAAGGACCCCAAATTTTCATGGAGTAACCCTAACAATGCACTGCACCCTCCAGTCCAGAACAACCAGAACCAAGGAGGTCCTAGGATTCTGTCACGGTAGCAACCACAGCAGCAGCCACAACAGTAGCTAGCAGCCACAACGAGCATACTGGAACAGACCCTTGCCACGTTCATGTCTCAAATAGGAGCATATATGGAAAACATGGATCACTTTGTCAAGAAAACTGAATCCTTCATGGATAAGACAGAGATGAGAATGACAAACCATGAGGCGACCCTAAAATCCTTAGAGACACAGATGGGCCAGGTTTCACAGTTCATAAATCCAAGGCAGAATGGAGGATTCCCTAGTGATACTGAGGTCACTAGAAAACCCACAAATGAGCAGTGCAAAGCAATTACAACGAGGAGTGGGAAACAACTACAAGGGCCGATAATAAAAGAAACACCAAGTAAGGAACCGACCCTCCAGACACCTGTCGTGAACATTGCCCCGGTAGAGGAAAAACAGTCTGTTGTCGTCACATCTGCCACGACAGTAGAAGAAACAGAGGAGCAGAAAGAAGAAACTAAAGATCTTGAGCCTGCTCCGATCCAACTTCCATGTGAAGGAAGCCTTGAAGATTACCGTCCTCCACCCCCTTTTCCGCACCGGTTAAAGAAACAAAAACATGAGTACCAGCTTAAGAAAATCTATGATGTTTTTAAGCAAGTACACATCAACATTTCACTGTTAGAAGCCATTAAGCAGATGTCTGGTTATGCAAAGTTTCTGAAGGATGCAATGTCCAGGAGGTCCAGACTTGGGGAATTTGAAACAGTGATGATGACAGAAGGATGCATGGTAATCCTACATAAGCGACCTCCCCCAAAGAAGAAGGATCCTGGCAGCTTCATCATACCATGCATAATTGGTGACAAGTTTGTGGGTAAGGCACTTTGTGATCTTGGTGCTAGCATTAATCTAATGCCCAAGTCCGTATTTCAGAAACTAGGTATTGGTCAAGCGAGGCCCACGACAGTCATGCTGCAACTGGCAGACCGCTCTTACGTACAACCTGAAGGAAAGATCGAAGATATCTTGGTAAGAGTGGATAAGTTTATTTTTCCTGCTGACTTTCTTGTTTTAGACTGTGAAGCCGATGAAAATGCACCGATCATCCTGGGGTGACCCTTCCTAGCCACATGTAGAACAGTGATCGATGTAGAGAAAGGAGAACTGACTATGAGAGTCAATGACCAACAAATAAAGCTCAATGTTCTCCAAGCAATGAAACAAGCTGATGTAGAGGAAGAGTGCAAGGCAATTTCAAAAGTAGTCTTAGACCAACCCTGCATCAGATCGAACTATCACGACAGAAAATTTGGTCACTGCCACCGCAGTCACTTTAAAGACTGTCACGACAGCATCGACGACAGTGACCCCTCAGTCACAGATGCATCTGATACTAAAGGTCCTGAGGAGGTAAATCGGATAGGCACACGTCTAGGTAAGTTCTTCGAGCCTCTGAATTATACCTCGAATGAACATGTAATCCAAAAGCCTTCCATTGAACAACCACCTGTTTTAGACCTTAAACCCCTGTCAGGGAAACTCAAATATGTTTTTCTTGGTTTAAATGATACGTTGCTCGTAATCATCTCTTCTAAGTTGATGCAGGAATAGGAACAACAGTTGATCAAAATGCTACAGCAGTATAAGAAGGCAATTGGATGGACCATTGCTGATATCCAAGGCATCAGTCCGGCATTGTGCATGCATAAGATCCTCTTGGAGGATGACCATAAGCCGACAATTGATGCCCAAAGACGACTGAATGAAGCTATGCGAGAGGTGGTACGAAAAGAAATCATCAAGTGGCTTGATGCTGGAATAATATACGCCATCTCGGATAGCAAGTGGGTGAGCCCGATGCAATGTGTACCCAAAAAGGGAGGCATAACCGTGGTAACAAATAAGGACAACGAACTAATCCCAACCAGGACTGTGACCGGTTGGAGGGTTTGTATGGATTACCGGAAGCTTAATAAAGCTACCCGAAAGGACCACTTCCCCTTACCCTTTATCGATCAAATGTTAGATAGATTAGCGGGGAAGCCTTACTATTTTTTTCTTGATGGTTACCCAGGTTATAACCAAATAGCAATCGCACCAGAGGACCAAGAGAAGACAACCTTCACATGCCCATACAGCATATACGCCTTTCGAAGAATGCCATTTGGACCTTGCAATGCACCAGCAACCTTTCAACGGTGCATGATGGCAATATTCTCCGACATGGTGGAGGATTTCCTAGAGATCTTCATGGATGAATTTTCTGTCTTTGGAGACAGTTTCGACGGTTGCTTATGCAATTTACAAAAGGTGCTTGAAAGATGTGAAGAGGCAAACCTCGTTTTAAACTGGGAAAAATGCCACTTTATGGTGGACGAGGGCATAGTGTTGGGACACAAGGTTAGCTGTCGCGGCATAGAGGTAGACAGAGCTAAAATTGAAGTCATTGAAAAACTGCCGCCACCCACCACAGTCAAAGGAATAATAGTTTCTTAGGACATGCAGGGTTTTATCGAAGATTCATTGCCAATTTCTCTAAAATTACTAAACCCCTATGTCTCATGTTGGAACATAATCGTGCCTTTGATTTCAACACTGAATGTACTGAAGCATTCAGGATACTAAAGGAAAAGCTGGTAACAGCCCCAATAGTGCAGCCAACAGACTGAAGCTTACCATTCGAGATAATGTGTGACGCCAGTGATTATGCTGTCGGGGCAGCACTAGGGCAGAGAAAGGAGAAACTCTTCCATGTGATTTACTATGCCAGCAAAACTCTAAATTATGCCCAGATAAATTACACCACAACAGAAAAGGAGCTACTCGCAGTGGTGTTTGCAATTGACAAGTTCCACACATATATACTTGGAACAAAAGTGGTGGTCCATATAGATCACTCAGCACTTAAATGTCTGTTCAACAAGAAGGATGCCAAACCAAGATTGATACGTAGGATTCTGCTGCTGCAAGAATTTGACATTGACATCAAGGACAAAAAGGGGACAGAAAATCAAGTAGCAGATCACTTGTCAAGACTAGAAATGGGAAGGAATCAAGAGAAAGACAAGACCAACATACTGGAAACCTTCCTAGATGAGCAGTTGTTCACTGCCACCAGCACTGTCGCGACAGCCATGGCGGCAGGTAAGCTTTCTGAAATCCCCCGGTATGCTGACATTGTCAATTACATTGTAAGTAGGTTATTACCTCTTAAGCTTAACTATCAAGCTAGGAAGAGGTTCCAAAATGATGCAAAACATTATTATTGGGACGAACCTCTTCTCTTTAAGCATTGTGCAGATCAGATCATCAGGAGATGCATACCACAGGAGGAACAGAAAGAGGTGCTTCATCACTGCCATGCTGCTCCCTATAGAGGACACTTGGGAGGAAATAAAACTGCTGCCAAGGTTCTGCAATCTGGTTTCTATTGGCCTACACTGTTCAAGGATGTACAAGCTTTTTACAAAAGCTGTGATAAATACCAAAGGACTGGAAATATATCTAGAAGTCATGAGATGCCACTGCAGAACATTCTTGAGGTCGAAATCTTTGATGTTTGGGGAATCGACTTCATGGGACCATTCCCAGCCTCTTGAGGGAATCTATACATCCTGCTGGCAGTAGACTATGTGTCTAAGTGTGTAAAAGCTATTGCCACTCAAAAGAACGATGCCAAGAGTGTACAAAGATTTCTTCACAAGCACATCTTCTCAAGGTTTGGCATCCCAGGGGCGATCATTAGCGATGAGGGGATGCATTTTGACAATAGGGTAATTGATTGTGCACTAAGGAAATATGGAGTAAAGCACCGAATTGCAACAACATATCACCCTCAAATCAATGAGCGGGACGAAATTTCAAATAGAGAAGTGAAGAGCATCCTAGAGAAAATGGTAAAACCAACTCGAAAGGACTGGTCTCTTCACCTAAATGATGCACTTTGGGCCTACAGGACTACATTTAAAACGCCATTGGGAATGTCACCCTACCGCCTCATTTACGAAAAAACTTGCCATTTACCCGTTGAGATAGAACACAAAGCATATTGGGCTATCAAGACAGTTAATATGGATTGGGATAAGGCAGGGCAGAAAAGGCTACTAGACTTGAATGAAATTGAAGAAATTCGAGCAATTGCCTACGACAACGCCAAGATTTAGAAGGACAAAACAAAGAAGTGGCACGACAGAAAACTGCTGCCACGACAGTTCTACCTAGGACAGCAGGTGTTGTTGTTTAAATCTAGGTTGAAGCTCTTCCCAGGAAAGCTTAAATCTAGGTGGTCTGGCCCTTTCCAAGTAGTCCAAGTTTTTCCCCATGGTGCCATTACAATCAGATCAATCAAGGATAGGAGAGAGAAATGTGACTGTCATCCCCTCCGAAGATGCCACGACAGTGCCATTCCAAGTAGTCCAAGTTTTTCCCCATGGTTCCAAAAACGAGAAATGTGGGAAGAGAGAGGTTTCACATACACCACAAAGACGGGAGACCTAGGGCTCGAGGGTTTCATCTCCAAGAAAATTATTGCCCTCAAATGAAAGATGTTTTCCGTTCAGCCAGAGGAGATGAACGTCACTCTGGTCCGAGAGTTCTATGCTGTCATCCCCTTCGAAGATGCCACGACAGTGACTGTCAGGGGTAAGGAAATCTCCCTAGAACCGGCCTACATCAACACATTGTACGGAATTTATGTGGGCAGAAAGAAAGATGCACATAGGAGGTTCGTCAACAGTCTATCGCTGGTAGACTACGATGCTGTCATGGCAGAACTGATGGAAGAAGGCACCCAATGGAACGAGGATCCCAAGCACAGATGGACAGTGCGAAGAACCCAGCTCACACCAACAACAAAACTTTGGAACCATTTTGTGAAGACACGCCTCATGCCAACATTGCACAACACCTCGGTGGACCGGTAGCGATTAACCCTCGTACACTCAATCATCAACGAGAGGCAGATCAACATTGGCAAATATATCCTCGAAGGCATTTTTGAGTGTGCACTCAGACCCATGGGCCCCCTCTTCTTCCCCTACCCCATCACCTCTCTCTGTCGGGCAAATAAAGTTCCAGAAATTGATAAAGATGTCAGAGTGCAAGGCAAGGGATGGACGCAACAAAACATATACAATTTGATGGAGCTGAAGCCTGCCACTCCCCTGACAAATATGGACCCCACTGCCGCCACAGAACCAACATCAGAACCTGAATCCATTGAACCTGTCGCTGCAGAGCCTGTAACCCCCTCGTCCCGGTCTGGCTGATTGACCGGTCCAAGTGGGCCACACGGGGAAAACCGAGCGAAAACCAATTAAGATTCCCCCTCGGTTAGCAACCCTATTTTTTTTTCTTTTCTTTTCTAGATGCTTGTATTAAATCCTATGTGAGGGGACACGCAGCGAACAAACACGGACACAAAACTCACAAACCTGCAATTAAACAATCAAATTTTCCATTTTAAGTAGGACGTATCGATACGCCTTCAGAGGGTATCGATACGCCTTGACCAAGGTCAACACCCTATGGTCAACATAAGAGGACCGTATCGATACAGCCCATGAGCGTATCGATACGCCCTTCTCGGTCAACACCACTTGGTCAACTAGGTTGAACCGTATCGATACGCCTGGACACCGTATCGATATGCCATGCACTCTACAACTTCCCAAGATTACAGAGAGTTAAGAGGGTATCGATACACCCTTGTGTATCGATACGCCCAGCCAAACCTGAATTTCAGAGAGTTGGGACCGTATCGATACACCCCACGTATCGATACGCTCAGCCTGATTTGAAACTCAGAGAGTTGAGGGTGTATCGATACACAGGGGTGTATCGATACGCCCTGCTTTACAATACTCTGTTTTTCAGCAAAAACATATAAGGCACACACTCTAAATGCATAACTAAACTTCCTTAGACCCAACAACACACAAACACCCTTTAACAACCAAGATGTCAACACACATGGCATTCAAACACACAAGGATCATGCATCTCAAGAATTCATACACCAAGGCAACCTAAGCATTTACAACATACCATCCCCCTTAACATTCAACAAAGTAATTCATGCTTTACACCCCAAAACATCATATATAACAAAGAGTTATAAAAACTTATACAACAACCCTTTTGCCACATTGCTAACTAATACAAAATTACCACCGTACTTGAGTTACAAAACTTGGAAGCCCTTCTTGCCTTGCTCCGAGCTAACGCCACACTAATGATCTGCATTGTTGAACATGGAGAGCGTAAGCTATAAGCTTAGTGAGGATGCTCTAAAACGAAAGCAACAACAATGCAGGGTTCAAGCATGTAATCCCTAAACCTCATATCTAACATGCATAGGCAACATCACAAGTAGTCCTAGCTAGTCCATCAAGTGACATAATTTGGCATATTACCTCATACTAAGCACCAAGCATCAATAACAATAGTCATGTTTCACCACCATATATCACCATATATGAATAAGTTAATTGGCCACTTTAAATTACCCCGATTGTGCGGATTTAAAACTCAACAACACGTTACCTCGGTGGGATTACACTCATCACCGGCCTTGCATGGACGGGATTCCACTCATCGCCACCTGCCCTACGGATGGGATTCCACTCATCATCACGTAGAAATGAATATAAGCTTCCGGTAGAATATTACATTACCGTACTCCTCCTTGGTGCCTCAACGCCACCAAGGCCACGTACGTTTTGACTCAATTTGTGTGCACACTAATCCTAATGATCGATCATTTACAACCGGTAATTATTTAGTGCCAATTATCATTTACCACATCACGTTTTCCATCAATCATAACTCATGCTCATCACATATATATACACCTCATGAATATACATGTACAAAACAACCAAGATCACAAGAGCATAGTTAATTAAGCACAATAACATATATGGATATCAATGGCTAACTAACAACTTGAATTAATTAAAAGTGGCCTACCAAGCACACTTTACACAAGCACACTACACATACTCGAACCAAACTTTAAGACAAGTTTAAAACCACTCACCGCCCTTCCTTTGTCAATCGAAACAATCCTCCTACGACCTCGTATTCGGCTCCAAAGCTCCTTCAACGTTTCTTCTTGCTTCTAACCAAACAAAACACACTTATTACACCATAATTCAATGCTAAAACTCAACTAACAACTCACTTCACAAACATAAGCCATATTCTTCAATTTCTCAATCCACAATCATCCAAAAACTCAATTTTCGTACTCCCCAAACACCTTGCTGAAAACTCCACTTCCAAACACCCAAATGACCTCTAACACATCCCAAATCACTCTCATATCATACCCTAACCATCAGCCCTTAGTTTTCAACATAAACTTCACAAAAAACCAAGTTTTAACACCTTAAAATTTAACATATGAACATAGTACGAATTTTCATCCAAATTTAACCAAATTGACATATAATGTGTATTTCATCATGATTAAGTTAAATCTCAACTCAAAACATTAAAACAATTTGGAAAACCACCTAAAATCCAAACTTTAACATAAAACCATAATTTCTCAAAGTCTCATATTTTTGAGTTTTAAGACCAAATATAGATAGAGAATAAGGAGGAGAGTCGGAAAACATAATTTACCTTTCAAAACGATGTTGAAATCAAGTAGCACAAGCAATGAAATAGTGAAAAGCTTGAGAGAGTTATAGAGATGGTGTTTAACGTTTGGAAAGAAATAGAAGAGAAGAAGAAGATGATGACTCTTATATTTTAAGAGTTATCTTACTTTTAATAAAAGTTTTGGGTAAAATCGCAACATAGGTCCCTCCCCTTTTATTAAAGCTCAATTACACCACAACTTAAGTTGAGTTGATTCTAATTAAATTTTATTAACTCGACTATAAACTCGGTTTACTCCTAGGCCCAAAACACGGGTGTTACAACTCTCTCCCACTTAAGAAATTTCGTCCCCGAAATTACCTGGTGGAAACAAATACGGGAACTGCTCAATCATATCTGCTTTTCTCTCCCACGTGGCCTCTTCTACACCTCTATGTCTCCACAATACTTTGACCAACTCTATGGTCTTGCCACGTAAAATCTTGCTATCAGAAGCAAGTATCTCAATGGGTTCTTCAGTGTAGGACAAATCCGAATTTAACTCTATCTCCTCAACGGGCATCACATGAGAAGGATCTGATCTATATCTCCTAAGCATAGACACATGAAAGACATCATGGATCTTCTCTAACTCAGAAGGTAACCTCAAACGATAAGCTACAGGCCCGATCCGCTCAACTACCTCATACGGACCAATGAACCTCGGACTCAGCTTGCCCTTTCGGCCGAATCTCATTACTTTCTTCCACGGAGATACCTTCAGAAACACTTTCTCACCCACTGAGTACTCTATCTCTTTCCTTTTCAAATCTGCATAAGATTTCTGACGATTGGAAGCTGCTTTCAAACGGTCGCAAATCAGTTTTACCTTGTCGGTAGTCCCCTTAAGCAAATCTGGCATAGGTAACAATCTCTGACCTGTTTCAGCCCAACAGATCGGAGTCCTGCATCGTCTACCGTACAAAGCTTCATAAGGTGCCATCTAAATACTAGACTGATAACTGTTGTTGTAAGCGAACTCAACCAACGGTAAGTGCTTCTCCCAAGAACCTTGGAAATCAATCACACAACAACGAAGCATATCCTCTAGAATCTGTATCACTCGCTCTGACTGCCCATCAGACTGTGGATGATAGGAAGTGCTGAAATGCAAACGGCTACCTAGGGCACTATGCAAACAACCCCAGAACCTCGAAGTAAACCTAGGATCCCTGTCTGAAACAATAGACTTCGGTACTCCATGAAGTCTCACAATCTCACGGATGTACAAGTTTGCCAACTTGTCTAAGGAATCCGTAGTGTTCACTGCTAAGAAGTGAGCGCACTTAGTGAACCTATCAACAATCACCCAAACTGAATTCTTCTTTGAAGGAGATAAGGGCAACCCCGACACAAAATCCATGGTGATCCTCTCCCATTTCCATTCCGGAATCTTCAAAGGCTGTAACAAACCTGAAGGAACCTGATGTTCTGCCTTCACTCTTTGACAAACCATACAACGGCTCACATACTCAGCTACATCTTTCTTCAAGCCAACCCAGAAGTAATCATTCTTCAAGTCACAATACATTTTGGTACTACCCGGATGCATAGAAAAGGGACTCGAATGTGCTTCACTCAGAATCTGACGTCTCAACTCAACATCTCCTGGTACAACAATTCTATCCCTAAAGCACAACAAGCCCTCACCACTGAAACTGTAATCGGTCGGTCTTCCTTCGGCTATGTCCTGGACATGAGGAATTAAACTCTCATCTTGCATTTGCTTCTCTTTAATCAATTGTATCAAAGAAGGCTTCACTTGCAACTCGGTGATCAAACCACCATCACCAGACACACTCAATTTAGCAAACATAGCCCTCAACTCTATGGCCACTTTCCTACTCAAAGCATCAGCGACTACATTCGCTTTGCCCGGATGGTACTCGATGGTCAAATCATAATCTTTTAGCAACTCAAGCCATCTTCTCTGTCTCAAGTTTAACTCCTTCTGTGTCATCAAGTACTTCAAGCTCTTGTGATCGGTGTAAACAATACACTTCTCACCATACAAGTAATGACGCCAAATCTTCAATGCAAACACTACTGCGGCTAGCTCGATATCATGTGTAGGATAGTTCTTCTCATGAACCTTCAATTGTCTAGAAGCATAAGCAACAACCTTTCTCTCTTGCATCAGAACACATCCTAAACCTACGTAGGAAGCATCACTGTAAATTACAAACTCTTTACCTGAAACAGGTTGTACTAACACTGGGGCATTTGTCAAAGCTTCTTTTAATTTCTCAAAGGCTTTTTGTCTTGCCTCTGACCATTCAAACTTAACTCCTTTTTGCAACAGTTTAGTCAAAGGAGCAGCTACTCTAGAGAAACCATCAACAAATCTTCTATAGTAGCCGGCTAATCCCAGGAAACTCCTAATCTCTGTCACAGACTTAGGTTGTTTCCACTCGATAATAGCCTCGATCTTCGATGGATCAACACGGATACCTTCGGCCGAAACAACATGACCAAGAAATACCACCTCTCGTATCCAGAACTCACATTTACTAAGCTTAGCATACAACTGATTGCTCAGCAATTTCTGTAAAACAACCCTCAAGTGTTCGTCATGTTCTTCTTCCGTCTTCGAGTACACAAGTATGTCATCAATGAAAACAACTACAAAACAATCTAGATAGTCTCTAAAAATTCTGTTCATCATGTCCATGAATGCTGCAGGTGCATTCGTGAGCCCAAATGGCATCACAAGAAACTCATAGTGACCATATCTAGTCCTAAAAGCTGTCTTCGGCACATCACACTCTTTCACCTTTAACTGATAGTATCCAGATCTCAAATCTATCTTCGAGAACACTGAAGCACCTCTCAACTGATCAAACAAATCATCTATACGAGGTAACGGATACTTGTTCTTCACAGTCAACTGATTCAATTGTCTATAGTCAATACACATACGCATGCTACCATCCTTCTTTTTCACGAATAACACGGGAGCACCCCACGGAGAACTACTAGGCCTGATGAATCCACGATCTAATAATTCTTGCAACTGGTTCTTCAACTCTTTCAACTCCTTTGGAGCCATACGATACGGAGCTATCGAAACTGGATTAGACCCTGAAATGGTCTCAATTACAAACTCAACATCTCTGTCAGGAGGTAAACCCGGCAACTCTTCAGGGAATACATCTGGAAAGTCACACACTGTCCTGATATCTTTTGGTCTAGCTTCATTCATATTCGGATTCATAACATAAGCTAAATAAGCCCCACATCCAGAGTCCATCAACTTGTGAGCCTCTAAAGCTGACACTACATTAGACAAGAACTTAATGTTCTCGCCTACTACTACTACCTCGTAGTCATCAGAAAGTTTCAAAGAAATTCTCTTTGTTTCAAAATCCACACTAGCCCGATGCTCAACCAACCAGTCCATACCCAAAATTATATCGAAACCATAAAAAGGAAGTTCCATCATGTCAACTAGGAACACATGACCCTGAATCTTCAGTGGACATCTTCTATATATACGTCTAACCACTACTGTCTCACCAAAAGAACTAGTGACATGCATACCTACATCTAAGATCTCAACAGGGATATCTAACTTCTGTGCATGCTCACTCAAAATGTAGGAATGCGTAGAACCCGAATCAACCAGAGAAAGCAAAGACATAGACCGTAACTCGAAATTACCTGCTATCACATCAGTGTCGTTCCCGGCCTCTCTCTGAGCATAAACTCTCGCCGGTCCTCCTGCCTCTGGCTGTACTGCCACAACATGAGCAAGATTCCTCTGAGCATCCACCCTAGGTGCATCTATCCTAGGTTGGAAGTAGCCACGACCGCGCCCACGGCCTCTCTGAAAATCATTGGCTCTTGCAGGAGCCTGTGCTGCTGCCTGTCCCACTGGATGTGGACAGTTACGCCTCATGTGGTCTCTAGCCCCACAATTCCAACAAGAATGGAAATTTCCCCAACACTCACCGGTGTGGTTCCTCCCACAAGTAGCACATGTAGGCAACTTCCCACCAGCCTTCTGGTTTTGATGGCCTTTACCGTGGTTACCGCCACCACGCCTATTATCATAATGAGGTTTATTGTCTCGATGCCTCTTGGCATCATCTCTATCAAAGTTACTGGATCTCTTACTCGAACTAGATCCACTTGATCGCCTGGTCAGACTCAAACTGTGCTCCAAGTCCTTGGCCCTCGAAACCAAGACATCAAAATCAGTGTAGTCTGTCGCTAAAGTGTATGTCTTGATTTCTTCATTCAACCCATAACGAAACCGGTTACAGCGTTCCACCTCAGTAGGAACAAGTTCAGGTGCATACTGACTTAGTCTGACAAATCTAATCTCATAGTCTGTCACGGATCTAAGCCCCTGAATCAAAGCCATGAACTCCCTCTTCCTCTCGTCGATGTATCGTGGACCTAGATACTTCTTCCGGAATGCTGACTCAAAGAACTCCCAAGTGATCTCAGCATCATCCATACTTGAAGTAACAGTGACCTACCAAGTGTAGGCATCGCCTTGAAGCAAGGACTCAACACAGCCCAACTTGCGATCACCAGTACACCCTATCTGAGCCAAGATACGGACGGTCTTCTCAAGCCATAACTCTGACCTCTCCAGAGTAGACCCCCTGAACTCTTCAGCTCCAAGACCCCGAAGTCTCTCTAATGGCAATCCGGTGCCCTCACCATGATGATGTGCTGTCTGTCCTCCAGCTACTGCAGCCTGAAAAGCCCCAGCTATCGCCTGAACCAATGGAGCTAAGTCAATCCCTGCCGGTCCTTGGCCACCTTGGCCACCCTGACCTCCTGGTGGTCTCTCTCCTCCTGCCTCAGCCTCGCCTCCAACTCCCGGTGGAGGAGGTGGTGGTGGTGGAGGTGGTGGAGGAGCTCCAATTCCAATCACAGACTCTCCCACTTGAGCCTCAACTCTAACCACTGGCTCTACTCCTGGAGCCTCTGCCCGTGGTTCCGGTCGAAACCTCCTAGGCCTCCCACGTGGTCTCATGGTACAGCTATCAAGGTATAAACTACAACAAGAAACATATAAGGATTTCGTTAGTCAAAGGAAGGGTCCAATAGTGCTCAAGTACTCCTCTTTTCAAAATCTTTGTAAATTAAGTAATAGTAGCAATGGGCACACACTCTACACCAAACACATCAATTCATGCTTCAAAACATCATGCGAACAGTCAAATATCAAAGATTCCATGGCAATACATGCATTGAACAACATAGTTACTCAACATAACAAGTTTACCTCACTTACCTGCCCGAGGTCTCGATAACCTCAGGCTCTGATACCAACAAATGTAACCCCCTCGTCCCGGTCTGGCTGATTGACCGGTCCAAGTGGGCCACACGGGGAAAACCGAGCGAAAACCAATTAAGATTCCCCCTCAGTTAGCAACCCTATTTTTTTTCTTTTCTAGATGCTTGTATTAAATCCTATGTGAGGGGACACGCAGCGAACAAACACGAACACAAAACTCACAAACCTGCAATTAAACAATCAAATTTTCCATTTTAAGCAGGACGTATCGATACGCCTTCAGAGGGTATCGATACGCCTTGACCAAGGTCAACACCCTATGGTCAACATAAGAGGACCGTATCGATACAGCCCATGAGCGTATCGATACGCCCTTCTCGGTCAACACCACTTGGTCAACTAGGTTGAACCGTATCGATACGCCTGGACACCGTATCGATACGCCATGCACTCTACAACTTCCCAAGATTACAGAGAGTTAAGAGGGTATCGATACACCCTTGTGTATCGATACGCCCAGCCTAACCTGAATTTCAGAGAGTTGGGACCGTATCGATACACCCCACGTATCGATACGCTCAGCCTGATTTGAAACTCGGAGAGTTGAGGGTGTATCGATACACAGGGGTGTATCGATACGCCCTGCTTTACAATACTCTGTTTTTCAGCAAAAACATATAAGGCACACACTCTAAATGCATAACTAAACCTCCCTAGACCCAACAACACACAAACACCCTTTAACAACCAAGATGTCAACACACATGGCATTCAAACACACAAGGATCATGCATCTCAAGAATTCATACACCAAGGCAACCTAAGCATTTACAACATACCATCCCCCTTAACATTCAACAAAGTAATTCATGCTTTACACCCCAAAACATCATATATAACAAAGAGTTATAAAAACTTATACAACAACCCTTTTGCCACATTGCTAACTAATACAAAATTACCACCGTACTTGAGTTACAAAACTTGGAAGCCCTTCTTGCCTTGCTCCGAGCTAACGCCACACTAATGATCTGCATTGTTGAACATGGAGAGCGTAAGCTATAAGCTTAGTGAGGATGCTCTAAAACGAAAGCAACAACAATGCAGGGTTCAAGCATGTAATCCCTAAACCTCATATCTAACATGCATAGGCAACATCACAAGTAGTCCTAGCTAGTCCATCAAGTGACATAATTTGGCATATTACCTCATACTAAGCACCAAGCATCAATAACAATAGTCATGTTTCACCACCATATATCACCATATATGAATAAGTTAATTGGCCACTTTAAATTACCCCGATTGTGCGGATTTAAAACTCAACAACACGTTACCTCGGTGGGATTACACTCATCACCGGCCTTGCATGGACGGGATTCCACTCATCGCCACATGCCCTACGGATGGGATTCCACTCATCATCACGTAGAAATGAATATAAGCTTCCGGTAGAATATTACATTACCGTACTCCTCCTTGGTGCCTCAACGCCACCAAGGCCACGTACGTTTTGACTCAATTTGTGTGCACACTAATCCTAATGATCGATCATTTACAACCGGTAATTATTTAGTGCCAATTATCATTTACCACATCACGTTTTCCATCAATCATAACTCATGCTCATCACATATATATACACCTCATGAATATACATGTACAAAACAACCAAGATCACAAGAGCATAGTTAATTAAGCACAATAACATATATGGATATCAATGGCTAACTAACAACTTGAATTAATTAAAAGTGGCCTACCAAGCACACTTTACACAAGCACACTACACATACTCGAACCAAACTTTAAGACAAGTTTAAAACCACTCACCGCCCTTCCTTTGTCAATCGAAACAATCCTCCTACGACCTCGTATTCGGCTCCAAAGCTCCTTCAACGTTTCTTCTTGCTTCTAACCAAACAAAACACACTTATTACACCATAATTCAATGCTAAAACTCAACTAACAACTCACTTCACAAACATAAGCCATATTCTTCAATTTCTCAATCCACAATCATCCAAAAACTCAATTTTCGTACTCCCCAAACACCTTGCTGAAAACTCCACTTCCAAACACCCAAATGACCTCTAACACATCCCAAATCACTCTCATATCATACCCTAACCATCAGCCCTTAGTTTTCAACATAAACTTCACAAAAAACCAAGTTTTAACACCTTAAAATTTAACATATGAACATAGTACGAATTTTCATCCAAATTTAACCAAATTGACATATAATGTGTATTTCATCATGATTAAGTTAAATCCCAACTCAAAACATTAAAACAATTTGGAAAACCACCTAAAATCCAAACTTTAACATAAAACCATAATTTCTCAAAGTCTCATATTTTTGAGTTTTAAGACCAAATATAGATAGAGAATAAGGAGGAGAGTCGGAAAACATAATTTACCTTTCAAAACGATGTTGAAATCAAGTAGCACAAGCAATGAAATAGTGAAAAGCTTGAGAGAGTTATAGAGATGGTGTTTAACGTTTGGAAAGAAATAGAAGAGAAGAAGAAGATGATGACTCTTATATTTTAAGAGTTATCTTACTTTTAATAAAAGTTTTGGGTAAAATCGCAACATAGGTCCCTCCCCTTTTATTAAAGCTCAATTACACCACAACTTAAGTTGAGTTGATTCTAATTAAATTTTATTAACTCGACTATAAACTCGGTTTACTCCTAGGCCCAAAACACGGGTGTTACAGAGCCGGAGCAGACTGAGACCGCCCATCCGACAGACACCTCCAACCAAATCCTGCATATGCTAAAAAAGATGGAGGAACGACAACTAGGCTTCATGGGATTTATGAGAGATTTTACTACTGCCACGGTAAATTTCATTAAGGTTGATTTAAATTTTCCCAACGTACAGTTTCCCTCTTTCCTAGAAACTCTTTTTGCCACCCCCACACCTGTTGCTAGCCCCAGAACACCCATTGCTGCCTCCACCACACCACATGCCACGACTGGAGATGGCGACATGAGATCTGCCACTCCTCGAGGAGAAAAACAGAAGGAACCACTACTGAAGATCGATCTGAAGTACTTCGAAGGGTTCTCCTCCTCCTCCGTCTGGCAGGAAGATTCTGACTCGGAGCCATCTGTCGTCCGGGACATATCCAAAGACTTCCCTCCGATGAAGAAGAAGAAGCTGAATGAAACTGTTGAAGGACCCTGCCACGACAGATCAGACGGCAGCAGCAATAGCAACAGTGATGATGACCTCGAGGTTCTGGACAAGGCCCCAAAGATCTCACCTACCCGAGTCCAGCCACCTCGAGAGGCCAAAAAGAAGATAGTCTCACCATCTCCCAGCCCCAAGCCAACCTCTACCATCAAGGTAACTGCCCACCGGCAGCTCTACATAAGTAGCAGCAGCGACGACAGCTCATCAACTTAAGTGCTTTTCTATTATGCTTGTTGTTTCTGCTATTTATTTTATCCATTTGTGATGTTTTCTTATTTTTATTTTGTTGTCATTGAGGACAATGCAACCATTGAGTTTGGGGGTAGGCAGTTCTCTGTTATTTAATGAACTTTTTAATTGGTGTCTTTAATTTGTGTCTTATCTTAGTTATTTTTGTGTCAAAAAAATGGCTTAAGTCTTTGAACTGCACTTACCTGTTGCGACAATCTCTGTCGTGGCAGTGCCTTTAGAATGTTTTAGGAATTATTTAGAGCCTTGCTATAGTCATAACTTCAAAAACACTTTTGTGACTTATATGTTGTCTAGACTTCTGTTAGTAAACTAGAGTAGAAAAGCTTAAACCACTTGAGTTGCCCCTAGAGGTGCCTAACACTGACTCTAGGAAAAGAATAGAAGAAAAGAAAAACTTAGACTCAAAACTCCTAGAGGTGCCTAACACCGCCTCTAGGAAGATAGCTAGAGGTGCCCAAAACAGGCTCTAGTAAAAACAAAATAAGAAGAACTTGAGTCTAAATTTTGAAAAAACTAAAGGAGCCTAAAAATTGCCTCCAAGAAAAAATTAGTTTGGCATAAAAATCAAGTGAGTAGCATAACAATTCTAGTTGTTAAAAGAGTCTAGGCACATATTTGTTCACAAAGCCTACACACACTTGCACAAGAATTATAGCATTGTTCCGGATGAATCCATAAACAATTGAAAAGGCACTGCTCTTGATAGAGAAAGGGTTGTAGGAAATGGTAGTTCACTGAATTAAGCCAAGCCAAAAAAAAGTTTTCATTCTTAGTTAAGTTGCATTTGCTTGAGGACAAGCATTAACTTGAGTTTGGGGGTGTGTTGACTGCATAAAAGTTCTACATTTTATCCCTCATTTACCCATATTTTTGCCGTATTCAAGCATGATTTATTGCATTTAGGATAGATTTTCGCATACACATCACAATTAGATAAAACTGCACAAATGCTGCTGAAATAGGTCACTTTTGCAGGTAACTACTGCGACAGCAACCCAGGGCAGAAAAGGAACAGAGGCGAGTTGAGGAGCTGGAATTAAAGGACAAAGAGCACTGTCTGTCGTGACACCTGCTGTAACCCCCTCGTCCCGGTCTGGCCGGATGGCCGGTCCGAGTGGGCCACACGGGGAAAACCGAGTGAAACCCGTTAAGGTTCCCCTCGGATAGCAACCCTATTTTTTTTCTTTTTATTAATCTTGTCTAGATGCACATTTACCTAGGCATACTCTTGAGATAAGCATACTCAAAAATCACAGCAATCGGAAAACAATAAGGGACTCAATTGCACAAAATACGAATTTAGGGACCAATTTGTAAATTATAAAAATTAAGAGGACTTTACCAAATTTTAAGTTACCATTATGAAATTAGTCATGTTTCATGCCTCTCTGCCAAATTTCAACTCAAACGGACATATCAAACTCAAGCAATTGCACATACGAGAATCAGGACTAAAACGTAAAGCTTGCAAACCTCAAAACATTCAAATTTTATGCCCTTTGACCATAGTTTCGAAACCTTCCCCAAAGGTTTCGAAACTTTGGCTGGCAGTGACCTCTGGAATCCCAAAATTTGCAAAGGTTTCGAAACTTTACCCCTAGTTTCGAAACCTAGGTGCAGGGGGGCATATTTTGCTTAACTCTAATGACTTTCAATGATAAAAACACAATATGAATATATATAGGAAGTCTATGAACATAATTTAGGAAGCAATAAAGCATATACACACATGCAAGAGCACCTATTTAAGCCAAGGGAGTCATTCAAACATGGTATAATGCATTCATACATAACATTGCAAATAAAGAGCAATTTATGTATATATGGACATACATAAGATCACGACAATGCTAAAGGCACAATCTAACACATATGAGACTTACACATATTGGCTAAGCAACATAAACATCCAAAAAGGACATGCCATCACAAACAAGAATTCATCATAGCATTCATGCATTACAAAAATAATCAAACCAAAACCATCAACGTAAGGCATTAACAACATAAAGCCAACGCAAAGGAGTCTAGATACAAGCTCCTAAAACACGTAGCATTTCCCATTGCTAGACTACTACATTATTTAATAAATCATACTTGAGCAAACTACTACACGCTTGGACGCCCTTTTCCTGCTCCTTGCTAACTCCAAGCTAAAGATCTGCATTGTCGGAAAAAGGAGAGCGTAAGCATAAAGCTTAGTAAGTGGAGCTCTAAAACATAACAACAACAATGCAGGGTTCAAAGCTTCCTTTAAAAGTAAAGGCCAACACATACAAGTCATCCAACAACCTAATCCATCTACTAACATACAAGTTCAACCAAAGGTCAACAACATAGTCATTTCACTTCATGGTATGCACAAACATAACCAAACTTACACATACGGTGGGACTACACATCACCGTTTCGACTAGTGGATTTCCAATGGGACTATACATCAAAGTACTATCCAACTAGTCACTACCGGTGGGACTACACATCACCGGAGCAACGACAACACACGTAGTTTACACAAACACAACCAGCATACAAGTACGGTGGGACTACACATCACCGTTTCAACTAGCGGGTTTCCAATGGGACTACACATCAAAGGAATACCCAACCAGTGACTACCGGTGGGACTACACATCACCAGAGTCTTATACTTTTGCTACCGGCGGGACTACACATCACCGGAGCAACGACAACCATGCAACACAACACACAAATCACCATCACACAACATGTACTCACTATATCATGCACAACCACACAAGCTGCAACAAAATCCACAACTAGGCACCAAATTGCTACAAACAACCTTACCAACCACAAATGGTCTTACTCACCATTTCCGTGCACAACCTGCACCAACTTACTACAAACAACCTTAACAAACACAAAATCAACGATATAATAAGAAGCAACATGCTTCCTCCCAAATATTGGAATTCATACATAACAATTCACCACCACAAGAATTGAAAACAAACAGTAAAAAGGGGAAATTAAAGAGGCAATTCACCACAATTTACTCTTGAATTTAAAATTGATTTTCCAAGCCCAAACTAAACTCTTCAAAACCAACTTTGAACCAAAACGATACTTAAAAACATTTTCGCATCTACATGCTTGAACCAACCTTTGAAATCAAATTAAAACATTAACCACTCACCTCACTTCCTTAAGCAAATCAAGCAAAGCCGACTCAAGCCTCCATGACTTCCGATATCGATCCCAAGACTTTACCAACGCAATTCTTTGCTCCTAATCATCTCAACACAATTAATTTAACCTCAAATCAGTCCACAACACAACGTAGCAAACCCAGAATGAAATTCAAACATCAACCACTTGTTTTTCAAACCAAGAACAACCCCTAAAAAGCCATTCCCGAGCAACCCTTTAGCACAGTCCAAAACTGATGATTCCAACACATTTAACACTTCCAATTGCTTCCAAAACGACCCCCAACCAATACCCTAACATCAACCCTCAATTTCCAACACAAACCACACCCAAAACTCAATTAAAAACCCTCCTAAAAACCCTCCAAAACACAATTTCGGAAATTTTATCAAACACCTCAAAAATTATTCATTTTAACATATTATGTGTATTTTAAGGTGACTAACTCAAAACCCAACTTAATAAATCCAAATCAATTGAAAAACTCACTAAAAACTCAAATTTTCATAAAACTTGAAAATCACAAAAGTGGGTAATTTCGAAATATAAAGCTATATAAACGTAGAGGATGAAGAGGAGAGTTCAAATATGTAATTACCTTCAAAAATGCCCTTGAATTGATGAAGAAATCAAAGGAAATAGTAAAGAGGGTTTGGGAGAAATTTTGGAGATGGTTATACGGTGAAGAAGAAGAAAATGAGAAAGATGATAACTTATAAAGTTGTCATTATTTTTATTTTGGTTTATTTACCAAAATGATCCCTCCCTTTCTTTCTAAACTCAATTTGCTCACACTAAGGTCAATTTGGTCACATTTCAAATATTTATTTTTGAAACCCGAACCGTAAAGGATTATTTTAATTATAAACTCGAGCCCAAATAATATTAAAATATTATTTTCACCCGATCCCTAAACCCGGGTGTTACACCTGCCGTGGCAGCTATAACGATAGAGAGACGCTGAGGTGGAAAAGTGAAGTGGAGCTCGACAGATAGAGGATTTCAAGCCGGTCTGTCGTGGATCAATCCCATATTTTTCTAAGCCCTGAAGCAGAAGGAAGGTTAGGCCCAAAGTTCAAGGAAGAAAGTCAAAGCAAGAAAAGAGGACGAATTAAAGGCATCTACTCAGAAGATTTTGTCTTTAATAGAGTTGTAATTTATTTTAAACTTGAATTCTTGCCATATTAGAAAACTTGGACCCAGGGCCTATATAAAGGCATGTAATTCGACCTAGGAAAGGATATCTCACTCCTAGCCGTCTTCCCCCAAAAGCCTAGTCATTTCTCTCTCTCCAT
This sequence comes from Hibiscus trionum, assembly GCA_030270665.1. Taxonomy (NCBI): domain Eukaryota; kingdom Viridiplantae; phylum Streptophyta; class Magnoliopsida; order Malvales; family Malvaceae; genus Hibiscus; species Hibiscus trionum. The sequence goes on from BSYR01000017.1 coordinate 63,388,196, forward strand.
CATGTTCTAAACTTCACCAAGGGCTAAGGGTTGATCTTGTAAAGTAGTTGCAATGATTGTATTGTTCTTAGGATTTTTTCTGTTCAAGTAATAAAACTTCAAGTTTATTTACTCTGATTTTCAATATCTCATAAGAGCATCGGGAGAGCATTGTGAGGTTATCCATTTGCTTGATATCGGGAGAGTCAAGCATACGAAAGGAGTAAATACGTGTTTTCCAGTTTATGGTTAAACTATCTTGGCTTAGGGATAAGTACAAGGTTAAGTGGCTAAAGAAGAATTCACAAACATTGGTGTTCACCCTTTGATTCACGTCGGGAGGTATCATCCAAGGCGTGTTCATCAACAGAACTTGGACCTAGGGATAGGACAAGTCATAACAGGGATTCTTGACATGCTTGAAGTACGGAGTTGTTGATCGCCGCCGCGAAACCAACGGACCTCTACCGCGACAGGTGCTGCCGCAATAGGCATGACGACAGAACAACAGAATTTCCTCTGGACAGTGCAACACCTGCACTACTGAGCAAATCAATACCGGCCTATTCTCTCAATCTGTTTACCTTATCTTTTATTTTAGTTATTACTCCAGATTACTTCAAACAATCATTTAAACTATTTCTTTTTCTTGTGCAGCAATCTAAGGATAGAGTTATTTCCCGTCCCTATGGAGACGATATCCGATACTCTAGTATCACTTTACTACTTGCGTCGTGTACACTTGCACTATTTTCGATAGTCTTATTTACACGCAACATGTTCGTTTGTTAAGAAAAATGTAGCTTGTTCGTATTCGTTCGTTAAAATGATAAACGAACACAAACGAATGAAAAAGGGCATATGTGAATAATTTTAAAAAAACATAAATGCGCGACACATATATGAATAATTTTTTTTAAATATAAATCTTTTTTTATAAAAAATAATAAATATAAATAGATATATGTGAATAAATTTAAACGAAGATAAACAAACATAAATGAACAGATTACCGAACGTTCACGGACGTAAATGAACGAACGAGCCATTTGTTCGTGTTCGTTCATTTAACTAAATGACGGTGTTGGTGATCGTGGGGGAGGTGGACGGCGACTGGAGCTTGGTCCGGCGGTGCTGTTGGAGAGACGCAAACGACGGCTGACGGTCGGGGGCTGGGGGCTTTCCGGTGTCGACCACCACGGCGAGGAGGAGGTGTGGGGCATGGTGAAGTCGGCGTGGCTGAGTGGAAAAAAACAAAGGTGTTTGGTTGTGTGTTTTTTTAGGGTTTTGGTATTTCACGGGAAAGAAAGAAAGAAATGGGGAAAAGGGGAAAAATTGGACAGGTGCTAAGGGAAAAGGGCTTGGGCTAAAGTGCACCGCCCATTGAGTGTGCTAAAATGCACCGATTTAATGAAACGGTGCACTTCAGCTGAGGTGTAATTTATGCTTGCCTTGTTGTGTGCGAAAAGAATCCTGCAGAGGGAAAAGAAATTTATTAAGGCAATTAAAAAAATGAAAATGAAAAATGAAGCATAAATTAAATTATTAAAAAGGAAGTAAAAATTAACGAAAAATAAACCAATGGGTTGCCTCCCATTTAGCGCTTTGTTTAACGTCGTTTAGCTCGACGACCTTTGCTAAATTTTTGGTTCTTCAAAAGAGAGGTCTTCAAATAAACGGTGATGTCCATCCCTTGTCGTTTTAACGCCTTCCTTCATCTTTTTATTTGTGCGCAAAACAAAAACTAAGCTTCTACCTCCTTCCCGATGCGACAACTTACTCAAAATGATGATTGGCAAAGTTTGGTTGTCGCCTAAAACTATATAATTAAATTGCTCTAACTTCGGCTTTGGTTCCTGCAAAATTGAGGGAAAATGTTTAGATCGAGTTGGAATTAATCGAAAATCAGAAAGGGAAAATAAGATTTTTTTTACCTGTACCAACACGTTTTCTCGTACTCCCTCGGGGTAGATGACTGATCGATCGGCTAATTGAACCGTCACTCACGTTTCTTTCAATGGTTCAGTCGAAATTTTGTTGTAAACGCTTAACGGCATGACGTTGATAGATGCGCCTAAATCGCACAACGCTCTTTTTATCCCAACATTCCCAATTTTACAGGGAATCGCAAACATACCTTGGTCCTTGTACTTTGGCGGCAACGGCTTTTGAAAGATGGCCGAAATATTTTCACCAAGGTTAACTTTTTCATTTCCGGATAGTCGCCTTCTGTTTGTGCATAAATCCTTCAGAAACCTTGCGTATTTGGGCACTTTCCGAATAACATCAAGAAGTGGAATCTTAATTTCCACCTTCTTGAATATATCCAAAATTTCCTTCTCTTCCTCCTTTTTATCTCGTCTCGCCAATCTACCTGGAAAAGGAGGAACAGGTTCGTAAGTAGAAACAGAAATTTTAGATTTGGCATTACCTGCGGTGGGAGGAGACTTGTCGTTCTGGTCTTCCGAAGAGTTTCTCGGTTCGTCGGACTTTCACTCATCTTGCTTGGGTGGTTTAGGCGTTATCACTGTTCCACTACGTAAAGTTATCGCACTAACGTTTTCCCTTGGGTTGGTTTGGGATGGTAACTTTCCCTGGGATTCTAGACGGCTAACGGCTTGAGCTAGTTGGCTTATTTGTTTGTCGATTTTCTGGAGATGTGATTGTGTTTGGGTTTGGAATTTTTCCTGCGAAACTGCCAATCTCTCAACAATAGACTCAAGCGAGGATTTTTTGGGGTGCTTGGTTTTGGTGGGGAGGTTGTTGCCTAGGTTGGTAATTCGGGTTCTGATTACCGTAGCTCAAGTTTGGGTGATCTCTCCAACCGGGATTGAACGTATTGCTATGTGGGTTATAGGGTCTTTGGGGAGGTCCGGGAAAGTTGTGTATGGCGTTAACTTGGGCACCAGATGTATACCGCAGCAATGGGCATAAGTTGGTTGCGTGATCTGGCATAGTGCATATTCTGCATACCTTAGCAGCTCCTATCTCCCCTGAAACAAGAGAATACACATTATTTGTTAAATTGTCTATCTTATTTTCTAATGAAATTATGCTTACTGTTTGAACCCGTCGGCTGGGTTCACTTGCAGAACCAAATTGCTGCGAATTAGCAGCCATTGTGGAGATTAATGTTCTCGCTGCAGTAGGGGTCATGTTAACGAGCACGCCACCGCTTGCTGCGTCTACTATCTTTTTGTCCATTGGCAACATTCCTTCGTATAAGTATTGAAGGAGTGTTTGCTCGGATAAGCCATGTTGCGGACAACTTGCACACAACTTTTTAAATCTCTCCCAATATTCGTATAGGGACTTATCGTGCATTTGTTGGATTCCCAATATGTTTCGCCTAATTTCTGTCACTTTTGCCGCAAGGAAATATCTGTCAAGAAAAACACGAGAGAGGTCAGACCATGTATTAATCGAATTTGGAGGTAAATAAAATAACCATTCTTTAGCCGTTCCGGCTAAGGAAAAAGGGAAAGCCCTTAGTTTTATTTGGTCCTCTGAGACCCCTTGTGGTTTCATGCTGCTGCACACCATATGAAATTCGACAAGGTGCTTATGTGGGCTTTCAGTAGGGAGGCTATTAAAAGTAGGGAGTACGTGGATTAATCCCGTTTTAAGCTGGAAGGGAGTATCACCTTGAGGAAAAGCGATGCAAAGTGGTTGTTGCACAGTAGGGGCAGCATTTAGTTGTCGAATCGTTTGGTCCGCCATCGGTTCTGGTTCTTGTGTAGGTTCTTCGACTGGTGTAGTTTCGGAGGTGGATTCCTGATCGGATTGTCGTGTGCTTTGTTGTTGTTTCTTTCGTCGAAGTGTTTCGCCGTGAGTTCTACGAGCGCTTGCTTTAATTTCTAGGTTGTATGGAGCTAAAGTACCCGGGTTTTTCCTGGTCATAAAAAAACAAAATCAGTCAAAAGTGCCGAAAGTAAATCTCCCCGGCAACGGCGCCAATTTTGACAAGTCGTCGTTTAACCGGTCAAAAATAAATAAATTAATTAACCTCTTTCAACAAATAATAAAATAAAGAAATTAAGTAGATATAGGGAAAGAGGGTCGATCCGCAGGGAGATTAGCTGGAATTATTGACTGAAGGCTGCTTCGATTACTACTTCCATGAATATCTGTAGAATAAGTAAATAAAATGGGGGGGAGTGATCGGATATTGGATGAAAATGAAATAGCAAGGTTTAAATGCAGAGGTAAAAAGAATAAGAAAAACCAAGTATGTGAAATAGCCTCGAACTAGCTCCTTCAATTCTTTCGATTACTGAAATAGATTTTTATTTCGGGTATCATGTCGGTTACAGTCTACGAGGCCAAACCCGTCGTAACTTGTTTCTCTCTCGAGTAACCAATCCGCCCAAGTCTACCTCTGAAAGATGGTTCTTAAATAAATCAACCACGTCTATCGTCGTTAAAATATTTAGATTAAAAGCAGGAAAAACCCGACTCAGAAATTGTCTAAAAAGAATCGCTTCTGATTTTATCTTTCCTTAGCGGACCGCCGCTAAGAGTGTTCATAGGAAGTCGAAATTTCCACAGGCCGATCCTTCCTCCCAACTGTGTTTTTAAGCGATTTCAGACCAACGAGCCCTTTTTTATTTGAAAAACGGTTAAAAACTTTTAGTAAGGCCGATTGCCAAACTATCTAAGCAGAAAGATAAAAATGATTTCCCAAAATAATTTAAGCAAAGTTCAATTCTCACGAATCGAATTAACTTGGCTGGTTCTTGGCTTAAAAGATTTAGCTAAGCATAATATTGATTATCATACTTAACTTGATTTTAGAAAAGTAATTAAATGGCATAAAACAAACGAAACAAGAAAATAAAGGAAAAGAACTTGAATTAAAGCTATAAAATGTTTACAAAGGAAAAGATAAAAATACTCAAAGCTAAGAAGATGCCCTTAAGCCTTCACCAAAGGTTGGTATTTATAGGCTTAGATTACAAGGATAAGAGATAAGAAAATCAAAATAACAATTCAAATTCAAATGTTTTTAAAATTCAAAATAAAACCAACGGATAGAACTGATAATCTGATCGGATCTTCTCTCGGAACATTCCAGGACCTTCTAGAGGTTGCCACGTCACTGCCACATCAGACGCGTTGTGCCCAGTGTTGTGCCCACGATACCAGTCATGACAGAATTATAATAAAAACTGCAGAAATGCCCCCTTTTACTACTATTTTCCGAATTGGGTCCCTACACAAAATATAACAAAAACAGCATGTATTAAGCAGCAAGAAGTCCTAATAACTAGAAAAATAGCAAATGAAGTATGTCACATTTGAGAACTTATCATTGGTCATTGTAAAACCGTTGCAGACTGTAAAAGCTTTTGTGATATCCTTCAATGCGCCAACAGCTGTAGTTGTATTCATAAGCATTGTAAATGCAAGTCCTCCCCAATATTTCCATTGTCCTAAATTAACAAATTTCTCTCATATCATTTGTAATTGCAACAAATGTACTTGCAATGCATCCAATAATAATAACTATTGGTATTAATTAGACTTTTCCTTTTACCCTTTGTGTATCTTTCTCTTCCTCCTTTTTCATTTATATTGTGTTGTTTTTTATCTTAAAAGATATTCATGAGTGGTTGGGTAAATTTGATAACAATTATCTTATTTATGTGGAATATGGAAGATGGTAAAGGGGAGAAGATATAAAAAATTGTAAATATAGATGATTAAATCATACGAAAACCTATAATTAACTTTAATGTTCAATTTGGTATCAAAAGTTTTTTTATGTCAAATTAGGTACATAAATTTAGGTTAATAAATCAAATTGGTATTTGACTTTTTTTTCATATTGGTACGTATGGTAAATGATTTATTTGAACCATTAAGTCAAATTCTTGTATCAATTTGGTCTTTCCCTTTATCGTGCTCTTTTTATGCCCCCACTTTAGAATAGTGGGTTTAGGGTTTAGAGTTTAGGGTTTAAGGTTAGGATTTGTGGTTAGGGTTTATGGAATTAGGGCTTTGATTTATTTTTTAGGGTGTGGAAATTAGAGTTAGGGTTTAAAATTTAATTTTTAAATAATTTTTAGTGTGGGGTATAGAAGAAGGTATGATTAGGGGCAGAGGATTTTTACCCTAAACCTAGTTCAAGTATTGAATAGTATCTTGAGGCCAACTTAATGTACCTAAACTTAAGTTTTAAACTGAATCTTTAAGTCGAATTCAGGTACCAAAGAATATATTTACCATGGGTAAAACATCGGTGGGCCTAAGGGGACTTGGACCACTCCAAATTTTTATGATTTAATTGCATTTTTTACTCTTGAAGTTTTGAGACTAAAATTAAGTCTTGTTTCCTCCCAAAACTTTTCTTGTATTTTTAAGACCCTATTAGTTTTGAATTTAATGGAATTAAGTTTTGTCAAATTTTCAGGTTAAATTAAATTTTAGGATATACCAATGTTGAAATTAGTGAAATTAAATCTCAATACTCTATTTTTTAAAGTTATCTTTTTTGGTTTGTTAATTTTAAAGATAAACAATTTGTCCCCTCACATAAGGTCATCCTAGTTTGTCCGCTCCCATAAGTTCATCATAGTTTCCTCCTTGAGATTTACCCAACCAAAATAATATACTACAAAAGAAGAGTTATAAAGAAATTTTCAAAATTTATTCTTAGTTCCTATACTATACATAAACTGTCTGTCGTGACACCTGTCGTGGCAGCTATAACGACAGAGAGACACTGAGGTGGAAAAAGTGAAGTGGAGCTCGATAGATAGAGGATTTCAAGCCGGTCTGTCGTGGATCACTCCCATATTTTTCTAAGCCGTGAAGCAGAAGGAAGGCCATGCCCAAAGTTCAAGGAAGAAAGTCAAAGCAAGAAAAGAGGACGAATTAAAGGCATTTACTCAGAAGATTTTGTCTTTAATAGAGTTGTACTTTAATTTAAACTTGTATTCTTGCCATATTAGAAAACTTGGACCCAAGGCCTATATAAAGGCATGTAATTCGACCTAGGAAAGGATATCTCACTCCTAGCCGTCTTCCCCTAAAACACTAGTCGTTTCTCTCCCTCCATCATGTTCTAAACTTCACTAAGGGCTAAGGGTTGATCTTGTAAATTAGTTGCAATGATTGTATTGTTCTTAGGATTTTTTCTGTTCAAGTAATAAAACTTCAAGTTTATTTACTCCGATTTTCAATATCTCATAAGAGCATCGGGAGAGCATTGTGAGGTTATCCATTTGCTTGATATCGGGCGAGTCAAGCATACAAAAGGAGTAAATACGTGTTTTCCAGTTTATGGTTAAACCATCTTGGCTTAGGGATAAGTACAAGGTTAAGTGGCTAAAGAAGAATTCACAAACATTGGTGTTCACCCTTTGATTCACGCCGGGAGGTATCATCCAAGACGTGTTCATCAACATAACTTGGACCTAGGGATAAGACAAGCCATAACAGGGATTCTTGCCAAGCTTGAAGTACGGAGTTGTTGATCGCCGCCGCGACACCAACGGACCTCTGCCGCGACAGGTGCTGCCGCGATAGGCACGACGACAGAACAAAAGAACTTCCTCTGGACAGTGCAACACCTGCACTACTGAGCAAATCAATACCGGCCTATTCTCTCAATCTGTTTACCTTATCTTTTATTTCAGTTATTACTCAAGATTACTTCAAACAATCATTTAAACTATTTCTTTTTCTTGTGCAGCAATCTAAGGATAGTGTAATTTCCAGTCCCTGTGGAGACGATATCCGATACTCTAGTATCACTTTATTACTTGCGTCGTGTACACTTGCACTATTTGCGATAGTCTTATTTACAAGCAACATGTTCGTTTGTTAAGAAAAATGTAGCTTGTTCGTGTTCGTTCGTTAAAATGATAAACGAACACAAACGAATGAAAAAGGGCATAGGTGAATAAGTTTAAAAGAACATAAGTGAACGGCACATATATGAATAATTTTTTTTAGATATATGTGAATAAATTTAAACGAAGATAAACAAACAAACATAAATGAACAGATTATCGAACGTTCACGGACGTAAATGAACGAACGAGCCATTTGTTCGTGTTCGTTCATTTAACTAAATGAACAAAGAATTTTGTTCTTGTTCGTTCGTTTAATAAATAAACAAACTTCCCACTGAACGGTTCACTCAACGTTCGGTTTGATTACAACCCTACGTCAGTGGACCTTAACTCCTCCAAAAATACTAGACAAATTGTTGAGAGAAGTGTGGATTGCCTTGGAGATCATTCTCATCAAATTAAGAGTGTTGTACCTTCAAGGGTTAAAGCTGATCGCTATCGTCCGAGTTGAGCAGAAAATTTTAAAAAATACTTAGGAAGCTTCGAAAATCACTTGAAAAATACTTTACGAAAGAAAGGAACATATATAGCAAATGTTGTTTTTGCTCTGGGTGATGTAAAATGAAACAAAAGTCTAAATATCTAGAGGGAGATTGAAATGTAAAACCGTCCTTTAGAAAACATTGATATATAGGGAGATTGAAATGTATTTATGGAAATTATGTGTAATCTTAAGGCTTAATGTCAAAATAAGTGTCTAAACTATCATATTTTTGCCTTTTAAGTGTCTAAATTTTTTTTTGCACCTTTTAGGTGCCCGAGCTATCCCGTTTTGGTCAAAGTAGGAGCCTGAACTATCATTTTTTAGTCAAAGTACGTGCCTCAATTTGATCTTAAAAGGGACAAAAATGATAGATTGGGCACCTAAAAGTGGAGAAAAAAAGTTTAAGCACCGGAAGGTTAGTATAAGTCCGAAAAGGAAGCTATGGGAGCTAGACAGACGGCGAGTAAGGAAGCTGAAAAGGTGGTGAACAAGGAAGCTGTGGCGATCTGAGCTTAGGAGCAGGAGGTAAATAGTAGTTAGTGCGCAGGTCGGGCAGATGCGGGGAGGGTGGATACAGTGCGGGTAAGGTCTCAAATTCACCACCTATCCACTACTCACGGTGAGTATGACTTTTTACATCCACATCTGCCTACTCGTGAAGTGGTTAGCCCGTTGGATTCTCTAACTGAGGGAGCTAGCTTCATTAAGGGTGCTCTTTCAACGCATGTTCACGTCTAATATCGTACTTCAATGGAATATAAATCATATGGCCATTTTTGGTGCCCTTATTTATGTTCTCACATTAAAAAAATATGTTTAGGGTTTAAGGTTATGGCTTAAGATTAGGGCTCAAGGAATTAGGGGTAGAGTATATTTATTAGTGTTTATGGTTTATGATTTAAAATTTGGAGTTAGACTTAAAATTTAATTTTTTTAATGTTGAGCATAAAAAGATGCACCGAAAATGAGCATAAGATTTTTTTTCCGCTTCAATGGACCTTAACTCCTCTGTAAATATTGGACCTTAACGGCAATATTCATTAAAAGATTCAATGAAGTCTTGACAGCAATTATCATGCTTAATTCATTGGATCCAAAACGGCAAAATTCATTCAAGAAACAAATATAATTAATACTGTTCCATGTAAGGTCAAATTGAATACTATATAAACAAATACTATAGAGCAATTTGATATACATTTCCACCAAGTAACCAATTAGATATTAAGAGATGGGAAAGTTTTCTTTGACTTTGATTATTTTTGCTGCCATCTTCATCTTCGCAACTCGTTAGTTCTTTTTCGAATCAAACTCTTCTTCTTATTTTTTATTCTTAATTCATGTGTAATCTAATACAATGATATTATGATTTTAGATTCATATATGATGGCAGAGGCAAGGGGACCTATCAGTCAAGTTGGTCATTGTAAAACCGTTGCAGACTGTAAAAGCTTTTGTGATTTCCTTCAATGCGCCAACAGCTGTAGTTGTATTCATAAGCACTGTAAATGCAAGTCCTCCCCAATATTTCCATTGTCCTAAATTAACAAATTACTCTCATATCATTTGTAATTGCAACAAATGTACTTGCAATGCATCCAATAATAATAACTATTGGTATTAATTAGACTTTTCCTTTTACCCTTTGTGTATCTTTCTCTTCCTCCTTTTTCATTTATATTGTGTTGTTTTTTATCTTAAAAGATATTCATGAGGGGTTGGGTAAATTTGATAACAATTATTTTATTTATGTGGAATATGGAAGATGGTAAAGGGGAGAAGATATAAAAAAAATTGTAAATATAGATGATTAAATCATACAAAAACCTATAATTAACTTTAATGTTCAATTTGGTATCAAAAGTTTTTTTTTATGTCAAATTAGGTACATAAATTTAGGTTAATAAATCAAATTGATATTTGACTTTGTTTTTCTAAATTGGTACGTATGGTAAATGATTTATTTGAACCATTAAGTCAAATTCTTGTATCAATTTGGAAATCGTCTTTCCCTTTATCGTGCTCTTTTTATGCCCCAACTTTAAAATAGCGGGTTTAGGGTTTAAGTTTAGGATTTGTGGTTAGGGTTTATGGAATTAGGGCTTTGATGTATTTTTAGGGTGTGGAAATTAGAGTTAGGGTTTAAATTTTATTTTTTAAATAATTTTTAGTGTGGGGTATTGAAGAAGGTATGATTAGGGGCAGAGGATTTTCACCCTAAACCTAGTTCAAGTATTGAATAGAATCTTGAGGCCAACTTAATGTACCTAAACTTAAGTTTTAAACTGAATCTTTAAGTCGAATTCAAGAACCAAAGAATATATTTACCATGGGCAAAACATCGGTGGGGCTAAGGGGACTTGGACCACCCCAATTTTTTATGATTTAATTGCATTTTTAACTCTTGAAGTTTTGAGACTGAAATTGAGTCTTGTTTCCTCCCAAAACTTTTCTTGTATTTTTAAAACCCTATTAGTTTTGAAGTTAATGGAATTAAGTTTTGTCAAATTTTCAGGTTAAATTAAATTTTAGGATATACCAATGTTGAAATTAGTGAAATTAAATCTCAATCCTCTATTTTTTAAAGTTATCTTTTTTGGTTTGTTAATTTTAAAGATAAACAATTTGACCCCTCACATAAGGTCATCCTAGTTTGTCCGCTCCCATAAGTTCATAGTTTCCTCCCTGAGATTTACCCAACCAAAATAATAGACGACAAAAGAAGAGTTATAAAGAAATTGTCAAAATTTATTCTTACTTCCTGTACTATACATAAATTGTGATTTTAGTCCTTATTTTCTAATTTGGATTAAAACTTTTGGAATATTGAAATTTCAGTCTATTCATAAACATAAACCATTAAATTATTCAATTACAAATGATCAAATTGTAAAAAAAAAATACAATTTAACATAACAAATATAACTATTGTTTAAGTTAATATTAAAATATGAAAAATTGAAAAATATATAGAATAAAAATTACAAATTAGCGTAAAAGATTAAAATCTATAATTTAGCATCGTGAAGTGGTTAACCCGTTGGATTCACTGATTGAGGGATCTTGCTTCATTAAGGGTGTTGCCTCAACGCATGTTCAAGCGCATAATCATGCTTCAGTGTAGATCTGTAAACAAACCGAACGAACACGAACATGGTAATTTTATGTTCGTTCATTTAAATTTTACTGATCAATTAAACGAACACGAACAACTAAACGAACATAATTTCTTGTTCGTGTTCTGTTGAGTGCATAAAAGTTCTACATTTTATCCCTCATTTACCCATATTTTTGCTGCACTCAAGCATGATTTATTGCATTTAGGATAGATTTTCGCACACACGTCACAATTAGATAAAACTGCACAGATGCTACTGAAATATGTCACTTTTACAGGTATCTGCTGCGGCAGCAACCCAGGGCAGCAAAGCAGTAGAGGCGAGTTGAGGAGCTGGAATTGAAGGACAAAGAGCACTGTCTGTCGTGACACCTGTCGTGGCAGCTATAACGACAGAGAGACACTGAGGTGGAAAAGTGAAGTGGAGCTCGACAGATAGAGGATTTCAAGCCGGTCTGTCGTGGATCACTCCTATATTTTTCTAAGCCCTGAAGCAGAAGGAAGGCCAGGCCCAAAGTTCAAGGAAGAAAGTCAAAGCAAGAAAAGAGGACGAATTAAAGGCATCTACTCAAGGCCTATATAAAGGCATGTAATTCGACCTAGGAAAGGATATCTCACTCCTATCCGTCTTCCCCCAAAACCCTAGTCGTTTCTCTCTCTCCATCATGTTCTAAACTTCACCAAGGGCTAAGGGTTGATCTTGTAAAGTAGTTGCAAGGATTGTATTGTTCTTAGGATTTTTTCTGTTCAAGTAATAAAACTTCAAGTTTATTTACTCCGATTTTCAATATCTCATAAGTGCATCGGGAGAGCATTGTAAGGTTATCCATTTGCTTGATATCGAGAGAGTCAAGCATACGAAAGGAGTAAATACGTGTTTTCCAGTTTATGGTTAAACCATCTTGGCTTAGGGATAAGTACAAGGTTAAGTGGCTAAAGAAGAATTCGCAAACATTGGTGTTCACCCTTTCATTCACGTCGGGAGGTATCATCTAAGACGTGTTCATCAACAGAACTTGGACCTAGGGATAGGACAAGTCATAACAGGGATTCTTGCCATGCTTAAAGTACAGAGTTGTTGATCGCCGCCGCGACACCAACGGACCTCTGTCGTGACAGGTGCTGCCGCGATAGGCACGACGACAGAAAAACAGAATTTCTTCTGGACAGTGCAACACCTGCACTACTTAGCAAATCAATACCGACCTATTCTCTCAATCTGTTTACCTTATCTTTTATTTCAGTTATTACTCAAGATTACTTCAAACAATCATTTAAACTATTTCTTTTTCTTGTGCAGCAATCTAAGGATAGAGTTATTTCCAGTCCCTGTGGAGACGATATCCGATACTCTAATATCACTTTACTACTTGCGTCGTGTACAATTGTACTATTTGCGATAGTCTTATTTAATGCACTTTGTTTTTGGCGCCGTTGCTGGGGACTGACAACATACCTCTACTTTTTAATTACTGCACTTTGTTTTTGTTTTTATTTTCTATTTTTAGTTGTTTTATTTTTCCCGTGCTTTTCACAAGGTTCTCTTATTGATTATGCGCAGATCGAGACGTGGTAAGGAACCTGAGTACGAATTAGACCCAGAAATCGAACACACATATCAACTTAGGAACCAAGCCCGACTCTTGATAGAAAGAAACAACTATCTTGAGGAGATACTGGAAGCAATGGTGAACGGAAGGCAAGACAATAGGGAAGATGACAACAAAAACAACCCCAGGGGTAATGCGGATCCTCCTAATGACCCTGGAAACGATCTGCCGCCGCCCGCTGCCCCAGCAGCACGACAGACTTGTCGAGAGTACATGGATAACGACCATGTTGAACTGGAAACTACCCTGCCAGATGTGGAAGCTGAACACTTCGAACTGAAACCTGTCATGTTCAGCATGATAAACTTCGCTGGTCAATTTGGTGGTTCTGCTACTGAGGACGCACGTGAACATCTGAAAACTTTCTAGGAAATCTGTGGATCGATCAGACTGCCAAGAATAAGTCCGGAAGTACTGAGGCTCTGGCTATTTCCTCATTCATTGAGGGATAGAGCTAAAACCTGGTGGAATAAGTTAACATCGGGTTGAATAAGAACTTGGGCGGATCTCTCTCGTGAAATTCTTTCTCGTTTTAACCCTTCTCATTTATCTGAAAGATTGCATAACAAGATTGCTACTTTTCAACAGGAAGATGACGAACCAATGCATGAGGCGTAGGACAGATTTACGACTCTCTTACGAAACTGCCCAATGCATGGATTCCCTGTATGGAATCAGGTTGTCAAATTCTACAATGCTGTCAATGCACACACTCGACTGAGGATAGATTCAGCAGCAAATGGGTTATTACTGGATAAAGAACCAGACGATACAATGCTGGTGTTGAAAAAGTTAGCAAAGAACGATGAGCAGTTTCCTACAGCTCGAAGAGGAGGCAAACGAGGAATATCTATAAAGGAGTACGAAGCTGACAACTCGGTCAAAACTCAGATTGCATACCTCACTAAGATAGTTGAAAATCTGCAGCGGAAGGATTCTAAAATTGTATTTTCTGCCGAAGAGGTGTGTGAAACCTGTAGCGGAAACCACAACACAGAGGAGTGCCCTTTACAGCTGGAAGAAGGGATGTATGTTGGAAACTATAACAGGAATAAAACCTATGACTCCAACAACTACAATCCAAACTGGAGGAAGGACCCCAAATTTTCATGGAGTAACCCTAACAATGCACTGCACCCTCCAGTCCAGAACAACCAGAACCAAGGAGGTCCTAGGATTCTGTCACGATAGCAACCACAGCAGCAGCCACAACAGTAGCCAGCATCCACAACGAGCATACTGGAACAGACCCTTGCCACGTTCATGTCTCAAACAGGAGAATATATGGCAAAATTGGATCACTTTGTCAAGAAAACTGAATCCTTCATGGATAAGACAGAGATGAGAATGACAAACCATGAGGCGACCCTAAAATCCTTAGAGACACATATGGGCCAGGTTTCACAGTTCATAAACCCAAGGCAGAATGGAGGATTCCCTAGTGATATTGAGGTCACTAGAAAACCCACAAATGAGCAGTGCAAAGCAATTACAACGAGGAGTGGGAAACAACTACAAGGGCCGTAATAAAAGAAACACCAAGTAAGGAACCGACCCTACAGACACCTGTCGTGAACATTGCCCCGGTAGAGGAAAAACAGTCTGTTGTCGTCACATCTGCCACGACAGTTGAAGAAACAGAGGAGTAGAAAGAAGAAACTAAAGATCTTGAGCTTGCTCAGATCCGACTTCCATGTGAAGGAAGCCTTGAAGATTACCGTCCTCCACCCCCTTTTCCGCAGCGGTTAAAGAAACAAAAACATGAGTACCAGCTTAAGAAAATCTATGATGTTTTTAAGCAAGCACACATCAACATTTCGCTGTTAGAAGCCATTAAGCAGATGCCTGGTTATGCAAAGTTTCTGAAGGATGCAATGTCCAGGAGGTCCAGACTTGGGGAATTTGAAACAGTGATGATGACAGAAGGATGCATGGCAATCCTACATAAGCGACCTCCCCCAAAGAAGAAGGATCCTGGCAGCTTCATCATACCATGCATAATTGGTGACAAGTTTGTAGGTAAGGCACTTTGTGATCTTGGTGCTAGCATTAATCTAATGCCCAAGTCCGTATTTCAGAAACTAGGTATTGGTCAAGCGAGGCCCACGACAGTCATGCTGCAACTGGCAGACCGCTCTTACGTACAACCTGAAGGAAAGATCGAAGATATCTTGGTAAGAGTGGATAAGTTTATTTTTCCTGCTGACTTTCTTGTTTTAGACTGTGAAGCCGATGAAAATGCACCGATCATCATGGGGCGACCCTTCCTAGCCACATGCAGAACAGTGATCGATGTAGAGAAAGGAGAACTGACTATGAGAGTCAATGACCAACAAATAAAGCTCAATGTTCTCCAATCAATGAAACAAGCTAATGCAGAGGAAGAGTGCAAGGCAATTTCAAAAGTAGTCTTAGACCAACCCTGCATCAGATCGAACTATCACGACAGAAAATTTGGTCACTGCCACCGCAATCACTTTAAAGACTGTCACGACAGCATCAACGACAGTGACCCCTCAGTCATAGATGCATTCGATACTAAAGGTCCCGAGGAGGTAAATCGGATAGGCACACGTCTAGGTAAGTTCTTCGAGCCTCTGAATTATACCTCGAATGAACATGTAATCCAAAAGCCTTCCATTGAACAACCACCTGTTTTAGACCTTAAACCCCTGCCAGGGCAACTCAAATATGTTTTTCTTGGTTTAAATGATACGTTGCTCGTAATCATCTCTTCTAAGTTGATGCAGGAATAGGAACAACAGTTGATCAAAATGCTACAACAGCATAAGAAGGCAATTGGATGGACCATTGCTGATATCCAAGGCATCAGTCCGGCATTGTGCATGCATAAGATCCTCTTGGAGGATGACCATAAGCCGACAATTGATGCCCAAAGACGACTGAATGAAGCTATGCGAGAGGTGGTACGAAAAGAAATCATCAAGTGGCTTGATGCTGGAATAATATACGCCATCTCGGATAGCAAGTGGGTGAGCCCGATGCAATGTGTACCCAAAAAGGGAGGCATAACCGTGGTAACAAATAAGGACAACGAACTAATCCCAACCAGGACTGTGACCGGTTGGAGGGTTTGTATGGATTACCGAAAGCTTAATAAAGCTACCCGAAAGGACCACTTCCCCTTACCCTTTATCGATCAAATGTTAGATAGATTAGCGGGGAAGCCTTACTATTTTTTTCTTGATGGTTACTCAGGTTATAACCAAATAGCAATCGCACCAGAGGACCAAGAGAAGACAACCTTCACATGCCCATACGGCATATACGCCTTTCGAAGAATGCCATTTGGACTTTGCAATGCACCAGCAACCTTTCAACGGTGCATGATGGCAATATTCTCCGACATGGTGGAGGATTTCCTAGAGATCTTCATGGATGAATTTTCTGTCTTTGGAGACAGTTTCGACGGTTGCTTATACAATTTACAGAAGGTGCTTGAAAGATGTGAAGAGGCAAACCTCGTTTTAAACTGGGAAAAATGCCACTTTATGGTGGACGAGGGCAAAGTGTTGGGACACAAGGTTAGCTGCCGCGACATAGAGGTAGACAGAGCTAAAATCGAAGTCATTGAAAAACTGCCGCCACCCACCACAGTCAAAGGAATAAGAAGTTTCTTAGGACATGCAGGGTTTTATCGAAGATTCATTGCCAATTTCTCGAAAACTACTAAACCCCTATGTCTCATGTTGGAACATAATCGTGCCTTTGATTTCAACACTGAATGTACTGAAGCATTCAGGATACTAAAGGAAAAGCTGGTAACAGCCCCAATAGTGCAGCCACCAGACTGGAGCTTACCATTCGAGATAATGTGCGACGCTAGTGATTATGCTGTCGGGGCAGCACTAGGGCAGAGAAAGGAGAAACTCTTCCATGTGAGTTACTATGCCAGCAAAACTCTAAATGATGCCCAGATAAATTACACCACAACAGAAAAGGAGCTACTCGCAGTGGTGTTTGCAATTGACAAGTTCCGCCCATATATACTTGGAACAAAAGTGGTGGTCCACACAGATCACTCAGCACTTAAATATCTGTTCAACAAGAAGGATGCCAAACCAAGATTGATACGTAGGATTCTGCTGCTGCAAGAATTTGACATTGACATCAAGGACAAAAAGGGGATAGAAAATCAAGTAGCAGATCACTTGTCAAGACTAGAAATGGGAAGGAATCAAGAGAAAGACAAGACCAACATACTGGAAACCTTCCTAGATGAGCAGTTGTTCACTGCCACCAGCACTATCGCGACAGCCATGGCGGCAGGTAAGCTTTCTGATATCCCCCGGTATGCTGACATTGTCAATTAAATTGTAAGTAGGTTATTACCTCTTAAGCTTAACTATCAAGCTAGGAAGAGGTTCCAAAATGATGCAAAACATTATTGTTGGGACGAACCTCTTCTCTTTAAGCATTGTGCAGATCAGATCATCAGGAGATGCATACCACAGGAGGAACAGAAAGAGGTGCTTCATCACTGCCATGCTGCTCCCTATAGAGGACACTTGGGAGGAAATAAAACTGCTGCCAAGGTTCTGCAATCTGGTTTCTATTGGCCTACACTGTTCAAGGATGCACAAGCTTTTTACAAAAGCTGTGATAAATGCCAAAGGACTGGAAATATATCTAGAAGGCATGAGATGCCACTGCAGAACATTCTTGAGGTCGAAATCTTTGATGTTTGGGGAATCAACTTCATGGGACCATTCCCAGCCTCTTGTGGGAATCTATACATCCTGCTGGCAGTAGACTATGTGTCTAAGTGTGTAGAAGCTATTGCCACTCAAAAGAACAATGCTAAGACTGTACAAAGATTTCTTCACAAGCACATCTTCTCAAGGTTTGGCATCCCAAGGGCGATCATTAGCGATGAGGGGATGTATTTTGACAATAGGGTAATTGATTGTGCACTAAAGGAAATATGGAGTAAAGCACCGAATTGCAACAACATATCACCCTCAAACCATTGAGCAGGACGAAATCTCAAATAGAGAAGTGAAGAGCATCCTAGAGAAAATGGTAAAACCAACTCGAAAGGACTGGTCTCTTCACCTAATTGATGCACTTTGGGCCTACATGACTACATTTAAAACGCCATTGGGAATGTCACCCTACCGCCTCATTTACGGAAAAACTTGCCATTTACCCGTTGAGATAGAACACAAAGCATATTGGGCTATCAAGACAGTTAATATGGATTGGGGTAAGCCAGGGCAGAAAAGGATACTAGACTTGAATGAAATTGAAGAAATTCGAGCAATGGCCTACGACAACGCCAAGATTTAGAAGGACAAAACAAAGAAGTGGCACGACAGAAAACTGCTGCCACGACAGTTCTACCTAGGATAGCAGGTGTTTTTGTTTAAATCTAGGTTGAAGCTCTTCCCAGGAAAGCTTAAATCTAGGTGGTCTGGCCCTTTCCAAGTAGTCCAAGTTTTTCCCCATGGTGCCATTACAATCAGATCAATCAAGGATGGGCACCAATTCAAAGTCAATGGACAAAGACTAAACCATTATCAGGGGACTGAAGCCCCAAGGATGTAGGAAGTAGTTACTTTAGGAGAAGCCCTTCAAGGCATCCCTAATTTAACTTTATTTTATTTTATTTAGTTTATTTATTTATTTGTTTTTAGGAAATAAGATTTTAATTTATTGTTTATTTTAGTTTTTAGGAAATAAAGGAAGCAAAGCAAAGAGGAGGAATGAACCAGCCCACCGCATTTACAACAACCCATAAAGCCCAAGGGAACATACCTATCGTGACAACCTGTTACCAGCTATCGCGGTAGACGCAGAAAATACAGCTTGTCACGGACCTGTCGTGACAGACACGAAAACGCGTAACAGACGCGCAACAGACACAGAAACACGTGACAGACGCGTCAGAAAACCGCGTGACAACTGGTCCTGTTATTCGCGCCGGCCGTTACAGTTCCAACAGGCAGAAAATCCCGTTCTATATAAACCTCTACTCCCATTTCATTTTTCACCTCATTCTCATTCTCTCTACTTTGCTTTCCAGAATTTAGCTCTCAGAAATTTTCTTTTACTTTTCTACAGTTTTCCTCGCAATGACTACTAGATCAACCCGAAAGAGTGCTGCCTCCACCTCTGCCACGACAGTGTCCACACCCAGTCACAGTAGAATCCCCAGACGATTCACATCGGCAGACTCGAAGAAGAGATACTATGGCTCGTTCCAAAAACGAGAAATGTGGGAAGAGAGAGGTTTCACATACACCACAAAGACGGGAGACCTAGGGCTCGAGGGTTTCATCTCTAAGAAAATTATTACCCTCAAATGAGAGATGTTTGCCGTTCAGCCAGAGGAGATGAACGTCACTCTGGTCCGAGAGTTCTATGCTGTCATCCTCTCCAAAGATGCCACGACAGTGACTGTCAGGGGTAAGGAAATCTCCCTAGAACCGGCCTACATCAACACATTGTACGAAATTTATGTGGGCAGAAAGAAAGATGCACATAGGAGGTTCGTCAACAGTCTATCGCCGGCAGACTACGATGTTGTCATGGCAGAACTGATGGAAGAAGGCACCCAATGGAACGAGGATCCCAAGCACAGATGGACAGTGCGAAGGACCCAGCTCACACCAACAACAAAAATCTGGAACCATTTTGTGAAGAAACGCCTCATGCCAACATTACACAACACCTCGGTGGACCGGTAGCGATTAACCCTCGTACACTCAATCATCAACGAGAGGCAGATCAACATTCGCAAATATATCCTCGAAGGCATTTTTGAGTGTGCACTCAGACCCATGGGCCCCCTCATCTTCCCCTACCCCATCACCTCTCTCTGCCGGGCAAATAAAGTTCCATAAATTGATGAAGATGTCAGAGTGCAAGGCAAGGGATGGACGCAACAAAACATATACAATTTGATGGAGCTGAAGCCTGCCACTCCCCTGGCATATATGGACCCCACTGTCGTGACAGAACCAATATCAGAACCTGAATCCACTAAACTTGTCGCTGCAGAGCCGGAGCAGACTGAGGCCGCCTATCCGACAGACACCTCCAACCAAATCATGCATATGCTAAAGAAGATAGAGGAACGACAACTAGGCTTCATGGGATTTATGAGGGATTTTACTACTGCCACGGTAAATTTCATTAAGGTTGATTTAAATTTTCCTAACGTGCAATTTCCCTCTTTCCCAAAAACTCTTTTTGCCACCCCCACACCTGCTGCTAGCCCTAGTACACCCATTGCTGCCTCCACCACACCACCTGCCACGACTGGAGATGGCGTCAGAAGATCTGCCACTCCTCGAGGAGAAAAACAGAAGGAACCACTGCCGGAGATCGATCCGAAGTACTTCGAAGGGTTCTCCTCCTCCTCCGTCTGGCAGGAAGATTCTGAATCGGAGCCATCTGTCGTTCGGGACATATCCAAAGACTTCCCTCCGATGAAGAAGAAGAAGCTGAATGAAACTGTTGAGTGGCCCTGCCAGGACAGATCGGACGGCAGCAGCAGTAGCAACAGTGATGATGACCTCGAGGTTCTGGACAAGGCCCCAAAGATATCACCTACCCGAGTCCAGCCACCTCGAGAGGCCAAAAAGAAGATAGTCTCACCATCTCCCAGCCCCAAGCCAACCTCTGCCATCAAGGTAACTGCCCGCCGGTAGCTCTGCATCAGCAGCAGTAGCGACGACAGCTCATCAACTTAAGTGCTTTTCTATTATGCTTACTGTTTTTGCTATTTATTTTATCCATTTGTGATGTTTTCTTATTTTTATTTTGTTGTCATTGAGGACAATTCAACCATTGAGTTTGGGGGTAGGCAGTTCTCTGTTATTTAATGAACTTTTTAATTGGTGTCTTTAATTTGTGTCTCATCTTAGTTATTTTTGTGTAAAAAAATGGCTTAAGTCTTTGAACTGCACTTACCTGTCGCGACAATCTCTGTCGTGGCAGTGCCTTTAGAATGTTTTAGGAATTATTTAGAGCCTTGCTATAGTCATAACTTCAAAAACACTTTTGTGACTTATATGCTGTCTAGACTTCTGTTAGTAAACTAGAGTAGAAAAGCTTAAACCACTTGAGTTGCCCCTAGAGGTGCCTAACACTGACTCTAGGAAAGGAATAGAAGAAAAGAAAAACTTAAACTCAAAACCCCTAGAGGTGCCTAACACCGGCTCTAGGAAGATAGCTAGAGGTGCCCAAAACAGGCTC
Source organism: Hibiscus trionum (assembly GCA_030270665.1). NCBI lineage: Eukaryota > Viridiplantae > Streptophyta > Magnoliopsida > Malvales > Malvaceae > Hibiscus > Hibiscus trionum. Next base: position 63,409,469 of record BSYR01000017.1, read on the forward strand.
TAGTAAAAACAAAATAAGAAGAACTTGAGTCTAAATTTTGAAAAAACTAAAGGAGCCTAAAAATTGCCTCCAAGAAAAAATTAGTTTGGCATAAAAATCAAGTGAGTAGCATAACAATTCTAGTTGCTAAAAGAGTCTAGGCACATATTTGTTCACAAAGCCTGCACACACTTGCACAAGAATTATAGCATTGTTCCGGATGAATCCATAAACAATTGAAAAGGCACTGCTCTTGATAGAGAAAGGGTTGTAGGAAATGATAGTTCACTGAATTAAGCCAAGCCAAAAAAAGTTTACATTCTTAGTTAAGTTGCATTTGCTTGAGGACAAGCATTAACTTGAGTTTGGGAGTGTTTTGAGTGCATAAAAGTTCTACAGATAGAGGATTTCAAGCCGGTCTGTCGTAGATCAATCCCATATTTTTCTAAGCCCTGAAGCAGAAGGAAGGTTAGGCCCAAAGTTCAAGGAAGAAAGTCAAAGCAAGAAAAGAGGACGAATTAAAGGCATCTACTCAGAAGATTTTGTCTTTAATAGAGTTGTACTTTAATTTAAACTTGAATTCTTGCCATATTAGAAAACTTGGACCCAAGGCCTATATAAAGGCATGTAATTCGACCTAGGAAAGGATATCTCACTCCTAGCCGTCTTCCCCCAAAAGCCTAGTCATTTCTCTATCTCCATCATGTTCTAAACTTCACCAAGGGCTAAGGGTTGATCTTTTAAAGTAGTTGCAATGATTGTATTGTTCTTAGGATTTTTCTGTCCAAGTAATAAAACTTCAAGTTTATTTACTCTGATTTTCAATATCTCATAAGAGCATCGGGAGAGCATTGTGAGGTTATCCATTTGCTTGATATCGGGAGAGTCAAGCATACGAAAGGAGTAAATACGAGTTTTCCAGTTTATGGTTAAACCATCTTGGCTTAGGAATAAGTACAAGGTTAAGTGGCTAAAGAAGAATTCACAAACATTGGTGTTCACCCTTCGATTCACGCCGGGAGGTATCATCCAAGACGTGTTCATCAACAGAACTTGGACCTAGGGATAGGACAAGTCATAACAGGGATTCTTGCCATGCTTGAAGTATGGAGTTGTTGATCGCCACCGCGAAACCAACGGACCTCTGCCGCGACAGGTGCTGCCGCGATAGGCACGACGACAGAACAACAGATTTTCCTCTGGACAGTGCAACACCTGCACTACTGAGCAAATCAATACCGGCCTATTCTCTCAATCTGTTTACCTTATCTTTTATTTTAGTTATTACTCAAGATTACTTCAAACAATCATTTAAAGTACTTCTTTTTCTTGTGCAGCAATCTAAGGATAGAGTTATTTCCAGTCCCTATGGAGACGATATCCGATACTCTAGTATCACTTTACTACTTGCGTCGTGTACACTTGCACTATTTGTGATAGTCTTATTTACACGCAACATGTTCGTTTGTTAAGAAAAATGTAGCTTGTTCGTGTTCGTTCGTTAAAATGATAAACGAAGATAAACGAATGAAAAAGGTCATATGTGAATAAGTTTAAAAAAACATAAATGAGCGACACATATATTAATAATTTTTTTTAAATATAAATTTTTTATATAAAAAATAATAAATATAAATAGATATATGTGAATAAATTTAAACGAAGATAAACAAACAAACATAAATGAACAGATTACCGAACTTTCACGGACGTAAATGAACGAACGAGCCATTTGTTCGTGTTCGTTCATTTAACTAAATGAACAAAAAAATTTGTTCTTGTTCATTCGTTTAATAAATAAACGAACTTCCCACCGAACGGTTCACTGAACGTTCGGTTTGTTTACAGCCTTACTTCAGTGGACCTTAACTCCTCCAAAAATACTAGACAAATTGTTGAGAGAAGTGTGGATTGCCTTGGAGATCATTCTCATCAAATTAAGAGTGTTGTACCTTCAAGGGTTAAAGCTGATCGCTATCGTCCGTGTTGAGCAGAAAAAAATTAAAAAATGCTTAGGAAGCTTCAAAAATCACTTGAGAAATACTTTACGAAAGAAAGGAACATATAGAGCAAATGTTGTTTTTGCTCTGGGTGATGTAAAATGAAACAAAAGTCTAAATATCTATAGGGAGATTGAAATGTAAAACCGTCCTTTAGAAAACATTGATATATAGGGAGATTGAAATGTATTTATGGAAATTATGTGTAATCTTAAGGCTTAATGTCAAAATAAGTGTCCAAACTATCATATTTTTGCCTTTTAAGTGTCTAAACTATTTTTTTGCACCTTTTAGGTGCCCGAACTATCCCGTTTTGGTCAAAGTAGGTGCCTGAACTATCATTTTTTAGTCAAAGAACGTGCCTCAATTTGATCTTAAAAGGGCCAAAAAATGATAGATTGGGCACCTAAAAGTGGAGAAAAAAAGTTTAAGCACCGGAAGGTTAGTATAAGTCCGAAAAGGAAGCTATGGGAGCTAGACAGACGGCGAGTAAGGAAGCTGAAAAGGTGGTGAACAAGGAAGCTGCGGCGATCTGAGCTTAGGAGCAGGAGGTAAATAGTAGTTAGTGCGCAGGTCGGGCAGATGCGGGGAGGGTGGATACAGTGCGGGTAAGGTCTCAAATTCACCACCTATCCACTACTCACGGTGAGTATGACTTTTTACATCCACATCTGCCTACTCGTGAAGTGGTTAGCCCGTTGGATTCTCTGACTGAGGGAGCTAGCTTCATTAAGGGTGCTCTTTCAACGCATGTTCACGTCTAATATCGTACTTCAATGGAATATAAATCATATGGCCATTTTTGGTGCCCTTATTTATGTTCTCACATTAAAAAAAATATGTTTAGGGTTTAAGGTTATGGCTTAAGATTAGGGCTCAAGGTATTAGGGGTAGAGTATATTTATTAGTGTTTATGGTTTATGATTTAAAATTTGGAGTTAGACTTAAAATTTAATTTTTTTAATGTTGAGCATAAAAAGATGCACCGAAAATGAGCATAAGATTTTTTTTCCGCTTCAATGGACCTTAACTCCTCTGTAAATATTGGACCTTAACGGCAATATTCATTAAAAGATTCAATGAAGTCTTGACAGCAATTATCATGCTTAATTCATTGGATCCAAAACGGCAAAATTCATTCAAGAAACAAATATAATTAATACTGTTCCATGTAAGGTCAAATTGAATACTATATAAACAAATACTATAGAGCAATTTGATATACATTTCCACCAAGTAACCAATTAGATATTAAGAGATGGGAAAGTTTTCTTTGACTTTGATTATTTTTGCTGCCATCTTCATCTTCGCAACTCGTTAGTTCTTTTTCGAATCAAACTCTTCTTCTTATTTTTTATTCTTAATTCATGTGTAATCTAATACAATGATATTATGATTTTAGATTCATATATGATGGCAGAGGCAAGGGGACCTATCAGTCAAGTTGGTCATTGTAAAACCGTTGCAGACTGTAAAAGCTTTTGTGATTTCCTTCAATGCGCCAACAGCTGTAGTTGTATTCATAAGCACTGTAAATGCAAGTCCTCCCCAATATTTCCATTGTCCTAAATTAACAAATTACTCTCATATCATTTGTAATTGCAACAAATGTACTTGCAATGCATCCAATAATAATAACTATTGGTATTAATTAGACTTTTCCTTTTACCCTTTGTGTATCTTTCTCTTCCTCCTTTTTCATTTATATTGTGTTGTTTTTTATCTTAATGACAAGTCGTCGTTTAACCGGTCAAAAATAAATAAATAAATTAACCTCTTTCAACAAATAATAAAATAAAGAAATTAAGTAGATATAGGGAAAGAGGGTCGATCCGCAGGGAGATTAGCTGGAATTATTGACTGAAGGCTGCTTCGATTACTACTTCCAAGAATATTTGTAGAATAAGTAAATAAAATGGGGGGGAGTGATCGGATATTGGATGAAAATGAAATAGCAAGGTTTAAATGCAGAGGTAAAAAGAATAAGAAAAACCAAGTATGTTAAATAGCCTCGAACCAGCTCCATCAATTCTTAGTTCCTGTACTATACATAAACTGTGAATTTAGTCCTTGTTTTCTAATTTGGATTAAAACTTTTGGAATATTGAAATTTCAGTCTAATCATAAACATAAACCATTAAATTATTCAACTACAAATGATCAAATTGTAAAAAAAAATACAATTTAACATAACAAATATAACTATTGTTTAAGTTAATATTAAAATATGAAAAATTGAAAAATATATAGAATAAAAATTACAAATTAGCGTAAAAGATTAAAATCTATAAATTAGCATCGTGAAGTGGTTAACCCGTTGCATTCACTGATTGAGGGATCTTGCTTCATTAACGGTGTTGCCTCAACGCATGTTCGAGCGCAGAATCATGCTTCAGTGTAGATCTGTAAACAAACCGAACGAACACGAACAGGGTAATTTTATGTTCGTTCGTTTAAATTTTACTAAACAATAAAACGAACACGAACAACTAAACGGACATAATTTATTGTTCGTGTTCTGTTGAGTGCATAAAAGTTCTACATTTTATCCCCCATTTACCTATATTTTTGCTGCACTCAAGCATGATTTATTGCATTTAGGATAGATTTTCGCATACACATCACAATTAGATAAAACTGTACAGATGCTACTGAAATAGGTCACTTTTGCAGGTATCTGCTGCGGCAGCAACCCAGGGCAGCAAAGGAGTAGAGGCGAGATGAGGAGCTGGAACTGAAGGACAAAGAACACTGTCTGTCGTGACACTTGTCGAGGCAGCTATAAAGACAGAGAGACACTGAGGTGGAAAAGTGAAGTGGAGCTCGACAGATAGAGGATTTCAAGACGGTCTGTCGTGGATCACTCCCATATTTTTCTAAGCCCTTAAGCAGAAGGAAGGCCATGCCCAAAGTTCAAGGAAGAAAGTCAAAGCAAGAAAAGAGGACGAATTAAAGGCATCTATTCAGAAGATTTTGTCTTTAATAGAGTTGTACTTTAATTTAAACTTGTATTCTTGCTATAACACCCCTCACCCCGGATTAGGGGCAAGGAGCGTTATGTTAACATGTGACAGAATCGTATTAGGCAGCGGAAGTGGGTTAACAATTTTTCGTGTGATATTTTTTTTTTCTTTCGAATACATCTATTTTAATTTCTTTTCACATTCGATTATCCCATGGACATACTTCATCATATATATATATATATATATATATATATATATATATATATATATATATATATATATATATCATATCCGATAATAACATCCATAGTGTTTTAGTTTCCCTTAATTACATATCAAAATGTAGGGAGATTTCTTATGAATTTATACAATACTAAAGAAATAGTTCATGAACATAACCATCAGGCCAAATTGAACTATCATGCTGAACGCTAGGCCACCCATCACGAGTATGACAAAGACAGGGAAAATCATACTTAAGCTTCATACGAGTAGAATACAGGTAGAGGTCAACGATGCTAGAACCTGAAATTTAGGGGAAGGAAGGAAGGTTCGAGTGGTAAGTACTTCTCGTACTTAGTGAGGAAACCCTATTCTATTCGGTTTCCAATTTAAACATTATGATCAAACAATTTAATTTCACTTTGCACATTAGCTCATTCGAATGATTCAAGCAATATAATCAATCCACAATTAATAATGCACCATAGAAATCATTCGAATATATACACCAAGGAGTCATATAATTCTATTCGAATACATGCAAGTGATTACATATCATTCATATCATGAATACACATACAAGTCATGAAACCTGAATTAACTTCCAATTATCAAATTATCACAATTAAAGTTTCATAGCATATCAAGAATGGCAAATCATGAAATTCAATATTTTATTCAAATGATCCAACAACCAATTTCATGAATTTACTTTCAATTTTCAGATTTCATTCCTTAAATTGTTCATTTAATTCATTTAGCAATGCCTTGGATAGTAGAGTATGATAGGTAATCAAGTCACATATAACAGAGGTTGTGAATCAAATTCACCATGTAAAGGTACCACGTACCAAATCGTATCACATATAACATATCATAATGTCCGCAGACATTAAGCAAGAAGGTACACTTACGTACCACAATATCGAGTACACTAACGTACCGATTTTCTTATTGAGCTCAGACTCTAGGCTAGCCGTACTACCTAAACAGACTATACACACCAAGGGCTTTGCATTTAAATCTTTAATTTAATCAGATACATAATCAATCAAATTTTCAGAAATTCTTAATTAATCATTTCGATTAATTGCTTATAATTCCAATTCCAATAACATGTTATCACACATGATCATATAATAATTTACAAGCTCAATTCACACATTTCATATCAGCATTCGAACAATCCAAACTCATATCATATAATTCAGAATTTCATTTCATACTTCAACACTCAATTGAACTTATCAAACATAATTATAACATGTAAGAGCATTGCATACTCACATACTATATCACAAATTCATTGTTTCCACAAGAAATCAATATCACAATAATTTTCCAATAATCAGCATGATTAATTCATCCAAAACAGTAAGATTAACCAAAAATCAGATTCGAAATCAAACATATCAATCATCAATTTAATTTCAATCACATATGCAACAAAATCGCATAGCACAAGCATAAAATCCAAATTCCATTATTCCTTCTTCCCTTACTAAAATCGAATAATTAATTAGTCCAAATTGCATGCTTATCATAACTTAAAAATCAAATTAAGGCAGTTGGGACTCTAATCCCAACTCTAAAAATCGTTTCACTCACAGTTCGCCGAGCTAGTTTTGGATCCGAACGCCCTTCGCTCGATCAGAAGCCAATCCCGGTGCAATTTCTTCTTCTACCCTTTCACTTCTAGGATCTAAGGCATTTAAGCCAAGAAAATAATAATTTTTCAGAATTCAATTTATGCAATTAGAGACTGAATTTTGCATTTTTATTCAAAACAGTCCCTATACTTTTACGGTTCGATAAGACTAATTTCCATTTTCCTAATTTCTTTAATTAATCACTTAAACTTTCAAATTGATCATTAAAATTGGTGGATTTCACATCCTACAGATTGTTAATCAATTTATTAACACTCCATTAAATCAAATTTTACATCTTTAATAATTCACAAATTTTTAATTTTTCTTCTTTTCATTTATACACATTTCTGACCACCTAATTTAATTAATTTCTTATTTTCTGTACACAACTCCAAATCGAACACCGTTTGTTCCTCAATTCAATTAACATACCCAATTTTAACATATAAAAAATTTAGGTCGAAACTCCTAGTAGATTATTTTCTACAATTTTACAAAGTTCACTGTCCAGCTAAGAGGATTACTGGACAGTTTTGTATGCTGTTCGAAATGGGTTTCCAGATTTTACCACAGTCATCAAAAATCCCTTTTACAATTTTTCTACCATTTTAGACATGTCAAGGTAGAACATATTCAAATTTCATCACTAAACTCTTACTAGTGAATTTTATACAATTTTCTAAAGTTCACTGTCCATCTAAGAACAGTGCAGGACAGTTTTACATGATGTTCGTATTAAGCTTCCAGATTTCACTACAATGATCAAAACTCAGATTTATAATTTTTCTACCACTTTAGACATGTCAAAGTAGAACATATCAAAAATTCATCACGAAATTCCCACTAATTAATTTTCTACAATTTTCTAAAGTCGCATGTTCTTATAACTACTAAATCTGTCCATATTTACTCTTGCATGTTCATAAGCTTTTATCCTTCAAAATTTCTTGAGGTTTCTTGTGTTCTTAAAATTTTCCAGCAGCATAACCTTTAGTATCATCACTTTCATGATTTTCTAAAGGCATTAAAACCATTGATCTATTAAAGATTTTAACATATTCGAAAACTATAGAGAGAGAGCTACTTACTTTCGATTTTCCTTGAATTTTCTAACTCAATTTCTATGCTATGCAACCCTTGTCTTCTTCACTTAAAGCTCTCTGGTTTTCCTCTCAATTTTGTGTTTGTAAGTGTGTGTGAATGCATGGTTTACTTAGCTAGAAGGGTTGAGTAATCGGTGGAGGGATGGTGGAAGAAATAGATGAAGGAAAGTGGTGGGAAATGATTAATTTGGTTAGTAGGATTAGGTTGCCTAACTCTACCAAATTTCCACCAAATTTCCCCCTAACCTTTTGTTTTATTACTATTATTATTATATTATATTATACATATATATACATAGATAATTATCCTAATGATCCATCGGGTATATTATATGTATATGTATTAACTTACATTGTTCATTTCATTAAACTTATATACATATAATAAATCACATTTTCTTTATACATATTACACATGTATGTCTCTTTTTTTTAATCTATCACTTTATAATTATTCATTTTAATACTTAAATCTTATAATTTCACTAAGCTTAACCAAAATGTTTACACTTTTCTTTTTATTTTCTTATAATTTCTTCTAGGGTATTTTTAGGGTGTTACAATTCCTCCCCCCTTAAAGAAAATTCGTCCTCAAATTTTACCTGAATCGAACAGATGAGGATATTGCTTTTTCATCGTGTCCTCAGGTTCCCATGTTGCCTCTTCCATCTTGTGATTTCTCCACAAGACTTTAACTAGTGCAACATTTTTGTTTCTAAGTCTTTTGATTTCTCTATCCAGAATCTGAATTGGTTCCTCTTCATAGGATAAATCAGGATTCAGTTCTACTTCTTCCGGCTCTAAGATGTGAGAAGGATCGGATCTATACTTTTTGAGCATTGACACATGAAAGACATTGTGGATTTTATCGAACTCGCTGGGAAGTGAAAGTCGATAAGCCACTGGGCCAATTCTTTCAGTAATTTCAAAAGGTCCAATAAAGCGAGGACTAAGCTTCCCTCTCTTTCCGAATCGAAATACTTTCTTCCATGGAGAGACCTTAAGAAAGACTTTGTCTCCCACATTATGCTGGATATCTCTTTGTTTCAGATCAGCATAGGCTTTCTGTCTATCGAAGGCTTGCTTTAAACGAGAATGGATGATTTGAACTTTTTCTTCTGTTTCTCTGAGCAATTGTGGTCCCAAAACTTTATTTTCACCAAGTTCGGACCAGCACAGAGGTGTTCTGCATTTTCTGCCGTACAATGCTTCAAAAGGTGCCATCTGAATAGACGACTGATAGCTATTGTTGTAGGCAAATTCCACTAAGGGTAGGGATTTCTCCCAATTTTTCCCAAAGTCAATAATGCAAGCTCTAAGCATATCTTCAAGAATCTGAATTACTCGTTCAGACTGACCGTCACTTTGCGGATGGAAAGCAGTGCTTAAATTCAATTTGGTTCCCATAGCTCTTTGCAATGTTCTCCAAAATCTGGAAGTAAATCTTGGATCGCGATCAGAGACAATGGAGATAGGAATTCCATGTAGCCGGATTATTTCCTGAATATACAGATTGGCCAAAGTCTCCAAACTGTAATTGATACGAATAGGAATGAAATGTGCCGATTTGGTGAATCGATCAACAATCACCCAGATAGCATCATATTTTCTGGGAGAACAAGGAAGACCAGTCACGAAATCCATAGTAATTCGTTCCCATTTCCACTGTGGTAGTACAAGTGGTTGGAGTAGTCCGGTGGGAACTCTATGTTCAGCTTTGACTTTCTGACAGTTTAGACATTTGGATACGAAATCATTGATAGCCGCTTTCATACCAGACCACCAATACAAAGATTTGAGATCTTTATACATCTTAACCGATCCAGGGTGGACCGAGAAAGAACTCTGGTGTGCTTCTTCCAGAAGATCTCTTTTCAAACTTTCATCATTTGGAACACAGATTCTATCTTTGAAGTAAAGGAGACCGTTTGTATGAATACGGAATCCTTCACCAGATTTTGTATCCAGCTTGGAAACGATATCCTGAAGTTCTGGATCAGCTTTCTGAAGATTTTCAATCCTTGAGATTAGACTGGATTGAATTTGAAGTTCGGACAGAAATCCTTGCTTCTGATATACTCGAAGATGAGCATTGATAGCAGTTGGAGCTACAAGAATAAATACCACTTTTTTTTTAAATCAAAACTTTCATTATAAACATTTTATATTTTATTTCTTAAGGTTCAGGGATTAGAGATTTTTACCCAATGTCGGTTTACGACTCAAGGCGTCTGCAACCACATTGGCTTTTCCTGGATGATAGTCAATGACTAAATCATAGTCTTTCAATAACTCCATCCATCTGCGTTGTCTTAAATTCAGATCTTTCTGAGTTAGGAGATACTTTAAGCTCTTATGATCAGTGAACAGGTAACATTTCTCACCGTACAAGTAGTGTCTCCATATTTTAAGAGCAAACACAATTGCAGCAAGTTCGAGATCATGCGTTGGATAGTTCAATTCATGAGATTTCAGTTGGCGTGAAGCATAAGCTATCACATTATCACCCTGCATTAAAACACATCCAAGACCCGCATGTGAAGCATCACTGTATACAATATAATCTTTGCCCGGTTCTGGTTGGATCAAAACTGGGGCATGAGTCAAGGCTGCTTTGAGTTGGTCAAAGCTTCTCTGTTGCTTGTCAGACCATTCAAACAGTTGATCTTTACGAAGAAGTTTAGTCAAAGGTAAGGCTATAGAGGAAAACCCTTTGACAAACCTTCTGTAATAACCAGCAAGACCAAGGAAACTTCGTATTTCACTGACATTTCTGGGAGGTCGCCAATCCATGATTGACTGAATTTTCTTCGGATCAACTTTAATTCCTTCTGCAGAAATTACATGTCCAAGGAAAGAGACTTCCGATAACCAGAACTCGCACTTGGAAAATTTTGCGAATAACTGGCGTTCCCGGAGAGTTTGCAAGACAATGCGAAGATGATCAGCATGTTCTTCTTTGTTGTGAGAATAGATCAAAATGTCATCAATGAAGACGATGACAAATTTATCAAGATAGGGCTTGAATACTCTGTTCATGAGATCCATGAATGCCGCCGGAGCATTTGTCAATCCGAAAGGCATTACCAGAAATTCATAGTGGCCATAACGAGTTCGGAAGGCTGTTTTGGACACATCCTCCTCTTTGACTCTCATTTGATAGTATCCAGATCGTAGATCGATCTTTGAGAATACTGAAGCATCCCTAAGTTGATCAAACAGATCTTCTATTCTTGGGAGCGGATATCTGTTCTTGATTGTGATCTTGTTCAATTGACGGTAGTCAATGCAAAGACGCATTGCTCCATCCTTCTTCTTTACAAATAGAACAGGTGCACCCCAAGGAGAAGTGCTGGGTCGAATGAAACCCTTGTCCTGAAGCTCTTGAAGTTGCTTTTGCAATTCTTTTAACTCAAGAGGTGCCATCCGATACGGAGTGATAGACACCGGATTTGAGCCAGGCTGTACTTCAATCCTGAATTCAACTTCTCTAGTCGGAGGGAGACCAGGTAGTTCCTCGGGAAATACATCAATGAATTCAGAAATAACAGGTATTTCAGACATTCCAAATTCAATTTGATCTCGTAAGACCATGGATGCAAAAATAGAAGTGGGCTTTTTATCAATTAGGAGTATGGATTCCTTTCCTAAACCCTGAAGATACAGTCTTTTATTTTGACAATCTACCCAAGCCTCATGTTTACTTAACCAATCTAAACCCAGAATTAGATCGAACTCACAGGAGGGTAATATGTAGAGATCAATAAGGAATGGCAAATTGCTAATATGCAATGAACAATTTCTACATATTAGGTTTATGTTCGAAGTTCCTCCTAAAGGGTTTGAGACTATCAGACTTGTTTTCACATTTTCAGGTTCTAATTTCAACCTTTTTACAACAGATAGACATATGAATGAATGAGTGGATCCCGAATCTATTAAAGCATAAACATGATGTGAGTTTAGCTCAACGGTACCTGCAATCACTTCAGGAGACTCTTCATCATCTCTACCACGAATGTGGTAAACTCTAGCAGGTGCTCGAGATTCCTGATGATTAGTAGCATTGGAATAAGTACCCTTGCCTTTCTTCTGATAACTCGGCTGGGCTGACTTGGCATTCCTAATCCGATTAGAGGATGTCGGACTAGGAACTACAGTGTTACGAGCTGGCATAGATTCATGCTTTTGAGGACAGTCTTTGATGTAGTGATCATCACCACCACAAGCATAACAGAGATTTGCCTGAAGTCTGCACTGACCTCGATGTGGTTTCTGACAGAACTTGCAAGGAGGAATCTTTTCAGAATTTCCCGAACTATTAACAGACATAGTAGGTACTGAGGATCTGATTATTATGGCTGGTTTAGAAGTATAATTGCTCCTCGGAGCAGAAGTGAAATTAGAAGACCCTTCTTTCTGAAATTTGGGCTTCTTGAACTGCCATTGAGACTTGTCATCTCGTTTCTTCTTTTTGTCAGGTCTATTGCCCCCTTTTCGCTTTTCAGCAGCTTTCATTCTAGCTTCGGTTGCAATAGCCCGATTAACAAGATTTTGGAAATCATTGATTCCCAAAGCAGTGAAGATTGGACTCAGTTCATCATTCATGCCTTCAATGAACATTCGGCATTTATCAACTTCAGTTTTGATGTATTCTGCACCGTATTTGCAATACTTACAAAAATCTGCAACGTACTGCTCAATAGGACGGTTGGCTTGTTTAAGGTGCAAGAATCTCTTTCTTCTTTCAGCTAAGTATTGTTCACTGATGTACTTCTTTTTGAACTCTTCAAGGAAGAATTCCCATGTCACCATTTCATTCGGAACAGTAAGAGTAGTGGTTTCCCACCAATTCATAGCTTCATCGGCTAACAGAGCTACAGCACACTCCAATTTGTGTTCATCGGAGCACTGTAATTGTCGGGTTACCACCTTGGTGGTGTTTTCAAGCCAGTACTCTGCATCTTCTGGTCTTTCTTCATTAGCACCAGTAAAAGTATAAGCTCGATGCTGAGAAAGCTTATCTATCGGAGCTCTACTAGGTGCAGTAGGGACAGAAACAGCAGGTTGCTCTTGTTTCAGATTTGTCAGAAGTTGATTGAACATCTCCTTCATGCTGAGGAGACATTCCCTTTGGGCAGACTGAACCATAGGATTTTCAGGTGGAAGTTGTTCTGTGTTCTGAACATGCTCTGTAGGGATCCGTTCAGTGACTTGAGCAGGCTTTTTGGCAATTTGCTCGGAAGTCTGAGCAGGCTCTTTGTTTCTCTCCTTTCTCGGAGTTTCAGTTCGAGCAGGAGAATTATCACCCAATCTCACACTTTCACCTTCGCTCGAAGATTCATGCGAGCTCCCATTCTTTGGGTCTTTTGGGTTTGTCATATTCTATCATTCAGTCAAACAACAGAAGATCAGAAAGCTCAATACAGATATCTTGTCATACAATACATGGGTGGCAAACCTAAACAATGCAGATGTATGCAGACTCGATTAAATTTTTAGGACTTAACCTAAAAAAGCTCTGATTACCACTTTATATAACACCCCTCACCCCGGATTAGGGGCAAGGAGCGTTATGTTAACATGTGACAGAATCGTATTAGGCAGCGGAAGTGGGTTAACAATTTTTCGTGTGATATTTTTTTTTCTTTCGAATACATCTATTTTAATTTCTTTTCACATTCGATTATCCCATGGACATACTTCATCATATATATATATATATATCATATCCGATAATAACATCCATAGTGTTTTAGTTTCCCTTAATTACATATCAAAATGTAGGGAGATTTCTTATGAATTTATACAATACTAAAGAAATAGTTCATGAACATAACCATCAGGCCAAATTGAACTATCATGCTGAACGCTAGGCCACCCATCACGAGTATGACAAAGACAGGGAAAATCATACTTAAGCTTCGTACGAGTAGAATACAGGTAGAGGTCAACGATGCTAGAACCTGAAATTTAGGGGAAGGAAGGAAGGTTCGAGTGGTAAGTACTTCTCGTACTTAGTGAGGAAACCCTATTCTATTCGGTTTCCAATTTAAACATTATGATCAAACAATTTAATTTCACTTTGCACATTAGCTCATTCGAATGATTCAAGCAATATAATCAATCCACAATTAATAATGCACCATAGAAATCATTCGAATATATACACCAAGGAGTCATATAATTCTATTCGAATACATGCAAGTGATTACATATCATTCATATCATGAATACACATACAAGTCATGAAACCTGAATTAACTTCCAATTATCAAATTATCACAATTAAAGTTTCATAGCATATCAAGAATGGCAAATCATGAAATTCAATATTTTATTCAAATGATCCAACAACCAATTTCATGAATTTACTTTCAATTTTCAGATTTCATTCCTTAAATTGTTCATTTAATTCATTTAGCAATGCCTTGGATAGTAGAGTATGATAGGTAATCAAGTCACATATAACAGAGGTTGTGAATCAAATTCACCATGTAAAGGTACCACGTACCAAATCGTATCACATATAACATATCATAATGTCCGCAGACATTAAGCAAGAAGGTACACTTACGTACCACAATATCGAGTACACTAACGTACCGATTTTCTTATTGAGCTCAGACTCTAGGCTAGCCGTACTACCTAAACAGACTATACACACCAAGGGCTTTGCATTTAAATCTTTAATTTAATCAGATACATAATCAATCAAATTTTCAGAAATTCTTAATTAATCATTTCGATTAATTGCTTATAATTCCAATTCCAATAACATGTTATCACACATGATCATATAATAATTTACAAGCTCAATTCACACATTTCATATCAGCATTCGAACAATCCAAACTCATATCATATAATTCAGAATTTCATTTCATACTTCAACACTCAATTGAACTTATCAAACATAATTATAACATGTAAGAGCATTGCATACTCACATACTATATCACAAATTCATTGTTTCCACAAGAAATCAATATCACAATAATTTTCCAATAATCAGCATGATTAATTCATCCAAAACAGTAAGATTAACCAAAAATCAGATTCGGAATCAAACATATCAATCATCAATTTAATTTCAATCACATATGCAACAAAATCGCATAGCACAAGCATAAAATCCAAATTCCATTATTCCTTCTTCCCTTACTAAAATCGAATAATTAATTAGTCCAAATTGCATGCTTATCATAACTTTAAAATCAAATTAAGGCAGTTGGGACTCTAATCCCAACTCTAAAAATCGTTTCACTCACAGTTCGCCGAGCTAGTTTTGGATCCGAACGCCCTTCGCTCGATCAGAAGCCGATCCCGGTGCAATTTCTTCTTCTACCCTTTCACTTCTAGGATCTAAGGCATTTAAGCCAAGCAAATAATAATTTTTCAGAATTCAATTTATGCAATTAGAGACTGAATTTTGCATTTTTATTCAAAACAGTCCCTATACTTTTACGATTCGATAAGACTAATTTCCATTTTCCTAATTTCTTTAATTAATCACTTAAACTTTCAAATTGATCATTAAAATTGGTGGATTTCACGTCCTACAGATTGTTAATCAATTTATTAACACTCCATTAAATCAAATTTTACATCTTTAATAATTCACAAATTTTTAATTTTTCTTCTTTTCATTTATACACATTTCTGACCACCTAATTTAATTAATTTCTTATTTTCTGTACACAACTCCAAATCGAACACCGTTTGTTCCTCAATTCAATTAACATACCCAATTTTAACATATAAAAAATTTAGGTCGAAACTCCTAGTAGATTATTTTCTACAATTTTACAAAGTTCACTGTCCAGCTAAGAGCATTACTGGACAGTTTTGTATGCTGTTCGAAATGGGTTTCCAGATTTTACCACAGTCATCAAAAATCCCTTTTACAATTTTTCTACCATTTTAGACATGTCAAGGTAGAACATATTCAAATTTCATCACTAAACTCTTACTAGTGAATTTTATACAATTTTCTAAAGTTCACTGTCCATCTAAGAACAGTGCAGGACAGTTTTACATGATGTTCGTATTAAGCTTCCAGATTTCACTACAATGATCAAAACTCAGATTTATAATTTTTCTACCACTTTAGACATGTCAAAGTAGAACATATCAAAAATTCATCACGAAATTCCCACTAATTAATTTTCTACAATTTTCTAAAGTCGCATGTTCTTATAACTACTAAATCTGTCCATATTTACTCTTGCATGTTCATAAGCTTTTATCCTTCAAAATTTCTTGAGGTTTCTTGTGTTCTTAAAATTTTCCAGCAGCATAACCTTTAGTATCATCACTTTCATGATTTTCTAAAGGCATTAAAACCATTGATCTATTAAAGATTTTAACATATTCGAAAACTATAGAGAGAGAGCTACTTACTTTCGATTTTCCTTGAATTTTCTAACTCAATTTCTATGCTATGCAACCCTTGTCTTCTTCACTTAAAGCTCTCTGGTTTTCCTCTCAATTTTGTGTTTGTAAGTGTGTGTGAATGCATGGTTTACTTAGCTAGAAGGGTTGAGTAATCGGTGGAGGGATGGTGGAAGAAATAGATGAAGGAAAGTGGTGGGAAATGATTAATTTGGTTAGTAGGATTAGGTTGCCTAACTCTACCAAATTTCCACCAAATTTCCCCCTAACCTTTTGTTTTATTACTATTATTATTATATTATATTATACATATATATACATAGATAATTATCCTAATGATCCATCGGGTATATTATATGTATATGTATTAACTTACATTGTTCATTTCATTAAACTTATATACATATAATAAATCACATTTTCTTTATACATATTACACATGTATGTCTCTTTTTTTTAATCTATCACTTTATAATTATTCATTTTAATACTTAAATCTTATAATTTCACTAAGCTTAACCAAAATGTTTACACTTTTCTTTTTATTTTCTTATAATTTCTTCTAGGGTATTTTTAGGGTGTTACACTTGCCATATTAGAAAACTTGGACCCAAGGCCTATATAAAGGCATGTAATTCGACCTAGGAAAGGATATCTCACTCCTAGCCGTCTTCCCCCAAAACCCTAGTCGTTTCTCTCCCTCCATCATGTTCTAAACTTCACCAAGGGCTAAGGGTTGATCTTGTAAATTAGTTGCAATGATTGTATTGTTCTTAGGATTTTTCTGTTCAAGTAATAAAACTTCAAGTTTATTTACTCTGATTTTAAATATCTCATAAGAGCATCTGGGGAGCATTGTGAGGTTATCCATTTTCTTGATATCGAGAGAGTCAAGAATACGAAAGGAGTAAATACGTGTTTTCCAGTTTATGGTTAAACCATCATGGCTTAGGGATAAGTACAAGGTTAAGTGGCTAAAGAAGAATTCACAAACATTGGTGTTCACCCTTTGATTCACGCCGGGAGGTATCATCCAAGATGTGTCCATCAACATAACTTGGACCTAGAGATAGGACAAGTCATAACAGGGATTCTTGCCAAGCTTGAAGTACGGAGTTGTTGATCGCCGCCGCGACACCAACGGACCTCTGCCACGACAGGTGCTGCCGCGATAGGCATGACGACAGAACAACAGAATTTCCTCTGGACAGTGCAACACCTGCACTACTGAGCAAATCAATACCGGCCTATTCTCTCAATCTGTTTACCTTATCTTTTATTTCAGTTATTACTCAAGATTACTTCAAACAATCATTTAAACTATTTCTTTTTCTTGTGCAGCAATCTAAGGATAGTGTAATTTCTAGTCCCTGTGGAGACGATATCCGATACTCTAGTATCACTTTACTACTTGCGTCGTGTACACTTGCACTATTTGCGATAGTCTTATTTACAAGCAACATGTTCGTTTGTTAAGAAAAATGTAGCTTGTTCGTGTTCGTTTGTTAAAATGATAAACGAACACAAACGAATGAAAAAGGGCATAGGTGAAAAAGTTTAACAGAACATAAGTGAACGACACATATATGAATAATTTTTTTTAGATATATGTGAATAAATTTAAACGAAGATAAACAAACAAACATAAATGAACAGGTTATCGAACATTCACAGACGTAAATGAACGAACGAGCCATTTGTTCGTGTTCGTTCATTTAACTAAATGAACAAAAAAATTTGTTCTTGTTCGTTCGTTTAATAAATAAACAAACTTCCCACCGAACGGTTCACTAAACGCCCGGTTTGCTTACAACCCTACTTCAGTGGACCTTAACTCCTCCAAAAATACTGGACAAATTGTTGAGAGAAGTGTGGATTGCCTTGGAGATCATTCTCATCAAATTAAGAGTGTTGTACCTTCAAGGGTTAAAGCTGATCGCTATCGTCCGAGTTGAGCAGAAAAATTTTAAAAATGCTTAGGAAGCTTCGAAAATCACTTGAAAAATACTTTACGAAAGAAAGGAACATATATAGCAAATGTTGTTTTTGCTCTGGGTGATGTAAAATGAAACAAAAGTCTAAATATCTATAGGGAGATTGAAATGTAAAACCGTCCTTTAGAAAACATTGATATATAGGGAGATTGAAATGTATCTATGGAAATTATGTGTAATCTTAAGGCTTAATGTCAAAATAAGTGTCCAAACTATCATTTTTTTGCCTTTTAAGTGTCTAAATTTTTTTTGCACCTTTTAGGTGCCCGAGCTATCCCGTTTTGGTCAAAGGATGAGCCTGAACTATCATTTTTTAGTCAAAATATGTGCCTCAATTGTATCTTAAAAGGGACAAAAATGATAGATTGGGCACCTAAAAGTGGAGAAAAAAAAGTTTAAGCACCGGAAGGTTAGTATAAGTCCGAAAAGGAAGCTATGGGAGCTAGACAGGCGGCGAGTAAGGAAGCTGAAAAGGTGGTGAACAAGGAAGCTGCGGCGATCGGAGCTGAGGAGCAGGAGGTAAATAGTAGTTAGTGCGCAGGACGGGCAGATGCGGGGCGGGTGGATACAGTGCGGGTAAGGTCTCAAATTCACCACCTATCCACTACTCACGGTGAGTATGACTTTTTACATCCACATCTGCCTACTCGTGAAGTGGTTAGCCCGTTGGATTCTCTAACTGAGGGAGCTAGCTTCATTAAGGGTGCTCTTTCAACGCATGTTCACGTCTAATATCGTACTTCAATGGAATATAAATTATATGGCCTTTTTTGGTGCCCTTATTTATGTTCTCACATTAAAAAATATATTTAGGGTTTAAGGTTATGGCTTAAGATTAGGGCTCAAGGAATTAGGGGTAGAGTATATTTATTAGTGTTTATGGTTTATGATTTAAAATTTGGAGTTAGACTTAAAATTTAATTTTTTTAATGTTGAGCATAAAAAGATACACCGAAAATGAGCATAAGATTTTTTTTCCGCTTCAATGGACCTTAACTCCTCTGTAAATATTGGACCTTAACGGCAATATTCATTAAAAGATTCAATGAAGTCTTGACAGCAATTATCATGCTTAATTCATTGGATCCAAAACGGCAAAATTCATTCAAGAAACAAATATAATTAATACTGTTCCATGTAAGGTCAAATTGAATACTATATAAACAAATACTATAGAGCAATTTGATATATATTTCCACCAAGTAACCAATTAGATATTAAGAGATGGGAAAGTTTTCTTTGACTTTGATTATTTTTGCTGCCATCTTCATCTTCGCAACTCGTTAGTTCTTTTTCGAATCAAACTCTTCTTATTTTTTATTCTTAATTCATGTGTAATCTAATACAATGATATTATGATTTTAGATTCATATATGATGGCAGAGGCAAGGGGACCTATCAGTCAAGTTGGTCATTGTAAAACCGTTGCAGACTGTAAAAGCTTTTGTGATTTCCTTCAATGCGCCAACAGCTGTAGTTGTATTCATAAGCACTGTAAATGCAAGTCCTCCCCAATATTTCAATTGTCCTAAATTAACAAATTACTCTCATATCATTTGTAATTGCAACAAATGTACTTGCAATGCATCCAATAATAATAACTATTGGTATTAATTAGACTTTTCCTTTTACCCTTTGTGTATCTTTCTCTTCCTCCTTTTTCATTTATATTGTGTTGTTTTTTATCTTAAAAGATATTCATGAGGGGTTGGGTAAATTTGATAACAATTATCTTATTTATGTGGAATATGGAAGATGGTAAAGGGGAGAAGATATTAAAAAAAATTGTAAATATAGATGATTAAATCATACAAAAACCTATAATTAACTTTAATGTTCAATTTGGTATCAAAAGTTTTTTTTTATGTCAAATTAGGTACATAAATTTAGGTTAATAAATCAAATTGGTATTTGACTTTGTTTTTCTAAATTGGTACGTATGGTAAATGATTTATTTGAACCATTAAGTCAAATTCTTGTATCAATTTGGAAATCGTCTTTCCCTTTATCGTGCTCTTTTTATGCCCCAACTTTAAAATAGCGGGTTTAGGGTTTAAGGTTAGGATTTGTGGTTAGGGTTTATGGAATTAGGGTTTTGATGTATTTTTAGGGTGTGGAAATTAGAGTTAGGGTTTAAATTTTAATTTTTAAATAATTTTTAGTGTGGGGTATTGAAGAAGGTATGATTAGGGGCAGAGGATTTTCACCCTAAACCTAGTTCAAGTATTGAATAGAATCTTGAGGCCAACTTAATGTACCTAAACTTAAGTTTTAAACTGAATCTTTAAGTCGAATTCAAGAACCAAAGAATATATTTACCATGGGCAAAACATCGGTGGGGCTAAGGGGACTTGGACCACCCCAAATTTTTATGATTTAATTGCATTTTTAACTCTTGAAGTTTTGAGACTGAAATTGAGTCTTGTTTCCTCCCAAAACTTTTCTTGTATTTTTAAGACCCTATTAGTTTTGAAGTTAATGGAATTAAGTTTTGTCAAATTTTCAGGTTAAATTAAATTTTAGGATATACCAATGTTGAAATTAGTGAAATTAAATCTCAATCCTCTATTTTTTAAAGTTATCTTTTTTGGTTTGTTAATTTTAAAGATAAACAATTTGACCCCTCACATAAGGTCATCCTAGTTTGTCCGCTCCCATAAGTTCATCATAGTTTCCTCCCTGAGATTTACCCAACCAAAATAATAGACTACAAAAGAAGAGTTATAAAGAAATTGTCAAAATTTATTCTTAGTTCCTGTACTATACATAAATTGTGATTTTAGTCCTTATTTTCTAATTTGGATTAAAACTTTTGGAATATTGAAATTTCAGTCTAATCATAAACCATTAAATTATTCAACTACAAATGATCAAATTGTAAAAAAAATACAATTTAACATAACAAATATAACTATTGTTTAAGTTAATATTAAAATATGAAAAATTGAAAAATATATAGAATAAAAATTACAAATTAGCGTAAAAGATTAAAATCTATAATTTAGCATCGTGAAGTGGTTAACCTGTTGGATTCACTGATTGAGGGATCTTGCTTCATTAAGGGTGTTGCCTCAACGCATGTTCAAGCGCAGAATCATGCTTCAGTGTAGATCTGTAAACAAACCGAACGAACACGAACATGGTAATTTTATGTTCGTTCGTTTAAATTTTACTGATCAATTAAACGAACACGAACAACTAAACGAACATAATTTCTTGTTCGTGTTCTGTTGAGTGCATAAAAGTTCTACATTTTATCCCTCATTTACCCATATTTTTGCTGCACTCAAGCATGATTTATTGCATTTAGGATAGATTTTCGCATACACATCACAATTAGATAAAACTGCATAGATGCTACTGAAATAGGTCACTTTTTGCAGGTATCTGCTGCGGCAGCAACCCAGGGCAGCAAAGGAGCAGAGGCGAGTTGAGGAGCTGGAATTGAAGGACAAAGAGCACTGTCTGTCGTGACACCTGTCGTGGCAGCTATAACGACAGAGAGACACTAAGGTGGAAAAGTGAAGTGGAGCTCGACAGATAGAGGATTTCAAGCCGGTCTGTCGTGGATCACTCCCATATTTTTCTAAGCCCTGAAGCAGAAGGAAGGTCAGGCCCAAAGTTCAAGGAAGAAAGTCAAAACAAGAAAAGAGGACGAATTAAAGGCATCTACTCAGAAGATTTTGTCTTTAATAGAGTTGTACTTTAATTTAAACTTGTATTCTTGTCATATTAGAAAACTTGGACCCAAGGCCTATATAAAGGCATGTAATTCGACCTAGGAAAGGATATCTCACTCCTAGCCATCTTCCCCCAAAACCCTAGTCGTTTCTCTCTCTCAATCATGTTCTAATGTAACACCCCTAAAGTTTTATGTTAAATAAAATAAAAAAATAAAAATAATGGAATGGTGAAAAAAAAAGAGGGGGATTTACAGCTAAAGAGAATTGACATCTTGCAACTGCTTCTCTCTAATCAACTGAATCAAAGAAGGCTTCACTTGCAACTCGGTGATCAACCCACCATCATCGGATACACTCAATCTAGCGAACATAGCTCTCAACTCAACGGCCACTTTCCTACTCAAAGCATCGGCTACTACATTCGCCTTACCCGGATGGTACTCAATGGTCAAATCATAATCTTTTAGCAACTCTAGCCATCTTCTCTGTCTCAAGTTCAACTCTTTCTGTGTCATCAAGTACTTCAAGCTCTTGTGGTCGGTGTAAACTATACACTTCTCACCATACAAGTAATGTCGCCAAATCTTCAATGCAAAGACAACCGCGGCTAACTCTATATCATGAGTGGGATAGTTCTTCTCATGAATCTTCAACTGTCTAGAAGCATAAGCAACAACTCTTCTTTCTTGCATCAAAACACATCCTAAACCTATGTAGGAAGCATCACTGTAAACCACAATCTCCTTACCTGAAACAGGTTGCACTAACACTGGAGCATTTGTCAAAGCTTCTTTCAATTTCTCAAAGGCCTTCTGTCTTGCATCTGACCATTCAAACTTAACTCCTTTTTGCAACAATTTAGTCAAAGGAGCAGCTACTCTAGAGAAACCATCAACAAATCTCCTATAGTAACCGGCTAATCCTAGGAAACTCCTAATCTCGGTCACGGATCTAGGTTGTTTCCACTCAACAATAGCCTCAATCTTCGATGGATCAACACGGATTCCTTCGGCCGAAACAACATGGCCAAGAAATACAACCTCTCGGATCCAGAACTCACATTTACTAAGCTTCGCATACAACTGGTTGCTCAACAATCTCTGTAAAACAAATCTCAAGTGCTCATCATGCTCTTCTTCTGTCTTTGAGTACACAAGTATGTCATCAATGAAAACAACTACAAAACGGTCTAAATAGTCTCTAAAAATTATGTTCATCATGTCCATGAATGCTGCAGGTGCATTCGTGAGCCCAAACGGCATCACAAGAAACTCATATTGATCATATCTAGTCCTAAAAGCTGTCTTCGGAACATCACACTCTTTTACTTTCAACTGGTAATACCCAGATCTCAAATCTATCTTCGAGAACACTGAAGCACCTCTCAACTGATCAAACAAATCATCTATGCGAGGCAACGGAAACTTGTTCTTCACAGTCAACTGATTCAACTGCCTGTAGTCAATACACATGCGCATACTACCATCCTTCTTCTTCACAAACAACACGGGAGCGCCCCAAGGAGAACTACTAGGCCTAATGAAACCACGGTCTAATAATTCTTGCAACTGACTCTTCAATTCCTTCAACTCTTTCGGAGTCATACGATACGGAGCTATCGAAACTGGATTAGACCCTGAAACTGTCTCAATCACAAACTCAACATCCCTGTCAGGAGGCAAACCCGGCAACTCTTCAGGAAACACATCCGGAAAGTCACAAACTGTTCTAATATCTTTCGGTCTAGCTTCACTCATATTCGGGTTCATAACATAAGCTAAGTAAGCCCCACATCCGGAGTCCATCAACCTATGAGCCTCTAAAGCTGACACAACATTAGACAAGAACTTAATGTTCTCGCCTACTACTACTACCTCGTAGTCATCAGAAAGTTTCAAGGAAATTCTCTTCGTCTCAAAATCAACACTAGCTCGGTGCTCAACTAACCAATCCATACCCAAAATAATATCAAAGCCATAGAAAGGAAGTTCCATCATATCAACTGAGAATACATGACCCTGAATCTTCAGTGGACATCTCCTATACATACGTCTAACCACAACTGTCTCACCAAAAGAACTAGTAACATGCATACCTACATCTAAGATCTCAACAGGGATATCTAAATTATGTGCATGCTCACTCAAAATGTAGGAATGTGTAGAACCCGAATCAACCAAAGAAAGCAAAGATATAGATTGTAACTCAAAATTACCTGCTATTACATCGGTGTCGTTCCCGGCCTCTCTCTGAGCATAAACTCTCGCTGGTCCTCCTGCCTCTGGCTGCACTACCACAACATGAGCAAGGTTCCTCTGAGCATCTACCCTAGGTGCATCAGCCCTAGGCTGGAAGTAGCCACGACCGCGCCCACGGCCTCTCTGAAAATCATTCGCTCTCGCAGGAGCCTGAGCAATGTTCAGTGCCTGCGCCGCCTGATGCGGACAATCCCTCCTAAAGTGGTCCCTCGAACCACAGTTCCAACAAGCATGGAAGTTACCCCAACACTCACCAGCGTGCTGTCTCCCACAACGGGTGCACTCGGGCAAACGCCCTCCTTCTCTATGGCCCTGATGGCCCCTACCATGATGGCCACCGCCACGTCTCTGGTCAAACTGATGTCCGCCACCTCTATGCCTCTTGGCATCTCTACCATCAAAGTGGTTATGCCTCTTACCAGAACTAGAACCTCCAGAACGCTTGGTCAGCCCCAAGCTATGCTCAATGTCCTTGGCTCTAGCAACCAAGACATCAAAGTCAAAATAATCAGAAGCTAGGGTGTACCTCTTAACTTCCTCATGAAGCCCATATCGGAAACGATCACATCTGGCCCTCTCAGTAGGCACTAACTCTGAAGCATACTGACTCAGACGAACAAAGCGGATCTCGTAGTCAGTCACAGTAGCATCTCCCTGAACCAGAGCCATAAACTCCCGCTTCTTCTCATCTAGATACCTCGGTCCCAAGTACCTTTTTCTGAAAGCAGACTCAAAGAATTCCCAATCAATCTCTGCCTCTGGAACTCCAGTAGTAATGGTGACCCACCAGGTGTAGGCATCACTCTGAAGCAAGGAAATCACACAGCCCAATCTACGTGCGCCCACACAACCCATCTGAGCTAAGATATGGACCGTCTTCTCCAACCATAACTCCGACCTCTCTGGAGTAGATCCTCTGAACTCTTCGGCCCCCAAGCTACGGAGCCTCTCCAAAGGTAGACTAGCATCGTCACACCTAGGCTGAGCTGCAACCTGAGCTCCCGCAACTGCGGCCTGAAATGCTCCCGCTATAGCTTGCACTAGCGGAGTCATATCAATCCCAGCTGGACCTTGGCCACCTTGGCCACCTTGAGGTCCCTCTCCCTCAGCTCCATCCTCGCCTCCAGCTCCAGGCGGAGGAGGTGGTGGTGGTAGAGGAGCTCCAACTCCCACGGCCACCGGCCCTTCTATGTGAGCCTCCACACCAATCACCGGCTCAAGAGGAGCCGCAACACGTGGTTCCTGACAAACCACTCTCGGCCTACCCCTCGGCCTAAACATCGCTCTCAAACAATAACTACAACCACAACAAACAAATATACAAGATTGGGTTAGCAAGGCAAGGCTTCCAAGTGCTCAAGTACGTTTCCCTCACTTAAAATTCTTTTCCGATGTAATAGTAGCAATGGGACTCCCAAAGAACACACTTTGAAATAAAACAATCAACATACTTGTCACACAAGCAATCATACTTACAAAGCAAGCAAACACCGTGCATATCAATCCAAAGCTTGAACTTACCTCACTTACCTGCCCAAGGTCTCGGTAACCTTAGGCTCTGATACCAACAAGTGTAACCCCCTCGTCCCGGTCTGGTCGGATGACCGGTCCGAGTGGGCCACACGGGGAAAACCGAAGCGAAACCCGTTAAGGTTCCTCCTCAGTTAACGACCCAAAAAAATTTCTTTTAACTTTATCTTGTCTATAGGCATGATTAAATCCTATGTGAAGCACAACAGCGGAAAAGCAACAATTCAACATCGACCAACCAAGACGATACATTAAACAGCTCATTTTAGCCCTTTACAGCAGGCCGTATCGAAACGCCCTTAGGGTGTTTCGATACGCCTTGACTTAGTCAGCAGGTCAGGGTCAACCTGAGGAGACCGTTTCGAAACAGGGGAGACCCGTATCGAAACGACCCCAACGGTCAACTTCTCGTGGTCAACGAGATTTGACCATTTCGAAACATCAAAGACCCGTTTTGGAACGCATTTATCTCGTCAATTTCTCAAAATTCCAGTAGCAAAAACGTACCGAAACAACCCCTATCCGTTTCGAAACGCCCGGCCAAACACAAAGGGTCTGTATCGAAACAGGGTGGCCCGTTTCGAAACGCCCCCCTGTCTGCAGACTCGTTTTGGCTGTTTTAAGGCACAAGGGTGCCCCAAAACACCTCCAAAACCTCCAACCACACACTAACAATTAATCCTAAAGCAAACCAACTTATAAGCATGCTTTAACAAAAATAAAACGAGACTAAACACCAAGGCATAACATCACAAGTCATGCATTCATACAACTCATTTAAGGAGTAAGCATTCACAAGGCCAACACTTAGACAAATTCAAGATAGCAATATACTAACAAGGTTTCAAGCAAGGCATACATCTCAAACCAAATAACAAGCACAAACGAGGAGTCTAACATGCTCCTAAGCAACATCAACAACCACATAATCCAAAAACATCATAACACGATCACATGCCCCATTGCTTGACCATTACATCTTAATTTAAAAGTTCATACTTTGTAGCTAAACAAGCACCACAAGCACATTTGGAGGCCCCCTTCTTGCCCCTAGCAACCCACGAACTAAGGATCTGCATTGTCGAACAAAGAGAGAGCGTAAGCAATCAAGCTTAGTGAGGGTAAGCTCTTTAAAAACAAACCTCGACAATGCAGGGTCCGAGCACGATCTTAGCCAAGGCAAAATACATAATTATTAAGAATCCTCAAGAGCCACAAGTTAAGATGCATGTACAACATTCAGATAAATGTCATGCTCATAAGCTCTATTCCACAACACAAGTAATCACATATATAAACATCCCAATGAGGATCATAATTCACAACACATTGATACACATATCAATCAATATTGGCACCTAGCTATGACCCGAATACGCGGATAAACACGTTGGAACTCACATCCAACAACCACTTTACCTCACGGTGGGATTACACTCATCACCGGTCTCGCGGAGGGGATTCCACTCATCCTCACGCCCCGTCGATGGGATTCCACTCATCATCGACTATATATAAATACAATTTCCGGGCGTACCCGTACTCCTCCTTGGTGACTCAACGCCACCAAGGCCACGCGCGACTTTTGACTCATGTGTACACACTAACATCCTAATGATCGATCATTTGTACTCAAGCATACTAGTGCCAACATTTAACTCATCCCGCATTACACATTTCAATCAATTCTGTGCTTAGCACGTACTCACCATGAACACAATCATGAACCATCACCATGCATGCCTTAAGCATCACAAACCATGCCTCATTTCACATGTATACACAATATACATACTCAATCAAATCACAAGTCATACGAGGCATACACATCCATATATATGAGTTCATCCAAAGGCTCTAAATCAAGTTTAGGATTAGGCTACCACCCTAATCCTAACTCTAGGTGGGTCTACCAAGCCCATCCTAGTCCACATACTCGAACCAACCGTTTAAAAACCATGTAAAACAATTAACCACTCACCTAAGCTCCCAAGCTTAAAGACCAAGCAAGCGACCACCTTCAAATTCCCGGATTTACTTCCGATGCTTCACCGATGCCCAAACTCGATTCTAATCAAACCCAAACACAAACAAAACATCCAAAATCAATAACTCATCGTCGGAACTAACCTGGATTAACGTTTTCAAGCAACCAACACTCAAAATCAAGCCCAAAATAGAATTCCCGAGCAACCCACAAAACCCACTGAAATCTTCCAATTCAAGCATCCAAACAACCATCAAATACACCCAAAGTGACCCTCATATATCATACTAACACCAGCCCTCAAAAACCAACATAAAACCACTCCAAAAACCACTTTAAAACCCTCCAAAAACCCCCTTGAAACACAATTCCGGAAATCATTATAAAACCTTGTAAAAATTAGGTATGTTGGATCTTTTGGACAACAAATGACTCATCTAACATCACCAAATCAAAAGCTCAACTTAAAGCTAACAAAGTTAACATTTTTAATTCAAAACTCAAAAACCTCAAAATACAAAATCAAGGGTTTTAATGAAAACTAAAGGTATAGACATGTAGAGGAAAGTGAGGACAAGTTAGAAACGTTTTTACCTTTCGAAAATCACCAAGGATGAATGTGTATGGTGATGGAATAGTAGAGAGGGTGAGGGGGTTCTATTTCACGTTGTTGAAGAAGAGGATGAATAGTGGAGTTGGGTATTTTCTTTCAATTGTTTTGTTTCATCTTAAAAGTCAAAAGGCCATTTTGCCCTTAATGAAGGGAGACATTTACAAGGGTGGAAATCCATGACTATTGGGTTTAAATCAAAATAGGTCCAACACAATTTATTTTGAAAGCAAAACCCGAACATTATTTTAATTATAAAACCGAGCCCAAATAATATTAAAATATTATTTTCATCTAACCCCTAAACCCGGGTGTTACATTTAGGGAGTCCACCGGGGGTTTCATCCAACCACCAGAAATGGACAAGGGAGAGTTTGCGTCAATTAGCCTCAAGGCCAAGGGATCACGGGCCAAGTCGTTAATTGAAATAAGGGCATGTGGCCATTTAACCTTAGACTACCAACTGAGACAGATAATAAACAAATCAAACAACTGATTTTCATCAGGCTTGACTCCTTTGAAGACCACTTCATTTCTATGTAACCAAATAGACCAAATAAGACAAAAGAAGCTTAACTGCCATACCATGATGGATTTGAATGAGCTATATATCGAAGACCACTATTGCAAAAGAGCTTTTACATTCTTGGAATCACAAAGGATAATCCCCACAATTGGAACCAACGTTTCCACACGATCCAAACGAATGAGCAGTGACAAAATAAGTGTTCAACATTTTCAACATCGGCTAAGAAAAAAGAGCATAATAAAGATTTATGATTCAATACGCTGCGCTTAAACAATTCAGATTTGATAAGTATCCTACCATGTAGAACTTTCCAAACAAAAGCTTCTACCTTGGGAGGAGCTAGTTTCGCCCAAACCAAATCCTTTGGGCAATCCTGAGCACTAGATGAAGCACAAAAAGAACTCGATCTGTAAAGACCATTAGAGGATCTACTCCAACGCAAACTGTCAGATTTGATCGATCCAGGAGAAACACAATTGATAGTATTTAAGAAGGCCTCCCAAACATCAATTTCCCAACTAAACAGCCTTCTACGCAAATTAATACTCCATCGCCAACTACCATTGATAAAGGTCCCAAAATCTGCTACAACACCAGTTTTTAGAGAAGCGAAAGCAAAAATTTTAGGAAATGCGGCTTTTAATGGTAAATCCCCAGCCCACAAATCAGTCCAGAATAGGGCATGCTTACCATCGCCGACTACAACCCTTAGGTTGCTAACAAACACATCACCTTGGTTTGCGAGAGGCGAGATAATATTTCACCAAATCCATATTTATTAGATGAATTCAAATTAGATTGTAGAAGGGAATTAGAATTACCTTCGTATTTGGCAGCTATGATCTTCCTCCAGAAGCTTTCAGTTTCAATACCATACCTCCAAATCCACTTGTTGAGTAAAGCCCTATTCTTTAGCCTGAAATCTACCAAACCAAGGCCTCCGCACGAAACAGGCAAACAAATGGTTTTCCAACTGATCCAATGAATGGATCGATGATCTAAAGAACCCTACAGAAACTTGGCCACCAATTTGGAAAGGGTAAAACTAATTGAAACGAGCATAGGGAACATGGAGATGAAATAAATGGGCAAATTCGAGAGTACTGACTTAACTAACATAATACGACCACCAAAAGATATCATTTTAGACTTCCAGCCGACAATTTCTTTTCAACTTTGGCAACTATTAGATACCATATTTGTGCAGAATTTTTATTAGCTCTTAACGGGAGGCCAAGCTATGAAGTCGGAAATTGATCACTTTGGTGGTGAAGTAAAGAAGCCCAATTCTTAACCATTGGGTCCTCCAAATTAATCCCAAGCAGCTTTGTTTCTCTGAAACTAAGTTTGAGCCTCGAAGCTAATTTGAAGCCTCTTAGTAATCTCACAATGTTCCTAATATGAGATTCACTGGCATCGCAGAAGAGGATTAAGTCATTCGCGAATTGAAGATGCGAGACTTCCACTTGATTTTGGCCAATTCTAAAACCACTGAAAAGGCCCTGGAAAACAGCTTTGGAAATGAAGGAACTGAGAGCTTCCGCAACAATATTAAAAAGAAGTGGTGATAAGGGGCACCCTTGCCTTAACCCTTGGCTAATAGAGAAATGGACAGTGGAAGAACCATTCACCAACACTGAAATGCGGGCGGTGAAAATACGAGTATAAATCCATTGGCACCACAATGAACCAAAACCCATTTTACTCATGATGTAGATTAAGAATTCCAGTTAATTGAATCGTAGGCTTTGCAAAAATCAGCTTTAATAATGAGTACATTTAACCCCGTTCTTCTTCTATGGTCGATAACATAATTAGCTATTAATGAACAATCCAAAATCTGTTTTCCTTGACAAAACGCAAATTGTGTGCTGCCAATAAGATCTCCCAAGACGCCACTAAGCCTTATCGCAAGAACCTTAGCGAGTAATTTATAGACACACCTGAACAGGTGATAGGCCTGTATTCATCAATTGTCTCTAGCGACTTGTTTTTAAGGATAAGTACTATAAAAGAGTGGTTAAAGAAAAAGTCAAACACCTTCCCAGAATGAAAGTCAACGAAGAATTTCAGAATCTCCTCACTCAACAAAGGCCAGAACCATTTAAGAAAGCTCATGTTGAACCAGTCAGGGCCAGAACCATTTAAGGAAGCTCATGCTGAACCAATCAGGACCAGGGGCCCTAGATCCATCCATAGAAGAAAGAGTCATCCATATTTCATCCAAACTAAAAGGTTTTTTTTTCAAATTGGTCGCATCAATGTCAGAGAACCAAGAATTAAGGAGGGACTCTCTTAAATCCCAGAAGATGAAAAGATGTTCCTCTTCAAGGAATCTAATAATAACAAAATGCCCAGACCATGAACAAACCTTGACATTGAAACCGTCGAACTTTAATGCTTGCTGAACGAACTCAACATCATACATACCATTAATCTGACCGACAAGGCAATTTTTCAACCATACTATTTCATTAGATATTTGGAATTCAAATAACTCATTCATTTTATTTTCCTTATTAAGGGGGGCTGGTTATCTGTCGAAGACACGCATTAGGAGGAAAAGGACCTTCTATGGAACATTAGCTGATAGGTGATTGCATTAGCTGATTTGACCAACGGATTGTAATAGTTGATTGTATAAAAGTATTTGGTAAAATTAACTGATAGTTGATAGTTGTTTGATTATTTAAACAAGCAAAATGACATATAAGAACATGATTTTATTCAATAATTATTTAAAGGATTAATATCCTATACACAGGCGGTGAAAACTGAAAGTTTCCACAAACACCTTAGTTTTAGGGTATAGGGAGTTAGTTTAGGGTATAAGGTTTAGGGGTTTAGGTGTAGGGGCTTAGAATTTAGGGATAGTTGTTTGAATTTAAAGTTTAGGGTTATAATTTAGGGTTTATAGGTTAGGGTTTAGTTTTTAGGGTAATATGGTGAAGATTTAGGTTTTAACCTATAAACCCTAAATTATAACCCTAAACCTTAAATTGAAACAACTATCCCTAAATTCTAACCCCATACACCTAAACCCTTAAACCTTATACCCTAAACTCACTCCCTATACCCTAAAACTAAGGCACTTGTGGAAACTTTCAGTTTCCACCGCCTGTGCATAGAATATTTATCCTTATTTAAATAGTTTATTAGTTATCAATATTTTGTATCTATTAATATTAATTATATTATGAAAAATATTTTTAATATAACATTACTAAGCATATTTAAAGGATCTATATATTAATTTATTATTTATATAATTATTTTTAATACAATTTAATTAATTATTATATTTAAATACAAATAAAAATGTGTGAGAATAAAAAGAAAAAATAAAAAGTATTAGTATATAAATATCGCAATGTAAATACGTGAGGTTGAAGAATTAAAATGGAAATGGTTAAATTTAGGTTATTTGGAGATTTTTTATAATTGTTAAAGGTAAAAGGGTCTTTATAACTCTTATGTCAAAACCTCTAATTTCAAAAAGCTCCTATCATCAGGTTTTTTCAAAATTAGAGGTTTCACCCCAATTTGCTCTTTACCAAACATTCAAATTAGCAGATTTGACTGGTCAAACCTCTAATTTTAGCTCAAACCTCTAATTTTATCTTAATCTTTTATTTACCAAACAAGGTCATATTATATAATTTATATTACATAAAAATTATATCTATAATAATATATACTATTGTAATGTAGATATTAAAAAATATGGTATGACAAATTACGATTTCAAGTAGAGTATTTAGGTTCAAATTTTGGAAACAATAATATTATTGTGAGGATGGGTTATGAATTCCAAACATTAGACAAACCGGAATTAAAAAAAATCCAAAAATAAAGGCTAAATTGTCTGTTTTCTATTTTAATAAAATGAAAGATTTTAGATTTATTCAAAGATTTATTTGGGTTAAATATTTTTTAGGCACGTTGTATTTATTTTAGATTGGTAGATTTTATTTGGTATTAGTTGGGCCATGATTAAACCGATGTGTTTAGGCCCAAGACTAAAATGAATAGGGGGCGAAAGTAAAGGCATTATGATGAAGTATTCCCAATGCCTTGAAAATCATACAAAACCTATAATTAATAATATTAATAACAAATATTCAAATATTTCAGTAATTGTTTAGTTAGAGGTTATAATGTTGGTAAGTTGGTAGTAATATTAATAATATTCCATTGTGTTGAGGAAAACTTGACTCGACTTAAAAAAATTAAAATAAGATTTCATTAATTCAACTCAAAAAAAAATTCAAATAAAGTTTGAGTTGTAAAATGGAAATTTTAATAACTCAAAATATTTAGTAATTAGTGGGTTGATTTTTAAGCTCGAGTACATTTCACATATGAAGAAATATATGTGTGTATTGTATGTGGATATAGAAAACTGTTTAAATTAGAATTAATTTATATTATAACATTGTAAATAATTACAATTAAATCTGTTCAGAAATTCTAGAACTCGACTCGACTAGAATTTCATAAACTCGACTTGAATCAAAAAAAATTTAAGTAAAGATTGAGTCGTAAAATAGAACACGTAAACTCGATTAAGCCAAAGTTTTGAAAAATTTAACAGTCAGTCAACATCTATACTACTCTGACTTTTTTTCACTTATAAATAGGAGGATATTGAACGCTTAAA
Source organism: Hibiscus trionum (assembly GCA_030270665.1). NCBI lineage: Eukaryota > Viridiplantae > Streptophyta > Magnoliopsida > Malvales > Malvaceae > Hibiscus > Hibiscus trionum. The sequence continues at coordinate 63,443,036 of BSYR01000017.1, forward strand.
TATGTTCGGTCTCACGTCATCATGTATATTGTACCAATAACAACAACAATCAAATTATACTCAATCGGCAAGCCAACACATGTTATAAACTCAACAATTTGACTAAAAAGAATGGTTGTTGACCAGTTTTAGCTAAAAGGAATGAAAGCTAAAATGACAAAATAATGTAAACGTTGAAGATCAAATGTGCATTTCATTTAGAGTTTTGTAGGACCATTTTTCATTGAAGAGATTTTGACAAAATTTTTGTACCCCCATGACCATTCAGCATTATTTGTGCTGAAATTTCCACTGAAACAACCTCGAAGCCTCATGGCTGATGATGATGCCAATGTATATGCAACTTTCAAACCACATGCCCCATTGTCAAGTGTTGCGGAATACGATCGTCGGATAGAGCAAAAACGCAACTGATAATTTGAGAAAATAATAATGAAGATAAAAGAGACACAGATTTTACGTGGAAAACCCCTAAATAATATAGGGTAAAAACCAGGGACAAAGGTAGAAGAATTTCACTATGAGAAAATAGGAATTACAACTTCTCTCAATCTAACAAGGAGAAAACAATAACAATTCTCTCTTGATAAAAAGGAGAAAACAACTCTATGAAAACTCTCTAATTTCTCTAGTATTGGGAGGAGGTTAGAATGATTTGGGATGATTTCAAATGGCAAAGGTTAGGCCTATTTATAGTTGAGCTTTAAGGACTAAACTTGTAAATAGCCTAAAGTTTAGGGACCAAAAATTAATTTTCCCATGCACCAAAAGTGGTGCATTATTACACCACTTGTGCAAGTGGTGCAATAATGCACCAAAAGTACTCCACTTGCACCGAAAGCATCAACAATCTCCCACTTGAAGATTTGATTGGAACAATCATATCTTCACACCATTCTTTCTACCTCGTACTTTCCATGTTGCTTACGTCTCTAACAAGCCACAAGAGGATCGACACCAAGTAAACTTATCAGTGTTGATTGCTTTTGTCATGAAATCTGCTATGTTGTCATCGGTATGGATCTTCTGCATATCTATCGTCCCTTCTTCCACTTTCTCACGAATGAAGTGGTATTGGACCCGAATGTGTTTTGTTCTTGAGTGAAAAGCAGGATTCCTTGCAAGATGCAAGGCGCTCTGACTGTCACAAAACAAAGAGACATTCTCTTGTTTGTGCCCGAGCTCCTCCAATAGCATTTTCAACCATATTGCTTCTTTACTGGCTTGTGTAGCTGCTACATATTCTGCCTCCGTTGTTGACGTAGCCACAACCGATTGCAGTTTTGAAACCCAGCTTACAGCTCCACCAGCAACTATAAACACATACCCTGTTGTAGATTTGCTTTTATCCAAATCTCCTGTATAGTCAGAATCGACATACCCGCTGATAAGAAAGTCTGATCCCCCGTAACATAATGCAACATTTAAGGTCCCTTTGATGTATCTCAGGATCCTTTTCACAGCATTCCAATGCTCTCTGCCTGGATTCGCCATGTACCGACTAACCACTCCCACTGCTTGTGCAATGTCTGGTCTTGTACAAATCATAGCGAACATTAAACTTCCCACTGCTGATGCATACGGTACTCGAGACATCTCCATCCTCTCTTCTTCACTGCTAGGACTCATACTGGAGGATAATTTAAAGTTAATAGGAAGAGGGGTATAAATTGGCTTACAATCTTGCATGCTGAATCGTGACAAGATCTTTTTCAAGTAATTCTTTTGTGAAAGCCAAATCTTCCTACTACTTCTGTCTCGGTGAATTTGCATCCCTAGAATCTTGTTTGCTGGTCCCAAGTCCTTCATTTCAAATTCCCTAGCCAGTCGTGCCTTTAATTCTTCAATATGATCTTTGTTGGGGCCTGCAACCAACATGTCATCTACATACAACAGCAATATAACAAAGTCGTTTTCACCAAACCTCTTGAAGTAAGCACAAGGGTCTGCATTAAGTCTGTTGTATCCAAGGCTCATGATGAAGGAGTCAAATCTCTTGTACCAACACCTTGGCGCCTGCTTTAAACCGTACAGAGATTTGTTCAACCTGCAAACCAAGTTCTTCTTTTCTTTTTCTTCAAAACCTTCAGGCTGGAGCATGTAAATCTCTTCTTCAAGATCTCCATGAAGAAAAGCTGTTTTAACATCTAGCTGCTCTAGATGTAAATTCAATGTAGCACACATTGCCAGGACAACTCGAACCGTTGTTAGTCGAACCACAGGAGAAAAGATTTCATTGAAATCAATACCTTCTTTCTGAGCATATCCTTTGACCACCAGTCTTGCCCGATACCTCTCCACTTGATCGTCACCATTTCTCTTGATTTTAAAGACCCATTTGTTACCAATTGGCTTCCTTCCTTGTGGTAGTGGCACAAGTTCCCATGTATTATTTTTATGAAGAGCTTCGATTTCTTCTTGCATTGCCGCCATCCACTGCGAAGCATCTGAGTTGTTCATTGCCTCCTCGAATGATGATGGCTCACCGTCCTCCGTTAAAAGGCAGTATACAACATTACCTTCTATAAAATAATCTGAGTGCCAATTGGGGCGTCTTCTCACACGATCTGATTGACGAGTTGTTGGAGCTTCAGAATTCTCTGGTTCTGATTCCTCGAGCTCTGGTTCTGCTTCAGAACAATCTCTCTGTTCAAACTCATTTTCAACATGTATCTGTGTAGTCTCTGGCTTTTCTTTATCAGTGCTATCATCTTCTTCTTTTCTTTGTAGCTTATCTTCTACAAAGATAACATCTCTGCTGATAATCACTTTGCGGGCAGTGGGATCCCACAAGCGATACCCCTTTACTCCATCAGCATACCCCAAGAATTTACATTTTCTGGATTTTGGATCCAACTTTGAAATTTCTTGGGCATTGTACATCACGTACACAATACTTCCAAATATATGGAGGTTTGAATAATCAACTGGTTTACCAGTCCACATTTCCATCGGTGTCTTCAACTCAATTGCAGTTGATGGAGCCCGATTCACCAAATAACAGGCGGTATTGACTGCTTCTGCCCAGAAAGCTTTTTCTAGCCATGCAGCTCTCAACATTGCTCGTGTTCTTTCTAACAGAGTTCTGTTCATCCGCTCTGCCACTCCATTTTGTTGAGGAGTGTATACTGTTGTGAACTGTCTTTTGATGCCTTCTTTTCTGCAGAAGTCATCAAATTCATCACTTGTATATTCACCTCCATTATCTGATCTGAAACACTTGATTTTATTTCCAGAATCAAGTTCCACCCGCGCTTTGAAAACTTTGAAGGTTGAAAACACATCTGCCTTCCTCTTGATAGGATACACCCAACATCTCCTAGAGTAGTCAATGAAGGAGACAAAATACTTTGCTCCGCCTAGGGATGTAACCGGTGCTTGCCATACATCAGAATGAACCAATTCTAGAACAGCCTTGCCTCTAGAATTTGATGTGTTGAATTTTAATCGATGCTGCTTACTTGTAATACAATGTTCACACAAAGGAAGTGATACCTTTGTTAAACCCGGAAGTAGCTTTTGCTCCACAAGGACTTTCATTCCCTGTTCTGACATGTGTCCAAGTTTCCGATGCCATAACATGGTAGAATCTGAACTACATGAGGCAACAGAGGCTTCAGCTTCTAGCAAAGTCTCTCCCTTTAGCATATACAAATTTGCAGCTATCTTTTCACCTTTCATTACCACAAGCGCTCCATGGAACACCTTCATGATTCCTTTCCGTGTTTCAATCTTGCTTGCATTATTATCCAACAATCCGTAGGATAATAAGTTTTTCTTCAAGCCTTTCACGTGTCGCACATCTTGAACAACTTTGATTGTCCCGTCATACATCTTCAGTTTGATGGTTCCAACGCCAACAATCTCCAAGGCATGATCATTGCAGCTGTACACAGATCCTCCTGAGATAGGTTCATAATTATAGAACCATTCTCTTCTTGAGGTCATGTGATATGTGGCTCCCGAGTCAATAAGCCATATGTCTGCAAATCTTTTTCTGCCTTCCATGGCTGTTGCTGCTTCACAACAGAGAGCATCTCCATCATCTGAAGTGTTTGCCATATTTCCTTGAGGATTGAAGTTTTTAGGTAAACTCCAACAATCCTTCTTCATGTGACCCTTCTTTCCACAGTTGTAGCACTTTAAATTCTTCTTACTCCTTGACTTTGATCTACCATGATTGTGACTGCTACTTTGGCCACGTTCTGTTGATCTTCCTCTCATCACCGTTAAGGCCTCTGCTTGTTGCAGATTTCCTTGTCTGTCTTCCTTGTTCTTGCGCCGATTTTCTTCTTCTAGAACAGCAGCTGCAACGTCATCGAAGACTAGATCACTTGTAAGGTTGTTGTTTGTCAAGTTGATGATGAGTTGATCATACGAATCAGGTAGACTTTGAAGCAGAAGTTCAGCACGTTCTTGTGACTCTATTTTATAGCTTAGGGATGTAAGCTGAGAAAATAGAGTATTCAACGTGTTTAAGTGCTCTGTCACTGAAGTAGATTCTGACATCCGAAGAGTGTACAATTTCCTCTTAAGGAAAATTTTATTGTGCAACGATTTGGCCTCGTATAATTTTGTGAGGTGATCCCAAATCTCCTTGGCTGTCTTCTTCTCCTCGATGCTTGATAGAACTTCATCTGCTAATGCTAAATGAAGGTCTGCAATAGCATTCTCGTCCATCTCATTCCATTTCTTGTTATCTGTAAAATCTACCGGTCTTTCGCTGATAGCCGCTAGACATCCGTTTTTTCTTAGGATGGCTTTTATCTTCAATTTCCACAGTGAGAAATTTCTCCCATTGAACTTTTCAATATCAAATTTCATTGCCATAGCTTCTATTTCAGATAGCTCCCACTATTTCACCTTTTTGACGTGAATAGTGCCCACCACCTTCAATGAATGAGTAATATCTAACTTACTTTCTTATGATGGAGGATCCACTTTTCAGTGGCAACCAACAGAGAATACGGTAAGTAGATATACACACCCAAACCTGGCTCTGATGCCAATTGTTGCGGAATACGATCGTCGGATAGAGCAAAAACGCAACTGATAATTTGAGAAAATAATAATGAAGATAAAAGAGACACGGATTTTACGTGGAAAACCCCTAAATAATATAGGGTAAAAACCACGGACAAAGGTAGAAGAATTTCACTATGAGAAAATAGGAATTACAACTTCTCTCAATCTAACAAGGAGAAAACAATAACAATTCTCTCTTGATAAAAAGGAGAAAACAACTCTATGAAAACTCTCTAATTTCTCTAGTATTGGGAGGAGGTTAGAATGATTTGGGATGATTTCAAATGGCAAAGGTTAGGCCTATTTATAGTTGAGCTTTAAGGACTAAACTTGTAAATAGCCTAAAGTTTAGGGACCAAAAATTAATTTTCCCATGCACCAAAAGTGGTGCATTATTACACCACTTGTGCAAGTGGTGCAATAATGCACCAAAAGTACTCCACTTGCACCGAAAGCATCAACATCAAGTTACCCCATATGCCCTAACAACCCAATACTTTGTTATACTTTTCTTAAATATGTGTGTATCTAACACCCATCACTCTTCTTTCAATACATATTCGAACTCGATTAAAAATGGACATAAAAATGTCGATTGAATATAGTTTCGTTAGCATTATAGTTTGGCACAATATACAGGAAGACATGTGATCTAGCAATCTAAACGTTGAAATAATGGATGAGAAACTCAAGTTGAACCAAAATGGTCAAATTTGAATCATCATACCAAAATGGGTGAATATATATATTTTGGTACATGAATTTCATTTTAATGTTCAATTTGGTATATAAATTTTTTTAGGTCTGATTAGGTATAAACTTGGTTTCTTAGTTCATATTGGTACATAAATCTAGTTTTTTGTCCAAATTGATATTTATGGTAAATAATTTATTTGAACCATAAAACTAAATTCATGTATTAATTTGAACCAAGCTAAGTTCAGGTATCGAATTAAACATTGAGACCAAATTCATTTACCTAATTGGACAAAAAAACTTAAATATCAAATTAAATCTTAAAGTTAAGCGTTTACCCTAGCAAAAAAGAGTTATAAAGATATGGTCAAATTTTATTATTAATCCTTGAACTATATATAAATCTTGGATTTAGTCCGTGTTTTCTAATTTGAATTAAAACTTTTAAAATATTAAATCTTCAATCCAATCATAAACATAAACCATTAATTTCTGAGAATACAAATTATCAAATTGTAAAACAAATAGTAGATTTAACGTAACAAATATAACTACCGTTTAAATTAATATTAAAATTTCAAAAAAAATAACGTAACAAATATAACTACGGTTTAAGTTAATATTAAAAATAATTTTACCTTGCTGTTAGATGATGGGGAGATAAAATTTCCTAAAAATCTTTACAACTAACTCCAAATGTAAACTTGGATAAATCATATAAATGGTAAAAAAAAAATAACTATTATGAGTGAAATTTTTTCACTCTGAAACAATTTGGAATCCACCACTAGAGATGCTCCCATGGCAAACACTCACTGCCCTTTCCAAATTACAAACAATGTCACTAATTGTTGGCCTCTCTTTCCCTTCCAAATTCACACAATGCATTGCAGTGTATGCCATCAGCTCCAACGCTTCGGCTTCGTTCTGCTCCGGCGGTCCGACTCGAATATCCAAAACCTTAGCCAATTCGCCTGCCATTATCGCAGGCACTGCAAAATCCACCAAGCTCATTAGGTTCCCTCCATTTCCTTCACTCTTGAATATAGCTCTCTTCCCTGTTAGAAGCTCCAACATTACGACTCCGAGACCATAGACGTCGCTCTTTGTTGTTAGTATGTTTAGGCCGTAGTATTCCGGATCGATGTAACCGACTGTTCCGGCTGCTTTCATTGGTCTGTAATCTTGGTCATATTCTGGCCCCATCATCGAAAGTCCGAAATCGGAAACCCTTGCTGTCCACTTTGCGTCGAGTAATATGTTGGAAGACTTTATATCCCTGTGGATTATTGATGGAACTGCGTAATTGTGAAGGTATTCGATCCCCCGAGCCGCATCCAACGCGATCTTGATCCTCATTTTCCATGAATTCAGCAAACTACTGGCTTTTTCGAGGTTGTTCTTGTAGTGTAAATGATCATACAGCGCACCGTTCTTCATGTGTTCATAAACCAGAAGCCTTTCATCCCTTTCTTCACAATACCCAACAAGCCTAACCAAATGCTTGTGATGAAGCCTGGATAAGAATGCCAATTCCGAATCGAATGCGGTCTCTTTCTCTTGGTATTTCTTCGTCTTCTGGCCCGTTTCGCCTCGTTTGATTGCTACCTCGCGCCCGTCTAACAACTTTCCCCGGTAAACGACGCCGAAGCTCCCGGCACCGATCTTGTTTTCAAGCGAAAAATTATCGGTAGCAGCTGTGAGATCCGCGAAGCTGAATTCCTCAGCTCTGTCAGCATGTTTTGATGATGTCCCACTTCTTTGTCGATTCATTGATCTCGAACCCTGACGTCTGATCGTCAACGACCTCGATGGCGGACCATTGTTTGATCCCGGACTACCATTCGAACCTGCTCTTGTAATCGTCGGCTGAACCGAATTATGAACCTTCTTTTTCCCAAAACAAACACCAGTCCATAAACAATACACAATAGTACAAATTCCCATAAAGCCTCCTACTGATCCAACTATAGCATAAGCCAATAACCCTCTCCTCAGTTCTCGAGAGGACGTAGACCGTCTCGGAACCTCCGTCGGCGGCGGTGGGGACGAGTTGGTGAAGTTAAAACAGGGTGATGGTCTACAAATGTTACCAGAACCAAAACAAAGCCTACTTGATTGAGGATATAAACCACATTCATTACAAGGAGAATCAATGCAAGGACCTGGTAATATCTCAGCTCTCAAAGGTAACTCATCAATGGAGGAATTCGAATCCGAATTCGACCGGTTGTTCCGAGGCCAACCGGGACCCCAACAAAGTATTGAGAAATTCCTGGTAATCAATCCACAAGTGAAATTCAAACCAGCAACTATGGATTCGAATTCGATTCCTTCAACAGCACTCTCATTCATTGAACCCCAACAAACAACTGTCCCAATCAATCTCCTAATTCCACAGCTAAAACCATCGCCAAGAGCTAATCCTGAAGCAAAGTTCAATCCTTTGTTCAAAGGAACATCGAGTTGACCTGACGAGTTATTCCCTCTACAAACTAACTCACCAGCTGAGTTAACTCCACAAACATGGGAAGCCCCAGCTTCGATGTTCTCCATTGACATGTTCCCGAATTGCCTTTCTATCTCTTCCCCAACTGAGTTACCCCAACACGTTACTCTGTTGTTTTGACTCGGTACGATCCCGCAAGAAAACCCGAACCCGGAAGTGATTTTACCCATTGCGAGATCAACGTTGGGTAATTCTCCGCTGTTATTCCTATTGTTCCCGTCGGTTCTCCAGCAGTTTACCGGCGGTGTACTGTTCGACGCCGTCGCGCAAACCCGTTCATCGCCGATGGAGAGTGATCGAAGGAGGGCGGTGTTGTTATTGTATATGCGTTTAATGGGAAAATTTGGGATGTTTGTGTCCCAACACAGTAGGCTGATACCTCCGGACCGGAGGGCGCAGAAGTTGGTTCGGCCACCGGCGACGGATGAGTAAGAGACGTTAGGTTGGATGGGGATGACGGTGGAGGAGGACACGCCTCCGGCTCTGTAGCAGATAATACGCTGGTTCGGCTCCGCGGCTACGATGGCGCACACGGTGGCAGTGCCGTAGACGACGGCGAGTGTCGAGCCGGAACCCAATGCATGAGTTAACGTCGGGAATAAGAAAACGTTGAGGAAACTAACGGCGGAGGAGGTGGCGTTTCCGCCTGTCAGCTTCATTTGGTGAGAAGAAATAAGAGAGGAAAAAGAAAGGAAAGACCTTTGAAAATGAAAATCAAAAGTTTTAGAGAGAGAAAGTAAAAGAAAGTTTCATTTTTAAGTGTGTTTTAAGAAGAAAGGCTGCGTTTGGGGACCATTATTCATTAACTAAGGCTAAACTACATCAAATAGCCACCAAAATTTTGGGTGCTTATATTTTGGTCAGTAAACCTTTAACACTTGAAATAAGGTCATAATTTTTAATTCGCTTTCATCACGGTTACTGTCGTCACCTTCCGTTAATAAATACTGACATGACATATTAGGGTCATCTTCTTTCTCAAAATACTAATGGCAGCCTCCAATCTTATTTCAGATGTATTATCATTGTCTAATATTCTTTCGATCGTTGTTGTTTTTAAACTCAACATCAATTATATTTAAGGCATTCACCATCATTATATCTAAGTCTCAAACACAACCAAAAGTCTCTCACATTTCAAACCCCATTAAATTGTTGCAACTTTTATTTTCTTGCAATAAAATTCATCAAAATAAAACTTTGATTGAATGAAAAGATGTAACGTCAAATTTTTAATGTTAGCTCACACAAATTAAAACGTCGGACGGTGTTGGTGTAGACAGAAGGAGGCTAGTGACTGCTATTAGTTTGAGAAACTTAGATGTTCAGGGAGAAATGACTCTAATGTGTTATGATTTTTATTTGAAACACATGCCAATATTTTTTAACGACAATTAACAACAGTAATCTTAATGAAAGTAAATTAGCAGTTAGATGACATTATTGAATGTTTTAAAAGTTTTATGACTAGAATGTAAAAGTCCTAATATTCAATGACTTTATGTAGTTTACACATTAATTAATTACATGCAACCGCCATTTTTTACTTGCCATATTTCGAAGACAACGATTTATTTTTGTGGTTAAAATATATATTTTAGATTTATCTATCCTTCGTATATTTGAAATATAGTTTTTTTTATTTATATTTTCAAATTTTTAATATTTTGTTTTTTAAATCTAAAAATTTAAGTTTAATTGTTAACGTGTTAAGATTTATCATTAAATTAGATTCATTGCTACGTTATTTTTTGTTACATAGTTTTCAAGTTAAGAAGTTTTTATTTCAACATGCCATATCGAGCTCATCCCCTTATGTTTTGGTAGCAAAGGTAGATGTTTATCATCCCTTAGGACCCGACTTCGAGCACCAGCAATGCCATGCTGTGTGTGTGCTGTCTTTGAAAAGACTTAAAAAGTTTAACAGATGCTACTACCCTTGCATCACACCAGCATATTCAAAAAAAAAATACCATATCGATATATTGTATTTACCATACGTTAATTGAGTTAAACTAAATCGATAGAATTTTAATATATTTGAGTAATATTTCGATGAACTTTGAGATCTAAAGCTTAGCTTTAGATTTGGTTTTCAATTAATTTTTAAAAAGATAATAAATCATAGATTTGCTTTTTGAAAATTTCGAATGTTAAGAATAATCTTATTTTTTTGTATTTTATATTATTAGTGTTTGATTTATTTGTTGATTAGTTTTGAGTGATACTTGAGAGACTTATTATATAAGCGATTTTCTTATCCAATTTACAACGTCAGTATTTAAATATTTGATCTTACATAAATAACATAACATTTCATCTTGCTAGACTAAAGTTAGTTCAATCAATTATATTTACCAAACTCTTGCACGAACCAACTTGCCTCAGTGGTTAAGGGAACGGTTGTTGTTCCTAGAGGTCACTGGTTCGAGCACCAGTAGTTGCAGCAGGGTGATTGAGCGTTCATTGTCAATAGAACAGATACTACTTATAATCACTTTAGTTTTCATCAAAAAAAATTATATTTACCAAACTCTTGGAATTTAAATTTGAATTCTTCGACTTTTTTTCAAATTAAAAATCTAAAGTAGTTTTTATTCTTCTTTTATATACTTTATTTTTTTATCAAGCTCTTTTATATACTTTATAATGTATATATAATATTAAATACCTTTAAATTTAAAATTTGAAACTCATAAGAATATTTCTTTTATATGCTTTATATATAATTTTAAATTTGTAAAACAATAATATTTCTTTTACTCTCGCCATAGAGAACCTACCACGTGTTGCAAAACAAAATACTCTCACACGCCCAGGCGGTGAAAACTACACGCTTGGAAAGTCGACACGTGGACATGCATTACTATATAATTGAAACATGTTACCTAATTTTGAGTTTTGACCAAATTTATCTTAATTTCTAAGGCATGCATTTGTCGAAAGGAAATTTGCTGGTTCAACATTAAAGGAAATAGAATGTGATTTAAATGTAAAAGTTTATACTCTACATTAATCAAACGAGTGATGACAGTAAAAAATATGACGATGTTCATTTTAATGACGGATTTTAACTTTATAGCTTAAGACCTGTTTAAAATTTTTAAAATTTATTTATCCAAAATTTTCAAAAAATTTAAGGAACTTAACGAAAAATTTATTTTTAAAATGTGAGGCTCTAACTAAAATTTTAGAAAGTTTAATGAATTTTTTTATAATTTTGGGGATAGTTAAAAATATTTAGAATTTTATGAGAATTTTTATAAATTTTGAGGGGGCCTAATTAAAATTTTAAAAATATTTCAAGGGTATAATACAATTTTTTTAAAATTTTAGGGTGCCAAGACTCCCTCAGGCTCCACACACCCTTCGCCCCTTGTTCATCTTAAAATATTTGTATTCGAATAGTTTTATCTGTAAATTGTCATTAAAAGATTAAAAAAATATAAACAAATATTACTTTATAATCGCCTTAAGAATATTAAAAAAAGAGTTTGAACATAATATTTAATTTGTTCGCTTTGATATTTTTATTTAATATTAAATATTTTACCAACAAGTGTTAGGTGCATTCGTAAGACACATTACACTCCTAATGAGAGGACGCTAGTTTAAACCTTAAAAACGTTGTTGGGAGATAGCCTCGCACCCAAAACATGAACCGTAATGATAAGCAGGACTATAATTTTCTAAAAAAAAAAATTGTTTACTTTGATTTCGGGATGAAGTCGCAATTAGATAACATGAGAGGTAAAGTTTATTAATTTTAAAATTAAGATTTAATGAATATTTAATTCAAAGTTTAGGAGCGATAAGGTTTAATTTTACGAGTATTTAAATTAGCAAGGACTATAGTTGTCATTAGATAAAAAAATTGTGAAGTCTCACTGTCGTAGTTTCGTCCCTGTTTTCTTTTGACTCTCGAACTTTTGTTTTTGGTATAATTGATTTTGTCTTTGTTGAAATATCATCTTCGATTATTTTGTTTTTTTACATATCATTAAAGAAAATTAAAATTTATAATTTGAAATTTTGATATCATATTTCAATAAGGATAAACTAACTCATTTTCAAAAAAGTTGGAAAAAATATGATATGGTATAAAACGACATAATAATTGGTGTAAACATGATCAGTACTGTTTCATTACATTTAAATTAATTTGAAAAGAAATAAAAGTTCAAAAAGTAAAAGTAATGTATAGAATTTCATAGACTAAAACAATTAACCAACATGTAGGTCCAAGTAGTAAGTAGTTTGGTATTGGTTAAGCAGGTCTCGAAAGAGTTGTATAGAATTTGAAAAGAAATAAAAGTTCAAAAAGTAAAAGTAATGTATAGAATTTCATAGACTAAAACAATTAACCAACATGTAGGTCCAAGTAGTAAGTAGTTTGGTATTGGTTAAGCAGGTCTCGAAAGAGTTGTATATACATAAAATCTTCGCTGAAAAACTCATCCACCAAAGTTAAATATGTGACGCAAGTCAGTTCGAATTAGTCAAGACAAAATTTTAGAAAACCGAGAGGGTAACAACAAAAAATAAAACAACTAAAATAGTAAAGTTGAAAATTTAAAAAAAAAAAAACAAGCATTCTACCATTACTAATGAAGAGCAAACTATGTTCCATGTTCTAAAATTTTCAAAGGCAAATCAAACTTTGAGTCTAATTTACTCGGTCAAATCCATGAAATTTAGGGCTGCCTTTTAGTGGAAAATGATGGAAGGTATTTGTAAACTTCATTTTATTATTTTTCATGTTTTTACCCCTAAAAATTAATAATTTATTTATTTTTATCATTTCCACCCAACACGTTAGAGATACCATAAAAAATAAAAGGTGTGTTTTTTTATAGGATTAATATCAAAATAAGTGTCCAAACTATATTCTATTTTTTAGATAGGTGCCTAAAATTCTTTTTGGTTGAAATATGTGCATAACGTTTATTTTTAGTATGTTTTAAAGTCTTTTAGGTACCTATTTTGACCAAAACTTGAAGCACATATTTAATTCAAAATGAAATTTAAACACATTAAAAAATATAGTTTAAACACTTTATTTTGATATTAAACTTATTTTTATATATACTAGATTTTGTTCTACTTGTCGTGCTTTAGGTGAAAGAGAATATATAATACAAAAATAATAATTATCACAGAAAATATTTTATAAATTAATAGGCGGAATGGTAAAGCGATTGTATAAATATTTAAAGGGTAAACTACACTGGTAGTCACTGAACTTTTAGGGCGCTTTCAATAAGATCACCGAACTTTTAAAACTTTCATTACAGTCACTCAACTTTTAATTCGCTTTCAATAAGGTCACTGCCGTCAACCACCGTTAAAAAAGCTGACGAGGCATGTTAAATTTAAGGGTAAAATACACTGTTAGTCACTGAACTTTTAAGAGGCTTTCAATATGGTCACCGAACTTTTAAAACTTTCATTACTATCACTCAACTTTTAATTCGCTTTCATTACCGTTAAAAAAGTTGATGTGACACGTTAAGTTTAAAAATAAACTTTTTCTCACCCTATTTTATCTTCATGTCTTATTTTCTTCCATCCAAACATGTCTCTTTGCATTTAAAAATTATAAAAAAATCATAAAATGATTATAGAAATGGTTTAAAAGCATAGTGGTTACATAAATTTACAAAATATTAAAAATTATAAAGATTATCAACGACTTGAAACAAAAACGTAAAAAAAAAAATCCTTTAAAGAATGTACATAACTCAAAAAAATATTAAGCTTAAATGTAAGAAGAAAGCACATAGCATTTCTTCAACAACTCTGTCATTCTTTGTAATTTTCTTTACAGTAGTTATGTTTTAACAAAAAAAAGTTGGGTTCTTTATTAAGATGGAAATCGTCTGCCCCTTTATCATGCTCCTTCTATGCCCTCACTTTAAAATAGTAGGTTTAGAGTTTAGGATTTAAGGTTATGGGTTGTGGTTAGAATTTAGGGAATTAGGGGTAAGGTATATTTTTAGGGTGTGGGGTTTAGAGTTTAGGATGTGAAAATTATGGTTAGGGTTTAAAATTTAATTTTTAAGTGATTTTTAGTGTGGGCATAGAATGGGGCATTATTGGGAGACATCCGATGATGAAATCATAAAGAAATAACTAAAATTTTGCTGATAAAAATCCTCTTTATGCTTCAGGCCCGACATTTACTGAGTCATGCACTGGATAATGAGGAGTTCAAAAGAAAATATTAATGTATCTAAAAGATATACATGTTTGGATGGAAGAAAATAAGACATGAAGATAAAATAGGGTGAGAAAAAATTTATTTTTAAACTTAACGTGTCACATCAACTTTTTAACGGTAATGAAAGCGAATTAAAAGTTGAGTGATAGTAATGAAAGTTTTAAAAGTTCGGTGACCATATTGAAAACCTCTTAAAAGTTCAGTGACTAACAGTGTATTTTACCCTTAAATTTAACATGTCACGTCAGCTTTTTTAACGGTGGTTGACGGCAGTGACCTTATTGAAAGCGAATTAAAAGTTGGGTGACTGTAATGAAAGTTTTAAAAGTTCGGTGACCTTATTGAAAGCGCTCTAAAAGTTCAGTGACTACCAGTGTAGTTTACCCATATTTAAAAGTATACGAAAAGAACAAAAACCATTATATACAGTGAAAAAATATCATTAAAATAATTGTTTTTAGTTATTTTTAATTGAAATGATACCCAATTATCCATTAACGTATAACACTAACTCAATCAAAGATTTAATTAATAATATTATGTGAACCTAACAAATAGTCCTAGTGAAAAAACGGATGATGATCATTTTAAGAAATTCAGGTTCAATCATTTTATCTGCAAAGTGTGATATAAACCGATACTATCTTGTAATCACCTTTAGATTATTTAAAAAATCAATAGTATTATATAAGATAAACTACATAAATGGTCTCTAAACTTTTAGAACACTTGCATTTTGATCATCGAATTTTTAAAACTTGCATTACAATCGTTGAACTTTTTATACAAATATTGTATAACGTGGCATGCCCACATGTTATTTTCATTAATAAATCAATACCCTCTAACAAGATGATGACACATGTCACCATCTTATTTTGAGGGTATTAATTTAATAAGAAAAATGGCATTGTATTAACGAAAACTAACATAAGTGGCTATATCGGAAGCAAAGTATAGGTTTAATGGCTATAATGAAAGTTTAAAAAGTTTGGACAGAAAAATGCAAATATCTTAAAAGTTTAGGGACCATTTGTGTAGTTTTACCCTTATTATATAATTCAAAATACTAACCGCCACCTTTGGTCATGCATTTACATTTCTAGGATAAACTAGATTAGGTATCGTTGATTATAAAATAAAGCACCTTCATACCCCCAAGTTCTACACGTTAATATTTTACTTATTTTATTAAGAAAGAAATAGACAAATATTATAAAATATGCATGCTTAATCAAAAGTATGCATATAATGAATAGAAATCCTTTATTTTTTTTGCTTCTATTTATGTCCTCATATTAAAAGTTAGGTTTAGGTTTTGAGGTTTAAGGTTTAAGATTAGGGTTTAAAAATTAGAATAGAATGTATTTTAAAGGTGAAGAGTTTAAAATTTAGGGTTAAAGCTTAAAATTTAATTTTTAGTACTTTTTAGTGTTAAGAAATAAAAATAGGCACCAAGAAGGAAGCGGAAGATTTTTTTCCTGCATATAGCCAAAGCAAACATAAACTATACATTATAAAACTTAAAAACAATTAAAATAATATTTATTTGAGAATTTTAGATTTAAAAATTAAGATTTTGTTTGATAAACTAAAAATATAATTGTTGAAAAATTAAGTATTGAATTTTATAAGTACGCCATTACAAAAATTACTTTAAAAAGTAGTTGTAGTTTATTGACCATAGTCTTCTTTCTTTGTTTGAACTTCAAGGTAGTTGAAGTTGTTATTATGAAACCATGGAAATTAAAAGATATTATTTATAAATTTAATGTTTATTTTTATAAATTAATTTATTCCATTAACTTTTCCACGTGGAAAAGATGACATGGTATATAGATTAATTTATTGCAATCACTTTTCGATGACTATAATGTTTTGAATTTTATTATTAGTCCTTTCCCCACAAGTTGTTAAGCTTGTACTACCAAAAACATCACTAAAATAATTTAAAAAAAATGATACACGTGATCACTTTCTAATAAATATGTTTCAAAGAAACTGTGTATTATTCAAACCTCAACGAATTTATTTATTTGAATTGTAGTCCGAATACAAGTAAACGGTTTTAATTTACTGTGGTTTTGGAACCAATTTTAAAACCTGATTTGTTCTGAAACTAGACCAAACCCATCCCTCCTTCATGTGACCAATACTCGGGCTGTCCCTTTTTTTGTGCCATCTTCAATACATACTGGCTACTGCTGCACTGTATATTGAAAATTTGAAAAATTACATGATGAAATTGCTCTTTTAACTCTTCAAAAACATATTATTGATCCTTAAATTTGAATTTTTTTTAAATGACTCCTCAATAAATAACGCTAAGTTCTGACACGGCAGTGAAGGGACAGACAAGCTAAAAATAATCATTGATTGAGAAGAAAATTTACAAAATTCCGAAAGCTACATAAACATCCAACCGGAATGCAAGCCTATAAACAGAGTTACACTAAGAATCAAGAATTTTTGTGTGTGTGGATCTAAATACATAACTGGATCAGCTAATACAAATACCAGATAGCATCCAATTAATCCGTTTGCAAGACTCCACTGGCTCTCATCATCGCGTCTAGAATTCGGATGCTATCTATAGAATTTATGATGTCTTTGGACAAAGATCGGTAACGGGAAGAAACTACACGGAAGAACTGAAGGCCTTGCATGTGACCTTTCTCCTACACTGACCAACCAGAAGCAGGGATACCCTGCTTTTGAAACCATTCGGGCATGCGGAACCTATCGTAAAGAAACGATCTCACGTCTTTTTGCAGAGAAAGGTGCTTGAGAAGAGGAAGAAGGACATCCAGAAGCTTTTCAATGTAAAAACCAGACGTAAACATCGTAAGTAAACAGACATGCTATAACGAATCGATATTGAATGATGATAACGAGTTTAAGACAATGTGAATCCCCAGTACCTGTGTATCATGTGGTTGCCCTGCGGAAAATGGAATGCATGGAATCCCATTTAGTGGTTGCAACAAGAAACTGAAAGGATTGTTGTCTACAATGACAGTTCGGCATAAGTTCTTCGATAGGCACGAGAGGTCTTTCACATGCTCCCGATACTCGCTGTTATGTTAGAAGGTTAACAACAAATAATCACCAAGAAGTGGAGTGCTTGCACATACAACACGAAGGAAGCACAAGATTGCCCTAAAACATCTAAAGTCTCACCCAAACCAAGTTGCAAATTGGTGCTAAAACTTATCAATGCATTCCATATGGACAAATGGCATCTTAAGACAGCCTACAAGCACATGAAATCCTACAGAACTCAAAAAGAATCTCTTTTTCCTTTTACATTTTTGAAGATTCAAGTTGAATCAATGATCATCTCACATCAAGATAAACCAGAAAAAGAGAAATTTATACGTGTAAGTAACTCAAGAAACAGCTTTCGATTCAAGGTAAGAGAAATCATTCAACATGTATAGATTTTGGCCCTCATTGATTTCCAAGGAGATGAAATCCCCGAAAGTATCATGATCAATGTTAGTTTAGCATAGGATAGAAGGCTAGACCAGGCCATAACAGGCAATGAGATATAAAGAACCAGGATAAGTATAATTCCACAGACAAAATACGAAAGGAATTCATCTTTTTCCATCTACAAATACAAAGAGTAAGCAGGCTGGAAGATTATAGCAGCATAGGGAGGAAGCGGTACTTACGTACAAATCGTAGAAGGCCTGTAGAGTCGAAGACTAAATCGATTTTCTTTATCGATTCTGTCAACAAGCGGTCTTGCGTAGCCTGTGGGCAGCCATTAATAAAATTCATGAGCAATGAATGATGATTAAGAATAAAACAATGTCTAGTAAGGAGCAAACCTTCAAGGCCAGCAGTAAATAGCACAAGTTCAGCAAATTCACTGAGTTGATTCAAGAAATCTTGCAACCCGGGGCGCTCAAACACCGTAACAAAACTGACCTTTGGTTTTCCTTCGAATTCCTTCAAGGATCAAAGCACCCAAATGACAAAGCTCTTACATAAATAGCACATCATTTAGAATAGAGAATTGGATTGTTCATATGAAACCTTGTCTGAAGACACACATTCCAGTTCAAACCATTTCAATCCGGCGTCCGTTGCTTGACCGCGAAGGGCCGGCGGAAGACTAGACGTCTCGTACGCACACACGAGAGTTTCATCCAAGTCCAGAACTACCTGCAAAACCAATTGTACACCAATCAAAGATCATGATATAGGCTATCTTTTGTTTTACACTTGCAAAATAAAATTAAAAAAAAAAACTTGAATTTAAAACAGTTTCTTCAGCCTAATTCCCAGTATCACTCAAGCTTAAGCATTTAGTCCATAATTTTAATTTCTAAAAGTTAAAAGTAATTGAAATTCTATAAACTCATTTAATATGAAAAAGAATTAAAAAAACTGATGTGATTGCATTTTGATTGCTTAATTTAAAGAACATAGAATCTAATATGAGTAAAAAGGAATAACAAATTAAAAAAAAAAATCCTACCGTGAGTTTTTCGATGCGGCCATCGCCGGCAGGAGCAGGAGAGTCCAAAACGGCAGCGATCTCAACCGTAGCAGGGGACTCGATCTCGGTCGAGTCAGCGACCGGCAAGGGCTTAAAACGGTGCGTAGAAGACGCAGTCTCCGTCGACGACGACGAAGAAAGCAGAGGATATTGACCTACGACTCTGACGATCTGAGCAAAGATCTGAACGAAAAAGGCGAGCCAATTCAAAAGCGCTCGCCATACTTGCATCGACCGAGGCGTATACACCTCGGCCCGAGTCAACTCAGCCATTTCGAGAATAAAAAAACCGAAGGATTCACACGAGGTGAGGTCCGTGAGGAAGGGGGAGGGCTTATCGTGCGCAGGGGATTGCTAAAGTGCGCGCAGTTAACCGGAACGGGAACCGGTTCGTTAAATACGGTTAGACCATTAAGAAAGATGGAGGCTTTTGCTTCTTATTTGGTTTAATTCTTTCTCTTCGCTAAGCAGTTTTTGATCAGAGAGTGATGTACACCCACGCGCTTATATAAGCGAGTAGCGAGTTCTTTCATTTCTCTTCTAATCGTATAATTTGGGATCAATCATGTTGGGTTGAGTTTTTAATTTAGTCCCTTTAATTCATAAAAATTGAAATATTAGTCCCTGTTATTTAATTGTCAAAATTTGATCTTGTATTCTATTGTATGGAAACTATGAAGTTAGCTTAGCTATTAATAAAATGATTAATTTGAGGTAAATTGTACTCTCAAAAAGAATTCACGTTCAAACCTTAAAAATAATATTATTGAAAAGGTAGTCACGAACTCAAAACATAAACTATAAAACAGAAATAACTCATCGTTCCCCAATCCTCCATAAACTCCCCACAACTTAACTTCAAGAATCTTACATATTATTTCAAAATTGATTGTGTATTGTGATAATTTGAGGTAAATTGTAATTACCGTTTTAATTGTATTTCAAATATATACTTTTTAGAAAAAAACGCTTCACGCGCTGAAGAGAAAGTGGAAAAGGAGAATGAGGCATCAACCAATGTTGATGTTGGGTTGTTTTTTTATGACACACTGCTAAGTATTCCTTGTCAGAAACGAATCTATTGTGTTTAAAGCTCCACTATGCTTACACTTGAATATAAATTTACACTACAATAAATAAATAAAAAAACTATTATTAAATATAATTTACAATTCCACAATAACATTAAGAAAAACTAAATAAAACTCTTCAACCTTCATTTCCTATTTCTTTTCAACAACAATATCCTCATAATTTTGTCTCCCAAAAGAGAAGACAAATTTACATTAGAATATGCTTAGACTATGATTATTTTGTGAGCATCTCTTTTTGGACTTGACCTTATTTTAATGGAAAATCATTGTTGCAATGCTTTGTTCTTTATAATATAAAAAATAATTTTATTTATTTATTTAGTTTCTTGTACAAGATTCATGAACTTCCCTCTCTTAATTTGACAAATACTTTTGTTTTTTAAGTCTATATTAATCAAATTTGTCTACTTGTAATTTGGGTTGGTCAAATTTCAGCCATTAATTTTAATATATGATTTTAATTTTCGAATTTAATATTACTCGACAGCTACCCAAAAATAGCTTTTGTCAAATATTTGTCCTAAGAAACCAACATGAACATGATGCTTTGCTTAAACTAAAAACAAATGAATAATGACCTTTTATGTCCCTGTTAACATATATTTAAGGGATAAAATCTAAGTCGGAAGATTAAATTAGACAAGTCGTTCAAGTTTCAAAAATTATTTATATTTATATTTATTATAATGAATCCATGTTATATTGTTAAAGATTAACTTAAAGAACTATTCTTGAAAGCTAAAGTTAATGGCGGACCATTTCGATCCTCCGTTGTTACTTGATAATTACTTGATGAGAAGGTAGTGGGCAAATTAAACTATGGTATCAGAGCTCAACGATGAAGGATATGCTAGAAACAAAACTCTTTCTTTTTTCGAAGTGTAATACATGAAGTTCTGAGGAACATACACAATAACTCGAGCAAGTATCGATTCCAATGCAGACAAATCGAAAAATAATACATATATGTATGTATGTAAGTATATACAGTCATTGGCATTAAGAGTTTTAATCAATGAATTAGGGATTTTTATTGTATCCTTGTTGTCACTCAAAACAAAGCAGAGGGTGGGAAAAACTTAGGGGAAGAGTTTTGTACAAGAAAAAATGTGAATAAATATCAAGTGTGATTTTTTTTTGCTATACATAAAACCAAAAATGAGATCGAAAATATGCTCGACGCATAAGATATTACTCGATGAATATGTAATATACTCACAGAAAGCGTCGTTCCACCAGCATTTCGGTGTTCCGGTTTAGTATGAGTAGGAAAGCCATGGGTGTTCTAATGCTTCCTTTGCAGTTGGGCGCCTTTGAGGATTCATCTGAAGCAAATGTCTAACGAAATCGATGAACAATACATCGGATACTTGAAGATGCTTCTCCAAGGAAGACTCCTCCGAAATAATGTATTCAAGTTGGTCCGTCTCCTGGATGGGAAAAGAAACTGTATGAGTTCATGTTAAGTTGAAAAATCGACTGCTCTCGTCTATAGAACCGGAGTTCTTCTATGGTTTTAAACATTAAACGTAAGAGATCGAGGACGATAGTGGTGAAAAGATTTTATGGTCCAAGAAAAATTCTTTTTAACCGTGAAAGCAGCCAAAGTACTGCAATTAAATTGAACTATATGTTGTGGTACTTCAGACTCCCGAAAATTGCAGAAATATCGAAGTTTAGACAACTTCTATCAACGAAAGCAAACTGCAAACAAACCTCGTTTATGTGGTACAAGTCATATTCTTCTGTGAAATACTTGTGTGTCTCTTGCCCGTTCTCCAACATCTCCATATCGAAAGGACCGAGCATTCCAACCATCCGCGCAAGGATCATCACAACTGCATCATTTGGGAACAGCACCTATAAAAAGACAGATTGTTTCCGAGGAACAGTTATTTCGAATTGGTGGCAACATCAGAACTAAAGGCCACAAAATAAAGCATGACATTTATAAGAAACTCGAGAAAACTATGATAAACTTAGACATACTTCCCCAGAACATAGCTCGGCAAGGATACATCCAAGAGACCAAATGTCAATCTTCTGGTCGTATGGCAGGCCAAGGATGACTTCCGGGGCTCTATAGGAGCGAGATTGAACATATAGACATAGATTGTCAGACCGAAAGCAACTGCTTCCAAGATCGATAATCTTTATCTCGCATCTTCTGTAACTTTTTATGAGGATATTCTCGGGCTTTAGATCGCAGTGGATAATTCCCAACTCATGCAAGTAATCAAGTGCCTCCAAACACTGACGAGTTATGACCTGTCCAAGAGAACATAACAGCAAATTATTTGAGTTATTGCTTATGAACAATCCAAGATAAAGAGTTGTAGTTTGGAAACATATAAGTAAATGCAATCGAGAGAAACAAAGAACTAAAAGAATTGTGCAGGCAAGCCAGTAGTCGTTCGAACGAACCTGCAACCTGCTTAGTGTAAAATAGGCTTCTTCACCCGATTCTTGATTGAATTTCTGAAATTCATACAAATTTGCTCGAAGCAGTTCACAGACAATGAAGAGGTGCTCCTGGACCGATTTTGCACGAGTCATAAAGAAATCATTGGCATACATAAACACTAACGAAATGGTCTTTCCGAGAAACTCAGAATGAGAGAGGTGATGATAGCCATTTCACAAACATACCTGGTGATAGAAATAGTCGTAGAGACGCAAAATGTGGCACTTATCTCCGGGATCATGCTTATTAACAAGCTTTAGAAGCTTAATTTCATCCAAACTCTGGTCGAAAAAATCTTTGTCATTTTTGATGATCTTCAGGCAAACATCGATCCCCGTGAGAAGATCATGCGCTTGAACAACCTTACTAAATGCAGCCGAACCTAGGTATTCGGTTACATAATACCTTCCAGCGATGATACTATTTAGTACAATCGGCAGGTCCTTGTTTTCTTCGAATCCAGTCCTGCACATGGCGCAATACACAAGTTTCACAGATTAAGCGAGATGTATGAACCTGCAGCACAATGTCTTGAAATGTCTATAAAGAAATATTCAAGCTCTGTACTTAACGCGTGTGATACAAGAAAATTATAAAGCTAACCTGTTTTTCCTGTGAATGATTCGCAAATCGAATACTTCATATTCATCCTCCTTAGAGTACATTTGAAGTTCATCCGTAGCGTCACCCTCTTCGTTTGCAGCATCCTGAAGTTCACCGAGTTCTCCATCTTCAACTTCATTACTGTCAATTGTATCGGGTAATAATTTTTTCTCAGAAATCTTCGTTTTTGATATATGTTCGGAATCTCCATTATGATCGGCGTCAATGTCTCCAGCAACCTTTAGCTGAAACTCATCAAAACCTGTTCCTTTAGAGCCTATATAGCCTATGTTCAGCGGATTTTCATCATAAAGACCTGGTCCCTCAGACTCATAAGCACAGTTCTTCAACCCGGATACAATGTCACCTTCAAGCCCATTACATTTATCAAAATGATAATAATCCATAACTCGAACATCGGCTTCTGCATTTATGCTGGCCATATTAAAAAGGCATGGCTTGTCCAAGTAATCAATGCCATCTTCAGTCTGAAATCCATCGGATTTGTCATATGAAATCAGTGTATTATCACGTTGCATCTCGGTCTCCAAAGTTGTGACAAACTTATCCTGACTTGGGCAGCTATAGAAATCCGACCCAGCAAAGCACGGAGTCAAGAAGTGGTCTTCATCTTTGTCGTCATGCCAAAACAAGTCATTCTGCATTTCAAAATCAGGATAATCGCGTGCCGTCCCGAATTGAGATAACCGATCTGAGGAAGTATCCGAATCAGCCTGAGATGCAGAGTGAAGTCCATATGGATTCACAAAGTCTGCAAAAATGAAAAATAAAAAAACAGTTGCACTGCTCTTATGCCAGTATTAACTAACATTCACCCCCAGCAGCCACCTAGATATAGAAAATACAGCAAAAACACACACAAAAAACACAACATCATTTCAGTGTTACAAATTACCTTAAAAAGAACTGGAACATGTAAGAGATTTTTTTTGTTTGCATTTTTAATACTACAAAAGGTAGTGATATAGACATGCTATTGATGAAAAAAAGGCTAAGCAGCAAACAAAATGGATGAAATTTCATGAACCACCACAGCATAAACACAATGCCAGTGAAACCCTATATTACTCGGATTTGGACACGAGTGTCCGAAGAATTTAGAGGATCAACGGAGAGCCACATATTCGAATATGTGTCGGATACGGATGCCGAATAATAAGATAGAAATATCAGTTATAAAGTCCATTAAGATTATAACAGTGTCTAAACTTACTATAAACCCAGCAAACAATTAAAAAGGTCTACATTCAACTTAATTTATAGCAATTTTTTGGGTACATTTCTACGAGTTTCGAACTCGAAACCTTGTTGCTTAACCAGCATTCGATCCAAGATTTGCCTATTGCTTAAATCACCTAAAACTAAGATTGACAATTGCAACAACAAAAGATCACCATTAAGCATAAAACAAGAACAAATTTTGTTTAAATATGATTAACATCTAATTAAATTCAATCAGTATTTTTTTTTAAAAAGGAGTTATTTTCTTCTTACCTGAAGAGCAAACATCACTAGAAGAAGACCTCAAGCTGACGAATTCATCGCCATCGGAGCCCGACCCATCACCGGACTTCACTTTCTCTTCCTCCTCCGATCGTCGGATTGTCGCCGGAATCCTCACCGGCGGCGGCATCGGGAACAAGAACTTCTCGAAATCAAAAGCACCCACCTTTTCTTCTTCGTTTTTCTCCACCATGTCTTGTTCGAGAGCTTTGACAGCTTCTCTCAAGCCATTTTTCCTCAAGAACTCAATCACAGCTTCAACTTCGAAGCTGGCCTCCATGAAAACAAAACTCCAAGGAAAAAACAACAGTTCCCTCTCCCGAGTGTTTTTGGCGTGTTTTAGGCGTTGTAAGAGTGGAAATCAAGTGGTTTTCGAGGGTCAAAAGTGGAAAACGACATGAACAGAATACCATGTCTCAGCTTCTGCATGTTATGTTCTTTTCCTCTCTTTTTTTTTTCTTTGTTTTGAAACTTAAACCAAAGAGAGAGAGATGTTTTCTCTTACCAACTTTGAAAAGATGGAGAGGCTGACAAAGGGTTTAAGTGGGGTTTTCAATTTGGTTTGTGGGATCCAATTTTAATCACATTTTCTATAGATTAAACATCACATTAGAGTTTTTAATTGTAATTAAATTTGATAAAAACAATAGTTTTATGGAGATTTTTTTTTGAATGTGAAGTCTGTTTGTAAGGATGTTTTTTTAGGAATATAATATTTTTTTTATAAAAATTGTATTCATATGTTTTTTTTATATTTTTTTGTATAATTATTGATATTTGATTATCATTTGATTAATTTAGATTATATATTATAAATATTTATTATAGGACGATTTTTCGATATTTTTTACACCTATAACATTAAAATTTGAATATTTGACCTAAAACAACAGTACGTATTATTCCATCAACGTACATATTAAAATGTATATCAATGATATTGATAATGAATTAAAATCATTTATGAAATGAAAATTTCAACATAATGTATTTAGATAATTATTCATATATATATATATATATATATATATATATATATATATATATATATATATATATATATATATATATATTCAGGGATAGAATTAGAGGGGAGCTGGAGGGGGCGGTCGTGCCCTAAAAATTTGAAATTCTTATACGATTTAAATTTTTTATGTATTTCTCATTAAAAATATATTTTTACCCCCTAAAAATTTATAAGTTTGTCTCCTCTAAAATTTTATAAGTTCACCCCCTAACATAAAGTTTTGCGTCAATCCCTATATATGGAAAGTCGAGTGGTCATTTAGGGGACCATAATGTATACATTGCCCACTTTTTATTTTCCACTTACTTTTTACCTTGGAGAATTTGTTCTCTTTTTCTTTATTTACTTTCATAATTTTTTTAGAAATTAAATAGAGAATTATTTTTATTGAAAAGGACAAAATAAGTACTTTGGTATATTTAAAATCACTGTTTTTATAGAAAAATATAAAGTGTCATAATCATAATCAATGTTTAAAATTTGAATTTGTTAATTTTTCAACTTTAAACGAAAGCTTCCAAACAAAGAAATGAGATATTTTCTTCCTTATTTATAGAAAATTTTAAGAGCATTTATACTTTTTTCAAATATTAATTTATATTCTTAGGACAAATCAATTTATGAATGGTAATTAAATCTTTTAATTTTTGTAAAAAAATAAGACATGTTTGATTAATTGAGAAATAAAAAATCAAATATAAAGGGTATAAACAATAATCAAGTATTAACTAAATGGTCATGTTTGGCAATTAGCGGATAGCTGATAGCTGATAGCTTATTGCATTAGTTGATTTGACTAGCAGATTGTATTAGCTGATTGTATAAAAGTGTTTGGTAAAATTAATCGATAGCTGATAGTTGTTTGATTATTTAAACAAGTACAATGACATATAAGGACATGATTATATTCAATACTTAGGGCTAGTTTAGCATTGCTTTTGAAAAGTGATTTTTAAAGTTGCTGTTAGAAAGAGATTTTGAAAAGAGATTTTAAAAAGTTGGTTGTAAGATTTTAGTGTTTGGCATTGCTGTCAAAAAGTGATTTTAAGAAGATAAATGACTATTTTGGACATGATATATTTACAGTGATGACAGTTGGAAATATTAAATAGGGGTAAAATTGTCTTTAGCTTTCCAACCGAGATTATCCACCGCCCAAAGCTGGAATTTATAGCTTTTTGATTTTGGCTTCCAATTAGCGTTTCAAACCAGCTTTTATCCTATTTTATTGATGTTTAGCATTGATTCTCAGTTGCAAACCAACATTTTACCCAAAATCACGTTTAAACCTCATTCCTAAACGGGGCCTTATTTGAATAGCTTATTAGTTATCAATATTTTGTATCTATTAATATTAATTAGATTATGAAAAATAATTTTTAATATAACATTACTAAGCATATTTGAAGGATCTATATATTAATTTATTATTTATATAATTATTTTTATACGATTTAATTAATTATTAAATTTAAATACAAATATAATGTGTGAGAATAGAAAGAAAAAATACACAAAGTATTAGTTTACAAATGTCACAATGTAAATACTTAAGGTTGAAGAATTAAAATAGAAATGGTTAAATTTATATTATTTGGATATTTTTTATAATTGTTAAGGGTAAAAGAGTCTTTATAACTTTTATGTCAAAACCTCTAATTTCAAAAGGCTCATATTAGCAGCTTTTTCAAAATTAGAGGTTCCACAACAATCCACTATTTCAATCCGCTTTTTACCAAACATCCAAATTAACGGATTTAACCGGTCAAACCTCTAATTTTAGCTCAAACCTCTAATTTTAGCTTAAACCTCTATTTACCAAACAAGGTCAATGAGTTTTGAATTGTTTGAATTTTATCTTAAATCGGAGTCGGGTTTAAAATATAAATTTTGATGGAACTCGATCAAAACTTTGAATCGAATTCAAACTCATATTTCGAAATCCAGATTGAGTTTTATGTATTTATATTTATACCCTAGCAATTGATTATTTGGTGTGGGGACCCATCGTTATTTATTTTTATTGGTGCAACCTACTTTTCATGGGGCCATGGTCTCATGGCCAAAAAAAATTAAAATAAATCAAGTTCATGCCATGATGAAATGATCTTCTTTCTCCATGAATAGTGTGACAACTACAACCCTTTTTGTTTTTGATTTTTCACTTTCTAAGTTTCTTTTCCATGTGACCATTATAATTATTGTCACCTTTAACTTTTTTCCTTTTTTTAATTTTATTTTAAAATTTTAAATGTGACCCAAATTTAGCCGTTGGGTCATAATGTTTTTCAATTAAAAATAAAATTAAGAAAAAACCTAGTTTTATATTTTGGTGAATAGTGATTAATGATGATAATCAACCAAAAATGCTTGAAACTAAAGTAGGGTTTGAATAGACGTGTTTGAATTTTATGTGTCACTAAATTAGACAAGATAACCAAAGTTCCAACCTAAGGAAAAGGTATTGAATTATATAGTAGGTGAGTTGGTCCAATATAGGACAATATGTTTGGCCAAAAATCCTTCTCATTAGTGCCCATCTAAACTAATACGGAAAATGCTTTGATACAAGCTTATTTAAGTTTACACAATCTTTTTAATTTTAAAATTTAGGATTTAGGTTGTAGGGTGTAGAATTTAGTATTTATGATTAGAATTTAGAGCTTAGGGTTTAAGGGTTAGAGTTTAGGTGTTATGGTTAAGAATTTAGATTTTAAATTTTATAGTTTAAATACGAAGAGTTGTGTAATATTTTTTTACACAATTTGTGTATCAAAATATAATCCAACTAATACTGGCTAGCTAAGAGGTTGGTCAAATTTCTTTTCTATAATTTTTAATGAATAAGATCTAGTTTTGTAAAAAAGTGGCATTAAATCTAGGGCTTAGCTTAAATGATTCATTTGCCTCCTTTAGACGGTGGATTTCAATAAAGTTAGGGTTCTAAGATTAGAAGCTATAAACTTTATTTCTTTATATTTCTTAGATCATTTTTTTAATCATGGTCAGAAGGAAGAGGTTGTCTAATGTTGGACTTGAAATATGATATCAACAAATACGAACGAAATTAGAATAAAATAATTGGGAACACAAATTATTTAACTTTGAAAATGATAGAGAGCTAAAAATTATTTAAACGAAAAGAAAATTAGAATATAATTTATTCAATTCAAATTGATAAAGACTTAAAATATAATTAAATTAAAAAAGTTGGAGGACAAAACTGAATGACAAATTAACATTTTTTTTTTCAAAATAAGACTAACAAAACTTTTTGGACATGTGTTAGGTGATGATAATTACTATTCTCCAATAAAAAAATATGATGTACCTAATAACATTTTTTTTAATTACCTGACAACAAATTAAAAGAAAAACCATGTTTTTGGAGACAATTCAGAGAACAAGACATTAATGTATAATAAAGATAAAATTACCTAAGAATATTATGTTACGCAACATAATGGGGTAAGGTTGGAGGAGACAAGTTGATGATGAAGCAAAGCATGGATGCTTTAATTAGCTCACATGACCCTATCTTTCATGTGAAGTTCTTTTTCTTTTTTAATTAATTAATTAATTAATTAATTTATATTATCCATTTTTTTTAAATTGCAACTTCACATGTACACAACTGATAGTCTTCGGTCCTCTTGTTTTCAGACTGGTTCTTCAATAGAATCTGACTCTTCTAAACTGTTCTTAGAGCATCTCGTAACTTCAAGACTCAATTCTGATCGCACACAAACAGTCTAGCTGGACTTGTTCTACCCCTACCAAACAATCCTGAAGTCAAAGCTCAAGGCTCCCTTCTCGGCTCAACTATATCGGAAGTGACTTCATCTCTTCCGCTTGCTGGAAAACAACTCAACGTACACTGACCCAATCACACAAACTAGTTCTCACTCACGGACACTGACCGGTTGTCTTGTATTCAAATCATAGGCCAAACCCCAACGGTCACCAACTAACACTTCACCAGGCATGTTCAACTTGCATACTTGCTAACGATATACAAAAGCACGGATTGAGAATCAACTGGAGAAAGCAACTTAACACTGCACCAAGGGCTTATATAATGTAACATCAATACTACTCTGACCCTCACTCACAAGTCTTCACTTCCCTTTTTACCAACTAACACCAGAAACGATCACATCGTCCCTCATCCACAAGAATCAACCACATACACCGTCTCAAACGAACGAGTTGTACCTCAATCCCGGTACGACCATACCTCCCTAACTAAGGTGATGGACTCCCTCAACATAGTCAACCCTTTTCAGAAACTACAACTTCTACTTACCGAAAAGCAATTTAAATAAACAACAACATCAACAGTAAAACATACAAGATTGGGTTAGCAAGGCAAGGCTTCCAAGTGGCTCAAGTATGTTTCCCTCACTTAAAATCTCTTTTTCAATGTAATAGTAGCAATGGGACTCTACTCAACATGTCTCAAACAAATCAGCACACATACATGCTCAACCAAGCATATAACAAGGCATACTTGCTAAACAAGCAACACATGCGTACGATCAAACAACATACATTCTCAATCAAACAATCACACATCACAGCATACACGGATAACAAGCAACATGCTTTCAAACAAACAATCAACATACTTGTCACATAAGCAATCATACTTACAAAGCAAGCAAGCACCGTGCATATCAATTCAAAACTGAAACTTACCTCACTTACCTGCCCAAGGTCTCGGTAACCTTAGGCTCTGATACCAACAAATGTAACCCCCTCGTCCCGGTCTGGCCGAATGACCGGTCCGAGTGGGTCACACGGGGAAAACCGAGTGAAAACCTCTAAGGATTCCCCCTCGGTTAGCAACCCTAACATCTTTTTTTTTCTTTTAACTCTTGTCTAGATGGATATTAAACCCTAAGTGATCATACAGCGGAACAACATATACAAAACAATCAAACGAACTCAAACGATCATGTTACAGCCCAATTTTAAACTTAAACTGCAGGCGGTATCGATACACCTAAGGGGTGTATCGATACCCCTTGACTAGGTCAACTGGTCAGAGTCAACCAGTAGAGACCGTATCGATACGCCCAAGGAGTGTATCGATACCCTCCCCAACGGTTGACTTTCCACGGTCAACGCTAAGACGACGGTATCGATACACCAGAGGCCCGTATCGATACCGAAATGGACAGTGGCTCCAGTGACCAAAAAGGTATCGATACGCCTCCCTCGTGTATCGATACACGAGGCCTGAAACAAGAAGGCGGTATCGATACTGGACCAACCGTATCGATACCCCTGCACAGCAAAAACTCCCAAACTCAGCCAAAACATACAAGACTCGAACCTAGATGCAATTTAAGACTTCCCTAACCCCAACCCATCATTCTTACAACATTTACAGGTCACTATTTAGCCATACAAGCACCCAACATGTACATTCATCAAGGGAACATGCAATTGAATCAAAGATGACATTTAAGCATCCAAAGACTCATACTTCAACATTCAAACATAGAGACAACCTCAAAAGGCATTGGACCAACACACAAGGTAAGTAATATAGACATGGTTTACAATCCAAACATGGCATCAACAAGTCAATCAAAACAACATAATTAAGGGGTCTAAACATGCTCCTAAACATCCAACAATAGCACCAATCAACAACAACTATCCCATTGCTTAACTATTACATTCTATCACTTAAAATTCATACATTG
This sequence comes from Hibiscus trionum, assembly GCA_030270665.1. Classification (NCBI taxonomy): domain Eukaryota; kingdom Viridiplantae; phylum Streptophyta; class Magnoliopsida; order Malvales; family Malvaceae; genus Hibiscus; species Hibiscus trionum. The sequence goes on from BSYR01000017.1 coordinate 63,474,422, forward strand.
AGCTCACCAAAGCAACAATTGGAGACCTTTCCTTGCCCTTGCTACCTCGAGCTATTGATCTGCATTGTCGAACAAAAGAGAGCGTAAGCATAAAAGCTTAGTGAGGGTAAGCTCATAAAACAAACCTTCGACAATGCAGGGTCCAAGCACGAGCTACAACCAAGATCAAATGCATGATCTTACCTCCGATCCACACGAGCCATAATTATAGATGATGCATGAACATATATTCGATATCATGTCATGCTCAACATGTTTAAATCCACAACATATGAAATCACATTGGCTCACAATTAATCACATATTGGCAACATAAACCACAATCCGTATTGGCACCTAGCTATGACTCGAATACACGGATAACCGTTGGAACTCACATCCAACAACACAACCATTACCTGACGGTGGGATTACACTCATCACCGTTCATGCGGAGGGGATTCCACTCATCCTCACGCCCCGTTTCATGCGGAGGGGATTCCACTCATCCTCACGCCCCGTCGATGGGATTCCACTCATCATCGACTAATATAAATAAAATTTTCGGGCGTACCCGTACTCCTCCTTGGTGACTCAACGCCACCAAGGCCACGCGCGACTTTTGACTCATGTGTACACACTAACATCCTAATGATCGATCATTTGTACCCAAGCATACTAGTGCCAATACTACACATTTCAATAATCTTTCACAATATCATTTCATAATAACTTCCATGCTTAGCACGTACTCACCATGACTCACCGTCATGCACAACCACATTTCTATGCCTAGCATGTACTCACCATGATCCTCGGATCATACAATCACCTCATAACATCATTACACATGTCAACACTACATGCATCTCAATAACACAAATATCACCTCATATGTCATATGTATATTTCTATCACATTTATCATCAACATGCATGTAACAATGCATAAAGCCATGCCTCCACATACATGTATAACAACGTAAGCATAACCACCATAAGCATGATTAACCATGAGGCATAATTCACACTTTAAAGATCAACCAAGGTCTCTAACTAAAGTTTGGGATTAGGCCACCACCCTAATCCCAACTCTAGGTGGGTCTACCAATCCCAACCTAGTTCACATGCTTGAACCAACACTTGAAAACCATTTAAAAGTATTTAACCACTCACCTAAGCTTCCAAGCTCCAAGCCAAGCAACCATGGTCTTCAATTTCCGGATTCGTTCCCAAAGCTTCACCAACACAAATTCTCGCTTCCAAACAACCTCAACACATTTCAAACAATTCCAAATCAGCCCGACATCAAAAGACCAACCCGGAATACAATTCAATCACAATTTAAAATGTTGCAAGCCATGACCAAATCCCATACTTTACAATTTCGGACAGCCCCAATACCTCTTCCAAAAACCTTGTTTCCAACATCCATTGCACCCACAAATAATCCCAAATCAACCCCTATCCATAGTACTAACATTGGACCATCAATTCCTACCTAAAACAACCCCCAAAACTCACCCAAACCCTTCCAAAAACCCCATTTATTCCCAAATTCGGAAATCAAGCTAAAACACTCTAAAAATTATATATGTTGGACCATTTGATTCATAGATAACATATCTAACAATAACAAATCAAAAGCTTTAGTAAAAACTCATAAAGCCTTAACCTTTAGCCTAAGACTTTGAAAAACCCAAATGTAAAATACATGGTTTTTATGAAATCTAAAAATACTAAAATGTAGAGGATAGCAAGGCCAAGTCAAAACTATATTTACCTTTCAAAAAGCTCAAAGGATGAGGAAGAAGGGAGGTGGAAGAGTGAGGTAGAGACAAGCTCTCTTTTCACGTTAGAAATGGGAAAATGGGGAGGAGGATGAAGATGAGCACATGCTCATCTTTTGCTTTATTTTAAAATCCCCAAAAATAGTGTTTACCATTATGCCCTTAATGAAAGTCCAAAACTCACATCTCTTAGAGTCCATGGATTTTGGACCCAAGAGATAGGCCCAACATAGTTGTAAATATTTTGAAATCCCGAGGCCCATAAAAATATTTTATTATTTAAATTGCAAAACCGAACCCAAAATAATATTAAAATATTATTTTCACCCGACCCCTAAACCCGGGTGTTACAACTCTTCCCCACTTAAGGAAATTTCGTCCTCGAAATTTATCGGACAGGAACCCACTTTCTTTCACACCATAACACACTAACCAATCTCGGTGGACTTACCACACAACAATAGATATCTGATGCTAAGATCTCAACTGATTCTTCGTTGCACACAATTTCAAACTCAACTCAATCTCTTCAACAAACATAGCACGGAACAGATCTGACTCACATCCCCAAATCATAGATTCATAAATCACATCACAACCCTCTTTCTAACTCTGGTGGTAACCGTAACCGATAAACAACAGATCTAGCCCGACTCCCAACGCATACCACACTGTTTGAACGCTTGACTCTTAACTTTCTCTGACTGATCATCTGACTTCATCAATTAACCTAACACTATGCAGACGTCTTCAAAAACAATCTAATTTAAGTCCCGGACCTCTATTACCTACTTCCATTAAGAACCTTCCACGGATGTAACAAACTAGAAGAAAACTGACGCTCGGTCTCAATATACTGGCAATTTACACACCTATTCTCGTACTGAACCACATTATTCATCAACTTAATCCAGAAGTGCTCGTCTTCAACCCACAATACGTCTTCATACAACTCAGATGCAAATAAATCAAACTGCTGTGTGCTTCGGCCAACACAATACGTCTCAAAACACTAGGTCAATCGGTACAACTGTTCTGTCTCTGAAATGCAAAACTCTATCATCTCTGAAACTGTATTCTGAAGGTCTTCTTTCTACTATGCCTCGCACGTGAGGTGCCAAGAATCTGTCTTGCAACTGTTTCTCTTCAAGCATTCTGACTCAGTGTAGATTCAACATGAAACGCGGCCACAAGAACACTGTCATTCGGTAACTGAATTTGGCAAATACAACTCGCAACTCAACTACCAATCTAACAACAATTACAACTCGAAACATCGGTTACTACGTTGACTACCTTCGGATGGTATTCAATCTTGATATTTCAATCTTCAAGCAGTTCTAGCACTTATGATGTTCAAGCTTCAACCCTCCTTAAGTTGTCTAACAATTCAAGTTCTGATAATATGTACATACACACTGTGCATTCTTGCTATACAAGCTTTGTCTCTAAGTCTCCGAAGCAAACACAACTGTAATTAACTCTATGCCTCATACCGGATAACTCTTCTCACGGTCTTTCAACTATCTCGATGAACAAGCCACAATCTTCTGTCTTGCATAAGCACACAACCTAACTCTGCATGTATCTCATCACTATGGTTCGCAAACTCTTTCTCTGATATAAGCTGATTCAAGGTCGAAGCTCTCTTCAAAGTTTCTTTCGGTTTCTCAAGGGCTCATTGTCTCGCATCTAACCACACAACTGAACATTCTTCGGTATCAATCTGACAAAAGAGCAGTTATCTTCGAACGGCTATTTACAAACTTCCAGTAGTAACACTGCTAGACTTAGTACTATAGGTTTCTGTCACAGTCTTCAATTTCTTCAAACTCACATCTTCTTTTGTCTGTTCAAGATTTATTCTACTACACTCGGCTAATTTTCATGTCCTAAGAGAACATCTTCATTAACTCGAAGTTCACGTTGTACAACTTGGTATACAATTAATTCTCTAATAGAACCTACCACACTAACTTCAAAACTTGTCATGATCTTCCTCGGTACTTGAATATACTCACGTGACATCTAGAAGAGCTACTACCACTGATCATGAAACTCAGAAAATTATTCTGCTCAACATCTCTATGAAGGTAACTAATACACTGGTCAAACAAAGCGGCATAACTCAGAGCTCAAGGCGATTACATCTTGCCCCTAAAGCTGTCTTTGGTACTTCAAATTTCTCACCTTCATCTGGTAGAAACGGATCTCAAATTAATCTTCAAATAGACTGAAGCACACACTAACTGATCAACAAATCACTGGCACTCAGAAACAGATACTAATCATCCACTGTCACTTGTTTCGACTGTATGTAATCTGAACACATTCTCATACGGTCACTCTTCCTTCTTCACAAATTACACTGTAGAACTCTGAGATGATGCACTAGGCCTAATGAATCTAAGGTCTAACAAGTCTCGAAGCTAATTCTTCAACATTCTCAATTCTGTCGGAAACCATAAGATACAGAGCAACTAAAACACGAGCAACTCGGAGACGACATCAATAATAAACTCTTCTTCTCTGTTAGGAGACAAACTGGGCGTTTCTTCTAAACACTTCTAGGAAGAATCACAAACTATTCTAGCATTTTGCGGTCCACTCTTCATTCAAAATCAAATTCATCACACTTGCTAAGCAAGCCTACCAACTAAACTCAATCAACCTTTGATCTCTAAAACTGGATCAACATTCAATAAGAAGCTCACATCCTCACCTACCAGTACAGTCACACAAAAATCTACAATTTCAAGGCAACTCTCTCTTTGTCTCAATGTACACACTAACTATGTGCTCTTCAAGCTGAACCTTGTCAAAAGATACATCGAAACCGTATGAAGACAATCACTTCACATCTACTAGAAACTAGTAACTCTGAACCACCAACAAACATCTTCTGCACATCTTTCTGATCACTACTATCTCCCAAAAGGCTGGTCACATGTGTCCCTACATCTAAGGTCTCAACAAAGATATCTAATTTCTTACATGCTCACACAAGAGGAGGTTTCCGCGGAAATTGCAACTTCACACGTACACAACTGATAGTCTTCGGTCCTCTTGTTTTCAGACTGGTTCTTCAACAGAATCTGACTCTTCTAAACTGTTCTTAGAGCATCTCGTAACTTCAAGACTCAATTCTGATCGCACACAAACAGTCTAGCTGGACTTGTTCTACCCCTACCAAACAATCCTGAAGTCAAAGCTCAAGGCTCCCTTCTCGGCTCAACTATATCGGAAGTGACTTCATCTCTTCCGCTTGCTGGAAAACAACTCAACGTACACTGACCCAATCACACAAACTACCTCCCACTCACGGACACTGACCGGTTGTCTTGTATTAAAATCATAGGCCAAACCCCAACGGTCACCAACTAACACTTCACCAGGCATGTTCAACTTGCATACTTGCTAACGATATACAAAAGCACGGATTGAGAATCAACTGGAGGAAGCAACTTAACACTGCACCAAGGGCTTATATAATGTAACATCAATACTACTCTGACCCTCACTCACAAGTCTTCACTTCCCTTTTTACCAACTAACACCAGAAACGATCACATCGTCCCTCATCCACAAGAATCAACCACATACACCGTCTCAAACGAACGAGTTGTACCTCAATCCCGGTACGACCATACCTCCCTAACTAAGGTGATGGACTCCCTCAACATAGTCCACCCTTTTCAGAAACTACAACTTCTACTTACCGAAAAGCAATTTAAATAAACAACAACATCAACAGTAAAACATACAAGATTGGGTTAGCAAGGCAAGGCTTCCAAGTGGCTCAAGTATGTTTCCCTCACTTAAAATCTCTTTTTCAATGTAATAGTAGCAATGAGACTCTACTCAACATGTCTCAAACAAATCAGCACACATACATGCTCAACCAAGCATATAACAAGGCATACTTGCTAAACAAGCAACACATGCGTACGATCAAACAACATACATTCTCAATCAAACAATCACACATCACAGCATACACGGATAACAAGCAACATGCTTTCAAACAAACAATCAACATACTTGTCACATAAGCAATCATACTTACAAAGCAAGCAAGCACCGTGCATATCAATTCAAAACTGAAACTTACCTCACTTACCTGCCCAAGGTCTCGGTAACCTTAGGCTCTGATACCAACAAATGTAACCCCCTCGTCCCGGTCTGGCCGAATGACCGGTCCGAGTGGGTCACACGGGGAAAACCGAGTGAAAACCCCTAAGGATTCCCCCTCGGTTAGCAACCCTAACATCTTTTTTTTTCTTTTAACTCTTGTCTAGATGGATATTAAACCCTAAGTGATCATACAGCGGAATAACATATACAAAACAATCAAACGAACTCAAACGATCATGTTACAGCCCAATTTTAAACTTAAACTGCAGGCGGTATCGATACACCTAAGGGGTGTATCGATACCCCTTGACTAGGTCAACTGGTCAGAGTCAACCAGTAGAGACCGTATCGATACGCCCAAGGAGTGTATCGATACCCTCCCCAACGGTTGACTTTCCACGGTCAACGCTAAGACGACGGTATCGATACACCAGAGGCCCGTATCGATACCGAAATGGACAGTGGCTCCAGTGACCAAAAAGGTATCGATACGCCTCCCTCGCGTATCGATACACGAGGCCTGAAACAAGAAGGCGGTATCGATACTGGACCAACCGTATCGATACCCCTGCACAGCAAAAACTCCCAAACTCAGCCAAAACATACAAGACTCGAACCTAGATGCAATTTAAGACTTCCCTAACCCCAACCCATCATTCTTACAACATTTACAGGTCACTATTTAGTCATACAAGCACCCAACATGTACATTCATCAAGGGAACATGCAATTGAATCAAAGATGACATTTAAGCATCCAAAGACTCATACTTCAACATTCAAACATAGAGACAACCTCAAAAGGCATTGGACCAACACACAAGGTAAGTAATATAGACATGGTTTACAATCCAAACATGGCATCAACAAGTCAATCAAAACAACATAATTAAGGGGTCTAAACATGCTCCTAAACATCCAACAATAGCACCAATCAACAACACCTATCCCATTGCTTAACTATTACATTCTATCACTTAAAATTCATACATTGAGCTCACCAAAGCAACAATTGGAGACCTTTCCTTGCCCTTGCTACCCTCAAGCTATTGATCTGCATTGTCGAACAAAAGAGAGCGTAAGCATAAAAGCTTAGTGAGGGTAAGCTCATAAAACAAACCTTCGACAATGCAGGGTCCAAGCACGAGCTACAACCAAGATCAAATGCATGATCTTACCTCCGATCCACACGAGCCATAATTATAGATGATGCATGAACATATATTCGATATCATGTCATGCTCAACATGTTTAAATCCACAACATATGAAATCACATTGGCTCACAATTAATCACATATTGGCAACATAAACCACAATCCGTATTGGCACCTAGCTATGACTCGAATACACGGATAACCGTTGGAACTCACATCCAACAACATAACCATTACCTGACGGTGGGATTACACTCATCACCGTTCATGCGGAGGGGATTCCACTCATCCTCACGCCCCGTTTCATACGGAGGGGATTCCACTCATCCTCACGCCCCGTCGATGGGATTCCACTCATCATCGACTAATATAAATAAAATTTCCGGGCGTACCCGTACTCCTCCTTGGTGACTCAACGCCACCAAGGCCACGCGCGACTTTTGACTCATGTGTACACACTAATATCCTAATGATCAATCATTTGTACCCAAGCATACTAGTGACAATACTACACATTTCAATAATCTTTCACAATATCATTTCATAATAACTTCCATGCTTAGCACGTACTCACCATGACTCACCGTCATGCACAACCACATTTCCATGCCTAGCATGTACTCACCATGATCCTCGGATCATACAATCACCTCATAACATCATTACACATGTCAACACTACATGCATCTCAATAACACAAATATCACCTCATATGTCATATGTATATTTCTATCACATTTATCATCAACATGCATGTAACAATGCATAAAGTCATGCCTCCACATACATGTATAACAACGTAAGCATAACCACCATAAGCATGATTAACCATGAGGCATAATTCACACTTTAAAGATCAACCAAGGTCTCTAACTAAAGTTTGGGATTAGGCCACCAGCCTAATCCCAACTCTAGGTGGGTCTACCAATCCCAACCTAGTTCACATGCTTGAACCAACACTTGAAAACCATTTAAAAGTATTTAACCACTCACCTAAACTTCCAAGCTCCAAGCCAAGCAACCATGGTCTTCAATTTCCGGATTCGTTCCCAAAGCTTCACCAACACAAATTCTCGCTTCCAAACAACCTCAACACATTTCAAACAATTCCAAATCAGCCCGACATCAAAAGACCAACCCGGAATACAATTCAATCACAATTTAAAATGTTGCAAGCCATGACCAAACCCCATACTTTACAATTTCGGACAGCCCCAATACCTCTTCCAAAAACCTTGTTTCCAACATCCATTGCACCCACAAATAATCCCAAATCAACCCCTATCCATAGTACTAACATTGGACCATCAATTCCTACCTAAAACAACCCCAAAACTCACCCAAACCCTTCCAAAAACCCCATTTATACCCAAATTCGGAAATCAAGCTAAAACACTCTAAAAATTATATATGTTGGACCATTTGATTCATAGATAACATATCTAACAATAACAAATCAAAAGCTTTAGTAAAAACTCATAAAGCCTTAACCTTTAGCCTAAGACTTTGAAAAACCCAAATGTAAAATACATGGTTTTTATGAAATCTAAAAATACTAAAATGTAGAGGATAGCAAGGCCAAGTCAAAACTATATTTACCTTTCAAAAAGCTCAAAGGATGAGGAAGAAGGGAGGTGGAAGAGTGAGGTAGAGACAAGCTCTCTTTTCACGTTAGAAATGGGAAAATGGGGAGGAGGATGAAGATGAGCACATGCTCATCTTTTGCTTTATTTTAAAATCCCCCAAAAATAGTGTTTACCATTATGCCCTTAATGAAAGTCCAAAACTCACATCTCTTAGAGTCCATGGATTTTGGACCCAAGAGATAGGCCCAACATAGTTGTAAATATTTTGAAATCCCGAGGCCCATAAAAATATTTTATTATTTAAATTGCAAAACCGAACTCGAAATAATATTAAAATATTATTTTCACCCGACCCCTAAACCCGGGTGTTACAGTACATAACGTCATTTGTGGTCTCTGCCAATAAAGTCTATCGATCTCTCTTTTTTTCAAGGTGAATCTCTTCCTCTTTCTTACATGTCAATAGGAAGTGAGTAGTTATTTGGAAGTTAAAATAAGATGAATAAACCTTATTGATTGAGATTACAGATGACGTGGTGAGCAGAGACCATCTAATAATTTTTCCAATTTTAGATATTTTACGAGTTTAATAATTGATTTTAAATATAATTATCGGTCTAGTTGTAATTATCATACGTTTATAATATTATATGGATGGTCCAACTTGAATTGCGATAGTTATTAAAAATATAAACACATAACAAACAAGAAAATTATATTCCTATATTGTTTTTATAGATAATCATATATCAATCATTGATTAATTTTTCAGTTTTGTTGATACAAATCTTGAAAAGCATATGACAAGGAAGCATACATATTAGATTAATGTATATTTTTAAAATGCCTTATTTACATGTTTTATAAATTATAAAATAGGGATTAAATTTATCGAATTGTTACAAAATGGTCACTACATATTATAAAGTAGTGATAAATTTTGATAATTTTAAAGACCGTCTTATAATGGTTCGATAAGTTATAAGGATAATTTTGTAATAGTTTGATAAATTTTAGTGACCATTTTATAACAAATCAATAAGTTTAATGATAATTTTAAAACTTCGATGGCCAAGAAACTTTTTTTTTGCATAATTTAGTGATCATTTGTACACTTTATCATATTATTTTTGATTTCATTAAAAAGTTGATAGAAAAAATTTTGTACTCGACTTGAATATTTAATTCAATGATTGATCCATTTATTCTTTTATTCAATGAATTTAATAGAAATCAAAAGGACCCAAGGGCATAAGGACTTATTTCATAAAAATGAAACTTTCTTGGTTGTTCTTTGGGCTTAAAAGTACCCAAATTATTGTTTGATCAATTGGACCAATATTGATTTGAATGCTGCCTCACTAACTTTAATTGTGGGCTATAAGGCCCCAAAGTATATAATTGTGACTGATTCCAAAAGAGGTTATATTTAGTATTAGTCCATGTACTATGTATAACTTATGAATTTAGTCCATACACTCTAATTTGATCAATTTTAGTCCTATATATTTTTTTAAAATTTGAAATTTATGTTACTTGAATAATATGACAAAATTACGAAACTTAAAAAGATCAAATTGGCTAATATGAACTATATCAACAACTTATACAGATTACAAAGACTACTAGTAGGACTTGACTTAAACTTAACAGATGAAATTGTGGTCAGGAGTCAAATTTCAAAGTTTGAAAAAAATACATGGAATAAAAATGGTCAAATTTGAGCACAATAACTAAATCCACAATTTACACATACAAGAAGGACTTATAGAAGAATTTATCCTTCTAAATAATTATAATATTTATAGTGCTAAGTACTATAAAATAGTAACTTTTAACAACAATAGTTGTTTTCATGTAAAATTTAAACTTGCAAATATAATTGTAGGGGGCAAAGCTAATTGGAGAGGGTGTTAATTCTTCTACTTCATTCTTTGGATAAATAAGCTTTGATAAAAACCAGGGGATAAAGGCTAATTTTTTTGTTTTAACATGACTTAAATTGAACTATTAATTTTTTATGGAGGGTATAAAATGCAATTTCTTTATTTAACTTATTGGCTGAAAGGATTAAATTGATATATTAAGTTTTAAAAGAGGTAAAACTACAATTGTACCATTTGTCTATGGATTTTTTTTCAATGTCTATATTCAATACTTGCCTTCTTTCATTTGTCTCAACATTAGATCTTGGAACATAATCTTGGTACTTCTCAATTATGAACTCAAACGTCCTTTTCCTGTAAGATATTGTCTATATTTTCTTACACAATCTTCAAGACAAATTATTCACTTCCAAACTAGAAAATGTTTCTTCAAGGTTCAATTACAAAGAATAAACAATTTGAAAACGGTTTATATAACATAACACAAGTATGATATTGTTTTCCGACTCGATAAAGTGCAGATCTTTGGCGGATTTCTGAAATCTGACAAGGTTTCGTCTCTCAACACTGTGAGTACACTAAATTTTTTGCAGAGTCAGAAAGACAACTTTTATCAAGATCTATAAACCCGTTAGATTTGTTGTAGAGTCGAAAAATAATACCATACTTGTGAGATGTTTCATACCCATTTAATTTTATCATAATATTTTTATATAAATGTGTGTATAAAAATAAATAAAAATATATTGTGATTTCAATAACTCTAAACTATTGACATGTGATTTCAATAACTAGTGGACTTCCTATTTGTTGTTTTGTTATATTATATGATTATTGACAAATTTGTCAAAGTCATGGAGCTATTAGAGTAATGGAATTACTAATTAGAGAGAACAAAGTTCCACTAGCACACAAATAGAACTCCCTACTTAGGGTAAAATCAAAGGTAAAAATCCCACTATCACAATATTTTTTTAATTCTATTCGAGTACAAAAAAATATTTGTATTCGATTTTAAATTTAGATAAATTCACGTACACTTACATACGAAATTAATCAAAATCGAATCACTTAAATGAAATATACCCAGGGACGAACCCAACTTTACCTTGGGAGGGGCTCTTGCTCCCCGCGTGTAGGATTTTTTTAGAAAATGGATAAATTATGAATTTGTCTCCCACCTTTTAATATTTATATTTGCCCCCTTCTAAATCCCGACTTCATTCCTGAATACGTCATCATTTACCATTAGACCACAATTTTCATTGTTTTTGTTAATGTTCACCTTTTTTTATTTTGTTTTCTTCTAAATCTTTATCATTGCTTCTTCTTTAGCAATAAAGAACAACTTGCTCCACAGTTCATGGGAACTAATCATTCATCATTCTTACCTTTAGACAAAGGCCACACACATAACATACTACCAAACAAGTATTGCCCATCCCCATCAAGTTCGGTTATATTAACATTAGTTGAATTTTCATTTTCATTTTTTTCATATAGCATATTGTTTGTGTACAACAATCTCTTAGAAGTTACAGGTTCGAGTGAATTTAAATATATATTATTTTATTCGAGTATAATCAGTTAGGGGTTGAGTGTTTAAGGATTGCTCAAAAAATATATTAACATGAGAAAAAACTATCGGAAGTTGTAAGTAAATATGATTGTTAGTCGTTAGGGTTAATTCTATCAAATATGTATATCAGTTTAAGTTGACCATGCAAGAAGTATATGTGTATTTAATATTTATTTCATGTATTTTAGATATGTTCTACATCAAATTTGAGTTAGCATTTAATGTCAAAGCTAATGGCTAGATTGAAGGAAAGACATGATCTATACAAACTAATACTCTAAGGACACAATTAGAATCTTTTGGAATTTGGGAATTGATTTGAAATTTAAATCATAATTTAAGGATGTCTATGCAATTAAAACATTCTTATTTATTGTGTTGTATATTTATCTTTAAAGGTAAATATACGTTTTGGTACTTGAGCTTTGTCTTAAGGTTTAATTTGGTACTCAAGCTTCTTTTTATCCAATTAGGTAGCTGACCTCAAGGTTCGATTTAGTACCTAAACTTTTTTACTAAAAATTTAAATTCCAATACTAAATTGAACCAAAAAATCAAATTCATGTACTAACTTGCACTCGTATTTATTCGATTTTTGTGGGGCTGATGTCATATACTGAAAGTGGGGTTAGTGCCCTCCCTGTAAAGGAAGGGGGGCCTTTGCAAGATTTTATCATATGTATTGGTGTCTTGTCTTTGTTCCCCTTTGCTGTTTACAAAATATTTTCTATAATTTTTTAAAATTATTTTTCATGGTATACACTATTTGTATAAAATTTTCTTTAAAAAAGAGAGAATATATTTATAGAAGATTACATTAAATTTAACATCTATGTCAAATCTTAATGACGTGAACTAAATCCGAGTGATTATATTATGGTTAATGATATCATATAACATAATGGAAATGAATTTGTCAAATGCAGTATTGCATCCAAAGTGCTGACTGCAACTAAGTTTAGCGTTACTCTCTAGATTTTTAACTCTATATACCATGATATTTGCTTCACTTATTGTTAATGATGTTAATTAGTAGTATTTGTTCTGTTTTTAATTCTAGATAAAATTTACAAATAAATGAGTAAATTGAATTGAGAGGTTATTATCATAATGTACTTTCGGTATTCAATTTAAATTAGCATCTCTCTTTACTTATAAATCAGATGATATTGAGCGTTTAAACATGTTCGATTCACGTTTTCTTATATATTATACTAACAACACGCTAACAGAGAAGTATAAGAAAAAAGAGAAGAAAAAAAAACAGAAAAGAAAGAGTGAAGTCTTATCTTATAGCCATTTATGCGACAATTAATGGGTGTTAAAGCACTAATTCAACCATGGTGTTGGCATAAACGTTGAACATATTCGACTCATTTTCCATTAAAAAATGCAAAAACCTTTCATTTCATATCAATGATTTGATGAAATATGCATTAATTAATTGGAAAAAAAAATAAGGTTAATCCCACATCATAAAAAATGGTATCAAAATTAACATTGGTTAGTCTAACGTGATAGTGTGCCATATATTTTAAACAAGTTTAAGAATTTTGTTTTTAATGTTGTGAATGGAACAAACTAAACTAAGAAGATCGTCTCATAATAAACACATGCAGTACTTAAACCGAAATAATAAATAAATAAATCGAATACTAATAATTATACTAATAAAATTGTATCACAATTTTCATTTAGGCAACAATAACTTTATTCCTAAATATACTAAGAAATTAAAGTTTTTGTGAATATTTTGCCACTAAATGTTAAAAGGTATTTGATGAAATTAAAGTGAAATTAAATGTAAAAGGAATAGCACTATTGCTCAAATGATTCTTGGCCATGAAATTCTTGATCTTATGTTATTATCATCACTTACCTTTAAGCATTTGTAACACGATATAAATTTAAGAAATGCGATAAGTACGAACCCAATTCAATTTCTTGGAATATAACCAATTGATAATGAAATAAATTTAAATCTAAATTAAAATAATTTTAGACAAAACTCTTACGTCTTTTATAAAAATTAAATTCAAAATAAATCTAGATTAAAAATTTACATATTATAATTTCATACACAAAAATAGGGTTTGCGTTGCTATTCATAGATCACTGCATCTTCTTTTTCTTTAACTTTGTTTAGCTGTCGACGTTATTAGTTTTGATGATGGTCGTTGACCGCCAGGTTTTTTTATTATTTATTTTAGTTTTTAATAAAAATAATTTTATTTTTGTGCTGTGTTTTTCTCTGTTTTTGTGGCACATTTATCTCTGTCATTTGACACGATTTCGTCTTATTTCTCGGTTGTTGATCGTTCCTTTATTTTATGTTTTTTCAGTGTTGGATTTGACATCGCCACGACTGATCAAGATGATGCTTATTTGTAATCATGCGGATCTTTCCTTCTCTGAATCCTCGGATTGAATTTGGATACATGGTTTACGCTCGTGGATAGTTTCTCACGACACTTGGCTCTAATTTGCGGTTCTCGGTGGTATTTCAATAGCTTAATCCCCTTTTGTGGTTCGTTTGACGATGCGGTTAAATTTGTTCGTAACTATTTTTTGTTCGAATATTTTGCTTGGGTTTTTAAACTTTTCTATGTATGATCATTGTATGATCTAAAGTGACTAGTTTTTTATATCAATATTATAGGAAAATGTCTAAATTATATATTTAGTTTATAATGATAGTTATAAACTGTGATTTTAAATATTTTTTAAATATGACTAGCGTCTTTTATTTAAAATAATACATTAACAAATTAAAATTTAAAATTAAAAAAAAATTGAGTAAATTACAGTCTTCACTTTTTTTCTTAACCTAGTCGCTTCTTCACTTTTTCTATTTGTTTTGAAGGGCGGTCGACAACTAACCTTAGCGTTGGTTGCCGTTGATATCCCTCATTTTTCCTTTTAACTTTTTTATTTTTCTTTTATTTGTATGACACGTTCTTTTTTTCTATTTTTAAGTTACGTTTTTTTATTGATTATTTGGGCGTTATTTTTGTTTATTTTTTTTAAGATTGGATTTGACATCGTCTCAACTGATCAATATAATATTTAATTTATTATCATGTTAATCTTCTCTACTTTGGACCCTCAAATTGGATTTTAATACGTAATTTGCTCTCGTTGATAGTTTTCTCACGACACTCGGCTTTGATTTGCGGTTGTCGGTATCTTTTAATAGTTTGATCACTTTTATGGTTCGTTTACCGATGTATTCAGATTTGTTTGTATCTATCATTTGTTCGAATCTCTTTGTTGGGTTGTTTAATCTCTTTCTTGTATGATCTTTGTATGATCTCGAGTGGCTAGTTTAGGGTTATAAAAAATTGTCTAAATTATGTAATTAGTTTACAATTATAGTTGTAAACTTTTATTTATAATCTTGAATATTTTCTCTTTTAAATAAAATTAGATGTTTTTATATAATAAAAAAATTAAAAGTCAAAACTCAAATCCCATCACTTCCTTTTCGAGAATACATTCATTTACGATGCTACAAAGCAGTTTTTCAACCGTAAAGTTCGAGGAATGTTCACATTTCTTTCTTTTTATTTTTTCCCTTCACAAACACAGTAATATGATATATTTATCAAATATGAAAAATAAATAGATGTTTTTTAAATGTATATAATTGAATCAAAATTAAAAAAATGTTATATGTAAAATTAAATCAGTATTTTGTGTCTATAATTGTATATAATCAAATTTCATATATAACATTACACATTAAAAAAAATCTTGTATGATTTTTTTTTTATCAAATGTATGATTCTTATTAATGGAGAAACGAAAACAATATAATCTTAAACTATTTTAAACATAATTATAATCTTAACAATATACATACATACATACATACATACATACATACATACATACATACATACATACATACATACGATTAGGGGTGAACAAAACTCGACTTGACTCGGCTCGAGGTGAAAAAATTTTACTCGTCTTGACTCGACTCAAAAAAATTGTAAATAAAGTTTGAGTTGTAAAATAGAAATTCGAATAACTCGAAATTTTTAGTAATTAGTGAATTGATTTTTAAGTTAGTATTGAGTCTCTCAACTTTTCCTAATATATATATATATATATATAGGGATGGGATCAAGTTACATGATGTAAAACTCATTTAGTTTTACACTAATCTAGAACCATTGGATAAGAGAAATGAATGGATGAGATTAACAGTAAAAATGTGAAGATTATCACTTGGGAAAAAAAAGATAAGGAAATAATCTGAGCCATTAATTACCATCATCTAACGGTCCAAAAACTGTGTAAAAGTAATTGAGTTTTACACAGTGTAAGTTGATCCTAACCCATATATATATATATATATATATATATATATATATATATATATATATATATATATGATTAGAGAAAGTTATTTAAATTAAAATCAAACTGTACTATAACATGATAAATAATAACCATAAAATTTGTATAAGAACTCGAAAACTCGACTTGAATCGAAAAATTTTCAAATAAAGTTTGAGTTGTAAAATATGACGCGTCAACTCGAATAATTCAAAATTTTTTACTCGACTCGATCAAACGTTCATCCCTAAATACGATACATATACATGGATCATTTAATCTAGATTTTGATATAGTTTATGTTCCCTAAAGAAGCAACCTTGAGGATTTTGGAATAATACCAACTTTATTCTCCCCTTTAGTTGCTAATTTTCTGTTTGTGGTAGTTATTTCAACATATATAATCATAAATTTAAGGACATATACTTAAAAATTATTGTCATCTTATATCAATTTTTTTACTAACTAAAATAAAATTATTTATTTTAATAGTAATAAATATTAGGCTTAACAAAATGACATCTAATTTAACAAGTTTGATCAAATTAGCTCATAAAATTTTGAAAGTCAAACTAACCTTTAACCTTTGAACTTAATAAGTTTAGTCAAATTGACCCCTTAATTTTTTTTTGGGTTAAATGGACATTTAGATTTTTGATAACATTTTATAGTTCAGTGGTCAAATTAACCTAGAAAATTTCAATAGCCAATTTGACCCAAAAAAATTTCGGGATAATTTAACTAAAAATAATATTTAGAAATTAATTTGATCAAAGTTGACAAGTTCATGAACCACTTTATGTTATAAGTTTAAATATTATTATGAGATGTATTGTTTTTTAATCATCTTCTTCTTCTTCTTCTTCTATTTTTTTTTTAAATTACTAGTGTTGTTGTCAACGGTGACAATCAAATAGAATTACCGATTAAAAGTTTGAGAGAGAAACATTACATTTTTTTAAGAAGAATATTTAAGTTTGAAACTTGAAAACGATATTATTAAAAGAAATAATAATTAACCTTAAACATGAATTATGAAATAAATATATACGATAAAAAAAATGTTTATCGATACTTGTTATGTTAATGCAATTATTTTTTTGAACATATTTATGTTAATACAATTAGTTAATGAATTAAAAGGGGTTCTAAAACCCCCAACAAAAATCTGAAATGGGTGTCCAAAGATTCTTCTCTTAGCTTTTGATTTCCATATTTCACTATCAAGATTTCTTTTCTATGGCTTTTTTCAGCATTTTGATTATCAAACAACGGTGGGCATTGGGACAAGACTGTGCCTCTTTCTCAGCCAACTTGAGAGATCAAAATTATATGCGAAAGGGACTGTCCCTATGCCATTAGCTCCATATAATCAAACAAAGTGCTCTTACTTTCCTTTTTCTGTCATTTCATCTCATTTTTATTCCTTTGCCATGTTAAAAATTTGTAGCAATCCTCCTGTAAGAAGTAGGTTTAGCGAGATAAAACACTAGATTTTTTAAATAAGATCAATAGTTTGAATATTAACGTTGTGAATAGAGCAATTTGGTTGTGACAATCGCTCTTATAATAGGCATCTATAGTGTTCGATCCGAATAAGCAACCAATGGTTAAAAAAATATTGTAGCAATCCACCGTAGGGGTGGGAAAAACTCGACTCGAAAAAATAGAATAATTCAACTCTACTCGAGGCGAAAAAACCCGACTCATTTTGACTCGACTCGTAATTTCATAAACTCAACTCGAAAAAGTTTCAAATAAAGTTTGAGTTATGAAATGGAAATTCGAATAACTCGAAATTTTTAGTAATTAGTTGATCAGTTTTCATATTCAAGTCGAGTCTGTCAATTTTATATGATATATTATGTATATCACACGTGAATATATGAAGAAATATATATATATAGAAGGCCGTTGAAATTGGAATCAATGTGCATTATAACATTATAAATAACTGCAATTAAATTTGTACAAAAACTCAAAAACTCGGCCCAATTCGACTTGACTCAAATTTCACAAACTCGTCTCGATTCGGAAAAATTTCAAATAAAGTTTGAATCGTAAAATAAAACTTGCAAACTAAAATAACTTAAAAAAATTTTACTTGACTCGATCGAACGCCCGACTTTAATCCACCGTATAATTTTATAAATTCACGTACCCTGCATGTATCATTACTCAAATTCAAATTATATATGAAAAATGTTTGGTCCACAATCACCATAACCATAATTAGAATTTAGACGGAGGTGATTTAAAGATTAAAGGGATTGTGCACAATTTATTAAACTAGACCGTTAGTTCAAAAAATTAAATGTAATTTGACTTGTGCACTTGGTATACCAAATTTTAGTTTAATAAGACTCAAAATTTATGGAGTACAATATCGTTTTATTTTTTTTACGTACTTGATCAATAGTCCAGAACTAATATTTTATTTTTCACTTGTAAGTATTTAATTTAACTCATTCTTGACTCTCTTCTTTTAAAAATTATATGCAATCAACAAGGTGGTCTAACAAAATTTAATATTTATCACGAAAGATGGAGCAGGTAGGGCAAACCGGAAACGGAGGTGTTTGGAGAGAAGTTAGAAGCAGAGGGAGAAGGCCGTCATCAACCAAGCAACACGGCTTCGAGAATAGAAGTAGCAGGTTTGCGGATGTCCGCGCCAGACAGCCTAAGGAGGGGGTTGCCGTTTTTGTTAACTTTATTAGTAAAAGAATTCGCAGAGAAACCCTAAAAGAAGCTTTTCAGACATATGGAGCTGTGGTGGACGTGTATATTGCTTACAGAAACCCCAAGCGTGCTGGTTTTAAGAGTACATTTGGATTCGTCAGATTCAAATTCCTTTCCGAAGCGATCAAGGCGGTTAGAGAAGGGAACGACAGACTCATGGATGGTTTTAGAATCAAGGTGTTTCTAGAAAAAAGCTTTATCGCGCCCAACTCGAGAATGGGAAACCGGTCCCACTCTGGTGAAGCTAGTCGTCAGACCAGAGGCAGAGCCAACAACGAGTCTGTTCATTACAATCACCCACAAGCTGGTTCCTATAAGGAAGCCCTTCTAAAGGATCCGACTGGCAATGGTTCTAGGACCGTTCCTCAAGAGATTTCGTCGGAAACAATGGCTTCAAATGAAAACAAGTCCAAACCGATTGTGGTTAGCATACAGGAGAACGATACTACATGGTTAAAAGGGTGCGTGGCAGCTCAAGTTAAAGGTATGTATGACGCGGCGTTTGTGGAACAAATTCTTATATCGGAAGGGTTCAAGGCTAAAGTGATTGTGTGGTCCGGATTTTATGTATTAATCAACTTTGAAGAAGAGGAAAAAATAGCTATTTTCTGGGATATGAAGGAAGCAATGTTGAAGCTGTGGTTCGATGAAATAGACACACTCGACAACTTTATGAACAAAAAAAAGCTGCTCGTCTGGGTGATTCTGGAAGGGATCCCGTTAATAGCATGGCAAGTAACAGCTTTCAGAAGTATCGCAAGCTGCTGGGGTAATGTGATCAGAATTGACTCAGATACGCTGGAAAGAAAAAGAGTGGATCGCGCCAAAATTCTGATGGGAGTGGGTTGTTTATCTGAAATTCCAAGCTCAGCGAAAGTCACAATCTATGGTGAAACGTACAGCCTCAGAGTTCAGACGGCGGAGTTTGAAGAAACGAAGTGTTGGATCGATCAGCCGGGTACAGAAAATTCGTTGGAGGCCAACTCCGGCGATGGACAGGAAGAGTCGGTGCGCATCCCTATCATAGTGGAGCCGGCTGATCCCTCAATCTTGGAAACCGCCAAGAATTCAAGTGCCGTTATTCCTAAAGTCGGCGCCATTATTTCAATACATGCATGTGCAGCTGGAGATGAATCAGCCATCCCTAATAATATGACCTTGACCAATGTTGACTCTTTTGGGTCTGGGCCGGCCTATGCGGCTGCTAATGGACCAAGTTTATTTGATGTACCGGTTCAAAATGGGTCGGAAACTGAATCTTCCTCGGGCCATAGTATATCTCTCAACCCAATTTTTGACTCATCCACCGGTCTTTATTCTATTAGGCCTAAGATTTTAAAAGTTGGGGAAAATTTTTATGCTGCATCCCAAAGATTTTCGGTCGACAACTCCAAAGTTTGGGGTCAGGTTTTCCGTGATTGTTCTAGTGATCCAAGCGGTCTGAAAAAGGCTCGCGTGAGTAAGGACAGTTCTTCGAAGAAGGCAGTGGGACAGGCCGTGAGTAGGTCTACAAATCAGGAAGCAATTTCAGAGGCAGAAGCTACACTTGAAGTATGCGAGAATCTCGGCTTAATTTTTGAGGCCGAAAGAGAGGTAATTCTTAGACGTTTATCTGAGCCTAAAGACTGAGGTTGAGTGCTGAGTATGGCTGATGTAACTGTGATTGTGGTTTGGCCGAATTCTTTTTATGAAGACAAACATATTAGTGTCATGGAATATCAGGGGGTTGGGAAGATTCGAAAAGAGAGCAGTGGTTAAGAATTTACTAAAAAGTACCAGAAGTCGGATTTTATTCTTACAAGAAACGAAACTGGGGGAGGTGACTAAGAACATAATGGGTCAATTATGCGGCGCCAATGGTCCTCACCAGTATTGTGCAGTGGACGCTGTCGGATCGGCTGGAGGTATTTTGTCGATATGGGATCCTAATTATTTTCAAGCCCATAATAGTTCAAGCAAAAGAGAATATGTAATGCTGGAAGGTGAATTTGTTGTTGAAAAATTTAAGTGTGTCTTGGTTAACCTGTACGCACCAAATGATGATAGCGAAAGAGACATTATATTTTCAGAATTGAGGAAGACTCTGTCGAATGTTAATTGTCCGATTTTGATTGGGGGCGATTTCAACACTGTTCTTGATCAAAAAGAAAGGAAAGGGGGGAAAGCAAGTAGAAAAGCAATGGCCAGCTTTGCGAGCTTCATAAACGATCTATCTTTGATGGACTTGCCTTTGTTTGATGGACCGTTCACATGGTCGAATTGCAGAGAAAATCCGACCTTCAGTAGGTTGGACAGATTTGTTATTTCTGCGGATGTACTGAGCTTGTGGCCTAGCATGATTCAGAGGGCGCTACCTAAAAGTATCTCGGATCATAATCCAGTTTGTCTATCATTCGATTCAATTTGCTGGGGCCGGAGACCATTCAAATGGTTCAATCGCCTCGAGGATGAGGAAGATTATAAGGTAGCGATCAAAGACACTTGTCTCACAGTCAAAGGCAAAGGTATCGACATTTTACTAAAGAAATGTAAAGAAACCTCTGTCGCATGGGTACAAGCTTCGAAAACCAGTGGTGGTGGGTCGAGCAACATGGTTGAAAAAGAATGTGTTGAGATCGAGAAGAGAATTATTCAGGGTGATGCGAGTGAGGCTTTGCGACTGGAGCTTGTTGAAGCTAAGTCTAAACTATGGGGACTAATTAGGAAGGAAGAACGAGATTGGGTGCAAAAATCCAGAGTTCAGTGGGCAAGGGAGGGAGATCGAAATACAAAATTTTTTCACATCATGGCTACGCACAGAAGGATCTCGAACAACATTGTTTCCCTTAATGTTGGTGGTGCTATTTTAACTAAAGCCAACGATATCAAAAGTGCAATCAGGGACCATTTCATCCATAATTTTAATGTCACAAACACACTGCCGTTGAAGGAGCTTGATTGCCATTTTAGTAGGATCAGCCCAGCCGCAGCAGACAGCCTAGTTAGAGACTTCACTCTGAATGAGATAAAGGAGGCGCTGGCCAAATGTGAAGACTCTAAATCCCCTGGACCGGACGGATTCAATATGGGATTTATCAAGAAGTTTTGGGATTCACTCCAAACTGATATCCTGAATTTTTTTGAAGCATTCCATAAAGGTGAAGCACTTGTATCTGGTTTCAACAAATCTTTTATTGTTTTGATTCCAAAAAAGATTCCGGCAATGAAGATAGATGATTTCAGACCAATAAGCCTGGTTAGCAGTGTTTACAAGTTACTGGCTAAATGTCTGGCGATGAGATTAAGAGAGTGCCTGGGTGACATCATCGGGGAAACGCAGTTCGCATTCTGCCCAGGTAAACAAATACTGGATTGCTCATTAATCGCCAACGAAACAATTGATCACTTGAGGAACGAGGGATTGAAAGGAGCAGTATTCAAAGCCGACTTTCAAAAGGCATACGACAATGTTGACTGGGATTATTTACAGATGGTTATGAAAAAGATGGGTCTTTGTGAAAAGTGGTGCAGTTGGATTAAAATGTGCGTATCGACGACATCTATATCAATTTTGGTTAATGGGACTGCTACTCATCCATTCACAGTAAAAAGGGGTTTAAGGCAGGGCTGCCCCCTATCGCCTCTGCTTTTTAATATAGTGGCTGAATCTCTCAGCTGCCTTTTAAACAAAGCAAGGGGTCAAGGATTGTTTAACGGTGTTCGTGTGGGTGCTTCTGGTCTTGAAGTTGCACAACTCCAGTTTGCTGACGACTTGATCGTGTTTTGTGGAGCGGAGGAGAGACAAATCCGGAATATAGTACGAATATTGAAGGGGTTTGAAGTGGCTGCAGGACTTAAATTAAACTTGGTAAAATCTAAATTATATGGGGTTAATGTCGAATTGAGTGAGGTGAAGGGCTGGTCTAAACTACTTCACTGTCAAGCAGAGAAATTTCCAAGCTCGTATCTGGGACTACCACTGGGTGCGACTAGAAACTCAGCTAAATTGTGGCAGCCAGTATTTGATAATGTGAAAAAGAAGCTGTCGAACTGGAAAGGTAAAATGCTATCTCTCGGAGGCAGAATCACTCTTGCAAGGGCTGTGCTCTCTTGTTTACCAGTGTATTTTATGTCTCTCATGCGCATACCTGCATCAGTCAAAAAGAAATTAGATGGACTGATGGCTAGCTTCATTTGGAATGTTTCGGAGAAGAAAGGTATACACTGGATATCGTGGAAAACTATGTGCTCTCCGAAGGAGTTTGGTGGGCTCGGTTTTGTCGACCTCCATACTAGGAACCGGGCTCTCCTCAACAAATGGCTGTGGAGGTTCAGTACAGAGCGGGATGATCTTTGGAGAAAAGTGCTAGTCGGTAAATATAAAGAAAATGCAGCCTGTTTACTGCCTCATAATCTGAAACCTAGCAACAAAAGCTGGGTATGGAAAGGAATTATTAGTCCGCTGAGTGCGGCAAATGATCCCTTCTGCTCTAATCTGAAATGCTTGGTGGGAAATGGAAGAAACATCCTATTTTGGTCGGATGTATGGTTAGGGAGTGAATCTCTAAAAGAGATGTTTCCGAGGCTATTTTTGCTTGCAATCAACAAATTTGGGCTTATTGCGGACTTCGGCCGAGTAATCGATAATAAATGGCAGTGGGAAGTTTTATTGCGAAGGAGACTCTTCGTGTGGGAGAATGTGTTGCGGACTGAGCTCTATGTTTTGCTGAACTCTGTCCAAGTGTCAGAAATTCGCTCGGACTGCATCAGATGGGTAGGAGATCCTAGCGGCTGTTACACGACAAAAATGTATCGTAAAGTAATTCCAGTTCCTGTAAATGCCACGAATAAGGATAATGAACCAGCGTGGAAAATGGTGTGGACGAATATAGCGCCTCCAAAGGTTGAAGCCTTCTTGTGGAGGGCTTTTCACGAACGGCTCCCTACAAGACTTGAGCTTGCAAAGAGAGGAGTTGAGATTAATGAAGGCACATGTTGCCCGATGTGCGGAACAGGGGAGGAATCCGTAGAGCACATATTTTGTCACTGTAAGGTGGCTTGGGGAGTGTGGAGTCAGTGGCTTAAAGTATGGGAAATACAATTTGCTGTCCCAAAGAAGTTTTCTTCCTTTTTTCTAAGTTGGATGCAGATGGATATTGGTGGAATTTCAAATGAAGTGTGGCAACTTGCGTTCATGTGCTTCATGTGGTCAATTTGGAAAGCTAGAAATGAAGTGGTCTTTAATGGCGCAAGAACTGATATTAAGCAAATTTTCGATTTATGCCTTCTAAGGCTCGGCTGGTGGAGTAAAGCAAAGTGGCCGGCGCTAACTATGACGGTGAGTGAATTTATATTAAACCCCTTATTACTGAAAATACAATGCCCAAAAGCTGTGATTAGGCAGAGTGTTGAGTGGATTTGCCCAAAAGTAGGCTTCTTGAAGCTAAATGTAGACGCAGCTGTTGAAGGCGGATTTGGCAGAGCTGGGATAGGAGGGGTCCTTAGAAATCATGAAGGGACAATGTGTTTGATGTTCTCTAAAAGTGTGGGGGTGGTGGATGTTACAACGGCTGAAATACTAGCTGTAATGGAAGGACTTGGTTTTGTCTGCAACTCGGAATGGTTGCGCGAACATACCCTGCTTGTTGAAACAGATTGCGCAAACTTAGTAGAGTGGTTCCAAAGGCGATCGGCGGCACCTCCTATATTTAGGAATATAATTAATAATTGTGTTGTGAAATTTGCAAACTTACCTTGGGAAATCACAGCAATTCCCAGAACGGCAAACATGACGGCTGATAAATTAGCCAAATCTGGAATTGCAAGGTCGTCTCTGTTTCTTTGGGAGAAGCATATGAGGGTTGCTAAGTAGTACAGAAGGTGGAGAAGAATTGAGGAATTAGATCCAAGGCTCGTGTGGACAGATTAAAGTGCATGTTCTTGATCTAACTAAAGGCTGTTTGATCCAAAGGCTGTACTACAAGTCCAGGTTGTTTGTTTACTTTGTGCGTTAGCTTGTCATGTTGATATTTGGCCCTGGTAATGAGGTTGTATAAACATGGTTTCATTGCACTCTTTTTCCTCCATTAGGGTTAGGGAGGTTTTTTAACGAGGCATGAATCCATGTTGAATCGAGTTTAATCAATAAAGATCCAACTTTCAAAAAAAAAAAAATTATATGCAATCGTTCGTATTGTGCATGTCCAGAACAACTCATATAAATAAAGTTAAAAATTTAAAATGTATCTGATTATTTGGCCTAGAATTCAATAGATTAATATTAAGATTTTTTTAAAAAAAATTTAAAAGATATAAAAAAAAGGATTTTAATTTTGGATGATTGATGGGATGAGAATATAAGAAATGCTTTGAAATACTATAGACACGATTAAAATAATGTGAGATTTGACTAAAAAAGAGTCAAGTGTTATGAGAAAGAGAAATAGAGAAAAGATTCGGGAGGTCATATCTGGGGTGGGGGAGAAGACTGTCCATTCGTATTTTATACAAAAAGGATTTGAAAAGGCCACAACATAAATGCACACATCAAATCAAACACTTTTACACCCCTCTTCTTTTAATACTATTTTTTTTTGAAATGGTAGTATTATTTTATTTTGGCTTAATAAGTAAATAGATGCTCAAATTATATTTTTTTAGTTATGTGTCCAAATAATTTTTCGGACTAAATTAAGATCTAAAATTTTATTCTGTGACTCATTTAAGGTTTATCGTTAATTTTTTTTGTTAAAGGACACGTGTCATCCCCTGGAAATTTCAAAAATTATATTAAAAATAAATAAAATTAATAAAACAAAATAAAAATAAAATATATCCTGAAATTTTCAAATATTCTTAAAATAGTCTCAAAATCCCTAAACCCCCAAATCCGACCATTCTCGCCGGCGTTGGTCGCATTGCCGGTGACGGTATGAAGCGTCCTCTCCTTGTCGAACAACCCACACGTCGTTTTTCATCCCTCCGACCGCCGTTCGTCGTGAATCGTTCGAAAGAACCATTCGACAATTTCGGCGATTCGCACGGCGTCGGTCCATTTTCATCGACGAGGTGGTGAGAAAAATAGCCGTGATGGTCCTGCCACCGATGTGGTGGGCGGCGGCGTGACAATCGGCGGTGGAATCTGCCCAACTTAAGATTTAAGTTTTGGGGAGTTAAGGATTTTAGAATTTGGGGATGTTTTGTGAAATCTGTAAAACTTAGAGAATTTCTAAAAATTAAATTTTTTTATATATTTTTAATATAATTTTTAGAATTTTCAGGAGATGACACGTGTCCTTTAACGGTGGAAATTAAGAGTGAACTTTAAATAAGTCACGGAATGAAACTTTAGGTCCCAATTCGAATACATTCTCATACCACAATTCGAACACATTACAAGATGAGACAATATGAGTATCTTTAGTCATTAGGCTAATTAGTAGACCTCTTCTAATAGTATTATATCAATTTTATATTATATTTTGATATTTTTACTGAAAAAAATAAATTAATTTATATACGTTTTAAAAAGAGTAAAATGATTCTCTATTAAAATAATAATTTTTTCCTTAATTATAAAAATGATATATTTGTTTTTTACTCCTTTGTATTTACTCCGTAAATTTTTAATTAATTTTTAATTAATTATTAAAAATAAAATTATATTTTTATTAAAAATTATAGTAGTGTAACCATTTATGCAAGTTCCTTAATAAAATGGTTTAGATCATTGTGTCACCATCATATTGATATTTATATTTGTGTTCAATAATCGATGTTATATTTAGGGTCATTCAAAAATCAAGTTATACTTTTTCAAAAGAAAAAATAATCATATTATATGTTTGATTCAATGAATTTGGACTGTACATAAACTAATTAGAGATGCAATATTTTTATATGATCCGAATCGATTTTAGTCTAAGTTATTATTTAATTAAAATTAGTTTTAATTTCAAAAATATACAAATACTAATCTGATTTTTTAATGATTAATGACCAAACTGATAAAAAGTCATAAATATAGATGACAAAAAACTGTATTTTTAATAACTTTTACACTTTTTCTTCAAAAATTTACATTTTAAAACAGTTTTAAATTAAAATATTTTTATTTTTTTTTATTAATGATTAGGGGTCAATTGATAAAAAGTGTAAATGTAAAAGGCTAAACTAAAAAGTACTTTTACTTTTTTATAATTTTCATTTCAACATTTAATAAAAATGTTGATTTTTTTAACAGAAAGACCATTTTTCTAGTTTTGAAATGTACTTGGACTAATTTGTCTATTTTTTATAGAGGGACCAAAACATAATATGAGATGTAGTATAAAGACTGCTATAACACTTTTCCCTTTATATATTGACTTAAAAACAATTTTTTTCAACATAATTTTTTTTTTGAAAGATTGTTTATTATTATATAAATGATAAAAAAGAGACATCGTCACGAGCCTCGTTAAAAAAATCTCCCTAATCCTAGTTGGAGGAAAAAGAGTGCCACGTGTCGATATCCTTTACTAACAACTCACAGTTAATGTAGGATACACAGTTTCGTTAAAAGAATCACACTAACCACTCCCCTAGCGCCTACAAACACAGACTGATAACTCAAGCAAATCCTTTAGGCATTACCCGTTGCAGCTTCCCAATACATGTTGTCTTTTCAACATAAAATTTAATACAATGCCTATACTATTTAGACATTTCCTCACTCATAAATTGAATGATGTTGAGCGCTTTAACATGTTCAATTTCACGCAATAACAGTGTATAGTGAGAGCATAAGGGGTCTTGGCCCCAACAATTTGAAATTTCATAATAAATTTTTTTGTTTGAAAATTTTAATTTGGCCTTTTATTTTTTTTGAAATTCATATTAAACTTTAAGACTTTTTTGAATATTTTCTAATTAAATTCTCTAAAAATTTAATTTGGCCTATTCAATTTTTCGGTCTAACAAAATTTTTGGTCCTTTAAATTTAAATATTAATTAAAATAGACATTGTCACTCGATTTTGAGTTTAAATACTTAATAAACTTAATAATTTGAACCCTCTCGATATTCAATCATGACTCCATCCTTAATCACAATTCACACGTTCTATGTATATTATGCTAATGACGTACCAATCGAACTAAATTGTATCCATAAAAATAATTATTTTATAAAGATATTTCATGGGTCTCTCTCATATTCCGAAGTGATGATTGGCATGTTTGTGGTGGTGGGTATTTTTCTTTTCCTCATTTCACTTTCAACCTTTTGTTTCACAATTTCACAACTTTCCAACCCCACACACCCCTCTTGTCTTTCAATTCTTTTACTTATGTCAACAATTTTTACATAGAAAATTTAATTTAATTTAATTCATTTGATTTGATCCGATTCATTTTATTCTTTAAAATTATAAAATCAAAGTTTTTATTCTTAAAAGTGTATTTGGCAATTATGATTGGGACCACTTCATTTAGAGACTAAATATATCCTAGGAAATAAGAGAAGAAATAAAAAAGGAAATACACAAGTGTGAACTTATAAAAATGATATTATATATATATATATATATATATATATATTAATAATAATATATATTCGATGTTTGTGATTATTTTTTTAATAAAATTCTCTACAAAATAAAAATAATAACATTGTGTAACTTTATATCGTATTACTATTTTGACATAATGCCAAAAATACCTTTAATATTTTTCTCGATAATCATTCTGAGTTTTTTTTAGCATTTTAATTCTCAACGTTTCATTTTAGGCCAAAATGACTCTTCTATGATAAAAATTGTTAGTCAACTAACGATAAAATGGATTGAATGAAATGACAAACCTACATGACAGTGCACACTGACATAACAATGTCCTGTAGACAAATGTGTTGACTTAATAGAATGACACATCAGTCAAAAAATAATTTTATAAAATTATATAAAATATAAAATTATTTTTTCTGCCGACGTGTCACTTTGTCAAGTCATTTCAAGTTGTTTATCGTTAGTTGACTAACAATTTTTATCAATAGGTGACTATTTTGACTTAAAATAAAATATAAATGATTAAATTTCTTCAAAAAAGAAATAAGATCCCAAATGACTATCCAATGAAACGTTAGACCCCGTTTAAAAATGAGTCTTAAACGAGATTTTGGTTAAAATCTTAGTTTGAAACTGAAAATCAATGCTAAACAACTATTTTATAGCTTAAAAGCTGGTGTGAAACTGTAATTGGGAGCCAAAACCAATAAGCTATTAAATTCAGCTTTAGCGGTGGGTAATCTCGGTGAAAAAAGGTAAAAAGTAATTTTACTCTTATTTATTATTCACAACGGTCATCACTTCAGCATAAAAAAAAAATTCTTTTTTTATTCTTCACAGATCATTTATTTTCATTTTTCTGAAAAATCATCTAGATAATATCTTCTTCTTCTTCAAAAATTCACCTTGAGTTCATCTTCCTTCAAGGTATATCATTTTTATTATTTAATTCTTTTAAATTTTTTTCGATTATGAGTGAGTTCATAGGAGATGTGTTTGAGTTTGCAGAAATTTTAAACTTGTGTTATTGATTTTTGAAATCCTTCAAGCTATTTTGTTTGAACTTAGTTTAGATTTATAGCAAAACTTAAACTGAAAAAAAAACTAGTAATATATTTTGGCATAGTACATTGCATCTGTTCATGCAGTAATTCTCTCCATTTCATTTTAAAAATTGAACCATTTAGCTATACGTGACCAAAGCTTATGATGCAATCTGAATTGATTTGGTAGTCTTCTTGTGATACTTCTTCAAGTTGAGACTTTTAGAATGGCGTAGAGACATTTGTGATTTTTTTTTTTGAAATGGTGTGATTTTACTTTTTGGTTCATGTATAGTTAGCTTAGATTGTTGCCATTGATATTGCTGCTGAAAAACTTGAATCAAGGTGAAAAAGAATGCTTCAATAAATATAAATTCTGAACCTGGCATATATCAGTTGCTCATGCATGTAAACCATTCATATTTTGTTCCTACTAACATGATTTTCATGCAAGCCCCAATTAACAAATGGATCATATTTATTTTTAACTTGTATTTGGGATTTTTACATCTGAGGTAGTCTTAATAAATTTTACAAGACATGTGTGGGTAAAGCTAGTGTTTGCTCGATGACAATTAGGAATGTGCCAATATTGTCAAGTTCTCTTACAAAGAATGGGTTGCACTAGACAAGTTTCTAAACTGTTGACATGCATTATTTCTCTACCATCGAATTTAGATTAATTGTTGCTTTTACTAGACTTGTAACTTGAAAATGAAGCTTGCTTTTCAATAAAGAAATTTGAAAACAGAATAATACATCTTCATATCTTTTTTTACTAGTTTTAGCTATCCAATTTAAATTGAAGGTTGCAAGTGGTAAGTTTCGTGTATATTTTTAGTAGCCTTTTCGATGATCTTAGACTATTCGTGTAACAACCTTATGATCTAATCAGTTTGTTATAACGTGTAAGGTTGCTGAAAATAAAATGTTCAATTATTTATAGCCTGGTCCTAAAGTGTAATATATACCAAGTATTCTAATGTTTAATTTTTATAAATAATTTAAATATATATGATAGATGAAAAGTACTTCACTTGTTGAAGGAAGTGGTAAAAAACTCAAAACAATATGGGATAGGAGGTTGACAGTAATATTTCGTGATATCTGTATTAAAGAGCTATTAAATGGTAATAGACCTGGTACTCATTTTAAGAAAGAAGGATTGATTGAGAATGAGACTGAAAAGCCTTATACGCAACTACAATTGAAGAATAGATGAAATTTATTGAAGAAAAAATGCAAGTTGTGAAAAAAAATTGAAGAAAAAGATACCGATCTAGGATAGGATCATATAAAAGGGACCATTAATGCTTCAGAAGACTGGTGGGAAAATAGACTCAAATTATACTAAATATTCTTATAATCTTTATTTTTCCTCATTTTTAATGCTAATAATAATTTCTTACGTTAATTTATTAATTTATATGTAGGTGGTACTCGATGTTAAGAGATTCAAGTCTGCAGGTATTGATCCAGAAGTAGAAGAAAAGTTGGACCAAATGTTTAGAGGTATAGTTGCCACTGGTGATAAGTCTTGGGCACCTTCTTCGGGTACATTGCCAACTATTTTTTAGAACATGATGATAACGAGATACTTGGAGAAATTAGAGAAGAAAATGCAATAAATGATGTTCATATGTCAAGTCAAGTAAGATATGATGAAAATAATGATAGTCTTGAAATTCAATCCGAGCCTATACATATGTAACAAAAACGAAAAGTCAATGAGACGGGAACAAATTTGAAGGTTGGAAAAAAAGTTCATCAAAGCAAATTAAAAGAGCTGCAAGATTGCCTTGCAGATTGATAACTATGCAGTGCAGCGGACAATATGAGTCATGCAACATCTAGTCTGACTCCTATTACAGATTCATTTTTACATTCCCCAAGCAATCAAAATGTTTGATGAGTTGACAGAAGAATTCAAAAATTAGTTATCTCTACTTTTTCGCACTAAATCTAATAAAAAAATAAGAAGAATCGAATTGTGTTTATATCAATTTCTCCTGATATTAGTGTTTGGTGGCTGAAAATGAAAATAGATGCGAGTTCAAGATTTTTAAATCTTCTTGGTTCTTGAGATATGCATTACTACACTACTGTGTGACACTAATTAGTTCTACCTTTGTTTAATCTTTAGCTTAAGTCTAGGACATTAATAAGTGTTTTCTATGTTTAATATTTAGTTCACATCAAACACTAATATGTGCAACTTATGTTTATTATTTGTTTTGTTTTGGACATATAAAACTGTAAGTGATGTTTAATCTTTTATTTTTTTGGACAGTCCAACTCATATTTTGTTTATTTTTGATTATATATTTACGTATGCAAAGTAAGTTTTTTTTATGTTGGTGATGAATGTATTTTACTCAATAATGTTTATGATTATTAATAAATATAATATATTTAATTTTTATTATTTTTTATTAAAGTGTTTAAATATTAGTTTTATAATTTTTTTACAGGTGAAAGCATGAACAACATCAGCAGTTCCAATGATGATGAAAAGGAATTTAACGAGATTTCACAACATGTGCAGAATTTTAATAGGTTGCTAATTGTTGCAACTTCTTCCATACAATTATATTATGAAAAATATCTTTTTAGACAACCATGCATGGATTCAAAACAATTCGGTGAAATTTAGATTCGACAAATTTTTGATGGTCATGAATCACATTGCATGATTAATTTTAGAATGTCACGAAGAGTGTTCACAAGTCTATTGAGAGTTTTAGAAACACGATATAATATGTAAAGTTCAAGAAACATTTCTACTCTTGAAATGTTGGGTATCTTTTTGTCTATATTGAGCCACGGCGCATCAGTTTCTCAAGCTCGAGAGAGATTTCAAAGTTCTGGAGCAACAATAAGTCGATACTTTACCATTATGCTCGAAAAAATTTCACAGCTGGCTATTGATATAATTGCACCGGATGATTGTTATTTTAGCTCAATACCAAAACAAATACATAATAATTCTAGATATATGCCACACTTTAAGATAAAATCTTAATACTATAATATTATGTTTATGAGATATTTCTTTACTTTAAATAGGTATGTATACTAATGTGATCATTTATTTAGGATTGCATAGGTGCAATTGATGGTACACATATTTATGCTATTTTTCCACCAAATGAACAAATTCCTTATATAGGAAAAAAAGGTGTCCTAACTCAAAATATTATGACGACATGCGATTTTAATATGTATTTCACATTTGTAGGGGCTGGATGGGAAGGTGCAACACATGATACTAGAATATTTCTTGAAGCAATTCGAGATCCAGAATTAAAGTTTTCACATCCGCCAAATGGTAAATTTCTTTTTATCCATTTATTTTATTATATAAAGTTTAAATTATTTAATTATTGTTTATAATATTATAATTTATAGAAAAATATTATCTTGTTGATTTTGGATATTCTCAAATAAAAGGTTTTCTCGGGCCATATATAGGACAACGATATCATTTACCCGACTTTCGTAGAGGTAGACATATATCGGGTAAAGAAGAGATATTCAATCATTCGCATTCATCATTACGTAGTGTCATTGAACGAACTTTTGGTGTACTGAAAAAGAAATGATCTATTTTAAGGGATATGCCAAGTTATAGTTTCGAAAAGCAAAGGATGATCGTTGTATGTGCAATGGCAATACACAATTTTATTCGAAAATATACAGGTCTACATGATACAGATTTTATAGAGTTCGAAAGAAATGATAGAACATGTGAAAATATTACTGACCCAGAAAATGTGGACGATGAAGATAGTGATGATAATGAAGAACTAAACACTTCATCCGGTTATGAGATGAAATTAGTGAGAGATGGCATAGTGACACGCGTCGTATAGTGTCAAAAATAAAACCTTAAACTCAAATAAATAAGATTTAAAACAATATAGCGAGAGTAAGGGTCGATCCGCAGGGAATAAGAATTCTAACACCTTTCGTTCTGATTTAGACCAATAACCTGTAGAAAATAAAAGAGGGATTTTAGAGAAGTGATTTGAATGATAAAGAAAATAATAAGAACGTAAAATAAATATTGAAAATGAATTATAGATTGAATTAGCCTCAAGCCACGCTTTGCCACGACATCTTCGATCACTGAAGTTGATTTTTCTTCGACTTTCCTGCCGGTTACAGTCTACAAGGCCCAACCCTTGCAACTTACTTCTCTTTGGTAAATTCGACTCCCAGGGTAATCCTTGAAGTCAAGCTTTAGTGAGTTAGCTACGACAATCGATGCTAACTCAAATCTGAGTTAGTGCTGGAGAAGCCCGTGCTCGGATAATTGTCTCGATGAGAATTGTTTTCGATATTAATTCCCCTTAGTGGATCTGTAACACCCGTGTTTTGGGCCTAGGAGTAAACCGGGTTTATAGTCGAGTCAATAAAATTTAAATAGAATCAACTCAACTTAAGTTGTGGTGTAATTGAGCTTTAATAAAAGGGGGGGACCTATGTTGCGATTTTACCCAAAACTTTTAACTAAAGTAAGATAACTTTTAAATATAAGTCATCTTCTTCTTCTTCCCTTCTATTATCTTCCAACGTTAAACACCATCTCCAAAACCTCTCATCTTTTGTTACTATTTCATTGCTTGTGCTACTTGATTTCAACACCGTTTTGAAAGGTAAATTATGTTTTCCGACTCTCCTCCTTATTCTCTATCTATATTTGGTCTTAAAATTCAAAAATATGAGATTTTGAATAATTATGGTTTTATATCAAAGTTTGGATTTTAGGTGGTTTTCCAAATGGTTTTAATGTTTTGAGTTGGGATTTAGCTTAATCATGATGAAATACACAATACATGTCAATTTGGTTAAATTTGGACGAAAATTCGTATTATGCTCATAGGGTAAATTTTAAGGTGTTAAAACTTGGTTTTTGGTGGAGTTTATGTTGAAAACTAAGGGCTGATGGTTAGGGTATGATATGAGAGTGATTTGGGATGTGTTAGAGGTCATTTGGGTGTTTGGAAGTAGAGTTTTCAGCAAGGTGTTTAGGGAGTACGAAAATTGAGTTTTTGGATGATTTGTGGATTGAGAAATTGTAGATTTTGGCTTATATTTGTGAAGTGAGTTGTTAGTTGAGTTTTAGCATTGAATTGTGGTGTAATAAGTGTGTTTTGTTTGGATAGAAGCAGGAGGAAACGTTGAAGGAGCTTTGGAACAGAATCCGAGTTTGTAGGAGGATTGTTTCGATTGGCTAAGGAAGGGCGGTGAGTGGTTTCAAACTTGTTTTAAAGTTTGGTTCGAGTATGTGTAGTGTGCGTGTGTAAAGTGTGCTTGGTAGGCCACTTTTAGTTAATTCGAGTTGTTAGTTAGCCGTTAATACCATATATGCTATTGTGCTTACTTAACTATGCTCTTGTGATCTTGGTGGTTTTGTACATGTATATTCATGAGGTGTATATATATGTGATGAGCATGAGTTATGATTGATGGAAAATGTGATATGGTAAATGATAATTGGCACTAAATAATTACCGGTTGTAAATGATCGATCATTAGGATTAGTGTGCACACAAATTTAGTCAAAACGTACGTGGCCTTGATGGCGTTAAGTCATCAAGGAGGAGTACGGTAATGTAATATTCTACCGGAAGCTTTTATTTATTTCTACGTGATGATGAGTGGAATCCCATCCGTAGGGCATGTGGCGATGAGTGGAATCCCGTCCATGCAAGGCCGGTGATGAGTGTAATCCCATCGAGGTAAAGTGTTGTTGAGTTTCAAATCCGCACAATCGGGGTAATTCAAAGTGGCCAATTAACTTGTTCATATATTGTGA
Source organism: Hibiscus trionum (assembly GCA_030270665.1). Lineage (NCBI taxonomy): Eukaryota > Viridiplantae > Streptophyta > Magnoliopsida > Malvales > Malvaceae > Hibiscus > Hibiscus trionum. Next base: position 63,510,000 of record BSYR01000017.1, read on the forward strand.
TATATGGTGTTGAAACATGATTATTGATATTGATGCTTGGTGCTTAGTATGAGGTAATATGCCATATTATGCCACTTGATGGACTAGCTATGACTACTTGTGATGTTGCCTATGCATGTTAGATATGAGGTTTAGGGAGTACATGCTTGAACCCTGCATTGTTGTTGTTTTTCGTTTTAGAGCACCCTCACTAAGCTTATAGCTTACGCTCTCAATGTTCAACAATGCAGATCATTAACGTGGCGTTAGCTCGGAGCAAGGCAAGAAGGGCTTCCAAGTTTTGTAGCTCAAGTACGGTAGCGATTTTGTACTAGTTAGCAATGTGGCAAGGGTTGTTGTATGAGCTTTATATAACTTATATATATAATGATGTTTTGGATTTTAAAGTATGAAATACTATGATGAATGTTAGGGGGGATGGTATGTTTTAAATGCTTAGGTTGCCTTGTTGTATGTTGAAGTGGGGTGGTTTTTGGATGCCTTGTTGAATTGTAAAGCTTGCTTATGATGCATGACTTGTATGCATATATATTTGTTCTAAGGCATGAACCTATAAGTGCTAAGTATGTCATCTTTTTGGTAAATGTATGAATTCTTGAGATGCATGATCCTTGTGCGTTTGAATGCCATGTGTGTTGACATCTTGGTTGTTAAAGGTTGTTTGTGTGTTGTTTGTGTCTAGGGAGGTTTTGTTATGCATCTAGAGTGTGAGCCTTATGTGTTTTTGCTGAAAGCAGAGTATTGTAAAGCAGGGCGTATCGATACACCCCTGTGTATCGATACGGTCTCAACTCTCTGAAATTCAAATTAGGCTGAGCGTATCGATACACAAGAGTGTATCGATACGGTCCCAACTCTCTGAAATCTTGGGGAGTTGTGGAGTGTAGGGCGTATCGATACGGGGTCAAGCGTATCGGTACGGTTCAACCTAGTTGACCAAGTGATGTTGACCGAGAGGGGTGTATCAATACGCTCAAGGGTGTATCGATACGGTCTTCCCTGAGTTGACGGAGAGGGTTGACTTTGGTCAAGGCGTATCGATACCCTCTGTAGGTGTATCGATACGGCCTACTTAAAAAGGGAAAATTGGGTTGTTTAATTGCAGGTCTTGCAGGTTTTGTATCCGTGTTTGTTCGCTGCGTGTCCCCTCACATAGGATTTAATACAGGCATCTAAAAAAAATAGGGTCGCTAACCGAGGGGGAACCTTAATTGGTTTTCGCTCGGTTTTCCCCGTGTGGCCCACTTGGACCGGTCATTCAGCCAGACCGAGACGAGGGGGTTACATTTGTTGGTATCAGAGCCTGAGGTTATCGAGACCTCGGGCAGGTAAGTAAGGTAAACTTGTTATGTTGAGTAATTGTGTTGTTCGATGCATACCTTGCCATGAATCTTTGATATTTGACGGTTCGCATGATGTTTTGAAGCATGAATTGATGTGTCTGGTGTAGAGTGTGTGCCCATTGCTACTATTACTTAATTTACAAAGATTTTTGAAAAGAGGAGTACTTGAGCACTATTGGACCCTTGCTTTGACTAACGAAATCCTTATCTGTTTCCTGTTGTAGTTTATACCTAGATAGTTGTACTATGAGACCACGTGGGAGGCCTAGGAGGTTTCGACCGGAACCGCGGGCAGAGGCTCCAGGAGTAGAGCCAGTAGTTAGAGTTGAGGCTCAAGTGGGAGAGCCTGTGATTGGAATTGGAGCTCCTCCACCACCTCCACCACCACCACCTCCTCCACCAGGAGTGGGAGACGAGGCTGAGGCCGAAGGAGAGGGACCACCAGGAGGTCAGGGTGGCCAAGGTGGCCAAGGACCGGCAGGGATTGACTTAGCTCTGTTGGTTCAGGCGATAGCCGGGGCTTTTCAGGCTGCAGTAGCTGGAGGACAGGCAGTACACCATCATGGTGAGGGCACCGGATTGCCATTAGAGAGACTTCGGGGCCTTGGGGCTGAAGAGTTCAGGGGGTCTACTCCGGAGAGGTCAGAGTTATGGTTTGAGAAGACTGTCCGTATCCTGGCTCAGATGGGGTGTACTGGTGATCGCAAGTTGGGCTGTGTTGAGTCCTTGCTTCAGGGCGATGCCTACACTTGGTGGGTCACTGTTACTTCGAGTATGGATGACGCTGAGATCACTTGGGAGTTCTTTGAGTCAGCATTCCGGAAGAAGTATCTGGGTCCATGATACATCGACGAGAGGAAGAGGGAGTTCATGGCCTTGATTCAGGGGCTTAGATCCGTGACAGACTATGAGATTAGATTTGTCAGACTAAGCCAGTATGCACCTGAACTTGTTCCTACTGAGGTGGAACGCTGTAACCGGTTCCGTTATGGATTGAATGAAGAAATCAAGACATATACTCTAGCCACCGATTACACTGATTTTGATGTCTTGGTTTCGAGGGCCAAGGACTTGGAGCACAGTTTGAATCTGACCAGGCAGTCAGGTGGATCTAGTTCTGGTAAGAGATCCAGTAACTTTGATAGAGATGATGCTAAGAGGCATCGAGACAACAAACCTCATTATGATAATAGGCGTGGTGGCGGTAACCACGGTAAAGGCCATCAAAACCAGAGAGCTGGTGGGAAGTTGCCTACATGTGCTATTTGTGGGAGGAACCACACCGGTGAGTGTTGGGGAAATTTTCATTCTTGTTGGAATTGTGGGGCTAGAGACCACATGAGGCGTAACTGTCCACATCCAGTGGGACAGGCATCAGCACAGGCTCCTGTTAGAGCCAATGATTTTCAGAGAAGCCGTGGGCGCGGTCGTGGCTACTTCCAAACTAGGATAGATGCACCTAGGGTGGATGCTCAGAGGAATCTTGCTCATGTTGTGGCAGTGCAGCCAGAGGCAGGAGGACCAGCGAGAGTTTATGCTCAGAGAGAGGCCGGGAACGACACTGATGTGATAGCAGGTAATTTCGAGTTACGGTCTATGTCCTTACTTTCTCTGGTTGATTCGGGTTCTACGCATTCCTACATTTTGAGTAAGCATGCACAGAAGTTAGATATCCCTGTTGAGATCTTAGATATAGGTATGCATGTTACTAGTTCTTTTGGTGAGACAGTTGTGGTTAGACGTATGTATAGGAGATGTCCACTGAAGATTCAGGGTCATGTGTTTCTAGTTGACATGATGGAACTTCCTTTCTATGGTTTCGATATAATTTTGGGTATGGATTGGTTGGTTGAGCATCGGGCTAGTGTGGATTTTGAAACAAAGAGAATTTCTTTGAAACTTTCTGATGACTACGAGGTAGTAGTAGTAGGCGAGAACATTAAGTTCTTGTCTAATGTAGTGTCAGCTATAGAGGCTCACAAGTTGATGGACTATGGATGTGGGGCTTATTTAGCTTATGTTATGAATCCGGATATGAATGAAGCTAGACCGAAAGATATCAGAACAGTGTGTGACTTTCCGGATGTATTCCCTGAAGAGTTGTCGGGTTTACCTCCTGACAGAGATGTTGAGTTTGTGATCGAGACCATTTCAGGGTCTAATCCAGTTTCGATAGCTCCGTATCGTATGGCTCCAAAGGAGTTGAAAGAATTGAAGAACCAGTTGCAAGAATTATTAGACCGTGGATTCATCAGGCCTAGTAGTTCTCCGTGGGGTGCTCCCGTGTTATTTGTGAAAAAGAAGGATGGTAGTATGCGTATGTGTATTGACTATAGACAGTTGAATCAGTTGACTGTGAAGAACAAGTATCCGTTGCCTCGCATAGATGATTTGTTTGATCAGTTGAGAGGTGCTTCAGTGTTCTCGAAGATAGATTTGAGATCCGGATACTATCAGTTAAAGGTGAAAGAGTGTGATGTGCCGAAGACAGCTTTTAGGACTAGATATGGTCACTATGAGTTTCTTGTGATGCCATTTGGGCTCACGAATGCACCTGCAGCATTCATGGACATGATGAACAGAATTTTTAGAGACTATCTAGACTATTTTGTAGTTGTTTTCATTGATGACATACTTGTGTACTCGAAGACGGAAGAAGAACATGACGAGCATTTGAGGGTTGTTTTACAGAGATTGTTGAGCAATCAGTTGTATGCGAAGCTTAGTAAATGTGAGTTCTGGATTCGAGAGGTGGTATTTCTTGGTCATGTTGTTTCGGCCGAAGGTATCCGAGTTGATCCATCGAAGATCGAGGCTATTATTGAGTGGAAACAGCCTAAGTCCGTGACCGAGATTAGGAGTTTCCTGGGATTAGCCGGTTACTATAGAAGATTTGTTGATGGTTTCTCTAGAGTAGCTGCTCCTTTGACTAAACTGTTGCAAAAAGGAGTTAAGTTTGAGTGGTCAGAGGCAAGACAAAAGGCCTTTGAGAAATTAAAAGAAGCTTTGACAAATGCCCCAGTGTTAGTACAACCTGTTTCAGGTAAGGAGTTTGTGATTTACAGTGATGCTTCCTACGTAGGTTTAGGATGTGTTTTAATGCAAGAGAGAAAAGTTGTTGCTTATGCTTCTAGACAATTGAAGGTTCATGAGAAGAACTATCCTACTCATGATATCGAGCTAGCCGCAGTTGTGTTTGCATTGAAGATTTGGCGTCATTACTTGTATGGTGAGAAGTGTATTGTTTACACCGATCACAAGAGCTTGAAGTACTTGATGACACAGAAGGAGTTAAACTTGAGGCAGAGAAGATGGCTTGAGTTGCTAAAAGATTATGATTTGACCATCGAGTACCATCCGGGTAAAGCGAATGTAGTCGCTGATGCTTTGAGTAGGAAAGTGGCCATAGAGTTGAGGGCTATGTTTGCTAAATTGAGTGTGTCCGATGATGGTGGTTTGATCACCGAGTTGCAAGTGAAGCCTTCTTTGATACAATTGATTAGAGAGAAGCAATTGCAAGATAAGAGTTTAATTCCTCATGTCCAGGACATAGCCGAAGGAAGACCGACCGATTATAGTTTCAGTGGTGAGGACTTGTTGTGCTTTAGGGATAGAATTGTTGTACCAGAAGATGTTGAGTTGAGACGTCAGATTCTGAGCGAAGCACATTCGAGTCCCTTATCTATGCATCCGGGTAGTACCAAAATGTATCGTGACTTGAAGAATGATTACTTCTGGGTTGGTTTGAAGAAAGATGTAGCCGAGTATGTGAGCCGTTGTATGGTTTGTCAGAGAGTGAAGGCAGAACATCAGGTTCCTTCAGGTTTGTTACAGCCTTTGAAGATTCTGAAATGGAAATGGGAGAGGATCACCATGGATTTTGTGTCGGGGTTGCCCTTATCTCCTTCAAAGAAGAATTCAGTTTGGGTGATTGTTGATAGGTTCACTAAGTGTGCTCACTTTTTAGCAGTGAGATTGTGAGACTTCATGGAGTTCCGAAGTCCATTGTTTCAGACAGAGATCCTAGGTTTACTTCGAGGTTCTGGGGTTGCTTGCATAGTGCCCTAGGTAGCCGTTTGCATTTCAGCACTTCCTATCATCCGCAGTCTGATGGGCAGTCAGAGCGAGTGATACAGATTCTAGAGGATATGCTTCGTTGTTGTGTGATTGACTTCCAGGGTTCGTGGGAGAAACACTTACCGTTGGTTGAGTTCGCTTACAACAACAGTTATCAGTCTAGTATTCAGATGGCACCTTATGAGGCTTTGTATGGTAGACGATGTAGGACTCCGATCTGTTGGGCTGAAACGGGTCAGAGATTGTTACCTATGCCAGATTTGCTTAAGGGAACTACCGACAAAGTGAAGCTGATTTGCGACCGTTTGAAAGCAGCTTCCAATCGTCAGAAGTCCTATGCAGATTTGAAGAGGAAAGAGATAGAGTACTCAGTGGGTGAGAAAGTGTTTCTGAAGGTATCTCCGTGGAAGAAGGTAATGAGATTCGGACGAAAGGGCAAGCTGAGTCCGAGGTTCATTGGTCCATATGAGGTAGTTGAGCGGATTGGGCCTGTAGCTTATCGTTTGAGGTTACCTTCTGAGTTAGAGAAGATCCATGATGTCTTTCATGTGTCTATGCTTAGGAGATATAGATCAGATCCTTCTCATGTGATGCCCGTTGAGGAGATAGAATTAAATCCGGATTTGTCCTACACTGAAGAACCCATTGAGATACTTGCTTCTGATAGCAAGGTGTTGCGTGGCAAGACCATAGAATTGGTCAAAGTGTTGTGGAGACATAGAGGTGTGGAAGAGGCCACGTGGGAGAGGAAAGCAGATATGATTGAGCAGTTTCCGTATTTGTTTCCACCAGGTAATTTCGGGGACGAAATTCCTTAAGTGGGAGAGAGTTGTAACACCCGTGTTTTGGGCCTAGGAGTAAACCGGGTTTATAGTCGAGTCAATAAAATTTAAATAGAATCAACTCAACTTAAGTTGTGGTGTAATTGAGCTTTAATAAAAGGGGAGAGACCTATGTTGCGATTTTACCCAAAACTTTTAACTAAAGTAAGATAACTTTTAAATATAAGTCATCATCTTCTTCTTCCCTTCTATTATCTTCCAACGTTAAACACCATCTCCAAAACCTCTCATCTTTTGTTACTATTTCATTGCTTGTGCTACTTGATTTCAACACCGTTTTGAAAGGTAAATTATGTTTTCCGACTCTCCTCCTTATTCTCTATCTATATTTGGTCTTAAAATTCAAAAATATGAGATTTTGAATAATTATGGTTTTATATCAAAGTTTGGATTTTAGGTGGTTTTCCAAATGGTTTTAATGTTTTGAGTTGAGATTTAGCTTAATCATGATGAAATACACATTATATGTCAATTTGGTTAAATTTGGACGAAAATTCGTATTATGCTCATAGGGTAAATTTTAAGGTGTTAAAACTTGGTTTTTGGTGGAGTTTATGTTGAAAACTAAGGGCTGATGGTTAGGGTATGATATGAGAGTGATTTGGGATGTGTTAGAGGTCATTTGGGTGTTTGGAAGTGGAGTTTTCAGCAAGGTGTTTGGGGAGTACGAAAATTGAGTTTTTGGATGATTTGTGGATTGAGAAATTGTAGATTTTGGCTTATGTTTGTGAAGTGAGTTGTTAGTTGAGTTTTAGCATTGAATTGTGGTGTAATAAGTGTATTTTGTTTGGATAGAAGCAGGAGGAAACGTTGAAGGAGCTTTGGAACAGAATCCGAGTTTGTAGGAGGATTGTTTCGATTGGCTAAGGAAGGGCGGTGAGTGGTTTCAAACTTGTTTTAAAGTTTGGTTCGAGTATGTGTAGTGTACGTGTGTAAAGTGTGCTTGGTAGGCCACTTTTAGTTAATTCGAGTTGTTAGTTAGCCGTTAATACCATATATGCTATTGTGCTTACTTAACTATGCTCTTGTGATCTTGGTGGTTTTGTACATGTATATTCATGAGGTGTATATATATGTGATGAACATGAGTTATGATTGATGGAAAATGTGATATGGTAAATGATAATTGGCACTAAATAATTACCGGTTGTAAATGATCGATCATTAGGATTAGTGTGCACACAAATTGAGTCAAAACGTACGTGGCCTTGATGGCGTTAAGTCATCAAGGAGGAGTACGGTAATGTAATATTCTACCGGAAGCTTTTATTTATTTCTACGTGATGATGAGTGGAATCCCATCCGTAGGGCATGTGGCGATGAGTGGAATCCCGTCCATGCAAGGCCGGTGATGAGTGTAATCCCACCGAGGTAAAGTGTTGTTGAGTTTCAAATCCGCACAATCGGGGTAATTCAATGTGGCCAATTAACTTGTTCATATATTGTGATATATGGTGTTGAAACATGATTATTGATATTGATGCTTGGTGCTTAGTATGAGGTAATATGCCATATTATGCCACTTGATGGACTAGCTAGGACTACTTGTGATGTTGTCTATGCATGTTAGATATGAGGTTTAGGGAGTACATGCTTGAACCCTGCATTGTTGTTGTTTTTCGTTTTAGAGCACCCTCACTAAGCTTATAGCTTACGCTCTCAATGTTCAACAATGCAGATCATTAGCGTGGCGTTAGCTCGGAGCAAGGCAAGAAGGGCTTCCAAGTTTTGTAGCTCAAGTACGGTAGCGATTTTGTACTAGTTAGCAATGTGGCAAGGGTTGTTGTATGAGCTTTATATAACTTATATATATAATGATGTTTTGGATTTTAAAGTATGAAATACTATGATGAATGTTAGAGGGGATGGTATGTTTTAAATGCTTAGGTTGCCTTGTTGTATGTTGAAGTGGGGTGGTTCTTGGATGCGTTGTTGAATTGTAAAGCTTGCTTATGATGCATGACTTGTATGCATATATATTTGTTCTAAGGCATGAACCTATAAGTGCTAAGTATGTCATCTTTTTGGTAAATGTATGAATTCTTGAGATGCATGATCCTTGTGCGTTTGAATGCCATGTGTGTTGACATCTTGGTTGTTAAAGGTTGTTTGTGTGTTGTTTGTGTCTAGGGAGGTTTTGTTATGCATCTAGAGTGTGAGCCTTATGTGTTTTTGCTGAAAGCAGAGTATTGTAAAGCAGGGCGTATCGATACACCCCTGTGTATCGATACGGTCTCAACTCTCTAAAATTCAAATTAGGCTGAGCGTATCGATACACAAGAGTGTATCGATACGGTCCCAACTCTCTGAAATCCTGGGGAGTTGTGGAGTGTAGGGCGTATCGATACGGGGTCAAGCGTATCGGTACGGTTCAACCTAGTTGACCAAGTGATGTTGACCGAGAGGGGTGTATCGATACGCTCAAGGGTGTATCGATACGGTCTTCCCTGAGTTGACGGAGAGGGTTGACTTTGGTCAAGGCGTATCGATACCCTCTGTAGGTGTATCGATACAGCCTACTTAAAAAGGGAAAATTGGGTTGTTTAATTGCAGGTCTTGCGGGTTTTGTATCCGTGTTTGTTCGCTGTGTGTCCCCTCACATAGGATTTAATACAGTCATCTAAAAAAAAGGGTTGCTAACCGAGGGGGAACCTTAATTGGTTTTCGCTCGGTTTTCCCCGTGTGGCCCACTTGGATCGGTCATTCAGCCAGACCGAGACGAGGGGGTTACAGGATCGCCACTAAGTTTGTTCTTAGGGAGTTGAATTGGCTACAAGCTTTTCCTCGTCCCCAACGATGGATCTAAACTACTTCAACCCGATGCGTGGTCTCGGAATGAAACAATTGAGATGCCCAAAGATTAGGCCGATTGCCTAATCAATTTTACAGAGAATCTAAAAAGGAGTTGTTGAAGGATTGAAGTACTTTCCTAATCTCACGAGTTTAGTCGGGTTTGGTGTTGCTTTTGGCTAAAAGGAATTTAGTTAAGCATGGTTGGTGAAAAAACCATACTTAATTAAAAGAGAAAAATGGAGAAAATATAGAGCTTTTATTAAACTCAAGAAAGAAGAGAACAATGAATAACTGATGATTTAATTCACCCCCAAAGTGGGGGTATTTATAGTAGTTGAAAACCCTAAAAACCTAAGATGATAAATCCCAAATTTAAATTAAATTACATAAGATAAATATCCAAGTTTTGAATTTTAAAATAAAAATCCGGATGATAAGCTATCTAATAAGTGGACTGATAAGCTATCTGCGTTGCTGACGTCAGCTTCTAGAAGGTGCTGACGTGGCGCCCAGTCAGCATTCATGCCCATGAATCTGCCCACGACTCCAGTATTTTCTGCAGCATTCCAACTTATTTCCAGCATCACGTAACCTACATGAAAACAACATAAAAACAGCCCATTTAAGTCCTTCAAACTTATATTCAATCAAAATAAGGGCTAAAAATATAACCGAAATAAATAATTATCAAATTCCCCCTCACTTATCCGATGCTTGTCCTCAAGTATCTCAAAATTAAACAAACTTAAGTTCAGTTTCCATCCTTAATTTCACGAAGTCTCAAAGGTTTCAATATGATTAAGTATCTAAATATGAAAGAAAACTAAGGAGCAAAAATAGATAAATGGCAAAATTAAGAATTTAAAGCAAAAAAAACGACATTCTAAAACCCTACTAACATCAATGATGCAAACCAAGTACCCTCACAAGGAATCGCTCATGTCACTCAAAGTGTTTAAGGGTAGAGAAAAATCACTCGAGCCAAAACTAATTAGAGCATAACCATAGGCTTGTGTTTAAATCTAATCTCCACTACTAACATGAATATGATGCAAAAATCAAGGTCTTAAAGAAGGGTTGTAATGGGGCTAAGGTAAGGGTAGGATAAAGGCTGAAAATAAGGGTTAAAATTCAAGACAAAAAAAATCATCCCAAAAAAATATATTCGAAACTTTTTTTCTCATTCGAACTAAAACTATTTTGCAGTGTATATTTTTTTCGAACGGCACTATTTTTTTTCTTTTCTGTTTTTATTTTTTCTGCAGACTCGAACAATTTCCTGCACTTTTTCTTTTTTTCTGCACTGCTTATTCGATCAGTTCTGCACAGTATATTCGAACAATTCTGCATAGTTTTTTTTCTGTACAGTATATTTTCTGCTGCTGCACTACACTTATTCGAATCTGTTTTTTTAAGACAATTCTTGTCTTGAAAAAGGGGACAAAAGTAATGGAATTAAGAAAAAAAATGGATTAGGCTTAAAATGTGGTGATTTTCAAGAAAAAGGCCAAGGCTCAAAAATTGTTTCACTAGGGGAAATTAATTAAAGGGTAGGCAATTTATTTGGGAAGAGAAATAGTTAAAACCTAGTGCCTCTATCATATTTAAGCATCATAATCAATCAACGTAATCTCAAAAAGAATTTAAACACAAGTTCTAGAATGCTACTAATTTAGCTAGGCACACTCAAAGAAACAAAGAGCAAAAATAATGCATGCTCATTAGGCTCAAAACTCACAAAAATTGTCTTGTGTACTTAGGTAAGCATCATGTGAAGTAGAAAAAGGAATGTCATATAAAGGATTTTAATCAAAAATTAATCATGCCAAAATCTACCATGCAACCTAGAATTTTTTAACAAGATAGATACAAAACCACATGAAAACAGTGAGACAATGCAAAACTAAGGATTAAACGAAGAACTTAAATTAATAAAATCAAGAAATCAAGAGAACAACCAAACAAATAAGCAATATGAAAATTTGACAAGCATATCTCCCCCCTCACTTAATGCATTTTGTCCCAAAATGAACATAAAATAAAATACAAAAGAGAGAGGGTGAAAATACTCCCCGATTGCAGAAGAGCATGTTTCGGTAGTGGGCTCCGAGTCTGGTGTAGGGGCGGAGGCGAGCTTGCTCTCGAGTTCGGACCATGTTGGTGGTAATGGTGGACGATCGGGTGATGAAGGTTGAAGATGAAGTGATAATGGCGTCTGCATAATAAAGAAAAAGTAATGAGAAAATTATGTTAGTTTTTTTTTTGAAATAAAAAGGTAATTTTTTTTTTAAAATTTTAGATATAGTTGATAAAGATATATATATATATATAGAGAGAGAGAGATTAAAAAGATATATAAATATAAATTAATAATTTAAAAGATATATAGATATATATATATATTATGAATTCAAAATTGAAAATAATAATTTAAAATAATAAAGATAAACCACCAAGATTAAATTTAAAAATAAGATAATAGATAGATAAAGATATATATATATATATATATATATATATATATATTTAAATTACGTAAATCTAAAAAAATAATATATAATAAATAATATATAATAAATTTAAATTAGTAATAATAACTATATTATTATGAGGAAGTAAATAAAAAAATACTAAAAAGAAAAGATAAAATTAGACGTGGGTTATAATAATAAAGAAAATAAGAATAAATTCAAAACTGAAAAATTAAAATCAAGAAATAAATAAAGAAAATGGGTTGCCTCCCATCCAGCGCTTGTTTATCGTCATTAGCTCGACGACCTGGTTCAGACTACAGGCATTGCGCCAAATACTTCTTACAGTTCTTGCGCTTTATCCAACTGAGTATTTCCCTACGAGAAATTTTGCGATTATGGAGTTTTTTTACTGGAAAAATTTCTTTTTCTCTCTTCAATTTATCTAGAGGTAATTTTAACTCCAAATTCAATTCCTGCAAAATGAAAGAAAACATTTTAGATTTTGATGGAGTTAAGCGTACATCAGAATGAACAAAAGAAACATTTTTCAACTCCTTAATTCCTTTGTCGTGATCCTTCAAATTCCTGCACGAATCATCAACAGATTTAGATTCTATAAATTCTTCAACGGCGGGCTCAATAACATCTATAAAATTTATACTAGCAACATTATCAGGATGTCGCATCGCTTTGTAAACATAAAATTTTACGATCTCACCATCAAACTCCATTGTAAGAATTCCGCTTCTCACATCGATTTTCGTATTTGCAGTACTTAAAAATGGACGACCAAGGAGGATTTCGGAAGAATTATTAGTCCGGTTGTTTTTCATGTCTATGACATAGAAATCTGCCGGAAAGATTAAATCTTTTACCTTTACCAGGACATTCTCTAGCAATCCTTCCGGGTAAATTATGGATCTGTCCGCCAGCTGTATGGTTACTTTTGTATCCTTCAAAGGCTCAGCAGAAAGTGAGTTATAAAATGAAAGTGGCATAACATTAATAGAGGCCCCTAAGTCACACATTGCTCGTTTAATACCCACTTTACCGATTTTGCAGGGAATGACGAACATACCTTGGTCCTTCAATTTCGGCGGTAACCTTCGCTGAAAAACTGCCGATACGTGTTCTCCTAGATTAACTTTTTCAACTCCTATAAGACGACGTTTGTTAGTACATAAATCTTTCAAAAATTTAGCATACCTCGAGATTTTTCGGATTACGTCAAGGAGTGAGATATTGATTTCCACTTTTTTAAACATATCTAAGATCTCTTTTTCTTCGGCTTGTTTGTCACGCTTCACGAACCTCGAGGGGAAAGGAGGTGGTGTAGCGTAGGGAGAAGGTACAAGGGTTGGATCGAGCATACCTTTTCTAGTAGGGGGTGATTGCTTTTTTTCTTTTTTTGTACGCCATCTTCTTTAGCTTGAGGTTCGATGACTGTATCGCTTCGTAGAGTGATGACGTTCACATTTTCTCTTGGATTAGGCTCAGTTTGAAAAGGTAATTTCCCTTTGGATTCTAAGCGACTTACTGCTAACGTCAGTTGACTTATTTGTTTGTCAATTGCTTCAAAGTGAGCTTCGGTCTTTAGTTGAAATTTTTCTTGGGCTAGCGCTAACTTTTCAACAATTGACTCCAACGATGGCTTCTGCGGTTGATATTGTTGTGGTGCAATTGGTTGATAAGCTTGATTTGGCCTCTGGTTTTGCGCGTAACCGAAGTTTGATTGGTTTCTCCATCCCTGATTATAAGCATTTCCTATGGCATTGGCTTGGGCGACATCATCTTCCTGAATCATCGGACAACAGTCTGTCAAATGTTCTAGACTAGTACAGATTCCGCAAAGTCTAGTTGTTCTTTTTTTATCTGCAACAAGAGATTGCATTATTTCAGCTAATTTATCAATCTTATTTTCTAAAGAAACTGTGTTTACCTCGCGAACCTTTCGAGATGGTTCGCTAGATTGATTGAATCTTTGCGAGTTGGCGGCCATGGTCGATATCAGTGTTTTGGCCGCTGTTGGGGTCATATTGACTAGAGCTCTGCCGCTTGCCGCATCTATTACTTTCATATCCATAGGCGTCAATCCTTCATAAAAATACTGGAAGAGGGTTTGTTCCGACAATCCATGTTGTGGACAATTTGCACACAACTTTTTAAACCTCTCCCAGTATTCATATAAAGATTCAGCTTCTTTTTGTTGAATGCTCAGGATGCTGCGCCTAATTTCGCTTGCTTTTGCTGCAGGGAAGAACCTGTCAAGAAAAAGTTTAGCCATGTCAGTCCATGTTGTAACAGAATTAGGGGATAAATCAAATAACCAATCTTTTGCTATATCTGCTAAGGAAAATGGAAAAGCTCTAAGTTTGATTTGGTCATCAGATACTCCCTGTGGCTTTGTGCTTAGACAAACCATGTGAAATTCCTTCAAATGTTTGTGAGGATTTTCTGTTGGCAAGCCGTGAAAAGTAGGTAGGAGGTGGATTAAACCCGTTTTTAGCACGAACGGTGTTTCGCCATTTGGGAAGGTTATACACATCGGTTGCTGGCCATCGGGCGCCACATTTAGTTGGCGAATGGTTTGATTTTCGTCTCCCATTGGATTGGGTTCGTAATTCGACTCTGCTTCGGATGTGATTTCTAGATCGCGTTCGAATCTTTGCTGACGTCTTTTATTTTTCTTTTCCCGAAGTGTTTGTGCGTTCAACTTTTGGGCTAGTGCTTCAATTTCCGGGATGAGTTCAAATTGTTCTCCCGGATTGCTCCTGATCATAAATCAAATAAAACGATATTAATATTTTGTTGTATTCCCCGGCAACGGTGCCAATTTTGACACGCGTCGTGTAGTGTCAAAAATAAAACCTTAAACTCAAATAAATAAGATTTAAAATAATATAGCGAGAGTAAGGGTCGATCCGCATGGAATAGGTATTCTAACACCTTTCGTTCTGATTTAGACCAATAACCTGTAGAAAATAAAAGGGGGATTTTAGAGAAGTGATTTGAATGATAAAGAAAAATAATAAGAACGTAAAATAAATATTGAAAATGAATTATAGATTGAATTAGCCTCAAGCCACGCTTTGCCACGACATCTTCGATCACTGAAGTTGATTTTTCTTCGACTTTCCTACCGGTTACAGTCTACAAGGCCCAACCCTTGCAACTTACTTCTCTTTGGTAAATTCGACTCCCAGGGCAATCCTTGAAGTCAAGCTTTAGTGAGTTAGCTACGACAATCGATGCTAACTCAAATCTGAGTTAGTGCTGGAGAAGCCCGTACTCGGATAATCGTCTCGATGAGAATTGTTTCCGATTTTGATTCCCCTTAGTGGACCGCCACTAAGTTTGTTCTTAGGGAGTTGAATTGGCTACAAGCTTTTCCTCGTCCCCAACGATGGATCTAAACCACTTCAACCCGATGCGTGCTCTCGGAATGAAACAATTGAGATGCCTAAAGATTAGGCCGATTGCCTAATCAATTTTACAGAGAATCTAAAAAGGAGTTGTTGAATGATTGAAGTACTTTCCTAATCTCACGAGTTTAGTCGGGTTTGGCGTTACTTTTGGCTAAAAGGAATTTAGTTAAGCATGGTTGGTGAAAAAACCATACTTAATTAAAAGAGAAAAATGAAGAAAATATAGAGCTTTTATTAAACTCAAGGAAGAAGAGAACAATGAATAACTGATGATTTAATTCACCCCAAAGTGGGGGTATTTATAGTAGTTGAAAACCCTAAAAACCTAAGATGATAAATCCCAAATTTAAATTAAATTACATAAGATAAATATCCAAGTTTTGAATTTTAAAATAAAAATCCGGATGATAAGCTATCTGATAAGTGAACTGATAAGCTATCTGCGTTGCTGACATCAGCTTCTAGAAGGTGCTGACGTGGCGCCCAGTCAGCATTCATGCCCTGGTTCATGCCCATGAATCTGCCCACGACTCCAGTATTTTCTGCAGCATTCCAGCTTATTTCCAGCATCACGTAACCTACATGAAAACAACATAAAAACAGCACATTTAAGTCCTTCAAACTTATATTCAATCAAAATAAGGACTAAAAATATAACCGAAATAAATACTTATCACATAGCTTGTAGTTTAATGAATTCACTTTAAACCACAAGCATTAATGTACTTTCTATATTGATAATTGGTGCTACAACTTGTAGATAAAATCAATTTTTTTTGAATATGCTGGTGTGATGCAAGGGTAGCATCTGTTCAACTTTCTTTTAGCCTTTTTCAACGAAGGCACACACAGCATGCAATATTGGTGCTCGATCCTGGGTCCCAAGGGATGATAAACATCAACCTTTGCCACCAGGACACAAGGGGATGAGCTAGATAAAATCATTTTAAATTATAAGTACTAATGTATTTTTGTAATATTTATATTAAGTGTCATAGTTTGTAGCTTAATAAAAATACTTTAGATTACAAGCACCAATGTATTTTTTGTAATATTTATATATAACATGGATTAGTTTAGTTAATATATATGTTCTTTTCATGCTTCACTAAATTTTTAGCATGTAACTCGAATAATATACACAATAATCTGAACATTTTTATAAGTTGCATATCTAAATATTTTTTAATCACACGAATAACATTAATTCATATTCTATTGTTCATTTTAATATAATTTAATTCATGATGCTATTGATCTATATTAATACCTAACAAAAAAAAGAAATATTTTACCGATACTTACCTTTATTATATGCTATTGATTTACTATGAAATTAATAGAGTTTTTATCACATTGTGGCGTGATTATCAATAAGAATTTGCCACCTGGCACGAAAAACAATGTAAGCATTCTCATATGTCACTCAATTGTTAAGCAACGTAACCAATGATTATTGTCTAGTAACGATTGGCCGACTAAAGAGTATCAATGTAAACAAAAAATGAAATTTATGTACCGGTTCTGATAAGAAAAGAGTTAAAAGTACCGACTTGTGAAAAATGTAACTATAATTTAGATACCAAATTGTATATTAACCCATTTGCTTTGAATTGAGGAGAGTCAGATTCTGTTGCAATAGTCAACTCAGTGGTTGGACCGATTCCCACACACCAGCACAGAGAACTGAAGGCGGGACAGGAAAAAGATTGAAAAGAAATGCATACACGTCAGCAAGAGTGAGTATGATGCTGAGTTGATTATTTGCCCCACTCCTTTACTCAGTGGATACAGGCATCCCCATTAAACCCATCACATAACACACCAAATCAGGGATTCTCATCTGATTTAACACTATTAATTACTATTAGAAAATATTACAAATAAAAAAGTTTTTACAATTACTTTAATAGTAAGGTTTAAAAAGTTTAGATTTTAAGGTATGTGGTTAGGGACATACGCATAACTTTAGGTTATGAGAGCGAACTTATAAATTTGTAGAAGGAGCGAATATATAAAAATATAGGGGAGATAAAAATAGATTTTTAATAAAAAAAATACATAGAAAAAATTCTAAAAAATTTCTAAATGTATAGGAATTTTAAATTTGTAGTTAAAATTTAGATTTTAAAGTTAGAATTTAGGGTTTAAGTTCAAGATAATATGGTTAGGGATTTATGGTTCACCCTATAAATCATAAATTCTAATCATAGAATCTAAATTCCAATGACAAACTTTAAATTTTAAATCTTAAACCCTACACCATAAACCGAATCTCTAAACTCTAAAACTTATACAATTATTTTTGTTTTCATCGTCGGTGCATAATATAATTACTCTTAATTAAAACATTTCAATTTACAATTAAAATAAATTCTCAAAACCAAAACTCTAAATGTTTTCTGTCGGTTGAATTTTAGTTCGATTATTATTTTTTTAAAAATTATAATTTTGTTATTTTTAAATTCAATCATTTTTATCTGAAGATTTAATAATATTATAAAAAATTTAACTATTGTAGAAAAATGACTCAAATATAAATTTAAATATGTCAAAAGTCCTTTTATTATTTTAGAATTTAAAATTTAATCCCTATATTTATTTTGTGAAATTGAGTCTATATACTGTTTTTTATTTAATTTTTTGGCCACCTCTATTTTTTTTTTACAATTTTACTATTAACTATTGATCAGAGAATCATAGAAATATAAATCACCTTTTACTATTTTTATAATTGTTCAGACTCAAATTATCGAAATAAAAAAATCAAAATTTACCACTATAAGTCTATAACCACTCCTTTAATTCAAGACATATAGCATATTTAAATCTTGAATATAATATAATTCAATAAAAAAGTTTACCATCAAATCTTAAAACACAAACTCGAAATAACTCAAATATTTAAATTCAACTCGACCAGGATCGAAACGAATATGTATCATCTCATTTACACGTTTGCTTAATTAATATTTTTTTATCTTTCTTAATTTGGTCTCTTATTTTTTTGTAATATACATGTCCGTCCTACTGTTTATGTTCGGGTACTAGATTACCTTTCTTAACAATGTCATTTTCAAGGTTTAAATTCGTGTCCTCTTCTTAAAAGTACAATGTGGCTTACCAATGCACCCAACACTGGTTGGTAATATAGACTATAGTCCCTTATTAGTATTTGTTTCATTTTTAACACTTTATAAAACACATCCTATCAAAAATTGTTCGAATCTAAAAATTCTATAAATCTGTCTTTTCCACTTAAACCATTCTATGAATATTTATATTTTTTGACAAAATCTTAAATCTAATCCTAACTAGAGGGGAGAGGTAAGGAGAACCCTAGAAAAAGTGAGTGTTCATAATGGGTCTAGAACTCATAATCTAAGAAAAATAAAATAATAAATATGAGCAGTTTGATCAACGGACTAAATATGCTTCTAATAATATTTAAATTTTAACTAACGGTGACTATTTTTTTTTTGACATAAACTGTGGCACTATCTTAATCAATGATGCTCATGGAAATAGACAACACTTATTCTTCCCATTCCCTTATAAAATAAATTATTATATAATTCACTCATCTTCTTCCTCATTTCATATCTTATAGTATTATTTTTACTCAAAAAAGGAACCATTTTTTCCTGATAAACAAATAAATATTAGTATATATTTTTACTAAACATTCTGTTTTTCTATGCCTACGGCGGTTATTGTAGCGCGGCAATGCTTAGCGCCAGAGGCAGCCACCGCCCTAGACGAGGCGGTGGCCGTTGCGCGACGGAGGGGACACGCCCAGACGACGTCGTTACACGCCGTCTCCGCCCTCTTGACCCCCCGTTCGTCCTCCGCCTTACGCGACGCCTGTACCCGCGCTCGCAACGTTGCTTTCCCTCCCCGGCACCAATTCAAAGCTCTGGAGCTTTGCATAAGCGTGTCACTCGACCGGGTCCCCTCGGGTCAACTCACAAACGACCCGCCCGTTTCCAACTCGCTCATGGCGGCGATAAAGCGGTCCCAGGCGAACCAGCGAAGACAACCACCGCATAATTTCCACGTTTATCGCGATATCGCACAGCAAAACAATTCCGTCAAAGTCGAGCTCCAACACTTGATTTTATCGATCCTCGATGATCCGGTCGTCAGTCGGGTTTTCGGTGAAGCGGGTTTCCGGAGCTCCGAAATCAAGCTGGCAATCATCCGTCCCCTCCCTAATCTCCTACGACACTCCCGACCACGTGGCCCACCCGTTTTCCTTTGCAATCTAGAAAACCCGGATCCGGATAGTCGGAGCTTCAGTTTCCCTTTCCCGGGCTTCGCTTCTTATTCTGGAGAAGGAAACTGTAAGCGGATAGGGGAAGTTTTGGCGCGAAGGAAGAATCCACTGCTCGTCGGTGTATGTGCTTACGATGCACTCGCGAGTTTCACTGAGAAAAACAAAGATGGTTTGAACATAATTTGCATCGAAAACTATATAACAAAGTGTATCAACCAAGGGTTTAAGAAAGTGGAGGTGGATTCCAAGTTTGAAGAAATGGGTCGGGTCGTAGAGCGGGAAATGGGAGGATCCGGGGTGGTGGTAAATTATGGAGCTCTGGAAATTTTCGGTAATGAAAGAAACAAGGAAGAAGAAGGTGGTGTTGGTTATTTAGTGGGACATTTGACGAGGTTATTACAAGTTCATGAAGGGAATGTTTGGTTTTTGGGAGCTGCAACAAGTTACCAGACATATCTTAAGTTCATATGTCGGTTTCCTTCACTTGAAAAACATTGGGATTTGCAGATTTTGCCCATTTCTTCATTGCATCACTCTTATCCCAAGTCCAGGTATATATATATATATATATATATTTGTGTGTGTATTGTTATGCAACATCATGTGTAATGTGTTGTTTACTGGTTTTGTTATTAGCTGCCACCATTTCTCATAGTTTGATTGTCTAAAACTACAGCTTGATGGAGTCCTTTGTTCCGTTCGGAGGACTCTTTCCTACGCCGTCCGAGTCAAAGGGGTCTTTATCCGGCTCGTATCAACCCGTGCCACCACGCTGTCGTCTATGCAGCGAGAGATGCGAACAAGAAGTGGTTGCGGTTACGAAGGGAGGATTTGATGTTTCGGTTGCAGATCAGTACCAATCTACTTTGCCTTCTTGGTTGCAAATGGCAGAGCTTGGTGCAAATAATGGATTATATATGAAGGTATGTCCCTTAGTTTATGATTCTGTTTCTTTAGCTTTAAATATCGGCGATGATGGTCCGGAGTTGTGTTCGGTTTATTTTCGATGTTTATGAAATTTATGTGAAAAACCAGTTTGTCTCTCTTCAGTGCAGACCAAAGATGATGGACAGTTATTGAACATTAAGATAGCAAGAGTGCAAAAGAAGTGGGACGATATTTGTAGGCGCCTTCATCACACTCATCAAGTCCCTGAGTCGAACACTTATCGATGGAATCCTCGGGGACATTGTAGCAACAACACGAACGAAAATTCATGCTTGACTGCTAATTTTTTAAAGACGGGTACTATGCGTTCGGACAATCCTTCCTCTGTGGTATCCAAGACTAAGAATGGAAGTCTTCTGTCTAAAATACAGGAAAAGCCTTCGGAAGGAAGTGGTTGTAAGGCGCTTGAACCTATATCTCTGTACAGTTTGTCCAATTCAAGTGTGGGCAATGTTACTCAAGCCTCTCCTACATCCGTGACTTCTGTGACAACGGATTTAGGATTGGGTTTATGTTCAGTTTCTTCAAGCAACAAATTGATGAAATCGACTAGTCAGAACTGTGCGATGCTTGCACGGGACTTCTCGGGTTGCCTTCCTGCAAATATTGATGTTGTCAATGGGAGTGGCTTGAGCCATCGAGCTCAGTCCTCATCCTCTTCATCTCCCGACTTTGGTGGACTGCTTGATCCTAGTGATTTCAAGAAGCTTTTCGCGGCTGTCACCAAAAGAGTCGGCTGGCAAGATGAAGCTGCAACTGTTATTTGCCAAACGGTAGCCAACGGCCGAGCACGAAATGGAAAATGTCAGGCAGCTGGTCGAAGAGGTGATATATGGTTGAATTTCAGTGGACCTGATAGGTGTGGCAAGAAGAAAATTGCTATTGCACTTGCGGATGTGATCTATGGAGACAGAGAGAACTTCATCGACATTGATCTAAGTTCCGAAGATGGGGTTCATCATTTCGATTTAAAGTTTCGAGGGAAGACTCTGGTCGATTATGTTGCTGATGAGTTGAGCAAAAATCCCTTTTCTGTTGTATTCCTTGAGAATGTAGATAAAGCTGATATTCATGTTCTAAGTAGCTTGTCACAGGCTATTCGAACCAGCAAGTTTCCGGACTCACACGGAAGAGAAGTCAGCGCCAACAATGCGATTTTTGTGACGACTTCAACCTTAACAATCGAAAATCAAGTTGTTCATTGTAAAACACAAACATTAAAGTACTCCGAAGATAACATATTGAGAGCCAAGGGCTGGCCACTGCAGATGTTGATCAAGCAAGACGACAACACAATTGGCCAAGACTCGAGGCCGGTAAGCGTCTCTAAGCTGGGGTTTGTCAATAAAAGAAAGCTGACTGGGTCCAACGAAACAACGGAGCAGCACGAGATCACTGAAATGGTTAAACGGGCAAACCGGACATCATGTCTTAATCTAGATTTGAACATTCCAGCTGAAGAAACCAATGATGGAACCATTGAAAATGACTTTGTTCCTGAGAACACCACACCTTGGTTGCAACATTTCTTCGAACAACCAGTCGAAAACGTGGTTTTCAAGCCATTTGATTTCGATGCACTCGCACAGAAAGTATCAGATGAGATGAACCAGAGTTTCCGCGCGTCTATCGGCTCCGACTGTTCGCTAGAGATCGATCCGAAAGTCATGGAACAACTACTAGCAGCTGCATATTTATCAGATAACAACAATAACATGGTGGTGACAGATTGGATAGAGAAAGTTGTTACAAAGGGATTTGCAGAAGTTGAGAAAAAGTACAACCTGGACACTCACTGTATAGTGAAACTTGTTCCGGACCACAACTCCCTTCCATCAGAGAAACCGGTCGGAATCTCCCTTCCCTCGAAAATTAGAGTGAGCTAAGGTTAATCTGGGTAGTTAGGTACGTAAATATTGAGCATGTAGTGAAATTATGTTAAGGTTATTAATCCCATAATTTAGAGTTGTTTTTTATTCTAGGTTCTAGGTTGTGTAGTATTTTATGATGGAAGTGCTAGTGTGGTAGATCATCACCATGCAAACACATACATGTAGTACTATGAAGGTCTGTGTAATTTCAATGGAGAAACAAGATGCAAAAGTTACATCACAAGGAAAAACTGTATCTACCAAAAAAACGACATGTTTGATATCAAAAGACTTCCCATTTTCTTTCGGATACTCGGATTCAAGTCCGAACTCGAATAATGAAACAAGTAGGTCAAATGCTGCACCACTACACACTTGCAAATTAAACCGTTTGAATTCGAATAATCCAGATAGAACATGTCAAGGTGAAACATGCCACCTTTAAACCATTGGGATTTAGGACCTCTCTTTAGATTCATTTAAATGTCTTTTGCAGTAATTAATTATATATATTTTAATATATAATTATGGTCTATGTACTTAGAATTGTTAATTTACATGTTGATTCATTAATGGAAAATTCTCTAATTTTCTGTCGCCGCATCTTTTCACTGTCGACTGTAGTTTTTTTCTTTGATTGATGATCGGCAATTAATTTTAATAGTAATTGTCGACTACCATATTTATTATTATTTTTATTATTTAATAAAAAATTCTGATTTTGTGGCACACGTTTTCTCTGTCCTCGTGACATGTGTTTTTTTTCTGTTTTTATGACATGTTTTTTTGTTTTGTGGTTTATTTCATCTGCCATTATAGTATGATATCAACATACCCTAGTAGTCGTTTATCGCTCACGCAGAAATTTTAACGGTGCTAGTTTCTGATTATGATTTTGTCGGTGGTCATGGAAAGTTACATCCTACTCGGTTGGTTGTTTGTCAATGTAATCAGTTCTGGGTAGCATAACATTTTGCCTATAGTTTGGGTCGCTCACAACTCCTTTTTCACCAGTTATGCGTCTCGATTGAATAGAGATAAGGAGATTCACGAAAACTTCTGAATTTTAATGGTATGCTTATCTTTATAAAAGTATTTATTTATTTTTTATTTTGAGTTGTAAGAAATTTTGATGAATTAGTTTTATTATTTTCCTTCTTGTATGCATTGTAACTATGGATGAAAATTCTCTACCCCTTTTCGGTGCCCCTACATATGCCCCACACTCAAAATTAACTTTAGGGTTTAGGGTTTTATGTTAGGGGTTGTGGTTAGGGTTTAGGGAATTTAGGGTAGGGTGTATTTTTTAGGGTATAGGGTGTAGGGTTAGGGCTTAGATTTTAATTTTGTAGTGTTTTTTAGTGTTGGGGCATATGTAGGGGCACCGAAAAGGGGCAGACGAATTTTATCCACTATAACTATGATATCTTCTATAATTTTAATAAAAATTTTGTGGTTATTATCAATAACAGATTAACATCCAATATTTAGAAAAAAAATAAAGAAATAAAATTATTTTATTTTAATTGTTTATAAACGATATATTTTTGAGCATATAAAATATATATTTAATTAATTAGTATATAAAATTACTCACGAACTTATTCATATTCTCCAAATTATTTATTTTTTCAGATTAGATCGCATCATTTAAAATGGTTTTAATGATTATAGATTCATTTCGTTTTCAAAAAAAATAAAATCGTATCATGTTTTAATTTTCTCGCATAATATTTTTATTTATAATATACTTTATATAAATTATCATATATTTTTAATATTCTATACACTGGACGCCTTAGTTTTAGGGTATAGAGAGTTAGTTTAGAGTATAGAGTTTAGGGATTTAGGTGTATGAGTTTAGAATTTAGGGATAATTGTTTCAATTTAAGGTTTAGGGCTATAATTTAGGGTTTAGTTTTTAGGGTAATATGGGGAGGATTTAGGTTTTAACCTATAAACCCTAAATTATAACCCTAAACCTTAAATTGAAATAACTATCCCTAAATTCTAACCCCCTACACCTAAACCTCTAAACCATATACCCTAAACTAACTTCATATACCCTAAAATTAAGGCGCTTGTCCACAGCCTGCGTATAGAATATTTATCCTATTTTTAAATGCAATTCTAAATTTATTTGGAAAATACAATATTTAAATATTTAAATAATAAATACTTTTTAGAAAGAAAAAAAACTCTCCCTTTTTAGAAAATAAAAAAATTATTTAAATATTGTCTGAATCAAATTATCGGTTTCTCCAAAATAAGCAATATTTGGAAATAAAAGAAAAAGAAATTACATTTTGAAATAATTAGGAAAGGATGGCTTCCTCTAGTCCTCGCACTGTTGAAGAGATCTTCAAAGACTATGACGCTCGACGCTCCGCTATCGTTCGTGCTCTTTCTTTCGGTAAATTCCCCTCTTTCTCTAAACCCTAATTTCATTCTTTCGGTTTCTTGTTTTGTTTAATTTTTTAGTTTCTTTTTAATTTTTCATGCTTTGGTGTTGTTTTGGATCAGATGTAGACGACTTCTACTCTCAATGCGATCCAGGTCAGTTTTTTTCCCAGTTCCTTTATTTTGTTTGTTTGCTTAGAAAGTTGACGGGAAAACTGAGATGCACGTTCTGTTTGCTTCAGATGCGTTTCATTTGAAGTGATCTAAGTAGTCTCTAGGTGATTGAATCGAGCTGGTTCGATTTCGAAGCTCAATTTCTATTTTTGCTTAGATTTTTTCAATGTTTATCTTCACCTTGTTTCGTAGGAAGTTGACTGAAATTTGAAGATAAAAGTTCTATTTGGACATTGTATCTTTTTGTTATAGGGCTCTGGTTTGTTGTTCTTAGATGCGAATTTGTTTACAGGTCACCTTTTAAATACTTCTGAGTAGAGATTGGACATTTATTCATATGCAATACCAAATTGAGTTGAGCATTAAGTCCAAGTTGTGCTTTTTATGGGCTTTAAAATTCATGATGTTGGTTGCAGCTTTTGGTTTTCGTTACTGAAGTTTTTTGTTGTTCATCAGACAAGGAGAATTTATGTTTATATGGATACCCAAATGAGGCATGGGAGGTTGCTTTACCAGCTGAGGAAGTTCCATCAGAGCTCCCCGAGCCAGCTTTGGGTATTAATTTTGCAAGAGACGGGATGAATCGTAAAGACTGGCTTTCACTGGTTGCCGTGCATAGTGATTGTTGGTTGCTCTCTGTGGCATTCTATTTTGGTGCTCACCTAAATCGCAATGAGAGGTATGTTGTTCTGGCATATGTTTTCTTTCGAGTTACAATTTCATTTTTAAATTCTCTCTTCTTTTGGTCCAACATTGTGCTTATGATCTGTGCCATCTGCCACTTGCAGTAAGTAATTACTTAGTTACGGTGTATGAATTCTTTGACTTGATATAAAAGAAAAATGAGAATGGAGTTAAACCATCAGTATGCTGAAATTGATGTTAATTTGGAATATTTGATATATATTGGTCGCTCTTAGAAGTAATGTTCTCGTATTGGGTTCAATTTGTTCTATCGCGGTCGTTGTTTTCTTCCTTTTTCTCTGATGGTTTCTATCTTTAACTAGACAAATGAAGCATATGTTACAAATTTGTTCAGCCATGATTTTATGGTTCAGTGTGCTTTCATATGCCCTTGTAGGCTTCATATTTTGGTTCAGGCTGTTGACTGACTCCATGTTGTTCACTTGATATTTTGAGTTTGTAAAACCTGGTACTGTTATAATTGCTTGAAGCCATGAGTATTATTTTTATGCAGTTACATTCATTGAAATTCAGCATGTGGCCTGATCATGTTTTGGTGTCCTGTTAGGATTGAGGGAGATGTAAAATTGTTTTGCACTTTAAGTGAGATTGAAATAATCCCAAAGAAAATTTTCTTTTGGGTCGGGGTGAATGGGAGATCACATGTGGCCTCAAAAATGTTTTTCTCATACACAACCACCGACCCCCACCCTTTTCTGTATTAGATCTGATCATGTTGCTTCTTTTGATATGCCTTTTCGAATGCTATTTTATTTCACTTTTCCTGTTAGATAAAATCGCATGGGACCAAGCACTCACTCTTAATTCCTATGAGATACTATTAATCATGAGTATTGTGCCGTTCTCTCAACAGGAAGCGCTTATTTAGCATGATGAACGATCTTCCCACCGTCTTTGAAGTTGTAAGTGGAAGGAAGCCTGTGAAAGAGAAGCCCGCAGTGGAAAGTGGAAGCAAATCACGAAACAGCACAAAGGTGAATTTTCATAGCCCTCAATCCATGAGAATGGTGAAGGTTATTCGAACTGTTAATATTGTTATTGTCTTTTCACTTGCTTGAATTACGGTTTGCCTTTTCCTTCCTTTCAGAGGTCAATCGATGGACAGCCAAGAAGCAATCCTCCTAAGTTAGTGGACGAAAGTTACGAGGATGACGAAGAAGAGCAGGGAGATACCTTTTGTGGGAGCTGTGGTGGAGGATACAATTCGGACGAGTTTTGGATTGGTTGCGATAACTGTGAACGGTGGTACCACGGCAAGTGCGTCAAGATAACACCAGCCAAGGCCGAAATGATTAAGGTTTACAAATGCCCATCATGCCAGAAAAAGGCCAGGCAGTAGCAGCCGGTGTTGGACGTAAAATCTTCAGGTTCTTGAAAGCCTTCCTTAAATTGTGCAACCCCAATATCTTGGATTCTTTTACATAACATGAATGACATGTAAGTGGCATATAGAAATGGATGATGCAACAGGCTTTGTGTAGTAGATCAGTACTTTTAAATTCCTTGTCTTCCATTTTTCAAGCTTCGGAGTCGAGTGGAATACTTAGGATGATGCTTAAACCATAAATGGTTTCGAAATACACATGTTGTCCGATCTAAAACTGAGTCGAATCGAATCTTCAGCTTTCGCTGTGGTTCTTTTAACATGATTATCAAATGCATCACAGGGCAACAGTAGTTTTACCAGTATATATATATATATATGGGTAATTATTCTATACACAAGCGCTTGTGGAATTTTTTTTACACAAGCGCCTTAATTTTAGGGGTTAGAGACTTTGTTTAGGGTTTTAAGTTTAGGGCTTTGAGTGTAGTAGTTTTGAATTTAGGGGTTGTTGATATAATTTTGGGTTTAGGGTTAAAATTTAGGGTTTATATGTTAAAATCTAAATCCCTACCCATATTACCTTAAAATCTAAACCTAACCCTAAACCTTAAATTCTAACCCTAAACCTTAAATTCTAACAATGAACCCTAAATTTTAAACCCTTACACTAAAACCCCTAAATTCTAAATCCTAAACTAAACCTCTAAACCCTATAATTGAGGCGCTTGTGGAAACAAAAAGTTTCCACCGCCAGTGTATAGGATAATAATCCTATATATATATATATAGGGTAATTATTATATACACAAACGCTTGTGGAAACTTTTTTACACAAGCGTCTTAGTTTTAGAGGTTAGGGATGCCATTTAGGGTTTAAAGTTTAGGGGTATAAGTGTAGTAGTTTTGAATTTAGAGATTGTATAGAATTTTGAGTTTAGGATTAAAATTTAGGATTTATAGGTTAAAACCTAAATCCCTACCTATATTACCCTAAACCTTAACCCTAAACCCTAAATTCTAACCATAAATCTTAAATTCTAAACATGAACCTTAAATTCTAAACATCTATACCAAAACCCCTAAACTCTAATTATTAAACTCTAACCCTAAACCCTATAATTGAAGCGCTTGTGGAAAGAAAAAATTTACACCGCCGGTGTATAGGATAGTAATCCATATATATATATACCTTAATTTTAGGGTATAAGGAGTTAGTTTAGGGTATATGGTATAGGGTTTAGGGCATATGGTATAGAGTTTAGGGGTTTAGGCGCAGGGGGTTAGAATTTAGGGATAGTTGTTTTAATTTAAGGTTTAGGATTACAATTTAGGGTTTAAAAGTTAAAACCTAAATCTTCATCATATTACCCTAAAACTAAATCTTAACATATAAACCCTAAATTATAACCCTAAGCCTTAAATTGAAACAACTATTCTTAAATTCTAACCCCTTACACCTAAACCCTTAAACCATATATCCTAAATTAACTCCCTATACCCTACAACTAAAGTGCTTGTTGAAACTTTCAGTTTCCACCGCCAGTGTATAAGATATATATATATATATATATATATAAATCAACCTTTACACCCTGAACTTAGCAAGCTTTTCCACTTAGTCCCTGAACTTAGATTTTTGTCATTTTGATTACACGACCCTTTAAGAGTATGCCACGTATGCATGTACATATGTGTGAATGGGTTGATGTCAGCAATGATGCAATCATTTGGGGTGCATGGATTTGTCCACGTGACCTTTTTAAATTGAATTAGTTCGAATTATTGAATAAATTGACTCAATACTGAACCAAATTTAAAGTTTTTTTTTTCTATCCAAACCCAAATCATTTCCTCCGGTTAGTTGATTACGTTGGACTCAATTTTATGGGTAAATTACCCAGTGACCACCGAACTATAGGGGCGTATCTATTTTGACCATTAAACTATTGAACTCGTCAATCAAACCACTAATCTTATTAATTGACTTATTTTGACCACCACCGTTAATTGAAGGGTAAGGAGTGTTTGGTAGTTAACCAAAATTTGTAAAATTACACATTTGGTCTATATTATTTACCTAGTATATTAATTTGATCCTAATTTTTATTTAATTAAATAAAATTAATCAGCCAATCGGATAATGACATGTGCCATCTCTCAATTGGATAAATTTTCTTGATTTTAATTTAATTCATTTAATACTCCTTTTGTTCCACTAAAACTGTTACATATTGACATTTTTTGGGTCAAACTTTTTTAACTTTGACCTCTTATAATTTAAATTTTATTTTTGATAAAAATATATTTTAAAAATCTTCAATTAAGTAATTTTTAAATATATATATTTTAAAATTTTAATTAATTAAAGAGCCATGAAATGACCATGGGGTAATTCAAACTTAGGACTTGCGGATGTTATTCCACAACCTTAACCAACACGCCAAACCACTCTTATTAATATGAGTTGCACCCACTTAGATCTGAATAATATCTAGATATTTTTTCCTCAAACTCTCCACCTTCCCAACTCCGTCCGACCTCCGATCTCGGTCACCGCCGGTTCGTGGCTATCACCGCTGCAGCAAACGAATTCGTCGCCACGCCCCGATCGAAACCCAATAGTCACCCGCGGTGTCGCGCTACCGTTTGCAGTGTAGAACCACCTAAAGGTTCGGCGAAAACCCAAGGTTTTCTCCATGTTTTTGGTCATTTACACCGCCATCGATCGT
Source organism: Hibiscus trionum (assembly GCA_030270665.1). Classification (NCBI taxonomy): domain Eukaryota; kingdom Viridiplantae; phylum Streptophyta; class Magnoliopsida; order Malvales; family Malvaceae; genus Hibiscus; species Hibiscus trionum. The sequence continues at coordinate 63,539,384 of BSYR01000017.1, forward strand.
CTGTTCGCGACATCAACACCACCATTGTGTTCCTCGTACACCCGCGAGTCGAACTCTGCCCTCAGTTCACTGAACCACCGCTGGGACCTCCCCTTCGCCGTGTATCCTTAAGCCCAGATTTGGGTAAAAATGTTTGGGTCATTTTATTTAATTAAATTAAAATTAGAATCAAATTGATATAATAGGTAAATAACATGGACCAAATCTGTAATTTTATAATTTTTTGTTAACTGCCACGTCACCCCTCCATTACCCTTCTGTTAATTTTTTTAACGTTGGTGGTCACAATAAATTAATTTAATAAGTTTAATGGTCTGATTGACGAGTTTGATAGTTCAGTGGTCAAAATAAATACGCCCTATAATTTAGTGGTCACTAGGATAATTTATCCTAATTTTAAATGGTTTGTTTTACTTTAGATACTGAAATAAAAATAAAGTTCTAAATGACATGAATGGATATAGAAGTGGAAATTAGAAAGTAGCTTTAAAACCTCAAATCACATTTGATTAAAAGACTACATATATTTTGAAGTCCAAGGTTTCAAAAGGCTGACCTCATATGGATGTAACCATATAATGCACTTTACACGATCTTAAATATTGAAATATTTATCATATTCATATTAATATATTTATTAAAAAAATATTAATCTTTTGTTGATTGAGTTTAGTTCGGTTGATATACTTATTGTAAAATTTAGGAGGAAGAAGATTCGAGTGCATTTAAGCATATATTTCATTCGATATATAAGTAAGATGGAATCTAAATAATTTATCTTGATTAGGCCAACTTTTTTTCAATTTAAATTTGAAATATATTTCAAGAACCGACAACATTTTCAATTTGAAGGAATATGTATATTAGGCCAACTTTTTTTTTTATCTTGATTGGCCTAATTTATCTATTAAAACGTGCAAATTTCTATTGCAAAAGGATGTGACAAATTGTTGAATATTAATTTGCTGTACCATTAGTGGCAAAGTGGTGGGACAATGTTTACTCAATTCCAAACTTTCCAATCAATTACAAGGGCCCTAAGAAAAAGTTCCCAACCCTACACTTACAAAATAATAATTCCTATGTATTTTCTTTTTTTTTTTCTTTAATCCTACTTAATTTTGATTTGCAAACTAAAGAAAAATTAATTTTTTATTAGATAGAGATCAAATCTTCATACCGAGATTCGAACTCATAAGATGGATAATATATCGAAAAATTACAAATTTACATTCAAATAATAACATAAAATAAAGAGGAGGAATTGTTTTAGTGATATTTCTTAATTAAGATTTCAAACACTTAAAATAGTTTACATTAGTTGATTCTCGGTTATAAATTTTCATAACCGAATCAACTTACTTAACTGACTTTTAATATATATATATATATATATATATATCATTTTTAAAAGTATATTTATAATATTTAATTAATTTATAATATATATATTCATAATGGAATGAACCGATTTAACTGGCTTTTCAAAATATGTTTATAATATATATAGGTTTTATTTCTCACATTTGGAAATAAACAATAGAAAATGAAAAAAAAAACCGATTTAACCAACCAAACTAACTAACCTTGAATCAGTCCGTTAGTCGATTAAAGTACCGAATCGATCGATTAAGTCAAATTTTTAAAATCTTTTAACTGAACCGACCGGTTATTTTTTCCTGAGTTTTCTAATTTAATATAAAATTGGGATTTTTAAAAATAGTAATAATAATAGTGTTATTGACATCTAGGAGACTTTAGAGACTCCACTTGGGATTTACCTTTGGGGCCATTTAATCTGATGAAGAGCCGGTATTCATCGAATGTCATTGGTGGATAGAGGGCCGGTTTATCTTCCGAAACCAATTCTTCGACCGGTTTAATTGGTATATCACTCTTTGGGTTGTAAAAGAATGCCAATGATACCCTCTCCATGCCTGAATTCACTATCACTCTATGCTCTACACTCTTGTAGTTTGCATTGCTCAGGACCTGAAGAAAAAAAAAACAAATATGTTTTAATATATTCGAGATTATACGAAAAAAATAATTTAATAATTCTATTAACAGATCACGAGTTCGAATCGCTTTGTCTGCAAAATGCGTGTGCATTATCAAAGGATTAAGAATATGTATGAACAAATCATGTAATAATCAATAATCAAGAAACATAATCACAAACATAGTGGAACATTCAAAGTTTCGTGTCATTCCCACAAATCTGTCTTTGTATGCTTAAATTCATCATGTCTATCCACTTTGTCTCGTCTTGAAAAGGTAAACAAAATAAAACACTTGTCGGTTTTGTAAGAAAAAAAAAAAGTCTCTCTAAGTTCACCTGAACTTGATCGCCGATGTTAACAATAAACGCGTGTGAAGCTGGTTTGACGGTGATCCATCGACCGTCTTTTCGAACCTGAAGTCCGGGGACTTGATGGTCCGGTAAGAGAATCGTCAAGCCACCGGGGTCCGAGTGCGACGACAAACCGAGTGTAAGATCGGGTTGTGGACACTTGGGATAGAAGTTAACTCTTAAACATGCCCCTAAGTTGTCCCCACCAAATGCATTTTGAAGTTGGTCTTGTTTTAGCCCAAGGTTTGTAGACAAAACCTTCATTATTCTCCCACCTAACTTCACCAATTCCTTCCCATATTCATCAATCACTTCCCTACATTCATAGAAACAATCAAAATCGTATTCGCACACTCGAATTCGAATTGACTTGAATCTGATCAACTAATTAAATAAAAGAAACATGCATGAGCATGACAATAAAAAGTTAATGAAATTATCGGTTGTCGTCGATATCGGTTTACCTGCACGAAACCGGAGAAGCCGGCCATTTGTTGTAGTCTTTGAGGGTTAAAGGAAGGAAGTGAAGAAAATAGTAATCACTCCAATCAAGAATGGCACCTTTCTCAATCCCTAACCGGCTGCCATAACCTTCATAAGTCTTTGGTGAGTTAGCATAAGCTTGCTTACTCTCCATAGGCAAATGGAAGAAACTCCGCCAAGTTTCTCGAGCTCGGTCCATTAAGCCGGGGCTGACTCCGTGGTTCACGACTTGGAAAAAACCCCACTCGCGACATGCCGAAGAAATTCGGGCCATCGTTGTAGGAGAAAGCTCGTTTTCGTCATCGGATAAACCGGTAAGATCGATGAGTGGAATGTTAACGTCGTCACCGCTTTCGGGCTGGTGTATGTTCGGCCTATCCGAAAGCGGCTTGACGTATCGATCGGGAACCATCGGTAGGCCGCTTTCGGACAAGGATTGAACCCGGATTATCGGTTCGGGCCAGTCTTGTAAACTGCTCATCATGCAAGAAAAAGGAAGGATTGAAAATCAAGAAAGGAATTCAAACAAGAGGAAGGGGGTTTTCTTCTGAGAAACTTGTAAGTTGAAGAGAATTTGGGGTTGGGGCTGTGAGATATGTATTGAAATAGACATGAATTACAACGTGAAATAAATGGGTATTTTTTTTTACTTCCCATAAAAAACAGAAGGTTTTGGTTGGCTGAAAACTGATAGATTTAAAAAAAATATATATAACTATATAAGTGATTAAAGAGAATAGTAGTTCGAAATAGATTGTTCAATTTGAATTTGTTTAAATCTTTATTTATAATTTAATTTGTATAGATGAATAATCTGATTATTAAAAGAGTTCGAACTTTAAAGTAGGGATAGAATCATGTATATACTGAGATTCATTAATTGTTCAATAGGAAAAGATGTTCATGTCATTCTATTCTGTATAAGTTCGAATCACAACATTTATCTTGAGAATATATTTAAAAATATAAAATTAAAATCTCTAATTCTAAAACTTTAAAAATTAATCTCTAAATTTTAACCTTAAACCCTAAATTATAATCTCTAAATAGTTGTGTAGTATAAAAACTATAAATCGTATGTATCGAATAATTTTCCTTAACCTTTGTCCCCGAACTTTCGATTCTAATTATTATTTAGATCCCTACTAGTTTTGAATCTAAGAAAACTAAGTTTTGACACCCTCATCTTCTATTTAAATACTTATTTAAACAAACTAAATCCTTTTCGGATTAAATACTTTGTATGTCCCTGTAATATTTAAAATTAAACAAATTAAAGTCTAACCTCTGTTTTATATATTTTAGATTGATGACTTAACAAGTAGGCATCTTTCTCCATTTTTTACCAGTTGTATTTGTATTTTTTCTCTAAAGTTTCATCTTGGTTCTATCACAGACTCGAACAAAATATTATTAATAAAAACAATCACAAAATTTGATTATAAACAATAAAATAAACACAAGTAACATAAAAAAAGATAATGAATACTTCAGATTAAACACGCAAAAAACCGCGTTGAGATTTAAATATAATAGTTGGACCACTTTTCTTTTTCCTATGTAGGATTTGTGAAACAAATGATGACCATGTATGTGATGGTATTGTGGTTCCTTGAGGCCCTATTGATATGTTTTAAGGATAAATTGACAGGCAAATGTAGAAAACAGCACACACATTTCCATCTTCAAGGATACACATCCTTTGATATAAACAATACAGGGAGAAACGACCCCATCAGACCGACTATGTGCCCATTTCGGCGCCGTGGTCAACTTGAACAATTTCTCCTTGTTTTTTCATTCCTCATCACCTATTTTTACATTTTTTAAAATGTGCTTATAAGGATTTGGACTTTTAATTTTTGGTGGAAAACGGGTCATTCGGATCGGGTCATTTCGAGTAGGGTTGATTTTCGGTTCGGGTTGCTTTGGGTTTAGGTTTGATTCGGGTCGGATCAGGTCTAATTCGAATTTAATTCAGGCCTATATTATTTCGTATCGGGTTGGGTTAATATTGAATCGATTAATTTGATCTTAATTTTAATCTAATAAAAATTTATTTATTTTAATATTATATATATATATAATATTCCAAACTAAATTACAATCGAATAAGATATATATTATAGTTAGTATTTCATATCAAAAATACTTATTTGGCCTAGTGGCAAACCCATGCCATAACCCTTAAGGATTCCCAGGTTTGAATACTACCAATGGTGAGTATATTGTTTGTTTTTTCTTTCTCCAATCGTATAACACATATATTATTATTAGTATTGCATATCACAAGTATATGCTTGGCTCAATGGCAAACTCGCGTGTGCTACTCCCCCAAAGTCCCAGGTTTGATTCCTACCAATTTGTAAAGATAAAGGGGACCAAATTTGCAATTATATCAATTATTTTAACAGCCCCGTCAACTTTTTCGTTTTTTAGTAAAAAGGTTAAAATTTTAAGATTTTTAGTAAAAAGGTGTTGAATCGCTTTGTCTGCAAGTTATATGTATGTTGTCAAAAGGTTAAAAATATGTCTAAACAAATATTATCTTGTAATCATCTTTTAAAGTATCTAAACTATGTTGATATAACATAAAATATGACAATCAAATTGAATAAATATGAGCAAAGGTTGCTCATGTTCAAGGGCTGCTAGGAAGATCTCTCTCTTTCCACAATTTATATGATTCGGAGAGAAATAAGGGCGAAGAAGGACAAAGCTAGCTCATGGGAAGCACCATGAGCTCTAGTTCAGGGCTTTCATAATAAATATTAAATTATATTTTTTGAAGGGTTAAATTACATTTTTATAATTTATTTAATGTACGTGTTAATTGTATTTTAGGTGTTTTAAAATAAAAATAATATGTTTGATAAAATTTAATCATATTTCTATAATTTTGAAATATTACATTAATTTGTTCAAAGTAATGAGATATATTTCCTGTTTATAAAAATCTATTTTTAAATTTTCGTTCAGACCTTAAAAAAACATTCGAAACTGATTAATGTATATAAACATGTCAAGGTGGTGATATTATTCAATGCTATACATAAAACATCGTTGTCATAGATAGTCTTATATCAAATAATAACATGTTAGAAAAGCAATATTAATTGGATCATCCGTACCCTAAATAAAAGAAAACAAGACAAGAGTGGCCACACAAATAAAATTAAAAGAGGAAGATTTCAAGAAAGGTTCGCTAAGGTGTAGATTTCTATCGTGCTTTTCGAGTCATGCTAACATCATAGAGAAATTGTTTTTTTTTTTAATTTAAAACAAAATAAATGTAATAATCATGTCATATTCTCAGCCTTCAATTGAATAGTGCCGTGTCGTTTAATCTGTGAATTTTAATAATTTTTTTTTATTAAAATGGAGATATTATTATCATTCTCCAAACACGAAACAAAAACTAGAACTAAATCGCACTAATACACAACAATTCGTAAACAATCTGAATCAGATCATTAGTTCCCATGATAGAATCCCCGTGGCATTCTTTTAGTGCATTTTGGTGTTACGTCTATTTTATGTGACATTATTATGATGTATTTTTTTCTTCATTTCTAGGAAGAATTTTAACAATGCATATGATAGTGTTTGGGCTGTATGATTTTGCACTTTTTAAATAAAATCATATGATAGTTATATTTTACTATGAGTTTGATAAGTTATATTAAGGTTGTTTTGATATAGTTTGGTTTGTTAATTTAAAATTTTAATTAAAAAATTTAGCGATATATAGATGTGATGATTGATTATGGTTGTAAATTTGTAATTTCTCGTAACATTATGATTTTGAAAACAAATTTCCTTTGTAATTGTAACTTCAAATATATACACTTGTTGGCCAAATTGATAAAAATACAAAAATAAAGGACAAAAAATTGTTTTTATAGTTGCTTGGTCAGTGATTAATAATAAATGTGAACAACATGATTGATTATGGTTGCAATTTCTCCTAAAACTGTAAATTTGAAGTGGGAAAAAATCCTTTGCAATTGTAACTTCATACATGCACAGAGGCGGATCTTTACTATAGCCTGAGGGAGTTTTGGCTCCCCAAAGTTTGAGAAAATTTAAATTGTACCCCTCAAATATTTTAGAAATTTTAATTAGGCCCCTCGAATTAGTTAGATAAATCTTAATTTTTTTTTGAACATTTTTAATTAAGTTCCCCAAATTATTAAAATTTTCATTAAGTCTCAAAGAATTTTGAAAATTTTAATTAGACTCTCATTTTTTAAAAAAAAAATCTCATTAAATCCTCATATTTTTTGAAAATTTTGATTCAACCTCATATTTTTTAAAAAAACTTAATTATGTCCCCCAAACATTCACACCAAGATCCGCCCCTGCAGGTTGCACACAAATATATACTTGTTAGCCAAATTGATAAAATTATAATTATAAGGGACAGTAAATATCTTTATTTATAGTTGTTTGATCAACAAGTAACAATAAAATTGAACATAAATCAGGAAATAAGCCAAAAATTTTAAATAAAAAATAATATATAGACTCTATATAACAAATTAAAGTATGGTAATTAAATTTTAAATGTTGAAATAGTATAAAAACTAATACTTAAATTTTAACATTTAATTTTTTAGTTTATCAAATAATATTTTTTTGAAAAAAAATGAGCCTCGTTAAAAACCCATTATAAACGGGAATAAAGGTCTTCCAATTTCATTTAGCGGAAGGAAAAGTGTAACCCCTTAGACCCGCCTATGCGTTAGCACGGATCCTAAGAAGTCACATTAGGGTCACCGGAGCGACACACATTCAAATTTCATGTAAAACAAATTGTCAAACCATTTAAAACCATAAATCAAGTTTAAAAATCAAAATACAAATACAGAAACCATTTAGACGATAAGACAAAAACTGTAATACAAGTTATCAATACAAGTTTCAGACTCAATATGAAACAAGATGAGACATACATGCCCCCTAATTACACATGTATCGTATTCTGCAAGCAAAATCGAAGAAACTCCCATGCCGACGTTGACAGCTGCGACATGGTCGATCTTCTAACTTGTGATGGTAAAAACAACATGAGCTTCGGAAAGCTCAGTAATACGGACTACCAAGGGATGCTAAAAGCACAAGCAAGTATGTGGCAAGCTTAACACTGTCATGATGAACCGGGCAACGGTAAGCTCAAATTACGATTCGATATTTCAGTGGAACATTATACCATAAGGTAACAAAGTTATTCTTTATTTGATCACCCGAACCTTGCGAGATGAGTTTAAAGCCGAAGATTCAAAGAGATTCAGATTTCAGAAGTTGAATCAAGGAGTTCAGAGTGATTCATTAAGCGTGAATTGTAAGTTTACGGAGAGTTCAAATTTAATACATTAATTTAGTAGGCTATGTTTTAGAAGAGGTCAGAAAGTTTTATTAATTTACTTAACTATCCTACAACCGAACTCCAAAATGCAATTCCCCCTGAGCTGCATACAGAAGGTTATACTCTAGGCCTGAGGTGTAGGAGCCTACCTAAGGGAATGCCTTAGGTCCAGAAAGACTTACCCTAGGCCCATTGGGCGTAGGAGCTTAGGTCCATAAGGAATTACCAGCGCTGAGCCTACAGATCTTCATTCATATCCCATATAATATACCCCATATGATTTCAGTTTATATTTAGAAGACAATATTACAGAAAATAGATATCAGATCTACTTTTATGCCAGAAGACAGATGTCAAATTTATTATTATTATTATTATTATTATTATTATTATTATTATTATTATTATTATTATTATTATTATTATTATTATTATTATTATTATTATTATTATTATTATTATTATTATTATTATTATTATTATTATTATTATTCAAAGCCATGTATCGAACATATTTTTATATTAGAGGTCAAAAGCCATGGATTACTTTCTTTTCGAATAATAGTGTCATACTTTTGAATTTTAGGCAGATAGTGTTTTGGTTTAGAACATAGAGTATTTACGGATACATGGTACGCGCCTTACGACCTAATTTATTTCTCAGAAAAACTCGATAAGTATCAGAAAGAGACATTCGACAATCTTTGGACGGATTTCGGAATGAGGTCCCTACGAATAGAGGAGTTCGATAAAACGACTCGGACCAAACATCGGAAGTTGAGGCATTAGGATTATCGGGATTTCAGATATATCGCGAGCAAATCAAACGTTACAACTTACGAGGGTATTATAGTCGTTTTGACCTTCATGGGTAATTTGATAATTTAGACCAACCAGGCATAAGCAACGACACACAGAATTCAAAAATTTGAGTTGCTCTTCAGGTTTTTGAGTCCCTTGAACTTGTCAGAACCCAACAATACGATATTTGTTATTTAACCGGATAGATACGCCTTAAACATTTATTTCTCAAAACTGACCACAACGTATAACCAAAAGTAGTTTGCCTTCATCAATCGTCCGCTAAACTTATTACTAGGAATCAAGCATATATTTGAACGATATTTTCCAAGTATTCAGACATGTGCATTGCACTTGAACTCATTCCAAAACATCGAATGTGCCTTATGAGAACAGATCTCTCTTACTATTAACTATGTACTTTCTTCCAATAAATTGTACGCCTTCAAACAATATTCCTCAAATATCATCTTAGTATCATAAACGACCAACAGACACAGGTCGTATTACCACTTTTGTTTGAGCCATTACATGGTTGGCTTTATTTGGAGTTCTTAATTTCATGTCTTAGAAACATTCTTAGTCATTATAATATCCGAGGGTATCTCAGACAATTTGATACTCGAAGGTGTTACGATTGTTCAGAGTCTTCCGGTCTTTCCAACTATTCATTCGTTTCAGACCTCGAAGATATATCACATATGTCGGTTGATTGGCAACTAATGCCCGAAGAAATTTCAGTCTTTAGCGTCATTCAATCCCATTCAATCTGAACAGTAGTTTCAATCCTTTTTAATTATTGCAATCAAATCCATCTTTACGCCACATTGATCAATTCATACATACAAATATTTCCCGTAAATTTATATTCGGAAGATTATTCAGAATTCAAGCAAACTCGTGTACTTTACAAACTCGAGGGTTAAGTCTTGTTACCATGACATTTCAGTAATTTGAATTTTTCAAGTATATCAGATGTCTTACCGGGTCAAGTATAGCTTCTCGGGTTGTTTTTATAGATAGGGGTATTTTTTCCATTCATTAATCAAACATTTTCGACATTTCTTTTTAATTAAACAGATAATCAGACTTAGAGATTAACTGTCTAATTAATCGCGTACTAAACTCGGAAGTCCTTTCAATTTATTAAACCTCTTATTCGAATATTTGCCTTAGCCATTATTGTTTTTATTTCATAATTAATCGACATAATCAGAAATAATCATATGCTCAAACATGGTCGTGCAAACATTAACCGAATACCAACATGTTAATAAAGCATGCATAATGTAGTAATGTATTACCTTGAATCCTTGTTATATCGGTCGACCCTCGAATGATGTTTGAACACTCTTGAACCCGAATTTAACATCCTTCAGCATCTCGTATTCAAGAAACTGAGAACACATTCAATCACACAAATCCCAAGATCAAACCTCATTCACAAAGCTCTTAACCAATTAATTAAATACATAAGCACTCTCAGGTTCAAGGTCAGATTCGAAGGCCTTCAGGTTAGAATTTTGCGAAACGGGCTTCAAAATCGGACTCAGGGCGTCGAAAAACATAAAATAAGAATTTTTGGAAATTTTGACTTTTTGGTCAACGGGTCAAGGTCAATAGGTCAAGGTCAACGGGTCAAAGTCAACGTGGTTGACTCAGTTGAGTTGACTCGCGACTGACTCGGTCGAGTCGACTCAACGGGCTGACTCGACTTACTGGGTTTTGGGCTTGGGCCGGGTCGAACTAGGTCAGCCTCAGTTGGATCGGTTAAACGGGTTTGGACTAAAGGCCATTGGGCCTTACACAGGCCGACCCACTTCCTAAACAACTAGTAGGCCTGACCCGGTTCATTGGGCCATACTGGTTCTGGTCGGACCGAATTAATCAGTTTAGACCAGCTCGAACAACCTACCCCCACAGACCTCAGGTCGCTGGTCGGTCACCGGAAATCTCGCCGGCGACCCCAACGGTTAAATTTTTGACCGAAAACTAACGATCATCAACTCCACAAGCCAACCATTAAACGACTAGCCAAAAACACATCTAAAACACACCGAATTTACCTGAAATCCCAAGGAACGGCCGAAAAGCAACGAAGCTCCGACGAGGCCCTTAGCGGCAGCGGATCAAAGTTCAGCCACCTGGGATTGACTCGTATCGGTGTCGAGAACTCACTGAAGGCGACGGGGCGGCAAACGGATGGTGGAAAGTGACAAAAACTGGCAAAAACTATGGAGGCGATCTAGGTTTTTGGCCGGAACTTCAAACAAGTCTTGCCGGCAAAAGGCGGCTTACATACGCACGTGACGGCCATGGGTGTGGTAGGGATGCGATGACGCTCTCAACGGTGACGGCGGTGGTGATCACCGACGAGCGGTGGTGCAGATCAGAGTTGAGGCAATGGTGGGTTAGGTGAGGGGATTTATTTTTCTGAAATTTCCAACCTCATCTGATTCGAATGGTCTCTTTCGGGTAGGTAGATAGTTAGATTAGATTTTAATTATCTTAGGTACACTACCAGAATGGTTCAAAAGAAAAACGGGAAACCTTAAACACTAAGAGTTATATAGCTTAGTTCGCTAGGTTAAAAGCTTGGCTACTAAGAGGTTGTGGGTTCAAACCCTTACAACCACAAACCCTCTTTTTTTTATCATTTTCATTTCAAACTAAATAAAAACAGAGTGTTACAAAAAGAGTACCTGATTTTTATTAATACCTTAATTACATCCTTTAAGTAATGAAGTAAAATTTAAAAACTCATATTAAACAATCAATTGACATGTATATTTATTATTAATGAACATGATATTAAAATAACTTCAACGACAACAAATAATTATGGTGTCATAAAATAGAGTAATTAAATTCCATATTTCATGATAGTAAAATAACTAAAACCATCACTAGACTTATACAATTATTTATTTTTGTCCGTATAGTTCAAATTGCATACGTACAATTTCTGTACAAATGTTCGATTTTGTTGAGCTCAAGGACTAGGACAAAGGGACAACTTGATGAGCTTGGCCTAACAAATTAAAATTCGAGACAACTTTGTCTTGGTTTTTAATTGCAGTTATCATTGTCGACAACATTTGACGATTACTATATTGTTTTTTTATTGTAATATTTATAAATTATTGTTGAGAGTGAAATGTGAACACAATTTTGCTTTGAATTTGGCACGATTAAATTAATCAAGTTTTTAATCAAGTGGAGATAAAGAGGAAAACTAGTCGAATACGTCTAAGCACGTGGGGAAATTGTTGCAATTATTGGATTTTTCACAAGACTAATATAAATCATGCATTCAAAGCCAATTTTAGTCCAATTTTGGATAAGCTTTGACATGAAGACTATGTTTTTATTGTTTTTTAAGGCATTTAAAATAAAAGGTAAACTATATAAATGACCATCATACTATTATAAAAGTTGCGATTTGACCATCTTACTTTTTTCGAAACAATTAAATCATCGTACTATTAAATTGGGTACAATTTGACCACCAGCCGTTAAAGGTTAACGGCAGGGTGACGTGTCAGTTAAAAAATAAAGGTATAATTACACATTTGATCCTTACTACTTATACATTCTTTCAATTTAGTCCTAATTTTAATTTAATAAAATAAATTAATTATTTAATTAGATAAATTCTTTCAATTTAATAAATATAAATAATTAAATCCCTCCAATAAGATAGTGACACGTGTCACCACCTAATTAAAGGAAGAAATGGAAAAAATCACAAATGCACGTAGGGGGATGAACCTGCATCTCCTAGCAACCTAGACTACTGGCCTACCACCACACAAAATGTTGTATTATGATATGTTTCCTGCCATATATTATATCTAAATAAACATCAAAAACTAAAAAATTTCATCATCGTCATTAGCAACATTTTCCATTGCCTTGAGCTTCTCCAAATCCGCAGAGGAGAAAAAAGTTGAGACTGAGAGTGTGGAGGAAATGCATTACCAATTGGGAAACACCAGAGGTTTAGATGATCAATGAAGCAAGCAATTATTCATTATTGTTTCATTTCAAATCTTAAATATAAGGGCAGAAAAAGAAACTACAAATACATAAAGGACAACAACCTAACAGGCATTTTTTGCCACCTCAGAAACATTCCACTCTCCTTGAAACATAAGTTACCGAAGTTGCAGAGAGGAAAAGCAAGGCACTTCTTCTTACTTGGGAAGTCCAGTTTCTGGGTCAAGAAGAGCCAGTTTTTCATTTGAAAGCAGAATAGGGCCTTTCCCAGGTCTTGTACAAATGAAGTAATTAATTGACATCCCCAGGGTATTTTTGGGTCGGGAGGTGGGGATAAAGCTTCCACATCCTTCAATCCCTCCACTCCAGCGTCTTGAAGTATCGTCTTATCACCGACAATGTAACTAAATAAAATGGGGAGAAGGAAAAGTAAGTAGAGTCAATTTCTGATAATTCCTTCGTGTCGGAATAAGGGGTGAGATTGCAGTGACAAAAGATCCGATATAATATATGGCAGTGGAAAATGTTGCTAATGACGATGATGGAGTTTTTCAGTTTTTTATGTTTATTTATATATAATATATGGCAGTAAATATATCACAATACAATATTTGATGTGGTGGTAAGCTAGTGTCACCACCTGATTGGAGGATGAAAATAAATTTATTTAATTAAATATAAATAATTAAATCCCTCCAATAAGGTAGTGACCTGTGTCACCACCTAATTAAATAATTAATTTATTTTATTAAATTAAAATTAAGACTAAATTGAAAAAATGTATAAGTAGTAAGGACCAAATGTGTAATTATACCCTTATTTGTTTAACTGACACATCACCCTGCCGTTAACCTTTAACGGCTGATGGTCAAATTGCACACAATTTAATAGTATGATGATTTAATTGCTTCGAAAACAAGTAAGGTGGTCAAATCGCGACTTTACAATAGTATAGTGGTCATTTATGTAATTTACCCAAAATAAAAATTAAGGGAAAACTAGTTAAAAATCGCTTGCAAACCCTGACCACTAGGGGTGGGAATTGTCGGGTACTCGGGATTCGGGTACTCGGTTCATCCGAGTACCTCATTAAACGGCCCATGTCCCGGCCTATTATATCCGGGTACCCGGTTTCTTTTTTTTTTTTAAATTAAAAAAAATTACATGTTAAACACAAAAATATTTTTTTAAAAAATTAAACTTAAAACTTAAAAGAATATAATACAAACATAGAAAAATGTAGGGATTTAAACTTAATTTTAGAGTGAAAATATTAAGAAACATAAAATAAAAATATAATTTTAAATATAAAATATATATATTAAATTTTATCGAGTCGGGTCGGGTACTCGGTAAGGGAAAACTTTCGGCCCGTGTCCCGGGAAATTTGCCGGGTCGGGTAACATTTTTTCGAAAATTACCCGGTATTTTTGTTTCGGGTCGTCGGGTTTTCGGGTCGGGTCAATCGGGTCGGGTATTTTCTCCCACCCTACTGACCACTACTTTTTCTTCTTTTACCCTTACTCTAGTCGCTTACTTTTTTTTTCTAATCCGCTCCGACTTTAATTTTAGTAGTCGATCGTTGGTGATTTATATTTTTCCCCGTTTTTTATAGTTGATTCTACTTGTTTTGTTTTCTTCGCACACCGTGTTGCGCTTTCCTCTGCTTCAGCGGCACATTTTCTTTGCCTTATGACACATTTTTATGATTACTTTTGCGGGTTTGATGTTCATACAGTGACCCACACGACGCTTGTTTTCGATTCGGGTTTGTCCGTGATCACTGATAATTTGATCCCCTTTTGAGTTGTTTACGGATGTATCTGTGGCAGATCGTCACCCTCAGAAATAAACATGACATATGGTTGTTGATTTTGGGGAATTCATCTAGTTCATGTTCTGACAACTCCTCAGAGACCCTTTTTAAAATGGACCATAAAATTTTTCTTTGGTGCAATGAGGAGGTGTTTGATCTGATCGGTACTTAGTTTATTTTTTATTTAACTTATACCATTTGTTCCAGTTTAGTGCCTAACATTTTTTGGGCCACTTTGGTGCCTAACGTTTTATTCCATAATTCATATTAGGTTTTTCCATCAACTGCCGTTAAAAATTTTCTGTTAACTAATTATAACACGACACATGGCCTATTTTATATATTTATTTAATTTTTGAATTACTTAAAAATTATATACTACTTAAAACCCCCAAAGTTTTAATTTCTTTCAAACAAACCCTCAAATCACATCTCCATCACCGTTCGACATCCTCACATGTCGACGGTTCTTTGTTCACCACCCAAGTGTCGGGTACCTCACCGTTCAACATCCCTCACCCTCTAGTCGTCGATTATAAGCCCAATCGGTCTCTTTTTTCTTCATTTTTAGATGTTCGTCGACGGAGCAATCGACGATTCATTCGCCGATTTTTTACGACGGAATCATGGGGCTTTCGGTCGTGGGGGGAGACAAAGGCAAGGGTGGCCGGTGGTGGGAGGGGAGGAATTTAGGGATCTAAGGTTTGGATTTGTTGTTTTTAGAGAAATTAAAGATTTTTGGGGTTTTTTAATAAAATTAAAGATTTTTTATTTTTAGAAAAATAAAAATTAAAGAAAATATCAGAATATACCATGTGTTGTGTTTTTATTGAATAACATAAAATTTTTAACGCCCGTCATAGAAAATCTTAATCTGAGTTACGGATTGAAACGTTAGGCACCAAAGTGGCAAAAAAAAAACGTTATGCACCAAACTAGAACAAATGGTATAGGTTGGACACCTTTTGAACTATTAAGCCTTTTTTTATTAGTAATTGTCTAATATTACCTAAAAATCAAAATATAAAATTAAAAATATATTATTTATTTTCTTTTTTACTATATTTTAAATTGAAATGAAACAATAAATAAATTCTCCACATTATTTCATCCACTAATCAGTAATCACCCAAATTACTTCTTCTATTTCCTATAATTTTAGCAATTGGGTTAACTATTGGAATGGTCACTTATGTTTCTCCAGTACATAGTTGGTCATCGATTTTCAAAAACGACCAGTAAAGTTATTTACGTTTTCGATCTGTAAACTTTTGGTCACTGAGACGTTTGTTGCCGTTAAACCTAAACGGGAAGCTGATTTGACACTGTTGCGACTAAAAAAAACATTCAGAAAATACCTCGGACGTCGCTCGGACGAACCAGGTTTCAATTTAGGGTTTTGAAAAATTTAGTCGAATTTGTAAAAAAAATAGAGGAGTCGCCACCGGCCATTTAAAAATGGTAGACCGGACACCGAAATAAAACCAGAGATTTAAAAAGGGTTCGGGAGTCGGTTACACGCGAGGAAGGATTAGCACCCCCGTCGTGCCCGAAAATCGGTACCAAAAACATTACCGCTTAATTAATATTAAATTTTGCGAATTAAGGTGACGAATCGTATCGAAGTTTGGTTATACGAGCGAGTGAATTTTAAAGGTCTTAATATTCGAGAAAGAACGTCCGAACCACCACCACTACGACTGGTACTGGCCTCGTTCGTTCCCGAATAAAAAGACGCTCGCATTGCAATTTATAAACCGAAATGCAACTTAGCAAAACATATGACCACATATATATCAAGAATAAGTAGACATAAGTGTAGCATGAAATAAATGTAGCATAAAAAAACAAGCATATAAACAAAGGTATTTAAATGCATGAACAAAGATATACAAAATAAAAGTGAATCTGAAAGTGGCTAAAAATTAATTCGGAACTGTTTCCAGGGACTGATTAAAGGAATAAACCGTAAAAGGGGGTCAAATCGTCAAAACGGGGGTTAAAATTAAAGCTCGCCGAAAGTTCCAGGGACCAGGACGGGGATTAACCCATCCGACCATCGATCAGAATGAAAACGGTGACCAAATTAAAAAGGTTGGAAAAGTAGCAGGGACCACGGGAAGGGTTTTGAAAAGCGGAGACCCTCACGGGGATATTTTCAAAACACGGGGGGACCAGAGGGGGATTAGCCCATTTTTAAAAGATTGAAACTCTATAAAAAGGCCCTAAAAAACCTTTATATCCCTTTTGCCACTTTTGTAACCCTAAAAACCGAGCCTCTCCCTCTCCTTTCTATAAAATCCGGCGCCGCAAGGGTTCCGGTCGCCGTTGCCGGCGCCGGAACCCTAAAAAAAAGGTTTTTTTTTACTTCCCCGAAAACCTAAAACAAAAACCTTTGTTTTGCGAAACCAAAACCAAAAACTCCTCACCCCTTTTTTAAAACCCTAAGCGGAACCCTAAAAGATTTCCCGGTTGAGATCCCGACGGCTCACCCCGATGAGCTTCCCGACGGAAGCCAAGAGTTTATTGCCGGCAAGATCCGAAGCAAAAGAAAAGAGGGAATCGGTTCCCGAAAAGGTAAAATCGAAAAAATACTCTTTTTGGGATTGATTTTTGTTTGCATGCAATAAAATTGAAGATAAGAAAAAAGATAGGATACCTCAGAAGGTTTTTGTGTTTTTATTGATTTCAAAGTTCTTGTTTTTACAATCTTTTTGCTCTCTCTCTAAATTTTCCCCCCATCTTTACAATGGTTTTTGGTTCGGTTTATATCCCCGAATTACAACAGAGAGAATCGACAAAAATAGTTGACTTCTCCTTGTCCTTGGTCTGTCTCTGCTTTGATTACCTCTGTTTTTTATGTTTCTTTTTTTGTTGTTTTTGGGTCCCTGACCGCTGTTTTTTTCTGTGTATGTTGTCGGTTTTGCCCGAATGGGGGAGGCACTGGTCTGTCTCGGCAGACGGCGTGGGAGATCCAGAAGCTTTATCGTCCTTCACCTGGGACCGTTAGATCGGCTCGATCTAACGGTCAATGTTGTGCGGCGCGGATGAGATATGGGCAGCTAGGGTTCCGTCCCTAGGGTTTCTGGAGCTGATCTGAACCGTTGGCCCTTTGCGTGATCCGACGGTGGGAAAGAGTGCGACGCTTCAAACCTGATAGGGCTCTCTAGGGTTTGGTCTTGGAGGGATGATCTGGACCGTCAGATCTGATGTGGATCTGACAGCCAGGAATTGGGGCGGCGGCTGCACCTGGTGAACAAAATAGGTTTAGGTTAGCTTAGGTTTTTTTGTAATTCGGGCTTTCAAATTGGGCTGCTTACTTATTTTGGGCATGTATTTGGACTCTTGTTATTAATATTTTGGACTCTTAATATTTTTTTAATCAGAATGGGCTTTTGTTTATTTCAAGCTTTGCTTATTTTTATTCCGATAATAATAATAAGTATAATAATAATAATAGCGTATAATAATAAAAAATAATAATAATAATAAAGACATATTAATAATAGCAAAAATAAAACAAACACAATAGTAATAACACACCTAGCAATAATACTTAATTATAATATGTACACATGATAATAATAGCAATATAATAGGTAAGTAACTAAACAATATCACTTAACACACTAAAAACCTAATAATAATTAATAATAATAATAATATAATATATAAGTAATATTTAGGGGTTTTTGTGAAATGGATGACTTAATAATATAATGAATATATAAAAGTAATGATACTAAAAGAGTAATAATGATATAATGATAGTAACACTTATATATATATATTTTTTTTCGTCGTTTTTTTTTCTTTTAAATACCTAACAGCCTAATAAGCCCACTAACAACACAAACTAAATGGGTTCAAGGTCCGGACAAAATTAGTGATTACAGCTGCCCCTCTTTGCTTATACTTGTGGAACAAGAATAAAGCAAAGACCATGAACACTAATTTTGTCCTACTTCCCTGTTGGTCGGTTTACTCCCGACGCAGCCACGCGATTTCAAGCAACTCCTCTTCCCGATGCCTTCCAATCGTGAGTTCTCCCTCTGGATGCCCCAAACAGGTAGACATAGAGTTTTTTTTTTTTTTACAGATTTCCATTCTCCAAGTGCCCGAACGGATAGGCAGATTTCGAATATCTTTCTCTTCTCTTTTCGAAAAAACAAGCTAGTCATCCAAACAACTTTGCCTTCCCTTCGCGGTCTAAAAGCAAACTGGTCGTAACTAAATCTGTCCAACTTCTCTGTTGGACGATTTACTCTCCCGGAGTTGCAACACGCTAGACCGAGTATTTTCTCTCTGAAGCTTTGAGAATATGAGTTCTCTCTCTATAGAGCTCATTTTCTTGGCGTATTCCTCGAGTGGCAGTTCTTCCTATATAGGACTCTCGTCCTCGTATTTTGCAATTAAATATCTCCAAGTCCTCTCTCTGTAGGACCCTCCGCTTTCGAGATCTTGAAGCCTTAGGATTCTGAGTTTTTTTCTCCACTAAACTCCTCTTCCTTAGCGTACTCTTCGAGTAGTAGTTCCTTCTCTATGGAACTCTTTTCTAAAATCAAGAATCTACAAGTCCCCTCTTCGTAGGACCTTCCACTTTCGAGATCCTGAAGTTGCAAGTTCCTTCTATATAGATCTTGTTTGGACCCTTTCTCTGTAGGATCCTTTATCTTGAAATCTGTTGGTAAGTTCAAAGCTTTCATTTGAAATCCTTGAGCGGCGAATATGAAGACTTCGCCTGACATTCTGGAGCGGCGGCTTGAAAGGCTTCGCCTGAAATCCTTTTAGTTCTCACTTTATCGTTTTCCCTTCGTCCCGAGAGGTATTCAAGTTGTCTTTCAAAAATCTGTGTAAAGGGATAAAATTAAGAAATTTGATCTCTTTTTTTTTTCCAGAAAAATATCCTTTGAGAAGGATGAAATTGAGAAATTGAGTTTTGAGGAAAACATCCTTTTGGAAGGATAAAATTGAGAAATTTTGACTTTTAAGAAAGATATCCTTTGAGAAGGATGAAATTGAGAAATTGAGTTTTGAGGAAAACATCCTTTTGGAAGGATAAAAATTGAGGAATTTTGAGTTTTGAGAAAAACGACCTTTTGGAAGGATAAAAATTGAGAAATTTGAGTTTTAAGAAAAACATCCTTTTGGAAGGATAAAAATTGAGAAATTTCAGTTTTGAGGAAAACGTCCTTTTAGAAGGATAAAATTGAGAAATTGAGTTTTGAGAAAAACGACCTTTTGAAAGGATATGAATTGAAAAATTTCGAGTTTTGAGGAAAACGTCCTTTTGGAAGGATAAAAATTGAGAAATTTTGAGTTTTAAGAAAAACATTCTTCAAGGAAGATTAAAACTGGGGGTTGGAAGGATTTTAGAAACCCGAATTACGCAAGTCGAAGGATTCTTGATTCTTGTGAGATCCGCTTCTCCTCTCGTGAAGCTGTAGATCTGTTCTCTTACCAATCTTCAAATATCTGTTTAGAGAAAACAAAATGATATGATATGATTTAGTATGCTCCTAGTATGGGTGACATCTAGCTATCGATGATGCATGAGCATATTTCCGGATGCAAAGATGCATGTGCACAAATGCATGGATTTAGTTTGTCTTCGTTTCTTAGGGTTAGCGGTCGTCGTCTTGGGACTACAACCATCCATCAATCTTGTGTCTTGAGAAATCTGCCCCCCTAAACTTCTGCCGCTCGTTCTTCGTTCTAAAATCCGAGTTGAGTGACTTCGGTCGCATTCTAAATCCTTTATGGCCTTGCGCTATCTTTCCTATACTTCGGTTTGAACCTTTTTACGTGAAAATCTTAGTTTCCCCACGGACAATGGTGCCCCCATCATGGAAATTTAGCCTCACCTGGCTCTTTGTCATTCCTCCTCACGTCATGCCCCTCAACCTTTGGGCCTTGCTGATGCATTTATCTCCGAAGTAATACAGATAGATCTCTTGGTTTAAAAAGTACCAGTTTATGGATTGTCATTCTAATGAAGAATGCTCTTTTTGATTACCATATAGAACCTTGAAGTCAAAACTCTAATTAAAAGAAAAAATAGAATAGGATGCCCCGGATATCAAATGCAAGAGCGTCTTAGATCCTACTTTCTGATGATCAGCTTGAGTCAATGGAGACTCTGAATGTTGTGGCGATATGCGAAGTTGTGAAACCTTTTCCGAATCGCTCGGTTCATCCTCATGATTATGGTATTTGCTTAATTGGCTCGATTACTATTCCTTCTAGTTCTCATAATGTTTCTCCGTATGCTTTCAAAAAAATTTAGCCCATTGAATAGAAAATGTCACTCCCAGAATTTTAAATGTAAGCATGTGCTTCTGATTACAATTAGTATTGTGTTAGTGTCCTCAAGGATTCACATCCGAGACTTGTTCAATTTGCTCATTCGTTTCTTTTTCCTAGGGGAATTCAAATCGTCACAGTCCTTTGTCTTGAGGATACTGATGGAGCATACAACAATACCCCGAGTTACTCGGCATAGTCACGACTTGAAAATATTACCATCACTCATGAAGCGAAGGGTTTCAGGCTTCAGCGGAGTGCCCCAAGAATTCCACACTCGTATCCGAAAATGCCTATTACCAGGTTTCGAACATTGGAGTGCTTTTTGGTTAATGCCTATTACTAGGCTCTGGAATTTTATTTTGTTTTGAAACAGTATATATTTTTTCTTTCATTTCTCTTTCCCTTTTATTTTTTACTTATTTTTTTGCACATTCGAGTAACTCTGCTTGGGCTTTCTTAGGAGATTCCCTTATCATCGAACATCATCGAAGGAAAAGTAATCTTGCTTCTCTCGCTTTACCGACCGGAGCGGACGGAGCGGGACATCATACTTCAACGTTTTCACAACATTCGATCTCTTTGAGTAGAATCAATGCCACATCATGCATATGATATCCGAGGACCTATGGAGGTATGGAGAGATATATGCATATACATGATTTCAAGGTCATTGTATGTTAAAAAGAAGTGCATTTCATTAGAACGTCAAATTGTAAACATAACAAGCGCCCTAAAAAAAGTCATTGCTATCTTCGGGCAAAGGATAGCAATGTTTGTTCCATGCATTACTTCGAGAGAAAAATGCAACATACAAGACTCCTAAAGATGGTCGGGCATTAGCACACCCCAAAAGTCACAATCCCGATATTTCCTTTCAGAATGTCAAGTGACCGTTCTCGATCAGAGCCTGCACCTTGTTTTTCAGTGCCCCACAATTCTCCGTGGTGTGACCCGTCCTTCCCATATGGTAGTCACAAACGGCATTGACATCATAGCCTTCGGGATAGGGAGGATCCTTTGGTTTGGACTGAACCGGAGTTAGAAGCTTCTTCTCAATAAGCATTGGGAGCAAATCGGTGTACGACATAGGAACTGGATGAAGGTCCTTTTGAGGCTTTGCAGACCGGGATGCTTGATTATGGTAGCGGCCAGAAGACTGGTTGTTCGAGTGAGAACCCACCATGTGAACTTGGGACCCGTGCCCATTGGGGGTGGTTGCGCCATAGGGATCTACTATCTTCCCTTTCTTGATGGCGTCTTCGATACGTTCTCCCGTCAAGACCATGTCCGCAAAGCTGCTGGAGGGATTGCTTATCAAGCGATCGTATAAGACTCCTTTCAGAGTGTCAACAAACAAAGGAATGATTTCACCTTCCGAAAGTGGGGGCTGCACTTGAGCTGCTACGTCTCTCCAACGCCGGGCATACTCACGAATACTCTCGCCGTGCTTTTGTTCCATCCCTTGTAGCATGAGCCGATTCGGAGTCATATCAGTTACATGCTTGTATTGACCCACGAAAGCCTTCGAAAGATCGCTCCATGACTTGATATCGACTCGTCTAAGTTGAGTATACCATCGGGTTGCAGAACCAGTTAAACTGTCCTAAAAACAATGGATAAGTAGTTTCTCGTCTTTTATAAAAGCCGCCATCTTTCGGTAATACATGGTGATGTGAGCTGAAGGACAAGTAATCCCGTCGTACTTATCAAAGTCAGGGGCTTTGAATTTCGGAGGTAAAACTAAATCCGCTACAAGGCTCAAATCACTAGCATCGTTCCCTTGCTTGTCCACTCCTTGCAAGTCCTTGAACTTTTCCTCTAAGAGACGAAACCTCTCTTCGTACTTCTTTTCCACCTCGGCCCTAATCCTTTCTTCTGCCTCATTCAACAGGTTTGGATCTGATACTTCAACCTCGAGATCTTCTCCTAACTCAACAGGTTGGTCCAAGTGACGGCTGGCCGGAGCCCCTGTAGGACGATTAGCGGGCGTTCCCTCGAGGTTGAAATGCACCCTCTTCCCGGTGGCCGGCACTCCTAGTTGGATATGCGATGTAGTCTCACCTACTCCCCTCTCATTCGAATTGCCCCCTGATCCTCCTTCTTTACTGAACTTCTTCTCAAGCAGTTCGGTCATCTGAGCGATGATGGTGGTTTGTGATTGCGCAATCTGATCCTTAATGTTTTGCTCGATTCCATCCAATCGGCCCTCGAGGTCCTTCTGACCTTGTTCAACCCTGGCCATCCTTTCTTCCATTGCTCGTGACTGAGAACGGGTATCGTACGAACGCGGAATGGTTGTAGATTGGAAACTTCACCACTGTAATAATATTTTTTCAATATTAATTCGTTATTTAGTTGGTCAATGCATGTCATGATGTATGAACATATGATGCAATGAAATATGTACACATGTGTATGCGGATGAAATGTGTTGGCCCTATAGGTGATTCCCCTTAGGTCGACTATCATTCGAACATGAAGGAGGTTCCTTGTTACGAGACAGTCATAGCAAAGTCTTACAAATATGCTTCCGCTTGTGATCCAAAGATGTTGATCCGATAGACGGTTCAAAATTTTGCGGCTCGGGGTGTTTGGAGTAGATCCGATCTCGCTTGACTCCCTCGGGATGGAGAAGAGATGTGCCCTCTTCGGTAAATGACCTGACACTGTGCTTTCACTCGGTAAACTGCCCTTTTATCCGTTATGTCTGATGTCGGACTTGCTAATTGACATTATCCTTTCTAGCAACCTCCCGTCCATAATGATAGCCCCAAAAATGGGTAGAACCACCTTGACTCATGAAATGCATGCACGAAAAGTAGATGCAAAAAGTCATAAAAGAAATGTGTTAGTGCCGGATAAACGCGGTCAACATATGATAAAAGAAATAAGGCAAGCATGAAGGCAAGCAACCCTATTTATCCCGTCTAATAAACCTAGGTTGTCCGCGTGGCTCTAAAAAGGGTGGGCAATCTAGTTCTCTACATGCAGTTTTGGTTCTAGAAGGTACTCGAACTGTCCTCGCTGTCCCATTCTAAAGGGTAGCAAGGCCCCCGGTCATCACCCATTATAGGCTCCTCTCAACCGAGTTCAATTCAAGGGGACCCTTTCGCTATATCCGGACGGAGAAACAATATTCCCACGAAGATATAGGGTACTCGAGCCCCGAAGGTACTTGCTAGGCCCAGACGGAGGAACAATATCCCCACGAAAGCACTAGCGTTTTCCCCCACTTAAACAAATGGGTTTAAATGCCAATTTTAAATGCGTTTAAAATAAACTCGCACTTATAAACAAATATCGATCGATTCAGACATTTTAATTCACAACTTTTAATATTAATTGAGCGGTAAAGTTTTTTTTTGGCTTGACTCTCTTTTTGTTTTTGAAAACAAAAATTTGTCCCCAGCAGAGTCGCCATCTGTTGTGACTAAAAAAACATTCAGAAAATACCTCGGACGTCGCTCGGACGAACTAGGTTTCAATTTAGGGTTTTGAAAAATTTAGTCGAATTTGTAAAAAAAATAGAGGAGTCGCCACCGGCCATTTAAAAATGGTAGACCGGACACCGAAATAAAACCCGAGATTTAAAAAGGGTTCGGGAGTCGGTTACACGCGAGGAAGGATTAGCACCCCCGTCGTGCCCGAAAATCGGTACCAAAAACATTACCGCTTAATTAATATTAAATTTTGCGAATTAAGGTGACGAATCGTATCGAAGTTTGGTTATACGAGCGAGTGAATTTTAAAGGTCTTAATATTCGAGAAAGAACGTCTGAACCACCACCACTACGACTGGTACTAGCCTCGTTCGTTCCCGAATAAAAAGACGCTCGCATTGCAATTTATAAACCGAAATGCAACTTAGCAAAACATATGACCACATATATATCAAGAATAAGTAGACATAAGTGTAGCATGAAATAAATGTAGCATAAAAAAACAAGCATATAAACAAAGGTATTTAAATGCATGAACAAATATACAAAATAAATGCATGAAATAGATATTGCATAAAAAAAGCATATGAACAAAGGCATTTAAATGCATGAACAAAGATATACAAAATAAAAGTGAATCTGAAAGTGGCTAAAAATTAATTCGGAATTGTTTCCACGGACTGATTAAAGGAATAAACCGTAAAAAGGGGGTCAAATCGTCAAAACGGGGGTTAAAATTAAAGCTCGCCGAAAGTTCCAGGGACCAGGACGGGGATTAACCCATCCGACCATCGATCAGAATGAAAACGGTGACCAAATTAAAAAGGTTGGAAAAGTAGCAGGGACCACGAGAAGGGTTTTGAAAAGCGGAGACCCTCACGAGGATATTTTCAAAACACGGGGGGACCAGAGGGGGATTAGCCCATTTTTAAAAGATTGAAACTCTATAAAAAGGCCCTAAAAAACCTTTATATCCCTTTTGCCACTTTTGTAACCCTAAAAACCGAGCCTCTCCCTCTCCTTTCTGTAAAATCCAGCGCCGCAAGGGTTCCGGTCGCCGTTGCCGGCGCCGGAACCCTAAAAAAAAGGTTTTTTTTTACTTCCCCGAAAACCTAAAACAAAAACCTTTGTTTTGCGAAACCAAAACCAAAAACTCCTCATCCCTTTTTTTAAACCCTAAGCGGAACCCTAAAAGATTTCCCGGTTGAGATCCCGACGGCTCACCCCGATGAGCTTCCCGACGGAAGCCAAGAGTTTATTGCCGGCAAGATCCGAAGCAAAAGAAAAGAGGGAACTGGTTCCCGAAAAGGTAAAATCAAAAAAATACTCTTTTTGGGATTGATTTTTGTTTGCATGCAATAAAATTGAAGATAAGAAAAAAGATAGGATACCTCAGAAGGTTTTTGTGTTTTTATTGATTTCAAAGTTCTCGTTTTTACAATCTTTTTGCTCTCTCTCTAAATTCCCCCCCCATCTTTACAATGGTTTTTGGTTCGGTTTATATCCCCGAATTACAACAGAGAGAATCGACAAAAATAGTTGACTTCTCCTTGTCCTTGGTCTGTCTCTGCTTTGATTGCCTCTATTTTTTATGTTTCTTTTTTTGCTGTTTTTGGGTCCCTGACCGCTGTTTTTTTTCTGTGTATGTTGTCGGTTTTGCCCGAATGGGGGGAGGCACTGGTTTGTCTCGGCAGACGGCGTGGGAGATCCGGAAGCTTTATCGTCCTTCACCTGGGACCGTTAGATCGGCTCGATCTAACGGTCAATGTTGTGCGGCGCGAATGAGATATGGGCAGCTAGGGTTCCGTCCCTAGGGTTTCTGGAGCTGATCTGAACCGTTGGCCCTTTGCGTGATCCGACGGTGGGAAAGAGTGCGGCGCTTCAAACCTGATAGGGCTCTCTAGGGTTTGGTCTTGGAGGGATGATCTGGACCGTCAGATCTGATGTGGATCTGACGGCCAGGAATTGGGGCGGCGGCTGCACCTGGTGAACAAAATAGGTTTAGGTTAGCTTAGGTTTTTTTGTAATTCGGGCTTTCAAATTGGGCTGCTTACTTATTTTGGGCATGTATTTGGACTCTTGTTATTAATATTTTGGACTCTTAATATTTTTTAATCAGAATGGGCTTTTGTTTATTTCAAGCTTTGCTTATTTTTATTCCGATAATAATAATAAGTATAATAATAATAATAGCGTATAATAATAAAAAATAATAATAATAATAAAGACATATTAATAATAGCAAAAATAAAACAAACACAATAGTAATAACACACCTAGCAATAATACTTAATTATAATAAGTACACATGATAATAATAGCAATATAATATGTAAGTAACTAAACAATATCACTTAACACACTAAAAACCTAATAATAATTATTAATAATAATAATATATAAGTAATATTTAGGGGTTTTTGTGAAATGGATGACATAATAATATAATGAATATATAAAAGTAATGCTACTAAAAGAGTAATAATGATATAATGATAGTAACACTTATATATATATATATATATATATATATATATTTTTTCGTCGTTTTTTTTCCTTTTAAATACCTAACAGCCCAATAAGCCCATTAACAACACAAACTAAATGGGTTCAAGGTTCGGACAAAATTAGTGATTACAGACACAAAAAAAGATAAATTACCTAGATAGTCCCTAAACTATTACTTCACTTCTATTTTAACCACTGAAATAAAAACAATTTGTATAATTTCACATTTAATTCTCTATATTTATAATTTTTTTATTTCTTCCAAAAGTTCGAACATGTGCCAGTTCTTTTCATGTTCTGAAACCTTTGTGTGCAAAATCAGATATTAATTCAGAAATACCTAATCCCATAAGCTCTTTCAAAAGGGATGATTTTGTTAAATTCCTGTTGCAAGTCTTCTTTGATATGCATAAGATCTATTTTTGAGTGGGGCCATAGTCACACTTTGTTTACAACTAAGTGTGGTGTTGAATTCAGTACCAGAGGATTCAATACTATTTCTCGGTGATTCTCCAAAACCATTGATGAACCTGAAATGTCCTTATTATATCTCCTAGCAGAGGGCTTTCATCGAATTAACTCTTTTGCAACCTCTCCCGTTTCACAGGCAGCAAATTTTGGAAGGGAATTCCGCTCCAAATGAAGCGGGATTAAATGTGAAATTAATGGGAGCAACCTGTATTAGGGGCAAAACCAGAAAGATTGTTATGTTGTAAAGTAAGAATGGTGAGTGAAGAGGAGAAGAAATAAAAAAAAAAAATTAGATATGAAGGATTAAATGCGAAATTATACAAATTGTTTTTATTTGGATGGTCAAAATAAAAGTGAAGTAATAGTTTAGGGACTATCTAGTTAATTTATCTTTTTTTATTGTGCAAGATCAACCTCCGTTTAATTTTAACGGTACCAAACGTCTCAGAGACCAAAAGTTTACAGATTAAAAACGTAAATGACCTTACTGGTCGTTTTTGAAAACCAGTGACCAACTCTGTACTAGAGAGAAACATAAGTGATCATCCCAGTAGTTAAACCTTAGCAGTTCTTTTGTGGTCCACCCACCAACTCTAATATATCTTAGAGTAGATGTTTACACTAAACTTTAATTTTTTTTATCAATAAATAATATAATTTTATTGAGAAAAAATTCATACAAAGACGATATAAACACGTATCTCACTAAAAATTACTCTAAATCTAATCGAAAGATAAAAGTACACGTGCCAATATAAAAGGAAACAACAAAACGGGACATTAACCAAAACAAAGCCACTTAACAACCAAAACACAAACAATCAAATAGGCCTAAGCACAATCACCAGCACCCAGCCACCCACCTCCCCCAACCATTTCCACCACGCTCAAACATGCTTTCAACAAACATATGCCCAGAATTTGGGTGGGCAAAATTCGACTCGAGGTGAAAAAATCGACTTATTTTGATTCAACTCGTAATTTCATAAACTCGACTCGAAAAATTTCAAATAAAGTTTGAGTTATGAAATGGAAATTCGAATAACTCGAAATTTTTAGTAATTAGTTGATGTTTTTATATTTGAGTTGAGTATGTCAATTCTGCATGATATATTATGTATATCACATGTGAAAATATAAAGAAATATATATGTATATCGTATATGCATATAGAAAGCCGTTAAAATTAGAATCAATATGTACTATGATATAATAAATAATTACAATTAAATTTGTATAGAAACTCAAAAACTTGACTCGACTCAATTCGAAAAAATTTCAAATAAAGTTTGAATCGTAAAATAGGACTTGCAAACTTGAATAACTCGAAAAAAAATTACTCGACTTGATCGAACGCCCAACCTTACCCAACATACCCGCTAGTGTTAGGAATAGAATAAAAATATAAAACTGTCCTCGACCTGCTTTATTGCCACCCCTACAAACAACATTTAGTTCAACACTTAAGTTTAATGTAGATGATGAAAACAAGAAATTATCACGTTAATTAAAAAATAAAAATA
The DNA here is from genome assembly GCA_030270665.1 of Hibiscus trionum. Lineage (NCBI taxonomy): Eukaryota > Viridiplantae > Streptophyta > Magnoliopsida > Malvales > Malvaceae > Hibiscus > Hibiscus trionum. The sequence continues at coordinate 63,568,452 of BSYR01000017.1, forward strand.
TTGAAATAAAATTTAGTCTTTTTTATGTTTTCTTCATGTTATGCACATATACAAACTTGGACCTCGAGCTCGTGCCATATGCGCATTTGCCGAGAGAAGGGGTTCAGACACAGACTTGGACCTCGAAAAGACCGCCAGACATAGCCCGGTCCGTGAGAGATTTTGGAAGGTTCCGAAATGTTCTGGAAGATCCTGGAAGATTTAGTCAACATTATCCATTTAAATTGATTTTATTTAGATAATGTTGTGATATTTAGAGATTTTGTAAAAATATTATGTAAATCTCGTCTGTCGATATAAATCAGTTTTGACCGTCAGATCTGGGGGAGTTCAACTATAAATAGAGACTCCCTAGCTCATTTGTAACTCACTCAGTTTTCTATCTTCAGAGTAATCAAGGCATTCACTCTATATCCTTTGTGTTGTTCTTCGTGTTATTGATTTTATTCTTTCAGATTCAAAGGCCATTCATTATAGTTTGCTTCCGCTTAGAACGATCTTGCGTTCTTGAGTGCCTTGGAAGTTTGATCTTCCGAAGTTGGAATTTAGGTTGACTTAGGCATTTGTGTGGTGAAATTCGCCTAAGGCCGTGCGGTTCGCTGGTTTGAAAATCTAGCCCCGTGACAGTTGGCATCAGAGCTAGTGTTCGAGGAAGACACTGATCGTGATGGCACCGAAGAAATGAGAGAATGTTGCAGCGCAAAAGGGTGCGGAGACCCAGGCTGCTGAGAGAAAGCGAGCGAGCTCGAAAGATATCCTCACGTCGTTAGAGGGGAAGGTAACCCGACTTGAGGAATCAGTGAAAGATTCGGGTGAGCGACTCGACATGGTCGATTCACGCTTTGAGGATCAAGACAACAAGAGGGACCATCTCAAGGGAGAGATGGAGGAACTTCTGACGGATATATTCGAGAAGTTGGGTAACAGAGGTGATGTGCTTGAGGCCGAGTTGAAGGCTGCGAAGATAGAGTTGGAGGAGGTGAAGGCAGTCATGGCTGTGTTCAAAGCTGCCTTGAAAAATGTGGCCGAGCCAACTGCATCCTTGCTGAGGAAGGACATCCCAAAGCCGAAGGAGTTCAAGGGGAACAGGTCGGCCCAAGATGTTGAGAACTTCGTTTGGGGCATGGAGCAGTATTTTTGGGTCATGGGCATCAAGGATGATGCGGAAAAGGTAACTGTTGCTTCTATGTATTTAACTGACGTCGCTCTTTTGTGGTGGCGATGCAGATGCTCTGAGGAGGAGAGTAAGGACATTCCTATTGAGACTTGGAAGGAGTTTCAAGTTAAGCTCAAGGATCAGTTTTGTCCGAGTAATGCTCAACACGAGGCTCGAAAGAAGTTGCGGGAACTGAAATATGAGGGTTCCATCCCAGAGTATGTTAAGGAGTTCATTGAGCTCAAACTCCAGATTTCGAATTTGAGTGAAGCCGGGGGCTTCTTTACTTTCACACATGGACTTCCACGATGGGCCCAAATGGAGTTAGTGCGGAGGGGAGTCAAGGATCTCTCCAATGCCTTGACCGCAGCTGAAGCTATTGTTGAATTTGAAGTTGGGAAATCCAAATCTGATAAGTCCCGAGGCAAGGACAATGGTGGGGGAGATGAGGATGATTAATGTTGCAGTGATGGTGACGAAAATCCCAACAATTTCGTCAAACCATTGGAGAAACGAGGGCCTATAAGGTGCCACCGTTGTGGTGGTCCGCACATGGTGAGGAACTGTCCCAAGAGAGGCCACCTCAATGCCATCGTCAATGAGAACGAAGAAACAGAAAATGAGGAATGTCGACTTGGTGCGATTGCCAGTGTCAAAGTAATCAAACCAGGTGTTGGAGGGAAGCAGGTGAAATGTTACCAGTGCAAGGGGCCTCATATTGTGAAAGAGTGCCCGGATCGAGTCAAGCCGTCCAAGGGGGATGACAAGCCCGAAGACAGTGAGGCTTTAAAGCTTGGTTTGATGTTGTTGAGTTCTGCCAAGGCGAGTAAGAACCGGAAGCAGAAAGGGTTGATGTATGTAGACATCAACGTGGCGGGTCAAAAGAGAAGCGCTCTTGTAGACACATGAGCATCTCATTTGTTTGTGTCGAAGAAAGCTGCCGATGAGATTGGTTTGAAGGTTGAAGAGTCAACCGGTGTGATCAAGACCGTCAATTCTAGAGGTGTTCCGACAGTGGGAATGGCACGAGGCGTGGAGATGGAAATTGGAGAATGGAAAGGCAAGGAAAATTTTGAGGTAATTCACTGTGATGACTATGATTTTGTTATTGGTTTAAGTTTCCTTGACCGGGTTAATGCGCTCCTTGCCACTTTTGCCGATTGTGTTTGCATTTTGGAGCCTCGTAAACAATCTATTGTGCCGATTCATCGGGTTGTGAGAATTGAGAACAGGGTTCTGAATGCTGTTGAGCTAACCAAGGATGCTGACTTGGTTGCTGTCACTAAGGGAACGACCTTGGAAGGGCTAGTGGAGCCGAAGTCTTTGAAAGACAGGGGATCCGTCGAGTGTCCACCAATGTGTAAGGTGGATGGGGCAATGAGCTTCGTAGACAAAGAAGCGTCAGTGCGAGCTGAGGTGTCGGACTTTCAGATTGAAGAAGTGCCGATGTTGTCGATGAGCGACGAGTTGCCGATAGGCGATGGTGCATCAGACTTCGCGAGGAAGGAAGTGTTGATGCGAGTTAGAGTGAATGCCAGTCAGAGTAGTCCGAAAGAGGTATATCTCGAACACAGTTATGGTGTTTTACAGTTTAATTTTCCTGGGTTGCTTGGTGTAGGAAGTGGAAAACCTAACCCAACAGATGGAGTTGCCAAGATTTGGCGAGAACCCAAGCCACCTTTCAGAGTTCTGAGGGTTCGTTCGGTGTTCAATGTGATGGGATCCGAGTACTCGAGCAAGGATCGAAGGGATCCGAGTAGAGGCAAGTTGCAACTGGTAGGAAAGAGTTCCTACGATCGAGATGTACGTAGAGGGTCAACGAATGATGTTACATGGCGGAGAGTGCCGAAGCGAGCAGTCCTTATGGGGGGACGACCGAGTCAGAGTCGAGTGTTTTTTATGGGGAGAGCGATCCTTATGGGGGGACAACCAAGCCCGATTCTGAGTAGGAGGCGAGCCAAGGTGCGGAAGCGAATCCAGGATCACCGAGTCAAGCTTCATCCTGAAGGCGCGATGAGGGCGTCGCCAAGTTTGGTGGGGGAGATTGTAACGGGCCGCTAGTTCGAGCCCGTGCCATATGCGCATTTGCCGAGAGAAGGGGTTCAGACACATACTTGGACCTCGAAAAGACCACCAGACATAGCCCGGTCCGTGAGAGATTCTGGAAGGTTCCGGAATGTTCTGGAAGATCCTGGAAGATTTAGTCAACATTATCCATTTAAATTGATTTTATTTAGATAATGTTGTGATATTTAGAGATTTTGTAAAAATATTATATAAATCTCGTATGTCGATGTAAATCAGTTTTGACCGTCAGATCTGGGAGAGTTCAACTATAAATAGAGACTCCCCAGCTCATTTGTAACTCACTCAGTTTTCTATCTTCAGAGTAATCAAGGCATTCACTCTATATCCTCTGTGTTGTTCTTCGTGTTCTTGGTTTTCTTCTTTTAGATTCAAAGGCCATTCATTATAGTTTGCTTCCGCTTAAAACGTTCTTGCGTTCTTGAGTGCCTTGGAAGTTTAATCTTTCGGAGTTGGAATTTAGGCTGACTTAGGCGTTTGTGTGGTGAAATTCGCCTAAGGCCGCGCGGTTCGCTGGTTTGAAAATCTAGCCTCGTGACATTATGCACATATACAGATAATAAACGTTTTTTAAATTTTTAAATACGAATACGATATAATTACTAAAAATGTCACATGAATCCTATTTATATGCAATCTATTATTTTTCTCGTTTATTGAAAATGTAATAGTATTCATATTGTATTTTTTTATATGGTCCCCAAATTAATAGATTTAGTAGTATTTGTAAGAATAAAAATAAGATGGAGGCCCATTTGACCCAAATAACAAATATAAAAGAAAAGACTAATCAAAATCAGGCCAAAGGTTGGAGACTAATGGACCACCTTTCGTTGTTCTTAGTTTAGGCCGGGCCCAATTAGAAGAAAAGTTCAAAAATTAATATTAATGTGCAAATTTCGAATCCGACAAGTTAAATTCAAATTTTTGTATATAAATGGTTGAATTATTTGCAATTAACATTGTATGGGTAGTTAATTATGGGTTTAGGTGAGTTGTTTTGACCCTTTTGTTTTAATCAGCTATTGAAGATTTGATCTTTATTCTGAATTTAGAGATTGTTAGAGATTATGACCTCCCCTAAAATGATAAATTTATCAATTCTGAATTAGACGAAAAGTCACCGATATTAATGAAAGTTATTATTTTTTTTAGTGAAAACACTCGTGACGAGAGGATTAATTACTGTAATTGATAATGAATACTTTAGGAATGAGTCTACCACGTGCGACGAACACCGACGAACACCACTAATGATGAACACCATTAAATTAATTACTAAAGATTTAAAATTTCAAGGACCCATCATACAATTAATAATTATCTTTAAAAATTCAATTAAATTATTTTTATATATATTAAAATTTTATTTTTTTTAATAAGGGTAAACTATATATTTAATACCTCACTTATTTTTGTATTTCTATTGAACCCTCATTATTTTTAAAAATAATTTTTAATAAACTCAAATCAGCCTTGTTGGTAGTCTCTACAAAATACTTGCTCGAGTTTTGGCAAAAAGACTGGCGACTCAAATGAATGAGCTAGTTAGCGAACACCAATTCGCCTTCATCAAAAGGCGTCAAATCACAGATTGTTCATTAGTGGCTAATGAAATTGTGGATCTAGCCAAGAAGAGAGGAGAAGAGTTAGTGGTCTTCAAAGCCGACTTTAAAAAGGCCTACGATTCAATTGATTGGTCCTTTCTTTTTTTTATTCTAAAGAAGATGGGTTTTGGACATAAGTGGTGTAAATGGATCCGATCTTGTGTGTCATCAGTCTCTCTTTCAATTCTGGTTAATGGTACACCATCTCCATTCTTTCGAATTAAAAAGGGGTTAAGGCAAGGCTGCCCCCTCTCCCCTTTTCTTTTTAATTTGGTGGCGGAAGGTCTAAGTGCTACTTTGTCTAAAGCAGCCAATCTGGGTCTATTCAAAAGAGTCGATATAGCGAACGGATGCAACAACATAACTCATCTGCAATTTGCAGATGACCTTATTCTGTTCTCGGAATCTAAGTTGGAGCAAATTCAGAATTTAAAAAGAATCCTGAGGGTATTTGAAGCAGCATCCGGGTTACAGCTGAACTTGAGTAAAACAGAGCTATTTGGTATTAATGTGGATTCGGACACACTTCAACATTTTGTTGCTGCAATAAAGTGTTCCTGCAGTTCGTTTCCCACTAAATATTTGGGCTTACCGTTGGGAGTCACGAAGAATAGTGTTGCAATTTGGAACCCAGTCCTAGAAAATTTTGATCCCATCTGTCGGGTTGGAAAGGAGCCAATTTATCTTCAGCAGGGCGATTAACCTTGGTAAAATCTGTTTTATATAGTCTCCCTATCTACTTCATGACCCTCTTTAAAATGCCTGCTTCGATAAGTTCGCAACTAAATAGCATCATCTCCAAATTCATTTGGGGTAATGTGGACTGTAGAGCTATTCATTGGGTACGATGGGAAGAAATATGCTGCCCAAAAGAGGTTGGTGGATTGGGAATTGTCGATACTAAAATCAGGAACCGCGGTCTATTGAATAAATGGATTTGGAAATTCAGTTCGGATCATGAGGGCTTGTGGCGAAAGGTTCTGGATGCTAAATACTACGAGAATTCAAATTCACTTCTACCTCCGACCATAAACCAAAAGAAGTTATCTTGGATGTGGAGAGATATTACAACACCTCTTTATTTTTAGTCTGATTTATTTACTGAAAACCTACGCCCTGTCCTTGGCGATGGTAAACTTATCGACTTTTGGTTTGACTGTTGGGCTGGAAACATTCCTCTCACGTATCAATTTCCGAGGATCTTTGCCTTAGCAGTGCTGAAAAAGGGAAAGGTAAAGGAATTTGGCACTAAACTTCAGTATGGTTGGAATTGGCAGATTGAGTTACGCAGGCAACTTTTTGATTGGGAACTGGGAGTGTGGGAACAGTTCATACTTACCATCAACAAAAATTCAGGCCAATCTATTCCTTCTGATAGCTTACGCTGGATTGGTGATAGTAGCAGTTGGTATACTCCTAAAAAATTCTGTGCTCTCTCTTCCTCCATGGACAAAACTAGAGATGATAAATGGAAACTGATATGGGATAGATGCATTCCACCAAAAATCCAGTTCTTTATGTGGAGACTCTTACGAGGGAGAATTTCCACTAAAGCCAACCTTCTCAAACGAGGTTTTTCTCTTATAAGCGATATCTGCTGTCCCTTGTGTGGTCTCGAGGAGGAAACCGAACATCATCTTTTCTTCGCTTGTCAAGTAAGTTGGAGGTGCTGGATGAAATGGTGCTCCAAATGGAATTTATTTTTTATTTTTCCGGGTTCATTATCGTGTATCCTAACAGCTTGGTTTGACTGTCATGTTGGTAAATCTTCTAGAGAAGTGTGGTATATATCATTCTTTGCTTTTTGCTGGTCCATTTGGCTGCATCGGAATGCGATAGTTTTTAATTCTAAAAGACAATCCGAAGACCAATTGTTTGCAGGGGCTCAGATCAGAACGTATCATTGGTGTCAAAACAACTGGCCAGAGATCTTTATTTTCGAAAGCTATTTCTTAGCTAATCCGGCTGGGATCACTTGTTCTATTGTGAAACAAAGGAAAAATTTATCTGATTGCTCATTCTCCTACGAATCTGATTTCATTTTTCTTGTGGATGGAGCTGTTAAAGGCAGCTTCGGTGAAGCAGGTATTGGGGGATACTTAAAGAATCCTCAGGAAAACAACAGGCGATATTCTCTAAATCAGCAGGGATTATAGATGCGACATCGACAGAGTTACTAGCTATCAGGGAAGCTTGTACTTTGTGTAAATCGGTTATCAGATTCGCAGGTAAAAAAATTCTATTTGTTTCAGACAGTTCCTTAGCGATTTCTTGGATTCGGAATCCGAGTGAAACTCCCCCCAACTTCACACCAATTGTTGCCGAGATCAACAAAGAGGTGTCTTGTTTTAACTGGAAGTTTGAGTACATCAATCGGGAGGAAAATTTCGAGGCTGGTCGTTTAGCTAAAGCGGGAATTGGAAGAAGCATAGCTCATGTATGGATTTCCGCTGGCTAAAGTACCAAATTTTGCAAGGTGAACACTGCCTTGCTCGAATACCCTCATCTTTTGTAGTTGACGACTCCTTGAAGTGGTTGGTTCATGGCTCTTAGTAGCTTCAGTTTCTTTGGTCCATGTATACATGTTTTTCTTTATTTGAATATGTATCAAACTGGTGGTAATCGTATTTCAATAAAATAATAGGGCACTCTTTTCCTCCTTCCAATGCTAATATTTTTCGAATATTGGTAAGAAGGGGGTTTTTAACGAGGCCCGAATCTCTTTCAAAAAAAAAAGGTATATGATTTAGGGTATATGTTTAAGAGTTTAAGGTTTAATAATTTAGGGTTTTAAGTTGAGGGTTAAATTAATTTTTTATAAAGAATAGGGTCAAATTAAAATAATATTTAAATAATGAGGGTTCAATAGAAATATAAAAAGTAAGTGAGGTACTAAATATTTAGTTTACTCTTATTAAAAAATAAAATTTTAATATATATAAAAATAATTTAATTGAATTTTTAAAAATAATTATTAATTATATGATGGGTCCTTGAAATTTTAAATCTTTATTAATTAATTTAATGGTGTTTATCATTAATGGTGTTCGTTGGTATTCGTCGCACGTTGTAGAATTTTCCATACTTACAACAAATGGTTCTAATAGATTCCACAAAAATATTGTTTATTGTTTAATTATAAGGATATAATAAACCCAATCATTTGCCTAATCTCGACATTTTTAGCTTTGGGTAGCACTAACTAAATGAAAGAATTTCAGATACTAACCATATTCCGATGATGCAATTGCTAGCTGTTTTGATGAGATATAAATATAAAATGATCATTTTGGACAGCGCATGATCTGAAAATAATTAAATTATGCTGATGTCGCAGACCAGACAACCTAAAATCAGCTTTGATGGCTTGTAATAACATAAGCAACTAATAATCATTCTTTTTTGTACAACTTAAACTGCTTTCTTATCTGTATTTGCAAATAACATTTGTTTTAAAATCGGATTAGGGAACCAAACTCCTCTAATTCTTGCATGCTTTACTCTTATAATTCAAATTACATTATTTTTTAAATATGTATGTATATTGGATTAGATCAGACAAATAAATAAATCAGACCAATTGGATAAATTTAAATTAAAAATTAGAGCAAAACTCAGATATGATTAAATCTCAAGTTTACCCATGTCCTTTTATCATTAAAGTAAGATGTTATTGGCACATGTATACGGAGTTTAAGCTCCGATATTAGTTCCATCCCTCTACTTTAATTTATTTGAATTTGGTCCTATTGTTTTATGAAGAAAAAAAAAGAAGTTAATCAAGTTTTTGGTGAACATAAGGTTTTATTAGTGTTACCTAATTGGACTAACTTTTTATTTTATGTAAAGTAAGGGACCAAAATTTTAAAAATTAAAGTTGTGAGACTAATTTCTAAAAAGTTCGTAAAAATTGAGGATGAAATTCAGAATTAGACTGAAGTTTAATATGTTAAACTAGAATTAGACCATGCAAACTAAATGAATTTGGATTGTTTTGGGTTTAGATATTTGAGTTTAAGACCTGAACTTGAGTTATTTCAGATTTAGATTATTTTAGTTTCAAATCATTTCTAGTTTGAATCATTTTATATAATCTTTTTTAAAATAATTTTTACTTAGGGAGAGGGGGAAGGGAAATTTTGCTCCTACTAGGTCTTGAACCTACAACTTAGCAGATGGAGAGGATGTTAACTGAGAGCTTCAGCCACCTGCTTTAGGGATTGTTGACCGGATCATTTTATATTTAAGTTAGACGTATTCGAATTATTAACATTTTAACGATTCAATCATTTTATATTAAGCTTGAATTTTGATTAATCAGATTAGTTTTCAGATATATATATCGTAATTGATGGCCTAATCACATCTTTTGAGAATATTTTAATATTTAAAAATAAGTATAACTGAAATTTCCCCTTAAAAAAACCCATTGGAAAACAATTAGAGTCAAACTATTTCTCCTTACACAAATAGTTTAAAACCGCTTTAACTTTTTGAACTTTGATAAAACATTAGTGTGTTTATATTCGTCCGAACTCACAATCTTGTAAATATTATGTCAAAGTTGTGATCTAAATTTACATATCGACCGAACTAAATATTAATAAAGAAGCAGTAGCAAAAGTTAGGGTTTGTTCGGGCGGTACGAAACTGATCAATACGCATAGAACTCTATTTCGTCCGAATAGAATTTCCTTCTATTCAAGTTTCCTTTATAACCAAGTGACTCGTTCCTATAAATAGATATTAAGAATTCTTAGGGTTGAAATCATCAGTTGTATTCTTTTCTTTTTAACATAGTAAAAAAAATTTCATCCTCTACCCATAATTTTTCTTATTTGAGTTTTTTTTTACGTAAATCATTGTATTTATTTTTCTTTTCTACGCTTGCGATTATTTCTTATCTCGTCATTATTGTTCCGGTAGTATAACATATTACATCAACAAAATTATCGTTCCGATCTTTTTTAGTTGTTTCTTATTATTATATTGAATTAATGTTTTAAAATTTTGCAGGCTCATACTTTGGAATCCCAACAAAAACATGATCCAAGAAACCTAAAAAACTGTAGAATCACATGAAAAGAAGAAAAATTCTTTAATAGTCAAAGCCTTTGGCCAAAGAGTCAGCATGTTAGGTTTGCCCATTGAGAAATAAATAAATACAAGTAGACCATATAATAATCCATAAATGTGAGGATCCAAAAGAAAATCTATAAATGTTGAACTTTCATGGAAATTTAATCAACTCCTACCAAGCACTAGTCAAACAATACTCCAAGTTTGATTTACAAGTAGCAGAATGATTTTCAATCAAAGCAATCCATCTTAGGTCAAAATATTGAACAGGTCTTTCATTTCATAACGTGGAATATATTTTAAATTCTTGTATTTTTGAACATTCAATTTGATACAATATCTATAACACCATATCTCTCTATCCATAGATCAAAAAATATTAAACGTTAGTATACTCAAAATCATGCCTTCACGTATGTTGTATCAGTTAGGGTACTCATGATAGGTTAATCGTACCATTTAGCATAAACGGTTGGTTAATCGTTATAGCGGTTATTAAACCGTAATCTAACTGTTAAAAAACGGTTAACCGCTACTTAACGGTTCGGTTACAAGTTAACTTGTAACTTATTATAATTTTTTTCACAGGTTCACTAATTCTTTTGAGAATAATAAAAGTATCTCTCTGATAAATATTATATTAAAATTTTCAAGAAAGAATATTTAAATAGAGAAATTCTAATCACAAACTTCATTTTATGTCTAAATAATTTGATAACGGTTAACCAAATGGTTAATCATTAACCATCTTTTTAGTAGTTGGTTAACTGAAATCGTTTAACTTTAATAGTACGTTAATTAACCAATAAAATTTAATGGTTATATCGGCTAACGATTACAGTTAACGGTTACGATTTATTGTGCACGCTTTTAGTATCAGTAATATACCAATTAAAGTAAACTCAATCGACTCTAATTTCCTGTATTTTAAAAGTAAATAAAAATATTTATATATTATATTTTTTCTATAAAATGTTTTTTTGTGTACCTGATGGAAGTGAAATATGCTTATTGATGCGTCGTTAATTAAAAATATGACATGTCACTTTATAAAGGCATAATATATTTATCCAATTCGGAATCATATTTTATATGATGTTAATAAATGGATTATTCAGTGGAAAAAATATACACAAAGAATAGAATCGTGAAAAGTATACTTCGGGTATTTTTAAGAAGTTAAAACTACACACTTCTCTCCATTTCTATTTTCTTTGAGGAAATTATTTTTTAAAAAAGAAATTAATTTTTTTCGTCAGAATCATTTTCGGCGATAGTCTTTATGTTGTCGACTAAGTTTTAATACTCATGTTGATTGTAGATAAATAAAAATTTTCTCCTAATTTGATGAAGAATCGTTTGTTATCTTTTAGTTTTGTGTTTTTTCTTTGTTTTACTTTGTCAGAGTCATTCTATATTTGTTTTTCAGACTTTTCTCATCTGCTTGTATGGCAGTATTTTTTGTCTGTATTTTTGTAGTTTTACCTGTCTTTGTGACAGTATTGTTTGCTACCATGGCAATTTAGCGTTTAGGTAACAAAAATTATTAAGCGTTTCTAGTCATAAGACGATCGGCGGTCCGGTATTTTTTGATTCTTTTATAGTAGTTTGTTGATGTTATAGAAGTTTTAGGGTTTCTCAATTTGGGAATTTAAGAGGTCGAGAGAGAAGAAAGAGAAAGAAAAAGATTTTGTATTTTATTAATATCGAGAATAGAAAAAATTAATTATACACATCAGGTTGTTCTCTTTATATAATATAATACAACTCAGCAAATAAATAACTAACTAAAAATTAATTCTTGACAACTCATCAAGAATGTATACAAGAAATGCTTTATTAGCCTCCCTCAAGTTGGAGCATATATATCACATATGCCCAACTTGGATGTAGCTTGAATAAAAGAAGATGGCTGCAAGTCTTTTGTGAAACAATCTGCCAGTTGGTTGTGTGTTGAAACAGGAAGCAGTGTAATCAGTCCTTGATGAAGTTTCTCACGAATAAGGTGACAATCAATTTCTATGTGTTTAGTACGTTCGTGTTGCACGAGATTCTCTGCAATACGAATAACAGACATGTTATCACAATACAAATTTGCAGGAAGAATATTACTAAGCTGTAAATCAGAAAGTAAATAAGTAAGCCACTGAATTTCGCAAGAGACAGAAGCAAGAACACGGCATTCAGCTTCACTTGAAGAACGTGAGATCGTTTGTTGTTTCTTAGAACGCCAGGAGACAAGGGCCGATCCAAGAAAAACACAAAATCCAGTAGCATACTTCCTTGTATCAGGGCAAGAGGCCCAGTCAGAATCACAAAAAGCATTAAGTTTTAAGTCATTATTAGTAGGAAACAAAATGCCCTGCCCAGGTGATTTCTTAATGTACCTAAGAATCCTATGAACAGCTTGCATATGTACATCAGTAGGAGCAGATAGAAATTGGAAGAGATGATGAACAGCAAATGAAATATCAGGTCTTGTGTTTGTGAGGTATAACAATTTTCCAATAAGTATTCGATAGGATGTAATATCTTGTAAAGGGACTCCAATAGTTTTGGATAAAAAAGTTTTTACATGGAAAGGAGTTGAAGCAGGCTTACAATTCAGAAAGTCAGTGTCTTTTAGAAGATCTAAAGCATATTTGCGTTGAGATAAAAAAATTCTTTTTTCTGATCGAGCCACTTCTAATCTTAAAAAGTACTTCAAACAACCTAAGTCTTTAATTTTGAAACAATCATGCAAAAAACTTTTAATAGAAGAAATTTCATGCTCATTTGGGCTTGTTAACACAATATCATCAGCATAAACAACAAGAGCAATGAAATTAGGACCTGAACCTTAGTAAAAAGAAAAGTATCAGCATATGCTTGCTTAAAACCTTGCTGCACTAGAGCAGAAACAAGCCTCACATTTCATTGCCTACTGGCTTGCTTAAGGCCATAAAGGCTCTTAGTTAATTTACATATTAAACCAGGTTTATCATACTTGTATCCAGGGGGTAATTCTATATAAATTTCTTCATCTAAAAAGCCATGTAAAAAGACATTATTTATGTCTAATTGGTGTAAATGTCATTGTTTAGATGCAGCAACAACCAATAAAGTTTTTATAGTTGTTAACCTAGCAACAGGACTAAAAATATCTAAAAAATCAACCCTAGACTGTTGTGTGTAACCTTTGGCTACAAGCCTAGCTTTGTACCTCTCTATAGTCACATCAGATTTTAACTTGGTTTTAAAAATCCATTTGCACCCTATAGTTCTTTTACCAGGTGAAAGATGGACTAACTCCCATGTTTTGTTTAACTCTAAAGCTCTAATTTCTGCACTCATAGTATCTTTCCAGCAGTCATGCTTGACAGCCTGACTGTAATTCTTAGGCTCAACAAGAATGTCAATATTATTTATATAAGAACTATAAGAGGCAGACAAAGCATCATAGGAAATAGCATTATTTATGTTATGAGGGTAAGTTCTAAATCCTGATATATTTACCTAAAAATCTCTAAATCTAGAGGGTAAATAAGCATTTCTCTTAGGCCTACAACAATCTTGATTAGATTGTGAATTAACAATCCGAGTAGGAGGAACAGAAACAGGTTGAACAGGCTGCATAGAATTAGTTTGCTTTACTGGTGAAGGCACAGAATTCTCATTTTCTAACAAGTCATTAATAGCAAATTCTTCTTCTTCAATAGAAACATCATTTTCATATGTTGAAAGAACCAATTTGCTAATATTATTATCTGTTTTAAAATGAAAATGTGACTCTTCAAAAACCACATCTCGAGAAATAAAAACAGATTTTGTAGCTATATTATACAATTTGAAACCTTTAATGTTCTTGGAATATCCTATGAAGACACATTTAACAGCTCTAGGGTCCATTTTAGTTTTAGGATTGGATAAAACTAAAGCATAAGCATTGCAACCAAAAATTCTTAAATGGTCAATCTTAGGAGAAACAGAATACAATAGATCATAAGATGTTTTATTATTAAATAAAGGTGTAGGTGTAATATTAATAAGATAGGCTGCATGCAAAACACAATCAAGCCAAAAAACTAAAGGCAAGCCAGCTTGTATTCTTAAAGATCTAGCTACTGTCAAAACATGTTGATGTTTCCTCTCAACAATATTATTCTGTTGAGGGGTATATGTGCATAAATTTTGATAAATTACTCATTTTTAACTGAAAAATATGTTAAGTCAAATTCTTTTGCATTATATGACCTAATACATTTTAACTTCTTTGAAAACTAAGTTTCAATAAACTGATAAAACTGAATAATCAAACTCCTAACTTCATATTTACATTTTATTGAGAATATCCAAACAAACATACTCTTATCATCTACAAGAGTTAAAAAATATGTGTGACCATAAAGACTCTTAACAGAAAATGGACCCCATACATCAGCATGTATTAAATCAAAAATAGATTCTGAACAAGTAACACTAGTAGGGAATGGCAGTCTTTTCTGTTTTACAAGATGACAGATCTCACAATTAAAATCAGAGGGCAAAGACAAAGTTTTATTTATATCATAAAACTTCATTCTTCTTACAGAAGGGTGACCCAACCTTGAATGCCAAAGCTTGAAATACTCAAAAGCATTCATACAAACAGAAGACTCAAAAAAAGAAACAGAAAAAGAATGAGAAACGATGTTACTTGATGCAGAAGCAAGAATATCAAGCTGATAAAGACCATTAATACACCTAGCTAAACCAATCATCTTTCATGTAGACATGTCCTGTATGAAACAAAAATTAGATGAAAAAGAACAAAAAACAGAAGACTTAATTAGTTGTGAGATAGAAATGATGTTAAAAGCAAAGCCTGAGATGAAAAAAACATCATGTAGAATTAAAGATTCATTAACCTTAACATTTCCTATATAACTAACTTTAACCAGAACATTATTAGGTAACCTCACAAACTTATTATCTACAGAATGATAAGACTCAAAAAGACTTAAATTGTGACAGATATGGTCTGTAGTCCCAGAATCTAATATCCAAAAAGAACTACTAGCAAAAGAAATAGAAGAACAGCAAATAGGAACATTACCTTCATTACCAGGTGCAACATCAAAGGCAGCAGAAAGAGCATTAACTTTAGAATCTTGAACAGAAGAATTCTGAGCAGATCTTTCTTGCAACATACTCATCAAACTATCATACTGTTGCTTGGTAAAAGTAATAGGAGAAGCAGAACCAGAATCTTGACTATACTTAGTATTCTCAAAAGAAGCAGAACCAGAACCAGACCCATCAACAACATTAAACTGGTTCCCTACTTGATTAATCATATTAGATTGATTCCTATTTTTATAACCTGGTGGAAAGCCATATTTTCTATAACACTTTTCTATAGTGTGACCATATAACCCACAGAAGGTACATAGAGGTTTCTTGGAAGAACCAGCATATCTATCAGCATTCAAAAATTTCTTACTGATAACCCTATTATCAGTTTTAGCACTGAATTAGTAGACCTCCCAGTATATTTATCAGCAAGCAACATATTCGATTCAAGAACATGAACATAACCTAAAGTTCTCTCATGTTGCAAAACTAAAGCAAAAACATCATTTATTTTGGGAACCGATTTCATCATCAAACACTGAGATTTGGGAATCGAAAAATTATCATTCAAGCCTCGAAGAAACCTAAGCAAGAAGTCTTAATTTCTATACTTCAAAGCATCACATTCACAAGATTTTAGAGGTCTAAAATTAGAAATTTCACCCCACACTACTTTGAGCTGCGTATAATAAGAGGTAACAGTGGCATTATCTTGTTGCAAAGAGTAGAACTCTTGAAGCAAATCTGAACCACGAACTAAGTTTCCTTGATTGAAGCGATCAAAAAGATCCTTCCACAAGTCGTGAGCCATATCAAACCACAGGACACTTTGGGCGATTTCTGGAATTAGGGCTCTTTGCAACCAAGAAAGCACTAAGTTGTTGCATTTGAGCCAAGCTTTATACTTCGGCGCAGAACGATTCGGCTCCTTAATCGTACCATCAACAAAGCTCCATTTATTCTTAGAGATTAGAGACATCTTCATGGAACGAGACCAGCTATGATAGTTACCACCATCGAGAAGAGAAGAGGTGAAAACAAGAGCCGGGTTCTCATTCGGGTGAATATAATATTCACCGGACGGGTCGTCGTTGCGGAAAGAACGACCGTCGACAGAAGAACCGTCAGCGGACGATGAATCGACTGATACCATATAGAAGTTTTAGGGTTTCTCAATTTGAGAATTTAGGAGGTCGAGGAAGAAGAAAGAGAAAAAAAAGGGTTTTTTATTTTTATTAATATCGGGAATAGGAAAAATTAATTATACACATCAGGTTGTTCTCTTTATATAATATAATACAACTCAGCAAATAAATAACTAACTAAAAACTAATTCTTGACAACTCATCAAGAATGTATACAAAAATGCTTTATTAGATGTGTTAAGAACTCGCAACGAAAGAATGCTTGATTCATAGAGCTTTCTAGTCAAAGTACATCGTTGCTGAATTTTATTTAGAAAACTGTGTAAATTTTTTTGCAAAGTGATGGGTTTTACTTCTTATGTCTTTCACACCCTTTGAAGTTTACTGTATTTATTTTTCACATTTAATTTTCAATGATTGTGGTGTGATCTTTTTGTAATCTTTTCACTATAAATTCAATCTAATATACTTTTTTTTGTTAAGAAAGGTTAAAATATGCTTCAAGTTCATATTTCTTTTTACATTTGAAACTTAGTCTTCTTTTAATTTTAAGAATTTGGTCTCTTATTTTTATGATTTAAAACTTCAAATCCAATTTTAATATTGTTAATTTTTTTATTAAATTAACTTATGTTACATTTTAAAGTTAAAAACATTAACTAGACAGCCCTACAACCATTTTTTAGTAGACCTGAATTTAACCGAATAATTTTAACGGGGTTAACAATTAGACTTAAATTTTTAAATTTGAAAAATAAAGACTAAATTCCTGAAAATAAAAACCTTTTAAAAGCACCCAAATTAACTTAATAGATTTCACTAACAGTTGATTTAATAATCTTTAATATACTTTAAGAATCTATTTTAAGGTTTAGATTTTTGTGTATTTTTAGGTCAAATTTGGTCATTATTTCATATATTATACATAAGTTTTGAATTTAGTCGTTATGTTTTTATTTGGTTAATTTTAATTTATATACTTTTCAGAAATTTCAGTCATTGTGCAAATAATACAAAGACTATATATATGATACAAAAATTAAACCTGCCTCTTACACATAATACCAGTAATAGTCTAAATTAACTTATTCAGGACTAGTCTTTAGCTTAAAAATGAAAACCCAAGTTTTTGTCATAAATTATTTTAGCACAAGGACTAGTGGAAGAATTTAACCAATTTCTTAAAAAGGTGAATGTGTCTAAGTGGAATGGTGAGTCAATGGGGACAACCATATCTTGTCCGACCGTGTGTGTAAGACTGTGACTCATACCCTAAAACCAAAGAGGAAACGCGTTACAGGCAAAGGGGCAGCTCACCCCACCCTCACTGACTCACTGACTCAGTTACAGCAATGAATCTCCCATCAGTCCCCACTTGGGGTAAACCTAAAAGCCAACCTCTGACTCACACGTGATGGCCAGCCAGTTTGGAACTTCAAAAACCCAAATTCAAAATCAAAACTTTCTTGCAATTTGCATTTCATAACAATTTCCATTTCATTGTCTTCTTTGATTTATAGTTTTTTTTTTTAAAAAAGCCTTACCTTTGAAGTTTTGACTGTTGACCACCACAACAGAAAGCAAAGGGAAGAAAAGTCGCACTTTCCTCCCTTCTTCCTCCTTAAACCGGCAATTCCCCATACTTAAAAAGCCCCCTCAACTTGTTTCTTTTTCCTCACAGAACAAACTTGTTCAAATCCCAACTCTCTCCTCTTCACTTAGACACCCTTTGTTTTCTCCATCACAGACTGCTTGATATAGGTAAAAAGACTTGATCTTTGCCTTTGATTCTCTTTGTTTTTGATGAATTCGTGTGTTTTTCTTTTGGTCAAAAGTTGTGAAATTTTGTCTTTGATGGTTTTTTTCCTTACAAAGTGTTAACTCAAGAGGAACATGTCTTTGATTTAGAACATAGCTTAGCCATCTGTTATGTTTTTTTCTTATGTTATTTGATTTTTGCTATGGAATGAAGAAACTTAGTTTTTTGTTGCTTTTAATAATTATGCAGGGGCTTGTTTGTGATGTGCAGTGGTTCAAAGAGTGAACTTGTTCCTTCAAATTTCATCATGGAAGGCGAATTATGCCATCTTAAAGCCGATAAATGCTCGATTTTGCTGGAATTAGCTGCCTCCAATGACCTGGTGGCCTTCAAAAGTGAAGTGGAAGAAAAGGGTTTGGATCTTGCAGAGGCAAGCTTCTGGTATGGTAGAAGAATCGGGTCGAGAAAGATGGGGTTCGAAGAGAGGACACCGCTGGTACTCGCCGCCATGTTCGGTAGCGTGGATGTCTTGAAATACATCGTTGCAAGTGGGAAGGTTGATGTGAATGGAGCTTGTGGTACTGATGAAGTTACTGCCCTTCATTGTGCCGTTGCTGGTGGTGCGAATTCTTCGGGGGAGATTGTCAAGCTCTTGCTCGATGCATCTGCGGATGCTAATTGTGTTGATGCTAACGGGAACAGGCCTATCGATCTGATCGTGCCGGGTTTAAAATCTTTGAGTGGTGCCAGGAGAAAGGTGATTGAGTTGTTTCTGCAAGGTGCTGATGTTGTTGGTGTTACCCCGGAAGAAGAGTCCGAAAAGATGGTTCGACCTAAGGAAGGGTCCGAGAAGAAAGAGTATGCTATCGATGTATCGTTGCCTGATATCAACAATGGGATATATGGAACTGATGACTTCAGGATGTATACCTTTAAGGTGAAGCCTTGCTCGAGGGCATACTCCCATGATTGGACCGAGTGTCCCTTTGTCCATCCCGGTGAGAACGCTAGAAGGAGGGACCCGAGGAAGTACCCCTACAGCTGTGTGCCTTGCCCTGAGTTTCGTAAGGGAGCATGCCCTAAGGGTGATGCTTGTGAATACGCACACGGTGTGTTCGAATCTTGGCTTCATCCTGCTCAATACCGGACAAGACTTTGCAAAGATGAGATTGGCTGCACACGCAAAGTCTGTTTCTTTGCTCACAAACCTGAGGAATTGCGACCTGTGTATGCTTCCACCGGTTCGGCCATGCCTTCACCGAGGTCTGCTGCGGTTAATGCCTTGGACATGACAACTTTGAGCCCTCTAGCACTTGGTTCATCATCCATGCCACTGCCTACCACTTCGACGCCACCCATGTCTCCTTTGACTGCCGCTTCCTCTCCAAAGAATGGAGGCTTGTGGCAGAACAAAATGAACCTCACCCCACCGACCTTGCAGCTACCGGGTAGCCGCTTGAAGACTGCTTATAGTTCAAGAGATTTGGATTTGGGAATGGAAATACTCGGGCTCGAGAACCAGTTGCAGCAGCAAAAGTTGATGGATGAGATATCTAGTCTCTCCTCCCCATCTTGCTGGAGCAAGGAATACAGTAGGCTTGGCGATCTGAAGCCTACTAATCTCGATGATGCATTTGGATCCCTTGATCCTTCCCTGCTGTCTCAGTTGAAGGGACTGTCAGTAAAATCTGCAACACCATTCCAGATGCAATCTCCAACCGCACGCCAAAGCCAACTCCGTGCAAGCTACCCAACGAACCTGCCATCCTCTCCGGCGAGGAATCCCTCACCATTCGGTTTCGATTCATCTGCTGCAGTGGCAGCAGCAGTAATGAATTCCAGGTCTTCTGCTTTCGCGAAACGGAGCCAGAGTTTTATAGACCGCGGTCGAGCAGGACTCACCGCGCCCGCTAATTCCGCTACCATGATGTCTTCAAACATGTCCAACTGGAGCTCCCCTGATGGGAAACTAGATTGGGGCATGCAAGGAGATGAGTTGAACAAGCTTAGGAGGTCCGCTTCCTTCGGGTTCCGGAACAACAGTCCGGCAGCAACAGCAACCAAAGAAATGATGATGCCACCGGGTTTCGATGAGCCAGACGTGTCATGGGTTAATTCCCTCGTGAAAGACGTCCCTCCCGTGGGAGGCGGGTCAATCCAGCACCAATACAACATGAGTAAAGGTATTGGAGAAAGGCTTCCACCATGGGTGGAGCAAATGTATATAGAACAGGAGCAGATGGTAGCATAAGAAGAAAGATCCCTTGTGCTCATTGCTTTACTAACGTTTTCTTCGATTCGTGATAGTGTTCGATAGCCATAGTAGACGGGTCGAGAAGTAAACAGGCGTGGGCAAGAAGGTTTAAGTTCAGTGCTCATGGTTAAGAGTTAGGAGAAAGATGAACAAATAAATTCTATTTATTACTTAATTCTTTATGTTTTAATCAAAGGCAGAGAGAAGTGTTTGTTGTCTTACTTTCTCTGATCAAATTTCTGTAATCATATGTACTTCTTCAATGTCCCGTTGTAATTTTACTTAAATGTTTCTTCATGTGAACTCCATTGTTGTGGTGTTTTGGTACTAATTTCTCTACTCATAAATGTCCATTGTCTTTAAATATCAAATACTGCACCTGTTTTAGCTATTCATGTTGGTTTTTATTGCCAGAAACTGAGCTGTCTGAAACTTGCTTTGGTTCATGAAAACCAAATCCATGGAACAACTCCAAAACCAAACTAAATATAATTCGTATTCTTAATTATTTAACTAAGCACACACTTTGCAGACAAAGGGATTGAACCTGAGTTTTTAGAATGAACATCATCCGCTTTTTTTATTGAGATCACTTGTTGGGTTCAAAACATATGGATATTTAGTTTATCACATTCGAGTAATAATAGATTTGCATATCAGTTGAATGCTTGAGGTTGTCCAGAAAAGAAATGTCACTGTATTACTTTAACTATAACAATTAGTGTTGCCAACTATAAAAAGTAAAGGAATCAAATTATATCAAATTAAAATTAAATGGGTAGTCTCAAATTCCAACCCAATAAAAGTATGAAAAACCAAATTAGACCATTTTTTGTGGTATGAAATAATAATTAATTATTGAATAATACCTATAAAAAAAATCAGGGGCGAACATACCTAATGATGGAATAGATAATTTTCCCTCACTTGATGATTTAATTATATTTTAGGTTAGTGATAGTATAAAAATTATTGTAATTAAATTTTTTGTTAATCATAAAATTATTTAGTTTATTTTTTTTTAAGATAATATTAGTTAAAATTAATAAAATTAAGCCTTAATCTTTTATTTTTCTGGTTTAATTACTTTTTAAAATATTTTAATTTTAGAATTAATGAAATTAAAATATTAATTTCTTGATTTCTTATAGTTTATTCATTTCAATGTTAATTAACTTACTCCCTCGTAGTCAATTTTTGACTTCAACTCTAAATAAGATAATATTATATTTAATCGATAATATTATGAAAAACTATAATATATATATATATATATATATATAGTTGTGAAATTTGAAGCTGACCATGCCATTGCTGATTGTATGATCTAATTATATATATATATATATATCCACCGACCAAGTTGGCATTATATATATATATTCTATGGAGGCTCAAACCTTATATTTGCTGAAGAGATAAGATTTGTATTAATGGAGTCACCATATATATATATATTGAAATAAAATAACAAAAAAGAGTCGCTGTGTTGAGAGCCGCCCACGAGACTAATTCTCAACCAAACGTATGCAATTGATTTGATTTCCCACTAGTCTCTTCACCCTTTTTTGGGTCTAATTTTTGTTTTGATCCTTTTACTATGCTCAAATCAAAGCTTTGATCCCTATACTTAATTTTGAGATAATTTGACCCCTTTACTTTTATAATATCATTAGTTAGTCCAAATAATTAACCCTGCTAATTGTTCTAATTGCTTATGTGGTTTTTTCCTTAAAAACACTACTCCCAGAACGAGGCGAAGCTAGGGGTAGATAGGGGCCTAGGCAATCAAAATGATAAAATTATAGTTTAAGTCCCTTCCGTTGTAAAGTAATAAAATAACCTAACGGTAAAATTGCATTTTAATCCGAAGTGGCAAACTTTCAGTGAAGTCCCCTAACAGTTTGTAAATTTATAAGCTAAATTCAATGATAAAATTGTATTTTCGTCCCCTCAAAATAAGAAAGAAAACAATTACAATTGTTGGAGAATTTCAAAAGTAATAATTATGGAGTAGAAACAAGAAGATTTTGTTTAGGACAGCATAATTGCATAAAGACAAAAGGGTTGAAGATGTAATTAATTGGCAATATGGGAAAGGTGATAATGGTCGGTTTCCACTTTCATCTTCACTGCTGTTGCACAATGCAAAAGGCAAAAGCAATATGAATTGATGCTTTCAAATTTGTGATTTCCTTTTATCAAAAGTGTGGTTCTAATTCTTCATCCCGCTCACCAATATTACTAGTATCTTTTTTATTGCATATTATTTTTCAGGATTTTGTTCTAATTAATCTAGACAATTTATACCGTACATATATTTTTAATAGGTGAGTCTCTCAACAAAAAGTTTCTGCACTTTAAATTTAAATTTAAGACATACTTAAACAATACCAAACTGTTTGTCACTTGGACCAACTCCGTTAAAGGTATAATAGACTTCTAACTATTACAATCGTCATGTAAAATGTTTAACACTTCATCTAAAGGATTAAGAAACATTTATGAGAAGAGATTTACATTATAAGGGTAATTATTCTATACACTGGTTTTACGGTTTAGGCTTTAGGGTTTAGGTTTTAGGGGTTTAGGTGTAGGGGTTTAGATTCATAGATGGTAGTTAGAATTTAAGGTTTATATGTTAAAACTTAAATTCTCGTCATATTGCCCTAAAAACTAAACCTTAACCATAAACTCTAAATTCTAAATCTCTACACCTAAACTGGATAACTAACCCCTAAAATTAAGGCGCTTGTAAAAACTTTTAATTTTTACCCTCAATATAAATCCATACTATAAATTTAACCTTTTATTTTTAAAAATCGATCTGAGATAACCTAATTGCTTTAGCTAATTCTATTTAGCGCCTATTTTTTAGAATAATTCTATTTAGCTCATTTAGTTTTTAAAACATAAACTCAATTTGTATGTTTAATTTCAAAAATCGATTATGGGATAAAGTTCAAAAATAATTTTTCAGTACAATGCTTAAACTACGTATAATATCATAAACTCCTAATTAAAGACAATTCTACTTTAGCTCATTTGAATTCAAACTTTCAAGAGATACACCGAGATAAGAATTAGTCGGCTCAAATCCAAAGTTTTTAATATTATATATACATAAAAAAATAGGGTTGAGAGGTCCCTTAATCAAGGTTAATGGTTCGAATTCTGTCGTTTTGAATGAAAAAAATGGATTGAGAGAGTCGATCTCATATTAGATCTGTACAAAATCTGATCTGAATTAGTTGGTCAATATGGTTAAACAAAAAAATTCCTTTCATTTTTTAAACCCAAACCCAAATATTATGGTTTTTTGGGTTGCTTTCGGCCCAACTTATGTAAGTTCTATGATTCTATGAACCGTTTAAATGCTTAGATACATGGGCTTTAAGGGTCTATAAAAGTCCATCAAACCCGCTTAAAACAAGTTTCTCTTTCATCCTATTCGATCCCGCTGAAGAAATTTCATTTCACATTGTCACCTTGGCATTTCTACAAACACAAAATCGACATCTGATTTTCTGCTTTCCAACTTGTCTTTTTCATAAATTTTGTTTGTTTGTTTCAGTTTCCCAGGAACCAACAGGAAATAGATGATGCTTTCAGGTTTCACCTTTCTCCCTACTCTGTTTTCTCTCTTGTAAGATTAGTGTAGATAGATAACTTATTTGTTCATATTCTCTGAAGTGATCTCTCATTATTTCTGGGTTTGATGATTTTTCAGTACTGTTTTGATGTAAATTTATTATTTTTATGGTTTGTTGCATACTATATAGTCTAGGGGAATTTGTTTGAGCCTCTCTATCTAAATGATTAATCTACATTTTGATGTATCTGGGACGAATACAAATGCCTTATTATTTCTGGGTTTGATGAATTTTGAGTAAAAATATCTATTTTGATGTGAAGTTCTTCCCTTTGTGTTTTGTTATAGATTTTACAGTCTTGGGGGATTTATTTGATCCTTTCTAAATGACTAATGTGCATTTTACTGTATCTGAGACCAATATCGATGTTAAAAATCATACTTAGAGATTAAATTCAAATTTCATTTTCCAAAGAATGAATTTTCAGTCTGTTTTTGGTATCAATAATAACAGTGCAATGGACTTTGTGTGTTGAATCTTAAATTGTGATACATTTGTCCTTTTTATTCTGCATTTTGGTTGGAAGGCGCTGTTTTTTTAACTGTTATGTTCATTGTTGACTCAGGTTTAGCTGCAGGAAGTCAATTCCAGCCTAAAGTTTTTAACTTTCATTCGAGGCAATTTGCTGGTAACTTGTGATTTTTATGATTTCGGATGATTCTTTGAATGTTTAGTGCTATTCTTTCCTCATGAGTGTTTGTATTAGCAGGCCGAAATGGAGGAAAATTGTTGGCCTTAAGAATGGGGTCGAATCTGAAGAATAAAGTTAGATGCAACATTGCACAATCGAACCGAGACTTTTCTTCGATTGAGGGGAATGAAAAGAGTCACCCTTTGGTCAAAATGTGTGGTATTACGTCGGCTAGAGATGCTGCTATGGCAGCGGAAGCTGGTGCCAATTTCATTGGGATGATCCTTTGGCCCAAGTCCAAACGTTCCATTTCGCTTTCAGTTGCAAAGGAAATCTCAAAAGTTGCAAGGGAATATGGGGCTGAGCCTGTTGGAGTCTTTGTCGATGATGATTTAGACACAATTTTAAGAGCTTCTGATGCATCAGACATTGAATATGTGCAGGTAGATACACTTATTCAATCTCAAATTCTCGGTTACCTTTCTTATAAATGTTGCCGTTTCAATCTTATATAGCTTCATGGAGATCTTTCTCGGACAACTTTTCCAAAGCTAGTGCAAGAAAACAGAATCATATATGTTCTTCATGCAAATGAAGAGGGAGACCTTCAAAACCAGATCTCCGATGAAGACTGTTCTTTAGTAGACTGGGTTCTTGTGGATAGTGCTAAAGGTGGCAGGTTAGTAACCTTTTCTTCTTTTAACGTATTGAGTTACATTTATGTCATTCTAATTCGATTTTAAACACTAAATCTAGTTCGGATACATGCTTTGCAGTGGCAAAGGATTTAACTGGGCTCGTTTTAAGTTACCGTCAATCAAAAGCAAACAAGGCTGGCTTTTGGCCGGGGGAATAAACCCTAATAACGTTTCTGAGGCCATTAGTACTCTCAAACCTCATGGAGTTGATGTAAGTAGCGGTATTTGCGGATCAGATGGTATTCAGAAGGATCAATCGCGTATCTTTTCTTTCATGAATGCAGTCCGTTCTGCACCATATTGATCGATCCATCACCAGTAATTGAACTGTCCGCACATTGATAAGTTACATCAAGCACATTTGACTATGTAATTTATGTACCTCAAACTACAAGTACCCTGAAACAAACCTTTTCTTTTTCGTTTCTTTGCCCTCGATTTTTTGGTAAAATTTGTAACAATGATCAGACATCATGTAACACAGCACATTCATGGTTTGTGAATGGAAAATGCAAAAAAATCTACTTTCCCCCCATTTTCATAACTTTCCTTTATTGATCATTTTGCACCTTAGAACATTGCACATGGTCATTATGTGGTTGAAAACTATTTAAACACCATTTTTGTCACCATATGTGTTTATTCTTTGGTCTTGTCTTGCAGGACTGATTAATCAAAGACGCTTCGTGTGGCTACAATTATCTATCTTTCATCCAAAGAATCTACAATGCTAATAGAGACCAATGAGGGAAATATTCCCAACTTAAAAATTGCAGATTTTGGTATTGTCAACATCATACACAGATGAACCTGAATGTGAAAACATCACAGGCTAACTTTTCAATCGGGGGAGAAAGAATGACGATCGACTTGCCATATTACATATCCGCAATCGCGGTTTAGCCGGATAAAATCTGGAGGGTTTTACTGCTTCAGCACTTTCAAACTGATTTGTTAGCTCCATATAGTTGAGGGTCTGTTTGATAGTAGACAACATCACCACTGTCACTCACATAATGATCCTTTCTCATACTTCTTATGAGGATCCCGAGTAAATAAAGTGGGAAAGGCCCGGATTTCTGTGGCTCCCTGTAATATTTCCCGAGCACCGGCTTCGCTGCCTCAGTCTGTAATTCAAGTTCATGTAACATTTTTCAGTATGGGGAAACATAACTGATGTAGGAGAGCGGGATAGGGGGTGATGATATATACTCACGGCTTCGATTAAGTGATAGTGTGGGATTTGGGGGAAGAGATGATGTATAACATGAGTTCCGATATCGTGGTGGATGTTGTTGATCCATCCATAGTCTCGGTCGAGCGTAGTAAGCCCTCCTCTCAAATAACTCCATTCCTGGTTTGTAAACAAGTATGTATAGAAGTTCAATTGCAGGGTACTAAAATTTCAATATCATGATGTTTTATGGTGTAGCAGAAACATTTTTTCCGAACCTTTCCTCGGTACCACGGAAGCTTCTCGTCATGGCCGTGGTGGTGGAGGTAAGTTACCAAGTCCAACCACATGACAAATATCTGCATTTTATACGCGCATTCATGAGATATAATACCGGAAAACAAAGACTTTTGAAGAAAATGTGTTTGAAGGAACTGAAGCATACCCAGTAAGGAATGCCATAGAGTTTTAGCAACTGAATTGGACCCATTGCAAAAGATAAATACACAAGCAAACCAGCCATTGCTGCCCAACAAGCAGTGGAAGTGATTATATCTTTTCTTTCGTTCGGGGCGAACAAATCACTGTCCGGAGAGAAATGGGAACCCTTTTTCCCGGGACTTCGACTCCACTGTGCGGGTCGACAAAACGAATCGATGTTAATGCAAATCATGGCTTTGTAAACGAATTCAATCGGTGATGGAATCTACTGCTTACCAGATAGATTGGATAAGCAAGCATAGGGAAAGGCAAGGTGAACCTCAATAATCTGGTTGCTTTATCTAAACTGTTGTAAATTTTCTCAGACAACTGCAAGAAAAAAGAAGTAAATTTCAGATTTACAATCACTTGAAATGAAAATCACATGTAAATAACTCCCTCGGAAACGAATCGAAGACACTACCGGATGCCATGATTCGTCATTTTCGACATGTCCGTGGTTCTGATGATGAGTTCTGTGGCTAATTCTCCTGCATACATCCTCAACAAGTTGGCAATTTGATTCATACATGGCAAAAAGTCGGGACAAAACTCGAAAGGAACTAACCATCCATGGTACGGGACAAGGATTGAAGAATGAAGAAGATGGCCTGCAACACTATTCAATGCCGTGTTGTTGGAGAAACTACCATGGCCACTACAGAAGAACAAAAGCAGACAAACATTGATGTCGATGTACAAATTCAAGAAATGAAATACAGAAAACATGGACAAAACCAGAATAAGACCGAACATGTCATCCGAAGACAAAAACTTGAATTGAACCAAAGAAGAAAGAAAAGGAGGAACTGAGTGTTACCAGTCATGACCAAGAACAAAAAGTGCCCAAAACATGGTGCCCTGAGCAATCCAATAAAGGGGCCAAACAAGCCAGTTGTTGAAATAAGCAGCAACAGCAGCCAAACCAAAAACAACAACAACATCCCTCAAAACATAACTCATAGATCTCCATGGATCCTTAACCCAGCAATGCTTGGGTATAGCAGCTCGAATGTCGGCCAAGTTGAAAGGAGGCGGCGCAGCAGGGTCAAATTTACCATCATCTTCTTCAATCCCATTAACCCCATTAATGGTCTCTACCTCCAGAGGAGTACTCACATTCAAAGAGCCCACAAAGTTTCTTCTTCTAGACCAAGTTGGGAGCTTGAATGAAGGAGAAGCAGGTAAAGTTCTGAACTTGAAAGCATTGTTTAGAGAAAATGAAGGTCTGGGTTTTGCATAGAATCTGATTCCAGAGAGGGGTCTTAAGCCACATTCTGATAAAACAGAACTGGCCATTGGAGTCCTCTGAGTATGAGGCTAATGCCACAAAGTTTCAGCCTTTAAAAAGGCCTTAGATAAGATTACAATAAAGCAGATAGCAAATGGGGCTAAGGGCTTTCCCTGCTCCTATTTTCCAGCAACTTGTCCTTGTTTCTTCAAGTGAACTGATATTACATCGTAATTTTTTTAAAAAAATATATAATTTAAATTATAGATTTTTACTGTGTTTGAATAATGGAAGATTTTCATTCATTCAAAGAAACGGCACATTGGAACTCGATAGCCTTGGGAATCACTAGGCAAGAATAAAACACCTATAAATATTTGCCTACGTCACAAAATTTAAATAGTGGTATCAGTTATATTTTATATGAAATTTTGCAAAGATATTTTTAAAAAAGTAATGATTTAAAAAAAACTATAAAAGTTTATAATTTTTTTTCAGGTGTAAATTGACACCACGATGCTTAAGATGACTCGACCATAGAAATAGAATATAAATTTCTTTAAGTACCTCAAAATTCTTAAAAATTCTGGTTAGACGATTAAAATTTTAAAAATTTTAATTAGGCCCCTCAAGCTATAAGGTCAAGATCCGCCATTGTATGTAAGCTTAAATGTTTTACTATTTAAATTTTGAAACTGTCATGTCATCCACTTAACGACAATTAACGGTTCAGTGGTCATTTTATATCAAAAACTAAAATTTTATACTCATTATATAACTTTTTAAAATTTGATGATCATTTTATATTTTTGAAGATAGTTTAGTGACTATTTGTGTACTCTACTCATACTTTTAAACGAATGTCGTTAATATAAACCGATGTTAATCCCTTCCATCTCACTTTTACCCCTTATTTTTTTTTTACATTTTCTCTTTATAATTATTTGATTCATTGTTTTTTTTTTTCCATCCACCGCTCACACAAATCTGACCAACGTTGCAAAATATTCTACTACATGTCACCTTTATTTTATATATCTATTTTACATATATATAATTTGTTATGTAAATATAGGAATTTCTTTCGGGGTTATTTTGTCGCCGACCATTCAGTTAATAGATGTTCAATTTCTCTCACGTAAAAATGAAGTCTTATATTTTTATTTTTTAAAATTAAGATTATTGATCGAGTTTCAATACAATTGATATAAATGTATAACATTTTTAATGTCATAAATATAAAACGGACCGAAACATCAAATATACGATAAACTATAAAGTCCGATTTTAAAAAAATTAAAGATTATAAGTAATTTAGACTAATAAAATATAAAAGGAACTTATAAGTCTAATTACGAAATCCATCACTATATTTTATAAAAGTGATAAATTAGTCCATTTTGATTTATTCCCATACTAATTAGACAGAGAGCGACGCAACACAAGTGGTAAGTGGCTGAGCTGTGTTTTGATTGGGTGGATGAATTTGACCCGCAAACTAATCACAGTTTAAAGTTCGTGGATAATGGAAACAAAATGGTGACGTGGTCATTTCGGCTTCTCTTATAATAATTTATATATATATATATATTATTTATATAATACTACAAAATAAGGTAAGATCAACATCAGCTTTTTCTTTGTTGCTGAAATCAGAATGTGACCACATATTTCAGTTATGGTCACGCAATTTTCATAAGATTTTATGTATTTATAGTATTTAAATTTTTATAATGTTATTGGTTAGTCCAAAAATAATGATATTGTCAACTATTTCAATTAAATTATCAATCTAAGAGTGATTCTATATATAAACCTTTCCTACTTTGGGCCTCCATCAACATACCTTTATAGACCCATTAATCATACTACTTTGGGCCTCCATCAAAATACCTTTATAGACCCATTAATCATACAAGTATGGAAATTGAATCATTAAATTCATAAATACTTTTATTTTATTTTTTAATATTCTTAGTATTTTTACTTTATTTTTGACAAATCCTAAATCTAATCCCAATGAATTTAGAATTCATATCCTAAGAGAATATAAAGGAACAAACATGAGCATCATGGCCAACAGGCCAAATGTGCTTGCTCAATTTTTATTTTATATCTTTTTTTTGAACAATTTCTACTTAGGGGAGGGGAAGAGAGAATTGCTCTTAATGCATTTTAAACTCTAAGGATAGGGAATAGTGTCAACTGAGAGCTTTAACCATTTGCAATAAAGATTTTATAAAGTTAAAAAGTACCCATAACGTTTGACTGAATAATTATTTTGGCCCCTATTCTTTTTTTGGGACAATTTAACCATCAATGTTTTATTTTGGGTCAAAATGATCATTCTACGGATAAAAATTGTTAAGAAACTGACGGTAAATAGTTTGGAATGACTTGACAGAATAATAAGTCAACAATTTTTTTTATATTTTTATATAATTTTATAAAATTATTTTTTGACTGATGTAATATTTTTCAAGCATAACTTGTCTATATAATATTATCATGTTAGCGTGCACTGCAATATAAGTTTGTCTCGTCATTTCAAGCCATTTACCGTCAGTTGATTGCAGTGGCGTATCTACATTAAGGCTTTGGTGGGCCCATGCCCACCCTGAACTTTTCAAAGTTCACACATTTGGCTTCAATTTTCTTAATTTTTATGAATTGATCTTTAATTTTTTTTTTATATTTTTATGACTTGTGCCCACCCTCATGAATATTTTGACTTGTGCCACCACTGGTTGATTGACTGCTTTCATCTGCAGAGAAACTGCTTTAACTCAAAATGAAACATTGAAGGTTAAATTGCTCAAAAAAAATTTCATCAGCTATAAGATAATAATCCTTATTAAATATGTTATTCTTTTTAGACGTCTATTACACACTGTATTCTTAAAGTTCTCTTTTCGTTAATGATTTAGGTGAAATATGTTTGTTAAACGACTTTTCACATGAGAAATTGGAATTCATAACCTTTAAGATGTTGAGGTCCTACTGCAACTAGATGTATCAATAGTTGTAATCATTATGCAAACATACATTAATCAAGGAATCATCTATATTTTAGTGTGTTTTTCTAAGGTAGTTTGAAAATGTATTTCGCAAATGTATGGACTTGAAAGAGGTGTTGGTTTGTGGAATAAAAATATTCACTGAACAAATTTTCACTTGAAGGGTATATCACTACTTAGGCTTAATAGGTAAATAGGTGTCCAAATTATGCCTTTTTTAATTAGGTGTCCAAATTATTTTTTAGGACAAATTAAGTCTTAAAGTTTTATTTCGTGACCCATTTAAGGTTCATCGTTAATTTTCACCGTTAAAAGACACATGTCATCTCTTGAAAATTCCAAAAATTATATTAAAAATAAATAAAATTAATAAAACAAAATAAAAATATATCCTGAAATTTTCAAATATTCTCAAATTAGTCCCCAAATCCCTAAACCCCCAAATCCGACCACTCATGCCGCCGTTGGCCGCGTTGCCAGCGACAGAATGAAGCGCCCTCCCCTTTCCGAACAACCCACATGCCGTTCATCGCCCCTCATGCCGCCATCCGTCGCGAATCGTTCAAAGGAACCATTCGATAATTTCGGCGATTCGCACGGCGTCGGTCTATTTCCGGCGACGAGGTGGCGGGGGAAATGGTCGTGATGGTCTAGTGACCGACGTGGTGGGCGGCGGCGTGCAATCGACGGCGAAATCGGCCCAAATTGAGATTTAGGTTTTGAAGAGTTAGGAATTTTAAAATTTGGGGATGTTTTGTGAAATCTCTAAAACTTAGAGAATTTCTGAGAATTAAATAATTTTATTTATTTTAATATAAATTTGAAATTTTTAAGAGATGACACGTGTCTTTTAACAATAGGAATTAATGAAGAACCTTAAATAGGTCATGGAATGAACCTTTAGGACCTAATTTGGCCCGAAAAATAGTTTAAGCACCTAACTTAAAAAAAAACATAGTTTAGACACCTATTTAACGGTTAAGCCCACTAGTTACTCTCATTCTTAACTTGTATTGAAATACTGACATCCATTCTATTTGGAAGGAGCGTAATAATTTACAATTTATATAAACTTCATCTACTGTAAATGTGCCCTAGAGACAACCCCAATTCTCAACCAGTCAATGTACCTAAATGTGGGAACGGACCGTCGGCTCTATGTCTTTGTTGCTAACATTACTCGAAACAGGAAAGTCCTGATCCAGACATCCCGACCCTTTCGGAATACAAAAAAGATGCACATACTGCAGTCCATACCATCCGACAAGATGAAATCCTAACCCTCGAACAAAAAGCACATGCCGATTGCATTCATTGTTGCCTTCCTGGATTACTCGACAGGTGGACAAATTCCTTGTAATTTCTCTTCAAATTTGATCAAATGTATAGGGAGCAATTTTTTGTTTTGTTGATTTAATGTCAGAATTCAATCACTCAATGAAGCAGACATGGCTTAAGCCAATGCACAGATTTGTAGGCATATGTTTGGGTAACATGTCGGTCACAACACAAGAGTTAGTTCTTTAAAGACATGACTTCATTCTTTACTCATGTAATTAGTAATTTGACAGATAACAGTAAAAGTGTTAAAATTTCCCTTTAGTCTCTCTTAAGCTTTACTTTAATTCTGGATTTCCAAAATAGTTAAATGATTAAGATTTCATTAATCACACATTGTTGCTAGAATATCTATTTTAATCCATTTTTATATAGTCGATAAATAAAATCATTAACGCTCAAGCAGCAAATGGGGATGTAGCTCAGATGGTAGAGCGCTCGCTTAGCATGCGAGAGGTACGGGGATCGATACCCCGCATCTCCAATTCTTTGTCATTGTTTATTTTTGGAGATCATTTAGATGCTATGCTGAATTTAGCGATTTCGGCTGCTGTTTGGTCATTGTGGCTGGCCGGGAACTACAAAATATTCAACAATTTTACGTGACAATTGAGGTGATGTTATTTCATTCAAAAATGTGCTCTCTCATGCGAGTCGGAATTGTTTTTGAGGATTGAGGAAAATTTTTGGTGGTCTTGGGTTATCTGCAACGTTTATTTGGTTTGAGTATTGGATTTGTTGGAATGGAGGGGATAAATTTATTAATGTGGTCCATGGAGGGGATAAATTTATTAATGTGGTCCATGGAGGGGATAAATTTAATCCCTAAACTTTTGAGTAAAAATTTATCATCCCTTAATTTGGTCACTGGGCCAAAATTTATCCCCTCTATCGACTGAGCTTGTTAACTCTGTGTTCCACTAGAACCACGTAAATGCTTTGTTTGTCTCTAAATTTTTGAATGTTTTTTTTTGTTTTCTTTGATTTCTTGAAAGGATTAGGGGTGTGCATTCGGTTAATTTGATTAACCGACCGAACCAAATTATCAAAATTCATTAACCGATTTTTTTGAGGATTGAGGAAAATTAATTTCTGTTAATTTGAGTTAACAAGCTCGGCCGATGGAGGGGATAAATTTAATCCCTACACTCTTAAAATTAGAAACTATCAGTTTTATTAATGTGACACATCATCAAATTAACGGAGATTAATGGCCCAATGACTGAAATAGAGCAAAACGATAACGTAAGTGACCTAAACAAAAAATAAAATAAAATTGGTGACCAAAAACAATACAAACCAAAAATAAAAAGTAACGGAAACTAACGGTCTAGTGACCAAAACAAAGATGTTTGCAAACGTAAATGACAAAATATATATTTTTTTAAATTTAAGTAATAAAATAAAACTTAAACAAAAGAGACTACGGGCGAAAGATTACCCATACTAATACTAATAAGGATGAGAGATGAAGCTTTTGGTGGCCACTTTATTAGAATATTTGAGAATTGAGAGAATTGAGGGATTTTGACTTTTGTTGTATATTGGATATGAGTCAAAACGCTCAGTATTGAGGAAGAGACAAAACGCAGAGTATAAGGAAAATAAAGCTTTTTCTCATTTATTCAACTAAACATAGATTACAATATATACTAATCAAGAAAACAATCCTTTATCTAATAACTAACCTAGCTGTAAATAAACAATAAACCAACTAATCCTAACAACTTTAACTAATCCTAATAGCCCCCCCTCAAGTTGGAGCATACAGATTCTGAATGCCCAACTTGATTACAGAATCCTTAAACAAAGAAGGTTGAAGTGCCTTGGTAAAACAGTCAGCAAGCTGATTGTGAGTAGACACAGAAAGTAATCGAATCAATCCTTGCTGAATCTTTTCTCGAACCAGGTGGCAGTCTATTTCGATGTGTTTAGTCCTCTCGTGATAGACAGGATTTTCTGCAATTTTTACAGCAGAAAGATTGTCACAATATAGATTAGTAGAATGTAAAGGAATCTGTAAATCAGCAAGAAGATATGAAACCCATTGTATTTCACAAGTGACAGAGGCTAATGCCCTGTATTCAGCTTCACTTGAAGATCTGGAAACTGTCTGTTGCTTCTTTGATTTCCATGAAATCAAAGAAGGTCCTAAAAATAAGCAAAATCCAGTTGTAGACTTCCTTGAGTCAGGGCATGATGTCCAGTCTGAATCTGAGAAAGCACTTAGTTTTAAGTCACTATCAGCACTAAAAAACAAACCCTGACCTGGTGTGCCTTTCAAGTACCTAAGAACTCTATGAGCAGCTTTCATATGAATGTCAGTAGGACAAGACAGAAATTGGGACAATTGCTGAACAACATAAGTGATATCTGGCCTAGTATTAGTGAGATAAACCAATTTACCAATAAGTCTCCTATAAGGTGTAATATCAGATAAAAGATTCCCATCAGTTTTAGATAACCTGGTGTTTAAAGGTGTAGAAGCAGGCTTTGAATCTAAAAAACCAGATTCTTCAAGTAAATCTAAGATATACTTCCTTTGACACAAGTTAATACCTTTAGTAGACCTTGCCACTTCAAAACCGAGAAAGAATTTAAAAGATCTCCTAAATCTTTTATTCCGAAAATGTTATGTAAAAACTCTTTAATTTCTTTTATGGAAACAGAATTAGGACCAGCAAGCACAATATCATCAACATACACTGCTAGAGCAACAAAATCTTCACCCACACCTTTCAAAAACAAAGAATTATCAGAGGCAGCTTGTTTAAAACCTTGACTAAGTAAAGCAGATGTGAGTCTCTCATTCCATTGCCTACTTGCTTGTTTTAGCCCATAAAGACTCTTCTTTAATTTACAAACTAAACCAGAATCTTTAGGAGTAAATCCAGGGGGTGGTTGCATATAAACTTCTTCATTAAGGAAGCCATGTAAAAAGGCATTGTTAACATCTAATTGCTGTAAATTCCAATTTTTAGCAGCAACAACAGCTATAAGAGTTCTAATGGTGGTTATCTTTGCAACAGGGCTAAAGGTATTAATGAAATCAATCCCTGGTTGTTGAGTATAACCTTTTGCAACTAACCTAGCTTTATATCTCTCTAAGGAACCATCTGATTTAAGTTTAGTTTTGTAAACCCATTTACATCCTATTGCCTGTTTTCCAGGAGGTAATGGCACTAGATCCCAAGTCTTATTATTTTCTAAAGCAGTAATCTCTTCAGCCATAGCATGTTTCCAGCAGTCATGTTTAATGGCATGCTTATAAGAGCTTGGTTCTTTTAAAATTTCAACAGAATTGATATAATTCTGATATGGAACAGACACTTTAGAATAAGATAAGACTTGATTAATAGAATGGGGATAAGTTTTTGAAGATCTGACCTTAGGCAACTCTATTTGGAAATCCTTGAACTTACTTGGCAATCTTGCAGTCCTTGTAGGCCTTTGATGCTGAGTAGAATCCTCATGAATAGTCACAGAAACATGTTCTAACTCTTTAGAGATTTCAGTCTCATCATTAGGTAAAACATCACCAGAATCAGAAATATTTTGTTCCAAGTTCTTATATGAATCAGTTGTGGAAGTAGTATTAGGCAAAACAGATGAGCTGACATGACTTTTTAAGGAATCAGGGATAACATCATCAAGGAAGACTGTATCAGTTTCAGAATTTGGCAAAATAACCTCATATGATTTTGCATTATTTTGAAATGGAAAAATGTTTTCAGAAAACACCACATCTCTTGACACAAAAATGCTCTTTGTTTCTAAATCATACAACCGAAAACCCTTGATATGTTTTGGATAGCCCAAAAATACACACTTAATAGCCTTAGGATGTAGCTTGGTTTTAGGCTTAGGCAAAACAGCAGCATAAGCTAAACAACCAAATGTTTTAATGTTTTCAAGCTTGGAAATATTTTGAAATAATACTTCAAAAGGTGTTTTATGCATTAAGACAGGAGTAGGAGTTCTATTTATTAAAAAAATCAGAATGTAGAACACAGTCTACCCAGAAGTTCAGAGGCAAATTAGCTTGAATTTTCAGAGACCTAGCTACAACCAGGATATGCTGATGTTTCCTCTCAACAGTGCTATTCTGTTGAGGGGTATAAGTACAAGAATTCTGATGTATTATGCCTTTGTTTTTATAAAAATCCAACATATCAAATTCATGAGCATTATCAGTTCGAATACATTTAATTTTGCAAGAAAACTGAGTCTCAACAAACTGGTAAAAATCAACAATAAAAGTTATGACTTCAGTTTTATTCCTCATTGGAAACAACCAAACATATCTGCTCTTATCTTCAACTACAATCAAGAAATAAGCATGTCCATACAAGCTTTTTACAGGAAATGGACCCCAGACATCCATATGTACTAAATCAAATAGATTTACAGAACTAGAGGTACTAACAGGAAAGGAAAGCCTTTTATGTTTAGAAAGATGACAAACATCACAGTTGGAATGAAAACTAGCAGGAATTTCACTAAGCATATGAGAAAAATGTTTCATTCTAGCAGGGGAAGGATGTCCTAATCTAATGTGCCACAAGTTTGAAGAAGCTAAAGAACAAACAATGGACTTAGGAACCTGAACAGAAGCATCAGAATGCAAAACATATAAGCCATTGATGCAATCAGCTGGACCAATCATCTTCAAACTGAGAGTATCCTGTAAAGAACAACCAACACAAGAAAAAATAAGAGAAATATTTCCATTTGCAACCAACTGAGAAACTGAAATAAGATTAAAATTAAAACTAGGTATATGAAGAACATCATGCAAGATTATAGATTTATTTATACAAACAGTGCCAACATGCTCAACTTTAACTAGGACATTATTTGGCAGTCTAACAAATTTATCAGCTACAACACGATATTCATAAAAGGAATTTAAAGAAAAACAAACATGATCCGTAGCACCTGAGTCTATAATTCAAGAGTTAGACAAATTGGATGAATTAAAACAAGCAAGAATCATACCTGTTTCTTCTTAAGGAGCAGAACCAAAGGCAGAAGAAAGCATATTTACAGATGAATCCTTAACAACAGAAGAAGAATTCTTTGACTGAAGTAAAGCCATTAAAGCATCATACTGCTCTTTGGTGAAAGAAACAGATCTAACATCATCTTTGTCAGACTCAGAATTTTACAAGACAGACTCAGAATTGGACCCAGCTTGATTAACACGACTATTTTGGTTTGAATTTCTAGACCGAAAACCAGGAGGAAAGCCATGCTTCCTATAACATTTGTCAACAACATGACCATATAAACCACAAAAAGTACATAATGGCCTTTTGTTACCCAGAACAGATTTTTTATTAGCAGAATACCTAACATCTTGCTTAACAGCAGAATCCCCAGAACAAAAAGAGACCCTATCAGCTAAAAGAATAGTGGAATCACTAGAAGACCCAATCGAAGCATTGACAGACCTCTCATGTTGAACAACTATAGAGAAAACCTCTTTAATCGAAGGCAAAGTTTTGACCATGAGAATTTGAGATTTTTGTACGGAGAAATTTTCATTTAACCCTCTC
The DNA here is from genome assembly GCA_030270665.1 of Hibiscus trionum. Classification (NCBI taxonomy): domain Eukaryota; kingdom Viridiplantae; phylum Streptophyta; class Magnoliopsida; order Malvales; family Malvaceae; genus Hibiscus; species Hibiscus trionum. The sequence continues at coordinate 63,606,408 of BSYR01000017.1, forward strand.
AAGAACCTAAGCAAAAAATCTTGGTTCCTATACTTCAACGAAGAACAATCACAGGAAACCAAAGGGCGTAAATTACAAATCTCAGCCCAAACAATTTTCAATTGTGTAAAATAAGCACTGACAGGAAGAGTACCTTGATTCAAGGAGTAAAACTCCTGAAGTAAATCGGAGATACGAAGAAGATCCCCTTGATTGAAACGATCAAAAAGATCGATCCACAACTCAGACGCGCTGTCGATCCAAATAACGCTCTGAGCAATTTCTTGATTCAAAGCTCTTTGAATCCAAGAAAGTACCAAATTGTTGCATTTAATCCATGCAGAATGCTTCGGATCATCCTCTCGCGGTTGCTGGATCGAACCATCCACAAATCCAATCTTGTTCTTGGATATAAGCGACATCCTCATCGAACGAGCCCACGCGTGATAGTTGCCGCCGTTCAACAGGGAAGAAGTGAGCACCAACACCGGATTCTCATTCGGATGAATGTAGTAGGCGTCAGAGATATCATCGTTCTTGAAATCCAGGCTTTCACTGGAAGAACTCGTAAAATCATCTGATACCATATTAGAATATTTGAGAATTGAGAGAATTGAGGGATTTTGACTTTTGTTGTATATTGGATATGAGTCAAAACGCTCAGTATTGAGGAAGAGACAAAACGCAGAGTATAAGGAAAATAAAGCTTTTTCTCATTTATTCAACTAAACATAGATTACAATATATACTAATCAAGAAAACAATCCTTTATCTAATAACTAACCTAGCTGTAAATAAACAATAAACCAACTAATCTTAACAACTTTAACTAATCCTAATACACTTATCAGGGTTCACCAGTGATATTAACAGGGACCGTGCCAACAAAGTATGACATGTATTCTCGATGTGTTTATTCATCACGTCAGTATAGTCCCCCTAAGGTCATTTGGAGTACATAGAACAGATTGTGTTTTTTTTTAACTTGTGTCGACCGACACTAATTTCCACACTCATAAAAAGGTGGAGACTAGAGACACATTTCATCTCTCGTGCACTGAGTGTATGATCACTTTGGAGGATGTTTCATTATAGGTAAATCTCTGATGAGGAACGAACCGGATCTATTAACTAACTCGAAAAAAACATCCACCAATGCAATATCATCGCTTCTCATCTAATCGGAAAGAAATGAACCTTTTCGAATTGTCGTCATCTGCACTACACAAATCACCACAACCTACACCGTAATGTCATCGGCCTTTAGACATTTCATGCAGCCTTCATCATTTTTTTGTCCAACCTCTTCCCATTCAACGATTGATTCTACGGTGATATTGTTGATCAAATACCTCAACAATCGTTATTCTTCGGTGGTCATCTATACCACACGCTGACGCCAATAATGTTGAACATAATACTAATTAAAATGATGAAGATAGTGAGAATGACAATCTTGTTCAAGACCATTAATATAAAAAAAAAATTGAACGCATAACTGATGTCCGCCACATTGGGACACTGATTGTCATAGATTTTTTTTTCTCATTTTTATATTAAAACTTTCAATATTTGTAATATTTTTCATTTCAAATAAGTTAATTATTATGTATCTTCATTAATTGAAAATTAAAGTAAAATCCATCAATATTATACAAACATCGTGTAAAGATATCATTAATAAATTCGAGAAATTTATCCCTAAAAATAATGATAAAGCTAATAACACAATAGAATTTAAAGAATTGAAAATTTTCAACGCATCTTCAAAATTTTAAATTTTTCGAGGAAAATTCGAGGCAGAAAACACATATTTGAAAAAAAAATTAAACTTTTTTTTGGTGGAAGGCACATCCAGTCACCAATGCCTTTTGTTCATCCGAATTAAATAATAAAAGATTTTAGATATTATGGATGGGCACGAGTCGGTTTTTTGACCCACCCGAACCTGACCCAAAAATAAATAATCTAAACCCGAACCGACCCAAACACGTTCTTTAAAAAATCCGACCCAAAAATAAATACAATAAACCCGACCCCGACCTGACCGGTCTTATAAAATAAATAATTTTAGGGAACTAATTGTAAAAAAATAATTTTAGAGGACTTAATTGTAAAAAAATATAATTTTAAGGACTAAATCATAAATAAAAATTTAATTTCAAGGACCTAATTATAAAAAATATATAAAGAGGATATATTATTATAAATATCTCTAAAAATTTAGGTAAAAATTACACAAATAGTCTCGGTTCCACCCTAAACCAGAACCTGACCCGACCTCACCCTTAATAAAAATCTAACCCGAGTCTGATTTTTTAATTAAAAAATTCGTCCATATCAGACCAGGCCGAGTCGAGTAAAATGCCCATCTTCTAACTAATTGTACCTCGTAGGGGGAAGATGCTTCCAGTTAACCGCGCCTTCCTAAAAGCGCTGTTGGTTGGACATGCTTTCGCCTTATTTGGTCAAATGAGTATTATTTCTGTAAATAATTTTTTAAAGGCTTAATGGCCCTTTTTTGGTAAATTTGTTCTAAATTTTTTCCTTAGGCCTAGATCTCTCGACTGGAATTGATTTGAAATGCAGGGAAATGGGAGAGGCATGCCACATGATGACATCAGGTTGAAATTACTTGTGATATTAAGTTATCAATTGACTCTAATTCAACTGGTTTTTTTTTTTTTATTGTAGATAATTTGTTCCACCTCCATTTTCACCTCTGCCTGAATGCTTTCGCCTTATTTGGTCAAAATATTTTTTTTTTCTTTCAAACTGATGACCTAAAGAGAACATACTAAAAATAAAAGGGACCATTCGTTGTAGTTTACCCTTCAAACTAGAGACCCTGAAAACCGCAGTAGGTTATGGAATCTTAAAGACGTGAATCAAGTGCTCAAATATAACGAAGTTAGTGATTATTTTATTTATATTCCTTTTAATTTGTTACATATAAGTGCTTCGAATTTATATTAGATACATCGTGAATATAAAATATCATTTAATTGTATGTTATTTACCTACTAAAGTGTATCAGATTTTACCAACGGGGATTGGTCTAAGTGATAAGAAGTTTGGTATAACTTAAGTAGGTCTTGAGTTCGAGGCCTTGTGTATGCAGAAAATTCTCATTGAGAGACTCACCTACCAAAATCAGGTGTGCGACGCGAGTCAGTCCAAATTAGTTAGGGTGTAGCCCTGGAACCGGGAGGACAACAAATAAAAGTGTATCAAATATTAATCTTTTTAACCAGTATTTTAGAAAGTAAAATATTTATTTATCATATTATATAATTACCAATGTTTTAGGGAAAAATAGGCTATCATCAGCATAGAGCAGGTGGTTAACCAAAGGCTAATTTCTGCAAGTGCAAAGCCCACGAAGCCGTCCGTCATGCTGAGCAATCGACAAGGACGCCGAGAGACTCTGTGTACAAAAAAGAAAAAGAAAAAGGGAGAGAGGGTTTCCCTGCCATAGACCACATTGTGGACGAAAGGAGACGACAACTTCCCATTGACGCGAGCTGAAAAAGTAACGGTAGAAACACAACACATAATAGTCTCAACCTAGGAAGGGGCAAAACCCAATCTGAGCATAACAACTTGTAAAAGAGGCCACTCCACGCGGTCAAAGGCCTTTTTCATGTCGAGTTTGAGTGCAGCGCCTCTAGAGGCAGCGAAACCAAGCACTGGCAGAGAATAGACTAGCTCATGAACAACAAGGATGCTGTCGGAAATGGAACGACCCTTGACAAAGGCAGCCTGTGTGTCACTGATACAAAGCGGTAGAATGGGTTTCAAACGATTGACAAGGACCTTCGAAACGGTCTTATAGAGAATTGTACACAAACTTATGGGGCGGATTTGCTTCATAGTAGAAGGGGCGTGAACTTTCGAGATAAGAACAATAACAATATGGTTCATTGTGGCCATATCAGCGTTGCTGCGAAAAAGATCTTAACACATCTGGGTAAAGTCAACACATATATTGTCCTAGTGTTGTCGGAAAAAACCAATTGGAAATATTAACTATTGTAAATCGTCATTTTATCATTACTGGGCTAAATTACAAAATCACCCCTGATAGTTAAATGACCAAAACGCCCTCGTTAGCCAAAGTAACCAGAACAACCCTGGATGTATCCGATATCGCAAAAGATCTTATTATAGAAATCTCTGAATGCCTGGATGGAAAACTGATAAGCAAATAGAATTTCTCGAGCGACTGTTTATGTCCCGTTGGTATAAATTATCAAAACACACATGTATGATAAAATGACCATAATGCCCTTGTAGGCTTAAATGACTAAAGTACTCATGATATATCCAAACTATCAAAGATCTTGATGTATCAACTCTGGAATATCTGACTTGAACCGTTAATATGAATCCCTCTTTTTAATAGGGACCTCCTTTATGAAATTCGTTCAAATTGTCAAAAGTTTAATGTGTCCCCTTCTGTAAATGCTGAGTATCTTCAAGAAATAAAATGTTTCATCTAGTGTGTTCCATGTGTGTTATATTCTATGAATGAACTGTATAATGATTACATATTAGTAAACAATCTAACGATTTAATCATGAACAATGCTATGTTTGATGAATGTTCAATTGTTATTGAGATTGCATCACTATGTTAGAAAATGAGATAAAATGATGAACTGGATATATGATGACATTCTCTGCCTACCTGATGTATGTTTGCTCAATCTGTATACTTGGTATGTGATTGTTTGATCTGTGATGGTATTGTATGGCTGTCTGATGAATTTGTTAGCATGATCTGTTAGCTTGACCTTTGATGGTATAATCTGTTTGCATGATGAATGCTGAAAATGTATGCTCTACTCAATAGTATGCCCATTTATCGGTCAAAAGCATGAAATTCTGTTTCTGATACTCTGAATAGAATATGTCTGTTACATGTATTATGTTACTCATGTCTGGAATCTGAACATTGATTACTATCTGGGGTATACTGTTGGGTTATGTTATGAAGTCTCTGTTGGTACAACCCTAATCCAGCTGGTAAATCCTTATGGACTCAAGGTCTCCCTTTGAGTAGGTTTCGATGACTTAGCACAGGTAAATCCTTATGGACCTAAGGCAGCCCCTTAGGTGGCACATATGCCTATCGGGCCTAGGGTAAGTCCTTATGGATGCAGTTCTGGGGGACTGCATATTGGTGTAAGGCTGGAGGGTAGTTACTAGTAAACCCTTGTATGTACTTGAGCATTTGCATTGAATTGTTACGTGTTCTTATGATATGGCTAGTATGTATTTATGCTTGTTTGATCTGCACTTATTGGAATACACTAGACGCTAAACTATTTGTTTCCATCTTCGTAATCTATTAGCTTGAATAACTCCCGTTTGTTACTCGATGAATGAATAAAGAGCCAATACCATTATTCTCAAGTATAACATTACCCTTAAATAACGGAAATGAAATGAAGACTGTTACTACTTGGAACATCATGAAAATGTTATGCCTACCATGTATCTGCATGAGCTTATAGCATCTTTTGGTATTTCTGTATTACTGAGCTTTTCCCAAGCTCACGTTGTTTTTACCATCGCAGGTTAAAAGAATATAGCATGGTTTAATGTTTGACATCAGTGTTTGGAGTTCCTTCGGCGTTGCCTCTGGAGTACGGTACTGTATAGTTAGTGGTCATGTATGTCATGTATTGTTTTATGACAGTGTTTGTAAATACTTTATGAAATTTTTTTTATGTGTTTAAATGATTTCCTGAAATTGTATTTTAAATAGAAGTTGATTTTATAGTTTAATAAGTGTTTTGAGAAAGAAAATGTTTTTATGTGTATTTTTATTGTGGGTCGCTCTTGTGACCCTAATGTGACTTCCTAGGATCCGTTGTAACGCATAGGCAGGTCTAGGGGGTTACATAATTAGCATGAGAATATTGACCAAACTAGCTACTCATCAGAACATCATGAAAATTTTATTCCTGCCATATATCTGCTTGAGCTTATAGCATCTTTTGGTAGTTCTGTATTACTTAGCTTTTTTAAGCTCACATTGTTTTTACTATCGCATGTTAAAAGAATATATCATGGTATAATGTCTGACATCAGTGTTCGGAGTTCTCTCAGTTTCATTTTGGAGTACGGTACTGTACAGTTAGTGGGCATGCATGTCATGTATTGTTTTATGATAGTGTCTGTAAAACACTTTCTGAAATTTTTGTTATATGTTTAAATGTTTTTCTTGAAGTGGTATTTTAAACAGGAGTTGATTTTACAGTTTAATAAGTGTTTTAAGGAATATATTTTTTACGTGTACTTTTACTATGGGTCGCTCTTGTGACCCTAATGTGACTTTCTAAGATCCATGGTAACGCATACGCGAGTTTAGGAGGTTACATTATGGGTTTGTGGTTTCAAGTTTAGGACTTATTATTTCAAGTTTCAAATTTATGGTTTAAGGTTTCAAGTTTAGTATTTAGGGGTTTTTGTTTATGGATTCAAGTTTAGGGTTTAGGGTTAAGGTATCTAAGTTTAGGGTTTTGATGTTCGGGGGTTTATATACAAATTCAAGTTTCAAATTTAGGGTTTATAGGGTTTAGGGTTTCAAGGTTAAGGTTTTGAAGTTTATGATTTATAGATTCAAATTTAGGGTTTATGGTTATAGTTTTGAGTTTCAAATTTTGGGTTAAGGGGTTAAGTGTTTAAGGTTTCAAGTTTAGGATTTATTGTTTAGGTAGCAAAGTTTAGGGTATATAGTTTAGGGGTTTGAATTTTGACTTTTAATTTTAGGGTTTGTTGTTTAATTTTTAGTATTTTGAGTTTCAAGTTTAAGGTTTGGGATTTAGGGTTTTAGAGTTTCTAGTTTCAATTTTAAGGCTTAGGGGTTAATAGTTTAGTGACCCAATTTTGGAGTTTAAGGTTTCTAGTTTCAATTTTAGGGTTTAAGGGTTTATGGTTTAGTATTCTAATTTTAGAGTTTAGGGATTTATGATTTTTGTTAAATTAATTTAAATTAAAAATAACGCTAAATTGAATTAATGTGTAAATGGAGAGGAATAATTTTATTTTATTTTTCGAATTAGGATTAGATTGTTGAAATGTGCAAATATTGACGAATTAAAAGTAAATGTAGAAATTATTGCAGTAATAAAAGTTTAATTATTTTTTTAAATTAAAAAATAAAAGAAAATCTCAAAAAGTTATATTATTTTTTTTTAAATTTTATTCTAAAAGTGAATATTAAAAATTTAGGTCCTTAAAATTTAAATTTAAATTAAAACTGTTAATAGTACATATGAATAGTGACATATTACGGTACAAGTCATTTACTGTGGAATTATCCCCTAAAACCTATTAATTTACTAAAAATAACTTACAATTGTATTCTCGGTTGGTGCATTAAATTTAAAATTTTAGAAACTCCTCAATAGCTTTAATTATGAATTTTCTTTCGATTTCACGAAAATTGAATTGTTATACAACGAGATGACGCATGAATGCATGAATGCATGAACATACGAAGCGAACAACCTAACTCACGACCCACGATACCAAAAGAGATGACGCCCAAATATTTAGGACGACACTCTCACTAGAATATCGGGACTTCAAATACTAAAAAAATGCAATAAATTAAACATGATAATTAATTATGCATGTGTAAGATATACTGATATAAACAAATGATAACCTAAACGAAATAAAGAAAGAAAGAACACATACATGTGTTTAAATCATGATAAATAATGACATACTATCATTTATTTTAATACATGTAAGATGGATGTACATATATATATATATAACTGTAATATATATTATATAATGTCCTATGCTTCGGGTAGGGTAATTTCTTACCGTTCAGGTTTCTATGCTTCTACTAGGGTGATTCCTTACCGTACCTAAGGTAATCTCTTAGGCCGGCACTTACGCCCAATGAACCTGGGTTAACGCCCCCTATAGATACAGTTCTGGGAAACTGCATATCGGAGTATGTGTTGAGTGGATCGAAAGATCGATATGAACTAAGAGGGGGTGAATTGGAAATTTAAAGATTTTGTGGTGGAAATTGCAAATTAAAAATAATAGACAAGGGATTTTAGAGTGGTTCAAGTTCCAAAGGAACTCTACATCAACTACCTTAGTTTCACTAAGGATTTGCAACAATTCCACTAATTGCTCTTCCCCTTTTCTAGGCTAAGGAGGCAACCCTTACAATTTCGGTTGAATTTTGGGTATTTTATACCCAAAATTCAACTCAATCCTCACAACAAGAGAACAAAGAAATTTGTTGGCTAATAGAGTATCTCTAAATACAAATGATAGCCCAATTACAAGCACTCAACCCAATTGAACAAGATAAGAATGAAAATTACAATTGGGGTTTCTAGACAATATGAATTTTTGCACAATTGATTGAATTTGATGAATAGATGTTTTCTTGAAGATCAATAGTTGTTGCTGTAGCTTTTGGATGTGTCTTTTATACCTCCTCATTGATTTCTAGCCGTTTGGGTGGTTGGGAACATAAATGGAGTCGTTGGAACCCTCTCTTACCACCATAAATGCACTTCTGCAGCTATGTGTATCGGTACGCGGGAAGGTGTATCGATACCTGTCTCAGAAAAGAAAGAGTCGTTGTGTGCAATAAATAAGTGGTATCGATACACGCGTAAGCGTATCGGTACGGGGTATCGAAACGGCAAAGGTCGTATCGATACCTTTTTCTCAACTAAACTCACTGTCGATTTCCGTATCGGTACGGGGGTTAGGCATATCGATACGGGTCAACGACCTTTTAAAGTTTGGTTACCAACCAACTGACACCAACGGTCATATTTTTTAAACTGACTTATATTTAAAAATTATAAAAGCCGTATCGATACGAGAGTTTGCCGTATCGGTACGCCATTCAAACTCTTTGAATTTTAACACAGGGGCGTATCAATACGAGGTTTTGCAGTATCGATACGTGTTCCGACAGTAGCCAAGTTTTGTAAAAAGGTATCGATACGCTTGGGAGTGTATCGATACACCTGGACGTTTTTCAATAGTTTGGCCTTGGAACACTTAGAAAATATTTTGAGTTTGAGTTTTACAAATCAGTTTTAAAGTGTTGGTGTTTTAAAACTTATTAAGGGACTTATAAAAACAATTTTAAGTTTTTCAAATTGATATTTAAAGATCTAACTATATCAAAATCAAACATAGGTTTTACAATCTCCCCCTTTTTGATATAACAAAACTAAAACTTAAAATTTTTGACATTTTGAAAAAATCTTTACAAAGTTAACTCCCCCTTAATATAAGCTTGGTAACCTTTGAGTTAAAATCAAAATATTTGAAGTATGAGCTAGTTTCTCTCCCCCTTTTTGTTAGATCAAAAAATTTTGAGACAATTAAGTGCATAAAGAAGGCAAAGGTATAAATAAGCAACATAATTTTATTCATCATAGCATCAAACTTGAAATCCAAACAAAAGCAAAAAGAAATCAAAGCATAGGTTTAATCCTAAAACAAACTTAATCCTAAGAACATAAAGCAAAAGTGCATAAAATAGAAAATCCTAAATGATATGCATAAGATGCAAGAAGAAACATCTAGGCATCGTCTTCGTCATCTTCATCATCTTCATCATCAACTCCCATAGGCTCATTATCCCGCATGCTATTGCGCCACTCATCATGGAAAGCGGCGATAGAAATATTCAAAGAATTGTGTCCGCTTTCAAGGGATGTGAGGCGATTCTCCATACCCGTCATCCTTGTATCAAAGGTAGTTTCCATGGAAGTAAGACGAGTGTTCATGTCCGTGCGCAACCCGATAAATTGCTCATTGAGATAGGTCATGAGAGCATCCATGGAGGGTTGTGGGACTTGAGGAGCTTGAGGCTCTTCAAATACGGCAGCGGCCTCGGGTGGTAACTCGGCAAGACGTACCCATTCACCATTAAGATAATGAAACTTTGCCCGAGCAAGAGATCGCTCATCAATGGGATCGGTGAGGGGAGTTGGGTAGTCATAAGAGCAATCAATATCCTTTTGAAGAAAGAAATAACTCAAACTCGTACCATATGTAAAAGAGGTGACGAGAGTTGTGTGACGATTTTGCACGAGGTAGACGATCTCTGCGAACATGAGTCGAGCAAGATTTGGGCGCCTTTTCTCACGGAAACAACGGATCCAAAAATCATCCACTTGACGGATGATGGAATATTTTCCTCCGGAGGGACGAAACCACCAAGACACCATCAAATGTAAGATCCGGTCTTGAGCATTTAGGGCGGTGACGGATCCACTAAGAACATGCCCCAAAGCATGCTCATCATCAAGGCCTTCATCCTCTAATTTGAAAACCTCACAAATGGATTTGACATCAAGAATGATTTTCTTCCCCATGAGGAAAGAGCTAATGGCAACAACTTCCCCATCACGAGTAATACATTTGGCATTAGAGTAGAAAATCAAAACCAAAAGGCGATAGTAAAAACCGGGAATAGAGATGAAATCCATGAAGTTCCATCGACGAAATAACGGAAGATATTCAAACTTAAAACGCTCGGAGTCGAGAAAAGGAACGGATATTACCCTTTCGGCACAAATCTTATAATTCTCATATTGACGAAAATGAGTTAGACACGAGTTGCCATCAAAGGGTTGCTCATAGATGATAGAGTAGTTCAGACAAGCAATCGCTCCAAGGGTGGATGATTCACCGGCTTGAGAAACCCTTGTACGCTTCCTCGATGGTTCCTTTGGTGCCATGATCTAAAAGAGAAATTAAGCAAAAGGATTTCTTCAATTTTGGGTAAAAACCAAGGTAAAAATTTTTTAAAAAAAAATTGAAGAGAAGTTTTGAAGAAACAAAGGTTTTGAAAAAAAGATGAAATAAAACAACAAAACAAAACAAAAAAAAATTTAAAAAGAAAAAGAAAGAAATTTTACCTTGATAGAAACTTGGAAGATTGAAGAAAAACTAGCACAATTGTGATAGGAGAGAGAGCACAAAGCCTTGCTTGATTCAAAAACTCTTTTAGATTTGAGTTGAGGTGTGAAAAATATGAAGGAGGAAGGGCCTTTTTATAGGCAAAAACGGCTAGGGTTAATTAGGTTTTGAAGAGTTTTAATTTAGGTAAAAGTTGAACTCATTAAAAGCCAAATTTAAAGTTGTCAGCACAATCGAGTATCGATACGCCTTAGGGTGTATCGATACGGGGGTAGAATCATCTTTTCCGCAAAAATGCCCATTGGAAAGTCATATCGAAACGGAGGGGTCCGTATCGAAACGACCCGTATCGATACGAGTTTAATCGTATCGATACCCGTGAAGCGAAGTGAATTCTGGGAAACTGAATGAAGAACACGTATCGATACACGTAGAGCCGTATCGATACCGTATGCCCAGAAATGCATTTTTGGTTCTAAGAACAACCAAAGACTCGAACTTAACATCTCTTAAAAGTATGCAAATGATGAATGAACAGTTCTAAGCTTATTTTAATAGAAGCATACTCCCCCTAACTATAGGCATGGATGAAATTAGGAGTCTAAACATATAATCATGGCATTTCACAAGATCAAGTAAATTTAAGCACAAAAGAGGTCCTAAAAGGTCAAGATAGGCTAGCTAGACCTAACTCTCTCCTAAGGGACCAAAAACGCTCTTTGTCTAAAGGTTTTGTAAATATGTCCGCTAGTTGATTTAAGGTGTCTACGTACTCTATAACCACATCTTCCTTAAGGACATGATCTCTAATGAAATGATGCCTTATTTCTATGTGTTTGGTTCTAGAGTGTTGGATGGGATTTTTTGTTAAACATATTGCACTAGTGTTGTCACATTTTAGGGGTATGATTTCAACTTTAATTCCATAATCTAAGAGTTGTTGCTTCATCCAAAGGACTTGAGCATAACAACTCCCTAAGGATATGTACTCGGCTTCGGTGGTAGATAAGGCTACACTATTTTGTTTCTTAGAGAACCAAGATATGAGCATACTACCTAGGAATTGACAAGTTCCCGAAGTACTTTTCCTATCGATTTTGCAACCCCCATAATCCGCATCCGAGTAAGCATGAAGGTTGAAGGTAGAGTCTCTAGGATACCAAAGACCTAAACAAGGAGTATCTCTAAGGTACCTAAAGATTCTCTTAACGGCTATAAGGGGAGACTCTCTAGGACTAGCTTGAAACCTAGCACACAAGCAAACACTAAATAAGATATCCGGTCTACTTGCGGTAAGGTAAAGCAATGATCCAATCATAGAACGATAAAGCTTAGAGTCAACACACTTACCTCCTTCATCTTTGTCAAGCTTTGTAGATGAGCTCATATGAGTGGCTTGAGGCTTTGCATTCTCCAAGCCAAACTTCTTGAGCATATCCTTTATGTATTTTGCTTGGTTGATGAAGGTGCCATCCTTCTTTTGCTTGATTTGGAGTCCCAAAAAGAATGAGAGCTCCCCCATCATGCTCATCTCAAATTCACCTTGCATTAACTTAGCAAACTCTTGACAATGACATTCATTAGTAGAACCAAAAATAATATCATCAACATAAATTTGAACTACTAAGATGTCATTTTTATACATTTTTATAAAAAAATGTAGTGTCCACCTTACCTTTTTCAAATTCTTTTTTCAATTAAAAAGTTTGAAAGTCTTTCATACCAAGCTCTAAGAGCTTGTTTTAAACCATAAAGAGCTTTGGTAAGTTTGAAAACATGATTTGGAAATTTTGAGTCTTCAAAACCCGGTGGTTGTTCCACATACACTTCTTCATTTATAAAACCATTTAAAAATGCGCTTTTAACATCCATTTGAAAAAGCTTGAAATTATGATAACATGCATATGCAAGCAACATCCTAATGGCTTCCATTCTAGCTACGAGTGCATAGGTTTCATCAAAATCTATTCCCTCTTCTTGAGTGTAACCTTGTGCTACTAGTCTAGCTTTATTTCTTACAATGTTACCACTCTCATCTAGCTTGTTCATAAAGACCCATTTAGTTCCTATTGTAGATTGATTACTAGGCCTATCAACTAATGTCCAAACATTACTTCTCTCAAATTGATTTAACTCTTCTTGCATAGCCATAATCCAAAAGTCATCTTTCAATGCTTCTTTAATATTCTTAGGCTCTATGCATGAGATAAATGCAACATGATTCATTAATCTAAGAGAAGATCGAGTGGTTACCCCCTTGGATGGATCACCCAAGATTTCACCATTTTTGACATAGTTCAACTCCCTTGGGTAGCTCACTTCCTTTTCCTCAAGAGCCAAGTCCTTCAAGGCTTCAAGAGGTGGATCTTGTGTGTCCTCTTCTTTTGTTGGAATCTTATCCTCCTTTTAAGTTTGTCCTCCATCAAAGGCATTTATGATTCCTACATCATCATCATCACAAGAATCCTTCCTAGGAAGGAGGTTATCATCGAATACAACATGAATAGATTCTTCTACTACTAAAGTTCTTTTGTTAAATACTTGATAGGCTTTAGAGGTTAAAGAGTAACCTATAAAAATGGCTTCATCACTTTTTGCATCAAATTTACCTAAGTTGTCTTTTCCATTATTTAAAACAAAACACTTGCAACCAAAAGGGTGGAAATAGCTAATGCTAGGCTTTATAGATTTTAAAATCTCATAAGGTGTTTTCTTTAAAATTGGCCTAATCATTACTCGATTTACAATATAGCAAGCGGTGTTTGTGGCTTCCGTCCAAAAATATTTAGGTAAATTGTTTCACAAAGCATAGTTCTAGCCATTTCTTGCAAAGTTCTATTTTTCCTCTCAACTACCCCATTTTGTTGAGGAGTTCGAGGAGCCAAAAAATTATAGCTAATACCATTTTCATTTAGAAGATCTTCAAACACCAAATTTTGAAACTCGGTTCCATGATCACTTCTAATATGTGAAATTTTAAGTTCAAGATCATTTTGGGTTAATTTTGAAAATGTGATGAATTTTTCTAAAGCCTCATCTTTAGTACTTAAAAATAGAACGCAAGTAAATCTAGAAAAATCATCAACAAATACAAATGCATAAGACTTACCACCCAAGCTTATAGTCCTAATTAGCCCAAATAAATCCATATGGATAAGTTGTAAGCATCTACTAGTAGAAACATCATTAATGTATTTAAAGGAAGATCTATGTTGTTTACCCTTTGAGCATGCATCACAAATTTTATCATTTGAAAATTTTATCTTGGGTAAACCTCTAACTAGATTAAGGGAGACTAGTTTTTCTAAAACACTTATGCTAGCATGTCCTAGCTTCCTATGCCACAACCATGCATCATTTTCATTTTGTGCAACTAAGCATGCATGAGATGCATGAATGTCATCTAGATGCACCTATGAGCATAATATTATTAGATTTAATGTCTACAATTTTGCATCCATTTTTATCAAATAAAACATTAAATCCTTTATCACACAATTGACTTATGCTCAATAAATTGTGTTTAAGACCATCGACATATAAGACATTTTCAATGAGAATAGTGGAGTGATTACCTATAGAGCCAATACCTTTAATGTGGCCTTTGGAGTTGTCACCAAATGTCACTACTCCTCCACTTTTTGGCTTTAGATCTATGAATCTACTCTTGTCTCCGGTCATGTGCCTCGAGCATCCACTATCAAGGTACCATGAGTTTTGACTTTGTGCTTTGGCCTTGTAGCAATGCTCCCCCTACAAACAAAGATATTAAGCTTTTGTTTTTGGTACCCAAATCATTTTGGGTCCATGAGTGTTAGCTCCCAAAACCTTGGTTCCCTTAGGAATCCAAGATGACATAGCAATAATATTATTAGATTTTACAAGTTCCTTAGGAACCCATACACTTCTAATCCTTTTAGTTCTACTATGTCTAGGATAGCTACCTTGTTTGTAGTAGTTAGTCTTTTTCTTAGGTTGGTGTGTTCTAGAGGATTCACCTATTTCATGCTTGACACTACCAACATTTTTCAAAGATTAGCTCACTCAACACCTTTTGGTGTTCACTATTACATTGAGATAAAAGATTATTAAGATCAACATTTTCATCTTGAAAGAATTTTAGTTCATCTTTTAACCCTAATATCTTTTTCTCAAATTTTGAATTAGCTTGAGTGAGTGAGTCATTTTTCTCATTTAGTTCTAAAATAATCTTTTTATTCCTAATGACCGACTCTTTATATTTCTCAACTAATTCATCATAGACCTCTTGTAACTCATCATATGCATCATTTAATTCTTCAAATTCTAAAGTAGATGAGTTAGAGGTTACCATGGAGGAATCTTTCTCAAGTGTCATGAGGCAAAGGTTAGCCACTTCTTGTTCATCATCCTCCGATGACTCCTCATCACTCCAAGTAGCAAGCTTGGCTTTGAGCTTCTTCTTCTTCTCAAAGCCCTTCTTCTTGAGTTGAGGGCACTCCGAACGTATGTGGCCGGGTTGTTTGCACTCAAAGCAAATGATAGGATCCCTTCCTTCTTCTTTGTTCTTGCTTTTGAAGTCCATCTTCCTTTGGATTTTTCTTCCCCAGTTGGACCTCATAAAACGTGAGAATCGTTTGGCTATCATAGCCAATTCTTCTAGTTCATCCTCCTCACTAGAAGAGCTCTCTTCATGTTGTGAAGCTTTAGCCTTGAGAGCTATTCTCACCTTCTTCTTCTTCTCAACCTCAAGCTTCTTTACCCTCTTCTCTTCTTTCTTCTTCTCATCTTCCCTTCCTTGCTTCATGATTTCATGAGTAAGGAGAGAACCCACAAGCTCATCAAGCTTCAAAGTTTTCAAATTCTTAGCTTCAATGATAGCGGCTCTCTTCCCATCCCAAGACTCGGGAAGTGAATAGAGTAGCTTCCGGACAAGCTTGTCTTCCGGTATGATTTCTCCAAAACCCTTTAGCCCATTGACAATAGTGGAGAAACGATCAAACATCTTTGACACTGTCTCATCGGGCTCCATCTTGAAATTTTCATAACTAAGATTGAGAATTCCAATCTTAGTTTCTTTAACATCGTTGGTGCCTTCATAAGTAGTCTCAAGAGTGTCCCACACTTCTTTGGCACTCTCGATTGATGAGACCTTTGAATAGATGTCCAGACCGAAGGAACAAAAGAGCATGTGGAGAGCTTTATCATTAACTTGAATCTTTTTCCTCTCCTCTTCACTCATCTCCATCTTTTTCTTCAAAACCATATTGCCTTCACCGTCTTGCTCCAATGGAATATAGAGGCCATCTTCAATGACATCCTACACTAGGTAGTCATTTGACTTGATGAAGAGACGCATTCAATTCTTCCAAAAAGAATAATTATCACCATTAAAGAATGGAGACTTTGTAGTAGATTGAGACTCGTATATGCCCGAATCGGAGGTTGAAGCCATCTCTTGATATATGATG
The DNA here is from genome assembly GCA_030270665.1 of Hibiscus trionum. NCBI lineage: Eukaryota > Viridiplantae > Streptophyta > Magnoliopsida > Malvales > Malvaceae > Hibiscus > Hibiscus trionum. Next base: position 63,622,771 of record BSYR01000017.1, read on the forward strand.
ATCACACTCTTCCAAGGAACTCCTCTTTTGGTTGTTAATCCTCAAAGAGGTAGGCTCTGATACCAATTGTTGAGTGGATCAAAAGATCGATATGAACCAAGAGGGGGGTGAATTGGAAATTTAAAGATTTTGTGGTGGAAATTGCAAATTAAAAATAATAGACAAGGGATTTTAGAGTGGTTCAAGTTCCAAATGAACTCTACATCCACTACCTTAGCTTCACTAAGGATTTGCAACAATTCCACTAATTGCTCTTCCCCTTTTCTAGGCTAAGGAGGCAACCCTTACAATTTCGGTTGAATTTTCTACCCAAAATTCAACCCAATCCTCACAACAAGAGAACAAAGAAATTTGTTGGCTAATAGAGTATCTCTCAATACAAATGATAGCCCAATTACAAGCACTCAACCCAATTGAACAAGATAAGAATGAAAATTACAATTGGGGTTTCTAGACAATATGAATTTTTGCACAATTGCTTGGATTTGATGAATAGATGTTTTCTTGAAGATCAATAGTTGTTGCTGTAGCTTTTGGATGTGTCTTTTATACCTCCTCATTGATTTCTAGCCGTTTGGGTGGTTGGGAACATAAATGGAGCCGTTGGAACCCTCTCTTACCACCATAAATGCACTTCTGCAGCTATGTGTATCGGTACGTGGGAAGGTGTATCGATACCTGTCTCAGAAAAGAAAGAGTCGTTGTGTGCAATAAATAAGGGGTATCGATACGCGCATAAGCGTATCGGTACGGGGTATCGAAACGACAAAGGCCGTATCGATACCTTTTTCTCAACTAAACTCACTGTCGATTTCCGTATCAGTACGGGGGTTAGGCGTATCGATACGGGTCAACGACCTTTTAAAGTTTAGTTACCAACCAACTGACACCAACGATCATATTTTTTAAACCGACTTATATTTAAAAATTATAAAGGCCGTATCGATACGAGGGTTTGCCGTATCGGTACGCCATTCAAACTCTTTGAATTTTAACACAGAGGCGTATCGATACGAGGGTTTGCCGTATCGATACGTGTTCCGACAGTAGCCAAGTTTTGTAAAAAGGTATCGATACGCTTGGGAGTGTATCGATACACCTGAACGTTTTTCAATAGTTTGGCCTTGGAACACTTAGAAAATATTTTGAGTTTGAGTTTTACAAATCAGTTTTAAAGTGTTGGTGTTTTAAAACTCATTAAGGGACTTATAAAAACAATTTTAAGTTTTTCAATTTGATCCTTAAAGATCTAATTATATCAAAATCAAACATAGGTTTTACAGTATGGTTGGAGGGTAAATAGGAAATTTAAAATAAACTTTACTGCTACTTTTATGTGTCCGTGAAATAAAATGTTTACTACATTAATATAATTGTATATTTTAACTTAGCACTGTTTGGACACACTAAACTTCATAGTTTAATTTAATCATCCACTCTTCTGATTCATCGGTTTATAGACTTCTCGCTTTATACTCGGTGATTGAATAAAGAACAACTTTGTTACCTTCAGATATAACGTTTATTCAAAATAACAAACTGTACTTTGGACTTGTTGTTTCTCGAAACACCATGATAGCTTCTTGCTCGACCATTTACATGCTTGTTGTTTATAGCATCCATTGGTAGTTTTGTATTATTGAGCTTTTCGAAGCTCACATTATTTTTCCATCGCAGGTTAGAAGAAATCTATCATGGTATAGTGACCGACATATGTGCTTGGAGTTCTCGACTCTGCGCTTCTTTTGGAGTACGGTACTGGTACAGTTAGAGAGCATGTATGTCATATATTGTTTTATGCTAGTGTCTGTAATAAACTTTATGAACTTTTGTTATATGTTTACATGATTTTCTGAAATGACATTTTGAACAGAAATTTGTTTTACAGTTTTAATGTATTTAAAGAAAATATTTCTCTTATTTGAGTTTTTACCGTGGGTCGCTCTTGTGACCCTAATGTAATCTACTAAAATTGAGTGTAACGCATATGTAGTTCTAGGGGTTACAGTGAGCGATTTGTATTTGTTTCTTATGTATGATTAATAAATTATGGTACTTTTTTCCCCTATCTAGGCTTATATGAGGTTTTTAACGAGACCTGCTTCTTTTCAACAAAACAACAACAACAACACCTCAATGTCAATCTCAACAAACGCCTAAAGCCAAAAACAACTCCACTCACCCAACATCCCCTAACTCCAACACCCCTCGCAACCGAACTAGACCACTCGCGGCTACAACCTCTCACACGTAGTTAAACAATATCTAGCTGGCAACTATGACGCCCAACCAATGCACCCAACAACCACACAATACTATGGCAAGTCAAATACCGTGGCAAGTTAAAACCTGAGGCAATTTGATAAACACATTACATATATAAATAATTGAAACGTGAATTTTTAAATACACAATTTAATTGTGTTATCTAATTTAGCTAACTCTCAATTTTCTTAAAGTATAAAATAATTACAATAAATTAAATAAAAAGGCTAAATCAGATCTTCTCTACACGACGACAACAAATTAAATTTAGATTTGTTTTATGGATTTATATTTAATAATACAATTGTTTTAATTTTATGGTTTAGAGATTTAATTTTGTGTGTAAGGTTTACAGGGTCGGCCTTAGACTTTTGGTGGCCCAGGGCGAATCTAAAAACCGGGCCCTAAATTAGAGATTTAAATTACGGTTGCAGTCGTATTTACAATCATGTTAGGTTTAACGTGATTGCAAACATTATATATACTATTTCGTTCACTGCGAGTATCGCGGTTATGATTTTTTTAATAATATATGATATTGTGGACATAACAGTTGTAGGTATTGCGTTTTTATATTTTGCCGCTATCGCCATGTAACTGTCGTTGTTGCGGTTGCATACCGCTACTTAAATCTCTGTTCCTAATAGCAACTAGCAAGTAATAAAAAAATAGATTTTAAGAGTAAGTCCATAATAACAATTATTAAAAATTTGGGCCCTTAATAACAAAAATATTTTTTAAAAATTGATTTTTAAGAGTATGTAATAACAAATATTGGGAAAAATCGAGGCCCTAATAACAAGTATTAGAAAAAATTGAATTTTAATAGTAGACCCCTAATAATTAATATTGTAAAATTTATCCCCTATTAACAAGTATTGAAAAAACCGAACCCCTAATACTAACAAGTATTAGAAAAATTAGACACTTAACAACAAATATAATTCAAAGAAAATTGCAAACATATAACTTCCTTAAACAGTGGGCCCTAGGCGGGCGCCCTTGTTGCCCTTGCCCAGGGCCGGGCTAGAAGGTTTAGGGTTTTACGTGTAGAGTTTATAGTTTAGTGATAGTGGTTAGAATTTAGGCTTTAAAGGTTAGGGTTTAAATTTTAGAGTAATATGGTGAGTATTTAAGTTTTAACCTATAAACCCTAAATTCTAACCACAACCAATAAATTTTAAACTCCTACACATAAGTTCTTAAATAATACACCCGAAATTAAGCCTCTAAACCTTAAAACTAAGTCACTTGTAAAAACTAAAAAATTTCATTGTCAGTATATGAAATAATTATCGACACTTGCATTTTCCTGGTTCATATACTTCTACTATTTTAGTTCTACAGTGTAATTTACTCTCCAATGACAGAGCAATTAAGGAGAGTAATTCACTCCCAGCAGAGCTGAGGAAACAAATGTAGCACCATTTAAATTTTAAATCTCAGTCTTTGTATGCTGCCTGTAGAATAATGTGAAGTAAGAGTAGGGACTCACAGCACTTGTTGATAATAAGTTTCCATTGTGCTTCTCCAAGATGGCAGATCTTCTACAATTTCTAGCCCAAAAGAAGGACTTAGCATAATCAATTAACTTTCTTGTATTTGTATAAGATGTTGTTTATAAGATACTAATGCAAGCAGTATACGTTCTGAAGGCCATTGATTGAGGTCGTCAGCTAGTGGACCCACATAGAAACTTTCTTTAGAGTCGCCTGTTTTACAGGATCATTGAACAGGAAAGCAGTAAAAGAAAGAAGAAATGATTCAAACAAATGAAGTACCTTTGGTGGTTAAAGTAGGATCAAGCTTTTCAGCATAAGGTGATGTATAACCTCTGTGATGCTTTTTAGCAAACATCATCTTGTCTTCAATTGGTGGTTAAAGTAGGATCAAGCTTTTCATCATAAGGTGCTTTTTAGAAAACATCATCTTCTCTTAATTGCTCTGGTAAGCATGTGTGGTTTCTACTCTATTATTTCATGTTCAAATCCACCCAACATTATTTTTTCTCTTCAATTTTTTTGGACACTAATACTATTTAAATATATACCAAAGATTGTATCTCATAGCACAAAAAAGTGCTTGGCCTAGTGGGAAGTACTCGCCCCTTGCATTCCAAGGTCCCAGGTTCAATTCCCTTTAGATGTAGTCTCTATGTTTGCATTTTTCCACCTCCAATTGGGTGTGGCACGTGTCACCTTTTTATTGATATATTGTATAAATATAGAGGATCAAATGTGTAATTATACTAATTTTTTAACAGTTCCGTCAACTTTTTCGTTTTTTAACGGCGGGTGGCTTAATTGGAACCATTTAAATAGTTAAGTGATATATTTGACACAATTAAAAATATAGTGGTCAAATCGACACTAACCCTATAGTTTGGTCGTCATTGGTATAATTTACCCTATATTATATGATGTACTTCATATCACAAAAATAGCCTTGGCCTAGTGGCAAGCACATGCTACTTTTCACTAAGGGATCCTTGGTTTGAATTCCCTCAGCCCCAATTTTGTTACTTTCATTTTTTACAAGCATTAATAAAGATATAAACATATACTATATGTGGTACTTCAAAACACAAAAGTAAGCTTGGCCTAGTGTCACAACCTGATTAGAGGGGGAATTAATTAATTAAATTAAAATAAAATAATTAAAGTCCTCCAATAAGGTGGTGACATGTGTCACAAAATAATCAAATAATTAATTTATTTTATTAAATTAAAATTAGGATCAAATTAATAGAGTATATAAGTAACAAGGACCAAATGTGTAATTATACCCTTATTTTTTAACTGCAACGTCACACTTCCGTTAACCTCTAACGGCTAGTGGTCAAATTGCATCCAATTTAATAGTATGGTGGTTTAATTTTTTCGAAAAAAGTAAGGTGGTCAAATCACGACTTTTCTAATAGTATGGTGGTCATTTATGTAGTTTACCCTAATAATAAATTACATACTTATTAATCAAGAAAATATATATATATATAATCAAAATCAGTAGTATGTAACACTGAAAAGTATTTATAATATATATATATATATATATATATATATATATATATATATATATATATATATATGACAAAAGTGAGAGCTTATTGTTTATGCACAAAGGCTTTATATGTATACTTAAACAAAAACTCTAGTAAAATACGATTGTATATTTGATATAATAAGTAGTGAAATTAAGAGCATTGAAAGTAAATCAATAATAACTAATTATAAAAAATAAAATATATTTGAAGGATTGGTTACTGGTTCAATTCCTTTGAACTGGGCAACTAAGCAAGACGCTCGAGTGTCAGATGTTATTGAAAAGTGTGAGGGGTTGATGGTTTGAGGTTCGGGGCTTACCAAATCCAAGGGCAATGGGATGAATGGCGGAGCAAAGGAGCCGACTAATAATTCCTCAAATTCGTCGCAACCCGAAAAGTACAAAAAAATGGGTTGTGATTCTATGCTATCGACAAGGTGGGGTATGGAAAAGAACGCAATGTTTTGGGGTTTAAATATCTGGGACAAAGGGTAAATTACCAGGTGTAGCCTTGTATTAACTAGGGTTTACGGAAGGGAAGCTAAATTTTACCATCATCTAACAATGGTCACTAAAATTCTCAATTTGACCGCAAAGTCCAACTTATGCTCAATTTAGTCCTCAAAACTCAATTAGGATTTTGATTTAAAATCCCCAAATTTTAGGGTTCTAAATCTAAAATTCTTAGATTTAAAAGTTTTTAGAGTTAGAGATTTAAAATTTTAGGGTTTCTAAAATAGGGAAAAATTTTGGGGTGTTACAGTATGAGCATCCCCTTTTATTTGAAAATTTAGTTACAAGATTGTTTATTTGGTATTAATTCAAGTTTTACGATAATAAGTAATGGACTGATATCAAATCTATTATTGTATTAAGATCGTATGTTTCTTAAAATTTTGAAATTATCGTAGATTATGTGCTTCTTGTGGTTTTGAAATAATTGAATTTTAATTTTTCTTTTCTTTTCATCTGACTGTAATTGCAAGAAACAAATTAGGTAGAGCGGTGTCAAATTTTGGCTTTATTTTGTAAGTCAATAGTCAAGGCTGTCTTTTAAGATTAAAGAAAATTTCATGTGCTGTGTGTGTGTTTTTTTTTATCATCATTATTATGATTTTGGCCTCTCATATGTATTAATCATTATATATATATAAAGTATTAGTGAAGTCTTAGCTTGAAGATACATACTTTGGATTAATATAATTTCAGCATTGGTTTTTGGAATTTGGCTTTTCTTTATTTCCCTGATAAGCAATTCATTCTTACACATGAACCATATTATTTTCAGATTTTCATTGAAGTCTTCAATTAAGTGCTTAACGTTACTTTTAGTGTATGTATATTCTTTAATGTTATGCATATTAATATTGGTTTTGATCTTCGAAAAAGAAAAACATATAGAAATATTAAAGTTTCATGTAGTCATTATTGAATTCATTTGTATGATACTTATAATTTTGACTTTTAGTTAAAAATTGATTGTTTTAATTTCGTCTTTAATTTCGGCAAATTCATGCTTAAGGAATTTTTTGAGTAACAATAAAAAATTTTGGTTTATTCGATTTTTGATAGCCCTATTTAAACAAGGTTCTGTTGGAGGTAAGGTAATATTATGAACCGAAAATTGGCATTCGAAGGGACTACTTGAATTAGTTAGTTTTTAGATTAATTAGATGATAATATTATGAGTATAAATAAGCCAAAAGGCTCTAGGAAAAAGGTACTGAATTTTGTAAACATTGGCTGCAGTTATTTACTTTCCATGGTTCAGTGTCTACTGAAATCTTTCTTCTTCTCCCTATCCCCTTTCTCTATTTCTATTGTTACTATTGATATTGTTGTAACGCTCATTACATTATCAGCAAGCTCCAGTCTCCACTCAAGCACAATATCAACAAATTTTAGAATTGTTGAACAAGGCCCGTTCTTTAATGCTGCATCCTTACTCGTGATTTCAATGCTCCTTTGAATCAATTATCATTATGTAAACTTATTTTGGAAGATTTTGTTCAACTTCTATGGGGATTGATTGGAAGCCTTGGAAGCATAGGCGGTTCTGGACAGACGCAATGTGAGCGATAATGCTTGGCTGAAGAAAGTCTTAAAATGAGTTAAGTTAATTGCTTGTAAGGGTGAAAGTGTTAGATTTTTAGATGTTTGTAAGTCATTTTTAAAAAAAATCATCTCTGTCAGATTATAAATTAAGAGCCATATTTTAATAAAACAAATTAGTTTTTTTAGTGCTTTCATTGAAGTTGATTATCACGTAAAACAAAACATTATTAGTTTTGTAGTGTTTTCATTGTGTCGTTTGAGTTATCCTAACAGGTGGGGATCCATCCATGTCGACTCAGAATGCGAATGGTGGTGGAGCTACTCTACTAGCTAAGCTCGCGTCATCATCCGAGTAAGTCTTAGTCGCCATATCATGCACATTGTTTTGCCCTCTTCTACTTTGGTTGTATTGTATAATGTATATTTTCATTAATGCATTTATATTCATGGTAAATTTGTGATATATTATTTGTTTCATTGATTGTAGAAAAAATTATTGGATCATCTACTAATGTCGATTGTTGAAAGCCAATGGGTTCCAGTTGCTCTGCGTGTTCAGTGAGATTTCATTCTAGATTTGTTCTACTTCTTTTATTTTCTAGGCACTAAGGTGTATTTGTTACTTGGTTGCTGGGCATTCCAAGAATTTGGATGCCCTTTCCAGCAAAGTTCTTAGCGAGGAGAAACAAGCAGAACCTGCTTTTAATTCTCCTCTCCAAATCATTTTGCAAACATCCAGTAAAGAATGGAATTTGGAGAAGGAGGAGAAGGGTCACGTGAGATGGTTTAATTAGCTGAAAGTGGGACTTAAAATATATTATATTATGGAGAAAAATGAAAGCTAACAGGCCATGTTAGCATTCTCTAACAGAACAAAACAAGTACTTTATAATGAAAGCTAACAGGCCATGTTAGCATTCTCTAGCTGAAACTGAAATAAAAGTTGAATAACTTCAATGAATGTTTTAAAAGTTAAATATTAGAGCGAAAACAGAACAAAACGTACGGGAAGGAGTCTTTACGAAATGAACTTCTTTCCGGCCTATTAAACGAAAATGATATTCGTATAGACACCCCTTCAACAGGACCCCTTTACCGAGAGAGGTTGAATAGTAAAAGGGTGTTTGTAAAATCATTCTAACATCTAGAGATAGACGAGTACTTTATAATGGAGGAGCCAAGGAAATACATAAGGTAAACAAGTTAAAAATGGACGACTCTCTTCAACTTTTTTCTACATTTGCATTTTAACAGTTGAATCTCGATTCTGGTTTTCGAGAACTATCAAACAAGTTTGTGGAGTATGCCAGAGGCAATCCTCTAGCTCTTAAAGTTCTGGGTCCTTTATAATGGATAGCCTATAAATTTCGATAAATATTTTGATACTTAATTCAAGGAATGAAATTAAACATGGCTCAAATTGATAGCCTACATTTACGTCCTTCTACTTTTGACAACATGTTTAATCTTAAATATATTCACTTCTATGCGCATGGGAATTTCTCGAAGATGCATGCAAACGAAGTTATGGATAGTGTATCTCTTCCTGATGAGTTAAGGTATCTTTGTTGGAAATATTAAACCCTTCAAATTTTTATCATCAAATTTTAATGCAAAGAATCTTGTTGTGTTGAAATTACATTCGAGCCGCATGCAACTACTTTGAAATGAAGATCATCAGGTATTTTATATTTTTCGTTTTATTTTTTATAGGTCTAAAATAAGCAAATAACGTTATGAACTACCGTGATTATTTTATATTTTCATTGTATAGGATCTTGTTAATTTAAGAGAAATTGAGCTTCGTCGTTGCTGGAATTTAAGGAAGATCCATAATCTATCGCGCGCCGTCAACCTTAAATGGCTTAACTGTGGGGGCTGCACAAGTTTAGTTGAACTTCCTTGCCTCAATCATTTGGAATCTCTTGAAACGCTTAATGTTACTTGTTGCAGGAATTTAAGTAAGATACCTAACCTATCAGGAGCCATCAACCTTAAATGGCTTAACTGCAAGGACAACGAAAGTTTGGATGAACTTCCTTGCCTCAATCATTTGGAATCTCTTGAAACGCTTAACTTTACTCGTTGCAGGAATTTAAAGAAGATCCCTAACCTATCAGGAGCCTCAACCTTAAATGGCTTAACTGCGATTGCTGTGGAAGTATGGTTGAACTTCCTTGCCTCAATCATTTGAAATCTCTTGAAAGGCTTAACTTTACTCGTTGCTAAAATTTAAAGAAGATCCCTAACCTATCAGCAGCCATCAACCTTATACGGCTTGACTGCAAAAACTGTGCACGTTAGGTTGACGTTCATTGCCTCAATCATTTGAAATCTCTTAAATAGGTTGAATATGAAAGTTGTTCTAAACTCAACAAGTTTCCTGAGCTCCCAAATGTCTTTTCTGTGTTAAAATTTTCACACACTGGAATAGAAGAAGTGTCTGATTCAATCCAGCATCTTGTCAAACTTAGAAAATTGATCTTGTGATACACAAAGGTGGAAAATGGGCAATTTTAAATGAATAATCCCTTTTTAATTATTATTTGGGAAAATGGCTCCCAAAAAACATTATTTGGCAAAATGACCCCTAAACTTGCCACGTCGGTGAACCTCGCGTTGTGTAGGACGCGAGGTATGATATCGCGTTCTGCACAACGCGATTTCAGTCTACGTGACCTTGTTGTTTTTTATAACGGTTTTACAGTACCTCACGTTCTGCAGATCGCGAGGTTCACGAGAATTTGAAGGGCGGCTGAATATATCGCACAGACCTCGCGTTCTGCAGGACGCGAGTTCTGTGCAAAATTGGGCTGAAGAACAAGGGAAAACAAGTGTGGGTAGGTCTGTTCGAGCCCAATTTCGGGCGTGTAAATCGTATATTTTTAGCGATCATCGAGTTTGGGGTCGTAGTACTGGAAATTGTCTATCGTATGATACCAACATGGTTAATTTCCGTCCATTCTATAATGGTTTAAAATGGATTCGAAAACCCTATGCTATCCTCTTTTTTTGAATGAAGTTGCATTTCAACAAATGTCGATTTTCGGTTTAGTAATCCCATAAAATTTATTAAAAACTGAAATTAAATAAACATTATAAAGTTTAATTATAATAGGTAAACAAAATTATAATACAACATTATAAAAATCAAATGTGTGGAATATAAATATTAAAAACATAAGTACATATCAGTAAAAGAAAAGACTAAAAATGCCTATGTCCACCCGTTCCGCAGTCGGGTGGATGACGATCACGATCCGGATACCTCCGACCATCGTGTGGTGGTCCCTGGTCCCCATCATCCTGACCATCGTGTGCGATATGCGGATTTGTGCTGGGCTCAGGCGGGGAGTAAAACAAGCTACCCATCGGCGTACTATCCACAATGCGAAAGTCATACTAAGATGGCAACTGTGGATAATCGATAAGTTGAAGGTCAGTCGTGGGCGTATGGGGACGATAGGCATCGGAGGAGCCGAACTGGGGTGGAGGCACCGTCTGCTGGAAACTCGATGGACCGCTATAAGTATGAAATGATGCACTAGAAGATGATGCCCCTGTAGTGTCATGCCGTGGTCTCGGACCGCGCTGCGTCGACTGCCTCTGGCTCTGGCTCTGGGTCGCTCGATGGGTGCTGCGTGGGCGGTTTTGGGGTTGCTGGGGAAGCCCTGCATCGCGCTCGGCCTGAGTAAGGATATGCGGCGGCCCATGGAGCCTATACCACTGGTGGTAATTGAAAGCGACCGAATCAGCCCCTTCCATAATTTGTTGGAGAAGCGGTGGGCGTTGGGCAAATTGATTAGCCCAAATCGCTATCCAGGTAGCGTGGTACTCGGACCAGTCAACCTCCGTCTTCCCCTAGCGCGTAAGATTGTGGAAGTAGTCCATATTTTGCGAAGCGGCTGGAACATTTTGGAAGAACCCAAACTGTCGGAGAACCCTATCCGTAGCATGCTACACGCAAATTTCGTAGTTGAGCAGCGGCACGACGAAAATCCAGAGCTGTTGGTCACGCAGAATATCCGGTGGAGTAATCTGTCGAATCTCCTCTAAAGCGTAGGGCCTCCACACGAACTAAAAATATGAAAACGTTTGTAACGATTGTATGAAATATTATTGGAAAAATAGTATGAAAAAATTCAAATTAATTTTCGAATTACCTCTTCCTCCGTCAAGCCATCGAAAGCATGCCTGAATTCTTTTTGAGAGATCGGAAGGCCGATGTGGGTCAGTGTGCCGCTCCACCTATAATTAATGAAAAAAAATCGTTAAATAAAATAATTTAAAAATAAAAAATATAGTAAATTACGTAGTACCTCCGTAGAAGCGGAAATAACATAGCGGTGGGCTGTTTAAGCTGTGGTCTCAAAATAGGCATCCGAAACCAAACCCAAGACTGTAGGAGTAAACAACATCCTCTCATCGATGATCTTGAGGCGTCAACGTTTCTGCAGAGCTCTCTGTAAAGAAACGCCAAGACAGCTGATCCCCAAGATTTTCTTCCAAACTCATTTAAATCTGTAAGATGACGAAGCCACATCACGTGCACCTTTGTGCGGGATTTGTATGGCATTAATATCCCGCCAATAATGCGCAAGATGTGGGCACGCGCACACCGCTGTGAAAATAAAGATTTAATAAAGACGTCCTAATTAAAAAAAATTGTAACTTCATCCTAAATTTAATAAAGGCATCCAAAAAATTTAGTAAAGTCATCCTAATTTGCAAATAAATATTTGTAACTTCATCCTAAATATTTAATGAAGGCATACTAAATATTTAATAAAGGCATCCTAATTTTCAAGTAAATATTTGTAATTGCATCCTAAATTTATTAAAAGGATCCTAAATATTTAATGAAGCCATCCTAAAAATTTCATAAACCATCGTAATGTTGAAATAAATATTTGTAATTTCATCGTAAATTTAATAAAAGCATACTAAATATTTAATAAGGGCATCCTAATTTTTAAATAGAAAAAATACTTGAAGTGTAACTTCATCCGCATTGGGGGGAGGGGTTCCAAATTGAGCCTCCAAATATGATAGGTCAATTTTTCCACCGTCCCACACTTCCTCAGGGGGCATCACGCCCATTTCTTCAGCAAATAGAGTTGGCCAATGGGCCAACGCTACACCCGTAATAACGCTGCCATCTGTAGGCAACCCCAGAAGGTAGGCAACATCCTCCAGCGTGATTGTTGCCTCGCCAAATGGAAGATGAAACGTGTGCGTCTCGGGCCTCCACCGTTCTATCAGCGCGCTGATCAACGATGGTTTTACCTTCACCCCTATATACCGTGCTATGTGGCCAAAATCGACGCGCTGAATCCACTCCATAACAGCATCAACGGGTGGGGTGTTGATACGGTTAAGTTAACATTGTAAATTATGTTTGTATCCCTTCAAAAAATAGTTAGTAAAATAAAAAAAATTTAATTAAATTTTTTTTAAAAATTAATAGGGAAAAGTAATACCGCTGGATCTCTTCTCCAATATTGATTGCAGTGAGTCGCCTCGTTGCGTAATAAGCCCTCTATTATATCGAATGAAATATAAAAGTTGCCGATAATTTGTTGTAAAAAAGCTAAAGAACTCACGTTCTGTGGTTGATATTGGGGGCAAGGCCTCCAATTTATAGAAGACCTCGCGCATTTTGAGATGCGATGTTAATGAACCTCGCGTTCTGTAGAACGCGATATCCATATACCTCGCGTCCTATAAAACGCAAGGTTCATTGAAAAGGCGCGTCACGGAACAGACGCGTGAACTGAACGGTCAGAAGTGACCTCGCGTCCTATAGAACGTGAGTTTATAAAGACCTCGCGTTCTACAGGACGCGAGGTCGTGGGGGGTTTTTGTAGAACTAATGTTTTGATATAATAATTGAAAAATGTTTTGGACTGATTTAAAAAGTATTTAAAACATTTCCAAAGTCCAAACAACTTGAAATAATATTTAAGGAATTTTTCATAAAGGTTTTTCATGTTTTCAAAGGCCAATTTTCACAAAACTGACCAAGTGTTTCGAAACACCTTAGGGCGTTTCGAAACAGGTGCCTTCAGTGGCCAAAACGTTTCGATACTCGTATCGAAACGGGGCCAGCGTTTCGAAACAGGCTAGGCCGTTTCGATACGCCCACGTGGCACTGACCACAACGGTCATAAACCCCAACGGCTCTTTCCCAACTAACTTTTAAATGCAGGTCATTTCGATACGGGCTTATAGCGTTTCGATACGCGTTCCGAAACGACAAGGGGGTGTTCCGAAACGGGTACCCTAACAGACTGCAACGGCTCATTCTATATTGAGGGTATTTCGAAACGGCTTCGAGCGTTTCGAAACGGGGAGCTGCAGAACTGCATTTATGGAGGAAATTAAAGGCTCCAACGACTCTATTTCAACCCCAACAGTCCTAAACGGCTATAAACTCAATTGGGAGTATAAAAGGGACCTCCAAGCATCAAGAGAAGGCAAATGCTCATATTGTCAAACATCAAATGATCAAGAAATTGTCTTAGCACTTAAATTGTCATTTCTTGTATAGACAAACACTAGTGAGCCAAAATTGTCAAATTTGCTCAAGTGTTTTAGGTTTTGGGTGAGTGCTTCATTGTGCAAACAAACACCTATTAGAGGGTTTAAGTTTTCTTTCTTTGTCTCTTTGTAAAAGAGGGTTTTGATCAAGGCTTGGGTAGAAGCTTGATCGGTTGTAAGGGTTTCCTCCTAATCCTAAAAAAGGGGACGAATCAATTAGTGGATTGATTGTGAAATCCTTAGTGGGAAGCTAAGGTAGTGGATGTAGGTGCTTGTTAGAAGGCCGAACCACTATAAATCATTGTGTCTATTTTCATTTTAGCTTCCACAACCCTTCCACCCAAATATCCACCTCTCCACCACTTGGTGAGCTAAATTGGTTGATCGAATCGAGCTCCACACATCCCAACAATTGGTATCAGAGCTTGGCTCAATCGAAGAGGATTCACATCCTATTGAGAAGATCCGGCAAGCTTGATCACTAGTTCATCAACCGGCTCAAATGGCACAATCTATCGACAAACCGCCTTTCTTTAAAGGAACCCACTATGCCCATTGGAAGACAAAGATGAAGTTCTTCATCAAATCAATAGATTACAAGCTATGGGATGTAGTTGAGGATGGTCCATTCGTTCCCAAAAGAAGCAAAGCGGAGTGGAGTGCCGACGATCGCAAGAAGATGGAGCTTAATTGCAAAGCCTTGCACATCTTGTTTTGTGCTTTTGGCCCAACCATCTATGAGAAGATGTCTTCTTGTGAGAGTGCCAAGGAGGTATGGGACAAGCTTGAAGTCACATACGAGGGGACAAATGAAGTCAAGGAGACCAAGATTGGGCTCCTAACCTTGGAGTATGAGAACTTCAAAATGGATCCGGAAGAGAACATCGAGAAGATGTTTGATAGATTCTCCACCATCACCAACGGTCTTAAAGGTTTTGGAGAAGCCATCCCGGAAGAAAAGCTTGTTCGAAAGCTCATCTACTCTCTTCCCGAGTCTTGGGACTCAAAGAGGACCGCCATCATCGAAGCTAAAAATTTGAAGACTTTGAAGCTTGATGAACTCATGGGGTCACTCCTTACTCATCAAATCATGAAGAAGAATAAAGAGGATGAGAAGAAGAGGGAAGAAATTAGAGCTATGGGAGAGAAGAAAATCAAAGGGCTTGGCATCAATGCTAGTGCCATGGCTCTCAAATCCTCCACTTGCCATCATGTCTACACAAGTGAAGAGGAGGATGAAGATGAAGAGATAGTTCATCTTTTCAAGAAGTGTGCCCCTTTCATGAAGAAAGCCTTGAGAGAGCTTGAACGAGAACCTAAAAGAAAGGAGAGGGCAAGCACTTCAAGCCATAAGAAGAAGGCACATGTGGCTACTTGGAGTGATGAGGACTCCACCGACGATGAACAAGCCAACCTTTGCCTTATGGCCATCGATGAAGATTCAAGGGTAACTTCTAATTCATCTACTTCATGTTCTTACACTTTTGATGAATTACAAGATGCCTATGATGATTTGGTTTTAGATTTTAAAAGCCACATTTTGAAAAACAATAAATTGGTTTCAAAGTTAAAAATTCAAAATGACTTGCTTTCTAAAACCAAACTTGAACTTGAAGCAAAACTTGAAGAGTTTGAATTGAAATGTCTTGATTTACAAAAATTGCTTCAAAAAGTTCAAGAAGAAAAAAATTTGATTTCCAAGGAACTTGAAAAGAAAAACAATTTTGGAAAATCAAATTTTTATGTTAGACAATCTAGTGCCCCTAGATTTGTAAATGGAAAATGTTTTAGAAGTGTTTGGGTCCCAAAAGGACTTAATACTTCAACTAAAAGGGATGAAATTGAAAAATGGATTCCAAAGGGGACTAAATTTTGTGCAACTAACATTTATGGATCCAAAGCAATTTGGATACCAAAAGTTACTTGATTGTCTATTGTAGGTGTGATGGAGATGTTCAACAAGTCAAACATTGAGGGGGAGCTCCATACACACAAGGAAGAACACTTGAAGAAGGAAGGCTTCACATCCTCCCTTGGGTTCAAGTGTTGGTAAAATTTCTAGTTGTTTTGATTTTATTAGTCTCATTTTTATTTAATTCAACTAGATGATCATATATGTTGTGACTAACATTTTGATGATGCCTTGAGTAAGGGGGAGCCATTTTAAAACCAAATTCTTACTTTTGTCAAATTTTTACCTCCATTGTTATTTTTGAACTTAATGTTTTAAATCTTTTTGATATAACAAAAAGGGGGAGAAATGGTTTGAAAAATTGAATTTTCAAATGAATAAGGGGAGCCTTATGTGAATTAAAATTTTATTCTCTTATTCACATTTTATAAGTTAAAGGGGGAGAATTCCAAACAATTTTTCAAGTGGTTTTATTATATCAAAAAGGGGGAGATTGTAGAACTAATGTTTTGATATAATAATTGAAAAATGTTTTGGACTGATTTAAAAAGTATTTAAAACATTTCAAAAGTCCAAACAACTTGAAATAATATTTAAGGAATTTTTCATAAAGGTTTTTCATGTTTTCAAAGGCCAATTTTCACAAAACTGACCAAGTGTTTCGAAACACCTTAGGGCGTTTCGAAACAGGTGCCTCCAGTGGCCAAAACGTTTCGATACTCGTATCGAAACGGGGCCAGCGTTTCGAAACAGGCTAGGCCGTTTCGATACGCCCACGTGGCACTGACCACAACGGTCATAAACCCCAACGGCTCTTTCCCAACTAACTTTTAAATGTAGGTCGTTTCGATACGGGCTTATAGCGTTCCGATACGCGTTCCGAAACGGCAAGGGGGTGTTCTGAAACGGGTACCCTGACAGACTGCAACGGCTCTTTCTATATTGAGGGTGTTTCGAAACGGCTTCGAGCGTTTCGAAACGGGGAGCTGCAGAACTGCATTTATGGAGGAAATTAAAGGCTCCAACGACTCTATTTCAACCCCAACGGTCCTAAACGGCTATAAACTCAATTGGGAGTATAAAAGGGACCTCCAAGCATCAAGAGAAGGCAAATGCTCATATTGTCAAACATCAAATGATCAAGAAATTGTCTTAGCACTTAAATTGTCATTTCTTGTATAGACAAACACTAGTGAGCCAAAATTGTCAAATTTGCTCAAGTGTTTTAGGTTTTGGGTGAGTGCTTCATTGTGCAAACAAACACCTATTAGAGGGTTTAAGTTTGCTTTCTTTGTCTCTTTGTAAAAGAGGGTTTTGATCAAGGCTTGGGTAGAAGCTTGATCGGTTGTAAGGGTTTCCTCCTAATCCTAGAAAAGGGGACGAATCAATTAGTGGATTGATTGTGAAATCCTTAGTGGGAAGCTAAGGTAGTGGATGTAGGTGCTTGTTAGAAGGCCGAACCACTATAAATCATTGTGTCTATTTTCATTTTAGCTTCCACAACCCTTCCACCCAAATATCCACCTCTCCACCACTTGGTGAGCTAAATTGGTTGATCGAATCGAGCTCCACACATCCCAACAATTGGTATCAGAGCTTGGCTCAATCGAAGAGGATTCACATCCTATTGAGAAGATCCGGCAAGCTCGATCATTAGTTCATCAACCGGCTCAAATGGCACAATCTATCGACAAACCGCCTTTCTTTAAAGGAACCCACTATGCCCATTGGAAGACAAAGATGAAGTTCTTCATCAAATCAAGAGATTACAAGCTATGGGATGTAGTTGAGGATGGTCCATTCGTGCCCAAAAGAAGCAAAGCGGAGTGGAGTGCCGACGATCGCAAGAAGATGGAGCTTAATTGCAAAGCCTTGCACATCTTGTTTTGTGCTTTTGGCCCAACCATCTATGAGAAGATGTCTTCTTGTGAGAGTGCCAAGGAGGTATGGGACAAGCTTGAAGTCACATACGAGGGGACAAATGAAGTCAAGGAGACCAAGATTGGGCTCCTAACCTTGGAGTATGAGAACTTCAAAATGGATCCGGAAGAGAACATCGAGAAGATGTTTGATAGATTCTCCACCATCACCAACGGTCTTAAAGGTTTTGGAGAAGCCATCCCGGAAGAAAAGCTTGTTCGAAAGCTCATCTACTCTCTTCCCGAGTCTTGGGACTCAAAGAGGACCGCCATCATCGAAGCTAAAAATTTGAAGACTTTGAAGCTTGATGAACTCATGGGGTCACTCCTTACTCATCAAATCATGAAGAAGAATAAAGAGGATGAGAAGAAGAGGGAAGAAATTAGAGCTATGGGAGAGAAGAAAATCAAAGGGCTTGGCATCAATGCTAGTGCCATGGCTCTCAAATCCTCCACTTGCCATCATGTCTACATAAGTGAAGAGGAGGATGAAGATGAAGAGATAGTTCATCTTTTCAAGAAGTGTGCCCCTTTCATGAAGAAAGCCTTGAGAGAGCTTGAACGAGAACCTAAAAGAAAGGAGAGGGCAAGCACTTCAAGCCATAAGAAGAAGGCACATGTGGCTACTTGGAGTGATGAGGACTCCACCGACGATGAACAAGCCAACCTTTGCCTTATGGCCATCGAAGAAGATTCAAGGGTAACTTCTAATTCATCTACTTCATGTTCTTACACTTTTGATGGATTACAAGATGCCTATGATGATTTGGTTTTAGATTTTAAAAGCCACATTTTGAAAAACAATAAATTGGTTTCAAAGTTAAAAATTCAAAATGATTTGCTTTCTAAAACCAAACTTGAACTTGAAGCAAAACTTGAAGAGTTTGAATTGAAATGTCTTGATTTACAAAAATTGCTTCAAAAAGTTCAAGAAGAAAAAGATTTGATTTCCAAGGAACTTGAAAAGAAAAACAATTTTGGAAAATCAAATTTTTATGTTAGACAATCTAGTGCCCCTAGATTTGTAAATGGAAAATGTTTTAGAAGTGTTTGGGTCCCAAAAGGACTTAATACTTCAACTAAAAGGGATGAAATTGAAAAATGGATTCCAAAGGGGACTAAATTTTGTGCAACTAACATTTATGGATCCAAAGCAATTTGGATACCAAAAGTTACTTGATTGTCTATTGTAGGTGTGATGGAGATGTTCAACAAGTCAAACATTGAGGGGGAGCTCCATACACACAAGGAAGAACACTTGAAGAAGGAAGGCTTCACATCCTCCCTTGGGTTCAAGTGTTGGTAAAATTTCTAGTTGTTTTGATTTTATTAGTCTCATTTTTATTTAATTCAACTAGATGATCATATATGTTGTGACTAACATTTTGATGATGCCTTGAGTAAGGGGGAGCCATTTTAAAACCAAATTCTTACTTTTGTCAAATTTTTACCTCCATTGTTATTTTTGAACTTAATGTTTTAAATCTTTTTGATATAACAAAAAGGGGGAGAAATGGTTTGAAAAATTGAATTTTCAAATGAATAAGGGGAGCCTTATGTGAATTAAAATTTTATTCTCTTATTCACATTTTATAAGTTAAAGGGGGAGAATTCCAAACAATTTTTCAAGTGGTTTTATTATATCAAAAAGGGGGAGATTGTAGAACTAATGTTTTGATATAATAATTGAAAAATGTTTTGGACTGATTTAAAAAGTATTTAAAACATTTCCAAAGTCCAAACAACTTGAAATAATATTTAAGGAATTTTTCATAAAGGTTTTTCATGTTTTCAAAGGCCAATTTTCACAAAACTGACCAAGTGTTTCGAAACACCTTAGGGCGTTTCGAAACAGGTGCCTCCAGTGGCCAAAACGTTTCGATACTCGTATCGAAACGGGGCCAGCGTTTCGAAACAGGCTAGGCCGTTTCGATACGCCCACGTGGCACTGACCACAACGGTCATAAACCCCAACGGCTCTTTCCCAACTAACTTTTAAATGCAGGTCGTTTCGATACGGGCTTATAGCGTTCCGATACGCGTTCCGAAACGGCAAGGGGGTGTTCCGAAACGGGTACCCTGACAGACTGCAACGGCTCTTTCTATATTGAGGGTGTTTCGAAACTGCTTCGAGCGTTTCGAAACGGGGAGCTGCAGAACTGCATTTATGGAGGAAATTAAAGGCTCCAACGACTCTATTTCAACCCCAACGGTCCTAAACGGCTATAAACTCAATTGGGAGTATAAAAGGGACCTCCAAGCATCAAGAGAAGGCAAATGCTCATATTGTCAAACATCAAATGATCAAGAAATTGTCTTAGCACTTAAATTGTCATTTCTTGTATAGACAAACACTAGTGAGCCAAAATTGTCAAATTTGCTCAAGTGTTTTAGGTTTTGGGTAAGTGCTTCATTGTGCAAACAAACACCTATTAGAGGGTTTAAGTTTGCTTTCTTTGTCTCTTTGTAAAAGAGGGTTTTGATCAAGGCTTGGGTAGAAGCTTGATCGGTTGTAAGGGTTTCCTCCTAATCCTAGAAAAGTGGACGAATCAATTAGTGGATTGATTGTGAAATCCTTAGTGGGAAGCTAAGGTAGTGGATGTAGGTGCTTGTTAGAAGGCCGAACCACTATAAATCATTGTGTCTATTTTCATTTTAGCTTCCACAACCCTTCCACCCAAATATCCACCTCTCCACCACTTGGTGAGCTAAATTGGTTGATCGAATCGAGCTCCACACATCCCAACAGTTTTTTAAAAGATGACTTCCCAGGCGGGAAAGTCATTTAATAATCCTAATAATAATAATAATAATAATAATAATAATAATAATAGCAATAATAATAATAATAATCATAATAATAATAATAACAATAATCATAAAACTAATAATAATAAAAAGCAGAATAAAATTATTATTATTAATAATAGTAAATATATAATAATAATAATAATAAACATAATAATAATAATAATAATAATAATAATAATAATGTATTTAAGTATATAATAATAATAATAATAATAATAATAATACACAATATGTTGTCATTAGTAACTACAAATAACGACATAGCGCAATATTTGGGAAATTAGTTTGAAAAAAACTTCCCAAATACGCGCTATGTTGCCATTAGTAGCTGCAATCGAAAACTGCTTACGTGAATATGATGACGTATATACGCAACTACAAAAACTGCAAATATTTAGACATGATTTCTGTGGGTGCTCCTTGCCTCCCCAAGAGTTTGCTATTTATAGAGGGAGGTGAATCTGCTGACGTATCGCAATATTTGGGAGGTTGTGGGCGGTTGCGTCCCCTTCAATGGAAGCTTCTGTAGCCGCCGTCGAGAGGATCCTCGGCTACAGTTTTGAAACGAAACTTCTTTTAGAAGCGAGGGCAGATTCAAATCGACCATATTGCATATGTAGCCCTATTTTGTGAATGCAGCCGGTGCCGGTTACATTTGCTAATGTGGATTAAAGCTGCTATCATTTCAGAAGAAATCTGATTGTCGCGCTCTGCTTCTTTCACTCGGGACCTCCGATCACATTTGCCCACCGACATATCGCAATATTTGGGAGCTTGTGGGCGGCTGCCATTTATCGCCAAGTAGTGCCTTCAGAGTTTCCAGTAAAACTTTTGAGTCACTTCTTGGGGACTCTTCTCTTAAATTCGCAGCTTGCCCGCACAATCTGCAAAATGTCCGGAGGTAAAGAAGTGATTACAAAGACCAGACTTTTGCTTTATTTTCCAAGCAGACCTCCAATCACATTTTCCCACCGGACTATTTTGCATATAGTGTTTCGACTTTTGTATATATTTTATCGAGTTGTCTCAATTTACTTATTAAAGAATACATGTTGAAAGTTTTGTTAAATGAAATGCGAATTAAAGCTTTCATTCGAGTTAAATTTACTTATGTTGCGTTTTTTCTTTACTATAAATACCCACGAATTCCACCATCATCTATTATAAATGTCGAACAATTCCACCATCATTTCAAATGAACGATAACATAGAAAATGTCACTTATGTTGGGAGCTAGCGTTAAATGACTTACGGACATCTCCAATTGTCTGAAATAATCAAACATGTTTTCAATTATTCAAACATAACACGTGTATACAGTAGGACTATTATTAACTATGATAAAAGGGACCTCGCGTTTCATAGAACGCGAGGTATTAAGGACATCGCGTTTTACAGAACACGAGTTCACTTTGATTCTGTGGAGATCAACACGCGAGTTTGATCTATATATTTGCATGCGAATGGATTTTCGTAACCAGTATAAGTTTTTCATGATTTCCTGCATATGCTGGGATTTTGAAGTTGTAATTTTTTTGTATTTTCTCTTCATTCATTATTTAATACAATTCAATCATGATTTTGTGTTCAGTTGGGTTGAGACCCCCGCATGATCCGTTGATTGAAGAATACTTACCGAAATATCGCAATATTTGGGAGCGTGTGGTCGTCTGTCGTTATTCGTCAAGAAGTTCCTGGAGAGTTTCCAGTAAAACTTTTCTAGAGCCTCTTGAGGAATATTTTGTGAAATTCACCGCTTCCCATAACCATCTAGGAGACTCTTGGTGACTCTTTTATGAAGTACAGGGTCAAAGAAGCAAGGGCGGATTCAGATCGACCAGAGTGAAAGAAGCCGGTGCCGATTAAATTTATCCACCTGGATTTTTTGCATATACTGTTTTGTAAATATTGTATCCAGTTGTCTCAATTAACTTATTAACGAATACTTGTTGAAAGTTGAAAGTTTTTTTTAGATGAATTGCGAAATAAAGTTTTGATTCCACTTAAATTTACTTATGTGGTGTTTTTCCTTTACTATAAATATCCACGAAGTCCACCATCATTTACTCATTCCAAATTCTATCTAAACACCCAATCTTTGCTCCCCTTATAGCAAAATTTCAGGCAACATTTTATTTTCTCGATACTTATTTTGAGTCAACAATCACCGGCAAAATGTCACAGAAAGATTTAATATAGTTGACAACAATCGAGGTTCGTAAACGCACCGACAAACGTTTGATATGGATGCAATGGACGTCCCTGATTTTCCGCATGACGACACAATAGATGACCGAGTCAACCGTTCTGATGGTGAACTGAGAATTGGTATGACGTTCTTCAAAATAGATATTGCGGTGGAGGCAGTTAAGTAGTACAACCTTCGTCCTAATGTTGAGACGACAGTGGATAAAACCCAATCCAGATACTACAAGGCTTATTGCGTCCAAAAAAATCAAGGCTGTAAATGGAAAATCCGTATATCACAATTGAAGAGGGCAAGTGACTGTTGGACAATAACAAAACTTGAGGGGCCTCATACATGCACCGTTCCTAGCCTCAATCAGGATCACAAGAACTTGGATGCAAAGTACCTCACGGACATCTTTTTTACACTGGTGAAAACAAATCCCATTGTGTCGGTCCCCACATGTCAGGCTGCAGCTCTAGCTGTCACCGGCTACCGTCCTCAATATTCCAAAGCATGGTATGCAAGGAAGCGGACCAAAGAGGAAATGTATGGCCGATGGGAGGAATCTTACAAAGAGTTGCGCCCGTGGCTTAATCTCCTGCATAAACTGTAACACCCCAAATTTACCCTAATTTGAAAACCCTAATTTTGAAATCCCTAGAATCAGAAACCCTAATAATTGGGAATTTATATTCTAAACCCTAATTAAAAATTTGGACTTGAAGTGAATTTTAGTGACCTAATTGAATAAATTTGAAATGTTGGTGTCTAAACTGTGAAGTGGGTTAACTAAGAAGCCTTTATGTGGCAATTTACCCAAAATTAGGTTTTAAACCTAATTTGTTGAGTTACCAGCTAGGTTTCTTTTATTTTTGGTTTTTGTTTGGAACAGTTGCAGCCGCAACTCTCACCCCCACTCTCTCGATAGACATCTCCCTCACCCCCCTCTCTTATATTTTCCGGCGAGCCACCAATCGAGCCCTCATCGTCGTTCGTGGCTTGCACGACCACCACCAGTGCGACCGTCGTCGTCGTGTGATCGACCCTTGACCATCGCTTCACCTCATCGGCCACCGTTTTTGTGTTGGCGAAGAGAAACCGTTCGACTTTCCCCGGTTCATCCTCACCGCCCATTTCGCGTGTTATCACCACCATATTGTTCACATTCTCATCGCGAGCAAGCCCCAACCTTTAAGTATCCCTCATCAGCCCCGTTGCGAGAGATCGGAGAAAGAACCGTTCGGGTTCTCCTTTTGTCGTCGTTCGCTCCTTGCTCCGAACTGAGTGTGAGTAAGCTGTGAATTCTTGTTTTGGATTGTTAAACATTGGTTTTGAGTTGTCAGTTGTGGGTTATTTTGGATTTCGTTTATGTTTGTGACTGTGGATATCGTCGTGGTTGTAACAGCGCCGTCGTACTCGTTTGGATCCGCCACCGTCGTTGTTTGGTCGTGCCGCCGCTGCCGTCGTTTTGTATTCGTGCCGCCGCCTTTGGTTGCTAAAAACCCTAGCCGCTAGTGGCATTCTGGAAACCCTAGTTTTGTTTTGGCAAAGGTATATTTGTTGGGCTTGATGTGTTTGGATATGGGTGTTGGGCTTTGGGTTGTTCATGTAGGTTGTATGTGTGGCTTGTGTTGGGCTTGTGTGTGTATGATTCTGGGTTGGCCTATCAGATTGTGTTAAAGTTAAGGCTTGTTGTGAATCTAATTTGATTAACTGAACCGTCTATCTTGAACTGAACCGGCAGTTGGACCAAACCAAATCTGTTATTAGACTGAACTGCTTTGGACTGTTGACCAACCCGACCGTTGACTCTTGGACCTACTTTGAACAGACCGTTTTACCCCTTTGACCGATTTTGACCGAACCGTTGATCGTGTTTGACTAGAGTTGACCAATAGTTGACTTTTTCAGACAACGTTCCTTTTGACCTTTTTCGACGTCCTGAGTCCGTATTCGCTGCCCGTTTTGTCAAATTCAAATCCGAAAGCTCTGTTCTGCTAATTTCAGTAAATTATTCATAAAATTTGGTTGAGTTATGGATTTCAAAATCTGATTCGGAATATTCCTGTGTTCAGGTGATAACGTCTTCGAGGTCGACGAGTTATCTCCAGTTGTTCAGACCGATTGTGCACGTTCTTCGAGATCTTCACGTGAGTATATCTTAGTTTAGTTTTCAGTGTTTTAGTCGGTAGCTTAGTGTTAGTAATAAATATTAATATAGTATTCGTACCTTCGTAGGTCCTAATTCAGCTACATCTGAGCGTGAGATGCGCTTTTCTCGGCATTAGAGCTTCTGTTGCTTAAAGGTGTGTCTCTTCCTGTTTTATAAACTTATATGTTTCTTTCTGTGCTTTTCTGGCATTAATATAAGTAAATGTTTTGTACATTTTGTATGCATACTCTGTTGTGATTGGGTGAATGTTTTCAGACATCATGCATAACATGTCATACTGTGATTTAAGTGAAATATCAGATTTTCAGAACTGTAAAACATCGGATTTATAATATTGTTCAACTTGAATTTTCATAATTCAAGTTTCGGATCAGACTCGAATTTTAAAATCTGCATCATATCATTGTGGGTATATGGATTGAGATTTGTTCGAGGAAGTTCAGTGGTTTCAACCTTCGGGTTGAATTTCGCTTCGGATCAGTGGTTTCAACCTTCGGGCTGAATTCTGCTTCGGACTAGTGGTTTCAACCTTCGGGTTGAATTCCGCTTCGGATTAGTGGTTCCACCCTTCGGGCTGAGTTCCACTTCGGATGGTGACATGGAGAAAGTAGGTTCTGGGGAACCTTACTTTTCGGTGTATCGGAGATGGGTACTATGATTCATGTGCATCAGACATCATATCATCATGATTCAGTTTTATTGTGTTTTCAGAAAAGTATTTATCAGAAAATAAAATACTGTTTTGTTTTGTTTTCGGTTGCACTTTAGAGACACACTAAGCTCTTTAGCTTACACCCTTTAGTTTTTACTTTTCAGATATCTCAGACTTTTTAGGCGATCGGTACTTGGAGCATCTCTTGTTTATTCAGATAAATTATGATTCAGTATGAACTCTCTTTTAATTATTTCAGACTACTGTTTTGAAATATTTTAGAACATTTATGTAATTCGGACATTTGGATTGTTACTGTTTTTAATTTGGGCTTTATTAAATGCATGCATCTATGAAGTTATTTTCAGAATTTTAATTAATTATCGGAATATCGTTTAAAAGATTAGGTTTTATTTTAATCAGAATATTTGTTAAGTTTTACTTATTTAATCGATTCTTTTGAATTACAAAATATTTTAACCTAAATTGTTTCTTGAGGGATAAGTTTTCAATTGATACTTCCTAGATCCGACCCATTTCTTTTGGGTCGAGTTTAGGGGGTTACATTTAGTGGTATCAGAGCCTAAGTTCCACCCTCGGACTGTGAGGCTCACAAAAGTTGTTTTCAAAATGTTTTCAACTTTTGCATGCATTTAAAATATTTTGAGACGGATGAGAATTTCTAAAAAAAATAATATTATGGTATTATGTGATTTTTGACTTCAACGTTTCCTATGTGTTTTAAATCTGAGACTCTAGTACCGATTCTGACTCTAGGTTATTAGCTTCTAGTATATAGTTCTTTATGCCACCATGTAAGAGTCTTAATATATCGTTTGTTCGAGGTCGTGACCAAGGCCATACTGCTGCTTCTAGTAGTGATCACCCACCTTCTGTTGGGTAAGCAAAAATTTAGAACAAGTTACATGTTGATGAGAATCATTCGTTAGGAGGATATCAGATCTGAAGTGATAACTCACTTGATATTGAGAACACTGATCGATATGTGGAAGTCGTGTTTTTAGTGAAGTGTTGCGATGAATTTGTGAGTCTGAAACAAAATATTATGTCAGTGAATGATTATGAGATAGAATTTTTGAGGTTGATAAAATATGTTCTTGGATCAGTTACGGTTGAAAAGATAAGTATGGCTGGTTTTGAGAAGACTTCGACTACCGATTCAAAGAGATGTTGCAACACATCATGGTAAAGTATTCAGCGACATGGTTGATTGAGCTAAAACTTCTGAGATGATAAATTTCACAAATGAAAAAAAAAAAAAGAACTTCAGAATTTGACCAAGTCGTGAAGCAACCAGAAATATCTGTTCAGCCTAGTTTTGTCAACTCGTCTGGAAAGAGGCCTGGAGATGTGTCCATCCCTCATAAGTTATTAGAATGTAAGACCCGCAATATCGACAGTTCCGTCTGATAGTCATAGTAGTTCAAAAGTTCGTCGGCCTATTTTTGTATGTGGTTTTTACAACAAAAAGCATAACGGAGAGTGCAGATTGATGAACAAAACGTGTTTCAGATGTAGTTCTCAGGATCACTACTTAAAGAATTGTCTACGTTCAGCTACTGGTTCATCCGTTCAGATTCAGAGTCATGCATCAGTTCAGACACCTCACCGAGGTAAAGGACAATTTAGGTCAGTTACTTCAGGTACTGTCTAGTAGAGATAGACATGCTCCGGGTGGTGGATCAGCTAGATCCGAGATTAGACGTCCAAGTTCAGTACATCCAATCGGAGCTCGTGTTGGATACGATGGTATACATGATGGCATGGAAGGTACATCTTAATATGTTTTGGTTCCATTTTCAGTTCTATGTTTCAGTAATTTCGATTATGATATATCATGAATTCATAATGGGAAATTTATGAATGTTTAGTTGGTTTTGGGATCTTTTGTTTAATCTGAAAATTTCGAGGACAGAATTTCTTTTAAGAGAGGGAGAGTTGTAACACCCCAAAATTTACCCTAATTTGAAAACCCTAATTTTGAAATCCCTAGAATCAGAAATCCTAATAATTGGGAATTTATGTTCTAAACCCTAATTAAAAATTTGGACTTGAAGTGAATTTTAGTGACCTAATTGAATAAATTTGAAATGTTGGTGTCTAAACTGTGAAGTGGGTTAACTAAGGAGCCTTTATGTGGCAATTTACCCAAAATTAGGTTTTAAACCTAATTTGTTGAGTTACCAGCTAGGTTTCTTTTATTTTTGGTTTTTGTTTGGAACAGTTGCAGCCGCAACTCTCACCCCCACTCTCTCGATAGACATCTCCCTCACCCCTCTCTCTTATGTTTTCCGACGAGCCACCAATCGAGCCCTCATCGTCGTTCGTGGCTTGCACGGCCACCACCAGTGCGACCGTCGTCGTCGTGTGATCGACCCTTGACCATCGCTTCACCCCATCGGCCACCGCTTTTGTGTTGGCGAAGAGAAACCGTTCGACTTTCCCCGGTTCATCCTCACCGCCCGTTTCGCGTGTTATCACCACCATATTGTTCACATTCTCATCGCGAGCAAGCCTCAACCTTTAAGTATCCCTCATCAGCCCCGTTGCAAGAGATCGGAGAAAGAACCGTTCGAGTTATCCTTTTGTCGTCGTTCGCTCCTTGCTCCGAACTGAGTGTGAGTAAGCTGTGAATTCATGTTTTGGGTTGTTAAACATTGGTTTTGAGTTGTCCGTTATGGGTTATTTTGGATTTCGTTTATGTTTGTGACTGTGGATATCGTCGTGGTTGTAACAGCGTCGTCGTACTCGTTTGGATCCGCCATCGTCGTTGTTTGGTCGTGCCGCCGCTGCCGTCGTTTTGTATTCGTGCCGCCGCCTTTGGTTGCTAAAAACCCTAGCCGCCAGTGGCATTTTGGAAACCCTAGTTTAGTTTTGGCAAAGGTATATTTGTTGAGCTTGATGTGTTTGGATATGGGTGTTGGGCTTTGGGTTGTTCATGTAGGTTGTATGTGTGGCTTGTGTTGGGCTTGTGTGTGTATGATTCTGGGTTGGCCTATCAGATTGTGTTAAAGTTAAGGCTTGTTGTGAATCTAATCTGATTAAGTGAACCGCCTATCTTGAACTGAACCGGCAGTTGGACCAAACCAAATCTGTTATCAGACTGAACCGGCTTTGGACTGTTGACCAACCCGACCGTTGACTCTTGGACCCATTTTGAACAGACCGTTTTACCCCTTTGACCGATTTTGACCGAACCGTTGATCATGTTTGACTAGAGTTGACCAATAGTTGACTTTTTCAGACAACGTTCCTCTTGACCTTTTTCGACGTCCTGAGTCCGTATTCGCTGCCCGTTTTGTCAAATTCAAATTCAAAAGCTCTGTTCTGCTAATTTCAGTAAATTATTCATAAAATTTGGTTGAGTTATGGATTTCAGAATCTGATTCGGAATATTCCTGTGTTCAGGTGATAACGTCTTCGAGGTCGACGAGTTATCTCCAGTTGTTCAGACCGATTGTGCACGTTCTTCGAGATCTTCACGTGAGTATATCTTAGTTTAGTTTTCAGTGTTTTAGTCGGTAGCTTAGTGTTAGTAATAAATATTAATATAGTATTCGTACCTTCGTAGGTCCTAATTCAGCTAGATCTGAGCGTGAGATGCGTTTTTCTCGGCATTAGAGCTTCTGTTGCTTAAAGGTGTGTCTCTTCCTATTTTATAAAGTTATATGTTTCTTTCTATTCTTTTCTGGCATTAATATAAGTAAATGTTTTGTACATTTTGTATGCATACTCTGTTGTGATTGGGTGAATGTTTTCAGACATCATGCATAACATGTCATACTGTGATTTAAATGAAATATCGGATTTTCAGAACTGTAAAACATCGGATTTATAATATTGTTCAACTTGAATTTTCATAATTCAAGTTTCGGATCAGACTCGAATTTTAAAATCTGCATCATATCATTGTGGGTATATGGATTGAGATTTGTTCGGGGAAGTTCAGTGGTTTCAACCTTCAGGTTGAATTCCGCTTCGGATCAGTGGTTTCAACCTTCGGGCTGAATTCCGCTTCGGATTAGTGGTTTCAACCTTCGGGTTGAATTCCGCTTCGGATTAGTGGTTCCACCCTTCGGGCTGAGTTCCACTTCGGATGGTGACATGGAGAAAGTAGGTTCTGGGGAACCTTACTTTTCGGTGTATCGGAGATGGGTACTATGATTCATGTGCATCAGACATCATATCATCATGATTCAGTTTTATTGTGTTTTCAGAAAAGTATTTATCAGAAAATAAAATACTGTTTTGTTTTGTTTTCGGTTGCACTTTAGAGACACACTAAGCTCTTTAGCTTACACCCTTTAGTTTTTACTTTTCAGATATCTCAGACTTTTTAGGCGATCGGTACTTGGAGCATCTCTTGTTTATTCAGATAAATTATGATTCAGTATGAACTCTCTTTTAATTATTTCAGACTACTGTTTTGAAATATTTTAGAACATTTATGTAATTCGGACATTTGGACTGTTACTGTTTTTAATTTGGGCTTTATTAAATGCATGCATCTTTGAAGTTATTTTCAGAATTTTAATTAATTATCGGAACATCATTTAAAAGATTAGGTTTTATTTTAATCAGAATATTTGTTAAGTTTTACTTATTTAATCGATTCTTTTGAATTACAAAATATTTTAACCTAAATTGTTTCTTGAGGTACAAGTTTTCAATTGATACTTCCTAGATCCGACCCATTTCTTTTGGGTCGAGTTTAGGGGGTTACAGAAACACATCCCCAGAATGGTTGTCAAACTTGATACGGTTCAGGCATAAGAAAATGATCGTGTCGTCCGAGGTGTTTGTCAATTCCACCAGTTATTTTGGACTTTCCCCCATTGTATCAACGCATTCAAGCACTACAAACCGATGGTCCAAATCAATGACACATGGTTGTACGAAGATATACACAGACCCTACTTCTAGCTATTGCACAGGACGACAATCACAAATGTGTTCTTGTTGCATTTGCAATTGTCCAGAAGGAGGATTTGGAGTCTTGGAAGTTCTTCCTTCGGAAGCTACGAAAATATGTCCTTGATCCTGTAATACGAAGAAGGGATGGAGGGGTATGTGTTATTTCTGACAGAGGCAGAGCGCTGTTGTGGGCGATAGAAAATTTGGGTGACTATTGGAAGCCTCCATACATTCACCACCGTTTTTGCTTGCGACACATAGCCGCAAACTATCTGCTGCAATACAAGAACCGTGATGAACGTCAAATGGTGCTCAATATGGGTACGTCCTTTATGTCATTTTTATTTACTATATTACTTGTTACTCGCTTTCATTTACAACCTTTTTTCATGTGTTTTTCGCCCATAACTATTCAACTGTCATCCCGTAGGCAACTCACACTACAAACAAGAGGTAGCTGACCTGCTCGAGGAACTGAGAGCGAGAAACAAACATGGCGCAAAATACCTTGAAAAAATCCCAAAGGAAAAATGGATTCGATCGTATGAAGAGGGTAAACGTTATGGTCATATGACAACGAACTTGGCTGAGGTAGTGAACTCATCACTGAAAGGAGTGCGGCAGTTGCCTATCACTTCCATTGTCAAAGCGACCTATTATCGTTTGGCTACCCTTTTTGCAACCTTAGGAAGGCAAGCAACTGAGTACATGGCAGGTGGACACAAGGTCCATCCGGATTTCCGCACAAAACTGCATACTCAATTGGGCCAATCAAGACAAATGACTGCAACTCTCTTCTCGCGAGAAGGACACATGTTTCGTGTTGCAGAATTTTTCCAGGCAGTTGGAAGGCATTCAGCACAACGCGTACGTGGTAAATCTGAGGGAAAGAACCTGCGAGTGCGGAATTTTCCAAACATTCAAATACCCGTGCGCACACGTCATTGCTGCTTGCACTAACCAACGGATACAATACATGCATCTGGTTGATCCGGTATACTTACTCGAAACGGTGTTTAAGGTTTACGAAAAAGAGTTTCCTCCAATCGGATATGAGGTTGATCCGAATGCTGTGGACACTGAACCGATCATACGCCCAGATCCAGCACTACTACGAGCCAAAGGACGTCCACGTTCTACAAGAATATACTGTGCCGAGGATATGGTCGAACATCGAGAAAAAACCGAACAAAGGAAGCATTGTAGTGTATATAAAAATCCTAGACTCACAGCTCCTAAGTGTCCTAATCGCTCAGCCCCTCGTCTAAATTAATTATTTTTAATTTGTATATGCGAGTTCGCCCATGACAATCGAATTAATAAAGTCAGTCTACTTCGATTTATACAGTACGCCATCTTATATTTTCAATCATTCAAAAAAATATGTTATGATAGTGTTTTCGAAGCAACTTTAAGTCAGTGTAGAATGGACGGAAATTGACCGTGTCAGTGTCATACGATAGAGAATTTCCAGTACTACAACCCCAAACTCGATGTTACCTAAAAATTTAAAATTTCTACGTATGAAATTTTGCTCGAACATGCCTATCGACATTTGTTGAAATGCAACTTCATTCAAAAAAAAGATTATAGCATAGGGTTTTCGAATCCATTTTAAATCATTGTAGAAGGGACAGAAATTAACCATGTTGGTATCATACGATAGACAATTTCCGGTACTACGACCCCAAACTCTATGATCGCTAAAAATATACGATTTACACGCCCGAAATTGGGCTCGAACATGCCTACCCACACTTGTTTTCCCATGTTCTTCAGCCTAGTTTTGCACAGAACTCGCGTCCTGCAGAACGCGAGTTCTGTGCGATATATTCAGCCGCCCTTTCAAATTCTCGTGTACCTCGCGTTCTACAGAACGCGAGGTACTGTAAAACCGTTATCACAAACAACAAGGCCACGTAGACTGAAATCGCGTTGTGCAGAACGCGATATCAGACCTTGCTTCCTACACAACGCGAGGTTCACCGACATGGCAAGTTTAGGGGTCATTTTGCCAAATAATATTTTTTGGGAGCCATTTTCCCAAATGATAATTAAAAAAGAATTCTTCATTAAAAATTGCCTGAAAAATGTATCAAGCAATATTTCAAAGTTGGAATCCCTTGGGGCGTTGGATCTTGGCTATTGCAAAGCCTTAAAACAATCTATGGGATTCCACGATTGAAATCAAGATTGTCCCTCTGATTTAAAACATGACTCCTATTTGTTTGGAAATATACTTTTGTGTCTGATCTGAAAGCATGTTATCAGTTTTATGATATATTGAAAACACATGTTTGATTCATGTTTTATCGATAAATACATGTCTAATTCCTGTTTTTACACCATTGCTACAGACCACTTAAATTGATTTTTCTATGGTACTATCTGGATATATTAAGAAGTCTCTGTAGGTTCAGCCCTAATTAAGATGGTAATTCCTTATGGGCCCAAGGTATTTTCTTGGGTAGGTTTTTACGCTTCGGCTAGGGTAATACCTTATGGGCCCAAGATATCCCCTTGGATAGGTTCCTATGCTTTGGCTAGGGTAATTCCTTATGGACCTAAGGTAATCCCTTAGGTTGGCTCCTACGCCCTATAGACCTAGGATAAGTTTTTAAGGATGCAACTCTAGGAAACTGCATATCAGTGTACGTTTGGAGGATGTTTAGGTGCTTCAAATAAAACTATTATTCCTCATTTAAATCTACCATATTGAATAAATTATCAATGTCTGAAACTTTATGTATGGTTGCTATATGCACTCAATGGAACACACTAAACTTCCTAGCTCAACTTTCGTAATCTATCTCTCTTATGATTCTTCAAGCTATAGGCATTTTGTTTGGTACCCAGGTAATCAAATAAAGAACAACCATGTTACCTTCAAGTGTATTGTTACTACGAATATCAATTCATAATTGGAACCTGTTGTTGCCTGGATCATCATGTGAGTATTATTGCTTTGTCATATATTGGTAGTTCTGTATTACTGACCTTTTTTAAGCTCATGTTGTTTTTACCATCGTATGTTAAAGAATCTAACAAAATGCAGTTATCGACATTAGTATGAGAGTTCCTTCGGTAATGCTTGCGGAGTATGATACTTGTGTAATTAGGGGCATATATGCAACATCTTGTTTTTATATTAGAGTTTAAAATTTTTATTTGTAACTTATCTCATGATTTCTGTTTCACAATTAGAATGATTTCTGAACTTATATTTTACTCAAGAACTTGATTTATGGTTTTAAATGGTTTGATAAATTATTTATCTGAAATTTCTAAAGTGGGTCGCTTCGGTGACCCGAATATGACACCTCAGATTGGATCAGGTTACTCGTATCGATTTGTGGGTGTTACACTTGCCTTCAACAAATCAACGGAATATGGATGCAAATGATCCG
The DNA here is from genome assembly GCA_030270665.1 of Hibiscus trionum. Taxonomy (NCBI): domain Eukaryota; kingdom Viridiplantae; phylum Streptophyta; class Magnoliopsida; order Malvales; family Malvaceae; genus Hibiscus; species Hibiscus trionum. The sequence continues at coordinate 63,656,673 of BSYR01000017.1, forward strand.
AGCACACAATAGAGGAGGATCTTCGAATTATTTTTAGCTTTTATTATCTACGTTATTAAGAAACACAAATATTTGATTGCACATTTCTTGTGCTTGTAATAGACTCGTACTAATTTTAGTGATTATGTATTACATACTTTTTTATTCAAAGATTAAAACAGATTTTTTTACCTTAAAAAATGAAATAATTTTTTGTTATAATAATATTAGTATTTTAATATTTAAAATAAAAATAACAATAATAGTAATAATTATTAATATTAAAAATAAAAAAGCCAATTAGACATATACCGTCACAAAAAACTGTCGGTATATGTATCTTATACAAATCTACATGATACATATACTGACGGTCGTTCCGTCGGTAAATGTAAACCTTATAGCGGCGGTTAAACAGTTAGTAAAAATCCGTCGTTATATATATATACCGATGGATTGTGTCTGTCGGAATAGATACAATAATTTGGCGGGGTAGGCCATACCTATGCCTACGGATATGTTCGTTGGTATAGAATCCCAACATCTATACCAACGGTTATTTTCATCGCTATAGAAATATACCAACTAGCGTTTTACCGATGATTATTTGTCTCGAAATATATCTTTCTCTGTTGGTAGAAAGTTTTAGACTGTATACAGACAGATTGTTAGTGTTTTAACAATAATTTTTTTGCTCTTCGCTATATATCATTTTTTTTTGTAGTGTATGTTCCAGTGTTCCACCTGCTATGTCTTGACAAGGATATAAGGCAACACATTCCTAGTAATTTACGGCATTGATGATGAATATTCCAGAGTAATCTATTTAATGGCACAAGCAGTAATTCCAGTTCAGAGCCTATTGTCGACTGTCAAGTGAATCATGGTGTAAAACCATGAGGCATGGCTATACATTATTGTTTTTATAACTGTGATATTTGACGCATGGTACAGAACTATTTTCCAGGAAACGTCATTTTTTTTTTACTAAATGGCTTCCAGCTCTGGTTTAGTATTAGAATTTCACAAAACAGGATAAACAACACCATTGGTCATTAAACTATTTTCACTTTCCTGTTTTGGTCACCAATCTATTCCTTTTTTCCTGTTTTGGTCACCAATCAATTGCTTCTTTTCTGTTTTGGTCACCAATCTATTACATGTATATATTTGAAAAAATGGATAAATTATGAATTTGCCCCCCAACCTTTCAACATTAATGTTTTGTCTTTCAAACCCCAAATTTTGATTCCGTCCCGACTCGTTCGGTTCTTAATATATATTCACATTCCAAAACGTATTAAAAAAAGAAAAAAAACCCGGATGGATAATAAAGTGAAATATATTTGTTTATATGTACAGAAACATCCCACATAAGCTCTGTAATCTTGGAATATAGGACTAGGGATGTAAAAACAGGTAATCGGATGGGTTTCAGGTCGGGTACTGTCAGGTCGGGTAAAATCGGGTACAGGTCATTTCAGGTCATTTTTTTATTTTGACTCGACTCGGGTCGGGTGCAGGTCCATTTCAGGTCGGGTCCATTTCAGGTCGGGTCCATTTCAGATCGGGTCCATTTCAGGTCGGGTCCATTTCAGGTCGGGTTCATTTCAGGTCGGGTCAAAACGGGTCGGGTCCGTAGCAGATAATTGACAGGTTAATTTGGGTTCGGATACACTTCAAGTCGGGTCCATTTCAGGTCGGGTTCATTTCAGGTTGGGTCCGTTTCAGGTCGGATCCATTTCAGGTCGGGTCCATTTCAGGTCGGGTTCATTTCAGGTCGGTTGCATTTCAGGTCGGGTGCATTTCAGGTCGGGTAATTTTAGGTCGGGTAGTTTCAGGTCGGGTAATTCAGGTCGGGGTATTTTTAGGATTGAAATTCGTATTGAGTTTGAGTTCGGTACAACCGTATAAGTAGTCGATAGACTTTAGGTTGGCCTTCGTCAATCGTCATTGATTTGGAGTTAATTATTTAAAGTCATATCAAATTAAAATTATAAAACATTGGGGTAATTAAAAAATACTGAAAAGGGGTCAATTTGGATTAAAAATAAAGTTTCACGGATTATAATGAACAAAAATATCAAATTAAAATTATAAAACATTAGACAAATTTAAAAGAAAACAATGAAAAGGGGTCAATTTGGAATAAAAATAAAATTTTGGGGACTATAATGAACAAAAATATCAAATTAAAAGTATAAAAATTAGAGTAATTAAAATAACAATAAGTAGATGTCAATTTAGAATAAAAATAAAGTTTTAGGGTCTAGAATGAACAAAATTTCAAATTAAAATTATAAAACATGATGAATTAAAATATATATAGGGGCCAATATGGAATTAAAATAAATTTAAGGGACTAGAATGAAGAAAATATCAAATTAAAATAATAAAACATTTGACAAATTAAAAAAATAAATGTGGGTCAATTTGGAATAAAAATAAAGTTTTAGGGTCTAGAAGATGAAAATATCAAATTAAAATTATAAAACATTGGACGAATTAAAAAAACAATGAATAGGGGTCAATTTGGAATTGAAATAAAGTTAAAGGGACTAGAATGAACAAAGTACAAATTAAAATTATAAAACATCAGACGAAATAAAAAACAATAAATAAGGGTCAATTTGGAATTAAACTAAAGTTTAGGGGACTATAATGAACAAAATATCAAATTAAAATTATAAAACATCGGACTAATTAAAATAAAGTTAAGAGACTAGAATGAACAAAATATCAAATTAAAATTATAAAACATCGGACTAATTAAAAAAAATAAAAAATGGTCAATTTGGAATACAAATACAGTTTAAGGACTAAAATGAACAAAATGTCAAAGTAAAATTATATATTATTGGACTAATTAAAAAAACAATTAGTATGGGTCAATTTAGAATAGAAATGAAGTTTTAAGGGCTATAATGAACAGAAATATCAAATTAAAATTATAAAATATTGGATGATTCAGGGTTCAGGGTTAAAGGGTTTATGTTTTAGGGAAATTTTATTAATGGTTTAGGGTTCATACATTGATAGATACATATATACTTGCATACTTTAGGGTTTATGGTGTAGGGTTTAGGGAAATTCATCAAGGGTTCAAGGTTCATACATAAATAAGTACATATATACATACTTACATACATTAGGGTTTAATATTTAGGGTTTATGATTTTTTAGGGTTTATGGCTCCATGTTAAGAGAAAACTCATTAAGGGTTTAAGGTTCATACATTGATAGGTACATACATACATACATACTTACATACATTTTAGTCTCAATATTATGCACTAGAATGAACAAAAATATCATCAAATGATTTATATCTGAAATATTGGAGTAAGTTACAAAAATTAAAAAATAATAAGGGTAACTTTTTGTGGAAAATAAAATTTTAGGGAATAAAATGAATAAAAATATCACCATATTAAAAATGAATAAAATTTATATCTACATATATATACACATATACATATAAATATACATATATTATGATATATACATATACATGTATTGTTATAATTAATTAAACATATGCATATATATATACTAAAACACACATGTATACATACATACTAAAACACATATATATGCATGTATTTAAGTTTTATATATGTATGTATGTAAGTTTTAGTATGCATATATTGTTATATATATATACCAGAACATACATATTTGTATGTATATATGTATACCCCTAAACAATACACATAAACCTCAACCCTTAAATCTTATAATCTCTAATAATTAGAGTACAAGCCTAATCCCCTAATCCTTAAACTAATCTCATAACCTCAAATAATTAAGTTGACACATTTACCCCTAAACCCCAAACATGAATATCTAAATCTTACAGACACTATTCACTAATAATTAGAGTGCAAGCCTAATCACATAATCTCTAAACTAATCTCATAGCCCCAAACAATCAACTTGACACACTTACCCTTAAACCCTAAACATAAACCCATAAATCTAACAAACAAAATAAATTGAAATGTAAAAGGACAAATCTAAAAATAAATTAAAACTAAATTATTAATTAGAGCCCAAATCACAAATGAATAAAATTATTAAACCTAATTACTTACCAAATCTTTATACGAGGACCAAATCAAATTTAAATCAAACCAAAAAGCTTAATAATTAATTAATTTATGAAGCATATTCTAACGAATCGAATCTTTCGACAATTTGTAATAAACTTTTTATTTATTAAATTCAAAAATTGAAATTCGATTAAAATTAGAAGACAAGAACAATAGAATAATAAGAAAAGTAAGAATAAAGTAAGATAATAAAGAAAGTGGATTATCTTATCATACACCTATTTTATTTGATTTAGAAAGATGGGCAAGTCCTTATTTAACTCTACATTCCTTGCACTTATTAGATATCTAATGGCCTAATTAAATAAAATTTAAAGAAACTAACCCAAAGTTAAGACTAAAAAAATAAACTAAAACTTAAAAAACCTAAACTCTAACCATCTAATTAAGGAAGGACCCAAAGGATAATTAACCCCTAAATAAATAAAAAATCTCACTTCCCCCTCTCAATTTTGTTTCATATTGGCGGCAAATACCCCCCCCCACACTTTGATCTGGCGCCAAAATTCCCCCCCCCCCAATTTTACCCCCCATAATTTCCTATCGATCAAAAAAACTTTCCCCCCATTAATTCAAAAAAAACTTCACCTAAACTAAAAAATATTTTTTTATTACTTTAATAGTTATAATTAAATTTTTAATAAAATATTTTTTAAATTTAATGATCACAATTAATAAATTGATTTAAATTTTAAATAATTTGTTTTAAATTCATCAATCACAACTTATTAATTTAATAAAACTTTTAAATTTTGAATATTTTTAATAAATTAAATTTAAGTATGTTAATTTTTATTAAACTTCACAAATAATTTATATTGAACGAGTTAGTATTAAATTAATACTTTACATTTATCAACACTTTAAATTTATCAAATCGTAGACTTCTTCAACTATATATCAGGTAAATATCAAGTCAGATCAATATCAGTTCAGGTTAAAAATAGGTCGGGTTCAAAGCAGGTCGGGTCAATTAACAAGTCGGGTTCAAAACAGGTCGGGTCCAAAACAGGTCGGGTTCAAAACAGGTCGGGTCCAAAAGAGGTCGGGTTCAAAACAGGTCGGGTAATATCGGATCTCGGGTCAATTCAGTCGGATAAAATCGGTTATCTGCCAGGTCGGCTTCGAGTTCGGGTTCGTTTCAGTCGGGCGCAGGTCGGGTTTCAGGTCCACAGTAACAGGTCCAATTCGGGTTCGGGTCGTTTTCAGTCGGACGCAGGTCGGGTTCGGTCACTACAGTAACAGGTCGAATTCAGGTTCGGGTCAACAACAGTCGGTTACAAATCGGGTTCGGGTCATTAAATTTTCAGGTCAAATCAGGTTCTGACTCGAGCAGGTTTCAGTCGGGTTTTCAGGTCGGGTCAGCTTTTTACATCCCTACCAGCCACAATGACCAAACAGCAGCCGAAATCGCTAAATTCAGCATAGCATCTAAATGATCTCCAAAAACAAACAATGACAAAGAATTGGAGATGCGGGGTATCGATCCCCGTACCTCTCGCATGCTAAGCGAGCGCTCTACCATCTGAGCTACATCCCCATTTGCTGCTTGAGCGTTAATGATTTTATTTATCGACTATATAAAAATGGATTAAAATAGATATTCTAGCAACAATGTGTGATTAATGAAATCTTAATCATTTAACTATTTTGGAAATCCAGAATTAAAGTAAAGCTTAAGAGAGACTAAAGGGAAATTTTAACACTTTTACTGTTATCTGTCAAATTACTAATTACATGAGTAAAGAATGAAGTCATGTCTTTAAAGAACTAACTCTTGTGTTGTGACCGACATGTTACCCAAACATATGCCTACAAATCTGTGCATTGGCTTAAGCCATGTCTGCTTCATTGAGTGATTGAATTCTGACATTAAATCAACAAAACAAAAAATTGCTCCCTATACATTTGATCAAATTTGAAGAGAAATTACAAGGAATTTGTCCACCTGTCGAGTAATCCAGGAAGGCAACAATGAATGCAATCGGCATGTGCTTTTTGTTCGAGGGTTAGGATTTCATCTTGTCGGATGGTATGGACTGCAGTATGTGCATCTTTTTTGTATTCCGAAAGGGTCGGGATGTCTGGATCAGGACTTTCCTGTTTCGAGTAATGTTAGCAACAAAGACATAGAGCCGACGGTCCGTTCCCACATTTAGGTACATTGACTGGTTGAGAATTGGGGTTGTCTCTAGGGCACATTTACAGTAGATGAAGTTTATATAAATTGTAAATTATTACGCTCCTTCCAAATAGAATGGATGTCAGTATTTCAATACAAGTTAAGAATGAGAGTAACTAGTGGGCTTAACCGTTAAATAGGTGTCTAAACTATGTTTTTTTTTTTAAGTTAGGTGCTTAAACTATTTTTCGGGCCAAATTAGGTCCTAAAGGTTCATTCCATGACCTATTTAAGGTTCTTCATTAATTCCTATTGTTAAAAGACACGTGTCATCTCTTAAAAATTTCAAATTTATATTAAAATAAATAAAATTATTTAATTCTAAGAAATTCTCTAAGTTTTAGAGATTTCACAAAACATCCCCAAATTTTAAAATTCCTAACTCTTCAAAACCTAAATCTCAATTTGGGCCGATTTCGCCGTCGATTGCACGCCGCCGCCCACCACGTCGGTCACTAGACCATCACGACTATTTCCCCCGCCACCTCGTCGCCGGAAATAGACCGACGCCGTGCGAATCGTCGGGTCTATTTCAGGTCGGGTACATTTCAGGTCGGGTTCATTTCAGGTCGGGTGCATTTCAGGTCGGGTGCATTTCAGGTCGGGTAATTTTAGGTCGGGTAGTTTCAGGTCGGGTAATTCAGGTCGGGGTATTTTCGGGATTGAAATTCGTATTCAGTTTGAGTTCGGTCGTACAACCGTATAAGTAGTTGATAGACTTTAGGTTGACATTCGCCAATCGTCATTAATTTTGAGTTAATTATTTAAAGTCATATCAAATTAAAATTATAAAATATTAGAGTAATTAAAAAAATAATCAAAATGAGTCGATTTGGAATGAAATGGGTCAATCTGGATTACAAATAAAATTTCAGGGATTATAATGAACATAAATATTAAATTAAAATTATAAAACATTAGACAAATTTAAAAGAAAACAAGGAAAATGGGTATTTTGGAATAAAAATAAAGTTTTGGGGACTATAATGAACAAAAATATCAAATTAAAAGTATAAAAATTAGAGTAATTAAAAAAACAATAAGTATAGGTCAATTTAGAATAAAAATAAAGTTTTAGTGTCTAGAATGAACAAAATTTAAAATTAAAACTATAAAACATGATGAATTACTATATATATATAAAGGTCAATATGGAATTAAAATAAAGTTAAAGGGTTCATGCATTAATATGTACACACACGTACTTACATACATTAGGGGTTAGGTTTTAGTGTTTAAGGTTTAGGGTTTAAGGATTATGGGGAAGTGATTATGGTTTAAGGATCAAGGTTTTGGGTTTGGGGTAGGGTTGAGGGTTCATGCATTAATATGTACACACATATATACTTACATACATTAGGGGTTGATTTTAGTGTTTAAGGTTTAGGGTTTAGTGTTTATGGTTTAGGATTAGGGTTTAGGGTTTAGGGTTATGGTTAGGGTTAATGCATTAATATGTACACACACATACTTACATACATTAGGGGTTAAGTTTTAGTGTGTAAGGATTATGGTTTAGGGTTTAGGGTTAATGTATTTATATGTACACATGTACACACTTACATACATTAGGGGTTGGGTTTTATTGTTTAAGGTTTATGGGTTAAGGATTATTGTTTAGGGTTTGGTGTTTGAGGTTTATGGTTTTAGTGTTTATGGTTTAGGGTTTAGGGTTCATGCATTAATATGTACACACATACATACTTACATACATTAGGGGTTAGGTTTTAGTGTTTATGGTTTAGGGTTTAGGGTTTATGCATTAATATGTACACATGTACATACTTACATAAATTAGGGGTTATGTTTTAGTGTTTATGGTTTGAGGTTTAATGTTTAGTGCTTGGGGTTTCATGGTTTAGAGATTAGGGTTTAGAGTATCCACTTTTATATATACAGATATTGTAATATAAATTCTAAAATAAAAAAAAACGAAACCCTAATAATTTAACGTTTTAACGAGTTAAATTGAAACCTAAAAATCAAAATTAGGACCTAAACGTAAAGTACCAAAGCATAAGAGGACTATAACAATAATTTTCCCTAAACCAAAAAACTGGCGGGCAGATTCCCACCAAAATTTCAATTTTTTTTTCAATTTTTTTTTTCAATTTGGCGGACACTTTCCCCACCAAAATTTTATTTTTTTTCATTTTACTCCCTAAATTTTATTTTTATTTTAAATTGACCTACATTTATTTTTTTAATTTGTCCAATGTTTTATTATTTTAATTTAATATTTTCTTCATTCTAGTCCCTTAACTTTATTTTAATTCCATATATGACCCATATATATATTTAATTAATAATCTTTTATACTTTTAATTTGATATTTTTGTTTATTATAGTCCCCAAAACTTTATTTTTATTCCAAATTGACCCGTTTTCATTGTTTTATTTTAAATTTGTCTAATGTTTTATAATTTTAATTTGATATTTTTGTTCATTATAATCCGTGAAACTTTATTTTTAATCCAAATTAACCCCTTTTCAGTCCAAATTGACTCAATTTCATTATTTTTTTCAATTACTCCAATGTTTTATAATTTTAATTTGATATAACTTTAAATAATTAACTCCAAATCAATGACGATTGACGAAGGCCAACCTAAGTGTATTAATTTTAAGTTATTTTTATGTTATAACAGTTAATTTTTTAACTTAAGTGTATTAATTCTATTTTATATCTTAACTTAAGTATACAATTTGTAACTTAAGACAACAATTAATTAATTTGTTCTAATTAAGTAAATCATCTATTTTATAACTTAATCATTTTTGAACTTCAAAAATTGTAGTAAGACTTGTACGAAAATTTTTGAACTACAAAAATAATAAAATTAATTAATCTGTTCTAATTAATCTTTTTTTAACGTTAATTTACTTAAGTCTACAATTTTAAACTTGAATCTGTTATACATAAGTTATAACTTTACTAAATTTTGTAAATTGAATCTGTTAAGTATAAAATAATAAAATTGTAGTTACAATTTTTTTTTGTAACTTTACTAAATTTACTTAATCATTTTTGAACTACAAATGTTATACATAAGTTATAACTTTACTAAATTTTATAACTTGAATCTGTTAAGTATAAAAAAAAATTGTACTTACAATTTTTTTTTATAACTTTAGTAAATTTTATGAACTACAAATGCATATACAACTTTAGTAAATTTGTAGTTCATAAATTAACGTTAAAGACTTATACAACTGTTATTTTTTTATATAATTTGTAAGTATACAATTTTATTCAAGTTAATGAATAAACTTAAAAATTAAAAACAACTCTTCATTTAATTTTTGTAGTTCAGAAATTATCAATTACTTATTCTTTTTTCAACTTTAGTACTTAATATATATATATATATATATATGTATGTGCGCATATACATCACCTACATCAATATATGTAGGTGTATATGTATATACATTATATATGTATATGGTATATCAACTTCTAAATTTTTTTAATTCATCATGTCATAGGTTTCGGGTTAATTTCAGCTCAGGTCAACAACAGGTCGGGTCACTTAACAGGTCGGGTTTAAAGCAGGTCGGGTTCAAAACAAGTCGGGTCCATTTCAGGTCGGGTCCATTTCAGGTCGGGTCCATTTTCAGGTCGGGTCCATTTCAGGTCGGGTCCATTTCAGGTCGGGTTCATTTCAGGTCGGGTAAAATCGGATATCGGGTCAATTCAGTCGGGTAAATTCGGTTATTTGCCAGGTCGGCTTCGGGTTCGGGTTCGTTTCAGTCGGACGCAGGTCGGGTTTCAGGTCCAAATTAACAGGTCCAATTCGGGTTCGGGTCGTTTTCAGTCGGACGCAGATCGGGTTCGGTTACTACAGTAACAGGTCAAATTCGGGTTCGGATCAACAACAGTCGGTTGCAGATCGGGTTCGGGTCATCAAAACCTCGGGTCAAATCAGGTTCTGACTCGAGCAGGTTTCAGTCGGGTTTCCAGGTTCTGACTTGTTTTTACATCCCTATATAGGACCACATTGCTTGGATTTGGGAGCGAGTTCGAGAGAGGAAGGAAAAGGTGGAGTGGCAAAGCTTGATATGGTTGTCATCACATGTTAGATTTATTAAGTTTTGTCAATTTTTTTGGTTTAACTATTTTTTATGAAGTGTCAATTTTGAAATTAATAAAATTAATCATCAACACTTTATTTTTTTAATGTTATCTTTTATAGGCTTATTAATTTCAGAGATAAACAATTTGACCCGACCTCCTCCCTTATATTCCTCCGGGCCAGCCAAAACCTGTAGCGAGCATTGATCATTGTCAACATCTTCATGGGCTTCTAATGCAGGCCCAATATGAAGACCGGATTGATCAAAAGTTGGTAATTTATTGGCAATATTGGAATCATGATTATTGATTAGTCGTTGAGACTTAATTGCTAATCTATATTAATATTACTAGATCAAATTCAACTAATTGATACATATTCATTTTAATTCAGTTGACTTAACAAATCTGGGTTCAAATTACGACATCCGTGCTACATATTTTATCCTAGTTGAAATATAAAATAAAAGTCAGACAATAAATTTCCATCGTACAAGAAAATTAAAGTAAAGATGGCAAACAGATGAGGCGGGCAGGTGCAGATACCTCTTTCAATATTCTTATCCACTTAATATAATTTATACCCACCACTTACGACGGGTATAATTTTCAAATCTACACATGTCCACACGAGTACAATCTCAAATTTATCCCTACACCCACTACCCAACTAAATACCTACCACCTAACTCATACCCATCCGTACCCGCTTTATTTGCCCGTAGTCGCATGGCAAGCCGCCACTAATATCAAATTATGTAAAATAAACTATAAACTTTTGTAAAGAAGAGTAAAATTTTAGATACTTTATTGATTGATCAGTGCATATATATATATATATATATATATATATATATATATAGGATTAATATCCTATACACTGGCGGTGGAAACTTAAAGTTTCCACAAGCGCCTTAGTTTTAGGGTTTAGAGAGTTAGTTTAGGGTACAGGGTTTAGGGGTTTAGGTGTAGGGGTTTAGAATTTAGGGATAGTTGTTTCAATTTAAGGTTTAGGGTTATAATTTAAGGTTTATAGGTTAGGGTTTAGTTTTTAGGGTAATATGGTGAGGATTTAGGTTTTAACTTATAAACCCTAAATTATAACCCTAAACCTTAAATTAAAACAACTATCCCTAAATTCTAACCCTCCACACCTAAACCCCTAAACCATATACCCTAAACTAACTACCTATACCCTAGAATTAAGGCGCTTGTGGAAACTTTCAGTTTCCACCGCCTGTGTATAGAAAATTTATCCATATATATATTACATTTATCCGGTGTAAATTTAACTACTTCTAACTAAGTAACTAACTATAGATAACTTAACTAAAGCACATTTACACGAGCATAAAATTATACTTAACTACAACTAACTTAACTAAAACATATTTACACTGGTATAAATTTTACTTAATCAAACATATTACAAATTTACAACATGATTAATTCGAGCTCGACCATAGACCATAAATTTAAAATCGATCATAAACCATCATTTATTCAAACTAAATTAATTGAGTTCAAAGTCTACAAACTTAACGATTAATGTAGATTTTAAAACAAACCAAGATCTTAGCACATAAAACACCATAATAAAAGACATAATTAAAGTCTACAAACATAAATAGTCCAAATTTTATATGGTGGGTAGGATGCGGGGCGGGTATGGCCTCAAATCCATTACATACTCACTACCCACGACGGGTATAACTTCTTACATCCACACCCGCCCACTACCCATCAAACACATACCTATCACTACGCCAACCGGGACGAGTGCGGTGCAAAATCCGTGAAACTGTACTCGTATATCATCCCTAATAAAGAGTAGCTTTAACTAGGGATGTTCATATTTGGCTCAATGGACACCCAGTGACCCAATAAGTCCAATATCACTACCATAGTATTACTATGTTTCATCCTCTCTTCCACTTTATTAACTTACATAAGCTTGTTGAGCCTCAAAGTACCCATTGAGCCAGTTATGAACACCCCTAACTATAACCAACTTCACCAAAAACAAAACCTAATATTTTAAAACAAGAAGAAAAAAAACACCTTACCTAACTTATTCTTCATCAACATGCATTTTAGATACTCCTTTTTATGCACTTTTAATTGTGATTAAACATAAACCACATATTAATCCAATGTATTTGTACTTAATTAAGTGTTTAATTATGTTGACCGATCTTAAACAATATCGTTGTTGTTATAATAATATGACGTTTAAACCTGTAATAATTTTTTAGTTAATTAGTTATCTTCTTCTGATTGTCATCAGCTGCCAATTGCAACAGTTGTTGGAAAAAGTATACAATTTTTGGTCAACCCCAGTGGTTGCTATGTGGAACTATGACCTTTAAACCAATAATAATTAGATCAAATTATTCTTTTATTTTCACAAATTTGGATCTCACAATCTTTTTGTATTTTGTTAAAGATAGTGACTGTCAAAACCATTCATTTGTTGACCTTTAATATTCATTGGTAATTTGTAAATTCGAAAATTTGATCCAATAAATCTAAACCTAATTTCTTTTTTACCATGAAAAGTACAAATATTTAAATTCTAATGCACTATAACTCAAAATAACTTCAACATGTAACTCAAAATGATTCGAAACTGAACTAACCCAAACTCAAAAAGATCTTAACCTGTAACCAGTTTGATACGAAAAAAAAAACTCATGGCTCAAACATGACGAACTTGAACCCAAGAAATTGATTTGAACCCTAAATAATTTAAACTCTAAATAGATTCAAACATGAAATAAATTGAACTCAAAACTGACCTAAACCAAAATACTAAAAGAATTTAAAATCTAAAATGACATGATCCAAATTGAACCGACTAAAATTAATCCGACTTGACCAATCAATATGGACATATATACATGATTAATGAACATTTTATTTTTTTGTTGTTATTGTAGGACTACAATGCAAGAATGGAGTTCTATTTGGCACCATTTTGATGCAATCAAAATGTGGAACCAATTGTTGATTCGTAAATGTGCAGACATGTACTATGTGGGTAACGCAAATGTGTGAACAGGTCTGGTCCTTCGCGGGCTTGAAAATATTTTGACCCAAATCTGAAATAAATTTTCCTCAAATAAGAGCATATATTTGTCAAATTTTATCATGGAATTAAAAGGGTAAATATTGAAAGTTACCTTCAATTCATATAGTAATTTCAAATAAACCACTGCAAAATTTCAAATAAACAATTGCAAAACCATTTAAAATGCTAAATCAAGTTTTAAATTAAAATACAATTTCAAAAAAATTTCGGACAATGAAACAAAACTATAAGACAAGTTAATAATACAAATTTCAGACTCGAATATAAATCAAAACGTGACATACATACCCCCTAATTACACAGATACCATACTTCGCGAGCAAGCTGATGAAACTCTCATACCGACGTTAATAGCTGCAACAAAGTAGATCTTCCAACCTGCGATGGTAAAAACGGCGTGAGCTTCGAAAAGCTCAGTAAGACAGACTACCAAGAGATGCTAAAAGCACAAGCAGGTATATGGCAAGCTTAACACTGTCATGATGAACCGGGCAACGGTAAGCTCAAATTATGATTCTATATTTTAGTGAAGCATTATATCAGAAGGTAACAAAGATGTTCTTTATTTGATCACCTGAATCTTAGGAGATGAGTCTAAAGCCGGAGATTCAGAAGAGATTCAGACTTCAGAAGTTGAATCAAAGAGTTCAGAGTGGTTCATTAAACGCGGATTGTAAGTTTACTGAGAGTTCAACTTTGATACATTAATTTAATAGAGTATGTTTCAAAAGAGGCCAGAAAGTTTTATTAATTTACTTAACTACCCTCCAACCGTACGCCAATATGCAAAACCCCAGAATAGTATGCAGAAAGACTTACTCTAGGCCCGTCGAGCATAGGAGCTTACAGAAAGACTTACCCTAGGTCCATTGGGCGTAAAAGCTTACAGAAAGACTTACCCTAGGCCTATTGGGCGTAGTAGATTAGGTCCAAAAGGACTTACCAGCGCCGAGCCTACAGATCTTCATTCATATCCCAGATAATATACCCCAGATGATTTCAGTTTATATATTCAAAAGACATTATTACAGAAAATAGATGTCAGATATATTTTTATACCAGAAGACAGATGTCAAATTTATTTTATTATTATTTCGTATTCAATGTCATATATAAGATATATCTTTCATATCAGAGGTCAGAAACCAGGGAATTGCTTTCTTTTCGAATAATAGAGTCGTACTTTTAATTTTAGGCAGATGGCCTTGGTTTAGAACATAAAGTATTTATAGATACATGGTACGCGCTTTAGGACCCAATTCATTTCTCAAAGGTACTTGATAGATATCATAAAGATGACATTTGACAATTTTAGACTAATTTCAGAACGAGGTCCCTACGAATATGGGAGTTCGATAATACGGATCGAAACAACATTGGAAGTTGATGCATCAGGATCATTGAGATTTCAGATATATCGTGAGCAAAATCAAACATTACAGCCTACGAGGGTATTATGATCATTCTAACCTTCGGGGATAATCTGGTAATTTGAACCAACAAGGTATAACGGTGATGTACAGAATTTAGGAATTCTAGTTGCTCATCAGGTTTCTGCGTCCCTTTGAACCAATTGAAATCCATTAACACAGTGTTTAATATCTCACCGGATGGGTACACCTCAACCATTCATTTCTCAGAACTGACTACAGAGTATAACAAAAATACTTCACCACCAATCTTCCACTAAACTTATTACCAGAAATCGAGCATATATTCGAGCGATATTTTCCAAGTATTCAACATGTGCATTATACCTGAACTCATTCCTAAACATCGAATGTGCCTTAGGAGAACAAATCCCTCTCACTATTAACTATGTACTTTCTCCAAATAATTTGCATGTGCATTCATACGGTATTCTCCCACTATCATCATAGTATCTGAAACGACCAACTAACATGGGTCGTATTTTACCACTTTTGGAGCCATTACATTTTTTTGTCTTTATTGGGATTTCTAATTCCATATCTTAGAAGTATTCTCCGACATTCTAGTATCCGAAGGTATTTCAGACATTACATTGCTCGAAAATGTTTCAATTATTCTGAGTTTCTCGGTTATTTCATCTATTCATTTGTTTCATACCTCGAGGATATATCCCGTATGTCAATTGATTGGCAATTAATGCCCGAAGAAAATATCTGTCTTTAGGGTCATTGTGACCCATTTCAGCCTTATCAATATATATTCCCTTGGCGGTGGGAGTTTCTTGATCACTTTGATTTTTGCTTTATCGACCTCAATTCCCTTGGCGGATATTTTGTGGCCCAGGATTATCCTTTCATCTACCATAAAATGGCACTTCTCCCAGTTTAGCACTAGGTCAGATTCCTCACATCTCGTTAGCACCTTTTCTAAGTTGCTGAGGCAGCTATCGAAGTTGCTGCCAAAGACAGAGAAATCGTCGATGAATATTTTCAAGAAATCTTCCACCATGTCAGAGAATATGGCCATCATATAGCGCTGGAACATTGTTGGTGCGTTACACAACCCAAACGACATCCTTTTAAATGTGTATGTGCCGTAAGGGTAGGTGAAGGTGGTCTTTTCTTGATCTTTGGGATCTATGACAATATGATTGTACCCTGAATAACCATCAAGAAAACAGTAGAAAGGTTTGCCAGCAAGGCGGTCAAGCATCTGATCAATAAACAGTAATAGAAATTGATCTTTCTTAGTTGCCTTGGTTAACTTACGGTAGTCCATGCAAACCCTCCAACCGAACACAGTCCTGGTTAGGATCAGTTCATTATTTTCATTACTTACCACCGTTATCCCTCCTTTCTTAGGTACGTATTGTACCGGGCTTACCCATTCACTGTCGGATATCAAATAAATGATTCTTGCGTTGAGCCACTTAATGATTTCTTTTTTTACGACTTCTCGCATCACGTCATTCAGCCTCCTTTGAGCGTCTACAGTGGGTTTACAGCCTTCTTCCAACAAGATCTTGTGTATACAAACTGTTGGGCTAATTCCCTTCAGATCAGCGTTGGTCCATCCTACCGCCTTCTTGTGCCGCCCTAACAGGTCTATCGGCTTCAATTCATGTTCAGCCTGCAACTTGGAAGAGATGATTACGGGTAACATATCACTGGGTCCCAAGAATACATATTTAAGTTGCTCATGTAAGGGTTTTAACTCTAGGTTAGGGGGTTCTTCAATAGATGGTTTATGAAATTTACCTCCCTTAACAGTGTAATCTAAAGGTTCGAAGTACTTACCTGGCCATGTTGCCATCCACAATACTTCATCATGCTCATCTATCTTTCCTCATTTGTAGCTTCTGTATACTTGCCGCCAGGGCGGGTGTCAGGGCAGCTCTCCAAGTGACTGCCTAGGCATTCACCTGAATCACTGTCGAGACAGTACTTACCCAAGCATGGTTTATCGACGTCGAATTCTGACCTAGGTGTGACCTAGACCATTTTGCATTCCTCCGAGTCATCATTCTGTTTAAGGGTATGGAAAACATTCAGTTTTATCTCCTGGTCGTTCACCCTCATTGTTAACTCTCCTCTTTCGACGTCGATTAACGTCCTTCCAATAGCTAAGAACGGTCTTCCAATAATAATAGGTTCTCGTTCATCTACTTCATAATCTAAAACCAGAAAATCAGCAGGGAAAATAAATTTATCAACTTTTACCAGTATGTCTTCGTTTTTCCCTTCTGGTTGAACGTATGATCTGTCTGCCAGCTGCAACATGACATTACTAGGGCGGTCCTTTCCGATCCCCATTTTCTGGAAGACATATTTTGGCATTAAGTTAATATTGGCCCCTAGATCACATAGTGCCTGCCCTGTATAATTGTTGTCGATTTTATAGGGGATGATAAAACTGCCCGGATCTTTTCTCTTTAATGGGTCTCTGTTTTGCATCATGGCCATGCATCCCTCTGTGACTGCTACTGTTTCAAACTCACCGATCTGAGTTCTTTTAGAAACTATGTCCTTGATGAACTTGACATAGTTAGGTATATGTTCGATGAGTTCCACCAAGGGCAGGTTGATATGGACATGTTTCAAGATATCTAGAAACTTCTTGAACTGGTAGTCTTGCTTATGCCTGTTTAGCCTTTGTGGGAATGGTGGTGGAAGTTTTATGTCTTCAATCCTCTCTTTGCAGGGAAATTTGATCTGAGGGATGAGGGATTCCTCAGGCAGATTTTCCTCTTCCCTGACTAGTTCAGACTCTTCAGGATTTACTGTGGTGTCAGGACCTGCCGCGATAGCCTTTTCGGTGGGCTTTGCAGAATTGGTTGGATGTTCCATTGGTGTTTTCCCTTTGTCGGCTGACCCTTCGGTTCTAGTAAACAAATTCCACTCCTGGTGGTGATTGCTTTGCACTGCTCGTGGGTCTTGCCTCTAGCGACCTTAGTATCACTAGGTAAACCTTCCGCTAGTCATGTACTTAGGATCTGTGCAAATTGGCCTACTTGTGTTTCAAGCGTTTTCAAAGATTCTTCTTGATTGTGCATCCGCATTTCAGTCTTGTCAATGAAAGCATTAACTTTATTAACAAACTTATCCGAATTAGTAATATAAGCACTAGTATGAGACATAAAAGTGTTTAAAGTGGCTTCTAGAGAGTTGTTTGTTGTGGGTTGCTGTTGTTGCATCTGATGTTAGGGCGGGTTCCTCTAATAGCTCGTATTCTCATTGGCTAGGTTTTCTGCATTTTTAGGGTTACTACATGAGAAGTTTGGGTGTTTCCTCCAACCTAGGTTGTATGTGTTCGTGTTCGGGGTGTTGTTCCGGTTGTAAGTTCCCATGAAGTTTCCAGATTCTTTGCATTCTGTAGAGTCATGGTCTCCACCACATTCATCACAGAAGGCTTCTACTACTTTTACCTCATATGCTCTTCCAGTTGGCTTGATCATGTTCTCCACCAATCTAGTTAGCTTATCTATACGGGTGTTTACGGACTTTGAGGCTTCCAACTCATTCACTGTGACCTGCCGTCTGATGCTGCCACGACAGACGCACAGAAATTGGTAGTCATTTTTTGCCAACTGATTCAGAATCCTCATTCCCTTCTCTGGTGCCTTATCAAGGAGTATGTCGTTTGCTGACGCATCTAGCATCATTCTGGTGGGTTGATTGACACCATTGTAAAATAGAGATACTTGTGTCCAAAGCAGCAGTCCATGGAGCGGGAATTTGTGCAACAATTCTCGGTAACGCTCCCACGCCTCGTACATTGCCTTGTCATTAGCCTGTTTGAAAGAGGTAATCTCGCTGCGTATACGATCCGTGACATTTGATAGATTGAAACGAGCCAGAAAATCTCGACACAGGTCTGTCCATGAATCTATAGATCCAGGCGTCTGGCTATTTAACCACGTATTCGCCCTATCCCTCAGTGAATAGGGGAATAGCCGCAACTTTAGAACATCATGGGGTAGTCCATGAATTCTAAAAGATTTTCAGAACTCTAAGAATGACTTCATGTGTTGCCTAGCATCCTCAATTGTTGTGCCCCGAAACTGTCCCAATTTGTCGATCATATTGAACATAACAAGCTTGAGTTCAAAATGATTGGCGTCAATGTCTGGTTCTATGACGGCAGAGTAAAGGATGTCTATGTCCTCCTCGATATAGTCTCGAGTGGTACAGATTTGTCTTTGATGACCAGGAAGAGGAGGAGGAGGTGGTAGCTGCTACTGATCTTGCTGCCTACCATCTGTCGCCAAGTCTACTAGGGTGGGGTTATTGTCGGCATTGTTTCCATCGTTGTCGTTATACATTGCTGCCTTTGTTGATCCTGCTGCTTTCGCTACTTCTTATGCTTCACGTGCCTCTCTTTTGAGTTTTCTTGCTTCTCGCTCGATCTCGTCAATAAATAGGTGTTTAGACGATGGATTTTCTCTGGTCATAAACTAAAACAAGAAGCTATGCGATTTTATTTTTTAATGAAAAACTAGAAATTAAATGCAATAAAGAAAAAGTGCAGAAAGTAAAATAAAGTTATTGTTGCCAGTCCCCGGCAACGGCGCCAAAAACTTGTAGAGTGTAAAGGAGTCCTCTAAATCGAGTGCAAGTGTACACTTCTGTCAAGTTATAGTATAAAAGATTATCGTCTCCTCAGAGACTGGATGGCTACTTCAAGATTAATTTTCTGCACAGAGAAAAATAAAAAACACAATTGATTTGAGTTGATTGAGAAAGTTGTATAAACTAAAGTAATTGAATAATAAAAAGATTGAGTAATCATAATAAGAAGATGAGTCAGATTGAGTTGTGTCGTAGTGTGAAACTGCGTTGAACTTCGAAAAAGTCTTGAGATGCAAAGTCGATGTTGCCGCCACGGTGGGTGACAGATTGAACATTGCCACGGCGGGTAACTCGGCGGGCCTTCAAGGTTCGGCAGAACGTCCTAGATTGATTTTGACTTATCTCTATGTTTGAATGTTGTTGATGCTCACTCTTTTACAATACCTCTCAGCGTAAACCTAGATTGAACAACAATGTTCCCACGTTCCTTCTTAACCGCCTTGAACCTAAAATTATCTCTAAGCTAAGTTGATTTTCGCATTAATTGGAGGAAATCGTGTTTATCCCTTTCTTGAGTTTAACTCTCTCAAATTTAAACAAATAGATGTGCTCACAAAGATCTCTCGACTTTATTGCAAACAAAGATGAAGAATATGGAATAAACAAACCTTGAATTCAAATTGCATTGAAAACTTTAACTAGTTACAATCGTACTCACAACTACTAAACAAAACAATCTTAACCCTAAGAAAAGTTTAGAACATAATGTGAACGAGAAACACAAAAATAAATTCTAAAAATCCTAAGCTCTCCTTGTTGTCTTCCAATTCGGTCAATCCATCCTTTTATAGGTGATTACATGTGAAAATCCTATTTGGGAAGAAGTCTCTCTTTGGGAGGAAATTAAGTTGGAATTAAATGATGTCAAACGTCTGAGTGTTTTATTCCAAACTAACTCCTCTTTTGGGCTTTTTTGGGCCGCGAGCTTCTTCCTTGTTTGGGTCTTCTCGCGTCATCTCTGAGTGCTCCTAGGCTTTATTCGTCATATGGCTTGATTTTGCTGATACATGGAATTCTCCTCTTGCTATCACACTCTCTTTAGGCCAATCTCCAATGCGCCGCCGCGGCGGCAGTCTGTCTCGGCGGCACATTCTTTGAACTGCATCAGTACAGTTCTTCTCAGCAACAATGGTTCGTCATGTATGACTGGATGTGATCATTCTGCTCTCTTCTCCTCTCCAATTATTCTTCTGCTCCCCTACGGCGGCGGGTGCCGGCGGCAGTCTCCTGTAACTTGTAATGCAAATGCAATAAAACAATGTATTTTCTCCACAAATAATCATAAATACTGTAATAAGCTGAGTGAAAAAAAATTACTGTAAAACATGCATGAAAACATAAGTATGAACTAAAATGGGCTTAAGAGCAATGAAAATATGAGCTAAAATGGGCATAAAATATAGGACTTTCAAGCACTTTACATTCGTGTTTATTAACGTTCGTTCATTAAAATCATAAACGAACATAAACTACAACAATAGTAACCACATAAAATTCATTAGTCTTATATAAGAAATAGGTACCCAAATTATACATTTCTTGAGATAGGTGTTTAACGTTTTCTTTGGATGAAATAGGTGTCTAATGTTTTATTTTGGTTTGTTTTAAAGTCAATCTATAAAAAAACCTCATCACCCTATAATAGCTTGGCACGTGATTTTTTTTGTTTCTTTTTTCAAAAACAAGCTAAAAAATTAAATTAAACAATGTCCCGGAATTTCTAAAAATCATAAAATAGTCTCAAATCTCTAAAACCTCTAAACCTTAAACTCAAAATTGACGTCACTATAGCCGCTGATAACCTTGTCAAAGCCCCACTATCATCGTCTTCGGAGGTCACCACTATCCGACGGGAAGTGTGTCAATCGAACGTCGAACAAAGAATGCGAAAGGCTCCAGTCGTTCGATGTCTTATTGGCATGCCTCTCGCCGGTTAGTGACGATGAGTGGTTGAGAAAAATGGGTGATGGTCTCCTACGATGGCGGTAGTGGGGTCTGGCGAGGTTTTGGGGTTTGAGGCTTTTTTGGCGATTTTGAGAATTTTTAAAATTATTTTTTCAGTTAAAAATAAAGACACGTGTCAAATTTTGATGGGGCGGTAAATTTTCTTTAATGGTGTTACCTTAAAATAGTAATAGAATAAAATTTGAGACACTTCATCTAAAAAATAAACTTTGAGCACACATTTCAGCTAAAAAAATGTTAGACACCTATCTCAGAAAAAGGTATAGGTTAGTCACATATTTCCCATATAAACCAATTCATTAATATAAGTTGCAACTTCATAGTTAATTTAAAAAAAATATTCGGAAAAAGTAAAACAAATAGAGATTAAAGAGAAAAGAATAAGGAGAAGGATAGAAGAATGATTCAACCAGAAAAAAATAGTAAAATATTCAAAATAAACAGAACAAGGAGAGAATAGGATGAGAGAAAAGAAGAGGAATGAGAGCGACAACATAAAAGAGAGAAGGAGAATGACTGCGATTTATCCTGCTGTTTGTATTTGACGGCCCTATGGTGTCGCGGTGATGCTCTTGCCAGGATGGGGTGGAAAATACATTAAGTAATTTAGGGTGTTTTCTCAATCTATTGTGAAGTGAAAGAGATAGTAGGTTTTTTGGGTGAAAATATATATATATAAATAAATTTAAACGAATATAAGTAAACGGAATACCGAATGTTCATGAACGTAAATGAATGAACGGGTCATTTGTTTTTGTACGTTCATTTAATTAAACGGACAAAAATCTTGTTCATATTTATTCGTTTAATAAAAACAAACTTTTTTTTTTACAAATGGTTAACTGAAGGTTTGATTCGTTTACACCCCTAACATCGGGGTGCGCTTTCATTCATATGAGAATACCATGTTGTGGAGATCATCTGATGTATATTCTTTGACTTAAACAAGCTGTTTGCTATCGAAAGAGATTTTCAAATAGAGTAGAACTTGTCGTTTATTGAACATTGCTGTGCATGCTGCTTTTGGGAAGAAAAAAAAAATATTTGTTCCTAAATCATTTATAATTAAAAGATTCAATTGTTACATTTAGAATAATAGTGGCTTATTTATTACTAAACTTATAATTATGTGACCTTTAGTGTAATGTATCCATCTATCATTATACTTCGAATTGATGATTTCGTCCATTGTTACTCGTTGCAATTAGTTGAGCAATCCAACTATGAGCGGAACATCGGATGGGTCTAAGAGGACTTGGTCCACCCCAATTTTTTATGATATAATTGTATTTAATATAATCTTGCGTGGGCTTGTTGATTATTGGCAATATTGGAATCATGATTATTGATTAGTCTTTGAGACTTGGTTGCTAATCTATATTAATATTACGACTAGATCAAATTCAACTAATTGATACATATTCATATTTGATCATCCCTTCAACTAATTGATACAAATATTAATCCAATGTATTTGTACTTAATTAAGTGTTTAATTATGTTGACCGATCATAAACAATATCGTTGTTGTTATAATAATATGACGTTTAAAACTGTAATACTTTTTTTAATTTAATTTGTTATCTTCTTCTGATTGTCATTAGCTGCCAATTGCCACAGTTGTTGGAAAAAGTATACAAATTTTGGTCAACCCCAGTGGTTGTAATAAAGCTCTTGCACTTTTTCTTTCTTCAAAATAGCAAAGCAAAGCTCCCTGGCTATTTCTCTCTTTTTCTTCAATCTCTCAATCCGTACTCTTTCATGGCATCTTCTTCTTCATCCTCTTTTCGTGGTCCAATGAGGCATCAAGTTTTCTTGAGCTTTAGAGGTGAAGACACAGGCCTTGGCTTCACCGCTCATCTACTCAAAGCTTTGGAAGACAAGGGAATATCTGTCTTCTTCGATGAAAAGAAATCGGAAAGAGGGGAGCAACTTTCACCAGAAATTTCAAATGCAATTGCAGCCTCCAACATGTCAATAATCGTTTTATCTGAAAACTATGCTTCTTCCAAATCATGCTTGGCTGAACTCTCGCACATCATGTACTGCAAGGACACTCGAGGACGTACTGTTCTTCCCATCTATTACCATGTTGATCCTTACCATGTGCGACATCGTAGTGGGACTTTCAAAACATCCTTCGAAATGTATGAATTGGAAGGGCTAAAACAACTAAACCAATGGAGAAAGGCCTTTTCTTTTGTCAGTTATTTAAAAGGGTGGCATATAGCAGAAGGAACCGAATTCAACAGGTAACTATATATATTTCTCATCTTCTTATATTTGACTTATCATTTGTTTCAGATTTTATAAATTTTTATTATTTGCTAGTCTTGAAACCATGTACATCAAGGCGATTGTTGATGATGTTGCAAAAAGACTGAGGAATGGCGTGCCTAGACCAAGAGCTTGTGAGGAACTGGTTGGAATAGACGAACAGAAGAAGTTGATTTTGGGTGTAATTGAGCAAGAGGAGAGTCGTGTAATAGGATTATGGGGTCCGGGAGGTATAGGTAAAACTACCCTTGCTGATGTCGTGTTTCATGAAAACTATTCAAAGTTTGAAGGTTGTTACTTTGTTCGAAATGTCAGAGAGAAAATAGAGAAAAAAGGGACAGAAATTGTACGAAATGAACTTCTTTCCAAACTATTAAAAGAAACCTATATTAGTGTAGGCACCCCTATAGACCGAGAGAGATTGAACAGTAAAAAAATGTTAGTTGTCCTGGATGATGTTAGTCACACAGACCAAATACATGATATGGGCATTAGCCATTTTGGTCCTGGAAGTAAAATCATTCTAACATCTAGAGATAGACGAGTACTTTATAACGGAGGAGCTGAGTTTATATATGAGGTAGTTAACTTAAATGAGAATGATTCTCTTCAACTTTTTTCAACATTTGCGTTTAAGCAATTATATCCCGAAAATGGTTTTCTAGATTTGTCAAAGGACTTTGTGAAGTATGCCAACGGCAATCCTCTTGCTCTTAAAATTTTGGGCTCTCAACAATATAAAAAGTGTAAAACAGACTGGGAAATTGAGGTGAGTAGGCTAAAGGAATATGGGCAACCAGAAATTTTACAGATTTTGAGGAGTATTTTTGATGGGTTGAGTAAAACAGAGAAGGATATATTTGTTGACATAGCATGCTTCTTTAAAGAGGAATCCGAGTGGGAAACAAAAGAAATTCTAAGTTGCTTGTACGAGGGTGCAGTGTGTGGAATAAACAATTTGGTCGACAATTCCCTACTTGAGATTACATATTCTCGTGGAATTTTTGTTATTTCAATGCATGATATGCTTGAAGAGATGGGCAAGGACATTGTTTGTCAAGAATCTACAGACCATGGAAATCACAGTAGGTTATGGAATCTCAAAGACGTGGATAAAATTCCCAAATGTGATGAAGTAAGTGATGATTTTATTTATATTCCTTTTGATTGGATACATATATGTGTGATTTTAATTAGAATGTATATTTGATATATTATTAATAGGAGTATATAATTTGTTATGCATTGTTTTAAAAAAATGAATGAACACATTTTATTGTCTGAAAATTCCAGTAATATCATGTGTTCATTCATTTTTTAAAAATTTCTATAGTTACATTTTTAATGATTAATTTTGTAGAATGTACGTAATTTTCTATATATCGATAACTGATAAACCATTTCTTGTTTTTAGGTGAATACATCAATTAAAGGAATACAGTTACAAATGACGACTAAAGATAAAGACCTGCTGTCGTTATTTCCTCATGGTTTTGAGAAGATGCGTAATCTTAGATACATCAACTTCTATACTAAGTATGGGTATAGGAACGAGGAGCTACTTGGAAAGATGCTACATAGTGTATCTCTTCCTGATGAGTTAAGGTATCTTTCTTGGAACGGATACCCCTTCAAATCTTTATCACCAAACTTTAATCCAAAGAATCTTGTTAAGTTGAAATTACGTTATGGTGACGTGGAACAACTTTGGAATGAATATAATCAGGTATTTCTTATTTTTCTTTTCATTTTCGATACCTCCAAATATGTCCATCATGCTTTAAAGTAATGTAGGTATTTTATATTTTCATTGTACAGGAGGATCTTGTCAACTTAAGGACAATTGAACTTTATGGTTGCCAGAAACTAAGGAAGATCCCTAATTTATCGGGAGCCATCAACCTTCAAAGCCTTTTATGCTTGGCATGTCGTAAACTCAACAAGTTTCCTGAGCTCCCAAATGTCATCTCTAAGTTAAATTTATCAACCACTGGAATAGAAGAAGTGCCTGATTCAATTCAACATCTTGTGGGACTTAAAGAGTTGAGGCTGAGTTATTCGAGCGTGAAAAAAGTTTCAAGCAATATTTCAAAGCTGGAATCCCTTCGTGAGTTGGATGTTAGTCATTGCCAAAGCCTTCAGGCACTCCCAGAACTTCCACCATATCTGCTACGCTTGAATGCAAAGAACTGTACATTGTTAGAAAAAGTATCGTTCACCGATCATAATTTCAATTCATTCCATGACGATGATGATGCTCCTCCATTTCCAAAACAATACTTCTTCATGTCATTCTTCAATTGCAGAAGCTTGAATCAAGATTCCATGAAAAACATTGGGGCAAATGCCATGGTTCAAATTCAATCAGTAGCACAGAAATGGGCAACGAGGAAATGGAGATCCGGAGGGGAATATAATGCTGCTGATCGGAAAGAGGAATTGTTGTGCTGTTTCCCAGGAAATGAAGTTCCAACGGATGTGTTTTATCATCGAAGCATGAATTCTTCCATTAATTTGAAGCTTAGATCAAATGGGTGTAGTGGACACAGGTTCTTGGCTTTTGCTATCTGCATTGCGGCTAATCTCTCAGGGGATGATCATGTTAGCTATAAATACCAACTGACAGCCGCCAGTGGTGAAACTTCCAAAAGGCGGGGCAATTTTTATGTTCGGTCTGAGATCGGCAAGTACAATGGTGAGTACAAGAGTGATCATGTGTTCATTATGTCTAATGAGTATATGATTATAACAGACAATGATTATGAGGAGGCCTCATTTGAATTCAAAATCGAAAAAGCTACTTCTGAAGAAGAGATTAAAGTGGAGAAATGTGGAGTTGGTGCATTTTACGTGGATGCAGAGACTTTAGCCATTACTGATGTCATTCAAAATGTAAGTTGAATTACATGTCTGGAAGTGTTTTCTGAAGAATTGGTATTCTTGTATCAATTACAATATTCCATTTCCTTCCCTTTCGTCTTACACTCGTGGTTTTTTCAGGCTTCTTCTGAATTGAAGTATCAAGTTTTCTTGAGCTTCAGAGGAAAAGACACCCGCCTTAACTTCACCAGCCATCTACTCAAAGCTTTGAAAGACACCGGGATGAATGTCTTCTTCGATGAAGATGAACTGGAGAAAGGAGAGCCACTTTCACTCGCACTTTCCCAAGCAATTGCAGCCTCAAGTCTCTCCATAATCGTCTTGTCCGCCGACTATGCTTCTTCAAATTCATGCTTAGCCGAGCTCTCTGATATCATGGATCGCAAGCACAATGAGGAACATATTGTTCTTCCCATCTTTTACCATGTTGATCCTTCCAATGTACGCAAACTCGATGGGAGTTTTAAGACATCCTTTAAAAAGCATGAATCAAATAGGCCACTCGATGAAGTAGAGCGATGGAAAGCTGCCTTTTCTGGAGTTGGGAAATTAAAAGGTTGGCATATAGACAAAGACAAATCCGATAGGTAACTATATACATTCATCTTCTTATATTTGACTTGTCTTTCTTTTAACCATCATTTTCTTAAAAAATTATTTTCCAGATCTGAGGCTGACTATGTTAAAGATGTAGTTCAATATGTCATAGAAAAGTTGAGTAGCAAATCTAGAAGTGTTTCTGGAGAATTGGTTGGAATAGATGCTCAGAAAAAGACGATTTTAAAGCTGATCGAGCAAGGAGACTGTCGTGTCATAGGATTATGGGGAATGGGTGGTATAGGCAAAACCACCCTTGCTGAAGCTGTCTTTAATGAAATCTCTCGGACGTTTCAAAGTGATTACTTTCTTCACAAATTTAGAGAGAAAATCGAAAAACGGGGGATTGAATCTTTAAGAAATGAGCTTCTTTCCGAGCTATTGAACTCAGAAACTTGTATAGACACCCCTTCCATAGGATCAACATTAACCCAACAAAGGCTCAAGAACATAAAAGCAATTGTTGTCCTTGATGACGTTAATGACTCAAACCAAATAGATTTTATGGGTGTTAAATATTTTGGCCAAGGGAGTAAAATCATTGTAACAACCAGAGATAAACAAGTGCTTATTAATGCAGAAGCTAACATAATACATGAAGTGAAGAAGTTAGATGAGATCAATTCTCTTCAACTTTTTTCTACATCTGCATTCAAGCTGTTGAATCCACCTGTTGATTTTCAAGATCTTTCGAACAAGTTTGTGCAGTACGCCCAAGGCAGTCCCCTTGCTCTTAAAGTTTTGGGTTCGAAGCTGTATAAAAAGACTCGAGAACATTGGGAAAGCGAGGTAGCTAAACTAAAGGACTATACAGTCACAGAGCCAAAAATTTCACAGATTTTGGAGAGCAGCTATGACGGACTGGATAGGGTTGAGAAGAATATATTTCTTGACATAGCATGCTTCTTTAATAGGGAAAACAAGGATAATGTAGAAACAATCCTGAGTAGTTATTACGCAGGTGCTGCAAGTGGAATCAATAACTTGGTCCAGAAGTGCCTATTTGATATCTCACCTTTGGGAAGCATTTGTATGCATGATATGCTTGAAGAGATGGGGAAGAACATTGTTCTTGAAGAATCTAGAGACCCTGCAAACCGCAGTAGGTTATGGAATCTTAAAGACGTGAATCAAGTGCTCAAATATAATGAAGTAAGACCTAATTATATTTATATTCCTTCTTATTTTGTGATTTTAATTAGAATTTATATTTCTTGTTATTAGGTGAATAGATCAATTGAAGGAATAAAAATGAGTGAAGACCTGCAATTATCATGTCCTCAGGGTTTTGAAAACATGCTTAATCATGGTTTTGAGAACATGCTTAATCTTAGATATATTCACATCTATACTCGGAATTTGTCAAAGAATAAGAAGCGACTTGCGGATAAAGTTGATAGTATACCTCTTCCTGATGAGCTAAGGTATCTTTACTGGATGTTTTATCCCTTCAAATCCTTATCACCAAGTTTTAATCCAAAGAATCTTGGTGTGTTGAAATTACGATTTGGTGAGATGGAACAACTTTGGAGTGAAGATCATAAGGTATTCTATATTTTTATCATTTTATTT
Source organism: Hibiscus trionum (assembly GCA_030270665.1). NCBI lineage: Eukaryota > Viridiplantae > Streptophyta > Magnoliopsida > Malvales > Malvaceae > Hibiscus > Hibiscus trionum. The sequence continues at coordinate 63,685,462 of BSYR01000017.1, forward strand.
TTTATACCATCTGAAATAAGTAGATAATGTTATGAAGTATTAATGTAGTTAATTATATTCTCATTGCACAGGATCTTGTTAATCTAAGAACAATCGACCTTTCTGATTGTAATAAACTAAAGAAGATACCTAATCTATTGGGAGCCGTCAACCTTCGAAGTCTGATATGCAGTAATTGTGAAAGTTTGGTTGAACTACCTTACTTCGATGCATTGCCATCTCTTGAAAATCTTAACCTTAGATGCTGCACTAAACTGAAGAAGATTAATCTATCGGGAGTCATTAACCTTAAATGGCTTAACTGCAAAGGCTGCGTAAATTTGGAAGAACTTCCTTGTATGGATAATTTGAAGTCTCTTGAATTGCTTAACTGCAAGGGCTGTGTAAATTTGGTATTTCCTACTCTCGATCATTTGGAGTCTCTTGAAATTTTGTTATAATTCCAGATATGTGCCTCTGGAAATACAATCCCTAGCACGGAGATGGGCATGGAGAAAAGGGATATATAACCGAGAGGATTCTTTTTTAAATAAATTTGTCCAAGGAATGTATTTTATTATGCAAGCATGAATTATCTGCCTTGTGCCCAATCTATGGAGAAAGCACATGGCCATCCAGCTCAGAAAGAGAATCAAGCTATATCGATGGTGATGAAGGGGATTGATGCATTCCGTGTTTTAATCTTTGGGAATGCTTTGGCCTACAAGATGCAACTTCTCAATAATGTCCAGGTAAATATTTCCAACTTGAATACGAGAGTACACGTTTTAATCTTTAAACATGAAGTTTCTAAATTTTTAGTTTTGAGGCAAATATTTCTAAACTATGTTATTTGAGTTTGAGATTACGTATCGAATATGAAAATGTGTCTGGCTAATATAGTTTAAAATACATATACATTGACAATGTGTCTTCTGCAGTGTATGTGACATTTTTTCTTAAATGCTAGAAGAGGAGCATAATACAACAGTGGAGTTCTATTGGGAACCATTTCTGGTTGAATCAAATTCAGACAATCCATAGAGACACAACATAAAAGATCGCATAACCATGTTTGAATCAACCAAGAACAATGATGATGATTGAAAAGGTGTTGATTACTTGATTTTCAACACATACTTGGTTGATGAACACTGGATATATGAAAGTCTTGTAAGTATATCGACTACTATGAACTTGTTTGCATGAAATTGGTTAATTGCACCGAAAGTCCTTAAATATGACCCAGATTTTAAATTGGTCCTCAAGAAGTTTAAGGCTGTCAAGCCCAATATAAAATAATGCATGAAGTTTTATCCATGAGGTTGATTAGTATATTACGATTGTGTCATGTGTTTGGAAAGACAAGGACCGTTCAATGCAGATCCAGTCGAGTATGATGAAATCGAGCGACCTATAACGTATTGGAGAGTTTTAAAGACAAGGGTTAAGTGGATTGGATAAAATTTTTATCCAAGTTCACTCTTGTCCGCTTCATGAGCATTCCCCTCTTCATATCAAGTTAAAACCCTAAACTTTTATTACATAATTTGTCATCTTATTCTTCATTTCTTAATGGTATAAATAGTCTCTACCTTAAATATAGGAGTTCAGATTGTAATTTCTAAAAATTAAAGGGACTAATCCAATTTTAAGATTACCAATCCTTAATTAGTCATGTAACATGTCACCATGTCAAATTTCACCACAAACAGACCATCCAAACTCAACCAATTGAACATTCAACACTCAGGGACCATAATGTAACATTTCAGAAATTAAGAAGATGCTTTTAACTGAAAATAACAGTCAGGTATCGATACCCTTAGGCCCGTATCGATACGCGGGAAGACAGTAACCAAAGTTGGCGAAAAGGTATCAATACCCTTTATCGTGTATCGGTACGCCCTTCATACTTTGCACAGGCGTATCGATACGCACCTAACTCATATCGATACCCCTATGTGGTTTGGCCTGAAATATGCCTTCGAGTATCGATACCCAAGCCCGAGTATCGATACTCGTACCAGAAATGCACAACCAACAACCACAATTATGCATGTAACAACAACTATTCACATCCATATCTACCATACATGTTATATCAATCATTTCTAACACAAATGCATTAACAACCATCAACAATATAAGCATTAGGCATGACAATTCATGAAGATCATGGAACTATAAAAGCATGCTTTAAAACACTTATAAAGACATATCCAAAATATCAAATAGAAATCCACAAATCATATAGAGACCAATTACGTGTCTCAAAACACAAACTAAACATGCTCAAGGTGTCACATAACACCAAGCAACTCATGAGTGGAAATCCCTCCCATTGCCTCTTATTACACTAAAGTAAATCACATACTTTGCTTAGCCAAAAACACTTGGATATCATTTGCTTGCTTGCTGCGAAGGATGCTCAAATCTCTACATTGATGAAACAAATGAGCGTAAGCACAAAGCTTGGTGAGGACCGCTATAAAACCAAAACATTTATCATTGCATTTTCAAAACATGCACTTTTAAAACACATTTTCTCTTTCAAATCCACATGCTCATTGCATCATTAACCAAAACAGTAAAAACCTTTGCTCATGCTTAAACCAAGTATCACATGCATTCTAGCATAAGTCTCAAGCATCACATGCTTTCTCAAATTAAGCTTTCATCATTAATTCATTAAGTCATCATCATCATATTGGCTCACAAGTGATCTTTAACATAATCCATATCAAAACACAACACAATCGACACAATCGGATATGCGGATTACAAGTGTTCTCCCACACGCTTCATACACACTACCGGCAACTCAAGGTGGAGTTTAACGGCACAATCACAACCCCTCAACACCGTGGTAGAGTTTAGCGGTACAATCACAACCCCTTAATACACGTGATGGAGTTTAACGGCACAATCCCAACCCCTCAACATCACTCATCGGTAGTTGTATAACCCACTAGCGAGAGCCGGGACACAAAACAAGGCTTACACATGTAAGCTACCTCAACCATTGTAATCACCTTAACCAAGCTCACACACGGAAGCAATCCACCACTGTTGTGACGCTTAACCAAGTCAATCCACGAGAGCCATCCTCCATCGTGGTGACGCCAATTCCTCAATCGCTAGGGTACTTGGATGGAGTTTACAACACGATTACAACCCCTCGACATCCAAGGTAACTTTATTCACGGTGCACCCAATCCTATAGCCGGCTAACTATATCCGATTAAAGTAACAAAAACCATTTTCCATCACTGGCCAATATAATCATTATTCAACAACATTTCACTGTTTTATCAAAGCATAAACCACAATGCCATTTTCACAAGCAATAACATGCTTAAAATCAATTATTAAATCGCATAAACACAAGGATCACTTACCATGTGCATCCTTAACAAAATGGCATTTAAAACCAGCAACAACATTGCTCTAAACATGCTTTAAAATAGTAATCAAACCACATTTAAATCAAGTGCATTTTAAACTAAAACATAGCACAATCCGAGAGAGACTTTCGATTCATTACTCTTAAGCTTAGCTAAGTGTTTTAAACTTACACTAAGCTCCCAAAACCACGTTCAAAACGTTTCAAAGCTAGAAAACTCTTTTCCACTCACTGATACGCGAAAGTTCGCTTGCCAACGCGAAGATCACTCGCCTGAAGCTTCCAAAATTGCTTCGCTAGCTTTCGGATCAATATCCCCTGCTTTTAGAGCATCAAAAACATAGATCCAATGTATTAAAATGTATTCTAACTCCAGCAACTAAACACAAACTCGTTGCCCAGCAACACAACATCAATTTACCCATCCGAAACAATCGAAAACTCATTCGATTGCTTCCTAAACCAAGCCCAGCCAACAATCATAACTTCCAATCATTTAGATTCACCAATCCGCATCTAAAAACAACCTAAACCCTTTCTTATATCTCAAGCAAACATATAACCATTAAAACACTTCAAAAACTCAACTAAAACTATCATAAAACTCAAGGATCTCAAGGATTTCGGGATCTATATCATTAAAACTCTTTTACAACATCATGAACATCTCAAAACTCAATTATAATCCATCTAAAAGAGAGCTCATCAACAACACTCTGAAAATCAAGAATTAACCTTAGTTTTGCAAGATTTTGATCTTAAATCAAAACTATAATCAAAACTCAGTTAAAAACAACAATTGAGAGTCAATAATCTTGGGAATTTTAATAAAGAACCTTGATTAGAGGTTGAGAATGGGATTTACCTCCAATCCCTGCTTTCCTTAATGTTTGACAAGTTTTTGCTTCACAAATCTTGAAGAAATTAAAGAGAATTCTTTGAAATGGGTAAGAAATCAAAGAGAGAGTGTTTGGAAGAAAAGAAATATGGAGAAAAGGTTTTAGAAATGTGTTTTGCTAAAAAATGAGAAGAGAAAAGTTAGTTACGTAAATGAAACCTTCCAAATTAATAATTTTATTTAATAAATAAATAAAATCCATTTTAAATCAATTATCTAAAAATCATTTAAACCACGTGTCAAATTAAGGAAAGGTTTAATTGCACAAAAGCTCCCTAAATATTAACGATTTTAACTCTCCTTTTGAAAATTGCATTTTTCAACAGTTTCAAAACTTTACATTTTGGTCACTACCCAAAATGTACAACTTCCAAAACCCATTTTGTAAAATTGATTTAACCAACCTCTTAAACATAATTTTAGAGGATTTTAGCAATTTTTGTCATATTTTTATCCTATCCCGGACCTTGACTTCCCTGAACTGCCTAATACGATTCGAACTGTTTGCGACCGATTCACTTAACATGATCCGATGCTTAAAACATCTAGGCCCAAAATTATGGCGTTACAAACTTTATTAAAAAACTTATCCGAATTAGCAATATAAGCACTAGTCGGAGACATAAAAGTGTTTAAAGTGGCTTCTAGAGAGTCATTTGTTGTGGGTTGCTGCTGTTGCATCTGATGCTGGGGCGGGTTCCTCTAATAGCATGTATTCTAATTGGTCGGGTTTTTTGCATTGTTAAGGTTACCCCATGAGAAGTTTGGGTGTTTCCTCCAACCTAGATTGTATGTGTTCGTGTTCGAGGTGATGTTCTGGTTGTAGGTTCCAATGAAGTTTCTAGATTCTTTGCATTTTGTAGAGTCATGGTCTTCACCACATTCATCACAGAAGGCTTCTACTGCTTTTACCTCATATGCTCTTCCCGTTGGCTTGATCATGTTCTCCACCAATCTAGTTAGCTTATCTATACGGGTGTTTACGGACTCTGAGGCTTCCAACTCATTCCTTGTGTCCTGTCGTCTGATGCCGCCACGGCGGACGCACGGAAATTGGTAGTCGTTTTTGGCCAACTGATTCAGAATCCTCATTCCCTCCTCTGGTGCCTTATCAAGGAGTATGCTGTTTGCTGACGCATCTAGCATCATTCTGGTGGGTTGATTGACACCATTGTAAAATAGAGATACTTGTGTCCAAAGCGGCAGTCCATGGAGCGGGAATTTGTGCAGTAGTTCTCGGTAACGCTCCCATGCCTCGTACAATGCCTCGTCATCAGCATGTCTGAAAGAGGCAATCTCACTGCATATACGATCCGTGACATTTGATGGAATGAAACAAGCCAGAAAATCTCAACACATGTCTGTCCATGACTCTATAGATCCAGTCGTATGGCTATTTAACCACGTCTTCGCCCTATCCCTCAGTGAATAGGGGAATAGCTGTAACTTTAGAACATCAAGGGGTAGTCCATAAATTCTAAAAGATTTACAGAACTCTAAGAATGACTTCATGTGCTGCCTAGCATCCTCATTTGTTGTGCCTCCAAACTGTCTCAATTTGTCGATCATATTGAACATAACAAGCTTGAGTTTAAAATGATTGGTGTCAATGTCAGGTTCTATGACGGCAGAGTCGAGGTTGTCTATGTCCTCCTCCATATAGTCTCGAGTGGTATGAATTTGTCTTTGCTGACTAGGAGGAGGAGGATGAGGTGGTAGATGCTGCTGATCTTTCTGCCTACCATCTGTCGTCAGGTCTACCAGGGTGGGGTTATTGCCGACATTGTTTCCATAGTTACCGTTATACATTGCTGCCTTTGTTGCTCTTGCTGCTTTCGCTACTGCTAATGCTTCACGTGCCTCTCTTTTGAGTTTTCTTGCTTCTCGTTCGATCTCATCAATAAACATGTGTTTAGACGATGGATTTGCTCTGGTCATAAACTAAAACAAGAAGCTGTGAGATTTTATTTTTTTAATGAAAAACTAGAAATTAAATGCAATAAAGAAAAAGTGCAGAAAGTAAAACGAAGCTGCTATTGCCAGTCCCCAGCAACGACACCAAAAACTTGTAGAGCGTAAAGAAGTCTTCTAAATCGAATGCAAGTATACATTTCTATCAAGTTATAGTATAAAAGATTATCGTCTCCTCAGGGACTGGATGGCTACTTCAAGATTAATTTCCTGCACAAAGAAAAATAAAAAACACAATTGATTTGAGTTGATTTAGAAAGTTGCATAAACTAAAGTAATTTAATTTTCAGGTTCGGGTTAACAATAGTCAATTACAGATCGGGTTTGGGTCATTAAATTTTAAGGTCAAATCAGGTTTTGACTCGAGCAAGTTTCAGTCGAGTTTTCAAGTCGGGTCAGCTTTTTACATCCCTACCTGCAATCATTATGTTCTCGTGGTTTTGAGAACATGCTTAATCATGGTTTGGAGAAGATGTGTAATCTTAGATATATCCACTTCTATAGTTGGTATTTATCAAAGGATAAGAAGCGACTTGTGGACAAAATTGATAGTATACCTCTCCCCGATGATTGGAAAGGTATTTATTACTTGATTTTCAACACATATTTGGTTGATGAACACTGGATATATGAAAGTCTTGTAAGTATATCGACTGATATGAACTTGTTTGCATAAAATTGGTTAATTGCACCGAAAGTCCTCAAACATGACCCAGATTTTAAATTAGTCCTCAAGAAGTTTAAGGTTGTTAGGTATAATTAGCCCACATAAAATAATGCATGGAATTTTATCTATGAGGTTAATTAGTATATTTCGATTGTGACATGTGTTTGGAAAGACGAGGACCGTTCGATGCAGATCTAGTCGAGTATGATAAAATCGAGCAGCTTATAGCGTATCGAACAGTTTTGAAGATACAGGCTAAGTGGATTGGATACAATTTTGATCCAAGTTCACTTTTTTCCACTTCATGAGCATGTCCCCTCTTCATATCAAGTTAAAATCCAAAACTTTTATTACATGATTTGTCGTCTCATTCTTCATTTTTCGAATGGTATTAATAGTTTATGCCTTAAATACAGGAGTTCATATTGGAACAACCCGATGTGCTAAAGAAACGCTTCTGGTGACAGGCATGTCCGATCCGCCAAATGTTAGCACGAACTGTAAGCTATTTCAGATAGTAGTAGATGTGACAGAATCCATGAAGGTATTGGTCTTCTTCCTCGACATTATGACCCTCACCGAGTACTGAAAAGATGCAGATACATCAGTTGTTAGAGAGTTGAGGGTTGAATTTCTGTCTAGAAATTACACTTTGTGATGATTACTTATTTTGTTTTCTCATCTCCAATCACGTGTCTTATCATTGTTGGTTGTCATTGATAGCCGTTTGTTTGTTACGTATGTTAGGTAGTTAGGGTTCAACGGTTATCCCTTGGATAACTACTTCTACCTGTGTATATAACGAGAGCCTTGCCTCTCCTTTAAGCTCAGCGAGAAATAAATGAAAATATGAGTTCTTTGTTTCCTACCTTTGTCAATGCTTTACATGGTATCAGTTGCTAGGTAGTTGTTCCACTCCTTTGCGTTGTGTTTGTTCCTTTTCCTTTCATTTTTCTTTATAACTTCTTGTTCTTCATTCTCGCTCTCGTGTTGTAATCTTGTGCTTCTTTTCTTCTTCAAGAACTTCTTGTTCTATCTTCCTGTTCTCATGGCTCCTACAGATGATGTTCTTTCCATTGTTGATGATGATCTTCTTTCTGAGATTCCAGTATTTTCAAACAAAATAGTGAATGTGTGTTTGAATGAGTCGAATTACCTGTTATGGAAACAACAAGTTGTGCTTACTATTCGAGGTCTTGGGTTGGAAGGTTATCTTGATGGGTCTTTGGTTGCTTCTTCCAAGCTTGCTCGCAATCGTACAGGGGAACAAATTGTCAATCCATCATATCTTCAATTCATCAAGCAAGATAGTTCCTTAGCTTCTTGGATGTTATCAACCGTTAGTCCCAATATTCTCCCTCCTCTGGTTGGTTCAGAATCCACTGCAGCCATTTAGAGTTCTGTAACCAAGCATTACTCTAAACTCTCCACGACCAAGCTCATGAATCTGCACTGTCGCTTGAGGTCTATGAAGAAAAGCACACAGTCTATGCAAGATTATACTATGGCCATTAAAGAATCTTGTGATCTGCTTGCAACCTGTGGCAGTTCGGTTTCAGATCTTGAACAAATAGCAACAATTTTGAATGGCTTACCTCCGAAGTTTGAACCTTCTGTTGCTGCAATTACAGCCAGCAAAGAGCCCTACACTGTTGATAATGTGGTTTCCATATTGATTGATACTGAGTCTCGTCTTGAAGACACATCCAGGTTTCCTACTGGCATTAAATACACCTGTTATACGCCTAAACATACATCTTCTATTTCTGAGGATCAAGAAGAGGCTCCTGAGGTGTCACGGTCCAATGCAGCTAACAATAATGGCCAGTTTAAAGGTCGACCCAAGATTTAGTGTCAACTATGTGGGAAGTTGGGTCACTTGGTTGACCGTTGCTGGAAAAGATTCGATCAGACCTTTAAGGGGGTGTCTTCACAACAGTCAAGATCTACTGTTAAGGCACATGCCAACAATTGCTCGTGTTGTTCTCATGCTAATGAAGGTGCTTACAACCCTTACCCTAATGATGATCCTGAACCTGATGATGAAAATGTTCAGGTTAATGCTTTGATGGCCAATGGCCCGTTAGCTCGCACCAAGTGGTTTCCCGATTCTGGTGCCACGCATCATGTAGCGGGAGATTCAGCTGCTCTTCAGCACAAATCCTCCTACAATGGTAAAGGTACAATTCACTTAGGAGACGGCTCAGCTCTACAAATTAACTCTATTGGTGATTCTTATTTACCTACATCTAAAAGAACCTTGTGTCTTGATCAGATTCTATATGTGCCACAGATAACTAAGAATCTCTTGTCTGTTGCAAAATTTTCCAAAGATAATCGTGTTTTCTTTGAATTTCATTCTTCTTCTTGTTGTGTAAAGGATGCTTGCACTAAGGAAGTACTCTTGGAGGGAGGTCTTGATGAATGATTGTACAGTTTTGCCTGTTCCTTAGGACGTGATTTCCATGATGACGGTGTTGTGTTTCAGACCTCGGTTTCCAGTCTTGATGAGTACATATTGTGGTATAGAAGATTGGGGCACCCTGTTGTTGATGTTGTCAAGAAAGTATTAAAGAAGTCATTAGTTTCTGATTGTCATGCTTGTGTGGCTTTCCAAATGGGGAAAAGTCATGTTTTGCCATTTGTTTCTACCCCCACTGTGTATACACGACCCTTTGAACTTGTAGAGGTTGATGTATGGGGACCTGCCCCTATTAGCTCTAATGGTTTTCGTTATTTATTGAGTTTTGTTGACATGTATAGCCGGAACACTTGGTTGTATCTTTTAAGAAATAAAAGTGAAGTTTCAGTTGCTTTCAATATGTTCTCGATGGTTGTCAAAACTCAATTTGATCTCACTATTCTAGCTGTGCAATCTGACAATGGGGGGAGTTTCGGTTTCTAGAACGAGTTGCATCACAATCAGGAATTCAATTGCGTCATTCTTGTCCCCATACGTCCCAACAAAATGGGGTTGTGGAAAGAAAGCACCGTCATGTGGTGGAAACGTCTCTTACTCTGTTAGCTCAAGCTCAGCTCCCACTGATCTATTGGTCTTATGTTGTTCTCAGCGCTGTGTATCTTATCAATAGAATGCCCACAAGGACTCTTGCTGGGTTATCTCCTTTTCAAAAGATGTATGATCGTGAACCGAACTACTCTTTTCTCAAGGTCTTTGGATGTCAATGTTTCCCACATCTAAGGCCATACAACAAGCATAAATTCGATTTCAGATCCAAGCCATGCACTTTCCTCAGGTACAACCCTTTACATAAAGGTTATCAATTCATGGATTCGTCTGGGAGGGTCTTTGTGTCACGTAGTGTGTTGTTCAATGAAGATATTTTTCCCTTTGCTACTTCGAATGACAAGACTAAGGATGATCAACCCCCTATTTTTCACTCTAATCTGGTTCCTATGGTGTCTTCTGAAGGGTGTTTCAGGCCTACTTCTAATGATTCTTTTGAAGTTATGCCCACGACTCAGGGTGTTACTCCAGAGCCAGCACCCACTTTTGATTCAGCGTGTGTTTCTAGACAAGACTTGGCTCCTACTAGTTCACATGAGGAAGAATTGGATCAAGGTCTTGTGTCTACTAGCATGCATGGGGGTGATTCAGAGCATGTTATTAGCATGGAGTTAAATGTTTCTCCAGCTAGGTAGTAAGATGATGAGGTGGTCGACTCGCATAACACCACTGTGCCTTATGATGAAGTGCCTACTTGTATGGAACAGTCAGCATGCAGCACCCTGCCACAGGATTCACGTGATTTCATGCACAATTTAACTGAAACTCGCATGTCCACACATATTGATGAAGACGTAAATCTACCTCAACAACCAGTTAAATCTTCTGCAAATGTGCACCCTATGATTACTAGACGCAAGAATGGTATTGTTAAACCTAAGCTATTTCATGTTCAACATAAGAAAGTCTCTGATGATATTGATGAAGCTCTTGCGGATCCTGAATGGAGAGCTGCGGTGTTGTTGGAATATAAGGCTTTAATGGCCAATGGGACTTGGGATATCGTTGAGTTACCAGCAGGCAGACGAGCCATTGGATGCAAATGGCTTTTCAAAATTAAACTTAAAGCTGATGGCACGGTTGAAAGGTTGAAAGCACGACTTGTAGCTAAAGGTTTTTCACAGGTGTCTGGGTTTGATTTTCTTGACACCTTCAACCCCGTAGTTCGGTTCACCACTGTCAATGTTCTTATTGTTAGAAAATAGGCGTTAATCCAAGAATAAATAATAAGATAAATAATATTATTTAAACGAACAGTACAAAATTAAGAACAATACAACAATATATAAATCAAACCGATTTGGAACCAAAAGAAACGTGTTGAGGCCTGCACGAACGCAGTTTCCTTAAGACAGATTTTCGGCCACTCCTATGGTGCTCGAGTTCATTGGTCGTCTGTCTCCCAGGATACAACAACATAAGATCAACCACAGTTGCACTAATGTGGAGATCACGAACTGACCCTTGCCTTCGCCTATCACCGAAAACCACTTGTAAAATCCACAGAGTAAAACAATAAAAATTTTCTGTGGTTTTGAGTTGTGTAAAACCTAGAAGGTTTACTCCCTATTTATAGGAGTGTCATGAGGGTATAAGTGGAAATTTGACCTAATAGAGCACTTGATATTGATAATCAATTAATTCTTCTTATAAAGCAATTTCCAAAATTATTATCTGAATTAAAGGTAACTTCCAATATTTACCCTTTTAATTCCAAGATAAAATTTGGAAAATTTATGCTTTTATTTGAGGAAAATTCACTTCAAATTTAAGTCAAAATATCTGCAAGCCCAAGAAGGACTAGACCAGTTCAGACATTTGTGTTACCCACGTCGTGCACGTCTGCACATTTACGAACCAACAATTGGTTCCACATTTTCCTCAACAACATTTGAATCAATTTCTTATTCAAAGCTCCAAAATTATCAAAAATTTCCAACAATCCCCCACATGAATGAAATTGATTTAATCAAAACATTTTGACTCGATGTGGTGATAGATTCTACGATCGATAGTTGCATAGGATAGGTAGGTGTCCACCCTTGAACCTTCCCTTGTGAAAGTATATTTACTTTACTAGCTGACCAGTAAACGTAATGTCCTTAAACTGTTCTGCCGTTTGTGTAAAGAATGATACACTTCACACAACTACCTCTCTGACAAGAGTATTAGTTCTCATGGGTATGTCCATATGGCTGTGGACATCGCCTGGTTCTGCAAGAGTTTGAAAGAACTATGCCCAATAGTCTCATTGAAGCGGCCCCACTTCACTCTCACATAGGTGACTTATGTTGCTTGACTCACAAAAGCACACAATGGTCATTAAAAGCATTGCTTAGCCTAAACCACTTTGATCACTGTTTACATCATAGGAATGGACTTGGGGATAAGAGCCCCTACAGTGACCGCACAGGTCTATGCAATTAGGTTGTCCCTTTGAACCTAGATCTTGGGATCTCCAGTCAACTAGGTAGGGTTTTCCTTCACATAGCACCTTAAATTTATATGGGCTTTAGTCTCATTCCTTTAGATGTTTTCTCAACTTGATCTCAATTTAACCCTTTGGTTAATGGATTCACAACGTTATTCTTTGATTTCAAAAACTCAATAGAGATAAATTTATTTGAGATTAGTTGTCTAACGGTATTAAGTCGATAACGCATATGTCTCGACTTACCATTATACACAAAGCTCTATGTCCTACCTATTGTGGGCATTGGCTTTGGTCGTTCAGGAATATCCTCCAAGAAATTTCTAAAGCCATTCGACTTCTTTTCTAGACTTGTCTAGAACTTCAAAATCAGATTCTATTATGGATTTGATTTTAACCATTTTTCTTGAGGATTTCCATGACACGGTTCCTCCTCCCAAAGTGAAGACGTATCCACTTATGCCTTTGATATCTTGAATATTAGATATCCAATCGCATCAGAGTATCCTTCTAAATAGAAGAATCTCTGGAATAATGCAATTCATAATCTTGAGTATATCTAAGATATCTCAATGCCCTCACCATTGCTTTCTAGTGATTTTCACTTGAATTGCTTGTGAATCTACTTGAACTGCTCACAGTAGAAACAATATATGGTCTATTGAATCTACTTGGTCAACACTTTGGTCTTTGTTCTTGGAAAAAAGTTGGCATGTATTTATTGGAGTTCTGGCTATGTCGAAAACATCCTTGCCAAACTTCTCTTGCCCGCATAGTGTGACTACGTCAATATGAGACCTTTAAGTGATCGTTTGATTTGGATGCCCAAACTCAAATATGTTAATCTCATATTTTTCATGTCAATCTTGAATTTGATAAGTCTTTAGTACGTTTACCATTTTATTGTTGCTTCCAACAATGAATATGTTATTAACATACAAACATAATGTTAGTAGTTTTGACATATACACATTTGTCACACTCATTTATCTTGAAGTCGTTTGTCATCATGACATTATCGAACTTCTCATGTCTTTACTTTGGTGCTTGTTTAAGTCTATACAAGGACTTTACCAACCTACATACTTTTCTCTCTTGACTCGAAACTACATAACCCTCAGGTTGTTCCATGTATATTTCTTCATCAAGATCTTCATTTAGAAAAGATCTTTTAACATCTATTCGATGTACGTCTAGATTTCGCAAAGCGACAATTGTAAGTATCATACTTATGGAGGTTATCCTTGATACATGAGATTATGTAACGAAATAGTCAAGACATTTGGTAACCTTTAATTACCAATCTGGCCTTATACTTATCAATTGTTCCATCTACTTTCATTTTCCGTTTGAAATTCATTCAAAACTTAGTGGTTTAATTCACGGAGAAAGATCCACTAATTCCCCATGTATAATTTTGCATGATGGAATCAATTTTACTCTTAATGACATCCTTCCATAAGGTGCCTTCAGATGAATGTATAACATCATTATACGTTTGAGATTCAACCTCTAGCATAAAGTTTAGAAAAAATGATCCAAAATTTTTTTCTACCCTTGCTCGTTTACTTCTTTGTGGCTCTATTTCAAGCTCAAACCTTTGTTGATCATTTGAGTCATATTTATCGATAATCTATGAAGTTCGTTTCATTGAACTTTGACCAACTTCCCTAGCTTTACAAGGGAATACATCTTCCATTATCGTATGCTTGTGAATCTCAGGGTTCTTCGATTCATACACAAGAAATCGATATACATTGCTATGTTCTATATAGCCAATAAAAATACAATTCACAATTTTTAGGGATCTATTCTCAGTTGCTTTAGTAATGGGTCATTACTTTTGCAAGACACCCCCACATTTTCAAGTAGTTGTAGGAAGGTTTAATTACCTTCCATAACTTATATGGTGTCTAGTCTCTTTAACTACGGGAAATCTTGTTTAAAAGGTAATTAGCTTATAGAACAGCTTCCCCCACATGTTAGGCACAATATAGTACAAACATTACTCATATAGAGCTTCTCCTCATCTTAAAACTTTAATTAAGTTTGGGATTCAACATCATGCTCATAGAGAACAATTTTCACTATAGCTTCATCTTTACATTATATTTGTGCTATCATCAATGAAGGTAATAAACATATTCCTTCAACCAATATGTTGTCATATCAATTGTTATGGCAATAACATTGCCTTCGTTTGAAAGCCTATAGTCCAAAGACTTGTTCCTCATCTTATGGCAATTGAAGCATTTTTTCCATGAAATTTTGCTTCTAGAACACACCGTCCAATTTACGGTTTGAAGTCGTTTTTGACTTCTACTACGTTTGCCATGATAGCAATATTTACCTTAGTAACATTTGAAGGTGGTAACAATATTTACCTTATCCTCTTTAATAATAGGAGGATCATCCTTCAGATATTTAACTAGGTTTATCATGGTCAATTATGCAACATCTTTTGTTGCCATGTATGAAATTACTTCCAATAAATTTCACTTATTTTTCCATTGTGTCATGTAGACACAATCCAGAACCAAGAATTATGAATCTGTTAAACGTTAGGAATTTAGTCAAAGACTAAAACCAGAAACATAATTTCTGTAACCCCCTTAACCTGGCCTAGACGGTTGACCCGAATTAAGAAAGTCACACGGGGAAAACCAAAGTCAACCCGAAAGTCAACCTTGATTAACGACCTTTTTTTTCTTTTTAATCTTGTCTAGATGCACATTAACCCTAATTGTGATCACTCAACAACATATTCAAAGATCACAAGCATCAGAGATCAAACAGGGACCCAATTGAACAAATTACAACTTTAAGGACCAAATTGTAATTTATGATAAATAGGAGGACTTAACCCAAATTAAAGTTACCAACTTGAAATTAGTCAGATTTCATGCTTCTCTGTGAAATTTCAGCTCAAAAAGACTTCCCGAACTCATACAATTGCACAAACAAGATTCAGGACCAAAATGCAAACAATTCAAAACATTTAACTGCCAATGTCAGCCCCCAACAATCACCCGTTCCGAAACAGGAAGAGCTCGTTCCGAAACACGGGCCGTTCCGCAACGCGTACCGGAACACGGGCTGGCAGTAGCCAAACCGTTTCGGAACGGTCTCTCCCGTTTCGGACGCCTGGGCTTGTTTAAGGCACCCGTTCCGAAACGGCAGGCACTGTTCCGAAACGCCCTGCACAGATTGCCCCAATATGCATACTTAAACATGCAATTAAACATCCAATCATGCTCCAATTACCACCAAACTTTATCAACATGCAATTCAACATATATGAGACACACACGCATCAACTATTCAACAAAATAACATCATATATGAAAAGCCCCAAATCTATAGGCATGCTTCCTACACAAGCAAACCATTCAAGCATAAACTTCCATTTCAAGCATGTAAAGGCCAAACTCAAAAACCAACATTCTCAACAACATTCAACATACTTAGGGAGTTCAAACCTCTCCCAAAACGTACACATAGGTCCCCCATTGCCAAATTACCAAAAGCTAAAAATGTACTTAAGAAACCTTCCATACTTTGAGCTTTACTTTCACTTGAATGCTTGCCCTCCTTGCTGCCCTCAAAGTACTCTAATGTTCTGCATTATTGATTTAAGAAAACGAAAGAGAGCGTAAGCAAAAGCTTAGTGAGGAATGCTCAATAAAACCATTCAATAATGCATTTATAAAACACTTTATAAATCATGCTTCAAATCAACATTTACACATGTTCAAAAGCATAATTTAAACAAGCATCTCATGCTTCATATCATAACATGTCATATTGGCCACAAGTGATAAATTCCATTTCTTTAAAAACAAGTTCATCAACTTTCACCCCAAGGACTTTTAAACACCTTGGCCCCAAGGGCTTTTAAACACCTTGGCCCCATGGACTTTTAACCACCATGGAATGGACCACACAAGGACTTTTAACCACCTTTGTGTCCGTATCAAGTTTTACCCCAAGGACTTTTAAACACCTTGGCCCCAAGGACTTTTAAACACCTTGGCCCCATGGACTTTTAACCACCATGGAAAGGATCACACAAGGACTTTTAACCATCTTTGTGTCCGTATCAAGAATCATCCAATGACTTTTAACCACCTTGATGTTCTTAAGTAAACAAGGCTCACTCAAGGACTTTTAACCACCTTAGTGACCTTAACCTTTTCAAAACATCACTTGCCAATATACATCATTAACATCATATAATCCATTGTTTTAAAGCATTAAACCAAGTCATATTCATCATGCACTTTAAAGCATCAAACCACATTTAATCAATGTTCAAAAACAAGGAACTCTTACCTTGAGCTTCCTTCAACATATGGCTTACAAAAACAACATTAACCATGCTAAATCATGCTTTCAAAACAGAGTTTAAAACATGCAATAAACCACATTGCACAACAATCAAATCATGGCCACCACTAGAGAGTATTTCTAAAAACTTACACTTGAGCTTAGCAAAGTTGTTTAGACTTAAACTAAGCTCCCAAGACATTGGTTTCAAAGCCGAAAACCCAATTTCACTCACCGATTCCACTTCGCCTCTTGCCGAAGCACCAAATCAAGCTTCCGGATCAACAACTCTTGGATCCAAAGATGCCTCCCCTGTTTTAACACATCAAAGCAGAGGATTAATGCATCATCATGCATTAATTGCTTCAATGAAAGCACCTAAACTCGCTGCTCTCATCCACACTCCATTTTCGGTCACCAAACACAACCGAAAATGCATCCAAACCACTTCTCAACAAAGCCCAGCCATCAACCAACAAAACCAAACATCTATTAACATCATTTAACATCCAAAAAGAACCTATTAACATCCTTATACCTCCAGCAACATCAGATCCACAAGATCACCTCAAAAACAATCAAGAATCACAAGCTAAACTTAGGAAACTCAACCTATTCGGGATTGCATTAATCAAAACTCAATTCTTTATCAATTTAGAGTCCAAATAACATCAAAAACACATCTCAAATCACAGATTTAACAGATCAAACGAAAATCATCAAAAATCACCAAATCTTGCATTATAAGCCAAGATCCAATTCACAACTCAAAAGCCTTTAATAAAACATCAATTAAGGATTGAAAACTTAGGAATTTCAGTAAAGAACTGATAGTTTAGAGGAGAAGGACGTTCTTACCTCCAAACTTGAGTTTCTCCTCTTTTTGGAATCAAAAACCTTGATGAATCAAGTAGCAAATGATGAGGTTTTGTAAATATGTTGATTAGGAATCAAAAGAGAGTTGAAAGGAGGGATTTAGGTGAGAAAATCAGAAACAATTCTCTGGAAAGAAAGTGTTTGGGTTGAGAGAAAATGAGAGAAAGGAAAATAGGAAGTTAGTTATCAAAATGGCCAAAATGGCTTTCCCTCCACTTTTGATATGTTTTAAAATCAGAATAAATCCTTAAAATATCTTAGAAAAATCTGGAGAAACTACTTTTGGAATAATAGCTCCTTAAAGATTCAAAGTTTCAACCCTTTGTAAAACAGTCACCAAACTTTCAAAAATTACATTTTGGTCACTAGCCAAAATGTCACCCTTCCAAAACTCATTTTCCAAAATTGATTTCACAGTTCACTTAATTATATTAAAAGATGATTTTAGAACATTTTTCCATATTTTTAATGCAACCCGAACTAGGCTTTCCTAATTTCACCTTTTTAGATTCGACCAGCACTTTGACCAAACCGGTCAACGCCCAAAACTCCTAAGCCCAAAACCGGGGCGTTACAAATCTCCCCCCCTTAAGAAATTTCGTCCTCGAAATTTACCTGAAGGAAAGAGATAAGGAAACTGCTTCAGCGTGTCTTCCTTCCGCTCCCACGTGGCTTCCTCAACACCTCGATGCTTCCACAGCACCTTCACCAACTCAATGGTCTTGCCACGAAGAACCTTGCTATCCGAATCCATAACCTTCACCGGTTCCTCATCATAGGTCAAATCCGGATTCAAAACCACTTCCTCCACAGGCATCACATGCGAAGGATCAGATCTATACTTCCGGAGCATAGAAACATGGAACACATCATGAATCTTCTCCAACTCTTGAGGTAACCTCAACCGATACGCAACAGGACCCACACGCTCAACCACCTCGTATGGTCCAATGTACCTAGGGCTCAACTTACCCTTTCTGCCAAACCTCATCACCTTCTTCCAAGGCGAAACCTTCAAGAACACACGGTCACCCACCGCATACTCTATCTCCTTACGCTTCAAATTCGCGTAAGACTTTTGCCGATCAGAGGCTGCCTTCAACCGCTCACAAATGAGCTTCACCTTCTCGGTGGTCCCTTTCAACAAAGCCGGCATCGAAACCAACTTTTGACCAGTTTCAGCCCAACAAAGAGGAGTCCTACACTTCCTCCCGTACAAAGCCTCATAAGGTGCCATCTGTATACTCGCCTGATAACTATTGTTATAAGCGAACTCAACCAAAGGCAGATGCTTCTCCCAAGAACCTTGGAACTCAATCACGCAACACCTCAACATATCCTCCAAGATCTGGATAACCCGCTCAGACTGACCATCCGACTGAGGATGATAGGATGTACTGAAATGCAACCTTGTACCCAGAGCTTGATGCAAAAACTGCCAGAAACGCGATGTGAACCTCGGATCCCTATCCGACACAATCGACTTAGGCACACCATGCAGCCGCACAATCTCAGCAATGTACAGCTCTGCCAGCTTATCCAAAGAAAACGTAGTATGCACAGGCAAGAAATGCGCACACTTCGTCAGGCGATCCACAATCACCCAAACAGAATTCTTCTTCGAAGGAGACAAAGGTAAACCAGATACAAAATCCATGGTAACCCTCTCCCACTTCCATTCAGGGATTTTCAACGGTTGCAACAACCCTGAAGGAACCTGATGTTCAGCCTTAACTCGCTGACACACCAAACACTTGCTCACAAACTCTGCAACATCCTTCTTCAAACCCACCCAATAGTACTCATCACGAAGATCACGATACATCTTAGTACTACCAGGGTGCATAGCAAAAGGACTACTATGACCTTCAGTCAGAATAGCACGCCTCAACTCAGCATCAGCAGGCACTACTATCCGACTCCTAAAACACAACACACCATCATCATTAAAGCAGAAATCCGAAGGTCTACCCTCCGCGATATCCTGAACATGAGACACCAAGGAATCATCCAGCAACTGCTTTTCCTTGATCAACTGAACCAAAGATGGTTTCACTTGCAACTCAGCAACAAGACCACCATCTCGCGATATGCTCAAGCTAGCAAACATAGCCCTCAGCTCAACAGCTACTTTCCTACTCAAGGCATCCGCAACAACATTAGCCTTTCCAGGATGGTACTCAATCGTCAGATCATAATCCTTGAGCAACTCCAACCAACGCCGCTGCCTAAGATTCAACTCCTTCTGAGACATCAGATACCTCAAACTCTTGTGATCCGTGTACACAGTACACTTCTCACCATACAGATAATGTCTCCAGATCTTCAGAGCAAAAACCACTGCAGCCAGCTCAATATCATGCGTAGGGTAATTGCGCTCATGCACTTTCAACTGCCGCGATGCATAAGCCACCACCTTACCCTCTTGCATCAGCACACATCCCAAACCAACATAGGATGCATCACTATAGACCACAAACTCTTTCCCTGATTCAGGCTGAACCAAGATAGGAGCTTGCGTCAAAGCCGCCTTAAGCTTCTCAAAAGCCTGTTGTCTCGCTTCCGTCCACTCATACTTAACATCCTTTTGCAACAGCTTCGTCAAAGGAGCAACAATCTTGGAAAAACCATCCACAAACCTTCGGTAGTATCCCGCCAAACCAAGGAAACTACGTACCTCATGAACAGACTTAGGAACTTTCCAGCTCATCACCGCCTCAATCTACTGAGGATCAACACGAATCCCCTCAGCTGAGACCACATGCCCAAGAAACACCACCTCCTTAAGCCAGAACTCACACTTGCTCAGCTTAGCATAAAGCTGATTCTCCAACAAGGCTTGCAAAACAATCCTCAAATGCTCTTCGTGCTCCTCCTCAGTACGCGAGTACACGAGGATATCATCAATGAACACCACCACGAACTTGTCCAGGTATTCATGAAACACACGGTTCATCATATCCATGAAAGCAGCAGGAGCATTTGTCAAACCAAACGGCATCACAAGGAACTCATAATGCCCATACCTTGTTCTGAAAGCTGTCTTAGGCACATCCACATCCTTCACCTTCAACTGATAATACCCTGACCTCAAGTCAATCTTAGAGAACACAGCTGCTCCCCGAAATTGATCAAAGAGATCATCAATTCTCGGCAAAGGATACCGATTCTTGATAGTCAACTTGTTCAGCTGACGGTAATCAATGCACATTCTCATAGTGCCATCTTTCTTCTTCACAAACAAGACCGGTGCTCCCCAAGGTGACACACTCGGCCGGATGAAACCACGATCAAGCAACTCTTGCAACTGCGTCTTCAGCTCCTTCAGCTCCTTAGGTGCCATTCTATAGGGAGTAATGAACACAGGAGTTGTATTCTCATACAGCTCAATTCCAAACTCCACCTCGCGATTAGGAGGTAAACCAGGCAACTCCTCAGGAAAAACACCAGGAAACTCCTTCACAACTCGGATATCTTGCACCCTCAACTCCTTAGAGCTAGGATTCATCACAAAAGCTAGATAAGCTTCGCAACCTTGCCTCAGCATCCTGCTCGCCTCCAAGGTAGACACCACATTGGCAAGAAACTTCACATTCTCACCAACCACAACAACTTCATAATCATCCGCAAGCTTCAGCGAAACTCGCTTATTTTCACAATCTACCACAGCACGATGCTCAGCAAGCCAATCCATACCAAGGATCACCTCAAAACCATAAAAGGGCAACTCCATAAGATCAACATGAAAAACATGTTCTTGAACAACCAAGGGACACCTTCTATAAAGCTTTCGAGTCAACACAGTTTCACCAAAAGAACTAGTGACACGAACACCAACATCCAAAGACTCAACAGGCAAACCAAGCAATTCAGTATGCTCACGCAAAATGTATGAATGCGTAGATCCAGAATCAATCAAAGAAAGCAATGACAAGGATTGCAAAGTAAAGGTACCTGCAATCACATCCGCATCATTCCTTCCCTCACGTTGAGCATACACCCTAGCTTGGCCTCCACCTTCAGGCTGAATAGCCACAACATGGGCTACTCCACGACCACCTTCCTCTCGCCTCTGGAAATTACCACGGCTGCGCCCACGACCTCTCTGTGGTGCAGCAACAGCAGGAGCACGCACTTGATCACCAGCCAACCTAGGACAATCTCGCCTCAAGTGGTCTGCGGATCCACAATTCCAGCATCCATTACCAGCTGCCGCTACAGGAGCTTGCACCTCTCTCACAGCACGAGAAAAGTCACGCTTCATGTGACCACGTGAACCACAGATCCAACAAGCACTAGGATCAGCTCTAGCGTTGCCTCCTCTAGCAGGTGCACCACCACCTCTCTTAGCTGAGGACTGATACTTCTGATCACGTCCCCTCTTGTTCCGTCCACCTCCGGAACTAAACTCAGCAGCTCTCTTGCCAGAACTTGCTCCAGCACCTTTCGCAGATAAACCCAAGTTCATCTCAATGTCCTTGGCTCGGCCCACCAACACATCAAAATCATCATACTCGGTGGCCAGCACATACATTTTCACATCCGTCACAAGACCATAACGGAACCTCTCACACCTTGCTCGCTCATCAGGTATCAGCTCAGGTGCATACTGACTGAGTCGCACAAACTGCACCTCATACTCAGCCACACTCATGCTCCCTTGGGTAAGAGACATGAATTCACGCTTCTTCTCATCAAGATATCTCACTCCTAGATATCTCCGCTTGAACACATTCTGAAAGAATGTCCAAGTCACATCAGCTTCAACCATTCCAGCTATGGTGGTCGTCCACCACGTATACGCATCGTCCTGCAGCAAGGACACAAAACAACCCAGCATTTGCACATCCGTGCAGCTCATCTGACCCAAGATTCGCTTGGTACTCTCTAGCCAAGCTTCAGAACTCTCAGCTGACATACCCCTGAACTCAGTCCCACCAAGACTGCGCAGACGCTCCAAAGGTAGTCTAACTCCAGCATCTCCCTGATGCCCAGCTCCTTGAGCTCCAGCTACTGCTGCTCGAAAAGCACCCGCAATAGCTTGTACCAACATAGACATATCAGGCATAGCTTGCCCCTGACCAACCTCTGGTCCCGCAGCTCCAGCACCAGTTGCAGCTTCAGCTCTTTCTCTCTCAGCACCACCACCACCAGGTGGAGGAGGAGGTATCACCGCACTACCCGTGTTCTCCTCGTTTTCATTCTCATTAGGAGCCGCAACTCGCACATTACCTCGTAACTCTCTACGTGGTGCCATACTATTACCATGCAATCACAATGCAAATAAAACAAAGTCAGGCCCAGTAAGGTAAGCAATCCAAGTATTCAAGCTCAATTTCATTCAAAATCAACAACATTTCATTAGCTTCGATTTGGCAATGGGTACCCACATCATGCTACATCACAGCATACAACTCAATTGCATCCAAATCACAAGCCACTAAACATGCTTTCGATCAACAAGCATACAAGGCAAACATACCTCAATCATGCATACATTCATTCCCAATTACTCGAGAACTCAGCTCTGATACCACCAAATGTAACCCCCTTAACCCGGCCTAGACGGTTGACCCGAATTAAGAAAGTCACACGGGGAAAACCAAAGTCAACCCGAAAGTCAACCTTGATTAACGACCCTTTTTTTCTTTTTAATCTTGTCTAGATGCACATTAACCCTAATTGTGATCACTCAACAACATATTCAAAGATCACAAGCATCAGAGATCAAACAGGGACCCAATTGAACAAATTACAACTTTAAGGACCAAATTGTAATTTCTGATAAATAGGAGGACTTAACCCAAATTAAAGTTACCAACTTGAAATTAGTCAGATTTCATGCTTCTCTGCGAAATTTCAGCTCAAATGGACTTCCCGAACTCATACAATTGCACAAACAAGATTCAGGACCAAAATGCAAACAATTCAAAACATTTAACTGCCAATGTCAGCCCCCAACGATCACCCGTTCCGAAACAGGCAGAGCCCTTTCCGAAACACGGGCCGTTCCGCAACGCGTACCGGAACACGGGCTGGCAGTAGCCAAACCGTTTCGGAACGGTCTCTCCCGTTTCGGACGCCTGGGCTTGTTTAAGGCACCCGTTCCGAAACGGCAGGCACTGTTCCGAAACGCCCTGCACAGATTGCCCCAATATGCATACTTAAACATGCAATTAAACATCCAATCATGCTCCAATTACCACCAAACTTTACCAACATGCAATTCAACATATATGAGACACACACGCATCAACTATTCAACAAAATAACATCATATATGAAAAGCCCCAAATCTATAGGCATGCTTCGTACACAAGCAAACCATTCAAGCATAAACTTCCATTTCAAGCATGTAAAGGCCAAACTCAAAAACCAACATTCTCAACAACATTCAACATACTTAGGGAGTTCAAACCTCTCCCAAAACGTACACATAGGTCCCCCATTGCCAAATTACCAAAAGCTAAAAATGTACTTAAGAAACCTTCCATACTTTGAGCTTTACTTTCACTTGAATGCTTGCCCTCCTTGCTGCCCTCAAAGTACTCTAATGTTCTGCATTATTGATTTAAGAAAACGAGAGAGAGCGTAAGCAAAAGCTTAGTGAGGAATGCTCAATAAAACCATTCAATAATGCATTTATAAAACACTTTATAAATCATGCTTCAAATCAACATTTACACATGTTCAAAAGCATACTTTAAACAAGCATCTCATGCTTCATATCATAACATGTCATATTGGCCACAAGTGATAAATTCCATTTCTTTAAAAACAAGTTCATCAACTTTCACCCCAAGGACTTTTAAACACCTTGGCCCCAAGGGCTTTTAAACACCTTGGCCCCATGGACTTTTAACCATCATGGAATGGACCACACAAGGACTTTTAACCACCTTTGTGTCCGTATCAAGTTTTACCCCAAGGACTTTTAAACACCTTGGCCCCAAGGACTTTTAAACACCTTGGCCCCATGGACTTTTAACCACCATGGAAAGGATCGCACAAGGACTTTTAACCACCTTTGTGTCCGTATCAAGAATCATCCAAGGACTTTTAACCACCTTGATGTTCTTAAGTAAACAAGGCTCACTCAAGGACTTTTAACCACCTTAGTGACCTTAACCTTTTCAAAACATCACTTGCCAATATACATCATTAACATCATATAATCCACTATTTTAAAGCATTAAACCAAGTCATATTCATCATGCACTTTAAAGCATCAAACCACATTTAATCAATGTTCAAAAACAAGGAACTCTTACCTTGAGCTTCCTTCAACATATGGCTTACAAAAACAGCATTAACCATGCTAAATCATGCTTTCAAAACAGAGTTTAAAACATGCAATAAACCACATTGCACAACAATCAAATCATGGCCACCACTAGAGAGTATTTCCGAAAACTTACACTTGAGCTTAGCAAAGTTGTTTAGACTTAAACTAAGCTCCCAAGACATTGGTTTCAAAGCCGAAAACCCAATTTCACTCACCGATTCCACTTCGCCTCTTGCCGAAGCACCAAATCAAGCTTCCGGATCAACAACTCTTGGATCCAAAGATGCCTCCCCTGTTTTAACACATCAAAGCAGAGGATTAATGCATCATCATGCATTAATTGCTTCAATGAAAGCACCTAAACTCGCTGCTCTCATCCACACTCCATTTTCGGCCACCAAACACAACCGAAAATGCATCCAAACCACTTCTCAACAAAGCCCAGCCATCAACCAACAAAACCAAACATCTATTAACATCATTTAACATCCAAAAAGAACCTATTAACATCCTTATACCTCCAGCAACATCAGATCCACAAGATCACCTCAAAAACAATCAAGAATCACAAGCTAAACTTAGGAAACTCAACCTATCCGGGATTGCATTAATCAAAACTCAATTCCTTATCAATTTAGAGTCCAAATAACATCAAAAACACATCTCAAATCACAGATTTAACAGATCAAACGAAAATCATCAAAAATCACCAAATCTTGCATTATAAGCCAAGATCCAATTCACAACTCAAAAGCCTTTAATAAAACATCA
The DNA here is from genome assembly GCA_030270665.1 of Hibiscus trionum. Classification (NCBI taxonomy): domain Eukaryota; kingdom Viridiplantae; phylum Streptophyta; class Magnoliopsida; order Malvales; family Malvaceae; genus Hibiscus; species Hibiscus trionum. The sequence continues at coordinate 63,711,100 of BSYR01000017.1, forward strand.
ATTAAGGATTGAAAACTTAGGAATTTCAGTAAAGAACTGATAGTTTAGAGGAGAAGGACGTTCTTACCTCCAAACTTGAGTTTCTCCTCTTTTTGGAATCAAAAACCTTGATGAATCAAGTAGCAAATGATGAGGTTTTGTAAATATGTTGATTAGGAATCAAAAGAGAGTTGAAAGGAGGGATTTAGGTGAGAAAATCAGAAACAATTCTCTGGAAAGAAAGTGTTTGGGTTGAGAGAAAATGAGAGAAAGGAAAATAGGAAGTTAGTTATCAAAATGGCCAAAATGGCTTTCCCTCCACTTTTGATATGTTTTAAAATCAGAATAAATCCTTAAAATATCTTAGAAAAATCTGGAGAAACTACTTTTGGAATAATAGCTCCTTAAAGATTCAAAGTTTCAACCCTTTGTAAAACAGTCACCAAACTTTCAAAAATTACATTTTGGTCACTAGCCAAAATGTCACCCTTCCAAAACTCATTTTCCAAAATTGATTTCACAGTTCACTTATGTAACCCCCTAGACCCGCCTATGCGTTACAACGGATCCTAGGAAGTCACATTAGGGTCACAAGAGCGACCCACAGTAAAAATACTCATAAAAACATTTTTAAAACATTTATTAAATTATAAAACCAACTTCTGTTTAAAATATCATTTCGGGATGTCCTTTAAACATATAACAAAATTTCAGAAAACATTTTTACAGACACTGCTGTAAAACAATACATGACTTACATGCCCACTAACTATACAGTACCGTACTCCAAAAGCAACGCCGAGAGAACTCCGAACACTGTTGTCAATCATTATCTCATGATATATTCCTTTAACCTGCGATGGTAAAAACAACGTGAGCTTGGAAAAGCTCAGTAATACAAAACTACCAGAAGATGCTATAAGCTCATGTAGATATATGGTAGGCATAACATTTTCATGATGTTTCGCGCAGTAACGACCTCCATTTCAGTTCTACTATTTCGAGGTTGCATCACACTCGAGAATAACGATACTTGTTCTTTATTCAAACCTTGAGAAGTAGACGGGAATATATATATATATATAGGCTGGTAGATTACGAAGTAGGAATCAGAGAGTTTGGGGTCTAATGTGTTCCAACAGTGCAACATTAATGCATGAAATGTAACAATGCAGTAAACCTTTTTATATCATACACATATGTTTCAAGTAGCAGTAGAATACATTTTCAATTCTTTATTTACCCTCCAACCATACTCCAGTATTTAGTTTCCCCAGTGCGGTATCATGTACAGGCATTAACCCGAGCCCATTGGGCGAGGGTACCATCCTAAGGAATACCTTAGAATACGGGCGGCCCTTGCCGTAGCATAGGAACCGAAAACGGGCGGACCTGGCCGAAGCCTAGAATCCGTAAACGGGCGGACCTGGCCAAAGCCTAGGATCCGTAAACGGGACGGTCTTACCAGCTGGATCAGGGCTGAGCCGTAGGTAACTCCATATCATGTCCCAATTACCCCAGTGAATCAGATCATCATTAATTCATTAATTAATAACTGTATTTTTAGTAACACATTATCCATGTAACATGTTTTCCATATCGGGTGCATATGCATATATCATAGATACAGTACGGTCATGCTTATTTATAAAACATGTCATGTGAATTCACATATGTCAAACAAGTGCACGTTATCGGTATCATAACATGTAAAACAGTATGCAAAACACGCGCGTGGCACACATGGAACACACTAGGTGGAACAATTTACTCCTTGGAGATACTTGACATTTACGAAAGAGAACCCATTAACTTTTGACAATTGAACGGACCTTTGAAACGGGACCTCTATTAAAAGAGGGGTTTGTACTACCAGTTCAAACTAGATAGTCGGGAGATGATACATCAAGATCTTGAGAGTTTTAGGCATATCATGAATGATTTAGCCATTTAAGCCTATCAGGGGCATTATGGTCATTTTATCATACATGGCATTTTGGTAATTTATACCAACAAGGCGTAAACGGTAGCTCAAAAGTTCTATTTGTTCATCAGGTATCCAACCAGACCTTCAGAGATTTCTACGACAAGACCTTTCACTATATCAGATACATTTGGGCTATTTTGATTACTTGGGCCAACGAGGGCATCTTGGTCATTTCACTATCAGGGGTGATTTCGTAATTTAACCCATTAATGATGATATGACGACTCACGATATTTAAGATTTCTAGAAGTTTATCGCGCCTCCAAAACCCTTCGAACTACATATTCCCACCTTGCAGTACAATTCAACGCTTCTGATGCATCCAACTATATCGTATATCGGAACGGTTGCTTTCATAATCCACCACAAGATTTTCCTCGGAATAGTCAAATTTATATTCTGTGCGGAGAAACTTCCAACCTTACATTAATATCATGAGTGATTGACGTACGTAAGTCATACTTCTACCCTTAAGGGCATTTCAGTCATTTCCAACTTTATTGGCATTTCCAGAATTTATCAAGGGCAATTTACTTATTTTAGTCAAAGGGGGTATTTCAATCATTCAAGGATTTCGGTACTTCCAACCACTTAATTCATTTCAGAACTCAAGGGTTTATCCATCCTTCTAGTAAATTTGTAAACTTCGGTGTCCGAGGATACTACAGCATTTTTAGTCAGTATGACCCTTCCAATTTATTTAACCATGACAGTATTTCCAATACTTTTAGTCATGATGATCATTTCAGTATTTGGGTCGCTTGATCAATTTAGAGGTACGAATAGTTTCCTGTAATTATATATATATTCAGGGGCTCATTCTAAATTCAAGGGAGTCTAACACCTTACAATCTCGAACGTTTAAATCTTGTTACCATATCTTACCAGTAGATCGAGGTTTTCCCGATGAATCGAGTTGATTTACCATATCCACTTCCAATTCTAAGGGTATTTTAGACATTCTCGTACCTCAAGGGCATTTTCGTAATTTCATAACTAAATTTCTAGCATTTACTCATTTGACGTCAATAATTGAGTTTGGAGATTAACTGCCTTATTACTTAATTTATTGAACACCAGATCCTTACATTCGTTAACTTTCTCGTTCGAGCATTTCGACCTTATCTACGTTATCATACTTAATTTCATATCCGGTTTGACTTAAGCAGAGATAACATCACTCCTCATCATATTTATGCATGCATTTACCGAATACCAACATGTTCATAAAGCATACTAGAGGTAGTAGTGTATTACCTTTATTACTTGCTATATCGGTCGACCATTATACTCCGTTCGATCACTCTCGAACCCGAATGCGACGTCCTCAACATCCCGAATACAAAGAACTTTGAATACCTTCATCAAAAATATTCCACTTTCAGTCTTTAATCACCTTACTCTTAATTTATTATTAAAATACATAAGTGGACTCGAGTTCAAGGTCCAATTCGAAGGCTTTCAGGTTGGAATTTTACGAAACGGGCTTCAAAAACGGACTCAGGACGTCGAAAAACATAAAATAGGAGTTTTCGGAAAATTTGACTTTTTGGTCAACGGTCAACGGTCAAAGTCAACGGTCAACGGTCAACGCTGACGTCAGCAATCAAAGTCAACGCTGACGTCATGCTGACGTCACTAGTTGACCGGTTTGACTCACTGAGTTGACTCGGGCGAGTTGACTCACTGGGTTGACTCGGTCGAGTTGACTCGGTCAACGGGTCAACGGGTCGGGTCGGACGATTTGACTGAGTTGACTGGTTCAACCAGTTCAGCCGGTTCAGACCGGGTTAGACCGGTTTGGACCCGGTTCAGACCGGGTTCACTCACCTCAATATCCTGGTCACCGGACGGTCGCCGGAGTGGTCGCCGGAGTTCCTAAATGCAAAATTTCTGCCAGAAAAATGTAGATCGGTCACCCATGGTTCCAACACACTCCTTATCAACACAAATCATGCCGGAAATGGACCGGAAATTACCTATTAAGCACTCGAACAGCCGGAGAAATACGAGTTGCCGATGAAGGGCTTGCCGGCGTCGGACACACGATTGGTCGGTCGGGTTTTGCTCGGCTTGAAGCGGGGAACACGATGGTGGCAGCAGCACACCTAACGGACGTCCGACGGCGACGGAATCGTTGAGCAAAGATTCAGTATCCAAATTTTTTTTGGTTTATTGAACCCTAATCCCACGATTGACGACGATCAAGACGGCGGCTGCGCGAGTGGATAGGGGCGTTTGGCTCGGGACTCGACGGTGAGCACTCTGGTACTGGCGGTGAGTCTCACGGTGGCGCGGTGAAGGTTAATCGGTGGTGGCCGGTTTGTGGGTGGTGGATGCTTGTAATTTGTGTTGAGAGAAAAGAAAGATTAAAACCCAAATGTTGAAGGGGTTTCTGCCGTAGGAAAGCTAAATGGGAGAGATTAATTTGAGTTCAATCATGGAAGCCACTTGGTTGGAGTAGGTAGGATATTTCTATTTAATTATTATTATATTATTATTATAATTATTATTTTAACCACATTATGTGGGTGTTACAATTCTCCCACCCTTAAAAGAAATTTCGTCCTCGAAATTTATCAGAGTCAGAGAAATACAGAAGTCGTTCTTTCATCCACACTCGTGTTGTAGTATGCTCATCAGAGTATCCTTGTTTCTCAAGACTTTCTCAGACGGCCATACATCAATCTGGCAGCTTCCTCAGTCATTCAAACTATCATTAGACCTAAAGTTATCCCATTATACTTCTCTAACAACCAATTAGAATAAATATTTAGATTCTTATCAAACTTCATATGGTGCTAAGCGAACATTTGTCTCATAACTTTTGTCATAAACGGTTTTAATCGAGAATAATAAGCATTCCCAACTATCAGAGATGTCATTCATACGACCCAGAATTATATTCATAATTCTTCTAGGTTGACCATTAATTTACGGATGAAGAACTGTCCTTCAAATTCGGACGAGTACTCAAGGCTTCCAACAGAGCCTTCCAAAATCAAGACGTAACATCAAATGTCAGCCAGGGTGATATGTATAACTATACAACATGCCATACTTGCACACTTGCAGGGAAGTCTTTCTCCAAACCAAACCGACATAACCAAAGCTTTAAATGATTTGCACTTGCCTTCAACGTAAAGGTCATGCTATTGTTTCCCTTTTGTATAATGGAGTAACTTCCTAGTTTATTCATTCGTCGGGTTCATGGACATCTTTCTTTTAGATTCATACTACTTTTATCAAATTTCCATCAAGATATTCTCAAACATAATCATTATCACCGAGTTACCTTACATGTGATCTTATACCAGTTACCACATATGATCAAACCTCCAATCTCTATCAAATTCATATCTTCAATTCTACACGCATTAACTATCTCAGGTTCTCTATCCAGATTCAAATCCATCAATTTTATCCAATTCGTAGACAAACATTAATGATATTCCTTTCCAGTACAGATCAAGCTATTAAGGACAGAAGGGTTAGATGTACTTATTACAGAAAAGGATTCAACATCGGAGTCTCGGCACAGAGGAGTACGGTTATGATCTAGGGGCATACACAGACCAGACACCCTATGACAGACGATCGGCCGATCAACCCAGAAAGACGCAACTCTAAGCTCTGATACCACTAAATGTAACCCCCTAGACCCGCCTATGCGTTACAACGGATCCTAGGAAGTCACATTAGGGTCACAAGAGCGACCCACAGTAAAAATACTCATAAAAACATTTTTAAAACATTTATTAAATTATAAAACCAACTTCTGTTTAAAATATCATTTCGGGATGTCCTTTAAACATATAACAAAATTTCAGAAAACATTTTTACAGACACTGCTGTAAAACAATACATGACTTACATGCCCACTAACTATACAGTACCGTACTCCAAAAGCAACGCCGAGAGAACTCCGAACACTGTTGTCAATCATTATCTCATGATATATTCCTTTAACCTGCGATGGTAAAAACAACGTGAGCTTGGAAAAGCTCAGTAATACAAAACTACCAGAAGATGCTATAAGCTCATGCAGATATATGGTAGGCATAACATTTTCATGATGTTTCGCGCAGTAACGACCTCCATTTCAGTTCTACTATTTCGAGGTTGCATCACACTCGAGAATAACGATACTTGTTCTTTATTCAAACCTTGAGAAGTAGACGGGAATATATATATATATATAGGCTGGTAGATTACGAAGTAGGAATCAGAGAGTTTGGGGTCTAATGTGTTCCAACAGTGCAACATTAATGCATGAAATGTAACAATGCAGTAAACCTTTTTATATCATACACATATGTTTCAAGTAGCAGTAGAATACATTTTCAATTCTTTATTTACCCTCCAACCATACTCCAGTATTTAGTTTCCCCAGTGCGGTATCATGTACAGGCATTAACCCGAGCCCATTGGGCGAGGGTACCATCCTAAGGAATACCTTAGAATACGGGCGGCCCTTGCCGTAGCATAGGAACCGAAAACGGGCGGACCTGGCCGAAGCCTAGAATCCGTAAACGGGCGGACCTGGCCAAAGCCTAGGATCCGTAAACGGGACGGTCTTACCAGCTGGATCAGGGCTGAGCCGTAGGTAACTCCATATCATGTCCCAATTACCCCAGTGAATCAGATCATCATTAATTCATTAATTAATAACTGTATTTTTAGTAACACATTATCCATGTAACATGTTTTCCATATCGGGTGCATATGCATATATCATAGATACAGTACGGTCATGCTTATTTATAAAACATGTCATGTGAATTCACATATGTCAAACAAGTGCACGTTATCGGTATCATAACATGTAAAACAGTATGCAAAACACGCGCGTGGCACACATGGAACACACTAGGTGGAACAATTTACTCCTTGGAGATACTTGACATTTACGAAAGAGAACCCATTAACTTTTGACAATTGAACGGACCTTTGAAACGGGACCTCTATTAAAAGAGGGGTTTGTACTACCAGTTCAAACTAGATAGTCGGGAGATGATACATCAAGATCTTGAGAGTTTTAGGCATATCATGAATGATTTAGCCATTTAAGCCTACCAGGGGCATTATGGTCATTTTATCATACATGGCATTTTGGTAATTTATACCAACAAGGCGTAAACGGTAGCTCAAAAGTTCTATTTGTTCATCAGGTATCCAACCAGACCTTCAGAGATTTCTACGACAAGACCTTTCACTATATCAGATACATTTGGGCTATTTTGATTACTTGGGCCAACGAGGGCATCTTGGTCATTTCACTATCAGGGGTGATTTCGTAATTTAACCCATTAATGATGATATGACGACTCACGATATTTAAGATTTCTAGAAGTTTATCGCGCCTCCAAAACCCTTCGAACTACATATTCCCACCTTGCAGTACAATTCAACGCTTCTGATGCATCCAACTATATCGTATATCGGAACGGTTGCTTTCATAATCCACCACAAGATTTTCCTCGGAATAGTCAAATTTATATTCTGTGCGGAGAAACTTCCAACCTTACATTAATATCATGAGTGATTGACGTACGTAAGTCATACTTCTACCCTTAAGGGCATTTCAGTCATTTCCAACTTTATTGGCATTTCCAGAATTTATCAAGGGCAATTTACTTATTTTAGTCAAAGGGGGTATTTCAATCATTCAAGGATTTCGGTACTTCCAACCACTTAATTCATTTCAGAACTCAAGGGTTTATCCATCCTTCTAGTAAATTTGTAAACTTCGGTGTCCGAGGATACTACAGCATTTTTAGTCAGTATGACCCTTCCAATTTATTTAACCATGACAGTATTTCCAATACTTTTAGTCATGATGATCATTTCAGTATTTGGGTCGCTTGATCAATTTAGAGGTACGAATAGTTTCCTGTAATTATATATATATTCAGGGGCTCATTCTAAATTCAAGGGAGTCTAACACCTTACAATCTCGAACGTTTAAATCTTGTTACCATATCTTACCAGTAGATCGAGGTTTTCCCGATGAATCGAGTTGATTTACCATATCCACTTCCAATTCTAAGGGTATTTTAGACATTCTCGTACCTCAAGGGCATTTTCGTAATTTCATAACTAAATTTCTAGCATTTACTCATTTGACGTCAATAATTGAGTTTGGAGATTAACTGCCTTATTACTTAATTTATTGAACACCAGATCCTTACATTCGTTAACTTTCTCGTTCGAGCATTTCGACCTTATCTACGTTATCATACTTAATTTCATATCCGGTTTGACTTAAGCAGAGATAACATCACTCCTCATCATATTTATGCATGCATTTACCGAATACCAACATGTTCATAAAGCATACTAGAGGTAGTAGTGTATTACCTTTATTACTTGCTATATCGGTCGACCATTATACTCCGTTCGATCACTCTCGAACCCGAATGCGACGTCCTCAACATCCCGAATACAAGGAACTTTGAATACCTTCATCAAAAATATTCCACTTTCAGTCTTTAATCACCTTACTCTTAATTTATTATTAAAATACATAAGTGGACTCGAGTTCAAGGTCCAATTCGAAGGCTTTCAGGTTGGAATTTTACGAAACGGGCTTCAAAAACGGACTCAGGACGTCGAAAAACATAAAATAGGAGTTTTCGGAAAATTTGACTTTTTGGTCAACGGTCAACGGTCAAAGTCAACGGTCAACGGTCAACGCTGACGTCAGCGATCAAAGTCAACGCTGACGTCATGCTGACGTCACTAGTTGACCGGTTTGACTCACTGAGTTGACTCGGGCGAGTTGACTCACTGGGTTGACTCGGTCGAGTTGACTCGGTCAACGGGTCAACGGGTCGGGTCGGACGATTTGACTGAGTTGACTGGTTCAACCAGTTCAGCCGGTTCAGACCGGGTTAGACCGGTTTGGACCCGGTTCAGACCGGGTTCACTCACCTCAATATCCTGGTCACCGGACGGTCGCCGGAGTTCCTAAATGCAAAATTTCTGCCAGAAAAATGTAGATCGGTCACCCATGGTTCCAGCACACTCCTTATCAACACAAATCATGCCGGAAATGGACCGGAAATTACCTATTAAGCACTCGAACAGCCGGAGAAATACGAGTTGCCGATGAAGGGCTTGCCGGCGTCGGACACACGATTGGTCGGTCGGGTTTTGCTCGGCTTGAAGCGGGGAACACGATGGTGGCAGCAGCACACCTAACGGACGTCCGACGGCGACGGAATCGTTGAGCAAAGATTCAGTCTCCAAATTTTTTTTGGTTTATTGAACCCTAATCCCACGATTGACGACGATCAAGACGGCGGCTGCGCGAGTGGATAGGGGCGTTTGGCTCGGGACTCGACGGTGAGCACTCTGGTACTGGCGGTGAGTCTCACGGTGGCGCGGTGAAGGTTAATCGGTGGTGGCCGGTTTGTGGGTGGTGGATGCTTGTAATTTGTGTTGAGAGAAAAGAAAGATTAAAACCCAAATGTTGAAGGGGTTTCTGCCGTAGGAAAGCTAAATGGGAGAGATTAATTTGAGTTCAATCATGGAAGCCACTTGGTTGGAGTAGGTAGGATATTTCTATTTAATTATTATTATATTATTATTATAATTATTATTTTAACCACATTATGTGGGTGTTACAACTTAATTATATTAAAATATGATTTTAGAACATTTTTCCATATTTTTAATGCAACCCGAACTAGGCTTTCCTAATTTCACCTTTTTAGATTCGATCAGCACTTTGACCAAACCGGTCAACGCCCAAAACTCCTAAGCCCAAAACCGGGGCGTTACAATTTCTAACTTTTGTTAGACGACGAAGATTTAGTAAACTAAACCCCCAAACAAAAGTTCACACGGTATTAATAGAAAGAACAATAATAAACAATGCACCAGGTAGGTAACTTATGAAAGAGAGGTGGTGCACTAGGCACGCTTAAATACCAAGTCTCTCAAAGAACTAATCCTAGACATGCATTTTTAAATTTTCTTTCAATCACCGTTTATGGATTTTATTCTTGAAATCATTCCAAGCATGGATGATCAATCGGAATCACTGCCTTTGATTCACAACAATTTGGAATCTTCCATTTATGGACGACCCTCTTGATTCTTTAGCCATTTTTAAACACTGTGCACTTCATAGCATGCATCAGAATAGGCTTTAAGAATTTATTTTTGACACAAAGAATCAAGTTCTTCTATGCTTTGATTCGAGACCTCAGTCAGAATCAGCGGTATAAATTTGGTAACCAATGTTACTTTCCGAAATAAATTCACCAATTTATTTCCAAAATAAAATCATACTTGATAATAAATTTGAGTTTTTTTTTTCAAAATAAATTCACCAATTTATTTCAAGGTTGAATCATTCTAGATTCTCACGAAATTAAATCCAACGATTTATTTCCCTTAACAAGTTAGAATCAACACATGATTCTAGTACTGAAAATAAATTTAATAATTTATTTCCTTTTACACAAATTTAATCATATTCTATTTTTTACGGAAATAAATTCGATGATTTATATTTCTTAATAAGTTAGAATCAACGCATGATTCTAGCATAGAAATAAATTTAATGATTTATTTCCTTTTACAGAAATTGAACCATATTTGATTCTTACGGAAATAAATTCAATGATTTATTTTCCTTACAACGTTAGAATCATACAAGATTCTCTTGAAAATAAATCCAATGATTTATCTTCCTTTTCTAAAATTAGAATCAACACAAGATTCTAACGAAGAAATAAATTCAGTGATTTATTTCTCATATATCTTTTGTTAAATATTGGGATTAGTAGCACTAAAACTCAAACCAAAGATATCAAGGCAACAAAATCAAAGGAAGTGATCCATTAATTTTTTTTATTCTTGTTTTAGAAAGATCACGTAAATCCGTTAAAACGGCAAAAATTAATTTCTGAAACGAATTATTTACGAGATCTTTGTTTCCACAACAAATTACGATTTCGCCTGAATATTCTGTTCGTCTCTATAAAATTTCTCAAAAGAAATTGTTAGTACAAAATAAAATCCACATAATTTTCAAAAATACAAAGGATCACAATTAAGACAAAAAATGTGACAAAGTATAATTTATATACATGTCATATTTAAAATGTCCACGTTATAAGGTAACATTATCATAATAATATTACCAAAAATATTACCAAATTTAAAACTTTATCTTAACAATACATGCAAATATATATTTAAAATTTTTATTTCCATTCCAAGAAGGGTTGGCATATAAGGTTATAAAGTTACCATATTTTCATATTAAATGCCATATTTATTATTTAATATTAATGTCAAAAATGTTTAAGGAATATTTCATTATTACCTTAACAATGTCATAAAAAAGTATAATTATGACATAAACCATACCATATGAAAAGTCAAAATTTAATATGGAATATTACCTTACTAGTACCATAATTTATGTTTTTTTAAATGTCATATAAACAAGAAAACTTATTAAGGAATATTTAAATTACCTTACTAATCGAATATTCAAATGTTTTATCTCAAGAAATACCGCTTGCATCGTGTTGAATCCATGGTATTGGTGATCTCAATGTTTCTTGTCTTTGGGCATTCACTTTTTATATGCGTGAAAATTTCCTCATCGTGTGAATCATTGCTTTAGATACAATAATCTCTTCGTCTTGGATTAAAACTGAGAATTTGTCTTAAGATTGTTAGAAGATAGGCGTTAATCCAAGAATAAATAATAAGATAAATAATATTATTTAAACGAACAGTACAAAATTAAGAACAATATAACAATATATAAATCAAACCGATTTGGAACCAAAAGAAACGTGTTGAGGCCTGCACGAACGCAGTTTCCTTAAGACAGATTTTCGGCCACTCCTATGGTGCTCGAGTTCATTGGTCGTCTGTCTCCCAGATACAACAACATAAGATCAACCACAGTTGCACTACTGTGGAGAACACGAACTGACCCTTGCCTTCGCCTATCACCGAAAACCACTTGTAAAATCCACAGAGTAAAACAATAAAAAATTTATGTGGTTTTGAATTGTGTAAAACCTAGAAGGTTTACTCCCTATTTATAGGAGTGTCATGAGGGTATAAGTGGAAATTTGACCTAATGGAGCATTTGATATTGATAATCAATTCATTCTTCTTATAAAGCAATTTCCAAAATTATTATCTGAATTAAAGGTAACTTCCAATATTTACCCTTTTAATTCCAAGATAAAATTTGGTAAATTTATGCTTTTATTTGAGGAAAATTCACTTCAAATTTGGGTCAAAATATCTGCAAGCCCACGAAGGACTAGACCGGTTCAGACATTTGCGTTACCCACGTCGTGCACGTCTGCACATTTACGAACCAACAATTGGTTCCACATTTTCCTCAACAACATTTGAATCAATTTCTTATTCAAAGCTCCAAAATTATCAAAATTTTCCAACACTTATCTCGTTGGCAGTCACATCTCATTGGCAGATACAACAAGTGGATGTCAACAATGTCTTCTCAAAGGTGATCTTACAGAGGATGTTTATATGCAACAAGTTCCAGGCTTTAAGGAGGCTTCTGGTCATGGTGTACGCTTGGTTTGCAAGCTGCGAAAGGCGTTATACGGTCTTCGACAGGCACCTAGGAATTGGTTCCTCAAGCTTCGTGACTTTCTCTATGAGCTAGGGTTTCAATCCTCGAGGGCTGATCCTTCCTTGATTATTCTTGTGCATGATAGAGAGGTGGTTTATCTGGTGGTATATGTCGATGACATACTCCTTACTAGAAGTTCACAGTCCCAAATTGATAAGGTAATAGATGCTCTCCATGCAAAGTTCTCTCTCAAAGACCTTGGTCAACTTCATTTCTTTCTTGGGATAGAAGCGTTGCGTTCTGATGGTGGCTTGTTTCTCACCTAACGCAAGTTTATTGGTGAATTACTTCAGAAAACTCAGCTGCTTGACTCCAATCTTGCTACAACCCCCATGGCATCATCTCTCAAGCTCTCCAAACATAGTGGAACTCCTCTTGACAATGTTCAGCTTTATCGAAGTACGGTTGGTGCTCTTCAATATATATCCCATACTCGTTCTGACATCTCTCTTGCAGTCAACAAGACTGCTCAATTTCTTCAAAACCCTACCTCTGAACATTGGTCAGCAGTGAAGCACATCCTGCGTTATCTTCGAGGCACTTCAAATTTTGGTTTATGGTTTCCTAGTCAAGCTTTCGGAGGGATCCATGGTGGTGCTCAACTCACCGTCTACTCTAATGCGGATTGGGGAGGGGATGTTGATGATCGAAGGTTTGTCTCTGGTCACTGCGTCTTCAATGGGAATCATCTTCTCTCTTGGAGCTCGAAGAAACAACGTGCGGTTGCACGCTCGACGGCAGAAGCTGAATACCGCAGTTTAGCAGACGATGCAGCTGAAGTTACTTGGGTCACGGTTGTGTTCTCCGAACTGAGTGTTCCTCAAGCTCAACTCCCCTGCATCTGGTGTGACAATACAAGTGTGGTGGCCATGGCTGCAAACCCCGTCCTCCATGCGAAAACCAAACACTTTGAGCTGGATCTGCACTATGTACGTGAAAAGGTGGCAGAGGAGCAACTGCAGGTCAATTACATACTTGATGACAGTCAACTGGCAGACGTTCTCACCAAACCCTTACCCTATGGCCGCTTTGATCTGCTTCGAAAGAAGCTCTCTGTGGTGGCTCTTCAAAAAGTCTTTCCAGATGTCAGAAAGTAGGGTGAATGTTAACCATAGGGACACATGTCTTATCATTGTTGGTTATCATTGATAGCCGTTTGTTTGTTACGCCTGTTAAGTAGATAGGGTTCAATGGTTATCCCCTGGATAACTACTTCTACCTGTGTATATAACGAGAGTCTTGCCTCTTCTTTAAGCTCAGCGAGAAATAAATGAAAATCTGAGTTCTTTGTTTCCTACCTTTGTCAATGCTTTACAGTTTGAGCATTACTTGAAAGCTCGAGTAAAACTTCCATGTATTGAACTTTGATTTTTGCAACAGAAATTCGAAAATTGGAGATTTTTACTACAAGAACACTTGTTAGCGAGTGTGTTCTAGTACATGTGTGTATATTGAATTGTTTTTGAGTTCGTATTCGTCTAATTTTTGATGTAGGCATTGTAGAGTTTGTCATTTAGGTTGGGGTTCGGTTATTTTGCGGTAAATCTAGTAACATTTTATTGTTTTTGGTGAGCTCGTTGATTTTGTATAAAGTCGGCTGAGCTAAAGAAAACACTTGTTAGCGTGCTACTACTACCACTTCCATAAACAAAGGACACTTAGTAATAGATGGGAAGACTTACCTTGAGTATATGTTCAAGGAGTAGGAACCGCTAAAACAGTTGTATACTAGAAAACCTATATTGAGTAGAGTTTATATATTATGTGTTGTATCATATGACTACACCATACTTGTAATCTCTTCTTCTAACGTTTTTTTTTTAATTTAAAAATTTTATTTTTAAAATAAGGATAAGTGATGCGGTTTAAAAAAAAGATTTTGGATTTAAACAAGAAAAGTAATAAGTGATGATTTTTTTCGAGATGTGGATAAGATGATAAACCATGGTCCAAGGGATTTGCCACCGTGCTTTGAATTCCTACATATATTCAACCAAAAATTCGATTAGCAAGGGATTATCAGAAAGGAAAAAATAAATTCGAAATAAAATAAAAATAAAAAGAGTAAAAATATTCGAAAAAAATAATTAAAGTAAAAGAAAAAGAAATGGGTTGCCTCCCATTCAGCGTTTGTTTATCGTCGCTAGCTTGATGACCTCATTCAAGTGACAGGTTCGATTAAACGAATTTTCTCGACTAGACCAACCGGAGCATTGTCATAGTACGGTTTAAGTCGTTGACCGTTAACTTTAAATGGCTTTCCGGGATTACTTTTAATTTCCACTGCACCATGTGGAAAAATATTAGTCACTGTATACGGTCCAAGCCACTTTGATCGTAATTTCCCTGCAAAAAGTTTTAATTTAGAGTTAAATAATAAAACCTTTTGACCAATATAAAATGATTTAAATGCAATATTACGATCGTGAAAATTTTTATTTTTTTCCTTTAAAATTTTCGAACTGTCGTAGGCATTTTTTCAAATTTCTTCCAACTCCTGGATATCAGTTTACGCGTTTCGCCAACTAGATCCATTTCCATGTTGCATTTTTGGACTGCCCAACGCGCACGGTGCTCTAATTCGACCGGTAAATGGCACGGCTTACAAAAAACAAGGCGATAAGGAGACATCCCGATAGGACCCTTATACGTTGTCCGATATGCCCATAATGCGTCATTCAGCTTAACGCTCCAATCCTTCCGATCGGGTTTCACGATCTTTTCAAGAATGGTCTTAATTTCGCGGTTTGATACCCACGCTTGACCATTCGTTTGCGGATGGTACGACGTCGCGATGCGTTGGGTGACGCCAAAATTTTTCATTAGCGCGTCGATGACTCGATTGATAAAATGTTTCCCTCTGTCGCATATCAACGCTCTCGATGTGCCAAACCTGGAAAAAATACAATCTTTCTGAAATTTGATAGTGGTTTTAGCATCATTTTTTTTGTAGCTTTCGCATCAACCCATCGCGAAACATAATCAACAGCTAAAATTATATAAAAATTACCGAATGATGATACAAATGGCCCCATATAATCTATCCCCCACACATCAAATATTTTGCAAACATGAATAGGATTTAG
Organism: Hibiscus trionum; assembly: GCA_030270665.1. Classification (NCBI taxonomy): domain Eukaryota; kingdom Viridiplantae; phylum Streptophyta; class Magnoliopsida; order Malvales; family Malvaceae; genus Hibiscus; species Hibiscus trionum. Next base: position 63,726,794 of record BSYR01000017.1, read on the forward strand.
GGGCATTTCATTACTTCGGCTTAAGTTACCAACTCTTTGACACTTATCACATGATTTGCAAAATAAATATGTGTCACGAAAAATATTTGGCCAATAGAATCCACAATCAAGAATTTTATGAGTTGTTCTTTTAGGTCCATAGTGTCCACCGCATGCATATGAATGATAGAAATTAAGGATAGATTTTACCTCGTCTTCGGTTACACATCGTCGTATTACTTGATCGGAACAATGTCTCCAAAGGTAGGGATCATCCCAAATATAGAACCTGGATTCCCTCTTGATTCGGTTAATTTCTGACCGTGGAAAGTCAATGGGTAATTCACTTGTAGCCAAATAATTCACGATGTCCGCAAACCAAGGTGTTGAAGCTTGCACCATCATCAAATTTTCTTCAGGGAATTCGTCATTAATAGGCGACTCTGAATTGGTCAGTGGGATTCGGCTGAGGTGATCGGCCACGAGATTTTCACTCCCCTTCTTGTCGTTTATCTCGAGATCAAACTCCTGAAGGAGTAAAATCCACCAGATCAGCCTCGATTTTGCTTCCTTCTTGCTCATCAAATATCGCAAGGCTTCATGGTCAGAAAAAACAATAATTTTAGTTCCAAGTAAATAAGAGCGGAATTTATCTAAAGCAAAAACTACAGCAAACAATTCTTTTTCTGTAGTTGAATAATTGCGTTGCGCTGGATCAAGCATTCTCGATGCATAGGCTATGACAAGAGGCTCTCATCCTTTCCTTTGTCCAAGTACCGCTCCAACACTCAAATCCGAGGCGTCGCACATAATTTCGAACGGCAAGTTCCAATCGGGTAGTTGCACTATTGGCGCGGATACAAGTTTCTCCTTAATTGTATCAAACGATTTCCTGCATTCGAATGTAAAGTCAAACTCTACATCTTTCTACAGTAACCTACATATTGGTTGTGCTATCTTTGAGAAGTCTTTTATAAATCGCCTGTAGAAACCTGCATGTCTAAGAAAAGAGCGAATATCCCTCACAGTTGTGGGGTATGGGAGTGAGCGGATAATGTCTGTCTTAGCCTTATTTATAGAAATTCCTTCAGAAGATACAATATGTCCTAACACTAAGCCTTTATTAACCATGAAGTGACATTTTTCGTAATTGAGTACAAGGTTAAACTCAATGCAACGTTCTAATATATTAGTTAGATTAAGCAAGCACTCACCAAAAGAATTTCCATATACAGTGAAGTCATCCATAAACACTTCAATCCCCTTCTCAACATAATCTGAAAATATATTTACCATACATCGTTGGAACATAGCTGGAGCGTTACATAGTCCAAACGGCATTCGTCGATAGGCAAAGGTTCCGAATGGGCATGTAAATGTGGTCTTCTCTTGGTCTTCAGAGGCTACGGGAATTTGAAAAAAAAAACTGAAAACCCATCGAGACAACAAAAGTGAGATTTACCAGCTAATCTTTCAATCATTTGATCAATGTATGGTAATGGAAAGTGATCTTTTTGGGTTAGAGAATTCAACTTCCTGTAATCTATGCAAACTCGCCATCCATTCTGAATTCGAGTTGAAACTAACTCACCTTCGTCATTTTTTATCATCGTGACGCCGTTTTTTAGGAACAACATGAATAGGACTTACTCACTCGCTATCCGAGATTGGATATATAATATCGGCGTCTAGAAGTTTTTGAATTTCGTCTTGTACTACCTTCATCATGTGATCATTCAAGCGTTGTTGACCTTGTCGAGATGGCTTTGCCCCTTCCTCGACTTTGATCTTGTGCATACAAGTTGAGGGGCTAAGTCCTTTGATGTCTGCAACCGTCCACCCGGTTGCTTCCTTATACTTTCGTAGAACTGTAACAAGATCGACCTCCTCCTCTCCGGTTAATTCGTTCGAAATGATAACCGGTAAGTTATCATCATCTCTCAAGAAGGCATACTTAAGGTGAGATGGGAGTTCCTTTAATTCCAACTTCAGGGCCTGCAAAATAGATGGCAAAGGTTTAGTCTTAGAGGGAATTAAAGCTAAATCCGAACTAATAAAGGAAACACATTTGTCCTTATTTTATGCCTCTTCGTTGCAAAGCTCATAGTCCATATCAAAGTTATTAAAAACATTAGTATCCGCATACTCATCTATACATGGATCAACAATATCAATTGAGTTAACAGATTCAACCTGATCATGATACCTCATTGCCTTATAAACATCGAATTCTACTACCTCACCGTCGAATTCCATAGATAAAAAGCCGCTCCTTACTTCTATTTTCATGTTTGTTGTGCTAAGGAATGGACGTCCCAACAACACTTCGGAGCAAGTGTTTGTTCTATCGTGAGCCATATCGATCACGTAGAAGTCTACAAGGAAAAATAAGACATCTACCTTTACCAGAAAATTTTCCAACACTTCTTCTGGATAGATGACTGATCGATCCGCCAACTGTATCGTAATTCTGGTTTCCTTCAAATGACCATTAGTTATCATTTTATAAACAGAAATCGGCATTACATTTATTGAAGCCCCAAGATCGCACATAGCACGTTTAATAGATACGTCACCAATTTGACAAGGTATAGCAAACATACCTTGGTCTTTCATTTTGGGTGGTAACTTATGTTGAAAAACTGCAGAGACGTGCTCTCCCAAGTTTACCATTTCATGCCCGGTGAGTTTCCGCTTGGTTGTGCAAAGATCTTTAAGAAAACGAGCATACCTTAGCACTTGTCGAATGACTTCTAAGAGGGGAATGTTCACTTGGACTTTTTTAAACACATCAATGATTTCCCTCTCTTCGGCCTTTTTGTCACGTTTTACTAAGCGTGATGGGAAAGGAGGCGCGACTACAAGAGGTGGAGATGAAGGAGGGGATGGTGGTAAAGGGTTATCTTGGTTTTCTTTACCTTCTTTTACGTCAGAAGTGGGATTGTTGTTTTTTTATGGTTCTTTTGGAGCTATAATGGTCTCACTACGGAGTGTGATGGAACTTACATTTTCTCTAGGGTTTGATACCGTCTGAGAAGGTAGCTTCCCTTGTGACTCTATTCTTACTAATATTTGGGCCATTTGACTCATTTTCTTATCTAATTCTTGAATATGTGCTTCTACACGATTTTGAATTTTTTCATGGGATATGGCCAATCGTTCTACAATGGACTCTAGGTTTTATTTTTGTTGGAATTGTTGGTTAGGCTGCCTTGGCTAGTACTATTATCTTTGGTTTTGCGCAAAGCCTTGGTCTCTCCACCCTTGATTGGCATTAGGGTAGTACTACTTTTGATAGGATCCCGAAAAGTTCCCCATCGCTTTCACTTGTTCGGTATCTTCTTCTTGGATCATAAGGCAACAATCTGTCGGGTGTTCAGGACTTGTGCATATCCCACAAAGCCTAGAAACAATCTTCCTATCTGCAACCAAAGTTTGCACAATGTCAGCTAACTTATCAATCTTGCTTTCTAATGAAACAGTACCTACCTCATCAACTCTTCGAGATGGTTCATTCGATTGGTAGAAGCGTTGTGAGTTGGCTGCTATGGTCGAAATCAATGTCCTTGTTGCCGTCGGAGTCATATTGACTAAGGCTCCTCTGCTAGCTACATCAACTACTTTCATATCTGTAAGGGTTATTCCTTCATAAAAATATTGAATAAGTGTTTGAGCTGACAAACCGTGTTGTGGGCAATTTGCGCATAGTTTCTTGAAGCGCTCCCAATATTCATAAAGTGTTTCAGTATCCTTTTGTCGAATACTTAGAATATTTTGCCTCATTTTGCTTGCTTTAGCGGCTGGAAAGAATCTGTCAAGAAACAAGCGAGCCATTTCAGTCCAGGTAGTAACTGAGTTAGAAGGTAAATCATAAAGCCAATCATTAGCAATATCAGATAAAGAAAACGGAAAGGCGCGAAGTTTAATTTGATCCTCAGATACTCCTTGTGGTTTTGTAGTTGAGCAAACCATGTGGAACTCCTTTAAGGTGTTTGTGTGGGTTTTCGCTGGGCAAACTGTGGAAGGTTGGTAGGAGATGAATCAAGCATGTTTTTAGTTGGAACAGCGTTTCACCATTCGGGTTGGGATGATTCGAGATCTTGCTAGAATCGTTGTTGACGCAGCTTATATTGCTTTTCTCGGTTTCGTTGTGCGTTTTGTCGTCTCACAAATGCTTCAATTTCTTGAATGAATTCAACATGTTCTCCCGAATTTCTCCTGGTCATAAACAATCAAAAACAAACAGTAAAAGTTGTCGAAGTCCCCAACAACGGCGCCAATTTTTGACACGCGTCGTAACGTGTCAAGAATAATTTCCTTCTTCTAAATAAATACAGGAATTAAATTAAGTATAGATAGGGAAGTAGGAGTCGAACCCACAAGGACTTGGACTGATGAGTTCTCAAATATGACATATTTCATTTGTTATTTTTCTAGCTATTGGGACTTCTTGCTGCTTAATACATGCTGTTTTTGTTATATTTTGTGCAGGAACTCAATTCTGGAAATAGCAGTGAAAATGGGGCATTTCTGCAGTTTTTATTATGATTCTGTCATGACTGGCATCATGGGCACGACGCGTCTGACGTGGCAGTGACGTGGCAATGACGTGGCGACTTCTAGAAGCTTCTAGAACGTTCTGAGAGATCTTATCAGCTTATCCGATTATATTCCTGCATTTAAATTTCAAAACATTTGAATTGTTTTATCTTTTGTTTATTATTTTAAATTATCTCATCACTTTATCTTTGTAAATCTAAGCCTATAAATACCACCCTTGGTAAAGGCTTAGATCATCAATCATTTGAGTGATCATCTTCTTAGCTTTGAGTTTTTTTTTAGATTTTCCTTTGTAAATAGTTTTTAGCTTTAATAAAAGCTATTTTCCTTTATTTTTTCTTGTTCCATTTATTTTATGTTATTTAATTACTTTTCTAAAAACCAAGTTAAGTATGATAATCAATATCATGCTTAGCTAAATCCTTTAAGCCAAGAACCAGCCAAGTCAATTCGATTCGTGAGAATTGAACTTGCTTAAATTCTTTTGGGGAAATCATTTTTATCTTTCTGCTTAGATAGTTTGGCAATCGGCCTTACTAAAAGTTTTTAATCGTTTTTCATATCAAAAAAGGGCCCTTTGGTCTGAATTCGCTTAAAAACATAGTTGGGAGGAAGGATCGGCCTGTGGCAATTTCGACTTCCTGTGAACACTCTTAGCGGCGGTCCGCTAAGGAAAGATAAAATCAGAAGCGATTATACTTTTAGACAATTTCTGAGTCGGGTTTTTCCTGCTTATTTCTAAATACTTTAACGGCGATAGACGTGGTTGATCTATTTAAGAACCATCTTTCGAAGATAGACTTGGGAGGATTGGTTACTCGAGAGAGAAACAAGTTACGACGGGTTGGGCCTCGTAGACTGTAACCGACATGATCCCCAAAATAAAAATCTATTTCAGTGATCGAAAAAAATTGAAGGAGCTGGTTCGAGGCTGATTTGCACACTTGGTTTTTCTTATTATTTCAATTCTTGCATTTTTATTTTATTACTTCATCACAAATCATATCACCCCCCCCTTCTTTTATTTATTTGCTTTTTCAGATATTCCTGGGATTTCAGATTCAACAAATTCAAGTCAACAATTCCAGCTAATCTCCCTGCGGATCGACCCTCTTTCCCTATACTTGTTCAATTTCTTATTTATTGTTGAAAGAGGTTTAATTTATATTTATTTTGACCGCTTAACGACGACTTGTCAAAATTGGCGCCGTTGCCGGGGAGATTTATTTTCGGCAATTCTTGACTGATTTTTGTTTTATTTTATGACCAGGAAGAATCCGGGTATTTTAGCTCCATACAACCCGGAAATTGAAGCAAGCGCTCGTAGAACTCACGGCGAAACACTTCGACGAAAGAAACAACAAAGCACACGACGACCCGAACAAGAATCCACTTCCGAAACAACACCAATCGAAGAACCTACACAGGAACCAGAAACAATGGCGGACCAAACAATTCGAGAGCTGAACGCAGCCCCTACTGTGCAACAACCCCTTTGCATCGCTTTTCCTCAAGGCGACACTCCCTTTCAGCTCAAAACAGGATTAATTCATCTACTCCCTACCTTTAACGGCTTACCTACTGAAAGCCCACACAAGCATCTTGCCGAGTTCCATATGGTGTGCAGCAGCATGAAACCACAAGGGGTCTCGGAGGACCAAATAAAACTAAGGGCATTTCCTTTTTCTTTAGCCGGAATGGCTAAAGAATGGTTATTTTATTTACCTCCGAATTCTATTAATACATGGGCTGATCTTTCTCGTGTTTTCCTTGACAGGTATTTCCCTGCAGCAAAAGCGACTGAACTTAGGCGAAGCATTTTGAGTATCCAACAAATGCACGACGAATCCCTATATGATTATTGGGAAAGGTTCAAGAAGCTGTGCGCAAGCTGTCCGCAACATGGCCTATCCGAGCAAACACTCATTCAATACCTATATGAAGGAATGTTACCAATGGACAAAAAGATGGTAGATGCAGCAAGCGGTGGCGCGCTCGTTAACATGACTCCTACTGCAGCGAGGACATTAATCTCCACAATGGCTGCAAACTCGCAGCAATTTGGTTCTACAAGTGAACCCAGCCGACGGGTTCACACAGTAAGCACAATTTCATTAGAGAATAAAATTGATAATTTGACTAATATTGTGTATTCTCTTGTTTCAGGGGAGATAAAAGCTGCTAAGGTATGCGGAATATGCACTATGCCAGATCACGCAACCGACTTATGCCCATTATTGCGAGATACATCTGGTGCCCAGGTTAACGCCATACACAACTTTCCCGGACCTCCCCAAAGACCCTATAACCCACATAGCAATACCTTCAATCCCGGTTGGAGAGATCACCCAAACTTGAGCTACGGTAATCAGAACCCAAATTACCAACCTAGGCAACAACCTCCCCACCAAAACCAAGCACCCCAAAAATCTTCACTTGAGTCTATTGTTGAGAGATTGGCAGTTTCGCAGGAAAAATTCCAAACCCAAACACAATCCCATCTCCAGCAAATCGACAAACAAATAAGCCAACTAGCTCAAGCCGTTAACCGTCTAGAATCCCATGGGAAGTTACCATCACAAACTGAAACCAATCCAAGGGAAAATGTTAGTGCGATAACTTTGCGTAGTGGAACTGTGATAACGCCTAAACTGCCCAAGCAAACCGAGCAAAAATCCGACGATCAAGGCAGCTCTTCGAAGGACCAAAACGAAAAGTCTCCACCCATTGCAGGTAACTCTAAATCCAATATTTTTGTTTCTACTTACGAACCTGTTCCTCCTTTTCCAGGTAGATTGGCGAAACGAGATAAAAAGGAGGAAGAGAAGGAAATTTTGGATGTATTTAAAAAAGTGGAAATCAACATCCCACTTTTGGATGTTATTCGGAAGGTCCCTAAGTACGCAAAATTTTTGAAAGATCTATGCACAAACCGAAGGCGATTGTCTGGGAATGAAAAAGTTAACCTTGGTGAGAACGTTTCGGCTATTCTTCAAAGACCATTGCCGCCAAAGTACAAGGATCAAGGTATGTTTGCGATTCCTTGTAAAATTGGGAATGTTGGGATAAAAAGAGCGATGTGCGATTTAGGCGCATCTATCAACGTCATGCCGTTAAGCGTTTACAACAAAATTTCGACTGAGCCTTTGAAGGAAACGCGAGTGACGATTCAACTAGCTGATCGATCAGTCATCTACCCCAAGGGAGTGCTAGAAAACGTGTTGGTACAGGTAAAAGATCTTATTTTCCCTGCTGATTTTTATATTATTGACATGGAAAATGATCGCAGTAACAACGGATCCGAAATCTTGCTTGGTCGACCTTTCCTATCAACCGCGCATACAAAGATTGATGTCCGCGGCGGCATTTTAACTATGGAATTTGATGGGGAAGTAGTTAAATTTGATATGTATAAAGCTATGAAGTATCCTGATTCGGTCGCAAGTTTAAATTTCGTTGATATTATAGATCCGTTAGCTGATGATTTGATCGAAACTGATTTGTGTTATGACTTTTGTAGGGAATTCGCAGATCTCGACGATAAAAACAAAGGCGAAATCATTTCAAATCTTTCTTCCCTTTCTGATTTTCGATTAATTCCAATTCGAACTAAACATTTTCCATCAATTTTGCAGGAACCAAAGCCAGGGTTGGAACGGTTTGATTATGTAATTTTTGGCGACAACCAATCCCTGCCAACCATTATTTGGAGTAGTTTGTCGCATCGGAAAGGAGGTAGAAACTTAGTTGTTGTTTTGCGCACAATTAAAAAGATGGAGGAAGGCGTTAAAACGACAAGGGATGGACGTCACCGTTTATTTGAAGAACTTGCTTTTGAAGAACAAAAAATTTAGCAAAGGTCGTCGAGCTAAACGACGTTAAACAAAGCGCTAAATGGGAGGCAACCCATTCTTTTTATTTTCGTTAATTTTAATTTCCTTTCTTTTTATATTTTATTTATTTTCCTTTATTTTTCTTTTTCTAATTACCTTAATAATTTTTCTGCAGGATTTTTTTTTTCACAGCAAGAACTCTTCAATCATAAGCTGCAGTCCCATTGAAAGTGGTGCACGATAGCAAAACTCTTTTCCACTTAATGGCGCATGATAGCAAACCCTTTCCAACCATTTTCAAAACCCATTGACCGGTTGCATAGGAATAAAATAAACTAAGAATTGTTTTCAATTCCTTTCTTTATTTATTTTTCCCCCCTTTGAAACCCTTCCCCTTTTCTTCCTATTTCCCTTTCCGATAGCCCCCTACCCAAACCAGCCATGGTCCGAACCCAACGACAAGGGAGAGCAGCACCCCCTAAACCGCTTGCCATTCAACCCATCATCCTTGGAGTCGGCGGACGGCGCCGCCATACGCAGAAACGCACCATGTCCCCGCACCTCCAACCGTCAGCCGCCATTTGCATCTATCCACCAGCACCGCCGGTTCAAAGCCCTCTGCCGCCGCTGATCCGAGCCACTCACAGTGCACCTTTCCCATCGACTCACTCTACATCCACGGGGAGTATCTTTTGCCTTTATTTTCTCTTTATTTCCTTAATTTTTTCTGAATTGGGGCAATTCATTTAAGTGAGGGGGAGGGTGCAACAACACCACTTGTCCTATGCTTGTTTGATAATATGTTTGACTTTGATTAAACTTGAGATGAACTTTTCTTGCCATTACATGTTATCTAGCATATTGTACTTGCTCTAGTACTTAGGAGTGATTGAATTGGAGCATTTTTGATAATCAAATGATATGGGTAATCTGTAGCTTGACATTTTCTTTTAATTACTCTTGATTGTGTTGATTAGATTTCTCGCTTAGCTTAATCAAACTTAGCCCAATTTTGTGAGACTTTGAGCCTTGAGCATGCATTCTTCATATTATGCTCATTTCTTTTGCTTGAGAGTGTCATCTTGAATTTTAGGAATCTAGAACTTGTGACTTGCTTACAATTCGAGACTACACTAAGAACGAGGTGCTTTAAAATGATTTAGGCATTAGGCTTTAACCTCTTCCATCCCTTTCATTTCAATTTACCATTTCTCATCGCCTAGTGAGCCTTTTGTTAGCCTTACACCCCATTTTTTGGCTTAACCCTCAACCAAACTTTTTGATTGATCAAATGCTAGAACTGTATTGCTAGACAAAAAGGGGCTACAATTCGAATAAGGGTAGAATTTTTCCGAAAAAAAGAGAGAAAAAACAGAATAAAAGAAGCAATTGCTTCGAAAGAAAAAAAACAAAGGAAAAGAAAAAACAGTTTCGAAAAAGAAAAAAAAGAAAAAGAAATGTGTTTGCTTGCCTGTTTTTAACTCCTCTTTTGTCTTCGTTGCTTATTGTTTAAAACTTCTTGCATGGATCATCTTCTTTTGCCTTTTCTTTCCATCTTTCTACCTTTTTTTTTTCTAAACCCACATTACACCTTGAATAAAAGACCTAATGATTTTTGCACCTCGATTCTAATAAGTAGTGGAGAATTGAACTTGTTACAAGCCTATGGAAACCTTTTTTCATGCATGACTTTGAGTGTTTCTGCTTCAATTTTACCTTTAAAAACACTTTGAGTGCTCTTGAGTGTATCTTGGTGAGGATTAAGACTAGGCTAAGATTTGATTAATGCTTGATAAGAAATTGAAAGGAACAAGGGCTGCTCTTTGCTTGTATTTGTTTGGTTTTGATTATGTTTCTTTCATGAACCTCCTTTTGCGCTAGAACTCTTACGATTCTGTTTGATGCTTGTAATGGCTTGAAAAATGCATTATTGGGTTTATGCTAATTCGGACATACTTGAGGACAAGTATGAGACAAGTGAGGGGGAAGTAGGAGTCGAACCCACAAGGACTTGGACTTTCCTTGTTGTGCCTTTGACGTTTCTGAACCAAGAGGTGATGGAATTGAATTTGTGTGATTTGGGGGGGGGGTTGCAATGAAATAATTTAAGAGGGCATGAAGATTGGTTTAAAGATTTAAAACTAACAATAGAGATGTTCAACCTTGGCTAAGCTTTGACTTGTTCTACTCGGTTCATTGGTAGAGATTTTAATTTCGAAAAATTTGTTGGCAAAATTACTACAAGGTCAATCCTTGAGTTTTTGTTTGTAAACTGAATCTCCAAAATCAATTTTTGGTTTCAGTTTTGATAATTTGTCTAAACCAACTCAATGTTTGAGAAAAACAAATTCTTTAAGCTCGTAACCAACTCGAAAAGTCATTTCTATAAAAACGATTCGATCTCAATTTTTCTTAGTAATCTATTTACTAAGTGTGTCCCCTGGAAGTAAGATTTGTTTCAATAATCGATCCTCCCTCCCACTTGATAGATCAAAACAATTGTTTTTCTCCAAAGTCAATCTTTGGGTTTTAAAAAATCATTTTGATTTAGAAAATAAGTATGAAGAAATCGAGAAAAAGTTTCCGAAATGTTTGAAGCATGGTTTCAAACCTCGCCTTGAGAACGCGTCATCGCATAAGCCTTCGGCTTAAAAAGATCTAGCCGAGCATGGTTATCAAATTAATCATGCTCGACATTTAAGAAATAATTAAAAGAAGAAATATAAGAAAAGAACTTAAGTAAAACTAAGAAGAGAAAATTTTCCAAGAGAAGATGAAATGATATTCAATTGATAATTGATTGATTACAAGTCTTACCCCAAAAAGGGTATTTATAGTACTTCAAATAACCTAAAAATACTAAGAGATAAAAACTTAAAATACAAAAGATAATTAAAAAGATAAATTCCCAAGTTTAAATTTAAAACTCAAAAAATCCAGAGATAAGCTATCTGATAAGCGGCCTAATAAGCTATCACTGCTGCTGACGTCAGCTTCTAGAAGACGTTGATGTGGCGCCCAGTCAGCATTCATGCCCATGACTCCAGCATTTTCTGCAGCATTCCAGCTTATTTCCAGCATCACGACCCCTGCATGAAAACATCATAAAACAGCCCAGTTAAGTCCCTCAAACTTATATTTAATCGAAATAAGGACCAAAAACACAACCAGAATAAATACTCATCGGTATATATAATGCACATAAGAATATATGTATCAATTGATGAACCTTAAACAGTTAAACCCTTAAACCCTAAACCCTAAAAATAAAAACTCTAATCCATCAATATATGTATATATGATGCATGTAAGTATGTATGTATTAATTTATGAACCCTAACCCTTAAACTCTAAACCATAATCCTTAATCCCTAACCCATAGTCCATAATCTATACTCCATAATCCTTAAAAATAAAAACCTCAATCCATATATGTACATATATATATAATGCACATAGGTATGTATGTATCAATTTATGAACCCTAAACCTTAAACCATAAGCCCTAACCCATAAACCCTAAACCCTAAAAATAAAAACCATAATCCATATATGTTTGTATGTATATATAATGCACATAAGAATATATGTACCAATTTATGAACCTTAAACAGTTAAACCCTTAAACCCTAAACCCCTAAAAATAAAAAGCCTAATCCATCAATATATGTATATATATAATGCATGTAAGTATGTATGTATGTATCAATTTATGAACTTTAACCCTTAAACTCTAAACCATAATACATAATCACTAAACCCTAAACCCTAAACCCTAAAAATAAAAACCTTAATCCATGTATATATATAATGCACATAAGTATGTATGTATCGATTTATGAACCCTAAACCCTAAAAATAAAAACCTTAATCCATATATATATGTATATATATAATGCACATAAGTATGTATGTATCAATTTATGAACCCTAAACCCTTAAACTCAAAACCCTAATCCCTAAACCATAAACCTTAATCCCTAAACTCTAATACCTAATCCATAAACCTTAAAAATAAAAACCTTATTCCATATATGTATGTATATATATAATGCACATAATTATCTATGTATCAATTTATGAACCTTAAACAGTAACCCTAAAACATAAATCCTAAAACCAAAACCATATACTCTAAAATCTTAAAAATAAAAACACAAATTCATATATACATATATATAAAGCATGTAAGTATATATGTATCAATTTATGAACCCTAAACCCTAAAATCTAAACCCTAAACCATAAAAATAAAAACCCTAATCCATCTATATATAATGCATGTAAGCATGTATGTATCAATTTATAAACCCTAAACATTAATCCATAATCCCTAAACCTTAGACCATACTGCCCACCCCTAAACCATAAACCATAAACTACTAAAACACTAAACCATAATCCCTATATGTATATACGTATAATGTACTAATATTATGTATGTTAAATCCTAATCCCTACACAATAAACCCTAAACCCGAATGAACCCGACCTGAAATAAACCCGACCTAAAACGAAACCGACCTGAAATGAACCTGGCCTGAAACGACATGAAATGAACCCGGCCCGAAATAAACCCAAACCCGAACTGAATGGAGTCAAAACAAAAAATGGCCTGAAATGACCTGTAACCGATTTGACCCGACCTGAAACCCAACTGTTGACCTGTTTTTACATCCCTAGTAGGGACTAGGGATGTAAAAACAGGTAATCGGACAGGTTTCAGGTCGGGTTCTGTCAGGTCGGGTAAAATCGGATACAGGTCATTTCAGGTAAAAAAAAAATTTTGACTCGACTCGGGTCGGGTGCGGGTCCATTTCAGGTCGGGTCCATTTCAGGTCGGGTCCATTTCAGGCTGGGTCCATTTCAGGTCGGGTAGTTTCAGGTCGGGGTATTTTCGGGATTGAAATTCGTATTCAGTTTGAGTTCGGCCGTACAACCGTATAAGTAGTTGATAGACTTTAGGTTGACCTTCGTCAATCGTCATTAATTTTGAGTTAATTATTTAAAGTCATATAAATTAAAATTATAAAAAATTAGAGTAATTAAAAAATAATCAAAATGGGTCGATTTGGACTGAAAATGGGTCAATTTGGATTACAAATAAAATTTCAGGGATTATAATGAACATAAATATCAAATTAAAATTATAAAACATTAGACAAATTTAAAAGAAAACAGGGAAAATGAGTATTTTGGAATAAAAATAAAGTTTTGGGGACTATAATGAACAAAAATATCAAATTAAAAGTATAAAAATTAGAGTAATTAAAAAAAACAATAAGTATAGGTCAATTTAGAATAAAAATAAAGTTTTAGTGTCTAGAATGAATAAAATTTAAAATTAAAACTATAAAACATGATGAATTAATATATATATATAAGGGTCAATATGGAATTAAAATAAAGTTAAAGGGTTCATGCATTAATATGTACACGCACGTACTTACATACATTAGGGGTTAGGTTTTAGTGTGTTAAGGTTTAGGGTTTAATGATTAGGGGAAGTGATTATGGTTTAGGGATCGAGGTTTAGGGTTTGGGGTAGGGTTGAGGGTTCATGCATTAATATGTACACACATATATACTTACATACATTAGGGGTTTGGTTTTAGTGTTTAAGGTTTAGGGTTTAGCATCTATAGTTTAGGATTATGGTTTAGTGTTTAGGGTTAGGGTTAGAGTTAATGCGTTAATATGTATACACGCACATACTTACATACATTAGGGGTTAGATTTTAGTGTGTAAGGATTACAGTTTAGGGTTAATGTATTTATATGTACACACGCACATACTTACATACATTAGGGGTTGGGTTTTATTGTTTAAGGTTTATGGGTTAAGGATTATTGTTTAGGGTTTGGTGTTTGAGGTTTATGGTTTTAGTGTTTAAGGTTTAGGGTTTAGGGTTTAGGGTTCATGCATTAATATGTACACACGTACATACTTACATACATTAGGGGTTGGGTTTTAGTGTTTATGGTTTAGGGTTTAGGGTTTATGCATTAATATGTATACATGTACATACTTACATAAATTAAGGGTTAGGTTTTTGTGTTTATGGTTTGAGGTTTAATGTTTAATGCTTAGGGTTTTATGGTTTAGAGATTAGGGTTTAGGGTTTAGGGTATCCACTTTTATATATACATATATTGTAATATAAATTCTAAAATAAAAAAACATGAAACTCTAATAATTTAAAGTTTTAACGAGTTAAATTGAAACCTAAAAATCAAAATTAGGACCTAAACGTAAAGTACCAAAGCATAAGAAGACTATAGCAATGATTTTCCCTATACCAAAAAATTGGCGGGATTGTATCCCACCAAATCTAAATTGGAATTTTTTTTTCCAAATATTACATTTGTCCAAATTTGGCGGACAATTTCCCACAAAAATTTCAAATTTGATTTTTTTTCATTTTAATCCCTAAATTTTATTTTTATTTCAAATTGACCTACATTTATTTTTTTAATTTGTCCAATGTTTTATTATTTTAATTTAATATTTTCTTCATTCTAGTCCCTTAACTTTATTTTAATTCCATATTGACCCATATATATTTAATTAATCATCTTTTATACTTTTAATTTGATATTTTTGTTTATTATAGTCCCCAAAACTTTATTTTTATTCCAAATTGACCCGTTTTCATTGTTTTATTTTAAATTTGTCTAATGTTTTATAATTTTAATTTGATATTTTTGTTCATTATAATCCGTGAAACTTTATTTTTAATCCAAATTGACCCATTTTCAGTCCAAATTGACTCATTTTCATTATTTTTTCAATTACTCCAATGTTTTATAATTTTAATTTGATATAACTTTAAATAATTAACTCCAAATCAATGACGATTGACGAAGGCCAACCTAAGTGTATTAATTTTAAGTTATTTTTATGTTATAACAGTTAATTTTTTAATATAAGTGTATTAATTCTATTTTATATCTTAACTTAAGTCTAGAATTTGTAACTTAAGACAACAATTAATTAATTTGTTCTAATTAAGTAAATCATCTATTTTATAACTTAATCATTTTTGAACTTCAAAAATAGTAGTAAGACTTGTACGAAAATTTTTGAACTACAAAAATAATAAAATTAATTAATCTGTTCTAATTAATCTTTTTTTTAACGTTAATTTACTTAAGTCTACAATTTTAAACTTGAATTTGTTATACATAAGTTATAACTTTACTAAATTTTATAAATTGTATATGTTAACTATAAAATAATAAAATTGTACTTACAATTTTTTTTTTGTAACTTTACTAAATTTACTTAATCATTCTTGAACTACAAATGTTATACATAAGTTATAACTTTACTAAATTTTATAACTTGAATCTGTTAAGTATAAAATAATAAAATTGTACTTACAATTTTTTTTGTAACTTTACTAAATTTACTTAATCATTTTTGAACTACAAATGTTATACATAAGTTATAACTTTACTAAATTTTATAACTTGAATCTGTTAAGTATAAAAAAAATAAAATTGTACTTACAATTTTTTTATAACTTTAGTAAATTTTATGAACTACAAATGCATATACAACTTTAGTAAATTTTTGTAGTTCATAAATTAACGTTAAAGACTTATACAACTGTTATTTTTTTTATAATTTGTAAGTCTACAATTTTATTCAAGTTAATGAATAAACTTAAAAATTAAAAACAACTCTTCATTTAATTTTTGTAGTTCATAAATTATCAATTACTTATTCTTTTTTCAACTTTAGTACTTAATATATATATGTATGCGCGCATATACATCACCTACATCAATATATGTAGGTGTATATGTATATACATTATATATGTATATGATATATCAACTTCTAAAATTTTTTAATTCATCATGTCATAGGTTTCAGGTTAATTTAAGCTCAGGTCAACAACAGGTCGGGTCACTTAACAGGTCGGGTTTAAAGCAGGTCGGGTTCAAAACAAGTCGGGTCCATTTCAGGTCGGGTCCATTTTCAGGTCGGGTCCATTTCAGGTCGGGTTCATTTCAGGTCGGGTAAAATTGGATATCGGGTCAATTCAGTCGGGTAAATTCGGTTATTTGCCAGGTCGGCTTCGGGTTCGGGTTCGTTTCAGTCGGACGCAGGTCGGGTTTCAGGTCCAAATTAACAGGTCCAATTCGGGTTCGGGTCATTTTCAGTCGGACGCAGATCGGGTTCGGTTACTACAGTAACAGGTCAAATTCGGGTTCGGATCAACAACAGTCAGTTGCAGATCGGGTTCGGGTCATCAAAACCTCGGGTCAAATCAGGTTCTGACTCGAGTAGGTTTCAGTCGGGTTTCCAGGTTCTGACTTGTTTTTACATCCCTAGTAGGGACAATGAAAAGCATGTTGTTGTTCCCGTCTTTTACCATGTTGATCCTTCCCATGTGCGACATCTTGGTGGGACTTTCCAAACATCCTTTGAAAAGCATGAATCGGAAGGCCTAAAACATGTAGACCACTAGAACAAGGCCTTTGCTGAAGTCGCTAAATATATATTTTATATTATTTTTTTAACCAATCATATGATGACACGTGACATTATCTAATTAGTTTAAAGGCTTAAAAATAAAAGTTAAGAACTGAAAGAGATAAGAATCAAACCCAAGATTGAGGGATGAAAAACATGACACTTAACCACTAAGCTAATCAAATTATTTATTTATTCTTTACTAAATATTATATTTATCACATTCATTACTATCTATCTCTATTACTTTCTCCCTATGTCTATTTCCACTAAAATTATTCTTTTCAAACTGCATTTTTTTCTTAAACTAATTACTCTTTTTGTCTCACTAAATTGTCACATGTTTGTCAAAAATTTTTAACTTTGACTATAATTTATTTAATATTTTTAATTAATTAAAATTTATAAAATATATATTTAAAAACTATTTGATTGAAGGTTTTTAAAATATATTTTTTATATTTTTATTTATAATAAATTTTAAAACTCAAACTTAAAAAGATTTGACTCAATGTGACAGTTTAGTGGGAGAGTGAGTGATTGTTTTAGAGAAGCGAATGTAGTGGTCCTTATTTGATCTCTCATCAAGTCAAGCTATCGCCTTTCCAGAAAAAAGTTGGAACCATAAGCTCATGGCCGTCGTCTTCCCACGTTTTCTAAATTCCCCTCTCCCTTCTTCTTTCTCTCCGCCCTCACCCAGACCTCAAATCTTTGCATCCTCATCTCCCATGGACGTCACCCCCAGAAAATACACGGATTTCCCTTTCGTCTCTGCCCCACATAGGAATCTGATGGTTGATCTCGTATCTACCATGGAGAATCGACTACACTCTCAGCTCAAACCCTGCGTTGTACCTTCGGATGTACAGTATTACTACACTCCAAATAGGGACTCCCATGGCTCACTCTATATCAGATCAGGCCATACCTCTTCTCAGGTCTGAACTTTTCTCTTCATTTTTAATAATTTTATGTTTCCTGGAGCCTACACTAGTTAAGAAACAACAAAACTTGGGCAATTCCATTCTTTCCTACTGTTCAATTTCCTTGTTTATTTAGCTAAATTAAGCTCACTTGAGTTGGCTGTAACTCAAAAAGAAAAATGATTCTGACGGAAAAACAAGTTGTTATTGCAAGGGTAGAATAGAATGTTGAATTGTTGATGAATTTAGGGTTCCATTCCTAGTACATTTAGGGTTCATTTGTCCGAGTTTCTGCAATTTGTATTTCAACAGGCAGAATGTTGGTTCTAGTGATTGTGCAGAGATCAAATGCAACAATTTAGTTATTTCTGATGTAAGATGGTTTGGTTTATTGGTCATAAGACTTGTTCAAAGCTTTACACAATTGCTGCAAGTCAAGTGTGTAAAGGATAGGTAAAATTGTTCATGTTATATAAGCCGAATCTTATGGCCTAATGTTCCGTTCCGAGATTCTGAATATATGGAATTTTGGATGTTTCAGGTTGATTTCGTACTAGGAAGTTGGATACACTGTAAGCTGCCAACAGGGGGAGCACTGAACATATCAAGCCTTTCAGCATATCTGAATGCTTCCACAGATGCCCCGAATTTCCTGATTGAGCTCATACAGAATAGCCCTACATCACTTGTTTTCCTTCTGGATCTGCCCCCTCGAAAGGACCTAGTCTTACATCCCGAGTACCTTCAAACATTTTACGAGAACACCCGGCTTGAATCTCTTAGACAAACGTTGGAGAAACTCCCAGAAGTTCAACCCTACTACTCCTCTGCTCTTTACATTCGATGTCTTACATCCCCTACGTCAATCATGATCCGAATCAATACAGAGGGAGGTGGAGCAGGACGCATGGAGGAGATTATAAAGGATCATGTAGATCCTGTGGCGAAAGAAGTATTGGGGATATGGTTGGAGCAATGCGCATGCGGACATAGAACCGTGGATGAGGAAGGAAAGGCATATTTGGAGAGGAGGGATGGGTTGATTAAGAACAAGACCATTGAGATTGATATAGGTTCAAGCTTCCCAAGGTTGTTTGGGCCCGACATAGCAGGTCGTGTATTAGAGGTGATAAGGGAAGTATATAATGGATGAGTGCTATGCTCATTGTTGTAACTTGTAATGCAATCTCCATACTCTCTCTCTCTCTTGGAAAATAATTTAAGTAGCTTATTTTACTCGGTCCAGAAATAGTTATGTTAATTTAAGTAATTGAAATCGGATCTGATCTTTAGTAATTCAAATTCCTTTTTTTTGTGTGTGACCAAATTAGTAATTCAAATTCAAACGAACTATTTCAGCAAGTTTTAATCAAATGTTATGGGACAATTTATGCATTAAGCTATACATATATATATTCTCTCGACAAGAATATATTTACGGCGTAGTATGTCGGCCGCGTAATTTTAGAGGTCTTGGGGTGGCGGACTTACATGTTAGGAATTTAGCTTTGCTTCCATGTGGTCTTAGCGGGATGTCATAGACTCATCTTCGTTGCGGTGAACTCTTATTGTGGTAAAATATGGTGAGGATGTGCAATGGTGGTGTTTTAATACCGTTAACCAAGGGGAATTGTCGATAGTTTGAAAGCAGATTGTGTCGATGTCATGCAACGAGATGGTGGCTGTACATATGGGTGCTTCGAATTTTCTCTTGAAAATTGGTGATGGTAAGAGCGTGTTGTTCTGGTTCGATCCTTGGTGTGTAGACCAACCATTGAAGGATGTGTTCCCGCGATTGTTCTCGATTGCAGTTAACAAGTTGACTTTGGCCCATAAATGTTATGGTGGAAAACGTTTGTTGTTCTTCGAGTTATGTTTTTTTTTTATATAAAACTATGCTCATTTTATTGGATGAAGGCGCTGCGGGAGGTTGTAAATGTTAGTGAGGTGTTATGGTGGAGCTGTCCCAGCACTTGTCTGGTTAATTCGTCAGCATGCTCTGTTCGGGCAGGCGTACAATAGGAGCCTCCTCTGCATGAGGTGTTGAAATTTAACATCGACGAGTCTGTTAGGGGAAAACTCAGCCCGACAGGATTTGGTGGGGTATTACGTGATGATCATTTTGTAATAGTTCGATAAGTTTAATGGTGTTTTATAACTTTTAAAAGTTCAATGACCAAAAAAAGTATTTTAAAATAGATTAGTGACCATTTGTATAATTTACCCAAAATTTATAACAAATTTCGGTTAATTTGAAAACCGACCGAATTAACCATTTTTTTAATTTAGTTAAAAATTTCAAAAAAAAAATTGGTTCAATTAACAGTTAATAAAAAAAATTCAATTAATAAAATTTTAGTAGTTCGGTTGGTTAACCAAACCGTCTTATTGAACACCCCTAACAAAAAATCATTGTTAGTCAAGAATCTAAAAATCCTGGAAATCGCACTTGGATAAGGAGTCTCGAAGACATGTCTCAAGTGTTCAGATACAATAAGGTAAACCTTAATATGTTTGTATGGACGAGTCTACTACGCTCGACGGACACTGCTGAACATCAGTAACGCTGATTATCGTTAAATACTATTAAATTAATTAATAAAGATTAAAAATTTTAAGAATTTAACTTATAATTATAAATTATTTAAAATAAAATTTCAATTAAATTATTTTTTATAAATATTATTTTTTTAATTTTTTTAAATAATCGGATCACATAGCAATCTTTTTTAATGATGTAAGCGATGTTCAACGTTAGTGGTGTTCAATGGTGTTCGTTAAGCGAGATAGATTTTTCCATGTTTTCATAGTTTCTATTAGAATCATATTTGATGTATTGTCATATAAATTTGGTTAATTTATGTCGTCCCCGATTCAAATAATTAAATATACATATAATGTTATAATCTTATATATATGTATACGGATGAGTCTGTCACGCTTGACAAGCATCGATGAACACTACTAACGACGAGCACCGATGAGCACCATTAATTTAATTTATAAAAGTTAAAAATATAAAGGAATCATTGTATAATTATAAATTATTTAAAAATTAAAAAGTAAATTAATTAAAATATATTATTTTATATTTAATTTTTTAAAATATAGATCAAAATACATATCTACCCCTGAATTGAAAACAACTCTTCTTCTGCTTCGAAAGACCTTCAAAAAACCTCGAATCCAAGCAATTTCCATTCTAAAAAAGACTAAATCCAACCCAAATTAACGAAGAAAGGCTTCGTCAAGGGTTTCGTTAGGAAGAGCCAAATCTCACCACCACAGGGACAGGTGTAAAGTAGCCGGACATTACATTCAACATTGGCCCACCAATGGCGGTGTCGACGACGGCAGAAGACAACGGCGGTGGCGGCAGCAACGGCAGCTTGAATTTTAAATCAACAAAAATTAGAATTTTATAATTTAGGGGTAGATAGGTATTTTGATTTATGTTTAAAAAAATAGAATAATATATTTTAATTAATTTACCTTTTAACTTTTAAATAATTTATAATTATACAGTGAGGCTTTTGGATTTTTAAACTTTATAAATTAAATTAATAGTATTCGTTGTTAGTGTTGCTTGTGAGGCGGAATTTTCCATATCTATACATATAATGACCACTGTTTTCGGGTATAACATTGGATCTGCTCGAAGGTGTAGTCCATTTGTCTAAGCCTTACCTAATATGATTATCTTCTTAATGAGTGATTTAAGGAAATGTCTATAAATTTTGATTTAAAAAAAAATTGTTATCAGGGAAAGGAATGATGATACATTGATACCCCTGACTAAAATTGAATACATGCGGTTATTATATCCTCATAGTTTCGAGAACATGCATAATCTTAGATACATCCGTTTCGATGTTTCATTGGATTATGTCGAATTCGAATAAGAAGCTGCTTGCAACCGAAGGTGTTGATGGTGTAATGAGCTAAGAAATTGAGTTTTGGCCACATCAAATAACTTTGGAATAAAGATCACCAGGTATTTTGTATTTTTCTTTTTTATCTTTGATTCGACCCGAAATAAATAGATAATACTACGAAGTAATATAATCAGTTTATATTTTCATTGTTAATTTAAAGGAAATTGATTTTTCTGGTTGCAAGAATTTAAAGGAGATCCAGATGGAGGGCGTAGAAATTATAGTTTGCTTATTATCTTTCTCATCTTCATTCCCTTCTTGCTTGGCTGAAATTCCTTTGTATGTAACTGCCTCAGCAGTTTTTTAACTGAGCAAAAATAATAAGATTAAAATAAAACGTATATCACTTTTTTATTTTTTCCACAGTATGAAATTTTATGAATGATATAGAGCTAGTAAAAAACCAGAGAAAACGAAAACATCAAAATAACAAGACAATGATAGTGGCCTGATACTGGAAGTAATGATTGTGGATTGAGAGAGAAACTATGGCAACAGATTAGGCATGTGGAAGGCCTGGTTGGATCTTTCCCTTTAATTGTGGGAGGAAATTTTAACATCACCTTTGATCTAGAACTATGTTCTGGGAGATCATAATATATCAGACATAGAGGCTTTTCAGCATTGTCTTAGTGATACTGGCCTGAGTGATCATCCCTACTTAGGATCCATCTTCACTTGGTCTAATAAGCAAATTGAGACTTTCTTTGCAAGGAAATTGGATTGTGTGTTGGTGAATGGGAATTGGTTTATTGAATTTCCGGATTCTCTAGTGGATTTTCTTGCCCCTGGTGTCTCGGATCATTGTCATGGTATTGTTAATTTTCAAGAGAATGTCCATGTGCACAACCCTAAGCCATTTAAGTTTTTTAACTTCTGGACACTTCACCCAGATTTTAAAAAAATTGTTTATGATTCTTGGAATGAGCCTACTGAAGGGAATCCTCTCAGCAATTATTCCTCAAACGTCTCAAGGCTAAGTTGAAGGCTCTCAATGCTGATCATTATGCCAACATTTCTCGGAGAGTTGAATTGAAAAGAAGAGAGTTGGAACATCAGCAACTGTCCTGTCAGGACTTTCTACAAGTTAGGCCATTGAAAGGGAAAAACAATTGCAGCTTGAACTACTAGACCTGAAAAAAGCTGAGACTCAATTCTTTCAACAGAAAGCAAAGGTAGATTGGCTGCAAAAAGGTGATTAAGGGACCAGATTCTTCCATGCTACTGTTGCCATGAAGAGAAAGAAGAACACCATTTCTTCTTTAGTTGATAGCATGAGAAATAGAGTCTTTTCATTTGAGGGGATTGTTGAAGAGTTTATTTGCTTCTTCACTAAGCAAATTGGCTCTATTGATGAGGGTGTGAAGGGTTGCAGGGTTGATCAACTATGTTGGTAAAATGAACTGCAAAACCGGCTGTTACCCGAGCCCGAGCCGGCCGGACGACGGCGGCGGCGGCGCGCGAGGACTTCCCTTGTTCTTTCCCACTCAACAAGGGAGGGAGGAAGCATGGGTATAAATACCCTTCCCTAGCTATTTTCCCAACCAATGTGGGATATAGCTTTGGTAACTCTTGAAGCATTACCAACATTCCCCCACTAATGCGAAAGAATTCATCTGTATCTCAAACACAGACCTCCTCAGACGAGCAGTAGCGGAATTAGTTGCTTAAGCACTAGTGAACATATCTTGAACTAGTACATAGTGATAATGAGCGATCCTTCTCTTAGATAAGTGAAACTAGTCTTGAACTTTCTAAGATAGGGGTAAACTCATAACACACAACTAACTCCTTCATCCACCGAAGTTCTCGATGTGTAAGATATATATACACAAGTGTATATTTTGCCATCTTACCCTCATGATTCTAGTAAGTGTTTTAGAAAAACGGCCCAACGTTTTTCACAGAAGGTGGCTAATCCTTCTCACTTACATAGGTTATTTCATCAAGTTTATTTCAATATAAACCACCCTGAATCTGGGCTATGAAATAATTAAGAACCATTTGTAATGGCTCAACCTCTTATAGACTTATGGTGATTTCTTCAAGTCCATTTAAAATGAACCACCTAGTCTTGGGATAAGAAATCATTAAGAATAAATATTCAACCTCGTTGTCGGTGAATTCAAAATGTCCTTCTCAACAGGATCATTTAAACTTTGAATTCATTAAGAGTTTCTTGAAACTCAACCTTTCTGGCGGTAAGTCCATATTGTCCTTCTCAATAGGACAACACATTCATACTTGTGTTATGAATTTATTAAGAATAAGTATTCAACCATGATTCGGTAAATTCATCAAGTCTTTCTCACAAAGACCACCAAAAACCTAGGCTATGAATTTATTAACAGTAATAGTACTCAACCTGGACATGTACATTATTCGTCATAGGGATAGGCAGTGAGAAATGTACACTATGAGTCTTTCCATGGTTTCGTTTGACCACATTGAACTTAGATAACTAAGTTGGGTATCCACCATGAATTCCTCAACCAATGGGCTTTAAACCCATCCCCCTCGACGAATCAAAGACCAATTTCCGACTTAACCCTTTGGTAAGCGGATCTGCTAGGTTTCTTTCCGACTTCACATACTCTAAAGAGAGTACTCCATTCCTTATTAAGTGTCTAACAGATTCATGCCTTATACGAATGTGTCTCTTTTTACCATTGTAAACTTGACTCTTGGCAACACAAATCGCGGCTTGTGAATCACACAACAAGGAAACAGGAGGAGTCGGAGTTCCCCACAACGGAATATCGGCTAACAAACTCCTTAGCCACTCAGCTTCTTGCCCAGCTAAGTCAAGAGCTATAAACTCTGACTCCATAGTAGAGCGAGCAATACAAGTCTGTTTTGAAGACTTCCAAGAAATTGCTGCTCCTTCCAAAGTAAATACATACCCACTCGTAGAGCTTACTTCATCACTATCGGAAACCCAGTTGGCGTCACAATATCCTTCTAATGTAGCAGGAAAGCCAACAAACTCAAGTCTCCAGTCCATAGTACCCTTAAGGTACTTAAGTAAGCGTCTAAGAGCAACCCAGTGCTCACCACTAGGGTTATGAGTATATCTACTGAGTCTGCTAACAGCATAGGCAATATCTGGCCGAGTATAGTTCATTAAGAACATCAGACTGCCAATTATTTTGGCATATTCCGTTTGAGAAACGCTACTTCCTTCATTCTTAAAAAGATGTATGCTAGAGTCATAAGGAGTTCGAACAGGGACGACATCAAAACTATCAAATTTCTTTAACACTTTCTCAATATAGTGTGTCTGACTTAAAGAAAATCCCTTTTCAGATTTGATTACTTTGACTCCTAAGATTACATCGACTTCTCCCAAGTCAGTCATCTCAAACTTAGTGGACAAGAAACTTTTTGTTTTGTTAATGGACTCAATGTTAGTACTGAAAATCAGCATGTCGTCAACATACAAGCTTATGATGACACAATCAGTACCAAACATCCTCGAATACACGCATCCATCCGAACCATTCACAACAAAACCAAAACTAAGAATAGTTTTGTGAAATTTCTCATACCACTGTTTAGGAGCTTGCTTCAGGCCATAAAGTGACTTTTTAAGTCTACATACTTTGCCTTCCGTACCAGGCGCCTCGAAGCCAAGTGGTTGCTCCATATAGATCTCCCCATCTAGATCCCCATTCAAAAATGCAGTCTTTACATATCCTCTAGGGAAGTCAACTAATTCCATTCTGAACGGATTGATTTATCAAAAGCCTATAAATAAGAAAAAAATCTTTCACATATAGTCTTTTGTTCATAAGAAAATTCACATATAGTCTTTTGTTCATAAGAAAATTCCTACGAATTTTCTCCAAAAAGAATATATACGCGCGTACGTGTGACACGTGTTACCCGAGCCCGAGCCCGAGCCGGCCGGACGGCAGCGGCGGCGGCGCGCGAGGACTTCCCTTGTTCTTTCCCACTCAACAAGGGAGGGAGGAAGCATTGGTATAAATACCCTTCCCTAGCTATTTTCCCAACCAATGTGGGATATAGCTTTGGTAACTCTTGAAGCATTACCAACAAACTAAAGGACTTACTTCATTATGTTTTCTCTGAAGACACTAAGACTTCTTTGGTTAAGGAGATCTCTACAGAGGAAATAAAAGCTGTTATTTTTGGCCATGGTAAGGACAAAGCCCCTGGTCCTAATGGTTATACTTCATGGTTCTTCAAAAAATTAAGGGACATTGTGGGTGCAAACTTCGTTCTAGCTATCAGGTTCTTTTTTGAAACTTCTTCCTTGCTTCATGCTTTTAATGTCATTGTCATTACCTTAGTACCTAAAGTTCTCAATGCTTGCCATCCTAGGGAATTTAGGCCTATTGCATGTTGCTCTGTGGTTTATAAAGCCATTACAAAGATTCTAGTTGACATGCTTACATGTTTGATGCCTTCTCTTGTTTTACCTAATTAATCTGCTTTCATAAAAGGAAGAAGTATTGTTGATAACACCCTTATTGCACAAGAATTAGTTAAAGGTTATGAAAGAACTAATATCTCCTCTAGGTGTGCTCTGAAAATAGATCTGTAAAAAGCCTTTGATTCTTTGAATTGGGATTTTCTAATCTGTCTGTTGGAAGCCATTGATCTGCCTGTTGCATTTAGAAATCGGATTGTTGCTTGTGTTACGGGTAGTCGTTTTTTGTATCCTTAAATGGGAGCCTGGTTGGTTTTTTCAAGGGAGAAAGGGATTAAGGCAAGGGGATCCTCTCTCCCCTTACTTGTTTGTATTGGCCATGAATGTGCTTTCTCACCTTCTTGACTTATCAGCTGCTAATAGAATCTTTTAATTTCATCCAAAATGCAAAAGAGTAAATATTACACATTTGTGTTTTGCTAATGATTTGCTGATATTCTATAAAGGAAATTTGAGCTTCCTCTTTGGTATACTGTTGGGTTTTTCGGGGCTCGATTCGATCAACCGATTATGCTCGCCAAGTGGTGGAGAGGTGGATTTTTGGGTGGAAGGGTTTAGGAAGCTGAAAGAATAAATACACGATGATTTATAGTGGTTCAACCTTCTAACCAAGGTCTACATCCACTACCTTAGCTTCCTACTAAGGATTTCGCAATCAATCCACTAATTGATTCGTCCCCTTTTCTAGGATTAGGAGGAAACCCTTTACAACCCTCGAAGCTTTCTACCCAAAGCTTGAAGGAAAACCCTCTTTACAAAGAGAAACAAAGAAGCAAACTTGAACCCTCTAATAGGCGTTTTGTTTGCACAATGAAGCACTCACCCAAAACCTAAAACACTTGAGCAAATTTAACAATGTAAGCTCACTAGTGTTGTCTAAGCAATTAAATGAACGATTTAAGCTCTAGACACGAATTTCACTCATAATGTTGTAACAATTGAAGCTCTTTTCAATCTTGATGCTTGGAGGCCTTATTTATACTCCAAATTGAGTTCCTAGCCGTTTATGGCCGTTGGGGATGTTTCATAGCCGTTGGGGATACAAAATAGCCGTTTATTTCCCACAAATTGCATTTCTTCAGCCTAGTGTATCGATACACTATACCCTGTATCGATACGGTCTTGAAAGTCTGATATAGCCGTTGAGCTTTCTGCTGATGCGTATCGATACGCATGCCTGGCGTATCGGTACGGTCCTGCAAATTCAAAAGACCGTTGGGAATTGACCGTTGGCGTATCGGTACGCGATACCATCGTATCGGTACGCGACTAGCCGTTGGGCTATTTGAAAACATACCGTATCGATACGTGTAAGCGTATCGGTACGGGTTTAGACACCGTATCGATACGCATAGACGTATCGATACGGGTTTTAGCTACTGGAATCCAAAACCCTAATGTGTATCGATACACTATCCACTGTATCGATACTGTCACTTAAAATGCTCGGTTTTAACTTCTTTAAATGTACTTTAAGTCCATTCCAGAGCTTTAAAAACCCTTAAACATATTTTCAAGTTGTTTTTGACTAAAAACATATTTTAAATTCTTTTCAATTTAGTCCAAAACATTTTTCAAATATTATATCAAAACCTTAGTTCTACAATCTCCCCCTTTTTGATATAATAAAACCAACTTGAAAAATTGTTTGGGATTCTCCCCCTTTAATTTTAAAATTGTGAATAAGAGATTTAAGATATAAAATCAAAATAAAGCTCCCCCTTATTCATTTGAAAAATAAATTTTTCAAAAACCATTTCTCCCCCTTTTTGTTATATCAAAAAGAATTTAAAATGACATTTAAGTTCAAGATAACATAGGAGGCAAAAAAAAATTTTGACACTTAAAATTTTGGTTTAAAATTGGCTCCCCCTTACTCATAGCATCATCAGAATGTTAGTCCAACATTTATGAATATCTAGTTGAATTAAAAAAATAAATCAAATAAAATTAAAAACAACTAGAAATTTTTACCAACACTTGAACTTAAGGGAGGATGTGAAGCCTTCCTTCTTCAAGTGTTCTTCCTTTGTGTGCATGGAGCTCCCCCTTAATGTTTGACTCGTTGAACACTCTCCATCACACCTAGCAAAAGACAATCAAGTGATTTTTGGTATCCAAATTGCTTTGGATCCATAAACGTTAGTAGCACAAAATTTAGTCCCCTTAGGAATCCATTTTTCAATTTCATCCCTTTTAGTTGAAGTGGTTAGTCCTTTTGGGACCCAAACACTTCTAAAACATTTTCCATTAAAAAATCTAGGGGCACTAGATTGTCTTACATAAAAATTTGATTTTCCAAAATTGTTTTTCTTTTCAAGTTCTTTGGAAATCAAATCTTTTTCCTTTTTGAGATCATCGACTTCTTTTTGATGATCTCTTTCCATCGTTTGAAGCAAGTTTTGTAAATCTAAAACTTTAAGTTCAAAATCTTTGATTTTTGCTTCAAACTCTAAATTGGTTTTAGAAAGCAAATCATTTTCGGTTTTCAACTTTGAAATCAATTTTTTATTTTTCGAAAATGAAGCCTTGAATTCAAAAACCAATTCATCATAGGCTTCTTGTAACTCATCAAATGTATAAGAATTTGAAATAGATGAGTTAGAAGTTACCTCCCCCTCATTGAGGGCCATCATGCATAGGTGGGCTACTTCATTATCGGTGGAGTCTTCATCACTCCAAGCGGCCACATATGCTTGTTTTGAAGATGATCCCTTCTTTTTGAATTTGTGGGAATCCTTCATCTTCTTCATCGATTCATGCTTGGATTTTTCCATTTTGCTCTTCATGAATCGTGCGAGCTTGTTGAAGAGATAGTTCATCTCTTCATCTTCACTATCCTCCTCACTTGAATCTATGTGATAATTTGTGGAGGATTTGAGAGCCATGGCATTGAAGCCAAGTCTCTTGATTTTCTTCTCTCCCATAGCTCTAATTTCTTCCCTCCTTTTCTCATCCTCTTTATTCTTCTTCATGATTTGATGAGTAAGAAGTGACCCCATGAGTTCATCAAGCTTCAAATTTTTTAAATTTTTGGCTTCGATGATGGCGGTCCTCTTTGAGTCCCAAGACTCGGGAAGTGAGTAGATGAGCTTTCGGACAAGTTTTTCTTCCGGGATGGCTTCTCCATAACCTTTAAGACCATTGATGATGGTGGAGAATCTATCAAACATCTTTTCGATGTTTTCTTCCGGATCCATTTTGAAGTTTTCATACTCTAAGGTGAGGAGCCCAATCTTGGTCTCCTTGACTTCATTAGTCCCCTCGTATGTGACTTCAAGCTTGTCCCATACCTCCTTGGCATTTTCACAAGAAGACATCTTCTCATAGATGGTTGGGCCAAAAGCACAAAAGAGCATGTGCAAGGCTCTACAATTAAGCTCCATCTTCTTGCGATCGTCGACACTCCATTCCGCTTTGCTTCCTTGAAGCACGAACGGACCATCTTCAACTATGTCCCATAGTTTGTAATCTCTTGCCTTCAAGAAGAATTTCATCTTTGTCTTCCAATGGGCATAGTGATCTCCGTCGAAGAAGGGCGGTATGTTGATGGATTGCGACATTTTGAGCCGGTTGGTGAAATGTTGATCGAGCTTGCCGGATCTTTTCAATAGGATGTGAATCCCCTTCAATTGAGCCAAGCTCTGATACCAATTGTTGGGTTTTTCGGGGCTCGATTCGATCAACCGATTATGCTCGCCAAGTGGTGGAGAGGTGGATTTTTGGGTGGAAGGGTTTAGGAAGCTGAAAGAATAAATACACGATGATTTATAGTGGTTCAACCTTCTAACCAAGGTCTACATCCACTACCTTAGCTTCCTACTAAGGATTTCGCAATCAATCCACTAATTGATTCGTCCCCTTTTCTAGGATTAGGAGGAAACCCTTTACAACCCTCGAAGCTTTCTACCCAAAGCTTGAAGGAAAACCCTCTTTACAAAGAGAAACAAAGAAGCAAACTTGAACCCTCTAATAGGCGTTTTGTTTGCACAATGAAGCACTCACCCAAAACCTAAAACACTTGAGCAAATTTAACAATGTAAGCTCACTAGTGTTGTCTAAGCAATTAAATGAACGATTTAAGCTCTAGACACGAATTTCACTCATAATGTTGTAACAATTGAAGCTCTTTTCAATCTTGATGCTTGGAGGCCTTATTTATACTCCAAATTGAGTTCCTAGCCGTTTATGGCCGTTGGGGATGTTTCATAGCCGTTGGGGATACAAAATAGCCGTTTATTTCCCACAAATTGCATTTCTTCAGCCTAGTGTATCGATACACTATACCCTGTATCGATACGGTCTTGAAAGTCTGATATAGCCGTTGAGCTTTCTGCTGATGCGTATCGATACGCATGCCTGGCGTATCGGTACGGTCCTGCAAATTCAAAAGACCGTTGGGAATTGACCGTTGGCGTATCGGTACGCGATACCATCGTATCGGTACGCGACTAGCCGTTGGGCTATTTGAAAACATACCGTATCGATACGTGTAAGCGTATCGGTACGGGTTTAGACACCGTATCGATACGCATAGACGTATCGATACGGGTTTTAGCTACTGGAATCCAAAACCCTAATGTGTATCGATACACTATCCACTGTATCGATACTGTCACTTAAAATGCTCGGTTTTGACTTCTTTAAATGTACTTTAAGTCCATTCCAGAGCTTTAAAAACCCTTAAACATATTTTCAAGTTGTTTTTGACTAAAAACATATTTTAAATTCTTTTCAATTTAGTCCAAAACATTTTTCAAATATTATATCAAAACCTTAGTTCTACATATACAAAGTGTCTTAGAGGTATTCTATGAGATGTCTGGACTAAAGTTAAATGCTGCAAAGTCAGAAATGTTCTTAGCTGGTATTTCTCATGCACACAAGCAATCCTGGAGTTTGGCCACTGGATTTGCTATTAGTAACTTGTCTGTGAGGTACCTAAGGATTCCTCTTGTCACTAGAAAGCTTACTGCTAGGGATTGTGAGTGTTTGATTATGAAAGTTAAGCACCAACTGGAGCACTAGAGTCACAGGCATCTTAGTTATACTGGACGTTTGCAACTTATAAATATTGTTCTTTTCGGTGTTGCAAATTATTGGTGCAAGCATGTCATGCTTCCTAGAGGTGTTGTGCAACAGCTGGAGCAACTATGTATGAGATTTTTCTGGAAAGGCAAGGATGAGTCAGCAAAGGGTGCTCGTGTGAGTTGGTTGGCTATTTGCAAATTCAGAAATGAAGGTGGCTTAGGGGTGAAGAACCTAGGGATGTAGAACAAGGCCTGCATTGTTATGCTCATTAAGAATATGTTGTCTTTGGAAGGCTCTATGTGGGTTGCTTGGGTTCAAACTTATGTGTTCAAAGACAGAACTTATTGGACTGTGGAAGCCAAGCCTTGGTTCTGTTGGAGTATTAAGAAAATGTTGAAGATGAGAGATGAGGTTCATGATCTGCTCTCTAGTGGTCCTGTTGATAAGAGAATGATTTGGAGTAGAATGAGGGGAGAAAATTCGAAAGTTGTATGGCACAAGCTTGTTTGGTTTGGGCTGCATATCCCCAAGCATGCTTTAATTACATGGATGACAATACTGGATCGATTACCTACTCAGGATCGACTGTAACGAATGAGATTGATCGTGACTCAGCTTTGTTTCTTATGTGGGACTGAACAAAAATCAAGGGATCATATCTTTTGCAGCTGTGTCTTTGCAAGGCAGATTTGGAGTTCTATTTTGCAACTCTGCAACAATGTGAGACATGTTTGTACTTGGAAAGTGAAAATGTAGTGGCTATGTGCTAAGCTGAAAGGTAAATCCCTACTGGTTTTTATCCTTAAGCTTGCTTAGAGTGCCTTTGTTTACTATATCTGGGAAGAAAGGAACTAGAGGAAGTTCGAGGATGTGCTCGTGAACCAACTTGTTTACTTAATTATATTAGGGAAGTGATACGAATTAGAGTAGCTAACAAGAATGCTTATTTTACAGATGTAAATAGACAGTTATACATAGCTTGGGGATTATCCTAAGTGATACATCTCCATGTGACTCGCTTGTAAATGATGATACAGTTTTGCTGCTGTCTTGGATAATAATATTTCACAACTTATTCAAAAAAAAATAACAAGACAAAAACTACCAGCCAGCTTTGAAGAAATTAGACTTCGCTAGATGGTCGTTTAAAATCACCAATATGTTCAATCACTATATTAATTTAAGAAGCTTTTTCAAAGATTTGGTCGAGAGTCAAAAGAGGCGTTGGAGATTAGGATCAAGGAACTAAAAAATTTGTTGCAAGCCTGCTCGTTTCTGACCATTTGCAGGAGAATTCAAGTCTGGACTCCATAGTGGTTATTTTAAAAGATTATTTGGCGAAGCAAGGGCTAAGTAAGGTGCTGCTATTCAATGGTGGTAATGCTTTTAGTGGTTGTTTTCGTTTTATATCTTGTTGCAGGTTTTGTGAATCTAGTTTTTTGGTTTAGCCTTGTGTTTGGTGTGTAAGCTTGCTGTCTTGATCCTACATTTGCAGCAATGTTTTTTTTTGTAAGGCGTTTTGGTGACGGTTGTAATTTATCCTTGAATGTGTTGTACTCTTTTATTTGATCCTGCATGCATGATTGCGAGCATCACTTCAGAGTCCAACTCTTCCAGCAAAACTGCATTATATTTCCATTTCTTGTTTGATTGTCATAACCTTTGTTTTATGCAAATAGGTTTGGTAACAAATATATTTTAATCGTTCAATGTCACTTTTCTTTTCTTCTTTTCTTTTTTGAATGTGATCATAAGATCTTCAATGTTACTTTTCTTTTCTTCTTTTCTTTTTTGAATGTGATCATAAGATAATATTTGTTTATAGATATTTTTTACTTTTTGACAATGCATACACACTTTACAAATATTGTAATTGAACCCAAGTCTCATAAGATGATGACCCTAGGCCACCATTTTTTATGTTAAATGAAATAATTTAATCATTCAGTTAAAATTTTATATCAAAATTGTCATTTTTTATTAAAATTAAAATATAATCGCATATTATAACATTTTAGTAAAAAATAATTTAATTTAATTAATCAACACTACAACCTCCTATCACACTCCATACAAATGACAGATTCTATAGCTTGCAATCATTTGTTTTTTTTTTTGGCCCAACAAATACGATGATTAATAATCATAAAGTCTTATTCGAAATTGAAAGTCTCGTTAGACCTAAATGAAAGAAAACTATATTCTCAATCCGAATAAAAAAGTCCTCACCAACCTTAAGAGAACACACCTAGGCCACTCAAAAATATACAACCAGTAAAGCATAGTTCAAAAAAGTCACGAATACAAATTTGCAGAAGCTTTCATCATAAAACAACATTTGGAAAGAGCGCCACCAAACAAAAATTTGCACAAAACACTTTCTGTCATGACTCATGACTAAGTTTATTAAATAATTTTTTAAGTTGGATTTAATGATAGATTGACTAAAATACTAATTTTAAAATGATATATTTGTACCAAAAATATAATTAAATGATAAATATTGTGTCTCAGCGTTATTCAAAACTCCAATACTCCAATAAAATTTCCTGTAAAATCTAAAATATTAAATTGATTTTATACAAGAAAACATGCGGGATAAATGATAATTGTCATAAAATTTTATTTTTTAGAAAAAAAAGTCGCATGTAGATATAATTAAGAGATAATGTATGAAAACTAATATATATACTAATATATGAAAACTATAACATGCATTTATTTTTAAAACTATATTATATAAAGTGATAATGTAATTTATTTTATAAATATATATAACTACTATTTGATCATATGTTTTTAGAATTTTAATCCTGAAATTAAATTATAACAACAAAATAATAAGTATATTAAAACACACATGTCCATTAAAGGTTCAAAGCACACACCAACATAAAACACACGGATGACTCGTACATTAGCCAGACACTACATAAAGCTTATACATTACCCAGTTTTTTTTTTTTACATATAAACTGGTTTTACTTCTTCCTTACACCTAAAAACATAAATAAGAAAACAAGCAGTTAACAGTTAAAGATGACTAGGAAACACACCAAGCTAAGCTTAAACAGTAGCCAGTTCTTTTACATATAAACTGGTTTAGTTCTTCCTACAACCTAAAACAAACATTCCAGGGCGAGGGTCTGTAGGAGATTTAGCTTTTGGTCCTGAACTTGGACTCATCAATGCCAACTCCTTCATCATCAGCACGTTCCCCGCCGGACATGTCGGAGTTGCTGAGACCACCTTTGCGCCCCATTTCCTGGTACCCTTCTGTCCCTATTTGCTGCTTCCTGGTCTCCCCTCCTTTGTGCCTACCTTCAGCTAGGTTAAGCTGGGCTTCCAGGCTTTTCCCACGAGTCCCGCCGGGAACCACCGTCTCCCCCTGCCTTGCCCTTGCATCGAGTTCCTCTTTCTCCTCCTGCGGTGCGTTTCTCATTGCTTGATATTGCTCTGACGCCATGTTTCTTTAATTCTTTTGCTTATGATATTGCTGCGAATGCTATTGAGATGCATACCAGATGGGGAATATATAGTTATATATAGGCGAGGGTGGTGGTGGGTTGATCGGTGATGGAACATCAGTGAACAGAATATAGTATTGGTCATTGCCACGTCGTGGGCTTGTCTGGCGAGATAAGAAAACAGGTTGTGATCCACGTAAGGTCACCGTTGGCCAATGAGATGACACGAGTAATTTTTCAGCCATGATGTTCGTGCATGGTAAACTTTGGGGAGCATGACACGTTATATCTCTTGTTTAAGGTTTAAAGTAAATAAATTACACTAGTGGTAATCGGGACGGAGTCAGGATTTAGGGTTGGGAGAACAAACTATAAATGTTTGAAAGTAGAGGGAACAAATTCAGAAACAAACTAATTTATAAAGAAATTTAAATAGGGGAAAAAGGTGGAAAAAATTCGAGGGTGGGGGCGATTGCCCCTCCCAAATCTCATGTAGTTCCGTCCTTGGTGGTAATGTATGATGTCTAATCAGGGACATAACCAGAATTTTCGTATAATGAGGTTAAAATAGGGTAAGTGATATGAAGAATGTTTATACCACTATAACAAGTATTATTCATATCTCAACAAATCAAGTGAGATCAATTTTAATATTTTCTATGAAAAAATTTAATACAATTTTAATATTTCTATATAATAGGTATTTTTTAGTGGGGTTACTTGCACCACTAGTTTACCATGTACATCCGCCTATATGTCTAGTATTTAACTAGAGAAATATTACATAAGCAAGTTTAATAAGATAAATAAATGATTAAATCTTAAATTCTTTAAAGTTTTTCTACAAAGGACCTCGAGATTTGTCTGAAAAAAAATTGTATTTAACCATGTACATCTGCCCATGTGTCTAGTTTACTATTCATCATCGTTTCTAGTCTCTCTTTTATTCTCCTCGCTCTTCTCCAAATTATAAATATAGCTCTTCGTCCAAAACAAAAAAGATAAATAGTCTAAAATAATCACCATCATATTTTAACCATCAACGATATTAACAATTGTATTTAACATGTTATACTAACCATAGTGATCCCGACTTTAAAATTAATTTTGGGATCCCAATTCAAATGTTAATAGCTTTATTTTATTAAAAATAAGATTAAAATGCATTTAAACGGTAAAAGCTGTTTATTTTTTCTCACATCACATGCATACATACACATTTGTTTTCGAGAATGGCTGCTTTGTTTGACCAGTATTTTTTTTAGAATAATTCTCTTTTTTATGAATATGAAGAGGACAACCTTAACACCATGACTTTTTATTCTCGAGTAAGGTATTTATATACATGACACCATTGAAAACATGATTGGTTTATTTCTTTGGGTGATGATGCAAAGTTTAGTTCGGAGTCATAACTTCCCAAACACATGAAAATAATATAAAAAATAATTGATATTTAATCTATCGATAATATTTAATTTTATACATCGTTAATAAGTTAGATGATGCGTGTAATTATATATTATCAATACTATTTTTAAATGAAAAATAAATTAGGTGAATTTAGTAAATAAAAAATATTGTTCGATTATATTAATATATATCAGGAGGATTTGACCCTATCAACAGCAATTAAGAGCACCAAATCAACTTTCATTTTCATACTCTCTTTTTTATAATGAGAGGGCGGCTCATCAATGGTTAAATAGGTACGTCGAACATTATATTATGGGCCACTTTTTTCCTTCGTATGATCTACCTAATGTATCAGTTGTAACCGCACCGTACAAAGTTATAGGCAGTGACGGATCTTAATATTATATTTTTTACGTTTAATTATTTTTAAAATAAAAGATTTGATGAACTTTTCCCAAAAAAATAGTAGCTTTTTAAAAAAAAAATTAAGACTTAAAAAAAATTCACAAGATATTGGGTTGGGGGCAATGGCACATTGTCATCCACCCTGACAGAAGGTGGTGTGGACTATATATTTTTATGTATAATTCATAAATAAAAACCTATGTCACTAAAATTAAACTAGACGAATATTATTTAATTTTAAATTGATTATGTTCATCATTTGGTTCACTTACTAAAAACACTAGTATCAAGTGTAAATTGTAAAAATAAATTTGGATAAATGTTGTGATTTCATTATATCCAAGAGAAAAACATATTCACCCTACAACGGCTTTCAACAGTTAGAAAAGCCCCCAACTATTACAAAGCCTCACATTAACAGAATCACTCCTATCTATACATCGATTCCTAAGTTTAATATTAACAAAACTTTGAATGGTATTAACAAGTGTATCTAACGTGCGAGTGTCAGCCCTAAACTGTCGTCGATTCCTTTCTTCCCAAACAGTATGTATGTAGCCACACCAAACAACCTTTAATATATACACAAGTAGTGTCCGACCCTTTAGGCAGCTCACAGCCCACTATACCTCGTCCTCCCAACATCCTACTGCTCTGCAAATACCACATTTCCTCAATACAACTTCCCATAGGTGCTTCGAGAATGAGCACTCAAAAAATAAGTGATTACGGGATTCATGTCCATCATCACACAATAGATACGCATCTTCATGCACAATCCCCAACCGCATCAATCTATCTTTGGTAGGGAGCCGATTCAGAACAGCCATCCAAGCTATGATTGAGTGTTTCGGAATATGGGAAGAAAACCAAACCAACATTTGCCAACCTACCTTCTCATGGCTCTCACGGATCCTTTCCCAAATCTAGGAAGTTTTAATGACAGACCAGTCAGTGAGTCCATTAAATAAGGATGAAGCCTCAATTCGCATACGCAATAGTTTTTTTACAACCCAGCTATGGTGAGACTTGGGAGCAACTGTCCAATAATCATCCCCTTTGAACACGTATTCTCGAAGCCAAGCTACCCACAATGAGCCTTGCCCTGCCAAAATGTTTCGAATCAAAAAGAATAGACACGCTTTATTCCAGCAGCTAATACTTTTGAGCCCCAGACCTCCTTCATTCTTTAAAGTGCAAATCTGGTTCCAATTTACACGAGCCCCCTTGACAGGAGCATCCTCACCCTTCCAAAAGAATCGCATACAAAGTTGCTCAATCTTTAGGATAACAGCCTTAGGAAGAACCAACTGCCGACACCAATAGTTTGCTACACTGAACAACACAGCACGAATGAGCTGGAGACGACCTCCATAGCTTAGCTTCCGACTGGACCAAGAATGCAGCTTTGACTGAATTTTACTTATCAAAGAGGTGCAATCTTTCTCCCTTAGTTTTCTAGTTACAAGAGGGACTCCTAAATAGCGAACTGGGAGACTTCCTCTTTTAAACCCTGTTACATTCTGAATATCATCTAACATAGAACCGTCTATGCCACAGGAAAAAATTTTGTTTTGGTCACATTAAGTCTGAGGCCAGACATAATATAGAATTGCTCTAACACACTCAGAACACCCACCACTGAGTCCAAATCTCCCTTACAGAAGATCAGCAAGTCATCTGCAAAGCACAAGTGGGTGAGAGCCACTCTTTTGCACTTTGGATGATATTTAAAAATTCCTTTTTCAACAGCCAAGTCAAGCATCCGAGATAGGACATTCATAATTAGCACAAAGATATAGGGGGAGAGGGGGTCCCCCTGCCTCACCCCTCGTCTACCTTTGAAAAATCCCACCAAACTACCATTGAAGGATACTGAAAAGCGAGAGAAAGTGACGCAAGCCTGTATCCATCCTCGAAACACAGCATGGAGCCCTATAGCTTCAAGTACTTTTAACATAAAGCTCCAGTGAATAGAATCAAACGCTTTCTGAAGATCTATCTTCAAGGCACACCGAGGAGAGAGAGATGTCCTAGAATATCCACTAACAAGCTCTTGAGCAAGGAGGGTGTTGTCCACAATGCTCCTGCCTTTAACAAAAGCAGTCTGGCTAGGAGAGATGATATCTGGAAAATACTGTGCCAATCTGCTAACCAGGATCTTAGTAATGGTTTTATATAAGACCGTGCAACATGAAATAGGGCGAAAGTCTTTCGCCATACAAGCACTTGGAGATTTTGGAACCAGAATGATCACGGTAGCATTAAATCCTGGCAATAGCCAAGATTTGTTGAAAAAATGCTTGACTACTGCTATGTAATCCACCTTCACAACCTCCCAAGCTTCCTTAAAAAACCAGGCAGTAAAATCATCAGGCCCTGGACTCTTCTCATTGCCCTGTCCAAAAAGTGTTGCTTTAATTTCATGTTCGATGACCTCTCGAGACAAAGAATCAGCTGCCTCTGTAGGAAGAGAATAATTCAACAGTTCTTTTAAAGTCTCAGGGGAACATCCACATACCTCACTATCTACTTCACCAATAAGCTTGGTGAAGAAAGAAATCATTTCGCTAGACATAGTTTCGAAGTCATCAAGCCTAGTACCCCTGCTATCCATTAAGAGTCGGATAGTGTTCTACTTTGTCTTTGTAGCCACAGCATTATGAAAGAACTTTATTCCCAAATCACCATCTTGCAACCATTGGATACGAGCCTTCTGACGATAAAATTCAGTCTCAGCTTTTTCTAAATCCAGTAACTCAGAATGAATTTTCTTTTCAGCCTCAATTCCCTCTAAATTTGGATTAACCAGAAGATTCAGCACCTGGATCTTTTCTAGCTCTCCTCTTTTAATATTCACTCTAGTTGAGATGTTGGAAAAATGCAGTCTATTAAAATCTTTTAGCCGCGCCTTAAGTCTCTTGAGCTTGAAGAATAAGACTTGCATTGGTTCACCCTCAGCCATCTCGCTCCATGACTCTTGAACAAGTTTCTTATATTTAGGGTGAGAGGTCCAAAAATTAAAAAATCTAAAGGGTTTGGGATGGTTGGCCTGTAGTTTACGACAAGGCCACAACACACCAGGACAATGGTCTGATTCTCCAGGAGCCATGAACTCAACAAAAGAGCCAGGGAAAGCATGCAGCCAAGTAGAATTAATCAATATTCTGTCTAATTTCCGGGCCAGATAAGTACCTTCTTGCTTGTTCGACCAAGTGAAAGTAGGTCCAATAAAAGGATGATCAACAAGATTAAGATCTTCCATACAGTCAGCCAATCCCTGCATCTCTCTTGAACGGTGAGGTCCCAATCTGTCAAAGTTCGAGCTCTCACTTGAATCAGAAATGATGTTAAAGTCTCCTCCTACAATCCAGGGATCATTGCCAATGGAGGCACGCACGCCTTGTAACTGTCTCCATAACATTTGCCTTACATTATTGTCATTACTGCCATAGACACTTGTGATCACAAGTCTCTCTCCACTAAGAGAGCCAACAATAGAAAGAGTTTGATCATCTTTCTGGAGTAAAGAAAAGTCAAGAGATTTCCTCCAGAATACCCAAATACGGCCATTTTCAATACATTCATAATTGCAGCATATATTCCAATCCTTCGAAAAGGTCCCAAGAATGTCCTCGCTTTTTTGTTGCCGGATCCTAGTTTCCATGAGGCATAAGACTTCCACATTTAGCTTAACCATTCTACTCATCACCCGTTGTTGCTTCAGAGGATTGTTAAATCCCCTGATATTCCAAAAGCACACTGTCATTGAGAAAGAATAGGTACTTCGCCATGTGGGCTAATTACCACCTCCATACTTTGCTTAACTTTCTCCATATGATCCTTCTTTTTAGCTTTCATTTCATGGAGTAAATTGGCCACGCCTAAAGAAGCAGTCCTAGGTTGCCTAGCCTTGCCATCCACAGCAATATGTTGCAATTCATCTTGCTTCTTTGAAGAGCCTGTCAACCCATTTTTTCCTTTTCCTTTCCCTTTCTTAGCAGACTCTTGAAGGGTAGGAAATACTCCATCATTCGAGTCCAAAGTAGTCTGTTTTGAAGGGTCTAAAATAGGCGCAACAGGAGCAGTAAACTGAGCTCCATCAGGGGAGCCCGATCCAACACCGTCCTCACATTTTCCAGTTCCAACACCATCAGCAATTTCTTTAACAACATTACCTTCTTCCACCCTATCAAGTGCAGCATTGGCAGCAGCTGTTTCTACCTCAGAAATAGAGTGTGAACATTGCCCAATCTCATGAGCAATTGCATTTCCCACATCAATCACCTCCTTCTTCTTCCAAACTTTAATCACCTTCCCAGGTTCCTTTACTATCTCATGGCATACCTTGTCATTGTGCCCAAAAACAAGACACTTGGAGCAGCAAGGTGGAAGCCAAGGAACAACCACACGAACAACCACTATCGTTCCATCTCTCAGCTTTACATTCACAGTTCGAGGTAATGCTACTCCTGCCTCAATTTCGATACACACCTTAGCAAATTCCAGTCTCTCCTTTGCAGCAGTTACTGAATCCATATACAATGGAATTCCCACTGCGCTCGCAATGTAGCTCAACCTAATACGTGTGTACAATTCAAGCGAAACATTATAGAGATGCATCCAAACAGGCATCCTTCTCAAATCAAAATCCAAACGTTTCAGATTGGGTGACCATTTCCGCAGAACTAATGGTTTATTTTGAAAATGCCAAGGACCATTTTCAATGACCCAATCCCTCACAGCAGCATTAGTAAAAGTAAAAACATAGAGATTGGACCCAGCAATGCTAACCTTAACCGTCGAGCTTTTCCCCCACAAGAGTTTCACGATTCGTTGCATTGAGGAAAAATTGGGAGCCGAGCCAATAAACTGTCCTACTAAGGAGTGTTGCAATTCAGAGATACCCGTATCAAACACGGCAGAGGGAGGATCAACCAGCTTCGAACTCTCTCCAGCAGCCGGCGGAAAGAAATCAAGGGTTTGTTCTTCCACCCCCGAGAAAATCTTTTTCCAGTCAAGAATCTTCAAATCCGACATATACACTCACCGTAATCAGAGAAACAACAGAATCAAAGAAGAAAACAAGATCAATCGGAAGAAAACAAGCTCAATCGGAAGAAATTAGTGAGATCGCAAAGGAAAATCTCGGGTCGCATTAGACCCGCTAATGTGCGCCCAGAGAATTCCCCATTACTTTCAGCTTCATTTGAATTATTGTAGTTTTAGTTATTTTGTGTTGGTTTTCAGATTTTTAATTCTCGCTGTCACCTCAGCTCTCAGTTCAATCCGGAACCATAATTGAGCTCATTCAAAGATTTTTTGTTTTGGCAAAATTTCCCCTGATTGGATAAACTATTGTAAAAATAAATTGCATTTAAACAATAAAAAATACTTATCACTTACGAATATGTATGATTTTATTAAGATCCAAAATCAGACAAAAATCATCTAAATATCTCGTTAAAAATCTCTCTAACTTAACATGGAATGAAAGAGTACACTCGATTAAAAAAACAAAAGAGACTCAGCGCCACGAACATCACCCCTCCAAGCTACAGTCGCACCCATGAAAACGCAACTCCAACCGTCAACCAACACCATGATCAGCTTACCACCAAAAAAACATGTCAAACCAGTACCCACCCATACAATATCAAACATCGAAACCAACCAACCCCACACCTAATTACCACACCTCAACATAGCAACGCAACTACAAAATGAAGCCAAACTCAACTAATCAATCATCTGAAACCACGATGTTCGATCAATCCCACTTTTGGCCAACGTATCTGCCAATCTATACGCCTCTCTACATATACTAACAAAACATACACTTTGACAATTTTGCACAGACATTATTAATAACACGCAAACAAGGCCACAGTCGTCATAGTCGCTGCTTAACATGAAGAATCTAGGAGTCGTCACACGTGAATCAGACTCAACCACAATCAGATATCCCACACCCCATCTCGACTCCACAATTATCTCCAAATCTACCATTATTGCTCTTACTTCAGCCTCATTCGATTCCATAATACCCAACGGACCTAAGAATATAGCTAATACACATCCTTCTGAATTTCTTAACATACCCCCACACTCTACTAATCGTAGCTTACCTCTTGTTAAGCCATCCACATTAAATTTTAACACCCCAATTAAGGGCGGTTGTCATACAATAAACATGATATATCTAAATCTAATCTACAATAACTCTCAACAATCTCCACACTTAGTAGGACTTAGATTAAAATAAATTTAGACAATAAACTGAATATAATGTTCATGTAATGGAACTCAAGAGCTCATTTTTTTATTAATTTTCTCAAATTCATATATATAAATATATTCGAAATGCCGGCTTAGTTTGACGAAATTTTAGATCTGTATAGTCAAATAATAAGGCTTTTTTTATTCTTGAGTAGGTATTTCTATACACGAGGGCATTGAGAACATGATGATGCAAAAGTTTAATTTGGAAAGTTCCAACTTCCAAAACACAAATAAAATAAAATCGGTGGACTTACTAAATCAAACACCGTCAATATTATTAATTTATTTATTATCATATGACCTTATCAGCAATTTAAAAGTACTAAATCGACTTTCATTTTCGTGCCGGTTCCTGCTTTATATTATTATTATTATTATTATTATTATTATTATTATTATTATTATTATTATTATTATAACCATACCAAATAGGTAGGGATTAACGTATAATTTTATGTAAGTTATATGAACTATTAGAAAACTATATTAGAAATGTACAAAATCCGAAATTACAAATTTTAGGAGATATAAAATTAAACTTTCAATAAAAATACAGAAATAAATATCTCAATTGTACAAAATTTTAAAATTTTAAGAAAGTACGACTATCTCCAACCCCTCTCAATCTATCCTTACAAACATGCTATTTTCATTTTCGTTTTTCACAATTTTTTTAACTGAAAACACATACACGACAATCATTTAATTTTGTTTGTAAAGGTTTTTTTAATTGATGAGAGGCCTAAGCCATAGAATTAAACACGAACAAATTTAGAATATAGAGGATTATAGACGTTGCGGTGAAAAAACGGTAGAATAACTTCAGGAGAGACAACGACCACTAAAAGCTGAATTTTATCAACAATTTCTCACTATTTAAAAAATTTTAGCGATTAATTTATAATAACTTAATAAATTTAATGATTATTTTACAATTTTTAAAATTTTAATAACAAAATATTATTTTTATTTTGTCTAATAACTATTTTATGTACTTTACCAAAAAAATTATAGGAAGTAGACAAAATAAGACCAAGTCTCCAATTAAGCTAAAGTAAATAAATAAATAAATGAACGTTGTTTGACCCCAAAATTATTCTATGTTTTGGCTTTTGTTAGTTAAAAGCCGAAAGCATTGTCATTATTTTGGATTTTGTCTCAATTGACAAAATCGTAAACGGCAGAAGAAAAAAAGTCAAAAACATTATAATCATCATCAAAACCACTCTTTTTCTTTTATGAGCCAGCTGTGTCCTCTGAATAATCTAAGAGGTCTAAATTCAAATTTTCCCACTATTTCTTTTTTATATATAAAAATATTTTTGTTTTAAATTTGTTTGATATGTATTGCATTATAATTATGGAAAATTCTACAACGTGCGACGAACACCGATGAACACCACTAACGATGAACACCGATGAACACCATTAAATTAATTAATAAAGATTTAAAATTTTAAGGACCCATCATACAATTAATAATTATTTTTAAAAATTCAATTAAATTATATTTTATATATATATTAAAAAAATTTAATAAGGGTAAACTATATATTTAGTACCTCACCTATTTTCGTATTTCTATTGAACCCTCATTATTTAAATATTATTTCAATTTGACCCTATTCTATATAAAAATAATTTAACCCTAAACCCTAAACTATTAAACCCTAAACCCTTAAACTCTTAAATCTATACCCTAAACCATATAGATTCAAGATGAAAATTGGACGTCATGAACAA
Organism: Hibiscus trionum; assembly: GCA_030270665.1. NCBI lineage: Eukaryota > Viridiplantae > Streptophyta > Magnoliopsida > Malvales > Malvaceae > Hibiscus > Hibiscus trionum. Next base: position 63,771,306 of record BSYR01000017.1, read on the forward strand.
CATTTTCGAGGCCATGCCTCATGGTTTGGATGTCGTAATTTGGACGTCGGCGTCTAGAAATTTTGATGTTGGGATGATTCAAGATGAAATAGGTGGAAAATTGGTTTTGCAGATGAGTCATGGAGGAGTAAAATGGTTGACCAGAAAGCTGCAGGTATCCGTGGGGTCTTGTCCAACAATAGATTTGTTGTGTTGTTGGATAATTTATGGGAGAGGATGGACTTGAACCAAGTTGGGATTCCAGAACAAAGCCATGAGAATGGTTCTAAACTTATTTTCATTACTCGATCTATGGATGTGAGTCGCGAAATGGAAGATCGAGGGGAAATCAAAGTGGTGCGCTTCGAACCAGAAAATGTTTGGGGATTGTTCCACGAGAGGTTTGGAGGCAATGGCATGGGAGGTGGTTCAAGACGAAAGGTTAGAACTGAATATTACAAAACTGATTCTTTTTATTTTTAGGTGCAAACAAGGCTGCACCTTTCTTGTATAGCTGCATGATTCAACTATTCTAAATCATAAAACCAAATACTCATGCATGTTTTGGATGAGGGTGAAATTATTTTTAATGGTAAATGATTTAGGGTATAGATTTAAGAGTTTAAGATTTAATAGTTTAGGGTTTAGGGTTAAGGGTTAAATTATTTTTATAAAGAATAGGGTCAAATTGAAATAATATTTAAATAATGAGGGTTCAATAGAAATACGAAAATAGGTGAGGTACTAAATATATAGTTTACCCTTATTAAAAAATAAAATTTTATATATATAAAAAATAATTTAATTAAATTTTTAAAAATAATTATTAATTGTATGATGGGTCCTTAAAATTTTAAATCTTTATTAATTAATTTAATGGTGTTCATCGTTAGTGGTGTTCATCGGTGTTCGTCGCACGTGATAGACTCATCCTATAATTATCTCCATGTCATACTTTTATTTTAAAAGGGACCCTATCATATTTTAAAAAACCCATTATATCCATTCAAAAGATTCTAGATTTTTATTTTCATTGTGCAACAAATCTAAGATAGTAAAAATTGTCTAATTATGATTTCAGCCTTTATATTTGCATATTCAAAAATTTCAGGAATTTAATCTATGAAAGTCCAATTGATAACATGTAAAAACTTTCATTAAATCGGAATATACAACATTGATTACTTATTCAACTTTCTCTCTTTTTTTGTTCTTTATTCATAAACAGTAGCATCGGATTTAGTGCTAGTCGTTACCACGGATAATTATTTTCTCTTATTTTTATATTGAGTTATTGTTTTTTATATTTGGGTGTTCTTTTATTTTTTATTTGCATTGAAATACACTATTTTCTCTGCCTTGTGGCACGCTTTTCCTTTGTTTTGTGACTCGCTTCTGGCTTGCACGTTATTGTCTACCGTTGTGGTAGATCTGTATTTGTGGATACATTTTTTACGACGTTCGGCTCTGATTTGCGAATTGTCTGTGGTCTTCAGTAGTTTGATCCCTTTTTGTGGTTTATTTGCCGATGCAATCAAATCTGTTATACGAAGCAACCTCCAAAATTTTTAGTTTTGCTCACCACTCCTACTTCAATCCTGAAGCATGTAGGTGGATAGAGACAAGAAGTCTTGCTTTTCTGCTACTATTTTTCCGGTATTTCATCTTTATCTATGTTTTGCAGTCCACTGGAAGCGCTTTGCTGATATGATGTTTCGTTTTCTAGTTTTTTTTTCAATTTAAATTTATTATATTTTCCTTTTTCTCCTACAATTTCATTCCTTTGAGATTATATTTTATTTTTATTTTTATTTTTAACAAAATTCAACCGATATATTATTAAAAATGACATTCTTAAAGTCTCTTATTTGACATATTTACCTTTCAATAATGGAACGTTGGACGCATAAATATATGTTTTGTAATGTCACATAATCCAATTTATGAAATCCCTTCGACTTTATTATTAATTTGACTCCCATTATTAAATCAAGGAACTCAATTTTTGAGATTAAGGGTATAATTAATTTTAAACGTGAGATACAAGGGTTAAAGGTATAATTAGAACTTAAAAATTAAAAACTATTGAATATATCTTTATTGGAAAAAATGAATTTAATTGAACACGACAAGTACTTAAAACAATTAAAAATTATAAAATCTAACAAAAAATCGCATGGGATTTAACTAAAATAAATATCGTAAAAATGATTTGTTTTATCATCTCAACATACATTATTTGAAAAATAGAAAAGGAAAAACTTTGTTAATTACAAAAGTAACAAATTTACCAAAATTCAAAAGTTAAGATAAACATATTAAATATTTTTGGAAACAATTACTGAAAATTTTAAATTTATGATACGTGAACATCACGCGCCATAACAGAAAAAGAAGTTTGAATTTATCTCCCCGAATGAGTTCAAATTTAGTGAAACGCTGACTTGGATCCGTCTTCTCGCGTATATATAAACACTAAAAAAAGCATTTTCAATTCTCAAACAACGCATTCAATTTTAGAAGGTAGGATTTGTTTTGTTTTAGGTTTTTTTTAGGACGATTTCTCTCCCTTTTTCCCTCTACCCAAACAGAAGAGAAGAAAGCAGCGAAACCAAAAGGAAAAGGAATGTCTTTGTCTTTAATAGTGCCGTCGTCTCCCATTTTCTCGCCCAAAAAGCTTCCTTCAATATACTGCAAATCGGATGGTTCATCTTTCCCTTCATCTCCTCGGCTCAGCAGTTCTCAAGCGCCGTCGTCTCCGCTATCTAGTTTATTGTCCCCCACGAAATCGCCTCGTCAATTCTCGCCGACCTCCTCCGTAACGACACCGAAATCTCCGTCGTCGCCGTTGAAATCCTCGTTGTCGGTTTTCGCAAAAAAGAAACAGCTACCCTTCGGAGCCGATGCGGCGCCGTCTGCGGTGAAGAGGAAGAGGCCGGGGAGGATAGAGATACCGACGTTAATGGCGGTTCAGCTGGGATTCGCGGCGGAGACGCCTAGAGGAGAGGAGGAGGTTCAGGTGGAAGGGGAAGGGTATTCGGTTTATTGTAAGAGAGGGAGAAGGGCGAAAATGGAAGACCGTTACTCAGCTGCCGTTGATCGTGACGGAGATTCCAAACGGGTATCCCCCCCTCTAATTTTGTTCTTTGAAACAAGTATTCTCTATCACTTTACATTAAATGCATAGAAAACTTAATGTAGAATTATAAAAAATTGGGATTTTCTGATGAAAAGGCTGAAATTAAGTTATTAACTTTTGGGAGGGACTAAAATTGCAGTTTTCCCATTTCATCTTTGCATTATTGAAATTTTAGCGACTTTGATTTTCTTTTTGCAGGCTTTCTTTGGTGTTTATGATGGGCATGGAGGTTCAAAGGCAGCTGAATTCGTGGCAAAGAATTTAGATAAGAATGTAACAGCTGAGGTGTCTAAAACAGGTGAAGATGCTGCCATTGATGATGCAATTAGAGAAGCATATTTAGCCACGGATATAGATTTGCTCAAAGAAGATGTGGGTGGTGGTACTTGCTGTGTCACGGCAATGATTCGTAAAGGCGATCTTTTCGTATCGAATGCAGGCGATTGTCGTGCTGTTTTGAGCCAAAACGGTGTAGCGGAGGCCTTGACATCTGATCATCAACCTTCAAGGCAAGACGAGCGAGATAGAATCGAAGCTTTGGTAAACAAACAATTTCACTTGGTTCATCTTTAGCTCAAATCCAATACAATGAAAAGATTAAAAAGAAAAAAATGATAATTTGATGTTTAATTTTGTAGGGTGGTTATGTGGATTGTTGCCATGGTGTTTGGAGAATTCAAGGTTCTTTAGCTGTTTCAAGAGCAATTGGAGATAAACATCTTAAGCAATGGGTAATCGCTGAACCAGAGACGAAAATGTTAAAAATTAACTCCGAAAGCGAGTTTTTAATCCTTGCTTCTGATGGTCTTTGGAATAAGGTAATATCCTAGATCGAATTTGTTTTCGAACCCCCATTGTTATGATGTTGAATTGAACATTAATTTTCTTCGTTGCCTTTCAGGTTACTAATCAAGAGGCGGTCGATTTGGTCCGTCCATTCTGCGTAGGACTGGATATGCCTAAACCGTTCTCCGCTTGCAAAAAGCTGGCTGAATTATCGTCGTGGAGAGGTTCATTCGATGACATTAGTGTGATGATAATCCAGCTGCAACACTTTGTTTCTTGACTCTCGTCGAGGAGAAAAAGAATCCATTTATATTAGATCGTCCGGAATCGAATCTCTCGCTGTTATTAAAAAGCTAGAAGAGGCCTCTTAGATCAGTTACACTTTAAAATTTGGTTCATCCATTCATCCAGCAGCTTTGACATGGACATGGCAACGTTGCAGATCATTTTAGGGTCCAATCGGTTCCCACTGCCATGAAATCGGCCGGAGTTTGTGGTTACCTTTTGGCAGATAGTGGAGCACTTGTAGCAGTTGCTGATGGTCATTGGTCAACCCTACAAGTTGACCTTTTTTCTTTCTTCTGGTGGCTTCTGCTTTCAATTGTGCCATGGCCAACAGGAATGGGGTTCTGCATTACTGGAAAGAACAGAATGGGTCACATTTGGCAGCTGGCATTTTGAACTTCTCCAAAAGAATGGATGAACTGTTTCTCACTGCTTTTTTATGTTTTAGTAAATTATATAATGACGGGATTAATGTAATTCACGTGGCCCGTCTTTTATGTACTAAAAAAATTGCAATTAACAGTATTAGTGGGTTCTGCGATATATATGTACATATATATATATGGATATGTAAAAAAAACATATGCGTATATATAATGTGACAAAAGCATATGTGAGAAATGAACTCAAACTTGAGATATGTAATGTAACAATTTCATACAAGTAAAGTATATTGATGGTTAAATTAGCCAATTAATGATTGATGTACTTATCTGTTAGAATTACGGATAATTCTATAGTAAATGATATGTACTGCAATGTACCACTATTTATATGTATTACAATGTATCATTAACTGTTTTATTTAGTTTTAAAATCCCAAGGGTTGAAAGTGTTATTATCCTCTCTTAGAATAAAATCTTAAAAATAATTTTATATCATTTTTTATATTTTCTTTTATTTTTAATTCAAAAAATAAGTAAACTTTGATCAATTTGACAATTAAACTTTTAATTGCTTCAATGTTATCATTAAACTTTTGAATTTGTTTCAATTTGACCACTGACTTACCAACAACTGTTAAAAGGGTGGTGTGGCCGTTAAAAGCGTACCGATACGGTCTTGACGGAGAGTTAAAATAGGGCTGATTTTGACAAAATGCTTCAAAATTAAACCCCTTTTTTTCACTACAAACCCGAGCCGCACTTCACTATAAAAACCCCCTTGAATTTTTGATCTCCACATCAAAGCAAAGCTTTGTCAATAATCTAGTGCATTCACATCAACACATTCACCCATTTTAACAAATCAAGATATATACTTTTTTCTCTTCTATTTTTTTTTATTTTTCGTTTGATTTTAGTAATTATTTCAACTTATTTTTTTTTGTACAAAACATATATATATAACATGGGTTTTAAAATTTTTACCAAAATTTTTTAAAATCAATTTTTTTGTATCGTATATTTTTTAAACTATTTTTAAATTTTTTAACCAATCTTTTCTATTATATATGTATATATTTTTAACATTAAAAATTGTCTTTCAAAATACCTTGAATTATTGGACATCTATTGGATTGAAAGAGATGTTAATGGCATACATATTCGTATTGTCTTTGATGTTTTTAGAGTCATGGCACCGAAAAAGAGAGCGCGACGCCACCTTGCCTCTTCTGATCCTATGGATGATGAAGAGGGTAACCCTAAACCAAATTTTCCTTATATTCTCCAATGTAGTTTTCCTACACCTTCGGACATGTCACGTTATAAGCTCTTTTAAGGTTATACTCTTAAGGAAGAACGTGTCCCGTCTATCACGTTTTTAAACTCTGATTGATTTAAATTTCAATACCTCTCTTTGATTCGACAATGAAAATTTATTAACTTTTTAAGCATTCTTCCCATTGTTTATAGAAATTTGGTCATCATCTTTTTTTCTAATGCTATTTGTGTTCATGATCAAGATAGAGAATATGTTGTTGCAATTGAGTTACATCTAATGGGCAAAATCTTTTAAATTGATCAAGATGTTCTTTGTAAGGCATTTGATTTTGAAAACGTAGGGATTGATGATGAAAAGTCCTTAGGTTCCGTAAAATATTTAAATGCTCATGATTGAATTTTTCATCTTATCATTACTTGATTTTTTCGTCCATCGGGAAGAAAATTTTCCACAATCCGTCAAGTAGATGACTTTTGACTTAGGTGTTTTAGGGAGGGTCAGCATCCTAACCTTTGTCAAATTATGTTTGCCGACCTTGTCTATCTAATTCAACACCATCACACCGACCAAGTAAAATCCTTTTACTACTCTACGACATTGAGTGCCCTTTTTCATACCCTTGAGATTGATTGCTCACATGATTTCCCCGAACCCATTGGCCAACCTATTGATGAGCGTTCTCTCTCTCGTGCTCACTTCTCTTATGTCAACAATAAATGGGTTCGTGTCCCTCGTGCTCCTCAACAAGATGATTCGGTTGATGCTTCACACGCTTCTTCAAGTTCTCGAGGTGCTCCGATTGCTTCCTCCTCCATGGACAATCTTATGACATTCCTCACCGAGAAATTCACAAACATAGAAGCCGAATTTGCAGCCATGAATACTCGATTCACCTCATTGGAAAATCAAGTCAAGGAACTTGATACTCGATTCACATCGTTGGAGACTCAAGTCAAATCCATGGATGTCTCTCTCACCGCTTTCTATGGAGCTTGACTTAACCAATCTAAGAAGAATCAACCTACTCAAGACGATGATGACGAAAAGGACGATGATGAAACGAGTAGCTTTGCATATCATTTCATGACATTTAGCTTCATTATTTATGCACCAATGTTTAGCATTCTATGCTTTTTATCTATATTTTAGGATTTAAGTTTAGATTTATTACTTTGAACTATTTGGTTTTTTTATCTTTGAAGTTTAATTTGATGTTTGCATTATCAATATTATTGTTGCTTTATCCTACATTGTGCTTATGTTTTGATCTAACAAAAAAGGAGAAGGATTGTAGAGCCACTCTTAAAAACTTAACACTTTATTTTGAAAACCTATTTTAAATTCAAAAGTTTTAAAACTTAAAAATTTATATGTGGTTTTGTTATATCAAAAAGGGGAGATTGTGAAACTAAAATTGATTTTGATATAACATTTAAATTTATAGACTAAATTGCAAAACAATAAATTTTTAAGTACCTTTCAAAGTCTCACTTTTTGAAAAGCCTTTTTGAACCAAACTATATTTCAAGACAAAACACTTTTAAAGGTTCAAATTTTATTAAAGTTTTTCTATGTGTTTTCAAGCCTATTTTCAACAAAAGGCCCAGGCGTATCGATACTCTTAGGCGTATCGATACCGTTTTTTAGCACTGAAATTTTAATAGATCATAGCGTACCGATACGGTATTACTCGTATCGATACGATATTTATTTGGGCAAGACATTAAGCTATACCGTACTGATACGCATTGTAACCGTATCGATACGGTTTGCTTATCTTTGCATTTAATTTTCGACCGTTGGCTTGTCAATTAGTTGGTATCCCAAAATTTAAATTACTGTTAAACCGTAACGATACGTTAAGTGAGCGTACCTGTATGTTTTTTTTTATTATCAAAATCAAAGTTGGGATTTCAGTGAGCAGAATTCGTATCGATACACCCTTTAAAATCGTACCGATACACCATATAAGCGTATCGATACGCGTAGTTTTTCAGTCACAACGACTCTTTCTTGTTTGAGACAGCCAACAGGTACCGATACGCCCCTGAGCCGTAGCGATACGGTAGGTAGCTGAGCAACCTTTATTGCGAAAAATTGCATCCCAACGGCTCTATTGATGATTCCAACTACTCAAGCAGCTAGAATTCAATACAAGGGTATAAAAACAAGTCTCAAATGCACCAGCAACAACCATTGAACCTACAAGCAACATCAAAGCACTCGAATTCAAAACTTTGTACCTTTAGAGTCAAATTCTTGTACCCAACTCTTGTGTCTTCATTGTAATATTTTATTGTGAGTTTGGAGAGTGTGAAATTGTAATTGGGTAAACAATTGTCCTTTGAGAGGAATTTGCAGAGTTTACTAAATATTTCTCTTTGTAAAAGTGAGTGGATTAAGCTTTGAGTAGAAAGCTTAATCAAATTGTAAGGTTTCCTCTTCATCCAAGAAAAAGGGAAGAATTCAAGTAGTGAATTGGTTGAGAATCCTTAGTGAGAGCTAAGGTAGTGGATGTAGAGTTCGTTTGGAGAACTTGAACCACTCTAATTGCCTTGTGTTACATTTTTTATTCTTCCAAATTTTCACCCTCCAAATTTTTATCGCCAATTCACCGCCCTCTTGGCCATTTATAATTGTTGATCAACTCAACATATATTATAGTTAATATTTCATATCACAAATACCTGCTTGGCTCAGGGTAATTCCTTGGCAAGATAGATAAAGTGCTCCAATAAGGTGGTGACATGTGTTACCATCTAATTGAATAATTAATTTATTTTATTAGATTAAAATTAAGACCAAATTGATAGGTTGTGAAAATAACGGAGACCAAATGTGTAATTGTACTAATTTTATTTAATAGTCACATCAATTTTTCTATTTTTTAACGGTTGGTGGCTTAATAACCTTAATTGGAACTATTTAAATAGTTAAGTAGTATATTTCTCAAAATTAAAAATATAGTAATCAAATTGATATCAATGCCATAATTAAGTGGTCATAAGTATAGTTTACCAAAAAAAAATACAAATAGGGTCGGGTGACTCGGGTCATTTTTACCCGAACCCTCACGTAAAAAACCAAAGAGCCAGCAATGCGCACAACACTGTAGTCCATATGTGGCACATTTTTTACACATCTGATCCTTGTTATTTTCATTATTTTTTTTTTTTTTTTCTCGAGTGCCTTATATTAGATCTCTATCGCTGCTTTTCTTTCTTTCTTTTCCGCGTTTCTTCAACAAAATTCAATCTCTAAGATTTTCAACTGTTTTAATCTCTGAATCAGATCTCTTTAGCATAGTTTCTTTTTTCTAGTTTCTTTCTCAGATTTTCATTTCGACTTGCAATTTTAAAAGATTCAATCTCTGCCGTAAGATCTGCTTCTAATTCGTGAATCTTCAACCGTCGATCTGAGCCACCATGGCGGCCGCCAACGCTCCCATCTCCATGAAGGAGGTCTTGACTGTAAGTCTTCTCGTTTCGATTCAATTGATTTTTATAGCGAATTCATTTCAATTATAGCGAATATTCGGTTGTTGAGCTATATCGAATACTTGTTTAAGCATTCTTATGCCTATTATATGTAAAATCTGCTTAGATCTGTATGGAAATTTCTATTTTTGTTTTGAAATAGTGAGGACTTTGAGTGATTTAAAACAATTTCATTTTGTTTGCAGTTGCCGAGCATTGGTATTAGTCCTCAGTTTATCACATTCACGAATGTTACTATGGAATCTGAGAAATATATTTGTGTGAGAGAAACGGCGCCACAAAATAGTGTTGTGATAATCGACATGAGCATGCCAATGCAGCCGCTGAGACGACCTATTACGGCGGACTCTGCTCTGATGAATCCAAATTCTAGAATCCTCGCTTTGAAAGGTTAGTTATCTTAACTATCAGAAGAAGTTTAGTTATATTGGATCACGTAAAATTTTCTTTTAATTGATTGCCTTATTTATTGGAATGATGTATATTGAATATGTCTGATCTGTGTAGTCCCATATTGGATTGATATTGTGAACTTTTCCCTTATGTTACTAGTTTGGGCTCTAGCTGCTCAAGAGTCTAGTAGTGTAGAAGTGTTTTTTTCCGTAGTAGGAACTTGTTCGAAATTCTACTTAAAATTCCTTTTGGTTTTGGGTTGCTACTTGCGTTTTGGTTTCTGAAATGTACAAATGAATGTGATACGAGTTAACTGTAAGGACCCTGCTTATGGCATCCTGGTGTTTTTAAACTACAGTGTTTTTTAGTTGCTAGTATTTTTTTTTACGCGACTGCTTCATGTATTTTTCTTGGGTCTCTGCATTTGCCCGACTTTTTTGTTTAAATTTTCAGGAACAACTAGTTAGAAACTTAGCACTTAGCAGTGATAAGTGCATTTTAGTTTCTTCCTACTGCAGAAATTGCTTCAATTTCTGTCCAATACTACACTCAAAATATGCTTGAAATGCTAGTCGTGATGTACTTGGCATACTTGTAAAGATAGTATTTTTAATAGGGCAAAAAGTTCAATATCTTTCTTTTTTTAATTATTATTTTTGCATCCTTTAATTTTTGTTCTTTATCTATTGCTTTATACTCATTTGCTTTGACATTGCTTTTATAGCTCAACTTCCGGGAACAACTCAAGATCACTTGCAAATATTTAACATAGAGATGAAAGCTAAAATGAAATCACATCAGATGCCTGAACAGGTGAAACTTACCTGCTGTCTCATTTTTTCTTCTTTTATTGGTTCCATTTTCTGTCATTTTCTGTCAACATTTTGTTCCTCAATGATTGTTGATAGTGGACTTGATTGCATGACCTTAGCAAACTGTTTTTGGTTCATGCCCAGGTTGTATTTTGGAAATGGATTAGCCCCAAAATGCTTGGCCTCGTCACACAGACCTCCGTGTATCATTGGTCAATTGAAGGTTAGATGTTATTCTATTGTCTCTCTGGTATCACAGACAGCCATGGTTTATTTAGTTCTAAAAACGTGTCTTTTTTTAGTTTTCTTTTATCTACTGTAAAAAATTCTTTGGTGTCATGTGCCTCATTGCATCTCACTCCTGACAGGTGATTCTGAACCAGTTAAGATGTTTGAGAGGACGGCTAATTTGGTGAACAATCAGATAATAAACTATAAATGTGATCCTTCGGAGAAGTGGTTGGTTTTGATTGGAATTGCCCCTGGTGCACCTGAGGTATGTGGTTGCCCTATTAATGCCTTTTAAGGTGATTATTATGCTGTGAAGAGGTTGTTGCCTCATTTATAAGTTTCGGGAATTTGAAATTTGCAAAATGTGTATTACATTTTGTAGTATGCCAAAACAAAGAGCTTTTGAAGTAATGTTTTCATAATATTTCCTAAGCTAAGTTGTTATGTTTTCTATTTTTCAAACTGATGTAGTGAACTCTGAATTAATTTCTTTTGTCTCTTGTGGTATCATTTTGGGTTTGCATCTTTGACACCCCTTTTTAGTTTTTGTTTTCTTTTCCCCCATTTTGTCTCTCTACTCTTGGAAAGATTATTGTTACTTGCATAGTGATTATTAGTTATAAATTCTCTCTTTTGGAAACTACCTCTGTTGCCACTATAAAGTTCAGATTTTGACTTATGTGTATTGTTTCATTTAGAGGCCACAATTGGTTAAGGGGAACATGCAACTTTTCTCTGTTGATCAGCAGCGTAGCCAAGCTCTAGAAGCACATGCTGCTTCATTTGCTCAATTTAAGGTAAGGGGATTTCTTGTACTTCACTCTACATTTTCACTACATATTATAGATGCTGATCTGACAAGCAGCTTATCATATATGCTTGGTTCTGCTGAGCAGGTCCCAGGAAATGAGAATCCTTCTATTCTTATTTCGTTTGCAACCAAGAGTTTTAATGCTGGCCAGATCACATCTAAGTTGCATGTAATTGAGCTGGGTGCCCAGCCAGGTCAGTTTGCTATTCTTTCTGTTGTAGTTTGCTTTCTCCTTGTTATATATGAGGGTATGCTGCAGGTATTTTTAAATGAATACTAAAAGAAGTAAAAGGATTTTCCATTATCCTTTCCAGTGATGGAAAAATCAAAAGTCCAATTATAATATGCTTCAAGTTCTGTCAAGTTGAAACACCTACTTTGTAATATTTGTAAGGTCTTAACTAAGAAAAGAAATTGAATTTGTATCTATATTTAGCTTTAAATTATGATCAAGACTATTCTCAGTTAGATTTTTTAATGGTTTCGTGTTTAAGCATTGGTTATGGTTTAACCGTTCTCAAAATCAACACAGCACTGCCGCTATAATATTCTGTTATTTGTCTTTCAGTCATATTTCCAATCTTCTAATAGAAAGTGTATATTTACAGGTAGGCCATCATTTTCAAAGAAGCAGGCAGATCTGTTCTTTCCACCAGATTTTCAAGATGATTTTCCAGTTGCAATGCAGGTAGCATAAGATCCAAGATTTTGTTTATATTATTTGCCAATTGATTATTTGTGCCATTTGTAACAGTGCTAATAATAACACAAGTTTCTCTTAATTTGCAGATATCTCACAAATACAGTTTGATTTACGTTATCACCAAACTTGGGCTGCTGTTTGTTTATGATCTAGAGACAGCGACTGCTGTATACAGAAATAGAATCAGTCCAGACCCGATATTTTTAACCTCTGAAGCTTCAGCAGTTGGAGGGTTTTATGCCATCAACAGGCGAGGTCAGGTGTTGCTGGCTACTGTAAATGAAGCAACAATAATACCATTTGTTAGCGGTCAAGTATGTTTTTGTGCCTCTTCTTTTCGGTTTTCGGGTTTCACTAAAACGAGACATGCTGGCTAATGACTTGTTGTGGTTGTTTTCTATTTCAGTTAAACAATTTGGAGCTTGCTGTCAATCTGGCTAAAAGGGGAAATCTTCCCGGTGCAGAGAACTTGGTAAGTGGATTGATTTGTATATTTGCTGGTCCATGGTTTGTGAATGTTTTTGCATCGGGATGATAATCAAGGATTAAAAGCTGATATTATCAAATTTTAGTTGCCGGACATTAATATAAAAAGGAAATATTTTATTAATTGGGAGGGATACGTTTGTGATAATTTCTTTATGGATGCGGGATTTCATCAATCTCACTGCTATGCTGAGTTTGAAAACATGCGGTCTTTTGTCTCAATTCACTTTAGTACCCAATTTTTTATTGTGTTCTTATTGCATTATTACATTTAACAATGCTGCATCTTTATTAACTGTAATGTCTATATAAGGTATTCAATTTATCTGTTAAATTTAATTAGGGCCATGTTCTAGATGATTTTGTTCTTTTCTGTAGACTGGGATGTTGACTCTGATTTTTGGTATCTCAGGTTGTCCAACGTTTTCAAGAATTGTTTGCTCAGACCAAGTATAAAGAAGCTGCTGAGCTTGCTGCAGAGTCTCCACAAGGGATCCTTCGCACTCCAGATACAGTTGCCAAGTTTCAGGTCTCATTTCTCTTTCCTAATCATGTAGATACTTGTTTCGGTGTTGTGCTGATTTTATCTAAAGCAGAATCTTTTACCCGAATTCTGCAGAGTGTTCCTGTGCAAGCTGGGCAGACTCCACCTCTGTTGCAGTACTTTGGTACCCTTTTAACAAAAGGGAAACTCAATGCCTTTGAATCATTGGAGTTATCACGGCTTGTGGTAAACCAAAACAAGAAGAATCTTCTGGAGAATTGGTTGGCTGAGGATAAATTGGAATGCAGCGAAGAGCTGGGAGACCTTGTGAAGGTTTGATCTGTACACAGTATAATATTGAGACTGTTTTGACACTTTTTCTTTTGCCTTTTTCTAAATATCACTCTGTTTCTGTTGTAGACTGTGGATAATGACCTTGCCCTGAAAATATATATTAAAGCTAGGGCAACTCCAAAAGTTGTTGCAGCTTTTGCTGAACGTAGGGAGTTTGACAAGATCTTGATTTACTCAAAACAGGTGACTGCTATGTTTTTTTCCTCTTTTTTTTTTACATTGGCATTTTCTAGTGCGATGCTTTCTGATCTCCCTTTTCAGTACCTATCAAGTGGGGGAGTATTTCCCCCACTTGTTCTTTACATTTTGGTGAATGCATGCATAAAATATTCATGACTAAATTATTTCCTCAGGTTGGGTACACTCCTGACTACTTGTTCCTTCTGCAAACAATTCTTCGTACAGATCCACAGGTCCGTTTCCGTTTTCTGTAGCCTCTAGTGTTTTGAGGTGTTAAAAACATGTAAATCATATGAGCAATTGATAAGTATTTTCAAATGTGTTAATCCCTTCATTAAAACCTATTATGTCAATGTTTATGATTATTATGATTTCTTATTAGTTTAAAGGATTTTTTATTGTTTGCCTACCCATACATGTTATTATTATGGACTTTTTTATGCGATGGAATCTGTGTAATTTGCAAGTAGAAAACTACCTTATCGGAGGGGGATCAGTTAGAACTTGTTTTAATTGCAGGGAGCTGTTAATTTTGCATTGATGATGTCTCAAATGGAGGGTGGTTGTCCAGTTGATTATAATACCATCACTGATCTTTTTCTTCAGGTATGCTACTTATGGAATTGTTTGTAAAAACCAACATTATTTTTCCTGTCAAATATATGAGTGTTTTCTTTGGATTTCTGTTTTTAATTCCCAGAGGAACTTGATACGGGAAGCAACTGCATTTCTATTAGATGTTTTGAAACCAAATCTGCCAGAGCATGCTTTTCTTCAAACGAAGGTTATTTCTTTAAAATGCTGGTTAAGCTAATATAATTTTGTTTGTGTTAAATTATATACTTATTTTATTAACATTCTTTTATCTGCAGGTCTTGGAAATCAATTTAGTAACATTTCCAAACGTTGCTGATGCCATTTTAGCAAATGGAATGTTCAGTCACTATGATCGTCCCCGAATTGCACAACTTTGTGAGAAAGCTGGTCTGTATGTGCGAGCACTGCAGGTAATCATCTTGTTGAAGTTAATGCTTGTTGTATTATGTCTGATTTTCTACACTGAATTAATTGTATATCCTTGATTTAATGTAATGCATTTTCTGCAGCATTACACTGAGCTGCCAGATATTAAACGTGTCATAGTGAATACACATGCTATTGAGCCACAGGTACATGTCCTTTATCTTTTTCTCTTGGTAATATTAATGTGTAGAAGCTCCTGACATGTTTTAAATAATACTTCTGTTTCAGTCGCTTGTTGAATTTTTTGGTACTCTTTCACGTGAATGGGCTTTGGAGTGCATGAAGGACCTTCTGCTGGTTAATCTCAGAGGCAACCTTCAAATAATTGTGCAGGTATAGGGTGTTGTCTGATTGCATGCTAATTCTTTATAAATTTAATCACCAAAGTCTAAGTTCTGTGTCTGTGCAGGTTGCGAAGGAGTACTGTGAGCAGTTGGGAGTTGATGCTTGCATAAAACTTTTTGAGCAGTTTAAGTCATATGAAGGATTGTACTTTTTCCTGGGCTCTTATTTGAGCTCAAGGTAAGTTATTTAGTAAACTCAGTTTCCTTTGTTTGATAGCTCAGAGCAGTCATTTCTGAACTCATTGAGATATTTCTTTTTTCTGATTGTGGCCTGTGGGACAGCGAGGACCCTGATATACACTTTAAGTACATCGAGGCAGCCGCGAAAACTGGACAAATAAAGGAGGTTGAGCGTGTGACTAGGGAATCAAACTTTTATGATGCTGAAAAGACGAAGAACTTCTTGATGGAGGCCAAACTTCCGGATGCTAGGCCACTGATTAATGTTTGTGACCGATTTGGGTTTGTTCCGGATCTCACTCACTACCTTTACACAAATAACATGCTCCGTTACATTGAAGGTTATGTGCAGAAGGTTTGTGATATTTCTGCCTTATTTATATACGGGAATGCTGCATGAATTTAAATTAAACTCCAGTAATTGAGAACTTGTTTGCTTCTTTTGATAGGTGAACCCAGGGAATGCTCCTTTGGTAGTGGGGCAGTTGCTAGACGATGAATGCCCTGAAGACTTTATAAAGGGTCTTATCCTCTCAGTCCGTTCTTTGCTTCCAGTTGAGCCCCTTGTGGAGGAATGTGAGAAGAGGTTATTTCTTTTCCTGTTTTCTTGACCTTCTTTCCTTCTGTCATTACTGTGTGATTCTCATTTTTCGGCTTGTTATTTCCAGAAATCGACTACGTTTACTAACACAGTTCTTGGAGCACCTTGTGAGTGAGGGAAGCCAGGATGTGCATGTCCACAATGCTCTGGGTAAAATTATCATTGATAGCAATAACAATCCGGAGCACTTCCTCACAACCAACCCATACTATGATTCTCGGGTTGTTGGTAAGTACTGTGAGAAGCGTGATCCCACCCTGGCAGTTGTGGCTTACCGAAGAGGCCAATGTGACGATGAACTTATAAATGTCACAAATAAGAACTCCTTGTTTAAATTGCAGGCTAGGTATGTAATTATTTAATTTATTTATGATAAATTGATGATGTATTCGGACTTTGTTTTTAAAGTGGCTGATCTGTCTATCATCCTTTGATCACAGGTATGTTGTTGAAAGGATGGATGGTGATCTTTGGGATAAGGTTCTAAATCCTGAGAATGAATATAGAAGGCAGCTAATTGATCAGGTTGTATCGACTGCTTTGCCAGAAAGCAAGAGTCCCGAACAAGTCTCTGCAGCTGTTAAAGCTTTCATGACAGCTGACCTGCCTCATGAACTGATTGAGCTTCTTGAGAAGATTGTACTCCAAAACTCTGCATTCAGTGGGAACTTCAATCTACAAAATCTCCTTATTTTGACAGCTATAAAGGCAGATCCATCTAGAGTTATGGATTATATCAATAGGTTAGATAATTTTGATGGACCTGCAGTCGGAGAAGTGGCCGTTGAAGCCCAACTCTACGAAGAAGCTTTTGCAATCTTCAAAAAGTTCAACTTAAATGTGCAGGCTGTCAATGTATTATTGGATAATATTAGAAGCATTGACCGGGCTGTGGAGTTTGCATTCAGAGTCGAAGAAGATGCTGTTTGGAGTCAGGTTGCAAAGGCACAACTGAGGGAGGGGCTGGTGAGCGATGCAATCGAATCATTTATTCGTGCAGATGATGCTACCCAGTTCCTTGATGTTATCCGGGCTTCTGAGGATGCTGATGTGTACCATGATTTGGTGAGGTATCTTCTAATGGTTAGGCAGAAGGTCAAGGAGCCCAAGGTGGACAGTGAACTTATTTATGCCTATGCAAAGATTGATCGACTTGGCGAAATAGAAGAATTTATTCTCATGCCAAATGTTGCTAATCTTCAAAATGTCGGTGACCGCTTGTTTGATGAATCCCTATATGAAGCTGCAAAAATAATATTTACATTTATATCTAACTGGGCCAAATTGGCTGTTACATTGGTGAGGCTTAAACAATTCCAAGGTGCTGTTGATGCAGCACGAAAAGCAAACAGTGCGAAGACATGGAAGGAGGTTTGCTTTGCTTGTGTTGATGCGGAGGAATTCCGATTGGCACAGATATGTGGTCTTAACATCATCATACAGGTGAGTTTACTTTGATGTTGAATTACAAGTTTTAAGAACAATGAAGTAGTTGATGTGTTTGCACTTTCAGTTCCCTTTTTCTTCTTATGTTGTGTATTGGAGACCATTTGTCCATGATTGTTTTGACGTCCTATTTGTTGCTTTCTTAGGTGGATGACTTGGAAGAAGTCAGTGAGTACTATCAGAACAGAGGATGCTTCAATGAGTTGATCTCTCTCATGGAGAGTGGTTTAGGACTCGAACGTGCACATATGGGGATCTTTACTGAGTTGGGAGTTCTGTATGCCAGATATCGCCCGGAGAAGCTTATGGAGCACATTAAATTGTTCTCTACTCGTCTGAATATTCCCAAGCTGATAAGAGCTTGTGATGAACAGCAACATTGGAAGGAACTTACCTACCTATACATCCAATATGATGAGTTCGATAACGCTGCAACTACTGTGATGAACCACTCTCCTGAAGCATGGGATCATATGCAGTTCAAAGATATCATTGTCAAAGTTGCTAGTGTTGAACTTTATTATAAGGCTGTCCACTTCTACTTGCAAGAACACCCTGATCTCATAAATGACATGTTGAACGTGCTTGCACTTCGTGTGGACCACACTCGTGTTGTTGATATTATGAGAAAGGTTCAATTTTGGCTGAAAGTGATCCATTTCTGAAATAAATGATATTGACTTGCTTTGGCATTCTTTTATTGCATTTTTTGTTGACAATTGTTTCCTGGCATTTCAGGCTGGTCATCTACGGCTTGTGAAGCCATACATGGTTGCTGTTCAAAGCAACAACGTATCGGCTGTAAATGAGGCTTTGAATGAGATTTATGTAGAGGAAGAAGATTATGATAGATTGAGAGAATCTATTGACTTGCATGATAACTTTGATCAGATTGGCCTTGCACAGAAGGTGAAGTACCTTCTTACGTAATTTGATTACTGTTAAGTTGGCTTCTGATTTTGTTTTCAAATTGCTCGTGTAGATTGAGAAACATGAACTACTTGAGATGAGGCGTGTTGCTGCGTACATTTACAAGAAGGCTGGCAGATGGAAGCAATCCATCTCCTTGTCAAAGAAAGACAGCCATTACAAAGATGCAATGGAAACAGCTTCACAGTCCGGTGACCGTGAACTTGCTGAGGAGTTACTCGTTTACTTCATTGAACAGGTATCTGAACTCATTGCTAAGTACGGTGTTACACCTTGTTGGTCGACTGTAAGACCTAGTTTGTTACACTAGTTTGCTTGGTTCCACTGGTTACTCTTAGGGTGCTAGGATAAGTCTTAAACCAGCTTAGTTGTTAACCATGCCTAATGAAATGGAAAATGAAGTTCTTAACAGATGCTTTCCTATTGCGCAATGGTGGTTCTTTTTCTATTGTTTCCGTACTGTTGTTTTCCTTTGAATCGCATATAATTTCTGTACTGATGTTCGTTTCACAGGGCAAGAAGGAATGCTTTGCATCGTGCCTCTTTGTTTGTTATGACTTGATTCGACCTGATGTTGTTCTTGAGCTAGCCTGGATTCACAATATGATCGACTTCGCGTTCCCATATCTGTTGCAGGTGATTGCTTTTGATGCTTCTTTCACCTATCTAACATCATTTAATTGGGGGTTTCATTAGCTAGGCTTTTACAAGGCTTCTTTGATTGATGTTAATGTGCCTTGTATTTGGTTTTGAATTGTTTCTTATGAGTCCGTATTTTTCCAGTTCATCCGCGAATATACCGGCAAAGTTGACGACCTTATCAAGGATAGGATCGAGGCTCAAAAGGAAGTAAAGGCTAAAGAGCAAGAAGAGAAGGAAGTGATTGCACAGCAGGTATAAATTACAGTAACTTAGAAAGTCGAATAAAACAACCCTATTTATTGAAGATGTTTTTGTCTACTCTTTCTAGGATTCTAGGAATCTTCAACAAGTTCAATGATCATCTGATTAAAATAAATACCCACTCTTTTTATTTTTATTTTTTATTGCAGAACATGTATGCTCAATTGCTACCTCTAGCCTTACCCGCACCACCAATGCCGGGTATGGGAGGAGGTTTTGCTCCACCACCTCCGTCTATGGGAGGAATGGGAATGCCTCCAATGCCACCTTATGGCATGCCACCAATGGGCAGCTATTAAGTCGTAACAGTTGAATCCTGCCATACTCAGCAATCATCATCTGCAGCTTGTCTTATGTCAAGAAATTTTTCATGTTTAGCTTAATCATTTTATATTGCAAAGTTCAATCGTATTAGGATAACAACGCAGTGTGTTTTTTCAGCTGAGCATGGTGAATTTCTTTGGTTTCTTTGTTTCTTTTTTTTTTCACATGAGAATAGATAAATTCTTATGTTTTTAAATCATTTTTCATGAGATTTTAGCCTGTTTTGTAAATTTGTGCATATGTCGAGTGGTGTTCATTACATTTTTTCGTGTCGCTCCAATAAGCATGGGGCAAAAGAAGATTGCCAGGTTGAAGGATTATAGAAAGAAGATGAGAGATTCAAGAAGATAGAAGGCCAAAAAGATGTCTCTCATTCATATGAAGTAAGAGTATTTATACAGCAGCATTAAGTGATGATAGCTAATCATCAGGAATTACAACGGCATTAACAGCCTGACATTAACAGATTGATAACAAACTAACTACCTTACAACTGTTTACAGCTTGGACTTTAACAGATATAGCATAGCATAGCTCTAACATACTTCCTATTTTTCCTTTCTTCTTCTTTTTTGAACACCATGAGTCTAAACAAGGTTAAACAGAGGTAAGTTGCAACTTTTCAGCTGAAAACACATTGAGTTGCTGTCGAAGATGAACAAAGAAAGAGGCTGATAGAGGCTTTGTAAGAACATCTGCAATCTGATTTAAGACTGGAACATAGTTTATCTGAAACGACCCATCAAGTATTTTCTCTCAAACAAAGCTTAAATTAAGCTCTACATGCTTCAGTTTGGCGTGATGTACTGGATTTGCAGAATGAGCTATAGCACTGGTATTATCACACCAGATTACAGAAGGAGAAGTAAGAGAAATGCCTAGCTCAGCTAACAAAGATTTTATCCACAAAATCTCACACATTGTGTTAGCTATGCCTCTGAACTCAGCTTCAGTAGAAGACCTTAAAACAACCCCTTGCTTTTTTGAACTCCAAGCAACCAAGTTACCTCCTAGATAAACACAATACCCTGCTGTAGACCTTCGATCGTCTGGACTAGATCCCCAATCAGAATCAGTGTATGCCACAATAGAAGAAGTAGCAGACTTGGTTTTAAAGAACAAACCATGTCCTATAGTACCCTTAAGATACCTAACAATTTTTTTTACAGCCTTTCAATGCTTATCAAGAGGTGACTGCATGAATTGACTTACCCTGTTAACTGCAAATTGAATGTCTGGTCTGGTAGAACAGACATGCTGCAGTGATCCAACAACTTGTCTGAACAAAGTAGCTTTTTCATCAGAACAAGGACTCCCATCTTTAGCAGATAAGGGAGGGGAAGTAACCATGGGTGTGGGAGCTGGTGTAGCTTCAATCATTGCTGTTTTATCAAGTAACTCTAGTATGTGCTTCTTCTGACTAAGAACAAACCCTTGATCAACAGGTTGAACAGTCATACCCAAAAAATAATCCAATGTACCAAGATCTTTAAGAGAAAAGGTTGTATTAATCTCCTTGATCACATCTTCAACATCACTTGATATATTCCCAGTAACAACAACATCATCCACATAAACCATGATATAAATCTTGCTTCCATTAAAATTCCTAAAATATAAAGAAGAATCTGCTAAGGAAGCAGTAAACTGTAGATTGTTTACCAAATGAGTTCTGAGCTTTTCAAACCAAGCCCTTGGAGCTTGTTTGAGTTCATACAAGGACTTCTTCAAAAGACACACCAATTTGTTTCCATCCTTATCAAACTGCTCAAAACCAGGGGGTTGGTCCATGTATACTTCTTCAGTTAAATCACCATTTAAAAATGCATTGTCTATATCAATTTGCCTCAAGATCCAACCATTAGTTAGGGCTAAACTAAGCAAGACTCTAACAGAAACTGATTTTACCACAGGACTAAAAATTTCACCATAATCAAACTCAGCTTGTTGTGAAAACCCCTTAGCTACTAGCCTAGCTTTATACCTAGCAACACTTCCATCAGCATTCTTCTTAACTTTGAAGAGCCACTTACAGCCTATTGGAACCCTATCAGTAGGCAACTTAACTAACTGCCATGTTCCTTTTTTAATTAAAGCATGAAGTTCTTTTTCAACTGCATCTTTCCATTCATTTACTACCATAGCTTGATGAACGTTCTTAGGTTCAGACAATGCAACATCAGCATGATATGCTTTAGGTTTGAATATACCCAATTTGAACCTAGTAACCATAGAATGAGAAGATGTCACCTTAGCAGAAGGTTGAGGCTGATCAGAGACAACAACTGGATTCTCTTCATGATTATGAACTGCAGAACCAGGACTACACACACCAGCAGAACCATGTACTTCATCAGACCCATGTAAATCAGCAGAGATAGCTGCAGAATTTGCAGAAGAACCAATCTCATCACCAGGATGATCACCATCACCAGAAACAGGATCATTACCACCAGAAACAGGATCATTATCACCAGGAGGATCATCAACAACAGGTACAACAGGATGAACATTAGAATGATTGAAACTAGAACCACTTTGATCAGAAGAAGTTGTCTTAGAAGACTGAGAAGAATTTTGAGCTGAAGTAGCACCATGCTGAGAAGAGTTATGAGATACATTTTGCCCAGAATTAGAAGAAGGACTGGGAGAAGAATTTGAAGGAAAAGAGCTGAGCTTCTTAGTAGATCCAGAAAATTTAAAGGCAAGAGGAACATCTTTGGAAGAATTAGGAGTAGAATTATCCTTAGAAGCTTTTTCCTTAAAAGGAAAGATTCTCTCGTTGAACTGAACATGGCGTGACACATATACTTTTCCATCACTACTCAGACATTTGTAGCCACGCTGATTAGAACAGTAGCCTATGAAAGTGCAAGGAACAGATCTGAATTGAAGTTTATTCTTGTTATAGGGCAGAGTAAGAGGATAGCATAAACACCCAAAAACTTTAAGAAAGGAGTAATCTGGAGCTTTAGCAAACAGCTTTTCATGAGAAGAAACTCCATTAAGAACCTTAGAGGGTAATCTATTTATAAGAAAGACAGATGAAAAGAAAGCATTAGACCACTGACTCAAAGGAACAGAAGCTTGAGCCATTAAGGTTAAACCAAGCTCTACAATATGCCTATGCTTTCTTTCTACGATGCCATTCTGCTCAGAAGTATAAGGGCAGGTATTTCGAAATTCAATTCCTTGTTGCTCAAAAAAAGAAACTAAAGGTTTGAATTCTGTGCCACAATCAGTTTGTAGAATTTTAACTTTGTGATTTAGTTGTTTCTCAACAAGTTTTATGAAAGAGATAACCACATTATAGACTTGAGACTTATTAGAAAGAAAATAGATCCATGTGAATCTAGAATAAACATCAACAAAGCTTATGTAATATCTACAACTGTTTGAACTTAAAGGAGCAGGGCCCCACAGATCTACTTGAATACATTGCAAAGGTTCTTGATAAGTAGAAACAGAAGGATTAAATTTCAATTTGCAACTTTTTCCTAACTTGCAAGCTTCACAGAAAAAGGTGTCTTTATTCCCAAGAAAAGAGATATTACATTGCTTAGAAACAACATCAAGAACAGCAGAAGATGGATGCCCTAATCTTCTGTGCCAAAGCTCTAAACTATGATGCATAGCAACATTACATTTCTCAACAGAATCAACAGATCCTAGAGGCAACTTAGTATCAACAGTACATTTATTAGAAGCATAAAAGCAATTCTGAGAGATAGAATTGATCAAACCAGACGCAGCAGAAGATAGTTTGTACAAACCATCACTTTCCATGCCTTGCATTATCAGTTCCTGTGTTGCCAGATCCTTCACCAGACAAAAATTAGGGAAAAACTCCACTGAAACATTGTTATCTTTAGTCAAACGTGAAACTGATAATAAATTCTTTCTGATATTAGGGACATGCAATAAATTATTTAAGACTAATGGCCTAGAAACGGAATTAATGACAGAACTACCTACATTAGCAATGGGAACCCCCATACCATTTGCTACAGAAACCTTACCTAACCCAGGGGAAGAAATAGGGTCGAGAATATTACCTGCATCGGGGGTAAGATGCGCAGTAGCCCCAGAGTCTGGATACCAGGCTGCATCGTTGTAAGAAGGAAGCCCGAACTCATCAGACACCGCCGCAATGGAAGCCACTGCACCAGACGAATCAGACGAACCATTATGAATTACAGTGTCCGGACTAGGAGAAAAATCTTGCAATCCAGATTGATCCTCAGATTCATCCAAATTGCAATAATTCGC
This sequence comes from Hibiscus trionum, assembly GCA_030270665.1. NCBI lineage: Eukaryota > Viridiplantae > Streptophyta > Magnoliopsida > Malvales > Malvaceae > Hibiscus > Hibiscus trionum. The sequence goes on from BSYR01000017.1 coordinate 63,795,131, forward strand.
TGAGAAGCCACCATGAAATTGACCATCATATGACTGGTCGAAGCGAAAATAACACCGGATCGCCAAATGACCTAATTTGCCGCAAATCTGACACTGAATACGCAGTCGCCCAAGAAAATCACGACCACCACGACCACGAAAACCACCAGTCGAACCACCACGATATGACGGAAGACCTTGACCTTGACCAGAAACTTGACGAGGATCAGGAATCGGAGGTCGAACCTGTCCCCGACCTAACCCCTAATCAAAACCGTGTCTCCCATTGTCAAAAGCCTGCGAATATTGACCATATGGATTTTGGGCCATAAAAGACCGAGGCCCAAACCCAGGTCCTTGAGCCATATTAACCAAGAAACTCTGAGAAGCAAAATCTTGCTGTCTAGCTTCAGTGTCCAGAAGAACAGAACACACACCATCGAGTTTGTAAGGTTGCTGACTCGAAGTAATCACAGCAACAACAGGCTCGTAATCAGGAGGAAGACCAGAAAGAATAGCAGATATGCGCATAGTTTCCGAAAGAGGATTGCCACATGCTGCCAAGCTGTCACAAATGGATTGAACTTGACCAAGATACTCTTTCATGCTTTGATCCCTCTTTCGCAAACTTCTTAAAGAGCAATGGAGATGCATAACACGCGTGGTGGAGGAAACAGAAAAAGATTGCTGAATCTTGTCCCAGATCTCTAAAGCAGTTTTACAACTGACTAGAGAGGGAAAGATGGAAGAACTAACCGAGGACAGTAACCAAGAACATAAAGCAGAATCTTGCTGCTTATAGGAAACAAATTCAGAATTGATTACAGTGTTACCTCCTTCTGCACGAATGTTCTTGGGAGGAACAGTCAACGTGCCATCAACATGATCTAGCAAAGCCAAGCTTTCAATTGCAAAGAGCACCTGCTGACGCCAAAGCAAATAGTTGGTGTCATCAAGGCGGATGGATATGGTTTTGTTTGTAAAAGGTTTCGAGGAGGAAGAGGAAGAATCTGCCATGTTTGCAACCTCTGATACCATGAAGGATTATAGAAAGAAGATGAGAGATTCAAGAAGATAGAAGGCCAAAAAGATGTCTCTCATTCATATGAAGTAAGAGTATTTATACAGCAGCATTAAGTGATGATAGCTAATCATCAGGAATTACAACGGCATTAACAGCCTGACATTAACAGATTGATAACAAACTAACTACCTTACAACTGTTTACAGCTTGGACTTTAACAGATATAGCATAGCATAGCATAGCTCTAACACATGTGCTCAAAGGGGTAAATGATATCTATCTGCAAACATTCATTTACTCAACCTTGCGCAAAGTGAATGGGTGCTAATAGCAAGGTTTGGAGCGAACAAAATTTGATACGACTAGAAAAAGATATTTAAATTTTACAATTCAAATAAACTGATTTACACATTTCAGTAAATACTATTTTGGTCCTTTATTGTTAAAAAAATATTTAAATTTATCCCTCAATAAAAACTAAAAAAATATTCAAATATTTTATCCTTAATGCGCTTTAAATAACATAAAAATGTTAAATTATAATTTTTTTATATTCTAAAACTTGATACACATCTTTAGGACTCCATAACTAACTACGTTTTTTCAGGGTTTTTTTTAATGAAAAGAGAAAATTATTATATGTCTCATTAAAATTCTATGAACCTAGTTAGAGAAAAAAATATACATGATAATTTGTACAGAAAACAACGAGTTGAACTCGGCTAAAGAGAATCACAAAGATTGCTTAGAAACATAAAAAAACCTCACACAATATAACACACACCAAGATCAGTCCCCAACATCAGCATTAAGCAAAACACCCACCGACATAGGGGGTGTTTGAAATACCCTGACGTCCAAATCCTTCATGGCCGCCAACTTTGCCATATGGTCAGCAACTTTATTGGCCTCACGCTGAACGTGTCGAAACAAACATGCCATTATCGACCACATAACTCCTTTATATGCAAAACTAAACCGGGCAAACCTTGAGTACAAGACTCTGTAATAATGAGCTGTAGTGCTTCGAGACTATCCATCTCAACCAGAATATTTCGAAGATGAAGATTTCATGTACATGATATGCCCGTAAACACTCCCCACAACTCAACATCCACAACCGACCAAGTGCCCAAAAACTTTGCAAATCCAAACGTCCATTGACCTGTTGAATCCTGAACAATACCACCACAAGTTGCTGCCCCATTAATAACCTGTCTCGCGCCATTCGTAATGACCTTATGCCACCCTGGGATCGGTGGCGACCAACGCGCAGGCAATCTCCCAGACCCTCCCCGTGGTGTTTTGGTCGCCATGGATTGAGCTACGGCACGCACCATGGAAGCCTGCAATCGTCGACTCTTGCCTAGGATTGATCCTTGATCATCCGTAGGAGTTTGAAAAACAATAAAGTTTCTATGTAAGCAAAGCTGCCACAAAACAATCCCAAAAAGAAGGATCGAGTCCTAATCAATCCTTGATCATTCGTAATGATCCTTTCAAGTTACATCGCACCTAATCCTTGAAGTTCAGTGAGCAAAAATCAGTAAGACATTCAGGCCTAATCAATGCTACCCATACAGTGAGGGCCGACGGGCATAAACGCAGGAAATGATTCGTGTCCTCCTGATCTGTGTGACATAAAGGGCAGCTCCCATCTGTCGCATAATGGCGCTTAACATGTTCAACATTGGTCATCAATTTATCGCAGCATGCGAGCCAAATGAATTGTTTAATGCATTGGATACCCCTGAAATTCTGAATCACCCTCTAAATGGCAAGGACACTCGTATACCATAAGCCGATCGCAAGGTAAATCGAAGGTTCATATCCCCATTCCAACAGATCTCGTCATGCCTCACTCTATTACTCGCCCCCTTAACAACAGCTATGTGTAGAGAAGGACATAATGAGGAAGCTTATGGGCAAACAGATTCCACTGCCATCTACCATCAAACAAAGCCATATCAACGACCAAGATCCCAGCAAACACAGTAGGATGATTCAGTAACACATGGTCAATTAAAGGACCAATATTTGGCACCCATGGATCCCATTTCCAATACTCCAAATTATATTATGTCGTACATCCTTCTATATGACGCTAAGCCCCTTCCATAGAGAAGACACATTGCGGCTATGAAGAGAGATCGGAACTCGTGTACTACATTTGTATTTAGCACGAAAAAAACGTACCGATAGAGTTGTCCGGTTGGTGAGTAATTAAAATGCCACTTTTATAAAAAAAAAGCATCATTTTGTGGTTGAACTTGTCGGATACCAAGACCACCATGAGCTAATGGACAACACACATCCGCCCATCACACTAAATTCACCCCTTACCATCATTAGAGATCCCCAAATAAACCGTCGGAACAAACATTCCAATTCTAAGCATGTTCTTGCTCATATCTTCGAGCATATAAATACTAATAAAATTTCTGATGTCAAATAGGCACTTGTCGACCAAGTTATTTATTCCACTCGCTGCACCCTTATAACAACTATTTAGAATTGCTTCTACCAATTAAAGAAGCATGCTATGTCAAGAATCCATAGTGTCATAGCTACTTTTCAAAATCTGTCACGTGCTGTTTTATTTTAATTAAACGGTGTAGCTTAAGAGTTTACCTTCTTTAGTTAAACATTGTCGCTTTGTTTTTTAAGGGTTAAAACCTAAAATGGGAATAATGTTCTAGTATCGATTATCAATGAAACATCAAGCTTTAAGCTGTCTTTTTTTTAATCTCATATTCTTCTACTTCTTAAATCATTTCTATCAGTTAAGTTCTTGGGACATTACAAAATCTATAAAATTTTTGGTTGTGCATAATCTTTCGAGTTTTTTTATACAGTTTAGAACCCAAAACTTTAAGAGCGAGTGAACTTTACAAACTTGTTGGATAGATGTTTGAATGCATATTGTCACGGACCGCAAGCCCACGACCGAGACAAGTGCATTGAAGGCAACCAAAGACCACCTTAAACACATTTTGGGCTTGCCAGATGACTCAGGAGAGCTGGCCCGTCAACCATGGTGAAAGGAATAGGCATGGTAATTACCATGGTAAATCCGATAAGGCAACATACTTATCATTTATGATATTTGTAATTAAATCCCACATTATCTCTTGTTTAAATTTCAAATAGAGATGTAGATAAGATAGGCTCAGATCTAGACCGTTGATTGTAATGTAATATCAACCATTGATTGTAGGGGGCTTCAGTTATAAAAGGAGGCTCACCCCACTTCATTTTACACACTTCACTTCAGATTGAATACAAGTCAGCATTCACTCTAAGCCTTTCTCTATTTACTATTACCTGCCATCGTTGTTTTTTGACTTCCGCACTTTGGTTTTGTTGAGCATTTTGCTGGTTCAGGATAGCACGTGATGGAGAAAGCACTACAGTGAAGAAGGCCGCTGAGGGCCAAGCTAAGAAAGCCAAGCGAGGATCGTCGAAGGATGCGATCACATCGATCCAGGATAAGATCACCAAGCTTGAGGAATCCATGGCGGAGGTCAAGGTGGTGATGGAACAGTTAAAGCCTGTAGACCTGGAGAAGCTAGGTACGTTGGACCTTGAGAAGTTGGAGTCCTTGGACGGGATTCAGGAGGAGGTTCAGAAAGCTCTCAATGGGTTGGATGTGAAGATGATCAAGCTAGGCGATTCCTTAGAGGCATCGATGGTAGCTCTAAAGAAGGATGTAGAGGAGCTCAAGGCGAGTTCCGAGTCCGAGAATGAAGATCTGAAGAAGGAAGTGGAGCTGCTCAAGACAGAGTTGCTCGTGTTGAAAGCTGCGATCAGGAATAGTGTGGCAACTGCGACACCCAAAGTTGTGGGTGATATCCCCAAACCGGAAAAGTTCAAGGGGACGATGTCCGCCCAAGAAGTGGAGAATTTTCTTTGGGGGATGGACCAATACTTCAAAGCCATGGGCATCGAGAAGGATGTCAAAAAGGTAAACACTATTGTTGTTTATTTAACTGATCTTGCACAAACGTGGTGGCGACGTAGGTGCGAAGATATGAAGAATGTGGATGCTGCCATCGAAACTTGGAAGAAGTTCTAAGATGAGTTCAAGGCGTAGTTCTATCCACAGTATGCTGAAGATGAGGCACGCTCAAAGCTGAGGCGACTTAGGCATGAGGATGCTAAGTCTTTGAGGGACCATGTCAGGAAGTTCATGGAGTTGAGCTTGCATGTTCCGAGTTTGAGTGAAGAGGATGGGTTCTTCACCTTCATGGATGGGCTAGAACCATGGGCGAAGATAGAGTTGCAGCGACGGGGAGTGACCAAACTCTCTGCTGCCTTGACAGCTGTTGAGTCTGTCATTGAGATTGGGCGTAGTAAGCCTCACCACTACTATAAACCGAAGAACAACGATGGTGATCAAGAGGAGGAGAAGTCATTCGATAGCAATGATGAGGCTCCAAGGGGCGTGAAGAAGCCATCAAGTGGGAATGGCAAGCCCAAGTACCATCGTCAACATAGGGATGAGATGGGGCCAATCAAGTACTACCTTTGTCACAAAGAGGGACACTTCTCGAGGGACTGTCCAGTGAAAGGTAACCTTGATGCTGCCGAGTGTCATGAGGAGGACGAATCGGCAGAGGAGCCTATGAGGATTGGTGCAATTGCCACTGTTAAGGCAAGCAAGCCAAGGTCTGTGGAGGCGCAGTTGAAGTGGCACCAACGCCAAGAGCCACAGAGGCCGAATCAGGTTAAGCCATCCAAGGAGGATGACAAGCCCGAGAGTAGCGAGGCTGCAAAACTTGGTTCAATGATATTGAGTTCTGCCAGGGCGCGAAAAGGCCAGAAGCAGAAGGGGTTGATGTTTGTCGACATCAGCGTTGCAGGACGATCGAAGAGTGCCCTTGTGGACACTGAGGCATCTGATCTATTCATGTCTAAGAAGGCTGCTGAGAAACTTGGTCTTAGAGTTGAGGAGTCAACCAGTAAGATCAATACTGCGAATTTCGAGGAAGTTTCGATTGTTGGGGAGGCACGGAAAGTTGAGCTGCAGATTGGTGAATGGAAGGGCAAGGAAAATTTCAAGGTAATCAACCTAGATGACTTTGATTTTGTTTTGGGACTAAGTTTCCTTGACCGTGTAGATGCTCTCATTATTCCTTATGCCGATGTTGTCTGCATTTTGGATCCCAAACAATAATGTATTGTGCCTATTTGTCGAGACAAAGGGAAAGGAACCAAGACGCTGACTGCCATTCAGATTGTTGAGGATGCTCCGAGCCAAGGAGGCATCGCTTTGGAGCAACTGTTGGGGACACTACCTTGGAGGGGCGAGAGTTGCCCAAGTCAGTTGGGGACATGAAACCCGTTGCAGATTCACCTTTGGGCGAGGTGAATGTGGCATTGGACTTCGTGGGAGAAGAAGAGACAATGCCCGAGGCATCAAGCATCATGGAGAAAGATGGGTTGATGCCATTTAGAGCGAACGATGTTGACAGTATGTGAGAAAGGTACAACTCAAACACACTGCGAGTGGTTGTCAGTTTGATTTGCCACCTGTGTTGGGTGTAGGAAACAGAAAACCTAACCCATCGAGTAGTTCTAAGACTTGGAGGGGACACAAGAGGCCTTTCAGAGTTCTGCAGGATCGTCAAGTGTTCGATGTTAGGGCGACCAAGCCTTTGATCGGGGATCAAGAGGGTCCAAGCCAAGGCAAATCACAACCTGTAAGAGGGGGCTCTTATGATTGAGATGTATGCGATGATGGCGAGCGAGATGTTACAAGACGGTGTGAGCCGATGTGAGCAGTCCTTGTGGGAGGACATCAGTGCCCAATTTCGAGTTGAGAACCTGGCGAAGCCTTATGGCGATTCTAAGAGCAGACTGACCAGTTCGATTCTAGCCCCGCGATGAGAGCGTCGCTAGAACAAGTGGGGGAGAATGTCACGGACCGCAAGCCCGCGACCGAGACAAGTGTAGTGAAGGCAACCCAAGACCACCTTAAACACATTTTGGGCTTGCCAGATGACCCAGGAGAGCTGGCCCGTCAACCATGGTGAAAGGAATATGCATGGTAATTACCATGGTAAATCCGATAAGGCAACATACTTATCATTTATAATATTTGTAATTAAATCTCACATTATCTCTTGTTTAAAATTCAAAAAGAGATGTAGATAAGATAGACTCAGATCTGTACCGTTGATTGTAATGTAATCTCAACCATTGATTGTAGGGGGCTTCAGCTATAAAAGGAGGCTCACCCCCACTTCATTTTACACACTTCACTTCAGATTGAATACAAGGCATCATTCACTCTAAGCCTTTCTCTCTTTACTATTACCTGTCATTGTTGTTCTTTCGCTTCTGCACTTCTCTAAGTTCTCTTACTTAGAGTGTTTAGGGTGACTTAGCCGACGTTTCAGCCGAGAAAGTGACTAAGGCTCGCACGATTCGCCTAGAAAAAGTCTAGCCCTGTGACAATATGTAGAGAACAATTAGAGAGAATCATTGTATTTAACTTGGTTACCTCGTGGGCGGAACCTCTATAGCCCCTCTACAATTTAGAAAATTCGAATTTCATCCTTAAACTTTTTATAAAATTTAATTTGGTCTCCTCAAGATTTTAAAAATTCATATTAAGCTTTAAATGTTTGAATATTTTCAATTAAACTCCCTCTTAATTTTTAAAAAATTTCTGATTAAATCCCTAAAATTATTAAAATTTTAGTTAAACCCTCAGATTTTTTTGAAAAATTTCGTTTAAGTCTCCAATTTTTTTTAAAAAAATATTTTGACCCCTAAACTCTTACTCTAAGTTCCGCCACTGCGATGATTGGTTGGCATTGCAGGATTCAACTAGACGGCATGAATCATATCATTAGCTCTCTAAATAGTAAATACCTCCCAACCAAAGTTGAATCCAAGTCACTTGGTACTAGGAGAAAGATGTGCTCCCATTACCATACAAAAAATCTTACCTTGGGATGCAACCAAGTACGCAAAGAAAATATGCAACAGTAAAAAAATGTACATCAATGTTTTCACAACAAAGAAAGCATCGCCAACAGCAAAAGAGAGATTAAGGGCAGCTCGGGTCCTCAGCCCGCGTTATGCCGAGCCGAGGCCATCCAAATCATTGCTTCAGTACTAAGGTATAGGAAACCCGATTATGTGTTACCTTCAAGATCACATGTCATCTTGATTTCATGTTGCAAAGATTTTTATTACAAATGTACAAAGAATTGTTCCGACTCATTTTTCACGCCATCATGTTAGTCTTTCCAAGTTCATGAACATGGTTTTCACCTGATGCTAAGACGGTTTCGATGGCTCGACGGAACCCTTTTGCGGATAAGTCCATCTCGGAACATGAACCTACACATGTTTACTGTGCCCCTTGCCGACGTTCAAACACAAACAGTTAGGGGGAAAAGGAAATCATTGGCACCACACAATCCCGATATGCATGACATTTCATGTCAAATCTAATGAGTTGAAATTTGAGGACCCTACAGTTTGGCTTGGCTAATTCGAGTCCACTTTGTTTGCTTTTGTGAGGGCTCCATCACACTGATTGAAACATAGAGAGAATCAAAATGAGAGAGGACAAAAAAAGCCACCCAAATCTTGCCTTCTTGTAGATTAACTCTTGATAAATGATGTAGGAGATAGCTTTGAATTTTTCGGTCCGGACCTTATCCCGAAACACTTCAATTATATTCGAAATAAAAATTTTAGATTCTCATTATTTTCTCACAAAATAAATATGAAATTTGGGGTTACAAATAATGGTATAAACATAAATATTATCCAAATAGAGCATTTCACTTCATCGTGGGGTTCAATTACATCTTTTTCTTTCTTACGAGGAAAATGAAGAAAAAGTTGAAATAGTTCATAGATAAGCCTCAGTCACATAAAGCAAAAATAGGACATGTTCCACCACCCCTAACTTCTTACAAACTATACGGGATTAATTGTATTAGATGTCCCCAAATTTACTTGAAGTTTAAATTGATTCTCAAATTTAGAAATATTTTAGTTGAGTCCTAAATGTATTAGTATTGTATTAATTAGGTATATCTGTGAATCTAACCATCAGATTGACCCCTAAATGTTAGTTCAAATATGATGTGGAGTGTATTTAAAATATGCAAATCAAATTTTAAAATACATGTGTACTCAACATGGATAGTTTGAATCTGAATTGTTAAAAAGAAAAGAAAATGTAATTAAAGTTTCTTCAAAGTGTTTTAAATAGTGTTATCTAATTAGACTAATTTTTCAGTTCAATAACCGAATTTCGACAAATTGAAGAAAAAAAACCCTAACTTATTTGTTTTATCAAAGTAAAGGGATGAAAGTAGAAATTAGACCACAATAAAACATTGAATACATGATGGAATAGGAGCTCCCAACAATCAATTTTTTCCACATGTATATCCGCACAATTCTCCTTATTGTCCACTTTCAATGAGTCAATGACTAATTCTTTACGTTCTGTTAAAATATATAGGTGATAGACGATGTTAATAAATTTATTCAGGATAAAGATTGAATTCTCGATGACTGATTAAGATAAGAGAGACCCTTACTATTTCACCTAAGCCAGCCTCTCCATTGCTTCAATGGACCTATACAAAGTTGGAAATAAAATAAAAATTGAAATCTTTATTGAAATGACAGCATAATAATGGCCAACATATGATTTTCATTTGACCAAAAAAAAGTTAAAAGAAAATACCACACAATAACCATCTAGAATATGAACATCGCAACCGTTATTAGCTCAATCAACAGTGCCTCCATCATAGATATTGCTAATAAAAACCAATGCTCACTTACACTTTATTGGTTCATCAGCAACAATGGAGAATTGCTACCAAAGCTTGCCTTGGCCTGATTTCAATGGTGCAATGAGCAATGAATCTTCTTCTTTCAAAGTTCCATGGCCAATTGTCCCTCATTTCTCGGCTTCAAGCTCGGTTCAGTGCCACAGTTTCCCTTCGTCCGCAACACCCGATAAAGCTACGAGTGTGTCTAAGAGCCATAGTGAAGCCGAGAAGCGGCGGAGGGATCGGATTAATGCACAGCTTGCAGCTCTGAGGAAACTGATTCCCATGTCTAACAAGGTATGGTTCATGTTGGAAACTGATATTTAGATCAATTATTTTATGTTCAATTTTGGGATTTAGTCACTATAATTTAATTTGACATATTTTAAACTTTCTAGTTTCAAATCCTTAATTAATTCCAATAGTTAACATCAATAACTATTTCATTATGCTGACGTAATTTTATAGAAGAATAAAACCCTCAGCTCTAAGGAGTTTGATTGCCATGTCTAACAAGGTATAGTTTGCTGAAAATTTTGTAGTTTTTTTAAATATTCTTTGAGGTGATTACAATATAGTATCTATCATACTTTTTCTTAATCATGTGAAAACGCACACACCTTACAAACAAATCTGCTTGAACTCGAGTCTCCGAGGATGAACATCATCTTCTTTTCCACTAAGACCACTCGTTAGGTTCCTTTTTTGGATGTTTGAAACTGATATTTAGATCAATATTTTGTTGTTAATCAAATTTTGTTTTGGTCCCTATATTATTCTCAATTTTATAATCTGTCTCTACTTTAATTTGAGATTTTTTTACTTTTATAATATCATTAGTTGGTCCAAATAATTAATGGATAGTTGTTTCAATTTAAGGTTTAGGGTTATAATTTAGGGTTTATAGGTTAAAACCTAAATCCTCACCATATTACTCTAAAAACTAAACCCTAACCTATAAACCCTAAATTATAACCCTAAATCTTAAATTAAAACAACTATCCCTAAATTCTAACCCCCTACACCTAAACCCCTAAACCTTATACCCTAAACTAACTCCCTATACGCTAAAACTAAGGCGCTTGTGGAAACTTTCAGTTTTCACCGCCAGTGTATAGGATATTAATTCATAATGGATAAACATTGTCATTTGTTAACTATTTGGAGTAACTAAAGAAATTATAAAAGTGGAGAGGCCAAATTAAAGTACAAGGACAGAATCTCAAATTTGAGCATGGTAGAAGGAGTAAAATAAAAGTTTGACCCTTTTGTTGTTCAGATGGATAAAGCAACGTTACTAGGAAGTGCAATAGAGCAAGTCAAGGATCTAAAGCGAAAAGCGTCCGAAATCAACAAAGCCTTCACTATACCGACCGAAACCGATGAAGTAATCGTCGACTGCAATGTTCCTGAAGACAAGATGTTGATGAGGGCTTCGGTTTGTTGCGATGATCGGCCGGAAGTGTTTGCGGAGCTCATCCGAGTGCTCAAAGGGATGAGATTAAGCATTGTTAATGCTGAGATTTCAAGTGTTGGTGGAAGAATAAAAAACGATTTGATCGTTTGTGACAATAACAGAGATAAAGAGGGTGTTTCGGTTTCGATGAGTAGTTTGAAACAATCGCTGAATGTGGTTGTAAACAGAATTAATGCTTTATCATCGGATACATCGAAATCGAACCGTTGGGTAAGAAGCAAAAGACAAAGGTTGTTCTTGCCTTCAAAGTTTTCTCAATGATATATATATATATATCCAGAATTAATGCTTTGTTCTTGTATTTTCCTAGCTTGATTAGTTTGTATATTCTATGTTAGTTTTAATTGTATTTAAAGCGTTACATTGTAACATTTGAATTGTGCTATATTATATTATAAATCTTTTGTATACTCATCGATATTCGATTCATTCCCGAAACATTCAAGCAATTGCAACTATAAAAAAAAAAGGTGATCAAAAAACCAAATCTCCAACATTTATGAATAAAATGAGAATGGTTCAACAAAGATGGAAGCCATGAAAATGAACTGTGAAGAAGAAGGAAAATGAAAAGGACTACTTAGATCTTTGCCTCATCTTTCTTCTCTTCCTCTTCAACCTTCTCATACGCTTCTTCTTCCACTGCCAATCACCCAAAAAAAACAATTATTTATCAACATCTCAATAATACAAAACAATAATAACCAATAGTGATGTTTCAATACCTTAGCTCTCATGGTTAAAAGGCTTCAAAATTGGCTTCTTTTTGCAGTTCAAATCTCTGGGTTGTTCTTCTTCTACAGAGACAGCGGCGACAATGAAATTTTGGATTTCAAGTTTAAATATATAAGCGTAAAACCCTAAAGCCTAAAGGCATCTAGGAAATTGGGCCACTAATTATATTAGGTTAAGCTAACTTAGGCCCAATATTTTTTTTATCCAATTTCATTATTTTATTTGTTTTCAAATTAACTATGCATTTTTAAATAGGTTTTTTTAATATGTTGGTGTGATTACAATTTAGTATTTGCTTAATTTTCATAATTTTTTAATAACGCACACATATTGTGCACACATGGTGTTCGAACTCGGGTCACATGGATGAAATAGATCATCTTTTACCACTTGGACCACTCCACAAGTTCATTTTTAAATAGTTTTAATTAGGGGTGTTCATTGTCGGGTACCTGGTTCATCCGGGTACCACCTTTGTCGACTCGTGCCCCGGCCCACTATATTCGGGTACACGCTACTCGAGTACCTGTGAAACTCGGGTACCCGATTTATATTTTTTTATTTTAAAATAAAAAAATCACATATTAAAAACATAAAATTTAAAAGTTTATAATACATAATCTAAAAAAAGTAGTGATTTGAAGTTAGTTTTAACTTTGAAAGGTAAAATATTTAGATATATATTAAAGTTTATCACTAAAATAATATATTGAAAAGATTAATCTCGATCGTGTTTTTTTCATTCAAATATCATACTGACAAATCAATACAAATACTTAAAAAATATAGACTTAAAAGTATTTAATACAAGTATAGAAAGAATTTAGGGATTTGAATTTAATTTTAGAGTAAAAATATTAAAAAAATTAAAATAAACATATAATTTAAAATGTAAAAAAGTATAGATTAAAAGTGTCGGGTCGAGTACCCAGTAAGTGAAAAATTTCGGCCCAACTCGACCCGTGTACTCGGAAAAATTACCGGGTCGAATACTCGACCCGAATAAAAAATAAAAATCTTAAAAATACTCGCTTATTTTGTATCCGATCGTCGGGTAATCAGCCGGATAATTTTGAACACACCTAGTTTTAATAGATAAAATTCGGTCATTAGTCTATGTCCCATGTTTAAGCGGTGAATTTAGTTTCTATGTTCTATTTTGATCAAATTTAATTATTTAATTTTAAAATTTTAATTTTAACCCAAACCATATAAGTAAATTACATGAACTTGAAATAATCAAATTAATGAGCATAAACTAAATGTAAAACTTATGCATAATACATGAATTAATAGAGAAAATTGACTTAACAAATTTAACGTGGATTGTTTCTGTCGTAAGTAAATTTTTAATATTTAGAAAATATAATATTAAAAATATTAAATTAGAGTACATAAATTAAATTCACAAATTACAGAGAGTACAAAGACTTGTAGAATAAATTGACCTTTTAAATATTTTATTGGGGTTATAGTGACTAGACATGTTCGTGGACAGAATTAGACTAGGTTCAACAGGGACAAAAATACTTGGTGTTGTTATTTTTTAAGTCCCCAGCGATTTTGAAATTAATTAATTTAATCCCTACTCCCCTTCAATTTTTTTGATTTAATTACTTCTTAGATCATTATTGATTTTAAAACTAGTCATGCCAAACCTCAACTCCCTTTTTATTTCAAAACTTATTAAATTTCGATAATTTTTTTATCAGAAAATTTCGATAAATTTTAAAATTAGACAAAAGTTAACCCTAATCCAATCTTAGCTAGACTTCGTATAAAGGAAAGAATGTTGAGAATGGGGACAGCTATAGAGGACATATGTTTGTTGTGTAAGATTGATATAGAGACTCGGAATCATTTATTTTAGGATTCCCTTATTCTTCTAGAGTTTGGTATTTTGTTTTGAGACTATGCAAGTTGAGCATAGGGCTGTAAATGAGGCGAGATAGATCACGAGCTACTTGAGTTTGACTCGGTTAAAACGCAGTTAGCACTCAATTTGAGTTCTTAACGAGCCGAGTTGAGCTACTTGATACCCGACTCGAAAAGCTCACGTGCTACTCGAGTTCGACTCGGTCAACACTCGACTCGATTGAACTCGACTCAAGTTCGAACTCGGCTCAGACTTGTTAAAAATACTCAAGCTCGAACTTGACTCGAATTCTTAACGAATTGAGTCGAGCTCATCACTACTTGAACTCGACTCGACTCGTTTACACCCCTAATTGAGCATGGCAGTTATGGATTGGAATGCAGAGTTGCAATAGCCTATTGATAAATTGAAGGGTAAATCACTTCTTATGTTTATTCTCAAAACATTTAGAAATGCATATGTTTACGGCATTTTGGGACATAACAATAGATTTTTCAGAGGTACCAGCAGATTGCCTAAGGATATAGTTAATGTATCAAGGAGATTGTTCGATAAGACTTTCCAGTAAATGTTTATTGTAGCAGTTTGATACTTTCTTAGATAATAAAACAATATTTTATCCAAGAAATTAACCCTAATCCCCTTTTATTTAATTTAACTACTTTTCATGTTCATGTTTAAGTTTGATAATTTACCCCGATAATGTTCTATCCTAATTTTTCTATAGGGTTCACGTCAAGTTCAAACAAGATTTATCTACTTATTCTCTCTGCTTAGGCTTTGTATGACTCAATTTCTTCATTAGGGTTTCGGTACTGTACTTACTAATTTCTTTCTAATCGATTAATCCACTTTACTCATTTTTATTGTTATTTAAACCTTCAATATATTTTCCATTTTATCCCGAGACATATTTTATTTTTCTGAATGTAAAATCACATTATTTCGCTCTTCTTTTCACCAATTTATTTGTTTCTCTCTCTCTCTCTCTCTCTCTCTCTCATTTGAGAATGTATTTTAAAAAAAATCTGCTCAAATAAATGTGTCTATTTGCTATTGAAACGAGCTATTCAATTGATACAGCATTGTTGATGACTTTAACTTGAAATCCAAACTTATATTTTAGATTTTTAATATTCGTGCAAAGAATGAAATATTTAATGTTCGTTTGGTTTTAGAAATTATTTTTTATTTAGTGTCGTAGGCATTAATTTTTAGGATTTTAGATTTAACTTGTTTTTATAAAAAAATATTATGTTTTTATATTTTTCTAATTTTTAATAATTTATTTTACAAATTATAAAGTTTTTTAACACACATAATAATAATAATAATATTGACATGTGATACAGTCGTATGTTGTCACATCATCAAAAGTTATCATCGCTAATAAAAAAATATTAAAATAGTGAATGTAATTAAAGATCGATATTAACTTACAAGCAAAAAAAAAACAACTTAAAAGATTAATTTAAATGTCATATACATATTTAAACCAACAACCAGTTGGTCTAGCAAGATGAGGCCTTAGATCTTTTAAGCAAGATTAAAAATTTGAATCTTGATATTGTGAATAGAAAAAAAATAAGATAAGAGAGTTGCCTCATAATAAGCTTATGCAAAATTTAATTCAGATTAATTAGTTAATAAATCAGATACAAATAATTAAAAAATTAAATCAAAATAATCACCGCAAGTTACCTGTCCATGAATAGGGGACAATTTTTAATGGGTTGTATAGGTATCCATTACTATTTCCTTTCCTGAATTAAAAGATCTCCCACGTGTACTAAAAAGGATTGCTTAATGATTAAGTGTTAAATTTTTATTTTTATTTTATATATGTAGACATGTAGTAAAGTGACCATTTTTTATATACATCTTTTTTTTAATAGATCATTATTTTTTAATATATTGCCTACATCTCTTAATTTGGGAAAGAAAATGAGTTATCGAAGATCAAACTTAAGATATGTGTTGATCAAGACTAAAATAATGTTTTTTTATCATTGAAACATAAGTTTAATCGATAAAATATAATCATATTAAATATTAAATTGAATTCGGTATCATTAATTAATCGGACACTAACTAAATGATAAAAAATACTTGTCTTTGATATAAGATCACGGTGTATGTTAAAAATATAAGATCAAAGTGTAAAACTTAAAATTTATGTATGTTTTAACGTGAAAATAAATGACTGAAATTAGTAGTGGAAAATTATGAGCTTTTTATGAAAAAAGAGTGGATTATCCTCCGTTTAAATCTTAGTAATTAAACTCAGTTAAATCCAATAATTAAAAAAATGTAGAATTTTTAAGTTTTATGAATCATATTCCTTTATCTTCTTATACTTTTATAATTTTTAAATTAAACAACAAAAACCACTATTTAAATATCAAACTCGAAATTGACATATAATTTACATACACGTCTTTTGTCACTCTACTGTCAATCAATTATTAAACAATTTTTCATAAATATATTTTTATACAATATTTTCTTTTATTCTAATCATAGCTCTAACCAAAACTAATTATGTTTAATTGTGCATTAAAGGCAAAGTTTTGGTGCTACTTTACTAAAAACAAAGTTTAATAAAGTTAAATCTTTTCAAGATTGCCAATTCAAAACTCCACCATGCTACCACTTAAAGTAGTCTCCATGTCCTTGTTGGAAGAAAAAAAAGTAGTGTCCCTCTTTGTTGAATACTTCATGAATTGATACCATGATAAAGACATATATTGGTTCTTTTCCATGTCTTGTGTTCAAGTCCAATGTCGACAATCAATGGACAATCCATCAACTTTTTAGTTTATATTTGTTTTTTAGGTATATGTTTGATGTTCTAATAATATATAATATTATATACATTCAATAAATCACATAGTAATATAGTATTAAAAAGTAGGTTATATATATTTTATTTTCAAAAAATAATAATGTATTCAACTCAACTTTATTTATTTAATGGGTCATTTAAAAATTAATATCTGAATTTATAGGGGTCAGTAGAAAATTAATATATATTTTTAAGGAACTAAAAAAATAATGATATATATGCATTTGATATGATATATTGTCGAACCAAAAACAAGTTATCTGGCACAACAAAGCAATTATCAATGTCAAAAAGTACTTAAGTAACCATAGTTACAAGTCCATACACTCTTGTGTCCTTTGGACTACCGTCGTCTGTTTGAGCAGAAGCTGAATTTTTTAATTTTTATGGTTGGTTGTATTTGATGTTAAATCAAAATTTTAAACTTTTATTTAGTGTGTTTGACGTGATCGTTCAACATTGTTTTCCAATGCTCCAATAATCGTTTGAGAAATATTCCTGAATACAGTCCAAGAAAATTTCATTTTCTATCTGATGACATTTCTATTGATTTAAATGTAAAAAAATATTTCACAACAAAAACTTTAACACTCCACTTTGTCTCGAAGAACATCGTCAAACCCAATTTGTTACCAAAATAACATCAAACAAATTCTAAATAAAGTTTACACCAAATAAGCATGCATTTAATTTCTTTACACAACAAATGAACATGTTCGTTTATTTCTAAAAGAAAAACAAAAAATTAATCCAGCACTCGATTAAAAAAAACAAACACAAAAATTTGTGTCACTAGATGCTTTACAACAAGGACCAACGTCATTTACAATTACTACAATTTAGACAAAATTATTAATTTAATCTTTTTGTCTTGTTGTTGTCGTTGTTATTGAGTTACAATAACTTGAAGCTGATCGGACTCAACTCGGAGAGAAGCTCTACAAAGCGGGCAACTCGACTCAGTACTGAGCCACCGATCAACACACCCGGGATGATACGAATGGTTACATGGCGGCAAAACCTTAACTTTCTCGCCATCTTCAAACACTCCAAGGCAGATACAGCACTCGGTCTGAACCGCCATCTCGATCGTGAACATTGTTACCGGCAAGGCAATAATGGCAGCAGGGTCGAGCCCTCGCGGTTGAGGATCTGGCAGAGCGTGGGAGGTCGGGGACGGCGCGTGACGATTAAAACTGCATACCCATCGGGCGTAAACGAAGACAAGAAGGACAATAAAGGTGATGAGGGAGAGGAGGACGAAGAAGAAGAGGGTTCGGCCATGGATTTGGAAGTGATGGTCTTGGAGCTCGGCGTAGTGCCAGTGGAAAGGGTGGGAGTGTTGGGAGGAAGCCATTTAAGGACAGAAGGGAAAGGTTTAATTGAAGGTGTTCTTCTACAAGAGTGGAAGTTGAAATGGAGTAGTTGGGGGAGTTTAGGAAGAGGATCTTTGTCCCAACATTTGGTTTTATAGTTGTGCTTGTGGTTTCAACTCTTGACTTGAAATAGTAAAGTAAGGACTACATTAGAAATTTTATCACTTAATTTTCATTTCATCACCAAATTTTAATTTTTTTAATTTTAATCATTAAACTATTAATTTACTCTTATTTTAGTCACTCAAAAATTAAATCAGAAATAGAAAGATATGTCATTTCATCACATCATTTCTCGTTTTTCTTTTTTTTTTAATTTTATCTTCTTCTTCCAAAAATAAAAATATTACAGTTTCATATATGTGTTATATCAATATTAAAATTGTAATTCTCCGATATCTTCTTCAACCATTCAAGACATCAACAAACTCGCCTCATTGTCTCTTTTAACTCTATCAATTTAAGTTTTCTCAAAATTATTTTAAAACTCGTAAACTTCAAAACTCTCAATGTAACGCCCCAGATTTGGGCATAGGTGTTTTAGGCATTGGTTTAGGTTAGTCGAACCTAGAATTGGAGATTTGAGCCTTTAGAAGTGGTTCAGGGAAAACGTAGTCCGGGATGTGATAAAATTATAATAAAAAATTGCTAAAATCTTTTAAAAATATATATTGAAGGATGGTGAAATCGATTTTAGAAAACGGGTCTTGGAAAGTCAAGATTTTGGAAAGTGACCATTTTGTAAAAAGTGCAAAATTGATTTTTAAGGACTAAATTAAAAGGAGACAAGACTTAAAATCTTTAGGGAGCTTACATGTGTTTAAAAGCCTTTTCCCCTTAATTTGACCAATTTTAAAATAGTACTTTTAAAATAGAATAAAAAAGCTTTTAATTAAAAGTGATTTTTAATGAGATCAAAAGGATTTGACGTAACTTCCATTTTCTCACTTTTATAACAGCCAAACACTTTCTTTTCTCTCAAAAATATCAGATTCTATCATCTTTTCTCTTTTTTTTTGGTTTCTTAAAAGTGATCTATCAATTTAATCAATGTAGTTTTAAGGTCTGCTTGCAAAATCTTTGTCAATTGAGGGAAAAAGCTAAGATTGGAGGTAAGAGCTGATCAACCCTCTAATCAAGGTTCTTTAATGAAATTATCAAGTCTTGTGCTTTCTAAATATTGTTATTAATTGAGTTTTATGATTTGATTAATGAAAAATTGGTTAAAATGGCTTGGTTGATGATTTTCCAAGATTTTCGTTTGGGCACTATTTTGATTGATTTGAGAATGATTTTAAAGTTGTTTTGGATGTTAAATGATGTTAAAGTAAATGCTTAATCATAATAATCCTAGATTAGGTGGGATCTCTTAAAGTTTAGGTTGTTAGTTATGGGTTTTTGGCTTAGAAATGTGAAATCTGAGTTGCTAGAGATATAAGGATGATATTAGGATGTTTTTGGATGTTGATTTATGGTTAAAATGTGATGGAAGTGTTTGTTGATGGTTAGGTTGAGTTTAGTGATCAATCGAAGGTAATTTTAGTTGTTTTGGATGGGTATTTTGGTACCTTTGGGCATAGCTGCGGGTTTTTAGTGTTTGCTAGTGGTTTTGATGCATTGAGATGCATTAATCCTCTATTCTCGTGTGGTATAAACAAGGAAGGATTCTTTGGAAGCATTTGGCGAAGTTCCGGGGACTTCGAACACTTGATTTTCGCGTCGGTGATTGAAGTTTCACGAGTTGGTGAGTGGAAATGGAATTTCCACCTTTGAAACATCTTAAAAGTGGTTTTGGGAACTTAGTGTAAGCTTGAAACACTTTACTAAGTTCGTAAGTAAGTATTGTGATTTTCTCCCTCGGATTGTACTATTATAAGCTTGTGGATGCACTTTATTTTATATGCGTTTACCTACTGTTTTAAAGAATGATTTTGAGTAAGTGATTTGTTGTTTATGATGCCATATTGCTAAAGGATGCACTAGGTAAGTGATCCTTGTATGTATGTGTTTATACTTGTTTTATGAAGCATGGTTTGATGCTTGGATATATGACTTTTTGTGAATGTTTTGAAAACAGTGAGGTTTATGCTAAATGAGAATTATATTGGCAAGTGATGTTGTGTAAAGTGGTTTACAAATGAAATCAGATATAGTTAGTTGGCTATAGGATTAACCGCACTATAAACAAGTCGCATTGGATGTTGAAGGGTTCTGAATGTACCGAAAACTCCATCCAAGTACCCTAACGATTGAGGAAATTGAGTTGCGTCCCGTCTCTTGTTAGTGGGGTTATACATCTACCGATGAATGGTGTTGAGGGGTTGTAAGGTACCGAATACTCCACCACAGGTGTCATAACGGTGGAGTGTAGCTTCCGTGTGTGAACCTTGAGATGCCGGTGAGAATATATGAAGTGTTGGGATAACACTTGGGAATCCGTGTGTCCAATGCGTTTTAAGAAATGAGAATGTCATTGATCACTTGTGAGCCAATATAATTGATTAATTGCTATAGAATGTATATGGATGCATAACATGAAAAATGCATGTTTTACTCTTAAGCTTTGCATATTGGTAGCTATGCATGGAAGGCTTAAGTTATGTGTTAGCAAATGGATTTTGTTGTTGAAGTATTTGATACTTGATGCATGTGGTATAACATGCTGATTTTTGTTAATGAAGTGCATTGATTTCAAGAAAGCGTGATGGTTTTCAAAAAGTGTAAAATGGTTTTAAGTATTGATGGTGTTTTTGGGTTTTGAGCATACCTCAGTAAGCTTGTATGCTTACGCTCTCTTTTTTTCCATCAATGCAGATAACTAAGTGTTTGGAGGCAGCAACTTGCAAAGGAATCCTAAGAGACTTCACTTTGAAAGTATGTTTTGGTTATGGACTAGAGTAATAAGGGCAATGGGGGATTCTATGGTTTGTTTGGGTGATGTGTATAAACACCCTGTGAGCATGTTTGCTTTATGATTTTACACTTGTAAAAGACCTATATTTGGTGTTTGGGGTATTGGTTTGAGTTTCGTGTAACCCCCTAAACCCGACCCGAAAGAATTGGGTTGAATATAAGGAGTCAAGCTCAAAGCTTGTCCCTCACGCAAGTAACCTGATTCAAAATTTTAATTCCAAAATAGACAATCCTAATATCACATAATACATATTAATAACATATTCCTGAAAACATTAAATATTCGAAATGTATATGCATGATAAAACGTAATAACCCCAATAAAACATCCAAAATCTGAAATTATATACAATCTGATAAAACATATGATATAAATACGTCCAAGTATTATACTGATAATAATAAATAAATAAAGCTGGAAAACGAGGTCCTCCAAGTACCGTAGCCTAGACCTGAATATCTGAAAATAGAAACTAAGGGGGAGTCAGCGAAACCGCTCAGTGTGTCTCTATAGTGCAAACAGAACTAACAGTATCATCATATCAACAGAGTCAATCAAACATTATCAGAATACAATTTTCCATCATGAATCAATTCAAACACATAAAGAAGTACGAATGAATATGCAACACAATATGACATTCACCCAACTACATCACCATCCGAAGAGTAAGGTTCCCCAGAACCACTCTCAACCTCGTCACCATCCAAAGTGGAATCTAGCTCGTAGAGCAAAACCACTGATCCGAAGTAGACATCATCTCGAAGGATGAAGCTACTGAACTTCCCCGTACAGAATCCCAACCATAATGAGATGACATAAAATCTGAGTTCTGAATATGAATGCATTATTTATCAACAGAAATGCATAATCATATAATCTAAAATACAATAATCTGAATTTGAATGTATATACAAATATTGTATAACGTAACAGAATGCTGAACAAGTCAAACATCACATATCAACAGAATATAATCACCACACATAATCAAACTACATCATGTATACATTTAAGCAAATCAACACATTTACATACAGAGCACTGTAAAAAGACAACACAGAAGAGAACACACCTCAAGTAGCCAACACTCAACGTCGACGGAGACGTCTCCCACGCTCAGCTCTATCTCTAGGACGGTCAGAGTCAGCTCCTATAACAATTAAATACACCATCAAAGATACTACTACTATGCCAAGACACTGATAATATAAATATTGAATATATTAATAATTAAACTCACGAGCGGATCCCAATGTCTGAGCAACATGAGGTCGTCTAGGTAGAGGAAAAGGAAGGATCTCAGTATCCGAGTCAATGTCGTCTGCAAATACGAATAACACCAATTAATTTTCCGATATTCAAATCTTTAAATACAAGTATAATCGAATAAAAGTGGACAAAATGGTCTTTCGGGTTCGAATTTGGGGAAACGGGCAGCGGAATCAGAATCAGGACGTCGGAAAACATAAAATAGGCCTTTTCTAAAAAATTCAACGATCAACGGTAAAGGGTCAAAGGTCAACGGGTCAACGGGTGGCGTCATCGCTGACGTCAGCCAACTCGGTTCCGATGGAGATCCTGTTCGGTCACTCCGGTTCGGTTTAGCCCACCCACTTGGACTCAACCCGGACCTTGGGCTCTCACCAACCCAACTCAGTTCAGCCCACTCTCACACCCATTTGTGTAACCCAAACCCATCACACATCTCAAGCCCAAACCGCACACCCAACAACACTTAGCAGAACTGAAACCCTAGGGACACCATGATGGCGTTGATCGCCGGCGACGCTTTGACGACCTCCTATGGTTATTTTTCGACCACAAAACGCACGCAAATAACATGATAACACCAGATAAGGCCTCATAAGCTTACCCACACGTCAAAAACCGAACGGAAACGGAAAGCAACTATGGTGAAGCGGAGCTCGAAGGATTTTATACCGTTTTCCGACAAGGAACAACGACGCGAGAGCGACGGAGGGGTGGGTTTTGACCGGACGGAAATGGGGAACAAGGTAATGGCCTCGGATAGCCGAACAGACGCCGATAGGGTTTTCACCGGACCTTGATCGGAAATAAAGGGAATGAGATTAGGGATTTCGCACGATGAGAAAAACAAAAATGGAGAACCTGAGTTTGAGTCTTGCGGCGCAAATGGAAACCGAAAGGGTGAGGTTTAGGTTCTCACCCTAATTTTCGGGTAATTTACACAATAAAGGCTCCAAGAATAGCATGCCTTACAAAAAGGTCACAAAAGTTTCAAAATTCACAATTTAGCCACTAAATTAATTAAGATTTCAAAATAAATTTCCCAATTATCAGGGTTATTAATTTAGGGATTTCAATTAGGTTAGGGTTTTAATTTAGGGTAAAAATTAGGGTGTTACAACTCTCTCCCCGATAAAAAGAAATTCTGGCTTGAAATTTACCTAGAGCAAAAAGATGTGGATATTGAGCTCGGATGACAGTCTTGGGCTCCCACGTAGCTTCATCATGACTACGACCACGCCACAGAACTTTGACCATCTTAATGGTCTTCCTTCTGAGAACCTTTTTATCCTGAGCAAGAATCTCAATAGGCTCCTCCTCAAAGCAAAAATCAGGACGGACCTCAATATCCCCAACATGCATAACATATGACGGATCAGGATGATAACGTCTCAACACTGAAATATGGAAAACATCGTGAATACGCTGAAGCTCTGGTGGTAGCTCTAGCTGATAGGTAATTGGTCCGACTCGACGAATAATCTGATAAGGGCCAATGTAACGAGGACTCAGCTTGCCCTTCCGACCAAACCGAAGTACCTTCCTCCAATGAGATACTTTCAAGAAAACCTCATCACCCACCTCAATCTCAAGATTACGACGTCTCAAATCGGCATAAGACTTTTGTCTGTCAAAAGTAGCCTTAAGCCGATCCCGAATCAATCTGATAGTCTGTTCAGCCTCATGCACAATCTTCGGTCCCAAAAGTCTGTGCTCATTCAACTCAGTCCAACCAATAGTTGAATGAAACCTACGCCCATACAGAGCCTCATACGGTGCCATCTTGATATTGGCCTGATAACTGTTATTATAAGCAAACTCTGCAAGCGGCAGGAAATCCTCCCAACTGCCTCTGAAATCAAGAATACAACCCCTCAACATATCCTCAAGAATCTGGATCGCACACTCAGACTGACCATCTGTCTGCGGATGATAAGATGTACTGAAGTTCAACCGAGTACCCAAAGCAGAATGAAAAGACCCCCCAGAATTTTGCAGTGAACCTCAGACCTCTGTCAGAAATAATAGATAATGGTACCCCGTGAAGTCGAGCAATCTTAGAAATATAAAGCCGAGCTAACTTACTAAAAGAATAGTCAACTCGGACAGGAATGAAATGCGCGGACTTCGTCAAACGATCAACAATAACCTAGATGGAATCCTTCTTCGACGGAGTCAAAGGAAGTCCACTAACAAAGTCCATAGTCACGCGCTCCCACTTCCACTGAGGAATCTCAATATGCTGTAGTAACCCAGACGGACGATGATGCTCTGCTTTGACTTTCTAACAAGTCAAACACCTCGATACAAATCCGACGACGTCTCGCTTGAGACCTTTCCACCAGTACCTTTCATGAAGATTCTTATACATCTTGTCACCACCAAGATGCATAGAATAAGAACTATCATGGGCCTCACGGAGAATAACCTGTTTTAACCCAGATTTCCTCGGAATATAATACCGGTCACGAAAACATAATACCCCATCCTAATCAATAGAGAAATCCCGAGATGTACCCTCATGCACCTCTATGATACGATGCATCAAAAACGGATCACTAGGCTGCTCAGCTCGAATATCAGAAATCAATGTAGGAATAACCCGAAGTTCTGCCAACAAACTGCCATCGTCGTACAAACTCATCCGAGCAAACAAAGCTCTCAAATCTGAAATGGAATTACGACTCAATGCATCAACAACGACATTAGCTTTACCTGGATGATACTCAATCTTACAATCATAATCCTTGAGAAGCTCTAACCAGCGACGCTATCTCAGATTAAGCTCTTTCTGAGTGAGAAGGTATTTTAGAATCTTATGGTCTATATAGATATAACACTTCTCTCCGTAGAGATAGTGTCTCCAGATCTCAAGTGCAAAAATAACAGCAGGAAGCTCTAGGTCATGGGTAGGATAGTTACACTCATGCGGTTTCAACTATCGAGACGCATAAGCCACTACCTTCCCGTCCTGCATTAGAACACACCCCAATCTGGTGTACGAAGCATCACTGAAAACTGTATAAGCCTTACAAGGCTCAGGCTGAATTAAAACTGGTGCTTCAGTCAACACAAACTTAAGGTTCTCGAAACTAGACTGCTGAGCCTCAGTTCAAACGAAGGGAACATCTTTCCTCAGAAGCTTAGTCAACGGAGCTGCAATAGAAGAGAAACCCTCAACGAATCTCCGATAATAACCAGCTAAACCCAAGAAGCTTCGAACCTCAAGAACATTCTTGGACTGCTTCCAACTCATAATAGCCTTAACCTTCATCGGATCAACCTGAATACCCTGAGTAGAAACTATATGACCCAGAAACATAACCTCAGAAAGCCAGAACTCACACTTACTGAATTTTGCATACAACTGTTTCTCTTGCAGAATCTGTAACACAATCTGAAGATGTTCCTCATGCTCTGCCTCAGATCTAGAATATACCAATATATCATTAATA
This sequence comes from Hibiscus trionum, assembly GCA_030270665.1. Lineage (NCBI taxonomy): Eukaryota > Viridiplantae > Streptophyta > Magnoliopsida > Malvales > Malvaceae > Hibiscus > Hibiscus trionum. The sequence continues at coordinate 63,820,897 of BSYR01000017.1, forward strand.
AATACCACAACAAACTGGTCAAGATAGGGTTGAAACACCCAATTCATCATATCCATAAAAACGGCAGGGGCGTTAGTCAACCCAAAAGGCATCACAAGGAACTCATAATGACCATATCGTGTCCGGAAAGCTATTTTGAACACATCAGAATCCTTAACCTTGAGTTGGTAATAACCAGATCTCAGGTCTATCTTAGAGAATACCGTAGCTCCCCGGAACTAGTCAAATAGATCATTAATACGAGGAAGAGGATATTTGTTCTTGATCATTAGCTTGTTCAGATTCTGATAATCTACATAGAGTCGAAGGGTCCCATCCTTCTTCTTAACAAACAGAACATGAGCTCCCCAAGGAGAAACACTGGGTCGAATGAAACCTCGATCCAATAGTTCTTGCAACTGTATCTTCAACTCTTTAAGTTCTTTCGGTGCCATTCGATAAGGTGCCATAGACACATGAGCTGTACCCGGATAAACCTCGATACCAAACTCAACCTCATCCCGTTTCGGCGGTACTCAGGCAATTCTTCCGAAAAAACGTCTGAAAAGTCTTTCACAACTTGAATCTTATCTAATCCAGAATCAGACTGTCTCAGATCAAGGATATAGGCAAGATAAGCAATAGACCCTTTCTTGATCATTTTCTCAGCTTTGAGAGCTGAAATGATATTACATAGGAACCCTCCGCGCTCACCAATCAGAATCACCTCACGATCACCATAAGTTCTCAGTGTAGCCCTTTTCTTTTCACAATCTAAGGTAACACGGTGTGCAGACAACCAATCCATACCCAAAATAAGATCGAACTCCCCAAAGGGTAACTCCATCAAATTAGCTGGAAAAATCTCCCCTTGAATATCAAGAGGACAATTCCTGTATACTTTAGTAACCTCAACTGGATTACCCACTAGACTGTGTACAGTAACAACACTAACAGTATCCTCGACAAAAATCTCAAGACTCCCAGACACCGAACTCGCAACATATGAATGAGTCGAACCATTATCTAGTAGAGCAAAATATGAAGTAGAATGGATAGAAAAGGAACCGGCAATAACATCTGGCTCATCACGATCCTCGTGTCTTCTAGTAGAATAAACTAACCCCGACTGTCTGGCTCCTGATCCTGCTGATCCTCTACTCGGAGCTGGTCTACCTCTACTAGCAGAGCCTGAAGTAACAGATCTGACCTGACCTCTTCCCCTGGCTGGAGTCTGTACTGATGTCTGAGATTGAGTAGTAGTAAAATCTGAGAGAGGTGGAACCGGACAATCTCTGAAATGATGCTCGAATGAACCACATCTGAAACAAGCTCCAGTCTGCCTCCTACACTCACCCGAATGCCACTTCTTATAAAAAGGACACCGTGGCACCCCTCGAGTACCAATCGAACCACCAACACTAGCAGTCGGAACAGAAGGAGTCATTGGTCTAGCTCTTGAATAACCCTGATAGTCTGACTCATCCCTGGCTCTTTTTCTAGACTGATTCCCCTAACTATGCTGAATTGGCACTGACGCTGGTCTCTTTCCTCTATCAGATCCATGCAACTCAAGCTGTCTCAACTCTGCCTCATTACGCTCAGCTGTCCTAGCTCGCCGAGTTATATCTTTGTATTCCTGGTCCATATGTAAAACAACACCCGCCTTTATCGTAGGACGCAATTCCTTCAGAAACCAATCACACTTTTCTTTTTCTGTGGTCACTAACCCTGGGACGTACTGAATCAATCTCATAAACTCGATCTCGTAGTCGTTAACAGTCATATCATTCTGCCTCATATTCATAAAATCATCTCTGCACTTAGCTATATACTCAGCTCCGACATATCGGTCACGGAAAGCCTGTCTGAAATGATCCCATGTAACTGTACTAGCTGGAGTAACAAACTCCTCAGCCTCCCATCAATTCTGGGCTTCACCCTGCAGTAGTGAAACGTCAGTCCCGAGTTTCCGGTCGGTAGGATAATCCATCTCAAAAAATAATCGTTGAAGCTTCTTCAGCTAGTACTCTGCATCTGCTGGGTCTGTACCCATCTTTCCATCGAACATAGTCATCCTGGCAGCGAGAAACTCTATGGATATGGGTATCCGAACACTCTTAGACTGACGAAGATATCTCAATAGCTCTCTCTGAACGGCAACAACATCCATGCCCATTGTCTCACTATCCCCTGAATCACGATGACCACTACTCTGAGCAGGCTTAACATGTGGGTCTCCTCCACCAGTCTGATGAGCTCCAGTCTGCTGAGCTCCTGTCTGGTCCACATGTTGTTCCTCCACATTCGCACCCTGGACCTCATCCTGATTTTGTATCGAACCCTCAGGAGGTGGAACATCACTATCTGTAGTCGTGGTACAACCTCGACCTCGGCCACGGCCTCGACCGCGACCTCGACCGACCGCTACTCTAGAACTTCTCCGAGGTGGCATAGTAGTATCTCTACAAAAGATAGAATGCTAAGATTAGAATCGGTACTTGGAGACGTTATTCAGAATATGTATAAATATTATTCATAAAAGATCATAAATTTTTTTTTCTTCTGAAATTCCCGTTTTACCCGAAAACATTTGATAATGCATGCAAAAATTTATTTTTGTTTTAAAATTGATTTAAATCACCCAGGTCGAGTGTTGAACCTGGCTCTGATACCACTAAATGTAATCCCCTAAATCCGACCTAGAAGAACTGGGTCGAATATAAGGAGTCAAGCTCAAAGCTTGTCCCTCACGCAAGTAACCTGATTCAAAACTTTAATTCCAAAATAGACAATCCTAATATCGCATAATACATATTAATAACATATTCCTGAAAACATTAAATATTTGAAATGTATATGCATGATAAAACGTAATAACCCCAAATAAAACATCCGAATTTTGAAATTATATACAATATGATAAAACATATGATATAAATAGGTCCAAGTATCATACTGATAATAATAAATAAATAAAGCTGGAAAACGAGGTCCTCTAAGTACCGTAGCCTAGACCTGAATATCTGAAAATAGAAACTAAGGGGGAGTCAGCGAAAACGCTTAGTGTGTCTCTATAATGCAAACAGAACTAACAGTATCATCATATCAACAGATTCAATCAGACATTATCTGAATACAATTTCCATCATGAATCAATTCAAACACATAAAGAAGTACAAATGAATATGCAACACAATATGACATTCACCCAACTACATCACCATCCGAAGAGTAAGGTTCCCCAGAACCACTCTCAACCTCGTCACCATCCAAAGTGGAATCTAGCCCGTAGGGCGAAACCACTGATCCGAAGTAGACATCATCTCGAAGGATGAAGCTACTGAACTTCCCCGTACAGAATCCCAACCATAATGAGATGACATAAAATCCGAGTTCTGAATCTGAATGCATTGTTTATCAACAGAAATGCATAATCATATAATCTAAAATACAATAATCCGAATCTGAATGTATATACAAATATTGTATAACGTAACAGAATGCTGAACAAGTCAATCATCATAGATCAACAGAATATAATCACCACACATAATCAAACTACATCATGTATACATTTAAGCAAATCAACATATTTACATACAGAGCACAGTAAAAAGACATCACAGAAGAGAACACACCTCAAGTACCTAACACTCAACGTCGACGGTGACGTCTCCCACGCTCAGCTCTATCTCTAGGACGGTCAGAGTCAGCTCCTATAACAATTAAATACACCATCAAAGATACTACTACTATGCCAAGACACTGATAATATAAATATCGAATATATTAATAATTAAACTCACGAGCGGATCCCGATGTCTGAGCAATAGGAGGTCGTCTAGGTGGAGGAGGAGGAAGGATCTCAGTATCCGAGTCAATGTCGTCTGCAAATACTAATAATACCAATTAATTTTCCGATATTCAAATCTTTAAATACAAGTATAATCGAATAAAAGTGGTCAAAACGGTCTTTCGAGTTCGAATTTGGGGAAACGGGCAGCGGAATCAGAATCAGGACGTCGAAAAACATAAAATAGGCATTTTCTGAAAAAGTCAACGGTCAACGAGTGACGTCATCGCTGACGTCAGCCAACTCGGTTCCGGTGAAGATCCGGTTCGATTCTGATACGGTTCAGTCACTCCGGTACGGTTTAGCCCACCCACTTTGTCTCAACACGGACCTTGGGCTCTCACCAACCCAACTCAGTTCAACCCACTCTCACACCCATTTGTCTAACTTAAACCCATCACACATCTCAAGCCCAAACCCCACACCCAACAACAATTAGCAGACTAAAACCCTAGGGACACCATGACGGCGTCGATCACCGGCGACGCTCCGATGACCTCCTATGGTCATTTTTCCGACCACAACACGCACGCAAATAGCATGATAACACCAGACAAGGCCTCATCGGCTTACCCACACGTCAAAAACCTAATGGAAATGGAAAGCAACTATGGTGAAGCAGAGCTTGAAGGATTTTATATCATTTTCCGACAAGGAACAACGACGTAAAAGCAACGGAGGGGTGGGTTTTGACCGGATGGAAATGGGGAACATGGTAATGGCCTTGGATAGCCGAACGGACGCTGATAGGGTTTTCACCGGACCTTGATCGGAAATAAAGGGAAGGAGATTAGGGATTTCGCACGATGAGAAAAACAAAATGGAGAACCTGAGTTTGAGTCCCGCGGTGCAAATGGAAACTGAAAGGGTGAGGTTTAGGTTCTCACCCTAATTTTTAGGTAATTTACACAATAAGGGCTCCAAGAATAGCCCGCCTTACAAAAAGGTCACAGAAGTTTCAAAATTCACAATTTAGCCACTAAATTAATTAAGATTTCAAAATAAAATTCCCAATTATTAGGGTTATTAATTTAGAGATTTCAATTAGGTTAGGGTTTTAATTTAGGGCAAAAATTGGGGTGTTACATTTTGACTCTTAAGTGGCTTATTTGTTAGGTTGCATGCCTTTAGTTTTCTATTGATGCAATTAGCTACGCTTTGATGCTAAATATGCTGCAAATGTTTGAGGATTAGTGTTTATATATGATGTATGCATGTTGAAAACATGTTGGGTTGGCTTAGGATGGTTTTTAGGGTGAAAAACCAGCTAAATCTGTCATTACAGGCTCAAGCGTTTCGGTACGCTCGAGCCTGTACCGAAACGGTGTACCTGAAATGGCCTTAGAGTTTCAAAACAGGCTAGGTCTGTTTCGGTACGTTTTGCCACTGGAAATCCCAGTTCCAAAACACCTCAAGGGCGTTTCGACATGGGCCCGTGTTTTGAAATAGGGCTAGCCTGTATCGAAACGGATGGTAGTTATGTTAGTTGTTGGAATATTATGAAGTTTTGATTCTTTGCGTTTTAGTCTCTGAATGTTGTAGATGCAATTGAATGAGCATGAATGATTATTTCGAGTTGATATTTGACTGAGATGCATGTAATACGACTAATTTCAAGACGGTAATTCAAAAATGACATAAGTCCCTATAATCTGGGAAAATTACAAAATGGTCCATAAAATTTGTATTTGGTTGAAATTGATGCATGATCGAGTTGCAAATGATCTGCTGCAATGTTTAACACATATGAACCTAATTTGCATCTAGATAAGAAAAAAAATAAAAAAAGAATTATGGTTGTTTATTGAGGTAAACATTCCCGGTTTACTTCAATATTCCCCGTCTGACCTGTTCGATTCGGTCTATCGGCTAGGTCGGGTCGAGGGGGTTACATTTGGTGGTATCAAAGCCAGGTTACGAAAGAATGGGATGATGGTAAGTTAATAGTAAGTCAATGTTATGTGATCGTGTGTATTTGGTGATGTTTGCTATGCACGGTGAATGTTATAAGCATGTTAATGTTGATTAAATGATAGTGATGCTATGTATAATGATTGTGATGTAAGTATGAGATGTTGTTATATGATGATGTTGTGGTTGAATCTTATTGATTATGACGCACGATGGTTGTGACATGTACGTTGTATGCTTTATGCTATGTTTGGGGGAAATTGGGATGCTCATTGCCTTATTACTATAGTGAAGTGTTTTTAAATTGAATTCGAAGTCTTGGATCCTTGCTAGAAGCTGGCTTGATTTCTTATTTTGTTTTATATTCATGCCATAATGATAATAGCACAATGAGACCGAGGAGAGAGCTACGTTCAGGATTAGTTGCTCCGGCTGATGGGCAAAGGAATCAGGAGAACGAGGTTCTGCCTGGTGCAAATTTACCTCATCCATTGCCACCACCTGTGGATGAGGAGCAAGTACAACACGGCCAGGCTGGTCCGGTGTTGGGTGATTTGACACCTTTGGTACAGGCGATGACTGGGGTATTCCATGCTGCTATTGCTGGAGTACAAGTGCAGGTGCAAGCACCTGTGGTTGGGCAATTGGGGTTGCCTTTGGAACGCTTGCAAAGTTTGGGAGGTGTTGAATATCGTGGATTGTCTCCTGAAGCATCGAAGGCTTGGATGGCTCTTACGATCCGAATTTTGGATCAGATGGGGTGCAATGTTGCACGCAAGTTAGGATGTGTTGTCTCTTTATTGCATGATGATGCATACAGTTGGTGGACGACTGTGATCGCGGTCATGGAACCCAATGAGGTGGATTGAGAGCTTTTCCAGGCTGCCTTTAAAAACAAGTATCTAGGAGTTAGATACTTGGACGACAAGAAGCGTGAGTTCATGTCCTTAGTGCAAGGAAACCTAAAAGTGGTTGAGTACAAGGTCCAGTTCGTATGTCTGAGCCAGTATGCTTCGGAATTGGTGCCAAGTGAAACGCATCAATGTGATCACTTCCGTTATGGCTTGGTGCAGGAAGTGAAAAATTTCATGCTAGCTTCCGATTATACTAATTTTGATGTACTGGTGACGCGAGCCAAGGATATAGAGCATAGTTTGGGTTTGACCTCTCGTGTGGGTGGTTCTAGCTCAAGTAAGAGAGCTGTAGATTTTGGTCCTAGTGGTGGACAGAATAAGAGAAACCGTGATCGTAGATATGGCCTGAGGTGAGGCGAGGTAATTTTGGGTGAGGATACGAGATAGCCTGTCGAAACGAACTTTCTTCGTAAGTTACGAATCTAGGAATGTTGTAAGCACATTCCTACATTACGAACAACAAGAAATCAAAGAAATATTCATAGTAAATTAAGGATTAAAAAAGGAAAACGGAAATGGAAGAAAAGAAGATGTTTTGGGGCGTTTTTAGAAGGAAATTCAAACGAAGAAGATGAATGCTTCATGAAACGGCCATGGCAGCAACTTGAGTGTTCAACAACGGAAAACTATGTTGCTGGAATGAAAACGAAAACGAAAACGTTAAAATCGAAAGAACCTGCATAATCTATTGAGCAAACCCGAATCGAAACTGTGTAACGTCGAAAGACTTGAACCCACTAGATAGCAATCTAGCAACCTGAAGTATCAAGTTTGACAATCAAACAAGTCTGAGTGTCAGAAAAGTTCTAAAACGAACCAAAGAAGAGAAAACTCTATAAGTAAATTTTTATTGCCAAAATGTCTAACCTTTTTACATTTAAGTTTACAAAATATATAGGAAAGGAGGGAGTTAGGCCGAATTGGTGTTTGTGGCTACAAATTAAAGTTATCAAAATTTAAATTCAAACATTATAACCACTATTTTGGGCGGCATTGAATGTCAGCCTTTCATTTGAATGTTAGGCGCCTAATTCAAGAGAGAAGGGTTGCATTTTGCACATTAAACATGTGTTTAATGTTTAAAATTAAAAAAAATCAACTTCCCATGCTTATCTTCACTTTTCCGCACAAATGGAAAAGGAGAGGGTTGTTTGGCCACACACATATGCCAAGCTGCCACGTGGATGCTCCGTATGAATAGATGCCAGCTAGGCTGCCACATGTGCACTGGTACACTGCCCGACATATAGGACGCTTTTCAGCTATTTCTGGATTTGTCAGCTGAAGTTGAGCTGACGAGAATTGAGCTGAGCTGAAATGAGCTAGCTAAGAGTGTTAGGAGCTGAACTAAGTTAGGAGCTATGCCTCTGAGCTGCCTTGAGCTGAGGGTGAGTTGGTCACACTCTCCTGAGCTGAAGATGAGCGAATCACACTCTTCTGAGCTGAGGGTGAGCTGGTTACACTCTCCTGAGCTGGAGATGAGCTAATCACACTCTTCTGAGCTGAGGGTGAGCTGGTTACACTCTCCTGAGCTGGGGATGAGCTGCATACACCCTCGTGAGCTGAAGATGAGCTGCATACACTCACTTGAGCTAGTGTCCTCCTATGTACATGTTACAAAACAATGAAACACCTATCAAAGCTTTGTAAACTTATTCAACAACACTTAAACAAATATAAAAACATTATAAGTCATATCAAACTAATCCAAAACACACCAAACATACTATATACATAATAAACACACTAATATAAGTAATATAGCATAAAGATGTTACATATCAGCATGTAACACGTTGTAAACCCTATTGTCTAAGGCACAAACATTATTTAATGATTCTGAAATGTTAGAACAAGTTAGGGATAGAACTTCCCTGAATTGTTTAGCCTTAGATCGTGTGATGGGTCCTGTTGGAAGAACTTCTGTGTCGGATTCTTTTGGTGGCAAAGATGTGCTCATATCATCCCCCCTTCTTGAAAAGGATTTGTCCTCAAATCTGTAGAATTTTCATAAGGGGTTAAATCAGAAACATTAAATGTAGCACTTACAGTGTATTCACCCAGTAAATCCAACTTGTAGGCGTTGTCATTCACTTTCTCCAACACCTGAAAAGGACCATCTCCTCGCGGTAACAGCTTGGACCGCCTTTGGGCTAGAAATCATTCCTTTCAGAAATGAACCCAAACTCAATCTCCAACATCGAAGGTGACTCACTTCCTTCCTTTGTTCGCTTGCTTTTCATTCTGCTGAGTCCTTCGTTCCAGGTTCTCCTTAACCTATTGATGCAACTCCTTCACATATTCTGCCTTGGTTTGACCATCCCTGTTCATCACCTGTTCATGTGGCAAAGGAAACATAACTAGAGGCGTAATAGGATTAAAACCATAAACAACCTCAAAAGGTGACATCTTAGTAGCAGAATGTACAACATGATTATAAGCAAATTTAACATGTGGCAAACAATCTTCCCAAGTCTTAATATTCTTTTTAATGATGGAACAAAGTAAAGTAGATAAAACCCTATTAACAACCTCAGTTTGTCCACCAATTTGGGGATGGCAAGTAGTAGAAAACATAAGTTTCGTACCTAATTTGCTCCAAAGTGTCCTCCAGAAGTGACTCAAAAACTTCACATCCATGTCAGAAACAATTGACATAGGAATACCACGTAAACGTATAACATCTATAAAGAACAAGTTAGCCACATTAACAACATCACCAGTCTTATGACATGCAATAAAATGTCATCTTTGAGAACCTATCAACCACAACGAAAATACTATCTCTACCTGTCCTAGTTCAAGGCAATCCCAAAACAAAATCCATCGAAATATCAGTCCAAGGGGAATCAGGAATAGGTAAAGGTAAGTATATACCATGTGGTGAAACCTTCGATTTCGATTTCCGACAAGTCACACAACGTTCACAGTACCTTTCAACGTCCCTACGCATCTTGGGCCAAAATATATGCTCTTTCAATGTCTGTAACGTCTTGTTGATCCCAAAATGACCCATCAATCCACCTTCATGTGCTTCACGGATTAGTATATCACGCATTGAACCCTGTGGAATGCATATCTTGTTTTCTTTGAAAAGATAACCATCATGCCTGTAGAATTTTCTATATGCACCTTTCTCACAAGCATTATACTTATCTCTAAAATCAGGATCATCAGAGTATAACTCACGAATATATACAAATCCAATCAAATGTGAATCAAGATAATATACAAGCACATATCTACGTGATAAAGCATCAACAACGACATTGTCTTTACCCTTTTTGTAACAAATGACATAAGGAAAAGACTCTAAAAATTCAACCCATTTCGCATGTTGTTTATTCAATTTATGCTGACAAGTGATATATCGTAAAGCCTCATGCTCGGTGTGAATCATAAACTCCTTAGGCAAGAAGTAATGATGCCACATATCCAACGCTCGAATCAGTGCATACATCTCTTTATCGTAAACCGGATAATTCAATGTCAGTCCACTCAGTTTCTCACTAAAGTATGCAATGGGCCTCTTTTCTTGCATTAAAACTGCGCCTATACCAACTCCAGAAGCATCACATTCAATTTCAAAAGTTTTATCAAAGTCAGGTAAGGCTAACACTAGTGCCTTTGTCGAACAATCCTTAATTTTCAGAAAGGCATCTTCTTGTTCTTTACCCCACAAGAAGCTGGAATTCTTCTTAATAATCTCGGTTAAGGGTGCAGTAATAGAATTGAAGTTAGGAACAAACTATCGATAAAACTAGCTAAACCATGAAATGATCTAACCTGAGTAATCGATGTCGGTCGTGGCCATTCCTGAATTGCTTTTATCTTCTCAAGATCAACTTCAACACCCTATGCACTAACAATGTAACCAAGAAATGTAAGTTTGTCAGTACAAAACACACATTTCTCCATGTTACCGAACAACTTCTCTTCTCTCAATGTTTGCAAAACAACTCTCAAATGTTCTGCATGATCCTGCAAAGTCTTACTATAATTAAAATATCGTCTAAGTACACAACACATAATTTTCCAATAAAGGATCGCAAAACATGATTCATCAAACGCATGAAAGTACTAGGTGCTTTAATTAAACTAAAAGGCATCACTAACCATTCATACAAACCTAGCTTTGTTTTGAAGGCTGTCTTCCACTCGTCGCCTTCTCACATACGAATTTGATGATAACCACTCTTCAAATCAATTTTGGAGAAGATAATGGCTCCACAAAGCTCGTCTAACATGTCATCAAGTCTAGGAATAGGATGACGATACTTAATTGTAATCTGATTCACAACTCTACAATCTACGCACATCCTCCAAGACCTATATTTCTTCGGCACTAATAGCATATGGACTCAAAATTTCTCGAATATAACCTTTATCCATCAATTCTGTAACTTGCCTTTAAATCTCTTTCGTCTCTTCGGGGTTAGTTCGATAAGCTGGTCGATTTGGAATGGTAGCACCTGGAATGAAATCAATTTGGTGCTCAATGCCACGAAGAGGTGGCAATCCCTTCGGTTTTTCTTCTAGAAACACATCCTCAAATTCCTGTAAAAGGGACACAATTGATGCAGGCAAATCAGCGGGAAACTCAGCCAATAGACAATAATCTTTAAACATTAAAATAAACAAGGATTGGTGAGAGGAAAGACATTTCCTGATTTCTCGACTGCTTGCAAAAATGTTCATCTTTTTCTTCTCCCTTGCAGCTTCCTTACTCTTTTTCATGCTTGCTTAATCTTCAATTACTTGACTCGGTGTCAAAGGAGCCAAAGTAATCTTCTTACATGCATGCATAAATGTAGAGTGTCTAGGTGTTCTTTATTTCTGAGCGCAAGTGCACACTCTTGTCAAGTTATAGTATGAAAGATATCGTCTCCCAAAGGGATTGGAGTAGCTCTTATGAATAGCTTCCTGCACAAAGATTTAGTAAATGCGTAATTAAATCTCATAATGTGGAAATATAAAAACACAAATAAAATAAAGATAGTGATGAGAGGAATGATAGAGAGATTTGGGCGATAGATTGGGTAAGACAAATGTAACTCAGTAGCATGTGAACTGCATTGTATAGTCTGAGCATGTTTTGCGCTGCCATGAATTGCAGCCTCGGCAGGATGGCGGGCGGCAAACTACGACCCTGTCATGCGCTCGCAGCAGGTCATTGCCACTGCAGAAGTGTACTGTCTCGGCAGGTGGAACAGACAGAAGTCATGGCGGCAAGTCTGGCAGACACTCCAAAGTTCATTGGGATAGTCGACAATGATCCCTCCTATTTCTAGGTAAGGATGCTTGAACACTCACGTGATGAAGGCAATACCTAGCAATCTCAGCGTCAACCTAACACATGCGAGTTCATTCGATTGGTGATCCCTTTTAGCCGCTGAAACTTGTGGACTAGTGTAGAATCAAGTTAGTCACGCCTTTGCATGTTGTGACCATGCTTAACCCTTTCGTGAGCCTTGCACTTTCGTGCCCGACAAATAGATTTTCTCTTCAACTGACTGGTGAAGACTAATTGAAAGAAAAAAGAGCATAGATTAAGCAAACTTTGGAAATTTATTGAAAAAAAACTCAAAACTATTACAACTGTTTCCCTCAAACTACTTTACATACACGCGCCTAAACCCTAGGAGAGTTGGGCCGCGACCCCCCAAAACTCCAACCTATCTAACTACATCTCGTTGTGCGGCTGCTCAGGCTAGCATCCCCTCACCCTCGTTATCATCATGCCCCTATACCTTTACATACGTTGGGTATATATAGAGCTCATGGCCTAAGTTTGAGTCCTCCTTGAAGTAGGAGTTCTAAAAGTAAGTTACATTAAATACATACTCTTTTATACTTTCAATATGGACTCTTTGGACGTTGCCTTCCTCTGCAAGTAAGGATAAGTGCTCCTAATTAGCGGTCTTGGATTAGCTCTACCGGCCGCTACAAGCTTCAGAAGATTGCAAGATTGGGCTCATTGGGCTTAGGAAATTGCCCTCTTTAAATCGCGACCCATCTTGGCTAAGTCGATGTAACTCCTGCCCGGGCGACACTTGGAGGCAATGCTGCTTCGGTAGCGTCCTTGGCGGCATCTAGAACTGCTTTAGTACAACTCCTTTTGTTCCAGCTTTCCTGTCCTGTCCTCTCCTTCCCTTGCTACAACACCTAAAATATAAACTAAACTAAAACAGTAACTTTTCTCAACCAAACATAAAATATTCAGTAGAAGCATGGTAAAAGAGAAGATACTGTTATAATGCATGCAGTGCACCTATATATGCCTAAATGAGCTTAAGAACATCAATAATACGAGCATGAATGTGTTCAAAATATAGAACTCATGGACACTCTACACACCCTCAAACTCGAACTATTGCTTGTCCTCAAGCAATGCAACCTAGCTAGTAAACTTGCCCTTGGTACAAAATTAATAGAAACATTAGCCTTTAACTTGATTTCTTACCTCAAGGCTGTGGCACCTGATTTTAAGTTAGTGATAGGGAATGTCATGAAATAACTTAGGTTTTAATTTTCTTAATGCCAGTGCAGTGTGTGCAGGTCTGTGCTCATGCTAACCATGCTGAGATAATTAAGTTAACAAAGAATGCCTAAAATAATTAAATTACTAGAAAGGATACGAGTTGCTGCATTGGCAGCACAATTGGGTACTTTTGTTTTCTTTTTCAGATCATGGCTTTAAGGTCTTCAGCTCATCACAACTATTCTCTGGGTCTGAGGCTAAGATAGGTGCACTCTACGAAACTCCAAACCATTTGAATAAAGTCATCCCGTGAAGACTTTCATTCACTCTTGCTAATTTGTCCGTCACTTGGTTTAGATTCATGGACTTTTGATAACAACGGAGTGTCCTTGCTCATGATCCTTCCTAGAGCCTGTTTCGGGCACCTCTAGGGTATTTGAACTTCATGCCAAGAGCCTGCTTCGGGCACCTGTAGGGTATTTTTATTATTTTGGATGTGCTGCCCTATGATGCCATGGCGGAAAACCTGTATTCAATCAAGGAATTTTTATCAAGGCAGGTAGTGTTAAACTTAAAATTCAAGCAAAAATGCAGCATTTAACAGACAAGTGTAACGATAGTTGGCAGAAAGAAAAATTTTCTAAGTATTTTTCATGCTTCTTCCCATAGTTAGATTCAATTTTTTTAGTATGTGTGAATATAAGTAGTCGGCTTAGCTATCATAGGCACAAGTTTTTAAGCTAAAGATTTCTATTTCATTAAGTTCTAGGGTGCAGAATTTACATATGCATTTAAATGCTACTAAATGAATATAAAAAAAGAGGACTAAATTTCCCCAAACTCAAGGATTGCATTATCCTCAATGCCTCTACAAAACAAAAATTAAAAATAAAACATAAAATATAAAATATAAAAAAATTTAAAACAGAAAACATAAGAAAGAAATAAAATATAAAAATTAAAAATAAAAGAAAAGAAAAAATGGTGCTATAGACTAAGGGAGTTCTCCTCTGTTGCTGCCGCGTCAGAGGAGGATTTTGAGGAGGCATGAAGGACGAGGCGGCGCGTAGCAGATGGTCTGTCAGTTGGGCTCTTCTTCTTGCTATGCGGCGGCTAGACGCGACTGGGGGTGGTTTTCTTGGATAGTTTTTCAGCTCCTCCACTCTGGGACTGTTGTTGGCCGCTTTCTTTTTCTATCTGCCTCGGCTGGTTCGTCATCGAAGGAGTCTGAGACCTCCATGTCTGAGTCGGCTTCGTCTTTGGCAGCGGCCCCTTTTCCTACTAGGGATGCAATAGTGGTTTACTCCTCCTTCTCTGATTCGGATGAGGAGGTTAGTTCATATGGTTGGATAGGGGTCGGAGAGGTTCTTCTCTTGGGGAGGCGGTGCAGTCCCTCATTGTCATCAGCGCCATGAGCAACAACTGGTCTTGGAGTTATCTGGAAATGCTTGGAAGCTGCTAACTCCATGGGAAAGGCGGGCAACTGTGGGCTTGCGTCCTGATACTTGTCCAACAAGTAGGCCACAAAGGCCTCTTGCACGTCCGCTACGTATTTGGTGAAAATCACCTGCTTGTGTTCTATCCTCTGGCAGCTTTCAACTAGACTGCGTAGTAGGAGGATCACTTCGGATGAGATGGTAGCTTCAGTACTGCCCGCTGCGGCTGGAGTGGCGGCAGCTTGGGACGGCGGCTGGGCGGTCGAAGGTGTGTCTAGCTCCGCGTTATGTATCATCTGCTGGCATACCCTTCTTGTCCATCCTTCCTTGGCAAGAAGAATTTTGTCTTTGGGGTCTGACGGGACGCGAAAATTGGCGCAAAGGCCCGTTATGAGTGCAGGGAAGAAGAGAGGTCCCTTGGAGTTTGGTTTTTCTGTGTGGGCATAAACCTCCTTTATGATTACCTCGCCAATGTTGATATGCCGCCCCATCATTATGCTGTAGATAAGGGCGAGACTTGGCATGTTTACTATCGATCCCTACGTGGAAGGCATCAGGCGGTGCTAGACAAAGTAACTTCAAAGGGCCGCCTCCGGTAGCAAATCGCGGCGGTTGACTGACCCGTTGTTTTTACCTGTTAGCAACTTGGTGTTTGGCTTATAGATCTCCCTCTTGATTTTGTTGTAGTCAGCCACTGTTAAGTAGGAATCACATTCCTCGTGTGGATTGCCACTGACTTCTATGTTGTCGAAGTTGTTGATCATGTCAGCAGTAAACTTGACACCTTCTACGCGGATGTACACGAAAGGGCTTGCCGGTGTCGGTCTGTGGGCGTAGAACTCTCGTACATGGTTGTTGTTAATTCCTTCTGGCTTCCGTGCGAACTGGTCCCAGCCCATATTGTAGATCCTTTCGAATAGAGAGGGTTCCAAGCCAAAATCCCCATCAGACTGAGTATATTGGAAACCCATCTGTTGAGTGTGTAAAAGTTCTATATTTTACCCCCTATTTAACCCATATTTCTGCTGCATTCAAGCATAATTCATTTCATTCATACATCACAATTATATCAAATGGCACAGTTTCTACTAAAATTGGTTGATTTTGCAGGTAGCTGCTGTAGCAGATGAAGGGCAGTGGAGAAGCAGAGCTGGAACACTAAACTGCAGCTGAGAAGAAGGATGCTGCCATGGCCGCTGCCGTGGCAGCCAAGGACGACATCAATGGTGAAGGGAAGAAGCGAAGTGGACCTCGACAGAAAGAGGAAATTAAGCTGATCTGTCGTGGAGCACTCTTATATTTTTCCAAGCCCTAGATCAGAATGAAGGCCAAGCCCAAAGTTCAAGGAAGAAACTCCAAGCAAGAAGGAAGGACGAATTAAAGATATATGCTCTGAAGATTTAATCTTTAATAGAGTTGTATTTTAGTTTAAACTTGTATTCTTGCCATATTAGAAAACTTGAACCAAAGGCCTATATAAAGGCATGTAATTCGACCTAGGGAAGGATATCTTCCTCTCTAGCCGTCTTCCCCTAAACCCTAGTTATTTTCCCCCTTCTCATCATGTTCTAAACATCCCATAGGGCTAAGGGTTGATTCTGTAAAGTAGTTGCAAGGATTGCTTTGTTTTAGGATTTTCTTCTGTTCAATAAAATAGACTTCAAGTTTGCTTATTCTGGTTTTCAACATCTTGCAAGAGTATCGGGAGAGCATTATGAGATTACACACTTACTTAATATCGGGAGAGTTAAGTATACGAAAGGATTAAGTACGGGTTCTCCAGTTTATGGTTGAACTATCTCGGACCTAGGGATAGGACGAGGTTAAGTGGCTAAGGAAGAATTCAACAACATCGGTGTTCATCCTTCGATTCACGCCGGGAGGTATCATCAAAGACGTGTTCATCGACAGACTTGGACCTAGGGATAGGCCAAGGCATAGCAGGGATTCTTGCCAAGCTTGAAGTACTGAGTTGTGTGTTCGCTGCCGCGACAACAATAGACCGCTGCCGCAGCAGGTGCTGCCGCGACAGGTGCTACAACAGAACATAGAAGTCTTAGATAGTGCAACACCTGCACTACAGAGCAGATCAATACCGGCCTATTCTTTACTCTGAATATTTTACTCTTTTATTTTCAATCTTCTTTATTATTTTGTGACAAACTATTAAAACTCTTTATTTACCCTTTCGTGCAGAAAACCAAGGTTAAAGCTATTAGCCCAGTCCCTATGGAGACGATATCCGATACTTACGTATCACTTTACTACTTGCGTCGTGTACACTTGCACTACATTGCGATAGACACTTTTACACGCAACAAGTTTTTGGTGCCGTTGCCGGGGACTGACAACATATCTTTACCCTATCTTTTACTGCACTTCTTTTATTTTTCTGTTTTTACTTGGATTGTTCAACCTGTACCTTTCACAAGGTCTTTTGTTTGCTTATGCGCAGATCTCAACGAGGAAAAGAACCTGAGCACCAGTTAGATCCTGAAATCGAACGTACATGCAATCTCAGGAAAAGAGTCCGCCTCCTTGTAGAAAGAAACGAATACTTGGAGGAACAATTAGAAGCAATGGTGAACGAAAGGCACGAAGAAAGAAGGAACAACCAAGAGAATCTCCAAGGTCCTAAAGATCCTCTCGGAGATGGAAGGAACAGACAACTTGCCGATCCTCCCACCGCTGCCGCACGCCGGTCATGCCGAGACTACATGATCAATGATCATGTGGAACTAGAAACCACCCTGCCAGACGTGGAAGCTGAGAATTTCGAGCTGAAACCTGTCATGTTCAGCATGATTAACAACGCTGGCCAATTTAGTGGTGCTACTACAGAGGATGCTAGGGAGCATTTGAAAACGTTCCAGGAAATCTGTGGTTCGTTTAGACTACCAGGAGTAAATCCGGAGATACTGAGGCTTCGGTTATTTCCTCATTCATTGAGGGACAGGGCGAAAACTTGGTGGAATAAACTAACGCCGGGTTCAATACGAACTTGGGCAGATTTTACTTGTGAATTTTTGTCTCGTTTTAATCCTTCACATTTATCTGAGCGATTACGTAACGAAATTGCTACTTTTCAACAGGAAGATGACGAGCCAATGCACGAAGCATGGGACAGATTTACCACTCTGCTAAGGAACTGCACAATGCATGGATTCCCCGTTTGGAACCAGGTAATTAAATTTTATAATGCTGCCAACTTACAGACTCGTATGAGAATTGATTCAGCAGCGAATGGATTGCTCTTGGACAAAGATCCAGATGAAGCAATGGTAGTATTGAAAAACCTGGCAAAGAACGAGGAACAGTTTCCTACAGCAAGAAGAGGGGGTAAACGAGTACTAGCTGTGAAAGATTATGAGGCCGACAGTTCCCTAAAAACACATGTGGCATATCTCACAAAAGCAGTGGAAAAGCTCTTAAAGAAAGATTCACAGCCTGTCTACTCCGCTGAAGAGGTATGTGAAACTTGTGATGGGAATCACAGTTCGGAAGATTGTCCACTACAGTTAGAGGAAGGGATGTACGTTGGGAACTACAACAAACAGAACTACAATTCCAACAACTAAAATCCCAATTGGAGAAAGGATCCCAAGTTCTCTTGGAGCAACCCTAACAATGCCCTGAATCCTCAAGCACATAATACTCACAACCAGGGGGACCTAGATTACTGACTCGGCAGCAGCCGCAACAGCCACCAGCTGCCACGACTAGTATATTGGAGCAGACCTTGGCTAAGTTTATGTCTCAAACAGGAACTTACATTGAAAACATGAATCACTTCGTTAAGAAGACTGAGTCATTCATGGATAAAACAGAGATGCGGATGACCAACCATGAAGCTACTCTGAAATCACTGGAGACACAGATGGGTCAGGTTTCCCAGCATATTAAACCAAGACAGAATGGAGGATTCCCTAGCGATACTGAAAACGCTAGACAACCCACACATGAGCAGTGTAAAGCCATCACAACAAGGAGTGGGAAGAAATTACCAGGGCTAGAGAAGGAAGCGGAATTAGTTAAGGAACCAGCCCTGGAATCGACTGCCAAGAACGCTGCCCTGGCAGACGACAAACAGCCTGTTGCCGATGAACCTGTCATGACAACAGAAGGGACAGAGGAGAAGGATGAAGAACCTAAGCCTCTTCAGATCCGAATGCAGTGGGAATGACACATTGCAGATTATCGTCCTCCACCCCCTTTTCCTCAGCGGTTACAGAAATTGAAATAAGAATCCCAGCTTAAGAAGATCTACGATATTTTTAAGCAGGTCCACATCAATATTCCGCTGTTAGATGCTATAAAGGAGATGCCTAGTTATGCCAAATTTCTCAAGGATGCTATGTCGAAGAAATCCAAACTTGGGGAATTTGAAACAGTTAAAATGACAGAGGGATGCATGAGTATTCTGCACAAGCATCCACCCCAGAAAAATAAGGATCCTGGGAGTTTCTTAATACCGTGTATAATCGGAGACAAATTTGTGGGTAAGGCACTTTGTGATCTTGGTGCTAGTATAAATTTAATACCCAAATCTGTGTTTCAGAAATTAGGTATTGGACGAGCACGACCCACAACAGTTATGCTGCAGCTGGCAGACCGCTCTTACGTGCAACCGGAAGGAAAAATTGAAGATATTCTGGTAAGAGTGGATAAATTTATTTTTCCTGCTGACTTTCTTGTCTTAGATTGTGAAGCAGATGGGAATGCACCAATCATCCTGGGGTGACCCTTCTTAGCCACAGGAAGATCACTGATTGATGTGGAAAAAGGATAACTCATTATGAGAGTGAACGATCAAGAGATCAAGCTGAATGTTCTCCAAGCAATAAAACACGCTGATGCAGAAGAAGAATGCAAGGCTATCACTGAAGTTACCCTTGACCAACCCTCCATCAGGTCGGACTGCCATGACATCAAAATTGGCCACTGCCCCAGCAACCATTTAGAAGACTGTCACGGCAACGACGACGACAGCAGCTCCTCAGGCTCTGACATATCTGATACTGAACATCATGAGGAGGTAAACTGGATAGGTAATCGTCCAGGTAAGTTATTCGAGCCCTTAAACTATACCTCGAATGAACATATAGTCCAAAAGCCATCAACTATAGAGCCACATGTTCTAGATATTAAGCCCCTGCCAGGGCAGCTTAAATATGTTTTCCTTGGATTAAATGATACGTTGCCCGTAATCATCTCTTCCAAGTTGATGCAGAAACAGGAACAACATCTAATAGGGATGCTGCAGCAGCACAAAAAGGCTATTGGATGGACGATAGCTGATATCTAAGGCATCAGCCCGACACTATGCATGCATAAAATCCTCTTAGAGGATGATCACAAGCCGACCATTGATGCCCAGAGACGTCTAAATGATGCTATGCGAGAGGTGGTTCGTAAGGAGATCATCAAATGGCTAGATGCTGGAATAATTTATGCCATCTCGGATAGCAAGTGGGTGAGCCCGGTGCAGTGCGTTCCTAAGAAATGAGGAATAACCATGGTAACCAACGAAGAAAACGAGTTAATCCCAACCAGGACTGTGACCGGTTGGAGGGTTTGTATGGACTACCGGAAGCTTAACAAAGCTACCCGGAAGGACCACTTTCCCCTGCCATTAATTGATCAAATGCTTGATAGATTAGCGGGAAAGCCTTACTATTGTTTTCTTGATGGTTACTCAGGTTACAACCAAATAGCCATCGCACCAGAGGATCAAGAGAAGACGACGTTCACTTGCCCATACGATACTTACGCTTTTCGGAGGATGCCATTTGGACTTTGTAATGCACCAGCAACCTTTCAGAGGTGTATGATGGCAATATTCTCTAACATGGTGGAGGATTTCCTGGAGATATTCATGGATGATTTCTCTGTCTTTGGAGATAACTTTGAGAGTTGCCTAGGCAACTTGCAAAAAGTGCTCGAGAGATGCGAGAAAGAAAACTTGGTATTGAACTGGGAGAAATGTCACTTCATGGTGGATGAAGGGATAGTCCTAGGCCATAAAGTAAGCTGTCGCGGCATAGAAGTCGACAGAGCTAAGATCGAGGTAATTGAAAAGCTGCCGCCACCCACCACAGTCAAGGGAATCATGAGTTTCTTAGGGCACGCTGGGTTTTATCGGAGGTTTATCGCAAACTTTTCAAAGATAACGAAACCCTTGTGCCATATTCTGGAGCAGAACCGTCCCTTCGACTTCAACACTAAATGTACTGAGGCATTCAAGGTTCTGAAAGAAAAGCTTGTAACAGCTCCGATAGTACAGCCACCAGATTGGAAACTACCATTTGAGATCATGTGTGATGCTAGTGACTATACTGTTGGGGAAGCACTTGGGCAGAGGAAGGACAAGCTCTTCCATGTTATATACTATGCCAGCAAAACACTGAACGACGCCCAAGTAAACTACACCACAACGGAGAAGGAACTGTTAGCTGTGGTGTTCTCAATTGACAAGTTTCGTTCATACATACTTGGAACGAAGGTCATAGTCTACACAGACCACTCTGCATTAAAGTATCTGTTCACCAAAAAGGATGCGAAGCCTAGACTGATACGTTGGATTCTGCTGCTGCAAGAGTTCGACCTTGAAATCAAGGACAAAAAGGGAACAGATAACCAAGTTGCAGATCACTTGTCAATATTAGAGATGGGAAAGAGTCTCCCAACAGACGAGACACACATACTAGAGATCTTCCCTGACGAGCAACTGTTCGATGCCATAAGCATTGCCACGACAACCACGACGGCAGGTAAGTTTTCTGACCTCCCCTGGTATGCTGATTTCGTTAATTATTTAGTTAGAAGAATAACTCCTCCTGACCTTAACTATCAAGCTAGGAAGAGGTTCCAAAATGATGTTAAGCATTATTATTGGGACGAACCTCTTCTTTTCAAATATTGTGCAGATCAGGTCATCAGGAGATACGTACCACAAGATGAACATGAAGCTGTGCTCCATCACTGCCATGCTTCACAATATGAAGGACACTTAGGTGGTAACAAAACTGCTGCCAAAGTTTTGCAGTCTGGATTTTATTGGCCGTCACTGTTCAAGGATGCCCAGACATTCTACAAAAACTGTGACAAATGTCAACGGACTAGAAACATCTCAAGGAGACATGAGATGCCGCTGCAAAACATTCTTGAAGTCAAAATCTTCGATGTTTGAGGGATAGATTTTATGTGACCATTCCCAGCATCATGTGGGAACTTATATATCCTCATGGAAGTGGACTATGTGTCCAAATGGGTTGAAGCGATCGCTACTCAGAAAAACGATGCCAATACGGTTCAGAGGTTTTTGCATAAAAACATATTTTCCAGATTTGGCATCCCCAAGGCGATCATCAGTGATGAAGGGAGGCATTTTGATAATAGGGTTATAGCTGCTGCCTTAAAAGAGTATGGTGTCAAACATCGGATAGCAACAGCTTACCACCCTTAAACCAATGGACATGCTGAAATATCCAACAGAGAGGTTAAGAACATTCTTGAAAAGATGGTTAAGCCAACTCGGAAGGACTAGTCTCTACACCTCAATGATGCACTATGGGTCTACAGAACAACATTCGAAGTGGTATGACAAGAAGTTGCTACCACAAGAGTTCTGCCCAGGGCAGCTTGTGTTGTTGTTCAACTCTAGGTTGAAACTCTTCCCAGGGAAGCTGAAATCTAGGTGGTCCGGCCCATTCCAAGTGGTGCAAGTTTTTCCTCATGGTGTCATCACAATCAGATCTTTAAAAGACGGGCACCAATTTAAAGTCAACGAACAAAGATTGAAGCATTATCAGGGGACTGAAACCCCAAGAATGCAGGAAGTGGTTACTTTAGGAGATGCCCCTCCTGGCATCCCTAATTTAACCTAATTTTATTTTTATTAATATTTATTATTTATTTATATATATTAGGTAATTAGAATTATTTTATTTTTAGGAACTAAGTTTTTATTTTTATTATTTTTAGGAAATAAAGGAGACAAGGAGAAGAGGAGAAGTGAATTCAGCCCACCATCTTTCCATCAGCCCAAAAAGCCCAAACTAGGAGCCTGTCGTTACAGCTGCCGCGACAGACGCGAAAAATCCAGCATGTCAACACGCTGTCGTGGCAGACACGTAAACGCGTGGCAGACACGCAAACGCGTGGCAGACACGCAAACGCGTAACAGACGCGCAGCAGACACGGAAACGCGTGACAGACGCGTCAGAAACCGCGTAACAGCTGGCCCCGTTATTCGCGCCTGCCGTTACAGCTCCAACGGGCAGGAAACTCCTCCTCTATATAAACCCCGTTTTACTATTCATTTTTCACTCACTTTCACTCTCTACTTGTTTCCTCTCTAGAATTTTATTTGCTCTCATATTTCTTTTCTATAGTTCCTTGCAATATGAGTACCAGAAACACCCGTCGTAGTGCTGCCTCAGGATCTGCCCCAGCAGCAGCCACTCCCAGCTCCTTCCAGGCCAGAGACATGTGGGAGGAGAAAGGCTTCATCTATACCACACGAACGGAGAACCTTGGGCTAAAACCATTTATAGCCCGCAAGATTAGAGCCCTGCAGTGGCAGATATTTGCCGAGCAGTCGGAGGAAATGAACGTCACTTTAGTCCGAGAATTCTATGCTGCCATCGACAGCAGGGAGGCGACAACAGTGACGGTTCGTGGGAAAGAGGTACCTTTTGAGCCCGAATACATCAACACCCTCTATGGGTTCTATGTTGGGAGAAAGGAAGACGGACACCAGAGATTTGTGGAGAGCTTGGAGCCGGCAGATTATGACGCTTTTATGGCAAAACTCACCGACGAAGGTACCGAGTGGAATACCGATCCTAAACATCCAAGGATGGTAAAACGAGTTCAGCTCACTCCGGAAACCAAGCTTTGGAACGCATACATCAAGAAGAGGATTATGCCGTCCTCGCACAACAGCACGATAGACCAACCAAGGTGAGCCCTCATCCATTCAATTCTAAATGAGAGGCCTATTAACGTTGGTAGATACGCCCGGGAGAAAATTTTGGATTGCGCGTACCAGCCATCAGGACCACTCTTCTTCCTATACCTCATAACTGCCATCTGTCGTGGCCACAATGTACCGGAAGCTGCCGGGGATTTGAGAGTCCGAGGGAAAGGGTGGACGGAAAGGAACATCCTCAGCTTGATGGAGCTGAAAGCTGCCACGCCCATGTCGTCCTTCGACCCCACTGCCGCGGCAGGTGAGCCGAAAGAGCCCACCCAGACAGAAACTGCCGCCACAAAACAAAGGCAGCCCACTACAGCAGCTCCCCCAGCAGACTCCTCAACACAAATCCTTGCTACCCTGCAGAAAATGGAAGAACGACAGCTGGGCCTGATGAGCTTCATTCGGGACTTCACCACAGCAACGGTACACTTCATTAAAACTAATCTTAATTTTCCTGATGTACTGTTCCCTGCCTTCCCCGACCATTATTTTGCTGCCCCCACACCTGCCCATACCCCTACCCATGCTGCCACACCGAGAACACCATCTGCCGCGTCCACCCCAACCCCGGCCACAATAGCTGCAGGCGACAGCCGCACGGCTGAAACATCTGCGAGGGGAGCCAAGAGAAAAGAGCCCATGTCCGACCTCGACAGGTATATAGCTGGCTTCTCCTCCTTCGAAATTTGGGGTGCATCCGATGACGAGCCCTCTGTCAAGAGGAACTTGTCCAAGGAGTTCACCCCGGTGAAACGGCAGAAACCAGGCTTAGGAGTCGGACCATCCGACCAAGGACAATCTGACAGCGGCAGCAGCAGTAGCAGCTCCTCCGAGGAGATTCAGGTATTGGAGAAACCACCCCATATCTCACCTACCCGAATCCAGCCTCCGAGGGAAGCTAAGAACAAGACCACCTCAGCCTCTCCCAGCCACCTGCCGGCACCGACAAGGAAAGTCACTGCCCGCCGGCAGATTCAGATCAGCAGCAGCAACAGCAGTGACGACAGCGCCTGAAATTTAAGTTTCTTTTCTTATATTTGTTGTCTGCTATTTTGTTATATTTTGTGATGTTGTTTTTATTTCTTTTTCTTTTTCATTCTGTCATTTGCATTGAGGGCAATGCAACCCTTGAGTTTGGGGGTGGCATCCTTCCATTAATGAAGTGTCTTTAAGTTTAAAAATTGTGTCTTTTATTTAGTTTATTTTTGCTTAAAATGAAAATTTGGCTTAAATCTTTGAACTGAACTTACCTGCTGTGACAACCTCTGTCGTGGCAGCGCCTTTAGGATAGTTTTAGGAGCAGTTTAGAGCCTTACTATAGTTCTAAATCTTAAAACACCCTTTGTGACTTTTATACTATCTAGAACTCTGCTAGTAAACTAGAATAGAAAAGCTTAACACTTGAGTTGCCCCTAGAGGTGCCTAACACTGGCTCTAGGAAAAGAAGTTAAGAAAAATAGACTCAATACACCTAGAGGTGCCCGAAACCGGCTCTAGTAAAACTTAAGCTTGAGAAATTAGAATCGAGTCTAAATAAAAACTAAAGGAGCCTAAGAATTGCCTCCAAAAAGATGAAAATTGGCATAAAAATTCAAGTTAGAAGCTTAGCTATTCTAGTAAACTAAGGGAGTCTTGGCATATAATTGTTCACAAAACATGCACACACTACACGAGAATTATAGCAAGGTTCCGGATGAATCCTGAATTATCCAATAAGGTGTTGCTCACAATAGGGAATGAATGGTAGATAAGGAAAAGTTCACTGTTTTAAGCCAAACAAAAATTTTGTTTTTCTTTCTTAGGTCTTAATTGCTTGAGGGCAAGCAAAAACTTGAGTTTGGGGGTGTGTTGAGTGTGTAAAAGTTCTATATTTTACCCCCTATTTAACCCATATTTCTGATGCATTCAAGCATAATTCATTGCATTTAGGATAGATTTCATTCATACATCACAATTATATCAAATGGCACAGTTTCTACAGAAATTGGTTGATTTTGCAGGTAGCTGTTGTAGCAGATGAAGGGCAGTGGAGAAGCAGAGCTGGAACACTGGACTGCAGCTGAGAAGAAGGATGCTGCCATGGCCGCTGCCGTGGCAGCCAAGGACGACAACAATGGTGAAGGGAAGAAGCGAAGTGGACCTCGACAGAAAGAGGAAATTAAGCCGATCTGTCGTGGAGCACTCTTATATTTTCCCAATCCCTAGATCAGAATGAAGGCCAAGCCCAAAGTTCAAGGAAGAAACTCCAAGCAAGAAGGAAAGACGAATTAAAGATATATGCTCTGAAGATTTAGTCTTTAATAGAGTTGTATTTTAGTTTAAACTTGTATTCTTGCCATATTAGAAAACTTGAACCCAAGGCCTATATAAAGGCATGTAATTCGACCTAGGGAAGGATATCTTCCTCTCTAGCCATCTTCCCCTAAACCCTAGTTATTTTCCCCTTCTCATCATGTTCTAAACTTCCCCTAGGGCTAAGGGTTGATTCTGTAAAGTAGTTGCAAGGATTGCTTTGTTTTAGGATTTTCTTCTGTTTAATAAAATAGACTTCAAGTTTGCTTATTCCGGTTTTCAACATCTTGCAAGAGTATTGGGAGAGCATTGTGAGATTACACATTTACTTAATATCGGGAGAGTTAAGTATATGAAAGGAATAAGTACGGGTTCTCCAGTTTATGGTTGAACTATGTCAGACTTAGGGATAGGACGAGGTTAAGTGGCTAAGGAAGAATTCAACAACATCGGTGTTCATCCTTCGATTCACGCCGGGAGGTATCATCAAAGACGTGTTCATCGACAGACTTGGACCTAGGGATAGGCCAAGGCATAGCAGGGATTCTTGCCAAGCTTGAAGTACTGAGTTGTGTGTTCGCTGCCGCGACAACAACAGACCGCTGCCGCAACAGGTGCTGCCGCAGCAGGTGCTGCCGCGACAGGTGCTACAACAGAACAGAGAAGTCTTAGACAGTGCAACACCTGCACTACGGAGCAAATCAATACCGGCCTATTCTTTACTCTGAATATTTTACTCTTTTCTTTTCAATCTTCTTTATTATTTCGTGACAAACTATTAAAACTCTTTATTTACCCTTTCGTGCAGAAAACCAAGGTTAAAGCTATTAGCCCAGTCCCTGTGGAGACGATATCCGATACTTACGTATCACTTTACTACTTGCGTCGTGTACACTTGCACTACATTGCGATAGACACTTTTACACGCAACACCATCTCCTCCCATAGTTGCCGCTCTCTAAAGTGTTTCTTGTAGGTCTCATCGACAGCAGGGTTCAAGAACCTTTTGAAAGGGGTTTTGGAGGTGGCGACGGGTTGCTGTGATGAGGCCATAGTTTGTGGGACGGTTGTATTTCCTAAAGAAAGAAAATAAAGAGCGTGAAAGAAAAAAAAGAAGGGAAATCTTGGAAGCAAATATTACAGAAAGAATTTAGAGTAAAGGAGAAAGAAAAGTGAAGAACGAGGGGAGAATGGTTGGCTTTATATAGATGCATCTCTCCTCAGCCTTGGTGGGCACGTTGTCAACGGGCGACAATTATTGCAGCGCGAATAACGGGATTCTAGCTGTTACACATATATTCGTTCCGCTCGCTAGGGAAAAATATAGCTGTTGTGGCTAGCCGTTATGAAGCCACTAGCCGTTATGCTTATCTACCTTGGGCTGCCCTGGCCGCTAGTTGGGCCTATCCGTTATTCTTTAATCTTTCATGATCTTTCCTTCTTTCCTAACCTGAAATAAATACAAGAATTAAATAAAAATTAAATCTAATCCTAATGCTTAAAAATAATTTAAAAGTAAAATAAAAAAATTGGGTTATGTTAGGCTGCGCTTTTCCCACGCATAACCACTTCCTGAGGATCTTTGTGTTTGGCTATTCTTCTAGGCATGTCCTTCCCCTTCTCAGGTGGATGTTGTTGCCAACTTTGCTGCCCTGGCGGGACAAACACCAAGAAAACAAAGAGGCTTTTTTTATTCAATAAGTAAAAGGAGATTTAATGTGCAAAACCTAAATAGGAGTGCAGAAATTCAAACGTAGCTGTTGTTGCCAATCCCCGAAAACGACGCCAAAAACTTGTAGAGCGTCTAGGTGTTCTCCAATTCTGAGTGCAAGTGCACACTCTTGTCAAGTTATAGCATAAAAGATATCGTCTTCCATAGAGATTGGAGCAACTCCTATGAATGACTTCCTACACAAAGATTTAGTAAATGCGTAATTAAATCTCATAATGTGGAAATATAAAAACACAAATAAAATAAAGATAGTGATGAGAGGGATGATAGGGAGAGATTTGGGCGATAGATTGGGTAAGACAAATGCAGCTCAGTAGTATGTGAACTACATTGTATAGACTGAGCATGTTTTGCGCTGCCATGAATTGCTGCCTCGGCAGGATGGCGGGCGGCAAACTACGACCCTGTCACGCGGCTGCAGCAGGTCATTGCCACTATATAAGTGTACTGTCTCGGCAGGTGGAACGGACAAAAGTCCTGGCGGCAAGTCTGGCAGACACTCCAAAGTTCATTGGGATAGTCGACAGTGATCCCTCCTATTTCTAGGTAAGGATGCTTGAACACTCACGTGATGAAGGCAATACCTAGCAATCTCAGCGTCAACCTAACACATGCGAGTTCATTCGATTGGGGATCCCTTTTAGCCGCTGAAACTTGTGGACTAGTGTGGAATCAAGTTAGTCACGCCTTTGCATGTTGTGACCATGCTTAACCCTTTTGTGAGCCTTGCACTTTCGTGCCCGACAAATGGATTTTCTCTTCAACTGACTGGTGTAGACTATTTGAAAGAACAAAGAGCATAGATTAAGAAAACTTTGGAATTTTATTGAAAACAACTCAAAACTATTACAATTGTTTCCCTCAAACTACTTTACATACACGCGCCTAAACCCTAGGAGAGTTGGGCCGCGACCCCCAACAACTCCAACCTATCTAACTACATCTCATTGTGCGGCTACTTAAGCTCGCATCCCTCATCCTCGTTATCATCGTGCCCCTATACCCTTTCATACGTTGGGTATATATAGGGCTCATGGCCTAAGTTTGAGTCCCCCTTGAAGTAGGAGTTCTAAAAGTAAGTTACATTAAATACAGACTCCTTTATACTTTAAATATGGACTCTTTGGACGTTGCCTTCTTTCGCAAGTAAGGATAAGTGCTCCTACTTATCGGTCTTAGATTAGCTCTACCGGCCACTACAGAATTCAGAAGATTGCAAGACTGGGCTCATTGAGCTTAGGAAATTGCCCTCTTTAAATCGCGACCCATCTTGGCTAAGTCAATGTAACTCTTGCCCGGGCGACACTTGGCATCAATGGTGCTTCGGCAGCGTCCTTGGCAGCATCTAGAACTGCTTCAGTACAACTCCTTTTGTTCCAGCTTTCATGTCCTCTCCTCTCCTTCCCTTGCTACAACGCCTAATAATATAAATTAAACTAAATAGTAACTTTTCTCAACCAAACATAAAATATTCAATAGAAGCATGGTAAAAGAGAAGATACTGCTATAATGCATGCAATGCACCCAAATATGCCTAAATGAGCTTAAGAACAACATTAATACGGGCGGTAATGTGTACAAAATATAGAACTCATGGACACTCTACACACCCCCAAACTCGAACTATTTCTTGTCCTCAAGCAATGCAACCTAGCTAGTAAACCTGCCCTTAGTACAAAATTAATTGAAAAATTAGCCTTTAACTTGATTTCTTACCCCAAGGTCGTGGCACCTGTTTTTATGTTAGTGATAGGGAATGGCATGAAATAACTTAGGTTTTAATTTCTTAATGCCAGTGAAGTGGGTGCAGGTTTGTGCTCATGCTAACCATGCTAAGATAATTAAGTTTACAAAGAATGCCTAAAATAATTAATCACTAGAAAGGATACGAGTTGCTGCCTTGGCAGCACAGTTGGGCACTTTTGTTTTCTTTTTCTAATCATGGCTTTAAGGGCTTCAGCTCATCACAACTTTTCTCCGAGTCTGAGGCTAAGATAGGTGAACTCTATGAAATTCTGAACCCTTTGAATAGAGTCATCACGTGAAGACTTTCATTCACTCTTCCTAATTTGTCCGTCACTTGGTTTAGATTCATGAACTTTTGATAGCAGCGGAGTGTCCTTGCTCATGATCCTTCCTAGAGCCTGTTTCGGGCACCTCTAGGGTATTTGAACTTCATGCCTAGAGCATGTTTCGGGCACCTCTAGGGTATTTTTATTATTTTGGATGTGTTGCCCTATGATGTCGTGGCGGCAAACTTGTATTCAATCAATGAATTTTTATCAAGTAAGGCAGGCAGTGTTAAACTTAAAATTCAAGTAAAAATTCAGCATTTAACAGACAAGTGTAACGATAGTTGGCAGAAAGAAAAATTTCTAAGTATTTTTCATGCTTCTTCCCATAGTTAGATTCAATTATTTTTAGTATGGTGCGAATATAAGTAGTCAGCTAAGCTATCATAGGCACAAGTTTTTAAGCTAAAGATTTCTATTTCATTAAGTGCTAGGGGGAAGAATTTACATATGCATTTAGATGCTACTAAATGAATCTAAACAAAGAGGACTAATTCCCCCCAAACTCAAGGTTGGCATTGTCCTCAATGCCTCTACAAAACAAAAATTAAAAACAAAACATAAAATATAAAAAGAAAATTAAGAACATAAAACATAAGAAAGAAATAAAAAATAAAATAAAAGAAAAAATGGTGCTATAGACTGAGGGAGTTCCCCTCTGTTGCTGCCGCGTCAGAGGAGGATTATGAGGAGGCTGCGCGTAGCAGATGGTCTGTCAATTGGGCTATTCTTCTTGCTACGCGGCTGCTGGACGCGGTTGGGGTGGTTTTCTTGGATGGTTTTTCAGCTCCTCCACCCTGGGGCTCTGTTGTTGGCCGCTTTCTCTTTCTATCTGCCTCGGTTGGTTCGTCATCGAAGGAGTCTGAGACCTCCATGTCTGAGTCGGTTGCGTCTTTGGCAGCGGCCCCTTTTCCTACTGGGGATACAACAGTGGTTTCCTCCTCCTTCTCTGATTCGGATGAGGAGGTTAGTTTATATGGTTGGATAGGGGTTGGAGAGGTTCTTCTCTTGGGACGACGGTTGGCCCCTCGTTGTCATCGGCGGCAGGAGTTGTAACACCCAAAAAATTATGCCCAAATTGTAAACCCTAGATTCAAAAAATCCCTAATTTAGAATCCTAATTTTGAAATCCCTAATTGAAAACCCTAACAATTGGGAATTTTTAACTAAAAACCATAATTTTCTATGGTGGACTAAATAAGAATTTTTGTCAAACTTGGAAGTTAATATGAAATTTCTTGAAAGTTTAAGGACTGAATCCATAAATAACCCTTTTATCAAATCGAATTTCAATTCTCTTTAACTTCTGCTCCAACCGTCTCTTTTTTTTCTTAATTGTTTAATTTATTTTTTAACCTTTCTAATTCAAATTGAATTCTAATTTCCTTTTTCTCATGACTAAATTGACTCTTCTTTTTCAACTTAAATTCTTGTTTTTTATTATTATTATTATTATTATTATTCTAATCCTAATTTGTTTAGATTACTAACTCTCAACTCTCTCTATATATAGTGATAGATATTACGTACAGAAAATAAACCTAAGCCTTAAGTTTTAAAGTATTGTCGTTCTTAGTTATTCCCATGTTTTATGAATTCTTCTCGAATTGACGTTGTCATCACCTTACATCGAAGTCGCAACCTCCATTTGTTCGTCGTTAGAGCTATTGTCGCTTAATGTGTGTTTTCTTCCGGTGCTATAATTAAATTATATACTATTTTTCTATGTGTTGCTGTTTTACCTCTTTGTGATTATTTATATGTATTATGGTTTGTATGGTTGACATCATATGTATAAGATTTCAGAATGTGTTTTAATTATGATTTATGGAAATTTGATCTACGAAACACCGGATTTATGGAACTTTGATTTATGGACTACGATTTATGAACTATGATTTATGGACTTATGGACTATGATTTATGAAGTATGTCTACGGAATATCGGATTTATGGAACTATGTTTATGAAATTTGATTTTTAAACATCATATATGTATGAGCATGGGTTGGGATTTGTACGGAGGAAGTTCAGTGGTTTCATCCTTCGGGCGGAATTCCACTTCGGATCAGTGGTTCCACCCTTCGGGTTGAGTTCCACTTCGGATTGGTGACGCTGTAGGGAGTGGTTCTGGGAAACCTTACTCTTCGGACGGTAATGTAGTTGGGTGCATTGCACTGCACTTGTGATTTGTGTTATGGTTTAAAAGATTTCATTCAAAATAACATTATGTTTTATAATTATGCTTTTTCTTGCACTTTAGAAACACACTAAGCTCTTTAGCTTACTCCCCCATAGTTTCTTCTTACAGATATCTTTGGGCTTTAGGCGACGTGGTACTTGGAGGATCTCAGATTTTATTTGGTTATTTTATCATTCAGTACGAAACTATTTTAGTTTAATCAGATTTCTATTTATTATTTTGGGACATAGATGTAATTTTAAACTATTTATATTTTGAGATTATTTTTAGCATTCATCTTATGTTATTTTAATTTAGATATTTTATATAATCATTCGAATATCTATTATGATATTTTTATTATTTATTTATTATTAAATTTATGTTATTTTATTTTAATTAAAGTATAATTTTTAAAATTAGATTTCTTGAGGGAAAAGTTTTCAAACGTAACTTCCTAAATTCGGTCTTTTCTTCTAGGCCGGGTTTAGGGGGTTACAGGAGCAACAACTTGTCTTGGAGTGATCTGGATTGGCTTGGAAGCTGCTAACTCCGTGGGAAAGGCGGGCAACTGTGGGCTTGCGTCCTGATACTTGTCCAGCAAGTAGGCCACAAAGGCCTCTTGCACGTCCGCTATGTATTTGGTGAAAATCACATGCTTGTGTTCTATCCTCTGGTAGCATTCAACTAGGATGCGTAGTAGAGGGATCATTTCAGACAGGAGGGCAGCCTCAGTACTGCCTGCTGCGGCTGGAGTGACGGCAGCTTGGAACGGCGGCTGGGCGGTCGAAGGTGTGTCTGGCTCTACGTTATGCATCATCTGCTGGCGTACCCTTCTTGTCCATCCTTCCTTGGCAGGAAGAATTTTGTCTTTGGGGTCTAGCAGCACGCGAAAATCGGTGCAAAGGCCCGTTATGAGTGCAGGGAAGAAGAGAGGTCCCTTGGCGTTTGGTTTTTCTACGTGGGCATAAACCTCATTTATGATTACCTCGCCAGCGTTGATCTGCCGCCCCATTATTATGCTGTAGATAAGGGCGAGCCTTGGCCTGTTTACTGTCGATCCGTGCGTGGAAGGCACCAGGCGGCGCTGGATAAAGTAACTCCAAAGGGCTGCCTCCAACAGAAAATCGCGGCGGTTGACTGACCCGTTGTTTTTACCTGTTAGCCACTTGGTGTTTGGCTTACATATCTCCCTCTTAATTTTGTTGTAGTTAGCCACCGTTAAGTAGGACTCCCATTCCTCGTGTGGATTGTCGCTAACTTCTATGCTGTCGAAGTTGTTGATCATGTCAGCAGTAAACTTGACACCTTCTCTACGGACGTACACGAAAGGGCTTACAGGTGTCGGTCTGTGGGCGTAGAACTCTCGTACATGGTTGCTGTTAATTCCTTCTGGCTGTCGTGCGAACTGGTCCCAGCCCATATTGTGGATCCTTTCGAATAGAGAGGGTTCCAAGCCAAAATCCCTATCAGACTAGGTATAGTGGAAACCCATCTCCTCTCATAGTTGCCGCTCTCTAAAGTGTTTTTGGTAGGTCTCCTCGACAGCAAGGTTCAAGAACCTTTTGGAAGGGGTTTTGGAGGTGGCGGTGGGTTGCTGTGATGAGGCCATAGTTTGTAGGACGATTGTATTTCCTAAAGAAAGAAAAGAAAGAGCGTGAAAGAAAATAAAGCAAGGGAAATCTTGGAAGCAAAGATTGCATAAAGAATTCAGAGTAAAGGAGAAAGCAAAGTGAAGAACGGGGGGAGAATGGTTGGCTTTATATAGCTGCTTCTCTCCTCTGCCTTGGCGGGCACGCTGTCAACGGTCGGCAATTATTGTGGCATGAATAACGGGATTCTATCCGTTACATAGATATTCGTTCTGCTCGTTGGGGAAAAATATAGCTGCTGCGGCTAGCCGTTATGCTTATCTGCCTTGGGCAGCTCTGGCCGTTAGTTGGGCCTATCCGTTATTCTTTAATCTTTCTTGATCTTTCCTTCATTCTTAACCTCAAATAAATACAAGAATTAAATAAAAATTAAATCTAATCCTAATGCTTAAAAATAATTTAAAAGTAAAATAAAAAAAATTGGGTTATGTTGGGCTGCGCTTTTCAGACGCATAACCACTTCCTGAGGGTTTGTGTTTGACTATTCTTCTGGGCATGTCCTTCCCCTCCTCAGGTGGATATTGCTGCCAACCTTGCTGCCCTGGCGGGACATACACCAAGAAAACAAATAGGTTTTTTTATTAAATAAGTAAAAAGAGATTTAATGTGCAAAAACTAAATAGAAGTGCAGAAATTCAAACGTAGTTGCTGTTGCCAATCCCCGACAACGGCGCCAAAAACTTGTAGAGCGTCTACGTGTTCTCTATTTCTGAGCGCAAGTGCACACTCTTGTCAAGTTATAGTATAAAAGATATCGTTTCCCATTGGGATTGGAACAACTCTTATGAATGGCTTCCTACACAAAGATTTAGTAAATGCGTAATTAAATCTCATTATGTGGATATATAAAAACACAAATAAAATAAAGATAGTGATGAGAGGAATGATAGGGAGAGATTTGGGCGATAGATTGGGTAAGACAAATGCAACTCAGTAGCATGTGGACTGCATTGTATAGTTTGAGCATGTTTTGCGCTGCCACGAATTGTTGCCTCGGCGGGATGGCGGGCGAAAAACTACGACCCTGTCACGCGGCTGCAGCAGGTCACTACCACTGCAGGAGTGTACTGTCTCGACAGGTGGAACGGAAAGAAGTCTTGGCGGCAAGTCTGGCAGACACTCCAAAGTTCAGCGGGATAGTCGACAGTGATCCCTCCTATTTCTAGGTTAAGATGCTCGAACACTCACGTGATGTAGGTAATACCTAGCAATCTCAACGTCAACCTAACACAGACGAGTTCATTCGATTGGTGATCCCTTTTAGCCGTTGAAACTTGTGGACTAGTGTGGAACCAAGTTAGTCACGCCTTTGCATGTTGTGACCGTGCTTAACCCTTTCGTGAGCCTTGCACTTTTGTGCCCGACAAATGGATTTTCTTTTCAACTGACTTGTGTAAACTAATTGAAAGAACAAAGAGCATAGATTAAGCAAACTTTGGAATTTAAATGAAAACAACTCAAAACTATTACAATCGTTTCCCTCAAACTACTTTACATACACGCGCCTAAACCCTAGGAGAGTTGGGTCGCGACCCCCAACAACTCTAACCTATCTAACTACATCTCGTTGTGCGGCTTCTCAGGTTCACATCCCTTCACCCTCGTTATCATCATGCCCCTATACCCTTACATACGTTGGGTATATATAGGGCTCATGGCCTAAGTTTGAGTCCTTCTTGAAGTAGGAGTTCTAAAAGTAAGTTACATTAAATACAGACTCCTTTATACTTTAAATATTGACTCTTTGGACGTTGCCTTCCTCCTTAAGTAAGGATAAGTGTTCCTACTTATCGGTCTTGGATCATCTCTATCGACCGCTACAGGCTTCAGAAGATTGCAAGACCGGGCTCATTGGGCTTAGGAAATTGCTCTCTTTAAATCGCGACCCATCTTGGCTAAGTCGGTGTAACTCCTACCCGGGTGGCACTTGGCGGCAATGCTGCTTCAGCAGCGTCCTTGGCGGCATCTGGAACTGCTTCAGTACAGCTCCTTTTGTTCCAGCTTTCTTGTCCTCTCCTCTCATTCCCTTGCTACAGCACCTAAAAATATAAACTAAACTAAAACAATAACTTTTCTCAGTCAAACATAAAATATTCAATAGAAGCATGGTAAAAAAGAAGATAATGTTATAATGCATGCAATGCACCTAAATATGCCTAAATGAGCTTAAGAACAACAACAATATGGGCAGGAATGTGTACAAAATATAGAACTCATGGACAGTCTACAATAAAAGAGTATCGGTTTGTAAAACCATCATGCATCGCCCTCTTGTCATACTGCTAAGGGCGCCCAAAAAAGGTGAGTAGCATCCATCGACACAACATCACCAAGGACCTCGTTCTTGTAGTTTCCAAAATAAAAACGGTGCAACAACTTGTCTCGTCACTTTAATTTCACCATCATCATTCAACCACTGCAATTTGTACGGATTCGGATGCTTCGTCGTCTTTAGACTTAGCTTGTCAACCATCACTGAACTAGCAACATTAGTACAACTACCGCTATCAATAATCACAACACATACCTTATCTTGAACCTTACATCGTGTATGAAAGATATTCTTACATTGTTTCTCATCCTGAACCTGTTGCACATTCAAACTACGTTTGACAACCATGATTTCCATAACCTGACCAGTTTCGGCAACTTCTAGTTCATTCTCCTCCTCATCATCAGTAGGGATTTCATGTACATCTTCCTCGAAATCTGACTCGATCTCTCCATCTTCTCGCATCAACATAACTTTCCGATTAGGAAACTGGTTAGCAACATGTCCTCGACCAAGGCACTTAAAGCACTGGATATCTCTTGATCATTCTTGTGCCACCACTTGTTATTTCCCACGCCCATTATCAGCAACGGGAGGCTTCGGTTTGATGAATTCGCATTGCTCTCGAATCCGAAGTGGCGTTTGCGGTGCTTGTTTCCTTGTATTATTAGGGGTATAAAATAGATTTGAAAAAGATTTAAATGGAGTATTACCTCGAGTAGAAGCTTTTTTATGTTGTTGTCGCTCAATTTTGATCGCCATATGCACCATGTCATCCAACTCGACATAATGCTGCAACTCAACAACGTTTGCCATAAACCGAGCCATAGTCGCCTCACGGTCCTCAACTATGTTCGCATGCATCATGGACATTTCCATCTCCTTGAAATAGTCCTCGACGCTTCTATTGCCCTATTTCAAGGTTTGTAATTTTTGAAATAAATCTCGATGATAGTGAGAAGGAACAAACTGTTTCCGTATGATACGATTCATCTCGTCCCATGTTTTCACTGGACCTTCACCTTTACGTCGTCAACTAATCAGTAATTGGTCCCACCATAATAGTGCATAGTCAACAAACTCCATAGCTGCTAGTCGAACTTTCTTCTGTTCTGAGTAATTATAACACTCGAAAACATGTTCAACCTTGCTTTCCCATGTCAAATAAGCGGCAGGATCTGAACGCCCCTATAAAGAAGGTATAGCAACTTTTATGTTAGAGATATTGTCGTCAACTACACATCCTGGTCGTTGATTCATCCTTGGTGATTGTTCGACGTCATTTTCGCCATTATTCTCATTTTGGACAGATTGGGATCCACCCCCATCGATCTTGTCCAAACGAGACTGTATAGGCTCTAATGTATTATCTAATAGATGTTGCAATGTACGAGTAAGAACCTGCATTTGCAAATCTGGTGTCTGATCTCCACCGTGACTACGATCTTCCGATCCTGTCATATTTAAGCAAAAAAAAAACACAAAGAAACACAAATAAAGGGTTAAGTAAAATGAAAATGTAAAAGTCCTCGCAGCACACACACAAAACATCTCGATTTTCACTCCAAAGAACAGTGCACTCAAAAAGTAGTACTCAACACTCGTGTTTCACTCGGGAGAATGCTTGAATGGCTCTTTTGGTCTCCCCTATGTTCTCACAACGCTCAATGCCCTTTTCTCTCATAATTTCTCGTATCCACTTCTTTAAAGGACTAAATCAACATCTCAAAACCTGTTACAATTGTGTTGGCTAAAAGGAAACAAGCGGTTAAAGGAATCAAAGATAAAATGAAAAAAAGGCTGGAAATTCAAGAAAAGGCTAAAAAGATAAAAGAAAAGAAAAATGAAAGGACAGGAATTTGAAGAATTTAGAGAATCTTACTGCAAAGAAGTGCTTTACAACGTTACTATCACCGAACAAACAAGAACAGTTCGTTTCGGTTGATTTCCAAGCACTTCGTAATTGCATAACACACAAACTTGTACAAACATCATAATTCATAACGGAAACACAATTTCTTTTTTTTTATTTTCTTTACAAATTTCGAATCTGATTTTTTTTGAATTATTTTTAGTAAAGTACTAAGGGCAATGTGGGATTCCATGGTTTGTTTGGGTGATGTGTATAAACACCGTGTGAGCATGTTTGCTTTATGATTTTATACTTGGAAAAGGCCTATATTTGGTGTTTGGGGTATTGGTTTGAGTTTTGACTCTTGAGTGGCTTATTTGTTAGGTTGTATGTCTTTAGTTTTCCATTGATGCAATTAGCCATGCTTTGATGCTAAATATGATGCAAATGTTTGAGGATTAATGTTTATGTATGATGTATGTATGTTGAAAACATGTTGGGTTGGTTTAGGATGGTTTTTAGGGTGAAAACCAGCTAAATCTGTCATTACAGGCTCAAGCGTTTTGGTACGCTCGAGCCTATACCGAAACGGTGTGCCTGAAATGGCCTTAGGGTTTCGAAACATGCTAGGTCCGTTCCGGTACGTTTTGCCACTGGAAATCCCAGTTCCAAAACACCTCAAGGGCGTTCCGATATGGGCTCGTGTTTCAAAACAGGGCTAGTCTGTATCGAAACGGATGGCAGTTATGTTAGATGTTGGAATATTCTGAAGTTTTGATTCTTTGTGTTTTAGTCCCTTTATGTTGTGGATGCAATTGAATGACCATGAATGATTATCTTGAGCTGAGATTTGACTAAGATGCTTGTAATACAACTAATTTCATGACGGTAATTCAAAAATGACAAAAGTCTCTATAATCTAGGAAAATTACAAAACGGTTCCTAAAAGTTGTATTTGGTTGAAATTGATGCATGATCGAGTTGCGAATGATCCGATGCAATGTTTAACACATTGGAACCTAATTTGCATCTAGATAGGATAAAAAAACAAAAAAACAATTAGGGTTGTTTATTGAGGTAAACCTTCCCGGTTTACTTCAATATTCCCCGTCTGACCCGTTCGATTCGGTCTATTAGCTAGGCCGGATCGAGGAGGTTACATTTGGTGGTACCAAAGCGAGGTTACGAAAGAATGGGATGATGGTAAGTTAATAGTAAGTCAATGTTATGTGATCGTGTGTATTTGGTGATGTTTGCTATGCACGGTGAATGTTATAAGCATGTTAATGTTGATTAAATGATAGTGATGATAAGTATGATGATTGTGATGTAAGTATGAGATGTTGTTATATGATGATGTTGTGGTTGAATCTTATTAATTGTGATGCACGATGGTTGTGACATGTACGTTGTATGCTTTATGCTATGTTTGAGGGAAATTGGGATGCCCATGGCCTTGTCACTATAGTGAAGTGTTTTTAAATTGAATTCAAAGTCTTGGATCCTTGTTAGAAGCTGGCCTGATTTCTTGTTTTGTTTTAGATTCATTCCTTAATGATAATAGCACAATAGGACCGAGGAGAGAGCTATGTTCAGGATCAGTTGCTCCGGCTGATGGGCAAAGGAATCAGGAGAACGAGGTTCTGCCTGGTGCGAATTTACCTCATTCACCACCACCACTTGTGGGTGAAGAGCAAGTACAACACGGTCAGGCTGGTCCGATGTTGGGTGATTTGACGCCTTTGGTACAGACGATGACTAGGGCATTCCAGGATGTTGTTGCTGGAGTGCAAGTGCAGGTGCAAGCACCTGTGGTTGGGCAATTGGGTTTGCCTTTAAAACCCTTGCGAAGTTTGGGAGGTGTTGAATATCGTGGATTGTCTCCTGAAGCATCCAAGGCTTGAATGGCTAGTACGATCCGGATTTTAGATCAGATGGGGTGTAATAATGCACGTAAGTTAGGATGTGTTGTCTCTTTATTGGATGATGATGCATAAAGTTGGTGGATGACTGTGGTCGCGGCCATGGAACACAATGAGATGGATTGAGAGTTTTTCCAGTCTGCCTTTAAAAAGAAGTATCTAGGAGTTTGATACTTGGATAACAAGAAGCGTGAGTTCATGTCCTTAGTGCAAGGAAACATGACAGTGGATGAGTACAAGGTCCAGTTCGTACGTCTGAGCCAGTATGCTCCGGAGTTGGTGCCGTGTAGAAGGCATCAATGTGATCACTTCCGTTATGGCTTGGTGCAGGAAGTGAAGACTTTCATGCTAGCTTCCGATTATACTAATTTTGTTGTACTGGTGACGCAAGCCAAGGATATAGAGCAGAGTTTGGGTTTGACCTCTCGTGTGGGTGGTTCTAGCTCGAGTAAGAGAGCTGTAGATTCTGGTCCTAGTGGTGGACATAATAAGAGAAATCGTGAACATAGATATCGGCATGAGGCGAGGCGAGGTAATTTTGGGCGAGGATACGAGATAGCCTGTCGAAACGGACTTTCTTCGTAAGTTACGTATCTAGGAATGTTGTAAGCACGCTCCTGCATTATGAACAACAAGAAAACAACAAGGAATCAAAGAAATATTCATGGTAAAATAAGGATTTAAAAACGAAAACGAAAATGGAAGAAATGAAGATGTTTTGGGGCGCTTTTAGAAGGAAATTCAAACGTAGAAGATGAATGCTTCATGAAACGGAAATGACAGCAACTTGAGTGTTCAACAGTGGCAAATTAAGTTGTTGGAATGGAAACGTTAAACTCGAAAGAACCTACATAATCTATTGAGCAAACCCGAATCGAATCTGTCTAACGTCGAAGGACTTGGACCCACTAGATAGCAATCTAGGAACCTGAAGTATCAAGTTTGACAATCAAACAAGTTTGAGTGTCAGAAAAGTTCTAAAAAGAACCAAAGAAGAGAAAACTCTCTAAGTAAATTTTTATTGCCAGAATGTCTAACCTTTTTACATTTAAGTCTACAAAATATATAGGAAAGGAGGGAGTTAGGCCGAATTGGTGTTTGTGGCTACAAATTAAAGTTATCAAAATTTAAATTCAAACATTATAACCACTATTTTGGGCGGCATTGAATGGAAGCCTTTCATTTGAATGTTAGGCACCTAATTCAAGAGGGGAGGGCTGCATTTTGCACATTAAACATGTGTTTAATGTTTAAAATTAAAAAAAAATCAACTTCCCATGCTTATCTTCACTTTGCCGCACAAATGGAAAAAGAGAGGGCTGTTCGGCCACATACATGTGCACACGTGTGCCAAGCTGCCACGTGGATGCTCCGTTTGACTAGATGCCACCTAGGCTGCCACATGTGCACTGGTACACTCCCTGACATGTAGGACACTTTTCAGCTACTTATGGACTTGTTAGCTGAAGTTGAGCTGACGGGAACTGAGCTGAGCTTAAATGGGCTAGCTAAGAGTGTTAGGAGCTGAACTGAGTTGGGAGCTAAGATTCTGAGCTGCCTTGACCTGAGGGTGAGTTGGTCACACTCTCCTGAGCTGAAGATGAGATAATCACACTCTCCTGAGCTGAGGGTGAGCTGGTTACACTCTCTTGAGTTGGAGATGAGCTAATCACACTCTCTTAAGTTGAGGGTGAGCTGGTTACACTCTCTTGAGCTGGGGTTGAGCTGCATACACTCTCGTGAGCTTAAGATGAGCTGCATACACTTACTTGAGCTAGTGTCCTCCTATGTACATGTTACAAAACAATGAAACTCCTATCAAAGCTTTGTAAACTTATTCAACAACACTTAAACAAATATAAAAATATTATAAGTCATATCAAACTAATCCAAAACACACCAAACATACTATATACATAATAAACACACTAATATAAGTAATATAGCATAAAGATGTTACATATAAGCATGTAACACGTTGTAAACCCTATTGTCTAAGGCACAAACATTTTTTAATGATTATGAAATGTTAGAACAAGTTAGGGATAGAACTTCCCTGAATTGTTTAGCCTTAGACCGTGTGATGGGTCCTGTTGGAAGAACTTCCGTGTCGGATTCTTTTGGTGGCAAAGATGTGCTCACATTATTTTGGGTTTGACCTCTCGAATTATATTGCTCCTTATCGGATGGCACCTACGGAGTTGAAGGAGTTGAAAACACAACTTCAGAAGTTGCTTGATCAAGGGTTCATAAGGCAAAGTGTTTCACCTTGGGGTGCACCGGTCGTGTTTGTAAAGAAGAAGGATGACACGATGCGTATGTGTATAGATTATCGACAACTGAACAAGTTGACGATTAAAAACAAGTACCCTTTGCCAAGGATTGATGATTTGTTTGACCATTTTCGAGGTGCTTCAGTGTTTTTTTTAAGATTGACTTGAGGTCTGGATATTATCAACTGAAGGTTAAGGATGTAGATGTACCTAAGACAGATTTTCGGACAATGTACATGCATTATGAGTTCTTAGTGATGCCGTTTGGGTTGACAAACGCATCAGCTACATTCATGGATATGATGAATCGTGTGCTCCATGAATTTTTAGATTAGTTTGTGGCAGTGTTTATCGATGATATTCTCGTGTACTCGCATACCGAGGAGGATCATGATAAGCATTTGAGAATTTTGTTGCAAGTGTTGTTGGAGAATCAGCTTTATGCTAAGCTAAGCAAGTGCGAGTTTTGGCTCAGGGAGGTTGTCTTTCTTGGACATGTAGTGTCATCCGAGGGTATTTGGGTTGACCCACACAATATCGAGGCGGTGATAAATTAGAAAATGCCTAAATCGGTGACTGAAGTGCGTAGTTTCTTTAGTTTGGATAGATATTATCGAAGGTTTTTTGAGGGTTTTTCTAAGATTGCTGCTCCATTGACTAAGTTGTTGCAAAAGAATGTTCTCTTTGAGTGGACGGATGTTAGAAAACAAGCTTTCGAGAGGCTGAAGGAAGCTTTGATGCAAGCTCCTGTCTTGATTCAACCAGAATCGGGTAAGGAGTTTGTGGTTTACAATGATGCATCATACGTTGGTCTAGGTTGTGTGTTGATGCAAGGTGGGAATGTTGTGGCATATACATCTAGACAATTGAAGGTGCATGAGCGTAACTATCCTACTCACGATCTAGAGCTTGTTGCAGTTGTGTTTGCCTTGAAGATTTGGAGGCACTACCTTTACGGTGAAAAGTGTGTGGTTTACACGGATCACAAGAGCTTGAAATATCTAATGACCCAAAGAGAGTTGAATCTTAGGCAACGAAGA
Organism: Hibiscus trionum; assembly: GCA_030270665.1. Classification (NCBI taxonomy): domain Eukaryota; kingdom Viridiplantae; phylum Streptophyta; class Magnoliopsida; order Malvales; family Malvaceae; genus Hibiscus; species Hibiscus trionum. Next base: position 63,863,743 of record BSYR01000017.1, read on the forward strand.
TGGTTGGAGTTGCTTAAGGATTACGATCTGACGATAGAGTACCATCTTGGAAAGGCCAATGTTGTGGTTGATGCTTTGAGTAAGAAGGTGGGTGTTGAATTGAGAGCGATGTTTGCTCGGTTGAGTATATCACGTGATGGTGGGTTGATAGCCGAGTTACAAATGAAACCTTCCTTAATTCAGTTAATTAAGGATAAGCAGTTGCTGGATGATTCTTTGGTGCCTCATGTCTAGGATATAGCTGATGGTAATGCAACAGAATTCTGTTTCAATGATGATGGTGTTTTATGCTTTAAAAGTCAGATAGTTGTGCTAGAGGATGTTGAGTTGAGGCGCACTATCTTGGTTAAAGCTCATAGCAGTCCTTTTGCTATGCACTCTAGTAGTACAAAGATGTATCGTGGTTTGAAAGATGAGTACAATTGGGTTGGGTTGAAAAGGATGTTGCAAATTTTGTGAGCAAGTGTATGGTTTGTCAGCGTGTGAAAGTTGAGCACCAGTTTCCTTTTGGTTTGTTGCAACCTTTGAGGATACCAGAATAGAAGTGTGAAAGGATTACGATGGATTTTGTGTCTAGTTTGCCTTTAACACCATCAAAGAAGAACTCCATTTGGGTGATTGTAGATCGTCTTACGAACTGTGCGCATTTCTTGGCTGTACATACTATGTATACGCTAGATAAGCTAGCAGAGTTGTATATTGCTGAGATTGTGCGTTTGCGTGGTGTGTCTAAGTCTATAGTGTCGGGTAGATATCCATGGTTTACAGCGAGATTTTGGGAGTGTCTACACTAAGCGTTCGGCACGCGCTTGAATTTCAGCACTTCATATCATCCTCAGACGGATGGACAGTCAGAGCGAGTTATCCAGGTACTGGAAGATATGCTGAGATGTAGTGTAATATATTTTCAAGGTTCTTGGGAAAAATAGTTGCCCTTGGTGGAATTTGCCTATAATAATAGTTTCCAAGCAAGCATACAAATGGCTCCGTATGAAGCTTTGTATGGAAGAAAGTGTAAAACGCCTCTTTGTTGGGCGGAGGTAGGGCAAAAGTTGGTTTTCTTGCCGGATTTTCTTAAGGGAACAACCGAGAAAGTGAAGCTCATATGTGAACGGTTGAAGGCTTCTTCGGATCATCAAAAGTCTTACGCGGATTTAAAGCGTAAGGAGATTGAATTTGCGGTTGGAGATCGCGTGTTCTTGAAGTTATCGCTTTGGAAGAAGGTGATGAGATTTGGACGTAAGGGTAAGCTTAGTACAAGGTTTATTGGACCTTATGAGGTTGTGGAGCAAGTTGATCTTGTTGCATATCGGTTGAGGTTGCCTCCTGAGTTGGAGAAAATTCATGATGTGTTTCACGTTTCTATGTTGCGAAAGTATAGATCAGATCCATCTTATGTGATGCTTGTTGAGGAGATTGAGTTGAATCTGGATTTATCTTATGATGAGGAACCAGTGGGGATCCTTGATTCTAGTAGCAAAGTTCTAAGTTGTAAGATGATTAAACTTGTGAAGGTGTTGTGGCAACATCGAGGAGTTGAGGAGGCCACGTGGGAGAGTAAGACGGACATGTTGAAGCAGTTTCCGCATCTTTTTCCTACATGTAAAATTTCAAAGACGAAATTTTCTAAGTGGGGGAGAGTTGTAATGCCCCGGATTTGGGCCTAGGTGTTTTAGTCATCGGTTTAGGTTATTCGAACCTAGAATTGAAGATCCGAACCTTTAGAAGTGGTTCAGGGAAAACGTAGTCCGGGATGTAATAAAATTATAATAAAAATTGCTAAAAAAATTTAAAAATATATATTGAAGGATGGTGAAATCGATTTTAGAAAACGGGTCTTGGAAAGTCAAGATTTTGGAAAGTGGCCATTTTGTAAAAAGTACAAAATTGGTTTTTAAGGACTAAATTAAAAGGAGACAAGACTTAGAATCTTTAGGGAGCTTACATGTGTTTAAAAGCCTTTTTCCCATAATTTGACCAATTTTAAAATAGTATTTTTAAAATAGAATAAAAAGAAAAGCTTTTAATTAAAAGGGATTTTTAACGAGATCAAAAGGATTTGACCTAACTTCTATTTTCTCACTTTCTTTTCTCTCAAAAATCTCAGATTCTATCATCTTTTCTCTTTCTTTTTGATTTCCTAAAAGTGGTCTATCAATTTAATCAATGGAGCTTTGAGGTTTGCTTGCAAAATCTTTGTCAATTGAGGGAAAAGCTAAGATTGGAGGTAAGAGCTGATCAATCCTCTAATCAAGGTTCTTTAATGAAATTCCCAAGTCTAGTGCTTCCTAAATATTGTTATTAATTGAGTTTTATGGTTTGATTAATGAAAAATTGGTTAAAATGGCTTGGTTGATGATTTTTCAAGATTTTCGTTTGGGCACTATTTTGATTGATTTGATAATGATTTTAAAGTTGTTTTGGATGTTAAATGATGTTAAAGTAAAGGCTTACTTATAATAATCCTAGATTAGGTGGGATCTCTTAAAGTTTAGGTTGTTAGTTATTGGTTTTTGGCTTAGAAATGTGAAATATGAGTTGCTGGAGATATAAGGATAATATTAAGATGTTTTGGATGTTGATTTATGGTTAAAATGTGATGGAAGTGTTTGTTGATGGCTGGGTTGAGTTTAGCGATCAATCAAAGGTAATTTCGGTTATTTCGAATGGGTATTTTGGTGCCTTTGGGCAGAGCTGTGGGTTTTTAGTGTTTGCTGGTGGTTTTGATGCATTGAAATGCATTAATCCTCTGTTCTTGTGTGGTATAAATAGAGGAGGATTCTTTGGAAGCATTTGGCGAAGTTCTGGGGACTTCGGACGCTTGATTTTCGCGTCGACGATTGAGATTTCGCGAGTTGGTGAGTGAAAATGGGATTTCTGGCTTTGAAACATCTTAAAAGTGGTTTGGGAACTTAGTGTAAGCTTTACTAAGTTCGGAAGTAGGTAAAGTGATTTTCTCCATCGGATTGCGCTATTATAAGCTTGTGGATGCACTTGATTTTATATGTGTTTACCTACTATTTTAAAGAATAATTTTGAGTGAGTGATTTGTTGTTTATGATGCCATATTGCTAAAGGATGCACTAGGTAAGTGATCCTTGTAAGTATGTGTTTATACTTGTTTTATGAAGCATGGTTTGATGCTTGGAAATATGGCTTTTTGTGAATGCTTTGAAAAATAATGAAGTTTATGCTAAATGAGAATTATATTGGCAAGTAATGTTGTGTAAAGTGGTTTACAAATGAAATTGGATATAGTTAGTCGGCTATAGGATCGAGTGTACTATGAACAAGTCGCCTTGGATTTTGAGGGGTTGTGAATGTACCGAAAACTCCATCCAAGTACCCTAACGATTGAGGAAATTGAGTTGTGTCCCGTCTCTCGTTAGTGGGGTTATACATCTACCGATGAGTGGTGTTGAGGGGTTGTAAGGTACCGAATACTTCACCACGGGTGTCACAACAGTGGAAGGTAGCTCCCGTGTGTGAACTTTGAGATGCCGGTGAGAATGTATGAAATGTTGGGACAACACTTGGGAATCCGTGTATCTGATACGTTTTGAGAAATGAGAATGCTATTGATCACTTGTGAGCCATTATGATTGATTAATTGCTATGGAATGTATATGGATGTATAACATGAAAAATGCATGTTTTACTCTTAAGCTTTGCATATTGGTAGCTACGCATGGAAGGCTTAAGTTATGTGTTAGCGAATGGATTTTACTGTTGAAGTATTTGATACTTGATCCATGTGGTATAACATGTTGATTTTTGTTAATGAAGTGCATGGATTTCAAGAAAGCATGATGGTTTTCAAAAAGTGTAAAATAGTTTTAAGCATTGATGGTGCTTCCGGGTTTTGAGCACACATCACTAAACTTGTATGCTTACGCTCTCTTTTGTCCATCAATGCAGATAACTAAGTGTTTGGAGGCAACAATTTGCTAGAGAATCCTAAGAGTGTAACCCCCTTAGCCCGGCCTAGACGGTCGGCCCGAACTACGAAGATTACACGGGGAAAACCAAAGTCAACCTGAAAGTCAACCTTGATTAACGACCTTTTTTTATTTTTAAACTTGTCTAGATGCTTATTAACCCTAGGTGAACACTTGAGATAAACATACTCAAAAAATCACAGCTATCGGAAAACATTTAGGGACTCAATTGCTCAACATATAAATTTAGGGACCAAAACGCAAATTCTGGAAATTAGGAAGACTTAACATGTTTTTAAGTTACCATTATGAAATTAATCATATTTCATGCCTCTCTGCCAAATTTCACCTCAAACGGACATCACAAACTCAACCAATTGCATTTACAAAGATTGGGACCAAAACGTAAGAGTTTCAAAACATATAACCATCAGATTCAGTGCCCAACGGTCGAGTGTTCCGAAACGGAGAAGACCCATTCCGAAACGCAGGACCGTTCCGAAACTTGTTGCGGAGCAGGGCTTGGCAGTGGCAAATCCGTTTCGGAACAGCCCTACCTGTTTCGAAACGCTATGGCCATTTCAGGCCAACTGTTCCGAAACAGTAGCACCCGTTCCGAAACGAGTTGCCCAGAAAGGCAGAAATTTGCAGGTTTAACACACTTTCAGCCCCTCAAACACATCTATATGATCTCCATAACATGCACACAAGTCATCAAACACTTATAGAACATATTAGCATCAACTAAATACAATCATGGCATCATTCAAGGAAAATCCCAACTCTATAGGCATGCATCCTATATTGAAAACCAAGCAACCATCAATTCACCAAACCAAATACCAAAAGGCCATTTACATGTTCCAACATCATCAAAAGCATTAACCAAACTTTAGGGAGTCCAAACGTCTCCCAAAAACACAATTTAGGTTCCCATTGCCAAATGCCAAAAGCTAAAAGTATTAGGAAAACATTCACCATACATGAGCTTAGTCTTCGCTTGGATCCTTTACCTCCTTGCTGCCCTTTATGTACTTCAATGCTCTGCATTATTGGTTTAAGAAAGAGAGAGCGTAAGCACATAGCTTAGTGAGGAAAACTCAATTTAAACATCACAATAATGCATTTGCAAAAACACCATTTCAAGGCCTTTAGATTCAAACAACATTTATCATGCAATTATGTATACAAACCAAGCATCTCATGCTTCAAATCATCATCATGTCATATTGGCTTACAAGTGATAATCAATAACGTTTACAACCCAAAAACACAATCGGATACGCGGATTACAAGCGTTGTCCCAAACGCTTCATACACACTATCAATATCAAGGTGGAGCATGGTACAATCACAACCCCTCAACACCCGTGATGGAGACTATGGTACAATCACAACCCCTCAACATCACTCATTGGTAGTTGTATAACATCACTAACGAGAACACGGGACATACAACACAAGATCCACACATGGACTTTTAACCACCATTGTGATCTTAACACAAGATCCACTCATGGACTTTTAACCACCATGATGATCTTAACCATCTCGTTAGTGTACTTGGATGGAGTTACGGTACAATCACAATCCCTCAACATCCAAGGCGACTTCATTCACGGTGCAACCAATCCTATAGCCGGCTAACTATATCTGATTCAAGTACTTCAAAACCAACATATCACTTGCCAATATACATCATATAACATCATTAATTCACTGTTTTTAAGCATTTAACAAAGTCATTTAATCATCATGCATTACAATGCATTAAACCACATTTATCAATGTTCCAAAACAAGGATCTCTTACCTTGAGCATCCTTCAATCCATGGCTTACAAAACCAGCATTAAACATGCTAAAATATACTTTCAAAACAGAATTTAAACATGCAAATAAAACACAATGCATTCAACCATCTCATGGTTCATCGACAAGAGAGTTTCTTCGAAAAACTTACTCTTGAGCTTAGCTAAGTTGTTTAGACTTAAACTAAGCTCCCATAACCTTCACACATTGGTTTCAAAGCTGAAAACCAAACTTCACTCACCGATTCCGTTTCTCTACTTGCCGAAACACCGATCAAGCCTCCATATCAACACCACAAGGATCCGATGACGACTCCCCTCTAAATGTGAGTTTCTCCTTGTTAAAAGCCAAGATTTCTTGAAAATTCTATAAGCAAATGGTAATGATTTGATGTAGGAATGATTAGAAACCAATTGGAGATTGAAATCTCATCTTTAGGTGTTAAAATCAGAGGGAAAATGGCTGGGGAAATGTGTTTGGCTGAGAGAAAAGGAAGAGAAAAGGAAGAGGGAAAATTTTGAGAAAAGTTAGTTAAAACTTCCAAAATATCTATTTCTCCTTTTTTCCTTTTATTAAATATCATTTAATAAATGTTTAATATTAAGAAAAAATCTGGAGAAAACTCTTCTTGGGTAAATTAGCTCCTTAAAGATTCAAAGTTTCAATCCTTTTTAAAACAGTCACCAACTTTTCAAAAATTACATTTTAGTCACTAACTTGAAATGTCACATTTCGAAACCTCATTTTGTAAAATTGATTTCACCACTTTCTTATATATAATAAAAGAGGATTTTAAGACATTTTTCCATATTTTTAATGCATCCCGAACTAGGCTTTCCCTAAAACCACCTTTTATATTCGAACCGAAATCCGACCGGTCCGATTCAAACCCAAAACTTCTAAGCCCAAAATTGGGGTGTTACGACTCTCCCCCCCTTAAGAAATTTCGTCCTCGAAATTTACCTGAAGGAAAGAGGTACGGAAACTGCTTCAACATGTCATCCTTCCGTTCCCACATGGCTTCCTCAGCACCACGATGCTTCCACAACACCTTTACCAACTCAATGGTCTTACCTCGAAGAACTTTACAATCCGAATCCAGAATCTTCATCGGTTCCTCATCATAGGTCAAATCCGGATTCAATTCCACTTCTTCCACAGGCATCACATGCGAAGGATCCGATCTATACTTCCGAAGCATAGAAACATGAAACACATCATGAATCCTTTCCAACTCCTGCGGTAACCTCAACTTGTACGCAACAGGACCCACACGCTCAACCACCTCGTATGGTCCAATGTACCTAGGGCTCAACTTGCCCTTTCGGCCAAACCTCATCACTTTTTTCCAAGGCAAAACTTTCAAAAACACACGGTCACCCACCGCAAACTCAATCTCCTTACGCTTCAAATCCGCGTAAGACTTTTGCCGATCAGAAGCCGCCTTCAAACGCTCACAAATGAGCTTCACCTTCTCGGTGGTTCCTTTCAACAAAGCTGGCATTGAAACCAACTTCTGACCCGTTTCAGCCCAACAAAGAGGAGTCCTACACTTCCTCCCATACAAAGCTTCATAAGGTGCCATTTGAATACTTGCCTGATAACTGTTATTATAGGCAAACTCCACCAAAGGCAGATGTTTCTCCCAAGAACCCTGAAACTCAATCACGCAACACCTCAATATATCCTCTAACACCTGGATAACACGCTCAGACTGTCCATCCGACTGTGGATGATAAGAAGTACTGAAATTCAACCATGTGCCCAAAGCCTGATGCAAACACTGCCAGAAACGCAATGTAAACCTCGGATCTCTATCTGACACAATCGACTTAGGCACACCATGCAGTCGCACAATCTCAGCAATGTACATCTCTGCAAGCTTATCCAAGGTATACGTAGTATGCACAGGCAAGAAATGCTCACACTTCGTCAGGCGATCCACAATCACCTACACCGAATTCCTCTTCGATGGCGACAAAGGCAAACCAGACACAAAGTCCATGGTAACCCTTTCCCACTTCCACTCAGGAATCCTCAACGGTTGCAACAACCCTGAGGGAAACTGATGCTCAGCCTTAACACGCTGACACACCATGCACTTGCTTACAAACTCAGCAACATCTTTCTTTAAACCCACCCAATAGTACTCATCACGAAGATCACGATACATCTTAGTACTACCAGGGTGCATAGCAAAAGGACTACTATGACCTTCAGTCAGAATAGCACGCCTCAACTCAGCATCATTGGGCACTACTATCCGACTCCCAAAACATAACACTCCATCATCATTAAAGCAGAAATACGATGACCTACCCTCTGCAATATCCTGAACATGTGGCACCAAGGAATCATCCAACAACTGCTTTTCCTTAATCCACTGTACCAAGGATGGTTTCACTTGCAACTCATCCACAAGACCACCATCACACGAAATGCTCAAACTGGCAAACATAGCCCTCAACTCCACAGCTACCTTCCTACTCAAGGCATCCGCTACAACATTAGCTTTACCCGGATGGTACTCGATCGTCAAATCATAATCCTTAAGCAACTCCACCCAACGTCGTTGCCTAAGATTCAACTCCTTCTGAGACATCAGATACTTCAAACTCTTGTGGTCCGTGTACACCGTACACTTCTCACCATATAGGTAATGTCTCCAGATCTTTAGAGCAAAAACCACCGCGGCTAACTCAATGTCATGCGTAGGATAATTGCGCTCATGCACCTTCAACTGCCGTGATGCATAAGCCACCACCTTACCCTCTTGCATCAACACACATCCCAAACCAACGTAGGACGCATCACTATACACTACAAACTCCTTCCCTGATTCAGGTTGAACCAAGATAGGAGCTTGCGTCAAAGCTGCCTTAAGCTTCTCAAAAGCCTGCTATCTCGCTTCCGTCCACTCATACTTAACATCCTTCTGCAACAACTTCGTCAAAGGTGCAGCAATTTTGGAAAACCCATCCACGAACCTTCGGTAGTATCCTGCCAAACCCAGGAAACTACGGACTTCATGAACAGACTTAGGAGGCTTCCAATTCATCACCGCCTCAATCTTTTGAGGATCAACACGAATCCCCTCCGCAGAAACCACATGACCAAGAAACACCACTTCACTAAGCTAGAACTCACACTTGCTCAGCTTAGCATAAAGCTGATTCTCCAACAAGGCTTGTAACACTATCCTCAAATGCCCTTCATGTTCCTCCTCAGTACGAGAGTACACGAGGATATCATCAATGAACACCACGACAAACTTATCCAAGTATTCATGGAATACTCTATTCATCATGTCCATGAAAGCTGCAGGAGCATTCGTCAAACCAAACGGCATCACCAAGAACTCATAATGCCCATACCTCGTTCTGAAAGCTGTCTTTGGCACATCCACATCCTTCACCTTCAACTGATAATACCCTGACCTTAAGTCAATTTTAGAGAACACCGCCGCTCCCCGAAACTGATCAAAAAGATCATCAATTCTCGGCAATGGATACCGATTCTTGATAGTCAACTTGTTAAGCTGACGGTAATCAATGCACATTCTCATAGTGCCATCCTTCTTCTTCACAAACAAGACCGGTGCACCCCATGGTGACACACTCGGCCGAATGAAACCACGATCAAGCAACTCCTGAAGTTGCGTCTTCAGCTCTTTCAACTCTTTGGGTGCCATTCGATAAGGAGTAATGGACACTGGAGTTGTATTCTCATACAGCTCAATCCCAAACTCCACTTCTCGATTAGGAGGCAATCCAGGCAACTCCTCCGGAAACACACCAGGAAACTCTCGCACGATCCTAATGTCTTGCACTCGCAACTCCTTAGAGCTAGGATTCATCACAAAAGCTAGGTAAGCTTCACAGCCTTGCCTCAGCATCCGGCTCGCTTCCAAGGTAGATACCACACTGGCAAGAAACTTCACATTCTCACCAACTACTACCACTTCATAATCATCCGCAAGTTTCAACGAAACTCGCTTATTCTCAAAATCCACAACAGCTCGATGCTCAACAAGCCAATCCATACCAAGGATTACATCAAAACCATAGAAAGGCAACTCCATAAGGTCAACATGAAAAACATGATCTTGCACAACCAAGGGACACCTTCTATAAAGCTTCTGTGTCACAACAGTCTCACCAAAAGAACTAGTTACACGCATACCAACATCCAAAGACTCAACAGGCAAACCAAGCAATTGAGCATGCTCACGCAATATGTATGAGTGTGTAGATCCAGAATCAATCAAGGAAAGTAATGACAAGGATTGCAAAGTGAAAGTACCTGCGATCACATCCGTGTCATTCCTCCCCTCCCTCTGAGCATACACTCTGGCCTGGCCACCACCCTCAGGCTGAACAGCTACAACATGAGCCACATTCCTTCTGCCATCCTCTCTACGCTGGAAGTTACCACGGCCGCGCCCACGACCTCTCTGCGGTGCAACAACTCCAGGAGCACGTCCCTGGCCACCACCGGCCAACAGAGGACACTCCCTCCTCATATGATCCGCTAAACCACAGTTCCAGCACGAGTTAACGGCCACCACAACAGGAGCCTGAACCTCCCTCGCTGCTCGAGGACAATCACGCCTCAGGTGTCCACGCGATCCACATGTCCAACATGTGTTCGGATCAGCTCTCACCCTGTCTCCCTGAACAGGCGCACCTTGCCCTCCACCACCTCGCCTAGCCGAAGACTGATACTTCCGATCACGTCCTCTCTTGTTCCGTCCACCACCGGAACTATACTCAGCAGCTCGCTTGCCCACACTAGGACCAGCACCTCGAGAAGATAAACTCAAATTCAACTCAATATCCTTCGCCCTTCCAACCAGCACATCAAAATCTGTATACTCAGCCGCCAGCATATAAGTCTTCACCTCCGTCACCAGACCATAACGGAAACGCTCACACCTCTCACGCTCATCAGGAACAAGCTCAGGTGCGTACTGACTGAGTCGGACAAACTGAACCTCGTACTCAGCCACTGTCATACTCCCTTGAGTAAGAGACATGAATTCCCTTTTCTTCTCATCCAGGTATCGCACACCTAAATACCTCCTCTTGAACGCGTTCAGAAAGAACGTCCAAGTTACATCAGCTTCCTCCATTCCGGAGATAGAGGTTGTCCACCAGGTATACGCATCGTCATGCAACAATGATATCACACAACCCAGCTTCTGCACATCGTTGCAGTTCATTTGTCCCAAGATTCTCTTGGTACTTTCTAACCAAGATTCAGAACCTTCAGCAGACAATCCCCTGAACTCAGTCCCTCCCAGACTGCGCAAACGTTCCAAGGGTAATCTAGCATTAGCATCTCCCTGATGCCCAGCTCCTTGAGCTCCAGCTACTGCCACCCGAAAGGCTCCAGCAATAGCTTGTATCAGCATTGTCATGTCAGGAGTAGCTTGCCCCTGCCCAGCTTCAGGTCCAGCGACCCCAGCACCAGCAGCAACATCAGCTCCAGCACTAACTCCCCCACCCCCAGCACCACCACCACCGGGCGGAGGAGGTAAATCCACCACATTTTCAGCATTCTCCTCGTTCTCATTTTGAGCCATAGCTCGCGTATTAATCCTCATCTCTCTACGAGGTCTCATTCACTAAACAATACAATCACAATGCAATAAACAAGTCAGGCTCAGCAAGGTAAGCAATCCAAGTACTCAATCTCATTTCCAATTAAAACAAACCATTTCATTAGCTTTGATTTGGCATTGGGTCCCTTTAACATGCTTCACCACAACATACACCACAATTGCAACATACTTACAATTTATACATCACACTTTCACTCATCATGCATACATAGCAATCATACACATATCACCCACATAACCATTCCCAATTACTCGAGAACTCACTTCTGATACCACCAAATGTAACCCCCTTAGCCCGGCCTAGACGGTCGGCCCGAACTACGAAGATTACACGGGGAAAACCAAAGTCAACCCGAAAGTCAACCTTGATTAACGACCCTTTTTTTATTTTTAAACGTGTCTAGATGATTATTAACCCTAGGTGAACACTTGAGATAAACATACTCAAAAAATCACAGCTATCGGAAAACATTTAGGGACTCAATTGCTCAACATATAAATTTAGGGACCAAAACGCAAATTCTGGAAATTAGGAGGACTTAACATGTTTTTTAGTTACCATTATGAAATTAATCATATTTCATGCCTCTCTGCCAAATTTCACCTCAAACGGACATCACAAACTCAACCAATTGCATTTACAAAGATTGGGACCAAAACGTAAGAGTTTCAAAACATATAACCATCAGATTCAGTGCCCAACGGTCGAGTGTTCCGAAACGGAGAAGACCCGTTCCGAAACGCGGGACCGTTCCGAAACTTGTTGCGGAACAGGGCTTGGCAGTGGCAAATCCGTTTCGGAACAGCCCTACCTGTTTCGAAACGCTATGGCCATTTCAGGCCAACTGTTCCGAAACAGTAGCACCCGTTCCGAAACGAGTTGCCCAGAAATGCAGAAATTTGCAGGTTTAACACACTTTCAGCCCCTCAAACACATCCATATGATCTCCATAACATGCACACAAGTCATCAAACACTTATAGAATATATTAGCATCAACTAAATACAATCATGGCATCATTCAAGGAAAATCCCAACTCTATAGGCATGCATCCTATATTGAAAACCAAGCAACCATCAATTCACCAAACCAAATACCAAAAGGCCATTTACATGTTCTAACATCATCAAAAGCATTAACCAAACTTTAGGGAGTCCAAACGTCTCCCAAAAACACAATTTAGGTTCCCATTGCCAAATGCCAAAAGCTAAAAGTATTAGGAAAACATTCACCATACATGAGCTTAGTCTTCGCTTGGATCCTTTACCTCCTTGCTGCCCTTTATGTACTTCAATGCTCTGCATTATTGGTTTAAGAAAGAGAGAGCGTAAGCACATAGCTTAGTGAGGAAAACTCAATTTAAACATCACAATAATGCATTTGCAAAAACACCATTTCAAGGCCTTTAGATTCAAACAACATTTATCATGCAATTATGCATACAAACCAAGCATCTCATGCTTCAAATCATCATCATGTCATATTGGCTTACAAGTGATAATCAATAACGTTTACAACCCAAAAACACAATCGGATACGCGGATTACAAGCGTTGTCCCAAACGCTTCATACACACTATCAATATCAAGGTGGAGCATGGTACAATCACAACCCCTCAACACCCGTGATGGAGACTATAGTACAATCACAACCCCTCAACATCACTCATTGGTAGTTGTATAACATCACTAACGAGAACACGGGACATACAACACAAGATCCACACATGGACTTTTAACCACCATTGTGATCTTAACACAAGATCCACTCATGGACTTTTAACCACCATGATGATCTTAACCATCTCGTTAGTGTACTTGGATGGAGTTACGGTACAATCACAATCCCTCAACATCCAAGGCGACTTCATTCACGGTGCAACCAATCCTATAGCCGGCTAACTATATCTGATTCAAGTACTTCAAAACCAACACATCACTTGCCAATATACATCATATAACATCATTAATTCACTGTTTTTAAGCATTTAACAAAGTCATTTAATCATCATGCATTACAATGCATTAAACCACATTTATCAATGTTCCAAAACAAGGATCTCTTACCTTGAGCATCCTTCAATCCATGGCTTACAAAACCAGCATTAAACATGCTAAAATATACTTTCAAAACAGAATTTAAACATGCAAATAAAACACAATGCATTCAACCATCTCATGGTTCATCAACAAGAGAGTTTCTTCGAAAAACTTACTCTTGAGCTTAGCTAAGTTGTTTAGACTTAAACTAAGCTCCCATAACCTTCACACATTGGTTTCAAAGCTGAAAACCAAACTTCACTCACCGATTCCGTTTCGCTACTTGCCGAAACACCGATCAAGCCTCCATATCAACACCACAAGGATCCGATGACGACTCCCCTCTAAATGTGAGTTTCTCCTTGTTAAAAGCCAAGATTTCTTGAAAATTCTATAAGCAAATGGTAATGATTTGATGTAGGAATGATTAGAAACCAATTGGAGATTGAAATCTCATCTTTAGGTGTTAAAATCAGAGGGAAAATGGCTGGGGAAATGTGTTTGGCTGAGAGAAAAGGAAGAGAAAATGAAGAGGGAAAATTTTGAGAAAAGTTAGTTAAAACTTCCAAAATATCTATTTCCCCTTTTTTCCTTTTATTAAATATCATTTAATAAATGTTTAATATTAAGAAAAAATCTGGAGAAAACTCTTCTTGGGTAAATTAGCTCCTTAAAGATTCAAAGTTTCAATCCTTTTTAAAACAGTCACCAACTTTTCAAAAATTACATTTTAGTCACTAACTTGAAATGTCACATTTCGAAACCTCATTTTGTAAAATTGATTTCACCACTTTCTTATATATAATAAAAGAGGATTTTAAGACATTTTTCCATATTTTTAATGCATCTCGAACTAGGCTTTCCCTAAAACCACCTTTTATATTCGAACCGAAATCCGACCGGTCCGATTCAAACCCAAAACTTCTAAGCCCAAAATTGAGGTGTTACAAAGAGACTTTACTTTAATAGTATGTTTCGGTTATGGACTAGAGTAATAAGGGCAATGGGGATTCCATGGTTTGTTTGGGTGATGTGTATAAACATTCTGTGAGCATGTTTGCTTTATGATTTTATACTTGTAAAAGGCCTATATTTGGTGTTTGGAGTATTGGTTTGAGTTTTGAGTCTTGAGTGGATTATTTTTTAGGTTGCTTGCCTTTAGTTTTTCAATGATGCAATTAGCCATGCTTTGATGCTAAATATGCTGCAAATGTTTGAGGATTAATGTTTATGTATGATGTATGCATGTTGGAAACATGTTGAGTTGGTTTAGGATAGTTTTTAGGGTGAAAACCAGCTAAATCTATCATTTAGGACCAGACGTTTCGGTACGCTTGTGCCTATACCGAAACGGTGCGCCTGAAATAGCCTTAGGTTTTCGAAATAGGCTAGGTCCGTTCCGGTACGTTTTGCCACTGTAAATCCCAGTTCCAAAACACCTCAAGGGCATTTCGATACGGGCCCATGTTTCGAAACAGGGCTAGCATGTATCGAAACAGATAGCAGTTATGTTAGTTGTTAGAATATTCTGAAGTTCTGATTCTTTGCGTTTTAGTCCCTGAATGTTGTGGATGCAATTGAATGAGCATGAATGATTATTTTGAGCTGAGATTTGACTGAGATGAATGTAATGGGACTAATTTAAGGACGGTAATTCAAAAATGACATAAGTCCCTATAATCTAGGAAAATTACAAAATGGTCCCTAAAAGCCGTATTTGGTTGAAATTGATGCATGATCGAGTTGTGAATGATATGCTGCAATGTTTAACACATAGAAACCTAATTTGCATCTAGATATGATAAAAAAATAAAAAAAAAAGAATTAGGGTTGTTTATTGAGGTAAACATTTCCGATTTATTTCAATATTCCTCGTGTGACCCGTTCGGTTCGGTCTATCGATTAGACCGGGTCGAGGGGTTACACTCAATACCTCACACAACTCCAATCTTTATCGTTCAATTAGAATGGGATCAAAATATATAACGTGTTTCCTCTTTCACTACCTCTCTACTGTTGGAATTTGAAAATAAGCAACAATTTGAAATAAACAAAGCCCAAACGCCTATCAGCTCATAATCGTTTTCCATCCTCGTTCTTTTGTCCTTCTTGGACCCGCGTGACCTTACTTTAATGAATTGAGATCGTTTCTTGCATCTAAATAAATATATGAGTTCGTTTTTAATATATTGATTAATTAAAAATTTGTACCCAACAAGTTGTTTTAGTAAAAAAGCGGATCATGTTTATCTTAAGAAACTCGAGTTTAATTGCTTTATCTACGAGACATTTGTATATTGTCAAAAGGATAAGAATGCGTATGAACAGATATTACCTTATTATTACTTTTAAACTATTAAAAAAAATCTAAAATTTAATTTGTTATAAAATAAAAAAAATATTATTTGGGTATATTGAGTAAAAAAATTGTCGACATGCATCTCATTTATTATTATTTTTAATTCTTAATTTTGTTGTAATAATGTTTATCATAATATTTAAACAAGAGAAATTATAAACTTTGTCCCTAATTTTTTTTCACAAGCATGATAAAAAAAGGAAAATATAAAAATTAAGTTGGACAAAGTATAAATATAACACAATCCACTAACAAGTATTACATGTATAAAAAGGTTTATTGTACTCTTAGTAAGGTGGAAATTGGGTGGAAAATATCCGAAAATCGTGGGGATTCAAACCGACGAAAATAGAGAATAACTAAAACTTTCACCTATGGGGACGAGATGGGAAAGTTTTATCACCGAATTTCAAATGGGAATGACGACGAGAATTGTTATATCTAAACCGTAACCGTATAAATAACTATGGGGATCCTTGAAAAATATCCATAAGGATCCTCGATATTTTACAAAATTTTAAATATATATATAATTAACTCTCATTATATCTACTTATCTTATTATCAATATTCTAGTCTATCAAGATATTTGCGTCTTTTGTTTAAACCTTATTAAGTTTGAATGACCTCTATAGTAATTTACCTTTTTTGTTAATTAAGAGTACATAATCTATTTATTTTCTTGTTTATGTCGTTCATGTTACGCAAAAACATTGTTCTACTTCAGCCATATATTTAAGTGTATTGAGTATATAATTTTAAAATTAAAATCGATCATATATTTTGGTTAATAAAGTAGTCAAATTTGTTTAACCTTTTGAGAATGGAGATTCATCGAAAACTATGGGGATCCAATGAGTATGGGGCTGGGATAAAAAAATAGCCGAAACATGTAATGAGAATTACCTAAAATCGTACACGCAAAAATTGGGGACATAGTGGGAAATACAAAATTGTCCCTGCACCAACCGATTCCCACTAGGGGTGTGCATTTCGGATATCCAAAAATTTTGGATAGGTATTTTAACGATCCGTATCCGATCTAAAAAAATCTGATACCCAATTTTTAGATATCTGAAATTTCGGATCGGATATTCAGATATCCGAAATTGTGACTTAATTAAATTTTTTTTTTAATTTGGCGGTGCTATCCCTGAAAATTTTAAGTTTTCGAATATAAAAATTTATAAATTATTGAATATAACAACTAAAAGTATCAAATATAATAAGATCCATATCTATAAAAAAATGGAATTTTCAAATATCGAATAATCAGATATCTGATCTAAATGTGAAATCACTATCCGTATCCAATCCGAAATTTTCAGATATCCCATCTGAATTATCCGAAAAATAAAAACAAATCAAATATTCAAAATTTCGATCTAGTAAAAGGATCTAATCAGATTTTTAATTCTTAGTTAATACGATAATCTCGTGTTTAATCCCTCCCTAATATTAAAATTTTAATTCCAGTCTATTAAATGATTTAATTAATAAAATGGTACTTCTGGAATTAAATATGAAAAATGGTACTTTTGGTCCCTCTTAGAAATTAATTTTTTATTTAAACCATTCTAAAACAAAATTTCTAGCTTTCAAAGTTCATTCATAAAAGAACATATTTGAAGTTTGAAGATGATATTATTTGATAACTACAAACATAAAGGATAAAAAGTTGACAATCCTTGCAAATAGAATTCAAAGCAAGACATTAGGAAAATTTCCAAAGTCAATGCAAAATTTCCTTGAAACTTAGCAAGACTGCATAAATGCCGAAAATAAGTGCTTTCGCCTTTCAAAGTGCAGGCAATTCTTTTCTGGTGCAACCAAGAACTAAAAATAACAGAAGTATATGCACATGAGATGAAATGAAATTTACAAGAAAATACAAGTGAACCAACCAAACTAATGAAAATAATTAATAATTGAGGGAAAAAGATCAACCCTAATATTTTTGCCAAACGAGATAGAAAAAAAAAACGGGTGAACCAAAATATTTTAGCTGAAAATAACTCAAGAATTTGCATAGGAGTTAGTATCGAATTTGCAATCACAAAACAAGATTATAAAAATGGATCTAACTAATACCAACAAGTGTAACACGCTACACTTCCAAGAGAAAATTCAATATTCAAAACTTGAAAGATAACATTGTGATATGGAAAATAAAAATATCTGAAGTGAAAACTAAATCATAAATTTTTCTTACCATTAATTAAATTTATGAGAAGATTAAGATAGAAATCTCACACCCAACTTTATTAAATTAGGGTTAAACCCTAAATCAAACCTCTTCAACTTACCTTCCACCAAAATCCCAGAGAAATCAAACAATAAAATACAACTTGACCTTTAGCTTTGCCTTGTATACCTTGAAAATCTCTCAAACTTGCATCTAATAATTCTCCACAAGGCAGTGTAAGACAATACATGCAACTGTTTAATACAATAAAAATAAAAACAATATCTTGCACTTTGCTCTTTGAGTAGTATTCTAGATATATAGGAGAAACCCTAGATATTAATATTACCCCCTTTGGCTAAAACACACATTCAGTTCTTCCCCTTTGGATCTTCATCTATCAAAAGGGTCCAATTCTTGAAGATCCATTGAAACTATGGAGAAAACCCTTGAGAAAAAAACTTGCATGCATAGTTGCAAGAAAGTACATCTAAAGAGAACTTTTGTTTTTCAAGCCCCTCAAAAATCAAGGATGAAGTTAGGATCCATGTAATCCCAAATGAAAGGTGGTGGGTATTCATCGATATCATTTGTTAAAGGCCATATGGATGGAGATCCCGGTCCAACTGTCAGACCCGGATCCGGACCCACTGGTGCAACCGATGTGTGACCCGACAGGGACAAACTCGAACCAACGGAACCCACCAGGGAGTTGACATCCTCGTACAAAGAACCGTGTTGATGATGATCATGGTGTTGTAGTTGTTGAGGGTGGGGTTGGGGATTAGTTGTGTACGAGGTTGTCCCTGTCGGGTCACTAGGGTTAACAACAACACTAGGTTCGATTTCTTGCACCATATGAAACCCTTGCTGGGGATTTTGGACCATGGACGGGTAAACCAAAGAGTGGGGATAAACCCCATACGGCATAAACCTAGATGGAGCCATTGCAGAAGCTTGGTGAGAACTAGGGTTCGAATAACTAAAAGAAAACCCGGAAGGGCGAGGAAGCAAAGGCCTTAAAGTTTGAGTCGACGAAGAAGAAGAAGAAGATCCACGAGACGACGACGATGAAGAAGAGGAAGATGAGAGGGAGGGTTGAAGATTGAGCTGAGCCTTGGAACCGTAGAGTATAATAGCAGCGCGATCATAGGCTCTAGCCGCGTCCTCCGCCGAAGCAAAAGTCCCGAGCCATTTCCTCGTACGTTTGCGAGGCTCACGGATCTCGGCCACCCATTTACCCCAACTCCTTTGCCTCACACCTCTATATCTAAACTTGTTATTATCCGGGCCACCTTTGCCTTTGCACTTCCTTGTAGTAGATTTTATGTTTTCAGAGTCGGAGCTTTTGGAGTGGTGGTCATCAGATATGGTTGTGGTGGTGGTTTTAGCGGTGGCAATGGTATCTTGGGGAAGGTGAGACAAAGAGGATTGGTCCATAGAGAGATGATTTAAAAGGGGTGGTTTCAAGGGGGAAAAACCGCCTCGTTCTTTGGTATCGATTAGTGGAATAGTGGGAAAGAGATGATGCAGTGCTTTGATTTGAATGTCATGACTGTTAATGGTGGATGAGGGCGGTGGCTCTTTATATACTTACACATTTGGGGCAGAGAAATAGAGAGAGAAAGGTTGCTCAATAGTGAAGGAAGTAGGGCAGCAACTTTTCTGTTTGGAAATCGGAATCATTTAATTTTTGTTTTTAATTTTTAGATTTTAAATTTATTATTGTGAAGATATTTTTGCTTGTTTTATTTTAGGAAAAGATCTAGACATTATTGAGCAATTTTTTTTATAAGATTAAAAAGTGTTGAATTAGTTTTAGTGAAAAAAATAATGTTTATTTTAGGCGGTTCGAATATTTGTATGTAAGAAATGTGATTATATTGTAGTATATGTTTATAGATATTCCTAATCTTTTAACAATACGCATACACCATGTAGACAAATTGATTTGAAACCGTGTCTTCTAAGATGAACATCATCCGCTTTTCCTCTGAGAGATGCTTGTTGAGTTTAAAATAGGTTATTTTCTATAACTAGAGAGGAGTTAAAAATTAAAACCAAATTACAATTCAATTGTCGACTAAATATATCTTTATTGATATTATTATTGATATAATATACAAAAGAATGTAGGATCGAACATGCTTAAACGATTTATATTTGCCTATTTATAGGTGGGAGTCTTAGTAATATGTGTATTGTAAACTAAGAACATACAATGTCAAATAATCAAATTAAAATGTAATGTCAATTAATTAATTATTAGTTAATTTAACGAAATAAAATATTAAGCTTTTAAATAAAACCAAATATTTAAATTTTAACTTTTAAATATAACAAATTAAATTGAGACGATCATAATATTGATTAATATATGTATTACTTTGATCTAAATTAATTGATTAATAAATTAAATGTTAATAATTATATACAAATATATTATTAAGTAAAACTTCAATTCATTATAAAAAAAATTAATAATGACGTGTGTACGCTTGGTGTCAACGAGAATTTTGTGGAATAAGAATTTGATTGAGCCTTTTAAACCCACTCGTGGTATATGATAAGGTGACCCCAAGTCCCCATATCTATTTGTTTTGTGTATGGGAAGGTTATCTCAGTCGATTAATGTGATAGTCGATAAGGGTGATTGGCAAAAAATTTAGATTACTCGAAATGCCCTGGGCTTGTCTCATTTTTTTTCTTTGTTAACGATTTAATTTTATTTGCGAAGGTGATCTTGGACCAATTGAAAATTATTAAGGATGTCATAAAGAATTTCTGTGGGGTTTCTGGGCACCAGGTTAGTGTGGCAAAAACCCAAATACATTTTTTGAAAAATTGTCTGAATGATACTATGAATACTATTGTGGGTTGTTTCGGCTTTGAATTGGTTGAAGATTTGGGCAAGTATTTTGGGGTCCCGCTTCTCCATAAGAGGGTTACTAAGGCTACTTTCGCTTATTTACTTGAAAAATGCGGAACAAGTTATCAAGTTGGGCGGCAAAAACATTGTCTCTTGCGAAAAGAATTCGCTAAGGCAATGTTGCAAGCAATTTGGGTGTACATGATGCAATCTATATGGATTCCGAAAGGGGTCTGTAAAGATATGGAGAAGTTGATTAAAAGCTTCGCTTGGGGTACGAATAATAATACTTCCTATTTATCGCTTGTTACATGAGATACCATGTAAAAACCGGTAAAGGATGGGGGTCTGAGTTTCAAGAAATTGTAAAAACAAAAAATGGCTTTCTTTATGAAAATTGGGTTCATATTGATCACAGGCAGCGCTAAATTATGGGTGCGAATTATCAAGGCAAAATATGGTTGGGATGAGAAGCTTCCCCTTGATTTGTGAAGAAGGAATCACTCATGTCTTTGGTCCGGGTTATGTGAAGTTTGGGAGGATTTAAAGGAGAGCATTAGTTGGCATATTCGTGATGGGCAATCTGTTGATTTTTGGTACGATCATTGACTCGATGCGGAAGAGAGATTAACCTTCTCGTATCTTGGTTCTGGTTGGCCAAATCCTATTACAGTTTGCGAGATGCTTGATGAGTCCGGGAATTGAGATTGGGTATGCCTTTCTCAGCTCCTCCCGAGTCATATTCTACATAAAATTACAACTGTTATACCTCATCGACCTCACTTGGGGAGTGATCTACCAGGTTGGCGTTGGGGGGAAATAGAAGATTTTCATCTAAATATGTGTATTCGACTCTTAACTATGAGGTTGTACAACATATAGAGTTCAATTGGAGGAAATTATGGGCTTTGAAATTACCGCAACGAATTAAAGTCTTCCTTTGATTGGCTATTCAGTTGTGGTTATTGACTAATTGTGAAAGAGTTCGATGGCATATCGAACATCGGATGAGTGTGGGATTTGCCATAGAGGTGCGGAAAATGTGGATCACATTTTTCGACATTGTAACTTGGCCATAGAGCTTTGGCACATGACCATTAAATCGGATCGCATTCGGGAATTTATCACTTTTTCGTTTGTTGTATGGATGGATAAAAACCTTTTTCGGCTGGTGAATTTGCAAAGATAAGGAAAATTGGGAGACCAAATTTATCGTATTATGTTTAGATGCTTTGGAAGCACAAATGTATTAGCCTTTTCGATATGAATTAATGTGAACGAGGGGGTTTCAAATTTGCATATCCAAAATATACAATATAAAGTCCATTTTACATATCCAATTCCCATTTTTATTATACAAGCCCAAGTATAAGTATCAAGCCCGAAATACATATTCTGCCAACCCATTTTCTAAACCTAAAACCCAAACAGATTACAAAAATATCAGCTCAAGCCCAATTCCCGCTCAAATTACACCAAACAAACACAAAAGCCCATTCGTGTTTTTAATTCTCGCCCAAAACAGAGCCCCAATAGACACGTTTCATGCTCTCATTGGCTCATTCTGATTCACGCGGATTGTTGCCCCAACTGGAGCCGGCTAGCTTCGCCAATGTCAGGGGTGACGTTATACTGCACTAAGTATAAATTGGGAGAGAGAAAATTCATTAGAAATTAATGGGAAATAATTAGTTTCTATAAAAAAAGAGAGAAAGGGCAGAAAGGGAATTACCCACGCGCTCGGAAGTTGAAACACTGTCTGGAAGGAGAACAATCGCGAACATTGCCATTGCCAAGCCATATCGTTGCCGAAAATCTCCACGGCAACCGCGAAAATTACCGAAATCACGTTGAGAATGTATAACTTGTTTACTTTTCTTTTTTTATTCCTGCAAAAGAATAAAATAATAAAAAGTGTTAGTTTCAAAAATGAAAATAATACAAATAAAAAAGAAACAAATAGAAAGGTTGAGATCTGAGAGTTGTGGTGAACGGAGAGATTTCAGAGATGGTCGGAGTCGAAAATGAGTGGACAAGCGACCGGGAAGGGGTAGATCGGGCTTAGGAAGGTCGGAGACGGGTGGATTCAGTCAAATCTGGGGTATATTTAGGGTTTTGGTGAGTGTAATAGGAAAATCGAGTTTTAAGGTTACGGTTACGGCGACAGACAATTGAAAATGGTGGCCGGGAATCGCTCCGTGGTGGCCGAAAATTGCACCACGACGGTCAGGAATCGCCCCGTAGTGGCCGAAAACCGCACCACAATGATCGAGTCATTTGGTCGAGAGAATTCCAGGAGAGGTGAGAGAAAAGAGAGAGTGACTGGGTTGGAAATGGGCGAGTCAACTCGTTTCATGGGTTTATAAGGCTGAGTCTACACGACGTCGTTTGGACACCGGGTCAGAGAGGGTCCGCGCACTTTTGTATGGATCCAAATACGAGTCTGTGACCCGGTCGAGCTTGGGTTGGGTGTTTTGGGCTGAGTTCGAGTTAGGCCATGTGTTTTGGCTAATGTTAGATGTGTTTGGATTATTCTTTCAGGGGAATTAGGTTTGGGCATCAGAATTTGCCTTTTCTTACAAAATGGTCACTAATTCTTTGTAAATTAGCTTCATAATTTTGAATTCAATGCAATTAGGTCATGGCAGTTCAATTCCTTTATTTTAATTGCTTTATTTATTGTTTATTTAATGCATGCTTTTAAATGATCATGTAGTATGTATTATTAGGGAATTTAACACATTTAGTAAAAGTAGGGTTAAAGCCTTTTAAGATTAGACTATCTAATTAAAATAAATAATTCAATTAGAAAGGACATTTTAGTAAATAAATGGATATTGAGTAAATGTTTGAATGTCCTGAATTGGTTAGTATCACATTGTAACGTGATGTTAATCAATGGGATATTTGAATAAAAAATTTAATGTTCCATTTGAATTTAGAAAATGATATTCACATAATTAATTTCAATAAAATGAAAATAGGATTAAACAATTAGTATTACAAAAAATTAGGAATATTGTTACTTTTGGGCTTAATTTGGGTAGTGTCCAAAAATTAATAATATTCATAGAATCTTAATTAATTAATTAACTAAGGGGGGCCTAATTAGGTTTTACTTAAAATGAACAAGACAATAATTGGACATGCATTAAACATTTTGTGTTGAGATACATTTTGAATATAAATTGGAGTGTCCTAATGTATTTGGACGTTTCAAAACTTATATTCGTCCAAAATGTATTTTCTTACAAAAGAATATCCTCATTCGAAATGGAATCCATTTAACGATTAAAGATTTAATTAAATTCAGATTAATGTTCGAAATGCCAAAATGCCACGTGGAATTAATGAGATACCGATAACGGGCGTTTGTAGGGGTGCTAACCCTTCCCTACACGTAACCGACTCCCGAACCCGAATTTTATTAAAAGAATCTCTGGTCCGTTTTTATGGTGTTCGGTCTACCAAAGTGACTGGTTGTGACTGCAAAACAATTTTTTAAAGAAAATAAAAGAAATTTGATTAAAAATAGAAAACCCCCTAATTTCAAGATCAAATTAATTAAAAAACCCCAATTTCCAAAACCCTAATCGCCAGGTTATTTTTCCACAAACGGGTCTTAAAAATGATCTCGACAGTTTGGCGACTCTGCTGGGGACAAAATTGAGAGTCATGCCTATTAATTAATTCCACGTGGCATTTTGGCATTTCGAACATTAATCTGGATTTAATTTTTTCTAAAGAATTGTTGGATGGATTTCTAGGAAAAATGGGGATAGCTTTTGTTTATGATATATCTGTCATTCATGCATAAACCGTCAACCCGAGTTTTTCACCCTTAAGTGGGAGTAAGACAATATTCGACGTGATGCTCTCCAGCTCCGAGTTCGGATTTTTGTCTTCTTCCGGTATACTAACCTTATGCATCGTGGGGCACACGCCTCCGTTATAAGGGACCTATACTACAAAATCAAAGTATTACTGTTGTGGTAGACGGTAACGACAGTTCGAGAATCAAGAGTCTAGAACAAAGCCTAGATTCTATTTTAGAAGCCCACCTCGCTAGAGTCAGGCAGGGACTTAGGACAGGTGCTGCCGGTTTAAATACATTTCTCTGGTTATGTTCTTTGCTACATATTATGTGCTTCTTTGTGTTAATAAATTCTTTATTTATTTTTCATATTAATTCATAATACTGACACTATTTTTTTTTGTTTATTTTATTTTATTTTATTTTCTTATTTTTTTATTTGGCATTATTTTGCATTCATTAGAGGTATCGATTCGAGGATCAGTTGAGTTAGGCAGTATTCTTAATGGCCAATGAGCTCGATAGACAAGGAGAAGGCAACACGACTGTGTGGACCCGGTTAGAAGAGACATGGTTCAAGAAAGGGCCAGTATTAAATAGAGTCATATGTTAGAATATGTCAGAATGCAAGTAGTTACAAGAAGACATTTAAAGGGCGGTGAGAGAAGATTCAAGAATTGACAGATTCAAACAGCTGGATCAAACAAGTATTATAGGAAGAGCAAGCTTTGAATTTAGAATTGTCATAACAAGTTTCAAAGATGGAAGAAATTATTAACAGGGTACAATAACGAGGAAAATTCAATCTTTAACTAGAAGATAAAGAGCTGAAAAGAGGATGACATAATTGAAAAGTGTCGTACAACATTTGAAAGATTATTTCAGAAGTTTCAGAAGGGACACTATAAATGAAGAATAAGGTACTAAAAGCGGAGTTTGAAGTGGCTATCCAGATTATCCAAAGGTAGAATCACGAATGATCAAGTTCAGAAGCCATGCGGGGAGTCGTCCAATTTGTGCAGATTTTATCCATTGAAGCCATAAACCTGTAACAACAATTGGCATCAGCACCAAGCTAGGACAGACGTTGACTCAGAAGCAGAATGAAGTGATTAGCCTAGGGACGAGGGCTAGCTAATCTCTGTAATCAAATTGTCTATTTCTTGTATTCGACCTTTTGGCTAATGGATGTTACTTTAAAGACTAGTCATTGAAATCGAAACCTCGTGCATTCATTGAATTTTGTTAAATAACATCATTTTTTAAATAATAATAATAATAATTGTATTTTGATTAAATAATATTGCATTATTTTTTAGATAATAGTGTGAAAGTTGAAAACCAACATTTTGAGAAGCATGTGCAATAGGCTTGTTAAGATAAAGAAATCTTAAAAAGTTGTTGAGGACCACTTGGGTGGAGTTGAGCAAAGGATTGATCAGTCCCAGAACGAGTTGGTAATTCGAGCTGCCGTTTTGCTTGGAATTAGGGAAGCCAGAAAAAGAATGTTTCAAACAAAAATACCAATATTGATAAGCAAACATGTATCACATCTCACATGAGGGTCCAATCTAAATGGTTCTCCTTACAAAAAGAGAGAGAGGAAAAAGAGACAAGACAAAACAAAAGAAGACAAAAGAAAGAAAAAGTAAAAAAAAAAGAGTCAAAAGGCCAAAAAAGAGACAAAAGGGTCAAAATAAGAAAGAAATGAAAAGGAGAGCAAGTTAAAATCAGTATAGCCGGGGCATCTATGAGAAATCCAATAGATCAGAAGGAAGTAATGAAGTGCATGCATTGAAAATACTGAAAATACTAAGATGAAGGTGGTCTAGTAGACAGACATGGAAGGACTGAGTAGAGCCTAGTTTTGAAGTTTCTGCATAAATAAAAACTTGTCGATCAATGGTTCAGTGACAATTGAAAGACTTGATGATTTCAGCAAAGTTGAGGGATCGCAAATTTTTTTCCTGAAATATTGAAAGTTAAGGATCCAGTTGAAGATTGATTTTTTTTTCACAGAGGAGTAAAGAGCACAGAAACTCAAGACAGAGATCGAATGGTTCAACATGAAAAAGATACGGTTATTCCTAGTCCAATGTCGTATTCAGATTTGTTGCCCAACCTCGTGTAGAAACCACATTTGATGACAGTGCCCCGAAGTTTTACAAGTCTTTTTAGGGTATGGTTCTAAAACAAAGTCAGTGATTTCATCGAGACACTTATGATCTGAGAACGGAGAATTTCAATGTTACAAAAGACGATTATCTGCTGAAAGAATTGGGGATAAAGGAGGAAGGGCATAGTCCACAACACGCATTTGAGGGTGATCTGTTGCAATTCAGGGTCAATAAGAATCAAAGTATTGTTTGGACATCTACTTCTTCGATGTTTCCTTCACTGAAGAATACATCAAAATCAAAAGCTCCAAATACACCCGTCAGTGGAAAATCAAAGACTAAGTTGAATCTCATTTATGTTTCCTATCAAGAGTTGTATTATTCGAAACTTTACTGTGTCACTTGAAATCTTCAAAGCCTTGTCACTCGAGTTGTTACGACATTAGGAATCATTGTAAATATCGTGATGGAGTTCATGACCATGACATTAAGGACTATTACAATTTCAAGCGACAAATTCAAACTTTCTGAACCAGGGGATTTTGGAGGCCGACATTGAAAGGTCAGTTCATTAAGATTTGTAATTCAAGATGTAGTCACCTAATCGGATCCAATGTGATTGAGTTGCCTGGAAATCGAATGCTAAAAAGGCGTCAAGGAAAAAAGGAGAAGAAAAAGCAAGGTGAAACTAATTGAGAACTAGTTGCAGTCAAGGAAGAAGCTTCAAATAGACATGCCCATTGAAAGCACCAACACACATCTTAACAAACAGAGTTCATCTAAACGGCAGCCAGAAGAAGTTGTCAATTTCCACATGCAAATGACTGAACACTCCATGAAAAAGAGCAAGCAATTGATTGAAGAAACAAAGAATTTCATAAGCAGGATGGTCTTACTTTGAGATTTGATGATAATATCAGAACATGAGCAAAAAGGGGCATGTCTTTGTGCTGACAGAGGAAAATAAATGAAGAAATGCTGATAGAATTGAAGTGGCTGAAATTCACTCAGGTTTTCCTTGACCAATGATGGACAATTTGACCGTAGGGGATATGTTAGCACTTTTAGGACCGTTGCAGAATAATACCCTGAACCATCTCAATCGCTTTTGCCCGCGAGCATTGGGGGTCCTTTGTAAGTGAGGTTAATCGGTTTACTTGTTTACGATGCTTGTTTCCTACATAATTTTTCTCAAATGGCAAGCATTTTGCATTCTTTGATTCTTTTAAATAATTCATTTATTCTTTGTTATGGGTTAGTTTTTGTTCTCCCATACATATATGTATATATATTCTCTATCATTTTTTATCAGGCCCTTGGATATTAATGGCAAGAGTGACCAAAAATCAAATTTAGAGATCAATTTCGAAATGTGGCTCTCTTCTGAGTTATTTAGGCCAACTGGAAGACATTAATGAGTGTTCAAGAATCACGAAAGAATCTCAAATGTAAAATATGAGTGAATTTTCCTCTCAGGCATTGTTGACTAAGGTCTTTGAATGAAGTGATAACCCAAAACATCTACCACCTGAAGGCTACTTTTCTTCAAAGATATTTGTATATGGGAGGAAATTTGGCATTCCTTCATCTCCCTTCACAAAGAAAGAAAATAAGAAAAATATCATTTGTTGTCCCCTTTGAGCCTGATGAGTTTCTTTCGATTCAACCCAAACCAAGGATCAGCCCTACACTAGGGGCAAAGAGGATGAAAGTTTGTTTGCAAGTGAAATATGTTTGGTTTTGATCGTGCTATAATAGCGATGCCTTGAGAATTATAGGCAAAAAACAAAAGTGGATGCTTTACAAGAGCAAGAAAGACAAGTTGAATGAAGACAAGTATTCGAAATCAAGTCAAAAAGAGGAAAAATAAGAAAAAGAAAAGGAAAAAAATGAAAAAGGAAAAAGGAAAAAGAAACTGTGAAAAAGTTTGTGTTCAAAAGTCAACTAAATCAAGTTGAAAATTGCTGACATAAAGTTGAAGCAGTTGAAAGAGAAAGCACAAAGTTGAAAAAGTGCAAGAAAAAGCGAGTTACACATGTGAGATCCTCCATTCAAAATAAATCTCTATCTAATAGAGAAGTGGAGGATTGATCACTTTTGAATTCAACGAAAGGAAATGAACTCTAGGATGAAAACCTAGAAATGGGCAGTTAGAGTGATCCACAAAAAAAGAAAAAAAAGAAAGAAAGAAAAGAAAAGAAAAAGGAAAGGAAAAGAGCATTTCATCTAAGCATGTTCAAGATCAAAAATCAAAGAAATATGATTTTACTTGGAAGAAATGATCATTGGTTTCATTACCCTTAAATATTTATTTGAGCTTATATATCCTTTCTTTCATAGCCGTGAGTCATAGCCCCATTACAAGCCTCAAAAGACCATTTTGATCATATACGAATATTGGAGTAAGAGGAGTATGTCTTCAGAATACATCCCGCTTATCAGGGTTAACCTTTCTTCAAGGATTTCTAGACTTCTAAAGCTTGATTGAGATCAGAAAAGAGGGAAGGATTGGGTTGGTGAGTTAGTGAGGCAAAGAGTGCCACTTAAACGGGATAGAATTAGGAATATGGGAATGTTTCTCTCGAAAGTCGAATAAAGTGGAAGGGATTACATTTGAGTTGATCTTTGTCAATTTGGTTCGAGGGCACTCTTGCACTTAATATTCCAGAGCCTAATTTTGTTTTTTCTTTTGTTTGCCATGACTTATCAAATTATTCCGGTTTAATAAGATAATATTTTGAGTCTTTCACTTATCATTTCAACAAGTATCCTGCATATAAATCGATTAAAGAAAAGCAAAGGATTTCATGGGTATTATTATGGTGTACTAATCCTTTAAGTGCAGGCAGAACATGAAGTGGCCTCGGTACTTGGTTAATGATGAAAAAGTATGACGAGGAAAGAGCACAACTCTGAGTGTCAGAAATATTTAAGCAAAGCTGCAAGAAAGATACACAGACAACCTTGGGGCAAAGAAAAGAACATGAGCCATCTCTTGGGGGCAAAAGCTGCAATAAGATCAATCCATCAAAGATTCACATTATTCAAAAACAAATATCAT
This sequence comes from Hibiscus trionum, assembly GCA_030270665.1. Taxonomy (NCBI): domain Eukaryota; kingdom Viridiplantae; phylum Streptophyta; class Magnoliopsida; order Malvales; family Malvaceae; genus Hibiscus; species Hibiscus trionum. Next base: position 63,893,559 of record BSYR01000017.1, read on the forward strand.
CACTTCTGAGGTACTAGAAGACAAGAAAGCTTCGTGAATACTAGAGTGAGAAAGATGACAGTTGAATTCAAGAGCGGGGCAACACAACAAAGAACATTATAGAAGAATATTTTATGTTCCAAAGGTGATATGCTCTTTTGGGAACCATGACTCGGAGATAGTAAATAAGACAATATAAAGTGATGATGGTGTTGAATCCCACGCTAACAAATACACAGAAATGGGTCTCCATACAATGTGAAACCTAGAAGTGATATTGACAAAAAAAGTCTGTCACCCGAAGAACAATGATTTTTATCTTTGTTGGGATGATCAAAACCACAAAGCCAACACATTATCGTGTCTTCTTGGATCAAGTTGGCTTTTCGGCTGATGATCTACAGGAACTTGTCCATTCTTTGTCCTATGTGTATCAAAGAAACACTATTGCCATCCTTGTCGTCGCTCCTATTTGCTATTTTTGGCAGCATCTTAGTTGGGACAATTTATGAAGTGCGAAACAGATTCTTAGATATTAATCGTCAGCTTCTTAGATTTACAGCACCATGTTCCTTCGTTGGAAAAGGAGATTTGAATTGTCAATTGTGGAGATATTGATGAAGTCAATTTGAGTTCAAAAAAGGAAAAAGAAAAAAAAATCGAGGTGAAAACCTAAAAGGGCGTCTTGAAAAAACAAAAGAAGAAAAAAAAAGGGAAAAACCAAAGTGAAAACTCAAAAGGGCGCTTTGAGAAAAGCAATCTGAAGTGAAAACCTAAAAAGGCGTTTTAGAGCAAAGATGCAGAGATCATGAAGATTGAACTTGAGTGTGAGATGGGTTACTTTTGCAGAAAAAGAGTTTTAGAAAAAAAATAAAGCAAAGAAATTTTGAGCTTTCCTGAAAATGAAGGCTCATTCGAGTGGTCCTCAATTGACAAAATTCATGCATTATATAGTTAGGCATCCATAAGATAGGAGCATGCTAATTCATACATTCAGAGCATTTTTGCACATTTTGGCAGGAATCTACCAAATCAGCAAGAAACAAGAAATGTAACACCCTAAAGCAATAGTAAAAAAAAAAAGTGCAATCAGTGGGTTTTGAACCCTTGACCCTTGAGTGGAGTTCCTGTGACTTAACCATGTGAGCTAAGGTAAATTTTGAATATGGTCTACCTCACTCCTCTTTTATGTTTATTGTTTAGATTATACAAATATAATAAAATAAAGAAAATATCCTACCTACTGATATTGGTTCTATTAATTTTTAGAACCCAGATCTAAAAAAAAGGATTCGACTTTTCATCTTCCCCTCACCTCCCATCACCGATTGCCCTCTCCGATCCGGCACCACCGCTCAACCGTGACTGCCACCGCCACTGCCGAACGAACCGTCGCGATATCCCGATCAAAAGCCCTAAGGTTACTCGCGTATCTGTAGACGCAATCGCCTGTAATCAAGCGTCGAATATTCGACGAATCGAGGGTTTTAAGTCGATTTGTTTTCCGTCGTTTTCGGCCGTTGTTGACGCCGTTTTGCCGCGCTGCCACCGTTGATGGATTCTCCGTCGTAAGCTAAGCAAAACCCGACTGACCGATTGTGTTTTCGACGCCGGCAAGCCCTTCATCGGAGCCTCGTCGTGTTTCGGCCGATCTTGTTTGATTAAGGTAAATTGGGTAAGTTTGTGTACGATTTTTTGAGTAATATGCATGTTGGTGGAGGAATCGAATCGAAAATATGCATTTTAGGGTGTTTACCGGCCATTTTAGGCCGCGCGTGGGCCTCACGCGCCGTCCGGGGCGATTTCCGGCCGCCCTGGACGGTGGCCATTGAACCGGCCGGCTCAGCCGGTCTAACCCTAAACCGAACCGGTCTGAACCGGCTGGACCGGTTGAACCGGTCAACTCGGTCAGACCCGACCCGTTGACCGACCCGACCCGTTGACCTGTTGACCGACTCGACCCGTTGATCGACCCGACCCGTTGACCCGTTGACCGACCCGACCCGTTGACCGACCCGACCCGTTGACCCGTTGACCGACCCGACCCGACCCATTGACCCAACCCAGTCAACAGTGACGTCAGCATGACCGTTGACTTTGACTTTGACTTTGACTTTGACTTTGACTTTGACCAAAAAGTCAATTTTTCCGAAAAGCCCTATTTTATGTTTTTCGACGTCCTGAGTCCGATTTTGAAGCCCGTTTTGTGAAATTCTAACCCGAAAGCCTCCGAATTGGACTTTGAACTCGAGTCCACTTATGTATTTTAATAATCAAATATGAGTAAGGTGTTTAAAGACTAAAAGTGGAATATTTTTGATGAAGGTATTTAAAGTACCTTGTATTCGGGATGTTGAGGACGTCGCATTCGAGTTCGAGAGTGATCGAATGGAGTATCATGATCGATCGATATAGCAATTATTAAAGGTAATACACTACTATCTCTTGTATGCTTTGAGATCATGTTGGTATTTGTTAATGCATGCATGAAAATGATAAGAAGTGCTGTTAGCCCTACTTAAGTCAAACTAAATATGAAATTGAGTATGGTAATTTAGATAAGACCGAAATGCTCGAACGAGGAAGCTAATAAATCTGAAGTATCTGAAGTTCATTAAGTAATTAATGAGGCGGCTAATCTCCAATTCTAAGCATTAGTGTGAAATGTTTAAATGCGAAAGATACATGGACAAGAGATTACGAAAATGCCCTCAGGGTCTGTAAATGACTAAAATACCATTGAAATCAGAAGCAATCTAGAAATCTACGCTAAATATGGTAAAACAACATGATTCATCTGAAAACCTCGAACTACTTAGAAAGCTATGGAAAGGTGTTAGGTCTTCTTGGATTCGGAATGAATCTTCGACTATAGATTTAGGGGAATCTATACATACCCCTGAATTAAGCGAGTGGCTCAAAATACAGAATAGATCAAAATGACTACAAGTATTGAAAATACCGTTATGGTTAAAATAATCGGAAGGATGGTATTGACTAAAAAGAGTTGAAGTATCCTCGGACACCGAGGTTTACAAATGAACTGGAATGATGGATAAACCCTTGAGTTCTGAAATGAATGGAGTGGTTGGAAGTACCGAAATATCTTGAATGGCTGAGACGCCCATGAATATTTAAATAATTGAAATACTATAAATGGTTCAATTGACAGAAATGATGGACATTCTGAGTTTCAGAATAACTGGAATACCCTTCATTGACTAGAATAAGTAAATTGTCTTGATAAAATTCTGGAAATGTCGATAAAGCTGAAAATGACCGAAATGCCTCAAGGGTTGAAGCATGACTTACGTACGACAAACACTCGTGATATTAATATAAGGGTAGAAGTCTTCCCGCACAGAGTATTAGTTCGACTACTCCGTGGCAAGCCCTGTGATGAGATATGAAAGTAACCGTTTAGATATACGATATAGTTAAATGACCAAGATGCCCTTGTTGGCCAAAGTAATCAAAATAGCTTGAATGTATCTGATACCGTGAAAGATCCTGACATAGAAATCTCTGAATGTTTGGTTGGAAAAATCTGATGAGCAAACAGAATTACTGAGCCATTTGTTTATGCCTTATTGGTATAAATTACCAAAATGCCCGTGTATGATAAAATGACTATAATGCCCTTGTAGGCTTAAATGAGTAAATCACTCATGATATGCCTAAACTCCCAAAAATCTTGATGTATCATCTCCCGAATATCTAGTTTGAACCATTAGTACAAACCCCTCTTTGAATAGGGGCCTCGTTCCAGGAACCCAATTAAATGGTCAAAGTTTAATGTGTTCTCTCCGAAAATGTCAAATATCTCCAAGAAGTAAATTGTTCCACCTAGTGTGTTCCATGTGTTCTACACAACTGTTTTTGCATACTGAGTTACATGTTATAATACCGATTATGTGCAAATGATAGAATATTTGAACTCACATGAACATGACATGTTTATAATTAAACATGACCGTACTGTATTTTTGATATATGCATATGTACATGATATGACCAACATGCTATATGGATATTGTATTACTAAAAATACAGTTATTGATGAACCGAATCGTTACATAGATTGTTACTGAGGTACTTGGGATAGAATATGAAGTGACCGTAGGTTCAGCTCTGATCCAGCTGGTAATTCCTTTACCGTTACAGGTTCCTATGCTTCGGCTAGGGTAATTCCTCACCGTTACCGTTACAGGTTCTTATGCTTTGGCTAGGGTAATTCCTCACCGTTACCGTTACAGGTTCCTATACTTCGGCCAGGGTAATACCTACCATACCGTACCGAACAGTTCTTAAGGTAATTCCTTAGGATGGCACCTATGCCCTATGAGCACTGGTTAACGCCTTTGACGCAGTTTTGGGGAAACTGCCTCTTGGAGTGTGGTTGGAGGGTTGATAAAAGATTAAATCATACCGTATTGTTATCTGAACTATAAGTTTTGAACTGAAAATGTATAATATACTGTTGTTGTACATTTTTACTTACACTGTTTGGAACACACTAGGAACCGAACTCTTTAATTCCACCTCCGTACATTATAGCCTATAATTACCGTCTAATTCTTGATGATTGAATAAAGAACAAGTATCGTTATCCTCAAGTAAAACGTTACCTGAAATATAAAAAAAAGAAATGAAGACCGTTACTGCGTAAAGCATCATGAAGATGTTATGCCTACCATATATCTGCATGAGCTTATAGCATCTTTTGGTAGTTTTGTATTACTGAGCTTTTCCAAGCTCACGTTGTTTTTACTATCGCAGGTTAAAGGAAAATATCATGGTATAACTTTTGACATCAGTGTTCGGAGTTCTCTCGGCGTTGCTCTTGGAGTACGGTACCGGCATAGTTAGTGGGCATGCATATTATTATTGTTTCATGATAGTGTCTGTAAAATGTTTTCTAAAATCCTGTTATATGTTTAAATGATTTCATGAAGGAGTATTTTCAACAAAAGTTACCGTTATAATTTAATATGTGTTTTTCTGAGAAAAATGTTTTATGTGTATTTTTACCGTGGGTCGCTCCTGTGACCCTAATGTGGCTTCCTAGGATCTGTCATAACGCATAGGCGGGTCTAGGGGGTTACATTTAGTGGTATCAGAGCTTAGAGTTGCGTCTTTCTGGGTAGATCGGTCGATCGTCTGTCATAGGATTGTTTGGTTTGTGCATGCCCCTATATCATAACCGTACTCCATCAAGCCGAGACTCCGATGTCGAATCATTTCCTGTGATAAGTGCAATTAATCGTTCTGTCCATAATAGCTTGATCTGTACTGGAAAGGAATATTGGTAATGTCTGTGTTTTGAATTAAACGGTTGAATTGAATCCGGATGAGGAACTTGAGATGGTTTATATTTGTGAATCAGATTGAGAATAAATGTTTGATAATGCGGGATGACTGATGTAAGATTTCATGAAAGGCTATTCGGTGATAATGACTGTGTTTGAAAATACCCTAACGAAAATGTGAAAAAAAAAAAAACTCTACGAACTTCAGAGAGAAGTGTTTGCAGTTGTACAGAAAGTGTATAAATTGTGGTGCCTCCGTTATACCGAAGGAAATAGTTACCTGAACATTGTGCTAAAAGTAAGCGTTATCCGTTCGAAACATTGGATTGTATTTGTTCGGCATGGAGTAAGTCATTTTGGGGAAAAGCGATGCAATGTACCGTCATATGTATCATACTTACTGAAATTGGATGTTCACATCTTGATTCTAGAGAGCCTTGGTTGACGCTTTGAGTACTCGCATAAACTTCACACACAGTTGTTCGTCCGTAAATTGACTGTCAACCTTGTAAAGTAATTCAGATTCAGAAATAAGTACTTTTGGACTGTATGACTGACTTTTGTGGCGACGAGAATGTTTTGTAGTCTTGACTGAGTATGTCATAATAATAATAAAGGATATGAGACAAGTTTTGCTTAGCACCGTATGAAGTTTAAAAGCGAATTCAAGTATCGTATTTTGATTAATTGGTCCGAGATGTATGATATGATGAATGTAGATTTAATGACAGTCTAAGTGTTTGGGAATGCTACCAGATTAATCTGTGATCATCAGAGAGTCCTGAGAAACAATGATACCTTGATAGACAAGTTTTCAGTACAAGAACGGATGAAAGATTAGTTCTGCATTTCTATGACTCTAGTAAATTTCGAGGACGAAATTTCTTTTAAGGGAGGGAGAATTGTAACACCCTAAAGCAATAGTAAAAAAAAAAAGTGCAATCAGTGGGTTTTGAACCCTTGACCCTTGAGTGGAGTTCCTGTGACTTAACCATGTGAGCTAAGGTAAATTTTGAATATGGTCTACCTCACTCCTCTTTTATGTTTATTGTTTAGATTATACAAATATAATAAAATAAAGAAAATATCCTACCTACTGATATTGGTTCTATTAATTTTTAGAACCCAGATCTAAAAAAAAGGATTCGACTTTTCATCTTCCCCTCACCTCCCATCACCGATTGCCCTCTCCGATCCGGCACCACCGCTCAACCGTGACTGCCACCGCCACTGCCGAACGAACCGTCGCGATATCCCGATCAAAAGCCCTAAGGTTACTCGCGTATCTGTAGACGCAATCGCCTGTAATCAAGCGTCGAATATTCGACGAATCGAGGGTTTTAAGTCGATTTGTTTTCCGTCGTTTTCGGCCGTTGTTGACGCCGTTTTGCCGCGCTGCCACCGTTGATGGATTCTCCGTCGTAAGCTGAGCAAAACCCGACTGACCGATTGTGTTTTCGACGCCGGCAAGCCCTTCATCGGAGCCTCGTCGTGTTTCGGCCGATCTTGTTTGATTAAGGTAAATTGGGTAAGTTTGTGTACGATTTTTTGAGTAATATGCATGTTGGTGGAGGAATCGAATCGAAAATATGCATTTTAGGGTGTTTACCGGCCATTTTAGGCCGCGCGTGGGCCTCACGCGCCGTCCGGGGCGATTTCCGGCCGCCCTGGACGGTGGCCATTGAACCGGCCGGCTCAGCCGGTCTAACCCTAAACCGAACCGGTCTGAACCGGCTGGACCGGTTGAACCGGTCAACTCGGTCAGACCCGACCCGTTGACCGACCCGACCCGTTGACCTGTTGACCGACTCGACCCGTTGACCCGTTGATCGACCCGTTGACCCGTTGACCCGTTGACCGACCCGACCCGTTGACCGACCCGACCCGTTGACCCGTTGACCGACCCGACCCGACCCATTGACCCAACCCAGTCAACCGTGACGTCAGCATGACCGTTGACTTTGACTTTGACTTTGACTTTGACTTTAACTTTGACCAAAAAGTCAATTTTTCCGAAAAGCCCTATTTTATGTTTTTCGACGTCCTGAGTCCGATTTTGAAGCCCGTTTTGTGAAATTCTAACCCGAAAGCCTCCGAATTGGACTTTGAACTCGAGTCCACTTATGTATTTTAATAATCAAATATGAGTAAGGTGTTTAAAGACTAAAAGTGGAATATTTTTGATGAAGGTATTTAAAGTACCTTGTATTCGGGATGTTGAGGACGTCGCATTCGAGTTCGAGAGTGATCGAATGGAGTATCATGATCGATCGATATAGCAATTATTAAAGGTAATACACTACTACCTCTTGTATGCTTTGAGATCATGTTGGTATTTGTTAATGCATGCATGAAAATGATAAGAAGTGCTGTTAGCCCTACTTAAGTCAAACTAAATATGAAATTGAGTATGGTAATTTAGATAAGACCGAAATGCTCGAACGAGGAAGCTAATAAATCTGAAGTATCTGAAGTTCATTAAGTAATTAATGAGGCGGCTAATCTCCAATTCTAAGCATTAGTGTGAAATGTTTAAATGCGAAAGATACATGGACAAGAGATTACGAAAATGCCCTCAGGGTCTGTAAATGACTAAAATACCATTGAAATCAGAAGCAATCTAGAAATCTACGCTAAATATGGTAAAACAACATGATTCATCTGAAAACCTCGAACTACTTAGAAAGCTATGGAAAGGTGTTAGGTCTTCTTGGATTCGGAATGAATCTTCGACTATAGATTTAGGGGAATCTATACATACCCCTGAATTAAGCGAGTGGCTCAAAATACAGAATAGATCAAAATGACTACAAGTATTGAAAATACCGTTATGGTTAAAATAATCGGAAGGATGGTATTGACTAAAAAGAGTTGAAGTATCCTCGGACACCGAGGTTTACAAATGAACTGGAATGATGGATAAACCCTTGAGTTCTGAAATGAATGGAGTGGTTGGAAGTACCGAAATATCTTGAATGGCTGAGACGCCCATGAATATTTAAATAATTGAAATACTATAAATGGTTCAATTGACAGAAATGATGGACATTCTGAGTTTCAGAATAACTGGAATACCCTTCATTGACTAGAATAAGTAAATTGTCTTGATAAAATTCTGGAAATGTCGATAAAGCTGAAAATGACCGAAATGTCTCAAGGGTTGAAGCATGACTTACGTACGACAAACACTCGTGATATTAATATAAGGGTAGAAGTCTTCCCGCACAGAGTATTAGTTCGACTACTCCGTGGCAAGCCCTGTGATGAGATATGAAAGTAACCGTTTAGATATACGATATAGTTAAATGACCAAGATGCCCTTGTTGGCCAAAGTAATCAAAATAGCTTGAATGTATCTGATACCGTGAAAGATCCTGACATAGAAATCTCTGAATGTTTGGTTGGAAAAATCTGATGAGCAAACAGAATTACTGAGCCATTTGTTTATGCCTTATTGGTATAAATTACCAAAATGCCCGTGTATGATAAAATGACTATAATGCCCTTGTAGGCTTAAATGAGTAAATCACTCATGATATGCCTAAACTCCCAAAAATCTTGATGTATCATCTCCCGAATATCTAGTTTGAACCATTAGTACAAACCCCTCTTTGAATAGGGGCCTCGTTCCAGGAACCCAATTAAATGGTCAAAGTTTAATGTGTTCTCTCCGAAAATGTCAAATATCTCCAAGAAGTAAATTGTTCCACCTAGTGTGTTCCATGTGTTCTACACAACTGTTTTTGCATACTGAGTTACATGTTATAATACCGATTATGTGCAAATGATAGAATATTTGAACTCACATGAACATGACATGTTTATAATTAAACATGACCGTACTGTATTTTTGATATATGCATATGTACATGATATGACCAACATGCTATATGGATATTGTATTACTAAAAATACAGTTATTGATGAACCGAATCGTTACATAGATTGTTACTGAGGTACTTGGGATAGAATATGAAGTGACCGTAGGTTCAGCTCTGATCCAGCTGGTAATTCCTTTACCGTTACAGGTTCCTATGCTTCGGCTAGGGTAATTCCTCACCGTTACCGTTACAGGTTCTTATGCTTTGGCTAGGGTAATTCCTCACCATTACCGTTACAGGTTCCTATACTTCGGCCAGGGTAATACCTACCATACCGTACCGAACAGTTCCTAAGGTAATTCCTTAGGATGGCACCTATGCCCTATGAGCACTGGTTAACGCCTTTGACGCAGTTTTGGGGAAACTGCCTCTTGGAGTGTGGTTGGAGGGTTGATAAAAGATTAAATCATACCGTATTGTTATCTGAACTATAAGTTTTGAACTGAAAATGTATAATATACTGTTGTTGTACATTTTTACTTACACTGTTTGGAACACACTAGGAACCGAACTCTTTAATTCCACCTCCGTACATTATAGCCTATAATTACCGTCTAATTCTTGATGATTGAATAAAGAACAAGTATCGTTATCCTCAAGTAAAACGTTACCTGAAATATAAAAAAAGAAATGAAGACCGTTACTGCGTAAAGCATCATGAAGATGTTATGCCTACCATATATCTGCATGAGCTTATAGCATCTTTTGGTAGTTTTGTATTACTGAGCTTTTCCAAGCTCACGTTGTTTTTACTATCGCAGGTTAAAGGAAAATATCATGGTATAACTTTTGACATCAGTGTTCGGAGTTCTCTCGGCGTTGCTCTTGGAGTACGGTACCGGCATAGTTAGTGGGCATGCATATTATTATTGTTTCATGATAGTGTCTGTAAAACGTTTTCTAAAATCCTGTTATATGTTTAAATGATTTCATGAAGGAGTATTTTCAACAAAAGTTACCGTTATAATTTAATATGTGTTTTTCTGAGAAAAATGTTTTATGTGTATTTTTACCGTGGGTCGCTCCTGTGACCCTAATGTGGCTTCCTAGGATCTGTCATAACGCATAGGCGGGTCTAGGGGGTTACAAGAAAAGATTTCAACTTACAGCTTCAAGACTGGAGGATTAGATTCAGTAATATATGTTCCAAGTGTAGAAGAGATCGAGCAACAAAGGTAGAGAAGCAAAAGATCTTACACGAGTTTATCGAGATACTTTAGGTAGAATGAGCCGTGATTCTAAAGATCTTGGAGCATCAAGCAGAAAAATTGAAGATATTTCACATTACTTCAGGAAAAATTCTTATTAACTGATGTTATTCCATTTTGCATAATCGACATTGCAAAAGAAGGAAGCTCGTACCTACACCCGTTTTCATTAATATATCGGGGGAAAGAATGCATATATCAGAAAGTTTTAGGGGCTTGAAGTAAGTTTCTACCTTGAGTTTTTGATCGAGTCTAAAGAATAAACTTGAAGAAAGTACAAGGGCTTTGAGAAAGTATAGGGACTGGAATAAAGTTCAGGGACCTAAGGCATTTGCTCACCCAAAATGATGAAAGATAGACAAATTCTACGTGTCAGAGCCATAAACAATGAGATTAGTGGGGCATCATTGTACAAAAAATGTAGATCAAGATGGAAAAGCTAGAATGTAGAGCCTAAAGAGAATTTGATCACTGAAGAAGTCAAGATTTGCTCTAGAAGAATAAGAGCTCAACAACAAGATTTTGGGGTAAATTTTGTCGGGGCATGAAGAAAACATGAGTTTCAGATCAAGCTCAAGAAGATCAAGCAAAGAAAGACTTGATAAGAACAATCTCAAGAGATGAGGTATTGTTGTAACAGGAAGTAGGAAACTTAACGGAGAAACAAAGAAGATTAGAATCCATCCAAGTGTAATTTACAAGAATCAGCAAGGAACGAGCAAGATTTCAATCTACAATTTCGAGATTGAAGAAGTAGAACCAGCAAAGACTAGCGAAGATTACAATCATGTTTTTGTGAAGCAAAGCTTTCAACCCGTTTGAAGAAGCGGATCACAACAAAGATTTCAATCCGTTTGAAGAGGCGGATATCAACAAGATTCCAATCCGTTTGAAGAGGCAGATCTCTGCAGAGATATTCGATTGTTTGCGCAGTAAAGGAAATGTATTACAACTCTGAATCCTTCGGGTAGTTAGTAAGCCCTTCGGGTAGCGTGATTTCAAATCTTCCAGACATCTCCAGAAATGATGAGAACTTTCTAGATGGCGTCACAATAAGACAGTTGAGGCATGGTATTGACAAAGAGATTGATCTTCTGGGGCCTCGGTTTAAAACAAGAAAAAAATGAGAGAAAAAAACCAAAATGGTTTATGCTTCCAAGAGGGAAGCACGAGAAAGATCAGCCTTAGGATCAAAAAAGAAAGATGCACAATTTAATTGTTCAAAATTTTAGAGTTTCTCAATGAAGCACTTAAAGTTCCTTAATGTTTCACTCTGGTTGCAAATTATCTCTATAATTAATGTTGGATAGATAATGATGGATTTGGCTTGTGCAGGTCACAAACAGTAGAAACAGACGAACTTATATAGAAAGAAACAAGAGACTTGGTATGGGTTTCAAATTGAAAGATCAAGACACCATAAGCAAAAAAAGTAGTGACTTTAAAGATCTTAGTGCTTCAAGCGGAAAATTGAAGATATCTCATATTACACCAAGAATAATCCTTATTAATTGAAGATATTTCTCTCTGAGGAATAGTAGATTCCTAATGAGAAGAGTCCACCCTAGCAAAGAAGAACTCCTAATGAGAAGAGTTCGCCCAACAAAGAATGGTTCTTAATGAGAAGAATTCGCCCGGAAAAGATAGAACTCATAATGAGAAGAGTTCGCCCAGCAAAGACAAAGCTCCTAATGAGAAGAGTTCACCCAGAAAAGACAAAACTCCTAATGAGAAGAGTTCGCCCAGCAAAGACGGAGCTCATAATGAGAAGAGTTTGCCCAACAAAGATAGAGCTCCTGATGAGAATAGTTCGCTCAACAAAGAAGGATTCCTAATGAGAAGAGTCTTTCCTAAAAAAGATAGAGCTTCTAATGAGAAGAGTTCGCCAAACAAAGAAGGATTCCTAATGAGAAGAGTTCGCCCGAGAAAAGATAGAGCTTCTAATGAGAAGAGTTTACTCGCAAAGAAGGATTCCTAATGAGAAGAGTCCGCTTTGACAAAGACAAAATTCATAATGAGAAGAATTCGTCCAGCAAGAAAGAAGAGTTCAATCAGCGAAGGAAGAAATCCTATTGAGAAGAGTTCATCCCCAGCTAAAGAATGAGATAAAGGAAGATTGAAGAATTTCATAATGAGAAGAAAAGCTTCAAGATTCCATGAGTGGATGGTTCGAATAAAATTTGTGTGTTTTCAGTCTTTGCCCTATTCTTGTTTCACAACAATGAGCAAAAAGGGGCAACTGTAATACCCGTATTTTGTCCGGGTGTGCATACATATATAATTCGAATACCAAGTAAATAAATAAATAAATAAATAAATAATCCAAAATATACAATATAAATTCCATTTTACATATCAAATTACCATTTTCATTATACACAACCCAAGTATAAGTATCAATCTCGAAATACATATTCTGCCAACCCATTTTCTAAACTTAAAACCTTAACAGATTACAAAAATATCAGTACAAGCCCAATTCCCGCTCAAATTACAACAAGCAAACACAAAAGCCCATCTATGTTTTAAATTCTCGCCCAAAACAGAGCCCCAATGGACACGTGCCATGCTCTCATTGGCTCATTTCGATTCACGCGGATTCCTACCCCAACTGGAGCCAGCTAGCTTCGCCAAATGTCAGCGGTGATGTCAAACCGTACTAAGTATAAATTGGGAGAGAGAAAATAATCGTCGTCTGAAAGGAGAAAAGTCGCAAACACCGCCATTGCCAAGTCGTATCGTTGTCGAAAATCTCCACAGCAACCGCGAAAATTACCAGAATCACGTCAAGAAGGTATAACTTGTTTACTTTTCTTTTTTTATCCTGCAAAAGAAAATAATAATAAAAAATGTTAGCTTCGAAAATGAAAATAATAAAAATAAAAAAAGAAACATACAGAAAGGTTGAGATCTGAGAGTTGTGGTAAACGAAGAGATTTCAGAGATGGTCAGAGTCGAAAATGAGTGGACGAGAGACCAGGAACGGGTAGATCAAGCTTAGAAAGGGCGGAGACGGGTGGATTTAGTCGAATTCGGGTAGATTTAGGGTTTTAGTGAGTGGAATAGGTGTTGCGTGTAAAATAGACTATCGCAATAGAGTGCAAGTGTACACGACGCAAGTAGTAAAGTGATACACGAAGTATCGGATGTCGAATCCACAGGGACTGGAAATAGCCTTAACCTTGAATTGATGCACAAGAAAGAAGATAATTTTAATTGTTTGTAAGGGAATAATAAAGAACACTGAAAATAAAGGATTAAAGAAATCAGGATAGAGAGAATAGGCCGGTATTGATTTGCTCAGTAGTGTAGGTGTTGTAATGTATAGGACTCCCTGTTCTGTCGTTGCTCTTATCGCGGCAGCACATGCGGCGGCAGAGGTCTGTTGATGTCGCGGCAGCGATCACACAACTCTGTACTTCAAGCTTGGCAAGAATCCCTGCTGTGCATTGTCCTATCCCTAGGTCCAAGTCTGTCGATGAACACGTCTTTGATGATACCTCCCGGCGTGAATCGAAGGATGAACATCGATGTTGTTGAATTCTTCCTTATCCACTTAACCTCGTCCTATCCCTAGGTCCGAGATAGTTCAACCATAAACTAGAGAACCCGTACTTATTCCTTTCGTATACTTAACTCTCCCGATATTAAGTAAATGTATAATCTCACAATGCTCTCCCGATACTCTTGCAAGATGTTGAAAACCAGAATAAGCAAACTTGAAGTCTATTTTATTGAACAGAAAGAATCCTAAAACAATGCAATCCTTGCAACTACTTTACAGAATCAACCCTTAGCCCTAGGGGAAGTTTAGAACATGATGAGAAGGGGGAAAACGACTAGGGTTTAGGGGAAGACGGCTAGAGAATAAGATATCCTTCCCTAGGTTGAATTACATGCCTTTATATAGGTCTTGGGTTCAAGTTTTCTAATATGGAAAGAATACAAGTTTAAATTAAAGTACAACTCTATTAAAGACTAAATCTTCAGAGTAGATGTCTTTAATTCGTCCTCTTTTCTTGCTTGGAGTTTCTTCCTTGAACTTTGGGCTTGGCCTTCATTCTGATCTAGGGCTCTGAAAAATATATGAGTGCTCCACGACAGACCGGCTTAATTTCCTCTTTCTGTCGAGCTCCATTTCACTTTTTCCCTTCACCATTGTTGTCGTCCTTAGCTGCCACGGCAGCGTCGTCCTTCTCGACTTCAGTCCTGTGTTCCAGTTCTGCTTCTCCACTGCCCTGAGTCTGCTACATCAGCTACTTGTAAAAGTAACCAAAATCAGTAGCAACTGTGCCTTTTTATATAATTGTGATGTATAATTGAAATCTATCCTAAATGCAATGAAATATGCTTGAATGCAGCAGGAATATGAGGTAAATAAGGGGTAAAAAGTAGAACTTTTACACACTCAACACACCCCCAAACTCGAATCCTTGCTTGTTCTCAAGCAAATACAACCTTAACTAACATGCATGCATACATACATACACACACACACACACACACACACACACACACACACACACACACACACATATATATATATATATATATATATTTCTTGGCTTAAGTTAGTGAACAATCCTTATTCACAATACCATCCCCATCATGTTTAGCACTTGTTCAAATATTTAAGGATCTACTTAGAGAAAAAGTATAGTTCTCGTGCATGTGTGTGCAATTATTGTGAACATACCTGAATATAGACTTTCCTAGCAACTAGAATATTATACTTAGCTTGTTTAGATTTTTCCTTCGAGACTTAATTCTTTTTGTATTTTTTTACTAGAGCCAGTAACGGGCACCTCTAGTTGTTTTCCTTCTTTGTCGGAATTTTTCTCTTCTCTACTAGAGCCAGTATTTCAGGCACCTCTAGTTAACTATCTAAAGCCGGTGATAGGCACCTCTAGAAGTTTTACTCTGGTTATTTTCCTAGAGCCAGTGATAGGCACCTCTAGGTTTCTTGAGTTTCTAGTCTCTTTCTACTCTAAGTTCTAAGTTTTCTATTCTAAGTATGCTAGAGAAAGTCTTTTATCAAGTAAGTCACAAAGTGTTTCAGTTTTTCAGAACTGTACTAAGGCTCTACTTATTTCCTAAAATATTTTTAAGGGGCTGTCACGACAGAGATGGCAGCAACAGATAATAAAAGTTCAAAAATTAAGCCAAATATATTTTATTTATTTATTTATTTATTTATTTTAAGCAAAAATAAACTAACACTTAGACACAAATTCTAAACATAATAAACACTTCATTAATGGAGGGATGCCACCCTCAAACTTAAGGGTTGCATTGCCCTCAATGCATGATGACAAAATAAAAAGAAAACAGAAAATAAAAACATCACAATTATAACAAAATAGCAAACAACAAAGATAAGATAAAAACTTAAATTTTAAGTGTTGTCGTCGCTGCTGCTGCTGCTGCTGTTGATTCGTACCTGCCGGCGGGTAGTGACTTTCATAGTCGGTTCCGGCAGATGACTCGGAGAGGTGGAGGTAGTCTTTTTCTTGGCTTCCCTCGGGGGCTGGATGCGAGTAGGTGAGATCTGGGGTAGTCTCTCCAGCACTTGAACCTCCTCGGAAGAGCTGCTGCTACTGCTGTTGCTGCTGCCGCCGGTCTTTCCCTTGCTGGATGGTATGTCATCGATGTTGGGTTTCTACCGCTTCATCTGAGTGAATTCTTTGGAAAGGTTCCTCTTGACAGAGGGCTCGCCATCAGATTCCTCCCAAATTGAGGAGGAGGAGAAACCAGCAATAAATTCGTCGAGGTCGGACGGTGGCTCTTTTCGCTTTTCTCCCCTTGCAGAGGCAGTGGCAGTGTGGCTGCCACCTGCAGCTGTCGCGGCCAGGGTTGGAGTGGACGCAACAGAAGGTGTTTGTGGTGTGGCAGCAGGGGTAGGGGTATGGGCAGGTGTAGGGGCAACAAAATAATGATTGGGGAAAACAGGTAATTGTACATTTGTGAAATTTAAATTACTTTGAATGAAATGTACCGTTGCTGTTGTGAAATCGCGGACAAAGCTCATCAGACCCAGCTGCCGTTCCTCCATTTTCTGCAGGGTAGCTAGGATTTGAGTGGAGGAGTCTGTTGGGGGAGCTGCTGCTGCTCTGCGGCGGCAGGCTCTGTTTGGGTAGGCTCTGCTAGCTCCTCTGCTGCGGCAGACGGGTTGAAGTAGGAGATTGGTGTTGCAGCTTTCAGCTCCATCAAACTGAAGATATTTTTCTCCGTCCATCCTTTACCTCGAACCTTGAGATCTTCAGCAATTTCAGAGATGTTGTGGCCACAACAGATTTCTGTGATGAGGTAGGGGAAGACAAGGGGTCCCGATGGCCGAAGTGCACAGTCCAAAATCCCCTCCCGAATATAGCGGCCATCATTAATGGGTATCTCGTTTAAAATGGAATGAACGAGAGCTAACCTGGGTTGATCCATTGTACTGTTATGTGAGGAAGGCATAATCCTTTTTTTCACGAAGGTGTTCCACAGTTTTGCCTCGGGAGTGAGTTGGGCGCGTTTCACCGTCCGTGGGTGTTTTGGGTCTGTATTCCACTGGGTCCCTTATTCTGTTAGTTCTGCCATGACAGCGTCATAATCCTCCGCCGACAGGCTCTCCACGAACCTCTTATGCCCATCTTCCTTTCTGCCGACGTAGAGTCCGTAGAGTGTATTAATATATTCCGGATCAAGAGGGACTTCCTTACCACGTACTGTCACGGCCGTCGTGTCTTTGTTGTCGAAGGCAGCGTAGAATTCTCTGACCAGAGTGACATTCATTTCCTCAGGTTGGGCAGCAAACATCTTCCATTGAAGTGCTCTGATCTTGCGGGCGATGAATGGTTCGAGCCCGAGGTTCTCCGTTCGTTTGGTGTAGATGAACCCTTTGTCTTCCCACATCTCCATTTTTTTGGAAGGAGGTGTAGTAGCGGTCGTTAGTGGTGGAAGTGGTAAAACGGTTTGGGATTCTGTCGTGGCTTGAAGTGCCTGCTGTTGCGGCAGAGCTTGAGGCAGCACTTCTCCTTGTGTTTCTGGTACTCATGGTTGCAAGACTGTAGAAATGAAAGAAAATGTAAATCTAGAGAGAAAGCAAATAGAGAGAGTAAAAGTGAGGTGAAAAATGAATAGTAAAACAGGGTTTATATAGATGAAGAGGTTGCTGCCCGTTGGAGCTGTAACGGCAGGCGCGAATAACAGGGCCAGCTGTTACGCGGTTTGTCACGCGTTTCTGTGTCTGCTGCGCGTCTATTACGCGTTTGTGTGTCTGCCGCGACAGCGTTTTGACAGGCTGTATTTTCCGCGTCTGTTGCGACAACTGTGACGATAGACTCCTCCTTTGGGCTTTTTGGGTTGCTGGTGAGATGGTGGCCTAGTTCACTGAGGGGCATCTTCTAAATTAACCACTTCCTGCATTCGTGGGGCTTCAGTCCCCTGATAATGCTTCAGTCGATGTTCGTTGACTTTAAATTGGTGTCCGTCCTTTAGGGATTTGATCGTGATTGCACCATGAGGAAAAACTTGCACAACTTGAAATGGGCCGGACCATCTAGATTTCAGCTTCCCTGGGAAGAGTTTCAACCTAGAGTTGAATAACAACACAAACTGCCCTAGGCAGAACTGTCGTGGCAGCAGCTTCTTGTCATGCCACTTCTTTTTCTTGTTCTTGTAAATCCTTGCGTTGTCATAGGCCATTGCTCGAATTTCTTCAATCTCATTCAAGTCAAGTAGCCTTTTATGTCCTGCCTTTTCCAAGTTCATGTTCACTGCTTTGATGGCCCAGTATGCTCTGTGCTCTATCTCAACAGGTAGATGGCATGTTTTTCCATATATCAGCCGGTAGGGTGACATTCCCAATGGAGTCTTAAATGATGTTCTGTAGGCCTAGAGTGCATCATTGAGGTGTAAGGACCAGTCCTTTCGAGTTGGTTTAACCATCTTCTCGAGAATGTTCATTACCTCCTTGTTTGATATATCGGCCTGTTCATTGGTCTGAGGGTGATAAGATGTTGCGATCCGATGCTTAACGCCATATTTCCTTAAGGTAGCAGCTATTACCCTATTGTCGAAATGTCTCCCTTCATCACTGATGATTGCCTTAGGGATGCCAAATCTAGAAAAATGTTCTTATGCAGAAATCTCTAAACAGTTTTGACATCTTTTTTCTATGTGGCGATCGCTTCAACCCATTTGGACACATAGTCGACTGCCAGGAGGATATAAAGATTCCCACATGATGTTGGGAATGGTCCCATGAAATCAATCCCTCAAACGTCGAAGATTTTGACTTCAAGGATGTTTTGCAATGGCATCTCATGTCTCCTTGAGATGTTTCCAGTTTGTTGACACTTGTCACAGCTTTTGTAGAATGCTTGGGCATCCTTGAACAATGAAGGCCAATAAAAACCAGACTGCAAAACCTTGGCAACAGTTTTGTTACCACCTAAGTGTCCTCCATATTGTGAAGCATGGCAGTGATGAAGAACAACTTCCTGCTCATCCTGTGGTACACACCTCCTGATGATCTGATCTGCATAATTTTTGAAAAGAAGAGGTTCGTCCCAATAATAATGCTTAATATCATTTTGGAACCTCTTCCTAGCTTGATAGTTAAGTTTAGGAGGAAATATCCCGCTAACTAAATAATTAACGAAATCAGTATACCAGGGGAGTTCAGAAAACTTACCTGCCGCCATGGCTATCGCGGTAGTGCTCGTGGCAGCGAACAGCTGCTCGTCAGGGAAGGTCTCCAGTATGTGTGTCTTGTCTGTTGGGAGACTCTTTCCCCTCTCTAATATTGACAAGTGATCTGCAACTTGGTTCTCTGTCCCTTTTTTATCTTTGATTTCAATGTCGAACTCTTGCAGCAGCAGAATCTAACGAATCAGTCTGGGCTTTGAGTCTTTTTTAGCAAATAGATATTTCAGTGTAGAGTGGGCTGTGTGAACCACCACCTTCGTTCTGAGTATGTATGAACGAAACTTGTCAATCGAGAACACCACTGCTAACAGTTCCTTCTCTGTTGTGGTGTAATTCACTTGGGCATCGTTGAGTGTTTTGCTAGCGTAGTAAATTACGTGTAATATCTTGTCATTCATTTGCCCAAGTGTTGCCCCTACAGCGTAGTCACTGGTATCACACATAATTTCGAATGGCAACTTCCAGTCCGGTGGCTGTACAACTGGGGCTGTTACTAGCTTCTCTTTCAGAATTCTGAATGCCTCAGTACATTCAGTATTGAAGTCGAAGGGACGATTCTGCTCTAGTAGGTGGCATAACGGCTTGGTGATCTTCGAAAATTTTGGTATATACCTTCGATAGAACCCAGCATGCCCCAAAAAACTCCGAATTCACTTGACTGTGGTGGGTGGCGGCAGCTTTTCAATCACCTCAATCTTGGCTCTGTCAACTTCTATGCCGCGGCAGCTTACCTTATGGCCTAGGACTATCCCTTCATCCACCATGAAGTGACATTTCTCCCAGTTTAATACTAAGTTTGCTTTCTCGCATCTCTCGAGCACTTTCTGTAGGTTGCCTAAGCAGCTTTCAAAATTATCTCCAAAGACAGAGAAATCGTCCATAAATATCTTTAGAATATCGTCCATAAGTACCGTATAGGCAGGTGAAAGTCGTTTTCTCTTGATCCTCCGGTGCGATGGCTATTTGGTTATAACCTGAGTAACCATCAAGAGAACAGTAATAAGGCTTTCCCGCTAATCTATCAAGCATTTGATCAATAAAAGGCAAGGGAAAGTGGTCCTTCCGGGTAGCTTTGTTAAGCTTCAGGTAGTCCATACAAACCCTCCAACCGGTCACAGTCCTTGTTGGGATTAATTCGTTTTCTTCATTGGTCACCACGGTTATTCCTCCCTTTTTAGGAACGCACTGCACCGGGCTCACCCACTTACTATCCGAGATGGCATAAATTATCCCATCGTCCAGCCATTTGATAATTTCTTTTCGAACCACTTCTCGCATAGCATCATTCAAGCGTCTCTGGGCATCAATGGTCGGCTTATGATCATCCTCTAAGAGAATTGTATGCATGCATAGTGCCAGACTGATGCCTTGGATATCAGCTATCGTCCATCCAATAGCCTTTTTGTGCTGCTGCAACATCCCTATCAGCTGCTGTTCCTGCATCAACTTGGAAGAGATGATTACGGGCAACGTATCATTTAATCCAAGAAAAACATATTTGAGTTGCTCTGGCAGGGGCTTAAGGTCTAGAACAGGTGGTTCTACAGTTGATGGCTTCTGGATGATATGTTCATTCGAGGTATAGTTTAAGGGCTCGAATAACCTACCTGGACGATTGCCTATCCAATTTACTTTCTCATGATCTTCAGTATCAGATGTGTCAGAATCTGAGGAGCTGCTGTCGTCGTCGCTGCCGTGACAGTCTTCCAGATGGCTGATGTGGCAGTGACCAAACTTGATGTCATGGCAGTACGACCTGATGCAGGGTTGGTCAAGGATTACTTCAGAGATAGCCTTGCATTCTTCTTCTGCATCAACGCGTTTTATTGCTTGGAGAACATTTAACTTGATCTCTTGATCATTCACTCTCATTATGAGTTCTCCCTTTTCTACATCAATCAGTGATCTGCTTGTGGCTAAGAAGGGTCGCCCCAGGATGATTGGTGCATTCTCATCTGCTTCACAATCTAAAACAAGAAAGTCAACAGAAAAAATAAACTTATCCACTCTTACCAGGATATCTTCAATCTTTCCTTCTGGTCGCAAGTAATAGCGGTCTGCCAGATGCAGCATAACTGTCATGGGTCGTGCTCGTCCAATACCTAGTTTCTGAAATACAGATTTTGGCATTAAATTAATACTAGCACCTAGATCACAAAGTGCCTTACCCACGAATTTATCACCAATTATGCACGGTATTATGAAGCTCCCAGGATCTTTCTTTTTCTGGGGTGGATGCTTGTGCAGAATAGTCATGCATCCTTCCGTCAATTTAATCATCTCCTTGAGAAATTTGGCATAACCAGACATCTCCTTGATGGTATCTAACAGCGGAATATTAATGTGGACCTGCTTAAAAATGTCATAGATTTTCTTAAGTTGGAACTCATGTTTCTGTTTCTGTAGCCGCTGTGGAAAAGGAGGTAGAGGACGATAATCTTCAATGCGTTCTTCCCATGGTATTCGGATCTGAGGAGGCTTAGCTTCTTCATCCTTCTCCTTTGTTCCTTCTGCTGTCGTAACAGGTGTGGTGGCAACAGGATGTTTATCGTCTGTCGAAGCAGCGTTCGCGGCAGTCGATTCTAGGGCTGGTTCCTTAACTGGTTCAACTTTCTTCTCTGGCCCTGGTAATTGCTTCCCACTCCTAGTTGTGATAGCTTTACACTGCTCATGTGTGGTTTGTCTAGCGACCTCAGTATCGCTAGGGAATCTTTCGTTCTGTCTTGGCTTAATATGCTGGGAAACCTAACCCATCTGTGTCTCCAGTGATTTTAGAGTAGCTTCATGGTTAGTCATTCGCATTTCTGCTTTACCCATGAACGACTCAGTCTTCTTGATGAAGTGATCCATGTTTGCGATGTAAGTTCCTGTATGTGACATAAACGTGGCCAAGATCTGCTCCTGTATACTAGGTGTGGCTGTCGGTGGCTGTTGCGGCTGCTGTTGTGGTTGCTGCTGAGTCAGAATTCTAGGTGCCCCCTGATTTTGAGTGTTCTGTACTTGAGGATTCAGGGCATTGTTTGGGTTGCTCCAAGAGAACTTGGGGTCTTTCCTCCAGTTGGGATTGTAATTGTTGGAATTGTAATTTTGCTTGTTATAGTTTCCAACATACAACCCCTCCTCTAGCTGTAGCGGGCAGTCTTCTGAACTATGATTCCCACTGCAAGTTTCACATACCTCTTCTGCAGAGTAGACAAGTTTTGAATCTTTCTTCAGCAAATTCTCTACAGCCTTTGTGAGGTACGCAACCTGTGTCTTTAGGGAGTTATCGGCCTCATAATCCTTTACAGCTAGTACTCGTTTACCTCTCTTTGATGTGGGAAATTGCTTTTCATTCTTAACCAAATTCTTTAACACTACCATGGCTTCATCTGGATCCTTGTCCAACAGCAATCCATTGGCTGCTGAATTGATTCTCATGCAAGTCTATAGGTTGGCAGCATTGTAGAATTTGATGACTTGATTCCAAACAGGGAATCCATGCATCGGGCAATTCCTCAGAAGAGTAATAAACCTGTCCCATGCCTCGTGCATTGGCTCGTCGTCTTCCTGTTGAAAAGTAGCAATTTCATTACGTAATCGCTCAGATAAATGGGAAGGGTTAAAACGAGATAAAAATTCACGAGTTAAATCTGCCCAAGTTCGTATTGAACCCGGCGTTAGTTTGTTCCACCAAGTTTTAGCTCTGTCCCTCAATGAATGAGGAAATAACTGAAGCCTCAGTATCTCCGGATTTACTCCTGGTAGTCTAAACGAACCACAGATTTCTTGGAACGTTTTCAGATGTTCCCTAGCATCCTCTGTAGCAGCACCACTAAATTGGCCAGCAGAATTAATCATGCTAAACATCACAGGTTTCAGCTCGAAATTTTCAGCTTCCACGTCTGGCAGGGTGGTTTCTAGTTCCACATGATCATTAATCATGTAATCACGGCATGACCGGCGTGCGGCCCTAGCAGCAGGAGGATCGGCAGGTTGTCCGTTTCCTCCTTCTCCAATAGGATCGTTAGGATCTTGGGGATTCCCTCAGTTGTTCCTCCTGTCTTCGTGTCTTCCATTCACCATTGCTTCTAACTGTTCCTCCAGGTACTTGTTTCTTTCTACTAGGAGGCAGACTCGTTTCCTGAGGTTGCACGTTCGTTCGATTTCAGGGTCTAATTTGTGCTCAGGTTCTTTACCTCGTTGAGATCTGCGCATAAGCAAACGAAAGACCTTGTGAAAAGCACAAGGTGAACAATCCAAATAAAAACAGAAAAATTAAAAAGAATGTGCAGTAAAAGTAGGGTAAAGATATGTTGCTAGTCCCCAGCAACGGCGCCAAAAACTTGTTGCGTGTAAAAGAGTCTATCGCAATAGAGTGCAAGTGTACACGACACAAGTAGTAAAGTGATATACGAAGTATTGGATGTCGAATCCACAGGGACTGGAAATAGCCTTAACCTTGAATTGATGCACAAGAAAGAATATAATTTTAATTGTTTGTAAGGGAATAATAAAGAACACTGAAAATAAAGGATTAAAGAAATCAGGATAGAGAGAATAGGTCGGTATTGATTTGCTCAGTAGTGTAGGTGTTGTAATGTATAGGACTCCATGTTTTGTCGTTGCTCCTGTCGCGGCAGCACCTACGGCGGCAGAGGTCTGTTGATGTCGCGGCAGCGATCACACAACTCTGTACTTCAAGCTTGGCAAGAATCTCTGTTGTGCCTTGTCCTATCCCTAGGTCCAAGTTTGTCGATGAACACGTCTTTGATGATACCTCCCGGCGAGAATCGAAGGATGAACACCGATGTTGTTGAATTCTTCCTTAGCCACTTAACCTTGTCCTATCCCTAGGTCCGAGATAGTTCAACCATAAACTAGAGAACCCGTACTTATTCCTTTCGTATACTTAACTCTCTCGATATTAAGTAAATGTATAATCTCACAATGCTCTCCCGATACTCTTACAAGATGTTGAAAACCAGAATAAGCAAACTTGAAGTCTATTTTATTGAACAGAAAGAATCTTAAAACAATGCAATCCTTGCAACTACTTTACAGAATCAACCCTTAGCCCTAGGGGAAGTTTAGAACATGATGAGAAGGGGGAAAACGACTAGGGTTTGGGGGAAGACGGCTAGAGAATAAGATATCCTTCCCTAGGTCGAATTACATGCCTTTATATAAGCCTTGGGTTCAAGTTTTCTAATATGGCAAGAATACAAGTTTAAATTAAAGTACAACTCTATTAAACACTAAATCTTCAGAGTAGATGTCTTTAATTCGTCCTCTTTTCTTGCTTGGAGTTTCTTCCTTGAACTTTGGGCTTGGCCTTCATTCTGATCTAGGGCTCAGAAAAATATATGAGTGCTCCACGACAGACCGACTTAATTTCCTCTTTCTATCGAGCTCCATTTCACTTTTTCCCTTCACCATTGTTGTCGTCCTTAGCTGCCACGGCAGCGGCCTCGGCAGCGTCGTCTTTCTCGACTTCAGTCCTGTGTTCCAGCTCTACTTCTCCACTGCCCTGAGTCTGCTACAGCAACTACATGTAAAAGTAACCAAAATCAGTAGCAACTGTGCCTTTTTTATATAATTGTGATGTATAATTGAAATTTATCCTAAATGCAATGAAATATGCTTGAATGCATTAGGAATATGGGGTAAATAAGGGTAAAAAGTAGAACTTTTACACACTCAACAATAGGAAAATCGAGTTTTAGGGTTACGATTACGGTGGTGGACGACAGAAAATGGTGGTCGTGAATCGCCCCGTGGTGGTCGAAAATTGTACCACGGCGGCCGGAAATCGCACCACGGCGACCGAGTCATTTGGTCGAGAGAATTCCGAGAGAGGTGAGAGAGAAGAGAGAGAGTGAATGGGTTAGAAATGGGCGAGTCGACTCGTTTCACGGGTTTATAAGGCTGAGTCTACACGATGTCGTTTGGACATCGGGTCAGAGAGGGTCCGCGCACTTTTGTATGGATCCGGATAAGGGTCCGTGACCCGATTGAGCTTGGGTTGGGTGTTTTGGGCTGAGTTCGAGTTGGGCTATGTGTTTTGGACTAATGTTAGATGGGTTTGGGTTATTCTCTCAGTGGGATTAGGTTTGGGCTTCGGAATTTACACAAAATGGTCACTAATTATTTGTAAATTAACTTCATAATTTTGAATTCAATACAATTAGGTCCTGGCAGTTCAATTCCTTTATTTTAATTGCTTTATTTTAATTGCTTTATTTATTGTTTATTTAATGCATGCTTTTAAATGATCATGTAGTATGCATTATTAGGGAATTTATCACATTTAGTAAAAATAGGGTTAAAGCCTTTTAAGATTAGACTCTCTAATTAAAATAAACAATTCAATAGGAAATGACATTGTAATAAATAAATGGACATTGAATAAATGTTTGAATGTCTTAAATTGGTTAGTGTCACATTGTAACGTGATGTTAATCAAGGGGATATTTAATAAGAAATTCATTGTTCCATTTGAATTTAGAAAATGATATTAACATAATTAATTTCAATAAAATGAAAATAAGATTAAACAATTGGTATTACCAAAAATTAGAAATATTGTTACTTTTGCTTAATTTGGGTAGTGTCCAAATTATTTGGGTGTTACCACAAAAGCCCAAAAATTAATAATATTCATAGAATCTTAATTAATTAATTAATTGAGCCCTAATTAGGTTTTACTTAAAATGAACAAGACAATAATTGCACATGCATTAAACCTTTTGTGTTGAGATACATTTTGAATATAAATTGGAGTGTCCTAATGTATTTGGACGTTTCAAAACTTATATTTGTCTAAAATGTATTTTCTTACAAAAGAATATCTCTATTCGAAATGGAATCCATTTAACGATTAAAGATTTAATTAAATTCAGATTAATGTTCGAAATGCCAAAATGCCACGTGAAATTAATAAGGTATTGAACGGGCGTTTGTAGGGGTGCTAACCCTTCCTACACGTAACCGACTCCCAAACCCGAATTTTATTAAAAGAATCTTTGGTCCGTTTTTATGGTGTCCGGTCTACCAAAGTGACCGGTGGCGACTCCAAAACGATTTTTTTAAAAAAATAAAGGAAATTTGATTAAAAATTGAAAAACCCCCTACTTTCAAGATCAAATTAATTAAAAAAATTTAATTTCAAAAACCCTAATCGTCAAACTGTTTTTTCACAAATGGATCTTAAAAACGGTCGAGACAACTGGTTGTAAGGCCTTGCTCTTTATTTGGTTTTGTGTCCTTGATTTTGTTGTCGGTTTAGAATTTCTTTGAATTTTTTCTATTGGGTTAATCTCGTTTGTTTTTCTATAACTATTATCATAAGTATTTTTTTTTTCGGACCAGGCTTAGGGAGGACTTTATCGAAACTCATAGTAATAAGTCATTATTTATCCAAAAAACGTAATCATTACGTAAGGCTCAGTTGACTAATTAAAGTAGGTTAAAATTCTATTATGCCAAATAAACAAACTTATAATTAGTTTAATGTTTTAAAACTTTTAAAGAGTATAAGGTTAATTCCACAAACATATTTAAATTTAGGGTAAAGTACTAAAATAGTCACTGAATTTTATTAAAAAAAGTGGTACCTAAATTTTCAAATATTACAAAATAACAATTAAACTTTATATTTTGTAACAAAATGATAACTCAGCCATTAAAGGCCGTTAATGGGATAACGTTGAAGTTACAAAAAATTGAAGAGGAATACATTTAGTCTTTTATATTTATGAATTCAATCAATTTAGTCCCAATTTTTACCCATCTTTTCCCAACTGTATTCATACATCAATCAATTTAATCCTAATATTTATTCCCGAGTTGTTGTTGTTGCATCTGAGGGAGCTGTTGCTGTTGCAAATGCGGGAGTTACAGTTGCTGCCGCTGTTGCAAATAGGGGAGTTGTGGCATCTGTTGCATTTGCTGTTGTTGATGCTGTCTTGGTAAAAAGTAAATCACATCCTGAATTCCATAAAGATCTTAATTCAAATAAAATGAAAAGCTCTAGTTAAGTGGACAATGAAAGAATATTTTACAATTTCATTTGCTGTCTGCTCTTCTTTATTGTCTTTAAATTTTGTTACAAAAAGCAAGTAGTACTTTTAGACAAATAAAAACTAAAATTGCAACTTTTTTGAGAAAACATGAAGCAAAAACTTGAAGCAAATGGAGTTGGAAAATATTACTTGCTTATCATTTTATTACCATTAATACTTTCTTGCTTGGTTATCATTTCATTTTTCTAACAAAGTTCAATAATCATTTAATTTAGTATTTACCTTTAAATATATTCAAATTTTAAATTAATCTTTTGTATCAAAATATATTTATATATTTATTGGGTCTTTCTGTTATTTTAGTAGTTAATAGTTATTTAAAGTGTTACGTGACGGTTCGGATATAATGTCAAGCATACTTGACATGTGAGATCAAATTGTAAATATTTATTCCCGTGTTTTTATTATATTTAGAAGCCGTTAGAAATCCCAATATTTAGAAATTTGAATTTAAAAAAAAACAAAAATATCTCATTTCAACTGTTGAATTTATCTAGGGGAAGGGAAAGTATTTTATTCAAATTAGTTTTAAACTCACAACTTATAGGAGAGTGTCAACTAAAAATTTCAACCACTCATTTTAGAAGTTGTTGACATTCCAACTGTTCAATTAATTACACATTGGAAACAAAATAACCATTCAAATCCAAAAAAAAATCTGTGAACAATTAGATAAATTGAAAATTTTAAATAAGATAACTAATTTTGTTGATTATAAAAAATAAAATTTAGAATAAATGAACGACAAGGTATAATCTTTATACAGTACGTTGTTAATCGGTCAATAATAACTTTTATGATAATTAATTTTATATTACTTGATCGATAAATTAAATATTTTATAAAAAGATTATAAGTTGCTCATAAGCTGCTGGCTAACTACAAACCAAATTAAATGGTATGTGAGGGCCAGCGCGGTGCTTTAGATCTTGTGGTTTATCGTCCCTTGTTATTTCTGTTTTAATAGAGGCATAAAGTGAATGTTTGACCGATAGTCACATTAGCTCGTATTTTTTAAAATAATTTAACATTCGACGTTTTATTTTTTAATCAAAATTATTATTATGTGGATGAAAATTGTTAGTCAACTAATGATAAACAACTTAAAATGATTTGATAAAATGACATGTAAGTAGATTTTTTTTATATATTTTATATAATTTTCTAAAAATTATTTTTCGAATGATGTAACACTCTTTTCAATTCAACATCTTTGTTTATAAGACACTATCATGTTAGCGTGCTCTGTTATGTAGGTTTAGCACGTTATTTCAAGCAATTTATTGTTAGTCAACTAACAGTTTTCATATGCAGAGAAATTATTTTAAGCTAAAATAAATCATTGAGGGTTAAATTACTTCGAAAAGAAATAGGGGTCAATATTACTATTCAGTCAAACGTTATGAGCATTTTTTGATATTATAACTATATATATATATATATATATATATATATATATGGGTAGGGATCTTATTCTTCCTTGGTTACAGTTAGAGGGAAACTCTTGAGAAAGATGGATGGACCTAAGCTACTTGCTTCTTGATAAAGTAATCCTTCACGTCACAGTTTTGTGTTTGATTCAATACCAATATATATTATTTGGACGGATGTGAATTGATTTAGCATCATCTTGCTTGTATGCTGCTGCATACTGAATCTTATATAAATGCTTAAAACAGAGTTCCAAGATGGGAGGAACAGCTCACCGACTCCTCTGAAATTATTAAGTTGCAAAGGACATATACAAGGACAGTTTTCGTCTCAGATTTTGGGAATAAGCGATAACTCTCAATTATTTGTTCATCCTATATATATTCATTAAGCTTCAAGATGGATCGAGGAAGTGTGGAGGGGGAGTTGCGTCCCTTAATAATTTAGTTATTTTTTGTATTTTTATTAATAATTTAATTTTATGTCCCTTCAAATTTATTCTTATATTTTTAATATAATATAATATTTTATATCCTCTTACATAAAAGTGGAGGTTGAGCATGAGTATAGCATTGAAAATCAAAAAATAAATGAAAAAAAGTGGAATTTTGCATGGAGAGTGATGAGGTGTCGACGAGTGATGCACCCACCGAGTCTGAGCAGCACACAAAGGGCTTTGAAGTGCATGTGGTTGTGGTGGGGTTAGGGTATTCTACTGCCTCTTCACCTTGAAACTCGCAAAACCAACCCCTCCATTCATCAAACCAAAACATTAATTTATTTCTCATATATATATATCTCTTATTTTGATATATCTTATTTTGATTTAATTTTCACGTTTGGTGCATAATGTATGAGTTCTTCCATTTAGAAATACGTGTGGAGTGGGGTTGGAGTGAAAGGCCGCTGTTCCACTTACGCCCACAAATCTCTGAAATCAGATCTATGGAATCAAACTCATTTACTATATCTAATCTCACACCTTTGTCTAATTCCATTTCTTCACTCTGCTCCTTTCATTAAGTGTGTTAGGATCCATTTCTTCACTCTGCTCATCCCCTTGTGTCCTGGTGGCAAAGGTAGATGTTTATTATCCTTTGGGACCCGGGTTCGAGCACCAGTAATGCATGTTGTGTGTGTCGTCTTTGAAAAGACTAAGAAAGTTGAACAGATACTACCCTTGTATCGCACCAGCATATTCAAAAAAAAAAAAAAACAAACAAACAAAGTTTTAGTTTCATTTAAAATCATTAGATGACTCTAAACTAATAGTTAAGAGTAGATGTGATAATTGAGTGGTTTGGATCGGGTTCGGTTTGAGTTATTTTTGGTTTATGTTTGATTCGAATTTAGTTTTTGTTTATGTTATTTCGGGTCAGGTCGAGTATCTATTGAATTTTCGGTTCAAGTCAATATCGAATTTTTGGTTTGAGTCAATATCAGATCAATTACTTTTTCGGGTCAGTCAATATCATATCGGTTACTTTTTCAGGTCGGGTCAATATACGAAAATAATATTTTAAAAAAATAATATTAAACTATTAAACTATTATTTAAAGGTGAATGTTAATTAATAATATGATACAACATATAGAGTCCGTTTCGAGAGTGTAACTTATAAGATATGAAAGCCTTGAAAGTTTTGGGATCGTTTTCAACGTATAGATTTTATTTTTATCATATTTTTCGCGAGGCTAATAATCTTGCGGATGCTTTGACGAAGGGTAAGATCGATCGCACAACATGGTTTCAGGTTGTCTAGGTGATTGAATCGTGCATTGTGGCATCAGGTTCCTGCAGATGGGTAGGTGGTTGTGGTATTGTGCACCTGGTATTAGTTTGTGTGTTTTTGTTCTTTTTCTTTTAGGGGTTTATTATCATAATATTATCATGTTGTACTCTTTTCTCTTATTATAAGCTAAAGAAATTTTTAATGATGCACATGATAATATTTTATTTGTATGATTTTTATTTATAAAACCATAATTGCTGATAAAAAATATAATAAAAAGGGAGAATAAAACAAATATTTTGAGCAAATTAAATTATGGTTGTTTTCGGTCCAGGTTGGTTTTTAGTTTAGCTAAAATTTGGATCGATTTGTTTCGCATTCAGGTAAAGTTTAGATCATCATGTTCAGGTCCATATCATGTATCATGTTGAATAAATCAGTTCGACTCTCAGATCAAATTTACTAGGTCTAGTTAAAATTAAATTCTTCTCTATTTTTTCTCTCTTGAAAATAGATACAATTTTCAACTTTTAATCTCAACCATTAATTTACACTCATCTAATAATCTTAGATTAATATAAAATTAAAAAAATATATAATGTTATATCTCTCTATAATATATGGACAATTATTTATGGAGGCCAATAGAGTAAAAATACTTGTTGTCATCGAGGATAGAGTTAAGATGGTTTTATGGAGTAAAATTGTTTAATTTTAAAATTCATAGAGATTTAATAAATATTTGGTTAAATAGTTTTAAAAAATCATAATAAAAAACCAATTGAATCTTTATGAAAAATACACTCTATTAAGTTGAACTAAAATACAATCCATTTATAACAAAAACAATTAATCGGTCCCCTCTATTAACGGAAACCGTCGTTTATTAATTTTATCGTTAACTGAAGTCTGCGATAAATAAAATATTAGGGTTTTCCGGATAATGGATATTTGAGATCACTTAGTATAGAGAGAGAGAGGGGAAAATATGATGGGCGGCGCTACAGGTAGAGGATTTCCCGGTGACAGAAGGACTTCTCGAAGATCGTCGACACGGCAAGATGATCATGTTTCAACTGTATTCGTTAATAACGTTAGCAAAAGGATTCCTTGGTCAACTCTTAAGGAAGCTTTTGAAACTTACGGGAAAGTGATTCACGTCTTCAACCATGCTAAAAGGATAAACTCCGGTAAGACCTTTGCGTTTGTCAAGTTTGCTAAAGAGTCAGAAGCGGCTAATGCGATTAGACAAGGTCAAGGAAGAAGAATGAATGGCAGCATCATAACAGTGCAGAAAGCTAAAAAACCACTTGAGGCTCCTGCAAAGGAAAAGATGGTTCCTAGGTACAAATACAATGGCATCAACCGTAAAGCACCAAGAAATGTAACTAAGGATAGATCATTCAAAGATGTCCTATTAAATGTCGGACTTGAGCGCAAAGTGGTAAACAACACAGGCGTGAAAGATGATAATGCAATCCATTTGTCGAAGAATCCTTCATCGGATATCCAGAGTATCTCGGTGTAAGGGCTCCTTGTCCCCAAATTCAGCTCCTCCCTCATTAGGCAACAACTACATATTAAAGGGCGAATTGGCGTATAAAAGGCTCTCCATGGCTGCGGTTTCTAACCCGGTGAGGTTACCCAGTGTAGACACTTCAAACATCGAAGGAACCCCAATCCCCACGCCAAGGTCTGTTGAAGCTGAAAAAACCTTGGAAGTTGCTGATAATCTGGGATTCTTTTTCATCGATAGCAGAGATAAGGTTCTAAAGAAATTCCAAGCTATGAATGAGTCGGATTAATCAACAATTCTCCTTGATTGAGGTAATATTCCCGTCTTTATATTCTTCCTATGCCGAATTTTAAATTATTATCTTGGAATACTAGAGGATGTTGTAATCCTTTGAAACAAAGAGCTGTGAGAAGATTATGCACCAAACAGGCAGTCAAGATAGCCCTTATACAGGAAACCAAGATGGTTTCACCCAAGATTAATCTTCTGAGATGCGTTTGGGGTTCAAAGAATGGTGATTTAGCTTTCAGTGCTGAAGAAGGTTTGTCGGGAGGTTTATTATCAGTTTGGGATCGGAACTTCTTCAATGTTGAATCCAGAACGGTGGAGCAAAGATTCATTATACTGGTTGGTACTCTATGCTACTGGAACTACAAAGTTTGTATCGTGAATATCTATGCTCCGAATGATGATACAGAGCGTAAATGTCTATTCGATAAATTAGAAGATCTGTTGCTTAGCCTTGACATCCCCATTATATTGGGTGGCAATTTTAATTCTGTAATCACAGAGGAGGAGAAACTGGGAGTGCATTTCAGGAAGAAACCGGCAGAAGAATTTCAAGGTTTTCCGGATAATCTGAAATTAATCAACCTCCCGATGAAGGGGGAGCTTTCACGTGGTTTGGAAGTAAAAATCCACCCCAAGCCAGTAGATTGGACAGATTTTGTCTCTCATCTGAACTACTAATGCTTTGGCCAAATCTAATTCAATTTGTGCATCCGAAGAGTATCTCCGACCATTGCCCAATTACCTTAGAAAATAAAGAATTATCCTACGGTAATAAACCTTTCAAATGGTTCATTTCTTGGGCTGAGATGGATGGGTATTCGAGCATTATCAAAGAGGCTGTAGCAAACTCAGAATTCAAGGGAGTGAGTAAGGTGCTGGCGGAGTGCAAAATTCGTTCGAAGTTATGGATACGGAAAAAGGGGAAAGTTAACACTGATGACATAAAGAAACTGGAAGTAGAATTGCAGAAGCTGGATGATCTATTCTGGCTACACTCAAACAAATCTGATCCAGGAAGCTGAGGTAAAAAGATCTCTTTTGTGGAGACTATATAGGTGTGAAGAGCTAGAGTGGCTACAAAAATCAAGAGTTAGGTGGTTCCGTGAAGGAGACAGGAACACGCGTTTCTTCCACTTATCAACTTCGATGCGGAAAGCAAAATATCTGACCTCTTGCATTAAAATTGGAGATGAATCTTTTTATGAGCAAGACAACATTTTGAAGGTGTTCGAGCAACAGTTCAAGAGCTTTTATTCTGACAGGAACTCTCTCAATATCAGACGATGGACCACTCCTATTAATTCATTATCTAAGGAATCGGCAGATTGGCTGGAGAGACCTTTTTCATTGGATGAAGTTTGGGAGGCGATTGACACGGCAGATGGCAATAGGGCTCCGGGCCCCGACGGATTCAATCTAGCATTCTTCAAGAAATATTGGAGCATCTTAAAGAAGCCTGTCATGAAGTTCTTTGAAGACTTTTATGAAGGAAAGGGTTTACCGCCAGAAATAAACGCTACTTTTGTAGCTCTCATTCCAAAAATGAAAGCACCGGAAATGATAAATAACTATAGGCCGATCAACCTTGTTGGGAGTCTATATAAGATTCTAGCGAGAGTTTTGGCTAGAAGATTGGCGCCTCAAATGAACGAACTTGTTAGCGAACAACAATTCGCATTTATAAAAGGTCGCCAAATCACTGATTGCTCACTCGTGGCCAATGAAGTAGTGGACTTAGCTAAGAAGCGAGGAGATGAAGTTGTGGTTTTCAAGACTGACTTCAAGAAGGCATATGACTCTATCGAATGGCCCTTCTTATTCTTCGTTCTAAAAAAGATGGGATTTGGTCAGAAGTGGTGTAATTGGATTCGATCGTGTGTGACTACAGCTTCTCTTTCAATCCTAGTTAATGGAATCCCATCTCGATTTTTTAGAATCAAAAAGGGGCTAAGACAAGGCTGCCTATTATCTCCCTTCCTTTTCAATTTGGTTGCTGAAGGCTTAAGTGCTACACTAACTAAAGCAACTAATTTGGGACTGTTCAAAGGCGTTGAAGTATCAAACGGAGATTTCAGCATCACTCATCTGCAATTCGCAGATGATCTCATTCTCTTCTCCGAGGCAAAATTGGAGCAAGTACAGAACATAAAGAGAATCCTGCGAGTATTTGAAGTGGCTTCCAGATTACAACTGAATTTGAAGAAAACTGAATTATATGGTATCAATGTGGAGAATGACAAACTTCTTTACTATGCCGCAACAATTAGATGTTCTTGCAGTTCGCTTCCCACCAAATACTTGGGATTACCTCTTGGAGTCCCTAAAAACTGTGCAACCATTTGGAATCCAGTCTTGGAAAAAGTACGATCTCAATTGTCGGGATGGAAAGAGGCATCTTTATCTCCTGCATGGAGGTTAATTCTGGTCAAATCAGTGCTGTTTAGTCTGCCTATTTACTTCATGTCTCTATTTAAAATGCCTACATCGATAAGCTTGCAATTGAATCGACTTATTTCTTAGTTTATATGGGGCAAAGTGGATGTCAAAGCAACTCACTGGGTTCATTGGGAAGATGTGTGCTGTCCAAAAGAGGTTGGAGGTTTGGGAATTACCGACACCAAAATCAGAAATCGGGGTCTTCTAAATAAATGGATTTAGAAATTCAGCACAGAACGCGAGGGTCTGTGGCGTAAGGTGTTAAACGCGAAATATTACGATAGCTCGAATTCACTACTTCCTTCGAGCGTAAATCAGAAGAAATTGTCTTGGACATGGAGAGACATTACAAAACTTTTATATTTCCAGTCCGATTTATTTACTGAAAATCTTCGCCCAATTCTCGGTGACGGTAAACTCATTGACTTCTGGTTTGATTGTTGGGCTGGTAATTCTCCTCTTGCAAATCAATTTCCCAGAATCTATGCTCTAGCAGCTCAGAAAAAGGGTAAGGTAAAAGATTTCGGAATCAAAACTCCATTTGGCTGGAAATGGCATATCGGTATCCGCAGGCCGCTGTTTGACTGGGAATGGGGGGTGTGGGAACAATTTCTGAAGACGATCAACAAGAACTCAATTAACTCAATTCCTTCTGATAGTATACGATGGGTTGGAGACACAAGTGGGTGGTATACTTCAAAAAAATTCTGTTACACATACTCATCTATGGATAAATCCAAGGATGATAAGTGGAAACTGATTTGGGATAAATTCATTCCTCCTAAAGTTCAGTTCTTTATGTGGAGATTAATGCGAGGAAGAATCTCAACCAAAGCCAATTTACTCATGAGAGGATCCAAACTGATTAGTGATGATCGTTGTCCTGTATGCGGGCTCGAGGAGGAAACTGAACATCATCTTTTCTTCGCTTGTCCGATTAGTTGGAGATGCTGGATGAAATGGTGTTCGAAGTGGGGAATACACTACGTAGTTCCTGGTTCATTACATAGCATACTATCAGCATGGTATGATTGCCATGTCAGTAAATCTTCCAGATCAGTCTGGATTATATCCTTTTATGCCTTTTGCTGGTCTATATGGATACATCGGAATGAGCTAGTCTTTAAATCGAAAAGGCAAACTGAAGAACATCTGTTTATAGGGGCTCAAATCAGAACCTTTCATTGGTGCCAGAATAACTGGCCAAAATTATTCTTTTCCGAAAGCTACTTCTTGACTAACCCGGCTGGTATCAATTGCCCATTGGCGAAACAAAGCAAGAGGTTATCCGAATGTTCCCTCCTATCTAAAGCCGACCTGATTTTCCTTGTTGATGGAGCTGTTAAGGGAAGCTTCGGTGAAGCGGGAATCGGTGGATTGATAAAAGATTCTTCAGGAAAGCTGCAGGGAAAATTTTCTAAACCAGTTGGAATTATAGACGCGACAACAGCTGAATTACTAGCAATCAAAGAAGCGTGCAATTTGTGTAAAATCGCCAACAGTTTCGCATGTAAAAAAATCTTATTGTTATCTGATAGCTCTCTTGCAATCTCTTGGATTCAGTGACCCGATGTTTCTCCCCCTATTTTCAAACCTTTGGTTGACGAGATCAGATCTGCTGTCTCATCCTTAAAGTGAGAATTCAATTACATAAGCAGAGAAGATAATTTGGAGGCAGACCTGCTAGCCAAATCGGGGATCAAAAGAGTTACAGCCATGATATGAATAAACGATAATTAAAAGGTTAAAGCTGAAGAAGGGCGATCTGTCGGATAATGGTATGTTGTTGATGTTGGTCCGTGAACTAGAAAAGGGTGCAAGTGCACACAGTTTGTCCCAAATGCGTACTTTGCTGAGGTGTGAATGCAGATTCTAGAACATGCGGCAAGGTTGTGTCATGGGGAGTAAAATGCTTACAGTTTGTTTGTTTTAGGCAATAGCATTGTGGTGTATTAAATCATATCGGTGTACTACCTGTTTTGAAGTATCAATAAAATTAAATGGGCACTCTTTTTCCCTATTAGGCTTAGAGGGGTTTTTAATGAGGCCCACCTTCTTTTTCAAAAAAATAATAAAATATTAAAGTCAAATAAGTTTTTTTGAATTAAATCAATTGATTCTTTTTATAGCCTCTGTAACGAACGACGGATTTTAAAAGGATATATTTGGCATATGTATTTCTATGGGCACATTCTAGGCCTTCTATTACTACTACTGGGCTACAAGTTCAGATTTTTTAATACATATTGTTATGGTTATTTTATGATGGGTATGGATTGATATTTCAAGAGGGTTGAAGAGTCAAGAATTCTGCAAAATGGAAGGTTAATTATTGGAGACATAAATCAATATTATTTATTAAGAGACTATTTAAAAAATTTAAATTTAGAGGGATAATATTAAATTATTTATTTTCTAAGAGAATGAAAATAAATTTGCCATCATCTCGATGAATTTCTCAATTTTTTTTGTAAGGCTATGACGTTTTTTCTCTTAGAGGTTTAGAGTTGACATTTAATCATTTTCTATATTTAAATATAATGAAATTTTAAAATCTTTAACCTCTACCAATAAGTGTTAGGTGCATTGATAAGGTACAATGTACTCTTAAGAGGACATGAGTTTAAACTTTGGAGACTGATATTGTTGGAAGGGGCAACCTCGCACCCCGAACATGGGCCGTAAGATGGACATGCATATAACCAAAAAAATCTTTAACCTCTAACGTGATTTCTTTTTAGGGCTAGTTCCTCTATTTGTATCCATTGTTGTTATTTTTCTAGCCACCGATTTCCAACCAACTGATTGAATAATCTAAATTAGGTACGAAAGAGGCCTGTAAAAGGGACGGTCCTCCCAATCCAATTACTCTATTTATAATCTTAAAATTTAAATTCTTAATTTTACTTAAAAAATTTAGTGTCTCGTCCCATGTTAAGGGGTCTATTTTCTTGGATAATAGAGTAAGAATCTCACTTCAATTATTCTATTTCTTGGATAATGGAGTGAGATTCTCACTTCAATTATTCTATTATTTTGGTTAGTTTATTCAATGAACTTTCATTTTGTCTGCTATGTTAGCATCTTGACTATTTTTATTAGTTATTATGTGATTTAGTAAGAAGATGTCACGTAGAAAAAATATTAGAAATCTCTAAAATAATAAAAAAAATATTCTTGAAAACTACAAAAATATTAGAATTTAAAATTTTAATTTATATCATTTAAAAAATACTAATTATGTTTTATTTATTATTTGAAAATAGCAATTCCTAAAAGATAAAAATTCCTAAAAATAAAAATGTCAAAATTCAATTTTTTGAGTTCTTAATAAATTTTGGACTTTTAGGGTTTTTTAATGATTACATTTGAATTTTTTTTTTCAAATAATTTTTAATATTTTCAAATTTTTATTATATGTGTCAAAATACCATTGGGTTGTTAAACATAGAACAAGAATATGGAACTGATAGAGAATGATTCTGGATGTTTATTCATCAAAACAATGCTTTACAAAGTGATACTTGCTTCCTATTTATACAGAAACTAAGCTACATAACTGCTCACAAAGGATAAGCTGAAGTAGTTACAAATCTATTACAACTTAATTAACAGCTTAACTACTCTTAATGTACGTGCATGGTAACCAATGTTTAACATTCATCCATTTTTTTAACTCTGAAAAAATCTCTTGATCTTCATAAACAGACAATTTCTTCCTGAATGATTCAAACTTGCTGAGTGCTAGGGGTTTAGTTAACACATCTGCAACTAACATGATTAACTTGAATGTCTTGGGCGGCTGCAACTTTTTCTTGAACAAAGTGGAGGTCTAACTCAATATGCTTCATTTTGGCATGCAAAATAGGGTTCACACTAATGATAAATTAACCGAGTAAAATTTGAGATGTTCCAAGTACCGAGTCGCCTATGTCTTTGTATATATCTGAAATAAGAACTAAGGGGCAGTAAGCTAAAGAGCTTAGTATGTCTCTAAAGTACAAGAAAAATCTCAATCTCAAAAACATAATTATTTCGATAAAATCTTTAAATTCACAAATGACGATGCACAACACTATAAATTTAACTTATAAAACGATGCAATGAATCTCAACTACAACACCGTCCGAAGAGTAAGGTTCCCAAACCACTCTCTACATCCACCAATCGATGTGTGGTAAAAATCACTGCTCCCACCGTACAACCCCAACCCATGCAAGATGATGTAAAATTACATTTGAAAAATTCTCAGCACATAGTCCGATAAATTTGATATTTCATAGTTCCATAAATCCGATGATACACAATTCAATAAATCAGATGTTTAGTTAAATCACAAATCAAGTAAAAACGCATGAAAAATTCATCATGCCACATCAGATGTAAAAATATGCATACGATATAAAACAATGACACACAGTAAAAAAAATTTGCTAGGCAAGAGATGATTTTATTAATGAAAAAACCCCGAAGGTGAGCCTCGTTAAAAACCTCCTTAATCCTAGATGAGGGAAAAAAGTACCTACGATCGGGCGGGCAACAAACTAGAAAGACCCGAGTACAACAGAGACGAACATAAAACTTGAGTCAGATTACCACCAAGCTTGGAACAAATCTTTCCTGAACGCACTATCTGCAGCAAGTAAGGCAGCAGTCGATTGATTGTTTCTTGAGGAGACTTGGAAGGTTACAAAACCAATCCGGTGAATCAGTTGATCAAGACCAGCTAGCATCGACCACCAGAAATGAGGCTTCGACGATA
The DNA here is from genome assembly GCA_030270665.1 of Hibiscus trionum. Taxonomy (NCBI): domain Eukaryota; kingdom Viridiplantae; phylum Streptophyta; class Magnoliopsida; order Malvales; family Malvaceae; genus Hibiscus; species Hibiscus trionum. Next base: position 63,932,861 of record BSYR01000017.1, read on the forward strand.
AATTACGAATCCAACCTATTACCACACTCGAACCTGTTGAATATCGTGTCTCTCACCATTAAAAGCACCGAGTTTAGCTGTATCAGAACCTATACAACTGATTCTTATATTAGTATTATCATCACTATGAACAAGGAGTTATTCTTATATGCTTATCTAACGAAATTTAATGATACAAGAATACTTATTGGATTTGAATAATTGATCTTCAAATCAAGCGAAGACATAGTTAACTTGAGTGGTGCTAGAGGCTCAACGGGGCTTGGTCGAATTACATAAAAAAAGAAAAAAAAGGAAGCAAAAGAAGATGTATTTCGAATATAAATCGAGAGAGGGAGAGAAAAATACCGGTTGCGGCAAAAGAAACAAAATGGCACGGGAAAGGGCTAATCGTAGCTTATATAACCAAAATTTTGGATAAATTACAAGGTAAGTTCTTGTACTTTTTTAGGGTTCATAAAATAGATATCTAATATAAATTCTTTATAAAAAGGTTGTTAAATTCGTTTAAAAATTTAATTAATTCTCAAATTTCTCAATTAGGGTTTCATAGTTAAATTTTCAATTTTTAAAGTTTTGAATTTAAAATTTTCAAAATTAAGAATATTTTAAATCTAAAATTTATAATTTGAGCTCAATTTTAAGGTGTTACATGAACTACTCTTAGTGCAATGCGCATGGTAAACAATGCTTAACATGTAGGGATGTCAAAATAGGTAATCGGACAGGTTTCAGGTCGGGTTCTGTCAGGTCGGGTAAAATCGGATACATGTCATTTCAGGTAAAAAAAATTTTTTTGACTCGACTCGGGTCGGGTGCGGGTCCATTGCAGTCAGGTAATTTGCAGGTCGGTCCATTTCAGGTCGGGTCAATTTTCAGGTCGGGTCCATTTCAGGTCAAACTCGTTGCAGATCGGGTAAAAACAGGTCGGGTAAAATTAGTTAATTGGCAGGTAAATTGCAGGTTGGGTAAATTTCAGGTCGGGTTCACTTCAATTCGGGTTCATTTCAGGTCGGTTTCATTTCAGGTCGTCGGGTTCATTTCAGGTCGGATTAATTCAGGTTCACCAGAAATGAACAATTTTGAATAAAAACAAAGTTTTATGGACTATATTGAAAAAATAATAATAAATAAGAGCTAATTTGGACTAAAATAAAGTTTTATGGACTATAATAGGCTCAATTTTGAATAAAAACAAAGTTTTATGGACTATAGTGAAAATAATAATAAATAAGAGTTAATTTGAAGTAAAAATAAAGTTTTAAGGACTCAATTGAATTGAATTAAAACTTAAAGGACTTAAATAAAAACTTATATAATATAAAGGGCTTTATTTATAATTTACCCCAAATTGAAATTCAATTTGGGAATTGGGCGGTTTCAAAATAAATTTTCCCGCCCATATATATTATAATTTGTAAAACCGAAATTGATTTTGATATAACACATAATCTTAAGGACCAATTTGCAAAATAATAAATTTTTAAGTACTCTTTAAAGTCTCTCAATTGACAAGTGTTTTTAAAACAAAATAATAATTAAAGACCTGCTCTTAAATCATATATATTTTTCAAAGTCCTTTTCTATGTTTTCCAAGCACAAGTAAGCAAAAACGCCCAGGAGTATCGATACCCTTAGCGTATCGATACCCTATTTTGTCACTGTAATTTTATTGAACATACCGTACCGATACGCCATGAAACCGTATCGATACGATATGCATCTGGGCAATTGTTTTCATGAACACGTACCGATACGCATGGTAACCGTATCGATACGCTAAGCATATCTTTGAAAAATCCGAGCATTTAATTATTTGACCGTTACTTTTCAGTTGGTTGGTTTCCCAATTTTCAAAAGATAGTTATACCGTACCGATACGCTTGGTATGCGTATCGATACACTTTTCATACAAACATAACTTGGGATTCCAGTAACTTTGGACCGTATCGATACTGCCCTCGTATCGATACGCCCCTTTAAAACCGTACCGATACGCCTTATATGGGTATCGATACGCCCTGTTTTCAGGCACAACGGCTCTTTCCTCTTTGATGTAGGTATCGATACGCCCTTCCCGAGTACCGATACGGTAGGCTGCAGAGCTGCATTTAATGCGGGAAAAATGTCCACAACGGCTCTATTGATGATCCTAACTACCCAAACGGCTAGAAATCAATGCAAGGGTATAAAAACAAGCTTCATTTGACCAAGCAACAACTATTGAACCTTCAAGCATCATCAAAGCAAAAATCCAAACCCTTGAGCTATTAAAAGTCAAATCTTGTACCCAACTCTAGTGTATTTTCAAATTGTCAATTTGTATTGTGAGTTTGGGATTGTTTGAATTGTATTTGGGTAGACAATCATCCTTTGAGAGGAAACATTTGAGTTTACCAAAATCTTTCTTTGTATTTGAGTGGATTAAGCTTTGGGTAGAAAGCTTAATCGAAATTGTAAGGTTTCCTCCTCATCCAAGAAAAGGGGACGAATTCAATTAGTGAATTGTTTGAAAATCCTTAGTGGGAGCTAAGGTAGTGGATGTAGAGTTCATTTGGAGAACTTGAACCACTATAACCCCTTGTGTCATTTTTATTTTCAATCTTTCTCTTCACCAAAGTTTTAATTGCCAATTCACCCCCCTCTTGGTCATTTGCAAGTGTTCGATCAACTCAACAATTGGTATCAGAGCTACACTCATTGGAAGGATTACAACCCTCTTGAGTTGATTCTTGGAGAGTTTGATCAACAACAAGTCAAGCAATGGCATCCACCTCCAACTATGAGTCTCAATCCACCACCAAGCCACCATTCTTCAATGGGGATAACTATCCTTATTGGAAGAATAGGATGAGGCTCTTCATCAAGTCTACCGACTACATGGTGTGGGATGTGGTTGAAGAAGGTCCATACATTCCCATGAGGAGAGATGGAGAAAGGCTCATCCCAAAGATCAAAGCCGAAATGACCGATGATGAAAGAAGAAGGATGCAAGTGAATGACAAAGCTCTTCATGTTATATTTTATGCACTTGGTCCGGATATCTACTCCAAGGTGTCTTCAATCGAAAATGCCAAGGAGGTTTGGGACACCCTCGAGACAACATACGAGGGAACTAGTGATGTCAAGGAGACAAAGATTGGGCTACTCAATCTAAGCTATGAGAACTTCAAGATGGATCCCGAAGAAAGTGTCTCTAAGATGTTTGATCGGTTCTCGGTCATTGTCAACGGGTTGAAGGGTTTCGGTGAAATCATTCCTGAAGACAAGCTAGTGAGAAAGTTGTTGTACTCTCTTCCGGAGTCATGGGATGGCAAGAGAACGGCCATTATTGAAGCTAGAGATTTGAAGACTCTCAAGCTAGATGCTCTTGTTGGATCCCCACTCACACATGAGATTATGAGGAAGGGAAGAGAACAAGAGAAGAAGATAGTGGAGAAGAAGGAAGTTGAGAAGAAGAAAGTTGGAATTGCACTAAAGGCTTCACAACAAGAAAGCGATTCTAGTGAGGATGAAGATGAGGAGATGGCTATGTTGGCCAAACGTTTTACTCGGTTTATGAAGTCAAATCGTGGAAGAAAATTCATTAGAAAAGGGAGACTTCAAGAGTAAGAGCAAGGAAGAGGAGAAGGACCAACTTACTTGCTATGAATGCAAGAAACCGGGTCACATCCGTTCCGAGTGTCCTCAATTGAAAAAGAAAAGCTTTGGGAAGAAAAACAAGCTCAAAGCACAAATTGCTACTTGGAGTGACGATGAGTCTTTCGAGGAAGAGGAGGAAGTGGCCAACCTATGTCTCATGGCCATCGATGATGAACCTAAGGTAAACTCTCACTCATCTAATTTCGATTTTACAATTGAGGAACTTCAAGATGCTTATGATGAATTGCAAGAAGTGTATGATGAGTTAGTAGGAAAATACAAAGAGTCCATTTTGAAAAACAAGAAAACAATTTCCGATTTAAAAAATCAAAATGAGACATTTTCAAAAACTAACTCCGAATTGGAAAAGAAGGTATTGTTTTTAGTTAATCTTTCCAATGATCTTAAAACTAAAAATATTGAACTTGAAAAACTTATTTCCGATTTTCAAGATTATCACACAAAGGAAGTGGATAATCTTAAAACGTCTATTGCTATTGGGAAAAATAATTTTGAAAAAGGAAATCACGTTAAAACCCAATATGTAAAAAGAAAACCTTTTGTACCTAAACAAAGAAATTTTAATAAGCAAGCTAGAGGTCATAGAGTTAGGAGTGTTTGGGTTCCTAAAGAACTCATTATTTCTAATGATTTGAATGCTATTGTTTCTTGGATTCCTAAGGGAACCAAATTGTTGAAGGCTAACACTCATGGACCCAAAATGATTTGGGTACCAAAAACCAAGGCCTAATTTCTTTGTTTGTAGGGGGAGCATTGCTACAAGGCTAAAGCTTCAAGCAAAAATTCTTGGTACCTTGATAGTGGATGCTCAAGACACATGACCGGTGACAAGAGTCGATTTGTGGAACTAAAGCCTAAAAGTGGTGGAGTGATAACATTTGGTGACAACTCCAAAGGCCATATTGAAGGAATAGGCTCCATTGGTAATCACTCTTCTATTTTCATTGAAAATGTTTTGTATGTCAACGGTCTTAAGCATAATTTGTTGAGTATTAGTCAATTGTGTGACAAGGGTTTTAATGTTCTATTTGATAAAAGTGGTTGCAAAATTGTTAACATTAAAACAAATCAACTAATGCTCATAGGACATAGAATAGGCAATATTTACATGGTGCATTTAGATGACATTCAATCATCCCATACATGCTTAGTTGCACATGATGAACATGACTCATGGCTTTGGTATAGAAAATTAGGACATGCTAGCATGAGTGTCTTAGAGAAATTAATTTCCCTTAACCTAGTTAGAGGTTTACCCAAACTTAAATTTTCCAATGATAAAATTTGTGACGCATGTTCAAAGGGTAAACAACATAGAAATTCTTTTAAATCCATAAATGGTGTCTCTACTAGTAGATGTTTACAATTGATCCATATGGATCTCTTTGGGCCAATTAGAACAATGAGCTTGGGTGGAAAATCATATGCTTTTGTACTTGTAGATGACTTCTCTAGGTATACTTGGGTTCTATTCTTAAGTACAAAGGATGAGGCTTTAGAAAAATTCATCACATTTTCTAAAATAACTCAAAATGATCTTGAACTTAAAATTTCTCACATTAGAAGTGATCATGGAACCGAATTTCAAAATCTAGGTTTCGATGAGTTCCTAAATGAAAATGGGATTAGCCACAATTTTTCCGCACCTCGCACTCCTCAACAAAATGGGGTAGTTGAGAGGAAAAATCGAACTTTAGAAGAAATGGCTAGAACCATGCTTTGTGAAAATAATTTACCTAAATATTTTTGGGCGGAAGCCACAAATACTGCTTGCTATATTATAAATCGAGTAATGATTAGGCCAATTTTGAAGAAAACACCTTATGAGATTTTAAAATCCAAAAAGCCTAACATTAGCTATTTTCACCCTTTTGGTTGCAAGTGTTTTGTTTTGAATAATGGTAAAGAAAACTTAGGTAAATTTGATGCTAAAAGTGATGAAGCTATTTTCTTAGGGTATTCTTTAAACTCTAAAGCCTATCGTGTATTTAATAAAAGAACTCTAGTTGTTGAAGAGTCTATACATGTTGTTTTCGATGATAACCTCCTTCCGAGGAAGTAATCTTGTGATGATGATGATGTAGGAATCATTGATGCCATTGATGGAGGACAAACGTCAAAGGTGGATGAGATTCCAACCAAAGAAGAGGATTCACAAGATCCACCTCTTGAAGCCTTGAAGGACTTGGCTCTTGAGGAAAGGGATGTGTCTTGCCCAAGGGAGTTAAACTATGTCAAAGGTGGTGAAATCTTGGGTGATCCATCCAAGGGGGTAACTACTAGATCCTCTCTCAAATTAATGAATCATGTTGTATTTATTTCATGCATTGAGCCTAAAAATATTAAAGAAGCTTTAAAAGATGATTTTTGGATTTTGGCCATGCAAGAGGAATTAAATCAATTTGAGAGGAGTAAAGTTTGGACATTAGTTGAAAGGCCTAATGATCAATCTACTATAGGAACAAAATGGGTTTTTAGGAATAAATTAGATGAAAGTGGTAATATAGTGAGAAACAAGGCTAGGCTTGTTGCTCAAGGCTATACACAAGAAGAGGGAATTGATTTTGATGAGACTTATGCACCCGTAGCTAGGATGGAAGCTATTAGGATGTTACTTGCATTTGCATGTTATCATGATTTCAAGCTTTTTCAAATGGATGTGAAAAGTGCCTTTTTAAATGGTTTCATAAATGAAGAGGTGTATGTTGAACAACCACCGGGTTTTGAGGATTTAAAATTTCCAAACCATGTGTTTAAACTTACAAAAGCTCTCTATGGTTTAAAACAAGCTCCTAGAGCTTGGTATGAGAGACTTTCAAATTTCTTAATTGAAAAGGGTTTTGAAAAGGGAAAGGTGGATACAACACTCTTCATAAAAAGATATAACAATGACATCTTAGTAGTTCAAATTTATGTTGATGATATTATTTTTGGTTCTACTAATGAGTGTTATTGTAAGGAATTTTCTAAGCTAATGCAAGGTGAGTTCGAGATGAGCATGATGGGGGAGCTCCCATTCTTTTTGGGACTCCAAATCAAGCAAAGGAAGGATGGCACCTTCATAAATCAAGCTAAGTACGTGAATGATATGCTCAAGAAGTTTGGCTTGGAGAATGAAAAACCTCAAGCCACTCCTATGAGTTCTTCCATAAAGCTTGACAAAGATGAAGGAGGTAAGTGTGTTGATTCTAAGCTTTATAGATCCATGATAGGTTCTTTGCTTTACCTTACCGCAAGTAGACCAGATATTATGTTTAGTGTTTGCTTGTGTGCTAGGTTTCAAGCTAGTCCTAGAGAATCACACTTAGTTGCCATTAAGAGAATTTTTAGATACCTTAGAGACACACCTACTTTAGGCCTTTGGTATCCTAAGGATTCTTCCTTTAGCCTTCATGCTTTTTCGGATGCGAATTATGGGGGATGTAAGATAGATAGGAAAAGTACTTCCGGGACATGTCAATTCTTAGGTAGTATGCTCGTATCTTGGTTCTCTAAGAAACAAAATAGTGTAGCCTTATCTACCACCGAAGCGGAGTACATATCCTTAGGGAGTTGTTGTGCTCAAGTCCTTTGGATGAAGCAACAACTCTTAGATTATGGTGTTAAAATAGAAAACATACCCCTTAGGTGTGACAACACTAGTGCCATTTGTCTCACTAAGAATCCCATCCAACACTCTAGAACTAAACACATAGAAATTAGACATCATTTCATTAGAGATCATGTTTTGAAAAATGATGTTGTTATAGAGTTTGTTGACACCTTGAACCAATTAGCGGATATATTTACAAAACCTTTAGATAAAGAGCGCTTTTGGACCCTTAGGAGAGAGTTAGGTTTAACTAGCCTTTCTTGACACCTTTTTGGTCCCAAAATGTCAAAATTTGCTTGAAATTGTTTGTGATTCATGCTTATGTTAATTTTGTCCTTCTTGCTTATATGCATGTTGCTAGGGGGAGTATATATTCAGTTTAGCCTTTAAAACTTGTTCATATGACATGTACATGCATTTAGGGACGTTTCAAATTGGTTTTTTGCACTTAAATCTGTCACATTTGCACAAACTGGCAAAGGTGTATCGATACGGCTAAAGCGTATCGATACGGTATGCTTTCTGGGAATTCTTGAGAATGAACAAGTATCGATACGACCCCACGTATCGATACGGAAGAAATCAAGGGAAATAGTCAAAGTCAAGCGTACCGATACGTCCCCGCGTATCGATACGGTAGTATTGACGAATATAAAATTAGGGTTAATGGGTATCGATACGCGTGTATAGCATATCGATACGGCCTCAACGGAGAGGCTATTTAGGGCTGCTTTTGTTAAAACTCTTTAAAACTCATAACCCCTCTTTTCTCTCCACAAACCCTAGCCGCGAAATCCTATATAAACCCCCTCAATCCATCAAATTTTACCATCAATCTTCAAAATTTCTTGAGGGTTTTTACTCTACACATCAAGGCAAACCTTGGGCATCAAATCTTGTGCATTCACATCCCCTCTTTCATCCATTCTAAGATTCAAGGTATAAAATTTTTCTTTTTCTTTTCTTTATTTTATTTTCGTTTGCTTTTAATTGTTGCTTCAACTAAATTTTTGTACAAACCTTGTTTAATTGTTGTGGGTTTCACCTTTTTCACAATTTTTTTTTCAAAAGTTAAATTTTTTTTTCGAATATATTTTATATTCGATATATTTTTAAAACTGTTTTTTTTGTGAATATTTTTTTAATTCTTTTTAACAAATTACCTTGAATTATCAGAATTTATTGGATCAAATAGGATGTTAATTGCATACATATCCGAATCCTTTTTGATGTATTTTCAGGATTATGGCACCGAAAAAGGGGACTAAGCGTCATCGCTCTACTTCCAATCCTACCGAGGATGTCGAGGGTAATCCTACACCTAACCTTCCTTATATCATCCAATCAAGTTTTCTCGAACCTCTTGATAGGGAACGATATAAACTTTTTCTAGGAATAAACCTTAGGGAAGAGCGAGTTGTGTCCATTCCTTTTTTAAGTTCTGCCCGTTTCAAATTCAAATACCTACCTTTGATTAAGCAATGGAAATTCTTGACCTTTTTGAATATTCCTCCTATCCTATATAGGAACCTAGTCATTGTGTTCTTTTCTAATGCCGTATGTATACATGATGAATCTAGGGAGCATGTTATTGCCATTGAATCTTCCATTATGGGCAAACGTTTTCAAATTGATCAAAAAGTTTTATGCAATGTCTTTAGTTTTGAAGATGTTGGTATTGATGATGAACATTCCTTGGGTACGGGTTATCTAGGTCCCGCAAAAGTTTTAGATGCTCATGACCGTATCCTTCACCTTCTTGTTTCTTGGTTTCTTCGTTCATCGGGTGGGAAATATTCAACTGTTCGTCAAACGGATGATTTTTGGCTTAAGTGTTTTAGAGAAGGTAAACGTCCAAATTTGTGTCAAATCGTGTTTGCCGACCTTGTCTTTTTAGTTTAATACGCCCATACCAAACAAGTCTCATCCTTTTACTACTCCACGGCCTTGAGTTTTCTATTTCATTCCATTGGCATTGATTGTTCACATGATTTTCCCGAAACCCTTGGCCTACCTATTGATGAGCGTTCCCTAGCTCGCTCCGGTTTCACTTATGTTGATAATGAGTGGGTTCGCAATCCTCAAGATCCTCCGCCCGTTGCTCCGGTCGATGCCTCTCGTGCTTCTTCGAGTTCTCATCGTGCTTCCTTTGATTCCTCCTCCATGGATACTCTCATGACCTTCCTCAATGAGAAGTTCACCGCGATGGATACTCGTTTCACATCCTTAGAGGATCGCATTCAAGGCATGGACAAGAAGATCGATACCATGGCCGCTCGCCAAAACTCCATGGATATCTCTCTTACCGCCTTCCATGGTGCTTGGATCAATCAAACCTGAAGGAATCAACCCTCTCAAGAAGATGAAGAAGAAGATGATGAGGACGATCATGATGACGAAGGGGACGAGTAGATCATGCATCTCATCTTAGGCCATTTAGTCTTTCATTATTGTTATTGCATTTTTGTTTTTAGGATTTGAAGTTTATGCCTATTATCTATGTTTTTAGGATTTTAAGAGTTTGGGTTATGATGGTTGCTTTGACATTTATGCATTTGAACATTTATGCTTATTTTGAAGTTTATGAATTTGAACTCTTTGCTTGCCTTTAGTTTAATGAATTATTGTTGCTTTATATTCTTATTATCCTTGTATTCTATTTTGATCTAACAAAAAGGGGGAGAAGGATCATAGAGTCAAAATATTTTTGTTTTGAAAATCTATCTTAAAGTAAGGGGGAGGAAGCTTTTCAAAGTTTCAAAAACTTAAAAATTTATTTATGGTTTTGTTATATCAAAAAAGGAGAGATTGTAAAACCGAAATTGATTTTGATATAACACATAATCTTAAGGACCAATTTGCAAAACAATAAATTTTTAAGTACTCTTTAAAGTCTCTCAATTGACAAGTGTTTTTAAAACAAAATAATAATTAAAGACCTACTCTCAAATCATATATATTTTTCAAAGTCCTTTTCTATGTTTTCCAAGCACAAGTAAGCAAAAACGCCCAGGAGTATCGATACCCTTAGCGTATCGATACCCTATTTTGTCACTGTAATTTTATTGAACATACCGTACCGATACGCCATGAAACCGTATCGATACGATATGCATCTGGGCAATTGTTTTCATGAACACGTACCGATACGCATGGTAACCGTATCGATACGCTAAGCATATCTTTGAAAAATCCGAGCATTTAATTATTTGACCGTTACTTGTCAGTTGGTTGGTTTCCCAATTTTCAAAAGGTAGTTATACCGTACCGATACGCTTGGTATGCGTATCGATACACTTTTCATACAAACATAACTTGGGATTCCAGTAACTTTGGACAGTATCGATACTGCCCTCGTATCGATACGCCCCTTAAAAACCGTACCGATACGCCTTATATGGGTATCGATACGCCCTGTTTTCAGGCACAACGGCTCTTTCCTCTTTGATGCAGGTATCGATACGCCCTTCCCGAGTACCGATACGGTAGGCTGTAGAGCTGCATTTAATGCGGGAAAAATGTCCACAACGGCTCTATTGATGATCCTAACTACCCAAACGGCTAGAAATCAATGCAAGGGTATAAAAACAAGCTTCATTTGACCAAGCAACAACTATTGAACCTTCAAGCATCATCAAAGCAAAAATCCAAACCCTTGAGCTATTAAAAGTCAAATCTTGTACCCAACTCTAGTGTATTTTCAAATTGTCAATTTGTATTGTGAGTTTGGGATTGTTTGAATTGTATTTGGGTAGACAATCATCCTTTGAGAGGAAACATTTGAGTTTACCAAAATCTTTCTTTGTATTTGAGTGGATTAAGCTTTGGGTAGAAAGCTTAATCGAAATTGTAAGGTTTCCTCCTCATCCAAGAAAAGGGGACGAATTCAATTAGTGAATTGTTTGAAAATCCTTAGTGGGAGCTAAGGTAGTGGATGTAGAGTTCATTTGGAGAACTTGAACTACTATAACCCCTTGTGTCATTTTTATTTTCAATCTTTCTCTTCACCAAAGTTTTAATTGCCAATTCACCCCCCTCTTGGCCATTTGCAAGTGTTCGGTCAACTCAACATAATTTAATATTATTTATTAATTATTATAATATAATATAACTTATTAATTATTATAATAACTTTATAAGTATAAATATATGTGATTATGTGTATATATATGTATTTTTATGTATTCACATGTATATAAATTACAATATATAATTATATATTATACAAACATGTATGTGTTTATGTATATGTAATGTATTATAGATAAATACATGTATATGTATATACATAATACATACTATGATACTAACAACATACATGTATATATATATATATATATATATATATATATATATTATACAAACATATGTATTTATTATTTATTATTAATTATTATATTATAAATACATTATTATATTATAAATACATTATATACTTAGAAGAGTGGTGCAATATGAGCCCAAAGGCCCAAGGCCAAAACTATTACTAATTATTATATTATAAATACATTATATAACTTATAAGTTATAAGTTTATATATATATATATATATATATATATATATATATATATATATATATTATAGGTTTTAAGGGCCCATCTCAAATAAATGGGTGTGGGATATGAGCCCAAAGGCCCAAGGCACAAACTATTACTAATTATTATATATTATTAATTATTATATTATAAATACATTATTAAATTATAAGTTATAAGTTTATATATATATATATATATATATATATATATATATATATAATATTATATTTATACATTATAGGTTTTTGGGGCTCATCTCAAATAAATGGGTGGTAGGATATGAGCCCAAAGGCCCAAGGCCCAAACTATTACTAATTATTATTTATTATTATATTATAAATACATTATATAACTTATAAGTTATAAGTTTATATATATATATATATATATATATATATATATATATATATATTACATTTATACATTATAGGTTTTAGGGGCCCATCTCAAATAAATGGGTGGTGGGTTATGAGCCCAAAGGCCCAAACTATTACTAATTATTATTTATTATTTATTATTTATTATTATATTATAAATACATTATACAACTTATAAGTTATAAGTTTATATATATATATATATATATATATATATATATATATATTATTTATACATTATAGGTTTTAGGGGCCCATCTAAAATAAATGGGTGGTGGGATAAGAGCCCAAAGGCCCAAGGCCCAAACTATTACAAATTAATATTTATTATTAATTATTATATAAATTATAAGTTATAAGTTTATATATATATATATAATATTTATACATTATAGGTTTTAGGGGCTCATTTAAAATAAATGGGTGGTGGGATATGAGCCCAAAGGCTCAAGGCCCAAACTATTACAAATTATTATATTATAAATACATTATATAAGTTATAAGTTTATATATATATATATATATATATATATATATATATATATATATATATTATATTTATACATTATAGGTTTTAGGGGCCCATCTCAAATAAATGGGTGGTGGGATATGTGCCCAAAGGCCCAAACTATTACTAATTATTATATTATAAATACATTATATAAATTATAAGTTATAAGTTTATATATATATATATATATATATATATATATATATTATATTTATACATTATAGGTTTTAGGGGCCCATCTCAAATAAATGGGTGGTGAGATATGAGCCCAAAGGCCCAAGGCCCAAACTATTACTAATTATTATTTATTATTAATTATTATATTATAAATACATTATAAACATATAAGTTATATATATATATATATGCATTATAGGTTTTAGGGGCCCATCTAAAATAAATGGGTGGTGGGATATGAGCCTAAAGGCCCAAGGCCCAAACTATTACTAATTATTATTTATTATATTATAAATACATTATATAAATTATAAGTTATAAGTTTATATATATATATTATATTTATACATTATAGGTTTTAGGGGCCCATCTAAAATAAATGGGTGGTGGGATAAGAGCCCAAAGGCCCAAGGCCCAAACTATTACTATTTATTATTAATTATTATATAAATTATAAGTTATAAGTTTATATATATATTATATTTATATATTATAGGTTTTAGGGGCCCGTCTAAAATAAATGGGGGTGGTATATGAGCTCAAAGGCCCAAGGCCCAAACTATTATTAATTATTATTTATTATTAATTATTATATTATAAATACTGTTATGAATATTTATTTATGTGGATGTCTATCATGATTAGAACTTTATCTAAGGAGTTTGATTTATTTATTATTAGGAATATTATCTCTATTAATTAGAGTTTAATGTATTATGTACTTCTTATGCTTATAAATAGATGATTCATTGAAGACATTGTATACAATTCTTTTTTTGAGAATAATACAAATCTCCCTCTTTCTCTCATCTCTTTGTTCTTCTTGTTCTTATTCATGTTCTTCTTTATTTTATTCACAACACGTTATCAGCACGAAGCTCTAACCAATTATCATGATTCTTATTGGTGATTCATAATACAAGATTTCTTTATTGTGGTTCATATCACGCACACCCAAGACAATAGCCCAAGAATAATTTGTTCGGTATGTTCCTCTTTGTTCTACCTTGTTATACTCGAGTGAAAACAATTTATTGTTTTTAAAATATTTCACGTCTGATTGTGTTTAATTTTTCTACTGAATTATTAACTTGATTTTTTGAAGGTAATAATTTTTTTCCGTATATTCAGAAGCCATCAAGTTGATGTTTAAATTTTTCTATAACCAAAATATTTTTAAATTATAATTACTCTTTAATAAAGAAAAAAAACCACGCATATTATTGTGGCTAGAATATGTTTAGTATTGAACACAAGTTTAACTTAATCTTTAATACCGTATATATTATTTTGTTGTTCCTACGTGTGTGTATATATTCTTGCCTTAGCTTTGTGTAATATTTTGACCGTATATATTTGTCTATGATATTCTATTGATTAGAGCGGGTATTTTTTTTAACTGTGTTTTGAGTTTTATATGATATGCTTAAATGGCTTGGAAAGAGACATGACATAAAGGGATTATGAGAAGCTGTCTCGGTCATTTGCTATGTCTCCATCATCCTCGAGAGAAAAATCAATATCGGTAAATTTTGGTTTTATTTTTATTCTTTATATTATTATTTTAAAGTGCAATAAATCATGGTGAATTTCAATCTATAAAAAGATTGTATAAAGTCTATATTTGCTCGAAAGCAATATTTCTTCTTCGTCGAAAAACTCGACCATAGACTTCTCCCAATTTCAAGTTACAAAAATTCGTCTTGATCCAAAAAGTTTTATGGGAGGCATTCCCTGAAGTGAATGCAAGAATGATGTTTATTCCATGCAATTATCAATGATGGGGCATTCCCTTAAGTGAACGCAAGCATGATGTTTATTCCATGCGATTATTGGATCTGTTTCATTCCCTGAAGTGAATGCAAACATGGTAAATCATTATTCAATTAGAGACATAATTTCGATATAATCCAAGTATAATTGGATGGACATCCCATTCTGCGAGGCTACTGGTCTCAAAGGAGGTTTTTAAAGAACCTTGTGGACAGGTTTATCAATGTCGCGTACGAGGATTAAATCTTTGTTCTCTGTGATAAGGATATGTGAAAAAGGTTTTAAAGGCCCACTGGCTCTACTCCATTCCCTGAAGTGAATGTGAGATTATATTATGGAAAGAATAAAAAATCACATTAAAAGCTGTGGTCGTGGTCGAGGGTATGAATATACACATGAAAAATATAGTCGTTTTAAGAATACTTCTACCCGCTGGTAGCGAAGTTATAAGGATGACAAGAGTGATAAAGATCATTCTAAGGAAGTGAAATTCTTTTTACCAATGTGATGTTATAAACCATTGGTTTCGTACTTGTCAAACGCCAAAGTATTATGGACTTTATCCATAATCATGAATGATAAATGAAATAAAATATAAACAAAATTTGTTTATGGCGAAAATAATTATGGCGTTATTGGTCCAACTCAATTGGATATTGTTAATTTTCTCATAACCCTTGAAGGGAATAATTTACCATTTATTTTATTTCTCTTATAACCTCTAACAGGAATAATTGGTTTTTTTATTTTTTTTATTTTTTTTATGTTAATTCGTTTTATTTATTATTTATTTATGTTAGTTTGCTTTATGTTTATTTATTTCACATATTATTTATTTACGATTTATGTTAATTTATTATTTGAAGAATATGATTACTTCCGGAATAAAATATACAATAAATCGTGGCTATTTATGCCTAGAATTGTGGCTATTTATGCCTAGCAGATAATGCAAGTAATCATATTGTACTTAAGCATAAGAAATATGTTTCCCATTTAAATGCAAGGGGAAATATGAGTAGTATTTCTCAAAGTACTAAAATATCAATACTTCGGAAGAGCACTTGAAAGTTTATCTCTGATAGATAATCGACTTGATATGATGTGCTATATTTTATATTTTTCATTCCTCGAAGTGAATGATACAAAGTACATATTTTCATTACCTGAAGTAAATGAAACAAAGCACATTTTGAAAGGTGCACAATTATGCATTTCTCGATTAAAATGCAAGGGAATAATGTGAGTACTATATCCGGAAGTACTAATATCACAAAAGGCTCTGGTTGAGCAAATATGTTATTGTCAAATGGAACTTTATTCCATATTCACAGTGCGTTATACTCGTCAAAGTCATAAAGAGAGCAATATGAGTTCACAAAATATCCCCTTGGAAATTATAGATAACATATGATATCAATTGACATTTGAAATAAGCCAATATGGATATAAGTTCTGGTAGCCAAAAAGTCAGTTGAAAGCTCTATGAGAGCTATATATTGCTACCAAAAGATAATTTCAATTGGAAGCTCCGAAAGAGCTAAATATATTCCTATTTAAAGGAACAATTTTGATGGTCGTACTAGACATGTACGAGTAAGATTGAATTACATGTTATGGTAAACAAGAAGTTTACAAATTCAGAGATATATACACACATATATAGTTGGCATGATCGGTTAGACCATCCTGATCAATAATGGTGCAGAAATTATTGAGATTTATATGCACATGTATTAAAAGAACCTGTAGTTCTTGTGGTGCTTATTCTCAAAAGAATAGATTAAATTCCACTTATTAAAGAATGTGAAGTTCTTGTGTTGCTTAAAGGAATTGATTAAATTCCACTTACTAAAAGAACATGAAGTTCTTGTGTTGTTTGTTCTCAAAGGATATAGATTATCCCACTTACCAAAAGAATTAGAACTTAAAGTTCTTGTACTGAAGTTAAGACTGTATGTCTTGCATATCTTAACGAAATATGGGCCCATATATCCACAAATGTGGAAAGTTTTACATGATTTTAGTAGATGCATCTACATTGTTTTATCGACTTACAACCAGAAGTTTGTGAGATTGATTCTAAAAAGATTCAGATTATACAGTTAGACTATTCGTCTTGAAAAGCTAGTGGGTTTATATTTTAGGCTATATCAATTATTACAAAGCCTATTGATTATGAAAAATATAGTTTAGCAAAATTTCAATTGGATGCCTCCTATTTAATAGCTAAACTATGAGAACAAAAGAGTTATTATTTATATGGTGTTTTCATATAACAACACTTATACGCATCAAAAGCCAACGAGTTATAATAAACTCCCCATTATGATTGGTTTTTGGTCAGAAACCATACATTTCCCATTTATGATTTTTGAATGTGCGATATGAATTGCTCCACCACAACGAACAAAATGGGTAAATAAAAAGGGTTGAGAATATATATTGAGTACGAGTCTCCTTTTATGTTTAAATTTTTAAACATTAATTGGAGAATCATTTATGACATGATTTTTCTCAACATCAGGGGGAGATAATAATCAGCTGGATAGAGGAAAATGAATTATCATTATCTAGATCCCCGTATATGAACTAGAAGTTCATAAGATAATTCATGTTATTACATGTCAACTGCCAGACATATTTACTGACCTAATGAGAGTAATTAAGTCTCATATACCAGCTGAAATGCTCTAAGTTTAAATTACATGTCAGAGCAAGTGGATGTAAATCATGCTTGAAGCATGATAGTTGAAATGGTTCCAATGATCAAAATTCTCGTAAATGAAAAGTATTATGAGATGGTCACATATTGGAGGCGGGTGCTCCTAAAGAGACCCAAGACATAACTAATAATAAAACTCTTGAAGAGTTTCAGGTACCTGAAATAAATATTGAAATCTTGAAGAGATCTTGATGAGTTATGTCATTACGAGAATGGAACCAGAAAATTGAAAAGTTGTCGACAACGATTTTACATAAAATGCTTCTATAGAAGTAAAGAAAGAAATCGAGGATCTTGTATAAAATCTATCCAGAAGTATAGATATTGAATTGGTCTATGTTGAAAGACGCTTTGAACTTCTAAAATAGAAGTATTTGGACCAGCAGTCCAAACACCTAAAGGTGTAATGCAAGTGAGGCACAAACACAAATAAGTAGTCGTAAATACAACTTGAACTATGATTTATGAAAAGTTTTAATTACTTCATGGTGGATGCAATTACTTTGGCAGTTATGAAAAATTTTGCATGCGTCTAATTATTTGTGGGTCCATATTTATCCTTAGTGAATACTAATTGAGAAAATACTATAAGAATGATCAGATTTCCTTATGTATTTTATAAAGGAGTTTGGATCAAGATCCATTATGATAATTTTAGAACTCCTAAAAAGCTTCAAATTGGAAACTCGTGAAGTACTTTCAATACAAGTACTTGAATCTTGACATCAAGTTTATCTCGACCTGAAGATCGAGCATTTTTATATATTTCCTTTTGTCTATGAATAGACATAAGCTGAAAGAATCTTAAAGAAGATTCAATATGAATAGAGCATATCTATTGAGTATCCCAATAGTTGTAAGATTGTTGGATGTGAATAAAGATAATTATATCTTTTCTTGGTTTTGAAGCACTATATATTAGTTGGTCAAGCAATATCCATGGATATACAAAGATCATTTCATTTAGATCTTCAAACATTCGTCGATGCCTCCTTAAATCTTGTAGAAATAATTGCTATGCACAAGGCAAGCCAAAAATGTGTTTGGCTAAAATCATTGACCCAACATATCTAGAAAATATGTAGATTTACTTTCACAAGATATGATATGAAGCTATTTTGTGTAGAGATAATGCAAGATGTATATCTCAATTGAAAGGTGGATATGTAGCGACGTATTTTTTGGAAAACACAAAGTATATGTGTATATATAGGTGTATATGTGTAGGTATAAGTATGGTGGGAAGGATATTTCAAAAAATTTGAAATAGGGGTGAAAAAGTAAATTTTTGGAAATTGATGAGTAAAAATGGATTTTAGAAAATTGTTGGAAAAATATTAGGGGGTTTCAAAATTGTTTTTAAAAATAGGGGGTTTTGAAAAAGGTTTTTAAAAAATAGAAGGAGTCGCCACCGGCCACTTTGAAATGGTAGACCGGACACCAGAAATTGAAACCAGAGATTCGAAAGGGTTCGGGAGTCGGTTACACGCGAGGAAGGATTAGCACCCTCGACGTGCCCAAAATTGGTACCAAAACTTTACCGCTTAATTAAAATCGAATTTTACGAATTAAAGTGACAATTTTAACCGAGATTTGATTATGTACGCGAGTAAATTTCGAAAATCCTAATATTCGAGAGCGAACGCCCGAACCACCACCACTACGATTGGTACTGGCCTCGTTCGTCCCCGAATAAAAGGACATCGCACCTTTGAAAACAATTTTAATTTTTTTGAAAAATGAAAAAAAACAAATGCATGAGTACAAGATTAAATCTAATCTAAAGTCCTACGGCACCAAAAGAGACGATATTCGAGTATTCGAAATACTGTTCCTACGCGGAAACCGGGACCGAATGCTAACACTGATGAATTAGATAAGATACTTAAATGTTGTGAACAAAATACAAAAATACTAACAAAAAGAGAAAAGGCCAACATGAACCAAATAATATACATATGCGTAGAACATGCTAATATTTGAAACGGCTTACATAAGCCGTGAAGTGTAATATGCATACATGCCAAAAGCATTAACACAAGTATATTATATATATATATATATATATATATATACATATCAACCGTATATTATATAGAATGTAGAAACTATGCATAAACCCAAAGATCAAGGCATTAAATGTGATTTTTATAATAAAAAAAGCATTAAATATGATATAAAAAAAAGAACAGAGCACTAAAAGATGCAGAAAAAGGAAATAACAGCTAGAAAACATAAACACATTTAAGCGCAAAAAGGGAAAAGGGATTAAGGAGCCTTCCTTTTTTTTTAAACCCTAGCAACAGCCGCGTTTTTCTCCATCGCTGTTGCTCCGGCGGGTTTTCCGGCGAACCAAGACCGCTGCAACAAAGCTCCCAAACTCCTCTTCCTTTCTTCGATTTAGCTTTTCTAGAAACGAGCCTCCAAGCCTTTGAAACAAAGACTTGACTCGGAAAATGTTTTCTAAGTCAGATTTACTCCGTTAGTCGTTGGATCGTCTCGAAACCAAAATATGTGGTTCCTCTCGTCGCGGGCTACCCCCTCACCGTTGGGATTCGCCGCCGGAGCCTCCCGTTGCCGGCAACCGTCAAACTGGAGGTAAAAATCTCCCTTTTTTGTATTCGAAATAAAAGTGAAAGAAGAAAAATAAAATGAATAAAAATCGAATCCAGATCTGAAATTTCTCTTGTATTGATTGAAAATGGTTACAATCTTTCTGGGGGGGGGGGGGCTCTCCTTTCTTTTTTTTTTTCGAAATCCCCCCCGAAAATTGTTTCTCTCGAATCTCTCTCTTCTTTTCTGATGCTCTTCCCCCTTACAATTATTGTTTCGGTTTCCTATATAACCGAAAATAAAAAGGTAATCTGTAGAAAATTAATTTTCTCTGAGGCTCTGTCTGGTTGACCTTTGCATTTTGATTTATTGTTCTTTTGCTTTTCTTGCTATTTTCGGGTCCCTGACCACTGTGTTTTGCTGTTGCATGTTGGTGTTTCCGGAACGGGAGAGGCATGCCGGCGTGGTTGTGTCAGGGGCGGCAGAGGGGTCACAGGATCGGCTACGCGCGTGGTGGGAGCCGGGGAGACGAGCGTGCGGAGCATGGGGATCTGGAACCTTCTCTTGGTCATCCGGGACCGTTAGATCGACTCGATCTAACGGCTCAGGTTGCGCGGCGTTTGATCATAAGATGAGCATCTAGGGTTTTTTCGGGATTAGATCTGGACCGTCAGATCTCAGCAGATCTGACGGCTGTAGATAGCGGCGGCTGCATCAAAAAGAAAGGGGAATTAGGGTTTAGCTTTTTAGTTGTTGGGCTGTATATTTTGTGGGCTTACCGGGCCATACATGTAAATGGACTATTTTAAATATAATGGACTGTTATTATTAATCAAAATTGGCTCTTATTTATTATGTTAGTATTTTTTGTTGTTTTTTTTTCTTCAGATTTTCAGATTTATTAATAATATTAATAGATAATAACGGATACTAATAATAATGCTACTAATAATAATCATAATTATACATGTTCAAACTCACATTATTACTTGATTACAGTTATACCTAATATGTCACATGCACTTATATAAATAACACTCATAATAATATGTATGATATATATATATATATATATATATATATTTCTCTTTTTTGTTTTTTTCTTCTTTCTTTTTTTTAGTCTTAACTTAAATAATAGCCCGATATAAGCCCAAAATGCGAACAAAAAGAGTTTAAGTTTCGGGACAAAATTAGTGATTACAGTTGCCCCTCTTTGCTTATACTTGTGGAACAAGGATAAAGCAAAGACCATAAGCACTAATTTTGTCCCACTTCCCTGTTGATTGTGGGTGATCCGCTACGCCACCGACGACGAGGCAAGATCATGAGATTAGAGTGGATCAAGCTGCGACTCCGACGAAGAGGCAAGACCCGGTGAGTTGGTGGAGATCGAGCTACAACTTAGATGAAGAGGCACGATCTGAAGAGTTAGAGAAGATCAAGCTGCGACTTAGATGAAGAGGCATGATCTGAATAGGTATATTGGAGATCAAGCTACAACTCTGACGAAGAGGCAAGATCCGAAGGAGTATATTGGAGATCAAGCTACGACTCTGACGAAGAGGCATGATCTGAAGGAGTATATTGGAGATCAAGCTACGACTCTGACGAAGAGGCAAGATCCGAAGGAGTATATTGGAGATCAAGCTACGACTCTGACGAAGAGGCATGATCTGAAGGAGTATATTGAAGATCAAGCTACAACTCTGACAAAGAGGCATGATCCGAAGGAGTATATTGGAGATCAAGCTACGACTCTGACGAAGAGGCATGATCCGAAGGAGTATATTGGAGATCAAGCTACGACTCTGACGAAGAGGCATGATCCGAAGGAGTATATTGGAGATCAAGCTACGACTCTGACGAAGAGGCATGATCCGAAGGAGTATATTGGGGATCAAGCTACGACTCTGACGAAGAGGCATGATCCGAAGGAGTATATTGGAGATCAAGCTACAACTCTGACGAAGAGGCATGATCCGAAGGAGTATATTGAAGATCAAGCTACGACTCTGACGAAGAAGCATGATCCGAAGGAGTATATTGAAGATCAAGCTACAACTCTGACGAAGAGGCATGATCTGATGGGGAGGAGATCCGATACACCATTAACGGCATAACAAGATCGATGTTGAATGAGATTTGCTACACCATCAACGACATAACAAGATCGATGTTGGAAGAGATCCGCTACCATCAAAGGCAAGACGAGATCGATGTTGTAGGAGATCCGCTACACCACCAACGGCATAACAAGATCGATGTAGTAAGAGATCCGTTACACCACCAACGGTATAACAAGATCGATGTTGAAAGAGATCTGCTACACCACCATCGGCATAACAAGATCGATGTTGAAAGAAGAGTAGGTGTTGTGGTTGTTCCTCTTAGTGGGGTTCAACCTCTTTGTTGATTTGTCTTTTTTTTGTCGACGTGGGTTTCCTTTGGTTGAGGATTCGCCATCCTTGTCTTTTGACCTGTTTATTTTTCTATGTTCGAATGAAATGTGTATGTTTTGTATGGATGCATGTAACTTGATATATGGTGTAGATGCTTGATGTGAATGCATGATGAAAGCACTAATGGTTATGCGAATGATATGTAATGCAATTGATCCTGATGTTTGACGTTCAAAGGGATGCCCCCTGATTTCGTTGTTATACCGGTTTGGTCTTGTGGTCTTGATCACACGGTTTCAATGATGCCCCAACCTTTTGTGGGTTCGACTATCATCTTCCGAAATGTCACATGTTTAGGGGATGTCAACTATTGTATGCTTTATTTAGTCAAAATTTGTTTTTTGTTTTTGTTTTTTTGTGCAATCGGCCGACAAGCTCATTGTTGGTCCATGTGCTTTTGAAATCGTTTGTGAAGAAATGTAGAAAAATCTTTTGTATGTGAGATGTTTGTTGGAAAAATAATTGTATTATGTACATATATACATTTAGAAAAATCATGACAAATGATATTTATGAAAATCAAATTGTGGGTTTTTGAAGAAGTATTTTTTGTTTGAAAAGTCACGAATGTCGTAAGGGCATACTTGTGAAAACCTTTCTGGGCTATCAAGCTTCCGAGAGGAGAGACTCCCATACCTAGTTTCTACCCGATTTGATGGTGGCTCTCATTGGCTCACTAACTCACCGTGCCCCATCCTTCCCTCGTTTTTTATCTCGATCAAGCATTAGAAGTGTGGCAATCCTTGAAGAAAGGTTAACTCCGATAGGCGGGATGTATTCCGAAGACAAATTCATCCATCCGTGTATGGTCGGAGTGGTCTTGTAGATCTTGAAATGTAGGCTACGGCCCGTGGTTGTGACAGAAGGTGGACATATGCCCCGAATTGAGGATCATCATGTACTGCTTGATGTGGTTATGCTTGAATTGCTTTCGACTGTCCATTTTTGGGGTGTTCGCCTTTCATTAGGTATAGCTTCGGATCGACTTGCACCTTTGCATTGCGTTGGTACATACTTTTGATTAATCTTAGTAGAGGTGCAATTGGATGCAGAATTTCCACAGCTCGCGCTTTTTGGTTTAGCGTCTTCACTTTTGGTTTCAACTTTGATAACTTTTAGCTTGGTTTATGTGGGCTCTTTGAGCACAAACTTTTTTCGTCGTTTGCGTTGCATTTGTATGAAGAGTTCTTTTAGCCCTTTTGTTGATCCGGGCTCACGCGTTGGTGACTTTGATCTTGGTCTAGGTCGGCTTCATTGAGCTCGAACTTTTTTGTCATCCTTTGTATGTTTTTTTTTGCAAAGATTAGACTAAGTGTCTCCTTTATTGCACTTTTTCTCTTCATAGCATGATTTAAATTGAAAGTTGCTCATTTGTCCATGCAATTTCATCCTCTTGCCCCCTAGTGTGGAAGTGATCCTTGGCTTGGATCCAAATGTCCTCCTCCCATACTTGGATATCAAAATAGTCTTCAGGTGGTAGATGTTTTCGGGTTATCACTTCATTCAAGGATCTTAGACAACAATGCTTGAGAGGCGAATTCATTCAATGGGAGTGGCCCATTACTTCTGATCACTCATTGTCGTTCCTCCCTTGGCTTGAGTAGAACAAATAGTGTTTTTATTTGTAATGTCCACAACATTCGTTCTTTTGGAAAAAAAAATCTTTTTGAATTGAATTTAAAATGTATTTCTACAAAATAGTATATACATGTATATTTGGAAAACAATAAAAAATCATTAATGAAATGTTTAAAGAATCAAAGAATGCAACAAATGTTTTCAAAATGGATTTTTTATCAAAAAATATCCAAAGATTGACAGCTTAGCTTGTTTCTTTTGCATTTTTCCCAAATGCACAGGGATTAACGGATTTGACTTGCCTTTACCGGTAGCCGTTTGCTCCGGGCTAGTCGTACCATTTCCCTGGGTACAATCAGTTTTTACCAACTGTGACGTTGGATTTTCCAAAGGGTTTATTTCCCTTTGACCATTTGTGAAAATGGATTTTCCGATAGACATTTGAATTATCCATGAATTGAGACTTGCATTTTTCCCAAATGCACAGGGATTAACGGATTTGACTTGCCTTTACCGGTAGCCGTTTGCCCCGGGCTAGCTGTACCATTCCCCTGGGTACAATCAGTTTTTACCAATCATGAGAATTGGATTTTTGCATATGGTGTTGACTCCCTTTAATTCTGAACCGAGTGTCGTCGAGCTAGCGGCTTGGTCATTCATTATCTTTCACTTGGGCAAGGGTCTCTCCCGATTAGCAATGACGTGATGAATGAATTTGATCAAAAAGTTTTAGCAATGAGTATGATGTAATGCATGCATTGTGAATTTGAATGTATCATGAATTTAAACAAAAACTTTGATGCTTAATTAGTGATAGGTATGATGTAATGAATGTCTAGAAATTTAATGTTGTGAATGATTATGCTGTGAAAAGATGTATGAACAGATAAAATGTATATGCGAATGTGTATGCGAATAACGGTGTTGGTCGTATAGGTGATTCCCCTTAGGTCAACTTTCATTTAGACATAAAAGAGGTTCCTTGTTACAAGGTAGTCATGGCAGATTCCAACGAATGCCCCTTGCGTCTCCGAATTGCGTCCAAGAAAATAAAGGTTTCGGAAAAAATGTTGAGGCTAGATTTGCTTTCTTCTTCCATCGTCTAGAATTTGTCGAATTTGCGATTTGACATCCTTTTTAGTAATCTCTTTCCGTAATGAAAGCACCCGAATTGGGTAAAACCACCTTGACTCAACACCGTTATGTCATGGTATGTATGCAAAATAAGTGCAAAGAAAAAAGAAATGAGTTAGTGTCAAATAGTCATTATTAATAAGATAGAATACAAGCATAAACAAGCAGCCCTATTTATCTCGTCTAGTTCACCTAGGTTATCCGCATGGCTCTAGAGGGGTAGGCTTTCTAGTTCTCTACATGTAGTTTTGGTTCTAGGAGGTACTCGAATTGTCCTCGCTGTCCCCTCCTAAGGGTAGCAAGGCCCCCGGTCATCACCCATTATAGGCTCATTTCAACTGAGTTCAATCCGAGGGGACCCTTTAGCTATATCTGCACGGGGAAACGATATTCCCACGAAAATATAGGGTAGTCGAGCCCCGAAGGTACTTACTAGGCCTACACGGAGGAACGATATCCCCACGAAAGCACTAGCGTTTTCCCCTCACTTAGACAAACGGGTGTATATGCAAAAAATGAATGCGTTCGAAATAGACTCGCGTTTATAAACAAGTATCGGTTAAATTTGTCACTTTAGTTCGAACCTTTGATATTAGTTAAGCGGTAAAGTTTTCTTGGCCTGACTCTCTTTTTTTGTTTTTTAAAAACAAAAATTTATCCCCAGCGGAGTCGCCATCTGTAGCGACGTATTTTTTGGAAAACACAAAGTATATGTGTATATATAGGTGTATATGTGTAGGTATAAGTATGGTGGGAAGGATATTTCAAAAAATTTGAAATAGGGGTGAAAAAGTAAATTTTTGGAAATTGATGAGTAAAAATGGATTTTAGAAAATTGTTGGAAAAATATTAGGGGGTTTCAAAATTGTTTTTAAAAATAGGGGGTTTGAAAAAGGTTTTTAAAAAATAGAAGGAGTCGCCACCGGCCACTTTGAAATGGTAGACCGGACACCAGAAATTGAAACCAGAGATTCGAAAGGGTTCGGGAGTCGGTTACACGCGAGGAAGGATTAGCACCCTCGACGTGCCCAAAATTGGTACCAAAACTTTACCGCTTAATTAAAATCGAATTTTACGAATTAAAGTGACAATTTTAACCGAGATTTGATTATGTACGCGAGTAAATTTCGAAAATCCTAATATTCGAGAGCGAACGCCCGAACCACCACCACTACGATTGGTACTGGCCTCGTTCGTCCCCGAATAAAAGGACATCGCACCTTTGAAAACAATTTTAATTTTTTTGAAAAATGAAAAAAACAAATGCATGAGTACAAGATTAAATCTAATCTAAAGTCCTACGGCACCAAAAGAGACGATATTCGAGTATTCGAAATACTGTTCCTACGCGGAAACCGGGACCGAATGCTAACACTGATGAATTAGATGAGATACTTAAATGTTGTAAACAAAATACAAAAATACTAACAAAAAGAGAAAAGGCCAACATGAACCAAATAATATACATATGCGTAGAACATGCTAATATTTGAAACGGCTTACATAAGCCGTGAAGTGTAATATGCATACATGCCAAAAGCATTAACACAAGTATATTATATATATATATATATATATATATATATACATATCAACCGTATATTATATAGAATGTAGAAACTATGCATAAACCCAAAGATCAAGGCATTAAATGTGATTTTTATAATAAAAAAAGCATTAAATATGATATAAATAAAAAGAACAGAGCACTAAAAGATGCAGAAAAAGGAAATAACAGCTAGAAAACATAAACACATTTCAGCGCAAAAAGGGAAAAGGGATTAAGGAGCCTTCCTTTTTTTTTTAAACCCTAGCAACAGCCGCGTTTTTCTCCATCGCTGTCGCTCCGGCGGGTTTTCCGGCGAACCAAGACCGCTGCAACAAAGCTCCCAAACTCCTCTTCCTTTCTTCGATTTAGCTTTTCTAGAAACGAGCCTCCAAGCCTTTGAAACAAAGACTTGACTCGGAAAATGTTTTCTAAGTCAGATTTACTCCGTTAGTCGTTGGATCGTCTCGAAACCAAAATATGTGGTTCCTCTCGTCGCGGGCTACCCCCTCACCGTTGGGATTCGCCGCCGGAGCCTCCCGTTGCCGGCAACCGTCAAACTGGAGGTAAAAATCTCCCTTTTTTGTATTCGAAATAAAAGTGAAAGAAGAAAAATAAAATGAATAAAAATCGAATCCAGATCTGAAATTTCTCTTGTATTGATTGAAAATGGTTACAATCTTTCTGGGGGGGGGGGGGGGGGGCTCTCCTTTCTTTTTTTTTTCGAAATCCCCCCCGAAAATTGTTTCTCTCGAATCTCTCTCTTCTTTTCTGATGCTCTTCCCCCTTACAATTATTGTTTCGGTTTCCTATATAACCGAAAATAAAAAGGTAATCTGTAGAAAATTAATTTTCTCTGAGGCTCTGTCTGGTTGACCTTTGCATTTTGATTTATTGTTCTTTTGCTTTTCTTGCTATTTTCGGGTCCCTGACCACTGTGTTTTGCTGTTGCATGTTGGTGTTTCCGGAACGGGAGAGGCATGCCGGCGTGGTTGTGTCAAAGGCGGCAGAGGGGTCACGGGATCAGCTACGCGCGTGGTGGGAGCCGGGGAGACGAGCGTGCGGAGCGTGGGGATCTGGAACCTTCTCTTGGTCATCCGGGACCGTTAGATCGACTCGATCTAACGGCTCAGGTTGCGCGGCGTTTGATCATAAGATGAGCATCTAGGGTTTTTTCGGGATTAGATCTGGACCGTCAGATCTCAGCAGATCTGACGGCTGTAGATAGCGGCGGCTGCATCAAAAAGAAAGGGGAATTAGGGTTTAGCTTTTTAGTTGTTGGGCTGTATATTTTGTGGGCTTACCGGGCCATACATGTAAATGGACTATTTTAAATATAATGGACTGTTATTATTAATCAAAATTGGCTCTTATTTATTATGTTAGTATTTTTTGTTGTTTTTTTTCTTCTTCATATTTTCAGATTTATTAATAATATTAATAGATAATAACGGATACTAATAATAATACTACTAATAATAATCATAATTATACATGTTCAAACTCACATTATTACTTGATTACACTTATACCTAATATGTCACATGCACTTATATAAATAACACTCATAATAATATGTATGATATATATATATATATATTTCTCTTTTTCGTTTTTTTCTTCTTTCTTTTTTTTTTAGTCTTAACTTAAATAATAGCCCGATATAAGCCCAAAATGCGAACAAAAAGAGTTTAAGTTTCGGGACAAAATTAGTGATTACAGGATACATCATGAAACATATTACTTTAATGTTTCATTCCTCAGGATCTTTAGAAAAATAATATTCAAGATTGAATTATGAAGATTCAAAGATCTTCTGTGATGTTTTCATGAGGGGGAGTAAATACGCGTTGCACTCTTTTTCCCTTAACCGAGGTTTTGTCCCAATGGGTTTTCCTGGTAAGGTTTTTAATGAGGCAACATGTTATGCGTATTAAAGATGTGTGTACTCTTTTTCCTTCACTAATGAAATTTTTTTCCCACTGGGTTTTTATCTTAGTAAGATTTTAACGAGGCACATTATCTTCATAGACATCCAAGGGGGAGTGTTATGAATATTTATTTATGTGGATGTCTATCATGATTAGAACTTTATCTAAGGAGTTTGATTTATTTATTATTAGGAATATTATCTCTATTAATTAGAGTTTAATGTATTATGTACTTCTTATGCTTATAAATAGATGATTCATCGAAGACATTGTATACAATTCTTTTTTTGAGAATAATATAAATCTCCCTCTTTCTCTCATCTCTTTGTTCTTCTTGTTCTTATTCTTGTTCTTCTTTATTTTATTCACAACAAATACATTATATAAATTATAAGTTATAAGTTTATATATATATAATTATATTTATATGTTATATGTTTTAGGGGCCCATCTCGAATAAATGGGTGGTGGGATATGAGCCCAATGGCCCAAGGCCCAAACTATTACTAATTATTATTTATTATTATATTATAAATACATTATATAACTTATAAGTTATATATATATATATATATATATATATATATATATATATTATAGGTTTTAGGGGCCCATCTCAAATAAATGGGTGGTGGGATATGAGCCCAAAGGCCCAAGGCCCAAACTATTACTAATTATTATATTATAAATACATTATATAACTTTAACTTATAAGTTAGAACTTTATATATATATATATATATATATATATATATATTATTTATACATTATAGGTTTTAGGGGCCCATCTAAAATACATTATATAATTGAAAGACAATTGTTTCACATGTTATATAAGTATAATTAGAGGTGGCAAACGAGTCAATCGGTTCGGGTTCAGTTCGGGTCATTTCGGTTTCGGTTATTTCGGGTCTGATATTTTCGGTTCAGATTCGGTTTCAGTTTCGGTTCGGTTTTAGTTCGGGTCTATTATGTTTCGGGTCATTTCGGTTCGGTTGATTCGGTTCGGTTATTTTCGGTTCGGTTAATTTCAGTTCGGTTGATTTCGGTTCGGTTATTTTCGGTTCAATGAGAGATCAGTCGTTTTTAATCAAATTTTTAGGTTGGTCAGATTTTTACACCCTATATATGACTTTATAAAGTCAATATATTTGACATTTTAGTGATTTGTGCGGCTGTTCATATTTTATCTTTCTTTATTTCTATTAATCGGGTCCATTCGGTTCGGGTCTATTCGGTTCGGGTCCATTCGGTTCGGGTCCATTCGGTTCAACTAAATTCGGTTCAGTTTCGGTTCGGGTCTGGGTTCGGGTAATTCGGTTCTCGGGTCAAGTTTGCCAGGTCTAAGTATAATAACGTTAACTTTATGTTAAACATAATATTAACTTATATTTTGTATTTATTTTAATTTTATGAACATAATAAAGTTTATGAACATAATAAAGTTAACATAATATATATTATATAATAAAGCATAATAAGTTTAATATATTATATTATCTATATATTACTAATATATTATATACTTAGTAAAAATTATGACAAATCTTTTAAGTATATAATTTTATTATACATAATATATATTTTTATACTTAAACAAACTTCTAAGTATATAATTTTATTATACATAATGTAGTTACAAATTAAGACAAATTTCTAAGTATAATGGAAGATAAAAATTTTCTAAGTAATGAAATTAACACAATCTACTAAAAAATTGTTAAGTTTATAATAAACATTTTACACTTTAAATTATTTAACATTTTTAGCCAGGTCTACATTAGTTCAGGTCAACAACAGTTCAAGTTCAAAACAGGTCGGGTTCATTAACAGGTCGGGTTTAAAATAGGTCGGGTTCAAAACAGGTTCTCGGGTCGATTCAGTCGGATAATATCAGGTAATTTGCCAGGTCAATCTCGGGTTCGTTTCAGTCGGATGCAGTTCGGGTTTCAGGTCAAAATTAACAAGTCAGATTCGGGTTCGGGTCGTTTTCAGTCGGACGCAGATCGGGTTCGGTTGCTACAGTAACAGGTTCAACTCGGGTTCGGGTCAGCAACAGTCAGTTACAGTTCGGGTTCGGATCATCGAATTCTCGGGTTAAATCAGGTTCTGACTCCAGCAGGTTTCAGGCAGGTTTTCAGGTCCTGACTTGTTTTTACAACCCTATTAACATGGGTCACGTCAGTTTTTAATGGAAATGGTCAAACGGATAATATGACAACACAATGAAAGTTCATGAAATCAATTAATCAAAAAAGTAATAAAATGATTAAAGTCAAATGATAACAGCCCCTTCCCCTATGTAATATATATAGATTTTGAATTTTTTTAACGGTATTTACGAACTAGAGGAAGAAAGAGGAGGGAAATATTTTTGTTATATATTAAATTTAAAATTTAGGGTGGGAGAATGATGTCAATTAAATGCTCCAACATTTGTCGACAAGTTTTAGATCTCTCAATGCTAGCATGATCATTTTATTTTATCAATTATGAGTTTTCGAAAATGATTATAAAAGAAAATTAGTGATTTAATATATATATATATATATATATTTATACTATAAAATATACAACATGGGTATTATTATATTTGTAAAAGAATATATAAATAAATTTAATAATGTGGGTTAGAGAATAAAAATAATTAGTTATTAATTTTTTAGCATTTTGGAGTCAGTTGGGCCAGCTGTTTCAGCCCATTAGTTTTGTTAAATTTGTTAGTAGTTTGTTATAATTTTGGGGTTATATAAGCCCATCTTTTGTTATGAGCAAAACACACCGATTAATTCAACTTTTTAGTAAATCACTTTCCATTTAATTTTCTCTCTTGAATTCTCTGTCGTTCACCATCTCCATCAACACTCCACAGTCGATTATCATCTCCAACCACCATGTCTCCATTCTCACATGGTATCATTCGCCATTGAAGATCTTGGTGTCGTCTTGTCTTCCGTTGTTGCTATTGTCGTTCTGATCTGAAACGGTTTCCACGTTGTCGTTCGTCTTCCGTTCATGTTATTCTGTTCCGACCTAATTTTCATCAGAGCCTTGGCGTTCCGATATTGTTCCGGCAATTCCGATTGTGAAGAGAGTAGGTCTATTTTAGAGTCACCATCATCTAGATTCTTTCTCCTTCATTTCGACAACTGCTTCAATTGGTCTTTGCAGTTTTCATTCATCGTTGTCTACATCTTCCTTTCAGTTCTCAGATCTAATTGCAATCTTATGTGTCTACTTTGGTTCGTCGAACGATCAGATATGTCGTCACTGTTTCTTGTTGTTGCAAGCTTATTTCATCGGAGTTTTGATCTTCGATCATCGTAATTTTGCCGATTGCTTTGGCAACTGTTGTTACATGCGTGTGCGCTTGTCTACTTGTCAATACAGTAAAAAAATTGGATTAAGGTGACTGGTTCCGGTGAGATTTGATTTTTTTATGCCTTTCGGATATTGTGATACTATTGGTTGAATTCCAAGGTTTATATGAGTTACATGTTATTCTTTACTTTGGATTTGAACCTTAGATAAATTGTTGATGACTTGATGCTACTGCTATGGTCTGAGCATCGTGTTGGTTATTATTAGGTTTGTGCTATCTCGATCTACAATTTGTCAAGCCTATATGTTTTGTTTGATTAGCATGTTTGCCTCTCGTTGCTGTTCACATATCATATGGTGCTACAATCAGTTATGAATGTTTTGAGTTTAGTGACCTGAGTTGCTGGTATTCATACTTTGAGGATATATGACATACTGCCATGTTATGTTTGGTGTTACTCGTTGGACTTTATTGAGTTTGTTAGCGATAAATTGATTCCTGTTGGGAGCTATTATTATTTGGTTCGTTCTTTGCTGGTTTGGAACTACAATTGGTTGTCCTGCATTGTTGTTGCTATCAATTTTCTATCTGAGACCTTTGTTATTGATGGAGTTTATGCCACTTACTCCTACTTTGATTGATATTATTTTCTGAAAGTTGTTCTTATGGATTCTTGTTGAATTTAGTGTGTTGGTTGCTCCTTGAAGTTTATTACACTTTGTGATATATTGAGTATTGATGGAAGCTGATTAAAGTTGGTTATATAAATGTGATGTTTAGTCTTGCAATAGTTCAAAGGTAGAATACATGGATCTAGAGTCTTAAAAGCCTAGTTTTCATGGATGAAAATGTTTGGGGAGAGTCATGTAGCTTAACCACCTTGCTCTCCGTTAACCAGTTAAAACATGATGTTTTCTTTCTCAAGAAAAGCTTCAGATGCATCCGAAAGCTCGAAGCCTAACAACCCTGCTTCCAAGAAAAAGATGGATGAATAAGTGTTGTTGTGTGGATGAAAAAAAATGCAAAAAAAAAAATTGTATGAAGGACCATTAAAGAAGGAAGGAAAGAAAGAAAGCTGAAGAATGCTTCTTTTCACTAGTACACTGAAAATAAAAACAGATGTACATTGTTAATCAGATGTTCAAGTAAAGATAAATATAGAGATGCTGATTTTCTTCCTTAGAAGAAAGAAACTAAGATAGGATGATGAATGAAGAATGTTGAAGAAATACCAACTCACTGAACCAGCTCTATATGTTTGCATTTTTTCCAGAAGCAACTTCAAGAGGTTTAGAAGGTTCAAGAATGAAGAGTCTTCCCTTTGCTTGAATAACAGCTCTCTGATTAGTAGTTCATGGACTAAACTCAATGAAGAAGTTCAACATGAGAAGAAAACATGGTGAATGTTGGAGAAATAAAAAAATTAGTTATTAATTTCTTAGCATTTTGGAGTCAGTTGGGCCAGCTGTTTCAGCCCATTAGTTTTGTTAAGTTTGTTAGTAGTTTGTTATAATTTTGGGGTTATATAAGCCCACCTTTTGTTATGAGAAAAACACACCGATTAATTCAATTTTTAGTAAATCACATTCCATTTAATTTTCTCTCTTGAATTCTCTGTCGTTCACCACCTCCATCAACACTTCACCGTCGATTATCATCTCCAACCACCATGGCTCCATTCTCGCAATGTAAACTACAAAAAAATAGAATCAAATAAAATTGTTTTGAATATTTATCTATGTGGATGTCTATCATGATAAGAACTTTATCAAGGAGATTTGATTTACTTTATTATTAAGAGTATTACCTTCATTAATTAGAGTTTAATGTATTGTATACTTCTTATGCCTATAAATAGATGATTTGATGAAGGCATTGTGCACAAGTTTATATTTGAGAATAATACAAAGCTCCCTCCTTCTCTCATTTTTTAGCTATTGATTGTCTTTCTCTTTATATTTTATTTTTTTTTGAAAAGAATGGAAGCATGCTTAATCGCATCGAATCCAATCTCACTCAAAGAATTGATCTCTCAAGCGACCCAAATCCATATTGTGAAACCGATATTTTAATTTTGATATAACTAAAGAACCTAAGGACTAAATTGAAAATGTGAAAACGAATTTTTAAGTCCTCAAACATCCCTATATGATTTAAAGAATATGCCTAAGTTAAAAACTAAGTTTTCCAAATATTTTCTAAGTGTTCTTAAAGCCAAAACAGTGATTTTCGAGTCTCTGTTTCGAAACGGCCTAAGGCGTTTCGAAACAGTTTTGAAACTGTCAACCCATGTTTCGAAACGGGTATCGAAACGTTTTCAACACTGTCAACTTGTGTTTCGAAACGGCTTTAGAACATAGAGAAACCGTATCGAAACGACATACAGTGTTTCGAAATGTTTCTTCATTTGATTTGAAAAATATGATCGTTGCAAGTTTTTAACTGATTTTTAACAAACCGTTAAGGCGTATCGAAACGATTTCAAGCCGTTTTGATACGACCCTTGACAGTGGCAAAAGTGTTTCGAAACGGGTCAGAATGTTTCGATACGGGCTCTTTAATGCACCCCAACGGCTCTTTCTATTTTGGTCTGTTTCGAAACAGGGTCGGGCGTTTCGAAACGGTTGGTTGCAGACTGTATTTATAGAGGTGAGATAACACCCCCAACGGCTCTATTGATGAATGCAACAACCACAACGGCTAGAAATCAATGAGAAGGTATAAAAGGGACCTCTAAAAGCTCCGGCAACAACTATTGATCCAAAAGCAAACATCCAAACATCAAATCCAAGCATTTGTGCCTAAATCCCAATATTGTCTAGAAACCCCAATTGTATTTTTCATTCTTATCATTTCAATTGGGTTGAGTGCTTGTAATTGGGCTACAATTTGTATTGAGAGGTACTTTCTTAGCCAACAAAATCTTTGTTCTATTTGTGTGAGGATTGGGTTAAATTTTGGGTAGAAAATTTAACCGAAAATTGTAAGGGTTACCTTCTTAGCCTAGAAAAGGGGAAGAGCAGTTAGTGGAATTGTTGCAAATCCTTAGTGAAGCTAAGGTAGTGGATGTAGAGTTCATTTGGAACTTGAACCACTCTAAAATTCATTGTATATCTTTTTAATTTGCAATTTCCACCACCTAAACCTTTAAAAATCCAATTCACATCCCGCTTGGTTCATTTCGATCATTCGATCCACTCAACAATTGGTATCAGAGCCTACCTCTTTGAGGATTAACAACCACAAAAGAAGTTCCTAGGAAGAGTGTGATCATCCAAAATCAAGAGATGACTTCTACCTCTAGTTCGGGCATGTATAAGTCTCAATCCACTACAAAACCTCCCTTCTTCAATGGTGACAACTATCCGTTTTGGAAGAATATAATGCACCTCTTCATCAAGTCCAATGACTACTTGGTTTGGGATGTAATTGAAGATGGCCGCTACATTCCATTGAAGCAAGATAGTGAAGGGAAGATGGTTTTGAAGAAAAAGGTGGAGATGAGTGAAGAAGAAAGGAGAAAGATCCAAATAAATGACAAAGCTCTCCACATGCTCTTTTGTTCATTCGGTCCGGACATCTATTCTAAAGTGTCATCCATTGAGAGTGCCAAAGAAGTATGGGACACTCTTGAGACTACCTATGAGGGAACCAGAATTCTCAATCTTAGTTATGAAAATTTCAAGATGGAGCCCGATGAGACGGTGTCCAAGATGTTTGATCGTTTTTCCACCATAGTCAATGGGCTCAAAGGATTTGGAGAGACAATATCGGAAGACAAGCTTATCCGGAAGCTACTCTATTCACTTCCCGAATCTTGGGATGGGAAGAGAACCGCCATCATAGAAGCTAAAAATGTGAAGACTTTAAAGCTTGATGAGCTAGTGGGTTCTCTCCTTATTCATGAGATTATGAAGCAAGGAAGGGAAGAAGAGAAGAAGAAAGAAGAGAGTAGAAAAGCTAGAGGTAGAAAAGAAGAAGAAGATGAGAATAGCTCTCAAAGCTTCATTACTTGAGGAGAGCTCTTCTAGTGAGGAGGATGAGCTAGAAGAATTGGCTATGATAGCAAACGATTCTCAAGCTTTATGAGGTCCAACCAGGGAAGAAAAATTCAAAGGAAGATGGACTTCAAAGGTAAGAACAAAGAAGAAGTAAGGGATCAAATCATTTGCTTCGAGTGCAATAAACTCGGCCACGTACGTTCGGAGTGCCCTCAACTCAAGAAGAAGGGCTTTGAGAAGAAGAAGAAGCTCAAAGCCAAGCTTGCTACTTGGAGTGATGAGGAGTCATCCGAGGACGACGAACAAGAAGTGTCCAACCTTTGCCTCATGGCACTTGAGGAAGATTCCTCCATGGTAACCTCTAACTCATCATCTTTAGATTTTACATATGATGAATTAAATGATGCATATGATGAGCTACAAGAGGTCTATGATGAATTAGTTGAGAAATATAAGGAGTCGGTCATTAGGAATAAGAAAATCATTTTGGAACTAAATGATAAAAATGACTCACTCTCTCAAGCTAATTTAAAATTTGAGAAAAAGATATTAGGGTTGAAAGATGAACTAAAAATTTTTCAAGATGAAAATGTTGACCTTAATAATCTTTTATCTCAATGTAATAGTGAACACCAAAAGGCGTTAGATGAGCTAAATAAGCTCAAAGAGTCTTTTAAAAATGTTGGTAGTGTCAAGCATGAAATAGGTGAATCTTCAAAATCAAACCAACCTAAGAAAAAGACTAACTACTACAAACAAGGTAGCTTTCCTAGACATAGTAGAACTAAAAGAATTATAAGTGTATGGGTTCCTAAGGAACTTGTAAAATCTAATAAAATTATTGCTATGTCATCTTGGATTCCTAAGGGAACCAAGGTTTTGGGAGCTAACACTCATGGACCCAGAATGATTTGGGTACCCAAAACAAAAGCTTAATATCTTTGTTTGTAGGGGGAGCATTGCTACAAGGCCAAAGCACAAATTCAAAACTCGTGGTACCTTGATAGTGGATGCTCAAGGCATATGACCGGAGACAAGAGTAGATTCATGGATCTAAAGCCAAAAAGTGGAGGAGTGGTGACATTTGGTGACAACTCCAAAGGCCACATTAAAGGTATTGGCTCCATAGGTAATCACTCTACTATTCTCATTGAAAATGTCTTGTATGTCGATGGTCTTAAACATAACTTATTGAGCATAAGTCAATTGTGTGATAAAGGATTTAATGTTTTATTTGATAAAAATGGATGCAAAATTGTTGACATTAAATCTAATAATATTATGCTCATAGGTCATCGCATAGGGAACATATACATGGTGCATCTAGATGACATACATACATCCCATGCATGCTTAGTAGCACAAAATGAAAATGATGCATGGTTGTGGCATAGGAAACTAGGACATGCTAGCATTAGTGTTTTAGAAAAACTAGTTTCCCTTGATCTAGTTAGAGGTTTACCCAAGATTAAATTCTCAAACGATAAAATTTGTGATGCATGCTCTAAGGGTAAACAACATAAGTCTTCCTTTAAATCCATTAATGATGTTTCTACAAGTAGATGTTTACAACTTATCCATATGGATTTATTTGGGCCAATTAGGACTATGAGCTTGGGTGGTAAATCTTATGCATTTGTACTTGTTGATGATTTTTCTAGATTTACTTGGGTTCTATTTTTAAGTACTAAAGACGAAGCTTTAGAAAAATTCATCACATTTTCAAAACTAACCAAAAATGATCTTGAACTTAGAATTTCACATATTAGAAGTGATCATGGAACCGAGTTTCAAAATTTAGGGTTTGAAGATTTTTTGAATGAAAATGGTATTAGCCACAATTTTTCGGCTCCTCGAACTCCTCAACAAAATGGGGTAGTTGAGAGGAAAAATAGAACTTTGCAAGAAATGGCTAGAACCACGCTTTGTGAAAATAATTTACCTAAATATTTTTGGGCGGAAGCCACAAACACCGCTTGCTATATTGTTAATCGAGTAATGATTAGGCCAATTTTAAAGAAAACACCTTATGTGATTTTAAAATCTAAAAAGCCTAACATTAGCTATTTTCACCATTTTGGTTGCAAGTGTTTTGTTTTAAATAATGGAAAAGACAACTTAGGTAAATTTGATGCAAAAAGTGATGAAGCTATTTTCATAGGATACTCTTTAACCTCTAAAGCCTATCGAGTATTTAACAAGAGAACTTTAGTAGTAGAAGAATCTATACATGTTGTATTCGATGATAACCTCCTTCCAAGAATGGATTCTTGTGATGATGATGATGTAGGAATCATAAATGCCTTTGATGGAGGACAAACTTCAAAGGAGGATGAGATTCCAATAAAAGAAGAGGACACACAATATCCACCTTTTAAAGCCTTGAAGGACTTGGCTCTTGAGGAAAAGGAAGTGAGCTACCCAAGGGAGTTCAACTATGTCAAAGATGGTGAAATCTTGGGTGATCCATCCAAGGGGGTAACCACTCGATCTTCTCTTAGATTAATGAATCATGTTGCATTTATCTCATGCATAGAGCCTAAGAATATAAAAGAAGCATTGAAAGATGATTTTTGGATTATGGCTATGCAATAAGAGTTAAATCAATTTGAAAGAAGTAATGTTTGGACATTAGTTGATAGGCCTAGTAATCAATCTACCATAGGAACTAAATGGGTCTTTAGGAACAAGCTAGATGAGAGTGGTAACATTGTGAGAAATAAAGCTAGACTAGTAGCACAAGGTTACACTCAAGAAGAGGGAATAGATTTTGATGAATCCTATGCACCCGTAGCTAGAATGGAAGCCATTAGGATGTTGCTTGCATATGCATGTTATCATAATTTCAAGCTTTTTCAAATGGATGTTAAAAGCGCATTTTTAAATGGTTTTATAAATGAGGAAGTGTATGTGGAACAACCACCAGGTTTTAAAGACTCAAAATTTCCAAATCATGTTTTCAAACTCGCTAAAGCTCTTTATGGTTTAAAACAAGCTCCTAGAGCTTGGTATGAAAGACTTTCAAACTTTTTAATTGAAAAGGGTTTTGAAAAATATAAGGTGGACACTACACTCTTTATAAAAATGTATAAAAATGACATCTTAGTAGTTCAAATTTATGTTGATGATATTATTTTTGGTTCTACTAACGAATCTCATTGCAAAGAGTTTGCTAAACTAATGCAAGGTGAATTCGAGATGAGCATGATGGGGGAGCTCTCATTCTTTTTGGGACTCCAAATCAAGCAAAAGAAGGATGACACCTTCATCAATCAAGCAAAGTACATCAAGGATATGCTCAAGAAGTTTGGCTTCGAGAATGCAAAGCCTCAAGCCACACCCATGAGCTCATCTACAAAGCTTGACAAAGATGAAGGAGGTAAGTGTGTTGACTCTAAGCTTTATCGTTCTATGATTGGATCTTTGCTTTACCTTACCGCAAGTAGACCAGATATCTTGTTTAGTGTTTGCTTGTGTGCTAGGTTTCAAGCTAGTCCTAGAGAGTCTCACCTTATAGCCGTTAAGAGAATCTTTAGGTACCTTAGAGATACTTCTTGTTTAGGTCTTTGGTACCCTAGAGACTCCACCTTCAATCTTCATGCTTATTCAGATGCAGATTATGGGAGATGCAAAATCGATAGGAAGAGTACTTCGGGAACTTGTCAATTCCTAGGTAGTATGCTCATATCTTGGTTCTCTAAGAAACAAAATAGCATAGCCTTATCTACCACCGAAGTCGAGTACATATCCTTAGGGAGTTATTGTGCTCAAGTCCTTTGGATGAAGCAACAACTCTTAGATTATGGTATTAAAGTTGAAACCATACCCCTAAAATGTGACAACAACAATGCTATATGTTTAACAAAAAATCCCATCCAACACTCTAGAACCAAACACATAGAAATAAGGCATTATTTCATTAGAGATCATGTCCTTAAAGAAGATGTGGTTATAGAGTATGTAGACACCTTAAATCAATTAGCGTACATATTTACAAAACCTTTAGACAAAGAGCGTTTTTGGTCCCTTAAGAGAGAGTTAGGTCTAGCTAGCCTATCTTGACCTTTTAGGACCTCTTTTGTGCTTAAAATTGCTTGATCTTGTGAAATGCCATGTTTATGTGTTTTTACTCCTAATTTCATCCATGCCTATAGCTAGGGGGAGTATGTTTATGTTTGCATATGTTTTTCCTGCTCATTCATGTCATTCATGCATGTTAGGCCTTAGAAAAATTCATTTTTCTGCACTTTTAGAGCCTCATCTGCACTTCCAGGCCCAGGTGTATCGAAACGGGTCAACCTGTTTCGATACGGATGCTTTAAATTCCTATATGAGAGAAGGGCGTTTCGAAACGCCTTAACAGGGTTTCGAAACGTTTTGGCTACTGCCAAGGGGTGTATCGAAACAAGTTTCGATACGAGTCAACGGGGTTTTGATACGGTCAAACTCGTATCGAAACAGTCAGCTGAAGTTGAAAAGTCGGTCAATCTTTCATGTCCGCGTTTCAGAACGGTCAAGACCGTTCCGAAACGGATTCGCGGACTGCTTTAAAGAGGCCTTTAATGATAAAGTTTAACACAACTTAAAACTCTCCCAAACCCTAAAAACCCTAGCCTCGAATTTTTCCTATAAAAACCCTCTAAACCTCTTTGTTTTTCACCAAATCTTGAGGGGTTTTTCTCTTAAACACAAGTCTAAGCACGATTCAACAATATTGTGCAAGGATTTTCATCCATTCATCCAAAATCCCAAATTAAGGTATTTTCCTCTTTTTCTTTTTCCTTCAATTTGTATTCGAATCTTAGGTTAGAAAATTTTATTTTTGTATAGTTTATAAGTTTTGATACTTGGGTTTTTCAAATCTTGTAAAAAAAAATTCAAAATCTTCAATTTTTTGATTCAAATATATAATTTTTCTCTCGTATTTTTATTTACTGTTTTTCTCTTAAATTTTTTTTTGCTTTGTTTTGTTTATTTGATTTTAAAACTTGTTTTAAACCTAAGTGGGATTTATCATTGGATTGAATTACGAAATCTCATGCATACACTTAAATTTTTTTTTGCTTGCTTAATGTTTTTAGGATGGCTACGGACAATGTTAGCAAAAAGCGTAAAACCAGTCAAGTTAGTGACTCGAGTATTCGTCCAAATCTCACCTTGCTCTTTCAAAAATCTCTTCGAACTCAAGAGATGAGGGATCGCTTCAAGTATTGCAAGGAGTATGAAGTTCATCGTGAGCGTGTTATTGATCTAAACTTCCTTGGCTCCGAGCGCTTTCTTTTCCGTTACCTCGAGCGTTTAAGAGAATGGGATTTCCTTGTCTTGTTGAGCATCCCGGACATTTGCTACAAACACATGGTACTTCTCTTTTACTCCAATGCTCAACTTATCAATGATGAAGAAAATTCCGAAGTTTTTGGGATTGAGTCTTTTATTTTGGGGAAAAAGATTGTTGTTAATGTCCCTCTCTTGGAGTCTACATTTTCTCTTAAGGATGTAGGAATTGAGAATGAGAGTCACTTTGGTTCTCACACCGGTCAGGTGCTTACTTTGGATGTGCACGATCGTTTCCTCCATTTGATGGTATCATCGTTCCTTCGCCCCTCCGGAGGTAAATATTCTCACATCCGTCAAGTAGACTATTTTGGCTTGAGTGTTTCTGTCGTGGTGAGCGCCCCAATCTAGTTAAGATCATATTTGCCGAAATGGTTAACAATGTTAAGCTCCGTGACACCGATGCTCTGAAATCCTTCACTTATGGAACGGTTTTAAGTCATATCTTTAGCAAGCTTAATCTTGATTGCACCTACGACTCTCCGAAACCTCGCAAGTCAAAAATTGGTGAGTCTTCTCTCCGTAAGTCCGGTTTTCGCTATGTAAACGATGGAAATTGGGAACGTGTTGATAGGGAAGCACCTCATCCTCCTCCTCCCGTTGAACCTCAACCACAAGCTCAAGTTGCAAACAATGAAGCTCTCACGACTTTAATTATCGAGCGGTTCAATGCCATGGACACTAACATGGCTTCGGGCTTTGGTGCTATCAATACTCGTTTGCAAGATGTAGAGGATCGACTCCAATCCCTTGAGAACCAACACTCGGCCATGGATATGTCCTTCTCTACCTTTTATGGCCAATGGATGAAGTTTCGTCAATCTCAAGTCAAGAGTGATGATGAGACCTCGGATGATGATGGTGATGACGAGGCCTAGGATATTCATGACATATCATATTAGCTATGCATTTTAGGATTAAGTTTGCATCTTTATTTCCATTATGTTTTATGGACCTATGCTTTTAGTTTTATTTGGGATTAT
Source organism: Hibiscus trionum (assembly GCA_030270665.1). Lineage (NCBI taxonomy): Eukaryota > Viridiplantae > Streptophyta > Magnoliopsida > Malvales > Malvaceae > Hibiscus > Hibiscus trionum. The sequence goes on from BSYR01000017.1 coordinate 63,975,060, forward strand.
GCTTTGAACTTATTGTTGAAGATTTATGTTTTGGATATTTTAATTTTATGAATTAATCTTATTGTTGCTTATTGCTTATTGCTTATTGCTTAATGCTTATTGTTACTAACCCTATCTCTTCTCTATGAGCCTTGTTTATTATTTTTGATCTAACAAAAAGGGGGAGAAGAAATCTAAGAGCCAAAAATTCGTTTTAAATGTTTAAAGAGTTTTTAAGTTTTAAAACTTGAATTTCAAAGTTAAATCTTTTTAAAACTTTAAAAATCAATCTTAAATTTAGGGGGAGTTAGAATGTATTCAAAATTTTCAAAACTCTTAAAAATTCTAACTTTGGTTTTGTTATATCAAAAAGGGGGAGATTGTGAAACCGATATTTTAATTTTGATATAACTAAAGAACCTAAGGACTAAACTGAAAATGTGAAAACGAATTTTTAAGTCCTCAAACATCCCTATCTGATTTAAAGAATATGCCTAAGTTAAAAACTAAGTTTTCCAAATATTTTCTAAGTGTTCTTAAAGCCAAAACAGTGATTTTCGAGTCCCTGTTTCGAAACGGCCTAAGGCGTTTCGAAATAGTTTTGAAACTGTCAACCCATGTTTCGAAACGGGTATCGAAATGTTTTCAACACTACCAACCTGTGTTTCGAAACAAGTTTCGAAACGACTTTAGAACATAGAGAAACCGTATCGAAATGACATACAATGTTTCGAAACGGTTCTTCATTTGATTTGAAAAATATGACCGTTGCAAGTTTTTAACTCATTTTTAACAAACCGTTAAGGCGTATCGAAACGATTTCAAGCCGTTCCGATATGACCCTTGACAGTGGCAAAAGTGTTTCGAAACGGGTCAGACCGTTTTGATACGGGCTCTTTAATGCACCCCAACAACTCTTTCTATTTTGGTCTGTTTCGAAATAGGGTCGGACGTTTCGAAACGGTTGGTTGCAGACTGCATTTATGGAGGTGAGATAACACCCCCAATGGCTCTATTGATGAATGCAACAACCAAAACGGCTAGAAATCAATGAGAAGGTATAAAAGGGACCTCTAAAAGCTCCAGCAACAACTATTGATCCAAAAGCAAACATCAAAACATCAAATCCAAGCATTTGTGCCTAAATCCCAATATTGTCTAGAAACCCCAGTTGTATTTTTCATTCTTATCATTTCAATTGGGTTGAGTGCTTATAATTGGGCTACAATTTGTATTGAGAGATACTTTCTTAGCCAATAAAATCTTTGTTCTATTTGTGTGAGGATTGGGTTAAATTTTGGGTAGGAAATTTAACCGAAAATTGTAAGGGTTACCTCCTTAGCCTAGAAAAGGGGAAGAGCAATTAGTGGAATTGTTGCAAATCCTTAGTGAAGCTAAGGTAGTGGATGTAGAGTTCATTTGGAACTTGAACCACTCTAAAATTCATTGTCTATCTTTTTAATTTGCAATTTTCACCACCTAAACCTTTAAAAATCCAATTCACCCTCCTCTTGGTTCATTTCGATCATTCGATCCACTCAACACATATCAAGAGGATCATGGGGGAGAAGATGATTATCTTGAGTATATATATAGATAAGTATATTTTTTAGTGGATTCATGATATATAATATGGTGAATGCTTTATTTTATTTTATTTAACCATATTTTAAGTTTTACATGATATGGTTAAATGGCTTGGAAAGAGACATGACCTAAAGAAATTATGAGAACTTGTTTCGGTCATTTGCTATGTCTCCAGTGTACTCGAGAGGAAAATTATTATCGGTAAACTTTATTTTTTCTCTCTTTAAATTATGATTTTAATGTGCAATAAACCATGGTGAATTTCAATCTATAAAAAGATTGTTATAAAGTCTATATTTGCTCGAAAGCAATATTTCTTCTTCGTCGAAAAACTCGACCATAGAATTCTCCCAATTTCAAGTTACAAAATTTTTTCTTGATCCAAAAAGTTTTATGGGAGGCATTCCCTGAAGTGAATGCAAAGCATGGCGTTTATTCCATGCGATTATCAATGATGGGGCATTCAAATGCCCTGAAGTGAATGCAAGCATGATGTTTATTCCATGCGATTATTGGAACTGTTTCATTCCCTGAAGTGAATGCAAACATGGATAATTTATTTAATTAGAGACATAATTTCAATATAATCCAAGTATATTGGCTGGACATCCCGTTCTGCGAGGCTACTGGTCTCAAATAAGGTTTTTAAAGGACCTTGTGGACTGGTTTAACAATGCCGTGTACGAGGATAATCTTTGTTCTCTGTGATAAGGATATGTGAAAAAGGTTACAAATGCCCACTGTCTCTACTCCATTCCCTGAAGTGAATGTGAGATTATATTATAGAAAGAATAAAAGCCACATTAGAAGTTGTGGTCGTGATTGAAATCATGAATATAGACATGGAAAATATGGTCATTTTAAGGATACTTTTACCCACCGGTAGTGAGGTTATTAGGATGAAAAGAGTGATAAAGATCATTCTAATGAAGTAAAATCTTTCTTATTACCAATGTGATGTTATAAACTATTGGTCTCGTACTTGTCGTACGTTGAAAAATCAACAATCATTGAATGATAAAGGGAAAAAATAGAAGCATATTTTGTTTGCGAAAAATGAAGAAGATGATATCGGCACAACTTTATTTGGACATTGTTGGTCCAACTCATTTGGACGTTGTGGATTTTCTTATAACCCTCGAATGGAATAAATCATCTTCTAATTATTCTCATAACTTTGAAGAGAATTATTTATCTTTTTATTTTGCTTTATGTTTATTTACTTTACACACATGAATTATTTACGTTTTATACTTATATTTATATATTATGATATTTATTTATTTTATTTAACATGATTACATGTCAAATACAATCTATGGTGACGATTTATGCTCAATATAAGCTTAAGATATATTTCCTCATTTAAATACAAGGGAATAATGTGAGTACTATATCTCAAAGTACTGAAAATATTGATGCTCTAGAAGAGCAATAAATTCTTGAAAGAAAGCACATTATGAAAAGTGTAGAATTACGAATATTGCAATGATTACCGCTAATGGTAATAATATCATCACCAATAGAAGTAGAAATTTTAAGAGAGCAATATGAGTTCACAAAATATTCCTTTGGGAATTATAGATAACATATGTTATCAATTGACATTTGAAATAAGCCAAGATGGATATAAGTTTTGGTAGCTAAAAAGTCAGTTGAAAGCTCTAGAAAAGCTATATATTGCTACCAAAAGATAATTTCAATTGAAAGCTCTGAAAGAGCTAAATATATTCCTGTTTAAAGGAACAATTTTGGTGGCCGTACTAGACATGTACGAGTGAAATTGAATTACATGTTATGGTAAACAAGAAGTTTACAAATTCGGAGATATATATACACATATATATAGTTGGCATGATCGGTTAGAGCATCCTGATCAATAATGGTGTAGAAATTATTGAGATTTACATGCACATGTATTAAAAGAACCTGGAGTTCTTGTGGTGCTTATTCTCAAATGAATTGATTAAATTCCACTTATTAAAGAACATGGAGTTCTTGTGTTACTTAAAGGAATTGATTAAATTCCACTTACTAAAAGAACATGAAGTTCTTGTGTTGTTTGTTCTCAAAGGATATAGTTGATCCCACTTACCAAAAGAATTAGAACTTGAAGTTCTTGTGCTGAAGTTGAGACTGCATGTCTTGCATATTTGGACGAAATATGGTATTTTAGTGGATGCATCTACATTGTTTTATCAACTTACAACCAGAAGTTTGTGAGATTGATTCTAAAAGGATTTAGATTATGCAATTAGACTATTCGTCTTGCAAAAGCTCGCGGATTTATATTTTAGGCTATATCAGTTGTAACCCCCTAGACCCGTCTATGCGTTACCTCGGATCCTAGGAAGTTACATTAGGGTCACCGGAGCGACCCACATTAAAATTTCAAATAAACAAATTGTTAACCATTTAAAATCATAAATCAAATTTTGAATTAAAATACAATTCCAGAAAACATTCAGGCTAAAAAAATAAAAGCTATGATACAAATTGCTAAAAACAAGTTTTAGACTCGAATGTAAATCAAGATGTGACATACATGCCCCTTAATTACACAGATACCATACTCCGCAAGCAAGCCGAAGAAACTCCTATACCGATGTTGACAGCTGGGACATGGTCGATCTTTTAACCTGTGATGGTAAAAACAACGTGAGCTTCGAAAAGCTCAGTAATACAAACTACCAAGGAATGCTAAAAACACAAGCAGGTATGGCAAGCTTAACACTATCATGAAGAACTAGGTAACGATAAGCTTAAATTACGATTCGAGATTTCGGAGGAGCATTATACCAGAAGGTAACAAAGTTGTTCTTTGTTAAATCACCCGAACCTTAAGATGTGAGTTTAAAGCAGAGATTCAAAAGAGATTCAGATTTTAGAAGTTGAATTAAGGAGTTCAGAGTGGTTCATTAAGCGCGAATTGCAAGTTTGCTGAGAGTTCAACTTTAATACATTAATTTAGTAGGGTATGCTTAAGAAGAGGCCAGATAGTTTTATTAACTTACTTAACTACCCTCCAACCGAATCTCCAAAATGCAATTCCACTTGAACTGCATACAGAAGGTCTTACCCTAGGCCTGAGGCGTAGGAGCCTACCTAAGGGGATACCTTAGGTCCAAAAAGACTTACCCTAGGCCCGTGGGCGTAGGAGCTTAAGTACAGAAGGACTTACCAGCGTTGAGCCTACATATCATCATTCATATCCAGATAATATACCACATATGATTTCAATCTATATTCAGAAGACAATATTGCAGAGAATAAATATCTAATCTAATTTTTATACCAAAAGACATGTATCAAATTTATTTTATTAACATTATTATTATTTCATATTCAAAGTCATATATCAGATATATTTTTCATAACAGAGGTCGGAAATCAGAGAGTTGCTTTCCTTTCGTATTACAGTATCATACTTTTAAATTTTAAGCATATTGTCTTGGTTTAGAACAGAAAGTATTTACAGATATATGGTACGCGCTTTATGGACTAATTCATTTCTTAGAGGTACTTGATAGATATCAGAAAGATGACATTTGACGAATTAGACTGATTTCAGAACGGGGTCCCTGCGAATAGGGGAGTTCGGTAAGATAGATCGAATTAACATCGAAGGTTCATGCATCAAAATCATTGGGATTTCAGATATATCGAGAGTGATTCGATCGCTAAAGCTTACGAGGGTATTGTTGATCATTTCGGCCTTCGGAGGGTAATTTGGTAAACTGAACCAACAAGGTATAAACGGTGATGTACAGAATTTAGGAATTCTAATTGCTCATTAAGCTTCTGAGCCCCTTTGACTAATTGAAACCCATTAACACAATATTTAATATCTCACCGTATGGTACACCTCAACCGTTCATTTCTCAGAACTGACTGCCGAGCAAAACAACAATAGTTCGCCTTCACCAATCGCCCACTGAACTCATTACCAGAAATCAAGCATATAATTGAGCGGTATTTTCCAAGTGTTCAAACATGTGCATTGTACCTGAACTCATCCCAAAACATCAAATATGCCTTAGGAGAACAAATCCCTTTCATTATTAACTATGTACTTTCCCCAAATAAACTACACGTGCATTCTCACGGTATTTTCCCTCTATTATCATAATGTCTGAATCGACCAACTGACATGAGTCGTATTTTGCCACTTTTGGAGTCATTACAACTGTTTGTCTTTATTGAGATTTCTAATTCCATGTCTTAGAAGTATTCTCCGACATTCTAGTATGCGAGGGTATTTCAAACATTACGATGCTCGAAAACGTTTTAATTATTCAGAGTTTCTCGGTTCTTCCATCTATTCATTCGTTTCAGACCTCGAGGATATATCACATATGTCGGTCGAATGATAATTGATGCCCGAATAAAATATTAGTCTCTAGGGTCATTGTGACCCATCTCGACCTTATCAGAAAATCCAATCCTTTTTAGTCATTTCAATCAATTCAATCTTTTTCGCCTCATTGCTCAATTCATACATACGAATATTTTTTTCGTACATTTATCTTCATCGAATTATTCAGAATTCTTGCAACTCAAGCAATTTACAATCTCGAGGGTTTAAGTCTTGTTACCGTGACATTTCAATAGTTTGAGGTTTTCAAGTGTATCATATGTCTTATCGAATCAAGTATAGCTTCTCGGGTTGCGATTAAAGTTATGGGGTATTTTTGTCATTTGTTAATCAGATATGTCCGACATTTATACTTTTAATAAAAGAGATAATCAGACTTAAAGATTTACCGTCTCAATAATCGTGTACTAAACTTGAAAGTCTCTTCAATTTATCAAACCACTTATTCGAGTATTTTTGCCTTGGCCGTTATTATTCTTATTTCATAATTGATCGATATAGGCAGAGATAATCATATGCTTAAACATGATCGTGCATACATAGCCGAATACCAACATGTTTCAAAAGCATACAGAGGGTAGTAATGTATTACCTTAACTCCGAGCTGCATCAGTCTATTCATGATACCCCATTCAATCGCACTCGAACCAGAACTCGACGTCCCTCAACATCTCGTATTCAAGAAACCAAGAATACCTTCAATCACACACTATCTCATTTCAGTCCTTATTCATAGAGCTCTTAACTGAATAAATAAATACATAAACAAGTTTGGGTTCAAGGTCAGATTCGGAGGCTTTCGGGTCAGAATTTTGTGAAACGGGCTTCAAAATCGGGCTCAGGACATCGAAAAACATAAAATAGGAGTTTTCGGAAAAATTGACTTTTTGGTCAACGGTCAAAGTCAACGCTGACGTCAGTAGTCAATGCTGAAGTCACTGGTCAACTGGTTTTACTCGGCTGAGTCAACTCGGCCGAGTTGACTCGGACGAGTTGGCTCACTGAGTTGACTCGGACGGGTTGACTCAGTCAACGGGTTAACGGGTCGGGCGGACGGGTCGGACAGACGGGTCGGGTCGGACAGACGGGTCGGGTCGAGACTCAGATCGGGTTGGGCCGGTTCAGATCGGGTTAAACCCGGTTCACTTACCCTAACAGATCTCGCCGGAAAACTCGTCAGAAAGCCGCCGATGGTGTCGTCGGAAGCCCCAAAAGTCACGATTTGGCCGGAAAAACGAAGAGAAATGCATGGTTAGCTCACCAAAACACCCCATTCAACAACAACAACATAAAAGAAACCAGAATCTCACCGGATCTTACCTAAAACGAAGGTGAACGGTCGGAAAACTCGTTGCTCCGATGAGGCCCTTGTCGGCGTCGGATGTGTGGTCAAATATAGGGGTTTTGCTCACCTTGGGACAGTGGGTTTAACGGCAGCCTCAATGTGGCGAACGGACGGCGGTAGCAGCCGTAATCGCCGGTGAACGAAGAGGGTTCAAACCCTAAGATCGACGAGCCTATAACGAAATTCCTACGGTGAACGAGACTTTATTTCCGCGCGTGGAGGCCAAGGTTTCGCTCAGGGCACGGCGGCGGTCGCGGGGGTGACGGCGGTGCATGGTACGGCGCGGTGGTGACGGAGATCGGAGGTGGCGACGGGATGGGTTAGGTGAGTGGTGCTTTGAAGAAGACAGACAACTCTCAGATTCGAAGGGTCAACACTAGGTAGGTGGGGAGTCATACCCTCATTTAATTGGATAATCTGAAACATAACAGTTAAGAAATAAATCGTGTTAAACTAAGACCAAAATTGACTTTAGTTCAGTTGGCAAGGGCTTGGTTTACCAAGCAAGAGGTTAAGGGTTCAAAACCCCACAACAACACCATTTCATTTTTTTTTCACCTTTCCTCCTTTTTCTTTTTTTTTTTAAATTTCATTTCAAGGTATATAAAAACAGGGTGTTACATCAGTAGTTACAAAGCCTATTGGTTATGAAAAAATACAGTTTAGCAAAATTTTAATTTGGTGTCTCCTTTTTATAGCTAAACTATGAGAACAAGACAGATATTACTTATATGGTATTTTCATATAGAAATACTTATACGCATCAAGCTAACGAGTTGTAATAAACTCTCCATTATGATTTGACTTTTGGTCAGAAGTCATATTTTCCATTTTAGAATTTTGAATGTGCGATATATTGTTGAATTGTTCCACCACAACACACAAAATGGGTAAATAAAAGGGTTGAGAATATATATTGAGTACGAGTCTCCTTTTATGTTTAAATTCTTAAACATTAATTGGAGAATCATTTATGAAATGATTTTTCTCAACATTAGTAGGAGAGAATAATCAGCTGGATAAAGAAGAAATGAATTATCATTATCTAGATCCTCAAATATGAACTAAAAGTTCATAAGATAATTTAAGTTATTGGATGTCAACTGTCAAACATATTTACTGACATAATGAGAGTAATCAAGTCTCATATACCAGCTGGAATGCTCTAAGTTTAAATTACATATTAGAGCGAGAGCATGTAAATCATGTCTGAAGCATGATAGTTGAAATGGTTCTAATGATCAAAATTCTCGTAAATAAAAAGTAATATGAGGTGGTCATATATTGGAGGCGGATGCTTCTAAAGAGACCCAAGACATAACTATTAATAAAACTCTTGAAGAGTTTCAGGTACCTGAAATAAAGATTGAAATCTTGAAGAGATCTCGATGAGTTATGTCACTACGAGAATGGAACCATAAAATTGAAAAGTTGTCGACAACAATTTTGCAAACAATTTTATATAGAATACTTCTATAGAAGTAAAGAAAGAAATGAGGATCTTGTATAGAAATCTATCCAGAAACATAGATATTGAATTGGCCAATGTAGAAAGACGCTTTGAACTTCTAAATGAGAAGTATTTGGACCAACAGTCCAAACGCCTAAAGGTATAATGCAAGTGAGACACAAATAAGTAGTCGTAAATTTGGCTTGAATTATGATTTTTGAAGAGTTTTAATTACTTCATGGTGGATGCAGTTACTTTGGCAGTTATGAAATATTTTATATGCGTCTAATTATTTTGTGGATCCATATTTATCCTTAAAGGATTTAAAATGCTAGAAGCATTTGAAAAATTTTGAGGAAATTTATTTAGACATGTCTCATTGAATATTTTGGCGCATTTGGTATAATCGCCTTAGTGAGTGCTAATTGAAGAAATACTATAAAATGATCATATTTCCTTATGCTTTTATAAAAGGAGTTTGGATCAAGATTCATTATGATAATTTAAATATTATTAGAACTCCTAAAGAGCTTTCAAAGCATTTGGTTATTTAAGGAAATGATTTGAGAAAAAGAATCTTGAGATGTGGTTTTGTCTCGACCTAAAGATCGAGCACTTAAATATGCGTTTTTGTCTATGAATGGGCATAAGTTGAAAGAATCTTAAAGAATATTCAATATGGATAAAACATATCTATTGAGTATCTCAATAATTGTAAGATTTTTTTATGTGAATAAAGATAATTATATCTTTTCTTGGTCTTGAAGCACCATATATTAGTTGGCCAAGAAATATCCATGGATATACAAAGATAATTACCTTTAGATATTCAAACATTCATCGATGCCTCCTCAAATCTTGAAGAAATAATTATTATGCACGAGGCAAACAAAAAATGTGTTTGGCTAAGACCATTGACCCAACATATCTAGAAGATATGTGATTTACTTTCACAAGATATGATACAATGCTATCTTGTATAGAGATAATGAAAGGTGGATACATCATGAAAAATATTACTCCAAAGTTTCATCCCTCGCGATCTTTAGAAAAAGTATTCAAGATTGAATTATGAAGATTCAAAGATCTTCTATGGTGTTTTCATGAGGGGGTAAATACGCATTGCACTCTTTTTCCCTTAACCGAGGTTTTGTACCAATGGATTTTCCTGGTAAGATTTTTAATGAAGCATCATGTTATGTGTATCAAAGATGTGTGTACTCTTTTTCCTTCACTAAAGAATTTTTTTCCCACTGGGTTTTATCTTAATTAGTAAGGCTTTAACGAGGCACACTATCTTCATAGACATCCAAGGGGGAGTGTTATGAATATTTATTTATGTGGATGTCTATTATGATAAGAACTTTATCAAGGAGATTTGATTTATTTTATTATTAAGAGTATTATCTTCATTAATTAGAGTTTAATGTATTATATACTTCTTATGCCTATAAATAGATGATTTGATGAAGGCATTGTACACAAGTTTATATTTGAGAATAATACAAATCTCCCTCTTTCTCTCATCTCTTTACTCTTTTACTCTTGTTTGTTGTTCTACATTATTTTATTTACAACAAAAATAATATTTTTAAAGTTTAATTTTTTTATTATATAGTGAGACCAAGTGCAGTAAATGAAATAAAAGTTAGAGAAGATTTATTTTTTAAAAAAAAATCATCTATTTAGATAGGATCTAAATAATAGATTTGAGCTACCAAAATCCCCATATTAAATTCCCTAGTAAAATTTAAAGTTTCTTATCATTTTACCTCATGTAAGGAATTTAATTTCAGTGCTTTTAAAAACCCTTGGTAAAAATGAAATTTCTCAACCAGACACACTCTAAATATAGGTTAATACGTAAAAAGGAAATTATATATGAATAAAATATTGTAATAGTAAAATGTTTCGACTCCGAAGATCTCAAGTTGGAGTTTTAAATCATTTTGTCACATTATAATTAGATTGGGAAGGTGCTGAAAATTGAAGGGCAGTTTCCCGGTGTACACCAAGGGGAGAGATGTGGGAGTTAGGGTTAGGTAATGTGGATGTGCTTAACATTTTCAAAGGTTGCTTCCATATCTGTCGCAAAGATATTCCTACGAGAATATTTAGGTGAAAAACATGTCAAATAACCTTGTTTATTGGAGCAAATTAAGGGGATTATCACACACTTTTGGATAATTACAACTAACTATTAAAAAACAAAGAGAATCAATTTCATCATTATCCTACATTAATTCATTTTATTCAATGTTTGATTATGGTATAGCACTCCGCAACATGATTGATGTACTTTATTTATAGAATAGAGTCTCTCTCGTGTTCTTCTAATACTTGTGTTAAATATGGTGATTCAGAAAATTAAAAAAAATAACATATTTAACCGGCAGCAAATGCAACATTTCTACATTGTTATCCTCGAGAAAGACGAAAAATATTAATTTTATATCAAAAAAGGAAAAATTTTATATATAAAAACAGTAACGTTGCACACATCCTATCATACAATATTTAATAATAAAAAATTAAAGAGAATTACTTCATTCCTAAATTGGAAACATCAGATTAAGTTGGTGATAGAATTTTAATTTTAGGGTAAACTACACCGCATACCACTCAACTATGGTCACTGAATCGAAAATGACACCAAACTTTAAAAAAGTGTAAATCTAACACTGAACTTTAGTTTTTGACTCGAAAATACCACTCAGTCATTAACTCTTAACGTCCCGTTAAGTCAAAACGACGTCATTTTACTTGGGGAAAAATATTAAAACAATGCGCTTAGAGCATTTTGAACCTAAGACCTTCACATATAAAGGTTAAGCCTTAACTATTGAACTAACATGATATTATATATTATTTTACCATAAATATTATATATATCTCAAACTACTTAAGATTGATTCAAATTATTTTATGAAATAAATAATATTAAAAATAATATTAATATATAAAAAAGTAAATATATATATCAATATTATATAATATTTATAATATACATATATTATTAAAAAAACCTAAAATATTAATAAAAATAATATGTTTATATTATAAATAATATATAAAAACTCTAAACCCTAAACATTAAAATACAAAGCCAAACCTCAAGCCCTACATCTTATGGGTTGAGGTTTATGATTATTTATATATTATTTATATTATAAATATATTATTTTATGAATATTTTTAATTTTTTAACTAATATATTCATATTATAAATAATATATAAAAATATAAAAATAATATATTTTTATTGATATATATGTAAATAATATATTTTGTATTATTTATATATTAATATCATTTATAGTATTATTTTTTCTTAAAATAATTTGGTTGAACCATGAATAAGTTTATATAATTTAAATAAAAATATGTTATTTTTATATATTATTTTTAATGTAAATATATTATATTTAAGAAACACAAAATATTCATAAAATCAATATATAAAAAACCCTTAAACCTGAAATCCTGAACTTTAAAGTTTATGGTTTAATTTCGAGGGTTAGAGTTTGTGGGTTAATATTGTTTAGGGTTTAAGGGTTTTTATATGAATATTTGGGGGGGTTAGAATAATAAATTTATATTGTAAATATTATATAAAAATAAAAATAATACAATTTTATTTTTATATATTGATTAATATATATATATATATATGAAAATAATATATTTTATATTTTTATATATTAATATTATTTATAGTATTATTTATTTTATAAAACAATTTGAATTAATCTTAGGTAGTTTGAGATATATTATATTTGTGGTAAAATAATATATAATATCATGTTGGTTCATTGGTTAAGGCTTAGCCCTTGTAAGAGAGGGTTTTAGGTTTAAAGCCTTCCAAGCACATGGTTTTAATATTTTTTTCTCTAGCAAAACGACTTTGGTTAAATTAGGCTTCAAAACAGTCGCACCAAAACGACAATGTTTTACTTAACGAGATATCTTCGAGTCACAAACTAAAATTCAGTGTAAGATTTATACTTTTTTAAAGTTCGGTGATATTTTCGAGTCAATAACCATAGTTGAGTGCTATGTGGTGTAGTTTACCCATAATTTTATAATACTTGTCGAATGCCTAATGAGTACTCGATTCACTAAATCAATTTGTATCAATAAAAATGTTTAGGCGAACAAAGATTACCACTCTCGAGTCTCGACTAAGTTCAAAGCACAACACTAATAAAGAGTTAAAAATTATATGAAATAAAATTCAAATCTTGATATTTATTAGATGCTAATTCATCTTTAATCAACTGAATCAAATCGTTCCGAAGTTATATTATAAATGAAAATGATGCAAAATATGTTAAGTAAGCATAGGGCTAAAAAACATGGAAATTTGAGGCATAAAGCCATAAAGGTTGAATTGTCGTATTCACAAGGCTAGGAATTAATTATAGAAACAAAGACAGCTATTTGCACATGGGAATTCCAAAGAGACATATGGTCCTCATTTGTTTCTTCCCCCAAATATTCCATTAACATAGGAAGGGGACCCTATGTTAAAGGCTGGTAAGAAAAACAAAACCAAATGAGTAAAGTTTCAAAATCGAAATATGACCACTCAATTTTTATATTTTAAAAAAATGAAAAATGTAAATGTTAACATTAATGTACCCATAACATATATAGCCCAGAATTGATTTAAAATAAAGACAAGTACATTCTAACCCACTTCTAATATAAGTAATTTTGTTACCAAGGGAAGAAGCCCTTTGTGCTTTTTATTTCTTCTTTAATTTACTGAAATAAATCACTCAAGTCAGTTAAAAAGAAAAGGGAAAAAAGTCAAAAAATAATTTTTGTAGAGGAAAATGTCAACGAAAAGGCCAAAATCCAGTGGTCCTCAAGAGCAGAAACTCCTGACCAGATGTTCATATCTATGGGCGGCACTTGCGGGGACCGCCACCATCGCCTTCACCGCATCCGTCTGATTAAAAACCGGCAGAAGCAAACAGTACCGATCGCAGCAAACCGGCCCCACGTGGACCGGCTTAGCCAACCCAAAGTCAACCTTCTCTAGCCCCAGCCTTGACCATTGCGACACTATCAAAACCCCTACCGAGTCCGGACTCGCCCGGCTCCGGCTCACCGATTCCACCACCGATTTGACGAACTCGCTATCCACTCGCTCCTTCGCTCTCTTCACCAGCATTGTTGCGTACCCTAAACCTTTCTCCGTTAAATCTTTGACGCTGGTTTGAGCGCAGCCTAACACGAATGCGTTGCCGTAGAACCCACCGGGTAGACTCGGCTTGACTCGGTCTCTAACGTTGATGCTGAAAAGGAGTTTTAGTGTTTGGTTTGAAGGGAGGTTTAAGGCTCGTGCCCAGCTCCTCCATATATGCGCTGAGAGAACTTCGAAAGATGTGTAGTTTGACTCACTGAGTCTGCTCGTTGAAAATGCTACCTTTTTTAACTCGTTGAGGCTTGTTTTGTTGAAAATGAATGAGGTGGGGACGAGTCTTTCATTGGAGAAACGAGATAGAAACCCGCAGAGGTCTGGAACTCGGTTGAACTCGGGGTGCTGACTCGGTGAGTTGCAGTTGTTGTTATTGTTTCTGGATGGCTTGAATGGTGGAGGGTTTAAAAGGTGACGATCCCAAACGGGTTTGGGTTTAAACTTGAACTCATCCAACTTGGTTTGACTCGTTATGGAAGCTAACTCAGCGAACGAGTTGAGGAACTCAGCGCTGCCGATACCGTCGCAAAGGCAATGATTAAACCCGACACCAAGCGCAGCATTGCCGTCTTTCAGCCACGTCAGCTGGATGACAAGCGGTGGGGCCCCTTTCAAGACATCCGCCACGTGGACCGACAAGAGGTTCCTCCATTGAGTAACGAACCGCGGAGCTCTCTCCAACTCGTTAACCTCGTGATCGGAGATAGCCTCGATGAACAAAGCACCCTGCCCTCTACAAACAACCTCCAGGCAGCCGCCGCCGTCTAGCTTTGCCCTCACCCGTCCGGCCAGTGGGTAATACGGAACCAAGGCTTTGGCCAACGCAGTCTTGACCCGAGCCACGGTGGCGCGTGGGTCTAAAACATTAGGATTGGGTGGTTTGTAAAGCAGGAGGTATTCAATGGTGAAACGTAGAAAAAGCTGTGAGTCGAGAGCGGAGAGAGAAAGAACACGAGTTGGAGTTGGCTCAGATGGAGTTACAATAACAGCTTCTTTGACATGAACTAAGGATCCCATGCTTCTGGTTTTTTAAGGTTTTTGAGTTTTTTGAGTTTTTTTGTTAAGGAAGAACGTGAGGCTCATGGGGGTTTATATAACTATAACTGGAAATTATTTGGGTAACTATGTCTTCATATTCTGTCTTGCGCTGTATGCTTTTTCTTCCAACGACTTTAATACCAATGCTTAATCTTATCCTATCACATCAAAATAATACATTTTTATATATTTAAAAAAAATCAAATTGAGTATAAATATATATATGGATTCAAATCGATAATTTCTCAATAAACCTATATTGTCATCGTATAATATCAACAAATATTGAGTGTAGCGATAAAATATATTAGCGACCTCATATTAATATTTGAGATAATATATTTAAAAGTACAACTATAAACTCTAAACATAAATTATAAGGAAAAATGATAGATATCAAAATATATAATAAAACTTAATCTTATGTATAAAATTATTTTTTATAATGTTTGAAACTAATACATTATGAATACAATAAAATAATTATTACATATGCATGTGGATCTTTTTATGGTCTGTGTCTTAACTGTGAAAGATTTTGTGGCAAGATTCTGCGGGCATCACTTTATAGAAAAAATTAAAATTAATATCAAAACAAGATCATCAACAGCTTGGCTTTGCCTTTGCCTTTGCTTTCTGTCTGTTGGGGTCTCAACTTGGAACTGATAGCCGTCGCTTTCTTTTCTATCCATCCCATTTTTAATTATTTATTTATTTATTTATTTCTTCTAAATTTGCTGGGGCAATGTTCCTTTCACTCCTAAAGTTTTTCTATATAAAAAAACAAAACTGGGACAATTTCAACAACAAAACAAATTCTAAGATTATTGCTCGAATCTTGTAAGAAATTATGATCATATATTGGACAACAATAATTTCACTTCATGTTACTTGTTTGAATAGTCAAATTTTGTATGATTATCACATCATTTCACATAATTAGTTTTTCTAGTTACTGTTTTCTCCGACATTCCAGTAGTTGATTCAAGTTCAAGTTATTGATGTATGTTCATGTTCATGTTCAGGCTCAGCTATTGTTTCTTAAACATTCTGTCACTAGTCCTTGTAATATATAAAAGTTATAAATTCAGCCCCTAATTTGGTCAATTTGTGTCATTGTATTTTTTAACTTTGGAAATCTTAGCCATGATCTAAACAATACATGAGGATTGTGACTTAAATTACGGGACTAAAAATGATCAAATTAGAAAACGATAACTAAATGTGCAATTTACACATATTATATGAATTAATAGTAGAATTTGACTTAAAAGATTTAACAACTATCGTTTGAGTTAGGATTGAAATTTTAAAATTTAAAAAGTACATAGACTAAAAATGAATAAATGAAAGTGTAAGGACTAATTCGACAACTTTCACTTAGTATATGAACTAATAAAAAAGTTTACCATTTTTTTTGAAGAATCAAGAACAATCATAATTACAATACAACATTCAAATAACACAACTAAAATTAATTATTGCAGTATACGATCAAATTGATAATCAAAATAAATCTGAATAAAGCCTAGGTTAAATTCGAACAGAATTATTATTATTATTATTATTATTATTATTATTATTATTATTATTATTATTATTATTATTATTATTATTATTATTATTATTATTATTATTATTATTATTATTATTATTATTATTATTATTATTATTATTATGTTCAATACTTAAATTCTCATTCTTTAAGTCAAACGGTCTTGTTACAATGCAAAAGCAAGACCAGCTATGTGATGAACTTAAGGAATAAAAGAAATTATAATATTTCAAAAAAAAAAGGACCAAAGCTAGGGGTGTTCAATAGGTTGATTCGATTAACCGACAAAACTAAACTACCAAAAAGTTATATAACCAGTCCCCAATTTAGTTAATTTGTTTCATTGTATTTTTAAATTTTTAAATCTTAGTTAGGATCCAAAGAATACATGAGAAACATGACTAGATTATGCGAACATAAAATAATCAAATTAGAGAATGATAACAAAATGTGCAACTTACACATATTATACGAATTAATAGTAGAATTTGACTTAAAAGATTTAACAATTATCGTTTGAGTTAGGATTGAAAATTTAAATTTTTAAAAAGTACATAGACTAAAAGTGAACAAATGTAAGTGTAACGACTAGTGACGGTTCAATGATTTAAGGAGCACTTAGTTTATAATATGAAAAAATATAGGTTTTTTTTTTCAAATAAAGTTCCCTTAATACAAAAATGTTAAATTACTCTATTGAGCAACATAAAAATGACTTACAAACATCTAAAAGTCTAACATTTTTACTTAAAAAGTAATGTTCCTCTTGCATATTTTGAAGCAAAATCATCTACAACACTTTTGATATCAAATTCTTTCAAAAGGTCAGTATCGATTGCTTTGCCATCAAAGAAAATTCATTTAGTATGTCATGTGACATATATAGTTGTCCGTAAGTATGACTTCACAAACTTCAACTTTAAAAAGTTTCGTTCTACATAAGCAACAATAATAAGAATAGTCCATAAAACTCTATATGCAATTGTCGCATTTGGTAAATAATTAAGGGAACCATTTTTTTAATTTCTCAATTGCCACCATATATACATACACATCTTACTCATATTATTAATTTCCCAAAATATTTATTGCCGTTAAAATAAGATTTATTGGTAAGAATTTATTTTAGAAAATAATTATATATATATATATATATATCTAATAATAACTATTTATTTCTGTCCCTCTTTTTGGGTTCTGTATGATACATGCCTAGAATCGGATGGAAATCGTCTGCCCCTTTATTATGTCTCTTTTTATGCCTCATTTTAAAACAATGAGTTTAGAGTTTAAGGTTTAAGGTTAGATATTGTGGTAAGGATTTAGGGAATTAGGGATAGTGTGTATCTTTAGGGTTTAGGATGTGGAAATTAAAGTTAGGATTTAGAATTTAATTTTTAAGTGATTTTTAGTGTGGGGCATAGAAGGGAACATTATTAAGGGGCATAGGATTTTTACCCGTCTAGAACCACCCCTGATAAGATGTAATTCGACAATTTCCACATAGTATATGAACTAATAAAAAAGTTTACCATTTTTTTTTTGAAGAATCAAGAACATTCATAATTACAATACAACATTCAGATAACACAACTAAAATTAATTATTGCTGTATTTGATCAAAATGATAACCAAATCTGAATAAAGCCTACACGTTAAATTCGAACTGAATTATTATTATCTTTTAATGTTCAATACTCAAATTCTCATTCTTTAAGTCAAGGGGTCTTATTACAATGCAAAAGTAAGACCAAAGCCATATAATTTAATGTGGGGATTAACCAATTGTTTAATTTTATGTTCATGTTGAAGAAAAAGTGGTTTTTGCTTGGGGTGGCAAATGCAAATGCAAGTGCAGAGGGACAATGGGTGGAGCCCGAAATTATTATGTAAGATTTGGAACGGTATTTTAGGAAGATGCATATATGTTAATATGTGTATAGGAAAGCTTTGGTGCAAGATAGAAAGCATCTGAAAAAAAGTGCCTGCATGTCTAACCATTTTGGACATCCATCCAGTTTTTAGTCAACACTGTTTTTGAGTGGACATTTCTTTGTCCACCCATCAACCTTTGTCTATTTTCTTTTTAAAATTTATTCAACATACAATTAGATAAATCTTCAATAATCAATGTAATTTGAGTCAAGATTTTATATTTCATACTTTTGTCCAAAGTCATTAGAAAATTCACAGAGTGAAGAGTATCTTAGATGTAACATTGTGCGAAACATGAACATTTATGCACAACTTATAGTTGGTGACCTATATTCCATAGGTTCGGCTAAGCCACCTTAGGCATCCAAGACGATGGCTTCGTTCAGCTACGCAGTTTGACACCATTTGTAGTGAAAAAGTTGCGACATTGGAGAATCTGAAAAAAATAGCTTCAAAAAGTCATCTTTTGAGACGTAAAATTCAGCAAAAACGACGGCAACACAACTTTGTCGAAACCGTTCAGTAATGCTTCAGCGTTTGCGTGCAAAACAGCTAGTTTTACAGCAATGCTGAACGAGCCCGATCTCGACTATGCGAGTTATCTGCTAATTCTAGATTAAATAAAAATATATTACACTTCGATTAAAGACGGTGTCTACTATTAAAGATCCAACTGACTGTTTAACAAACACCACTTCACAAAGTTTTGTAAAGGATGCAGAAGACCCTTAACAATTTCACTTTAATATTTTACTTAAATTTAAACATATCAACATATTACTATTGTAGTTTTAAAATGCAAATGTTACTAGTCAATGAGGTTTTGTTTTAATAGTAAGGTTGAGGTTTTGAGAACTTTAAAATGTCAAGTCAAGTCAAATGTAAATTTTGAGTTAAAATTTTATTCTAGTTTAGGTCTAGATATGTTATGGTTATTAGTTCAATTTAAACAAGTAATCGAAACGACCGACCGGTGAAACCATTTGCTGTCTCCAAATAGGCATAAATTAGCAAAACAATGGCTAAGTCTCTCTTGGGATCCAGATACATAAGGTAAAATTATTTAGTTTTATATCAATTTAAGACCAATGAGTGAAGGTAAATGGATGACAAGATTAAAATTTGAAAACGAGATTTTTATGAGAAATTTTCACTTTGGACCTTTTATTGTTTTTCAATCATGGCCCTTCAACTTTCATTTTTCTAAACCGCTAGGCCCTTGACGTTTTTTTGTTACAAAAATACCATGTGGCCTAATCAGATTTTGTCATGTCATATTTTTGTTAAGATACTCAAAAAATTGAATAAAATTACAAAAATATAAAAGACCATAAAAATTATCAATAAAAAACATGATTTATGTTTTTGAATTCTGGATTTTTCAAAAAAAATGCAATTTTATGATTTTTAATTGTTATGAATATTTATCTATGTGAATGTCTATCATGATTAGAATTTTATTTAAGGAGTTTGATTTATTTATTATTAGGAATATTATCTCTATTATTTAGAGTTTAATGTGTTATGTACTTGTTATGCCTATAAATAGATGATTCATTGAAGGCATTGTACACAATTCTATATTTTGAGAATAATACAATCTCTCTCTTTCTCTCATCTCTTTGTTCTTCTTGTTCTTATTCTTGTTCTTCTTTATTTTATTCACAACACGTTATCAACACGAGTTTGCTCGAAGAATTTTGACGAAACCAAAAACCAAATTCATCTTGGTCCAAAAAGTTTTATGGGAGGCATTCCCTGAAGTGAATGCAAAGCATGATGTTTATTCCATACGATTATCAATGATGGGGCATTCCCTGAAGTGAATGCAAGCATGATGTTTATTCCATGCGATTATCAATGATGGGGCATTCCCTGAAGTGAATGCAAGCATGATGTTTATTCCATGCGATTATTGGAACTGTTTCATTCCCTGAAGTGAATGCAAACATGGTAAATCATTATTCAATTAGAGACAAAGACTACTGGTCTCAAAGGAGGTTTTTAAAGGACCTTGTGGACAGGTTTAACAATGCCACGTACGAGGATTAAATCTTTGTTCTCTGTGATAAGGATATGTGAAAAAGGTTTCAAAGGCCCATTGGCTCTACTCCATTCCCTGAAGTGAATGTGAGATTATATTATGGAATGAATAAAAAAACACATTAAAAGTTGTGGTCGTGGTCGAGGCTATGAATATACACATGAAAAAATATAGTCGTTTTAAGAATACTTCTACCCGCTGGTAGCGAAGTTATAAGGATGACAAGAGTGATAAAGATCATTCTAAGAAAGTGAAATCCTTTTATCAATGTGATGTTATAAACCATTGGTTTCGTAATTGTCAAACGCCAAAGTATTATGGTCTTTATCCATAATCATGAATGATAAATGAAATAAAATATAAACAAAATTTGTTTATGGCGAAAATAATTATGGCGTTATTGGTCCAACTCAATTGGATATTGTTAATTTTCTCATCACCCTTGAAGGGAATAATTTACCATTTATTTTATTTCCCTTATAACCTCTAAAAGGAATAATTGATTTTTTATTAATTAATTTATTTTATTTTATTTATGTTAATTCGTTTTATCTATTACTTATTTATGTTAGTTTGCTTTATGTTTATTTATTTCACATATTATTTATTTACGTTTTATGTTAATTTATTATTTGAAGAATATGATTACTTCCGGAATAAAATATACAATGAATTGTGGCTATTTATGCCTAGCAGATAATGCAAGTACTCATATTGTACTTAAGCATAAGAAATATTTTTCCCATTTAAATGCAAGGGGAAATATGAGTAATATTTCTCAAAGTACTAAAATATCAATGCTTCGGAAGAGCACTTGAAAGTTTATCTCTGATAGATAATCGACTTGATATGATGTGCTATATTTTATATTTTTCATTCCTCGAAGTGAATGATACAAAGTACATATTTTCATTACCCGAAGTAAATGAAACAAAGCACATTTTGAAAGGTGCATAATTATGCATTTCTCGATTAAAATGCAAGAGAATAATGTGAGTACTATATCCGGAAGTACTAATATCACAAAAGGCTCTGGTTGAGCAAATATGTTATTGTCAAATGGAACTTTATTCCATATTCACAGTGCGTTATACTCGTCAAAGTCATAAAGAGAC
This sequence comes from Hibiscus trionum, assembly GCA_030270665.1. Classification (NCBI taxonomy): domain Eukaryota; kingdom Viridiplantae; phylum Streptophyta; class Magnoliopsida; order Malvales; family Malvaceae; genus Hibiscus; species Hibiscus trionum. The sequence goes on from BSYR01000017.1 coordinate 63,996,689, forward strand.
TTATTTAATTTTAAAGATATTCACGGTAATGGATATCATATTGAGACCATTAATCAATGGGATGTTAACTATCTCAATATTATGAGTATAAATCAAGGCAATAATAAAAACTTGAAAAAGTTATATGCACTGTCATCCATAGTGTACTACAATAGAATTAGTACAAATTGAAGCTTATGCTATTGTGAATCATAAGTTTACTGATAAATTTATTATTTGGCAATGACCGGTTAGACCATCCCGGTTCAATTATGATGCGAAAATTTGTTGACACTTTCATGTGGTAATTTATTGAAGAGTTGAAATTTTCTTCAAAGTAATGTTTTCATGTGATACTTGCTATCAAAGCAAACCGATTATTCAATCATCATCAGCTATGATAGATTGCGAATCTATTAATTTTTTTTCTGGAACGGATACAAAGGTGATATATGTGGGCCCATACATCTTTCTTATAGTCCATCTAGATATTTTATGATTTTGATCGATGCATCGAATAGATGGTCATATGTATCCTTGTTATCAACCCGTAACTTGGTGTTTGCGAGGCTACTTGCTCAGTTGATAAAATTATGAGCACATTTTCCAGATTACCTTATAAAGACAATCGGTCTTGATAATGCTGGTGACATGTCATTTTACATGTAGTATTACTAATTCGCATCAAGCCAACAAATTAATATAAGTTCTCCCCATTACGAATGGTTTTTGGTCAAAACCAAATATTTCTCATCTTAGATTTTTTTTTCTTGTGAGCGGTATATGTTCTGATTCCTCTACCACAACGCACAAAGATGAGTTCTCAAAGGAGGTTGAGAATATATGTAGGTTCAAATTTCCCTTGATAATTAAATATCTTGAGCTTCTGATAGGAAATTTATTTACGCTCGATTTACTACTATCATTTTAATGAGTCGATTTTCCCAACATTAGGGGGAGAAAATAAAATAGCTGAGAAACGAAATAAATTGGAATGAATTATCATTGTCTTAGTTTGATCCACGTACTCAACAATGTGAACTATAAGTTAAAAGGATAATTGTTTTAGCAAATCAATTGTCAGATGATTTTGCTGACCCTAATAGAGTGACTAAGTCACGTATACCAGCTATGAATGCTCCGTTTAAATTTGATGTCCTGGTAGGACAAACTCTAGTTGCTAATGAGTCTAACTTACGCATGTAGCGTGGTAGACAAGTAGGTCCCAAAGATAAAAAATCCTCGAAAAAAAGGAAGGGAGCTATAATTATGATGGTCTGATCGAGGAATTAATGAATTATGAAAATCTCAAGAAGAGATTAAAAGGTCTCCAATAGAGGCATTAACATGACTCAGGTACCTGATAATAAAGAGATCTCAATAGATTATGTCATGTCTGGTAATAAATTGAACTGAAATCAAATCGACGTCGATAATACATTTGCATGCAATGTAGCACTAGAGATTTTATTTGATGATGTGGATCATGAATCATTGTCAATTGGACAATGTAAACAAAGAAATGATTGGCCAATATGGAAAGAGGCAATTGAGGCGAAACTAATATCTCTTTAGAAAAGAGAAGTATTTGGGCCTATAGCCCGTATATTGAAATGTGTAAAGCTCGTGGATATTAATGAGCCTTTGTGAGAAAGAGAAATCAAAAGGAGAAATCATAAGATATAAGTTTGTTTGGTTGCACAAAGATTCTCACAAAGATATAAAAATCGATTATGAGAAAAATATATTTCTCGGTGGTGGATGCAGTTACTTTTAGATAGTCTGACAATAAATGAAATAACTCAGTTTCCGCCTAATGGGTGTTGTTACATCTTATTTGTATGAGCCTCTTGATAATAACATTTACATGAAGCTTCTGGAAGGATTTAGACTGCCATAAGCAGTTAATTCAAGTTCTCGAGAACATTATTCAATTATATTAAATATATCTTTTTATGGATTAAAATATTTTGGGCACATTTAGTATAATCGCCCCATTGAATACTTATTAGCGGAAGGCTATAAGAATGATTTAATTTCCAAAGCATTTTATTAAGAGGTTTAGCTCTGGGTTTGTCTTTATTTTTATTGTGTATGTTGGCGATTCATTGAGACTCATGAAGAGATCTCCTTAATAATGAAATCCTTGTGCAGCAATCGGCAAACACAGAAAAATGTTTAAAGAGACTTTACATGCATAATTTATATTTGTTGACCACTATTTGGTTGCTAGGTCTCTTAATGTAAACAAAGATCCATTCCGCCCTCGAGAAAAAGGTGATGATATTCTTGGTCTAAAAGCACCATATATACATTAATTGATCTGGAAGCATCATATCTTGGTTGGTCCAGAAATACTATCTAAGTGCCACGAGACCACTGCCTTTAAATAATTGCTATGCATGAGGCAAAGCCGAAATATGTGTTTGGCTAAACATATCTAGAAGATATGTGAATTGCTTTCACAAGAAAAGATGCAAGCTATTTTATGTAGAGATAATACATAACTTATATCTCAAGGTGGGTACATCAAATGTGATAAAACGAAACATATCTCTTTAAAGTTTCGTCCCTCATGATCTTCAAAAGAATAGTATTTGATGGATCATTTCAAGCAATAATTTGGAAGATTTATCCACTAGTGCATACTCTATTTTCAACGTTTGAAGATTATATTCAAGATTGAATTATGAAGATTTAAAGATCTTATGTGATATTTTTATGAGGGGGAGTAAATACGCGTTGCACTCTTTTCCCCTTAACCGAGGTTTTGTCCCAATGGGTTTTCCTGGTAAGGTTTTTAATGAGGCAACATGTTATGCGTACTAAAGATGTGTGTACTCTTTTTCCTTCACTAATGAAATTTTTTTCCCACTGGATTTTTATCTTAGTAAGGTTTTAACGAGACACATTATCTTCATAGACATCCAAGGGGGAGTGTTATGAATATTTATCTATGTGGATGTCTATCATGATTAGAACTTTATCTAAGGAGTTTGATTTATTTATTATTAGGAATATTATCTCTATTATTTAGAGTTTAATGTGTTATGTACTTCTTATGCCTATAAATAGATGATTCATTGAAGGCATTGTACACAATTCTATATTTTAAGAATAATACAATCTCCCTCTTTCTCTCATCTCTTTGTTCTTCTTGTTATTATTCTTGCTCTTCTTTATTTTATTCACAACATTAATTTATATTTCTTGTTAGGATTTCAATGTCCATCTTTTTATACGTTGCGGAACCTGATTGGGCCACATAAACATTTTTTTAACAAAAATCATCTAGGTGTTAAAATGATTTAAAAGTTGAAGGGTCCAAAATAAAAATTTCCCTAAAATACAGGAGCTAAAATAGGTATTAAGCCATAACAAAAATGCTCACATATATTACACGAGAAAGAGTTTTTTAATCTTTTAGGGTTTAATTAACCATTTGATTTTGTTTATGCCATTGACTCGGGTGATTATATTCTTCCCTAAACATATGAAAGGGTTGGCTTTAACAAATTAATGTGTCGGTGCCTATGGGAAAAAAGCAACGTATTGTCTCGGAGATTTGTGGCCAGCAAGTGGAACAAAAAAGGACAATATGCACGTAGCATGGCGTGGTATAGGGTTTGGAGATACGTGAGCTAGTGGCTACTGGCTAGTGCCAACCACAACCAAGGCACCTCTCAACCCTCCACGATGCCCTTTATTCCTCCTGTTGATATGGACTATATCTTAGGAATAATCCTCTCCTATGATTTGCTCTTCATACATTTGTCTATTTTACAATATACGAATGTGCCTATTCTTTCCCTACCCATTTTCTACCTCCAAATATACTATCCGACATCCAAATTAACATATTTTTCATGTGACATCATAAATTTCTTTTGGTTTACATAGTCCATAAACTTGTATTTTCTTTTTTGTTATTTTGATGACTTAACACTCTGATATTGTATCATATGTTACAATTTTAAAATGTCACATCAATTAAATGAATTAAAACGATAAATGGTATTAAGTTAAACGATTAATGTGGACAAATCAAGTTTATGAATCAAGTCGGAAGAGTGTCTTATATTGTGGGTGGGTGGGTGGGGAAAGACCCCCTTACAACAGTATAAAGTTGAAAGTACTAGTTTTATACACCTTTATAAATTTTTGTATGATTAATAAACTGAAAATCTCATGTTCATTTATAAAAAAAAAAGGACATTCTCACGCTCATGTTTTTTCTTTCTTTCTCGTAAATAGTATATGTTAAGTGAAATTTGAAGGTAAATTTGATGTCATACATGATCTTGGTCCATCCCATAAATACATTTATATGTGTATAAACACAACACCGTTGTCAAAGATAAAGTATATGCATGTGTATAAAGTTGTATATATACATATATATTCATATTTTGTATGCAAAATTGATTAATATGTCCATAATTCATAATATAATGTAGGAGGTCCATCTATATCTTATTCTTATCCAAAAGGGAAAAATCCAAAAATTCATTAAAGTTGAAGAAAAAGAGAAAAAAAAAACATATGAAGAATATGTTTCCGTTCACTTTAGATGGAAAACAAGGCATGCCCAAAGTCTATCACTAAAAGATTGTAGGGCCTGAATTGCAATTTGCAAAGTACTAGTTGTAATGTACACACCAATAATAATAACAATAATACTTAAATCTCCGCTAACAATTATTATTTATATTATATTATTGCGCAATAAATTTCTTGTTTTCTTACTTTATAAAAAAAATCATAAAAATTGGATTGTTGGATGGTTCAAAGACATGATCTACCCGAATTGTTTAGCTATTTATTAGGGCTTTCAACCACTTTTAATTGCTTTGCTCATTCGAATTCAATAAACATTGAGAATAAGTAGTCAACACATAATTAAACGAAAATTTCACATATAGTTAGGTATGATAAGATGAACATATACGTAAATTGTGATATGATTTTATAATGATTAACGTGTTATTTATCGAATATAAATTTTATGATTAAAATGAATGGTTTAACGAGTAGAGCTGTGCAAAAAATCCGACAAACCGAAATTAAAACTTAAAAAAATTGATCCGAAAATGCGGTTAACCGAACCGAAAAAATAAATTTCGGTAGTTTTTTTTAAATATATTATTTCGGTTCTGATACGATTTATAGTTTTGAAAAAAGTGGGTAACCGAACCGACCAGTTATATAATATACAATATACAAATACAAAATATATATATATATATATATATATATTTATACAATTATATTAGCAAAATTTTAGGGTTGTTTTTAATTTATTCCCTCTAAATATTTACATATTTTTATTCTCCTATGAGTAGAAAGTCAACGCAAAATATTGATTTGAGAAGTCAATAATTAAAAGTAATTTATCCCAGAATATTTTATTACCCTTTGAATCATACATTGATTTTTAAAGTGTTTACTGCTTTCAAAGAATTTTATAGTTTTTAACTAATTTTATTAGATTTGTTATGTTATTAGGCTTAGTTTCTGCATACTACAATTATGTTTTATTAAATTTGTTCAACTATTGAGAAGATATTGATATTTTGCGTCAAATTTTTGAAAGATATATATTTTTTTGAGTATGTTGTTAAATTTTATATTTTTTATAAGAGAAGTAAAAAAAACCATTATTCGATCGAATTGAATCAAATATTTCGGTTAACCGGTCAATCAATTAACTAGTTTAATGATTACGGTTTAAGGTTAAGAATTGAGCAACTTAAATTTACCGGTTATTCGAAATAATTTGTTAACGATTAACCGAACCCGATTTTGCACTCCCGATTATTACATAAAATAAATCTAATTAGAAAAAAATGGCTGTTATTTCAAAGAGTTAATTACTCCTTAAGTTAAGACTTGAGGTGTGCCGTGTATATGTGTTTGATTGGAATGCAATTAAGAATCAATGAGATTGAAAAGGGGAGATGATATGATCATAGGATTCATGTGTCTAATCAAGACAAGATGGTAAGATTTAATTAATGTTTGATGTCTGCAATAATTGGGGCATTGTATGAATTAATTAATACTACAGAATTCATTTAGACAGCTCGCTAGGCTGTTTTTTAATTTGTAAATGCGAGGATATGTATAGCTTAGCTTAGCTGGGTATATCAACTGGACAGAACATGCAAACTAAGAATAAGTAAGAGATGCCCCCTTTGCATGTCAAATCCATCACCTCCCCCTATTAAATTAGCTCTGCATATATACTGTAATTATCTCCATTAACATATTGCTAATTCTTGTCAAATCTTATATAAGGTCATATATTCAAATATAATATTATAAATGAAAAAAAATGATTAAAAAGATAGTCCTTATACCGGAGGATAAAAATTTTCTACCTCTTTTTCAGTACCCCTTTCTATGCTCTACACAGAAAATTAGGTTTAAGATTAATGTTTAAGATTAGGGTTTAAAGAATTAGGTATAGGGTATACCTTTTAGGGTTTATAATTTATGGTTTAAGATTTAAAATTTGAGGTTAGAACTTAAAATTTATTTTTTAGTGTTGGAGCATAAAAATGACACTGAAAATGAGACAGAAAATTTGTCTTGTAATAGACCTCTACAAAATCCGATACATGTGATTATACTAAAAAAGAGTATGTATCTAATATTGTTATTATATAATAATTTAGGCTAAAGTAAGAAATTAAAAAAAAAACTCGAAATTAAATAGGGTAAGGTGAGACTAAGGGCGGAAAGGAGGGCGAAGATGATGCAAATCTCACCTAAAAGCAAAAAAAATTGTGGGTATATTATAGATTAAGATGGCATATTAATCTCCATAAAGTATTATTACATGCTTAGCTTGTTTGGTTATTCAGATTATATTCTCCCAACCAAGGATTACTGAATCAACCCATCACATCTTTTCACTTCTTGTATAAATAATTAAACACAAAGAAATGCTTTGCTTTCTTAAGATAATTCCCCTTTTTTAAGTTCTGATACCGAATATTACTTCTAATTTTAGCTTTACTTTTTTTCTTATTAAAATCGGCATTGCGTTGGATTCATGTCCTCTCATCCCTCAATCAAGTGAGATTGGAAATTTGGATTTTGGAATACTATGATTAGGGTCATAAACGAGATATTTGTATATATAAGCTACTTTAGTTCGATTAAAAAATCAATTCAACAATTTTTGAGTTAAATTAATCATAAACGAGATCTTTGTATATGTAAGCTACTTTAGTTCGATTAAAAAATCAATTCAATAATTATCGAGTTAAGTTTGAGCTATTGAATTCAAACACCTTAATATTTGATTCAAGCAATTCGAGAGTTCAACCAAACTTTTATTATTAACATATGTTTAGTATTATTTTATCCTTGATATATATACACACACTTAATTTGTCTACTAAACTGCATCTCATCCGATAATTGGTCACTTAAAAAATTTTGTTCTAAATTTGGTCATTATACTTTCTTGTCGTATTCAGAATACTCACTCCCGTCGTAAACTTATAACACGTGTCACATTTGTTTTTTAAGTCATATTCAATCTTAATCTAACATAATTTATGGATATTTTTAATTACAGGATAACTTAATCCCTCCAATAATAAGTTTTGTAGTACGCATACAAAATCCCACCAATTTTGGTTGGATAAACAACAGGACAACAACAGAAGATCACAAAAGACACCAAGCAAGCATGATAAGGAACAGTTGTTCCTTTGACTCAATTCCCAAACAAATTAGCATTTTAGTGATCATATCTATAGAAACATGAAAATCTTCTACTTTAGTTTTATCTTTTCAACAAGAGATAACGATTTAGACATATTTCATCGCACCATCATTTTATCTTATAGGTCTACGTCATAAACTTTTCAATATTGTCCTATATGTTTAAAGTATAGCGTGTTTTTCATACATATGTCATGAGTATATGAGTAATTATAAACATGGGTTCAAAAATGAAACTAAAATATGATATTAGAAGGTTAAATAGAATAGAGACCTATAAAGTACTTAAACGAAAATATTTGGAAAAAGAGATTAGGCAAGACTTAATTTGCATGGTATTTTTTTTAAATTTATATATATATTAAACCTGAAAGAAAATCAGTAACACGGACCTCGTTAAAAAACTTCCCTACACTTATATGGAGGAAAAAGAGTGTCACGTGAAACTGATCTGATACACGCGAGTTCGACAACAAAATCAGAAATAAACATTTCCACAATCGGCAGAAGCTTAGTTCACCAAGCCTATACTACATACAGAATTAACCTGGCAATTCGCAGGTTGGCCACCTTGTCATGCATCCACAACAGTGGCGAGCCGTTTCCCAAAGCCCGTTTTGCTAACTTGTCAGCTGTCTGATTTGCTTGCCTAGGGACCCCTCTGATTTACCACTTAAAGCTAGCCCCCATACTGTGACATTCGCGAACCAGCTCCATGAAGACGCTGGGAGTAGTCATAGGATTTTGCAGCCATTCCACACACAATGAGCAATCTGTCTCCAGCAACAGCTCACATGAACGATTGAGTTCAAGATTTTTACAGATTTTTAACGCCTCCCTTAAAGCCAGTAATTCCGCAGATGTAGCATCCATAAGTCCAACGTAGCTAGAAAACACAATCAGCGAAATGTTATCCCAATTCCTCAAGACTCCGCTGATACCTGCCTTTCCGAACCCACCATTGACTGCCCCGTCAACGTTAAATTTCAGCGTGTTCAAACTTGGTTTCACCCAGCTATTGGTAACCTTAATCACTGCAGCCTGTCGCAACTCCTTTAGCAGATACAGATCCTGAAGTAACATGTCCGAGGAGTGGACCATCCAGGGCCATTTGACTCTACACCACCAGCCCAATCTAAACAAACATGACTCAAAGACAAGGTCGAAATCAACTCGAACACCTCTAAAGACAACTTCGTTTCTATGCAACCAAATAGACCAGCAAAAGCTAAAAAAAACTAAACTTCCAAACTTCAGCAGATTTAAACGTATTCTGTATACATCCCCATATTTCCAGAAATGACACAAAATCACGGGGGGGACAACAAACTCGATATCCCACCAGCGAAACCATTTCATCCACAATTTCCAGGTAAAAGTGCAGTAGCAAAAGAGGTGACTTACAGTCTCAGGCTCGCTCCCGCAAAACGGACACATGGTCCCATGTTGTAGGTGGACTCCTCTCTTGGCCAGCTCGAACCTAGTTGGAATTCTTCCATGCACTAATTTCCAGATGAACATTTCTACCTTCGGGGGCGCAAACTTTAACCAAACTCTATCCCAGATGCTCTCTTTTTCTCTGCCAAAAGATGCGACAATCTCGCAAAAACTTTTAACCGAGTACACACCGTTCGCTCGCGTTGCCTTTCCACCTCAGCCCCTCCTCTCTAAATTTACCAGGCATTACACTGTTGATAACACTCATGAAGTCCTCCTAGACCTGCTTTTCCCAATCAAACAATCTCCTTCGAAGACAGATCTCCCAAACCCATTTGTCATTCGCGAAGTAGCCAAACTCAGATATGTATCCTGATTTTTTAATAGCAAGTGCGAAGACCCTGGGGAAAGCCACTTTCAGCGAAACGTTCCCTACCCACTGTTTCGTCCAAAACATTATTCGAGATCCGTTCCCGACCACTAACGAAAATTTTTTAGCAGTTAGACTGTCATGTTGGCAAAGAGGGGAAATAATGTTTTTCCATGTCCGATAGGCGTTCCTAACCTTAGTATTGCGAGGAAACATCGAATCCTCCTTTTCCTTATACTTCGCGTTAATGACTTTTCGCCACAGGTTGTTAGGTTCCACACTAAAACGCCACAACCATTTGTTGATAAGAGCCCTATTCTTCACCTTGAAATCAAATAACCCCAGCCCACCATACTTCATAGGCCTTGCCAAAGTCTCTCTGCTAATCCAGTTTATTCCCTTGGTATTAGGTGATCCCCAAATAAACTTAGACACCATATAGTTCAGGATCTTGTGAATTTTAGCAGGCATTTCAAATACGGACATAAAAAACCGGTAGACAATTTAGTACTGACTTAACCAGTAGTATTCTGCCAGCGAAAGAGAGATTAACAGTCTTCCAACCCGCCAATTTTTTCTTGAATCTGTCAACAACTGGTTCCCACACCTTTGAAGAATTACTCGAAGCACCTAGAGGGAGGCCAAGGTACTTACAAGGAAAAGATTCTTGATGGCATTTCAAAACACCTGCCCATCCACGTTAATGCCGATGAGTTTAGATTTTTTCCTATTCAGTTTTAGGCCAGCAGCGATTTCGAATCCTTTTAGAACTCTAAAAATGTTCCTGATCTGACTTTCCCCTGCACCACAAAATACTATGAGATCATCCGCATACTGAATATGAGAGATCTCGAATTTATCATTATCGATGCAAATTCCATGAAAGAAACCATCCTTATTAGCTTTTGTCAGTGCACAACTCAAAGCTTCTGCGACACAATTGAAGAGGAGCGGCGACAGCGGGCATCCTTGCCTAAGTCCACGCCCTATAGCAAAGGGGGCTGTCGGTGAGCCATTCACTAAAACAGAGATATACGCTGTCGAGATACACAAATGCATCCATCTACACCATGCTTCCCCGAAACCCATTCTCCTCAAAACATTTAGCAAAAACCTCTAATCCACCGAATCATAAGCTTTGTTGAAATCTACCTTGAAAACCAAAGCTTCCATACCTCTCCTCTTTGTGTGCTCGATGGTTTCATTCGCAATCATTGAGCAGTCGATCAATTGCTTTCCGACACTGAACGCGAACTGCTTATCTCTGATGATGCGATCAGCCACTTCATTCAAACGGTTCGCAAGAGCCTTAGCCAATAACTTATAAATGCAGCCCACAAGGCTTATTGGCCGATAGTCCTCTATAGCCACTGGATTAGGGGTTTTTGGTATAAGCACAATGAAGGAATGATTAAAAGCAAATTCCGTGACCTCCCCACTATGCACACTGTTGAAGAATTCAAGAATTTCCTTTCTTAAAGAATTCCAAAACCTCTTAACGAACCCCATGCTAAACCCATCAGGGCCCGGGGCCCTAGATGATCCCAAAATGGACAATGCTGCCAAGATTTCCTTTTCTGAGAAGGGCCTTTCCAGCCTGTTAGCCGTCTCATGATCTAATTGTTTCAAGCCCTCCCCAATGAACTCAGCGGGGATTGTTTTACAACAATTTTACAGTTCTTTGAAGTGGTTGCCAATCACCTTCCTAATTTCCTCAGGCTTTTTGAACTCAGTATTTCCCACCTTGATACAGCCGATGTAATTTTCCCTCCTTCTAGCAGATGCACATAAATGAAAGTATCTTGTATTCTTATCGCCCTCCACCGCCCACTTTACCCTCGATTTTTGGATCCACTCCCTTTCCTCTCTGCGAATGGCTACCCGAAGACTTCTTTTGTACGCCAAAAGCTCCTCCCGCACTGAACTATCTGGATGCCCATTTAGAAGCTTGGATTCCAGTTCTGCACATTTGTTTTCTAAATAAACGACAGAGTTGTTTGCGCCCTATAATTTGGTATCAACCCAGTCTTTGGAGGCATTCTTGCAGGCTAGTAAAACCTTGCCTACACTGGAGCCTCTCAAACTTTCGCACACTCCTTCTATTGTTTTAATGTATGCATCATCCTCAGCAAGATGTTCAAACCACTTGAAGTATTTTGTGCCCTTCTTCAAACACATCTCGGACAGCCCTATAGGGTTATGATCTGAGATACTTTTGGGATGTAAGGTTTGGACTAACTTGGGCCAGCAACGCACAATTTCAAAAGAAAGGAGAAATCTGTCAAGGCGACTGAAGGATGGAGGGTCTCTGAAGTTTGACCACGTGAATTTACCCCCTTGAAGAGGTAAGTCCACCAGTGACGATTCATCAATGAACTTATCGAAGTCTATCATGCTTCTCTTGTTAAAACAGACTCCTATTTTTTCCTCTATATTTCTGACCACATTAAAGTCTCCCCCTATAAGCACCGGAAGTTCAAAATCCCTAATGAGAGCCTGCAATTTGCTGAAAAACTCCCTTCTTTCTGTAATATCATTAGGCCCATATACGTTGATCAACACACAATTAAGAGCAACCAGAGGAAACTCACCGATCAAGGCAATTTAGTACCTGTTGACCAGACAGCTTTCTTGCTTGAAGACGCTTGTATCCCACATTGTAATTAAGCCACCAGAAGCTCCGACGGACCCTGAGTATCTAAAGTCAAAATTACATCGTCGCCCGCACATCTGCCGAAACACCTTCGTGTCACAGGCTTCCAGTTTAGACTCTTGTAGGAACACAATATTGGTTCTTAATCTGCAAATCAGGTTCCTAACTGCCGCCCTTTTTTCCGCACGACCGAACCCCCGGATATTCCAAGGTACACATAAAGTGTTATTCATAATATACAAATTACATACGCACCATCGAACCTGCCGCACCTTCAGGCTTTAAATTCTTCTCAATTTCCGCAAACCTTTCGATGATCTCCCCCTCCGGCACTAAAAAATTTAACCCAACCGTTTTGCAAACCTCAAAAGACGCCCTAGCCTCCGCCAAGCTTCCTGCCCCGGTGGGGGTTGAGTGCGTTGAGGTCCCCGAACAACTTCCATCTTTTGTAACAAACGCCCCGCACGCACTCTCTGGGTTCTTCGCTACTTTCATCCTAAATAGGGATCCGTGACCAAGACTAGGGGAAAAATGCTTCCCACCACACGATCTGTTATAGGATGGACACAGACCTTTTGCCTCCAAATAGAGGTTCCCCTCCTCACAAATTTAGGTCTTACAGAGTATAACCCCGAGAAAGGGTCAAAAATCGGCTCGATAGAGACGTTGTGCCCAGAAGAAGCATTAGACTCGGTAGCTTCGTTAACCGGTATCTCAAACAGGCCATCTAATACATTTGCCACATTGGGCTTAGAAGGCCCGCACTTAGCGGCCCCGTCCACTTGGGCCACAGACCCTTTCATTTCTTCTCCCACCGTGTTTACTTGGACCGCGTAAGCTGGGCCTTTGACTCCAGCCGACTCCTGTAGGGGCCAACTGGCTACACCTCCCCTGGGAGACAGACTTTTTGTCACATCCCGAAAACCGGTCTAGTCGGAATTAGGCTCCGATGACCGAATATTTTATATCGATTGAATAATTTATTCGACTCTATATGAACCAATAAATGTTTTTCGGGTTAATTTATAATGGTTTATTATTATTATTATTATTATTATTATTATTATTATTATTATTATTATTAAAAAAAGAGATGATAATATATATGATGGGACCCACGGCAATTCCTTCAATTTGAAGGAATTGCGTGAGATTTCCCCACCTCAACTAACACATGGCCGACGCCTATTAAAGGTTGCCATTAGCCAACCATTACGTGGCCACAATGCCCCAATTCTATGCCACATCTCCACTACGTGGAGTATGAAGATGGCAGCCATGCCACCATGCTTTCATGCATGGGAAAAATCATAAGGGCCGGGTGAGTACAAATAGGAAGGGGGAATTTCGCATAATGCATAGCAAAGTAAGAAGAAATAAAACGAGATAACAATCGGTTCAGAGTGTGATTGGTTGTCCGACATTTTCGATATAGTAATATCGAATCTCTACCGACGTCGGGATAAGCTCAAATCCTTGATTGGTCTAAGTTTTGGTATTGAATTTAATTAGTATCTTTGTATTTATTCGATACTGTCTTATCGATTTTAATTAGTTTTATTAATTATCGTAGTACACGAAGTCGATTCAGAACAATCGTCAAGCCCAAGATATAAAAGTAAAGCATCGGTCTGTCAAGGTGAGTGTAGATGCATTTGTCTCGGATGACACAGTGTCATTCCGATCTTTATTTCTATGTTCTGATATGTGAGTGTAGTTGTGTCAAGGGATATGCTCGGTGCCGTCCCATTGCATTATTTATGATTATGTTTGCATTTGTTAAGGGCTCACGTAGAGCAACAATGTTTGAATGGCAAATTTGGTAAGTGCCTTGCATTACTTTGATATGTTCATGACTATGATATGCTACATGTATGTGAAAATAATATGAAATGTTACATGATATGGAGCTACGGCTCATCTTGTTATTTGATATGATCTGAAAATCATGGACTATGTGAATTTGTGTATGTATGGACATTGGATACAATTGACATGCCATAGGATTATTCGAGCTCACCATGTAAGGGAGGACTACGGTCCAGGGCTACGGCCTATATGTGGGAGATAAAAGGATGGTAGTGTAAGGGATACATGGAGCTACGGCTCAGGGCTACGGCTCATTTATGATTCATGATATGGTGTACAGGGAATCCGCGTACCCAATGGTACCAATATAATATGTGTTTGATACGTTATGTCATGTTATGGTCATGATATGATATTATGCTTTGTTATGAATATGAAGTATGCCATGTTAGTGCATAATTAGCATTATGATCATTTTTGAAAGTATGCAGCATTACATAACATGCTCATTCATTGTTATTGGCTACCTCACTTAGACTATGTAAGTCTAATGCATTCATTTGCATAACATTTCAGGTTAAGGAAAGTATCGGATCGAGATCGGGATCAGTTGGAAGATTGGCAAGTCACTACAAGCTAAGAGTAATGTGTTTTGTCCTTATGAACTCCTAGTATGGTGGCAAAGTAGTTAAAGTAATTATATTAGTCTTATGGCCCTACTATTGTGTATATGTTACCTATGTTTTGTATAAATTTTTAAGTGTTTAAGATACTTTGTTAGTTCGAATAAAAATAATTTTAGACAAATTACAAAAGGGTCACTAAAATATTGTATCGTCTAATCGGATAGGTAAACGACCTTGGTTGATAACGAATTTTTGCAAGCTAATAATTAGTAAGCTTAATTACAGTTTAATAATATGAATTTCGGCTAAGGACCTATAGTTGGTAAAATTTACGTTTTAGTCCCTAAATTTGTAAAAGTTATAAATTGGTCATAATTGAATACACATTGTTCGTATTAGAATAATTAGATTTGTTTTATTGTCTAATAATGTTTCTAAGATCAAAAAGGCTTAAGAATATTGATTAGAAAAAAAATTAGAATTTATTGTTCCGTTCACTGACCTGTTTGTCAGTAACGCCCTTTGACCCGGTTCTCTACCAGGCCGGGAAGGGGGTGTTACATTTGTGGTATCAGAGCTAGAGTTTAGTCGGTTCTGGACTAAACTTAAGTATGTTTGTATTGTGTGTTAAGTTACTTTGCCACTTAGGAGTTAATTTGTTAAGTATTGTGACTTGTCAACTGATCCGATCTCTTTTTAATATATATGTGTCTTGAACTAACGAAGCTTGTAATAATGAGTCTGATGTTAACTCCTCGACTCATGGCGGGAAAGTTCAAGGAGGAAATCCTCCGAATCCTCAGAACCCTCCTGTTCGAGGTGTAGAGCCTGAAGCTCCTACAGCTCAGGCAGAATGTTATCAGAACATGGCTGATATGTTTCAGCAATTTATGAATGTGTTAAAGACTAGTCAAGTCATGCAACCTACGCCACCTGTTGCGCAACCTCCTCGAGCCTCTATCGATAAGTTATCGCAATATCGAGCTTACACCTTCACTGGTCGGGACGAAGACGATCCTGAAATAGCTGAGTATTGGTTAGACAATACTTTAAGGTTTTTGGTTAAGCAATTAAGATGTTCGGATGAACATAAGCTTGAATGCGCTCTCGCATTGCTTGCCGATGAAGCTCTACAGTGGTGGGAGAATACCGTTCTTACCGTCTCTGAAGATATCGTGAGTTGGGAATTCTTCTTGAAAGAGTTCCGTAATAAGTACATAAGTGTCAGATGTTTATCGTAGGGCTCACGTTGAGTTACAACCCATGTTTACAACGTTATACATCACAATTTCCAAGATCTCGTTAATAGAGTCAAAGCTACGGAAGGAGCGAAGAGAGCTCAGAATGTTAGTGGATTTAATAAGTCTGAAAAGAGAAATTTAGACGAATCGCAATTCTCGGGATCTTCTAAGAAATGGAAACATCACAACCCGGGACAAAATGTATACTCGTAACTTTCTCAGTTTGATTCTCGTTCGCCATCAGATGGCAATCCCTCAGAAAGCAAAGATGGTTTGAAGTAAGACATGAGAATTTCTAAGTGTAATTTCTGTCAACGACGACATGAAGGACAATGTTGCAAGAAAACCAGTGCATGTTTCTTCTGCGAAAAAATAGGTCATCTCATTCGAGATTGTCCAGAGAATCCTAACAAGCATGTTCCAGTGATGACCAACCCTTCCCAAGGCAAGGGGCAAATCAGGGATCCTTCGGAAAGCCGAGAGGATCGGGAAACATTGAAAGTAACAAGTGAACCTGAATCAAAAGCTTCTGCACGAATGTTTCACATTCAGGGAAGGACTCAGAAGATGATCTCGACACTATTCCGGGTAAGAATTTTAATCTTTATATCTATATTTGTTGATAAGAAATCCTGTTTAAGTAAGCCAAGTTAGGGACCTATCTATAGAATAGAAAGAATGAACTATGGGTTGGGCGTATCGATACGGGAAAGGATACGTATCGAGACGACCTATAAAAACGTACCGAAACAAGTATGAGAGTATCGGAACATTTTAACAGCTTTTAACTGAATCTTGGATTTGTGCTTAACCGTATCGATATTGGTCAGAGTGTATCGATACAGGTACCGGATTTTGAATAAGAAATAACAAGAAGAATAGCTTGAAATTAGAGGAAGATGACTCACCCTATGTGTTGGACACCTAAGATGTTGAATGCTATTAGAAAGTGCAAGTGTCAGGTGAATACGAAGAGGTGAGAGGATAAGCTTTGCAAAGCCTTAAGAGAATTTGTGATTGGTTCTTAGAAAGGTGGGAAAAAGACGAATTTTACATTCTATATGGATAGATATCCTCAGCAATAGCAAGACCAAAACTTACCTCTGTTTCAAGAGTGTGAAATAAGCATTTTTCCTAAAAGTACCCTCGTTCTTAAATGATGCCGGATTCAGTCAAGAAACCAAATGAGCGGAAGCAAGAAAGATTTCTTTGTAGTTTTTCCAAGATAATCATCCGATAGGACGATGTAAAAAGGAACCGAAGCTTGTTTCGATTGTGGCAAGATGGACCATCTCGCTCGAGATTGTCCTACGAAATTTTCCGAGAAACGTCGACGTGTTAGTGCAAGGCGATCTTGGCCAGAAAGATTAGGAAAGGTGAATTTTTCATCTCCAGAAGATTCTGATCCCGAAGAGTGCACGGATGAACAATACGAAGCTACAAGTAAGAATTCGAGGACGAATTCTTTTCTAAGGGGGGAGAGTTGTCACATCCCGAAAACCGGTCTAGTCGGAATTAGGCTCCGATGACCGAATATTTTATATCGATTGAATAATTTATTCGACTCTATCTGAACCAATAAATGTTTTTCGGGTTAATTTATAATGGTTTATTATTATTATTATTATTATTATTATTATTATTATTAAAAGAGATGATAATATATATGATGGGACCCACGGCAATTCCTTCAATTTGAAGGAATTGCGTGAGATTTCCCCACCTCAACTAACACATGGCCGACGCCTATTAAAGGTGGCCATTAGCCAACCATTACGTGGCCACAATGCCCCAATTCTATGCCACATCTCCACTACGTGGAGTATGAAGATGGCAGCCATGCCACCATGCTTTCATGCATGGGAAAAATCATAAGGGCCGGGTGAGTATAAATAGGAAGGGGGAATTTCGCATAATGCATAGCAAAGTAAGAAGAAATAAAACGAGATAACAATTGGTTCAGTGTGTGATTGGTTGTCCGACATTTTCGATATAGTAATATCGAATCTCTATCGACGTCGGGGTAAGCTCAAATCCTTGACTGGTCTAAGTTTCGGTATCGAATTTGTTGAGATGTGAGGTGCTCGATTCAATCAACCGTTCTTGCTCGCCAAGTGGTGGAGAGGTGAATTTTTGGGTGGAAGGGTTTAGGAAGCTAGAAAGAATAAAGACACGATGATTTATAGTGGTTCAACTCCTCAACCGAGTCTACATCCACTACCTTAGCTTCCTACTAAGGATTTCACAACCAATTCACTAATTGATTCGTCCCCTTTTCTAGGCTCAGGAGGAAACCCTTTACAACGATCAAGCTTCTACCCAAAGCCTTGATCAAAACCCTCGAAGCTTTCTACCCAAAGCTTGAAGGAACCCCTCTCTTACAAGAGATAAACAAAACAAACTTAAAACCTCTCAATAGGCGTTTGTTTGCACAATTAAGCTCTCACCCAAAAACCTAAACACTTGAGCAAATTTAACAATGTAAGCTCACAAGTGTTGTCTAAGCAAAGAATGAACAATTAAGCACTAGACAAGGTTTTTCACTCATAATGTTGTAACAATTGAAGCTCTTGTTGATCTTGATGCTTGGAGGTCCATTTTATACTCCAAATTGAGTTTGTAGCCGTTTATGGCCGTTGGGGATGTTTTGGAGCCGTTTATAGCCGTTTAGGTTGAGCATTAAATGCTCACTTGCACAATAGTTTCGAAACTTTGAAGAGGTTTCGAAACCTTAAGAGGGGTTTATAAAAACTAGCCGTTTTATAGCCGTTTGTAGCTGTTACAGGGCTAAAGTTTCGAAACCTTTATAAGGTTTCGAAACCTTTGAGCCAAAGTTTCGAAACCTTATAAAGGTTTCGAAACCTTTGCTTAGGTTTCCAAAAACAGAGGCTACTGCCCAGATAAGTTTCGATACCTTGTTTAAGGTTTCGAAACTTTCCTTTAAAATCATGTATTTTGGCTATTTCAAAGCACACCGCTTCGATACGGCTAAGCGTATCGATACGGGTTTTAGCTACTGGAATTCTGGTAGTTTGAAAACCATCAGGCGTATCGGTACGGTTCTTACCGTATCGGTACGATCACTCAAAATACACGGTTTTGACTACTTTAAATGTACTTTTAAGTCCATTCCAGAGCTTTAAAATCCCTTAAACATATTTTCAAGTTGTTTTTGACTAAAAACATATTTTAAAATCTTTTCATTTTAGTCCAAAACATTTTTCAAATATTATATCAAAACCTTAGTTCTACAGAATTTAATTAGTATCTTTGTATTTATTCGATATTGTCTTATCGATTTTAATTAGTTTTATTAATTATCGTAGTACACGAAGTCGATTCAGAACAATCGTCAAGACCAAGATATAAAAGTAAAGCACCGGTCTGTCAAGGTGAGTGTAGATGCATTTGTCTCGGGTGACACGGTGTCATTCCGATCTTTATTTCTATGTTCTGATATGTGAGTGTAGTTGTGTCAAGGGATATGCTCGGTGCCGTCTCATTGCATTATTTATGATTATGTTTGCATTTGTTAAGGGCTCACGTAGAGCAACAATGTTTGAATGGCAAATTTGGTAAGTGCCTTGTATTACTTTGATATGTTCATGACTATGATATGCTACATGTATGTGAAAATAATATGAAATGTTACATGATATGGAGCTACGGCTCATCTTGTTATTTGATATGATCTGAAAATCATGGACTATGTGAATTTGTGTATGTATGGACATTGGATACAATTGGCATGCCATAGAATTATTCGAGCTCACCATGTAAGGGAGGACTACGGTCCAGGGCTACGGCCTATATGTGGGAGATAAAAGGATGGCAGTGTAAGGGATACATGGAGCTACGGCTCAGGGCTACGACTCATTTATGATTCATGATATGGTGTACAAGGAATTCGCGTATCCAATGGTACCAATATAATATGTGTTTGATACGTTATGTCATGTTATGGTCATGATATGATATTATGCTTTGTTATGAATATGAAGTATGCCATGTTAGTGCATAATTAGCATTATGATCATTTTTGAAAGTATGCAGCATTACATAACATGCTCATTCATTGTTATTGGCTACCTCACTTAGACTATGTAAGTCTAATGCATTCATTTGCATAACATTTCAGGTTAAGGAAAGTATCGGATCGAGATCGGGATCAGTTGGAAGATTGGCAAGTCACTACAAGCTAAGAGTAATGTGTTTTGTCCTTATGAACTCCTAGTATGGTGGCAAAGTAGTTAAAGTAATTATATTAGTCTTATGGCCCTACTATTGTGTATATGTTACCTATGTTTTGTATAAATTTTTAAGTGTTTAAGATACTTTGTTAGTTCGAATAAAAATAATTTTAGACAAATTACGAAAGGGTCACTAAAATATTGTATCGTCTAATCGGATAGGTAAACGACCTTGGTTGATAACGAATTTTTGCAAGCTAATAATTAGTAAGCTTAATTACAGTTTAATAATATGAATTTCGGCTAAGGACCTATAGTTGGTAAAATTTACGTTTTAGTCCCTAAATTTGTAAAAGTTATAAATTGGTCATAATTGAATACACATTGTTCGTATTAGAATAATTAGATTTGTTTTATTGTCTAATAATGTTTCTAAGATCAAAAAGGCTTAAGAATATTGATTAGAAAAAAAATTAGAATTTATTGTTCCGTTCACCGACCTGTTTGTCAGTAACGCCCTTTGACCCGGTTCTCTACCAGGCCGGGAAGGGGGTGTTACACTTTTAGACCTTCTGACAGAAAGCGACGGCTGAAATTACGGCTCATCATTTTCCTGGAACTTGGGACTCGCCGCACATTCTCTGTCCATAACGTCGCCTTGGTCAGTGTGGAGGTTGTCGGCCAACTCAGTTTCCTGACCGTTCACTAACTCATCGTCGATCCACCTTCTTTCATCTTCGAATTCAGCTATGGAGATTCGTAGAGTGACGACCTTCCCATTCGGACCTAAGCGAACGAACGCCGGAATAACGTCGAGAGATTTGACTCTGACAAGCCTATTTCTTAGTATAGTGTATGTATCCAAGCGAAGGACTCTACCCCACTGCTCAGCAATGTTTCTCAGACATTGCTCGTTCCAAACTTCCAGAGGCACCCGTTCAATACATACCCAAAGGATAAGTTTTTCCATCCTCTTGAAGTTGTCCACTGTGTCTACGTCGGTAAACCAGGTTTTCAAATTTGACTCTTTCATATCCCAAAAGATTTCCATTTGTTCCACCTCTTCGAACCAAATTAATACATAGAATCCGAACCAACGGTGAACCTTCACTTTAAAGCCTTCCGACGTCAGGGCTTGTTGAATAACGTCTGCGTCGAACATGGGATTAACCTGACCCACCAGCGAATTATTAAGCCAATGAATGTTTGAATCCATGCAGTTCAAAATCATTGTATTTTCATCCAGTTGCCTGCCTTGATTTTCCTCAGCTTGCGCTTCATCCCCGACATCTTTGCCTCATTTGCCCGAGATTGTAACCTGCACCTCTGCATTCTCCGGCGCCGGCCTCTCCGGGGTGAGGCTCGACATTAAAGCCTCCATATAGGACCGTTTGTCTATTTTTTTGGCCCAGGCCATATTACTAGACTTCGTAAACGAACGACTCTTCCTTTCTACACCAGGGATATTTTCCTTTGTCCCACTGTTTTTATCCAAGAAAACTTTGATTGTGAAGCCGTCCAATCTCCTGTTATTAGCTAACTCGGCCGCATTCATAGCTTCTCATAAGTTCGTAAATCTGACAAACGCGAATGTGCTCCTTCTCTTAGCTCTTCTGAGGTTGTTGTACGCGATATACACGTCCAAAACCTTCCCATACTCCTCAAATGCGCCCTTTAGAGCTTCTGAATGTATGTTTTTGCTAACATTGTCGACGAACACGGAAACACCTGCTCTACGTCTCAGCTTCCTCCATCCTAACTCCTTGCGATTTCTGCCAGCCTTCCTATCTGAGATATCGTGCACCTTCTGGAAACTCCTTCTGCCGAAGCGCCCAAACGAACTGGTATTGTGTCTCCACTCTCTGTAGCTTCCACCGTAGATGTTGCCTTCATCGTAGGAGAGTCTTCCTCTGCTTTCTGCCATTATCTTCCTATTCCTCCTCAGGAATTTAAGCACACAAGCTTAACCTGAATTTGCATGGTATTTAAACTACTTAGGGACTTAATTCTTAATTAAGGTGAAAAAATCTTGCCTCCTCCCAGGGGTGGATCGTTTAAGGGGCTAGTGGGGGCCACAACTCGCCTAAAATTTTGAAAAATTCAACGATTCCCTCTAAAACTTTTAAAAATTTTAATTTGACCCCTCAAAATTTTTAAAAATTCATATTAAACTTCAAAATTTTAAATATTTTGTTTAAAAAAAATTAAAGGCACAAAACTATATTAAAAATTTCATGAGGTCCTACATCAGTCCAAAAAGATGCTACTCACCAAAAAAACCAAATAACTACCAAGTACCAACATACCCCAATGAAATGGTGCAAGCCTGTTATCGTTTCAAGGAAAGACGTATGCCCCTCCATTCATATATTTAATCGGAGTGGTTAAACCAAATAACAGATTTGTATAAATATCGTTTTGGTCCATTATAGTTTTGAAATAAATAAAAAATCAAAATTAAAAATTTTATATAAAGTTCAAAATATTTTAAGGTTTTCACAAGTAATTTAGTTTTAAGGTTTAAGGACTCAGTTTAGGGTTTAGGGTTTAGGGTTTAGAGGTTTAGGTGTAGGGTTTTAGAATTTAGGGGTAATGGTTAGAATTTAGGAATTAGGGTTAGGATTTAGGGTTTAGAGGTTAGGGTTTAAGTTTTAGGGTAATATGTTAAGGATTTAAGTTTTAGTCTATCAACTCTAATTTTTTAATCTCAAACCCTAAATTCTATTCACAATCACTAAATTCTAAACTATTAAACCTAAACCTTACGCCCTAAATTGAGTCCATAAACTTGTACAAAGCACCCCAAGCAAAAACTTGCACAACATCATCGTACATGGACACCAAGATTGGATTTTGTTGAAGACTCCAAGTAACAGCCATGAGCCAAGTCGTATGAAAACATTGGCATAATTCAAAGCAAAGTGAATCTATTCTTACATGTCCCAGTCCCACAAACATAAATTATATCTCTTATAGCAGTAGCCAGTAGACACCAGATTCTAGCCCTGCATCTCCACCAGTAATATAATATAAATAACTGGTATGATCATGATGTACCCTCCGGCTCATATATTTCGAATTCGAAGTGCCATCAACTCATGCATATGAACATGGTAATACCATGACAAGGTTACTAAAGAGAAAAACAATTAGAATATAATATAAATCATTGTGTGACATACAACATGAATATACGATGTTGTAGGTGTATTACCAAATAACTTTAAAACAAAAAATTGCTCACATAATCTAGAGATTTGTTGTCTCTTAAATTGTCATAAATAAACCCTAAATACAATTACTCCAAAGTACTAACCCTAGCAAGTAACTTAAAAAGCAAGTAAAAAGAAAAAAAAAACTTAATTTGCTCATTTAAACAATAGATGAAAAATAATAACAAAACAAATATACTACGTTTTATCAATAGTACTGTTTCATAATTCTAACACCAAATTAGCTTCAATTAGGGATGTAAAAAGCTGACCGATCTGAAAACCTGATTGAAACCTGCTCGAGTCAGAACCTAGCTTAACTCGAAAATTCGATAACTCGAACTCGATCTGTAACCGATTGTTGTTGAACCGAACCCGAATTAGACCTGCTACTGTAGTAACTGAACCCGACCTACATCCGACCGAGAATGACTTGAACCTGAATTGAACCTGTTACTGTGGACCCGAAACCCGACCTGCACCCGACTGAAATGAACTCGAACCCGAGACGGACCTGGCAGATAACCGATATTACCCGACTGAATCGACCCGATCCGATTTTACCTGACTTGTTTTGGACCCAACCTGTTAATTGACCCGACTTGTTTTGAACTCGACCTGTTATTGACCTGGTTTGATATTTACCTGACATATAATTGAAGAAGTCTATATTATATCATAATATGATAAATTAATTTTCACCATTTAAATTGTTAATTTGTGTATTTAAAATATTTTGTTAAATTACTCAATTGTTGAATATTAAATTATATATATTATATATAATCAATTTAAAGTGAATGGGTGGGAGAGAAAATTTAAGATGAATGGGTGTGTGGGAGGGAAGGAAACATATTATTATTATTTTTCAATTACCCCCACCAGCCAACTTTTTTTTTTAATTTTATATATATACATATATACATACATATATTTAATTTAATTTAGTCTAAATTGATCCTTTTCATTTTTTTGTAATTTAGTCTAATGTTTATAATTTTAGTTTAATATTTTTGTTTATTATAGTCCCTAAAACTTTATTCTTATTCCAAATTTACCCCTATTCATTCTTTGTAATTTAGTTCAGTATTTTTAATATGATGATATTTTTATTCATGTTTTTATTTTTCACCAAAATTTACCTTTATTAATTTATAATTTTTGTAATTTACTCCAATATTTTAGATATGAATCATTTGATGATATTTTTGTTCATTCTAGTGTCCGATATTTATTTTTAGTGTGATTCCAAGGTTGGGGTTCGTGAAAGGCGTTAAATAATTAACTCAAAATGAATGACCAACCCAAAGTCTATAGACTTTTGTACCAAAACACAAACTTAATACGAATTCGAAACCCAAATTAACTCGACCTGAAATGAAACTGGCCTAAAATGAATCCGACTTGAAATGAACCCCACCTAAAGTCTACTCGAGCCTAACTTTCTTCCCCACATCCTTCCTTAGCCCATTCCAATAAAAGGTGTCAGCAATCCTTTTAGTTGTTACATGTGAATCAGAATGACAACTAATTGCACTGCCATGAAAAAAATCCAGTAATTCACTCCTCACTTGATCATTCATTCCCACCACCAGTTTCCTCTTTCTAGTCAATTGTTTCCCATCCCACTTGTACTTAGAATGCCTCCCAGTTCCTTATTCCAATTCTGCAATTATCAACTTATCATCCTGAGTTCAAGTTGCTGCTATTCTATCCAATGTATCAGTGGACACCCTTGTAACTGACATGGTATAACATTGGGCTTCCAAAGACCTTCTAGATATATCATCAACTACATTTTTTATCCCTTTCTTATAACACACTTCATAGTCATAGCTCATCATCTTCATTACCCACTTTTGTTGGGAAGGGGTAATTGCTAGGTTCTCAGTCAAAAAATTCAGACTTTTTGTGACATGTTCTGATTTTGAAATGTCTTTCAATCAAGTATGCAGACCACTTCTTCACTTCCAATAAGACTGCCATCATTTCCTTTTCATACACATATAAGCTTTGGTGCCTCACTCCAAGTCCCCTACTGAAGAAAGCTAGAGGTTTGCCCTTTTGGATCAAGACTGCTCCTACACCCAATTGAGATGCACCGGCTTCAATGATGAATTCCTCTTTGAAGTTAGGGAGTGCCAGAACTAGAGCAAAACATATTATAGATTTCAACCTTTGGAAAGCATTCTCTTCATTTTCCAACCATTTCCATTTACCCTTCTTCAACAAATCAGTGAGAGGCTTTGCCACAATACCATAACCTTGAATGAACCTTTTATAATAACCAGAAAGTCCAAGGAACCCTTTTAACTCATTTACTGTCTTAGGAGATGGCCATTCCATTATGCTATTTATTTTACTTTGATCCATTGCAATTGTTCCCTCAGATATAACATGGCCCAAATAGTCTACTTGCTTGGCTCCAAAACAACATTTGCTGAGTTTTACAAATAATTGATTCTCCCTCAAAATTTGCAGAACTTCTTGTAGATGGTGCAAATGTGACTCCCAATTAGCTGAATATACTAAAATATCATCAAAGAATACCAAAACTGTCATTCTCAACAGCTTCTTAAAAACCCTATTCATTGATCCCTAGAATATGGCCGAGGCATTAATTAAGCCAAAGGGCATAACTAGGAACTCATAGCGGCCTTCATGGGTTCTAAAGGCAGTCTTGTGAATATCAAGCTCCCACATCCTGATCTAATGATATCCCGATCTGAGATTCGGTTTGAAAAAGAATCTGACATCTCCTAGCTCATCCAACAACTCCTCAATAATTGGCATGGGAAATTTTTCCTTCACTGTTATCTGGTTTAACTTTCTATAGTCAACACACATCCTCCAAAATTTATCATTTTTCTTCACCATCACTATAGAAGAAGAGAAAGCATTGTTGTTATCTCTAATTATCTCAGCTTCCATCATTTCTCTAATAATCTTTTCAATAGCATCTTTCATCTAACAAGGAAATTTTGTGATCATGTCCCCTCTCAGGAGGTAACTTCCTTGGTTCCTCAAAAACATCATCATACTTTATCAATAGTTTTTGTAGGTAACTAGATATCAATTCCCCATTCTCCTTAACCTTTAGTTGCGCATTCAAATACTAGAATGAAGCATTGTGGGAATGGCAGTTTCCCCTTAGCACCTTCTCACATACTCTGGAGTCCACTAATGAAACTGGTTCTGGTTTTCCTCCTTCCAATGTCACTTCCTCTCCCTCATGTTCAAAACTCATCTCTAACACTACAAAATTTCATTTTATGGCTCCCAGAGTTGACAACCATTGGACCCCCCATCACCACGACACAATTTTTCAGAGGTAACACCAGGAAATCTATTACGAATTTGTGTCCTTGAATTTCCCAATCCACTTTTTTGCATTCTCCTAAGTTCCCATGTAATTGCCATCTGCCATTGTGACCTTCAGTTGTTGTTGCTTATTCACCCTCAACCCTACTCTTAAAAGACAGCCTAGCGAGCTGTCTAAATGAATTCTGTAGTTGTGAAAAAAAAAATGAATTCTGTAGTATTAATTAATTCTGGGGTAGGTTTATGGTGCGGCATACTGTCGGTATGGTACCAACCGAAAGTGTTATAAAATACGAAACTAAAAATGTTATAAAGCTCATTTTATCCTTAATAATTATAAAAAATCTCTAAATAACCTATATTTAATTTTTTTATTTTAATTTTTCACCCTCACATATTTATATTGTGACATTTACAAATTAATACTTTCTTCTTTTATTCTCACACATTTATATTTGTTTTTAAATTTAATAATTAATTAAATTATTTTAAAAATAATTATATAAATAATAAATTAATGTATACATCCTTCAAATATGCTTAGTAATATATTAAAAAGTACTTTTCATAATCTAACTAATATTAATAGATACAAAATATTGATAACTAATAAACTATTCAAACATATATTGAATTTAATACTCCCTCTGTCCCACTAAAACTGTCACATGTTGACTTTTTTTGGGTCAAACTTTTTTAACTTTGACATTTTATAATTTAAAATTTATTATTGATAAAAATATGAAAAAATATATTTTAAAAACCTTGAATCAACTAGTTTTTAAATATATTTTTTATAATTTTTAATTAATTAAAAAATTTAAATAAATTATAGTCAAAGTTGAAAAAATTTGACCAGAAAAATGTCAACATGTGACAGTTTTAGTGGGACGGAGGGAGTAATATCTTTATACGTCATTTTACTTGTTTAAATAATCAAACAACTATCAACTATTATAAATTAATTTTACCAAACACTTTTATACAATAAGCTATTACATCCCGCTATTCGAATTAGATAATACAATTAACTATCCACTATCGGTTATTTGCTAATTGCCAAATAAGGCCAAAGAATGATTTGGTCATGACATTTTATTGGCCTCATAAAATATTGAAAATGATACTTGCAAATCACCCATTAAATGGACTTGTTAATATTTTAATCTTTAACCAACTAAATCAGTTCGTGCAAAACTAAATATAGGGGAGGAGGCGAGATTTAGACATCAAGTTCAAGCATGTCACTAATGACATCTAAGGGTTTCTCCATATTGAATTGAAAAAGCTCATTTCATGTAGGGCCTCTGTCTTCCTCTGCCCATACTAATCGACCACAATATAAGGGTTTCTCCAGTACAGGATGAGATTTGAACCCCTATCAGCTCTGTCATCGAAGATGTTGCGGTTTGAAGACCCGGGTTCATGGCTCGATTTTGGGTTTAGATTTCTACACATTCTTGCACCCGTGTTCTTGATCTCACAAATAACTCGATATTTGAAATTCTTGTGGTTCAAAGAATACTCATGCATGATCCAATGCCCATTATGTTGGTTCGCCGGTTGATCAGTCGTGATATAGAAAGTGAAGTTCTTTTGAAACCCCAATACCCGACTCTGTTTGTCCAAAACTTTACTGGTTAAGCCCCAAGGACGCCAAGTACCGGAACCCGCCTTCCGATGGCTTCTTGAACTATCCCTCTTCCTCAACGTAGTTCTTGAACAGTCGTGTTCTTGAACTTTACTGGTTGATCAGTCGTGTTCTTGAACTATCCAAATATTCCACACGTTTTCTTCCCTTTGGAGTTATGGTAAGTACTGTAATGGTGTCCCTCATTGGGAATCGTTTTTGAAATGCACATTTCATAATCATTTTTCAAAGCTTTGTCTCTCCTAAACTTTCTCCTGGGCCAACTTCATATGTGTTGAAAATTGGCTTAAAAAAAAGTCAAAAATGGATGCAAATGAAGAAAAAAAAAAAAGTCAAAAATGGATGCAAAAGCCACCGAAAAAAAGTAGGTGAAATAGTGGCATGGGATAATTAATTTTTGGTCCCTAAAGTTTAGGTTATTTATAAGTTAGTCCCTAAAGCTCAACTATAAATAGCCTAGCCATTTGCCATTCTTACACATCCCAAATCATTCTAACCTCCTCCCAATACTAGAGAAATTAGAGAGTTTTCATAGAGTTGTTTTCTCCTTTTTATCAAGAGAGAATTGTCATTGTTTTCTCCTTGTTAGATTGAGAGAAGTTGTAATTCCTATTTTCTCATAGTGAAATTCTTCTACCTTTGTCCGTGGTTTTTACCCTATATTATTTAGGGGTTTTCCACGTAAAATCTGTGTCTCTTTTATCTTCATTATTATTTTCTCAAATTATCAGTTGCGTTTTTGCTCTATCCGACGATCGTAATCCGCAACAATTGGCATCAGAGCCAGATTTGGGTGCGTATATCTACTTACCGTATTCTCTGTTGGTTGCCACTGAAAAGTGGATCCTCCATCATAAGAAAGTAAGTTAGATATTACTCATTCATTGAAGGTGGTGGGCACTATTCACATCAAAAAGGTGAAATAGTGGGAGCTATCTGAAATAGAAGCTATGGCAACGAAATTTGATATTGAAAAGTTCAATGGGAGAAATTTCTCACTGTGGAAATTGAAGATAAAGGCTATCCTAAGAAAAAACGGATGTCTAGCGGCTATCAGCGAAAGGCCGGCAGATTTTACGGATAACAAGAAATGGAATGAGATGGACGAGAATGCTATTGCAGACCTTCATTTAGCATTAGCAGATGAAGTACTATCAAGCATCGAGGAGGCAATGAACAACTCAGATGCTTCGCAGTGGATGGCAGCAATGCAAGAAGAAATTGAAGCCCTTCATAAAAATAATACATGGGAACTTGTGCCACTACCACAAGGAAGGAAGCCAATTGGTAACAAATGGGTCTTCAAAATCAAGAGAAATGGTGACGATCAAGTGGAGAGGTATCGTGCAAGACTGGTGGTCAAAGGATATGCTCAGAAAGAAGGTATTGATTTCAATGAAATCTTTTCTCCTGTGGTTCGACTAACAACGGTTCGAGTTGTCCTGGCAATGTGTGCTACATTGAATTTACATCTAGAGCAGCTAGATGTTAAAACAGCTTTTCTTCATGGAGATCTTGAAGAAGAGATTTACATGCTCCAGCCTGAAGGTTTTGAAGAAAAAGAAAAGAAGAACTTGGTTTGCAGGTTGAACAAATCTCTGTACGGTTTAAAGCAGGCGCCGAGGTGTTGGTACAAGAGATTTGACTCCTTCATCATGAGCCTTGGATACAACAGACTTAATGCAGACCCTTGTGCTTACTTCAAGAGGTTTGGTGAAAACGACTTTGTTATATTGCTGTTGTATGTAGATGACATGTTGGTTGCAGGCCCCAACAAAGATCATATTAAAGATTTAAAGGCACGACTGGCTAGGGAATTCGAAATGAAGGACTTGGGACCAGCAAACAAGATTCTATGGATGCAAATTCACCGAGACAGAAGTAGTAGGAAGATTTGGCTTTCACAAAAGAATTACTTGAAAAAGATCTTGTCACGATTCAGCATGCAAGATTGTAAGCCAATTTATACCCCTCTTCCTATTAACTTTAAATTATCCTCCAGTATGAGTCCTAGCAGTGAAGAAGAGAGGATGGAGATGTCTCGAGTACCGTATGCATCAGCAGTGGGAAGTTTAATGTTCGCTATGATTTGTACAAGACCAGACATTGCACAAGCAGTGGGAGTGGTTAGTCGGTACATGGCGAATCCAGGCAGAGAGCATTGGAATGCTGTGAAAAGGATCCTGAGATACATCAAAGGGACCTTAAATGTTGCATTATGTTACGGAGGATCAGACTTTCTTATCAGCGGGTATGTCGATTCTGACTATGCAGGAGATTTGGATAAAAGCAAATCTACAACAGGGTATGTGTTTACAGTTGCTGGTGGAGCTGTAAGCTGGGTTTCAAAACTGCAATCGGTTGTGGCTACGTCAACAACGGAGGCAGAATATGTAGCAGCTACACAAGCCAGTAAAGAAGCAATATGGTTGAAAATGCTATTGGAGGAGCTCGGGCACAAACAAGAGAATGTCTCTTTGTTTTGTGACAGTCAGAGCGCCTTGCATCTTGCAAGGAATCCTGCTTTTCACTCAAGAACAAAACACATTCGGGTCCAATACCACTTCATTCGTGAGAAAGTGGAAGAAGGGACGATAGATATGCAGAAGATCCATACCGATGACAACATAGCAGATTTCATGACAAAAGCAATCAACACTGATAAGTTTACTTGGTGTCAATCCTCTTGTGGCTTGTTAGAGACGTAAGCAACATGGAAAATACGAGGTAGAAAGAATGGTGTGAAGATATGATTGTTCCAATCAAATCTTCAAGTGGGAGATTTGTTGAAAATTGGCTTAAAAAAAAGTCAAAAATGGATGCAAATGAAGAAAAAAAAAAGTCAAAAATGGATGCAAAAGCCACCGAAAAAAAGTAGGTGAAATAGTGGCATGGGATAATTAATTTTTGGTCCCTAAAGTTTAGGTTATTTATAAGTTAGTCCCTAAAGCTCAACTATAAATAGCCTAGCCATTTGCCATTCTTACACATCCCAAATCATTCTAACCTCCTCCCAATACTAGAGAAATTAGAGAGTTTTCATAGAGTTGTTTTCTCCTTTTTATCAAGAGAGAATTGTCATTGTTTTCTCCTTGTTAGATTGAGAGAAGTTGTAATTCCTATTTTCTCATAGTGAAATTCTTCTACCTTTGTCCGTGGTTTTTACCCTATATTATTTAGGGGTTTTCCACGTAAAATCTGTGTCTCTTTTATCTTCATTATTATTTTCTCAAATTATCAGTTGCGTTTTTGCTCTATCCGACGATCGTAATCCGCAACATCATCGTCCCACCCGCCAAACATACATGTATCATCTATATGTATCAAGAACACGGCTGATCAACCAGTAAAGTTCAAGAACACGACTGTTCAAGAACTACGTTGAGGAAGAGGGATAGTTCAAGAAGCCATCGGAAGGCGGGTTCCGATACTTGGCGTCCTTGGGGCTTAACCAGTAAAGTTTTGGACAAACAGAGTCGGGTATTGGGGTTTCAAAAGAACTTCACTTTCTATATCACGACTGATCAACCGGCGAACCAACATAATGGGCATTGGATCATGCATGAGTATTCTTTGAACCACGAGAATTTCAAATATCGAGTTATTTGTGAGATCAAGAACACGGGTGCAAGAATGTGTAGAAATCTAAACCCGAAATCGAGCCATGAACCCGGGTCTTCAAACCGCAACATCTCCGATGACATAGCTGATAGGGGTTCGGATCTCATTTTTTTGTCGGAAAGCCAACGGTCCGGCAGAATAGATGACAACATCATAAAAGTGTTTATGGGAGGGATAATGCTTTGGTTGTGGTTAGCACATTAATAATCTAATGATGAACGAGTCTATCACCAGCGTCGTACGCTGCTGAACACTATTAATGATGTGCACCGTTGAACATCATTAATTTTTTTAATAAAGATTAAAAAATCATAAGAACTAGACTTATAATTAAAATTATTTTAAAAGAAAATTAAAAATAATTTAATGAACCTTTTATATTTCTTTATAGTATTTTAATGGCTTAATACAACTTTTTCCCCCTAAAGTATACCCGATTTCCCAACTTGCCCCCAAAACTTCATTTTGCCCACTTTTTCCCTTTAAACAATTCGCCGTTACCCATTTTGCCCTATTCCGTTACCCTTTTCCGTTAAAAAATTTTCGGCCAATAACATCCTGCCACGTCATCAACGGATTGACTAAGTCAATCCGTCTGGTTTTATTTAAAGGGTAAATTACATCTCAGGTTTGTTTTTTTGTTCAATTTAGTCACTGAAAAGTCTATTTTTACCTTAAATTGACCCCTATTTGTTTCTAATTTTTATAATTTAGTCCATTATTTGTTATTATTAATAATATTATTTTATTAAAATGTTAATATTTAATAAAAATAAATAAAAACAAATATTTTAATACTAAATTAGTAATTTTTTAGATTCGAATTCCAATTAAATTCTAATTATTAATTCTAATTTCACTATATTTGAATTATAGTTTTTGAGTAAAATTTAAATTATATTCGAATCATATTCAAATTATATTTGAATCATCTTCTAATTATATTCAAATTATTAATTCAAATTTTGCTATATTCGAAATATATATTTTGAGCAAAATTCAAATTATATTAGAATTATTATTGAACCATGTCTATATTATATTCGAATCATATTCAAATTATTTTCGAAATATAATTTGAATATGATATTTCGAATGTAATTCGAATATGATTCGAATATAATTACATGGTTTTTCAACTATTATATTCAAATCATGTTCATAGTATATTCGAATCATGTTTAACATGTAATTATATTCGAATCATGTTTAACAGGTAATTATATTCGTATTATATATGTTCATATTATATTCTAATCATATTAAAATTATTTTCGAAATATAATTTGAATATGATATTTCGAATGTAATTTGAATATGATTCGAATATAATATGAACATGTTTCGAATATAATTCTAATATAATTAAATGTTTTTTGAACTATTATATTCGAATCATGTTCATATTATATTCGAATCATGTTTGACAGGTAATTATATTCGAATAATGTTTAACAGGTAATTATATTCGTATCATGTTTAACAGGTAATTATATTCGTATCATGTTCGTATTATATTCGAATCATATTCAAATTATATTCTAAATATGATTCGAATATAATACGAGCATGATTTGAATATAATACGAACATGATACGAATATAATTACATGTTAAACATGATTGGAATATAATTTGAATATGATTCGAATATAATAGTTGAACCTTTGCTACAGCGATTTCGGAAGAGCCTAGCGGGATGGAAAAGGGACTCATTATCCTTTGCGGCTCGTTTGACTCTTTTAAATTCAGTATTATCTGCTTTGCCAATATATTATATGGGCATGTTTTTGGTGCCGAAAGGAATAATTAGAAGAATCGATAGGATTCAGCGGTCGTTCTTGTGGGGGGGGTTCGGAGGAAAGGCGAAAATTTCAGTAGGGTGAGCTGGAAAATTGTTTGCCGTCCGCGGAAATTTGGGGGACTGGGGGTTGCGGACCTACATCAGCGCAATATGGCACTATTAGCAAAGTGGCGTTGGCGATTTGCGGTGGAGGGTGAGTCGTTGTGGCGTTCAGTTTTGTTGGCGAAATATGGGGCGAATGTTTTTGATAGGCGAATGCCAATGGTTAGGCAAAGGGCGATGTCCACGGTGTGGAAGCAAATTGTGACAGTACATGAGCGCGAGGAGGTACAACGTTACATGGCGAATTCCAATTTTATTTGGTTGCTTGGGAGTGGGCGGACAGTGTTGTTTTGGCGAGATGCATGGTGCACGGATGTACCGCTTAGTATGGTATTTCCGAGGTTGTTTCGGCTTGCGAAGAACTCGTGGGCATTGGTGCATGAATATAGTTTGGGAGTATCGTTGATACATGAGCAGTGGGAGGAGTTTTTTGTCAGACCATTGCGATCGTTTGAGGTGAATTTGCTGAAGGAATTGTGGGGGATAGTGGGGGCATTTAAATTAATTAATGCGAAGGAAGAAAAGCTGATTTGGAGACATTCGAAGACGGGGCATTTCTCGGTATCGAATTTATATAAATTGATGTCTTCTTTTGGTTTGGATGGGGTTAGGACGTGTTCAGCGATATGGGCGGTGCACATACCACCGAAGATCCAGTGTTTTGTATGGTTTATTAGGTTGAATCGTTTGCCGACGTTATGCTATTTGCTTGATAGGGGAATAAGAGTGGATGTGACGGATTATAGTTGTCGTTGGTGTGGGATAGGGGAGGATGCAGTAGATCATATTCTTCTTAGTTGTCCGATAGCGTGGGATGTTTGGTCGCGTTTCTTCACATGGTGGCAGATTGCCGTCGTTAGACCAGTAACTATCAATGACTTCGTGACGATGTTGATGGAAGGTACTTTTAGGGGGCAGATGCGGGAACGATGGTTGTCGGGGTGTGCTGCCACGTTGTGGTCACTATGGCTAGCACGAAATGCGCTGATTTTTCAGGGTAAGAATGCATCTGTGGATGAATTGATTTTTCTAATAAAGTTACGGGCGTTTTATTGGGTGCGAGCATTTGAGCCACAAGATTTAATTAATGAATCCGAATGGTGGATTTGTCCGTGGGAGGGAGTGGAGCCGGTTAGGACAAGAAGACCACGCGTGGGTCATGTTTGGATTCCTCCAAGGGTTGGTTGTGTGAAGTTTAATGTCGATGGCTCGGCAAGAGGGAAACCGGGCCCGGCGGGATGCGGAGGAGTGTTACGTGACGAGGGGGGAGGGTGTTGGCGTTGTTCTCGGGACCGTTGGGCGTGATGGATTCCAACGAGGCTGAGGTTTATGCCATCTTAATGGCAGTGGAGTATTTTAGGGAATCCAATTGGTGTTCGTTACCTTGTATCATTAAATCCGATTCGCTGGTTGCGACATCGTGGGTTGGGCGAGGGGAGACGCGACCATGGCGTCTTTATGCCCTTTTTTGTCGTATTGAAGACGCTTGCTTGGGGAGGAATATTGTGTTCAGCCATGTGGTGCGGGAGGTAAATGGGGTGGCCGATATCTTAGCTAAGGGGGGTGGCGCGTAAGACGTGGCTGAGGGTGGGGCTTTAAGGAGGGACGAGGCTGGTGCTGTGCGGGTGAACTGTGAGGGTGTGTGCGGGAGGGGTGATGGCTAACGTAGGTGCTCTATGGAAAGAGGAGGCACGCGTATGGGGTGCTGGGTGGGATTGTATGGTGCGAGTGTAGGCACCTTAGTGCTACAGGGAGGTATTGTCGTTAAGAGGGAGGGGTGGTTCCAAGGGGTTCGCAGGCCGTATGGCCGCCTTTTAGGCACAAGGTGTTCGCTTTCGTTTATTGTGTTGTATCGAATATCTGTCCCGGGTACTCTTTTCCTCCAATTAGGCTTAGGGAGGTTTTTAATGAGGCCCGGTGCGGATATGATGTATGATTTTTTTTTATTAATAAAAATCATACTTTTGAGCAAAAAAAAAATAGTTGAAAAACATGTAATTATATTAGAATTATATTCGAATCATGTTCATATTATATTTGAATCATATTCAAATTACATTCGAAATATCATATTCAAATTATATTTCGAAAATAATTTTAAATTGATTCGAATATAATATAGACATGATTCAAATATAATTCTAATATAATTTGAATTTTGCTCAAAAAATATATTTCGAATATAGCAAAATTCGAATTAATAATTCGAATATAATTAGAAGATGATTCAAATATAATTT
The DNA here is from genome assembly GCA_030270665.1 of Hibiscus trionum. Classification (NCBI taxonomy): domain Eukaryota; kingdom Viridiplantae; phylum Streptophyta; class Magnoliopsida; order Malvales; family Malvaceae; genus Hibiscus; species Hibiscus trionum. Next base: position 64,032,682 of record BSYR01000017.1, read on the forward strand.
GAATATGATTCCAATATAATACGAACATGATTCGAATATAATTTGAATTTAACTCAAAAACTATAATTCAAATATAGTGAAATTAGAATTAATAATTAGAATTTGATTGGAATTCGATTCTAAAAAATTACTAATTTAGTATTAAAATATTTGTTTTATTTATTTTTATTAAATATTAACATTTTAATAAAATAATATTATTAATAATAACAAATAATGGACTAAATTATAAAAATAGAAACATATAGGGGTCAATTTAAGGTAAAAATAGACTTTTCAGTGACTAAATTGAACAAAAAAACAAACCTGACAGACTTGACATGTCATTTACCCTTTAAATAAAACCAGACGGGTTGACTTAGTCAACCCGTTGATGACGTGGCAGGATATTATTGGCCGATTTTTTTAACGGAAAAGGGTAACAGAATGGGGCAAAATGGGTAACAGCAAATTGTTTAAGGGGAAAAAGTGGGCAAAATGAAGTTTAGGGGGCAAGTTGGGAAATCGGGTATACTTTAGGGGGGAAAGTTGTATTAAGCATATTTTAATTAATATATTAGAATCAAATAACTCAAAATCTCCTTAATATAAAAAAACCCTAAACTCAACTACTTTATTTCCTTTGTACCGCCGCCGCCACTGCCGCCATTATTACCGCTGCCACTAGTTTTTTTTTGCTCGGCAAAAATGCATGATTTATTAAAGGAGATCATACATAGCCAACACTACCATAAGCTTCGTTAAAAATCTCCCTAAAACACTGCCACTAATATTTTTGACCCGACGTTAGTTAATCTCAATATCATCATTGTATTCAATCTTACCTAAATCAAACTTGCCACTTATCTCAAAAGACTGATGCCCTAATTTGAGTATTCTATTACCGGCGGTAGCGACGGCGGCGGCAACAAAAGAGAAATAAAGGTGTTGGATTTAGGGTTTTTGATATTAAATTTTTTTTGAGATATTTGATTTTATATATCAACTAAAAATACTATAAAGAAATATAAAGTTTATTAAATTTAATTTTTAATTTTCTTTTGAAATAATTTTAATTATAAGTCTAGTCCTTAAGATTTTTAATCTTTATTAAACTTTTTAATGGTATTCAATGGTGTATTGCGTTGGTGGTGTTCAACGGTGTGCGGTGCTCATTGTAAAATTTTCCTCTAATCAGTATATATATATATTAATAATATGCATGATTTTCTTGTTCATACATTTAATTGATATTAATTATTTCTTGATGTTAAACCTGAGTTTGCATTACGTCCTACTTGGTGCCATTTGATGAGAATTTTTGCCAAAAATCTAGCCGTAAATCTTGAATGTAAGTGTCGGAAACTAAAATCTTTCTTTTCATACTTTTACAGAGAAAAACATGGTTTAAAATATTTATAAAAAAGTTCACTTTTAAAACAATCTAGATGACAACTATTCCACGGTCAAAAGCTAGTATTTTCCTGAAAATTTTCATAAAAAATTAACTTTTTATTCTGATTTTAATAAAAAATCATTTTATCATACAAACCAAATAATTAAAAAGGAAATGAATCTTATTTAATACAAAGAATTCTAATTATAATAAAAATCCACAAATAATATATATATATATAAGAACGATATTTTAATACACATACTATATAAAATTTATTTAACATAACATGCCTATTTAAGCATAACTAAACCCTAAAATTAACAACCTATATCAAAATATTTTTCGTTTATAAAGCCATTAATATTACAAGGACCACATGCGTTATAAATGTGAGGGTATTGGTACTGAAATAACATGTGTCGAGAATATAGATGCTCTAGGTGAGGAAGGTGTTGAAATTATCCCCTTCGAAGCTCAATAAGACAACAACAAAAATTCATTCTTTTGCTATGGTATCAGAGCATTAATCTGGAAAGTTTTGTAATAATTTTTATTTTAAATTTTTATACTTTACATTTCAAATTTTAATTTATTTAATTTAATTTGTATTTTATAGAGTTAGTTTTAATTTTTTACATGTTTATATGTTTAAATACCTCATTGAAATAAGAAATAAAATACATCAAACTTTTCATTTATCTATAATGATATTAGAGTATTAATTTTTTTTCTCTTTCACCATGAACATCTCTACACCCACCATTCACAATTGCAACAAACCTCAAAATACATTTATTACTATCAATATTGCAACCCCAACTCTATTAAAACTTATATCCCTCGATTATTTTTTCATTAAACTATAGTTTCAAAATTTGTTTGATGGATATAATATTTTGGTATGTATCGATTGATCAAAACATTGTCCACCAGCCGCTATCACTCAAAACTAAGTTAATATGTCAAATCTCGTTGATACTATATGAATTCATCAAGAACCTCTACTTTATACGTTTTTTAGCATTCGTCGTGATTTAAAATTGAACTCTTGAATACGAAGATAGCTTGATAGTTTGCTTATCAACTGAAATTAAATCCCCCTCGTAGTGTGTTTCTTATCAAGCTCAGTCAAACCATATACTACAATATTCTTCTTTTTCATTTACATCCATTTCTTAAAGGAGTTGTAACTTTTGTCACCAAATGGTTAAAACCTTCAAACATTGTTCATTCACAAGCTATGTCACATAATTTCTAACAACACATATTTGGAGAATTGATCATACTCGTATTTTGTTAATGTAACCCCTTTGACCTGGTCTAGACATCAGACCGAATCGAGCAAGTTACATTGGGTTTGCCGAAACAAACCCGAATTGATTTACTCAACATTAGGTCTTTTTTTCCTTTTTATCTTGTCTAGATGTACATTTATTTCCTAAGAGAGCATGCTGGCAGCGGATAAATTTTCGTTTGAATCGAACATCAAATTGACATCCGATTAAGTGTAATTGTGATTTAGGGACCAAATTGTAATTCTAAAAAATTGTGAGGACTTACTTAAATCGAAAGTTACCAGACCTTAATTAATCAGGTTGCATGCATGCCTATTAAATTCTAACATAATATTATCTACCAAACTTATTTGCATAAATAAGAATCAGGGACTAAAATGGAACAAAGTAAACTTCAGCATACTTATATATATATATTATAAAAGCTCGGTTCGATCAAAGCTAGGTCAAAGCTCAGCTCGAGTGAGCTAGACTCGGGCTCGGATTCGGCTCGAGACTTTAACAAGTCAAGCCGAGCAGACCCAAGCTCGGCTCGAAAAGCTCGTGAACATGCTCGAAATAATTATATATAGTATATATATGCTACATATGCACTAAAAGTAATATGTTTAGCAAAAGAGAAATGATAAAATAAATTAGGGAAAATCCATTAAAAGCAAATTAACTAAAATAAATTGGGCATTTTCCTGAGTTGGTTGTTGTTTGATTTTGTATTTTCTTTGATTAGGTATTTGTATTGTAAGAATATTTATTGGTTATTTGGATTAATCTAATTTATGACCACTTTTTTCTCTTTTTCCGACATTGAATTTCGTTTTAGTGTTGGTTATGAAAGAGGCTTTTAACGATGCCCCGTCTTTTATAAAAAAAATTATAAAAAAATTGTCCATTTTGAGCCGAGCCCGACGAGCTTCGAGCCCGAGCCGAGCCCAATAGTATTGTTTCCGAGTCGAGCTCGAGCCTAAAATTTCGAGGTCGACGAGTCTCGAGCTCAGCTCAGCTCGTTATCACCCCTATGTCCGATTAAGATAATCCATGTGTCCTATATAAATGTAGCCGAGTATTAAAAAAACGAATCAATATGATAAGTTGCGTGCAATGTGCACAATGATATATGCATTGAGAGTCAAGATAATGAGACATGCATTCGGTAAAAAAAATGTTTATTATTATTTTAAATCCAATTCAATCGTTGTATAAAATATGATTAAAAGTTAATTGCTTAATACATAACAAACATTTCGAATATATTTCAACAAAAATTATTAATGTTACACCATATTATGTAATTTAATTTTTAAAAGTAAATTCACAGATGAAATGATTACACCATCTCCCAAATCCCAGTTTTGTTCATGTAAACTCTCCCTCCCGTTGCAAATAAGTTTTACATTGTTATTATAGCAAGTAATAATATATACAGAGTGGTGTATGGTTTTGTTTCCAATTATATTTGTACATGAGTGGTTCAAATGGCTTAAGAAAATTAATTGCAAAACCAGGAAAGGTCACTTTCTGGGGTAGTTCTACGGTGCAGCTATTAGACTTAACAAATCTGATTCGAGATTCGAACCGAGACCTGAAATTGACCAGAATTTGACTCGAAACCAGAAACAAAACGAACCGAACCGAATTTAAGCTGAACCGAAAGTAAATCGAAACTAATTTTCAACTGGACCGAATGGACCCGAATCGCTTTTCAACCGAACCGAAGGCAACCCAAATCGAAAGCAACAGGAAATAAAGAAAAGATATTAAAATAAAGAAAGAAAAATGGGATGTGAATTGTCGCACAATTCACCAAAAAGCCAAATACACATGTTATATAAAGTGATATATAGGGTGTAAAAATCTAATTCGGCCTTAAAACCTGACTAAAATCGATCGATCTCTTATTAACCCAATATTGACCTGACCCGAAAATAACTAACCCGATAGTAACCGAACCGAAAGTCAACCAAACTGAAAATCAACCGAACTGACCCGACCCGAAATCACCAGAGACTCGAACTAAAACCGAATGTCTGAACCAGACTCGAACTAACCCGAACGAACTTAAACCGAATGTAGTTAAACCCAAAATTACCCGAACCAAAATGACTCTAACCGAACTCGAACCGAATGACCCGTTTGCCACCTCTAGCGGCTACGGTGATGCACAAACTGAAAATGTTATAAGATTTGAAACATAGAACTAAAAATGTTACATTGTTTGATAACATTTTCGGTACTTACAAAAACTTAAAATGTTATCAGAAGCGATGAAAGTTTCGATACTCAAAATTAGAGTTTCGAAACTTACCACCAACCAAAAATATTATCAACCAGTTTAACATTTTTTGTTTCATGTTTTAAATCTTATAACATTTTCAGTTGGTGTCGCACTGTAGTCTGTTGTATGTTAGACACACCCCACTTTTGGGCTCTTTTTTCTTTTGGTTATCCCTGAACAGTGTAGGGACAAAATTGGAAGGCAAAATTAAAGCCATTCTCAATTGTTTATTTGTTTACTCTTCCCATGCCCCAATGTCTAGGGATGTAAAAAGTTGACCCGACCTGAAAACCCGACTGAAACTTGCTCGCGTCAGACCCTAGTTTGACCCGAGGATGCGATGACCCGAAACTGATCTGTAATCGACTGTTGTTGACCCGAACTCGTGTTAGACCCGTTACTATAGTAACCGAACCCGACCTGTATCCGCCCGAGAACGACCCGAACCCGAATTGAACCTGTTATTGTGGACTCGAAATCCGACTTGCACCCGACTGAAACGAATCCGAACCCAAGACTGACCTAGCAGATAATCGATATTACCCGACTGAATCGACCTGAGATCTGGTTTTACTCAACCTGTTTTGAACCCGACCTGTTAATTGACTCGACTTATTTTAAACCCGACATGTTGTTGACCTGAACTGATATTGACCTGGCTTGATATTTACGTGACATGTAATTGAAGAAGTCTATGATTTGATGATTTTTAATAGAAAAATAAAGTATTTGAGAAAGGAAGATTTACCCAAATATTATTTTGGGATTTTTTATTCCAAAAATAGGGATCTCCTCTCATTATGGACGAAAATAGGGATGATTACTGTTGAAAGTCAGAACACATGTAGTGCACAACCCCAGTTTAACAGTGTTCTTGGGGTTGTTTCACTGTTCAAAAACGGGGTGTTTTCCTCCCCTTTTTCTGTTTTGCGCGACGCCACGTGGCACACAGTGAGCAGCCCAGGCACCATTATTTGGTGCACTGTTCAAAGACGGGGGTGGGCAGTCCGAATTTGAACAGTGCTCGGAGCGCCCACATCGCGCCACATGGTAGTATGGCATTTTAAAAGGGTGGTGGTTCACCATTCGATTTTGCACAGTGATACCCCTTGAAAATTACCGTTCAAACTCGGGGTGTGGTCCATGGGTTTTCTAATTTTGAACAGTAATCATCCCTATATCCGGAAATAATCTATGAGGATCTTTATTTTTGGAATAAAAAAATCCCAAAGTAATATTTAGGTCAATATTCCATTTGAGAAATTATGAATTTATTATATTATAATATGATAAACTAATGTTTACTTTTTAAATTATTAATTTTTGTATTTAAATTTTTTTGTTAAATAATTCAATTATTGACTATTAATTTATTAAATTATATATAAGAATATATATATATATATATATAATCAATTTAAAGTGTTAATAAATGTAAGCTATTAAATTTTTAAATCAATTTAAAGTGTTATATAATCTTTTTGTTATATATACATACATACATAATCAATTAAAAATATCAAAAAAGTAAATAAACAAAAAAAACATATTTATGTTTTCTTTATATATATGTTTTCTTTTAACCAAATTAACTTGACACGGCTAAGTATTAAGTATAGATATTCATTTTTTTCTTATTAACTTGATCAAATTTTATTGGGGAAGATTAAAATTAGTTGTTGATTTGATAAAAACCAAATGTTAGAAGGTTAACCGTTTTCAATGTTTAAAATTCATAGTTGTAATTATAATACTGTAATTTTTAATTATTTTACACAAATTCATAGTTTGTATGATGTGCTCAAAATAAATTTAATTTTGAAATTATTATTATAATATTCAATTCAATTAAAAACAAATTTAATAAACTCAAATGGGTAGATTATTAGTTAATTTATACTTTAATTGGGTGGTAATTAATAATTAGGGTAAAGTACACAGACGGTCACTGAACTTTGGTAAAAAAAACAAAATGGTAACCAAATTTTTAAAAATCACAAAATGGCAATTAAACTATATGTTTTATAACAAAATGGTAACTAGACGTTAAATGTCGTTAAGTGACTGTTATAAAATTTGGTATACTAACATGTTTAGTCCTTCATATTTATACATTCAATCAATTTAGTCCTAATTTGAAATAATTCACTAAATTTAGCCCTCGTTATTTATGCATTCTTTCAATTTGGTCCTTAAAGCAAAATTCTAAAGTATGGTAATATGATAAATAATTACAATTAAATATTTATAGGAACTACAAAACTCGACTCGACTCGAATCGAAAAAAATTTAAATAAAGTTTGAGTTGTAAAATATGACGCGTCAACTCGAATAACTCGAAATTTTTTGACTCGACTGGATCGAACGCTCATCTCTATCTTAAGATATGGCGCGTCAACTCGTATAACTCGAAATATTCAAATATTTTAAATCATTTATTCTTTTAAATCGAATATTTTTTAAAATAGAATATTTAATATTTTCATATTTAAATCACATCGATTATTTAATAACAACTTCAAATATTTGATTTTAAAAAAATGATTTAAAATATTCGAATATTTAATTAAATTTTTATAGAAACTCAAAAACTCGACTCGACTCGAATTGAAAAAAATTCAAATAAAGTTTGAGTTGTAAAATATGACGCGTAAACTCGAATAACTCTAAATTTTTTGACTCAACTCGATCGAACGCTCACCTCTATCTTAAGATATGATGTGTCAACTCGAATAACTCGAAATATTCGAATATTTTAAATCATTTTTTTCTTTTAAATCGAATATTTTTTAAAATAGAATATTTAATATTTTCATATTTAAATCACATCGAATATTTAATAACTACTTTAAATATTCTATTTAATTTAAAAATATTCGATTTAAAAGAAAAAAATGATTTAAAATATTTGAATATTTAATTAAATTTTTATAGGAACTCTAAAACTCGACTCGAATCGAAAAATTTCAAATAAAGTAGTTATTTAAAATTCGATGTGATTTAAATATGAAAATATTAAATATTCTATTTTAAAAAAATATTTGATTTAAAAGGAAAAAAATGATTTGAAATATTCGAATATTTCGAGTTGACGTGTCATATCTAGAGATGAACGTTCAATTGAGTCGAGTTAAAAAATTTCGAGTTATTTGAGTTGACGCGTCATATTTTACAACTCAAACTTTATTTGATTTTTTTTGATTCGAGTCAAGTCGAGTTTTTGAGTTCCTATAAAAATTTAATTGTAATTATTTATCATGTTACCATACTTTGAAATTTTGTTTTAAGGACCAAATTGAAAGAATGTGTAAATAACGAGGGATAAATTTAGTGAATTGTTTCGAATTAGGACTAAACTGATTGAATGTATAAATATGAAGGACTAAATGTGTTATTATACCAAATTTTATAACAGTCACCTAACGACAGTTAACGTCTAGTTACCATTTTGTTATAAAACATAAAGTTTAATTGCCATTTTGTGATTTTTGAAAGTTTGGTTACATTTTATTTTATTTTACCAAAGTTCAGTAACCGTCTGTGTACTTTACCCTAATAATTAATATAGCAGACAATAAGTGGGGCCTCTGATACAGTTTGATTAATAAATTCCCTTTAGAATTAGACATAACTACAAGATTAACTCATTTTCTTCTTAAAAAATGTTTTGGATTGCTGGCGTAGTTTTTGTTGATTTTGATTTTGAAGTGTTGTAAAATCTGGAAACCTAAGACGTGGCTTCTGTTTGGAATTGGAGGGAAAGTTCCAGCACATTTTTTGCTCTTCCATGTTTAGATACTTTTCATTTAAGTCATGTTTTCACTTTCAAATCTTAGTTTAGTTCATTTAGGTCCCAGAATAGTTGATCATTTTTATTTGGCCTTTAGGATTAGGTTCTTTTAATTAGGTCCTTAGTTAAATTAGTAAGCCCATAAAATTCACACACAATTTAATCTAACTATGCTTAATGTAGATTTTTTTATTAATTGTTTCAATAGAATTTTAATTTGTTAAATTTGATCATTAAATTCGGAGCTTAATTAAAATTATTAGTGTTTGAGGTTATGAGATTAGTTTAGGGATTATGCGATTATGCTTGCACTTTAATTGTTAGTGATTGTAAGATTTAAGGGTTGGGGTTTGGGGTTTAAGGGTAAATGTGTTAAGTTGAGTGTTTGAGGTTATGAGATTAATTTAGGGATTAGAGGATTATGCTTGCACTTTAATTATTAGTGATAGTAAGATTTAAGTGTTGAGGTTCGGAGTTTAAGGGTAAATGTGTTAAGTTGAGTGTTGGGGGTTATGAGATTAGTTTAGGGATTATGGGATTAGGCTTGTACTTTAATTATTATTGATTGTAAGATTTAGGGGTTGAGGTTTGGGGTTTATAGGTACAATATATGTTTCAAGTTGAGTGTTTGAGGTTATGAGATTAGTTTAGGGATTAGACTTGCACTTTTTAATCATTAGTGAATAGTGATTGTAAGATTTAGGGGTTCATGTTTAGGGTTTAGGGGTAAACGTTTTAAGTAGAATGTTTGGGGTAATGAGATTAATTTATGGATTTGGGGTTTATATTTGTTCATATTAGTTCCTAATTTTTAACCGAATTGGCCCCAATTTATTTTAAATTTTTCTTATCTAGTTCAATGTTTTAATATGATGATATTTTTGTTCATTATAGTCCCAAAACTTTATTTTTAGCCGAATTTGACCCATATATATTTCTATTTTGTTGATTTAGTCTAATAATATTTTTGTTTATTCTAGTTCCTACAATTTAATTTTTAGTCAAAATTGGCTCATATTTATTTATACTTTTGGCAATTTAGTCTAATAATAATTTTGTATATTCTAGTGCCTAAAATTTAATTTTTAGTCTATGAACCAAAATTAGGGACTAATTTGACAAATTGAAAGTGGAGAAATTTGAGAGTATAGTGACTGATTTCACAATTTCACCATAGAACTAAATAGGGTCAATTTTGGCTAAAAATTGAAACTTTTTTTTGAAAGGATATTTTATTGTTGTAATGGCGATGAAAGAAACATACACGTTTGCCTCATTAAAAAACCTCCCTAAACCTAAATTTGGAGGGAAAAGAGTGCGAAACGTATATGTATGGAATTATACAGACGTAATCAAACCTGCGTTTTTTGACTACTCACACACCCTCGCAAAATGGCCCTATTTTTCTAAACAACTTTCCCGGTTGCCTATCATTACAGGTTTGATACTCACAATCACTCACTGCTATAAACACACCAATTGGGTCTAGCTTCATCGCCTTTCACCCTCTTAACCCACTATGCTAAACAACGTGCCTCACAAAGGACAGAAGCTGGATTCTTCACTGCCCCCACTCTGGCCAATTGATGTGCTGCTACATTTGCTTCTCTATACACAAAATCAATGGACCATTTGTCTCTTCTGCATATCTCCCCAATTTCCTTTGTCGTGGAAGCGAAGACTGCTGGTGCTAAGTGTGGATTTCTTGTCCAGATGGTTGCCAACTCGCAATCCGACTCAAGGATGAGCGAATGGCTCTTACACCAACACAACACCTCAAAGAGCTTACATGCTTCCAGCATGCTTATCAACTCAGCATGTGTAGGGTCAAATCGGCCAATGAACTTGGAAAATTCTGCAAGTTTATCTCTAGAGCTGTTCCTCAAAATTCCACCAATTCCGGCAAATCTTTCTTTGCCCACAATTGTCGCATCTACGTTGAATTTCAGTACTCCCACTAATGGAGCAGCCCATTCCGTCTTCAAACCACATCGTGTGGCCGCTGGACTTACCGAGATCGCTGTTGGGCACCTTACAAAATTACAAACACTCAGGCAACTACCAGGCCATTTCCATCTAGACCATTGTCCCGTTCTAAACATAGCATTTTCAAATATTTCATCTACCTTCCATACTCTATTCTAAAAAATTACAGCATTTCGACACATCCAAATCGACCAAACAAAACCACGCAATGCCATATTCCATATGTCTTTCGAATTTTTATCACAGGGAGAAGAATCCCATACCTGCACAAAGGACCGTACATCTTCAGGGATAACAAACGGAATCTGCCATAGTTCAAACAACCTCTGCAAAATCTGCCAAACCACCCTGCAATGTAAAATCAAGTGGTTCACAGTTTCTGGCAAGTCTTTACAGAAAGGACAGCAAAGAATTCCATTTAGTTCGACTCCCCTTTTAGCAAGTTCAACCCCAGTCGGAATTCGATTTAGGATCGCTTTCCAAAGAAATGCTTCTACTTTAACCGGTGCACAACTCCTCCACACACTGTTCCACACATTTTCATACTGTATAACATTCGATAAAGCCAAATTGCAGTAATTTTTTGCTGAGTATATCCCATTTGAATCTCCAATCCACCTGATCTTGTCCTCCACATTCACCCTGCTTACTGCTTTATTAATGACGTTAATAAACTCATTCCAAATTTCTATTTCCCATTTGAATAGCCTTCGCCTCAACTCAATATTCCATTCCCAACCATCATTCTCTTGCGTTCCAAAATCCACTACTTTCCCACTCTTCTTTTTGGCAACTGCAAATATCCTCGGAAAAGCCTCATTTAGAGAATTGAATTCAGTCCACCAATCGCTCCAGAAGTCTACTGACCTGCCATCACCACATTGCACCCTCAACGCTCTGGTGAAATTATCCCTATCATTGAGGAGAGGTTTAGTTATATTTTTCCAAACCCAGGAAGCTTTCCTCCCATTCAACGGCTGTGGAATCAGATTTCTTGTGTCTAAATTGTACTTAACATCGATAACTTTTTGCCACAAACTATCTTTTTCACAACCATATCGCCATACCCATTTATTCAAGAGAGCCCTATTCTTCTTTCTAATATCTCGAACGCCTAATCCTCCACACAACTTTGGTTTGCACACGTCTTCCCAGCTAACCCAATGTATACTCCTTCCCGACTTTCCCCCCATAAAAAATTTGCAATTAAACCATTGATTTTAGCAGCAACAGACTTCGGCATTTCAAGCAATGATAAGTAGTATAAGGGGAGATTAGTAAGAACTGTATTTACCAGCGTCAAATGTCCACCAAAAGATAGCTTGTTCATTTTCCAAACATCCAACCGATTCTGCACCTTACTGACAATAGGCGACCATAGCTCCTTATTGTTCCTTGCTTGCGCTAATGGAAGTCCGAGATAGGTCGTAGGAAGGGTATCCGCCCTACATCCAGTAGTGTTTGCCCAGTTACTCAACATTGTATCTACCACATTAATGCCATATATTTTCGTTTTTTGAAGGTTTAGTTGAAGGCCAGAGTAGTGCCCATACAACCTAATAATTCTAATGATGTTTTTGACATTCTCCTCCTTAGCAACGTCGAACACTATCAAATCACCGACGAATTGTATATGTGAGATCCTCAAACTGCTGTTCCCCACCGTCACACCCTCTATAAAACCAAGCCTCGCAGCTTTGCTTAACAGTGCACTTAACATTTCGCCAACTAAATTAAACAGCAGTGGTGAGAGCGAGCAACCCTGCCAAAGCCCACGCTTAATGTTGAAATATCTAGCGGGGACGCCGTTCACTAAAACCGATAAAACTGGCGTGGTTATGCACGAATTAATCCAATTTCTCCAAACTGCACCAAACCCCATTCTGATCTGCGCAAACTCAAAAAATTCCCAACTGATCAAATCATAAGCCCTCCTGAAATCTGCTTTGAAGATGAATGCATTGTGATTCCTCTTCTTTATATCGTCGATCACCTCATTTGCTATCATTGAGCAGTCCATAATTTGTTTGCCTACTACAAAGGCGAACTGTGTCTCTCCTACTACTTCCGATATAATTCTGGCTAGTCTTCTTGCTAGTACCCGGGCCAGAATTTTATAGATACTCCCCACTAGTGAAATCGGTCTAAAGTCCTCAATCTTTTCTAGACTGGAACACTTCGGAATGAGCGCAATGAAAGATCGATTGACATACTCATCCATCAAATTCCCCTTATGAAAGTTCTCAAAAAACTCTAGCACCTTCATCTTTAGATTTGGCCAGAACTATTTGTAGAAGTCGAGGTTGAAGCCGTCCGGCCCTGGTGCTTTGTTTCCATCTGCGGATTTGATTGTTCCCCAAATTTCCTCTTCGGTAAACGGAATCTCTAAAAACCTGACAGATTCAACACTTAACTGTCTTGGGTGGACATCAAAACTTTTCAAGGGCACAATGTTTGTAGTGTTATATACTTCCCTGAAGTGTTTTTCAAATTCCTTGGGGATTAGGCTTGGGTCATCCACCGAAGCATTTCCCACTTTGACCGAAGAGATACGATTCTGGTTCCTACGAACCGACGCTGTAAGGTGAAAAAATCCAGTGTTGTTGTCTCCCTCTTTGAACTATTTTTGTCTTGATTTCTGCAACCAATCTCGTTCCTCTTTTCTATATCTGCCCCACACAGTGCTTTTGAGCATCCTCAATTCCTCCCAATTTACTGCTTGGCCACATGAACTTGCTGCTTTATTCTACATAGCTTCGATTTTTGCCTCTAGTTCTGAAATGGGAATGGCGTTTTTTACCTCTGCTTCTTTGGCCCAGTTCTTAGTCGCCACTTTAACCTCCATCAAAGCTGCCCTTAAATCCTTGCAGCTTCTTCCATCGAGAATCGAACCAATTATGTTTTTATAATTTTCATCCTCTTCCCATCTCGAGAACCACTTGAATGGCCGGCCATCATGTTTCCTCTGAACTTCCTGTAGCACAATTGGATTGTGATCCGAGAGACCTCTTGACAAGGAGCATTGCGATAGTAATGGAAAAGCAATCAAAATTTCCGGAGCCACAAGGTATCTGTCTAGTCTGCTTGCCGCCATCTTTTCTCCTCCTCTACACCACGTAAAGGCACCATCAGCAAGTGGGAGGTTGATGAGCTCGCACTTTGATACGAAATCCGCCAACAGCTTGGTCGCAGGAAGATTCTTGGACACCCCATACCTTTCCTCATTAGACATTACCTCATTGAAGTCACCTCCTAGGATAAAAGGAATATTGATTGCTTGAATCAAGTTCATCAGATTCTGCAACATGATTTTTCTTTCTCCTCCCACATTGGGTGCGTAGATGTTGATTAAACCAATCTTCAGATCTTTTTGAACTACTTTGCCAATGATTACTATGCATCTGTCTTGAATTATTGATTCTTCAACACTCAGAAAGTTTGAGTCTCACATTGTAATTAGACCCCCCGATGCACCATTAGAAGGCGCCCAAACCATTTCATCGAACAATCTGCCTTTGAGCCTTTTCGACGTAGCGTGATTCACTGACCCCAACTTCGTTTCTTGGACGAAAGTGATTTTCGCCTTGCTTCTGCCAATTGTTCGACACACGGACCTTAATTTTTCTGCCTTTCCAAGCCCTCTGGCGTTCCATGAGATGATCGATAACATGATAGAAAATATTGCTACTCACACAAAGATCGATGCCACACCCCTCCATTCCTGCTAGACAAAAACTTTATTCACCCATCAATTGTAGGCTTCTAACCACACTATTAACAGGGGCGTCGAATTCGATTCCTAATTCCAATCCTAACCCAAACGTTGATGTAGCCTCCGCCTCTGACCGTGAGCCTGACTCTTTCGCTCTAATTACGGGCGGCGCTGCTGCAGATTCTGACGATGGAGCTCTCAGAACCCTAGATTCTGAAATTTTCTTCCTGCTCTTCTCTTTTTCCTATTTTTTGACTGATTTACCCGGCCATTTGCCACATTCGCCCACCAGTTCCATTTGTCCATTCCGGCTCTTATCCCTATATTAACAAAGCTCAAGTTTTTGGCCTGAGGGTTTGGGGTTAGAACGTCCGAACCCTAAATGCTATCAAACACTTCAATTGGGCTTGACAGGCCCACCTCCTCGATTGGGACCTCCACCAACTTAGAGTCGTAGGAAGCATATGGTTCAATATGACTATTGGCCTATTCTCCTAAAGCTTTTGGTAGGCCTATCTCGGGCGGGTGGAAAGGCCCACTAGGCCCATTTGCTGAGATGATGGGTACGTCGACCAGCACGTCCGCATTTGGCACGTGCTCAGGGAGGGAAGACACCCAAACGTTTTGTCTCTCCTTGAGAACATGTCCCGACACAGCCGTCTCTTCCAAATCAAATTGTCTACTGAGTGGGTCCTCATTAGAAGACGTCTCATTAATGTTCCTGTAATTGCCTGGGCTACCAAACGTCACATTCTTTTCATTCTCCAACATATCGTCGAAAGGGGATCGGCCGTCAATGAAACGCCAGTCACCGTCGAAAAGCTCTATTCTAATAAGGACATCATGTGTGCATCCATTCAGAATAATTGGCATTCGATCTGGAACCATGGATATTTTTTGAACACTGAGTAGAATTTTCTCTTCATCGAAGCTGTAACACCCACAGCTTTTGAAAAAAAAAGGAAGAAAAGGAAATAATTGAATTGAGGTGCTGCCAAGGGGTTTCGAACCCGTGCCCCTTGGCCTTGCGAGATAAAGGCCTAACCATCAGAGCCACATGTATTTCTGGTTTTGTTTTACCCGATTTAAATTCTATATTATATGTGACGAGTATATCAAAATAATTTAAATTAGATATGACTTCTCAATTACCCCTTGATGGGCACATGTTTCGAGACTTGAACCAAAGAGGATTCCATAAAATTTCCCCCAAATCTTTCACCTTCCCCGTCGGACCCCGTCCGATCTCGGTCACCGCCACTCTGTGGCGTTCACCGCCACCACCGCTAGCTTCCCCGTCGAGCCCCGACCAAAACCCCTATAACCATGCGTCGTCTGCCCTCCCCGATCACCGTGTATCGCCATTCAAAGCTTCGTCAAAACCTTAGGGTTCTATCTTTTTCCGTCCGCCTCTAACGTCGCTTCGTGCTTTGCTCGGTGCCAACGTCTTCCCGGTGTCGAGGCGAGCACAACGCCGGTCACCAACAACCAGATCGACGCGTCCGAAGCCTTGTCAGAGACTCCCCTCGCCCGTCCAAATTAGGGTGTTCAAAGTTCCTTGTATTCGGGATGTTGAGGACGTCGCTTTCGGGTTCGAGAGTGATCGAACGGAGTATCATGGTCGACCGATATAACAAGTATTAAAGGTAATACACTACTACCTCTAGTATGCTTTATGAACATGTTGGTATTCGGTTAATGCATGCACACATATGATGATGAGTACCGTTAATTCTGCTTAAGTCTAATCGGATATGAAAATGTACGATGTTATAGATAAGGTTGGAATAATCGAATGAGAAAGATGATAAATCAAAGAATCTGGAATCCTACAGAAAATTTATGAGTCGATCAATCTCCAAACCCGATTAATAATGTTAATTTGTCAAACGACAGAAATATTGGAGTATATAATTACAGAAATGCCCTCGAGGTGAAAATGACAGAAATACCCCTGATAATGAAAGTGGTGCGGAAACCTACACTAAATCCAGTAAAACAATTGATTCATCTAAAAGTCTCGAACTACTCAGATAGATGCGATAGTAAGGCTTAATTATTCAAGAAAGATAAGCACTCGGATTTAGCGTAAATCCTGAATAAACCTCTGAAGATAAATTTGTGGGGGAAATTCTTTATATGTTCGGATCAATTAAACTATCAGAAGATGCATAATTGCTATTAATGGCTGAATCGAGTAAAAGAATTGAAAATGCCGATACAATCGAGTCATCAAATGACCAAAATGTGCTTGGGCATTGGAATTTCCAAATTAACAGAGATGATGAGTCTATCCTCGTGTTTT
Source organism: Hibiscus trionum (assembly GCA_030270665.1). Taxonomy (NCBI): domain Eukaryota; kingdom Viridiplantae; phylum Streptophyta; class Magnoliopsida; order Malvales; family Malvaceae; genus Hibiscus; species Hibiscus trionum. The sequence continues at coordinate 64,049,420 of BSYR01000017.1, forward strand.
GGAATGAATGAAGTGGTTGGAGTTACCGCAATTACTTGGATGGCTGAAACACCCACGGGTACTTACATGATTGAAATGCTATATGGGGTTCAATTGACAGGAATGATGGATATCCCGAATTTCAAAATGATTGAAATACCCCCTTTGACTGGAATAAGTAAATTGCCCTTGATAAATTCTGGAAATGCCAATATAGTTGAAAATGACTTAGATGCCCTTATGGGTTGAAGCATGACCCATGTACGTCAATCACTCCTGATATTAATATAAGGATGGAAGTTATTCCGCACAGAGTATTAGTTCGACTACTCCGTGGCAAGTCCTATGGTGAAATATGAAGGCAACCTTTCAGATATACGATACAATCACTATTTGGAAATGATACCTGTGAAGTGCATATATCAGAAGGTTTGGTTAGTACTGTAAGGCTGAGACATGTTGTTCGATTGGTTTTAGAGGCCCGATAAACTTCTGGAAATCTTAAATATTGTAAATCATCATTTCATCATTATTGGGCTAAATTACAAAATCACCCCTGATAGTTAAATGACCAAGATGCCCTCGTTGGCCAAAGCAATCAAAATAGCATTGAATGTATATGATATCGTGAAAGATCTTGACATTGAAATCTCTAAATGCCTGGTTGGAGATTTGATGAGCAAATAGAATTTCTGAGCCACTGTTACGCCTTGTTGGTATAAATTACCAAAATGCTCGTGTATGATAAAATGACCATAATGCCCTTATAAGCTTGAATGGCTAAATCACTCATGATATGCCTAAAATCTCAAAGATCATGATGTATCATCTCATGAATATCCGGTTTGAACCGTTAGTACAAACCCCTCTTTTAATAGGGGCCTTGTTTCAATATCCGTTCAATTGTCAAAAGTTTAATGTGTTCTCTTCCGTAAATGCCAAGTATCTCCATGAAATAAACTATTCCACCTAGTGTGTTCCATGTGTGCTACACGACTATTTTTGCATACTGATTTACATGTTATAATACCGAGCACGTGCACATAACTGACATACTTGAATTTACAGGAACATGACATGTTTTATAAATTAAATATTACCGTATTGTATTTCTGATGTATGCATATGCATCCGATATGACAAACATGCTATATGGATAATGTGTTACTAAAAATACAGTTATTGATTAATGAACTATTGATGATCTGATTCACTGGGGTACTTGGGACATGATATGAAGTTACCGTCGGTTCAGCCCTGATCCAGCTGGTAAGTCCGGCCGTATTCGGATCCTAAGCTTCGGCTAGGTCCGCCCGTTTTCGGATCCTAGGCTTCGGCCAGGTCTGCCCGTTTTCGGTTCCTATGCTTCGGCAAGGGCCTCCTGTATTCTAAGTTATATCTTTAGGATGGTACCCACGCCCAATGGGCTCGGGTTAATGCCTGTACATGATACCGCACTGGGGAAACTATATTGGAGTATGGTTGGAGGGTAAAAATAGAATTAAAATAAACTTTACGGCTACTTGAAACAAATATATTTTAAATAAAAAGGTTTACTGCATTGTTACATTTCATGCATTAACATTACACTGTTGGAACACACTAGACACCAAACTCTCTGATTCCTACCTCGTATGTTACCAGCCTATATAATTCTCGTCTAATTCCCGAGGTTTGATTAAAGAACAAATACCGTTAATCTCAAGTATAACGTTACCCTGAAATAACAGAAAGGAAAAGATGATTGTCACTGCTTGGAACATCATGAAAATGTTATGTCTACCATATATCTGCATGAGCTTATAGCATCTTTTGGTAGTTCTGTATTACTGAGCTTTTCCAAGCTCACGCTGTTTTTACTATCGCAGGTTAAAAGAATATATCATGGTATAATGGTTGACAGCAATGTTCGGATTTGTCTCGGCGTTGCCTTGGAGTACGGTATTGTATAGTTAGTGGGCATGTGTGTTATGTATTGTTTTATGGCAGTGTCTGTAAAATATTTTCTGAAGTTTTTATTATGTGTTTAAATGACATCTCGAAATGATATTTTAAATAGAGGTTGGTTTTACAATTTAATAAATGTTTAAAAAAATGTTTTTATGTGTGTTTTTACTGTGGGTCGCTCTTGTGACCCTAATGTGACTTCCTAGGATCCGTTGTAACGCATAGGCGGGTCTAGGGGGTTACAGAAGCTATTTCGATGCAAGGTGTCTTCTTCTACTTCAGAACCTCACCCCACTTGCTTCCCACTTCCCTAAAAAAGCTTTCACACTAGACTTAAAGGGGAACCTCCTTCATTATAACCCAGACTTTAATCTTGCGCTTTCCATCATATCCTTCCAGCAACTCCATTTCATCAAACCAAATACGCAGCCAATCCTGTCTCCTATTCCAGACGTTCAACCAATCATCCTATGTGTCAAACTGTATCACGGCGAGGAGGCCATGCCACTGGCTCACTTTGGCTGTAATTCCCTCCGATTTCAGCGTGTCCTGCACCACATCGGTGTTGTACATATCCTTAATCCTGACCACTAAACTCCTTTTCCTCCACTCTACTTCTGATTGAGGGATCACGATTTCTTCCCCTCTGGTTACTGATAACTCCATTCTCGAACCAATCCTTACGTTCATGGCATGTCCATGCTTCCTTTCCCCACTAGAGTTTCCATTCTCCTGTTGGCACCGAGGAACCCCGTTGACTACGTCTTTGTATGACCTTAGATCTTTAAGACGGTGGCAACTTTCCGCATGCCCCTAGATGAGCTTTTGTGCTCACTATCACCTTTTTTGTTGTCGCAAAAGACTCTGATGTGAAACCCATCCATGGTTCGATGGTTCCCTAAGACTGCTGCTCGTCTGGCTTCTTCAGCCTCTTGAAATCTCACAAAAGCGAATGTAGTTTTGCTAAGCATCATTTTCTTGTTCCAATAGGCTATGAAACAATCTGTTACCTGGCTTTAGACCTTGAAGGCGTTTCTGAGTGCGGTCCAATGGATCCTCTTACTGACATTATCGACGAAAACTGTGCATTCCGGTCGCCTTTGATAGCCTTTTCTCTCCGGCCTTCGTTTGTCTCTGGTCTTCCTTGTCTCTCATGTCTTCCTTGTCTCTCCGGTCTTCCTTTTGTAACACTCTGGAAATATATATATATATATATATATATATATATATATGTATATATATATATATATATATATATATATATACATATAAAGAAGAGAAAGAAATAAAAAAAGGAGAGTGGCTACCAAGGTGAGTCGAACTCGTGCCCTTTAGCATGGGAGGTAGAAGGGTTAACCATCTAAGCTAAGGACGCTTTCAGTGTTATTATGCTTTGGTTTTATTTTAAACTATTATGTTTCTCATATACCAGTATTAAATGAAGATCTGAACCATTCACCTACCCAATTTTTTTGAACACCCATTCGAATATGTGAACTGAGAGAGGAAATATCCAGAGGGTTTTGAACCCTTCAACTCCTCCTCACCGTTCATGCTCCGACCACCGTGCTTTGGCCGGCCGTGGTGTGCACCACCCTCATCGTCATCATCCTTGCCTCTTCGCTGTTAAAACCCGACCACCCAACCTCCGTTGTTGCTCGTCGTTCGTGTGAAAATGGTGGAAGACCGTTAGGCTTCGCCACCCTTGACCTGTGCCACCGTCCATCCGTGGCTGCCACCGCCCCAGCCATCGGAAGCGCCACCACAGCCCGATCCAACCCTTGACCTTCACGCGTAGTTACGAGCCGTCGGTTGCCGTGAAAACCTGTTTGAAGGTTCGACGTAGCAAACCCATCGCCGCCACTGATTTCTGCAATTTCCGGCCACTTCCGTCACGTTTTTGGCGCGTCGTCGGGACGATCGTGACCGGCGAAGCAAGACGAGCAAAACCCCTAAGGTTTCGCGTCTGATCGACGCCGGTAAGACTCCTAATGGAGCTTCGTGGATTCTGATGACCCTTTTTTGTTTTTTTCCGTAAGATTTTGGTATGATTTCGGTGAATAATCTGTTATGTGTAGTTTGGGTTAAACCATGTAATCCCAGATCTGTTCATTTTCAGGTAAAAGGTGGCATTTTCGGCTCTCCGGCGAATTTCCGGTGACCGGCCGACGAAGCTTTGTTGAATGGTAAGTGGACCGGTCTGAACCGGCATGAACCGGCTAGACCGGTCAGCCCATGACCCAAACCCGAACCGTCCCGACCCGAGCTCGACCCGACCCGTCTCTGACCCAAATCCGATCCGACTGAGTCAACTCACCCGAGTTGACTCAGTGAGTTAACCCGCCGAGTCAGCTCAATTGACCCTCTGTTGACCGCTGACGTCAGCGTTGACTTTGACTAGTTGACTTTGACCGTTGACCAAAAAGTCAAATTTTTCGAAAACTCCTATTTTATGTTTTTCGACGTCTTAAGTCCGTTTTTGAAGCCCATTTTGCAAAATTCTGATCCGAAAGCCTCCGAATCTGACTGTAACCCCCTTAGCCCGGCCTAGACGGTTAACCCGAACTACGAAGATTACACGGGGAAAACCAAAGTCAACCCGAAAGTCAACCTTGATTAACGACCCTTTTTTTCTTTTTAACTTGTCTAGATGCATATTAACCCTAGGCGTACCCTTGAGATAAGCATACTCAAAAATCATAGTAATCGGAAAACAGTAAGGGACTCAATTGCACAACATTCGAATTTAGGGACTAAATTGTAAATTCTAGAAATTAAGAGGACTTTGCTAAATTTTAAGTTACCAATATGAAATTAGTCATGTTTCATGCTTCGCTGCCAAATTTCATCTCAAACGGACATCCCAACCTCAAACAATTGCATAAACAAAGTTCAGGACCAAAACGTGAAGATTTCAAAACATACAACCATCAAATTCAGTGCCCAACGGTCAAGTGTTCCGAAACGGGGAATGTTCGTTCCGAAACGTGGGACTGTTTCGAAACCTGTTCCGAAACAGGGCTTGGCAGTAGCAAAAACGTTTCGGAACAGCTCTACCCGTTTCGAAACGTCAAGGCCATTTCAGGCCCCCTGTTCCGAAACAGTAGCATCCGTTCCGATACGGGCTGCCCAGAAATGCAGAATTTTTCTGGTTTAACATACTTTCGGCCCATCAAACACACTCATATGGCCTCCTAATCATGCCAACAAGTCATCATACATTAAAGGCACATATTTGCATCATCAAAACTCAATCATGGCATCAATTAGGAAAAACTACAAGTCTATAGGCATGCATCCTATAAATGGAAATCAAGCTATCATCAAATCATCAAAACAAATACCAAATGGCCATTTACATGTTCCAAACATCATAGGCATCAAACCAAGCTTAGGGAATCCAAAACATCTCCCAAAAACACAATCTAGGTTCCTATTTCCAAATACCAAAAGCTAATATTGTTGTAAAAATAGTCACCATACATGAGCTTAGACTTTCACATGGATTCTTGACCTCCTTGCTGCCCTTTAGACACTTCAATTCTCTCCATTATTGGTTCAAGAAAGATAGCCTAAGCACATATGCTTAGTGAGAAATGCACTAATGAAACAACACAATAATGCACTTTGTAAAACACCTTTCAAAGGCCTTTAAATTCATAAACCTCATTTCTCATGCAACAATGCATACAAAATAATCATCTCATGCTTCATTACATCAACATGTCATATTGGCTTTCAAGTGATAATCCATAACCATTTTTCATCATAAAACACAATCGGATACGCGGATTACAAGCGTTGTCCCATACGCTTCATACACACTACCAAACACTCAAGGTGGAGTTTACCGGTACAATCACAACCCCTCAACACCCGTGATGGAGTCTACGGTACAATTACAACCCCTCCACATCACTCATTGGTAGTTGTATAACATCACTAACGAGAACACGGGACACACAACACAAGATCATCTCATGGTATTTTAACCACCATTATGATCTTAGACATCTCGTTAGTGTACTTGGATGGAGTTTACGGTACCATTACAACCCCTCAACATCCAAGGCGACTTTATTCACGGTGCACCCAATCCTATAGCCGACTAACTATATCCGATTCAAGTACTTTTAAACCAACACATCACTTGCCAATATACATCATTTACCATCATCAATCCACTGTTTTAAAGCATTAAACAAAGCCATTAAATAATCATGCATCACTATGCATCAAACCACATTTACCAATGTCAAATCAAGGATCTCTTACCTTGAGCATCCTTCAACACATGGCTTTCAAAACCAGCATTAAACATGCTTAAATATGCTTTCAAAACAGAATTTAAACATGCAAATTAAACACATTGCATTCAACCATCTCATGGTTCAACAAAGAGAGAGTTTCTCCGAAAACTTACTCTTGAGCTTAGCTAAGTTGTTTAGACTTAAACTAAGCTCCCATAACCTTCAAACATTGGTTTCAAAGCTGAAAACCAAACTTCACTCACCAATTCCGTTTCGCAAGCTTGCCGAAATGCCGATCAAGCCTCCGGATCAACACCACAAGGATCCGAAGATGTCTCCCCTGTTTTAAACACATCAAAGCAGAGGATTAATGCATCATCATGCATTAAAATCTTCAGCCATTGCACCTAAACTCGCTGCTCTCATCAAAACTCACATTTCGGCTACCAAACACAACCGAAAACACATCCAAACACTTCCACAACATTACCCAGCCAAGATCCATCACTTCTAAACATTCTTAGACATCAATTAACATCCAAAAAGGACCTAATCAAGTCCTTATACCTCCAGCTATACCAGAACATCAAAATCACCCCAAAAACCACCATTTTCACAAGTAAAAACTTAGGAAAATCAACCTATTCGGGATTGCATTGATTAAACCTCCATTTCACATCATTTAAACATCCAAAATACATCAAAAAGACATCTCAAAACAGAGCCCAATCATCTATTACGAATTTCTTCAAAATTAAATCCAAATCTTGCATTTTAAGCCAAAATTAAGATCACAACATTAAAACCTTTAACAAAACTCAATTTAAGGATTGAGAACTTGGGAATTTCAGTAAAGAACTGAGTATTTAGAGGAGAAGGACGTTCATACCTCTAAATGTGGATTTCTCCTTGTTTAGAGCCAAAATCCTTGAAAATTCATTAAGCAAAATGTGAGGATTTGATGTAGAATTGATTAGGAATCATTTGGGGATTAAAAACCCATCATTAGGTGTGAAAATCAAAAGGAAAGTTGCTGTGAAAATGTGTTTGGCTGAGGGAATTTTGAGAGAAAATGAAATGGGAAAATTTTAGCAAAAGTTAGTTATGAAACTAAAATATCATTTTTCCCTCCTTTCTTTTTATTAATTAAACATTAAATGAGTCTTAAAAATCAAGAAAAAATCTGGAGAAATCCTCCCTTGGGTAAATTAGCTCCTTAAAGATTCAAAGTTTCAATCCTTTTAAAACAGTCACGAACTTTTCAAAAATTACATTTTAGTCACTAACTCGAAATGTCATATTTCCAAACCTCATTTTGTAAAATTGATTTCACCACTCTCTTATATGTATTAAAAGAGGATTTTTAGATATTTTTCCATATTTTTAATGCATCCCGAACTAGGCTTTCCCTAAAACCACCTTTTATATTCGAACCGAAAATTAGACCGGTCCGGTTCAGACCCTAAACTTCCAAGCCCAAAATTGGGGTGTTCCAACTCTCCCCCCCCCCTTAAGAAATTTCGTCCCCGAAATTTACCTGGAGGAAAAAGGTATGGAAACTGCTTCAACATGTCATCCTTCCGTTCCCACGTGGCTTCCTCAGCACCACGATGCTTCCACAACACCTTTACCAACTCAATGGTCTTGCCTCGAAGAACTTTACTGTCCGAATCCAGAATCTCCACCGGTTCCTCATCATAAGTCAAATCCGGATTCAATTCCACTTCCTCCACATGCATAACATGCGAAGGATCCGATCTATACCTCCGAAGCATAGAGACATGAAACACATCATGAATCTTTTCTAACTCCTGCAGTAACCTCAACTTGTACGCAACAGGACCCACACGCTCAATCACCTCGTATGGTCCAATGTACCTAGGGCTCAACTTCCCCTTTCGGCCAAACCTCATCACCTTTTTCCAAGGCGAAACTTTCAAAAACACACGATCACCCACCACATACTCAATCTCCTTACGCTTCAAATCCGCTTAAGACTTTTGTCGATCAGAAGCGGCCTTCAATCGCTCACAAATGAGCTTCACCTTCTCGGTGGTTCCTTTCAACAAAGTTGGCATCGAAACCAACTTCTGACCTGTTTCAGCCTAACATAGAGGAGTCCTACACTTCCTCCCGTACAAAGCTTCATATGGTGCCATTTGAATACTTGCTTGATAACTATTATTATAAGCAAACTCCACCAAAGGCAAATGTTTCTCCCAAGAGCCCTGAAACTCAATCATACAGCACCTCAACATATCCTCCAGCACTTGGATAACGCGCTCAGACTGTCCATCCGACTGTGGATGATAAGAAGTACTGAAATTCAGCCCTGTACCCAAAGCCTGATGCAAACACTACCAGAAACACGATGTAAACCTCAGATCTCTATCCGACACAATCGACTTTGGCACACCATTCAGCCGCACAATCTCAGCAATGTACAACTCCGCAAGCTTATCCAAAGTGTACGTAGTATGCACGGGTATGAAATGTGCACACTTAGTCAGGCGATCCACAATCACCCACACTGAATTCTTCTTCGATGGCGACAAAGGCAAACCAGACACGAAGTCCATGGTAATCCTTTCCCACTTCCATTCAGGAATCCTCAACGGTTGCAACAATCCAGAAGGAAACTGATGCTCAGCCTTAACTCGCTGACAAACCATGCACTTGCTCACATACTCAGCAACATCCTTCTTTAAACCCACCCAATAGTACTCATCACGAAGATCACGGTACATTTTAGTACTACCAGGATGCATAGCAAAAGGACTACTATGAGCTTCAGTCAGAATAGCACACCTCAACTCAGCATCATTGGGCACTACTATTCGACTTCCAAAACATAAGACTCCATCATCATTAAAGCAGAAATCCGATGGCCTATCCTCGGCAATATCCTGAACATGTGGCACCAAGGAATCATCCAACAACTGCTTATCCTTTATCAACTGAACCAAGGATGGTTTCACTTGCAACTCAACCACAAGACCACCATCACGCGAAATGCTCAAACTGGCAAACATAGCCCTCAACTCCACCGCTACCTTCCTACTCAAGGCATCCGCTACAACATTAGCTTTACCCGGATGGTACTCGATCGTCAAATCGTAATCCTTAAGCAGCTCCACCCAGCGTCGTTGCCTAAGATTTAACTCTTTCTGAGACATCAGATACTTCAAACTCTTGTGGTCCATGTACACAGTACACTTCTCACCATACAGGTAATGTCTCCAAATTTTCAAAGCAAAAACCACCGCAGCTAACTCAATGTCATGCGTAGGATAATTGCGCTCATGCACCTTTAACTGACGTGATGCATAAGCCTCCACCTTACCCTCTTGCATCAACACACACCCCAAACCAACGTAGGACGCGTCACTATACACCACAACAAATTTATCCAAGTATTCATGGAACACTCTATTCATCATGTCCATGAAAGCTGCAGGAGCATTCGTCAAACCGAACGGCATCACAAGAAACTCATAATGCACATACCTCGTTCTGAATGTTGTCTTTGGCACATCCACATCCTTCACCCTCAACTGGTAATACCCTGACCTTAAGTCAATTTTAGAGAACACAGCCGCTCCCCGAAATTGATCGAAAAGATCATCAATTCTCGGCAATGGATACCGATTCTTGATAGTCAACTTGTTAAGCTGACGGTAATCAATGAACATTCTCATAGTGCCATCCTTTTTCTTCACAAACAAGACTGGTGCACCCCAAGGTGACACACTCGGCCGAATGAAACCACGATCAAGCAACTCTTGAAGTTGCGTCTTCAGCTCTTTCAACTCTTTGGGTGCCATTCGATAAGGAGTAATGGGCACTAGAGTCGTGTTTTCATACAGCTCAATTCCAAACTCCACTTCGCGATTAGGAGGCAATCCAGGCAACTCCTCCGAAAACACACCAGGAAACTCTCGCACAATCCTGATATCTTGCACTCGCAACTCCTTAGAGCTAGGATTCATCACAAAGGCTAGGTAGGCTTCACAACCTTGCCTCAACATCCGGCTCGCTTCCAATGTAGACACCACATTGGCAAGAAACTTCACATTCTCACCAACCACCACTACCTCATAATCATCCGCAAGCTTCAACGAAACTCGCTTATTCTCAAAATCCACTGCAGCTCGATGCTCAACAAGCCAATCCATACCAAGGATTACATCAAAACCATAGAAAGGCAATTCCATAAGATCAACATGAAAAACATGATCTTGCACAACCAAGGGACATCTTCTATAAAGCTTTCGTGTCACAACAGTCTGACCAAAGGAACTAGTTACATGCATACCAACACTCAAAGACTCAACAGGCAAACCAAGCAATTGAGCATGTTCACGCAATATGTATGAATGTGTAGATCCAGAATCAATCAAGGAAAGTAATGACAAGGATTGCAAAGTGAAAGTACCTGCTATCACATTCGTGTCATTCCTCCTCTCCCTCTGAGCATACACTCGGGCCTGGCCACCACCCTCAGGCTGAACAGCCACCACATGAGCCACATTCCTTCCCCTATCCTCTCTGCTCTGGAAGTTACCACGGCCGCGCCCACGACCTCTCTGTGGTGCAACAACTCCAGGAGCACGTCCCTGACCACCACCGGCCAACAGAGGACACTCCCTCCTCATATGATCCGCCGAACCACAGTTCCAGCACGAATTACCGGTCACCACAATAGGAGCCTGAACCTCCCTCGCTGCTTGAGGGCAATCACGCCTCAGATGGCCACGCGATCCACATGCCCATCATGTGTTCTGATCAGCTCTCGCCCTGTCTCCCTGAACAGGCGCACCTTGCCCTCCACCACCACGCCTAGCCGAAGACTGATACCTCCGATCACGTCCTCTCTTGTTCCGCCCACCACCAGAATTATACTCAGCAGCTCGTTTGCCCGCACTAGAACCAGCACCTCTGGAAGATAAACTCAAATTTAGCTCAATATCCTTAGCTCTACTAACCAACACATCAAAGTCAGTGTACTCAGCAGCCAGCATATAGGTCTTTACTTCCGTCACCAAACCATAACGGAAACGTTCACACCTCTCCCGCTCATCAGGAATAAGCTCAGGTGCGTACTGACTGAGTCGGACAAACTGAACCTCGTACTCAGCCACAGACATGCTCCCTTGAGTAAGAGACATGAACTCCCTTTTCTTTTCATCCAGGTATCGCACACCCATATACTTTCTCTTGAACGTGTTCAGAAAGAACGTCCAAGTTACATCAGCATCCTCCATTCCGAAGATAGTGGTCGTCCACCAGGTATACGCATCATCATGCAACAGCGACACCACACACCCAAGCTTCTACACATCATTGCAGTTCATTTGTCCCAAAATTCTCTTGGTACTTTCCAACCAAGACTCAGAACCCTCAGCAGACAAACCTCTGAACTCAGTCCCTCCCAGACTGCGCAAACGTTCCAAAGGTAGCCTAGCATTAGCATCTCCATGATGCCCAGCTCCATGAGCTCCAGCTACTGCCGCCTGAAAGGCTCCAGCAATAGCCTGAATCAGCACTGTCATGTCAGGAGCAGCTTGCCCCTGCCCAGCTTCAGGTCCAGCGACCCCAGCACCAGCACCAGCTGCATCACCCCCAGCACCACCACCACCGGGTGGAGGAGGTAAATCCACTACATTCTCCGCATTCTCTTCATTCTCATTTTGAGCCATAGCTCGCGTATTAATCCTTGTCTCTCTACGAGGTCCCATTCACTAAACAATGTAATCACAAATGCAATAAACATAGTTAGGCTCAGCAAGGTAAGAAATCCAAGTACTCAAGCTCATTTCCAATTAAAAACAAATCATTTCATTAGCTTTGATATGGCAATGGGTCCCTCTAACATGCTTCACCACAGCATACATCACAATTGCAACATACTTACAATTCACACATCATACTTTCACTCAACAAGCATACCAAGCAATCATACACATATCACCCACATAACCATTCCCAATTACTCGAGAACTCAGCTCTGATACCACCAAATGTAACCCCCTTAGCCCGGCCTAGACGGTTAACCCGAACTACGAAGATTACACGGGGAAAACCAAAGTCAACCCGAAAGTCAACCTTGATTAACGACCCTTTTTTTCTTTTTAACTTGTCTAGATGCATATTAACCCTAGGCGTACCCTTGAAATAAGCATACTCAAAAATCACAGCAATCGGAAAACAATAAGGGACTCAATTGCACAACATACGAATTTAGGGACTAAATTGTAAATTCTGGAAATTAAGAGGACTTTGCTAAATTTTAAGTTACCAATATGAAATTAGTCATGTTTCATGCTTCGCTGCCAAATTTCATCTCAAACGGACATCCCAACTTCAAACAATTGCATAAACAAAGTTCAGGACCAAAACGTGAAGATTTCAAAACATACAACCATCAAATTCAGTGCCCAACGGTCAAGTGTTCCGAAACGGGAAATGTCCGTTCCGAAACGCGGGACCATTTCGAAACCTGTTCCGAAACAGGGCTTGGCAGTAGCAAAGACGTTTCGGAACGGCTCTACCCGTTTCGAAACGTCAAGGCCATTTCAGGCCCCCTATTCCGAAGCAGTAGCACCCGTTCCGATACGGGCTGCCCAGAAATGCAGAATTTTTCTGGTTTAACATACTTTCGGCCCATCAAACACACTCTTATGACCTCCTAATCATGCCAACAAGTCATCATACATTAAAGGCACATATTTGCATCATCAAAACTCAATCATGGCATCAATTAGGAAAAACTACAAGTCTATAGGCATGCATCCTATAAATAGAAATCAAGCTATCATCAAATCTTCAAAACAAATACCAAATGACCATTTACATGTTCCAAACATCATAGGCATCAAACCAAGCTTAGGGAATCCAAAACATCTCCCAAAAACACAATCTAGGTTCCCATTGCCAAATACCAAAAGCTAATAGTGTTGTAAAAATAGTCACCATACATGAGCTTAGACTTTCACTTGGATTCTTGACCTCCTTGTTGCCCTTTAGGCACTTCAATTCTCTGCATTATTGGTTCAAGAAAGAGAGCGTAAGCACATATGCTTAGTGAGAAATGCACTAATGAAACAACACAATAATGCACTTTGTAAAACACCTTTCAAAGGCCTTTAAATTCATAAACCTCATTTCTCATGCAACAATGCATACAAAACAAGCATCTCATGCTTTATTACATCAACATGTCATATTAACTTTCAAGTGATAATCCATAACCATTTTTCATCACAAAACACAATCGGATACGCGGATTACAAGCGTTGTCCCATACGCTTCATGCACACTACCAAACACTCAAGGTGGAGTTTACCGGTACAATCACAACCCCTCAACACCCGTGATGGAGTCTACGGTACAATTACAACCCCTCCACATCACTCATTGGTAGTTGTATAACATCACTAACGAGAACACGGGACACACAACACAAGATCCTCTCATGACATTTTAACCACCATTATGATCTTAGACATCTCGTTAGTGTACTTGGATGGAGTTTACGGTACCATTACAACCCCTCAACATCCAAGGCGACTTTATTCACGGTGCACCCAATCCTATAGCCGGCTAACTATATCTGATTCAAGTACTTTTAAACCAACACATCACTTGCCAATATACATCATTTACCATCATCAATCCACTGTTTTAAAGTATTAAACAAAGCCATTAAATAATCATGCATCAAACCACATTTACCAATGTCAAATCAAGGATCTCTTACCTTGAGCATCCTTCAACACATGGCTTTCAAAACCAGCATTAAACATGCTTAAATATGCTTTCAAAACAGAATTTAAACATGCAAATTAAACACATTGCATTCAACCATCTCACGGTTCAACAAAGAGAGAGTTTCTCCGAAAACTTACTCTTGAGCTTAGCTAAGTTGTTTAGACTTAAACTAAGCTCCCATAACCTTCAAACATTGGTTTCAAAGCTGAAAACCAAACTTCACTCACCAATTCCGTTTCGCAAGCTTGCCGAAACGCCGATCAAGCCTCCGGATCAACACCACAAGGATCTGAAGATGTCTCCCCTGTTTTAAACACATCAAAGCAGAGGATTAATGCATCATCATGCATTAAAATCTTCAGCCATTACACCTAAACTCGTTGCTCTCATCAAAACTCACATTTCGGCTACCAAACACAACCGAAAACACATCCAAACACTTCCACAACATTACCCAGCCAAGATCCATCACTTCTAAACATTCTTAGACATCAACTAACATCCAAAAAAGGACCTAATCACGTCCTTATACCTCCAGCTATAGCAGAACATCAAAATCACCCCAAAACCACCATTTTCACAAGTAAAAACTTAGGAAAATCAACCTATTCGGGATTGCATTGATTAAACCTCCATTTCACATCATTTAAACATCCAAAATACATCAAAAAGACATCTCAAAACAGAGCCCAATCATCTATTACGAATTTCTTCAAAATTAAATCCAAATCTTGCATTTTAAGCCAAAATCAAGATCACAACATTAAAACCTTTAACAAAACTCAATTTAAGGATTGAGAACTTGGGAATTTCAGTAATGAACCGAGTATTTAGAGGAGAATGACGTTCATACCTCTAAATGTGGATTTCTCCTTGTTTAGAGTCAAAATCCTTAAAAATTCATTAAGCAAATTGTGAGGATTTGATGTAGAATTGATTAGGAATCATTTGGGGATTAAAAACCCATCATTAGGTGTGAGAATCAAAAGGAAAGTTGCTGTGGAAATGTGTTTGGCTGAGGGAATTTTGAGAGAAAATGAAATGGGAAAATTTTAGCAAAAGTTAGTTATGAAACTAAAATATCATTTTCCCTCCTTTCTTTTTATTAATTAAACATTAAATGAGTCTTAAAAATCAAGAAAAACTCTGGAGAAATTCTCCCTTGGGTAAATTAGCTCCTTAAAGATTCAAAGTTTCAATCCTTTTAAAACAGTCACGAACTTTTCAAAAATTACATTTTAGTCACTAACTCGAAATGTCATATTTCCAAACCTCATTTTGTAAAATTGATTTCACCACTCTCTTATATGTATTAAAAGAGGATTTTTAGATATTTTTCCATATTTTTAATGCATCCCGAACTAGGCTTTCCCTAAAACCACCTTTTATATTCGAACCGAAAATTAGACCGGTCCGATTCAGACCCTAAACTTCCAAGCCTAAAATTGGGGTGTTACACTGACCTTGAGCCCAAACTTGTTTATGTACTTAATTATTGGTTAAGAGCTTGTGAGTGAGGTCTGATCTTGGAATTTGTGTAATTGAAAGTATTCTCGGTTCCTTGGATGCACGATGCTGAGGAATGTTGAATTCGGGTTCGAGGGTATTCGAATGTCGTATCATGAATCGACTAATGTAGCTCGGAGTTAAGGTAATACACTACTACCCCTTGTATGCTTTATGTATATGTCGATATCCGGTTAACGCATGCATGCTTATGATGAAGTGTTTTGTAAACTCTGCTTAAGCTGAATTAGATACGAAAAATAAGTATGAAAATTATTAAAACCAAAATATTCGAATAAGAATACTAATAGACCAGAAGTATCGAAAGTTAATAGTAATAAATAATATAGTTAAATCTGCAACTCGATCAATGGTGTCTAAGATTCAATGCCCATAATATGCAGTAAAGGATATTGGATATGAGATTTCAGAAATGCCCTTAAGGTATAAGAATGAATAAATTGCCCCTAATAAAGGAAGTGACCCGAAATCTGCATTCGAATTGATTGAAAAATTACCCCACCTAAGATGTATGTCCTATTGGAGAAGACTTCGGCATCATTATTTAAATGCGTGTGATACTAAAAGAAACTTGGATCTTCCCCCGAGCTCTGTATAACACATGGAGGTGAATTTATTGGAATTATCGTTGTATTCTTGAGTTGATCCTTACGACAGTAATGGATGAATCAATTGGAATGATCGTAATGACCAAAAAGACTGTTGTCAAATCCCGAAAACCGGTCTAGTCGAAATTAAGTTCCGGTGACCGAATATTTTATATCGATTGAATAATTTTTTTAATTTTATCTGAACCAATAAATGTTTTTCGGGTTAATTTATGATAGTTTATTATTATTATTATTATTATTATTATTATTATTATTATAAAAAAGGGAGATGGGGCCCACGGCAACTCCTTCAAACCGAAGGAATTGCATGGGATTTTCCCACCTCAATTAATAGGTGGCAAAAGCTAAGCTAAGTGTGGCCTATGCCACTACACGTGGATTGTGAATTCACAGTTGAATTCAATTCAACAAAGGCTCAGTATATATATATATGAGAGGGGATAGGGCGCAAGAACAGAGAAAAAAAAAGAGAATATGGAGAGGTTCGGTGAAGCAGAGAATTAAGGAGAAAAATTAGTAAGGTTCAGTATTGAATTAGTGGTCCAATAAATTTGGATATAACGTTACCGAATTTTTGTTAACGTTAAGTTTACGAGGTCGATTCAGAACAACTGTCAAGCTCAAAAAATAAAAATAAAGCATCGGCCTGTCAAGGTGAGTGTAGATGCATTTGTCTCGGGTGACACGGTGTCATTCCGATTATTATTTCTAAGATATGATATGTGAGTGTAGTCAGAGTCTCGGAAGTAGGCGAGGAGCCTTTCCGAATTCATCGTTATTGATTTTGTTTGTTTTACTAACCATTGAATTAAGGGAATTTACATAAAGCATTATTGGAATCCTTGTTGCTAAGTATGAGTAAGTATTGCATATCGAGCATTAGAAATTGATTATTGCACATTGCTATTGAAACTTTGTTATATGTCTACCGCTATTGAATTACTGTTATTGATATTGATGTGTAAATATTGCTATTGAAATATCGTTGTTGAACTATTGAGTATGAACCTTGGATTCGAAGTATTGGATACAATTGGCATGTCATAGAATTCATGAGCTCATTGGTACGGGTATTGGGCTTCGGCCATTGGTGCGGAGGAGGGATGTGTTGTGTGTTGGTCAATTGGTGCGGAGGAGGGATTATGACACGACCATTATTGTTGGTGATGTGGTGGAATTCGTGTATCCAAATACTGTTGAATTGGTCCAAGGGAAAATATTGATTATTGATATTGCTTTTGTTATGATTGGATAACATGTCTTTCACTTTATAATATGTTTATAGATTGTTTATGTGAAATGTGCCATTAAATATGCCATTTAAGTATGCAGCATTGCATAACATGCTCATTCATTGTTATTGGCTACCTCACTTAGACTATGTAAGTCTAATGCATTCATTTGCATAACATTTCAGGCTAACAAAATGTTCGGTCTGAGATCGGAGCAGTCAAAGGATCGGCAAGTCACCACAAGCTAAGAGTAATGTGTTTTGTCTTTATGAACTTCTAATATGGTGGCAAAGTAGTTAAAGTAATTTTTCTAGTCTTGTGGCCCTACTATTGTGTAAATATTGCCTACGTTTTGTATAAGGTTTTAAAGCTATATTGACTATTGAGTTAGTAATAAAATTGACATAATTGGCACTAAAATATTGATTAAAAATTTAAGATTTATGTCTCCGATTTCCGTTCTGTTTCCGATAACACTCTCCAATCCAGTTCTCGACCAGGCCGGGTAGGGGGTGTTACATTTGTGGTATCAGAGCTAGAGTTTAGTCGGTTCTGGACTAAACTTAAGTATGTTTGTATTGTATGTTATGTTACTTTGCCACCTAGGAGTTATTCTGTTGTGTATTGTGACTTGCCGATTAATCCTATCTCTTTATGTTTAGATGTCTAAATTCAGCCAGACTCGTATAGATGAGCATATTCTTGTCGGAGAAAATTCGAGGACGAATTTTCTTAAGGGAGGAGAGTTGTCACATCCCGAAAACCAATTTAGTCGAAATTAAGTTCCGGTGACCGAATATTTTATATTGATTGAATAATTTATTTAATTTTATCTGAACCAATAAATGTTTTTCGGGTTAATATTATTATTATTATTATAAAAAAAGGGAGATGGGACCCACGACAACTCCTTCAAACCGAAGGAATTGCATGGGATTTTCCCACCTCAATTAATAGGTGGCAAAAGCTAAGCTAAGTGTGGCCTATGCCACTACACGTGGATTGTGAATTCACAGTTGAATTCAATTCAACAAAGGCTCAGTATATATATATATGAGAGGGGATAGGGCGCAAGAACAGAGAAAAAAAAAGAGAATATGGAGAGGTTCGGTGAAGCAGAGAATTAAGGAGAAAAATTAGTAAGGTTCAGTATTGAATTAGTGGTCCAATAAATTTGGATATAACGATAGAGAATTTTTGTTAACGTTAAGTTCACGAGGTCAATTCAGAACAACCGTCAAGTTTAAGAAATAAAAATAAAGCATCGGTCTGTCAAGGTGAGTGTAGATGCATTTGTCTCGGGTGACACGGTGTCATTCCGATTTTTATTTCTAAGATATGATATGTGAGTGTAGTCAGAGTCTCGGAAGTAGGCGAGGAGCCTTTTCGAATTCATCGTTATTGATTTTGTTTGTTTTACTAACCGTTGAATTAAGGGAATTTACATAAAGCATTATTGGAATCCTTGTTGCTAAGTATGAGTAAGTATTGCATATCGAGCATTAGAAATTGTTTATTGCACATTGCTATTGAAACTTTGTTATATGTCTACCGCTATTGAATTACTGTTATTGATATTGATGTGTAAATATTGCTATTGAAATATCGTTGTTGAACTATTGAATATGAACCTTGGATTCGAAGTATTGGATACAATTGGCATGCCATAGAATTCATGAGCTCATTGGTACGGGTATTGGGCTTCGGCCATTGCTGCGGAGGAGGGATGTGTTGTGTGTTGGTCAATTGGTGCGGAAGAGGGATTATGACACGACCATTATTGTTGGTGATGTGGTGGAATTCGTGTATCCAAATACTGTTGAATTGGTCCAAGGGAAAATATTGATTATTGATATTGCTTTTGTTATGATTGGATAACATGCCTTTCACTTTATAATATGTTTATAGATTGTTTATGTGAAATGTGCCATTAAATATGCCATTGAAGTATGCAGCATTGCATAACATGCTCATTCATTGTTATTGGCTACCTCACTTAGACTATGTAAGTCTAATGCATTCATTTGCATAACATTTCAGGCTAACAAAGTGTTCGGTCCGAGATCGGAGCAGTCAAAGGATCGGCAAGTCACCACAAGCTAAGAGTAATGTGTTTTGTCTTTATGAACTCCTAGTATGGTGGCAAAGTAGTTAAAGTAATTTTTCTAGTCTTGTGGCCCTACTATTGTGTAAATATTGCCTACGTTTTGTATAAGGTTTTAAAGCTATATTGACTATTGAGTTAGTAATAAAATTGACATAATTAGCACTAAAATATTGATTAAAAATTTAAGATTTATGTCTCCGATTTTCGTTCTGTTTCCGATAACACTCTCCGATCCAGTTCTCGACCAGGCCGGGTAGGGGGTGTTACAACTATAGTGCCTTCAATCACCGAAATTCTTAATTAATCAGAATGACAATTTTACCCTTAAGTTCTAAAATGAGTAAACCGTTTGTAAATGCCGAAGAGATCAAAACGACTTAATCTCTACTGAGTACATAAACGATGGAGGTGCTAAATAGTAAAATTTGACAAAAGTGGTGGATTTATCCCGATTTCCAAAATGACCGAAAAGCCTTTTTGAATTAAATATGCAGTTATGCATTTGATGAAATTCTGAGATTTCTAATAAGACTTTAAGGGCTAAAGTGCCCCTAAGTGTTAGGAAGTACACTCATGTATGCTAATCACTCCTGATATTAATATAAGGTTGGAAGTTTTCCACACAAAATATATGTTCGGCTACTCTGTGATGAGTCATGTGGTAAAATATGAAAACAACCGTTCAGATATACGATACAACTAGATACATTAGTAGAGTTGGTTAGTACTGCAAGGTTGAGATACGTTAGTTTGAATGGTTTTGGAGCCTCGAAAAATGTCTGGAAATCTTAAATATTGTAAATCGTCATTTTATCATTTTGGGGCTAAATTACAAAACTACCCCTTCTAGTTAATTGATCAAAATGCCCCCGTTGGCCAAAGTAATTAAAATAGCCTTGAATGTATCTGGTATCGTAAAAGATCTTGGCATAGAAATCTCTAAATGTCTGGTTGAAAACCTGATGAGCAAATAGAATTTCCTGAGCAACTGTTCATGCCCCGTCAGTATAAGTTACCAACACGCCCATGTATGATAAAATGACCATAATGCCCTTGTATGCTTAAATGACTAAAGTACTCATAATATATCTTAACTTTCTAAGATCTTGATGTACCAATTCTTGAATACATGATATGAATCGTTTTACAACCCCTTTTCTAATAGGGACCTCGTTCTTGAAATTCGTCCAATTTGTCAAAAGTTCAATGTGTCCCCTTCTGTAAGTATCGAGTATCTTTAAGAAATAAACTGTTCCATCTAGTGTGTTGCATGTGTGCTATATTCTGTTGAATGAATTGCATAATGATTTAATCATAAACAATATTATGTTTGATTAATATTTTAAATTGTTATTGAGATTGCATCACTATGTTAGAAAATGAGATGAAATGATCAACTGGATATATGATGACATTCTCTGCGTACCTGATGTATGTTTGTTCAACGTGTATACTTGTTATGTGATTGCTTGATCTGTGATGGTATTGCCTGGTTGTCTGATGAACTTGATAGTATGATCTGTTAGCTTGACCTATAATGTTACAATCTGTTTGCATGATGAATGATGAAAATGTCTGCTCCGCTCAATGGTATGCCCATTTATCTGTCAAAAGCATGAATTCTTCTGTTTCTGATGCTCTGAATAAAATATATCTATCACATGTATTCTGTTACCCATGTCTAGAATCTGAACACTGATTACTATCTAGGGTATATTGTTGGGTTATGTTATGAAGTCTCTGTTGGTACAGCCCTGATCAAGCTGGTAAATCCTTATGGACCTAAGGTAGCCCCTTAGGTGGCACCTATGCCCATCGGGCCTAGGGTAAGTCCTTATGGATGCAGTTTTGGGGGACTACATATTGGTGTAAGGTTGGAGGGTAGTTACTAGTAAACTCTTGCATGTACTTTAACATTTGCATTGAATTGTTATGTGTTCTTATGATATGATTGATATGCATTTATGCCTATTTGATATGCACCTATTGGGACACACTAGACTTTAAACTCGTTATTTCCATCTTCGTAATATATCAGCTTGTATAATTCTTGTTTATTACTCAACGTTTGAATAAAGAACAAGTATTGTTATTCTCAAGTAACGTTATCCTGAAATAGCGGAAGGGAAATGAAGATTGTTACTACTTGGAACATCATAAAAATGTTATGCCTACCATATATCTGCATGAGCTTATAGCATCTTTTGGTAGTTTTGTATTACTGAGCTTTTCCAAGCTCACGTTGTTTTTACCATCCCAGGTTAAAAGAACATAGCATGGTATAATGTTTGACATCAGTGTTTGGAGTTCCCTCGGCGTTGCCTCTGGAGTACGGTACTGTATAGT
This sequence comes from Hibiscus trionum, assembly GCA_030270665.1. Classification (NCBI taxonomy): domain Eukaryota; kingdom Viridiplantae; phylum Streptophyta; class Magnoliopsida; order Malvales; family Malvaceae; genus Hibiscus; species Hibiscus trionum. Next base: position 64,071,189 of record BSYR01000017.1, read on the forward strand.
TAGTGGGCATGTATGTCATGTATGTCACGTATTGTTTTATGATAGAGTCTGTAAAGCACTTTCTGAAATTCATGTTATGTGTTTAAATGATTTTCTGAAATAGTATTTTAAACAGAAGATGATTTTACAGTTTAATAAGTGTTTTGAGGAAATAAAAATGATTTATGTGTATTTTTATTGTGGGTCGCTCTTGTGACCCTAATGTGACTTCTTAGGATCTGTTGTAACGCATAGGCGGGTCTAGGGGGTTACATCTTTTCTCTCCGGTCTCTCCATTTTTTCTCGTGATGTTTTGTTTTCGATCTATAATTTGTTACGCTAAAAATTGAAACTTAGGAACTAAAATGAACAAAAACATCAGCATATTGAAATTATTAGACTAAATTATAACAATTCGAAATAAATAGGGTTTAATTTCATATAAAAGTAAAATTTTAAGGACTAAATATCACCGTGGGGAGGGGATTGCTATATCCGAAATTCAAACTGTGGAAATACTTGTGACTAAATTGAATTAAATTAAAACTTAAAAGTAAATATTATGACTAAAATGCAACATTTTAAATGCAATAGGATTTAAAAGATAATTAATCTCTAACCTAAAAATAAGCATCATATTTCCCTCCAAAATTCTCTCATTTCCCATTTTTTAAACCATTTTTTTAATTACAATTAATGGCGAGACAGAGGGAAAGAACCCGCCCAAATTTTTAGGTAAGGATAATTATTTTTTATCCCTTTCAACTTTAGATGTTTTTCATTTAAGCCCTTAATGTTCATTTTTAGGTTTTAGTTTAATTCAGTTGAGTCCCAATTTAGGTTAATTTAATTGAGATTCGACATTTAATGTTAGAGTTATTTTAATTAGGTATGTAATTTATGATTCTAGGTTTTAATTTAGATCAATTAGATATTTTTAACCGAAATTGACAACTATTTATTTTAAATTTTTGTAATCTAGTATAATGTTTTTAATATGATGATATATTTGTTCATTCTAGTCCCTAAAACTTTATTTTTAGTCGAAATTGACCCATATATATTTCTATTTTTGGTAATTTAGTAAAAAATATTTTTATTTATTTTAGTCCCTACAATTTAATTTTTAGTCAAAATTACCCGTATTTATTTATATTTTTGGCAATTTAGTCCAATAATATTTTGGGTAAAGTACACAGACGGTCACTGAACTTTGATAAAAAAACAAAATGGTAACCAAACTTTCAAAAATTACGAAGTAACAATTAAACTTTAGATTTTGAAACAAAACGATAACTGAGGCGTTAAACCCCATTAATCCTTAACGAAAATTTGACTGGGTATGCCACATCCCCACCCAATTTTCCACCTCATATTTAAAAAATAATAAAATCATATCCCGCGTCATATTTAAAAATTAAAAATAAATTATTTCTAAATGGAAACCCTAATCCTCTCTGCCAAGAAGTTTAACCGGAGTTCCAGTCCTTGGCGACGCAAGGTGTGATGCCGGCAACTCTTCCACTCCCCTTTAAAAATGAGCCTTTCAATTCCTTTTTAAACATGCAACCCCAAAACCGTATATTAACTTTGATTCCCACTTAAAAATGAATTTTAAACTTCAAAACCCAAACTCGCGTTCTTTTTAGAAACAATTTTCCAGATTCTGGTAAGAAATAGGACATGCAACCGTCATTGGAACTTAGTCGCAGAAGGTTTTCAAAGGAGGCAAACATTTTTAGAGAAAGGTAAACTTCACCCCTTTCACTTGAATTCAAAAAAAAATAGAAAAAAAATTACCAGAAAAGAAGGCTTGCTTTATTCTTCTGAGAAATTGCTTACAACCTTTGCTTGCTACACTTGAATCTGAATGCTTAGTATATTGTGTATCTATTGTGTGCTTTTGTTGTTGTGTACTGTGTGTGTTGCATGAACAATTACATGGGTTTACATAGTTATATGTTTGCTTGAATTACACGAATGAATCCTTGATTTTCCACCCCAAATTGTCTCTGACTTGATTCAAATTAAGCTTGATTTTGGCCATGGCTTCATTTTAAGGGTTTGCTCTTTGACTTTGCTTCTGTCTAGGGATTTCACCCTCCTTGTTTCCTTTTTGCATGTTTCTGGTAGTTTCAAATAACGGCAGCGAGGAGTAATTTGTGACGGAATCGGCTCGGGCGTTCCTCGAAGAAATGAAAAATGATTTGTTTTTAATTTTTAAATATGACGTGGAATATAGTTTTATTATTTTTTATATATGAGGTGGAAAACTGGGTGGGGATGTGGCATACCCGGTCAGATTTCCGTTAGGGGTTAACGGGGTTTAACGCCCCAGTTACCATTTTGTTTCAAAATATAAAGTTTAATTGCTACTTCGTGATTTTTGAAAGTTTGGTTACCATTTTGTTTTTTTTATCAAAGTTCAGTGACCGTCTGTGTACTTTACCCTAATATTTTTGTTTATTCTAGTACCTAAAATTTACTTTTTAGTTGAAATTGACCCATATTCATTTTTTTTGTAATTTAGTCCAATATTTTTAATATGATGATATTTTTGTCCATGTTAGTCCCCAAAATTTTATTTTTAACCAAAATTAACCTCTATTTATTTTATATTTTGTAATTTAGTCCAATACTTTTAATATGATAATATTTTTGTTTATGTTAGTCCCTAAAATTTTATTTTTCACCGAAACTGACTCTTATTTATTTCTAATTTTTGTAATTTACACCAATATTTTAAATAATGATGATATTTTTGTTCACTCTAGTGCCTAATATTTATTTTTAATGTGATTCGTGTTCTTAAAAGACTTTAAATAATTAACTCGAAATAACCCAACCCAAAGTCTATCTACTATTTGTATCAAACTCAAACTTAATACGAATTCGAAACCCGAATTAACCCAACCTGAAATGAAACCGACTTGAAATTATCTGACATGAAATGAACCCGGCCTGAAATTAAACCGACCTGAAGTCTACCTGAACCCGAATTAACCCGTCAATTAACTGATTCGGACCCTAACCGTTTTGACCCGACCTAAAATGAACCTGACCTGAAGTCTACCTGAACCCGAATTAACCCGTCAATTAACTGATTCGGACCCTAACCGTTTTGACCCGACCTAAAATGAACCTGACCTGAAATGAACCCGACCTAAAATGAACCCGGCCTAAAATGAACCCGACCTGAAATGAACTCGGCCTAAAATGAACCCGACATGAAATGAATCTGACCTGAAACTGACTCGCACCCCACCTGAATCGAGTCGAAACATCAAATCAACCTGAAATGACTTGTATCCGATTTACTTAGGGGATATCTTCTTCTTTTAGCCTATATATGTATTATTAAGCTCACTACTTTGAGATATGTGTGGTGTAGTGTATACCACTCTTCTACAGTTTCACAGAGATATACGGCTGTTTATTTGATTATTTTTCTTTTTAAATATTGGGTTTACAGGGTTAAAGGAAATTTTTTTTTATTGAAATCAGAATATAAAGTTGGTTTTTTTTTTCATGAAAATTTTTGCTTTTGACGATAGAATAGTGTATTAAGGGTAACGTATTGTTTTTGGAGAGTTGTGGCAAACAAGCCGAACAAAAAGGACAAAATACATATACGCATTGTTTGTTTTCACTTCTCTCTTTTTTTTTTCTATATTTTTATATAAATTTTAAATATTAAAATTGAATGTGCTTAGAAAATTACTAAGATGGCACCTTAATTAGATTGGATTCAGTCCAGTCAAGTTGGTTTTGGATTGCTCAATTTGGACTTGCTAAAATTGAGTTTTAAAATTTTCGGATTATATTTCAGTTTACATCATTATGAGTTCGAATTGTTTGGGCATGAGTTCAAATTTTTGTTTGGGTAAAATCAACTTTGAGTTCGAGTTGTTTGGGTCTGAGTTCAGGCTTGTAGATAAAAATAACTTTGAGTTTAATTTTGATTGGATAAAATTACTCATTGTTATGATTAAATTGAATTGAATCGGTTTGATTAGATTAAACTTTTTAGATTCTGATCAAATTAGATGTTAAGTTTGTTACTAGGTTGAAGAATAAGTTTATTTGTTTTCTTTTCCTTTTATGACTACAAGTTACAGTGTAAAAAACAAACAAATAATAATATAACTCTTTGTTTAAAAAAGTAGGGAAAACTACACCGGTGGTCCCCAAACTATTACCATTTTCCTATTTTAGTCCCCAAACTATGTTTTTCGGCAAATCGTCCCTTCTGTTACATAGTTCTCATGTTTTAGTCCCTGGCGTTAAATAGCTAACGATTTTGCTGACGTGGCATTTATTTAAGAGGGGAGAGAAATGATTAAAAATTATTTAAAAAATGCCACGTCAGCAAAATCGTTAGCTATTTAACGTCGGGGGACCAAAACATGAGAATTATGTAACAGAAGTAGAGGTGGCAATTGGGTCATTCGGTTCGGGTCATTTCGGTTCGGGTAATTTAGAATCGGTTTAGATTCGGTTCGGGTCAGTTCGGTTCGGGTTCGGGTCTAATTCGGGTCTGTGTTGAGTCGGATTCGGTTCGGGTATTGGATCGGGTCAAAATCGGATCGGTTGTTTTCGGGTCGGGTCAATATCAGATCGGTCGCTTTCGGGTCGGGTCAAAATCGGGTCGATTTCGGGTCGGGTCAACATTTAAATTTTCGGGTCAATTCGATTTGAGTTAGGTTAAAGGTTTGAGGTTTAGTATTTATGGTTTAATTTAGAGTTATTGATGTATGAGATTAATTCTGATTCAACTTGTTAATCTATGCATTTGAATTTGATTAAATATTTAAATCAAAGCTTCATGTATCCATATCAAATTTTTTTGTATAATTATATTAAATCAAAGTTTATTATATGTAATAATAATAATAATAATAATAATAATAATAATAATAATAATAATAATAATAATAATAATAATAATAATATTAATAATAATTTCTGAAATGAATTAATTTATTAAATTTAGGATCTAATTGAGCTAACTAAAATCTAAAAGCATAAATCACGGACATAATTAAAATAATTCTAAAACTAAATGTGAAATTTCAATTAAATTAATCTAAATTGAAACTCAATTAAATTTAAAAAAAAAAGAAAAAAGAGAAAGACAATTGGTAAAAATAAAGAGGGAAAAGACAAAAATTTGGAGGGAAATAAGCCACCAATTTTTTAAGCTAGATTGAAAAAAAAGAAAAAGACAATTGGAAAAAATAGAGAGAGAAAAGACAAAATTTTGGAGGGAAATAAGCCACCATTTTTTTAAGCTAGAGATTAATTACTTTTTAGGTCATGTTACATTTTAGTATAGAGAGGAACAGTATCTTCCATGATATAGAGGGAAAAGACAAAAATTTGGAGGGAAATAAGCCACTAATTTTTTTAGCTAGATTGAAAAAAAGAAAAAGACAATTGGAAAAAATAGAGAGAGAAAAGACAAAATTTTGGAGGGAAATAAGCCACCAATTTTTTAAGCTAGAGATTAATTACTTTTTAGGTCATGTTACATTTAAAATGTTACATTTTAGTATAGAGAGGAACAGTCTCTTCCATGATATAGTATAAAAAGATAATAAAACATACTTCTTTTTATTATTTATTATATTGTTAAAAATAGACATTCGAGTTAAAATCGGGTTAAAATCGGGTCGATATTCGGTTCAGCTTTCGGTTCGGGTAGCATTCGGTTCGGGTCCATTTCGGTTCAACAAAAAATTTCGGTTCGGTTTATTTTGGGTTTCGGGTCAACTTCGGATCATCATGTTCGGGTCAAAATCGGGTTTCGGTTCGGGTTTCGGGTCTCGGGTCAAATTTGCCAGGTCTAAACAGAAGGGACGGTTTTGCCGAAAAACATAGTTTAGGGACCAAAATAGGAAAATGGTAATAGTTTGGGGACCACCGGTGTAGTTTTCCCAAAAAAGTAATAGAACTCTTAAAAGAAGGTGTTAAACAACAAATTGCCCACTCAACTATATCCCATTCAATAATGTGGCCACTTGAGAATTTTTGTTCTCAATTTAGTCACCATACTCTCTTGTCGCCAGTCAGATCACTCATTCCTGTCACAAACTTATGACATGACATTAGTGGCCAATACACGAGTGACACATGTCACAAATTTTGAAAAAATATCCCATTCAAGCTTAATCCAACATAATTTATGGATATTCTCGATCACGAGATAACTTGTTCTATCCAATAATAAAGTTTTGTAGTATGTGTGCAAAATCTCACCAATTTGGCTTGGAAAATTAAAAGAGAATATAGCACAAGACACAGTGTCGTATCTGGCCCTGGGTAGGAGGGGCAACCGCCCAGGGCCTAGAATTTTTATAGTCAATTATACATGTAAAAAAATAATTTTATCAATTATAGGGTCTAATTTTTTAATATTTATTATTAAGGTTCTATTTTTAAAAAATATTTATTATTACGGGCCCAATTTTATCCTAATATTTATTATTAAGGGTCTCAATTTTTTTCTCAATTTTTATTATTAGAGGTATAGTCTTAAAATTTAATTTCATGTATTTTTGGTTATTAATAGGTTGATTTTTTCTCAATATTTGTTATTAGGGACATACTCTTAAAATTTATTTTTTTTCTAATAATTGTTATTAAGGGTCAAAATTTTTCAATACTTGTTATTAGAGGCACATTTTTTTCAATATTTGTTATTAGGGGCCTACTCTTAAAATTCAATTTTCTTTTCTTATACTTGTTATTAAGGGTCTAATTTTTCAATACTTGTTATTATGAGCCCATTTTATTTTTTAATATTTGTTATAACTAGGGGTGTGCATTATTCGGTTTTAACCGAATTAACCGACCGAACCGAAATTTTTTCATTTAATTCGGTCGGTTAATTTTAGGTAGGTTCGGTCAACGGTTAATTTGAACATTTTCATAAAGTGTCATAGCATGTTCAGTCGAGTTATTATAGCTTAAAAACCAAATAATTACATTTAACTATACTTGATTTCATGCCCTCGTGTTAAATGCAATGTTTCAAGAGTTTGTAAGGGTATAATGAGTTGAGTGAATATACTAAGTCATATCATTATTTAATCATGTTAACCTCTTTAATTAAGATTTATTTTTTTAATTGTTACAAAAATGTTATTTTACTTATTTTTCTAACTTACAAAAACTTATTTCTCGTTCTGAAAATACAACATATAGGGACTAAAATGTAACCTATGTTATAGCACAAGGACGAATATAGTACTTTTACCTACGCAATTGATATGTTGTGGCTAAGGCGGACAAGAGCTCATTGGGTATTGGGTTAAATTCCATTATCTAAAGCAACCTGTAATCGTTTCAACGAAAGAGGGGTATAATAAATTAAGATCCCGTTTGAAGTAGGCCCCTCATTTCGTGTATTTAGGTTGTAATTAAATTTCAACCAAATGATAAAAAAATATATGAATATATACTACCTTTTATCACTTCGGAAGAGACAACTATCGGTGTAATTGCTAAAGATTAACATGGTACGATGGTGGCAGACCATGGTCAATCCTTGCATAATTTTGATGTAACAAGGGCTCGAATCTTCATTATTAAAGGAGATGCCGTTGTTATAGTCAACAACCTAAACAATCTAATTTGTCAAAAAAAAGAGGCTAAACATCTAAAATTGGATCTTTCTCTAGCGGGTAGTCATCTTTGACATGTTACTGCTAAGCTGGTACATAATGGACAAATACAAGTCAGACATGTTACAAGGATTGCGAATATGGCGGCGCATGAATTAAATCGTTGGGTGATTAATCGTAGTTTCCTCCTACTATTTTCCTTATAAATGTTCTTGTTTGAACAATTTGGTATTGATGTTGTCATTTGTAGTTAATAAAATACAATATCTTTCTTTCAAAAAAAAATTGTAATTATCAAAGGAGTTGGTCCAAGTGGTAAGCAGCTTGATATCGCTTAAACAGGTCTTGAGGTCGAGGCGTTGTGTATGCAGAAAATCTCCGCTGAGAGACTCACGCACTAAAGTCAAGTGTGCGATGCGGGTCAGTCTGGATTAGTCAGGACCAAGACTTGAAAACAAGAGGGCGACCAAAAAATGTAATTAGATAACTTTAAAAATGGTTGTAATTAAATATGTTAATTCTCATCAAAATGAATTGGTCATAAATGATGTATTAAGAGCAAGGAAATTTTGATTTAATATGGAAAAATATATATTTTTTAATAAAATTAAGTCAGTCGTTTTTTTTCAATCCCTTGTTCCTTCGGCCGCCAAAAGGGTTTTCGCCACCGTTCTCCTTTAAAGCAAAGAAACCTTAAGCAAGAGAAATTCAAGGTTTCCCACAATCTTCTAGTCCTTGGCCCTGCTGCTTATAGAAACCATGAAAGGGCAGCCTTGGGATTAGATAAAGCAATAGAATTCTATCTCTGGGTAGAAAAGGTTTTTCGACTTTGTCCATGATGAGAAAACTTGCAAAGAAATGGCCTTGGTTTTAGCTAAAGGTAATAACTTGAGCGGTCTTTACGAGGCAAATCACTTGTTTCGTGACATGTTGTTTAATGGTTTTGTTCCTGATGTTGTGACTTATAATTGTTTGATTGATGGTGTCATAGCCCAAATGAAAAACAAATTGGAAGGTTTGAAACCCTTAATCGAATTGGGGATTTTGTCGCAAAGGAGAACGCTGAGATAGTTGAGACGACACCGTTTGAAGGGGTGATTTCAGACGAGTTGAAGATGGCACCGTTTAGAGCAGCGGCTCCGAGTGGGTTGGAAAACATGCAGGCCCAAGGGAATGATGATCTAGGAGATTAAATTGAAGAGGATTGCGTCCCAGATACAGATTGACCCGTTTAGTTAATATTATCAGCCTTTTATTATTTCACTGTTTATGTAACCGTTTTTTAGTCCTTGTTCGCGGTGGAGACACGTGTCCAAAAACAATATGTCATGTGTCTGCTATATACCAACAAACCCTAGCTGTTATTTCTTTATGCAAATTAATGAGAAAAGTTATCTCTTTCTTCCTCTATCATTTTCTTCTTGGTCTTTCATTCTATTTCTTATTATTTTTTATATTTGAGCAGTGACAGATGGTTGTTGTAAGACGAATCGAATCGAGACTCCGAGAGGGCTTTGAAACTTTTCAAAGATATGAATAAAAGAAATTGTGTTTCGAATCGGATCACGTATAACTCTTTTTTTGGATGATTGGTTTTATTATTATTATTCAAGAGCAGAAAATCTGCTACAATAAACTGAGTTACAGTGTATAATTTAACCAAAACTTTCAAGTATTCCCTTTATACAAGTATACCCAACTACTATATAATTGAATATTCACAAAATCAGTTTTAACAATGTTCTTCCCCTTTAGTCTAACTTGTACAACTTCTTTAATGGACTGTAAAATAGCTTGTCCATCCGAACAAGAACGGCGAAATTGCCTATGGGTTCTTTCCTTCCAAATAAAGTAGATAAAAACACACCATGCCAATCGAAGTATCACAACATGGAGTGATTTTCCCTTGAGAAAATTGATGACCTATTCAACCTCTCTACTCCAATCATAAATATTTCTAGAGATATTGCAGAGCTCCAATACTCCTTTCTAAATATTTTTCGAAAATGAACATTCGAAAAATAAATGACTATTAGTTTCCAGTTCACAATCACACAATGTGCATCTCCCATCAAATGTCATCCCCCAGTTGAGTAACCTATCCTTAATAGGCAGCCTACACTGGATGGCCATCCAAGATATCAAAGCATGAGTGGAAACGATATGAGCTTGCACCAAGGCACTTTATCACGATGCACACGAATCGCCCTCCAGATCTACATTGTACTTGTCAAAGTACTGTTCGAAAGGTCTAACCCTTGAGAAGAATAGTGATCCCTTACCTTGATAAGCCTCTTCCAAATCCAGTTCATTGAACTTTTGAGCTGAATCTGTAGTAAGCTAACTTCCTTGAGAACAACACATATAACTCTTTCAATAGGTACTATTGTGTTGTTAATGAGATCTCTAAAGGTATTGATATGATGCGGAGGATGCAACTTATGAATCATGGGGTAGCAACAAATAGTTCGTATACTCCGATTACACATGCTCTATGTGAAGCTGGAAGAGTGTTGGAGGCCAAGGATTTTCTTTTCGAATCGATTCCAGGGGGATCTGAGTATACATATAAGTTAGTTTGTGGTGCATTGAATTCAGACGGAGCATCCAATTTGAATGATGATGAGCTGCATAAAAGAATAAGAGATTGTATCTAGAGTCGATGTAGACAAGTGACAAGGTGATACAGTCAGAGCCATCTAACAATGTAAATTTGCTTTTTGAAAGAAAAAAAAAATAACAAAGAAGGGTTTTCATTGAGGCTTGAGCTCATTTTGCTTGCTCTTGGGAATTATGTGACATAGCTTGTGAATGAACCATGATAGAAAATTTTAACCATTTGGTTACAACTCATTGAAGAAATGGTTGTCACGGAAGGGGAAGAATATTGCAGTATATGGTTTGCTTAAGCTTTGTAAGCGACACACTCGATCCTTGACCAAGGAGGAGGAAGCTTTGGCGGTGGATGACAACGAGAAACGCCGAAAGGATGAAGGAATTATGGTTGAATTTGTTGATCAAGTGGTGAAGGCTGTTGAACATACCCGCCTTGCCATGGGGATTCTAGCATGGAATTGCCATAGGCGTGGGAACCCATTGATAGTTCGGGCCATGAAATGTCTCATTGAAAAGAAAGACCTTGATGCCGTTTTCTTATATGAAACGAAACTTTTGGTTTCTGAATATGATATGAAGGGATGTGTTACGGTAGATTGTGACGAGTGGAAATGGAGTCTTAAAATGTTGTTGAAGGAAGGTTTTGAGCCAAACTTGTTATCCTTCTCATCTAATCATATAGATATGCAACTGATGTAGAATGGATTGGACACATGTTGAATATGATAATTGGAAGAAAAGAGAAGAAATGGAAACTAGGGTTTCTATTATCGATTTGGGAATTTGGAAGAGAGACCAGTTGAAGGAAGAGAAAGCAAATAAGATTCTTTTTATTAAAACCAAAATTAATTTTACAATATCCAATTTACATATTTATAATATTAAAGAAACTAAAGAAGAAAATAAAGAAACTAAACTAACTAATCAAACTTAATAATTGTTTATTAATAACTAATATCCTAACAACCCCCTCAAGTTGGAGCATACACATTGTAAATGCCCAACTTGAAAATAGACTCATGAAATAAAGTTGGTGGTAAAGCCTTTGTAAAACAGCCAGCAAGCTGGTTCGAAGAAGAAACATGCAGTGGATGCAGCATCCCTTGGTGAAGCTTTTCTCGAATTAGATGGCAATCAATTTCAATATGCTTGGCGCGCTCATGTTGGACTGGATTCTCTGCAATTTTAATTGCAGACAAATTGTCACAATAAAAGTTTGCAGATTGAGAAGGCAAGTGCATGTCAGAAAGAAGGAATAAGAGCCGTTGTAATTCACAAGTTACAATAGCAAGGGCTCTATATTCAGCCTCTGTAGAAGACCTAGAAATTGTAGACTGTTTTTAGACTTCCATGAAATCAAGGAAGAACCAAGAAAAAAACAAAAACCTGTAGTGGATTTGCGTGAACCAGGACAAGATGCCCAATCAGAATTAGAGATTGTATTTAATTTCAAATCATTAACTGCAGGAAAAAATAAACCTTGGCCAGGAGTGCCTTTCAAATACCTTGAAATTATATGCACTGCAAAAAGATGAATGTCAGTAGGAGCAGAAAGAAATTGAGATAATTGATGTACAACAAAATTAATATCAGGCCGAGTGTTAGTCAAATACAAAAGCTTACCTATCAATCGTCTATAAGAAGTAACATCATCCAAGGGAACACCATCTAATTTAGAAAGTTTATTCTTAACATTAAATGGTGTTGAAGCAAGTTTGGATCCAGAAAATCCAGTTTCTTCCAAGAGATCAAGAGTATATTTACGTTGGCAAAGGTTAATACCCTCTTTTGATCTAGCTATTTCAAAACCTAAAAAGTACTTAAGATCACCTAGATCTTTTATCCTAAGGTATCATGCAAAAACATTTTAATGTTGTAAATTTCAACTAAACTAGGACTAATAAGTATAATATCACCAACATATACCGCTAAGGCTATAAAACTATCATCCATTCCTTTCAAAAATAAAGAAGAGTCAGAATAAGCTTGAATAAAATTCTGATTTTCAAAGAAATAGTTAGACGCTCATTACATTGCCTACTTGCTTGTTTCAATCCATATAAACTTTTATTTAGCTTACAAACAAGACCATGGTCATTAGGAATAAAATCAGGTGGAGGATCCATATAGACCTCTTCATGCAAGTATCCATGTAGAAATGCATTATTGATGTCTAACTGTTGTAAATGCCAATTCCTAGCTGATGCAATAGCTATAAGAGTTCGAATTGTAGTAATCCTAGCAACAAGACTAAATGTGTTTAAAAAATCTAACCCTGGTTGCTGAGTATACCCTTTAACAACAAGTCTTGCTTTATACCTCTCTAAACTACCATCAGACTTAAGTTTGGTTCTATAAACCCACTTACAACCAATGGTTTGCTTGCCACTAGGTAAAGTGACTAGGTCCCAAGTGTTATTCTTCTCTAAAGCAAGAATTTCTTCATTCATAACTTCTTTCCAACAACTATGCTTAATAGCCTCTCTATAGATTTTAGGTTCTTTCAATATATCAACATTATTAATGTATGCTCCATGATTAAAAGAAGGGAAAACTACACCGGCGATCCCCAAACTAATACTATTTTCCTATTTTGGTCCCCAAACTATGTTTTTCGGCAAAACCATCCCTTCTGTTACATAGTTCTCCTGTTTTGGTCCCCGGCGTTAAATAGCTAACGATTTTGCTGACGTGGCATTTTTTTAAGAGGAGAGAGAAATGATTAAAAAATATTTAAAAAATGCCACGTCAGCAAAACCGTTAGCTATTTAACGTCGGGGGACCAAAACAGGAGAACTATGTAACAGAAGAGACGGTTTTGCCGAAAAACATAGTTTGGGGACCAAAATAGGAGAACGGTAATAGTTTGGGGACCACCGGTGTAGTTTTCCCTTAAAAGAAATATGGTCATAAGAGAGGACCTGTGCAATATTGTGAGGTGTGGAATGTGATGTGAGTTTACTTTTTGGCAAAGAAAGCTGGTAATCATCAAGCTTAGAAGGCATCCTGACTGTTCTTGATGACCGTCTAGGATGAACAGAAGCATTAGGCTTAGCTGGTTACGAAAGAATTGGGGATCAACCAATTTGTTGGTATCAGAGCCATGTTATGAAAGAATTGAGGATGATGGTAAGTGAAATTGGTATGATTTGAGGTATATTGTTTGAAAAAGCATGTTTTTTATGAAATGTTGGAGCTTATTGTAACCCCCTAGACCCGCCTATGCGTTTCACGGATCCTAGGAAGTCACATTAGGGTCACAAGAGCGACCCACAGAATTATTTCAAATAAACATATGGTTAAACCTTTAAAAAAAATCATAAAGCAAATATATGATTTAAAAACGTAATTTCAGAAATCATTCAAAACGATAAAACATTTGTGATATAAGTTGCGGAAATAAGTTTCAGACTCATTTGTATAACACGACACACATGCCCCCTAGTTACTCAGATACCATACTCCCTGACGAGCCGATGAAACTCCCATATCGACGTTGATAGGTGCAACTTGTCTGATCTTTTATCCTGAGATGGTAAAAACAACATGAGCTTGGGAAAGCTCAGTAATACAGAACTACCAAAAGATGCTATAAGCTCATGCAGACATACGATAGGCATAACATTTTTATGATGTTCCAGGCAATACTTGTCTCCATTTATGTTTCACTGATTTAGCGAAGCACTATTCTTGAGGACTACAAGGTTTGTTCTTTCTATGTTACTGAGTATTAAGAGAGAGCTTTATTGTTCAGATAGTTAACAGAGTGGCAGGTTGGAGAAGTTAAACCACGAAACCTAGTGTGTTTTAAGAAGTTGCAAAACAACAAACATAAATACTTAGCATCATATTATATGAGCACATAACAGATTAAATGCAAATGTTCAATATTCAAACAGAAGTTTACAAGAACTACCCTCCAACCTTACACCAATATGTAGTCCCCCAGAACTGTATACAGTAGGTCTTATCCTAGGCCTGAGGCGTAGGAGCCTACCTAAGGGAATGCCTTAGGTCCAGAAAGACTTACCCTAGGCCCGTGGGCGTAGGAGCTCAACAGAACAGCTGGATCAGGGCTGTGACAGACACTTCAATCATAACCCGATAGTACACCCCAGACAGTAATCAGTGTTCAGATTTCCAGATATGAATAACATAATACATGTATCAGACATATTCTATTCAGAGTATCAGAAACAGAAGTTCATGCTTTTAACAGATAAATAGGGCATACTATTGAGCAGAGCAGAGCAGACACTTGTTATTCATCATGCAAACAGATTTTACCATCATAGGTCAAACTAACAGATCATACTATTGAGTTTATCAGGCAATCAGACAAAACCATTACAGATCAAACAATCACATATCAAATATACAGATTGATCAGACATATATCAGGTAGGCAGAGAATGTCATCAAACATAATATTTTTCATGACTAATTAATTATACAGTTCATTCAACAGAATATATCACACATGGAACACACTAGGTGAGACAGATCATTTCATGGAGATGTTTGGCATTTACAGAATGAGACATATTGAACTCTTGACAACTTGAACGAATTTCTGAAACGTGGTTCCTCTTAAGAAGGGGTTCATACTAACAGTATAACCCAGATATTCAGAAGGTGATACTTCAAGATCTTAGAAAGTTCAGATATATTATGGGTACTTTAGTCCTTTAAGCATACAAGGGCATTATGGTCATTTCGACGTTCATAGACATTCTGGTAATTATACCAACATTGAAAGCAATGGTTCACAGAACTCGGATATCATATTTGCTCATTAGTTTTCTATCCATACATTCAAGAATTTCTAAATTAACGTCTTTTAAGTTATCAGATATTTTCAGTGATGTTCCGATTATTTAAGCTATCATGGCCTTTCAGTTATTTTGGGTCTTACTAACAAATCCAGAATTTCATCAAATACCTGATTACTGATTAACTCAAGAGAGTATTTCAGATATTTTAGACTGATATAATTCTATCAATTGGTACCTCCAACACTCACGTACTCAAACGAGATTAAGGCATCCTAACTCTCCGGCCCCTTTACAGACGATTCATTTATTACGAAACTTGAGGGTATATCTCCATTTCAATTAATCAAACATTACGGTGCTCGAGGCATTACCATCCTTTTTGTCATTACGATCTCTCTCATCAAAACTTACGTATTACAATTATAAGGGTCGACTTAGAATTTCAGCAATACTTCCAGAAAATTCTTATTCATGTGTTATACAGAGGTTTAGGGATTTTCCAAGTTTGTAACACACGAATTTCATAATTGGGTCGAACGCAGATTTTAGGTCGTTTCCCTTATCAGAGGAGTAGTTTAGTCAAACTTATGCTTTAAGGGTATTTCCGAAATTTCATATCTAACATCATACTCTACATTCTGAACATTTGTTCTCAGACATCATTGATAGAGTTTCAGATTTAACTGTATTATTTATTTCTATTAGCACTTTCGATACTCCCGGTCTATTAATATTCTTATTTGAATACTATTTATAATCTTGTCTGAATACTTTGATCTTACTGATTCTGATATTTCATTTTCGTATCGAATTCGGCTTAAATAGAGTTCACAGATACACTTTATCACAAACATGCATGCTTTAACCGGATATCAACATGTGCATAAAGCATACAAGGGGTAGTAAGGTATTACCTTAATTCCGAGTTATACCGGTTGACTCCTGATACTACATTCGATCGTATTAGAATCCAGACTGGATGTCCCATGACATTTCGAATACCGAGATACTTGCATACCTTCAAATACACAAATTTAACATTTCAGTTCTTATCCATAGAGCTCTTAACAAAATTAAACACTTTCGGGTTCAAGGTCAGATTCGGAGGTCTTCGGGTCAGAATTTTGCAAAACGGGCTTCAAAATCGGACTCAGGACGTCGAAACACATAATATAGGAGTTTTCGGAAAATTTGACTTTTGGTCAACGGTCAAAGTCAACGCTGACGTCAGCAGGTCAACGGTCAACGGGGTCAGAGTCAACTGGTCAAAGTCAATGCTGACGTCAGCATGACATCAGCAGTCAACTGAGTTGACTCGACTGACTCGGACGAGTTGACTCGGGCTGACTCGGACGAGTTGACTCGGGTTGACTCGGACGAGTTGACTCGATTTGACGGATCGGGTCGGGTCGGACCGGGTCGGACACGGTTTGGGCTTGCTCTCAGCGGGTGCGGGCTAAAAGCTATTGGGCCTTAACAGGCCGGCCCACCTTTATAATTAAAAGGTTAAACCGATTATTGGGCTGGACCGGTTCTATTCAAACCGGATTAATCAATACTGGTCCGAACCGGTTCACTTACCCAAAGTAACCGGCCATCGGACGGTCGTCGGAGAGGTCGCCGGAAGCCCCCAAAACTGCGATCCTACCGGAAAAACGTAGAGCGTCAATATACGGTTTCAATCCACAAGTTATAAACACGAAGTAAGTCGGGAAATTCATCGGATTTTACCTAAATAAACCCAAAGTTGTCGGAACTGACGAAGCTCCGACGAAGGGCTTATCGGCGGCGAACAGAGGCGGCAAGCTCAGGCTTTGTAGATCCGGACACAAGGATTTCGTTCGTGCCCACGGTGAGCCAAGATCGGCGGTGGATCGGCCGGAAACGCGACAGACGTGGTCCACGAAGCTGCCGAACTTCGTTCGATGTTCCACCGCACACCGCTGCTCGAGGACGCGCGTGACCGGTAGCGGTGACCTCACGACGAGACAGAGAACACCCCGATGGTGGCGGTGTCACGAACGGCGCGGTGGTGACGCGGCTGCAAGCTTGCCGACAAAGAAGGAGAAAAAGAAGGGGGTTTCGGGGAGAGAAGAGAAATTTATTTTTGGGATCTGATTTTTCATAAAGCTGGTAGGTGATGAGTCATAGACTTATTAAATTTTGGTATAATCACCGAATATAGCTTAAAAGAAATTTGGGTAAGGTATAACCAGAAAATAAGTTAGTTCAGATGGTTAAGCCTTTGTCTCGCAAGGCCAAGGGGCACAAGTTCGAAACCCCTTGGCAACATCTCCTTTCATTTTTTTTAACTATATATAAAAAAAATAGACATGTACATATTCTTTTAGGGGTGTTACAATTCTCCCCTCCTAAAAAGAAATTTCGTCCTCGAAATTTACTATGGTCGAACAAATGCAGAAACTGCCATTTTATTTATTCTTGTAATGAAACTTATCCATCAAAGCATTATTGTTTCTCGGGACCTACAGACAATCACGGATCAATCTGTCAGTTTCCTTGGATACTCACATTGACTTCAGACTAATAATCATCCCAACCTACATTTTGGACCAATCAATCAGAACTTAACATTTGAATCCATACCTAACTTCATATAATACAAAACATTCTCGCCACCACAAAAGTAGATCATACTGTCTGAAAGTACGTCTTTCAGAATCTGAATTACTCTACTTGGTTGACCAATTAAACAGAAGTTAATCATACCTCCCAAATGTATATCTTTCAGAGTTCGAATTACTCTTCTAGGATGACCATTTTTTTTAAAAAAACTACAACTACAGTTCAGATAAGCGCTCGAACTCCAACGACAACTCCAGAATCAGAATGTAAACATCAGATTTCAGTCATGGATGATATTTATCGATATACCAAGCCACACCATGGAGAAGATGTCCTTTCCTCATACTGATCGAACACAACTAAGGTCATTAGCGGATATCACTTACCTTCAACGTAATATTCAAACAACTATTCCTTTCGTGTTTAACAGAGGTACCACAGATTATACACTTTCGGCACAATCGCAAACACTTCTCTCTAAAGTTCATAGAGTTTTTTTTTTTTTCAGGTTTCCGTTAGGGTATATTTAAACACAATCGTTATCACCGAATAGCCTTTCATGAAATCTTACATCGGTTATCCCACATGATCAAACATTTATTCTTATCTGATTTAGATATTCGATTTCACACGCATAAACCACCTCAAGTTCCTTATCCAGATTCAAATTCAACCATTTAATTCAAGAAACAGACGAACGTTATAGACATTTCCTGTAAGCAGATGTTGAGCTATGAAAGACAGAATACTCAGATTTGGTTATTTCAAGAGAATGGATTCAACATCAGAGTTTCAGCTCGGAGGAGTACGGTTATGATCTAGGGGCATGTACAGACCACACATCCTATGACAGACGATCGGCCGATCAACCCAGAAAGACGCAACTCTAAGCTCTGATACCACTAAATGTAACCCCCTAGACCCGCCTATGCGTTTCACGGATCCTAGGAAGTCACATTAGGGTCACAAGAGCGACCCACAGAATTATTTCAAATAAACATATGGTTAAACCTTTAAAAAAAATCATAAAGCAAATATATGATTTAAAAACGTAATTTCAGAAATCATTCAAAACGATAAAACATTTGTGATATAAGTTGCGGAAATAAGTTTCAGACTCATTTGTATAACACGACACACATGCCCCCTAGTTACTCAGATACCATACTCCCTGACGAGCCGATGAAACTCCCATATCGACGTTGATAGGTGCAACTTGTCTGATCTTTTATCCTGAGATGGTAAAAACAACATGAGCTTGGGAAAGCTCAGTAATACAGAACTACCAAAAGATGCTATAAGCTCATGCAGACATACGATAGGCATAACATTTTTATGATGTTCCAGGCAATACTTGTCTCCATTTATGTTTCACTGATTTAGCGAAGCACTATTCTTGAGGACTACAAGGTTTGTTCTTTCTATGTTACTGAGTATTAAGAGAGAGCTTTATTGTTCAGATAGTTAACAGAGTGGCAGGTTGGAGAAGTTAAACCACGAAACCTAGTGTGTTTTAAGAAGTTGCAAAACAACAAACATAAATACTTAGCATCATATTATATGAGCACATAACAGATTAAATGCAAATGTTCAATATTCAAACAGAAGTTTACAAGAACTACCCTCCAACCTTACACCAATATGTAGTCCCCCAGAACTGTATACAGTAGGTCTTATCCTAGGCCTGAGGCGTAGGAGCCTACCTAAGGGAATGCCTTAGGTCCAGAAAGACTTACCCTAGGCCCGTGGGCGTAGGAGCTCAACAGAACAGCTGGATCAGGGCTGTGACAGACACTTCAATCATAACCCGATAGTACACCCCAGACAGTAATCAGTGTTCAGATTTCCAGATATGAATAACATAATACATGTATCAGACATATTCTATTCAGAGTATCAGAAACAGAAGTTCATGCTTTTAACAGATAAATAGGGCATACTATTGAGCAGAGCAGAGCAGACACTTGTTATTCATCATGCAAACAGATTTTACCATCATAGGTCAAACTAACAGATCATACTATTGAGTTTATCAGGCAATCAGACAAAACCATTACAGATCAAACAATCACATATCAAATATACAGATTGATCAGACATATATCAGGTAGGCAGAGAATGTCATCAAACATAATATTTTTCATGACTAATTAATTATACAGTTCATTCAACAGAATATATCACACATGGAACACACTAGGTGAGACAGATCATTTCATGGAGATGTTTGGCATTTACAGAATGAGACATATTGAACTCTTGACAACTTGAACGAATTTCTGAAACGTGGTTCCTCTTAAGAAGGGGTTCATACTAACAGTATAACCCAGATATTCAGAAGGTGATACTTCAAGATCTTAGAAAGTTCAGATATATTATGGGTACTTTAGTCCTTTAAGCATACAAGGGCATTATGGTCATTTCGACGTTCATAGACATTCTGGTAATTATACCAACATTGAAAGCAATGGTTCACAGAACTCGGATATCATATTTGCTCATTAGTTTTCTATCCATACATTCAAGAATTTCTAAATTAACGTCTTTTAAGTTATCAGATATTTTCAGTGATGTTCCGATTATTTAAGCTATCATGGCCTTTCAGTTATTTTGGGTCTTACTAACAAATCCAGAATTTCATCAAATACCTGATTACTGATTAACTCAAGAGAGTATTTCAGATATTTTAGACTGATATAATTCTATCAATTGGTACCTCCAACACTCACGTACTCAAACGAGATTAAGGCATCCTAACTCTCCGGCCCCTTTACAGACGATTCATTTATTACGAAACTTGAGGGTATATCTCCATTTCAATTAATCAAACATTACGGTGCTCGAGGCATTACCATCCTTTTTGTCATTACGATCTCTCTCATCAAAACTTACGTATTACAATTATAAGGGTCGACTTAGAATTTCAGCAATACTTCCAGAAAATTCTTATTCATGTGTTATACAGAGGTTTAGGGATTTTCCAAGTTTGTAACACACGAATTTCATAATTGGGTCGAACGCAGATTTTAGGTCGTTTCCCTTATCAGAGGAGTAGTTTAGTCAAACTTATGCTTTAAGGGTATTTCCGAAATTTCATATCTAACATCATACTCTACATTCTGAACATTTGTTCTCAGACATCATTGATAGAGTTTCAGATTTAACTGTATTATTTATTTCTATTAGCACTTTCGATACTCCCGGTCTATTAATATTCTTATTTGAATACTATTTATAATCTTGTCTGAATACTTTGATCTTACTGATTCTGATATTTCATTTTCGTATCGAATTCGGCTTAAATAGAGTTCACAGATACACTTTATCACAAACATGCATGCTTTAACCGGATATCAACATGTGCATAAAGCATACAAGGGGTAGTAAGGTATTACCTTAATTCCGAGTTATACCGGTTGACTCCTGATACTACATTCGATCGTATTAGAATCCAGACTGGATGTCCCATGACATTTCGAATACCGAGATACTTGCATACCTTCAAATACACAAATTTAACATTTCAGTTCTTATCCATAGAGCTCTTAACAAAATTAAACACTTTCGGGTTCAAGGTCAGATTCGGAGGTCTTCGGGTCAGAATTTTGCAAAACGGGCTTCAAAATCGGACTCAGGACGTCGAAACACATAATATAGGAGTTTTCGGAAAATTTGACTTTTGGTCAACGGTCAAAGTCAACGCTGACGTCAGCAGGTCAACGGTCAACGGGGTCAGAGTCAACTGGTCAAAGTCAATGCTGACGTCAGCATGACATCAGCAGTCAACTGAGTTGACTCGACTGACTCGGACGAGTTGACTCGGGCTGACTCGGACGAGTTGACTCGGGTTGACTCGGACGAGTTGACTCGATTTGACGGATCGGGTCGGGTCGGACCGGGTCGGACACGGTTTGGGCTTGCTCTCAGCGGGTGCGGGCTAAAAGCTATTGGGCCTTAACAGGCCGGCCCACCTTTATAATTAAAAGGTTAAACCGATTATTGGGCTGGACCGGTTCTATTCAAACCGGATTAATCAATACTGGTCCGAACCGGTTCACTTACCCAAAGTAACCGGCCATCGGACGGTCGTCGGAGAGGTCGCCGGAAGCCCCCAAAACTGCGATCCTACCGGAAAAACGTAGAGCGTCAATATACGGTTTCAATCCACAAGTTATAAACACGAAGTAAGTCGGGAAATTCATCGGATTTTACCTAAATAAACCCAAAGTTGTCGGAACTGACGAAGCTCCGACGAAGGGCTTATCGGCGGCGAACAGAGGCGGCAAGCTCAGGCTTTGTAGATCCGGACACAAGGATTTCGTTCGTGCCCACGGTGAGCCAAGATCGGCGGTGGATCGGCCGGAAACGCGACAGACGTGGTCCACGAAGCTGCCGAACTTCATTCGATGTTCCACCGCACACCGCTGCTCGAGGACGCGCGTGACCGGTAGCGGCGACCTCACGACGAGACAGAGAACACCCCGATGGTGGCGGTATCACGAACGGCGCGGTGGTGACGCGGCTGCAAGCTTGCCAACAAAGAAGGAGAAAAAGAAAGGGGTTTCGGGGAGAGAAGAGAAATTTATTTTTGGGATCTGATTTTTCATAAAGCTGGTAGGTGATGAGTCATAGACTTATTAAATTTTGGTATAATCACCGAATATAGCTTAAAAGAAATTTGGGTAAGGTATAACCAGAAAATAACTTAGTTCAGATGGTTAAGCCTTTGTCTCACAAGGCCAAGGGGCACAAGTTCGAAACCCCTTGGCAACATCTCCTTTCATTTTTTTTTAACTATATATAAAAAAATAGACATGTACATATTCTTTTAGGGGTGTTACACTTATGGCATGCTTGATTGTTGTGAATCATATGTGAGCTAGATGTGATTGTATGATGATGATATGATATGAATATGTGCTGGTTTTGGATGATGTAAAGCATGATGTATATGATATGCTATGTTATGCTTGAGGGAAATCGGGGTGCCCATTGCCTTATTACACTAGTTAAATGTTTTTTGTGAACTTGGATCCTTGCTTGAGGCTGGCCTAAATCATGGTTTGATTTGTTTTGTTGTTATGCCTTGTTAAAAATAGCACTATGGGTCCGAGGAGAGAGCTTAGGTCAAACACATTAGTGCCTGCGGCTGAGCAGGGCGACCAGGGTAACCAAGGGGCTGATGTTCCTCATGGTGGAAACTTACCTCCTTCGCCACCACATGGGGGTGGAGAACCGGAGCAACAAGGACATGCTGGTCCAGGATTGGGTGGTCTAGCGCCACTGGTTGAGGCGATCACCGGAGCATTTCAGGCTGTGGTAGCCGGAGCGCATGTTCAGCCCCCTACAACTGGGCATGTGGGTTTGCCTTTGGAAAGGCTGAGGAGTTTATGAGCTGTTGAGTTATATGAAATGTCTCATTAGGCGTCGAAAGGCTGGTTAGCTAGTACGATCCGTATTATGGATTAAATGGGATGCAACGATGTGCGCAAGTTGGGATGCGTGATTTCTCTGCTCCAGGGTGACGCTTATAGTTGGTGGACAACTATCACCGCTGGTATGGAACCCAATGAGGTAGATTGAGAGTTTTTTAGAAATGCATTTAAGAGGAAGTATCTTGGAGTGAGATACTTGTATGAGAAGAAGCGCGAATTCATGTCGCTTGTTCAGGAGAGTCTTTTGGTGGCTGAGTACGAGGTTTAGTTCGTACGTTTGAGTCAATATGCCCCTGAGCTGATTCTGAATGAGAAACAACGTTGTGATCGCTTCCGATATCGGCTGGTGCAGGAAGTGAAGACTTATATGTTGGCTACAGACTACACGGATTTTGATGTGCTTGTATGATGAGCTAAGGACATCGAGCATAACTTAGGTCTAGCATCTCGTGGCATTGGCTCTAGCTCTGAGAAGAGAGCAGCTGAGCATAGTTCTGGAGGTGGACGGAACAAAAGAGGTCGTGATAGGAGACATCAGCCTCAGATGAGGCAGGGTGCTCCAGGACGGGGTGGTCAGGCTCAGAGAGGCCGAGTGAGGTCTGAGCAGCACACGTACTGGACCTGTGAAACGAGGGACCATCTGAGGCAAGATTGTCCACGTGCAGCTAGAGAGGTACAGGCTCTTGTTGCGGTAACATGGAATTCTCGCTGGAACTGTGGTTTAGCAGATCATATGAGGCGTGGGTGTCCTCTGTTGGCTGGTGGAGGCCAGGGACGTGCACCGGCTGTGGCTGCACCTCAGAGAGGCCGTGGGCGCGGCCGAGGGAATTTTCAAAGGAGAGATGAGGGGCAACGAGGCATTGCTCATGTTGTAGCAGTTCGTTCTAATGGTGGCGGTCCTGCGAGGGTCTATGCTCAGCGTGAGAAGCGCAATGATACTGATGTCATCGCAGGTACCTTTGTTCTTCAGTCTTTATCATTGTTGGCTTTGATTGATTCTAGATCCACACATTCTTATATATTGAGTGAGCATGCGCATTTGCTTGATATACCTGTTGAGTTGCTTGAAGTAGGAATGTAAGTGACTAGTTCATTTGGTGAGACTGTAGTCACTAGGAAGTTGTACCGAAGGTTTCCCTTATCTGTTTAGGGTCATATTTTCCTTGTGGATTTAATGGAGTTACCCTTCTATGGTTTTGATGTGATCCTTGGTATAGATTGGTTGTTTGAGCATAGAGCAGTGGTTGACTTTGATGTTAAGCGAGTCACCCTAAAGCTTGCGAATGATTATGATGTGGTGATAGTAGGCGAGAATGTGAAATTCTTGTCTAATGTGATTTTGGCTTTAGAAGCAAGCCGTATGCTAAGGTTGGGTTGTGAGGCTTATCTTGCCTATGTGATGAATCCTGGTTCAAAGGATGTACATGTGCAGGACATCAGAACCGTTTGCGATTTTCCGGGTGTCTTTCCGGAAGAGTTGCTTGGGTTGCCGCCAAACATAGAGGTTGAGTTTGGTATTGAGTTGTATGAGAATACGACTCCGGTGTCCATTGCTCCTTATCGAATGTCACCGAAAGAGCTGAAGAAGATGAAGACGCAACTTTAGGAGTTGCTTGATAGAGGGTTTATCCGGCCGAGTGTGTCACCTTGGGGTGCACCGGTCTTGTTTGTAAAGAAGAAAGATGGGACAATGCGAATGTGTATAGATTATCGGCAACTGAACAAGTTGACAATTAAGATTATGTACCCTTTTCCAAGGATTGATGATCTTTTTGATCAGTTTCGAGGAGCCTCGATGTTTTCTAAGATAGACTTGAGGTCAGTGTATTACCAGTTGATAGTGAAGGATGTGGACGTACCTAAGACGGCTTTTCGGACAAGGTACGAGCATTATGAGTTCTTGGTGATGTTGTTTGGTTTGACCAACGCACCTGCTGCTTTCATGGACGTGATGAATCGTGTGTTCCATGAGTTCTTGGATCAGTTCATAGTGGTGTTCATTGATGATATCCTTGTGTACTCTCGTACCGAGGAGGATCATGATAGACACTTCAGGATAGTTTTGAAAGCGTTGTTGGAGAACCAGTTGTATGCCAAGCTAAGTAAGTGTGAGTTTTTGCTTAAGGAGGTGGTCTTCCTTGGGCATGTTGTATCGGCTGAGGGTATTCATGTTGACCCGCATAAGGTTGAGGCAGTGATAAGCTGGAAGGTGCCTAAGTCGGTGACGAAGGTGCGAAGTTTTCTTGGTTTGGTTGGATATTACCGTAGGTTTGTCGAGGGTTTCTCGAAGATTGCTGCACCTTTGACCAAGTTGTTGTGGAAGAATGTTCGCTTTGAGTGGACGGATGCGAGACAACAAGCTTTTGAGAAGCTGAAGGAAGCTTTGACGCAGGCTCCTGTCTTGATTCAACCTGAGTCTGGTAAGGAGTTTGTGGTCTATAGTGATGCATCCATTGTTGGTTTGGGTTGTGTGTTGATGCAGGAGGGTAAGGTAGTAGCATATACATCTAGGCAGTTGAAGGTGCATGAGCTTAACTACCCTACCCACGATCTTAAGCTTGCAGTTGTTGTGTTTGCCTTGAATATTTGGAGGCATTATCTGTATGGCGAGAAGTGTGTGGTGTTCACGGATCATAAGAGCTTAAAGTATCTTATGTCTCAGAAGGAGTTGAATCTTAGGCAACATTGTTGGGTGGAGTTGCTTAAGGAATATGATCTGTCGATCGAGTATCACCCGGGAAAGGCCAATGTTGTGGCTGATGCTTTGAGCAGAAAAGTGGCTATGGTGTTGAGGGCGATGTTTGCTCGCTTGAGCATATCGCGAGATGGTGGTCTTGTTGCTGAATTGCAAGTGAAACCATCCATGATCCAGTTGATCAAGGATAAGCAGTTGCTAGATGATTCTCTTGTCCCTCATGTTCAGGATATTGCGGAGGGTAAGCCTTCGGATTTCAGTTTTAATGATGATGGTGTTCTGTGTTTTGGGAGTCGGATAGTGGTGCCGAATGATGTTGATTTGAGGCGCACTATTCTGATTGAAGCTCATAGTAGTCCTTTCGCTATGCACCCTGGTAGTACAAAGATGTATCGTGATTTGAAAGATGAGTACTACTGGGTGGGTTGAAAAAGGATGTTGTTGAGTTCGTTAGTAAGTGCATGGTGTGTCAGCGAGTGAAGGCTGAACATCAGGTACCTTCTGGGTTGTTGCAACCTTTGAGAATCCCGGAATTTAAGTGGGAAAGTATTACCATGGATTTTGTGTCTGGTTTTCCTTTGTCACCATCGAAGAAGAATTCGGTTTGGGTGATTGTTGACCGCCTTACGAAGTGTGCACATTTCTTGCATGTTCATACTATGTATACCTTGGATAAGCTGGGAGAGTTGTTTATTGCTGAGATTGTGTGGTTGCACGGGGTGCCAAAGTCCATAGTGTTTGATTGGGATCCGAGGTTTACATCACAGTTTTGGGAATGTTTGCATCAAGCCTTGGGTACACAGTTGAATTTCAGTACTTCTTATCATCCCCAGACGGATGGACAGTCAGAACGTGTGATCCAGGTGCTTGAGGACATGTTGAGATGCTGTATTATAGAGTTTCAAGGTTCTTGGGAGAAGCACTTGTCGTTGGTTGAGTTTTCTTACAACAATAGTTATCAGGAAAGTATTCAAATGGCTCCGTACGAGGCTTTGTATGGGAGAAAGTGTAGAACCCCTCTTTGTTGGGTAGAAGCTGGGCAAAAGTTGATTTCGATGCCGGCTATGTTAAAAGGAACCACCGAGAAGGTGAAGCTCATTTGTGAGCGTTTGAAGGTAGCATCGGATCGGCAAAAGTCTTACGTGGATCTGAAGCGTAAGGAGATCGAGTTCGCGGTTGGTGAACGTGTGTTCTTGAAGGTATCGCCTTGGAATAAGGTGATGAGGTTTGGGCGTAAGGGTAATCTTAGCCCAAGGTTTATTGGACCATATGAGGTTGTGAAGTGTATTGGTCCTGTGGCTTATCGGTTGAGGTTGCCTCCCGAGTTGGAAATGATTCATGATGTGTTTCATGTCTCGATGTTGCGGAGATATAGATCGGATCCTTCACATGTGATGCATGTTGAGGAGATAGAGTTGAATCCAGATATGTCTTATGATGAGGTACCGATGAGGATCCTGAATGTGAGCAGCAAAGTTCTTCGTGGCAATACGGTAGAGCTTGTGAAGGTGTTGTGGCGACACCGTGGAGTTGAGGAGGCCACTTGGGAAAGCAAGGCAGACATGGTGAAGCAGTTTCCGCACCTTTTTCCTTCAGCTAAATTTCGAGGACGAAATTTCCTAAGTGGGGGAGAGTTGTAACGCCCTGGTTTTGGGCCTAGATGTTTTAGACATCGGATTGGACCGGTCGGAAACAGTTCGAATCGTGTTAGGTGATTTAAGGAAATCAAGAATCGGGAAGGGATAAAAATATGGTAAAAATTGCTAAAATCCTCTAAAATCATGTTTTAGGGGTTGGTCAAATGAATTTTACAAAAAGAGTTTTGGAAGTGGTACATTTTGGGTAGTGACCAAAATGTAAAGTTTCAAAACTGTGGAAAATTACAAAATTTCAAAAGGAGTCAAAATCTTAGAATCTTTAGGGAGCTATGATGCAATTACACGGATTCGAACCGTGTAATTCCTTTAAAACATGCTCTTCAAAGCATCAATGCACTTTTAAAACCACATGCGTGTATCATCATTAAAAACAACAGCAAAATCTTTTCATCATGCTTAAACCAAGCATCACATGCATTCTAGCATAATTCCCATGCATCTCATACTTAATCATTAATCATCAACATTATATTGGCTCGCAAGTGATCAATCTCAAACCATAACAAAACCAACACAATTGACACAATCGTATACATGGATTACAAACGTTGTCCCACGCGCTTCATACACACTACCGGACTACACAAGGTGGAGATAAATGGCAGAATCACAACCCCTCAACACCCGTGATGGAGATTAATGGCACAATCACAACCCCTCAACATCACTCATCGGTAGTTGTATAATTCCACTAACAAGAGTACGGGACACATACCACAAGACTCAATCGTTAGGGTACTTGGATGGAGATTACGACACAATCACAACCCCTCGACATCCAAGGCGACTTTATTCATGGTGCACCCAATACTATAGTCGGCTAACTATATCTTATTAAAGTAACCAAAAACCATTTCCATCACTTGCCAATATAATCATTCAACATCATTATTTCACTGTTTTACAAGCATAAATCACAATGCCATTTTCACAAGCATAAACATGCTTAAACTCAACTCAAGTGCATTTCTAGAAGGTACCTAATGTTAATCTTTCACTCGCTAACACACCATGCACTTACTAACGAACTCAGCAACATCCTTTTTCAACCTCACCAAGTAGTACTCATCTTTCAAATAACGATACATCTTTGTACTACCATGGTGCATAGCGAAAGGACTACCATGAGCTTCAGTCAGAATAGTGCACCTCAACTCAACATCATTCGTCACCACTATCTGACTCCCCAAACACAAAACACCATCATCATTAAAACTGAAATCTGAAGGCTTACCCTCCGCAATATCCTGAACATGAGGGACAAGAGAATCATCTAGCAACTGCTTGTCCTTGACCAACTGGATCAGGGATGGTTTTCACTTGCATCAACAACAAGACCACCATCTCGCGATATGCTCAAGCGAGTAAACATCACCCTCAAATCCACAACCACTTTTCTTCTCAAAGCATCGGCCACAACATTGGCCTTTCCCGGGTGATACTCGATCGACAGATCATAATCCTTAAGCAACTCCACCCAACGACGTTGCATAAGATTCAACTCCTTCTGAGACATATGATACTTTAAGCTCTTATGATCTGTGAACACCACACACTTCTCGCAATACAGATAATGCCTCCAAATCTTCAAGGCAAACACAACAGCCGCAAGCTCAAGATCGTGAGTAGGGTAGTTACGCTCATGCATCTTCAACTTCCTAGATGCATAGGCTACTACCTTACCCTCCTCTATCAACACACAACCCAAACCAACAATGGACGCATCACTATAGACCACAAACTCCTTACCAGACTCAGGTTGAATCAAGACAGGGGCCTGCATCAAAGCTTCCTTCAGCTTCTCAAAAGCTTGTTGCCTCGCATCCGTCCACTCAAAGCGAACATTCTTCTGCAACAACTTGGTCAAAGGTGCAGCAATCTTTGAGAAACCCACGACAAACCTACGGTAATATCCAACCAAACCAAGAAAACTTCGCACCTCACTCACCGACTTAGGCACCTTCCAGCTCATCACTGCCTCAACCTCACGCGGATCAAGACAAATACCCTAAGACGATACAACATGCCCAAGGAAGACCACCTCCTTAAGCCAAAACTAACACTTACTTAGCTTGGCATACAACTGGTTCTCCAACAACGATTGCAAAACTATCCTCAAGTGTCTATCATGATCCTCCTCGGTACGAGAGTACACAAGGATATCATCAATGAACACCACTACGAACTGATCCAAGAACTCATGGAACACACGATTCATCATGTCCATGAAAGCAGCAGGTGCGTTGGTCAAATCAAACGGCATCACCAAGAACTCATAATGTCTGTACCTTGTCCGAAAAGCCGTCTTAGGTACGTCCACATCCTTCACCTTTAACTGGTAATACTCTGACCTCAAGTCTATCTTAGAAAACACCGGAGCTCCTCGAAACTGATCAAAAAGATCATCAATCCTTGGCAAAGGGTACTTATTCTTAATCATCAACTTGTTCAGTTGTCGATAATCTATACATATCCGCATTATCCCATCTTTCTTCTTTACAAACAAGACCGGTGCACCCCAAGGTAAAACACTCGGTCGGATAAACCCTCTATCAAGCAACTCTTGAAGTTGCTTCTTCAGCTCCTTCACCTCTTCCGGTGCCACTCGATAAGGAGCAATGGACACCGGAGTTGTATTCTCATACAACTCGATACCAAACTCAACCTCTCTGTTTGGCAGCAACCCAGGCAACTCTTCCGGAAAGACACCCGAAAAATCGCAAACGGTTCTGATGTTCTGCACACATACATATTTTGAACCAGGATTCATCACATAGGCAAGATAAGCCTCACATCCCAACCTTAGCATACGTCTTGCTTCTAAAGCCGAAATCACATTAGACAAGAATTTCACATTCTCGCCTACTATTACCACCTCATAATCATCCGCAAGCTTTAGGGAGACTCGCTTAATATCAAAGTCAATCATTGCTCTATGCTCAGACAACCATTCCATACCAAGGATCACATCAAAATCATAGAAGGGTAACTCCATTAAATCCACAAGGAAAACATGACCCAGAACAGATAAGGGACACCTCCGGTACAACTTCCTAGAGACTATAGTCTCACCAAAGGAACTAGTCACTTGCATTCCTACTTCAAGCAACTCAACAGGTATATCAAGAAAATGCGCATGATCACTTAATATATAAGAATGCGTGGATCTAGAATCAATCAAAGCCAACAATGATAATGACTGAAGAACAAAGGTACATACGATGACATCGGTGTCATTGCGCTCCTCGTGCTGAGCATAGACCCTCGCAAGACCGCCTCCCTCAGGACGAACTGATACAACATGAGCAATGCCTCGCTGCCCCTCATCTCCTCTCAAAATTCCCTCGGCAGCGCCCACGGTCTCTCTGAGGTGCAGCCACAGCCAGTGAACGTCCATGGTCTCCACCAGCCAACAGAGGACACTCGCGCCTCATATGATCTGCTGAATAGCAGTTCCAGCAAGAATTCCATGTTACCACAATAGGAGTCTATACCTCTCTAGCTGCACGTGGACAATCTCACCTCAGATGGTCCCTCGATCCACAGGTCCAGCATGTGTGCTTCTCAGACCTCACTCGGCCTCCCTAAGCCTGACCACCCCGTCCTGGAGCACCCCGCCTCACCTCAGGCTGATGTCTCCTATCATGACCTCTTTTGTTTCGTCCACCTCCGGAACTATACTCAGCTGCTTTCTTCCCAGAGCTAGAGCGAATGCCATGTGGTGCCAGACCCAAGTTCTGCTCGATGTCCTTAGCTCGACATATAAGCACATCAAAATCCGTGTAGTCTATAGCCAACATATAAGTCTTCACTTCCTGCACCAGCCCATATCAGAAGCGATCACAACGATGCCTCTCACTCGGCATCAGCTCAGGGGCGTATTGACTCAAATGTACGAACTGAACCTCGTACTCATCCACCGAGGGACTCCCCTGAACAAGCGACATGAATTCGCGCTTCTTCTCATCCAAGTATCTCACTCCAAGATACTTCCTCTTAAAGGAATTTCTGAAAAACTCCCAATCTACCTCATTGGGTTCCATACCAGCGGTGATAGTTGTCCACCAACTATAAGCGTCACCCTGGAGCAGAGAAACCGCGCATCCCAGCTTGCGCACATCGTTACATCCCATTTGATCCATAATACGGATCGTGCTAGCTAACCAGGCTTCCGACGCCTCAGGAGACATTCCACAGAACTCAACTGCTCCTAAATTCCTTAGCCTTTCCAAAGGCAAACCCACTTGCCCAGCTGCAGGGGCCTGAACATGCGCTCCGGCTACCACAGCCTGAAATGCTCCAGTGATCGCCTCAACCAGTGGCACTAGATCCCCCAATCCTAGACCAGCTTGTCCTTGTTGCTCCGGCTCTCCACCCCCAGGTGGTGGCGGAGGAGGTAAGTTTCCACCAGGAGGAACATCAGCCCCTTGGTTACCTTGGTCGCCTTGCTTAGCCGCAGGCACTACCGTGTTCGACCTAAGTTCTCTTCTCGGACCCATAGTGCTATTTTTAATAAGGCATAACAACAAAACAAATCAAACCGTGATTTAGGCCAGCCTCAAGCAAGGATTCAAGTTCACAAAAACATTTAACTAGTGTAATAAGGCAATGGGCACCCCGATTTCCCTCAAGCATAACATAGCATATCATATACATCATGCTTTACATCATCCAAAATCAGCACATATTCATATTATATCATCATCATACAATCACATCTAGCTCACATATGATTCACAACAATCAAGCATGGCATAAGCTCCAACATTTCATCAAAAACATGCTTTTTCAAACAACATACCTCAAATCATACCAATTTCACTTACCATCAGCTGTAGAAGTATCAACAAATTGACCTGTTGGTGAATCTGGTGCAGACTGTGAAATTTGTGAATCTGGTGGTGTATGCTGAGGATTAGGAGCGGACTATGATTCTGATACAAGCTGTGAATTTGAACTTTGAACATCAACAGAATTTGTACAAGCTAAGTCTTCAACAGAAATATTAGTATCAATAGAAGGATAAACAATTTCAGATGATGAATTGAATTTACCTGTTTGAAAAGGAAATACAGATTCAGAGAAGAAAACATCTCTGGAAACAAATATACTCCTTGTTTGAATATCAAATAACTTGTAACCTTTGATATGTTTTGGAAAGCCAAGAAAAACACATTGAATTACTCTAGGATGCATTTTAGTTTTAGGTTTGGGCAACACAGAAGCATAGGCAAGGCATCAAACACTTTTAGATTATCAAAGTTAGGTTTAGTTTGATAAAGAATTTCAAAAGGAGTTTTGTTAAAAAGAATTGGAGTTGGAGTTCTATTAATTAAATAAGCAGAATGAAGCGCACAATCAAGCCAAAAATCTAATGGTAAAGAAGTTTGAATGCGCAAACACCTAGCAACAACAAGAAGATGTTGATGCTTGCGTTCAACAATGCTATTCTGTTGTGGAATGTAGGTGCAACTATTTTGATGAACAACTCCTTTAGATTTATAAAATTCTAACATTTCAAATTCTCTAGCATTGTCAGTACGTATGCATTTTATTTTTATGTCAAACTGAGTAAGAATCGGCTCATAAAATTCAGTAATTAACTTTGATGCCTAAAATTTAATCTTCATAAGAAATACCCAAACAAAACGACTTTTATCATCTATGATTATAAGAAAATAAGCATGGTCATAGAAACTCTTAATAGGGAATGGACCCCAAACATCAGCATGAACAAGATAAAAAATAGACTTAGAAACAGAATTACTGGAAGAAAAGGAAGGTCTTTTTTTGCTTAGCCAAATGACAAGTATTACAATCTAAAGAGTGCACAACGGGTATCTTATTATGCAACATAGAAAAGAATTGCATCCTCTTTCTTGCGGGATGTCCTAATCTAAAATGCCAAAGGCTTGAATTACAACTAGAAACAGAATTACAACTAGAAACAGCAAAATCACTTCTAAAATGAGCATTATTAAAGAAAGTATTCAATTTGTACAAACCAGTGGTCTCACTAGCTGTACCAATCGTCATCCAGTGATGCACATCCTGTATAAAACAAATTTCAGAAGTAAAAATCAAGAAAACAAAATTATCTTTAGTCAACTGACTTACAGAAATTAGATTAAAACTGAATCCTAAAATATGAAAAACATTTTTAAAAACAAGTATTCTTAAAATAGTAACAGTCCCTATATGACTTACTTGAACTAACTGATTATTAGGCAATTTGACAAACTTATTATCAACCTTAGAATAACTAGAAAACAATTCTAAGGAACAACAAATGTGATTTGTTGCACCACTATCAACTATCCATGGCACATTGTTAATTCTAAAAGTAGAACAAGAAAGAACAGTACCTGGAGCATCACTTGGAGCAGCATCAAAAGCAGAAGAAAGAAGATTGACCTTTGACACACTATTCACATTAGAACCAATTGGCAGAGAGTTTCCTTTCTCATTAAGCAGACCAATCAGGGCATCATATTGTTCTTTAGTGAAAGTAAGAGAACCATCTTCTTTAGACAAAGAATCAGATCGAGAAACATCACTAACACAACCAAAACCCACTTGATTCATTTTACTAATCTGAGGCATATTCCTATACCCAGGGGGATATCCGTGTTTTTATAACACCTTTCTAATGTATGACCATACAATCCATAGTGTACATACATGGGTCTCTTAGAATTATTGGAATACT
This sequence comes from Hibiscus trionum, assembly GCA_030270665.1. NCBI lineage: Eukaryota > Viridiplantae > Streptophyta > Magnoliopsida > Malvales > Malvaceae > Hibiscus > Hibiscus trionum. The sequence continues at coordinate 64,105,267 of BSYR01000017.1, forward strand.
TCTTAGCAACATAATCCCTAGCATTTTGTCTACCCGAATCAACAGAGGAACGGCTAAGATTCACTATCAAGACTAACAGTAGAGAAAAGGGTCCTTTCATGTTGAGTAACAAGCGAAAAAACTTCATTAATATTTGGTAATGGTTTACGCATTAAAATATGGGTTTTAGGAACAACAAAGTTTTCATTCAGGCCTCGAAGAAAAAGCAACACTAAATCCTGTTTTCTATAGATTGAGGCTGAGCAAGAACAAGATTGCAACGGCCGAAAGACACAAATCTCATCCAAAACAGTTTTTAATTGAGTAAAATAGGCAGAGACCGTAAGATTACCTTGATTCAGGCTAAAAAAATTACTTAAACAAATCAGAAATCCGCAGCAAATTGCCTTGGCTGAAACGGTCAAAGAGATCAACCCAAAGATCAGACGCACATCTATCCAAATCACACTCTGTGCGATTTCTGGATTCAACGCCCTCTGGACCCAAGACAGGACGAGATTGTTACACTTTACCCAGGCAGAGAAGTGAGGATCGTCACGCTTCGGTTCTTTGATAGACCCATCAACAAATCCAAATTTATTTTTGGATATCAATGCCATTCAGATAGAACGCGCCCATGCGTGATAATTCTTGCCGTCAAGAAGTGGAGAGGTCAACACTAGCGAAGGATTTTCACTAGGATGAATGTAATACGGGTCGCAAGGATCATCATTTTTGAAGGAATTTCGAGAGACGTCAGCAGAACGAGAACGAGATCAGAGGTTTCATCAACTGATACCATGTTGAATATGATAATCGGAAGAAAAAAGAAGAAATGGAAGCTAGGGTTTCTATTGTCGATTTGGGAATTTGAAAGAGAGAACGGTTGAAGGAAGAGAAAGCAATTAAGATTCTTTTTATTAAAACCAAAATTAATTTTACAATATTCAATTTACATATTTATAATATTAAAGAAACTAAAGAAGAAAATAAAGAAACTAAACTAACTAATCAAACTTAATAACTGTTTATTAATAACTAATATCCTAACAACACAAAGAGGATTTCAGGTTTTTTATGAGAATTGTGATAATGGGTATAGACAATCGTCTTGGACATTACTTCGGTCACTAACAGATGAATGTAATCTTCCTTGGTAGTTTGTGGTGATTTTAATGAGCTTTTATCAGATGCAGAGAAACAAGAGGGAGAAGGGTGGGATGTCGGACTTTAAGAGACCTTAGATGTTAGCAGGCTCATGGATTTAGGGTCGAATACGGGTTGTTTACCTAGTCTACGTACGCTGATAAATTTGTGGCTAACATGGGATAGCTCAAAAGGTAATGTTAATGGAAGTCTGAGTGTTCATGTACCAATTAGAAAATGTTTTCAACTTGTATCTAATCATTTCGCATGCTGTTTCTCATTATGTTTTAGCATGAAACTTCATATTATTTTGAACCAAAGTTGAACCAACCAAATGTGTGTATACCAATGTTGCCTTTATGATGAGGATGAGGATGAGTTTCCATAGCTGCCATGTTACTGTTGTCATATAGATGCTTGTCTGCCTGCCATGTAATTTGGTCTCTGAAAATGACTGAATCTTTTTCCCTTTCTTGGCCTATCTTTTTATATGTTCAGAAAAAGTGAGAGCATGCATGTGAAATGTTTTCTCATGTTGTACTGCTATTACATTGTATCTTTTACTAGATGGAGTAATCAAAGAAGGAAGAGTTCAATTCAACATTTCTTGCACATAAACCAGTTGTTTGCTGTAAATGTTGTGTTAGAGCACCATGTTGATAATGTGAATGCATCGTCTTTTTTAAGTGTTGTTATGCTAAAGAGTGAAGCATCCACAAGGTTTTGTCCCACGGCTCTAGAGGAATTTCAGAGGACCACTTAGTGCTTGAACCGACGGAACGGAACCATGGTCGTTGAGAAACAAGTGTAAGGGAAGACTCAATCTGATAATCCTAGGACTATGTCATGAGTTCGAGTCTTCCCGTTCACTCGTTTTTCGGTAATTATGGCACCATGCATGTACTCTCGCTCTTCAACAGTCATGGTTTCGCCTTTTGAGGCACTAGAGGCGTTGTTAGACTCTTCAACGGCCATGGTATTGCCTGTTGTTAATCTACAAGAACTCATATTGCAATTGAGTTTTTCTTGGTCATGGCCAAGATTCCAAACTATGTTTGGCACAATGGAAAGCTAATCACTTGCATTGTTGAATTACAATTGGAAAGATTCTCTGAGGCTTTCTTGCTGTCAAAAACTTTCTAGGAAAATAACCAGAGAGGGGAGAAAGGACAAGGTTACAATGAGTTTGGGGGGGGGGGGGGGGGGGGTCATAATTAATGCTGGGAAAGAATTAGAGATGCTGAACAATACCATGTGAAACTACCTGAAAATAAAGACAACACCCTGGCCTACATTTTGGGGATTGCCAAAGGTGTTTGTAAAATTTGTATAATTTCACCTGCCCTTTGAAATGACAATTCTTCTGAGAAAATTTACCAGCATTTTCTTTACTTTATTTTAAAGAAACCCTTTAATTTCCCAGAAAATTCAAGATTGTTTATGATATTTGAACAAAGATTTAAGACCAAGATGGCCAAGTTCTCCATAGATAATATTAATCAACAATAGAAAAGATGTTATTTATATATATGGAATCTGGGTGAAATCGTACAAATGTGCATCTTGATTCACTTGATAAGAAGTCTGACTAAAACTGTTCATGATTCCTCCGCAAGCAACTGGGAATTCACCTAAAGCTGCCATGCTAAACCGATCGGATTCGGTATAACCAATACCTGCCGAATAGGTGCCGGCATACAGAGCCAAACGAGCTCTTGCGAGGGTCAAATCATGTTGAAGCTCGACCATCTTCCTCTGCAACAAAGCTATGGCGCCAATGCAACCGTAGACAGGGTCTTGGAGCCTCACTTCGGCTTCGTATGCCAAGGAATTCACGGTGTCTTCCCGTTGCTCTTCGGGGACTTCGATGAGGATCTTGCTCACATTGCTGGCACCGAAAACTTTGTGGACTTTGGCGAATTTCTTGGGCTCATCGGATCGAAAATAGGGTGCGAAGATACAGTTGGGACCGCATCTTCTTTTCAAGAGCTTGCAGGCTGCGCAAGAGGAGGTGGAACGTGGCTCCTGACTCCTCATCGCTTCATATCCAACACCTTCAAAGACTATACAAACTCTCTTCTTTTTGCTACTCTACAGCTTCAATATCTTATCTCTTTGTCAAACATCCATTTAAATAGGCACCATTTGTACAGTATAAATAATACTCATAAAACTTGGACATTAAATTTTCTAATACATAATAGATTCTCCTATTAACTTAGTTGATTAGAACGCCGTGTTAATAACATGAACGTTACAGATTCAAAACTTAAATGGATTATTAATTTTAATTTGACATTATTATAAATATAATTTTAAAAAATAACTTTTCGTTTAAATAACCTTGAGAATATCTAGTAAAATATTAAGGCCTCGTTCGGTGGAGCTATTAAAATCCTTGGTTGAGTTTAGCTCCGCTTGGGGAAAAGCTAAAAATTATAGTTCCTCTAAAAGTTGTGTTTGAGACCAAATTCGACCCAAAAATTAAGTGAAGAGGCTCAAAAGCTGAGTGTTCGTTAGGTGAAACTTATCTAAAAGTAGGGTGAAGAAGCTCAACCGAATGAACCCACTTGAAGGAGAAAAGAAAATGTATGTGTTTTGTTTTTACATGTGGTGAGAGTGGGGGCTAGAAATAATTGTAGATAGGAGCAGCATTATAAATATTTATGGGTGAGGTTTGGTTGAGAAATGATAGTTCATAAGATAGAGATAATATTTTTCATGTGATTTGAAAGAAAAGAACTTTCACAAGAAAAGCATTGAGCCCTAGATTGCTTGGTAGGCCTCCCTTATTCCCCATCATGGAAACCTAACACTCAAAATAGCATCAATTACGAACTCACATGCATTGTCACTCAAAAATACTATCATTTTTGGATTTTTTTCCCTCTTTTAAAAGTACTTTTTCGGCTATATTACACCAAAAATCTATTTTAATTAAATATCTAGAAAAATGGCCCCCACAAACTATTATTTAGAAAAATGACCCTCAAATCTGTCACGTATAAAGAAGTCGTGTTTCAGGGATCGCGAGACACGAACTCGCACTACGCAGAAAGCGAGTTCCGCATACGTGACAACACTTTTCAGAATAACGAACTTTACGGAAACTCGCGTTCTGCGAAACGCAAGTTCCCCGAGAATTTGAAGAGTCGGCTGAATTTATCGCGGGACAATTTCTTTGACAAATTATGGCGCGTTTTTCTGCTACTGTTTTCTTTCGTGGAACCTACTTCTACACTTCTTTCAATGAGAAAATCACAAGAGATGAATTGTTTGAGTTGATTTCAACAAGAGTTAAGGAGTCTACAAGCTCCAAAATTTTTGCGCTATGTGCCAAAGTTCCAGTGAATGAGCCAGGTCCAGAAGAACACTACATGCTAACACTATCCAATCAGAAAGATATGCACAAGATGTTTCGGGCATACAAACGTGCCAGGGGTACGAATATCGAACTTAGTGTAAACTTTCATACATGCTCTAGTTCATCAACAATACTTAAGCTTGAAGACTAGGATGCGGTATTTACACAAAATTATAGGAGACAGTAGGAGAAGGAACAAAAAATTGAGGAACTAAACTTAACTTCTGACATAAGTACCGACTATGAGGGCAGCGAAAATGATTCGTTCTCGTAGATTTATGTATGTTTAGTAATTTAATGCTTGTGTACTTCTTTCAATTAACAATCTTGTACTACTTTTCGTTAATATAATTATCACAAATATTATTTTTCTACATCTGAACCGCTTCGATTTTCAAACAGTTATCAATCACAAAATATGTAATTATCAAACACAGACGTATTACATGTCATTTTTTTGTTACAACTGGCATGTATAAGTTCTGTCGTATCTTCTTATCTGCCAAACGTTGTTCAGCGTCTTTGTTCATGATACATGAATCATCTAGTTACAGTCGTTGCCCTTTTTGACAAATTCTGTGATATATTTGTTCGCAGTCGTTTTCTTCACTGTCGAACGAACTGATCGGCGTATGTTGTAGTTTTTAATTGCATCCTCTACCATTTTCTTCGAACTGATTATCATCTCAACTTCTAATTCACCGTCAGTATCGACATCAGCATTATAGGAGTAACTCCCAAAAGATGGTAAATCATCTACGTTTGCAGCCATTACAATGAAAGTAAATGAAAGAGTGAGTTCAAACTTGAGGCGTGAGGTCTATTTATAGGGTGTAAATGAACCAATGTAAATGAACCGACGTTCTTTTAAATTATTGTTTTTATAGAAGACAAGCATTGAAACACGTAAAATATTACATATGAATGTCTAATATGTAAATTAATTTTTTATTTTTCGTATGTTAAAAACAATTTCCACCAACATGATACAAATGTCACCAACACCGATGTTCTTCCATGATACATATGTCACCAACACCGTTACATGCGGGGGTCTTAACATGGCTTCGAAAACATCGGAAATGATAGAAGCTTTGACCTACATTATCAAATGTAATTGGCACGCGCAACCGGAGAAAACCCTAGAGAGGACACCTCAAGTTGCACCCGGCATGATTTCGCACGTGCCATCGATCCACCATGAGCCACTGCATCATCTTCTTGATTCATCAAATGTACCCTTACACTGGCTCGTCATGTTATGTTACCCTGGACAGAAACATCAAAAGTTACCTGATATTGTGATTTGTCGATCATGTTACATAAACACAGACGATACATTGCAACACATCTTCTATCCAACAGATTTTCTAATCATTCAAATACTCAAACTTTGCAAATCAATACAAGTGCAAATATTCAGCAACGTTCGAGTATATATAGCCCAAAGTCGTCGAATCTGAAGACAAATCGCGTTCTACAAAGAGCGTTTTTCTTTGACAGTACTCAAACTTTGGCAGAAATCAGATTCCTAACGTGTCAGTGACCTCGCGTTTTATGAATAACGAGTTTCTAAAGACCTCGTGTTTCACAGAACGCGAGTTCGCCACATCATCACTGTCTTCTGGTTCTATATAAATACCCAACTGATCGAGGAAGGGAAGCAACACTCAGTCGGTGAAAAAATTGCCTTCTCAGATTGAGTGCATGAAGTTTTGGATTGTAACTACTACTGGCAACAAATAACGTATCGGGAAAATTTATTCCCAAACCAATTTCCCCAATATTGTGATTTTTCGTTATTTGTAGTTTCATATATATGTTGAGAAGATGTTAACTATTCCGTATTTTTGTTCACGAGGATCGACAACAACAAATCACAATAGCGGGGAATTCGAGGTCTTTTTGAATGGCAGGCAAGTAACAATAATATCCAATAGACCTCCAAGATTCAAGACAGGCATCGAGTGTGTAACCCCCTCGCCCCGGTCTGGTTGGTTGACCGGTTCGAGTAGGCTACACGGGGAAAACCGATGTGAAACTCGTGAAGGTTCCACCTCGGTTAGCAACCCTAAAAATTTCTTTTAATTTAATCTTCTATAAAGGCACGTTTAAATCCTATGTGATTACGACAGCGGAATACGACATGAAATGAAAGCAACCAAGCCCAAACAACATGTTAAACAGCCCATTTTTAAGTTTATAAGCAGGCCGTTTCGAAACACCCAAGAGGTGTATCGAAACACTTTGACTTGGTCAACGACCCCAAGTCCCCACGAGAAGGTCGTACCAGAACGGTGGTCAACCGTTCCGAAACACCCCCAACGGTCAACTTCTCGTGGTCAACGACATATTGACCGTTTCGAAACACCTGGATCCGTTTCGAAACCCCAAAATATCGGCAATTTCTCAGATTTCCAGTAGCAAATATGTACTGAAACGGACCCTAGGCGTATCGAAACGCCTGGCCTGAAACAAGAGGTCGTATCGAAATGAGATCAACTGTTTCGATACACGGGCTGTGAAAAGACAAATTTTAGTTGGTTTTAGACACAAGGCAGCCCCAAAACTCCACTAAAACTGTAACACCCAGGTTTAGGGGTCGGGTGAAAATAATATTTTAATATTATTTCGGGTCCGGTTTTATAATTAAAATAATCTTTGGGCCTCGTATTTTCAAACAAATGATTTTTATGTTGGGCTTATGTTAAATCAAGCCCAAAAAGTCATGGATGTCATGCTTTTGATATTTTCCCTTTTCATTAAGGGTAAATGGGTCCTTTGGGTTTAAAACAAAAGAATTAAAAATACCAAAAATTCACTCATCTTCTCCCTCTCTCAATCAAACTCACGTCAAAACCCCTCCCCCTCCTTGAGTTACTATTCCATTCCATAGCTCACTCATTCTTGAAGATTTTTCAAAGGTAAGGTCGTTTTTGACTTGCTCTCATCTTCCTCTCTTTGGAAGTACCACTATTTTTCATTTTTACCCATGTTTTTGGAATATGAGTTTTTGAAAGTTTTGATTAAAAAATGGTGCCTTTATTGTTCTTGACTAAATATTTTAATTGATTAATGTTAGATATGTTGTTTAGGAAGCATAGGGCCCAACTTGTATGATTTTTAAAGAGTTTTGTAAAATTTCTCGGATTTGAGTTTTGGGGAGGTTTTTGGGAGGTTTTAAGTTGAGTTATGGGGGTGTTTATTGGGGAAATATGAGGGCTGATGGATAGGCTATATGTAAGGGTTGTTTTGGAGGTTTTAAGGAGTAATTTGGGGGTTGGAATCATTGGATTTAGGGTGTGCTTAGGGGCTGCTCGGGAATATGGATTTTGGGTTTGATTTAGTTGGAATAGGGTGTTTTGTGCTTGGTTTATGATCCGGGTTAACTACATTGGAATGTGAACTGATTTGAGATTGTTTAAAATGTGTTGGATTGATTAGAGCAAGAGAATTGGTTGGTGAAGCTTCGGGGACGAATCCGGAGATTTCGGAGTCTTGAGCTTGGTCTTCGGTCTTCACTTGGGAAACAACAGTGAGTAGAATTGTTGATCTTTGTATTGTGCACGATATGGAACCTTTGGGGTTTGGGTGGGACCTTGTGGGTTCACCTAAACCCGAGTGTAATCCTCTCTACTCCTATGTTTGTTGTGAATGAATGAATAGTTATGTGTTGTGATTATCTCGTTCATCTCAAGTTGTCCATACAGTTGTTATTGTGTAGTCGAGTTGAAGTTGTGCCTCACGTGATGGTAGCCTAAACTGCGGTGATGTGTAGTCCCACCGGTAGTGACTAGTAGGAAAGTACTTTGATGTGTAGTCCCATTGGAAATCTACTAGTCGAAACGGTGATGTGTAGTCCCACCGTGTGTGTATGTTGGTTGTGCTTGTGCAAACCATGCTTTGTTGAGATAGTCATTCATGCATCCATTGTTTTACTTACATATGAAAAGTGCTTTGAAAACTGCATGATGTGGATTTGTAGAGCATCTCTCACTAAGCTATTAGCTTACGCTCTCTTTGTTTCCATCATGCAGATCGTTAGAGTTCGGGAGGCAAGCGGGCAAGGGAAGAGCTTTGGAGTTCTCGAGCTAGCACAAGTATGATTTGTGTTTTGTAATAATGCCTAAACAATGGGGTATAGAGTTGTAGGAGTTGGTGTCAAACTCCTTAGGTGGTTTGAGTTATTTGAGCATATTAAAATTATGGATGTGTATGCTTTTGTTTCATGGATTGAGGACCATGCTTGACTTGTTGCTTAATTGTGTGTGCCTATGTGTGTATGAACTGGCCTATGAATTCTCAATGTTTGGTTGTCTTGTGTAGGATGCCTTGTGCTTGCTAGTATGTCATCATTGTGGAATTGCATGAAATCCTTGACTTGTATGGTCCTTGTTAGATTCAAGGGTAAACTACTGCAGGGGTCACTTTCGTTTCCCGTTTGTACATATTTAGTCACCACTTTTGAAAAGTGCCAATAAGTGGTCATCTACGTTTTCGATGTGTAAAGCCTTGGCCATTGCGACGTTACAGTCCGTTAGTCCCCTAACGGATTGTTGATGTGGCGGAATTAATTAACGAAAAAATAAGGATAAATTACTGCAATAGCCATTAAAATTTATCTCATGTACATTTTTTCTCCTCAATTTAAAAAAGTAAACATTATAGTCACTAATAAAAATGTTTCTTTATAATTTCACCCTTAAATTTTTAAAAATTTTGTTTTGAATTTTTTAGTCGAGTTTATGAAATTATGAGTCGAGTATTTTCACATCAAACCAAAAAATTTAATTTTTTCGAGTCAAGTCGAGTGTTGCACTTCCCTATATACAAACACGGATTAAAATTAAAAATTATATTTCTTCCCTACACACAAACCTAAGTTAGTGAACATCTTATCTTGCTTAAAGGACCTAGTGTCTCATTCTACTAGAATAAAAATATGTTCAATATAACATTTCCTTCTGTTTGGGTAGAGATGACAATGGGTCGAGCTTTTAGTAGACCCAAACCTGACTCGACAATAACACAACAAAATATTACTTCGATCCGCCCCCCTTTTAAAATACATTTACACGATCTTAATCCGAACCGAAAATAAAATTAAAATTCTGATTCGTATCCAATCCAACCACTGTTTAGAGAAAAAAAAATCAATCCCAAAACCAATTTTTCAAAATACGATCCTATAAAATTGATCGAATCGAACTTATTGAATTTGGATAAAATTATCATCTTGTGTTAATAAAAACTAATAACTATATTAATGATGACCAGGTAAATATTCAGATGTTTGAGCGAGTATTTAACTTGAACTGAATTTAATTTTTGGAGATGTTTTTGGAAGGAATATTTGCTTTCGTATTCTCCTGGGTTGTAATCAGTGAAGGGAAGTGCAACACTCGACTTGACTCGAAAAAATTAAATTTTTTGGTTTGATGTGAAAATACTCCACTCATAATTTCATAAACTCGACTCAAAAATTCAAAATAAAGTTTGAATTATAAAATAGAAATTCCAATAACTCGAATTTTTTAGTAGTTAGTGGACTAAATTTTTAAGTTCGAGTTATTAAATAGGAGCAATTTGGGCACCTAAGTTTCAAAGGGTATACTTTGGGCACCTATTTTTCATCTAAGCATTTATAATATTATTGTACTAATTGATTGTAAAGTTTTAGGATTGAAAAATGAATTTTTAAAAATTTAAGGGTGAAATTATAAAGAAAATTTTTTATTAGTGACTATAATGTTTACTTTTTTAAATTGAGGAGAAAAAATGTACATGAGATAAATTTTAATGGCTATTGTAGTAATTTACCCTTATTTTTTCATTAATTAATTCCGCCACATCAGCAATTCGTTAGGGGACTAACAGACTATAACGTCGGAGTGACCAAGTCTTTACACATCGAAAACTTAGATGACCACTTATTGACACTTTTCAAAAGTGGTGACTAAATCTGTACAAACGAGAAACGAAAGTGACCCTTGTAGTAGTTTACCCTAGATTCAATGCCTCGTATGCTAATTCTTTGTTGTAGATTCGATGTGTGTATTCTTGAGTGAGTCTAGGGAAGTCTCATCTTATGCCTTGTGTGTTTGAGCATGTCTTGCCTTAGAACACATGCCTCTAGTTCATGCTTGGATGAGTTGTGTGTCTCTTGGGGTCGTTTAGGGCCTTTGGATTTGTTTGGAAACATTCAATGTTGGTTTTCGAAGGTTGCAGACAGCCCGTGTTTCGAAACAGGCTGAGCCGTTTCAGAACGGGTAAGGTTTCAGGGACCCCGTACCGGAACCCGTTTCGATACGGTTTGGCCACTGTGAACCCCTGTTCCGAAACGAGTATCGGAACACTTTGGCTACTGGAAATCTGAGAAATTGCCGAGATGAAAGCGTTTCGAAACGGTCAATATCTCGTTGACCACGAGAAGTTAACCGTTGAGGGTGTTTCGGAATGGTTGACCTCCGTTCCGATACGGCCCCCTCGTAAGGGCTTGAGGCAGTTGACCAGGTCAAGGCGTTTCGATACGCCTCAATGGTATTTCTAAACGGCCTGCCTAATGGATTAAAATTGGACTGTTTAATTGCTGTTTGTGTCCAGATGATTGTCTTCCTCAAATTATTACGTTGTGGTGATCATATAGGATTTAAATGTGCCTTTAGAGAAGATTAAATTAAAAAGAAATTTTTAGGGTTGCTAACCGAGGGGGAACCTTAACGGGTTTCGCTTCGGTTTTCCCCGTGTGGCCTACTCGGACCGGTCATCCGGCCAGACCGGGACGAGGAGGTTACAAAAACACTCAAGACTCAACATACAACCAATCTAGATGAAAGGCACCCTAATTGCACATGCTTAGCACACAATAAACATGTAAAGCAAAACATCAACAAATCAATAAACACAACAAGGATTCTTGCATCACATTCAATATCATTCAAGCCATACTTAAACATTAAAAGCCCATAAGGCACATGTCCCGCACATAGAGTTTACATGCTCAACCGAAAGCAACACTAACATCCAAAAGCATAGCATCTCAATACAAGCATTCAACCAACACATAACTTGGTTTACATATCCAAGCATAACATAAACATCATTCCACATATATGAGTCATACAACGCTCATACAAAATGCATAGCAGCCCCATTGCTAAACTATTTCTTTATTTACTAAGTCATACTTGAGCAACTACAAAGCTTGGAATGCCCCTTCGCCTTGCTCCTTGCTAACACCACGCTAATGATCTGCATTGTTGAAAATGAGAGCGTAAGCTAGAAGCTTAGTGAGGATGCTCTAAAATCAAAAACAACAACAATGCAGGGTCCAAGCATGCAATCCTTAACATCACACACAACATACATGTGCATCAACATAGCATCCTAGCTAGTGTTTCAAGAGTCATAAACATGACATCTTACATCATATTAAGCTCAACAATATAAACCAATATCACAACATCATAATCATAAGAGCAAGTACATTGGCCACTATTAGTTTACTCGGATGTGTGGATTTACTCTCGACAATAACATTACCTCGGTGGGATTACACTCATCACCGGACCTTGCATGAGTGGGATTCAACTCATCACCACATGCCCTACGTGTAACCCCCTCGTCCCGGTCTGGCCGGATGACCGGTCCGAGTGAGCCACACGGGGAAAACCGAAGCGAAACCCGTTAAGGTTCCCCCTCGGTTAGCAACCCTATTTTTTTCATTTTAATCTTGTCTAGAGGATTGTTAAGTCCTAAGTGATCATGACAGCGGAAAACAATCAAAGGAAATCACATTCGAACAACGGTCATGCACAAACAGTCCATTTTAAGCTTACAGGGCAGGCCGTATCGATACACCAATCAAGGGTATCGATACGCCTTGACTTTGTAACGCCCGTGTTTTGGGGTTAGGAGTTAGTCGGGTTTATAGTCCGAGTCAATAAAATTAAATTAAAATCAATTCAACCTAAATTGGATCCATTTGAGCTTTAGAAAAAGGGGAGGGACTAATGTTGTAATTTTACCCAAATGTTTTGAAAAGCAAGACCACTTTTAATTAAAAGTTGTCTTCCTCCCCCTTTATCCCCATTCTAACGTTAAACACCCAAACCCCTCTTCAAAACTCTTCCAAACCTAAAACACTATTCCATTGGCTTTCAACTTCAATCCAATGTCTTTTTGAAAGGTAAAATCATTTTCTTACTCTCCTCTTCATCCTTTAACTATCCATGGTCTTAGATTTAAAAACTATGAACTTTGGAAAATTTGGGTTTAGTTAAAGTTTGGGTTTTTATGGTGATTCTCATTTTGTTTTGAAATGATAAGTTAGGTTTTGTTTTAATCACATCAAGATATCCTATATATGTTAATTTGAGTGGGTTTTATTGAAAACCCGAAATGGGTCCTTGGAACCATTTTTGGGATGCCAAAGCTTGGGTTTTTGGGAGGTTTAAGGTTAAAATTGAAAGGTTGTTGGTTTATATATGTTAGGAGGGTGTTTTGGGATCTTTTGAGTGTCATTTGGATGATTGGAAGTGGAGTTTTCAGCAAGTGTTGTAGGGAGTACGAATTTGAGATATTTGGGGATTTAATTGAATTGGAAATTTGGGGTGAAGCTTGGTTTGAACTCAAAGGTTGAGTGTTGTTTGAATATTAGCATTGATTGTGGTTGTTGGTTGTGTTTTTTGTTGGCTAGAAGCAAGAGGAGTCGTCGAAGGAGCTTTGGGACCGAATCCAGGTTCGTAGGAGTTTCGCTTGGTTGCTAAGGAAGGGCGGTGAGTGGTTTCAAACTTGTTTTAAAGTTCGGTTCGAGTGTGCGTAGAGTGTGTGTGTGGAATGTGCTTGGTAGACCATTTCCCTATTTCAAGTTGTAACTCTAGCCTTGATTTCCATTTAATACTATTGTGTATTTGCCTATCTATGCTCTTGTGGATTGTGGTTAAATGGGTGCATGTATATCATGAAATGTATATATGTGGTGAGCATGGAATGTGGTTGATGATATATGATGTGGTTGTGTAAATTGGCACTAAATAAATTACCGGTTGTAAATGATCGATCATTAGGATTAGTGTGCACACAAATTGAGTCAAAACGTACGTGGCCTTGATGGCGTTAAGTCATCAAGGAGGAGTACGGTGATGTGATATTCCACCGGAAGCTTTTATATATTTCTACGGGATGATGAGTGGAATCCCATCCGTAGGGCATGTGGCGATGAGTGAAATCCCGCACATGCAGGGTCCGGTGATGAGTGTAATCCCACCGAGCTAAAGTGTTGTTGAGATTTTAATCCGCACAATCGGGGAAATTGAAAGTGGCCAATTAACTTGTTCATATATTGTGATATATGGTGTTGATATTGATGCTTGATGCTTAGTATGATGTAAGATGCCATATTATGCCACTTGAAAGACCAGCTAGGTCTACTTGTGAAATTGCCTATGCATGTTCGATAGGAGGTTTAGCGATTACATGCTTGAACCCTACATTGTTGATGTTTTTCGTTTTAGAGCACCCTCACTAAGCTTATAGCTTACGCTCTTAATGTTCAACAATACAGATCATTAGCGTGGTGTTAGCTCGGAGCAAGACAAGAAGGGCTTTCCAAGTTTGTGGCTCAAGTACGGTGGTAAATTTTGTATTAGTTAGCAATGTGGCAAGAGTTTTGTATGAGCTATGAGTGACTCATGTATGTTGATGATTTGTTTTGTCTTTGGTTTGTAAAGCATGATATGCTATGATGGATGTTGTGTGTGTTGGCATGTCTATTGGTGTTTAGGTTGCCTTGTTAGAGAGTGCAAAACCTCATATGCTTATCTTGTGCCTTTTAAGGCCTTTGAGTTCCATGTATGACCTTATATGTTGAATTGCCTTTTGGAATGCCATGTATAGATGCTTAGTTTATGTTTGAATGCTTAAGATGCTTGTATGGTTGTGCATCACCTTGTGTTGAAATGTGCCTTTGGTTTCAAGTTAAAGCATGCTTATACATTTGGTTTGCCATAGGATACATGCTAGTGTGTTGGTTGAGGTTTTTAGATGGATTTAGAGGCCTCATTGTGCCTTAAATCAGCTAAATCCTGTAAGTTCGTAGCAGGGGTATCGATACGGTTGGTCCCGTATCGATACGGCCTTCTTGTTCCAGGCCTCGCGTTTCGATACACGAGGGGCGTATCGATACCTTTTTGGTCACTGAAGCTACTGTCCATTTTGGTATCGAAACGGGTCTCTGGCGTATTGATACGATCTCCACGGGTTGACTCTGACCAGTTGACATAGTCAAGGGGTATCGATACACCCCTTAAGTGTATCGATACCGCCTGCAGTTAAGTTTAAAATTGGGTTGTAAAATGTTGGGTTGAGTTCGTTTGTTTGTCTCGTGAATGTTGTTCCGTTGTATGATCACATAGGATTTAATACTACTCTAGACAAGATTTAAATGAAAAAAATAGGGTTGCTAACCGAGGGGGAATCCTTAAGGGGTTTTCACTCGGTTTTCCCCGTGTAACTCACTCGGACCGGTCATCCGGCCAGACCGGGACGAGGGGGTTACATTTGTTGGTATCAGAGCCTGAGGTTACCGAGACCTCGGGCAGGTAAGTGAGGTAAGCTTAATGTGTTAAATGATTGTGTTGTTCGATGCATGTTTTGCCATGAATCCTTGATATTTGACTGATCGTATGATGTTTTGAAGCATGAATTGTTGAGTCTGGTGTAGAGTGTGTGCCCATTGCTACTATTACTTAATTTAAAAAGATTTTTGGAAAGAGGAGTACTTGAGCACTATTGGACCCTTGCTTTGGCTAACGTAATCCTTATCTGTTTATTGTTGTAGTTTATACCTTGCTAGCTGTAGCATGAGACCACGTGGGAGGCCTAGGATGGTTCGACCGGAACCACGTGCAGCGGCTCTAGGAGTTGAGCCAGTAGTAAGAGTTGAGGCTCAAGTGGGAGAGCCTGTGGTTGGAGTTGGAGCTCCTCCACCACCTCCACCACAACCACCTCCTCCACCGGGAGCGGGAGGTGAGGCCGGGGCCGAAGGAGAGGGACCACAAGGAGGTCAAGGTGGCCAAGGTGGCCAAGGACTGGCCGGGATAGACTTAGCTCCGTTGGTTCAGGCGATAGCCGGGGCATTTCAGGCTGCAGTAGCTGGAGGTCAGGCAGCACACCATCAGGGTGAGGGCACTGGGTTGCCTTTAGAGAGACTTCGGGGCCTTGGGGCCGAAGAGTTCAGAGGTGCTACTCCGGAGATATCAGAGTTGTGGTTCGAGAAGACTGTCCGTATCCTTGCTCAGATGGGGTGTACTGGTGAGCGCAAGTTGGGATGTGTTGAGTCTTTGCTTCAGGGTGATGGCTACACTTAGTGGGTCACCATTACTACGGGTATGGATGAGGCCGAGATCACTTGGGAGTTCTTCGAGACAGCTTTCCGTAGGAAGTATTTGGGTCCGCGATACCTCGATGAGAGGAAGAGGAAGTTTATGGCATTGCTTCAGGGGAGTATGTCCGTGACAGATTATGAGATTCGGTTTGTTAGATTGAGTCAGTATGCACCTGAGCTTGTTCCTACTGAGGTGGAGCGTTGTAACCGCTTCCGTTATGGGCTGAGTGAAGAGATCAAGACGTATACTCTAGCTTCAGATTACACTGATTTTGATGTCTTGGTCGCGAGGGCCAAGGACTTGGAGCACAGTTTGAGTTTGACCAGGCGGTCTGGTGGATCTAGTTCGGGTAAGAGGTCCAGTAACTTTGATAGAGGAGATGCCAAGAGGCATTGGGACAACAGACATCATTTTGATCATAGGCGTGGTGGCGGTAACCACGGTAGGGGCCATCAGGGTCAGAGAGCTGGTGGGAAGTTGCCCACATGTGCTACTTGCGGGAGGAACCACACCGGTGAGTGTTGGGGAAATTTTCATTCTTGTTGGAGTTGTGGGGCTAGAGACCACATTAGGCGTGACTGTCCACATCAGGTGGGACAGGCACCAGCTCAGAGTCCTGCTAGAGCCAATGACTTTTAGAGAGGCCGCGGGCGCGGTAGAGGTAACTTCCAGCCGAGGAACGATGGTCAGAGGAACATAACACATGTAGTTGCAGTTTAGCCGGAGGGCGGAGGTCAGGCCAGAGTTTATGCTCAGCGTGGGGATCAGCATGACACCGATGTGATCGCAGGTAACTTCTCGATACAGTCTTTGGGTTTGCTTTCTTTGATTGACTCTGGGTCTACACATTCCTACATATTGAGTGAGCATGCACGGTCTTTGAATTTGCCTTGTGAGACGTTAGAGGTAGGAGTTAGTGTTACTAGTTTCTTTGGGGACACGGTAATAGTTAGGAAGATGTACCGAAGGTGTCCGTTGATGGTTCAGGGGCATGTGTTCCCAGTGGATATGATGGAGCTTCCCTTCTATGGTTTCGATGTGATTTTGGGTATGGATTGGCTCACGGAGCATAGAGCTAGGATAGATTTTGAGACTAAGCGGATTTCTTTGAGGCTCACAGATGACTATGAGATTGTAGTGGTGGGTGAGAACTTGAAGTTCTTGTCTAATGTGGTTTCAGTGCTAGAAGCTAAGAAGTTAGTTGAGTTGGGGTGTGGAGCATACCTAGCGTATGTGATGAACCCTAACATGAGTGAGGTTAGACCTCAGGACATCCGGACAGTATGTGACTTTCCTAGTGTGTTTCCGGAAGAATTGTCAGGGTTACCACCGGACAGAGAGGTAGAGTTCAGCATTGAGACTTATTCTGATTCAGCTCCTGTTTCGATTGCTCTGTATCGCATGGCACCGAAAGAATTGAGAATGTGATTGTTGATATTGATGCTTGATGCTTAGTATGATGTAAGATGCCATATTATGCCACTTGAAAAACTAGCTAGGTCTACTTGTGAAATTGCCTATGCATGTTCGATAGGAGGTTTAGGGATTACATGCTTGAACCCTACATTGTTGATGTTTTTCATTTTAGAGCACCCTCACTAAGCTTATAGCTTACGCTCTCAATGTTCAACAATGCAGATCATTAGCGTGGTGTTAGCTCGGAGCAAGGCAAGAAGGGCTTTCCAAGTTTGTGGCTCAAGTACGGTGGTAAATTTTGTATTAGTTAGCAATGTGGCAAGAGTTTTGTATGAGCTATGAGTGACTCATGTATGTTGATGATTTGTTTTGGCTTTGGTTTGTAAAGCATGATATGCTATGATGGATGTTGTGTGTATTGGCATGTCTATTGGTGTTTAGGTTGCCTTGTTAGAGAGTGCAAAACCTCATATGCTTATCTTGTGCCTTTTAAGGCCTTTGAGTTCCATGTATGACCTTATATGTTGAATTGCCTTTTGGAATGCCATGTATGGATGCTTAGTTTATGTTTGAATGCTTAAGATGCTTGTATGGTTGTGCATCACCTTGTGTTGAAATGTGCCTTTGGTTTCAAGTTAAAGCATGCTTATACATTTGGTTTGCCATAGGATACATGCTAGTGTGTTGGTTGAGGTTTTTAGAGGGATTTAGAGGCCTCCTTGTGCCTTAAATCAGCTAAAACCTGTAAGTTCATAGCAGGGGTATCGATACGGTTGGTCCCGTATCGATACGACCTTCTTGTTCCAGGCCTCGCGTTTCGATACACGAGGGGGCGTATCGATACCTTTTTGGTCACTGAAGCTACTGTCCATTTTGGTATCGAAACGGGTCTCTGTCGTATCGATACGGTCTCCACGGGTTGACTCTGACCAGTTGACATAGTCAAGGGGTATCGATACACCCCTTAAGTGTATCGATACCGCCTGCAGTTAAGTTTAAAATTGGGCTGTAAAATGTTGGGTTGAGTTCGTTTGTTTGTCTCGTGAATGTTGTTCCGCTGTATGATCACATAGGATTTAATACTCCTCTAGTCAAGATTTAAATGAAAAAAATAGGGTTGCTAACCGAGGGGGAATCCTTAAGGGGTTTTCACTCGGTTTTCCCCGTGTAGCTCACTCGGACCGGTCATCCGGGCAGACCGGGACGAGGGGGTTACAGACTTGGTCAACCCAAACAGTCAACTCGAAGAAGACCGTATCGATACAGCCCTTGAGCGTATCGATACGCCCTCTTCAGTCAACATCTCGTGGTCAACGAGGTAAACCCGTACCGATACGCCCCAACACCGTATCGATACTCCAAAAACTCCCCAATTTCTCAAAATTCCAATGACCAAAAACCGTATCGATACACCCCCGTGTATCGATACGCCCAGCCAAAACTGAGCTCTACAGGCAAGACCGTATCGATACGGCCCTTAGGCGTACCGATACGCCCTGCTCTGCAACTCCACAATTTCCAACTTAACGACCCCAAACACGACTCTAAATGCATTTCTAGACTCTCCTAAGCACATACAAACATTTAAGCAATCTTACTTAAGCCAAAGGAAGCATTCAAACATGAGATAAGGCATCCATACATGGCATTCATACAAGGACCATATTTTAGCATAAAAGGGCATACATAAAGGCTCAAAAGACCAAAATGGCACAAGTCAACACATAGAAGGTTTGCACTCACACACAAGGCAACCTAAACATCTAGAGGGCATGCCACCATGCTCAAACATTCATCACAGCTTAACATGCTTTACAAACCAAAGCCAATTCAAACATCAACATACATGAGTCATACATAGCTCATACAAAAACCCTTGCCACATTGCTAACTAATACAAAATTTACCACCGTACTTGAGCCACAAACTTGGAAAGCCCTTCTTGCCTTGCCTCGAGCTAACACCACACTAATGATCTGCATTGTTGAACATTGAGAGCGTAAGCTATAAGCTTAGTGAGGGTGCTCTAAAACGAAAAACATCAACAATGCAGGGTTCAAGCATGTAAATCCTAATCTCCCATACATCATACATTGGTAAAGTAATCGAGTAGACTTAGCTAGTCTTTCAAGTGGCATAATATGGTTTCTCATATCCTACCAAGCTCAATCATCAAATAACAACACCATATATCAACATCATGTATCACAACATATGAACAAGTTTAATTGGCCACTATTAATTACCCGGATGTGCGGATTAAACCTAGACAATCACATTACCTCGGTGGGATTCCACTCATCACCGGACCTTGCATATGCGGGATTCCACTCATCGCCACATGCCCTACAGGTGGGATTCCACTCATCATCCCGTAGAAAATATAATAAGCTTCCGGTGGAATATTACATCACCGTACTCCTCCTTGATGACTTAACGCCATCAAGGCCACGTACGTTTTGACTCAATTTGTGTGCACACTAATCCTAATGATCGATCATTTACAACCGGTAATTTATTTAGTGCCAATTTTCATAACCACATCACATATCATCAACCACATCCCATGCTCATCACATATATACATTTCATGATATACATGCACCAATTTAACCACATATCATCAACCACATCCCATGCTCAACACAATAGCATTTAATGGAGAACAATGGCTAAATTAACAACTTGAATTAAATAGAAATGGCCTACCAAGCACACTTCACACACACACTACACATACTCGAACCAAACTTTAAAACAAGTTTGAAACCACTCACTGCCCTTCCTTAGCAACCGAAACAATTCTCCTACGAACCCGGATTCGGTCCCAATGCCTCTCCAACGCTTCCTCTTGCTTCTAGCCAAACAAAACACATTCATTACTTCACAATTCAATGTCAAAACTCAATCACCATCTCACATTACAAGTACAAGCCAACTTCAACAAATTCCCAATCCACATAATCACCCAAAATACCAATTTTCGTGCTCCCCTAAAACCTTGCTGAAATTTCCATTTCCAATCACCCAAATGACCCCCAAAAGGTCCCAAATCACCCTCCTAACATACCTAAACCATCAGCCCTTTTGTTTTCAACCTAAAACCCACCAAAAATGGAGTTTTTGACATCTCGAAAATGGCTCTAAGAACCCACTTCGGGTTTTCAACAAAACTCAACCAAATTAACATATGTTGCACCTTTTAACATGAATAAACAAAGACCCAACTCAATTTTGCAAAACGAGATGAAAATCCCCATAAAAACCCAAACTTTAAATCAAACCCTAATTTTCAAAAGTTCATATCTTTGAAATCTAAAACCATAGGTAGAGAGAGAATAAAGAGGAGAGTGAGAATATGATTTTACCTTTCAAAAACACCTTGAAATGAAGTTGTAAACCAATGGAATAGTAACTAGGAAATTTGAGAGAGTTTGAAGATGGTTTGGGCATTCCAACGTTAGAAAGGGTTTAAGGGGAGAAGATGACAACTTTTGTTTTAAAGTTGTCTTGCTTTTAAAGACTTTTGGGTCAAATTACTCTCTTAGTCCCTCCTCTTTTACTAAAGCCCAATTAGATCACAATTTAGGTTGAATTGATTTAATTAAATTTTATTGACTCGGACTACAAACCCGACTAACTCCTAACCCCAAAACACGGGCGTTACACTACGGATGGGATTACACTCATCACCGGACCTTGCATGGGTGGGATTCCACTCATCACCACATGCCCTACGGATGAGATTCCACTCATCATCACCTATAATATAAATAAGTTTCCGGTGGAATATTACATCACCGTACTCCTCCTTGATGACTCAACGTCATCAAGGCCACGCGCGAATTTGACTCAAACGTGTGCACACTAATCCCAATGATCGATCATTTACACCTGGTAAGTTAATTAGTGCCAATTACCTTTAAACCACTTCACACATCCATCAATTATAGCACATATTCATCATCACACATATCAATGTTTACACATACAAATCAATTCATATCTCACAAGATCAAAATAGGCAATGGCATATAAAGCATCGTTAACAATCAAGAAGTTAAACTACCAATTTAACTTCTACCTCGGAATGGCCTACCAAGCTCATTCCAACACTTCCACTACACACACTTGAACCAACTTTAAAACAATTTAAAGTTTTACTCATCACCCTTCCTTAGAAAACCAAGCAAGCAAGTCAAGCCTCCTCAATTCCCGGATTCGATCTCGATGCTTCTCTGATGTTTCCTCTTACTTCTAACCAAATCAAAACACAATTAGTACTCACCAAATCAATGCTAAACTCAGTCACAATTCCAACTCACAAACACAAGCCAAACTTCACCATTTTCAAACTCAACTAGTCACAGAACTCCCATTTTCGTGCTCCCCAAATACCCAGCTGAAAACCACACTTTCCAACACCCAAATGACATCTAAAAGCTTCCAAAACACTTTCCTAATAACCCTACACCACCAGGCCTTCAACCCAACACTAAAACACACCAAAAACTCAAGTTTAGACACTTTGAAAATTGCCCCAATGACCCACTTCGGGATTTTTCCCAAAATCCATCCATTTCAAGATATTAAGTGTATTTAGGTGAGATTTATTCAAAACCCAACTCAACAAATCAAAAACAATTGAAGAACCCATTAAAAATCCAAACTTTCCTTAAACTTGAAATTCTAAAAAGATGATAGTTTTCAAATCTAAGACCATGAAAATGATGGGGATTGTAACCCCCTAGACCCGCCTATGCGTTACAACGGATCCTAGGAAGTCACATTAGGGTCACAAGAGCGACCCACAATGAAAATACACATGAAAACATTTTTCTTGCTCAAAACACTTATTAGACTGAAAAAAATCAACTTCTGTTTAAAATACAATTTCAGAAAAACATTTAAACACATAACAAAAATTTCAGAAAGTGCTTTACAGACTCTATCACAAAACCATACTAGACATACATGACATACATGCCCACTAACTATACAATACCGTACTCCAGAGGCAACGCCGAGAGAACTCCGAACACTGATATCAAACATTAGGTCATGATATTTTCTTTTAACCTGCGATGGTAAAAACAACGTGAGCTTGGGAAAGCTCAGTAATACAGAACTACCAAAAGATGCTATAAGCTCATGCAGACATATGGTAGGCATAACATTTTCATGATGTTTCAAGCAGTGATAGTCCTCTATTTATGTTCTACTATTTCGAGGTTACATCATACTCAAGAATAATGGTATTTGTTCTTTAATCAGACCTTGAGAATTAGACGGAAATTATATAGGCTGGTAACATACGAGGTAGGAATCAGAGAGTTTGACGTCTAGTGTGTTCCAATAAGTGTAGATAAACATTCATAAGTACTTAATATCATATCATATGAGCACATAACAGATTAAATGCAAATGTTCAATGATCATACAGAAGTTTACAAGAACTACCCTCCAACCTTACACCAATATGCAGTTCCCCAGAACTGCATCCATAAGGACTTACCCTAGGCCCGATGGGCATAGGTTCCACCTAAGGGGCTGCCTTAGGTCCATAAGGACTTACCCTAGGCCCGATGGGCATAGGTGCCACTCAAGGGGAGACCTTGAGTCCATAAGGACTTACCCTAGGCCCGATGGGCGTAGGTGCCACTCAAGGGGAGACCTTGAGTCCATAAGGATTTACCAGCTTGATCAGGGCTGTACCAACAGAGACTTCATAACATAACCCAACAGTATACCCCAGATAGTAATCGGTGTTCAGATTTCAGACATGAGTAACATAATACATATAACAGACATATTTTATTCAGAGTATCAGAAACAAAAGTTCATGCTTTTGACAGATAAATGGGCATACTATCGAGTAGAGCAGATATTTTCAGCATTCATCATGCAAACAGAGTGTACCATCATAGGTCAGACTAACATATCATACTAACAAATTCATCAAACAGTAAGACAATACCATCACAGATCAAACGATCACATACCAAGTATACAGATTGAGCAGACATATATTAAGTAGGCAGAGAATGTCATCATATATCAAGTTCATCAACATAATATTATTCATGATCAAATAATTATACAATTCATTCAACAGAATATATCACACATAGAACACACTAGATGGATATTTTTATTTTCTGAAGATACTCGGCATTTACGGAAGGGGACGCATTAAACTTTTGACAGTTTAGACGAATTTCCAGAACAAGGTTCCTATTAGAAAGGGGTCCTTTAAACGATTCATATTATGTATTCAAGAATTGGTACATCAAGATCTTAGAAAGTTTGGATATATCATGAGTATTTTAGCCATTTAAGCTTACAAGGGCATTATGGTCATTTTATCATACATAGGCCTTTTGGTAATTTATACCAACGAGACATAAACAGTCGCACAGGAAATTCTATTTACTCATCACTTTTCCAGTCATGCATTCAAAGATTTCTATGATAAAATCTTTTGCGATATCGGATACATCCAGGGCTGTTCTGGTCACGATGGCCAACAAGGGCGTTTTGGTCATTTAACTATCAGAGGTGATTTTATAGTTTAGCCCAGAAATGCTAAAGTGACGATTTACAATAGTTAATATTTCCAGAAGTTTTTTTTTCAAGCCTCCAACTGTTCGAACTAACATATTCCTACCTTGCAGTACTAACCAACTCTTATATTAATATCAGGGGTGATTAACAGACATGAGCGTGCTTCCTAACACTTAGGGGCAGTTTAGCCCTTAAAGTCTCTTTAGAATTCTCAGGGTTTCATCAAATGCATAATTGTATATTTTACTCAAGAAAGCATTTCAGTCATTTTGGAAATTGGGATAAATTCACCGTTTTTGTCAAATCTTACTATTTAGCACCTCTATCGTTTACGTACTGGGTAGAGATTAAGTCATTTTAATTCCTTCGGCCCTTACAGACGGTTTACTCATTTTAGAACTTAAGGGTAAAATTGCTATTCTGATTAATTAGGAATTTCGGTGTTCAAAGGCACTACAGTCTTTTTGGTCATTACGATCATTTCGATTAATTCATTCCTTATTGTCGTACGGATCAGCTTAAGAATACAACAATAATTCCAGTAATTTCACTTTTAGGCGTTATACCTTCATGTGTTATACAGAGCTTGGGGGAAATTCAAGTTTCTTTTAGTATCACACACATTTGAATAATGATGCTGAAGTCTTTTCCAAAAGAACATACATCTTGGGTAATGTAATTTGCATAATCATGTCGAATGTAGATTTTAGGTCATTTCCTTTATCAGAGGGGTAGTTTGGTCATACTTATGCTCGAAGGGCATTTTCGTAATTTCATAATTAATATCTCTCACTCCGTATCATGGGCCTCGATTCTTACGCACTGATGATTGAGTTGCGGATTAACTGAATTTAATTATTAGAGCTTTTGATACCGTTAGCTCATTAGTAATCTTATTCGGATAATTTGGTATTATTAATATCCATACTTATTGCTCGAATCTGATTCAATTTAAGCAAAATTTACAGTATACGTCATCATAAGTATGCATGCGTTGACCGAATATCAACATGTTCATAAAGCATACAAGGGGTAGTAGTGTATTACCTTAACTCCGAGCTACATCAGTCGATTCGTGATACGACATTCGAATACCCTCGAACCCGAATTTGACATTCCTCGGCATCGAGCATCCAAGGAATCGAGAATACCTTCAATTACACAAATTCCAAGATCAGACCTTACTCAAGCTCTTAACCAATAATTAAGTACATAACCAAGTTCGGGCTCAAGGTCAGATTCGGAGGCTTTCAGATCAGAATTTTGCAAAACGGGCTTCAAAATCGGACTCAGGACGTCGAAAAACATAAAATAGGAGTTTTCGGAAAATTTGACTTTTTGGTCAACGGTCAAAGTCAACGCTGACGTCAGAAAGTCAACGCTGACGTCAGCAGGTCAACGTGGTCAGAGTCAACTGGTCAAAGTCAATGCTGACGTCAGCATGACGTCAGCAGTCAACTGAGTTGACTCGGGCTGACTCGGACGAGTTGACTCGGGCTGACTCGGACGAGTTGACTCGGCTGACTCATCGTGCTGACTCGGACTGAGTTGACTCGGTAAACGGGTTGACTCGAACCGGGTCAACGGGTCGGACATGCGGGTCGGGTCAACGGGTTTGGACAGGCGGGTCAGAGACAGGTCGGGTCGGGCTACTTGGGTCAGGCGGTTCAAACCGGTTCTTACCCTTGGAAAACGGAGCGTTGCCGGACGGTGATCAGAAAGTCGCCGGAGGCTCGAAACAACACGATTCCACCTGAAAAAGAATGGCAGATTCGATTATACAACTAACCTAACCCACACAAGCCCGAAAATCACCGGAAAATGACCGGAATCCTTACGAAAAACAAAAGATCGTCGGCACTTACGTAGCTCCGATAGGGGCTTCGCCGGCGTCGGTTGGGCACGTGGTCGGCTGGGTTTTGCACAGCTCGACGCGGTGAACTCAGTCGTACCAACGACAACACGAGGCGACGGCGGCATCGTCGGAAAATTAAAGAAGACCGACGGCGATTAGGGTTTGTTATATCCAACCTTCAATCAAGCTTTCGCCGGCGATAGCAGCTCGACAACGCGCGTGCTCGGAGGCAAAATGACCGGAGTGAGACGATCTACACACCGGCAGCGGCGGTGTCACGCACGGACGGCTGAGGCGACTGGAACCGGACGGAAACAGAAAGGGCAAAGCTGGGTTTTTTTTGACGGACTTCAACCGGCTCTCCACGGCGAACGGCGGCACATCACTGCGCGTGGAGGGCTGGGTCACGATCGGAGCAGGGTGATGGTCACGCCGGTGCTGGCGGTGCACGCCACGGCCCAGCGGTGGCAGAATGGCAGATCAGAGATGGTTGATGGGGTTAGGGAGAGTTTTCTGGAATTTTCTCAAAAATTCCAGATTCGAATCCTTTTTCAGAGGTAGGTGAAGGATTGGGTTATTAAGTCTGATTCATATCTTTTTAGGCTTAACTCTAATAGCCAAACTAGGTAACCCTTGACAGAAATGAGCCATTGGCTCAATGGTTTAAGCAAAAGGATATAAAAAGGGGTGAGGTCGTGGGTTCAAACCCTCATACAAGCACCATTATCCTTTTTTATTTATTTAGAACAACAGGGTGTTACAGGGATGATGAGGAGAGTTGAGAAATGAAATTGCCTTTGAAAAAGCCCTTAAATCGATGGAGAAATCAAATAAAATAGTGAATAGGAGTTTTGGGAGAGGTTTGGTTTGATTCCACGTGAAATGGAGAAAGAGGGAAGATGATGGCTTTATTTTTTTGTTCCTTTTTTATTCAAAAAGATGGTCTTCCACTTTTCACTTTATTTACAAAATTGTCACCCCTTTTATTTTAAATCTCAATTAAATCAAAACTAAGGTCAATTTAAATAAAATCGATTTTACCGACTCGAACCAACTCACGCGTCTAACTCCTAACCCCAAAACACGGGTGTTACAGAGTGCAAGGCAAGATTCACGCGGGCCGGTCATTAGCATCACCTTAATGATGATCATCACCGTCAGAACAAGTTTTAGCTTCTTCAATAAATGTTGGTTGGTTGCAAATGCGATTTTATCATTATAATTGTAAAGAAATACCCCAATCCTTTCAATTGTAAAAAAAATATTTAAGTCAGATTTTAAATGGAAATATATCATTTGAAATTAATTATATTATTCAAATGTATTAATAAATATTCAAATGTATTATATTATTCAAATTTATTATACTATACTAATAAATAAATAGGATAAGTAAAAAAATTATTATACGATACTAATCAAATGTATTAATAAATGCAGCCATAATATAATGATTTTATTATTTATTAGTATATATTATATTATATAGCCTTATTAATTAATTTGAATCGAGCATTCAAAAATCTCGTAACCTCACGTCCTACGAAGAGCGAGTTCTTCGAAAACTCGCGCTCTGCAGAACGCGAGGTCCTCTCTGCCCGTTCAGTGTATGCGCCTTTTGCAATGCCGCGTCTCTTCAATGGAACTCGCGTTCAGTGTAAAACGAGTTCTTTAGAATATCGCGTTTCGTAGAATGCGAGGTCTCTTTAATATCGCTTCATAGGGGGCACGATTTCTTCTATGAATAGCCGGTCTACCCCACACACAAATCACAAAGTGAGTTCTATTTCATCTTCTAGTCTAATATTTTTCATACTCCATACAAATGGCGGGTTTATTGCGACTAGACTAGCAACACATGTTCGACTATTGGAGGACCACTAATGAGGTAATATTCTTTATATTTTTTAATTTTTTTTCTTTTTACCTTATTTTATTTTATTTTTTATTTCTATTTATTATTTATTATTTACTGTTTTTTTTTCAAGCACTATGAACGCGCATTGATGTTATACGTCAATCGTATCACTGTCGCGCCAGATCCAGAGATTATTTCGTTCATTGAGGAAGTTGGTTTTGGTCACGTCGCGAAAATCGTGGGTGGTACGAAGTTGAATCATCCTCTAATTAACGCCTTAATTGAACGATAGAGGCTAGAGACACACTTTTCATTTTCCGTGTGACGAGGCGACAATTACACTAGAAGATGTCGCATACCATCTTGGCTTGCCTACGGACGACGATCTTATTACCGGTATAGCCGATGGTCACTGGCCAACCCTGTGTGGAGACCTATTGTGAGCGGTGCCGAACACGTTCGACAGTGGCAAAATCTACATAACTTTTTTAGACCAAGAGTTTTCAGTCCACCCCGATGCAGATGACGAAACAAAACGGGTAAATATTTTTTATTATATATTTTGTGTTTTTTTAATAATTGAAATACTTTTTTTATATATTTCGTGTTTTTTTTACTAAAATATTTTTATTATATAATTCACAGCGGTTTGCTCGTGCACACATACTACGCATTATTGGAAAGATTTTAATGTTTGATAAATCCCGCAACAAAATGCATGTCATGTGGCTCTATCATCTAATTAATTTTGCGGAATCAAGAGCAAAATGTTGGGGAGCAGCGGTCTTGGGCTTTATGTTCAAGGAGCATTGCAGAACTGTCGACCCTGACAGATAAGCAATCGGAGGATGTCTTTTGCTCCTTCAATCTTGGGCTTGGATTCGTATGTCATTTTTAAGCATGCAACCTAGACAACCCACCCCCTACATATTTCCACTTCTTCGGATATACTATTAAAATTATTTAATTGAATATATATATATTTTTGAATAATTTCTTTAACGATTTTATTTATTTTCCATTAATGACAAGTGGGTCGATGCACTCACCCACCAAGGACTGCCAACCAATCAGCGAGACTACAGGCTTGTGATCGACAAGATGCGCCACGATATGGTAATCCGAAAATTTATTTGGAGTTCTTCATATTATTTCTCTAATCAAATTTCATATAACTAACGTACAAATAATTTTTTTCAGTTTGTGTGGACTTCGTACGCTAGTCTTGCGATTCGCCAGATTACTCCGCCAGACATTGCGCAGTCCTCTCACGTATGGTTGTTGCGTGTGCCACTCATCAACTACGAAATTGTCGAGTGACATCCTATAGACCGGGTTCTACGAAAATTTGGGTACATCCAAGGGGTTCCGCATTTGCCGCCTAATTTGGATGAATTACATCGGTTGACATGGTAAGGGAAGACATAAATTCACTGGGCCATCATCACGCTGACTAGGTCCAGCAATGGATGGACCAATATGTCAGTCGATCGCCCATCCTCGCACATATTGTGGATTGGGCCATGTCTGTCACTTTCGATTATTTTCAGTGGTACCTTCATAATAGGAAGCCACGTATACTTACTCCGGAGGAGCGCGACCGAGAAATTGAGGTGCCTTCCCAAACCACCCACGCCCCCAATGTCGACCCAGCCAGATCCAGTCGAAGCAGTACGATCCGAGACCGCGAACTGACACTGTATAGGCATCATCTTCTGGAACAACGTTTCAAAATTTCACTAGTCCTTCCACGTTTCAGCAGATGAGGCCTCTACCCGAGTTCGGCTTCTCAGATGCCTATCGTCCCTCCATGCTGATGAGTGGTTCTCCGGTGATCGATGTTCCACCGTTGGCATCACAATTCGACTACAACATTGTCCTGCATACGCCGCCGGCTAGCTTGTTCTCCACCCGCCCCAGTCCCAGTAGGAGTCCGCGTTACGAGGACATCTTTGGAGCTGATACTGCTGCTGGTGCTAATGATGATAATAAGGATGACCCTGGAGCACATGACATTCAGAGGAATCCGCCACGGGATCGTCGTGCACCCCGCTGTGAAACGGGTGAAAATAGACATCATTAGGGTCTTTTTTTAATTTATATTTAATTATGTTTTAATTATATTTATGAAAGACATTACCTTTTTTATTTTGTAATTACGTAATTTTAATTTCCTTTAGTAATTTTTTATACTTTTTCTAATTTATATTTTATTTTATTTTTTAATTACTATTATTCGATTAATAAATCAAGTCTATTACGTCTTTTTAAAGGCAAATTCATTAAAAAACAAACTAGGGTATCGTTTTCTAAGTGAATTTAGGTCGTTTAGAATGGACGGAAATTGCTCATATTGGTGCCATAAGAAAGAAAATTTCCAGTACTACGATCCCAAACTGAATGTTTACTAAAAATATTCGATTAATAAGCCCGAAATTTTACTCGAACATGCCTCTTCAAATTCTCGGGGAACTCGCGTTTCGTAAAACGCAAGTTTCCGTAAAGATCATTCTGAAAAGTGTTGTCACGGGGGCTAGACTTCAGCTAGCCGAACCGCGTGGCCTTAGTCGCCTTCTCGGCTAAATGCTACGACTAAGTCACCTGAATCCCTCGTTACGGTGCTAGATTCCTGCTAGCTGGACCGTACGGCCTTAGACAAAGCTCTCCTGGCAAACGCCTAAGTCTGCTC
Source organism: Hibiscus trionum (assembly GCA_030270665.1). NCBI lineage: Eukaryota > Viridiplantae > Streptophyta > Magnoliopsida > Malvales > Malvaceae > Hibiscus > Hibiscus trionum. The sequence goes on from BSYR01000017.1 coordinate 64,135,525, forward strand.
GGATTCACACTCTGGAAGATCAAACACTTCCAAAGCCTACGAACGCTAGATCGTTCTAAGCGGAAGCACTTGTCACGGGGTTAGACTTCTGCTAAACAACCGTGAGGCCTTAGCTACTTTCTCGGCTAAAAACTGGGCTAAGTCACCTAGAAAATCTCTAAGTTAGAACACTTAGAAGAGTCGCGAAAAATGAAAGATGACACAAAGAACAAGAGAAATGAGTGAATACTTGAGTTGTATTACTCTGAGGTAAAAGCTTGCAAACTGAAGTGAAAGATGATTACTTGGAGATAATGTTTGTGATAATTAGAGATTTAAACTAAGAGATAGGATATATCTCGACCGTCGATGTACTTTAAACTGTACCGTTGGATCTAGGGGAGTTCAACTATAAATAGAGCCTCCTCAGCTCAGTTGTAATCATCTCATTCCATTATCTCTTTGAGTAATACAAGAAGCATTTACTCTAACTCTCTGAGTGTTCTTCATTGTTCTTAAGAGTTCTTCTTTGTTCTTGTTGCTTATCGCTTCCAGTTTCTTCCAGTTGTTCTTTAAAGAGCTTCCGTTTAGAACGATCTTGCGTTCGTAGGCTTTGGAAGTGTTTGATCTTCCGGAGCGTGAATCCAAGCAGACTTAGGTGTTTGCCATGAGAGCTTTGCCTAAGGTCGTACGGTCCAGCTAGCAGGAGTCTAGCACCGTAACGAGGGATTCAGGTGACTTAGACGTAGCATTCAGTCGAGAAGGCGACTAAGGCCGTGCGGTATGGCTAGCTGAAGTTTAGCCCCGTGGCAAGGCAAATTTTAGGGTATTTTTCTAAATAATAGTCTGTGGGGGGACATTTTTCTAAATATTTAAATAAAATAGATTTTTGGTTTAAAATAGCCTACTTTTCCACCCAAATCAAAAACTAAATTTTATATTTTTTGTGGTATAAAAAGTAGTTTGAAAATAAAATTAATTTTTACCCTCTATTATTTAATTATAATGGATTGTTAAACTAATGTTTATATATGCATAATTATAAAATAATATATATGTTATAATATTTATATTGAGAATAAAATTATTTTATTTTAAATTAATTATGAATTTATAATTTTTATGTCTGTATATTATCTAGAATATAATTTTTTTATTTTTAAATTAAATTTTTTATTATAATTTGAGATGATTTATTTCATATATCATAATATTAATGAATTTGAACATCACCCAAGTTCACTTATTTTACTTTATAATAATATGTTTAAAATAGATATTTTATCTTCTGAAAATCATTTTTTGACATCAATGACAATAAGGGCTCGTTCAGCGTTGCTGCAAGAACGACCGTTTTACAAGCAAACGATGAATCATTGTTGAACGGCTCCAACAAAGTCGTGTTGTCGCCGTTTTTACTGAATTTTGTGCCTCAAAAGATGGTTTTTTCACCGTCAATTTTTTCAGCTTCTCCAACGTCGCAGCTTTTTCGCCGCAAATAGTGTCCAACCACATAGTTGAACGAAGCCTAAATTTATAACCAAACTTTTTAAAATCACTTTTCTACCATACTTTTAAGATCACTTTTCCATCAATTACCTTAAGACTATTTAAAAATAAATGTGGTTTGGGTATTTATAATCAATACGTGGGAAAAAGGAAATTCGTACGACATATGGTTCCCTTTCTCCAACAATTTTTTTCCAATGATTTTAAGGACATTTTTTGTCTAATCAATTACTTAGCCTTACAATTATATATTCAATCATAAACTTTTCATCTTTTATAAATGCATAAATTTAAAATATTATGACTATCATTTTTTTAATTTAATGAATGAATTATATGTGACAAATAAGTAAGTTTAGAGAGAATTTTGTTTTAACTTTACACGCAACATATCCAAAAAGTTTGATATATAGGTAGAAAAGTAGTGTTGGGGCATTGTTTAACATATTAAGGGTTAAAAAAAGATTAACAAAAGTAGGACATCTTTTCTTTGATGTTAACTCCTTTCTTTTTATACTTATAAAGTTGGTAACTAACATATTAATGATAGAAATAACCATTCCCTCCTTTTTCATTCTTTAGTTACATAAGAAAATGATTGCTAATATTTCTTTTCCTATCAACCCCTCGTTAATCTATAATTAATAAATGAATTAATAAAATTGATTAATTGATAACTAATCATATTTTGGGTTTTATAGCAATCAATGTTTGAAGGAATGAGTTAGAAATATGTCATTTCAACAACTTGTGTGGTAGGGAAAAAGGGGGGAAGAGATATGATATTGCTTTGCAATGACCCCACTTTGTTTTAATGCATGTCCTTTTCTATAAACCAAAGGATAAATGGGTGCCACACCAGCCGTCCGATGGGGTATAGGCCCGGATATCGAACGGATAGTGATTGACACGCGAATAAGGCTTGCATTTCCAACAGTGGAAAGGCCGAATGGGCCGGCTCAAGAGTTGTGGTCGATTTGAAATAGGGATAAAGCAACTTTTAAGTCCAAAATGTTTTCAATTTTCTTGATTTTGTTTTTGAATTCCTTTTTTGGCAATAATTCTTGATCTTGAATTTGAATTTTTAGTTATTTTTACTATATTCATAGTAAGCACATTTTGATGATTTTTTTTATTTGAAAAGGTATGGAATTTAATTTTTATTTGTTTAAAGTGAAGAAACTAAATTTTAATCATCGAATAATATATGATATTTTTTAATAATTTATAGGTGATTACAAGTTAGTATCTGTTTATACATATTGTCACGGGGCTAGGTCTCGAAGGGCTAGCACCGTGCGGCCTTGGTCGTGAAAATAGAAGATAGGCGACCAAGTCAGCCTAGAAAACCAAGCAAAGCTCGGTTAAAATGAAGAAGCAAAGGAAAGAACTTAGAAAGGATGTAGTGAATGCTTGTTCTCTTATTTCTCAATGAAAAATGAATGAATACAAAGGTTGGGGGTGAAGCCTCTATTTATAGGCTAGCACCTCTCGATCTAATGGTTACAAATGAATTGATCTGACAGTCAAGATTAAGCTTAGCTCTCTAAGAAAGGAAAGGATTTGGAATACAAATAACCTTCCTTATCTTTGTGGATAGTTGCCTTGTGTGTGGGGAGATAAATCATCATGGATTGGGAAATTGTTGTTGGCATATTCCTTTCCATGTTTGTGTGGTTCCAAAGGATGAACACTCTCCAAGATGTGGGCTAAATCGGGCTTGTGGGCAGCCTTGGGCGGATTGGTGTGGAACAAGCCCAAGGCCTCGGATGGAACCCCTTATGTGGCGTGGGGTGTGTTGGACTCGCCCCATAGGTGGTGATGGTTGGCACAGGCGCTGGGTGTGGCCCTTTGGCGTGCTTGGAAGGTGCTCGTCTCGGCCCCATGGTGTCGGGTGATATGCTCCGTGCGGACTCGGCCCTGATGGTGTGTGGGCGGTGCGCACTCCTGGCCCCCTTGGTGTGTGGGCAGTCCGACCATGGGATGTTGGGATGTGACATTCTCCCGCACTAAATTGAGCGACGCCCTCGTCGCTCGGTCTTGGTGGAAATAGGTTATCTTGTCCTCGAACTGCCATAGGTCTTCGGTAAGCTCCCAACTACCCTCGGCTTCGGGTAGTCCTTTACAAAGCACGAAGTATCTGTGCCTTGGCCTATGGCCTGGTCATCGAATCACTTGGTCCGCTAGAATCTCTTGGGCCTCATTCTCGAAGGAGACTTTGACTCCAACTGGTGCTCGGCTCGATCTACTCCACTTCGGATCATCGGCATCCTCGTGGTACGGCTGGAGCATGTTGATGTGAAAGACGGGGTGGGCTCGAAGCTTGGGTGGTAACTCAAACTTGTACGCCACCTTGCCTACGCGCTTCACCACTCGGTATGGCCCTTCGTATCTCCTAATGAGCGCCTTGTGGACAGAAGAATTGCGAAGTGTTAGGTTTAATTTTGCAAGAACTAAGTCCACTATCTAAAACTTGGAGTCCCTTCGCTTTTGATCGGCCCATTTCTTTTCTCGCTTGGCGGCCTTGTGAAGGCACACTTGGGCTAAGTCTCGGTCTTCTTGCCATACCTTTGTGAAGTGGTAGGCGGCTGGATTTGGCCCATCGTACTTGGTCAAAACAGCGTTGGGAGTGAGAGGCTGTTGGCCGTTCACGATCTCAAATAGGCTACGGTTTGTTGCCTCGTTCCTTTGTAAGTTGTATGAGAAATGGGCCACGTCCAATAGTTTTGGCCAGTCCCTTTGTGTGGCACTCACGTGGTGTCGTAAGTAGATCTCGAGCAATGCATTCACCCTCTCAATTTGTCCGTCCGTTTGGGGATGGAAGGTAGTTGACAAATTCAATTTTGGTCCCATTAACTTGAAGAGCTCGGTCTAAAATCTGCCGGTAAAGCGGGTGTCTCGATCGCTCACGATGGTCTTTGGATCCTCAAATACTTGACCACGTGCTTGAAAAACAAGCGGGCAGCCTCCTCGGCTGGGCAATCTTTGGTGGCGGGTATGAAGGTGGCATATTTTGAAAACCTGTCAACCACAACCATGATAGTAGAAATGTTGTCAACGTTAGGGAAACCGATAATAAAATCAAGGGAAATACTTTCCCATGGTCTCTTAGGTATGGACAATGGTTGAAGTAAGCCCATTGGTTTCTTGGCATCGACCTTGTCTTGTTGACATATAAGACAAGTCTTGACGTAAGCCTCGACGTCGTCACTCATATTGGGCCATGGTACCTCTTGGAAATCAGCGCTAAGGTGCAATGTATCCCCGGATGGCCTGTCCATCTCGAATCGTGGCACTCCTTCATGAGTTACCTTCGTAGGTTGTTGTAGTGGGGAACATAGAGGCTTTGTCCTCGTATGTAAATCAGCCCACTCTCAACCCAAAATCGTCGAGATCTATCCTCCTTGGCATGCTCAATCAATGCCTTGGTGGAAGGGTCGTGGAGAAGCCCTTCCTTGATGCTCTCTAGCAGGTCACCCTCGGGTTGGCTAATGGCAGCAAGTGACGCCTTTCGGCTTAAGGCATCGGCTACGGTGTTGGCTTTTCCTGGCTTATGCTCCATGGAAAAGTCGAACTCGGCTAGAAAGTCTTACCACCTAGCCTGCTTAGGAGATAACTTCTTTTGGGTTAGAAAATAACTTATTGCACTATTATCGGAATAGACAACAAACCTCGAACCCAAAACATAGTGTCTCCACATGTGCAAGCAATGGACTACGGTGGTCATTTCTTTCTCTTGGACGATATATTGTCTCTCGGTCTCGTTTAGCTTGCGGCTCTCGAAGGCTATGAGGTGCCCCTCTTGCATGAGCACTACGTCGATTGCATAATTCGATGCATCGGTGTAGATCTCAAAGGTCTTGGTGTGGTCGGGTAGGACCAACACCGGTCCACTTACCATGGCTTGCTTGAGCTTCTCGAAGGCCTCTTGGAAACTTGCATCCCACGCCAACACTTTATCCTTCTTTAGTAGCTCGGTTAGGGGCATGGCAAAGTGGGAATAGTCGCGGACGAACCTCCGGTAATAGTTGGCTAGCCCGAGGAACTAGCATAGCTCGGTGACTTTGGTGGGAGGCTCCCACTCGTCGATGGCCCGGATCTTACTCTTGTCCATGCGAATGGTGCCTCCTCCAATGATGTGGCCTAGGAATGGCACTTCTCATTAGGCGAAAGCACACTTCTCCCTCTTGATGTATAGCTTGTTGTCTCGAAGCACCTACAAAACCTTTCTCAAGTGCCTTATATGCTCTTTGAAAGTGGGACTATAAATCACTATATCATCTAGATAAACCACCACGAATCGATCAAGGAAAGGGTGTAATACCTTGTTCATTAGCGTGCAAAATGTGGCTGGTGCGTTGGTAAGGCCGAAGAGCATGACGAGAAACTCGTAAGAACCATACCTCGTAGTGCATACTGTCTTGGGCTCGTCTCCCTTGGCGATCCACACTTGGTAGTAGCCCGAGCGAAGGTCGAGCTTCGTGAACCATCTTGCGCTCCCAAGTTGGTCAAACAAGTATGCGATCAATGGGATCGGGTACTTGTTCTTCACCGTGAGTTTGTTCAATGTACGGTAGTCGATGCACATTCATAAACTCTCATCGTGTTTCCTTTGGAAAAGCACCGGTGCACCATAAGGTGCCTTGGAAGGTCGGATGTAATCCGCATCCAAGAGCTCTCTCAATTGCCTTTGAAGCTCTTCTAGCTCCGGTGGTGCCATCTGATACGGAGCCTTGGCGGGCGGCTCGGCATTCAGAATCAACTCGATCTTGTGGTCCACCTCTCTCTTGGGTGGCAACGCCTTCGGCAACTCGGAAGGCATCGTGTCCTTGAACTCCTCAAGGACTTGTCCCACGGCTTCGGGGAACTCTTCAGCTTCAATGGTCTCATCCTCCTTGAGCATGGCAAGGTAGGACTCCTCCTCCTTTCGCACACCTTTGTTGAATTGGATGAAGGACAACATCTTGGCTCGCACACCTGCTTCTCGACTCACGGGCACCACACATTGGTGTGCACGGTCGAGTATACACAAACAATTGACAAATGGCAAGAGAAGGGCATTAATCCGATCCAAAAAAGATAAGCCAATGACTAAATCATAGTCGTCTAGAGGGATTACCTTGATGGTCTCGCGTCCCGTCCAACTTCTAAGTCGAAGCTCAACCCGTTTTGCTACTGTTGAGTGTGTAAAAGTTCTATTATTTACACCCTTTTTAACCCATATTTCTGCTGCATTCAAGCATAATTGCATGGCATTTAGGTTAGTTTTCAGTAAAACATCACAAATGGACTAAAGGCACGGATTCTACTAAAAGATGGCTATTTTTGCAGGTATCTGCCATAGTAGATGTTGAAGGCAGGCGCAGGGCAGAGAAGCAGGAGGGCTGAACTGGACAAGCAGACGAAGAAGACGAACCTGTCGTGGACCTGTCGTGACAGCAAGGTGACAGCAACCTTATGAAGAGGAAAAGTAAAGTGGACCTCGATAGATAGAGAAAAATCTGCTCGTCTGTCGTGTGAAAGCCAAATAATTTTCCAAGCCCCGGATCAAAAGATATGTCAAGCCAAAGCTCAAGGAGAGGAAATTCCTAGAAACAAGGATGGCGGCTGGAAAGTATGAGTCTTTAGAGATTTAGTCTTTATTAGAATCTTACTTTTAATTAAAGTTGTAATCCTTGTTACCTTAGAGGACTTGAGCCCAAAGCTTATATAAGGGCATAGATTTAACCTAGGAGGCATAACTGATAACCCCATAACCGAAACCTAAACCCCCCTGTCGTCCACCCGTCACCGACATGTTCTAATTTCCCCCTAGGGCTACGGGTTGTTTTGTAAAGTAGTTGCAAGGGTTGCTTTGTTTTAGGATTTTTCTAAGTTCAATAAAATAAACTTCAAGTTCTTTTATCTTGGTTTTAATACCTTGCAAGAGCATCGGGAGAGCATTGTGAGGTTATCCATTTACTTAGCATCGGGAGAGTTAAGTATACGAAAGAGATAAGAGCGCGTTCTCTAGTTTATAGTTGAACCATCTCGTGCCTAGGGATAGGGCGAGGTTAGGTGGCTAAAGAAGAATTCATACACATCGGTGTTCATCCTTCGATTCACGCCGGGAGGTATCATCAAAGACGTGATCATCGACAGACTTGTGCCTAGGGATAGGGCAAGGCAGATCTGGGATTCTTGCCAAGCTTGAAGTACGGAGTTGGTGTGTTCGCTGCCGCGACGATCAACGGACAGCTGCCGCGACAGGTGCTGTCGGCGACAGGCGCGACGACAGAACTGGAGATCCTAAGCAATTCAATACCTGCACTACTGAGCAACTCAATACCAGCCCATTCTCTCTATCTTGATTTCTCAATTCTTTATTTTACGTTTTTACCTTATTATTCTCGTGAAGATTCTTAATTATTTCCTTTACTTTCGTACAGTAAATAAGGTGAAGTCATTAGCCCAATCCCTGTGGAGACGATATCCGATACTTCGTATCACTTTACTACTTGCGTCGTGTACACTTGCACTACAATTGCGATAGACTATTTTACACGCAACAAGTTTTTGGCGCCGTTGCCGGGGATTGGCAACATAACTACATCTTTCTTTTATTGCACTTTTTACTTTTATTTTTATTTTTATTTTCGTTTTTATTTTTCTTTAATTTTTCTTTTGTGTTTTCAACTCTTGCTTTTCACGAGGTTTTCTTGTTTATGCGCAGATCCAAAAGAGGTGAAGATCCTGAGTATAAATTAGATCCGGAGATCGAACGTTCCTTCAATCTCAGGAAACAACTTCGCCGACTTTTAGACAGAAACGAATATCTCGAAGAACAGCTAGAGAAGATGGCCCATAACCAACCTGCTGGTGGTTTCATACCACCCCTTGGCAATAATAACCCACCTGTCGGCGATCCGCCCGCAGCAGGTGGACGACGGACATGTCGTGACTACATGCTGAATGATCATGTAGAGCTGGAGACCACGCTGCCGGATATTGATGTTGATAACTTCGAGCTTAAACCTGTCATGTTTAGTATGATCAACAACGCCGGACAGTTTAGTGGTTCTGCGACAGAAGATGCTAGGGAGCATCTCAAAACGTTCCAGGAGATTTGTGGTTCGTTTAGACTGCCAGGAGTTAGTCCGGAGATACTGAGGCTTCGGTTATTTCCCCATTCCTTGAGGGACAGAGCTAAAACTTGGTGGAATAAACTAACACCGGGTTCCATTATGACTTGGGCAGATTTAACTCGTGATTTTTTATCTCCTTTTAATCCTTCGCATTTATCTGAGCGATTACGTAACGAAATTGCTACTTTTCAACAGGAAGATGACGAGCCAATGCACGAGGCCTGGGACAGGTTTACTACTCTTCTTCGGAACTGCCCAATGCATGGATTCCCCGTCTGGAATCAGGTAACTAAATTCTATAATGCTGCCAACTTACAAACTCGCATTAGAATTGATTCTGCAGCAAATGGACTATTATTGGATAAAGATCCTGACGAGGCACTGCAAGTTCTGAAAAATCTAGCTAAGAATGAAGAACAGTTTCCGACAGCTAGAAGAGGGGGTAAACGGGTACTTGCTGTCAAGGACTATGAGGCCGACAACACTATGAAATCACAGGTGGCATTCCTCACTAAAGCCATGAAACACTTATTGAATGAAGAGGACTTACGAGGATTTGCTGTCGAGGAAGTTTGTGCTACTTGTGAGGGAAATCATAGTAGGGATGAATGCCCTATAAATATAGAAGAGGGAAAATATGTTGGAAATTACAAGCCAAACTACAATTCCAACAACTACAATCCTAATTGGAGGAAAGATCCCAAATTTTCTTGGAGTAACCCCAACAATGCTCTGAATCCGCAAGTGCATAATCAGAATCAGGGGGGTCCTAGATTGTTGACGCGACAGCAACAGCAGCCGCAGAACCTGCCGCAGAACCTGTCGCCGCAACAACAACAGCAGCCACCATCTGCCACGAGTAGTGTATTGGAGCAGACTCTGGCCACTTTTATGTCTCAGACTGGTACGTATATGGACAATATTAATCAGTTTGTCAAGAAGACGGAAAACTTTATGGATGAAACCAAGATGAGAATGACAAATCATGAGGCTACCTTGAAATCTCTAGAGACACAAATGGGTCAGGTGTCCCAGCATATTAAGCCAAGGCAGAATGGAGGTTTCCCTAGCAATACTGAAAATGCTAGACCGCCCCCACATGAGCAATGTAAGGCAATTACTACTAGGAGTGGGAAAAAGTTACCTGGACCGGAAAAAGCTGAAATAGAAAAGGAACCTGCCTTAGATAAACCTGCCGAGGAAGCTGCCCCGACAGGTGATAAACAGACTGCTGCCGATGAGCCTGTAACGACAGCAGAAGCGACAGAGGAGGAAAATGAAGAACATCGTCCTCAGATTCGTATGCAGTGGGAAGGACGAGTTGCTGATTACCGTCCCCCACCACCCTTTCCTCAACGGATAAAGCAAGCTAAGCAAGAATCCCAACTTAAAAAGATTTATGATATTTTTAAGCAGGTTCAGATTAATATTCCGCTGTTAGATGCCGTTAGGGAGATGCCCGGTTATGCTAAATTTCTCAAGGATGTCATGTCAAAGAAATATAAACTTGGGGAGTTTGAAACGGTAAGGATGGCAGATGGTTGCATGAGTATTCTTCATCGGCAGCCACCCCAGAAGAAGAAGGATCCAGGGAGCTTCCTCATACCTTGTGTAATCGGTGACAAATTTGTGGGTAAGGCACTTTGTGATCTTGGAGCTAGTGTTAATCTAATGCCCAAATCTGTTTTTCAGAAATTAGGTATTGGGAAGGCGCGGCCCACGACAGTTACCCTACAGCTAGCCGACCGCTCTTACGTTCATCCAGAGGGAAAGATTGAAGACATTCTGGTAAGAGTGGATAAGTTTATTTTTCCTGCTGACTTTCTTGTTTTAGATTGTGAGGCAGATGAAAACGCACCAGTCATCCTTGGGCGACCCTTTTTAGCCACGGGAAGATCACTGATTGATGTGGAGAAAGGAGAACTCACCATGCGAGTAAACGATCAAGAGATTAAGTTGAATGTTCTCCAATCAATGAAACGTGCTGATTTGGACGAGGAATGCAAGGCCATCATTGAGGTGACCTTTGATTACCCCTGCATCAGGTCGGGCTGCCGTGATAAAAAATTTGGTCACTGCTGCGACAGCCATTTACAGACCTGTCACGACAGCGATGACGACAGCACCGACGACAGCAACTCCTCTGAATCCGATACATCTGATACTGAAGGTCATGAGGAGGTAAATTGGTTAGACCATCGTCCAGGTAAGTTATTCGAACCCTTGAACTACACTTCGGATAACCATTTAATCCAAAAGCCCTCTACTGTTGAACCACCTGTCTTAGAACTTAAGCCCCTGCCAGGGCAGCTTAAATATGCTTATCTTGGTTGTGATGACACACTGCCCGTAATCATCTCTGCTAAGCTGCCGCATGAACAGGAACGACAGCTGATCGACATGCTAAGGCAGCACAAAAAGGCGATTGGATGGACGATAGCAGATATTCAGGGCATTAGTCCGGCATTATGCATGCACAAAATCCTTCTTGAGGAAGATCATAAGCCGACTATAGATGCCCAAAGGCGGCTAAACCATGCGATGAAGGAGGTAGTGCGTAAGGAGATCATTAAATGGTTAGATGCTGGTATTATTTACGCCATCTCCGACAGCAAATGGGTAAGCCCGGTGCAATGTGTTCCCAAGAAAGGAGGCATGACCGTGATAACCAACGAAAACAATGAACTAATCCCAACCAGGACTGTGACCGGTTGGAGGGTTTGTATGGACTATCGGAAACTTAACAAAGCTACCCGAAAGGACCACTTCCCTTTACCCTTTATTGATCAAATGCTTGATAGATTAGCGGGTAAATCTTATTATTGTTTCCTTGATGGTTATTCAGGTTATAACCAAATTGCTATTGCACCGGAAGATCAAGAGAAAACGACTTTCACATGTCCCTACGGAACATACGCATTTAGGAGGATGCCGTTCGGCCTCTGTAACGCACCTGCCACCTTCCAAAGGTGCATGATGGCAATATTCTCCGACATGGTAGAGGACTTCCTTGAGATTTTCATGGATGATTTTTCCGTCTTTGGAGACAATTTTGAGAGCTGCCTCAGCAACCTTCAAAAGGTACTTGAAAGATGTGAAAAAACTAACCTTGTTCTAAATTGGGAAAAATGTCATTTTATGGTAGATGAAGGGATAGTTCTAGGCCATAAGATTAGCTGCCGTGGGATAGAAGTCGACAGGGCAAAAATTGAAGTCATAGAGAAGCTGCCGCCGCCAAAGACAGTCAAGGGCATTAGGAGTTTTTTAGGGCATGCTGGTTTTTATAGAAGATTTATTGCAAATTTTTCAAAGATCACCAAGCCGCTATGCCATCTCTTAGAGCAGAACCGACCCTTTGACTTTAATGAGGAATGTACTGAAGCATTCAAGGTTCTGAAGGAAAAGTTAGTGACAGCCCCCATAGTACAGCCACCAGACTGGACACAACCATTCGAGATCATGTGTGATGCTAGTGACTATGCTGTCGGGGCAGCACTTGGGCAGCGCAGAGACAGGCTGTTTCACGTCATATATTATGCTAGAAAAACATTAAATGAAGCCCAAGTGAACTATACCACCACAGAAAAGGAGCTGTTAGCTGTGGTATTCTCCATCGACGAGTTTCGTTCTTACATACTTGGAACGAAGGTAATAATACACACCGACCATTCTGCCCTCAAGTACTTGTTCGCAAAGAAGGATGCGAAGCCTAGGCTGATACGATGGATCTTGCTATTACAAGAATTCGACCTTGAGATCAAAGACAAAAAGGGGACAGAAAATCAAGTGGCAGACCACTTGTCGAGGTTGGAGACGGGACAGAGTCTACCGTTAGATGAGACACACATACTGGAGACCTTCCCAGATGAGCAGCTCTTTGCTGCCGCTGTCGCTGTCGCGACAGCCATGACGGCAGGTAAGTCTTCTAACCTTCCCTGGTATGTTGATTTCGTTAATTTTATAGTTAGCGGAATATTACCTTCTGATCTTAATTATCAAGCAAGGAAGAGGTTCCAAAATGATGTTAAACATTATTATTGGGACGAACCTCTTCTTTTCAAAATGTGCGCAGATCAGGTTATAAGAAGGTGTGTACCACAAGAAGAACAAAAAGACATTCTCCATCACTGTCATGCTTCACAATATGGAGGTCACTTAGGAGGCAATAAAACTGCTGCCAAGGTGCTGCAGTCAGGGTTCTACTGGCCGACACTATATAAAGATGCACAGGAATTTTACAAAAGCTGTGACAGATGCCAGCGGACAGGTAACATCTCGAGGAGAAATGAGATGCCACTGCAGAATATTCTAGAAGTAGAGATCTTTGATGTTTGGGGGATTGATTTTATGGGACCTTTTCCATCTTCGTGTGGAAATCTTTATATCCTCCTAGCAGTGGACTATGTCTCCAAGTGGGTTGAAGCAATCGCAACTCAAAAGAATGATGCCAAGACGGTCCAAAAGTTTTTGCATAAAAACATTTTTTCTAGATTTGGCATCCCTAGGGCGATTATCAGTGATGAGGGGAGACATTTTGATAATAGGGTAATTGCTGCTGCCTTGAAGAAATATGGTGTCAAGCACAGGATCGCGACAGCATACCACCCACAGACCAATGGACAGGCTGAGATATCCAATAGGGAAGTGAAGAACATCCTTGAAAAGATGGTTAAACCAACTAGGAAAGATTGGTCTTTACTTCTGAATGATGCATTATGGGCATACCGGACAGCTTTCAAGACTCCATTGGGAATGTCTCCATTCCGACTGATTTATGGGAAAACCTGTCACTTGCCTGTCGAGATCGAGCACAAAGCATATTGGGAAATCAAGGCAGTAAATATGGACTTGGACAAGGCCGGCCAGAAAAGGTTATTAGATTTAAACGAGATTGAAGAATTACGGACAATGGCCTACGACAACGCAATGATTTACAAGGAAAAGACTAAAAAGTGGCATGACAAGAAACTGCTGCCACGACAGTTCTGCCCAGGGCAGCTTGTGTTGTTATTTAATTCTAGACTTAAACTCTTCCCAGGAAAGCTAAAGTCTAGATGGTCTGGCCCGTTTCAAGTAGTTCAAGTTTTTCCCCATGGTGCCATCACAATTCAATCATTAAAAGACGGGCACCAATTCAAAGTCAATGGACAACGACTCAAGCATTATCAGGGGACTGAAGCCCCAGGAATTCAGGAAGTGGTTACTTTAGGAGATGCCCCACAAGGCACCCCTAATTTAACCTAAGTTTCATATTTATTTTATTTATTTATTATTCATTAGGAAATTAGGTTAATTTTCGAATAATGTTTTGTTTTATTTCAGTTTTTAGGAAATAAAGGAGTCAAGAAGGAAAGAAGAAGTGGCCCAAGCCCACCGCCCATCCATCAGCCAAATAAAGCCCATTTATGATAACCTGTCGTTTCGGCTGCCGCCGCGGACGGATATGACAGGCTGTCAACAGACTGACACGGCAGACGCAGAAGCGTGCGGCAGACGCGTAACAGACGAATAACTGCGTATCAGACGTGCCAGACACGCTAAATCCAATCTGCCGCTCCGTTCTTCACGCCTGCCGTTGCGGCATTAAATGGGCAGCTCGACGACCGCTATATAAACCCCTTCCCATTTTCATTTTTCATCACTTCTGATTTTGCTCTCTTGTTATTTTTCTCCTCTAGTTTTATTTGCTCTCTCTTTTCTTTTTTTTCACACAGCCCTTGCAACCAATATGTCGTCGAGACAAACCCGCCGTAGCACTGCTGCCGCCTCTTCTTCCGCAGCAGCATCCCCCTTCGCCAACAAAGAGTTATGGGAGGAACGTGGCTTCATGTACATCCGACAGACGCCCAACATGGGACTCCGGCCGTTCATTTTCAAGGCCATCAAGGCTCAACTATGGGAGTCTTTTGCTGAACAACCGGCCGAGCTTAACGACACCTTAGTCCGAGAATTCTACGCAGCCATAGACAGCAGAACGGCGACATCTGTCACTGTTCGAGGAGTGCAAGTACCTTTCACTGCCGACAGCATCAATCACATGTTTGGCCTTTTCTTTGGCCTCGGTGATGATGCTCACCAGGAATTCATCGACTCCCTCGACTCTGCCACTTACGATGCCATCATGGTGGAGTTAACAGAGGCCGGTACATCATGGACCACCAGCAAGAAGAACCCCCACTCCGTCAATAGGGGGCAGCTCCGCCCGGAAGCCAAACTTTGGAACGCTTTCATCAAAAAGCGTATCCTGCCCTTGTCCCACCACACGACAGTCAACCGACAGCGGCTTGCCCTGATTCACTCCATCATGCACAACAGGGCCATTAATGTGGGCAGGTATATGAGGGACAGCATCCTGGACTGTGCCTTCCGCTCTGACTCACGCCTCTGCCTGCCGTTCACCATAACTTCCCTCTGCCGATGTGCTGCGGTGCCCGAGGATCCCTCCGACAGAATCAGGAAGGGCAGAGGTTGGACAGACAATAACATCAACAGCCTCATGGAGCTGATCGCGGCTACACCTGTCTCCTCCTTCAACCCTGCCGGCTCACCCGCAGAATCATCAGAGGAACCACCCACCGACCCTGCCACCGAGCCTGCCCCTGATGCTGAAACCAACGCCACTCCGACAGACCAGTCTGCCCTCATCCTAGCTACTTTACAACGGGTAGAGGAACGCCAATTGGGATTGATGACATTTATTCGGGACTTCACAAACTCCACGGTAAATTTTATTACCCAAACTTTAAATTTTCCCGATGTTCAATTCCCTACTTTTCCTGCCCATTATTTCCATATCCCCACTCCTGTCCACACACCTATCCACACGCCCACACCACCTGCCTCCCCGTCCCACTCGACTGCTTCCACCAAATCACATGCCCCGACGGTAGAAGGCAACCCACCGGCAGACACTTCCCCTCGAGGAACCAAGAGACCTGCCACTGATGACAGCCCTCTTATCCGGAGGAATTTGGAGAGTGACTTTACTAGGGTCAAGAGGATTAAACATGTGGCGGACAAGAAAAGGCTGCCTAAGGCTAGTACCACTACCACCAGCAGTTGGGACAGCGGCAGCAGTTCCAATGTTCAGCCCGTGGAGCAACCTGTCCCTGAACCTGTCTCTGAACCTGTCCAGCCTCCCCCACATCGCAGACGCCGCCGTCAGATCCGAATCAGCAGCAGCAGCGAGGGCAGCGACTGAAAATTTAAGTTTTTATTTTCCTCTGATTGCTGCCCGCCTTTATATTTTGTGATGTACTTTTTCTTTATTGTTCATGTCATTTTGCATTGAGGGCAATGCAACCCTCGAGTTTGGGGGTGGCAACCCTCCATCATTAATGGAGTCTTAAGTACATCTTTTTATTATTTGTTGTGTCTTTTATTTTAAGTTTAAAAAAAATCAGAAAAGATTAAACTGTTGGCTTAAAACTGTGAAGTTAACTTACCTGTCATGACATCTCTGTCGTGGCAGCATCTTTAGGACAGATTAAGGAGAAGTTTAGAGCCTTTCTATAGTTCTGAAAACTTAAACACCATTGTGACTGTTATACTGCTTAGATTTCTTTTAGCCAAACTAGAATAGGAAAGCTTAGCACTTAGAGTAGAAAAGAGACTAGAATCTCAGGAAACCTAGAGGTGCCTATCACTGGCTCTAGGCAGATAACCAGAGAAAAACTTCTAGAGGTGCCTATCACAGGCTCTAGACAGTTAACTAGAGGTGCCTGAAATACTGGCTCTAGTAAAAGAGAAGAAATTTAAAAAAAGAAATAACTAGAGGTGCCCAATTCTGGCTCTAGTAAGAAAAAGAAAGAAAACAGTCTCGTAGGAAAAACTCTAAACAGGCTAAAGTCGAATATTCTAGTGAAACTAAGAGAGTCTTAGCATATAATTGTTCACAAGCATGCACACACTGCACGAGAGCTATAGGGAGATTCCGGACAGATCCTAACCTATCCGACAGGTTGCTGCCGCCATAGAGAACGAGCGACGGGTAAGGGACAGTTCACTGTTTGAAGGCCAACACAAAATTTTTTCTTGTTTTCATTTTTTTTGTTTAGGTTTAATTGCTTGAGGTCAAGCAAAGACTTGAGTTTGGGGGTGTGTTGAGTGTGTAAAAGTTCTATTATTTACACCCTTTTTAACCCATATTTCTGCTGCATTCAAGCATAATTGCATGACATTTAGGTTAGTTTTCAGTAAAACATCACAAATGGACTAAAGGCACGGATTCTACTAAAAGATGGCTATTTTTGCAGGTATCTGCCATAGTAGATGTTGAAGGCAGGCGCAGGGCAGAGAAGCAGGAGGGCTGAACTGGACAAGCAGACGAAGAAGACGAACCTGTTGTGGACCTGTCGTGACAGCAAGGTGACAGCAACCTTATGAAGAGGAAAAGTAAAGTGGACCTCGATAGATAGAGAAAAATCTGCTCGTCTGTCGTGTGAAAGCCAAATAATTTTCCAAGCCCCGGATCAAAAGATATGTCAAGCCAAAGCTCAAGGAGAGGAAATTCCTAGAAACAAGGATGGCACCTGGAAAGTAGGAGTCTTTAGAGATTTAGTCTTTATTAGAATCTTACTTTTAATTAAAGTTGTAATCCTTGTTACCTTAGAGGACTTGAGCCCAAAGCTTATATAAGGGCATAGATTTAACCTAGGAGGCATAACCGATAACCCCATAACCGAAACCTAAACCCCCCTGTCGTCCACCCGTCACCGACATGTTCTAATTTCCCCCTAAGGCTACGGGTTGTTTTGTAAAGTAGTTGCAAGGGTTGCTTTGTTTTAGGATTTTTCTAAGTTCAATAAAATAAACTTCAAGTTCTTTTATCTTGGTTTTAATACCTTGCAAGAGCATCGGGAGAGCATTGTGAGGTTATCCATTTACTTAGCATCGGGAGAGTTAAGTATACGAAAGAGATAAGAGCGCGTTCTCTAGTTTATAGTTGAACCATCTCGTGCCTAGGGATAGGGCGAGGTTAAGTGGCTAAAGAAGAATTCATACACATCGGTGTTCATCCTTCGATTCACGCCGGGAGGTATCATCAAAGACGTGATCATCGACAGACTTGTGCCTAGGGATAGGGCAAGGCAGATATGGGATTCTTGCCAAGCTTGAAGTACGGAGTTGGTGTGTTCGCTGCCGCGACGATCAACGGACAGCTGCCGCGACAGGTGCTGTCGGCGACAGGCGCGACGACAGAACTGGAGATCCTAAGCAATTCAATACCTGCACTACTGAGCAACTCAATACCAGCCCATTCTCTCTATCTTGATTTCTCAATTCTTTATTTTACATTTTTACCTTATTATTCTCGTGAAGATTCTTAATTATTTCCTTTACTTTCTTGCAGTAAATAAGGTGAAGTCATTAGCCCAATCCCTGTAGAGACGATATCCGATACTTCGTATCACTTTACTACTTGCGTCGTGTACACTTGCACTACAATTGCGATAGACTATTTTACACGCAACAGCTACTCCGACAATGGGTTCTTCCTTGGAGTTGACCGTCTTGATCCATCCGCTTGCCTTCTCCACATGAAGGCCAAGATACTTGGCGGCTCCCTTGGACATGAACACCTCGGATGCTCCGGTGTCCACTAACGCGCTCAATTGCTTGCCCGGAATCGTCACTTCAACGAACATGAGCCTTTTCTTCTTGTGACTCGACTTGATTCGAAGGGATCTAACGATTTCGCCAAGTTGAACGGCTTGCTTGTTTGACTTATCGTCACCTTTGATGGCTGAAAGGGCGGCCTTCTTTGGGTAGTCCTTGATGAAGTGCGGCCCATCGCAATGAAAGCACTTGACTGGACCACGATCCTTCTTCTCCCACGGCCTCACGAACCGGTTGGATTTTTTATGGGAGTGTTTTCCATTGTCGTCCTTGTTGCCCCTGGATCTTGTTGGTTTGTCACCATGGTTGTTGTGTCTCGCCTTTGGTTTGTTGGAATCACTCCGGTTGACACTATGATCTTTCAATGACTCGGCAACAACAATGGCCTTAGAGAGTTCTTTCACGTCTCTCTACTCTAGCTCGGTGCATACCCACGGCTTTAGCCCATCCATGAATTGGAATAGGTCGTCTTTCTCACTTAGATCGAGAATTTGGAGTTGTAGCTCGCTAAACTCCCGCACATAATCTCGGATCAATCCTTCTTGCTTGAGTTTCCTAAGCTTGGATCGGGCCTCCTTTTCGGCATCTTCGGGGTAGAATTGTTGCTTGAATTCCGCTTGAAAATAAGCCCAATTCTCCACGAATGTGCCCCCTCGTTTCTCATCCGAACACCTGCGACGCCAGTAAAGCAAAGCAAGGTCAGATAAATATATTGACGTGGTACTTACCTTGTTGACATCGATCACGATGCTGGACGCCTTGAAGTACTGCTCAAGCCCCCACAAGAAGTTCTCCACTTCTTGGGAAGATCTCGCCCCTTTGGAAAGCCTCAGCTTAGGGACATCGGCTAGCACCCTCGATGGGCTAGCCATCACGCCACTCGCTACGGCGGATTTGTAGATGGAGAGCTCACTCTTGAGCACGCTCACAACCTATTTCAGATCAATCAACTCGGCCTTGAGGGATCCATTTTGCAACTCCAAATTCTCTACGGTCTCGTCGAAGAGTTTTTGGAAATCTTCCTTAAGACGATCACCACGGTTTTCCAACACCTCTAGTCGGTCATCCACATTGTCGGCTTTCTCCGTCGACTCTTTCGCGAACACTTCCAACCGTGTGACTTTGTCTTGCAATAAAGAAATGGCATCCCTCGAACTCGCCCTCTTGCCTTTGTCGGAACGGGTTTCGACGGTCTTTGTTGGGACCGCGATAGCATCACTCGGGTTCGTCATCTCGGACTCCTCTTTGCTGAAAACGTGGCTCTTATACCACTTGTCACGGGGCTAGGTCTCGAAGGGCTAGCACCGTGCGCCCTTAGTCGTGAAAATGGAAGATAGGCGACCAAGTCATCCTAGAAAACCAAGCAAAGCTCGGTTAGAATGCAGAAGTAAAGCAAAGAACTTAGAAAGGATGGAGTGAATGCTTGTTCTCTTATTTCTCAATGAAAAATGAATGAATACAAAGGTTGGGGTGAAGCTTCTATTTATCTTTGTGAATAGTTGTCTAGCTCTCTAAGAAAGGAAAGAATTTGGAATACAAATAACCTTCCCTATCTTTGTGGATAGTTGCCTTGTGTGTGGGGAGACAAATCACTATGGATTGGGGAATTGTTGTTGGCATATTCCTTTCCATGTTTGTGTGGCTCCAAAGGATGAGCACTCTCCAAGATGTGGGCTGAATCGGGCTTGTGGGCAGCCTTGGGTGGATTTGTGTGGAACAAGCTCAAGGTCTCGGATTGAACCCCTTGTGTGGCGCGGGGTGTGTTGGACTCAGCCCCTAGGTGGTGATGGTTGGCACAGGCGCTGGGTGTGGCCCCTTGGCGTGCTTGAAAGGTGCTCGTCTCTGCCCCATGGTGTTGGGTGATATGCTCCGTGCGGACTCGGCCCTGATGGTGTGTGGCGGTGCGCACTCGTGGCCCCCTTGGTGTGTGGGCAGTCCAATCATGGGATGTTGGGTTGTGACAATATTCTTAACCGTTTGACAATGCGCATACATCTTGTAGACAAAGCGATTTGAACTCGTGTCTCCAAGGATGAACATCATCCGCTTTTCTATTGGGACATTTGTTAGGTTCACAATAGTATATGATATTTAAATTAAATAAACTTCGAAAGCAATTAATTAGAAAAATAGTTTAAAGTTTTAGATTCAGTATTTATTTTCCATACAAATTTGTGAATGAAAAACATAACATAAATCAATTTAGATTAATATAATCTCAATCAATTTCATTAACTAAATGTTGAGATGGGACTTATACATGCTTTTTAGATGGGACTTGTATCTAATTCCATATGATGATGAATCTAACAATTTCTCATCATATTTCACTTCAGCCAATATGTTTGGAAAATTAAAATTTTGTATTTGTTTGATTAAAAATATGCTCCTTTTAATCTTCCTGGTAATGAATTAAAAGTAGAAACAAATAATTTTATTACATTGTTATTTAACTGTGTTCAAGGATTTTTTTTTTTTTTTGAAAAAATTGTGAAGTGTCATCTATTAGATAATTGGTCGATCTCCAATAATAGTCAATATTATTTTGGGATGGGATTGTCTTATATGTTCTGGTTCACAAAGTTGAGAGTTGCTACGTTGTAAGGAAAATTGAAGCGTTTGTGCTTAATGAGGCTCGAACATGTGTCCCACTTTCGAGACATATAAAACATGTCTAGGGCAGGGATGGAATACCCCACTCGAAGAATTTTTTTTCTCATTCTCCTATTTAAATTTTTTAAAATTTGATTTATTTATAAAATTTAGCTCACTTTCAAATATTTATAGTTTGTCCCCCAATCTTAAATCTTGACTCCGTCCGTCGATAGGGTATTATGGCGCTACTTGGGCTAGCTTCTTTAACCAATCGAAGACGTTTCCAAATTCTTGATAAAGTTTGAAAAACAAAATTTCAACCTGCAATAATATTACCATTATTGAAGTTCGACCAACTATTAATCAAATAGCAGTTTACAAACTTTTTTTTCTTCTAGAGTTAAAATTTCCTTCAATAATATTGTTTTATTTTAGTAATTGTGATTTATTATTTTTCATTTGATAAGATTTATGGTTTTGGCATGAATGATTGCAGCTAAATAAAAGTCAACAAATTACAAACTGGATATCCTAATTTGAAAATGTCAGAATTGGAGTTTGGCCATATCATTTGCTCACACAATTTTTTTTCCTAATTTGACTCCATATAATGAATTGCTATGTTGAAAAATAAAAAAATACGTATATAGATAAGATACACATTTAGGTACAAAAGTAATGTATTTGAACATTTAGCTCCAATCCATTAAACCTAATGGTATAGGTAAAGGACTTATATTAATGTCTTCTCGTCTTTTTTCCCACTATACACAATTTTATTTCTAGTCCCAAATAATTTTTTTTATCAAGTATAATTTTATTGAGATAAAAATTATACAAAAATTATCACGTGTCTCGTTAAAAATCTCTCTAAGCTTAAATAGAGGAAAAGAGTACAACGCGATAATTAATGTATATGAAAAAACAAAGAGAACAACCAAAACGCCACCTAACACCAAGACAAAACCACACAAACACCCATCCTAAAGCATGACACCCAGCCTATCACAAGCACGACAATGACGCAGCATAAACCCAGTCCTAACACCCTTGCCCAATAAACCAATCGCGCAAAGCAAGCTCCTAGCATAGCACCCGCACACACAGCCCCAACACCCTTACCCAGCAGCACCACTCGTGCCCACACCATCTGTAGCACCAACTAGACAATAACTTGAAACTAGGACGTGTGCTCGACATCCCCCTTTAGCTAATGCATCGGTCATATCATTAGCCTCCCGAAACACGTTATGAAAGCAGACACTCGGTAATGTCTTACAAACATCATCAATTTGCCTAAAATAACGCCAAATGGCTCATGACCTTTTTTCAAAGTGTGTAACACCCACGACACCCTCACCGTAGAATTCGATTCACTGATAATCGAAGGCGTCATCACCCATGAAGATTACAACAACATATTGAGCACATATACAGTCGCACGAACCTCCATTTTATTCGACTCCATTATTCTCAAAGGACTTAGAACAAGGCCAGCACTAGTCCATCCGAATTGCCCAAGACTCTGTCACATCTCGCAGGCCCTGGCTTACCCCCGAGCGGATCCGTCCACATTAAACTTAAGTGATTCCTGTTGGAAGCGTTGGTGGGCACTCGATATAATATATAACTCACACAAATATATTAATACGAACCAATATATGAGTACAACTATTTTTGACACTACCCTAGCTGTTGCTAGTTTGCAAACACCCCTTACAAAGCTTTGCTAAGCTTCTCGACACACAATTTTTTTCCTCTCAACTCACATACTTGCACTCGTACAACACCCATTAATTGGCTATTTAAATGTATGTAAAAAAATAAAAAAAATAAAAATGGGTATCATATGGTTTGAACCCGTGACCTTTGGGTTGGTGTACAAGAGGCTTAACCATATGAGCTAAGCCTTTAGTTTAGTTTTAGTTTCACTCAGTTTTTATGTGATTTATGTTTCTCGGGTTGGACCAAAAATAAAATAATTCGAACCAACCTTAACCACAATTATTGCACCTGCATCTGAAGAGACAAAAATCGGGAAGCTTCTCCAAACTTTTCACCTTCCCCAAAATTCGTCTGGTCGCCCGATCTGCCTCCACCGTCGCGTCGTGGCCACCACCGCCAGCACCAGCAGAACCGTCGTGTCGTCCCAACCACATCCATGGTCGTCACGCGCGTGTCTGAGCCGCTTTTCGCCGGTAAGACTTGTTTAAAGTCTCGTCCAAAAACCTAGATCGCCTCTACGGTTTTTGTCGGTTTTCGTCGCCGTCCACCATATGTTTGCTACGCCATCGCCTCCAGTGAGTTTCCAGCTCTGAGACGAGTCAAACCCAGGTGGCCGAACTTTGATCCGTCGTCGCTAAGGCCCTCGTCGGGGCTTCGTTGCTTCCCGATCGTCCCTTGGGATTTCAGGTAAAATTTGGCCAATTTTTCGATTTGTTTCATTGAAGTTTGGGTTGTGTTGGGTTGTTTGACTGACGAGTTATGTTTTTTCGGTAGAAACCGCAGTGTTTGGCGTCTCCGGTGGTTTTTCTGGCGGCCGTCCGGTGACCTGAAACCTAGGGTGAGTGAACCGAGTTCAAACCGACTGAACCGGCTAGACCGGTTAAACCAATCGGCTTGTGACCCATGCCTAGACCCGAGTCTAACCCAACTCATACCCGACCCGTGTCTGACCCGAACCCGATGCCCAACCCGTCTGTCGAGTCAACTCAGTCCGAGTCAGCCACTGAGTCAACTCAGCTCGAGTCAACACAGTGAGTCAGTCGAGTCAACTCAGTTGACATGCTGACGTCAGCGTTGACCTACTGACATCAGCATTGACTCTGACCCGTTGACCTGCTGATGTCAGCGTTGACCTGCTAACGTCAGCGTTGACTTTAACTGTTGATCAAAAAGTCAACTTTTTTTCGAAAAACTCATATTTTATGTTTTTCGACGTCCTAAGTCCGTTTTTGAAGCCCGTTTCGCAAAATTTTGACCCGAAAGCATCCGAATATGACCTTGAACTCGAACTTCTATATGTATTAATATTGCAATTAGGAGTACTGTAAGGACTGAAATGTGAATTTGTGTAATTGAAGGTACTCATAGCTCCTTGAATATGAATTGTTGATGGACGCCAAATTTGAGTTCGAGTGTAATCAAATGGGGTTTCATGAATTGGACGTTATAGCTCGGAGTTAAGGTAATACATTACTACCTCTTGTATGCTTTATGAACATGTTGGTATTTGTTAATGCATGCATAAAAATGATGATGAGTACTGTTAATTCTGCTCCAGTCAAACCGGATATAAAAATGAGTATGATAATCTAGATTAGATTGCAATGCTCGAATGAGAAGATCAATAAATCAGAAGGATCTGGATTTCAATAAGTAATTTAACAAGGCAACTAATCTCCAAATCCGATTATTAGTGTCAAATGATTAAATGTGAATAATATTTGGTTATGAAATTACGAAAATGCCCTTAAAGTATGAGAATGACTAAAACATCCCTAGAATTGGAAGCGATATAGAAATCTACCTAGTTATGGTAAAACAGCCTGATACATCTGAAAACCTCGAACTACTTGGAAAGCTATGGTAACAAGATTTAAACCTTCGAGATTGTAAGGTGTTAGGTTTCCTTGGGTTTGGAATGAATCTCTGACTATAGATTCAGGGGAATCTATTCATGCCTCTGAATTAAGCAAGTGGCTCAAAATTCTGAATTTGTTTGAAATGACTAAAAGTACTGGAAATACTGATATGGTTAAACTAATCGGAATGATCGTATTGACCAAAAAGAGCTAAAGTGTCCTCGGACACCGGGGTTTGCAAATTAACCAGAACAATGGATAAACCTTTGAGTTCTTAAATAAATGAAGTGGTTGGAGGTGCTGGAATTTCTAAATGGCTGAAACACCCACGAGTACTTAAATGATCGAAATGCTATTTATGGTTCAAATGATAGGAACGATGGATATCCCGAGCTTCAAAATGACTGCAAATACCCCCTTGACTGGAAGTAAATTGTCTTTGATAAAATTCTGGAAATGCCAGTAAAGCTAAAAATGACTAAAATGCCCCTAAGGGTTGAAGCATGACTCGTGTATGTCAATCACTCCTGATATCGATATGAGGTTGGAGGTTTTTCAGCACATAATATAAGTTTGACTACTCCGTGACAAGTTTTGTGGTGAAATATGAAAGTAACCGTTCAGATATACGATACAGTCGGATACATTAGTAGGGTTGGTTAGTACTGCAAGGTTGGGATATGTTAGTTTGAATGGTTTTGGAGGCTCGAAAAACTTCTGGAAATCTTAAATATTGTAAATCGTCATTTTATCATTATTGGGCTAAATTACAAAATCACCCCTGATAGTTAAATGACTAAAATGCCCTCGTTGGCCAAAGTAATCAAAGTAGCCCTGAATGTATCCGATATCGTGAAAGATCTTATCATAAAAATCTCTAAATGCCTGGCTGGAAAACTAATGAGCAAATAGAATTTCCTGAGCGACTGTTTATGCCTCGTTGGTATAATTTACCAAAACGCTCATGTATGATAAAATGACCATAATGCCCTTGTAGGCTTAAATGGCTAAAGTACTCATGATATATCTGAACTCTTTAAGATCTTGATGTATCAATTCCTGAACACCTAGTATGAATCGTTTTATGAACCCTTTCTAATAGGGATCTCGTTCTTGAAATTCGTCCAAATTGTCAAAAGTTCAATGTGTCCCCTTATGTAAATACCGAGTATCTTTAAGAAATAAACTGTTCTATCTAGTGTGTTCCATGTGTGTTACTTTTAGTTGAATGTGTTATATAACTATTACATGTTAGTAAACAATCTAATGACTTAATTGTGAACGATGATATGCTTGATGAAATGATGAACTGGACATATGATAACATTCTATGCCTACTCGTTGTAAGTTCGCTTGATCTGTATACTTAGTATATGATTGTGCTATGTGCTTATTTGATCAGTGATAATATTGTCTGTCTACCTGATGTAAGTTATAGTATAATCTGTTAGCTTGACATATTGGTACACTCTGTTTGCATGATTAATGATAATATTGTCCGCTTTGCTCAATGGTATGCCCATTTATCTGTCAAAAGCATGAATCTTCCGTTTCTGATATTCTGAATAGAATATGTCTATCACATGTATTCTGTTATTCATGTATGGAATTTGAACACCGATTACTATCTGGGGTATACTGTTGGGTTATGTTATGAAGTTTCTGCAGGTGCAGCCTTGATCCAGCTGGTAAATCCTTATGGACTCAAGGTCTCCCCTTGAGTAGGTTCCGATGCTTTAGCACGGGTAAATCCTTATGGACTTAAGGCAGCCCCTTAGGTGGCACCTATGCCCATCGGGCCTAGGGTAAGTCCTTATGGATGTAGTTCTGGGGAATTGCCTATTTGGAGTAAGGTTGGAGGGTAGTTACTAGAAAACCCTTGTATGTACTTGAACATTTGCATTGAATTGTTATGTGTTCTTAAGATATGATTGGCATGTATTTATGCATGTTTGATATGCATTTATTGGAACACACTAGACACTGAACTCTTTGATTCCACCTTCGTATGTTACCGGCTTATATAATTCCCGTCTAAATCTCGATGTTTGAATAAAGAACAAATATTGTTATTCTTAAGTATAATGATACCTCGAAATAGTAGAACAGAAATGAAGATTGTTACTATATGGAACATCATGAAAATGTTATGCCTACCATATATCTGCATGAGCTTATAGCATCTTTTGGTAGTTCTGTATTACTGAACTTTTCCAAGCTCACGTTGTTTTTACCATCGCAGGTTAAAAGATTATATCACGGTATAATGTTTGACATCAGTGTTCGGAGTTCTCTCGACGTTGCTTTTGGAGTACGGTACTGTATAGTTAGTGGGCATGTATGTCATGTATTATTTTATGATAGTGTCTGTAAAATGTTTTCTGAAATTTTTGTTATGTGTTTAAATGACTTCTTGAAATGGTATTTTAAACAGAAGTTGATTTTACGGTTTAATAAGTGCTTCAGAAAAATGTTTGTATATTTTCACTGTGGGTCGCTCTTGTGACCCTAATGTGACTTCTTAATATCCGTTGTAACGCATGGGCGGGTTTAGGGAGTTACACACCATGCTTTTTTTTTCTTGCACTTGCTCACACACTACCCACACAAACAACTTATCTCCTAACTCCTATTTATAATGCTCCTTAAACGACTTAAGTGATGTTTCTAGTGCTAATTAAATATTATTAAATTAATCCTAGACTATTCTAGCAATTTCCGGTGCTTCTAGTTTTTCTCATGAATTTGCTGCCACGTCTCCTTGTTTTTATTGCCCCACATTTTTGCTGCCATGTTCATTCAAGAAATCTCTAAATGTTTTCACATTTTTCATGAAGCTTCTAATTTTGCCATCATGCACATCATCAAGATATTTCTAGATTGTTCCTTGCTTTAGTTATTTTTGGTTTAAATCAAGTTTAATTTCTAACACTTCCCTCAAACTTTATTTTTCATGCCAAGTCTTCATTTTCTCAATAATATGTCAAGACATTTTTTTTTCTCACGGCTTGTAGATCTTTGAACTTCAGTCGGTTGTACTTCACGATTTTTCATCTTGATGCTGCTATTGCTGCTGCAACTACTTGACAACGTAAACTCAAACTCGAATTTGGACTTGAACCTGGCTCTAATACCACTTGTTGGAAGCATTGGTGGGCACTCGATATAATATATAACTCACACAAATATATTAATACGAACCAATATATGAGTACAAGTATTTTTGACACTACCCTAGCTGCTGCTAGTTTGGAAACACCACTTACAAAGTTTTGCTAAGCTTCTCGACACACAAACATTTTTTTCTCTCGACTCACATACTTGCACTCATACATGGTCTTGTTTTTCATATGCACACTATACTTTTTTTTCTTGCACTTGCCCACACAAACAACTTATCTCCAAACTCCTATTTATAGTGTTCCTTAACCGACTTAAGTGATTGCTAATTAAATATTATTAAATTAATTCTAAACTATTTTACCAATTATCGATGCTTCTAGTTTTCTCATGAATTTGTTGTCACGTCTCCTTGTAATTGCCCCACATTTTGCTGCCATATTATTCATTCAAGAAATCTCTCAATGTTTCCACATTTTTCATGAAGCTTCTAGTTTTGCCATCATGCCATCATCAAAATATTTTTAGATTGTTCCTTGCTTTAGTTATTTTTGGTTTAAATCAAGTTTGATTTTTAACAATTCTTCCATTGACCCAAACAATCCTTTTGCGAACTCCCTACTTACTCCCGAAGGGACACAAAATCGCGGACATTCTCACCATTGTGCCTCCGAAATATTTATCTCATCCTTAGTCACTTTGATCCAATACAAAACACGTAATTTAATCAGAAAAAAAATCTCACCCGACACTTGAATAATCTCTTCTCATCTCGTCTCTTGTCATTATCATAAAAAAATATAATAATTAATATAATCAAATGAATAAAAAAAACCTCTTTTAGTTTGTTTAATGTTTTTGAAATACTTGTGAAATTTCTGACATAGACATATAGATATAGATATGCATTAGCAGGCCTATTATCTTGTAGACTAAATCTTCTGCAGTACTTACAATAAAAACAAAGCAGTGGGCAAAGAAGAAAACGAAGAAAATCTAAGACTTGATTAAAATAATTGTCTGACTCATGTAATAAGCCAAGTGAAACCTTCCGGAATTAGTTAATGACTTGGTCCTAATTAAGAAACCAAACTGGACGCTTTTTTCTTCTTCTTTATCCCCATAAAAAAAATCAAATTATAACTCAGACTTATTAACCGAATGCTTTGAAGAAATTATCATGAATGATAAACTTGACTTTTGCAAATGTGTAATTAAATCAAAATAAAAATTTACGTATAGGTGTAGCATCATTTTATGTTTAAAGATAGATGCAGAAACTAAAGTTAATATTAAAAGGTCAAATTTTATCATTAGTTTTTGTATTTTGTAGAAAGTCAAGCATGCACATGTTAATTGAAATTTCAACAATGGAAATTTCAATGGCAGCCAAGATTGAAAAATGGCATGGGAAAATCACAATTTTGGTCCCTAAACTTTAGGTTATTTATAAGTTAGTCCCTAAAGCTCAACTATAAATAGCCTAGCCATTTGCCATTCTTACACATCCCAAATCATTCTAACCTCCTCCCAATACTAGAGAAATTAGAGAGTTTTCATAAAGTTGTTTTCTCCTTTTTATCAAGAGAGAATTGTCATTGTTTTCTCCTTGTTAGATTGAGAGAAGTTGTAATTCCTATTTTCTTATAGTGAAATTCTTCTACCTTTGTCCGTGGTTTTTACCCTATATTATTTAGGGGTTTTCCACGTAAAATCTGTGTCTCTTTTATCTTCATTATTATTTTCTCAAATTATCAGTTGCGTTTTTGCTCTATCCGACGATCGTATTCCGCAACAATTGGCATCAGAGCCAGATTTGGGTGCGTATATCTACTTACCGTATTCTCTGTTGGTTGCCACTGAAAAGTGGATCCTCCATCATAAGAAAGTAAGTTAGATATTACTCATTCATTGAAGGTGGTGGGCACTATTCACGTCAAAAAGGTGAAATAGTGGGAGCTATCTGAAATAGAAGCTATGGCAACGAAATTTGATATTGAAAAGTTCAATGGGAGAAATTTCTCACTGTGGAAATTGAAGATAAAGGCCATCCTAAGAAAAAACGGATGTCTAGCGGCTATCAGCGAAAGGCCGGCAGATTTTACGGATAACAAGAAATGGAATGAGATGGACGAGAATGCTATTGCAGACCTTCATTTAGCATTAGCAGATGAAGTACTATCAAGCATCGAGGAGAAGAAGACAGCCAAGGAGATTTGGGATCACCTCGCAAAATTATACGAGGTCAAATCGTTGCACAATAAAATTTTCCTTAAGAGGAAATTGTACACTATTCGGATGTCAGAATCTACTTCAGTGACAGAGCACTTAAACACGTTGAATACTCTATTTTCTCAGCTTACATCCCTAAGCTATAAAATAGAGTCACAAGAACGTGCTGAACTTCTGCTTCAAAGTCTACCTGATTCGTATGATCAACTCATCATCAACTTGACGAACAACAACCTTACAAGTGATCTAGTCTTCGATGACGTTGCAGCTGCTGTTCTGGAAGAAGAAAATCGGCGCAAGAACAAGGAAGACAGACAAGGAAATCTGCAACAAGCAGAGGCCTTAACGGTGATGAGAGGAAGATCAACAGAACGTGGCCAAAGTAGCAGTCACAATCATGGTAGATCAAAGTCAAGGAGTAAGAAGAATTTAAAGTGCTACAACTGTGGAAAGAATGGTCACTTGAAGAAGGATTGTTGGAGTTTACCTAAAAACTCCAATCCTCAAGGAAATATGGCAAACACTTCAGATGATGGAGATGCTCTCTGTTGTGAAGCAGCAACAGCCATGGAAGGCAGAAAAAGATTTGCAGACATATGGCTTATTGACTCGGGAGCCACATATCACATGACCTCAAGAAGAGAATGGTTCTATAATTATGAACCTATCTCAGGAGGATCTGTGTACAGCTGCAATAATCATGCCTTGGAAATTGTTGGCGTTGGAACCATCAAATTGAAGATGTATGACGGGACAACCAAAGTTGTTCGAGATGTGCGACACGTGAAAGGCTTGAAGAAAAACTTATTATCCTACGGATTGTTGGATAATAATGCAAGCAAGATTGAAACACGGAAAGGAATCATGAAGGTGTTCCATGGAGCGCTTGTGGTGATGAAAGGTGAAAAGATAGCTGCAAATTTGTACATGCTGAAGGGAGAGACTTTGCTAGAAGCTGAAGCCTCTGTTGCCTCATGTAGTTCAGATTCTACCATGTTATGGCATCGGAAACTTGGACACATGTCAGAACAGGGAATGAAAGTCCTTGTGGAGCAAAAGCTACTTCCGGGTTTAACAAAGGTATCACTTCCTTTGTGTGAACATTGTATTACAAGTAAGCAGCATCGATTAAAATTCAACACATCAAATTCTAGAGGCAAGGCTGCTCTAGAATTGGTTCAGTCTGATGTATGGCAAGCACCGGTTACATCCCTAGGCGGAGCAAAGTATTT
This sequence comes from Hibiscus trionum, assembly GCA_030270665.1. Taxonomy (NCBI): domain Eukaryota; kingdom Viridiplantae; phylum Streptophyta; class Magnoliopsida; order Malvales; family Malvaceae; genus Hibiscus; species Hibiscus trionum. The sequence continues at coordinate 64,166,518 of BSYR01000017.1, forward strand.
TGTCTCCTTCATTGATGACTACTCTAGGAGATGTTGGGTGTATCCTATCAAGAGGAAGGCAGATGTGTTTTCAACCTTCAAAGTTTTCAAAGCGCGGGTGGAACTTGATTCTGGAAATAAGATCAAGTGTTTCAGATCAGATAATGGAGGTGAATATACAAGTGATGAATTTGATGACTTTTGCAGAAAAGAAGGCATCAAAAGACAGTTCACAACAGTATACACTCCTCAACAAAATGGAGTGGCAGAGCGGATGAACAGAACTCTGTTAGAAAGAACACGAGCAATGTTGAGAGCTGCAGGGCTAGAAAAAGCTTTCTGGGCAGAAGCAGTCAATACCGCCTGTTATTTGGTGAATCGGGCTCCATCAACTGCAATTGAGTTGAAGACACCGATGGAAATGTGGACTGGTAAACCAGTTGATTATTCAAACCTCCATATATTTGGAAGTATTGTGTACGTAATGTACAATGCCCAAGAAATTTCAAAGTTGGATCCAAAATCCAGAAAATGTAAATTCTTGGGGTATGCTGATGGAGTAAAGGGGTATCGCTTGTGGGATCCCACTGCCCGCAAAGTGATTATCAGCAGGGATGTTATCTTTGTAGAAGATAAGCTACAAAGAAAAGAAGAAGATGATAGCACTGATAAAGAAAAGCCAGAGACTACACAGATACATGTTGAAAATGAGTTTGAACAGAGAGATTGTTCTGAAGCAGAACCAGAGCTCGAGGAATCAGAACCAAAGAATTCTGAAGCTCCAACAAATCGTCAATCAGATCGTGTGAGAAGACGTCCCAATTGGCACTCAGATTATGTTATAGAAGGTAATGTTGCATACTGCCTTTTAACGGAGGACGGTGAGCCATCAACATTCGAGGAGGCAATGAACAACTCAGATGCTTCGCAGTGGATGGCGGCAATGCAAGAAGAAATCGAAGCCCTTCATAAAAATAATACATGGGAACTTGTGCCACTACCACAAGGAAGGAAGCCAATTGGTAACAAATGGGTCTTCAAAATCAAGAGAAATGGTGACGATCAAGTGGAGAGGTATCGTGCAAGACTGGTGGTCAAAGGATATGCTCAGAAAGAAGGTATTGATTTCAATGAAATCTTTTCTCCTGTGGTTAGACTAACAACGGTTCGAGTTGTCCTGGCAATGTGTGCTACATTGAATTTACATCTAGAGCAGCTAGATGTTAAAACAGCTTTTCTTCATGGAGATCTTGAAGAAGAGATTTACATGCTCCAGCCTGAAGGTTTTGAAGAAAAAGAAAAGAAGAACTTGGTTTGTAGGTTGAACAAATCTCTGTACGGTTTAAAGCAGGCGCCGAGGTGTTGGTACAAGAGATTTGACTCCTTCATCATGAGCCTTGGATACAACAGACTTAATGCAGACCCTTGTGCTTACTTCAAGAGGTTTGGTGAAAACGAATTTGTTATATTGCTGTTGTATGTAGATGACATGTTGGTTGCAGGCCCCAACAAAGATCATATTGAAGAATTAAAGGCACGACTGGCTAGGGAATTTGAAATGAAGGACTTGGGACCAGCAAACAAGATTCTAGGGATGCAAATTCACCGAGACAGAAGTAATAGGAAGATTTGGCTTTCACAAAAGAATTACTTGAAAAAGATCTTGTCACGATTCAGCATGCAAGATTGTAAGCCAATTTCTACCCCTCTTCCTATTAACTTTAAATTATCCTCCAGTATGAGTCCTAGCAGTGAAGAAGAGAGGATGGAGATGTCTCGAGTACCGTATGCATCAGCAGTGGGAAGTTTAATGTTCGCTATGATTTGTACAAGACCAGACATTGCACAAGCAGTGGGAGTGGTTAGTCGGTACATGGCGAATCCAGGCAGAGAGCATTGGAATGCTGTGAAAAGGATCCTGAGATACATCAAAGGGACCTTAAATGTTGCATTATGTTACGGGGGATCAGACTTTCTTATCAGCGGGTATGTCGATTCTGACTATGCAGGAGATTTGGATAAAAGCAAATCTACAACAGGGTATGTGTTTACACTTGCTGGTGGAGCTGTAAGCTGGGTTTCAAAACTGCAATCAGTTGTGGCTACGTCAACAACGGAGGCAGAATATGTAGCAGCTACACAAGCCAGTAAAGAAGCAATATGGTTGAAAATGCTATTGGAGGAGCTCGGGCACAAACAAGAGAATGTCTCTTTGTTTTGTGACAGTCAGAGCGCCTTGCATCTTGCAAGGAATCCTGCTTTTCACTCAAGAACAAAACACATTCGGGTCCAATACCACTTCATTCGTGAGAAAGTGGAAGAAGGGACGATAGATATGCAGAAGATCCATACCGATGACAACATAGCAGATTTCATGACAAAAGCAATCAACACTGATAAGTTTACTTGGTGTCGATCCTCTTGTAGCTTGTTAGAGACGTAAGCAACATGGAAAATACGAGGTAGAAAGAATGGTGTGAAGATATGATTATTCCAATCAAATCTTCAAGTGGGAGATTGTAGAAAGTCAAGCATGCACATGTTAATTGAAATTTCAACAATGGAAATTTCAATGGCAGCCAAGATTGAAAAATGGCATGGGAAAATCACAATTTTGGTCCCTAAACTTTAGGTTATTTATAAGTTAGTCCCTAAAGCTCAACTATAAATAGCCTAGCCATTTGCCATTCTTACACATCCCAAATCATTCTAACCTCCTCCCAATACTAGAGAAATTAGAGAGTTTTCATAAAGTTGTTTTCTCCTTTTTATCAAGAGAGAATTGTCATTGTTTTCTCCTTGTTAGATTGAGAGAAGTTGTAATTCCTATTTTCTTATAGTGAAATTCTTCTACCTTTGTCCGTGGTTTTTACCCTATATTATTTAGGGGTTTTCCACGTAAAATCTGTGTCTCTTTTATCTTCATTATTATTTTCTCAAATTATCAGTTGCGTTTTTGCTCTATCCGACGATCGTATTCCGCAACATATTTTACATAAATTATTATGTTAGTTCCTATATTCTAATTGATTGTGTGTACTCATGAAGAGTTTGGAAAGGAGTGTTTGCTCTGTGACGAATTGACAGGGAAGTGTATTCTGGGTAGTAACATATAACGGTAGAGTAATTATTTTATGCACGGGTGGCAAAAAAAATTTTTACAAGCGCCTTAATTTTAGGACTTAGTAATTTCGTTTAGAGTTTAGGGGTTTAGTACTTAAGGGTTATGAGCTAAAATAGCTATTTTACTTGTGAGGTCAACAACCGACAATAAGATTGAACATAAGTTTGGAGATGATAAAATTTTTAGATAAAAAATAGTACAAAGACTCAATGTCGTAAAATTCAAGTATGGAGATTAAATTTTAAATTTTGAAATAATTTAGGGACCCATAATTAGAGTATGTGGACTAAATTCACCACTTAAGGTTAGTACGGGAACTAATACAGGAATTTCACCATCTTAAAAGCCAACTAACAAACACAACACAAGAGTTGAGAAGTTCGTTAAATAATTCGGTGTGCAAATAATAAAAATGGCGGGGAATATAACTAACCCTTGAAACCAGGGGAACCCTCCAAGTGGCAGCAGCCTAGGAAGTCATAGTTCATCCTTTGGCATCCACCTTGTTGTCTTTTTCTTTTCATTGTACAACCAGAAACGGTCAAAATTTCAGGCGAGTTGTTTAATAATTTCCTTATGTCAAAACCCAAGATGTGCCTAAGCTTGTAATAAAGCCTTTTGAGAATGAAAATCATGGCGTTGATTACAGAAACTGTGTCAACTCAGTGAGTTGAGAAAGATAAAAGAAATGATGGGATCTTCTGGTTTTTTGCCGTCTGGGTCTTTGTTGGAATCATTGATTCATTTGTCCAATGAAGTTTCTTCAATCGAAAAGCTTCCATTTGTACAAGGAAGGAACATTTCGACAATGATAAGGAGGATCAAAGTTCTTACATCTTTGTTCGAAGAAATTAAGGAAACGAATTACAGTACTACACAACTCCCTCCGTCATCGGTGTTGTGTCTCACCGAGCTTTTCTCAGTGATCCGTCGAGTTAAAGTGTTGATCGAAGGTTGCAAAGATGGTAGTTCCCTTTGGGGATTGATTCAGACAGAGTCGATATCGAATCAGTTCTTTGTCTTGGTGAAGGAGATTGGTCGGGCATTGGATATTTTGCCCTTGAGTTTGCTTAATGTAACTGCGGATATCAGAGAGCAAATCGAGCTTCTTCATAAGCAAGCGAAAAGGGTCGAATTGTTGGTAGATCCGAGGGAGATTCAACGAAGGGATGAGCTTCTCAAAGTAATGGCTTCCAACAATGAAAAGAACATGAAAAACACGACCAACCAATGTTCCATCGACTTCAAAGCGGTGAGACGCGTTTTAAGCAGCATTGGTCTGAGAAGCTTGTTGGATTACGAGGAGGAAATATCAAAGCTAGAGGCTGAAGCACAAAAGCAGGCCGGTACGGGCGGGTTGATCGTTGTTTCGAACATAAACAATCTCATATCACTCGTTTCATATTCGAAATCCATGGTTTTTAGTGAAGAAAGTGAGAAAGATGACATCAAACAGACTAGCGTTTCTGCAAATAGAAATATCGATCAGTCTTCCTCTTCTCAATCCATGTCATTTAATATCCCTGACGAGTTTCGGTGTCCGATCTCACTCGATTTGATGAAAGATCCAGTGATTGTAGCGTCGGGGCATACATATGATCGGAGCTCAATAGCTCAATGGATCAACACCGGGCATCATACGTGTCCGAAAAGTGGGCAGAGGTTGATTCATATGGCCCTCATACCCAACTATGCACTCAAGAGCTTAGTGCATCAATGGTGCCAAGAGAACAATATTCCATTATCGGAATGTTCATCGAATGCATCGGAGTTGGAGATTAATAGCAAGCAAAAAGCATCTGAGAAAGCTGTCGATCACATTTCTGCTACGAAAGTGGCGATCGATTCTGTCAAAATGACTGCCGAGTTCTTGGTCGGGAAGTTAGCGATGGGTTCACTTGATATCCAAAGGCAGGCAGCTTATGAGCTGCGGTTGCTTGCGAAAACCGGGATGGATAATCGCAGGATAATCGCGGAGGCGGGAGCTATACCATTTCTCGTGACGATGCTAACTTCCCATGATCCACGAATCCAGGAAAATGCCGTCACCGCCTTGCTTAATCTTTCCATTTTTGATAACAACAAGATCTTAATAATGGCAGCCGGAGCTATCAGCAACATAGTCGAAGTGTTGGAATCAGGGAAAACCATGGAGGCAAGAGAGAATGCAGCAGCTGCAATTTTTAGCCTGTCAATGATAGATGACTTCAAGGTAGCCATCGGATCTCATGCTCGAGCGATACCGGCCCTCGTTGGCCTCCTCAGAGAAGGAACGACGACCGGAAAAAGGGACGCCGCAACAGCATTATTCAATCTCGCACTTTATGGCGCTAACAAAGAGAACATTGTGCTTGCCGGTGCAGTTCCGTTGCTGATTGAATTGTTGATGGATGACAAAGCAGGCATAACAGATGATGCCTTGGGAGTGTTGGCTCTACTCTTGGGTAGTCCTCAAGGGCTTGAAGATATTAAAAAGAGTAGAGCTTTGGTGCCTCTTCTTATTGATCTCTTGAGATTCGGATCAGCAAAAGGGAAAGAGAACTCAATAACGCTTTTGCTCGGGTTGTGTAAAAACGGCGGAGAGGAAGTCGCGAGCCGGCTTTTGATAAATCCACGAAGCATACCTTCACTACGAAGCTTGTCTGCTGATGGATCTCCGAAAGCTCGAAGAAAGGCCGATGCACTGCTTAGATTACTCAACAGATGCTGCTCACAATCTCAGAATCATGTCTGATAACGTGTCTCAAACTTCTCAGACTGTAAATTTGTCGATTTCGGATGAACAATAGCGTGAAAACCATATTTGCTGCAAAAGAATCTCAAAGCTATAGCTTGATTCAAATCATCTTGATTTTTCAGATTACAACTTTCCCAATAAAAAGAAACATGTAAGCAGATCAAAAAGAATACACGAATATATGGATATGAATTCCATTGATAGAACTTCTACACTGTTTGTTTATATCTTACATTATACGAGTAATGTGACTACTATAAGGAAAAAGAATGTATGCGCATAGAACTATGGCCGGGAGTTCATAATTTTCTCGACGAATCGAATGTTTACAATAACGAAACATCCTAGTATAAAAAAGGTTAAACTTATGTTCAACCAATGCGAACTAAAGTGGTCAAAGCTAGGCATTCGTGAACCATGATTCACATGAAGCAAGGCAATGATTTTTACAACTCGACCAATTCAAGAAAAATGTGAATGCCATTGATATTGTATTTCCAGAACCAGCTTCCACTATCCATCAGATTCGTTGGGATAGGGTCCAACTCAACAACTAAACCTGAAATCGTGTCAAAATTGATTTCATTCTATAAGCATAACAGCAAACTCAGAAAATCAGATTACAATAACTAGAGGTATAAAAACCTGGATCTCTGGAAGTAATCTTCAATTTGTAGCCATCTGGGACTACAAATAGATGATTTCCCTGCATGAGAGGAAAAGAAAGAAAGAAAAACAGAGTTTTGCCTTGGAAAATCGACCCAAGTTTGAATAGACAAAACCAAGTAAAGAAGGGTACCAAGAAACGGGTTAATTGTTATCAGAAATAACTTGTATGGTAAAATTGTTGGCCTCAAACTCAGCGTTTCCATGTAGCATGACCTTAAGTGCCTCGAAATGACAAACATCATGCTTCCAATAAACATTGTCTGGGGAAATTCAGTCTATTCCATCATTCAGTACTTTTACATTATGTAACTTACATCTTCCGCACCTGCATAGATGAACTCACTCTTGAACCCGAGAATCGATTGTTATTGATCTTTGAAGATTCACAAAAGCAAGAAATACAAAAATCTGTGCCTGTGTTGTAATATTGGTTTACCTTTGTCATTGACCCTAGTTGAGCCCATGATGTTTTCTGCTGCAATAATCATGCTCCCCTCGATCTGAGGAGAAAAATTCCATATCAGTATAAAATATAATGATATAGCATGTATTAGTGAAACCGTCTATCGATCTATTATGGACCTGAACGTTTCTCCATAAGAACTCTGCTAATTTGACTTGTAACTCTGAGCCCTTAGAGATGGAACCCGAACTAAACTGAGAAAACAAAGGAAACAATGTTATTACTCCAATATGGTTAACATTAAAGCTTTCATTGCTGGAACTTTGTAAGTTGGCGACAATGTTTCCAGAGATGGATTTATGATATTCTATCAACTAAGTCATAGAACAACTACACCGAATTGAAAAGAATGACAATGCAGGTAACGGTTGAGTTGCAAAAGCCGGAATACACTTACTTTCTGCCTGGTGACCTCCCAAAGCGGTCCGAGTGTCGGATGAAGAAAGATGAGAAACAGCGATCCAGAGTCTACATAAGTATCATTACTTTCAATCTGCATGATGAACAAATTTATTTCAACTCATAACGAACAAATTTAGTAAATAATAAAAAGATATGCCAATTGCCAAATGCGACAATCCAACTCATTTGGTTCAAACAGATTCCAGCAACATAGGAAATACCTCGGGAATATCAATATCACATTGCAAAAGAAGATCATAGGCATTCCGCATGATATCCAACAGTGAACCATCAGGAGTCTGCACATGAAATCAGAATTGAAGATGTTTCTAGAGAAAACGAGGGTGCAAAAGAAGAATATTAAAAAATCTACCTGGTGAAGCGATGTGTCTGCAGGTTTTCTTTTCTTCTTAGCAGATGACGTAACCCTTCTCCATTCAATATAATCAATAAAGGTATCCAATTTATCTGTAGACACACACATGTAACCATGATGTTAACCAAATGATAATGCACGACCAACACTATAAGTCACAGTTGAACTCAGGTAATACCATACCTTCAACATCCTTGCAGCATCTAGATGAATACGTATTAAGAAAATTATCCGCAATGTTTTGCATAGTGCACTCCGGCCTGCCACTAGGGATACTGCAATAAAGGAATCCTAGAGGTGCTACACGGTTTGGTTTTTAGAATACTAAGGTGCTTGTAGGATGTCCACTTGTGATTCCAAACTTATCGAACTCGGTGTATTCAATGCATGAAAGACCATATGCCCACTCCCCGTTGAGGTTCTTCTTCTCGATTAGAACATTGATTCCTTTGTAGACCCAATGTTCTTAGTTTCTGTTACAACTGGAGTCAGTACAATACAAGATTAGAGAAACAGCTTAATATATAGGTGTTTCTTATATGAGCATACCTTTCCTGCTTTCCATGATGTAGTTTGATGATCCCTGCCAATGCCAAGAGGGTTACATCTGTAGCATCCACGACATTACTGCAAACGTAACGATGCAATTCTCAAATTCAGCAACTAATACATAACATATCTGCTACAGATAAGTTTCGATATATGGTAAATATGCCTAACCTGACTTGCTGAACAGTAGCACCTTTCCTTCCATGATCATCAAACCATTCAAAGATAATTCTGTCGTAAGCAAGTTTCCATATTATGCCATGACCACCGGGTTTGCATATGGGCACAAATGGTTTTCTGACCAGCCATTGCCCATCTTCCGCACTTACAGAAGGGATCAGAGGCTGACAAATTTAGGCGTCAAATTACTAATGAGCACCAATATTTAGTAATGATCACCTAATAGTATCAACTGCAAACCTGTTCAAAGAGTTGGAAACTCTCCCAGCCTCGTCCAAACCATCCAAGTCTTTCGCAAAGTGAAGTGATATGCTCGTGGACTCGTGGTTGTTCTTAGCCGAACTTGTCATGATCGCAACCGGAGTGATGCATTGTTTACCATACAGCTTGAAATACAGAAACTCCCTAGCCTTGCAATTATCAACAAAACGTAAATGAAAAAAGGACAATCAAAGCCATAAATATAGCATACCTGAAGATCTCTTATAAGACCTTCCAACAATGTCCTCCCGCAATAGGGAAGCATCACAGCCGGAAGACATTCACCGGTTTTGGAATCAACAAAGCCGAGCCTATCAGCTGAAGCTCCCAAAGGATATATTTCACCCAAGTATGGCAAACCCTAAAACAGATAAAATCTTATTATTCAAGCAAAACTTGTACATAAACAAAGATACTCGCATTGACACTAATCTCAATCCCTCATAACGATGCTTGGGATGCATATTCAGTGTTTGAAGAAAGGTCGCATCTAGTAGGTGGATAAATTTCCAAAAACTGGCATTCCATTGATTCATGAATTGTTGTCTGAATTTGAAGTGAATTGTGGGCAAGGAGCTCAAGCACCATTGTCTGATATCTGTAATAAAGTATTATAAATTTATGCTTGAAAACTCCTTGCAACATTCCAAAATTGTATGGCAAAGAACTATTAGAAAAACTTACCCTATGATTCCACCAATGCAATCATAAACCTTCAACAAGTTTTGACCAACGAATAGACGCAGTCTTCACCGGACTTTTCACTGAATTCCCTTCTCTTCCTTCGAAACCAAAACCCATGTCGAGCACATGGTCTTAACTGTCAAACATGTTCGTACGTGTCTTGGCCGAAAGGGGTCCAAGTCCAATAACCTCAGCTCTTGTCCTCAAAAATCAAAATTAAGATTTCCATTGGTTTTGGTGATTTTTGTTTGTTTTGTGTTTACATTTGCTGTGAAAATCTTGGTGTTGTCGAGTTGTGTTGAGTTCTCTCAAAGGCCCTTCTGGGTTTATTGGCTTGGCTGCTGGGCTCAATGTGCAAAATTTCTAGGCATTGATTGCTCCCTTGGGTTTACTTTTCTTTCAAATTTGGATCTTGGACTTGGCAAAATTTCTCCTTGATTAACCCATCCTTTGTGTTATACTATATAAATTTGATTTGAAATGAATCAGGTTGGCTTTCAAAACTTCTTCAGGAGAGTTATTGTCAAATATAACTTCTTTATGTGATTGATCTATAAAAAGTATCTCTTTCAGAAAAGGAGCTAGAATGTCCGTATAGTAGGGTCAGAGTAGGATATGAGATATGAAGAATTTCTATATCGTTGTAATAAGTATTGTTGACCTCGCGTCCTAACAAATTAAGTGGATCAATTCTAATATTTTTTTATGAAAAAAAAACTGATACAATTATAATATTTATATATGGTCAGTATTTTTTAGTGGGGTCAATTGCACTTTTGTTTGTCATGTACATCCGTCTGTTATCTCTTTTAATTGTTATTTATTTTATGATCAATTTAATTTAATTGAGATACAATAATAATTTTAAATTTTTATAATTACCAATATTCAATCGATTAACAAATTAAGTTAATTAAGTATTATAAAGGGTCCATTACGAGAACAATCTCCTTTAAAAACTTATCACATTATCTCGTTAGATCACCCGGTGGTTGATATAAAAACTAATTTGTTATTACTTAATTAGAGATAATATATTTTTATTATTTATTATCTTTTAAATAACTTAAATCAATTAGAGAAAAATAATATTGGTATGATTTGTGATATGATCAATTTATTCTTGACATGTAGATTAAGTTGATCCAAAATTTATTTGTTTCACATGTACCCATTGGTTTCTTAAGGTCAAATTATTTTATTGATCTTTGTGTTATACTAAGTTGTTAATTTGGTCATCAAACTCAAAATTGGTTATTTTTAATGTATGCGTTTTTTAAATTTTGAAATTTGTTAGGTTTTTAGGTGCTCGATTCCTTCAACCGTGCTTGCTTGCCAAGTGGTGAAGAAGTGGAATATTGGGTGATAGAGGCGTGGAAGCTAAAAATGATAAAGACAAGATGATTTATAGTGGTTCAACTTTCTAACCAAGATCTACATCCACTATCTTAGTTTCCCACTAGGGATGGCAAAAATACCTGACCCCGACCCGACCCGAGGTGCCCCGACCCGACCGGGTATTTTTTTCCTAAAATTTCGGGGATCGGGCGGGGCGGGGCGTGAAAAGCATGAAGTCGGGGCGGGGCGGGGCAGGTTCGGGTATTTGTTAGAATTTCCCCGTCCCGCCCCGCTACATTTTTATATATATTTTTATTATATTTATAAAAAATATCATTATATTTAAACACTTTTAAGCTATTTTTTGTTTTTGTTTTGGTTCGTACTTATTGTAAAATTTTGTTAGATGTTGTTCAAATTTTAATATATTCGATTCTAACGGTCAATGATTCAAGTTTATTCTTTTAAATATGTAGTTTAACATGTGGATAATTTAAAAGTGGTTTTATTTTATTTTTTATATAAGTTTGAAGTCCCTTGAAACCATAATTTGTGATTGTGGTGGAAGATTGGTCGAATCTAACATTTATCGTCGACGAAGATTTTTTTTTTTAAATTTTTCAGGGCGGGTCGGGGCGGGGTCGGTTTTAAGGGTTGTTGTATCGGGGCGGGTCGGGGTGGGTAAATTAATATTTTAATTCGGGGAGGGGCGGGGTCGGGTATAATATCTTATAGGTCGGGGCGAGTTCGGGGCGGCCAAAAACCCGCCCCGCCCCGCCCCGTTGCCATCCTACTTCCCACTAAGGATTTCTAATCAATCCACTATTGATTCGTCTCATTGTCTAAGCGTAGGAGGAAACCCTTACAAAACCGATCAAGCTTTCTACCCAAAGCTTGATCAAACCCTCTTTACAAAGAGATGAAAAATAAGCAAACTCAAATCCCTCTAATAGGTATTTGTTTGCACAATTAAGCTCTCACCCAATCCTAAAACACTTGAGCAAATACAAACAATTTTGGCTCACTAGTGTTTGTCTATTACAAGAAATTGAACAATAAAGCCCTAAGACAAATTCTTGATCATAGTGCTGTTGACAATTGAAGCATTAACCATCTCTTGATGCTTGGAGGTCCCTTTTATACTCCTAATTGAGTTTGTAGCCGTTGAGGACCATTGGGGTTGGATTAGAGTCGTTGGAGCCTTTATTTCCCACCATAAATGCAGTTCTGCAGCTTGGCGTATCGATACCCTTCAAACTGTATTGATACGGTCTCGATAAGGAAGTAGTCGTTGAGCCCTTCAGCTGGTGCGTATCGATACGCCTAGTAAGCGTATCGGTATGGTCCTGTATTTCAAAAGATCGTTGGGGATAGTTGAGCGTATCGGTACGCGAACTAGCTGTTGGGCTATCTTAAATCACACTGTATCGATACAGCTAAGCGTATCGGTACAGATTTTAGCTAATAGAAAATTACTGTAGTTGAAACCCTAGGGCGTATCGGTACGGTACCAGACCGTATCAGTACGAGTACTTGAAAAGCTCGATTTTGACTACTTTAAATGCACTTTAAATCATTCCAAAGCCTTGTAAAACCCTTAAACATGTTTTCAAGTTGTTTTTGACTAAAAATATATTTTAAATTCTTTTCAATGTAGTCCAAAACATTTTTCAAATATTATATCAAAACACTTAGTTCTTCAATCTCCCCCTTTTTGATATAATAAAACCAACTTGAAAAATTGTTTGGGATTCTCCCCACCTTTGTATTTTAAAATTTGAATAAGAGACTTAAAATTTGAATTAGATTAAAGCTCACCCTTATTCTCTTGAAAAACTTGAAAATCAATTTTTCAAACCATTTCCCCCCTTTTTGTTATATTAAAAAGAATTTAAAATGGCATTGGGCTCAAAATAACTTAGGAGGTAAAAAGAAAATTGACACCCTTAAAATTTTGGTTTTAAAATTGGCTCTCCCTTACTCAAAACATCAAACAATGTTAGTCCAACATATATGATAATCTAGTTTAAATAAAAAATAAATCAAATTAAACACATAAAACAACTAGCTTTTTACCACACTTGAACACAAAGGGAGGATGTGAAGCCTTCCTTCTTCAAGTGTTCTTCCTTGTGTGCATGGAGTTCCCCTTCAAATTTGGACTTGTTGACCACTCTCCATCACACCTAAACAAGACAATCAAGTAATTTTTGGTACCCAAATTGCTTTGGACCCATAGATGTTAGTTGCACATAGTTTAGTCCCCTTAGGAATCCATTTTTCAATTTCATCCTTTTTAGTTGAAGTGATTAGTTCTTTTGGAACCCAAACACTTCTAAAACATTTTCCATTCAAGAATCTAGGGGCACTAGATTGTCTAACATAAAAATTTGATTTTCCTAAATTGTTTTTCTTTTGAAGTTCATTGAAAATCAAATTTTTTTCCTTCTTAAGATCATCAACTTCTTTTTGATGATCTTTTTCTATCGTTTGAAGCAAGTTTTGTAAGTCTAAAACTTTATGTTCAAAATCTTTAATTTTTGCTTCAAACTCTAAATTGGTTTTAGAAAGCAATTCATTTTCGGTTTTTAACTTTGAAATCAATTTCTTGTTTTTCGAAAATGAAGCCTTGAACTCAAAAACTAATTCATCATAGGCTTCTTATAACTCATCAAAAAAATATGAATTTGAACTAGATGAGTTAGAAGTTACCCCCCTCATTGAGAGCTATGTAGCATAGGTGGGCTACCTCTTCATCGGTGGAGTCTTCATCACTCCATGTAGCCACATATGCTTTCTTTGGAGATGATCCCTTTTTGTTAGACTTGTAGGAATTCTTCATCTTCTTCTTCGATTCATGCTTGGATTTATCCATTTCGCTCTTCATGAATCGGGTGAATTTCTTGAAGAGATAGGTCATCTCTTCATCTTTGCTTTCCTCCTCACTTAGTTCTACATGATGGCATGTGGCGGATTTGAGAGCAACGACACTTGCGTTGATGCCTAGCTCTATGATATTCTTCTTCCCTATCTTTCTTATCTCTTCCTTCTTCTTCTCCTCTTCTTTGTCTTTCTTCATAATTTGGTGAGTGAGAAGTGACCCCATGAGTTCATCAAGCTTCAAGGTCTTCAAATTCTTAACTTTGATGATGGCAGTTCTCTTTGAGTCCCATGACTCGGAAAGAGAATAGATAAGCTTTCGGACAAATTTTCCCTTCAGAATGACTTCTCCATAACCTTTGAGTCCATTGGTGATGGTGGAGAATTGATGGACCATCTTCTCAATGTCCTCTTCCGGGTCCATCTTGAAGTTTTCATACTCTAGGTTGAGGAGGCCGATCTTGGTCTCCTTTACTTTGTTTGTCTCATCGTATATAACTTCGAGCTTGTCCCAAACTTCCTTGGCACTCTCGTAAGAAGACATCTTCTCGTAGATGTTAAGGCTAAGTGCACAAAAGATGAAGTGCAAAGCCTTGCAATTTAGCTTCATCTTCTTGCAGCCGTCGACACTCCACTCCGTCTTGCTTCTTTGTGGTACGAACGAGCCATCTTCTATGATATCCCAAAGCTTGTAGTCTTTGGATTTGACAAAGAACATCATTCTCGTCTTCCAATAAGCATAAGTGGTCCCGTCGAAGAAAGAAGGCTTGTCAATAGATTGCGCCATTGAGCCGGTTGAATGAGATGTTGATCGAGCTTGTCGGACCACCTCAATAGGATGTTAATCCTCTTCAATTGAGTCAAGCTCTGATACCAATTGTTGGGTTTTTAGGTGCTCGATTCCTTAACCGTGCTTGCTTGCCAAGTGGTGGAGAAGTGGAATATTGGGTGATAGACGTGTGGAAGCTAAAAATGATAAAGACAAGATGATTTATAGTGGTTCAACCTTCTAACCAAAGTCTACATCAACTACCTTAGCTTCCCACTAAGGATTTCCAATCAATCCACTATTGATTCGTCCCCATTTCTAGGCTTAGGAGGAAACCCTTACAAAACCGATCAAGCTTTCTACCCAAAGCTTGATCAAACCCTCTTTACAAAGAGATGAAAAATAAGCAAACTCAAATCCCTCTAATAGGTATTTGTTTGCACAATTAAGCTCTCACCCAATCCTAATACACTTGAGCAAATACAACAATTTTGGCTCACTAGTGTTTGTCTATTACAAGAAATTGAACAATAAAGCCCTAAGACAAATTCTTGATCATAGTGTTGTTGACAGTTGAAGCATTAACCATCTCTTGATGCTTGGAGGTCCCTTTTATACTCCTAATTGAGTTTGTAGCCGTTGAGGACCGTTGGATTAGAGCCGTTGGAGCCTTTATTTCCCACCATAAATGCAGTTCTGCAACTTGGCATATCGATACCCTTCAAACCGTATCGATACGGTCTCGATAAGGAAGTAGTTGTTGAGCCCTTCAGCTGGTGCGTATCGATACGCCTAGTAAGCGTATCGGTACGGTCCTGCAATTCAGAAGACCGTTGGGAAAATGACCGTTGGGGTAGTTGAGCGTATCGATACGCGAACTAGCCGCTGGGCTATTTTAAATCACGCCGTATCGATACGGCTAAGCGTATCGGTACAAGTTTTAGCTACTGGAAAATTACTGTAGTTGAAACCCTACGGCGTATCGGTACGGTACCAGACCGTATCGGTACGGGTGCTTGAAAAGCTCGGTTTTGACTACTTTAAATGCACTTTAAATCATTCTAAAGCCTTGTAAAACCCTTAAACATGTTTTCAAGTTGTTTTTGACTAAACACATATTTTAAATTCTTTTCATTGTAGTTCAAAATATTTTTCAAATATTATATCAAAACACTTAGTTCTTCAAAATTATTCCCTAATCCAAACAATAAAATTTATTAAATAAAATTATTCTATTAGTATTTGTAGAATTTGTTTATCATTTCCATTTTATCATTTTAACTCTTTATAATTTAGTTTTAAGAATGAAATTTTAAAATTTAAAAAGCGCAGAGATAAGAATGATTGATCAAATTAAAATATAAGGACTAAATCTAATAATATAATTTGACCCTCTTTCTAACATCTTAGTATAACTCCTCCTAGGCCAATGACAAGGAAATTGAGTATTCTCTCCTCTCTCTTTGGATTCAAACTTTTAAGAGTAGCATGGAAATTAATTGTACATGAACTGTTTTCACAACGAATGCCAAAATTGGCGGTGGAATTTGGATTCAGAATACAAAGTCAGTTTCTCATACACACAAAAGCTGTTACGAAAATTTGGTTTAAATGCATGCATGTCCCCCCTCCCCTCCCCAACACATACCATACCACCTGCCGGAGAAAGTCGGGAAAGTCTAGGTTCAAATGTTTGGGGAGGTGACTTCAGGTGCTTGTAGCTGTCGGTCCATGGACCATGACAGCTATAGCATCGTTTTGGGTTGATAAAGCTCTTGGCTTTTTCAGTTAATGTCACCAAATGACTCAGTTTTTAGAGTATCAAAATTGTGGGAAAAGAAGAGAGAGAGGTTTCTCTGACAAAAGACAGACCAAAATTAAAAAACAAACAAACAGAAGATGCAGCAGGGAACTCTCCTTGATTCCCTCTAACACAGTTCAATGACTGTCTGAAATTATAATATTTTCTTAATAACTCTTAATTATATTATCCTGTTTTCATTAATACACAAGACCATGAAACTGGCTGTCTTTTCCTCGCAGTGGCAATCTAGTTTCAAAGACATAAGCTAGCTCTCCGAGACTCCGACGAGTGTATCTAGTAATGCTAGTAAAATTTATCACTACTACTATATTTTCTTCTCGGAATCCAATATCCATGCACAAACAAACAGTGGAAACAACAAAAAGAAGAAAAGTTAAGCAAAGTGGGGGTTGATTTGATTGATTTGTGTACGTTGTGGTATTTGGACAATGATTCACATTTAACAATATATTTAGGATGATGATTAATTCACATTTGGGATTTGGACACAAGTGCTTCAATATCTCACTCAGAAATCAGAATTGTCTCATTCATAAAGTGAGATCTAGAGTACTTGCCATTGTCGTCCTTGCCTGTTTCTTACCATCACCACCGCTAAGCTTCGAGAACGATGAAGAAGATGAAGCCAATGAAAGAGACAAAGTGCCATCAACTTCATCATTGTTTGCTGTCGTTGTTACTTTCAAGGACAGGTTCAAATCTATGTCTTGGTTAATGTTGTCGCTCTCCGTGCTCTTCCGCTTTTGCGTGAAATAATTGGAGCAGGTTGTTCTGCTTGGCCTCATTGCTTGTGTTGCTGCCATTTGGGTACTAATTAAGCTAAGTGAATTGCTTTGAAATAGCTTCTCTGCAACTGAACTATAAAGCCCCTTACTTGCAACTGAATTTTGAACATCCCTACATAATTAGAACCAAAACTGATGATTAATTCATTGTACATCAAATATTGTCTCGGTAACATCTTTTCGTACCGGAAACTTGAAGGACTTGGATAATTGAAACTGTGGCGCATGGGAAGATGGTTGAGTTTGTACATATGGTGGTCATCTCCATACCACATAGCTGTAATACAGTAATACACACACTGTCATAAACCCTTAAAATCTATAGATTGATTGAATTAAGCTTTTACTTACCTTGATTTGGGTCATCCATCTTCTTGCTTCTATACATCTACGGAAATAGATTCGAAAGAAGATCGAGATATTTAGTCAAAAAGGATCTCTCCAAATTCAAAAAAGATCAGAAAAAGAAAAGAAAAAAACCTGTAGATGACTCTTCACATGAGCTATGCTAAGGCCTTTGACGTTCATCATTTGAAGTACCAACTTGGGTGTTGCTCCTGTGCCAATAAAATCACACTGTTAATGCAGAAATGAGTAAGGAATTTCTGGGGTTTGTGAGGGTTAATGATCATCTTACTCTCTTGCCCTCCTAGTCTTTCAACTGCATGAACAAAGCGAAGATGGAGATCGGGCGTCCACCGGAGTCTCGGTGTTTTGGAACGGTTATACGGCCGTACGGATCCGGAAATAGACTTGTTTCTATTCTCTTCAACTGAGCTATTGCTTGAGCTCTCTCCATTTCTTGGCTTGTTTCTATTCTCTTCTTCGTCTTCATCTTTGTTCAGGCTGGTCCTGGAATCTTGGAAGCTATCAAAACTTACCATATTCCAACGATCTTGAGCTCTTTTGAGTCTTGTTTGCAAGTAAATGATGAAAGAAGACCTAGGGTTTGAAAGCCAATAAGGGAATTACTATTTAGACTTTATTATTCTTTAGAAAAATGAACCCTAACCCCCCAACTTGACAAAAAAAATCATTTGGGAGATCATACATACCTTTCCATTTGTTTACTACTATATATATATATTCATATGGCTTCCATGCAAGAGATTAATTAATAATTATATTGTTTTTTGAACCACAAATGTTAAGTTTATAATATGATTGCTAGCTTCATGGTGACCAAACAAAACTAATAATAATAATGAAGAAAAAGAAAGGGGACATGCTGCCAAGTTTACCAAAGAAGACCATTTTCTTTCAATGGAAATTAATTAATTAATTAGATAGATATTTTCGGGAATTATTCTTTTACACTCATTTTTTAATATTAAAATATATTCTATGTTAAATAGTTTGTGATATTAAGCTCTTAATTAGAGGGTGATTAGATAAGGGTTAATTAATGAAGGCAGACCCTATAAATGCACAGTAAAAGAACACCCTGTAAGTCTGTTGGTTGGCTCTAAAAGAAATGGTTAGGGCTTGTCCGCTCGTGACTTCTCTTTCTCTGATAATAATATACACGAATATATATAGAACATAATAAATGAAAAGGTCAAATTCTCCTCTAATCCTTATACTTTTTGCATATTAAAATTTTAAATCTCTACTTTTAATCCCACGGATTTAGTCTCTCTGACATCACCATCAAAGAACTGTTGAATTTTAAAATTAAAATAGCTCACCTACTCAATATTACATGGAAGGCTAAATATTAAATAAGCAACGTAGAATATGAAGATGTAAGATTCTTTAGTATTATTTATGAGAAAAAGTGAAAATCAATATTTTTTGACGTGGCTGTAACATAGGGATAGAGGTAGAATTTGGGCCAAAATTAATTAAAACTTTTTAAAAGATTAAAATTATATAGGATCAAGCCCACCCCTTTTGAAAACAAGACACTTTTCTTCCATGAAAATATGAGAAATCTTGGTAATATAATTAATTCATTTTTTAATTTTAAAATTGTGTTTTAATACTTTACCAAACCAACCACATGGACCGTCTTGGTGGGGTCTTTGGGAGTGGGCCACCTAAACATGGGAATGTTTAAAGGAATTCATGTAAGCAAAGTTTTTTTTTATGTAATTAGATTAATTTGACTATGTGTAGCATATGAATGAAAATATGACATTTTTAATTAATAAGTACTCTTATGCTTTTATTATTTCTTTTATTTAAACATGGGGCACATTTATGGTACCCATAAAACTAATACAAAAGTATTTACAATTTGGTTGATGTTTTAAATATCATCTACAAACTAAGACAAATAATATATTTGATTCTAGGGTTTTTCACTTTTCTCTCAGTGCCGCCGCTCTCCTTCTCTTTGGTTCAAACTTAGGCCGGCGGCGGCAATAGCTTTCGGGCTATTTGTCGACCGCCGGTCACTCTTTTTCATTTATTTGTTTCGTTCTTTTGATTTTTCAATCTTTTTAATTCAATAAATCTGTCTTTATGACACGCTTTTCTCTACCGTTTGGTACGTTTTTCTGCTTTTTAGCATGTTTTTCTGTCTCTTGGCACGTTTTTCCATTATTTGTTTTCTATGAGGGTTGATTTGACGACGCCACGACTGATCAAGATGACGATTATTTGTAATCATGTTGATCTTCCCCGCTATGGACATTCGGTTTGAATTTGGATATGCAGTTTGCGCTTGTGATGAGTTTTTCAGGTGCTCGGCTCTGATTGGCGTTTTCTCGGTGGTCTATCAATAGCTTCATCCCCTTTTGTGGTTCGTTTTGCCGATGCAGTCAGGTTTCGTATCTATTTTCAATCGAGTATTTGGATGGGTTTATAACCTTTTCATATATGGTTCATATCTGATCTAAAGTGACTAGTTTTAGGAGGAAGTCCAAATTATGTATTTAGTTTACAATGATAGTTTGTAAACCCTTATTGTAACTTTGGGTATTTTCTCATTAATAAAACTAGTGGCTTATTTTCAAAAATATCATCTACATCATTTGAGTTATCATTTAATGTTCGGGTTAACGGATATAATTTAATGGTTAATGGGTTGATATAACACTCACAGTTTAAGGACTCGGTAAGAATATTTTAAAATTTGAGATATAATTTGAGGACTTACAGTACAATTAACTCGTTAATAATTAAAATGAAGTAATCTATGAATTGTCTCACCTGCCTATCTTCCTAGGCTTGATATATATACATGATACATGTATGTTTGGCGGGAGGGTGGGACGATGACATATGAAGTTGGCCCAGGAGAAAGTTTAGGAGAGACAAAGCTTTGAAAAATGATTATGAAATGTGTATTTCAAAAACGATTCCCAATGGGGGACACCATTACAGTACTTACCATAACTCCAAAGGGAAGAAAACGTGTGGAATATTTGGATATTTAGTTAAAAAAGACATGCAAGTTAATTCCACACTTACAGCTAAGATACACAAGTGTCAGCTTGGTCTCTGCAACATTTGCCCTCTTGATCACTCATCCTGCCCTAATTTAATTGTTGGCTTAAAGGTCAAATTCGACCTCAAACGAAAAATCAAAAAAATTAATCAAGTCATTAAAAAAATTATTTAATTGAGCCCTTATAATTTAAATTGCTATCAATCAAGCCCTTAAAATTTAAATTGCGATCAATTTAGCTCTTCTGTAACGTTGACCGTTAACTCAAAAGTAGTTATTATGATGGTGTCACACGACACATTTTAGACGTGTCATATCATCAAAACAGTAAATAATTATTTAAAAATTTAAAAAATATTTAAAAATCAAGATAAATCTAAAAAATATTTTAAATGTGTAAAAACTAAAATTATGTATACAATTTTAAAAATATATTTTTACTTAAAATCAAAAAATTGTTATGAATATTTATCTATGTGGATGTCTATCATGATTAGAACTTTATCAAAGGAGTTTGATTTATTTATTATTAGGAATATTATCTCTATGAATTAGAGTTTAATGTATTATGTTCTTCTTATGCCTATAAATAGATGATTCATTGAAGGCATTGTATACAAATCTATATTTGTGAATAATACAAATCTCCCTCTTTCTCTCATCTCTTTGTTCTTCTTGTTCTTATTCTTGTTCTTCTTTATTTTATTCACAACACGTTATCAGCACGAGACTCTAATCAACTGAGGTCTTCATCATTATAATTCAAAAGAAGTTACCGGGAAGAATTCGATTATAGAATAAACCAAAGATAAGTTTTTTTTTTCTCCTTATTTTTTTAGTTACCGATTGTCTTTCTCTTTATATTTTAACTTTGTTTTAATTTTTGAAAATTTTGGAAGTGTGTTTGATTTTATTCGAACATTGGAAAGAGATAAATTTGTGGCTTCTCACAAACCAAAAGACGAATCGACAGAGACGAAGAGGTTGCGTTTGGTGTAAATTACGTGTGTTTTCTCTTATTTCTAAAAGGGTTAATTAGCGGTATGCTTATTCATACTTTTACTTATATGATTATATTTGATATTTTTCATATTATTATTTATGTCATTTTATTTGGTAAAAGTTAATATTTTTAATCGTGTTTTGAGTTTTACATGATATGCTTAAATGGCTTGGAAAGAGATGTGATATAAAGGGACTATGAGAAGCTATCTCGGTCATATGCTATGTCTCCATTGTCCACGAGAGAAAAATCAATATCGGTAAATTTTGGTTTTATTTTTATTCTTTATATTATTATTTTAAAGTGCGATAAATCATGATGATTTTGAATTTACAAGAAGATTATTATAAAGTCTATATTTGCTCGAAAGCAATATTTCTTCTTCGTTGAAAAACTTGACCATAGACTTCTCCCAATTTCAAGTTACGAAAATTCTTCTTGATCCAAAAAGTTTTATGGGAGGCATTCCTTGAAGTGAATGCAAATCATGATGTTTATTCCATACGATTATCAATGATGGGGCATTCCCTGAAGTGAATGCAAGTATGATGTTTATTCCATGCAATTATCAATGATGGGGCATTCCCTGAAGTGAATGCAAACATGATGTTTATTCCATGCGATTATTGGATCTGTTTCATTCCCTGAAGTGAATGCAAACATGGTAAATCATTATTCAATTAGAGACATAATTTCGATATAATCCAAGTATAATTGGCTGGACATCCCGTTCTGCGAGGCTACTGGTCTCAAAGGAGGTTTTTAAAGGACCTTGTGGACATGTTTAACAATGCCGCGTACGAGGATTAAATCTTTGTTCTCTGTGATAAGGATATGTGAAAAAGGTTTTAAAGGCCCACTGGCTCTACTCCATTCCCTGAAGTGAATGTGAGATTATATTATGGAAGGAATAAAAAATCACATTAAAAGTTGTGGTCGTGGTCGAGGCTATGAATATACATATGAAAAATATAGTCGTTTTAAGAATACTTCTACCTACTGGTAGCAAAGTTATAAGGATGACAAGAGTGATAAAGATCATTCTAAGGAGGTGAAATTCTTTTACCAATCTGATGTTATAAACCATTGCTTTCGTACTTGTCAAACGCCAAAGTATTATGGACTTTATCCATAATCATGAATGATAAATGAAATAAAATATAAACAAAATTTGTTTATGGCGAAAATAATTATGGCGTTATTGGTCCAACTCAATTGGATATTGTTAATTTTCTCATAACCCTTGAAGGGAATAATTTACCATTTATTTTATTTCCCTTATAACCTCTAACAGGAATAATTGGTTTTTATTATTTATTTTTTTTATTTTATTTATTTATGTTAATTCGTTTTATTTATTATTTATTTATGTTAGTTTGCTTTATGTTTATTTATTTCACATATTATTTATTTACGCTTTATGTTAATTTATTATTTGAAGAATATGATTACTTCCGGAATAAAATATACAATGAATTGTGGCTATTTATGCCTAGAATTGTGGCTATTTATGCCTAGCAGATAATGCAAGTACTCATATTGTACTTAAGCATAAGAAATATTTTTCCCATTTAAATGCAAGGGGAAATATGAGTAGTATTTCTCAAAGTACTAAAATATCAATACTTCGGAAGAGCACTTGAAAGTTTATCTCTGATAGATAATCGACTTGATATGATGTGCTATATTTTATCTTTTTCATTCCTCGAAGTGAATGATACAAAGTACATATTTTCATTACCTGAAGTAAATGAAACAAAGCACAATTTGAAAGGTGCACAATTATGCATTTCTCGATTAAAATGCAAGGGAATAATGTGAGTACTATATCCAGAAGTACTAATATCACAAAAGGCTCTGGTTGAGCAAATATGTTATTGTCAAATGGAACTTTATTCCATATTCACAGTGCGTTATACTCGTCAAAGTCATAAAGAGAGCAATATGAGTTCGCAAACTATCCCTTTGGGAATTATAGATAACATATGTTATCAATTGTCATTTGAAATAAGCCAATATGAATATAAGTTCTGGTAGCCAAAAAGTCAGTTGAAAGCCCTAGGAGAGCTATATATTGCTACCAAAAGATAATTTCAATTGAAAGCTCCGAAAGAGGTAAATATATTCCTATTTAAAGGAACAATTTTGATGGTCGTACTAGACATGTACAAGTAAGATTGAATTACATGTTATGGTAAACAAGAAGTTTACAAATTCAGAGATATATACACACATATATATAGTTGGCATGATTGGTTAGACCATCCTGATCAATAATGGTGCAGAAATTATTGAGATTTACATGCACATGTATTAAAAGAACCTGTAGTTCTTGTGGTGCTTATTCTCAAAGGAATGGATTAAATTTCACTTATTAAAGAATGTGAAGTTCTTGTGTTGCTTAAAGGAATTGATTAAATTTCACTCACTAAAAGAACTTGAAGTTCTTGTGTTGTTTGTTCTCAAAGGATATAGATGATCCCACTTACCAAAAGAATTAGAACTTAAAGTTCTTGTACTGAAGTTAAGACTGTATGTCTTGCATATCTGAACGAAATATGGGCCCATATATCCACAAATGTGGAAAGTTTTATATAATTTTAGTAGATGCATCTACATTGTTTTATCGACTTACAACCAGAAGTTTGTGAGATTGATTCTAAAAGATTCAGATTATGCAGTTAGACTATTCGTCTTGAAAAGCTAGTGGGTTTATATTTTAGGCTATATCAGTTGTTACAAAGCTTATTGATTATGAAAAATATAGTTTAGAAAAATTTCAATTGGATGCCTCCTATTTAATAGCTAAACTATGAGAACAAAAGAGTTATTATTTATATGGTGTTTCCATATAGCAACACTTATACGCATCAAGCCAACGAGTTATAATAAACTCCCCGTTATGATTGGTTTTTGGTCAGAAACCATACATTTCCCATTTTATGATTTTTGAATGTGCGATATGAATTGCTCCACCACAACGCACAAAATGGGTAAATAAAAAGGGTTGAGAATATATATTGAGTACGAGTCTTCTTTTATGTTTAAATTCTTAAACATTAATTGGAGAATAATTTATGACATTATTTTTCTCAACATCAGGGGGAGATAATAATCAGCTGGATAGAGGAAAATGAATTATCATTATCTAGATCCTCGTATATGAACTAGAAGTTCATAAGATAATTCATGTTATTACATGTCAACTGCCAGACATATTTACTGACCCAATGAGAGTAATTAAGTCTCATATACCAGCTGAAATGCTCTAAGTTTAAATTACATGTTAGAGCGAGAGAATGTAAATCATGCCTGAAGCATGATAGTTGAAATGGTTCCAATGATCAAAATTCTCGTAAATAGAAAGTAATATGAGATGGTCATATATTGGAGGCGGGTGCTCCTGAAGAGACCGAAGACATAACAAATAATAAAACTCTATAAGAGTTTCAGGTACCTGAAATAAAGATTGAAATCTTGAAGAGATCTCGATGAGTTATGTCATTACGAGAATGGAACCAGAAAATTGGAAAGTTGTCGACAACGATTTTACAAACAATTTTACATAAAATACTTCTATAGAAGTAAAGAAAGAAATCGAGGATCTTGTATAAAATCTATCCAGAAGTATAGATATTAAATTGGCCGATGTTGAAAGACGCTTTGAACTTCTAAAATAGAAGTATTTGGACCATCAGTCCAAACACCTAAAGGTGTAATGCAAGTGAGGCACAAATAAGTAGTCGTAAATACGACTTGAACTATGATTTATGAAAAGTTTAATTACTTCATGGTGGATGCAATTACTTTGGCAGTTATGAAAATTTTACATGCGTCTAATTATTTGTGGATCCATATTTATCCTTGAAGGATCTAAAATGCTATAAGCATTTGGAAATTTCTGAGGAAATTTATTTAGACATGTCTCATGAATATTTTGGCACATTTGGTATAATCGCCTTAGTGAATACTAATTGAGAAAATACTATGATCAGATTTCCTTATGTATTTTATAAAGGAGTTTGGATCAAGATCCATTATGATAATTTTAGAACTCCTAAAGAGCTTCAAATTGGAAACTCATGAAGTACTTTCAATACAAGTACTTTCAATACAAGTACTTGAATCTTGACATCAAGTTTATCTCGACCTGAAGATCGAGCATTTTTATATATTTCTTTTGTCTACGAATAGGCATAAGCTGAAAGAATCTTAAAGAAGATTCAATATGAATAGAGCATATCTATTGAGTATCCCAATAGTTGTAAGATTGTTGGATGTGATTAAAGATAATTATATTTTTTTCTTGGTCTTGAAGCACTATATATTAGTTGGTCAAGAAATATCTATGATTATACAAAAATCATTACATTTAGATCTTCAAACATTCGTTGATGCCTCCTCAAATGTCGTAGAAATAATTGGTATGCACGAGGCAAGCCAAAAAAATGTGTTTGGCTAAGACCATTGACCCAACATATCCAAAAGATATGTGGATTTACTTTTACAAGATAAGATAAAAGTTATCTTGTGTGAAGATAATGCAAGATGTTTATCTCAATTTAAAAGTGGATACATCATGGAACATATTACTCTAAAGTTTCATCCCTCATGATCTTTAGAAAAATGATATTCAAGATTAAATTATGAAGATTCAAAGATCTTCTGTGATGTTTGCATGAGGGGGAGTAAATACGCGTTGCACTCTTTTTTCCTTAACCGAAGTTTTGTCCCAATGGGTTTTTCCTGGTAAGGTTTTTAATGAGGCAACATGTTATGCGTATCAAAGATACGTGTACTCTTTTTCCTTCACTAAAGAATTTTTTTCCCACTGGGTTTTTATCTTAGTAAGGTTTTAACGAGGCACATTATCTTCATAGACATCCAAGGGGGAGTGTTATGAATATTTATCTATGTGGATATGTCTATCATGATTAGAACTTTATCAAAGGAGTTTGATTTATTTATTATTAGGAATATTATCTCTATGAATTAGAGTTTAATGTATTATGTACTTCTTATGCCTATAAATAGATGATTCATTGAAGGCATTGTATACAAGTCTATATTTGTGAATAATACAAATCTCTCTCTTTCTCTCATCTCTTTGTTCTTCTTGTTCTTATTCTTGTTCTTCTTTATTTTATTCACAACAAAAATATAATAGTTGTAATAATTATTAAAAAATATATAAATATTTATAATGAAATAATATTTAAAATTGTATTATTTTTTAAAAATATTTTTAATTATAAAACCCAATTTTTTTCAAAATGCCTACAGTTTTCAAACCCCTAACCGTACATTCTCAAATCCTCAAAATAGTTTAATCGATGGTGGAAGTTGTTAGTACGGTAGCAGACGATGGTGTTGGTGAGAAGAAATATTAAGAGAAAATGAGTTTGGCGATGCAAGGGGTGTCGAACGGTGAAAATGGGTGCAATGACGGCGAAGATGGGAGTGGTTTTCCTGCAACGGGGAGTGGCCGGTGGTTGAATTGGTGCTAGTACTAGATTTAGGGATTTATGAGACTTTTTTTTAAAGAAATGAAGCTTTGGGGATTTTTAAAAAAAATATTATTTTATGAAGAAATGAAAGGAAAATAAGAAAAATAAATTAATTAATTTAGTATTTTTTTATATTTTTAATTTTTATAATTTTTTTATAATTTTGTAGAATTATTTATGATTTTGTAGATTTTTTTTTAAAAAAAAATCGATTTTGATGATGTGACACATTTAGAGTGTGCCACATGTCCTTATATGTTTGAGCGTTAGAGGAAATTGACAGTCAACGTAACGTATGGGCTAAATTGAGTGCAATTTAAATTTTGAGAGCTAAATTAAGTGATTTTTTTATAAGAACTTAATTGGTATTTTAATTTTTCGTTAAGAGCCAATTTGACTTTTAAGCCTTAAATGTTTAACCTCTTAACTTAACAACAAAGTCCCTCAACTCCAAATTTAAAAGTTGGCCAAGACAGGTTGTAAAAGATTACAAGTATTTAATGTATACTTCTTGTATAGTCTTGTTGTTTATTTTCATGGAGGTTAGATTAAAAACCGGACATGGAAGATACAAAAGAAAATAACATGAAAGATGTATAGCCTTGCTGTTTATTCACATGAACTGATCAAATGATGTCCACACTTTTCGACAACAAAGGCTGTTTAGGTGAACAAAACATTAAATTTCTGTGCATGAAATGGAGAAACCTTATATTCCAATTCCGCCCTCGTGTGTCTTCTCTTTAATTAATTTATCCATGCAATATTGTTTTCTTGCATCACCACCATAGCAGATAACTACAAGAGTGAAAAAACAAACTAAAAATTAGCTTCTTCTTAGGGTGCACGGGCATCTTGGGGATAAAACCACAGCCGTCCAACATGTTTTCCCTGGGTAAAGTAAAATGTAGTCCCTGAATTAAGCGCTTTTTCCAATTTGGTCCATAAATTTTTTTTGTCCATATCAGGAGAGACACACACGTAATTTTATGTTAAGGGTGCGTACTTTTACAAGATTAAATTAAAAATTTAGGTGTGCGAAATTATAAAATTTGACGGGGTGTGAAATTATATCATCAATAAAAATACATAAAATATATAAGACGTTGAAATTTTTAGGAATGAGATTACACACTAACACCCTCTCATTTCATCTATGCATGTTAGTGTCTGAACTCGATAAAAAAAGGTAAAAGTTGTTGTGAATAAATAACGAAGAACAACGAACAAGAATAAAAGAGCAAAGAGATGAGAGAAAGAGGGAGATTTGTATTATTCTCAAATATATTGACAAGTCGTCGTTTAACCGGTCAAAAATAAATAAATATTTAACCTCTTTCAACAATTAATAAAATAAAGAAATTAAGTAGTATAAGGAAAGAGGGTCGATCCACAGGGAGATTTTTCAGTTTAGTGACTTGATCTTGTTAGCCTTTTTGTCCAGGAATATCTGCAAGTAGGCGTTAAAAGGAAAGGGGGGATGTTTGAAATGTTGAGCAAGAAAATAAATAAAGTGCGGATAATAATAAAGAAAATTCAAGAATGCAAAATAGCCTCGAACCAGCTCCTTCAATTCTTTCGATCACTGAAATAGATTTTTATTTTGGGGATCATGTCGGTTACAGTCTACGAGGCCCAACCCGTCGTAACTTGTTTCTCTCTCGAGTAACCAATCCTCCCAAGTCTATCTTCGAAAGATGGTTCTTAAATAGATCAACCACGTCTATCGTCGTTAAAATATTTAGATTAAAAGCAGGAAAAACCCGACTCAGAAATTGTCTAAAATAGAATCGCTTCTGATTTTATCTTTCCTTAGCGGACCGCCGCTAAGAGTTTCACAAGAAGTCGAAATTGCCACAGGCCGATCCTTCCTCCCAACTATGTCTTTAAACGATTCCAGACCAACGAGCTCTTTTTGATTTGAAAAACGATTAAAAATTTTAGTAAGGCCGATTGCCAAACTATCTAAACAGAAAGATAAAAATGTATTCCCGAAGGAATTTAGGCAATGTTCAATTCTCACGATTAGAATTGATTTGGCTAGCTCTTGGCTCAAGAAATTTAGCTAAGCATGATATTGATTATCATGCTTAACTTGGTTTTGGAAAAACAATTGTTGGGTTTTTCGACGCTCGATTCGATCAACCGATTATGCTCGCCAAGTGGTGGAGAGGTGGATTTTTGGGTGGAAGGGTTTAGGAAGCTAAAATAATAAAGACACGATGATTTATAGTGGTTCAACCTTCTAACCAAGGTCTACATCCACTACCGTAGCTTCCTACTAAGGATTTCACAATCAATCCACTAATTGATTCGTCCCCTTTTCTAGGCTTAGGAGGAAACCCTTTACAACCCTCGAAGCTTTCTACCCAAAGCTTGAAGGAAAACCCTCTTTACAAAGAGAAACAATAAGCAAACTTGAAACCCTCTAATAGGTGTTTGTTTGCACAATTACGCACTCACCCAAAACCTAAAACACTTGAGCAATTTTAACAATGTAAGCTCACAAGTGTTGTCTAAGCAAGAAATGAACGATTTAAGCTCTAGACAAGTTTTTCACTCATAATGTTGTAACAATTGAAGCTCTTATCAATCTTGATGCTTGGAGGTCTTATTTATACTCCAAATTGAGTTTCTAGCCGTTTATGGCCGTTGGGGATGTTTCATAGCCGTTGGGGATACAAAATAGCCGTTTATTTCCCACAAAATGCAGTTCAGCAGCCTAGTGTATCGATACACTCTCCCCTGTATCGATACGGTCTTGAAATCAATATAGCCGTTGAGCTCTTTCAGCTGTTGCGTATCGATACGCTTGCCTGGCGTATCGGTACGGTCCTGCAAATTCAAATGACCGTTGGGAATGACCGTTGGGCATATCGGTACGCGATACCACCGTATCGGTACGCGACTAGCCGTTGGGCTATTTAAAAACATACCGTATCGATACGGGTAAGCGTATCGGTACGGGTTTTAGACACCGTATCGATACGCGTAGCCGTATCGATACGGGTTTTAGCTACTGGAATTCTATTTGCCTGAAAACCTCAAGGCGTATCGATACACTTAGATACAGTATCGATACGGTCACTTGGAATGCATGGTTTTGACCACTTTAAATGTATTTTAAGTCCATTCCAGAGCTTTAAAAACCCTTAAACATATTTTCAAGTTGTTTTTGACTAAAAACATATTTTAAATTCTTTTCAATTTAGTCCAAAACATTTTTCAAATATTATATCAAAACCTTAGTTCTACAATCTCCCCCTTTTTGATATAATAAAACCAACTTGAAAAATTGTTTGGGATTCTCCCCCTTTAATTTTAAAAATGTGAATAAGAGATTAAGGATATGA
The DNA here is from genome assembly GCA_030270665.1 of Hibiscus trionum. NCBI lineage: Eukaryota > Viridiplantae > Streptophyta > Magnoliopsida > Malvales > Malvaceae > Hibiscus > Hibiscus trionum. The sequence continues at coordinate 64,196,796 of BSYR01000017.1, forward strand.
AATCAAAATAAAGCTCCCCCTTATTCATTTGAAAATTCAATTTTTCAAACCATTTCTCCCCCTTTTTGTTATATCAAAAAGAATTTAAAATGACATTTAAGTTTAAGATAACATAGGAGGAAAAAAAAATTTTGACACTTAAAATTTTGGTTTTTTAAAAATTGGCCCCCCCTTACTCAAAGCATCATTAAAATGTTAGTTCAACATTTATGAATATCTAGTTGACATAAAATAAAATAAATCAATAAACACTAAAACAACTAGATTTTACCACACTTGAACTCAAGGGAGGATGTGAAGCCTTCCTTCTTCAAGTGTTCTTTCTTGTGTGCATGGAGCTCCCCCTCAATATTTGACTTGTTGATCATTCTCCATCACACCTAGCAAAAGACAATCAAGTAATTTTTGGTATCCAAATTGCTTTGGATCCATAGACGTTAGTAGCACAAAATTTAGTCCCCTTAGGAATCCATTTTTCAATTTCATCCTTTTTAGTTGAAGTGGTTAGTCCTTTTGGGACCCAAACACTTCTAAAACATTTTCCATTAAAAAATCTAGGGGCACTAGATTGTCTTACATAAAAATTTGATTTTCCAAAATTATTTTTCTTTTCAAGCTCTTTGGAAATCAAATCTTTTTCCTTTTTGAGATCATCGACTTCTTTTTGATGATCTCTTTCCATCGTTTGAAGCAAGTTTTGTAAATCTAAAACTTTAAGCTCAAAATCTTTGATTTTTGCTTCAAACTCTAAATTGGTTTTAGAAAGTAAATCATTTTCGGTTTTCAACTTTGAAATCAATTTTTTATTTTTCGAAAATGAAGCCTTGAATTCAAAAACCAATTCATCATAGGCTTCTTGTAACTCATCAAATGTATAAGAATTTGAAATAGATGAGTTAGAAGTTACCTCCCCCTCATTGAGGGCCATCATGCATAGGTGGGCTACTTCATTATCGGTGGAGTCTTCATCACTCCAAGTGGCCACATATGCTTGTTTAGAAGATGATCCCTTCTTTTTGGATTTGTGGGAATCCTTCATCTTCTTCATCGATTCATGCTTGGATTTTTCCATTTTGCTCTTCATGAATCGTGCGAGCTTGTTGAAGAGATAGTTCATCTCTTCATCTTCACTATCCTCCTCACTTGAATCTACGTGATGATTTGTGGAGGATTTGAGAGCAATGGCATTTACATTAATGCCAATACTCTTGAGTTTCTTCTCTCCCATAGCTCTAATTTCTTCCCTCTTCTTCTCATCTTCTTTATTCTTCTTCATGATTTGATGAGTAAGAAGTGACCCCATGAGTTCATCAAGCTTCAAAGTCTTCAAATTTTTGGCTTCGATGATGGCGGTCCTTTTTGAGTCCCAAGACTCGGGAAGTGAGTAGATGAGCTTTCGGACAAGTTTTTCTTCCGGGATGGCTTCTCCATAACCTTTAAGACCATTGATGATGGTGGAGAATCTATCAAACATCTTCTCGATGTTCTCTTCCGGATCCATCTTGAAGTTCTCATACTCTAAGGTGAGGAGCCCAATCTTGGTCTACTTGACTTCATTGGTCCCCTCGTATGTGACTTCAAGCTTGTCACATACTTCCTTGGCATTCTCACAAGAAGACATCTTCTCATAGATAGTTGGGCCAAAAGCACAAAAGAGCATGTGCAAGGCTCTACAATTAAGCTCTATCTTCTTGCGATCGTCGGCACTCCATTCCGCTTTGCTTCCTTGAGGCACGAACGGACCATCATCAACTATGTCCCATAGCTTGTAATCTCTTGCCTTCAAGAAGAATTTCATCTTTGTCTTCCAATGGGCATAGTGATCTCCGTCGAAGAAAGGCGGTATGTTGATGGATTGCGACATTTGAGCCGGTTGGTGAAATGTTGATCGAGCTTGCCAGATCTTCTCAATAGGATGTGAATCCCCTTCGATTGAGCCAAGCTCTGATACCAATTGTTGGGTTTTTCGACGCTCGATTCGATCAACCGATTATGCTCGCCAAGTGGTGGAGAGGTGGATTTTTGGGTGGAAGGGTTTAGGAAGCTAAAATAATAAAGACACGATGATTTATAGTGGTTCAACCTTCTAACCAAGGTCTACATCCACTACCTTAGCTTCCTACTAAGGATTTCACAATCAATCCACTAATTGATTCGTCCCCTTTTCTAGGCTTAGGAGGAAACCCTTTACAACCCTCGAAGCTTTCTACCCAAAGCTTGAAGGAAAACCCTCTTTACAAAGAGAAACAATAAGCAAACTTGAAACCCTCTAATAGGTGTTTGTTTGCACAATTACGCACTCACCCAAAACCTAAAACACTTGAGCAATTTTAACAATGTAAGCTCACAAGTGTTGTCTAATCAAGAAATGAACGATTTAAGCTCTAGACAAGTTTTTCACTCATAATGTTGTAACAATTGAAGCTCTTATCAATCTTGATGCTTGGAGGTCTTATTTATACTCCAAATTGAGTTTCTAGCCGTTTATGGCCGTTGGGGATGTTTCATAGCCGTTGAGGATACAAAATAGCCGTTTATTTCCCACAAAATGCAGTTCAGCAGCCTAGTGTATCGATACACTCTCCCCTGTATCGATACGGTCTTGAAATCAATATAGCCGTTGAGCTCTTTCAGCTGTTGCGTATCGATACGCTTGCCTGGCGTATCGGTACGGTCCTGCAAATTCAAATGACCGTTGGGAATGACCGTTGGGCGTATCGGTACGCGATACCACCGTATCGGTATGCGACTAGCCGTTGGGCTATTTAAAAACATACCGTATCGATACGGGTAAGTGTATCGGTACGGGTTTTAGACACCGTATCGATACGCGTAGCCGTATCGATACGGGTTTTAGCTACTGGAATTCTATTTGCCTGAAAACCTCAAGGCGTATCGATACACTTAGATACAGTATCGATACGGTCACTTGGAATGCATGGTTTTGACCACTTTAAATGTATTTTAAGTCCATTCCAGAGCTTTAAAAACCCTTAAACATATTTTCAAGTTGTTTTTGACTAAAAACATATTTTAAATTCTTTTCAATTTAGTCCAAAACATTTTTCAAATATTATATCAAAACCTTAGTTCTACAACAATTAAATAACATAACAGAAATGAAATAAAGAAAATAGAAGAAGAGAACTTCGATTAAACTAAAAAATGTTTTACAAATGTAAAAGACTCAAAGCTGGAAGATGATCTTAAGCCTTCACGAATGATTGGTATTTATAGGCTTAGATTTACAAAGATAAGAGATAAGAAATAACAATTCAAATTTAAATGTTGATTAAAATTCAAAATAAAACTAAATGGATAAAAGCTGATAAACTGATCGGATTCTCCTCTCGGAACATTCCAGGATCTTCTAGAAGTTGCCACGTCACTGCCGCGTCACTGCCACGTCAGACGCGTCGTGCCCGGTGTCGTGCCCATGATGCCAGTCATGACAGAATTATAATAAAAACTACAGAAATGCCCCATTTTCACTGCTATTTCTAGAATTGGATCCCTGCACAAAATATAACGAAAACAACATGTATTAAGCAGCAAGAAGTCCAAATAACTAGAAAAGTAGTATATGAAATATGACAATTTTAAGAACTCATCAATAGAATTATGTGTACAATGCCTTCAATGAATCATCTATTTATAGGCATAAGAAGTACATAATACATTAAACTCTAATTAATAGAGATAATATTCCTAATAACCAGGAAAACCCATTGAGACAAAACCTTGGTTAAGGGAAAAAGAGTGCAACGCGTATTTACTCCCCCTCATGAAAACATCACAGAAGATCTTTGAATCTTCATAATTCAATCTTGAATATTATTTTTATAAAGATCATGAGGGATGAAACTTTGGAGTAATATATTCCATGATGTATCCACTTTCAAACTAAGATATACATATTGCATTATCTTCCCACAAGGTAGCTTTTACCTTATCTTGTAAAAGTAAATCCACATATCTTTTGGATATGTTGGGTCAATGATCTTAGCCAAACACATTTTTTGTAACACCCGTGTTTTGGGTCTAGGAGTTAACCGGGTTTATAGTCGAGTCAATAAAATTTAATTAAAAATCAATTCAACCTAAAATGTGGTGTATTTGAGCTTTATTAAAGAGGGAGGGACCTATGTTGTATTTAGACCAAAAACTTTCAAAAAGCAAGACCACTTTAACAAAAAAATTGTCTTCCCTCTTTCCTATCTCCTTTTCACGTTAGAAACCCTTTTCTCCCCTTTTCAAACTCTCCCAAAGCTTGGTTACTATTCCATTGGATTGTAACTTCAATTCGAGGTGTTTTTGAAAGGTAAATAGGTTTTCCAACTCTCCTCTTTTTCCCCTATCTACTCATGGTCTTGGATTTCAAAGTTATGGGGTTTTGAAAATTAGGGTTTATATTAAAGTTTGGGTTTTTAAAAGGGTTTTCCAATTTGTTTTGATAAATTGTGTTAGGGCTTTGTTTAATCATGGTGAAACACACATTATATGTTAATTTGGTTAATTTTTAATGAATTTCCGAAGTGGGTTCTTAAACCCATTTTTGGGTTGTCAAGAACACCATTTTTGGTGGGTTTTAGGTTGAATACTAAGGGCTGATGGTTAGGGTATGATATGAGGGTGTTTTGGGATGTTTTGGAGGTCATTTTGGTGTTGGGAAATGGAATTTTCAGCAAGGCTTAAGGGGAGCACGAAAATTGGGATTTTGTAAGATTATGTGGATTGGGAATTTGTAGAAAATGGTTTGTGTTTGTGAAGTGAGTGGATAGTTGAGCTTTAGCATTGAATTGTGGTGTAATAAGTGTGTTTTGTTTGGCTAGAAGCAAGAGGAAGCGTTGAAGAGGCTTTGGGACCGAATCCGGGTTCGTATGAGGATTGTTTTGTTTGCTAAGGAAGGGCGGTGAGTGGTTTCAACTTGTTTTAAAGTTTGGTTCGAGTGTGTGTGTGGGTGAAGTGTGCTTGGTAGGCCACTTCTAGTTGATTCAAGTTGTTAGCTTAGCCTTTGATATCCATATGCTATTGTGCTTACTAGCTATGCTCTTGTGTTTGTGGTTATTTGGTACATGTATATATATCATGATGAGTAGATATGTGATGAGCATGTATTGTGGTTGATGATATGTGTTGTGATAATGATAATTGGCACTAAATAATTACCGGTTGTAAATGATCGATCATTAGGATAGTGTGCACACAAATTGAGTCAAAACGTACGTGGCCTTGATGGCGTTAAGTCATCAAGGAGGAGTACGGTGATGTAACATTCCACCGGAAGCTTTTTATATTTCTACGGGATGATGAGTGGAATCCCATCCGTAGGGCATGTGGCGATGAGTGGAATCCCGCACATGCAAGGTCCGGTGATGAGTGTAATCCCACCGAGGTAAAGTGTTGTTGAGGTTTAAATCCGCACAATCGAGGTAATTAATAGTGGCCAATTAACTTGTTCTTATATGGTGATATATGGTTGTGATATATGTTGTTGCTACACGATGTTGATATATGATGTTTGAGCTTGGTAGGATTGAGAAACCATATTTTGCCACTTGAAAGACTAGCTAGGTCTACTTGATTATATGCCTTTGTAGGTTGTATGCGAGATTAGGATTACATGCTTGAACCCTGCATTGTTGATGTTTTCGTTTTAGAGCACCCTCACTAAGCTTATAGCTTACGCTCTCAATGTTCAACAATGCAGATCATTAGCGTGGTGTTAGCTCGGAGCAAGGCAAGAAGGGCTTTCCAAGTGTGAGGCTCAAGTACGGTTATTAATTTTGTAATGGTTAAGCAATGTGGCAAGAGGGTTTTTGTATGAGCTTATATGACTCATTTGTGATTTTGGATGTTTATGCTTGACTTGGTTTGTAAGCATGTCTACTTTGCCTAACGCTTTTATTGTATGTCTTTTGAATGTTAACCTTGCTATGTTATGTAAACCCTGATGGGATGAATGATGCTTTTGCTTGTCAATGTTTCAAGCATGTTTTGTATGAAAGGCCTTGTGTTTTTGTCATGGTTGTATGTTTATGAATACCCATGTCTTATGAGCGTTTGTGTATGTTAGACCTTAGTTGCATGCCTCTAGTTTTGGTTTGATGGTGTTGTGTGCCTTTAGGGGGCCTTAGGGGACCTTCAGACTTGCCAAGACTCACTTAAATTGGAATTTCAAAGGTTGCAGACTGCCAGCGTTTCGAAACGGGGAGGGCAGTTTCGAAACGGGTAGGCTTCAGGGACCCCGTATCGGAACGCGTTTCGATACGGTTTGGCCTCTGGAACCCCTTGTTTCATACGCATTTCGGAACGTTTTGGCTACTGGAATTTTGAGAAATTTACGAGATAAGGGTGTTTCGAAACGGCCTGAAGGTTTCGAAACGGTCAAAATCTCGTTGACCACGAGATGTTGACCGTCGTGGGCGTTTCGGAACGGTTGACCACCGTTGCGATACGGCCCCTTGTATAGGCTCTGGGGCAGTTGACCTGGTCAAGGTGTTTCGAAACGCCTCAAGGGTGTTTCGAAACGGACTGCCTTCAAGATTAAAATTTGGGTTGTTAAGTGTTGTCTTGTTTTCGATCGATTGTTTCGTGTATGTTGTTCCGCTGTTTGATCACTTAGGGTTTAATACTCCTTTAGGCAAGATTAAAATGAAAAAAATAGGATTGTTAACCGAGGGGGAACCTTAACGGGTTTCGCTTCGGTTTTCCCCGTGTGGCTCACTCAGACCGGTCATCCGGCCAGACCGGGACGAGGGGGTTACATTTTTGGGTTGTCTCGTGCATAACAATTATTTCTACGACATTTGAGGAGGCACCAACGAATGTTTGAAGATCTAAATGTAATGATCTTTACATATCCATGGATATTGCTTGACCAACTAATATATGATGCTTCAAAACCAAGAATAGATATAATTATCTTTATTCACATCCAACAATCTTACAACTATTGGGATACTCAATAGATATGCTCTATTTATATTGAATCTTCTTTAAGATTCTTTCAACTTATGTCTATTCATAGACAAAAAAGAAATATATAAAAATGCTCGATCTTCAAGTCGAGATAAACTTGATGTCAAGATTCAAGTACTTGTATTGAAAGTACTTCACGAGTTTCCAATTTGAAGCTCTTTAGGAGTTCTAAAATTATCATAATGGATTTTGATTCAAACTCCTTTATAAAAAACATAAGGAAATCTGATCATTCTTATAGTATTTTCTCAATTAGTATTCACTAAGGCGATTATACCAAATGCGCCAAAATATTAATGAGACATGTCTAAATAAATTTCCTCGGAAATTTCCAAATGCTTCTAGCATTTTAAATCCTTCAAGGATAAATATGGATCCACAAATAATTAGACGCATGTAAAATTATTTTCATAACTGCCAAAGTAATTTGCATCCACCATGAAGTAATTAAAATTTTCATAAATCATAGTTCGAGTCGTATTTACGAGTACTTATTTGTGCCTCACTTTCATTACACCTTTAGGTGTTTGGACTGCTGGTCCAAATACTTCTATTTTAGAAGTTCAAAGCGTCTTTCAACATCAGCCAATTCAATATCTATACTTCTGGATAGATTTTATACAAGATCCTCGATTTCTTTCTTTACTTCTATAGAAGTATTTTATGTAAAATTGTTTGTAAAATCGTTGTCGACAACTTTCCAATTTTCTGGTTCCATTCTCGTAGTGACATAACTCATCGAGATCTCTTCAAGATTTCAATATTTATTTCAGGTACCTGAAACTCTTCTAGAGTTTTATTATTTGTTATGTCTTGGGTCTCTTCAGGAGCACCCACCTCCAATATATGGCCATCTCATATTACTTTCTATTTACGAGAATTTTGATCATTGAAACCATTTCAACTATCATGCTTCATGCATGATTTACATTTTCTCGCTTTAACATGTAATTTAAACTTAGAGCATTTCAGCTGGTATATGAGACTTAATTACTCTCATTGGGTCAGTAAATATGTCTGGCAGTTGATATGTAATAACATGAATTATCTTATGAACTTCTAGTTCATATACGAGGATCTAGATAATGATAATTCATTTCCCTCTATCCAGTCGATTATTATCTCCCCTTGATGTTGAGAAAAATCATGTCATAAATGATTCTCCAATTAATGTTTAAGAATTTAAACATAAAAGGAGATTTGTACTCAATATATATTCTCAACCATTTTTATTTACCCATTTTGTGCATTGTGGTGGAGCAATTCATACCGCACATTCAAAAATCATAAAATGGGAAATGTATGGTTTCTGACCAAAACCCAATCATAACGGGGAGTTTATTATAACTCGTTGGCTTGATGCGTATAAGTGTTGCTATATGGAAACACCATATAAATAATAATTCTTTTGTTCTCATAGTTTAACTATTAAATAGGAGTCATCCAATTGAAATTTTGCTAAACCGTATTTTTCATAATCAATAGGCTTTGTAACAACCGATATAACCTAAAATATAAACCCACTAGCTTTTCAAGACGAATAGTCTTACTGCATAATATGAATCTTTTTAGAATCAATCTCACAAACTTCTAGTTGTAAGTCGATAAAACAATGTAGATGCATCTACTAAAATCATATAAAACTTTCCACATTTGTGGATATATAGGCCCATATTTCATTCAGATATGCAAGACATACAGTCTCAACTTCAGTACAAGAACTTTAAGTTCTAATTCTTTTGGTAAGTGGGATCATCTATATCCTTTGAGAACAAACAACACAAGAACTTCAGGTTCTTTTAGTAAGTGGAATTTAATCAATTCTTTAAGCAACACAAGAACTTAACGTTCTTTAATAAGTGGAATTTAATCCATTCCTTTAAGAATAAGCACCACAAGAACTACAGGTTCTTTTAATACATGTGCATGTCATTCTCAATAATTTCTGCACCATTATTGATCAGGATGGTCTAACCGATCATGCCAACTATATATATATATATGTGTGTGTGTGTGTGTGTGTGTGTATCTCTAAATTTGTAAACTTCTTGTTTACCATAACATGTAATTCAATCTCACTCGTACATGTCTAGTACGGCCATCAAAATTGTTCCTTTAAATAGGAATATATTTAGCTCTTTCGGAGCTTTCAATTGAAATTATCTTTTGGTAGCAATATATAGCTCTTCTAGAGCTTTCAACTGACTTTTTGGCTACCAGAACTTATATCCATATTAGCCTATTTCAAATGTCAATTGATAACATATGTTATCTATAATTCTCAAAGAGATATTTTGCGAATTCATATTGCTCTCTTAAAATTTCCACTTATAGTGGTGACGATATTATTACCATTAGCGGTAATTATTGCAATATTCGCAATTCTGCACTTTTCATAATGTGCTTTCTCTCAAGAATTTATTGCTCTTCTAGAGCATCAATATTTTCAGTACTTTGAAATATAGTACTCACATTATTCCTTTGCATTTAAATGGGAAAATATATTTTATGCTTATGTTGAGCATAAATCGTCACCATAGATTGTATTTGGCAAGTAATCATGTTAAACAAAATAAATAATATGATAATATATAAATATAAATATAAAACGTAAATAATTAATGTGTGTAAAATAAATAAAAATAAATAAATAATTCTCTTCAAAGTTATGAGAATAATTAGAAGATGATTTATTCCTTTCGAGAGTTATAAGAAAATCAACAACGTCCAAAAGAGTTGGACCAACAATGTCCAAATAAAGTTGGACCAGTATCATCTTCGTCATGTTTCGCAAACAAAATTTGCTTCTATTTTCTTTCCTTTATCATTCAATGATTCTTGATTTTTCAACGTACAACACGTACGAGACCAATGGTTTATAACGTCGCATTGGTAATAAGAAGAGTTTTACTTCAATAGAATGATCTTTATCACACTTGTCATCCTTATAACCTTACTACCGGTGGGTAGAAGTATTCTTAAAATGACCATATTTTTCATATCTATATTCATAGCCTCGACCACGGCCACAACTTCTAATGTGATTTTTATTCATTCCATAATATAATCTCACATTCACTTCAGGAAATGGAGTAGAGTCAGTGGGCCATTAAAACCTTTTTCACATATCCTTATCATAGAGAACAAAGATTTAATCCTCGTACGCGACATTGTTAAATATGTCCACAAGGTCCTTTAAAAACCTCCTTTGAGACCAGTAATTGAATAATGATTTACCATGTTTGCATTCACTTCAGGGAATGAAACCGTTCCAATAATCGCATGGAATAAACATTATGCTTGCATTCACTTTAGGGAATACCCCATCATTGATAATCGCATGGAATAAACATCATGCTTTGCATTCACTTCAGAGAATGCCTCCCATAAAACTTTTTGGATCAAGACAAATTTTCGTAACTTGAAATTGGGAGAAGTCTATGGTCGAGTTTTTCGACGAAGAAGAAATATTGCTTTCAAGCAAATATAGACTTTATAATAATCTTCATGTAAATTCAAAATCATCATGATTTATCGCACTTTAAAATAATAATATAAAGAATAAAAATAAAACCAAAATTTACCGATATTGATTTTTCTCTCGTGGACAATGGAGACATAGCATATGACCGAGATAGCTTTTCATAGTCCCTTTATATCACGTCTCTTTCCAAGTCATTTAAATACATGTAAAATTCAAAATACGGTTAAAATACCAACTTTTATCAATAGAATAACATAAATAAAATTTGATCTTTAATTATAAGAAACAAGAAAAAATGATTTAACCAACAAAAATAAATATGTTTAAAATTTGCTTGGTTAGATTTGTTAAGATCTATATTTGTCTTAATCAATTAAAGTATGAAATTAGACTTTTTTTGCAAATTGAAATCCCTAATTATGAACCGAGCATAAAATGAGATATAGATCAAATTAGACAAATTAATAATATTACTACTTAATGATTGCATCTCTAATAATGCACAAATATAAAATAATATGTTATCATGTAACAAAACTTTTAGTTACAAATTATAAACGTCAATCATTAAACAACCAAAAACACATCACTTCTTTTTCATAAGAAAATGTTGGCATTGTCAATAATAAATAGACATTTGATATAATTGTATGTAATTTTTATAACAAATCTAATCATTTCATAAATAAATAAATAGATAAAGGCATGAAACTTAAAATTATTTATTTATCTATCAACATTATTAATAACTAATACATTATATATAGGTTTTAATCAAATGATAACATATAATCATACTAAATTCGATTATATATACAATCATAACTATACAAAAAAAATCATAATATACTAACAAAAAAACCAAACCTTAAATCATGAAATATATAAACGAAACAATGAATCATAATATACTTCCCTTATATTTGGAATGATTATAAAAACACCATTGATTCTCACCAAATTCATGTTTACGTATCAAATTAAAGGGAAGATGAAACTTAATCTTTAACCAAAATCTTCTGAGCGAACTCGTGCTGATAACGTGTTGTGAATAAATAACGAAGAACAACGAACAAGAATAAAAGAGCAAAGAGATGAGAGAAAGAGGGAGATTTGTATTATTCTCAAATATAGAATTATGTGTACAATGCCTTCAATGAATCATCTATTTATAGGCATAAGAAGTACATAATACATTAAACTCTAATTAATAGAGATAATATTCCTAATAATAAATAAATCAAACTCCTTAGATAAAGTTCTAATCATGATAGACATCCACATAGATAAATATTCATAACAAAAGTTAATTTTATCCCTTATTTTAGTTATTAGTTGGTGAACTTGGTAGGGAGATGAAAGTTATCATAAAAGCCTATATATATGAGTTTTATATTTAGTAGTAGTATTTATGTTGGCCAGTTGGGGAAGAACAATTACACGCAATTTGTTGCGCGTTGACTGGTGGGAATTATTTACCCTAAGCTTTAGGGAATTAAAGGTAAATTATATATGGGTATGTCTTTTAGCTTTTAATATGGTGCACGGTATGTAAGGTTGTGGATTTAATATGGTGCACGGTACGTAAGTTTGTGGATTGAAATTTTAATTTTTTTTGTTAGACTTAAATATATGTTTGGTATTTGAATTATTTATTTTTTTATATTGGTACTTAAAATATTTTTGTTTTTAAGTTGGTACTTGAACTTTAATTTCATTCATTATTTTGGTACTTTTATTAATAGTTTTAGTCTCAAAACTTATACATTTTTATCAATTTAATCCTAATTTAAAATAATTCAATAAATTTAACCCTTCGTATTAAAAAATTATATCAAGTTAGTTATTTTTTTTATAATACTGGCAAACCAAACGCAGGGACGAAGCTACAGCTTCAATGGGAGGGGTTGTGGCCCCCCGGTAGGTGGAATTTTTTTTACCCTATGATTCCTTATATTTTTCTTAAAAATTTTGGGATAATTGTGAATTTGCCCCCCCCCCCACCCCCACCTTTCAAAATTTATGTTTTGCCCCCCCCCCCAACTTCAAATCCTGGCTCCGTCCCTGATCAAACGGGTCTATTGGATCAAAATAACATTTGGATAATTGTACCCTCGATAAAACAATAACTTACTATTAAACTTTTATTATATCAAGAAAGTAATATAACATTTTTGGAAGAAGAACAAATAATTTAGAAGAAAAACAAAGAGTAAGTTGATAATTTTTTAAAATATAGAGAGTTAAAGTTATTGATTTGTTTCAAATTAGGACCAAATTGATTAAATGTATAAGTTTTTGAGAGAAAGTGTCTAGTTCAAGTACCAACTTGAGAGTAAAAATTCTTTAAGTACTAAATGTATATTTAAGTCTTCTAGTTATATAATTATGTTGATAATATCATATTATTAATAATATTAAGATCTTATAATATAATCATCAAATGATTGGATTAATTAATCTATGATTGCGCCATTAAATGGATAGACTAGAAGAAATCCACAATTGAAAATTAGAGATTCATTTTTGTGATAAGTGGTTTTTTTTAATTATCATTATTATTAGTCAAGAAAATTTTAACTATTATATTACATTTTGTCGCTTGTATTATCTTAATTTTAAGTGATTAATGTTTATTATTATAGATTACTTTTTTCATCGTTATTTATGATTAATAAAAAAAATTTAAAATAAGATTTTAGGTAATTTTAGATTCGATAAACTAAAAAAACATCTTCAGTTTCAACTAAATGAATTTTATTCCAAAAAAATGTAAACAATATAATTGGATTTAAGAAAAATTAAATAAGGATAATTATTTGATATAATGGTAGAAATTAAAAGTTTCTACAAGTGCTTTAGTTTTAGGGTTTTGGGGACTCAATTTAGGGTGTATGGTTTAAGGGTTTATGTTTAGTAGTTTAAAATTTAAGGATTGCGAATAGAATTTAGGTTTTAGGGTTAAAATTTAGGGTTTATAGGTTAAAACCCAAACTCTCAACATATTATACTAAAACCTAAACCTTAACATTTAAACCCTAAATCCTAACACTAACTCCTAAATTCTAACCATTTCCCCTAAATTCTAAACCCCTACACCCAAATTCCTAAACCCTACACCATACACCCTAAACTAAGTCCCTAAATCTTAAACTAAAAGTTTCCACCGCCGGTGTATTAGATATAAATCCATTAAACAATGGATTATTATCTCATGCACGACCGTGAAAATCTTTTGTTTCTACAAGCATCTCAATTTTAGGGTTTGTGGGTTCAATTTATGGGTTAGTATAGGGGTTTAGAATTTAGGGTTCATGGTTAGAATTTAAGGTTCATGGTTAGAATTTAAGGTTCAAGGTTAGAATTTATAATTTAGAGTTTAGGGTTAGAGGTTAGGTTTTAGGGTAATATGGTTAGGGTTTGGTTTTTAACCTATAAACCCAAAATTTTAACAATAAACCCAAAATTTCATAAGCAACCCCTAAATTCCAAAACTACTACACTTAAACCCCTAAACAAAGTTCTTAAACCCTAAAATTAAAGCGTTAGTGTAAACAAAGTTTTCACAAGTGTTTGTGCATGAAATAATTACCCTTAAACAATATAATTGAAGATAACCGATGAATGTAATAATCTGAAGAGAGATATCCTATTATGAAAGATGATCAAATATTTTCTGATCTCTCCGAAATGAAGTTGTGCCTTAATTGTCTTTATATACTGATCTCTCATTTGTTGCTTTTAGAAAGCCCAAAACAAAACAATGTTCATCTTTAACACAACACCAATTTTCTAACATGAAGATATGACTTATGAGTATTTTCTAGTTTGTTCTAACGTTACTATTAAAATTTATTGAAAAGTTTATACAAACAATGCAGAACAGTGACAGCAGAGGGTAGAGCTGGTTGGTATCACAGACTCACAGCTTGTGAAAATTATTATAGAAAGGTTTGTTTTTTTTTCTGACAGATTCTGCTGCAATTTCCCAACCTGTAAAGTCAACCATGGTTACCTTTGTTTTTTTCTCCGCGTGTGTGTGGGTTTATAATTATTTATGTAAATTGTTAACGTGCATGAGAATACGTGAACCTATTAATGTGGATCTACCATCGGCATCCACGGAGGATCAGAATACAAAGGATGTTTATTTATCTTAAAAAAGACAGGATATCTGTTTTTTTCTTCAATATACACTTTAAAATGTTCTAGAGCTGAGCTAAACCATGTGTTCATATAATATATATATATTGTATAATTACTATATAATAAATGTTAAATTTGAAGTGTGAACATTCTAAATCTCAACGAACATTTAGTCCGTTGGTCTAGCTGTTCATATTTGTTCCCTCATTTTCCTTAAGTCATGGGTTCTAATCCACTAGGAACACCCCTTCCTTCCCTTAGAGTCATCATTGCCCTCCCCTCTAAGTAAGATTATGATTAGAATTAGAATTTGTCCAAAAAAAATCTCAACCAACCTTCAACTTGCTTCATTTTTATCATGATTCCCCAATTTAAACTTAAACTATATATCTCAAAGTTAAACTTGTTTGAGAATTAGGTTACTTGTCCATGGTTAAAGATCAATCCGATATTTTAAAAGGTTTAAACAATATATTAATTTCGAAAAATGAGTTTTGATAAAAAAAAAAAAGAAGAAGGTGTGTTTATTTTTAGAATCCAATAATATTCGAGGCTTAAGGTTGGCTTGCCCGTTTTTCAATTTTATAATATGTAATTTCTTATTTTATATATTTTGTAATTTATATATCGTATAAAAATTCAATATACATACTATAATGTAAATGTTAAAAATTATATTTTGTTACTATCCGTAAATTTAACAATATATATAATGATAGCAAAAGAAACATATATATTTACTAAATATTAATTAATAGGAAAACATATGATGCACGGGCGGTGGAAACGTTTTGTTTTCACAAGTGCCCTAATTTTAGGTGTTAGGGATCTAATTTAGAGTTTATAATTTATGGGATTAGGTTTAGGGGTTTAGAATTTAGAATTTGTTATTATAATTTAGGGTTTAGTGTTAGGTTTAGAGTTTAGAGGTTAGGGTAATATGGTACAGATTTAGGTTTTTATCTATAACCTCTAAATTATAACTCTAAACTCTAAATTCAAACCATAGTCCTTAAATTCTAAGCACATAAAACTAAACCCCTAAACTATAAACCATAAATTGAATCCTAACCCCTAAAATTAGTGCACTTGTGGAAACATGGATTAACTATTTACAAATACGAGTGGACTTACACAAGTATATATGATGAATAGAATTCGATTGTCCCATTTTTGTGGCTCTTTCTATCGCTCAACAATAATTTTAATGCTAAGTGTATTACTGATTTTTTATTATTTTATTGGTTGCTTTTATTTTATTCATGATACATGTGGCATAAAATCATCAGTAGGGCATATAAAGAAACATAGAAAGGATGCAAACCAATTCTTTTTCTCTCCAATGCCGCCATCACTTTTTTTATTCTTGTCTAATTTTATGGCCGACGACGGCACCAACCTTAGTGTTGATTGTCAACCGCCGATCACCCTCTTTCTATTTATTTGCTTCGTTCTTTTTATTTTAGTCATTTTAATTCAATAAATCTGTCTTTATGACACGTTTTTCTTTATCTCTTGGTACGTATTTTTTTGCCTCTTGGCACACTTTTCTGCCTCTTGGCACGCTTTTCTGTTGTTTGTTTTTCTTTCAGAGTTGGATTTGACGTCGCCACGACTGATCCAGATGACGCTCTTTTGATTATCATGTTGATCTCCCTATTTTGGATCCTCAAACTGGATCTAATTGTAAGTTTAGTCATCGCTCTTGTTCGCGATTGAGTTGTGGTAATAAACGTGTTGTCAACGTGCCTCAATTTTGTAATATGCATTTTTTTTAATATTGTTTGTTGATAGTTTTTACCTTCATCATCGAGCTTTGGTGATGTTTTGTATCTACTTTGTTTCGAGCCTTTGAATTAAGTTTTTTTTACCTTTTCTTTCTTTGGTCCTGTTTATGATCTAGAGACGTTAGCTTTCGTGTTTTTAGGAATATATCCGGATCAAGTTTATTTACCTATATTGTAAACTTTCATCTTAACGTTTTCCTTTATTAATAAAACTAACGTAATCATATTAAAAAAAATTATATTCATATATGGTATTGATAACAAACTTTATGTAACACAATTAATAAGCTTTATTCAAAATTTAATCCTTGAATTATATACATTCTTCCAATTCAATATTTAAACTTTTTTTATAATTCACTTTGAAACCTAATGATTCTATTACATGTTTTATTCAAAAAAAATTGAACAATTCCTACTTAAGGGAGGGGAAAGAGAAATTTGCTCCTAATGGGTCTAGAACTCACAACCTAGGGGAAGGGGAGGGTGACAACTAAGAGCTTTTAGCAACTTGCTCTAGAAATTATTGACATGTCCAATTAATTATATTGCAACACGTGAAATTCTTTTGTTCATTTCATCGTTGAAGTAACATTCATATGGCATTGACATTACTTATCGTTGATCGATTAGTGATCTATATTAATTAACTGTTGATCGACGTCAATCCATATGAATGTTGAATTATTGGTTATATGGGTAAAAGAATGTCACATGATTCGTTCTCACATGTTGGATGTACCACCTGTGTTTTTTTAACGACAATATTTTTTTTACTAAAACATATGTAGAAATATATGTTTTGATATAATAATTGAAAAATGTTTTGGACTTAATTGAAAAGAATTTAAAATACTTTCTAAGTAAAAAAAACAACTTGAAAATAAGTTTGAGGCGTTTTCAAAAGGTTTTGACAATGTTTGAAACGTTTTAAGTAGCCAAACCAGTACTTTTAATGTACCTGTTTCGATACAGGCACAATCTGTATCGATACGTTTTGAAACTGCCAGAACCTGTTTCGATACAGGGCTTACCTGTTTCGATACATATAGGTGTAATTTCGAAACACCCTTTAGTGTTTCGATACGCCTACGTGGCATACACCCCAACAGCTAAAACCCCATAACGACTATTTCCCAACGGCTATTTGAATTGTAGGTTGTTTCGATACGAAACTATACGTTTCGATACGACCCAAAGTGTTTCGATACGGCACACTGCGTCAGACTCCAACAACTAGTTCTGAAGAAGGGCGTTCCTATACAGCTTCGAGCGTATCGAAACGGACATCACCAGAACTGCATTTATTACGAGAAATAAATGCCACAACGGCTCCAAATCATCCCCAACAGTCTCCAACGGCCACAAGCTTGTTCCTAACTATATTATGAAGGCTGGAACACTTGAAGAAAGAGAGAGACAACATCCAAGCAACATGTTCAAGAGAAATTGAGTCAAATTCTTATCTCTTCATTTCTCTTATAAATAGTCTTTAGAGAGTGAGCTTTATTGTAAATTCTTGTACTCTTGTGAGCTTAATTTAGTGTAAACACCCACCTTGTGAGGTATTAAGTTTACCAAACAAATCCCTTGTAAAAGGAGAGGTTCTAGTTTAGCCTTAGACAAAAACTAGAGTGGTTTTATCTTAGCCGTATAAAAGATAGGGTTGTAAAGGTTTCCTTCAAATCCTAGAAAAAAGGACGAATCAATTAGTGAATTGGGAAATCCTTAGTGGTGTGCTAAGGTAGTGGATGTAAACTCGGTTGGGTAGTCGAGCCACTCTAAAATCCTTGTGCATTTGTCCATCTTTATTTCGGTTTTTAGCCAATTCATCCAAAGAGCAAAATCAACCCTCTTGACAGATTTCGGTGATCGATTCGAGCGTGCAACAAGCCTAACAATTGGTATGAGAGCCTCATCTCTATCAAAGGACTAACATCCGGGATTAAAGATCCATCGCTCGTAGTCCACCGTTCAAGATTATGGTAAGATTTGAAGAAGGTCGCTTTATCTCGTGTCCTCCGCTCTTCGAATGAGAAACATACTTCCAATGGAGCAATGTCATAAAGTATTTCATCAAATCTCTTGATTTTGAGATTTGGGATATCATCGAAGATGATTACTTGGAAGCTTCTAAGAAGAAGAAGAAGCAAAGGAGTGCAAATGACACGAAGGCCAAGCTAAATGCAAAGACGATGCACACTCTTCTTTGTGGCCTCAATGAAGATGTTTCCAAGAATGTCTCCACATGAAAAAGTGCAAAAGAAATTTGGGAGAAGCTTGCGAAGCTTTATGGCAACAAGAAGGGAGAAAAGAAAGATGGTGGTTCATCTTGTGCAAACCCCCTCCCAACACCTAAGGTGGATGGTATTTTGGCTCTCGATGAGCCCGAGGTATCTTCTAACTCAGGTGAATTAAGTTCATATACATTTGACGAGTTACAAGATGCTTTCGATGAATTATTTTTGGAATTTGAGACTATGACTTCCAAATTTAAGAAAATGATTTCAAAACTTGAATTTGAAAATGATTTTCTTTTAAAAATAAAATTGGATTTTGAAAACCAAAATGAAAGTTTTAGAAATGATTTAGAGTTTTTAAAAACAAGCAATGGGGTTTTAGAAAAATAAAATCTTGATTTGAAAGTTAAGCTTGAAAGCTTAACAAAAGAAAAAGAAATCATTTTTAATAATTCATCTTGTCACATGATGGCAAAATGTTCGCATTGCCATTATCATGGTAATTCCTTACATACTTGTCCTATTAAGAAGAGAAAATCTTATATGGTTAGACAAGTATGAGTTCCTAAGGGAACTAAAGACATTGTGACTAACGTAAATGGATCCAAAGCAATTTGGATACCAAAAATTAAGTAAATGTCTTTTGTAGGCGTGTTGGAGCAAATGGCAAGCAAAGCAAAATCATGGAAATGCTCTAGTCACACAAGTGAAGAAATTGTGTAACCTCTAAGCTTAAAGCTTTTATTTTGTTTCTTCTTTGGTTATCTAATTTTTGTTTTAAACTCTTGGATAATTTGTTAAGCCTAATATTGATGCTTGAGTTAGGGGGGGCCATTTTTAAAACTTGTGTCAAATTTTTTTACCTCCTGTGTTATTTAGAACCTAAAGTCATTTAAATTCTTTTTGATATAACAAAAAGGGGAGAAATGATTTGAAAAATTGATTTCTCAAGAGAATAAGGGGGAGCTTTACAAGGTTTAATTTTTCAAATTCTCTTATTCAAAATTTTAAAACACTAAGGGGGAGAATCCCAAACAATTTTTCAAGTTGGTTTTATTATATCAAAAAGGGGGAGATTGTAGAAATATATGTTTTGATATGATAATTGAAAAGTGTTTTGGACTTAATTTGTAACACCCCAAGATTTTAAGGTTAAAAAAAAGGAAAGGAAAGAAATGAAAAGAAAAAAAAGTGAGAAATGACAGCCATAGGGATTGAACCCGTGACCTTGAGTGCTTAAGGCTTGTGCTTTAACCACTTGAGCCCAATGCTCATGTTTAACATGTTTTACAAAGAATTTTATTTGAGGTTATGTTTGGATTATTGGGACAATTTAATGACCATCTGACCTTCCCTTTTTCCCCAAAAATTATCATTGATTTCGATTTGGTGAGAACCAAAAAAAGGTTCAAAAAAATGTCTTTCACCGAACGTCCTTGCCCGGCTCCGATCTCCGTCACTGCCGCACCGTGGCTGTCACCGCCGGTGTCGCCTTGCTCACCGTCGAGTCCCGAGCCAAACGCCCTTATCCACTCGCGCAGCTGTCGTCCCGATCGCCGCCAATCGAAGGAATAAAGTTCGACGAACCTAGGGTTGAGCCGCTTCTGTTTTTCCTTCGTTCCGGCCGCCTCCGTCGTCGGCAAGGAGCGTCGATCGTGCAGGCGTGTTCAGCGTACGGAGGAGAGAAAAACCCTCTTAACCGTTCGTTGTTCCGACGCCGATAGGGGCCTCACCGGAGTAGTGCGTATTTTGGTTGTTCGGCTTTGTTTCGGTAAGATCTTGTGGGTTTTTGGTTGAAATATGTTAGATTTAGGTTGTTTCTGGTGTTTTGACGTCGTCCGGCGTGTTTTCCGACCGGGAAAGGTCGCGCGTGGGCTTCACGCGCCGCCCAAGGCGATTTCCGGCCGCCTTGGACGGTGGCTGCTGAGCCAGCCGGCTCAGACCCGGTCTAGCCATGAACCGAGCCACCCGAACCGGTCTAAGTGAACCGGCCCAAGCCCAGTGGTAAACTAAACCCGTTGACCGACCCGACCCGACCCGTTGACCTGTTGACCGACCCGACCCGACCCGTTGACCGACCCGACCCGACCCGTTGACTAACCCGACCCAGTGAGTAAACTCGCCCGAGTCAACCCAGTGAGTCAACTCGCCCGAGTCAACCCAGTGAGTCAACTCGCCCGAGTCAACCCAGTGAGTCAACTCGCTGAGTTAACCCGGTCAACCAGTGACATCAGCGTTGACTTTAACTGCTGACGTCAGTGTTGACCGTTGACCGTTGACCTGCCCGTTGACCGTTGACCTGCCCATTGACCGTTGACTTTGACCAAAAAGTCAAAATTCTAGAAAAGTCCTATTTTATGTTTTTCGACGTCCTTAGTCCGATTTTGAAGCCCGTTTCGTGAAATTCTAACCTGAAAGCCTCCGAATTGGACCTTGAACTCGAGTCTGCTTTGTATATTAATAATTAATTATGAGTAAGGTGATTAAAGACTGAAAGTGGAATATTTTTATTGAAGGTATTCGAAGTTCCTTGTATTCGGGATGTAGAGGATGTCGCATTCGGGTTCGAGAGTGATCGAACGGAGTATATTGGTCGACCGATATAGCAAGTATTAAAGGTAATACACTACTACCTCTATTATGCTTTAAGAACATGTTGGTATTCGGTTAATGCATGCATACATATGATGATGAGTATCGTTTATTCTGCTTAAGTCAAACCGGATATGAAATTGAGTATGATGACCCGGATAAAATAAAATGCTCGAGTGAGAAAGTTGATAAATATAAGGATCTGGAGCTCAATAAATAACTAATAAGGCAGCTAATCTCCAAATCTGATCATCAGTGTCAAATGATCAAATGTTAAAAATATTCAGATATAAAGTTACGAAAATGCCCTTAAAGTATAAGAATGACTAAAATATCCTTGAAATTGTAAGCGATCTAGAAATCTACAGTGGATATGGTAAATCAACTCGATTCATCTAGAAACCTCGATCTACTTGTAAAGTTATGGAAAACAAGAATTTAACTTTCGAGATTGTAAGGTGTTAGGTTTCTTTGAATTTGGAGTAAACCTCAGAATGTAAATTTACGGGAAACTATCCATGCCTCCGAAATAATCAAGCGACTCAGAATATTAAATTGTTTGAAATAGCTAAAAGTATTGGAAATACTATTATGGTTAAAATTAATCGGAATGATCGTATTGACAAAAGGGATGAAGTATTTTCGGACATCGAGGTTTGCAATTAACGGGAAGGATGGATAAACACTTGAGTTCTGAAATGAATAGAGTGGTTAGAGTATCGAAATTTCTAAAATGGCTGAGACACTCATGAATATTTAAATGATTGAAATACTATAAATGGTTCAAGTGACAAAAATGATGGATATCTCGAATTTTAGAATGACTGAAATACCCCCCTTTTGACTTGAATAAGTAAATCGCCCTTGATAAATTCTGGAAATGCCAATAAAGTTTAAAATGACTTAAATGCCCTTCTGGGTTGAAGCATGACTTACACACGTCAATCACTCCTGATATTAAAGTAAGGTTGAAAGTTTCTCCGCACAAAATACAAGTTGACTACTTCGTGGCAAATCTTGTGGTGTTATATGAAAGCAACCGTTCAGATATACGATACAGTTGGATGCATCAGAAGGGTTGGTTAGTACTACAAGGTTGGAATATGTTAGTTCGAATGGTTATGGAGGGTCGATAAACTTCTAAAAATCTTAATTATTGTAAATCATAATTCCTCATGATCGAGCTAAGTTACAAAATCACCCCTGATATTTAAATGACCAAAATGCCCTCGTTGGCCAAAGTAATCAAAATAGCCCGAATGTATATGATATAGTGAAAAGTCTTGACGTAGAAATCTCTGAATGCTTGGTTGGATACCCGATGAACAAATAGAATTTCTGAGCTACCGTTTACGCCTTGTTGGTATAAATTACCAAAATGCCCGTGTATGATAAAATGACCATAATGCCCCTGGTAGGCTTAAATGGCTACATCACTCATGATATGCTTAAACTCTCAAGATCTTGCCGTATCATCTCCTGACTATCTGGTTTGAACCGTTAGTACAAACCCCTCTTTAATAGGAGCCTTGTTTCAAAGATCCGTTCAATGGTCAAAAGTTTAACGTGTTCTCTTCCGTAAATGCCAAGTATCTCCATGAAATAAACTATTCCACCTAGTGTGTTCCATGTGTGCTACACGACTGTTTTTGCATACTGATTTACATGTTATAATACCGAGCACGTGCACATGACTGACATACTTGAATTTACAGGAACATGACATGTTTTATAATTAGAACATGACCGTACTGTATTTTTTATATATGTTTATGCACCCGATATGACAAACATGCTATATGGATAATGTGTTACTAAAAATACGGTTATTGATTAATGAACTATTGATGATCTAATTCACCGGGGTACTTGGGAAATGATATGAAGTTGCTAACGGCTCAGCCCTGATCAAGCTGGTAAGTCCGCCCGTTTTCGGATCCTAGGCTTCGGCCAGGTCCGCCCGTATTCGGATCCTAAGCTTCGGCTAGGTCCGCCCGTTTTCGGATCCTAGGCTTCGGCCAGGTCCGCCCGTATTCGGATCCTAAGCTTCGGCTAGGTCCGCCCGTTTTCGGATTCTAGGCTTCGGCCAG
This sequence comes from Hibiscus trionum, assembly GCA_030270665.1. Classification (NCBI taxonomy): domain Eukaryota; kingdom Viridiplantae; phylum Streptophyta; class Magnoliopsida; order Malvales; family Malvaceae; genus Hibiscus; species Hibiscus trionum. Next base: position 64,220,116 of record BSYR01000017.1, read on the forward strand.
GTCCGCCCGTTTTCGGTTCCTATGCTTCGGCAAGGGCCGCCCGTATTCTAAGGTATATCCTTAGGATGGTACCCACGCCCAATGGGCTCGGGTTAATGCCTGTACATGATACCGCACTGGGGAAAACTATATACTGGAGTATGGTTGGAGGGTAAATATAGAATTAAAATGAACTATATGGCTACTTGAAACAAATGTATTTGAAATAAAAAGGGTTTACTGCATTGTTACATTTCATGCATTAGCGTTGCACTGTTGGAACACACTAGGCACTAAACTCTCTGTTTCCACCTCCGTATGTTACCAGCCTATATAATTCCCGTCTAATTCACGATGTTTGAATAAGGAACAAATATCATTATTCCTGAGTATGATGAAATCTCGAAATAATAGAACGGTAATAAGGGTTGTTACTATATGGAACATTATGAAAATGTTATGCCTACCTTATATCTGCATGAGCTTATAGCATCTTTTGGTAGTACTGTATTACTGAGCTTTTCCAAGCTCACGTTGTTTTTACCATCGCAGGTTAATGGAATATATCATGGTATAATGGTTGACAGCAGTGTTCGGAGTTGTCTCGGTGTTGCCTTGGAGTACGGTACTGTGTAGTTAGTGGGCATGTATGTCATGTATTGTTTTATAGTAGTGTCTGTAAAATATTTTCTGAAGTTTTTATTATGTGTTTAAATGACACCCCGAAATGATATTTTAAACAGAAGTTGGTTTTACAAATTAATAAGTGTTTTGAGAAACAAAAAAATGTTTTTATGTGTATTTTTACTGTGGGTCGCTCTTGTGACCCTAATGTGACTTCCTAGGATCCGTTGTAACGCATAGGTGGGTCTAGGGGGTTACATTTAGTGGTATCAGAGCCAGGTTTCGATCCTGGGAATGCTTATTATTCCCGATTAAGACCGTTTATGACAAAAGTTGTGAGAGAAGTGTTCGCTTAGCACCTTTTGAAGTTCGTTATGCGTTCAAATATCGTACGATGATTAGTTGGTCCAAGATGTATGATGTGATGGCTTTGGGTCCAAAAACAGCCTAAGTGTCTGAGGACACTACCAGATTGATCTGTGACCGTCTAAGATCCCCGAGAAACAAGTATGTTATGATGGATTGGTTTTAGCGCAGGAATGGATGAAAGAAAAGTTTCTGCATTTGTCTGACTCAGGTAAATTTCGAGGACGAAATTTCTTTTAAGGGGGAGAGAGTTGTAACACCCCAAGATTTTTAAGGTTAAAAAAAAAAGGAAAGGAAAGAAATGAAAAGAAAAGAAAAAAAAGTGAGAAATGACAACCATAGGGATTGAACTCGTGACCTTGAGTGCTTAAGGCTTGTGCTTTAACCACTTGAGCCCAATGCTCATGTTTAACATGTTTTACAAAGAATTTTATTTGAGGTTATGTTTGGATTATTGGGACAATTTAATGACCATCTGACCTTCCCTTTTTCCCCAAAAATTATCATTGATTTCGATTTGGTGAGAACCAAAAAAGGTTCAAAAAAATGTCTTTCACCGAACGCCCTTGCCCGGCTCCGATCTCCGTCACTGCCGCACCGTGGCTGTCACCGCCGGTGTTGCCTTGCTCACCGTCGAGTCCCGAGCCAAACGCCCTTATCCACTCGCGCAGCTGCCGTCCCGATCGCCGCCAATCGAAGGAATAAAGTTCGACGAACCTAGGGTTGAGCCGCTTCTGTTTTTCCTTCGTTCCGGCCGCCTCCGTCGTCGGCAAGGCGCGTCGATCGTGCAGGCGTGTTCAGCGTACGGATGAGAGCAAAACCCCCTTAACCGTTCGTTGTTCCGACGCCGATAGGGGCCTCACCGGAGTAGTGCGTATTTTGGTTGTTCGGCTTTGTTTCGGTAAGATCTTGTGGGTTTTTGGTTGAAATATGTTAGATTTAGGTTGTTTCTGGTGTTTTGACGTCGTCCGGCGTGTTTTCCGACCGGGAAAGGCCGCGCGTGGGCTTCACGCGCCGCCCAAGGCGATTTCCGGCCGCCTTGGACGGTGGCTGCTGAGCCAGCCGGCTCAGACCCGGTCTAGCCATGAACCGAGCCACCCGAACCGGTCTAAGTGAACCGGCCCAAGCCCAGTGGTAAACTAAACCCGTTGACCGACCCGACCCGACCCGTTGACCGACCCGACCCGACTCGTTGACCGACCCAACCCGACCCGTTGACTGACCCGACCCAGTGAGTCAACTCGCCCGAGTCAACCCAGTGAGTCAACTCGCCCGAGTCAACCCAGTGAGTCAACTCGCCCGAGTCAACCCAGTGAGTCAACTCGCCCGAGTCAACCCAGTGAGTCAACTCGCTGAGTTAACCCGGTCAACCAGTGACGTCAGCATGACGTCAGCGTTGACTTTGACTGCTGACGTCAACGTTGACCGTTGACCGTTGACCTGCCCGTTGACCGTTGACTTTGACCAAAAAGTCAAAATTCTAGAAAAGTCCTATTTTATGTTTTTCGACGTCCTGAGTCCGATTTTGAAGCCCGTTTCGTGAAATTCTAACCCGAAAGCCTCCGAATTGGACCTTGAACTCGAGTCTGCTTTGTATATTAATAATTAATTATGAGTAAGGTGATTAAAGACTGAAAGTGGAATATTTTTATTGAAGGTATTCGAAGTTCCTTGTATTCGGGATGTAGAGGATGTCGCATTCGGGTTCGAGAGTGATCGAACGGAGTATATTGGTCGACCGATATAGCAAGTATTAAAGGTAATACACTACTACCTCTATTATGCTTTAAGAACATGTTGGTATTCGGTTAATGCATGCATACATATGATGATGAGTACCGTTTATTCTGCTTAAGTCAAACCGGATATGAAATTGAGTATGATGACCCGGATAAAATAAAATGCTCGAGTGAGAAAGTTGATAAATATAAGGATCTGGAGCTCAATAAATAACTAATAAGGCAACTAATCTCCAAATCTGATCATCAGTGTCAAATGATCAAATGTTAAAAATATTCGGATATAAAGTTACGAAAATGCCCTTAAAGTATAAGAATGACTAAAATATCCTTGAAATTGTAAGCGATCTAGAAATCTACAGTGGATATGGTAAATCAACTCGATTCATCTAGAAACCTCGATTTACTTGTAAAGTTATGGAAAACAAGAATTTAACTTTCGAGATTGTAAGGTGTTAGGTTTCTTTGAATTTGGAGTAAACCTCTGAATGTAAATTTACGGGAAACTATCCATGCCTCCGAACTAATCAAGCGACTCAGAATATTGAATTGTTTGAAATAGCTAAAAGTATTGGAAATACTATTATGGTTAAAATTAATCGGAATGATCGTATTGACAAAAGGGATGAAGTATTTTCGGACATCGAGGTTTGCAATTAACGGGAAGGATGGATAAACACTTGAGTTCTGAAATGAATAGAGTGGTTGGAGTATCGAAATTTCTAAAATGGCTGAGACACCCACGAATATTTAAATGATTGAAATACTATAAATGGTTCAAGTGACAAAAATGATGGATATCTCGAATTTTAGAATGACTGAAATACCCCCCTTTTGACTTGAATAAGTAAATCGCCTTGATAAATTCTGGAAATGCCAATAAAGTTTAAAATGACTTAAATGCCCTTATGGGTTGAAGCATGACTTACACACGTCAATCACTCCTGATATTAAAGTAAGGTTGAAAGTTTCTCCGCACAAAATACAAGTTGACTACTTCGTGGCAAATCTTGTGGTGTTATATGAAAGCAACCGTTCAGATATACGATACAGTTGGATGCATCAGAAGGGTTGGTTAGTACTACAAGGTTGGAATATGTTAGTTCGAATGGTTATGGAGGGTCGATAAACTTCTAAAAATCTTAATTATTGTAAATCATAATTCCTCATGATCGAGCTAAGTTACAAAATCACCCCTGATATTTAAATGACCAAAATGCCCTCATTGGCCAAAGTAATCAAAATAGCCCGAATGTATATGATATAGTGAAAAGTCTTGACGTAGAAATCTCTGAATGCTTGGTTGGATACCCGATGAACAAATAGAATTTCTGAGCTACCGTTTACGCCTTGTTGGTATAAATTACCAAAATGCCCGTGTATGATAAAATGACCATAATGCCCCTGGTAGGCTTAAATGGCTACATCACTCATGATATGCTTAAACTCTCAAGATCTTGCCGTATCATCTCCTGACTATCTGGTTTGAACCGTTAGTACAAACCCCTCTTTAATAGGAGCCTTGTTTCAAAGATCCGTTCAATGGTCAAAAGTTTAACGTGTTCTCTTCCGTAAATGCCAAGTATCTCCATGAAATAAACTATTCCACCTAGTGTGTTCCATGTGTGCTACACGACTGTTTTTGCATACTGATTTACATGTTATAATACCGAGCACGTGCACATGACTGACATACTTGAATTTACAGGAACATGACATGTTTTATAATTAGAACATGACCGTACTGTATTTTTTTATATATGTTTATGCACCCGATATGACAAACATGCTATATGGATAATGTGTTACTAAAAATACGGTTATTGATTAATGAACTATTGATGATCTAATTCACCGGGGTACTTGGGAAATGATATGAAGTTGCTAACGGCTCAGCCTTGATCAAGCTGGTAAGTCCGCCCGTTTTCGGATCCTAGGCTTCGGCTAGGTCCGCCCGTATTCAGATCCTAAGCTTCGGCTAGGTCCGCCCATTTTCGGATCCTAGGCTTCGGCCAGGTCCTCCCGTATTCGGATCCTAAGCTTCGGCTAGGTCCGCCCGTTTTCGGATTCTAGGCTTCGGCCAGGTCCGCCCGTTTTCGGTTCCTATGCTTCGGCAAGGGCCGCCCGTATTCTAAGGTATATCCTTAGGATGGTACCCACGCCCAATGGGCTCGGGTTAATGCCTGTACATGATACCGCACTGGGGAAAACTATATACTGGAGTATGGTTGAAGGGTAAATATAGAATTAAAATGAACTATATGGCTACTTGAAACAAATGTATTTGAAATAAAAAGGGTTTACTGCATTGTTACATTTCATGCATTAGCGTTGCACTGTTGGAACACACTAGGCACTAAACTCTCTGTTTCCACCTCCGTATGTTACCAGCCTATATAATTCCCGTCTAATTCACGATGTTTGAATAAGGAACAAATATCATTATTCCTGAGTATGATGAAATCTCGAAATAATAGAACGGTAATGAGGGTTGTTACTATATGGAACATTATGAAAATGTTATGCCTACCTTATATCTGCATGAGCTTATAGCATCTTTTGGTAGTACTGTATTACTGAGCTTTTCCAAGCTCACGTTGTTTTTACCATCGCAGGTTAATGGAATATATCATGGTATAATGGTTGACAGCAGTGTTCGGAGTTGTCTCGGTGTTGCCTTGGAGTACGGTACTGTGTAGTTAGTGGGCATGTATGTCATGTATTGTTTTATAGCTGTGTCTGTAAAATATTTTCTGAAGTTTTTATTATGTGTTTAAATGACACCCCGAAATGATATTTTAAACAGAAGTTGGTTTTACAAATTAATAAGTGTTTTGAGAAACAAAAAAATGTTTTTATGTGTATTTTTACTGTGGGTCGCTCTTGTGACCCTAATGTGACTTCCTAGGATCCGTTGTAACGCATAGGCGAGTCTAGGGGGTTACATAATTGAAAAGAATTTAAAATACTCTCTAAGTCAAAAACAACTTAAAAATAAGTTAGAGGTGTTTTCAAAAGGTTTTGGAAATGTTTGAAACGTTTTTAAGTACCCAAACCAGTGCTTTTAATGTACTCGTTTCGATACAGGCACAATCTGTATCGATATGTTTTGAAACTGCCAGAACCTGTTTCGATACATGGCTTACATGTTTCGATACAAATAGGTGTGGTTTCGAAACACCCTTTGGTGTTTCGATACACTTACGTGGCATACACTCCAACGGCTATTTCCCAACGGCTATTTGAATTGCAGGTTGTTTCGATACGACACTAGACGTTTCGATACTGGCGTTCCGATACGGCCCAAAGTGTTTCGATACGACACCAGAACTGTATTTATTACGGGAAATAAATGCCACAACGGCTCCAAATCATCCCCAACGGTCTCCAACGGCACAAGCTTGTTCCTAACTATATTATGAAGGCTGGAACACTTGAAGAAAGAGAGAGACAACATTCAAGCAACATGTTCAAGAGAAATTGAGTCAAATTCTTATCTCTTCATTTCTCTTGTAAATAGTCTTTAGAGAGTGAGCTTTATTGTAAATCTGTGTACTCTTGTGAGCTTAATTCAATGTAAACACCCACCTTGTGAGGTATTAAGTTTACCAAACAAATCCCTTGTAAAATGAGAGGTTCTAGTTTAGCCTTATACAAAAACTAGAGTGGTTCTATCTTAGCCGTATAAAAGATAGGGTTGTAAAGATTTTCTCCTAAGCCTAGAAAAGGGGACGAATCAATTAGTGAATTGGAAAATCCTTAGTGGTGTGCTAAGATAGTGGATGTAGACTCGGTTGGGTAGTCGAACCACTCTAAAATCCTTGTGCATTTGTCCATCTTTATTTAAGTTTTTAACCAACTCATCCAAGGAGCAAAATCAATCCTCTTGACGAGTTTCGGTGATCGATTCGAGCGTGCAACAAGCCTAACAACATATGATAGAATGATGTTTTAGGAACTAAAGTGAATTTTTTTTGAAGTATCAAAAATGAGAAGATGAGTATAATTCAAAGTCCAAATCATAAATTAATGCCCTGTTTGGCAATTAGCGGATAACATATTACATTAGCTGATAGCTGATTGCATTGGTTGATTTGACTAGCAGATTGTATTAGCTGAATGTATAAAAGTGTTTGGTAAAATTAACTGATAGTTGATAGCTATTAGATTATTTAAACAAGCAAAATGACATATAAGGACATGATTATATTCAATACTTATTTGAATAGTTTATTAGTTATCAAATTTTTTGTATCTAATCAATATTAATAAGATATATAAAAATAATTTCTAATTTAACTTTTCTAAACATATTCAAATGATCTATATATTAATTTATTATTTATATAATTATTTTAATATAATTTAATTAATTAATAAATTTAAATACACATATAAATATGTGATAATAATAAGAAAAAAGTAAATAGGATTAGCTTATAAATAGGGTGAAAAATATTTAATTTAGGTTATTTTGAAATTTTTGGTAACTAGTAAGGGTAAAAGAGTCTTTACAACTTTAATATCAAACCTCTAATCTCAAAAAGCTCCTATTATGAGCTTTTTCAAAATTAACGGGTTCACCCTAATCCGCTATTCACCAAACAACAATATTAGCATATTTAACCGGTCAAACCTCTAATTATGCCTCAAACCTCTTATTTTTGCCCAAACCTCTCTTTACCAAACAAGGCCTAAGCCTAATTAATATTTAGTTATATTGATATAAATAATCTAATTTTAATCTTATCTATTTTATTATTTATTTGATTTTTAATGTTGTTATATTTTTTTGATTAAATAGAGATTACATTCTCATACCGGGATTCGAACCCATACAAAATGTATCAATATGAGCATCTTTGACCATTAGGCCAATCAGTAGATCTCCTAATGTTGTTATATTTTATATATTATTTATGAAAAGTATGTACGTGGAAATCTTAATTTAATTAAAACTTCCGGGTACATGTTTATAATAAGCTTTGACCAAATATGCAAAATGACTTGCTACCGATCAAAACTCCTAATCCAAACAATAGATAATTGGTTTAGTAAGCAATTGGCCGAATATAGTAAGTGGTTGGCTAAATGATTATTATAGACATTTATACATAATAATAAAGTGTATAATTAATGTTATATTGGTATTTTAATATCGAAGGCATCTTATTATTCTTTGCGTTGAAATAATTCCAAACTAAAACCTAAAAAATTAGCATCGCCACAAGAAAATTGCTAGTAGGTGGTCCAACGTTCACCATAGCATAACCAGTCGGCTTGAGGATAAAGGCTTAATGCCTAAATGACCCCTCTACTTTAGTAAAATTTTTCTGTTGGCCCTTTTACTATTTTTCTATCAATTTTACCCCTCAACTTTCAATTCATTACTACTTTAGCCCTTTGACATTTTTCAATAAAAATGTCACATGGCTCAATCAAGTTCTGTCAATGTAGTTAATGTTCTTAAATTTTATTTTTACAGATTCGGATCTTGATTGGGCCACATCAACATTATTAAAAAAATTATTCTGAGAATAAGAATAATGATTTGAAAGTTAAGAGGTCAAACTAACCGCCAAAATAATAAAATGGTCAAAGTGGAAAATTTAATTAGAGATGGGAATTTTACCATGACCCGATTGGGTCAAAGTTTTTTGTGAAGAAGTCGAGTTTGAGTTTAGGGTGAAAAATCTGACACGACCTGAGATTAATAGTGTAATTTTTTCTATATTTTTAGGGATATTTTGTGATATTATCCCTCTTTATATATTTTTTATAATTAGGTCTTTAAAATTGATTTTTTATAATAAGGTTCTTAAAATTAATTGATTTTTTACAACTAGGTCCCTAAAATCAATTTATTTTACAATAAAATCCCTAAAATTGATTTTTTTATAAATCATGTCAAGTTTGGGTTGAGGAATATAATTTTCAGATCGGTTGGATTTTGTTAAAGAACATAACCAAGTTGAGTCAGATTTAAGATAATTATTGTCGGGTCGGTCAAAAACTCGACCCGGCCCGTGGCCATACCTAAATTTAACTAAAGTAGATATTAAGCCTTTAATATAAGGGCCTTAAACAACCCGTTAGCACCGGCCTTTCAAAGGCATTTCCTATTCGGTCAGATTCAAAGTGGGCGTGAAATAGTAAGCCCAAACCCAAAGATCAATATATATATATATATATATATATATATATATATATATATATATATATATATATATTATCTCTGAGGTTAATTTAACGCTTTATTAAGGATTTGTAGTTGTCTCCGTCTAAGTTCTCTCATTGGTAATGGTACCACTACGTCTACATTCATGTGTCTGATAATCATATAAACTTATATTAAATTATTTTTATAATTTCTACATTATTATTTATTGAATTAATTTTTAAATCTATTTAAAATAATTTTAATGATATCATTGAATTTGATTAAATAAATAAAAATATTATTTTTAAAGATAAAGTTGTATTAAGATTGAAAGCGACATTAATACGCGCCTCATTAAAAAACCTCCCTAGGCCTAGTTGGAGGAAAAAAAGTGTGGCGTATTACTACCATTACATTACCCGACCACAACTCGAGCAAATCCAGCCACAAAAGAAACCATAACAACTACAGTGGCCACCCTTTAAAAGACACTGAAAGACGACAGCATAGACCGTACTAATACAGCTCACCAAGCAGCCACTGATCGTTATTTGTCGAAAACTAGTACAAGATCAACTAACCTAGCGATGCCACTTCTTGCAAGCTTGTCTGCCACCGTATTGCACTCCCTTGGGGTATATTGGAAATTACAGTCACATCCGCCCAACGTATCTAGACACAACTGAATCAACGGCTTGAAGACCAGGGGGCTGTGTTTGGGCACCCCAGCCATCAGATAACAAGTTCACAGTCGCTCTCGACCACCACCCTAAACCTTTTACACTATCTCAACGCTCTGAACAATTTTAAGGCTTCCAAAATTGCTCTAATCTCTGCTGTAGTTGCATCTACACAGCTGATAAACAATGAGAAAATGATTAGAAATTGTGACTGCTCATTGGAAAGGCAACCACCGATTCCGGCCTCTCCGAAATCGCCCCTTACGGCCCCATCAGTGTTAAAATTGACACAACATGGTCCAAGAGGCCTCCAACTACCCTGCACCACTTGATTACTTCTCGGCTTGAAACATCGAAGGAAGCTAGGACACCTCTGTATATTCGTTATCGACCAGCCAACGTCAGGCTACTTTGCTTTGCACCACCAACACAGATGCAAGATCATCGAATCAAAGAAAATTCGTTCATCAAGCATTACTCCTTTAAATACTATATCATTTCTATATTTCCAAATGGACCACACAATACTAAAGAAAGTAAGGTTCCAAACTTGGTAGCTAATAGCCAACTTGGGAGTTTGAGCCCATTGAAGAAGCACGCCTTTAATATTCTCGGGCATGATAAATCTCACGTTCCAAGTCTCCATCCATCTTTGCCAAAATCTTCAAACAACTTTACAGTGACAGAAAAGGTGAGAAATCGGTTCCTCCACCTCACCACAGAAGGGGCACCAAGCAGCCTGCTGGAGCAAACATTTTCTTTTAATAAGTTCGGCTCGTACAGGGATTCTGCTTATGATTAATTTCCACACGAAAAATTCCACACACGGAGAGGCTAGGTTGCACCAAACGAGATTCCACCACGACTGTTTATTAGTACGATTACTAGGATTCGCCAAGCGAAATGATTTAACAGAGTATAAACCGTTAGAAGTAGCTGACCATCTAATGCTATCCTGAGATCCCATTATTGGTCTACACCCTGAAATCGCTGTCATGAAGCTCATCCATTGGTCAATCTCCCAATCAAACAACCTCCTTCTTAATTGAATATTCCATCTCCAAATGCCATTAACCACTTCATCGAACTCAGCTATAACACCATTTTTACCACTACCAATGCATATATTCTTGGGTAAGAATCTTTAAGAGCATTAGAGCCGATCCAAACCTTGGACCATAACTAAATTAGCCTCACATCCCCCACATAGAACCGAATGTTTTGTTGAAAAATTGAATTGCTTCCATTACTTTGCGCGACGGTGCTCCTCCAAATCCATGACATCCTTGCAGAGAATCTATTGCTCTGCAATAGCGAGTTGCGATCAGGTCCATATAATGTGACCATTATATTCCTCCACAAACTGTTAGTTTCTGTCCCATAGCGCCAAAGCTACTTGCATCTCAGCGCATCATTCTTAATTTTAAAATCATACAAGTCGATCCCACCCTCCTCTTTAAGCAAACACAAAGTCTCCTACTTTACCCAATGAATAGCTCGACGGTCATTCGAACCCCAAAGGAATTTTGCAATGAGTTTCGATAATACCTTACTCACCGATGCTGGCATGGGAAAGATAACCAAGTAGTACACCGAAATATTGGAGAGAGCCGACTTTATCAGAGTAACCCTTCCCCCAAATGAGAGCAATTTCGACTTCCACCCATCAAACTTATTCTTAAAATTTTCCACTATCGGATTCCAAATAGACACCGAGTTCCTTGGCTGGCCTAGAGGAAGGCCAATGTACAAGCTAGGGAAATTTTCACTCCTGCAATGTAACCAATCTGCCCATTCCTTGACTATCTCATCCTTCAAGTTTATTCCCAGTAGCTTGGACTTACTCAAATTAAGCTTAAGATCGGATACGAGTTCGAATCCACTTAGAATGTGAACCATATTCTTGACATACAACTCACTGGCTACCACTAAACAAAATCAAGTCGTCAGCATACTAGATATGAGAGATTTCCATGCAACCACTGCCTACCCGTAGACCACAAAGGAAGCCTTTCAACACTGCATTCCTAAGTAACACACTTAAACCTTCTACGACAAGGTTGAAGAGAAATGGAGAAAACGGGCATCCCTGTCTCAGCCCACGAGAAATAGCAAAAATATTAGTGGGCGATTCATTTACCAAAACTGAGATCTTTGCTGAAGAGATACACCATCTAATTCATGAGCACCATCGTGGTCCAAACCCCATCTCCTCCATAATAAACATTAGAAAATATCAGCTTACTGAATCATATGCTTTCTCAAAATCTGCTTTGAACATTGCACCCTTCAGCCCTTGTCTTCTGGTACTCTCAATAATCTCGTTAGAAATTAGAAAGCAATCTAATATCTATTTGGCAGCACAAAATGCGAATTGAGCCTCCCCGATTACCTCATTAATGACTACCCTTAACCTCATCGAAAGAACTTTGGCGAATAGCTTGTAGATGCTCCCCACTAGGCTAATGGGCCGGTAATCGTTAATCTGGACTGGATCCTTCACTTTTAGAATAAACACTATATAAGAGTTGTTCAGAGATGAATCAACTGTTCTGCCTTCCGCCATATTGTGAAAGAAACTGCAAACATTATCTTGTAGGTTCGGCCATAATTTCTTCAGAAACCCTATATTAAAACCATCAGGGCCAGGCGCTCTCGACCCGTCCAAAGCATCGAGGGCTGACCGGATTTCAATAAGAGTAAATGGCTTCTTCAGAGAACTAGCAGACTCATATATCAGCCTATTCAGATCGCATTCCATACGCTCGACTCGCACATGGATAAGTTTCTTATTATAAATCTGTTTGAAATGATTTTCAACCCCAACCTTCATACTCTTAGGTTCACATAACACAGTGCTTCCAATTTTCAACTTAGAAATAGCATTGTTTTCTTCTTCTGTTTGAGGCATAAACGTGAAAGTACCTTGAATTCCTATCGCCATGTGCCAACCAACGCAATCTCAATTTTTGTAACCACTCGCGCTCCTACTGTAAGATACGTTGTCACAGCTTCAGTCGGATATGTTACAGCTCCCTATATTCCACTTGGTCTTTGGGCTCTATTGCTGTATTTGCTTCCAACTCAGATTGTTTCCTTTCAAACTCAGAGATTAAATTACCTTCGCGGGTCTTCTTGTTCTGGAGCCAGCTCTTAGAGTGAGATTTGCATTCCCTCATTAATTGGCCAATGCCCAAACTTTCCTTCGAACCACAGACCCCCTTTATCATCTCGTTGTAGATGTTGTCATCGGTCCAGTGATAAAAAAGAGGAATGACTTTGGGCCCCAATCGAGGCACCGAAGCACAAGCTCGACTGGATTGTGGTTCGAAATACTCTTCGGAAGAAGCTATTGCGAGAGGAGAGGCCAACACTCAAGGACCTATAGGGACATCAAAAACCGATCCAATCTACTATGAGTGGGACATGCGCATAGACTTGACCATGTGAACTCTCCACCAACAAGAGGTAGATCTATCAAACACAAGGAATCAATGAAAGTCGAGAACTCATCCATTTCACCCCTATTTGCAGCAGTCCCAGTTCTTTCACTTGCATTCCTTACTACATTGAAATCCCCACCCATCAGTACCGTAAGATTAAATCCTGAAATAGTTGTGACGATACAGTTGAAAACCCTCTGTCTTTGCGCTCCATCATTGGGAGCTTACACGTTGACAAGAATGCAATCTAGCTTTCCATCTTGAAACTACATCAACCCAGAAAGTATAATGAAATTTGGATCAATGATAGCTGACCTGCAAACAAAAGCATTTGAATCCCACTCTGTGATTAACCCACCCGCCGACTCTATTGAATGCGAGTGCTTCCACTCCATACTCATTGAGTTACCACACAACCGCTTAATCACCCAATCATCCACTACCTTCAGCTTAGACTCCTGAACAAAAAACGCTCATGCTTTGTTAAGTGATAAACTTCTACGAACCGCACCTTTCTTCTCAGCTTTACCTAAACCACGCACATTCCAAGATACCATGATGCTCTTATTCATTTTTAAACCATGAACTGAGAAATAAACGGCTTACCGAACCCCCTATTACTGATTGGCCATCGACCGCTCCAAATTCGCCAACCTTTCACATACCTCTTCGTCGCTTGCGCCGAAGAATAACCCTGCCCCATTGCAAATCTTTAAGCAGATTCTAGCTTCTTTCTCCTCAAGGTTCTTCAACCCCTCAACCTCAAGAACCGACATATTAGGGGAAGACACACCCCTAACCACCGCTTGATTTGTCATACATTACTGCTCTCCCTCGAGGCTTGGGGAATTTTGGGCCTTATTGCTTATCCCCAGACGAATCCCTTTGGGCTAAATGCTTAAAGTAGGACTAAGGATCCGCAACGTGAAGCAGCTAAGACTCTGGAGGAACTTTGGTTTGATTGAAAATAAACCGGTTGTGTGGTCCAAAACTGGGCCAGAAGATTCACTAAACTCCGAAGAAGAAACAGAGATGGCCTGGTCCGAAGCTATCGGGACCTTAAACAAGGAGTCTTGCTTATTAGGCCCATCAGAGCGGCCCACACCCTCTAACCTAGTGCCTAATACACACCCTTCAGGTTCCACCTGTTTTCTTACTGAGTAGGCGTATGGGCCCTACACCGCACGATCATTCCTCATACTCTTGGAAAAAGGCAACATCGCCTCGGCATTGAAGGAATAGACACCATCATCGAAGCGGCACCTGTAGTTCTTATCGTTGGGGACATTAACCTTACCGCCATCGAGCCAACACTGATCGTCCACGAATTTGGCCATGGACATCTTCACCTGAATTTTCTCTCCATTTACTATGTAACTGGCAGCTAGACGGATATCTGAAATCGATCCAACTCCCATCGGCACTCGAGCATAATTAAATTGCTTTCTATTAGAGGTCTCTTCATCTATTCTCAACCATTGTAATCACTCCACAATTCTTCTTTAGCCACTTAACCTCGTCCTATCCCTAGGTCCGAGATAGTTCAACTATAAACTAGAGAACTCGCACTTATTCCTTTCGTATATGTAACTCTCCCGATATTAAGTAAATATATAACCTCACAATGCTCTCTCGATGCTCTTGCAAGATGTTAATAACCAGAATAAGAGAACTTGAAGTTTATTTTATTGAACTGAAAATTCCTAAAACAAAAGCAACCCTTGCAACTACTTTACAAAACAACCCGTGGCCCTAAGGGGAATTTAGAACATGATGAGAGGATGAAAACGGCTAGGGTTTTGGGAAGAAGGCTAGAGAATGTGTGATGTTCTCCCTAGGTCGAAATACATGCCCTTATATAGGCTTTGGGTCCAAGTTTTCTAAAATAGCAAGAATACAACATTAAATTAAAGTACAACTCTAATAAAGACTAAATCTTCAGAGAATCTAACTTTAAATCATCCTCCTTCTTGCTTGGGATTTTCTCTCCTTGAACTTTGGGCTTGGCATTCCTTCTGATCTAGGGCTTGGAAAAATATACTGGTTTTCCACGACAGACGGGCTTAATTTTCTCTATCTATCGAGGTCCACTTTGCTTCTTCTCCTCAAAACTGTTGTCGTCCTCTGCTGTCACGGCGGAAACCATGGCAGCATCGTCCTCCTTGCCTGCTCGTCCAGTTCCAGCTCTTCTGCTTCACTGCCCAGCGCCTGCCTCTTCAGCTGCTACAGCAGCAACCTGCAAAAGCAACCAATTTCAGTAGAAACTATGCCTTTTAATATATTTGTGATGTCTAACTGTAAAATAACCTAAATGCAATGAATTGTGCTTGAATGCAGTAGAAATATGGGTTAAATAGGGGGTAAATAATAGAACTTTTACACACTCAACACATCTATTCTCAGCACCCTACCCCACCTGCTAGCTATCACAGCTATCACCTGATCGAACCATGCGTAAATGGGAATCCCTTCAATTGACACCCAAACCTTTAGCTTTCTTCCTGCAGTATAGTTTGCTAAAGAGTCTAAGTCATCGAACCATGAGTTCAACAGCGAGTCCTTTAGATCCCAGAAGATTGGAACTTGTTCAACTTCCAAACACTGCACAATAATGTAAAACCCAGACCATACCCCCACTGTGACCCTAAAACCTTCTGACTCAAGGGCCTGTTGTATAAATTCTACGTCGTACATGCCTTTGACTTGTCCCACAAAACATCTATTCAGCCACTTCTTTTCAGCTGCTGGGATATCCATATAGATAGAAGTGCCCTCCGACTGAAAAGCTTCGTACTCTCACCCACCTTTACTTGCACCAAAGTTCGTTGGATGGGGAGGTCCTTGGTTCCCACTACATGGACAGGCTGTGTTAACAGAGCTTCCTTATAGGATCTTTTCTTCGTAACAAACGACTGAAAACTTCCTTTACCGTGAAGAGGAGCACCCTTTTGAACCCTTCCACTGCTGGATGCTGGAGCGAACATTGATCTCTCATCCGCAAACGACACTGATATAATATGGCCATCCATCTTTTTACCGTGCCCCCTCTCTATCGTATTAATCGCCTCCGCTCTTCTTGCATAACTTATAAAAACGAAGGTTGTCTTGCTTCGAGCTCTTCTTCCACTACTGTAAGCTATGTAAACCCTAGTTACCGTTCCATATTCCGCGAAGGCTTTCTTAAGGGATAGCCAGTGGATTCTTTTGCTAACATTTCTTACAAAAACTTTTGCACCAAACTCTGACAATTTTCCACGCTGACCACCGGCGCTGCCCCCAAGCTGCGAATCGATGGTGATCTATTGTCCCTGAAGTCTAGGGCTTCACAAAAGGCCTAGTCTCTTCCATTTACGCTTGAACCATATTTTTAGGGTAAAATCCATAAATAGTCCCCCGACTATGCTCTAATTATCTTTCGCGTCCCTTGACTATCAGAAGTTACAAACTGGTCCCTTGACTAATTGAGACATACAAAGCAATCCCATTCTGTTAAAAAATAAACGGACGTTAACCTACTGACTGAGTTTTCTTCTTACCTGCTGATTGTGTTTTCTTCTTATAAAGCTTCTTTCTTTTCATTTTCCATGGCTATGGAACCTCAACCACTGCCCTAAAAGTTCTTAACTCGGCTCAACTCCACCTTGGCCAATAGTCGAGTCAAAAAACGTTTCAAACTCACTAAACGAAACTTCACTTTCACTAATGAGCTACGTGCTGGCACAACCACATTTCTCACTATGGCTTGCATCTTAACAGTCATGCTTCAATCCTCGCCAAATCCGGTGACCCTTACATCGTTTCTAATTGCGTTACTTTATGCTCCGACCCTTTTATTCCATTATCTAACTTTTTGGTGAGTTTGCTTTTAGATTGAATCTCACAAGTCCTAAATACACAACCATTCAATAGGATAAGCTGCACCCAGTTTATATGTCTTCGTTGGCTTTCGATGGTAAAACTTATGGTGGCTTAGTTTGCGGAAGCAAGAAAAAAATAGAACAGTTAGTCGCACGGATGGCCATCGAGTCTCTCCTTGGTACTTACCGAAAGCTATATTTCAGATTTAGCTCTTTAGCATGATTCATGCATCCTGTGAAAAGTAGCTTTGATTTCATTCTAAACAAAAATGGGGAAAAGAAAAAGGTTCAGATTACACTACATTTGAAAAAAAAAACTATATTGCATGATCTGATTCAAGCATTCTTCATCAAATAATCAATTCCAAAAACAAAGCTTATATCGATAAAAACATGATTAATGGCAATAGCAACATCGATGAAATCAACACTCAAAGGCTAGGTAACATTGTTTGTAGCTTTGTTGAAGTTATAAAATGTTTAGGGTTATACACATATTGAACTAATGATTTCTGATGGTTATAGCTGCTGCAAGACCATCAGAACAACCTGTTAATGTTTCGGTAAGTGACTTATCTCTTTAGAATGCAACAAACTATTATCGTGGAGATGGTAAAGCTATATGGATGGTTAGATGGCCCTGAACCAAGCTTAGAAACAAGCTTCCATAAATAATGTTAACCACATGTGGAATGAGACATAATGTTATTAACTTTATTTTTCTGTGTGAATAATCTTCTATTGCCATTTGACAACATACGTTCTCGGGGTCCAAGCGCTACTAATGATCAAAACAAGAAGCGGAAACTGCAGGGCAAGAGTTGGCATCAAAAACAAATGCGGAGTCATGGCAGTAGGTTTATCTTTCTCCATCTTAATCGATGTTCTATAATACTTATCTTGAATGCAAAGGCCTGAGTGGTGCAATGTTGACATTTAGACAACATATAATGGGCAACCATGGATGATTGGATGTTCCATTTTGTTTTAGTTTATGATAAAATATAAGATTTCTCAACATTTTCTTACTTGTTTGTGCCATTTGGTTGTAGGCTTTTATAACATGCTCTCTTCTCTGGTCTCAAAGGTAGTTTCAAGAAGATTTAAACTTTTATGTTACTAAATGACATACCTTTTATGTAAGTTTCTAAAGAATATGTTGTGCAATCTGCATCAAGTAGGAAAACTGACTTATGTTGTTTTCTTATTACCATTTACTGTTATAAGTAAAAGGAAAACATAGAAGAAATGTGGTCTTTGAAGATCATGAATTTCTTTGCATAAACTATTAAATTCAATGGTGGTTCTGAACATATGTAACGATAGTGATCGTATATAGCTTCACGAAAAGAGGAGTTTGCTTTTTGATGAGTTTACTTTTAGGCTGAACAAGTCCTAAATACACAACCATCCAACATGATAAGCTGCACCCAGTTTTTCTGTCTTCGTCGGCTTTCGATGGTAAAACTTATCGTGGTTTAGTTTGCGGAAGCAAGAAAGAAGCAGAACAGTCAGTCGCACGGATCGCCATTGAGTCTCTCCAATCAAAAGCGCTGCAAAGACCGTCGGAGTCATCGAGGATGCAACTATGACTGTTAAGATGCAAGCCATCGTGAGAAACGTAGTTGTGCCGGCACATAATTTAGTTGTGAAAGTGGAGTTTCGTTCAATGAGTTTGAAACGTTTTTCGACCCGACTATTGGCCACGCGGAGTTGAACTGTGTTAGGAATTTTTGAGGCGATGGTTAAGGTTCTATGGCCATGGAAAATAAAAAGAAAGAAGCTTTGTAAGATGAAAACCCAGTCAGCAAGTAAGAAGAAACCCCAGTCAGCAGGTTAACGTCCAGGTCAGAAGTCTGTCTATTTTTTAACGGAATGAGACTGCTTTGTATGTCCCGATTAGTCAAGGAACCAATTTGTAACTTCTGATAGTCAAGGGACGCAAAAGATAATTAGAGCATAGTCAGGGGACTATTTATGTAGTTTACCCTATTTTTTAATATATTGTTATTTTTAAATAAGTATTATATACTTTATATATTCAAAATATACAAATAAAGTTATCTGATTTTTTCTTTTAAAAAAGAAAACTTTATTGACATGAGAACTTTTTTTCAATTTAGTTAAAATAAGGAAACTAAGGAGACGGGAGTGAGGAAGGAAAGAAATAACAATAAAATATATTTGTGTATTTATATCACATTTTTAACTACGATAATAGTTTGTATTTTATTGATCTTTATTAAATGATTATGTTTTTGTTTAACTACTAGTATCTGAATAATTCGAATTAAATTTTATAGAGGTTAAATATATAGTGATATTCTTAATCCAGTTTTCTCCAATTACAACTTGTGTTTATTCATTTGAAAACACGTGTGGTTAGAAATAGAACAATGCATTGACAGAGATGAATAAAACATTGTTAAAACAAGATTCAAAATGAAATTGAAAGCATAATCCATTTAGGGTCGAAAGATAAATCAGTAGTGAGTTGGGGCAGGGCAATTCGCCGGTCGGAAAGCCAATGGTCCGGCAGCATAGATCACAACATCATAATCCTTTCTATACAACCTCTTGCTCTCATAACGCAGTGGCGAACCATAGAGTCCGTAGTTGACGTTCGACATCACGTTGCAGCTCTCGAGAGGCGATCCGATGAGCTTGACGACACAAGATTGGAGAGGATGGTCCAAGAGAGAGTGACTCATTTCGTACCCTTGGAGCTCAGCAAAGAAAAAGCCCTTGGGGTCCGTTTCAAACGCCTTGTAGAAGCTGACCTGGCCCCTTTGGTTCTTGCAGACGACACTAACTTTAGCCGAGGCGACCGGTTCGGCTTTTGACAGCGACCACGATCCGTAATTGTCACAGCTCTGGCAGTACACCATTCCTTCCACGACTACCTCGGTTTTCTTCTCTTGCGGGACGGGTTCGTATGCGGCTAAGGCTAATGGGAGAAGCAACAATGATGAGAGCAGAAGTGATAGGTGAGCAGCAGCCATTTTTTGAAGCAACGAGGTTGTGAGAATTGTGGGTTGTTAAGGTACTTCATGGAATGGTATTATATATAGTTTTGGGAATGTTTTGGAACATAGATAGACGTGGAGGCTACTATGTTCTGTTTTCATTAACGTGAAGGCCACCTTTTCTATTAACAATCAACTTGGAATAAAAAAAAGGAAATCTACATATTTAGTATCCATTTATGCTCATATTATTGTTTTAGTATCCTAACTATTATTTTTTTACAAAATAGTACTTAACATTACGTTTTTGTTCTGTTTTGGTACCTCAGCTGTTAAAAATTAACGAAAATAGTGACGCGACTTGGGTTAATAATAGTTTTAGTCCAAAAACTTATATAATCTATCAATTTAGTCTAAGATTATATCAATTTAAACATTATTTTATTTTTTAGATTAAAATTTTAAATTCCCCAAAATTAAGATGGTGTTTTAAATGGATGGATTCTGGACTAAATTGATCATATCTATAAGTATTTGGACTAAAACTCTAATTATACCCAGTCACGTCATCATTTCCGTTAGTTTTTAATGCCCGGGTACCAAAATAGAACAAAAACGTAAAATTAGGTACCATTTTGCCAAAAATAATAGTTAGAGTACTAATACAGTAACGCGAGCATAGCTGGAGTGCTAAATGTGTAATTTTCCCTAAAATTTGGGTATGGAGATTTGCTTTGTAGGATCCCTCTGGCTCTTGATTATGGCTTTAAACTTCACGTGGCTTATCCAAGAGATTGGCCACATTTTCAAGCCTCTGGAAAACGGTGGACTTTGTTCATTTAGGAGTTGAGTTTCTAGAGTTTTAAATATTAATACAAATATTTTTCGAATGGTATTTTTGTTTTAGAGTTAATTGTTTCACACTTCTTCAAATTATGACCTTCATTTTAAATGGATTTTTAAGCTTTTTGAATTTTTTTAATTATATCCTTAAACTATGACTCTAATTTTAATTTGATTCTAAAAAATTTGAACATTCTAATTTCATTCTCAAATTATGACCCTCATTCTAATTTGACCCCCCCAAACTTTTGAACATTCTAATTTCATCTCTAGATTATCAATACATGTTAATCATATCTCATGTTAATAAAACAATTATAAAAATTGTTGACTGCCATATAAACAATGATGTATATTATGCAATATGACGGGTCATAAATGATAATTTGAAGATAAAATTAGAAAGTTCAAAAGTTTAGGGACTAATTTAGAATGAAGATCATAGTTTAAAGATGAAACTTGAATGTTCAAAAATTTGGGGACCAATTTAGAACATGAGTCATAGTTTTAGTATGAAATTAAGACAATCAAAAGTTTAGAGGCCAATTTAAAATGAAGGTCATAGGTTAAGGACATGTTATGCAATTAGCTCTTGTTTTTATATAATTTAGAAACTGAAGTAAAAACTATTTACGAATAAAAAATAAATTGATAGATTTATATACAAATATTTAAGGTAAAGTTTACAAATGTTTACTGAACTTTGTTAAATTATTTAATTTTATAATCAAACTTCCAATTGCTTCAATGCTATTATTAAAATTTTAATTTTATTTCAATTTGGTCACTGAGTTGTAACAGACGTTAAATGGTGTTAACAAAGTTTGTATAATAACACATTTAGTCATCCACATTTGCACATTCAAACAATTTAGTCCTAATTCGAAACAGATTAATAAATTTAACCCTCATTATTTACATATTATTTTAAATTATCTATTTTTAATTAAAAATAATTTAATAATACAATATAACTAATGCACTCCAAATATATATCTTCTTTCCATATATACCCTTTAATACATCAGGAGCAACATAGTAAGCTCTCTCGAGTATGTCCCGATAAATATTTCTGGCCAAGGCATCAAGAACAAAAATAAGATCAATTTAAAATAATGTGTAATATTCCCTTCAATGTTACCCTTTGATGCCTTTGGCAGGAAATATTTATCGGGATCTAGTCGGGAGTGCATATTATGTTGCTGCATAAGTATTAAAGCATAGTTATGGAAATGAGATAGATATTTGGAGTGCAGAAGTTATATTGTATTATTAAATTATTTTTAATTAAAAATATGATCAATTTAAAATAATGTGTAAATAATAAGGGTTAAATTTATTAATTTATTTTAAATTAAGACTAAATTGTTTGAATGTGTAATTGTGGAGGACAAAATGTGTTATTATACAAACTTTGTTAACACCTTTTTAACGTTCGTTACACTCAGTGACCAAATTGAAGCAAAACTAAAAGTTTAATAGTAACATTGAAACAAATTGAAGTTTGATTACCAAATGAAATAATTTAACAAAATTCAGTAACAATTTGTGAACTCTACCTGAGATTTTATTATTCTATTTGTGATGATTTGTTGAATAATATTTTTTTTGAATAATGACATCTGAATTTTATTAATCACTATAGAAGATAATACAATACAATGCATCAAAAGCGGAAAAAAAAAGACAAGATCACTAAAAATCTCTTACAATGGTGCAAAAAAAGTATACACTTCCATCGAGATTAGCATATCAAAATTCAGAAACTTTCTTGAATCTCTTTGTCTCTATCCAAACGAGACGCTTTACGGGATGAAAAAAGAGTGGTGAGTGAACAAGCTATCAGGTAGACTGCTTTGCTACTCAGGTTTGATTACATCGGCAACCAACCATCAACCGAGTGAGAATTCATCTTTTTAAGACCACCGACTGAATCATAATCAGAGATTAGCGTCATGAAGATCTTTTTACGAGTATCAATCGATCGCTAAGGTATGCTGAAATCATGCACAAGGACAGAACGAAACGAACCACAACAAAACAAAGAAAAACGTGTCACAAGGACAGAGGAAACACGTGCCACAAAGGTAGAAATTTTTATTAAAATATATAAAAAATAGATCTAATAGTCGACAACCAATATTAAGATTAATTGTCGACTACCAATGAAAGGAATTGAACAAAATTGAGAGCGGTTAAAGTTGTATTTTTTAGCAAGGAAAAGAGCTGAGAGCACATTTCAACCAGGGACATTTTTGTTAAATAAATTGTATAAATATATATTTTTATATGAAATATTTTCTTTTATCTATGTTATAAGTACACAAAATCTAATGTATATAATTTCATAGTCACTTTTTTTTTATCAATGTAACCGAGGTTTGTTAATTTATAAGTGCTAGCTTTTTTTTTTTTTTGACAAAATAAGTGCTAGCTTTTATATAAACTTAAAATGTAATAAAATAATTGTAAGGTTATAATAAATATTATATGTGAATCCGCTTAATTTAACCAAAGCAAGTGTATTTCCTACTTATTTTGGTTTCTGAATTTTGTTTGAGCTGAAATTTTTATATACAATACTTAATCTGTTCATAGTATCTTTTTATTTTCTAAATCTTTGTACAATGTTTATGAAAAAAGAATCAACAACAAAGGGTCAAGGTGTGGGAATTGAACTCCCAAATTACAAGGCCTATCTCAAAACAACAAAAACAAGTTTTCCCAACACATTTTAGCCATGGGATAGGAGAGGTCAATTTCTATTGATGTTTATGTGCATACTTCTTCTGAGCTCAGCCACATATTTTCTTGATGGCCTCCACCCACACAGAAAGCAAGCTCTTTCATCTTATATTATAATATTGATGGACTACATTGTTTTGGAATATTTCAATTTAGCCACATTTCCATCACATTTAAGACTATTCACAAGTAAAAGGACATTGCTCATTCACAAATATGCATTCATTCATAATCATACTTCAAATCAAACCCTACTTGTGAACTAGCTTCTATTATTCCCATAACTCTGCAGCATTTAACCAAAGAAAACAGTCATAAATGTCTATACAACGACACAGTTTCTAAACTATTCATGTAACTCTAACCAAAATCAAGCAGCAGTTTCTCTTCTTTGATTTTATTTCGGATTTCATGCAACAGCTCCCTCGTGAAGAAGCATCTGATCAAAGTGCCACACCCCTGGATATACATACAGTTATCCAATGATGAAGGTAAGTTTACGGAACGAGTAGTGTATAGTGAGACAACAGCAACAACAACAAAGAGAAGTTCAGATTCATACCATGTCCTTTGCCAACTCTTCTCAGCTGAGCCACAAATTCCGATATTTTCTTGATGGCCTCCACCTGCAGAGAAAGCAAGCCGGGATCATGATCATCTGTTCAAATTTTGGCAAACGTAAATGACAACGGTTTAAGCTGTATGCTTACTTGCTCGGCTAAGAACTCGCCTTCAATGAAATCAGTCAACTGCACGTCATGGTTCCGCTCAGCCACCTGTTTGAGCAAAGTAATAAGACCTTAGACTTTATCAAACACGTTGAGAAATCGAAAGAGTCAACTGCGTGCAATACGGAACAGGATAGAAAATAGAGGAAGAGGAAAGTCTTACAGCGTGCAAGTTCAAGAGCTTTTCATTCGTTAATTTCTCTAGAGACAATGCAAGCTCCATTGCTGAACCAAGGAATTAAAATCAACTTATTAAACATTATTATGCGGTCAAATTCAACATTAAGAAAGACAACAAAACGATATATGTCGCAAAATCCAAATGTTCCATGGAGTTCACAACAAGTGAACAATGAATAAACATCTTTTCCGTGTCTTGATTTCTACCAGATATACAAATTCACTAACATATTTCCATGGTTGCAACATGAATCTACAGTTCATTGCTTTGTTTATGTGTATGCATGGTATCAGCGAGTAAAGGCAGCCAAAATCGACTTATTAGACATCATCAGCCAGCCCGATTCGGCATTAAGACAGTATGATGATATATCTCACAAAATCCAAATGCTCAATGGAATTAACAAGTGTGTTGAAGAAACATCCTTTCCTTGTCTAGATTTCTAACACATAATAAACACATCATACATACAAATTCTCAAAACATATATAATTTCAACTCACCATATAATGCATCTCCTTTCTCTACATGATCAAACTCAGAAAGGGGCATCAATATAGACTGCAGCTTCACTTTTCCGCCTCGCTTGTTCTGCACTCAAACGATACCGAATAAGGGAAACAAATGACAGACACAAAGAAATCATATTACATGACATAGAATAACAACAACAACATAGATAAACAACCTGGTATTCCATCAATTTCTCAGCATGCTCTCTCTCTTCTAAACTAGATTCCTTAAAGAACCTATTCAAAAGAAAGCCTAAAGTTAGCTCAGTTTCACCAAAAAGGTACCGAAAATGAGGATTTTCAAGAAGAATTACTTGGCAAGACCCTTGAGAGCAACGTTGTCCCTATCGAAGTAGGCGAACATGGCATGGTACACATAGGAAACATTGTATTCCACACTGTCATGTTCCAAAAGAATGCCCCAAAAAAATTAGAACATTAGCACATACAAATAAAAATTATGTAAGATTTGAGAACACACATCAAAGATGGTAAAATAAACAAAAATGCAGATCAAAACATAAAAAAACCATCTTTTTTCAAGAATCCTAAAGCAGACACCATATGGAAATGTAAAAAAAAAAGAAGCAAACTTTTTTAAGCATGAAAGTTAATTTAGAATCTGAATGAAAAAGAACCCCACTTGATTTGTTCATTGATGGCGGCTTCACATTCATCCGTATACTTCTGACGAGCCAGAGACACTTGAGGCAGAGATGGGACAAGATCAAATTCCTTCTTCACTTCCACAAAGGGCTCAAAAATGACACCGGTAATTGGCTTGCTGTTGGCTCCTTTGGTCGCACAAACAACAACAGAACCAGACCCAAACCCAAACCTGTTATTTGGACAAGAGAGAGAGGAAAACAGGGGAACCCGATGTTCCACATGAGGATTCTTCAACAAAGAAAAAGCAGGGGAAGCTTTCAACAACATGGCTACAAAAGAAATGAAAAACGGAGACTTTTAACAAACAATTGAAGGAGATGAAGATTGGGAGATGAGTGAAAGCGGAATAAAAAGGATGGGTGTGACTATTGGATGGACGACACGTGGACGATGAAGATGAGGAAGTGGCAGGTGGGAGTGTGGCAGGCTCGTGGAGATATCGCATTTGTGATGGTAAAAAGGGTTTCTTTATTTGCTGCTTGCAATTTATTTATTATTGATTCGGAGTTTTGTTGTCTTTATGCCCCATAAAGGGGACGAAAAGGACAAAGAAGATAGAATATTGTTAAAGATAAAAAATTTCTTTCCGTTTCTTTGTAAATTTTCATTTTCAACAGGGTTTTTAAAATTAAAACGGCTCTTTTACATATGGTAATGTAATTAATATAAAAAGATATGCGTTGCAAAAGAAAGGCATCTAAGAAAAGTGGGAGGATTTTTTTTTCCGTTCATTAGATTCGTTCATTAGAAAAGTAGTATCTGTTCTAAACATACTCTCAATCATTTGACAATGAACGCTCAATCACCCTGCTGCAGTTGTTAGTGCTCGAACCCGTGACCTCTAAAAACAACAACCGTTCTCTTAATCACTGAGTCAAGTTGGTTCGTGCAGTAAACAAATGCTAATTGATCTCATAAAATAAGAGGATGCCTCATGCGCCTAAAAATTTTAACTGTTGATTGATTAAAGATTTGACATCATGTATCTATGCTATTTTTACGCACTGAAGTAATTTTATTAATTTGTAAAATTACATAACCAAAAGTAATGTAAATGTTTAACTCAAAGTCGTGTCATACTCAAAAAAAGTTTAAATATGTAGAATAATTTTAAGATGCACACAAAAATTACAATCTCGTAAAACTTGTGTCATAAAAAATTCCAATTATTAAGTCAGATGATATGATTTGAAGAAGTGGTATCTTAAAAGTGACAAAAACTTAACCACCATTAAGTCATCTGATGATACCAGACAGATGAGTGGAATTATTGTATAATCATAGAGAATGTAAGAGGTGACCTATGTTTTTGGATAAATAATTTTTTGATTAAACGATAATGTTAGAGGTGGGTAGAAATGCTTGAAATTCACAATGAATGTCAATAGTACAGTATGGGCTATTTTATTAAGGCTTTACTTCAGCCCAACATATACTCTGACATTACTTCCACATTCCATTCTAGGCTACATAAGCCCAATAGTTCCAACAGCTGATAGACTGCGAAAAATGACCATCAATATTGAATATAGATACAAACTGTGGATTGTGTGGTGAGCACTCGAAAACACATGACTATATTTTCTATAAGGGCATTTGGGAGTGTATTCTGTAACTTGGTAGCAAGAGCTACAGTGGGCAGTCTCGTTCGTAAAGGGTAAAACTTTAATAGTTTTTATTCTTAGAATTGTTTGGAATACTTATGTGTATAGTATTTGGGTTGAACAGAATTATACAGTTTTGGCATAGATATAGAAATGCACAGTAATTCTAGAAAGCATAAAACAGATTGACACTTTAAAAATTTACAGATACAACGGATAATCTTAACATACAGCTTTGTATAGATTAGGGGATTTTGACTTAATCTCGTAGGTAGCAACTTACTGCTTTTTTAGATAATAACAAAACATTTTATTCAAAAAAATAGTAGGTAATAACAAACAAAAGATTGATCCCCACTCATGAAATTTAGTTTTAACTAAAATTTAGTTTTCTTTCCGTAGCTGCCGCAAGTTTTTTTTTTTTATCACTTTTCCTTAACCGGTGGCGGCAATCAGTATTAGAAAAGATTGATCACCACTCATTTGATGGTATGTTAGCCGATGTTATTAGATATAGCAAGCTGCACATGCTTCACCATGCATCTTCATACTAGCCGTTAGGTTTATCCATGTAAGTTAATTATTAGGGTTTTTAGGTTAGTTATTAGATTCTATAAATAAACATCCTTCTAACCTCCTTTGGTAATTTTTTCTTTTCCGATTCTTCAATAAAGAATACGTTTTCCTATTCTTGTTTGTTATATGGTATCAGTTGATTTTGTTTCTCCGTTGCACATCAAGATATCTCTTTGTTTCTCTTTTTGATTATGGTGAATGTTGTTGAACTTTCACAACAATCGACTGCCAGCGATTAATCTGACAATGGCAACTCTCCATATTTGATTCACCAATTGGATAATCCCGGTATGGTGTTAGTTACTCAGTCTTTGGCTGATGATAACTATAGCAGTTGGAAACGTTCAATGCTCATGGCACTTTCAGCCAAGAACAAGCTTGGTTTCGTGGACGGTTCCATTCCCTCACCAACATCCTCTTCACCGTTGTTCAATTTATGGACGCGTGCTAACAATCTTGTAATTTCATGGATCTTGAATTCCGTATCAAAGGACATTGCTGCCAGTTTGATTTACCATTCATCTGCTGCAGATATTTGGAAAGATCTTGAAGATCGCTTCCAACAGAACAATGGCCCTCGGCTTTTTGGTTTAAAGAAAAAGCTAGCCGATCTTGCCCAAGGTTCTTTGACGACCAGTACCTATTATACGTAGCTTAAAGCTATTTGGGATGAATTAGTTTCTCTCAATTCATCTTGCACTTGCTTACAGTGCTCATGAGGTGGTCTTAGAAAGGTTCTTGATGAACAACAAAAGGAACTAGTTATACAGTTCTTAATGGGGCTCAATGATTCTTATGCTCATGTTCGTGGCCAAATTCTTCTTATGGAACCTATGTCTTCCATTACCAAAGCTTTTTCTTTGGTGATTCAAGAAGAGAATCAGCGTTCAATCAAATTGGTTGCTCCTGGTCTTGAGACTGCTTTCATTGTCAAAGCTTCTTCTACTCCTCGCAAGAATCGTCCACATTGCACTCACTGTAATCTTCTTGGACACGCTAAGGACAAATGTTATAAGCTACATGGCTATCTGCCTGGTTATCTTGCTCGTGATCGAGATCGTTCTAAATAGCCACAAACCTGAGAGCGTGTTCATTCTAATGATGTTACTTCTGAGACCAATTCACAACTTTCTCATGATTCCTTAACTCCATCTCAAAGCCAACAACTTATTGCGTTGCTTAATTCTCAACTTCAAGCTGCCACATCTCCTGAGAATTCATCCTCAATAATTTTCACCATGCAAGGTAAACTTGTTTCCTATGCTAATAGCTTTAGTACCTTTGAAGATAAAAACTCTTGGATTATTGA
Source organism: Hibiscus trionum (assembly GCA_030270665.1). Taxonomy (NCBI): domain Eukaryota; kingdom Viridiplantae; phylum Streptophyta; class Magnoliopsida; order Malvales; family Malvaceae; genus Hibiscus; species Hibiscus trionum. The sequence goes on from BSYR01000017.1 coordinate 64,249,097, forward strand.
TTCAGGGGCTTCTCGTCATGTATGTTATGACAAATATTCCTTTGATTTTCTAAAACCTATTGAGGGTGGTACTATTATTGTAAAACCTATGTTTGATTTTGATATAACAAAGTGTTTTAAAGATTAAATTAAAAAAACTTGAAATAGATTTTTAAGTCCCTCAAACGATTTCAAATCAACAAGGCTTTACTCTAGTTTGAAAAACTCAAACTCCAAAATATTTTTTAAGTGTTCCAAGGCCAAACTATTGAAAATCGCATATGCGTATCGATACGCTCCTAGCCGTATCGATACATATTTTTACAAACTTGGCCACTGGAGAAATCCGTTTCGATACGCCCCTTACCGTATCGAAACAGGGTATCGATACGCTCTCTCTATAAAAATTGAAGGAGTTTGAATGGCGCACCGATACGGTGTCACCTTTAACGATACGAATTTAATGGAATTTTAAATTCAGAAGCCTTAAATGTTTTTGACCGTTGGTGTCAGTTGTTAGGTAACAGACTTTTAAAGAGTTGGTTGTCCTGTACCGAAACGCTCTTATCCGTATCGATACAGAATCTTCCAGTAAGCTTTGTGGGAATAAATGCATCGATACGGTCTTACCTGTACCGAAACACTTCCCTAACCCGTACTGATACGCCTACACGCGTATCGATACACCCCTCTTGTAATTGTACAACGACTCTTTTTTGTTTTGAGACAGGTATCGATACGTCTTCTCGTGTACCGATACAGTAGGCTGCAGAAGTGCATTTATGGTGGAAAGAGAGGGTCCCAACGACTATAATCAATACCATAACCACCCAAACAACTAGAATTAATGGAGAAGGTATAAAATCAAGCCAATTGAAGACTAACAACAACGATTGCATCCAAGAGAAACATCCATACAAAAATCCAAGCTTAAAGTGCCTAATTTCTCATTCTTGTAAAATCCCAAATTGTGTTGTGTGTAATTCCAATCTTGTATTCCAATTTGGGTTGAGTGCTTGTATCAAAATGGGCAAATTTGTATTGAGAGATATTCTTCTTGCCTTAAAATTCTTCTTTGTATCCTTGTGAGGGTTTGGTCAAATTTTGGGTAGAAAATTTGACTGGTATTGTAAAGGTTACCTCCTAAGCCTTGAAAAGGGGAAGAGTAATTAGTGGATTGTTGGAAAATCCTTAGTGGTAGCTAAGGTAGTGGATGTAGAGTTCATTTGGAACTTGAACCACTCTAAATTGCCTTGTTCTTCAATTTTAGTCATTCCACTTTCTCCAACAAATTTTAAAAACCCAATTCACCCTCCCTCTTGGCTTTGATCAATCCATTGATCCACTTAACAATTGGTATCAGAGCCTATCTCTTTGAAGGATTAACAACCGAAAGAGGAGATTCTAGGAAGAGTGTGATCAACCACAAAGCAAGCCACGACATCTACCTCCGGCTCTAGCATGTACGAGTCTCAATCTATCACTAAACCGTATTTCTTCAACGGTGACAACTATCTCTTTTGGAAGAACCGAATGCGTCTCTTCATCAAGTCTAGTGATTATCTTGTTTGGGATGCTATAGAAGATGGTCCCATTATTCCGATGAAAAGAGAAGATTAAGGAAGACTAGTGCCAAAAAGGAAAAATGAAATGAGTGAAGATGATAGAAAGAAACTTCAAATTAACGACAAGGATCTTCACATGCTATTTTGCTCTTTTGGTCCCGATATCTACTCCAAAGTTTCTTCCATCGAAAGTTCTAAGGAAGTGTGGGATACACTTGAGACTACATATGAAGGAACAAGCGATGTGAATGAAACAAAGATTGAAATTCTCAATCTTACCTATGAGAATTTCAAGATGGAGCCCGGCGAAACCGTTTCAAAGATGTTCGATCGTTTCTCAACAATCGTCAATGGGCTAAAAGGTTTTGGAGAGATCATCCCGGAAGACAAGATAGTCCGGAAGCTACTCTACTCACTTCCCGAGTCTTGGGATGGGAAAAGAACCGCTATCATTGAGGCAAAGAATTTGAAGACACTAAAGCTTGATGAGCTAGTTGATTCTCTCCTAACTCATGAACTTATGAAGAAAGGAAGGGAAGATGAAAGGAAGAAGGAAGAAAGAAGAGTGGAGAAGCTTGAGGTAGACAAGAAAAAGAAACTAGGAGTGGCTCTTAAAGCTTCTTTACATGAGGAGAGCACTTCTAGTGAGGAGGGAGATTTTGAAGAATTGACTATGATAGCCAAGAGATTCTCACAGTTAATGAGGTCCAACCGGGGTAGGAAGTTTCAAAGAAAGATGGACTTTAAGACCAAAAACAAAGAAGAAGAAAAGAATCCGATCATATGCTATGAGTGCAAGAAACCGAGTCATATTCGTTCCGAGTGTCCTCAACTCAAGAAGAAGGGCTTTGAGAAGAAGAAGAAGATCAAAGCTAAGCTTGCTACTTGGAGTGATGAGGAGTCATCCGAGGATGAGGAACAAGAAGTGGCCAATCTTTGCCTCATGGCTCTTGAGGAGGATTCTTCTATGGTAACCTCTAACCCATCTACTTTTGATTTTACATTTGATGAATTACATGAAGCTTATGATGAGCTGCAAGAGGTATACGATGAGTTAGTTGAGAAATATAAGGAGTCCATTTTAAAAAATAAAAAAGATCATATCCGATTTAAATGCTAAAATGACTTACTTTCTCAAGCTAACTTGAAATTTGAGAAAAAGATCTTAGGTTTACAAGATGAACTTGAATTCTTTCAAAATGAAAATGTTTAAAATCGTCCCCGAATCTCTGATGTGTTTTTCGGTAGCACTTTCCGACTCGATTCTCTACTAGGTCGGGAAGGGGTGTTACAGAAGATGAGTTACGAAAATATAAGGAGACCGTCTTCCTCAATTTATAGGCTTAAAGAACCTCGCAATATGCAGAACGCAAGGTCCTATTAAAGGAAAATATGGACAAATTTGCCAACTTATTCTTAATTTTGGCATAATCATCAAAATAATTAGGAAATTAATTAAAACGTTCAAAATGACCTTGCTTTCTACAGCGAACGAGGTCACTTTTTTCTCTTTTTTAATAGAAACATATTACATGATTCTCAAGGATTACGCAAATGCGGCGATTAACTTTCTGGATAAACCCATCAAACATGATTCTCAAAGCATTTTACCTTTTTATTCATGCCCAAAACTAAGGTTTGGAACCATTTTCATGGCCATTTCTATATCGTTCAAAAATTCTGTTATGTGCCAATACCAGTCTCAAATGAAAGATAAGTTCCAATACTAAGCCTCTAACCTAAAATATTACAAAGATTATTCTAATAATAACTTGGGAAAACACCTCCAACATGCCTACCAAGCCATTTCAACTTCTTAAACAAGCGTTGGAAGCATTTTCAACGTGCTTTTAATACATTGTACAATGTCTCGTACGTGCTAATATCAATCTCAAATGGAAGATAAGTTCTAATACTATGTATCTAAGCTTAAAAATTACCAAAATTGTCGGGCTAATGGCACGATAAAATGCCTTGAACATGCCTATACACCCTTGTATTCAAGCCTGGATTTTCGAAGACCTTGCTTTCTTCAAAACGCGATGTCTATTTTAATTTAGACGTGATATTTTCATTTTCTCGGGGACCTCGCGTTTCCCAGAACGCAAGGTCGCATCCACTAATTTTAAATTTCAGAATATGAAAAGGCGACCCACTTCGGACAAAATTCACTTTTTGTATCACACAAGGTCTATAATCACATTGTGCAAGTCATTTTTCTAAATAACTTTAGCAGGGGTTATTTTCATAAATAAATATTTAAAAGGGTTTTTGATGTAAAATTGCCATGTATAAGTGTAATATTTCATCACCATCAATGAATGTATTATCGGTAAACAAGATTACAATATATCATTAAGAATAACGTGAATTTGATTTTAAATTTTTTAAATATTATATTATTAGTTTTGTTGTTCTCCCGGTTCTGCAGGATTTTGCCCTGATTAATTTGGACTGATAGAGACGGACGCAATATTTTATGTTAGGGATGAACTTATAAAATTTTAGGAAGAACTTATAAAATTTTAAAGAGTTGAAAATAGATTTTTAATAGAAAATATATAGAAAATTTCTAAAAACTTTATGAATCATATACAAATTTCAAATTTCCAGGGGCAACCGCCCCTTCCAGCCCCCTCAATCCATCCCTACAGACTGACCCACATCGCACACTTGATTTTGGTGGGCGAGTCTCCTAGCAAGAATTTTCTTTTTTATTTAATTTATTTTTGCTCATCAAATTAAATTTATTAATAAAGCTTCGATACAAGCCTTAACCTGAGTTGTATGCCTCGTTAAAAACATCTCTAAGTCTAAATAGAGGAAAAAAGTACACACAATAAGAATGAAATACAACCAACAACCATACACGCCTAAGAGATAACAAAACCCCTTGACTCGCTTACAACACACTTTTTTTTATCAAATACTTGCTTACAACACACTTACCCTTACACCACAACGCCACTTTTATATTACTACTAAACAACAATCTGAAATAATTCATCAACCCCATCAAACCCAAAAGAGATGCATCCAACTACCATTACATCTACTGTAGCTAAAACATGAACAACACAACGAATTTTTTGCATACACAAGGTCTCGAACTCAAAACATATTTAAGCGATATCAAACTGCTTACCAGTTAGACCAGTCCGTTTATAAATATTGCACATTATTTAAATCACTAATAATATATAAAACTATATACAATTAACACATCCAAAATATTGACATAAACTGCCAAAGATTTCGCTCACAGCTTGGATATTAGTAGTGTGATACAATAGTTAATTCATTTATTAAGCCTTGATATTAATTACTATTTCTTCAAGTGGTTTGATCTTCATGGGCCATTATAATTTATAAATATGCGTACCCTCACAGCTCCTTCTCTTCAACTCTAATTTAACAAAGCTTGCATCCTACCCTTCCCAGCAGATAACTTCTAGTTCTAGCCTTACCTTAACTTCTTTCTTTTCTTTCTAGTTTTCTTCACCAATTTGATTAATTCCCAAAACTATGGAAGTAAATTCGCCTTGCGCTTCCTGCATGCTGCTCCGTCGCCGCTGCGCCAAGGACTGCATCTTTGCGCCTTATTTCCCTTCCGACGATCCCCACAAGTTTGCCATTGTTCACAAGGTTTTCGGTGCTAGCAATGTCAGCAAAATGTTGCAGGTTCTTAAAAAACTCTATAATCTTCTTAAATCAACAGTTTTTTTCTTTGGATGCTGCAAGTGCAAGCATCTTCAAAATTTTGTCATCTGTTTCGAAGAAAGTCGAGATACCTTTCTCTCAGTTTTGAACTCAGGGCCTCATAGAGTACCATTTTTGGTGTAGGGTGACAAAACTCTAAGATCTTTACTGTGTTGAATTGAGATACAGAAGAAATTGAGAAACAAGCTTACAAACCCCAGCCGTCGTGAAGAAGATGAAGAGAAACGGCAAGAAAAGAAAAGAAATTAAAAAACAATACAAAAGATAATATTTGTTTATCTGGCCAAACAGAATGTAGGCCTAACCAAAATTGAGGCCAGGGTTGGGTCACCCTTATGTTTATATAGCCCAAGCTCTAACAGACTCGGTTATCATTTAACCAATCTGATAAGAAGCTAACGGGCCCAACAACTTGTAACAGTCTCTAAAAAACCCCCAGAGAGCCCAACGGCTTTTAAAACAAACTCCAACATTCTCCCTGCTCTCCTCTCCTCCTAGCATCGACCAACAAGCAAATCAATCAACCAAACACTCATGCACACTCATCTTATGACGAAAACTCTGAAAGAATGACTTCGATAATGGCTTCGTCAAACCATCAGCAGGCACATAATTCACTTGAACTTGACGAGCAGCAACCTTCTCACGAACAAAGTGGACATCGAGCTCGACATGTTTAGAGCGAGAATGAAACACTGGGTTAGCAGACATGGCTACGGCACTGGTGTTGTCACACCAGACAACGGGAAGAGACGGTGATGGAACACCAAGATCACTGAGTATAGTACGAACCCAAACAACCTCTGAAACAACACCGGCCACACTGCGATACTCAACTTCAGACGTGGATTGAGAGATAGACTTTTGTTTCTTAGAACACCAAGCCACCAAACAATTATCCACATACACACAATACCCCGTAGTCGACCTTCGATCATCAAGATTATTTCCCCAATCAGCATCAGAAAAAGCAACAACATGTCCAATACCCATATCTGAAGGTGTGAACAACAACCCATAATCCAAAGTACCCACAAGATATCTAAGGATTTGTTTAACAGCAGCAAAATGAAGTTCACAAGACCGATGCATAAATTGAGCAACACAATGAACACTATAGGAAATATCAGGTCGAGTGTGACTCACATAAAGTAGAGCCCCAACAATGCTTCGAAATTCATAAGGATCAAAGATAGGACTACCTGCATCCTGAGTCAATTTTGTTGAAGAAACCATAGGAGTGGGAGCTGGATTAGCTTGAGTCATCTTGGTACGCTGTAGTAACTCCAAAACAAACTTCTTTTGACTTAAGAACAAAGAACCATTATGACGAGTTGCAGCAATACCCAAAAAGAAGGATAGTTCACCAAGATCTTTCACAGAAAATTTCTCATGAAGCTTCCTGATTTCATCCTCAACAATAGCATCAGATGGACCAGTGACGATGATATCGTCCACATATACCAGGAGATATGTAAGCACATAATTTTCATTTTTAATAAACAGAGAAGTGCCTGCTGTAGAATTTCTAAAGCCAAGTTCAACAAGATAAGAATGTAATTTGGTGTACCAGTTGCGAGGAGCTTGTCGCAACCCGTACAAGGCCTTTTGCAAGGAACAAACCAGCATAGATCCATCAGAAGCTGTTTGTTCAAAGCCAGGAGGTTGTTGCATGAACACCTCTTCATCCAAGTCCCCCTTGAGAAAAGCATTATTCACATCGACCTGTCGCAATTTCCAACCATTAGTCACCGAAATGGACAACAGAATGTTAAGAGTAAAAAAGCGAACCACAGGGCTAAAGGTGTCACAGAAATCCTGGCCTGGTATTTGGGAAAATCCTTTAGCAACAAGACGAGCTTTATAACAAGAAATGGTTCCATCAGAATTGTACTTGACACGAAACAACCATTTGCAGCCAACCACACGTCTCCCTGCAGGCAAGGTAACAAGCTTCCATGTGCCATTAGCCATCAAAGCATCATACTCTGCAACAGCAGCTGCTTTCCACTCAGGGGATTGAAAGGCCTGCTCAATAGAGCTAGGCACAACATCCGAACCCATAGTAACAGAATAAACTTTCGGCTCAGGAGCACCAGTAGAACCACCATGAGAAGTAGAAGCATTGACACTAACAACAACAGAACCACTGGTGCCAGGTTGAGGTAAATCAAAATGCAAGGGACAATCTTGAGAAGTGGAAGGAATAGAAGATGACATGGGAACAACAGGAACAAATTCTGAAGCAATAGACACATGATTAAGAGCCTCATGTTGACCAGCAGGTAAGTCAACAGAAGGAGAAGCAACAGGTACCTCGGCCACAGGAATTGAAGAAGACACATCAGCTAGAGGGGCACTTTTAGAGTTTAAAGTTTTCTGAGCAAGAACAGGCAGAGATGTTGACTCAAATGAGGAAACAAAGTTGGAATTACTAACACCAGTTGAACCAGAACTAGAGGCAAATGGAAAAACATGTTCATCAAAGATAACATGTCTTGAGATAATAATCTTCCCTTGAGGGGCAAGACATTGATAGCCTTTGTGGTGAGGACTATAACTAATAAAGGTGCAGGGCTAAGATCTAAACTCCAGTTTGTGAGTTTAAAAAGATCTTAAGAAAGGAAAACAACAGCAACCAAAGACCCGAATAAATTTATAGTCAGGTTTGTGATGGAACAATTTTTTAAAAGGACTGACTCCATGCAACACTTTCGTAGGAAGCCTATTAATAAGATACACATCAATGACCACAGCTTGAGACCAGAATTTTAAAGGCATGAAGGCTTGATTAAGAATGGTAAGGGCCATTTCAATTACATGACGGTGTTTACGTTCAACGACACCATTCTGTTCCGATGTATGTGGACAAGTTATACGATGCACAATAGCAGACTCACCATTCTGTTCCGATGTATGTGGACAAGTTATACGATGCACAATATCAGACTCAGCAAATATATGAGACAAGCTACGAAACTCCCCACCCCAATCACTTTGTAACTCTTTAATAGTAACCCCAAACTGATTAAGAACATACTTGGAAAACAATTTAAAGGCATGCACAGCTTGAGACTTGTCTTTTAACAAATATAGCTAAGTGTGTCGAGTACAAGCATCAACAAAGGACACATAATAGGCATAACCGGCAGACTTAACATGAGCAGGACCCCAAAAATCCGTATAGACTAGTTGAAAAGGAGAATCATAAACAGTATGAGAGTCAGCAAAAGGCAATTTATGACTTTCCACACTGACAAGCAGAACAAACAAAAATTTTATTATGATTCAAAGCAACAGAAGCATTACATTCTTTAAGCACCTGAACTACAGTAGGATGAGCAGGGTGCCCAAGCCTACGATGTCACACATCAAACATACTAGTCTCAGTCTTATTCACACAAGCCTCAACACTATGCACATAAGGTAAATTGCAGTTAAAAGAGTATAAGCCATCAACCTCACTACCACGAAGTAATTCCTCACCGGAGTAAGCATCACGAACAACACATCGATTGGCATGGAACTCGAAAAAGACTTCATTGTCTCTAGCAAACTTTGACACAGACAATAGATTCTTAGTAATATCAGGTACCAGCAGCAAATTATTAAGAAACATAGAACGAGATGGCAGATTCAAAACATTATTACCAATCTTGCTAATAGATAAACCAGTACCATCACCTACCAACAGCTTACCTGGCCCAGTGAAATCAGAACACTGCTGCAAATTGGAAGCCTCAGGTGTCACATGGTGTGTGGCCCCAGTGTCTACAAACCATTGTCCAGCAGAGCTCGAAGCAGCTGACGTACCAACATGAAGGCACTGCGTACACGAACTAGATGGTGAGGTAACAGTAGGAGCTGGAGAATGAGACCCTGTAGTAACACAACCAGAGGACACAAGGTTAGAATCAAATGAACACATATTCACAGCAGGCGAGTCCTCAGAACCACGAGACTTGTATAAACTTGCAAAAATCCCAGCAAACGACTGGTTGAATCGTTTGAAACACCTATCAACCAAATGCCCTAATTTACCGCACAACTGACACTGGAAACAAATCTTGCCACGCCCATGACCACTATTAGAAGGTTTTTGACGATACGGACGTTGATTGGTGTTGTTCATAGGAGACTCAGAAGATCCAGATGAGACTTGAACATTATGCGCACTCATACTCACAGTCTGAGTCTGATAAAAAATCAACTGTTGAGCCTCAGCATCCACCAAGATGGTTTCAGCACTATCCAAGGAGAATGGTTCCCGGCTAGCAGTGATAACCGCCACAAACGGTTTATACTCAATTGGAAGCCCATTAAGTATGGTAGCAATGTGTTCAGTCGTAGATACTGGACTTCCACAGGATGCGAGAGCATCACAGATCTCCTTTACCTTAGCTATGTACATCCGCATGCTCAAATCCCCTTTGTGAACAGATCTGAGTTTAAAATGTAAACTCATGACTGTCGTCGTCGATTTTCTACTGAAATGATCAACCACAATTGTCTAGATCTCAGCAGTGGTTTCAGCACCCACAAAATTCGTAAGAAGATGAGCACTCATCGTCGAAAGTAGCCACGATGCAAGAGCACTGTTCTGTGCTACGAAATCTTCATAAGCATCATTCTCGACTTTAGATCCATCTGCCTTTCGAATCTTAGTCGGAGGTGCCTTGCGAGACCCCGTCAGAAAACCTTCAAGCCGATGGCTCCTCACCGTCAACAGCACATGCTGTCTCCAGATTAGAAAATTGGTGTCATCAAGAAGGACATTAACCTTCTTGTTCGTGAATGCCCTACCAGAACCACGCGATTCCACATCACCGGAACTCAAATCACCAGATGCCGGCATTTGAACGGGCACACAACAAACTCCAACACAGAAAGAAAACCGAAGAGACAAAGAGAAAGAAACGCAGCTCAGAAAGATGAAAAACAATAGAGGTTACCCAGCGAATGATACCATGTTGAATTGAGATACAGAAGAAATTGAGAAACAAGCTTACAAACCCTAGCCGTCGTGAAGAAGATGAAGAGAAACGGCAAGAAAAGAAAAGAAATTAAAAAAACAATACAAAATATAATATTTGTTTATCTGGCCAAACAGAATGTAGGCCTAACCAAAATTGAGGACAGGGTTGGGTCACCCTTATGTTTATATAGCCCAAGCTCTAACAGACTCGGTTATCATTTAACCAATATGATAAGAAGCTAACGGGCCCAACAACTTGTAACAGTCTCTAACAACCCCCAGAGAGCTCAACGGCTTTTAAAACAAACTCCAACACTCTGCAAGTCATCGAAAGAGAACAATTTTTGGTCCTTGCAAGTTTAAATATTAAACAAATTAAGCCTTGACCTCCCAATTTTTGAGTTCAAATCCTTAATAGGTCTCTGCATGTTTGAAGTTAAGCAACTTTGTCCCTGTATTTTTAAAGTTGCTAATGGATTGAGATTTTGAACGCAGGAGCTTCCAGTGCAGCAAAGGGAAGATGCAGTGAGTAGTTTGGTGTATGAGGCAAATGCAAGGGTGAGAAACCCGGTTTATGGATGTGTAGGGGCCATATCTTTTTTGCAGAACCAGGTTTCTCAGCTTCAAATGCAGCTAGCTGTGGTTCAAGCTGAAATAGTGTGCATCCAAATGCAGCAAGATCCCATTGTGCCAACTAGCCCTCAAATTTTATTAGACCATGTTGTTGATGACAAATCTTTTCTTCTCCATAATCACTACTTTAATTTTGCTAATTCTTCTTCTACTACTAATGTAAATATTCATGACTCTCTCAAAAGAGAGCATCTTTGGAGACATCATTTCTTAATTTTAAAAAATGGGTTCCCCCTTTTTAGTCTTATTTTGTTATATTTTAAGGTCAAATTATTGTTTTAGTTCCTTTACCATACTCATTTTAGATTTAATCAATTTAGTTTAATTTGACATAATTTGGTCTATTTTTAAAATGTCACTGGTTAGTACAAAGAGTTAACACTGTTTGCTCTTCTGATTAAAATGCTAATGCAATTTTTTCTCTCTTAAAAACATCCATTCCAACACAAAAAAATTCTATGTCATCACAATGAGTTAAAATGTGTCTATTATTAAAAAAAATATGTTCAAGACCAAAACCCTAATTTGATTTATTTTTTTAACTAATAAGACAATGGTAGACAAATTATAGAGTATGTGCTAACTGCTAAGACAAGGGTAACTTGATAAGGTCAACTCTAGCATGTGAGACGTAAACTAGAGTTTTTCTCTCAATTGCACAACATTAATTAAAGCCCTTTCATTCGTTTAATAAAATAAGTTAGGGAAGGGAGTTTAGTTAACATTTTTAATTGTTGAAGATCGTTTTAATGTTTGTATTCGAGATTTATGGTTATTCCTTTTAATTATATTATTTTAAAAATTATATTTAAATTCTCTATTTGAGAACGCTCTTCAATAAATAATCTCAGACAAAATACCTATTGTTTTTGAATTAATTGATAAGACAATATAAGAGTTTTTTTCATATATTTTATTGTGAGAGAGATTTTTGAGACAAACTCTTTTAAACTTAATATATTGTATTTACAATTTTATATTGAAGTGAGAAATTAATATCAAGAATTGAATTCAAGAATTTGGATTGAGAGCTTTAGTTGTTTCAGGGTTTCGGAGGAAATGAGAAACGAAAGAGAATTGAGAATTTCATTTACAATTGAATGATAAAAGTCAATGGTCTAGGTTTGACCCGTGGTCAATACTTATACACGGTAAAAAGTAAAGAAACAGTTAAAGAAAATACAGCTAATGGTAAAACCAACTTTCTAACTAACCCTCTATACAAGATTCCTAATATCCCCCTCAAGGTGGAGCATACACATTATGTATGCCCAGCTTGGAAATGAAGTGACTAAAATCAGAAGAAGGCAAGGCTTTAGTGAAGCAGTCAGCTAACTGGTTCTTGGAAGAAACAAGAAATAGCTTTATAGTCCCTTGTTGTATCTTCTCTCTGATTAAGTGGCAGTCAATTTCGATATGTTTCGTACGTTCATGTTGAACAAGGTTCTCAGCAATCCTTATAGCAGACTGATTATCACAATACAAATGAGTTGTTTTCAGTTTAACCTGCAAATCAGAAAGAAGGAAATTAAGCCATTGCAACTCACAAGTAACACCAGTAATAGCCCTATATTCTGCTTCAGTGGATGAAAGAGAAACAATATTTTGTTTCTTAGATTTCCAGGAAATTAGAGATTGACCCAAGAAGATACAGAAACTAGTGGTAGACTTCCTTGACCCTGGGCATGAAGCCCAATCAGAATCAGAAAAAGCTTTTAATGTGAAATCATTTTCAGCAGGGAAGAAAATACCCTATCCTGGACTACTTTTTAAATATCTAAGAACCCTATGAGCAGCAGTGAGATGAGTAGAAGTAAGAGCAGACATATGTTGAGACAATTGCTGAACAACAAAACAAATATCAGGCCTTGTATGTGTTAAATACAACAACTTTCCTACAAGTCTTCTATACTCTGTAATGTCTACCAAAGGTGTTCCTGAGATCATTACATTTTTAGAACTATTTATCATAGGAGTTGAAACAGGTTTAGAAGTTAAGAAATCATAATCTTTTAATAAATCCAATGTATACTTCCTTTGACAAAGATTAATTCCTACATTGGACCTAGTAACTTCCAAACCCAAAAAATATTTAAGAACACCTAAATCTTTGATTTTAAAAGCATCATCCAAAACAGATTTAATGGTGATTATTTCATCCATGTTAGGACTAGCTACAATGATATCATCTACATAGATAGCAAGAGCTATAAAAGAAGAACCAACACCTTTAATAAACAAGGATGAATCAGAACTTGCTTGTTTAAAATTCAAAGATAAAAGAAATTCAGTTAATCTTTCATTCCATTTTCCGCTAGCTTGTTTTAACCCATATAAGCTCTTTTGTAATTTACAAACTAAGCCAGGAGCAGGAGCATTAAAACCAGGAGGAAGGTCCATATACACTTCTGTGAAACCAATATTTTAATTTTGATATAACTAAAAACCTAAGGACTAAATTGAAAATGTCAAAATGAATTTTTAAGTCCTCAAAACATCCCCATATGATTTTAAGATTATGCCAAAGTTAAAAACAAAGTTTTCAAATAATTTTCTAAGTGTTTAAAGGCGAAACAATGATTTTCAAGTCCCTGTTTCGAAACGGCCTAAGGCGTTTCGAAACGATTTCATCACTACCAACCCCTGTTCCGCAACGCTTATCGAAACGACTTTAGAACACTTGAACCCGTATCGAAACGGCTTCATGCGTTTCGAAACTGTTCTTCATTTTTGATTTGAAAACTATAACGGTTGTAACATTTTTTAACTGATTTTTCAAAGATAAATAGGGTGTTTCGAAATGGGATTAAGATGTTTCGAAACGACCCATTCTAGTAGCAAAACTGTTTCGAAACGAGTCCGTGTGTTTCGAAATGGCTTTTCATTCTGATTTGAAAATATGATCGTTGTAAAGGTTTTTAACTGATTTTTTAGAATCGGTTAGGGTGTTTCGAAACGAGCTTAGGCTGTTTCGAAACGACCCTTTCCAGTGGCAAAAGTGTTTCAAAACGGCTTTAACACGTTTCAAAACGGGCTCTTAAATGCACCCAACGGCTTTTTCTATTTTAGTCCGTTCCGAAACAGGTACCCCGCGTTTCGAAACGGGTTGTTGCAGACTGCATTTATGGAGGTGAGATAACATCCCCAACGGCTCTATTGATGAGTGCAACAACCACAACGGCTAGAAATCAATGAGAAGGTATAAAAAGGACCTCTAAAAGCTCCAGCAACAACTATTGATCCAAAAGAAAATATCCATACATCAAATCCAAGCATTTGTGCTAAAATCCCATATTGTCTAGAAACCCCAATTGTAATTTTCATTCTTATCTTTTTCAATTGGGTTGAGTGCTTGTAATTGGGCTACAAATTGTATTGAGAGATACTATATTAGCAATCAAATTCTTTGTTACCTTTGTGTGGGGATTGTGTTAAATTTTGGGTAGAAAATTTAACCGAAAATTGTAAGGGTTGCCTCCTTAGCCTAGAAAAGGGGAAGAGCAATTAGTGGAATTGTTGCAAATCCTTAGTGAAGCTAAGGTAGTGGATGTAGAGTTCATTTGGAACTTGAACCACTCTAAAATCCTTTGTCAATCTTTTTAATTTGCAATTTTCACCACACAAACTTTAAAAATCCAATTCACCCCCCTCTTGGTTCATATCGATCTTTCGATCCACTCAACAATTGGTACGGAGCCTACCTCTTTGAGGATTAACAACCACAAGAGGAGTTTCTTGGAAGAGTGTGATCATCAAATATCAAGAGATGGCTTCAACCTCCGGTTCGGGCATGTATGAGTCTCAATCCACTACAAAGCCTCCCTTCTTCAATGGTGATAATTATTCTTTTTGGAAGAATAAAATGCGTCTCTTCATCAAGTCAAATGACTACTTAGTGTGGGATGTCATTGAAGATGGCCCCTAAATTCCATTGAAGCAAGATGGTGAAGGCAAGATGTTCTTGAAGAAAAAGATGGAGATGAGTGAAGAAGAAAGGAAAAAGATTCAAGTAAATGACAAAGCTCTCCACATGCTCTTTTGTTCATTCGGTCCGGACATCTATTCTAAGGTTTCATCCATCGAGAGTTCCAAAGAAGTGTGGGACACTCTTGAGACTGCCTACGAGGGCACCAACGATGTTAAAGAAACTAAGATTGGAATTCTCAATCTTAGTTATGAGAATTTCAAGATGGAGCCCGATGAGACGGTGTCCAAGATGTTTGATCGATTCTCCACTATTGTCAATGGGCTCAAGGGTTTTGGAGAAATTATACCGGAAGACAAGCTTGTCCGGAAGCTACTCTATTCACTTCCCGAATCTTGGGATGGGAAGAGAACCGCCATCATTGAAGCTAAGAATTTAAAGATTTTAAAGCTTGATGAGCTTGTGGGTTCTCTCCTTACTCATGAGATTATGAAGCAAGGAAGGGAAGAAGAGAAGAAGAAAGAAGAGAAAAGAGTAGAAAAGCTTGAGGTTGAGAAGAAGAAGAAGATGGGAATAGCTCTCAAAGCTTTACTACATCAAGAGAGCTCTTCTAGTGAGGAGGATGAACTAGAAGAATTGGCTATGATAGCCAAACGATTCTCACGTTTTATGAGGTCCAACCGGGGAAGAAAAATCCAAAGAAAGATGGACTTCAAAAGCAAGAACAAAGAAGAAGCAAGGGATCCAATCATTTGCTTTGAGTGCAAACAACTCGACCACATACGTTCGGAGTGGCCTCAACTCAAGAAGAAGGGCTTTGAGAAGAAGAAGAAGCTCAAAGCCAAGCTTGCTACTTGGAGTGATGAGGAGTCATCGGAGGATGACGAACAAGAAGTAGCTAACCTTTGCCTCATGGCACTTGAGGAAGATTCCTCCATGGTAACCTCTAACTCATCTACTTTAGATTTTACATATGATGAATTGAATGATGCATATGGTGAGTTACAAGAGGTCTATGATGAATTAGTTGAGAAATATAAAGAGTCGGTCATTAGGAACAAGAAAATTATTTTGGAACTAAATGAGAAAAATGACTCACTCACTCAAGCTAATTCAAAATTTGAGAAAAAGATATTAGGGTTAAAAGATGAACTAAAATTCTTTCAAGATGAAAATGTTGACCTTAATAATCTTTTGTCTCAATGTAATAGTGAACACCAAAAGGTGTTGGATGAGCTAAATGAGCTCAAAAAGTCTTTTAAAAATATTGGTAGTGTCAAGCATGAGATAGGTGAATCCTCAAAAACACACCAACCTAAGAAAAAGACTAACTACTACAAACAAGGTAGCTATCCTAAACATAGTAGAGCTAAAAGAATTAGAAGTGTATGGGTTCCTAAGGAACTTATAAAATCTAATAACATTATTGCTATGTCATCTTGGATTCCTAAGGGAACCAAGGTTTTGGGAGCTAACATTCATGGACCCAAAATGATTTGGGTACCAAAAACAAAAGCTTAATATCTTTGTTTGTAGGGGAGCATTGCTACAAGGCCAAAGCACAAAGTCAAAACTCATGGTACCTTGATAGTGGACGCTCAAGGCATATGACCGGAGACAAGAGTAGATTCATGGATCTAAAGCCAAAAAGTGGAGGAGTAGTGACATTTGGTGACAACTCCAAAGGCCACATTAAAGGTATTGGCTCCATAGGTAATCACTCTACTATTCTTATTGAAAATGTCTTGTATGTCGATGGTCTTAAACACAACTTATTGAGCATAAGTCAATTGTGTGATAAAGGATTTAATGTTTTATTTGATAAAAATGGATGCAAAATTGTAGACATTAAATCTAATAATATTATGCTCATAGGTCATCGCATAGGGAACATATACATGGTGCATCTAGATGACATTCATACATCTCATGCATGCTTAGTTGCACAAAATGAAAATGATGCATGGTTGTGGCATAGGAAACTAGGACATGCTAGCATAAGTGTTTTAGAAAATCTAGTCTCCCTTAATCTAGTTAGAGGTTTACCCAAGATAAAATTTTCAAATGATAAAATTTGTGATGCATGCTCTAAGGGTAAACAACATAAGTCTTCCTTTAAATCCATTAATGATGTTTCTACTAGTAGATGTTTACAACTTATCCATATGGATTTATTTGGGCCAATTAGGACTATGAGCTTGGGTGGTAAGTCTTATGCTTTTGTACTTGTTGATGATTTTTCTAGATTTACTTGGGTTCTATTTTTAAGTACTAAAGATGAGGCTTTGGAAAAATTCATCACATTTTCAAAACTAACCCAAAATGATCTTGAACTTAAAATTTCACATATTAGAAGTGATCATGGAACCGAGTTTCAAAATTTAGGGTTTGAAGAATTTTTGAATGAAAATGGTATTAGCCACAATTTTTCGGCTCCTCGAACTCCTCAACAAAATGGGGTAGTTGAGAGGAAAAATAGAACTTTGCAAGAAATGGCTAGAACTATGCTTTGTGAAAACAATTTACCTAAATATTTTTGGGCGGAAGCCACAAACACCGCTTGCTATATTGTAAATCGAGTAATGATTAGGCCAATTTTAAAGAAAACACCTTATGAGATTTTAAAATCTAAAAAGCCTAACATTAGCTATTTTCACCCTTTTGGTTGCAAGTGTTTTGTTTTAAATAATGGAAAAGAAAACTTAGGTAAATTTGATGCAAAAAGTGATGAAGCTATTTTCATAGGTTACTCTTTAACCTCTAAAGCCTATTGAGTATTTAACAAAAGAACTTTAGTAGTAGAAGAATCTATTCATGTTGTATTCGATGATAACCTCCTTCCTAGGAAGGATTCTTGTGATGATGATGATGTAGGAATCATAAATGCCTTTGATGGAGGACAAACTTCAAAGGAGGATGAGATTCCAACAAAAGAAGAGGACACACAAGATCCACCTCTTGAAGCCTTGAAGGACTTGGCTCTTGAGGAAAAGGAAGTGAGCTACCCAAGGGAGTTGAACTATGCCAAAGATGGTGAAATCTTGGGTGATCCATCCAAGGGGGTAACCACTCGATCTTCTCTTAGATTAATGAATCATATTGCATTTATCTCATGCATAGAGCCTAAGAATATTAAAGAAGCATTGAAAGATGACTTTTGGATTATGGCTATGCAAGAAGAGTTAAATCAATTTGAGAGAAGTAACGTTTGGACATTAGTTGATAGGCCTAGTAATCAATCTACCATAGGAACTAAATGGATCTTTAGGAACAAGCTAGATGAAAGTGGTAACATTGTAAGAAATAAAGCTAGACTAGTAGCACAAGGTTACACTCAATAAGAGGGAATAGATTTTGATGAAACCTATGCACCCGTAGCTAGAATGGAAGCCATTAGGATGTTGCTTGCATATGCATGTTATCATAATTTCAAGCTTTTCAAATGGATGTTAAAAGCGCATTTTTAAATGGTTTTATAAATGAAGAAGTGTATGTGGAACAACCACCGGGTTTTGAAGACTCAAAATTTCCAAATCATGTTTTCAAACTCACCAAAGCTCTTTATGGTTTAAAACAAGCTCCTAGAGCTTGGTATGAAAGACTTTCAAACTTTTTAATTGAAAAAGGATTTGAAAAAGGTAAGGTGGACACTACACTTTTTATAAAAATGTATAAAAATGACATCTTAGTAGTTCAAATTTATGTTGATATTATTTTTGGTTCTACTAATGAATGTCATTGTCAAGAGTTTGCTAAGTTAATGCAAGGTGAATTTGAAATGAACATGATGGGGGAGCTCTCATTCTTTTTGGGACTCCAAATCAAGCAAAAGAAGGATGGCACCTTCATCAATCAAGCAAAGTACATAAAGGATATGCTCAAGAAGTTTGGCTTGGAGAATGCAAAGCCTCAAGCCACACCTATGAGCTCATCTACAAAGCATGACAAAGATGAAGGAGGTAAGTGTGTTGACTCTAAGCTTTACCGTTCTATGATTGGATCATTGCTTTACCTTACCGCAAGTAGACCGAATATCTTGTTTAGTGTTTACTTGTGTGCTAGGTTTCAAGCTAGTCCTAGAGAGTCTCACCTTATAGCCGTTAAGAGAATCTTTAGGTACCTTAGAGATACTCCTTGTTTAGGTCTTTGGTACCCTAGAGACTCTACCTTCAACCTTCATGCTTATTCGGATGCGGATTATGGGGGTTGCAAAATCGATTGGAAAAGTACTTCGGGAACTTGTCAATTCCTAGGTAGTATGCTCATATCTTAGTTCTCTAAGAAACAAAATAGTGTAGCCTTATCTACCACCGAAGCCGAGTACATATCCTTAGGGAGTTGTTGTGCTCAAGTCCTTTGGATGAAGCAACAACTCTTAGATTATGGAATTAAAGTTGAAACCATACCCCTAAAATGTGACAACACTAGTGCAATATGTTTAACAAAAAATCCCATCCAACACTCTAGAACCAAACACATAGAAATAAGGCATCATTTCATTAGAGATCATGTCCTTAAAGAAGATGTGGTTATAGAGTATGTAGACACCTTAAATCAATTAGCGGACATATTTACAAAACCTTTAGACAAAGAGCGTTTTTGGTCCCTTAGGAGAGAGTTAGGTCTAGCTAGCCTATCTTGACCTTTTAGGACCTCTTTTGTGCTTAAATTTGCGTGATCTTGTTAAATGCCATGTTTATGTGTTTAGACTCCTAATTTCATCCATGCTTATAGCTAGGGGGAGTATGTTTATGTTTGCATATGTTTTGCCTGCTCATTCATGTCATTTATGCATGTTAGGCCTAAGAAAAAATCATTTTTCTGCACTTTTAGAGCCTCATCTGCACTTCCAGGCCCAGGTGTATCGAAACGGGTGAACCAGTTTCGATACGGGTACCTTAAATTCATATCTGAGAGAAGGGCGTTTCGAAACGCCTCCAAAGGGTTTTGAAACGTTTTTGCTACTGCCAAGGGGTGTATCGAAACGTGTTTCGATACGGGTCAAACGGGGCTTCGATACGGTCAACACCGTATCAAAACGGTCAGCTGAAGGTCTCAAAACGGTCAAACCCTAGTGCTCTCGTTTCGAAACGGTATCGCGAATAGCTTTATTTAGGGCTTTTAATGTTAAAATACACTTTTACATCAAACTCTTAAAAACCCTAAAAACCCTAAACCGACTTTCTCCCTATAAATACCCTCTAAAACTCTTTATTTTTCACCAAATCTTGAGGGGTTTTACTCTAAAACTCAAGTCTAAGCAAGTTTCATCAACATTGTGCAAGGATTTTTCTCCATTCATCCAAAATCCCAAACTAAGGTATTTTTCCCTTTTTCCTTTTTCTTTCAATTTATGTTCGAATATTAGGTTAGAAAATTTTATTTTTGTATAAATTATATGTTTTCATGTTTGGGTTTTCCATATCTTGTAAAAAAATTTCAAAATCTCAAATTTTTTGATTCAAATATAAAATTTTTCAGTTGTATTTTCTTTTACTGTTTTTTAAAAAAAATTTCTTTGTTTTAATTTTTTTAAAACCTAAATGGGATTTATTATTGGATTGAATTTAAAAATCGATGCATACACTTAATTTTAAAACATGCTTGCTTAATGTTTTTAGGATGTCGGATCAAGCTAACAAAAAGCGTAAGTCCGTTCAAACAGGTGATTCGAGCATACGTCTGAATCTTGCTCTGCTTTTTTAGAAATCCCTTCGAACTACCGAGATGCGAGCTTGCTTCACATATGTCAAGGATTTCGAAGTTCTTCATGAACGTGTCATTGATCTTGATTTCCTCAACTCCGAGCGATTCCTATTTCGTTACCTCGAGCGTTTAAGTGAATGGGATCTTCTTCCTCTGTTGAGCATCCCGGATATTCGCTACAAACATATGGTACTCATCTTTTACTCTAATGCTCGTCTTATTCATGATGAAACCAAGACCGAGGTTGTAGGGATTGACTCTTTCTTGTTAGGGAAAAAGTTTACTGTTAATATTGCTCTCTTGGAGTCCACCTTTTCCCTTAAAGATATAGGTCTTGAGGATGAACGTCACTTCGGCACTTTCACCGGTCCGGCACTTACTTTGGATGCACACGACCGTTTTCTTCACTTGATGGTATCATGGTTCCTTCACCCTTCCGGAGGTAAATACTCTCATATCCGTCAAGTTGATCACTTTTGGCTTGAATATTTCCGTAGAGGTGAGCGTCCTAATGTTGCCAAGATTATTTTTGCCGAGATGGTCAATAATGTTAAGCTTATTGACACCAATGAGTTGAAATCTTTCACTTACAGCACGATCTTGAGCCACATCTTTAGCCACCTTGGTATCGATTGCACCTACGACTCCCCGGAACCTCGCAAGTGCAAGATTGGTGAGTCCTCTCTACGCAAATCCGGGTTTCGATATGTGAATAATGTTTGGGAACGAGTTGATAGAGAAGCTCCTCTTCCTCCCGTTACACCTCCACCGCAAGTTCAAGTTGGAAATAATGAAGCTCTTACGGCTCTCATTACCGAGCGGTTCAATGCTTTGGATACTCGCATTGCTTCGGGTTTTGATGCCATGGACACTCGCATGAAAAATGTCGAGGATCGCCTCCTATCTCTTGAGACTTCCCATTCAAACATGGATTTGTCCTTCTCTACTCTCTATGGGCAATGGACGAAGTTTCACCGTTCTCAAGTCAAGAGCGACGATGAGACTTCCGATGATGATGGCGACGAGGCCTAGGACTTTCATATCATATCATATCATATCATATCATATTATTTATGAATTTTAGGTTTAAGATTGCATCTTTATGCTTTATTATGTTTTAGGAACCTATGCTTTTGATCTTTTGTTTGGGATTTTATTTTGAACTTAATGATGCTTTATGTTTTGGATATTTTAATTTTATGAATTTATATTATTGTTGTTTAATGGTTAATGCTTATTGGTACTAATCCTTTGTCTTCTCTATGAGCCTTATTTATTCTTTTTGATCTAACAAAAAGGGGGAGAAGAAATTTAAGAGCCACAAACTAAAATTCGTTTTAAATGTTTAAAAGGTTTTTTAAGTTTTAAAACTTGGATTTCAAAGTTAAACATTTTTAAAACTTTAAAAACCTATCTTAAATTAAGGGGGAGTTAGAATATTTTCAAAATTTTCAAAACTCTTAAAAATTCTAACTTTGGTTTTGTTATATCAAAAAGGGGAGATTGTGAAACCAATATTTTAATTTTGATATAACTAAAAACCTAAGGACTAAATTGAAAATGTCAAAAAGAATTTTTAAGTCCTCAAAACATCCCTATATGATTTTAAGATTATGCCAAAGTTAAAAACAAAGTTTTCAAATATTTTTCTAAGTGTTTAAAGGCGAAATAGTGATTTTCAAGTCCTGTTTCGAAACGGCCTAAGGCGTTTCGAAACGATTTCATCACTGCCAACCCCTGTTCCGCAACGCGTATCGAAACGACTTTAGAACACTTGAACCCGTATCGAAACGGCTTCATGCGTTTCGAAACTGTTCTTCATTTTTGATTTGAAAACTATAACGGTTGTAACATTTTTAACTGATTTTTCAAAGATAAATAGGGTGTTTCGAAACGGGATTAAGATGTTTCGAAACGACCCATTCCAGTAGCAAAACTGTTTCGAAACGAGTCCATGTGTTTCGAAACGGCTTTTCATTCTGATTTGAAAATATGACCGTTGTAAAGGTTTTTAACTGATTTTTTAGAATCGGTTAGGGTGTTTCGAAACAGGCTTAGGCTGTTTTGAAACGACCCTTTCCAGTGGCAAAAGTGTTTCGAAACGGCTTTAACACGTTTCGAAACGGGCTCTTAAATGCACCCAACGGCTCTTTCTATTTTAGTCTGTTCCGAAACAGGTACCCGCGTTTCGAAACGGGTTGTTGCAGACTGCATTTATAGAGGTGAGATAACATCCCCAATGGCTCTATTGATGAGTGCAATAACCACAACGGCTAGAAATCAATGAGAAGGTATAAAAATGACCTCTAAAAGCTCCAGCAACAACTATTGATCCAAAAACAAATATCCATACATCAAATCCAAGCATTTGTGCTAAAATCCCATATTGTCTAGAAACCCCAATTGTAATTTTCATTCTTATCTTTTTCAATTGGGTTGAGTGCTTGTAATTGGGCTACAAATTGTATTGAGAGATACTATATTAGCCATCAAATTCTTTGTTACCTTTGTGTAAGGATTGAGTTAAATTTTGGGTAGAAAATTTAACCGAAAATTGTAAGGGTTGCCTCCTTAGCCTAGAAAAGGGGAAGAGCAATTAGTGGAATTGTTGCAAATCCTTAGTGAAGCTAAGGTAGTGGATGTAGAGTTCATTTGGAACTTGAACCACTCTAAAATCCCTTGTCAATCTTTTTAATTTGCAATTTCCACCACACAAACTTTAAAAATCCAATTCACCCCCTCTTGGTTCATATCGATCTTTCGATCCACTCAACAACTTCCTCTTGTAAAAAACCATGCAAGAAGGCATTGTTAATATCAAGCTGATGCAGATGCCATTTATTAGCAGCAGAAACAACTAACAAAGTTCTAATGGTGTTTAGCTTAGCAACAGGGCTGAAAGTATCAAAATAATCAATGCCAGACTGTTGAGTGAAGCCTTTTGCAACTAAACGTGCCTTATACCTTTCTAAGGTTCCATCTGATTTCAATTTTGTCCTATATACTCATTTACAACCTATTGTTTGTTTCCCTGCTGGAAGAGGAACTAATGTCCAGGTATGATTTAGTTCTAAAGCATTAATTTCTTCCTGCATAGCTGTTTTCCAACATTCATGCTTAATAGCCTGATTATAGGTTTTAGGTTCACTTAGGACAAAAACATTATTTACAAAAGACTTATGAGCAGTAGAAACATTACCAGAAGAATCTACTTTATCAAGAGTATGAGGAGAAGACCTTACTTTAGGCATAGACACAACAAAATCCTTAAACTTTTCTGGAAGTTGTCTCTGTCTAGTTGGCCTTGAAGAAACAACTCTTTGTTCTTTAGAAGACGTGAAGGAAGTTTGCTGATCATTTGAAATAGGAGAAGAAACAGAAATATCATGCTGTTCATTTGAAAGAAGAGAAGGAACAACAAGAATTTTATCTTTGTTTGATGTAGAACTGACATCAGTGATTTTATTAGAGATGATAAAATGATTAGAAATATTTGCAGAATCATTTTCAAGACTGTTTTCAGAATTATTTTCAAAAGAAACATTTTTAGAATTATTTTCAGAATCAATACTATCAGAAGCAGTTTCAGTAGATAATGAAACATTCTTATCTTTAAGAGTGATGTCTTCAACAGAAACATTACTATCTAGAGTAGGAAGAATAACATCATTTTGAACAATTTTAGAGTTTTTAAAAGGAAACTCGCTCTCAGAAAACATAACATCTCTAGAAACAAAGACAGATTTAGTTTCTAAATCATACACCCTATATCCTTTAGTGTTTTTAGGATATCATAAAAAAATACACTTATAAGCACGAAGATGCATTTTTGTTTTGGGTTTTGGCAGAACAGATGCATAAGTAAGACAACCAAACACTTTTAACTGACTCAAAACAGGTTTGGAATTATATAACAACTCAAAAGGTGTTTTATTTTCAAGAACAAGAGTTGGTGTGGCATTTATTAGATAAGCTGCAAGAAGGATGCAATCTATCCAGAAAACCAAGGGCAGATTAGCTTGAAATCTAAGAGACCTAGCAACAGACAAAATATGTTGATGCTTACGTTCTACAGTACTATTTTGTTGAGGAGTATAGGTGCAGGATGTTTGATGTATAATACCTTTTTCTTTAAAAAATCAAACATCTCAAACTCTTTAGCATTATCACTTCTTATACATTTTATTTTCTTTGAAAATTGAACTTCAACAAAAACATAGAACTTAGAAATAACATCTCTAACTTCTCCTTTTAATTTCAGTGGAAAAATCCACAAAAACCTACTTTTATCATCTATGACAGTAAGAAAGTAAGAGTGTCCATAAAGGCTTTTAATTGGGAATGGACCCCAAACATCCATATGAACAAGATCAAAGACATCATTACTAACAGTAGTGCTAATTGGAAATGAAGGCCTTTTATGTTTAGCTAGATGGCATACATCACAACTAGGTAAACAACCAACATGAATTTCATTATAAATTTCAGAGAAAAATTTCACCCTTTTAGCAGAAGGATGGCCTAATCTAGCATGCCAAACAGATAAAGAAGAGAATTTAGAGACATAGTTAGAGAAAGAAACCGAATTCGAAAGCTGAAGATGATAAAGGCCATTAATCTGACTAGTTGTACCAATCATCTTCGAAAGAGCAATATCCTGTATAAAACAAGACTGTTGTGAGAAAACCAAAGCATATTTATTATCCTTAACTAATTGAGAAACTGATATGAGATTAAAGCCAAAATTAGGAATGTAAAGAACATCTTTTAGAAATAAAACAGAGTTTAAAAAAATATCACCAATGCTGGACACTTTAACAAGTTCATTATTGGGAAACTTAACAAACTTGTTATGAATAACTCTACTATTTTGAAAGAAACTTAAGTCATTAGTAATGTGATCAGTGGCACCTGAATCAATAATCCAGGTGTCACTGGAACCATTAAAGACAGAAAGAATAATATTTGTATCTGGAGCAGTGTTCTCAGGAGTAAAACTAGAAGAAAGGGCATTGATTCGAGACTGATGCACAGCATTTTCAGAGACTGAAGAAGAATTTCTCTCTTGAAGCATAGAAACTATACTTTCATACTATTCTTTAGTAAAAACATGAGAAGAAACAAGATCTTGATTCCGAGAAGAATCACTAGAGGGAACAGATTCATGAGAACTAATCTGATTAGATTTGGATGATTGATATCTAGTTTTATACCCAGGGGAAATCCATGTTTGCGATAGCATTTATCTATGGAATGACCAGAAATCCCACAAAAGGTACATGTAGTTTTCTTGGTTCCAGAATGATTATAAAATTTCTTGTTATCAAAACTGGAATTCGAAACAGGGGGTTTTTGCGTAGAAAACCTATTAACATTTTGAGAACTAACCCTCCCAGCTAAAAAGACAGCAGAATCACAATTGTGAATAGATCCTAGGGTTCGCTCATGTTGAAGAACTAAAGCAAATATTTCATTTATTGACGACAAAGGTTTCATCATGAGAATTTGGGACTTCTGAACAGAAAAGTTTTCATTCAAACCCCTTAAAAACCTAAGAATGAAATTTTGCTTCCTATATTTGCTAGCATCACAAGAACAGGAAATTAAAGGTCTAAGATTCGAGATTTCATCCCATACTACCTTGAGCTGGGTGTGGTAAGCCGTGACAGAAGACGAACCTTGTTGATGAGAGTAAAATTCTTGCAACAGATTTGAAACTCGAACAAGACCCCCTTGGCTAAATCGATCAAACAAGTCAGACCACAACTCACTCGCGTTGTCAATCCAGATAACGCTTTGCGCAATCTCGACGCTTAACGCACGCTGCAACCAGGACAAGACAAGGTTGTTACATTTTACCCAGGCACCATATGACGGATCGTCTTTGCTGGGTTCTTGAATCGTGCCATCCACGAACTGGAATTTATTCTTCGAGATGAGGGCCATCTTCATCGAACGAGCCCAGCCATGATAGTTGTTGCCGGTGAGAAGAGTCGGCGTTAAGACGAGAGAAGGATTCTCGTTGGGATGAACATAAAACTCGTTCGGATCATCGGTGCGAACAGACCGGCTGTCCAACGTTTCAGAGGAACACGGATGCAATGAATCAACTGATACCATATCAAGAATTGAATTCAAGAATTTGAATTGAGAGCTTTAGTTGTTTTAGGGTTTCGGAGGAAATGAGAAACGAAAGAGAATTGGGAATTTCATTTACAATTGGATGATAAAAGTCAATGGTCTAGGTTTGACCCGTGGTCAATACTTGTACACGGTAAAAAGTAAAGAAACAGTTAAAGAAAATACAGCTAATGGTAAAACCATCTTTCTAACTAACCCTCTATACAAGATTCCTAATAATTAAAGATAAAGGGGAGATAGTCGACTAAGCTACGAGTTATGTGACAAATGATTTAATATAAAATTTCCAACTGATACAATACTTACTCAATTAGTAGAGAAGGTGATCAAATGAACTAGTTAGCCTCTTTTAGGGGACAACTTGGATTGCATTGCCTAGCAAAAGCCTGAAGTTATTTATGAGAATCTCCAACCATATTTTACATCTTTCTTTGCTTTTCGTCTCGATTTTCATTGTGTGATATATTCTTTAATAAAATATTCTCGAATTGTAGTTATAAGTTATAACCGATTCGGTCCATGAACAAGTCTAAAATATATTATACGGAAGAAAAAACAGAAAAAGTTTTGTTATCATCTTAAAATCCTGACTTGTGATATATTTTTTTTACTATGAAAACGTGAGATGGGTTCCATTGTTTATAAACTTATCATCTAGCATGCTTCTTCACGTGAGGGTGGAATTAAGGAAAACGAAATTCCCGGCGGGGTTCTGGATATGTGCAAGTGGAGCGACCTCACAAGATCTTCAAAAAGAAGGACCGACCAAACATAAGTTAAATACTTGTAATTTTTTATAAATTTTTATTTGATAATTAACAACTTACGAACAAACTAAAGATAATACTTAAATTTCAAATAACAAATATCTAAAGAAGATTTTTTAATTTTGTTTTTGAGTTCTAAAAGAAAGAAGTTTTTTTTAATCTAAAGTTAACGTATTAAAAATCTTAATAAATTAAGGGGCCTATTTTAATAAATTGCACATACTCCTTTAAATCTTTGAACCACCTAAAAAGTCCTCTTCAGTCTTCAGTTCATGGCAGCAACTCATTCTTTTAATATTGTTGTATTAGCACAACTCTTTGACAAAGGATCAGTTCCATGATAAAAATATTTTCCACTTGAGCGGTGGGATCAATAACTCTCTAATATAGTAACAAAGGAATTTTGTATATGAATTGGTATCTTGTTGAGAGAATTTCCAAATCATTTGGTACAAGTTTGTCAAGTGTTTCGTCGGACAATCGGACAAACTTCTAACAATGATATTATCTTTTAACTGATTTCCCCCCTATTTTGCTAAGAGTTCATTACGGGTTCACAGAAGTTGAAGGTGAGAGGGGAAATTGCGCCCAACTTTGATGGCTAAACTTCATTTTAGGTCATTGATTTAAAATCTTTAAAATTAAATTTTTGCCCCTCATAAAATTTATAATTTAATTTATTTTTATGACCTATTGGTTTTAAAATTAATAAAATTAAACATTGGCCTTCAATTTTCATGATTAAATTATTTTTAAGACCTTTTGTGACACCCTATACCTGATCTAGAAATTATGACTGAATTTAGAATGTCACCGAGTAAAAAAAGATAGAAAAATAAGATTTCAGAAAATAACAGTTTAACAGTCCAAAATCAAATATCAGTTCAAGCCACAATTCAGAAATTATTTAACTTACCGAATAAGTAGTACTATTAAACCAGTAACTGTTTACAAATACGAGACTCTCCAAATGCTATCGAATCCAAGCTTAGAGTGTTAATTAATCTGACAAATAAATAGAAAATAGAGAATGAGCTATAAAGCGCAGTGTGGTCTCTAAGTAAATAAATTAACCAGATAACATACATGTACATATTTTAACCAGAGATCGTGATGAAAATAGAAATTCAATCATATATCATATTATTCATTCAGAATCAGACAATACAAAGTAGATATAGAATCAGACAATACAAAGTAGATATAGAACCAGACCAAACAAAATACATACAGAATCAAACCAGACAGAATAGTTACAAACTCAGGCTGGTAGTCCCCTAACAACCCATCCATCCACTACACATCATTCACGAGTTATCTCAAAACACGGATCCAACCCTGCACATCAGCTGATAAGATTTAATATTCAGATTATTAACATATACAAATATATGAGCTTCCTTTTAAATCAATAGATATATGAGTGTCATAACGCAATTTCAAATAGTACTTCCTCCTTAACATCACAATCCCCATTCAGAGTGCAACATGCTATACATATTGACTTTAAGAACATGACTGAGATACCAGATTTTTAGAACAAAGCATGTGTACTAAACTTTTTCATTACATAACAGATGTACCGGATTTTCAGATTATAGAACAGATGTATCAAACTTTTAGATTATAGAAGAGATGTATCAGACTTTTAGATTACATAACAAATATACTAAACTTTCATATTAAAGAACAGATATAACAAGCTTTCATATTACATAACAAATTCAAATTAGTAAGAAATTCATTGCACTCAGACAAATAAAACAGAGATGCATATTCACATAACAGTCCAACCATATACTTTACACATATTCAGATAACGATAAACAGAGATGCATCAATCTGCCCTTGGTTATCGGCAGGAACACCAATGGTAGGGGGAGCAACTGGTGGTTCGTTGAGCACCACATAGTCGAGGTCCAATTGCTCAAAGAAAAACAAGATGCGCTGGGACCACCTTCGATAGTTGCTGCCATCCAATGCATCAAGTTTGGAAAGGTCGGAAATGAGCTTGCTTAGTAGTGCGGATGAAGAAGCCATTTTGCAGAATCGGAGAATAGTTTTGTTTCTAAATTGTTGGTAAAATAGAGCTGCAAAACCGGCTGTTAGCACTGACTGGAAAGTATACAAAAACATTAATAAAAATGTGAATCGTGTCGTGGTATGGTGGCCACTGCCTTAGAAACAAAACTGCCCCGAACAGTGTAGTCGCTTCACAGGCAGAATATCCCCCGAGGTGCACACGGACGCTCCAAGAACCGTACACTCGACTCCGGAGTGAACAACATTGGTACTACTCGAACGAACAATGGATGAAATAGAGATAATTGAAGTACTTGTAATGTGTTTGATCTATCAAATGGTGCATGCAGCACCTCTATTTATAGGTTGGACATCATGTCTATAATAGACATTTCACTGTCCAAATAATTACAGATTTAATTCTGTATAACAACAAAAATAATTATGTTGTAACAGCTGCAATAACAACCTCCATAACCATGCAATAAACAGTGTTGTTACACCTTGAATTTGACTGAAAACAATCTAAATTCATCCACTAAACAGATTGTTCATATTCGAAATTATCCGTACGTGTCGAAGACTGGGTGGTTCATTTTAAATGAACTTGAAGAAATCACCATATGTCTATAAGAGGTTGAGCCATTACAAATGGTTCTTAATTATTTCATAGTCCAGTTTCAGGGTGGTTTATATCGAGATAAACTTGATGAAATAACCTATGTAAGTGAGAAGGATTAGCCACCTTCCGTGAAAAACGTTGGGCCATTTTTCTAAAAACTCTGTTTCATACTTTGTATTGTTCGATAATGGTTCTACCCACTCCTACATTTCAAGATCTGTTTCCAGAGACCTTCCATTTCCGATAGAAGCCACAGAGAATGTTGTTACAGTTATGAGCCCAGTAGGTCAGTCGGTGACCGTGGATAAGGTGTTTAGGCGTTGTCTTCTTGGGGTTCAAGGGGAAATCTTTCTGGTTGATCTTATGGAGCTTCCAATGGAGGAGTTTGATCTGATCTTGGGTATGGATTGGTTGACCGAGCATCGGGTTAACCTTGATTGTGAATTGAAAAGGGCAACCTTAAGGACTTCTGATGGTCAGTCAGTGGTTCTAATCGGTGAACGTCGAGGTTACTTGTCTAACGTAGTATCTGCTATGACCGTCGACAGAATGATTCGGAAGGGATATGAGACCTTCATTGCTTCTCTCCTGAATACGAAGGGTTCTCTATCCAAGATTGAAGAAATTCGCACTATCAGCGAATTTCCTGATGTCTTTCCCGAAGAGTTGCTCGGGTTACCTCCGGATAGGGATGTTGAGTTTGAGATTGAGACTTATCCGGGGTCTGCACCTGTATCTATGAATCCCTATCGTATGGCCCCTAAAGAGCTTAAGGAGTTGAAAATTCAGTTGCAGGAGCTGCTTGACCGAGGTTTCATTCGACCTAGCTCTTCACCTTGGGGAGCTCAGTCCTCTTCGTCAAGAAGAAAGATGGTTCACTCCGATTATGCATTGATTATCGGAAGTTAAACAAGCTGACAGTTAAGAACAAATACCCGTTACCCAGGATCGACGATTTGTTTGATCAATTTCGGGGAGCCACAGTTTTCTCAAAGATTGATCTTCGGTCTGGATACTATCAACTGAAGATAAAGGGATCTGATGTTGCGAAGACAGCTATCCGCACTAGATATGGGCACTATGAGTTTCTTGTGATGCCTTTTGGTCTTACCAATGCACCAGTTGCCTTCATGGACATGATGAACCGTGTGTTCTGACCCTATATAGACCAGTTTGTTGTGGTGTTTATTGATGATATCTTGGTTTATTCTCGGACAGAATCTGAGCATGTTGAACATTTGAAAATTGTTCTGCAAACCTTGAGAGAGCATCGTTTGTATGCTAAGCTGAGCAAGTGTGAATTTTGGCTCAGAGAAGTGACATTTCGGGGGCATGTTGTATCAGCTCAAGGTATCCAAGTTGATCCTAGTAAGATCGAGGCTATCACCAGTTGGAAGCCACCCAAGAATGTCTTTGAGATCCGTAGCTTTCTGGGTTTAGCTGGTTACTACCGCCGCTTTGTCGAGGGTTTCTCCATCATTGCTGCCCCTTTGACGAAGCTTTTGAGGAAGAATGTTCCTTTTGCTTGGTCTAATGCCCAGCAAGCTAGTTTTGAGAAACTGAAGGCGGCTTTGACTCAAGCCCCGGTCCTTTCACAACCCGAGTCTGGGAAGGACTTCTCAGTGTATAGTGATGCCTCACTCTCCGGGCTTGGTTGTGTACTGATACAAGATAGGAAGGTAATCGCTTATGCATAACGTCAGTTACGACCACATGAGTGTAACTATCCGACCCATGACCTCGAGTTAGCTGCGGTGGTCTTTGCTCTGAAAATCTGGAGGCACTATCTCTACGGAGAGAAGTGCTATATCTTTACTGATCACAAGAGCTTGAAGTATATCCTCACTCAGAGGGATGTAAATATGAGGCAACGTCGTTGGGTTGAGCTGTTAAAGGACTATGATTGCGTGATTGAGTACCACCCAGGAAAAGCCAACGTTGTTGTCGATGCCTTGAGTCGTAAGACTATATCCGACCTGAGATCCTTGTTTGCCAGGATGAGTATTTATAGTGATGGCAGTTTGCTAGAGGAGTTGCAAGTTAAACCAACTTTGGCCGAAGAGATTAAGGCCAAGCAACTCTTAGACAGTTCCTTACTCCCAGTCATGCAGCAAGTTGAGCAGGGATCCACATCTGTTTATGCCTTCGATCAGGATGGCGTTTTGTGCTTCAAGGGTCGTTATTGTGTCCCTGATGATGCCGACCTGAAGCGAGCCATACTTAGTGAGGCTCATAGCAGACCTTATGCTATGCATCCTGGTGGAGACAAGATGTACCAGAATCTGAAACAAAGGTACCGCTGGGAGGGTATGAAGAAGGATATATCAGATTATGTATCGAAGTGTATGACCTGTCAGCAAGTCAAAGCGGAACATCAGCATCCTTCTGGTTTGTTGCAACCCATTAAGATTCCTGAGTGGAAATGGGAGCGTATCACGATGGATTTCGTTACCGGGTTGCCTCTGACTCCTTCTAAAAAGGATTCTGTCTGGGTTATTGTTGATCGACTCACCAAGTCAGCTCACTTTATTCCTGTGCGAGTTACTTATTCTCTAGAGAAGCTGGCTAGGCTGTATATCTCAGAGATCGTCAGATTGCATGGGGTACCCTTATCTATCATATCTGATCGAGATCCGAGGTTCACTTCTCACTTCTGGTCGGCCTTGCATAATGCTTTGGGTACGCATTTAAATTTCAATACATCCTTCCATCCTCATACTGATGGTCAGTCCGAGAGAGTAATTCAGGTTCTTGAAGATATGTTGAGAGGATGCGTGATAGACTTCCGCGGTAGTTGGGAAGATTTCTTACCCTTGGCCGAGTTTGCTTATAATAATAGCTATCAGGCTAGTATTCGCATGGCCCCTTATGAAGCTCTTATATGGTCGTAAATGCCGAACTCCTATCTGTTGGACCGAGCTGTATGATAAGAAGACTTTGGGTCCGAAATTGGTCCAAGAAACTGAAGAGACTGTCAGATTAATCCGTGATCGCCTGAAAGAGGCCTTTGACAGACAAAAATCTTATGCTGATCGAAGAAGAAAGGATATTGAGTTTGAGGTCGGTGATCAAGTCTTTCTGAAAGTATCTCTATGGAAGAAAGTTCTGAGATTTGGAAAAAAAGGGTAAGCTGAGTCCGAGATTCATTGGGCCGTACCATATCGTGAAGAGAGTTGGGCCAATTGCCTATCAGCTTGAGTTACCTCCTCAGCTCAGTCGTATCCATAATGTCTTCCATGTGTCCATGTTGAGGCAATACCATCCAGATCCTAGTCATGTCATTCAGGTTCAGGATGTAGAGTTGAGGCCAGACTTGTCCTATGAGGAGGAACCAATCCGGATCTTAGATTTTGATGAGAGAGTTTTGAGGAACCGGCGCATTCCGATGGTAAAGGTACAGTGGAGAAATCGGAGTCCTAGTGAGGCTACATGGGAGATCGAGAGATCCCTGAGGAAGCAGTTTCCACATCTGTTTGATTCAGGTAAATTTCGAGGACGAAATTTTTCTTAGGGAGGGGAGAGTTGTAACACCCGATTTAAAAAAGAAAAAAAAAGGAAAAAGGGAGGTGAGGGAGTGAAGGCTCGAACCTGAGACCTCAGCCCTCACCACCCAACCCGCTAACCGTTGAGCCAAGTGCTCTCTTCTGTCAAGTTTTACCAACATTAATATTTGTTTGTTAACATAGGAGTCAGATTGAGTTAGCCTTAATTTAACTCTGACTCCTCACCTACCGACTTTATTGTTGTATCGAACACACCTCCGTCTCTCCCTCTTTCATCTCGTTTTCTCTGCCGCCCCTGATCTCCGTCCTTTTCTGGCACCGCCGCGCCGTGAGCTTCACCGCTGGTGCCAAGGCATTCCCCGTCGAGCCCCGGCCAGAACCCCCATCTCCACGCGCCGTCTGCCGTCCCCGAACACCGTGAAACACCATTGAAAGCTTCGTAGAATCCCTAACGCCGTCGCCTCTGTTTTTCTCTTTTTCCGACCGTCCTCGACGTCCGTTCGAGGAACGGCAGTCGGATCTCTGCTCCCCGCGTCGAGTCAAGTAAAACCCAACCAACTCTTCGTTCGTTCGTCGCCGGCGAAGCCTCCACCGGAGCTACATAAGTTCCGACGACCCTTCGGTTTTTCGCAACAATTTTCGTTTAAATCCGATGATTTTTCAGGCTTGTGTGGGTTGGGTTAGATCAATAATCGATTCTGCCATTTTTTTCCAGGTGAAACCGATCCGTTACGAGCTCTCCGGCGAGTTTCCGGTGGCCGTCCGACGTTGTTTCCGTTGGGGTAAGTAAGCCGGCCTGAACCGGCTGGACCGGTCGGCCCATCATCCAAACCCGAGCCCGAAAACCCAGATGGCCCAAAAACCCGAACCCAGTTAACCCGAGCCCATCGCCCGAGTCCGGCTCGTCCCGTCTCTGACCCGAACTGACATGTGTCCGAGTCAACTCGTTGAGTCAACTCAGTTGACCCCTGTTGGTTGCTGACGTCATCATGACGTCATCGGTTGACCTGGCCCCGTTGACTTTGACCTGTTGACGTCAGCGTTGACTTTGACCAAAAAGTCAAACTTTTTGAAAAGGCCTTATTCTATGTTTTTCGACATCCTGAGTCCGTTTTTGAAGCCCGTTTTGTGAAATTCTGACTCTAAGGCCCCCGAATCTGACCTTAAACCCAAATCATGCATATGTACTTAATTATTCCATTCAGATATCAGTAAATTGAATAAGTCTCTAAACTAGTGTTTTAATTGTGTAAAGGTACCCGGGATTCGTGTGACCACTCACCAGCTCAGCCTAGCTCCTCTCGACCCGCTCATCCTCACGCTTCAGTGAATATCAGTATGAATTCAAACCATATGTATAAGAATAAGTTTAACTCTTATTTCACATTATGACCATTACTCTTTCTTGATCTAGGATTCGACCCCGTATCTGAGCGTACTGAGGCAGGTGTCCGTTAGACCCTTCTCCGACCAGCTTTGAGGTGTGTTCCATGTGTGCTATATTCTGTTGAATGAATTGCTTAATGATTTAATCATAAACAATACTATGTTTGTTTAATATCTTAATTGTTGTTGAGATTGCATCACTATGTTAGAAATGAGATGAAATGATGAACTAGTTATATAATGACATTCTCTGCCGACATGATGTATGTTTGCTCAATTCGTATACTTGTAATATGATTTATTGATCTGTGATGGAATTGCCTAATTGTCTAATAAACTTGAAAGTATGACATGTTAGCTTGACCTGAGATGTTACAATCTGTTTGTATGTTGAATGATGAGAATGTCTGTTTTGCTCAATAGGTATGCCCAATTATCTGTCAAAAGTATAAATCTTCTGTTTCTGATATTCTGAATAGAATGCCTGCCACATGTACTCTGTTATTCATATCTGAGATCTGGACACTGATTACTATCTTGGGTATACTATTGGGTTATGTTGTGAAGTCTCTGTTGGTACAGCCCTGATCAAGCTGGTAAATCCTTATGGACTCAAGGTCTCCCCTTGAGTGGCACCTATGCCCATCGGGCCTAGGGTAAGTCCTTATGGACTCAAGGTCTCCCCTTGAGTGGCACCTATGCCCATCGGGCCTAGGGTAAGTCCTTATGGACCTAAGGCATCCCCTTAGGTGGCACCTATGCCCATCGAGCCTAGGGTAAGTCCCTATGGATGCAGTTCTGGGGGACTGCATTTGGTGTAAGGTTGGAGGGTAGTCACTAGTAAACTCATGCATGCATCCGAGCATTTGCATTGATCTGCTATGTGTTCTTATGATCTGATTGTTATGTATTCATTGCTTGTTTGATCTGCACTTATTGGAACACACTGAGCTCCCTAGCTCATGCCCTCTTCTTCTCCCCTTTCAGATACTTGTGATAGGCTACCCCTTTTGGACCCGGCAACTGGAGGATCGGCACATTTAGCTCTAGACTATTGTAATGTTCTTATCTTCCAAATTGTCTGTATTTGGGTGACTTATGCCTATATTTTGATACGACTTATCTTTTGGTTTTGTCGGGTGTTGGCTTTTGTTATAACTGAACACTTCATGCTTTCATATCATCTATTTTGTAATCACATGATACTAAACTTTTACTTACTACTTTTGGATGGATTTGAAAGCGTTACTAGTAGACTTTATAATCGTTCTGAGAATAGCATTGATATGTATTCGACAACAGGTTTTATGGTATGATTCGTAAATCTCCCGAAAAGGGGAAACTATGTCAGTTTTGAAATTTTGACTATGATATTTCACAAGGGTTTGATTATAGGTTGTGACTGCCTGGAGTTGGGTTAAACGCATAAGCGGGTCCAGGTGGTTACACGGCGAATCCAATAATGGCTCAAATGAAAAATCATAGGGAGAAAAATACAAGGAAAGCTAAAGCCAAGTCATGCCTATTTTCTGCAGTTTCACCATCAATTCTTATGAAAATAATGTACTTCTATTCTGCTGCAGAAATTTAAGAGCATCTTAAAGAACATATGGAAAGAAAAAAAAGAACAAAGAATATGAAGGTAATAAATTTACTTCGTGAATTTGAAATGAAGAAAATGAAGGAGTCTGAGTTAGTAAAAAAAATATGTTGAAGAACTTGTCAAAATTGCTGACAAGGTGAGAATGTTAGGTAAAAAATTCTCTAATAAAAAAATTATTGAAAAAAATTTAGTTACACTTCCTGAAAAGTTTGAACCTACAATATCTTCATTGGAGAATACTTAAGATCTTTCAAGTATTACCTTAGAAGAAATTTTAACATCATTACAGGCTTCAGAAAATAGGAGACTCATGAGGCAAGAGAATCTTATTGAAGGAGCATTTGAAAGTCACAGATACAATAAGACTCCAAACAAAAACAAGCAAATAAATGGATCATATCCACCATGTCCTCACTGCAAAAAAAAAACTAATCATCCTCAGTATAAATGTTTGGTGGAGACTACATGTGAAATGCAAAAAATATGGTAGGCAAGGACATGTAGAACTTAGCAGCAACAAGATGTGACCAATGTTGCAGCTGAACAATTCCAGGAGGAGGAACTCTTTGTTGCAACATGTTTTGCAAACAAAATCACTCTTGAGAGTTGTCTTATCGATAGTGGTTGCACAAATCACATGACATATGATCAAGATTTCTTTGAGGAACTTGATAACATAGTTATTTTCAAAGTTAAAATT
Source organism: Hibiscus trionum (assembly GCA_030270665.1). NCBI lineage: Eukaryota > Viridiplantae > Streptophyta > Magnoliopsida > Malvales > Malvaceae > Hibiscus > Hibiscus trionum. The sequence goes on from BSYR01000017.1 coordinate 64,286,344, forward strand.
GGAAATGGTCAGTATATTCCGGTAAAAGGCAAATGAACAGTAGCTATACAAAGCCAAACATGTTTGAAGCTCATTTCTGATGTTTTACTTTTGCATGGCATTTATCAAAATCTGTTAAGTGTTGGGCAACTTATTGAAAATGGATTCAAAATCCTCTTTGAAGACAAACATTGTTTGATCAAAGATGCAGAAGGTAAAGATGTGTTCAATATAAAAATGAAAAGTAAAAGTTTTGCCTTAGATATAACAAATGATGAGCAATTTGTTGTTTAACAAGAAGAAAGCGATTCAATGTTTCAAACCAAACGATCTGAACAATTTTGACCTAATGCCATGATATGTATGAAAAAGCATTCAAGTCGCACACGTTGTGCTAGTAAAGTTCATTTACATACAACAAAATGTGTGATAAAAGATGCTAAAAGCACCATTCTCAATTATGATGTTTCCTCATGGTGTTCGAAATTGCAAGACATATCGGTCCAATTCATTGCTAAAGCAAAGAATGTGAATTTGGGAGTTGCAAATCAAGTTAAGGTTCTTCCCAAGACAAGATTTAAGTTTTCACGAAAAAGGCTGAAGATTGCATCACCTAAAGTCAAGGAGGAGTCTTGAAAATATGACTTAGAATCTGCCAAGAATCAAGTCAAAGATATGCAGTTAGAGCAATATTTGTTTTTTAATTTAAACTTTAATTTTTTGAAATATTGTTAAGATAGAATATTAAGATTATAAAGAGGGATGAGCTGGAGGATCAAGATGCTGAGTTGTTTTCTTGTTGAATTAGTTTGTTAAATCTGTTTTGTGACCTGTATATAAACAAGTGAAACTGTGTGTACCATTCATTCAATTTTATCTTTAATAAAATAGAGTTGAGTTTATCTCAGTTTTGTCACATGTTGTTTACCATTTTACAATATCGAACTCGTTTTTCCTTTCACCCGAAATCCCCAAATCAAGAAAACCCTAAAGCCATCTTTCTACATTCGACATGGTATCAGATGATGATTCTTCCGATCGAGCCCACTCTCAACCCTTCAAGAACGATGATCCTTCGGATGAATATTATATTTATCCGAATGAAAACCCTGGTCTTGTTCTTACCTCCGCTTTGTTGGATGGTTCGAATTACCATAGTTGGGCAAGATCGATGAAAATGGCTCTCATATCCAAGAATAAGTTGTGATTCGTTGATGGGTCGATCAAGCAGGTGTGAAAGGATAGTTCACGGTTTCAAGCTTGGGAGAAGTGTAATAATTTGGTACTGTCATGGCTTCTTCAGGCGATATCTCCAAAAATAGCCCAAGGCGTAATTTGGGTGGATACAACGTACAAGTTATGGGCAGATCTCCATGATCGTTTCAAGCAAGGGGATCTGATTAGGGTTTCCGACTTACAACATGAATTTTATTCCCTGCGTCAAGGTAGTCTTTCAGTAACTTCTTTTCATACTCAATTAAAGGTTCTTTGGGATGAACTTTGCAATCTTAGGTCTTTATCTAGTTGTGATTGCAAAGCTATTGAATTTCGTAAGCAAAATTTTTCTCTTAGGTTCCTTAGGGGATTAAATGATTCTTTTTCGGTTCCCAAATCTCAGATTCTAATGATGAAGCCATTTCCCAGTATAAATGAAATTTTTTCGATTCTTGTTCAGCATGAACGGACTATTGGTCCTGCTGTTAGTACTGATTCCAACATCTTGTTGGTTGACAGGGGTAGTTACAGAAGGGATGAGTCTAGTGTTAAGAATTCTGTAAAAAAAAATTCTGGTAGTTCTGGGAATTTCAATCGAAGACCCCTTTGTGTTTTTTGTGGGATGTATGGGCATTCTGTAGATAAATGTTTCAAGAAACATGGGTATCCACCTGGGTTTAGGTCAAAAGGTTCTGTTAGTAGGGCTAATCAAACAGGGAATAGTGGTTCTGAAAACCTTGTCTCAAATGATTCTGATAATCCTAATGAAGAGGGTCTTGTTTCTTTCACCAAAGAGCAATATGCTAGTATGTTATCTTTAATAAGTGACAGAGATAAGTCACATCAGAATTCAGCTTCCCATCAGAATTCTCAAGTCAATGCTTTATCCTCCAACCTTGATTTGTTGAGACACAAGGTATGAACTCTTTCTTTATTAATTCTGCTGGTTCCTTGGATACTAGTGTTGTTTGCTGTGAGTCTTCTATTGTTCCTCAAATTCAGAATAGTGATGTTTTAAATGAGAAATCTTGGATTCTTGACTCAGGGGCTACTGATCATATTGCCAACTCATTAGATTATTTTGTAACATATACTATTGTTACTGATAGGTTTGTCAAATTACCTAATGGTCAATTAATAAAAGTTTTGCATATTGGTACTGTGAAGTTGTCTGATAATTTGATTCTCCATAATGTTTTTCACATCCCATTCTTTGGTTTTAATCTGATTTCTGTATCACAGTTAACAAATGATTCCAATTTGTCTTTTATTTTTTCACTTGGTTTCTGTTGTATACAGGATGTCACACAGTGGAAGATGATTGGTTTAGCTAGAAAGATTCATGGTCTTTATCAGCTGGAACTTCAGAAGAATAGGCATGTTGTTGCTGGTAACTTTGTTAAATCTTCTACTTCCTTTGATGTTTGGCATGCTAGACTAGGTCATCCATCTAGTCATAGGATGAATTTTTTTGCTAAGTTAGATTCTAGTATCCCATATGGTTCTTTAGAACATTGTGATACTTGCATTCTAGCTAAACATAAGAGATTGCCCTTCCATGTTAGTACATCCAAATCTGTTAATGTCTTTGATTTGGTGCACATGGACATTTGGGGTCCTTTTCATGTTAATAGTATATATGGCCATTGTTATTTTCTCACAATTGTGGATGACAAAAGTAGGTTCATGTGGGTCTACCCTATGAAACTTAAATCTGAAACTAGAGGTATAGTCACTGAGTTTTGTAATTTGATAGAAACTCAATTTTCTATTAAAATAAAGAGTATAAGATCTGACAATGGTAAAGAGTTTGATATGGTTGAGTTTTTCAAAACAAAAGGGACATCAAACTTCATGTCCTCATACTCCTCAACAAAACATTATTGTTGAGAGGAAACATCAGCATCTTTTGAGTGTTGCTAGGGCTTTAAGAATTCTTCCTAATCTGCCTTTATTTTTTGGGGTAGATTGCATTATGCATGCTACCTCATTAATCAATATTACTCCTACACTTGTTCTTAATAATAGAACTCCTTTTGAAGTTCTTTTTCAGTCTAAACCTAGGTACAATAATCTTAAAATTATAGGATGTCTTGCTTATGCTTCTATTTTGCCTAAGGCTGAAACTAAAATGCATTCTAGGGCCATTAAATGTGTTTTTTTGGGTTTTCCTAGAAATGTGAAAGGGTTTAGGTTGTATAACCTAGAAACTCAAACTGTTTTTGTTTCTAGGGATGTAGTCTTTTATGAAAATATCTTTCCTTTTAAGCAACATGATAGTGGCAAGCTTAGTAGCTTTGTTCTGCCAAACTGTGATAATTTAGAATTAGAGGATGATTTTTCTGCTGACAATAAAGTTGATTCCAATTCTGACATTGAAGTTGTTCCTCTGAGTTCTGAATTTAATTTTGATTCTTCTTGTCTTGATCAATCTGAGTATACTAATGTTGTTGTTGATAGAGTTGACAATTGTGATGATGCTGTCAATAAAACTGTTAATCCTTTGTCTTATGCTAATTCTGATAAAAATCTTAATATTCCTTCTGAAACTACTGATCATCATACTTCTAGGATTTCTACTAGACCTGCTAGATCTGTTAAGATTCCCCAGAAGTTTAAGGATTTTCAAGTAACCATGCCCAAGGCTAGGACCACTCCTCACAATATTGATAAGGTCTTATCCTATGCTAATATTTCAACTAGCCATAAATCCTTTATTAATAACATTGACATTTTAACTGAGCCTAAAACTTATAAACATGCCCTTATGCATGATTGCTGGAAAAATGCTATGCAAGAAGAAATTGATGCTTTAGAAAGAAATAAAACTTGGGATCTAGTAACTTTACCATCTGGAAAGACCACTATAGGGTGTAAATGGGTCTTTAAGACCAAATTAAAATCTGATGGTACACTTGATAGATATAAAGCTAGATTAGTTGCAAAGGGGTATACTCAGCAACCTGGTGTTGATTTTATTAATACTTTCAGTCCGGTAGCTAAAATTACAACTATAAGAACTTTAATGGCTGTTGCTACTTCCCAAAACTGGGATTTACAACAACTAGACATTAATAATGCTTTTTTACATGGCTTCTTACAAGAAGAAGTTTACATGGATTTACCTCCTGGCTTTTCTAAGGATAGATCTGGTCTTGTTTGAGAATTGAATAAAAGCTTATATGGTTTAAAACAAGCCACTAGACAGTGGAATGAGAGATTAACAGTGGCTTTGATAGATCAAGGTTTTAAACAATCAATTTCTGATTCAAGTTTATTTACAAAGGGTAAAGGCTCTCAGTTTATTGCCATTGATGTCTATGTAGATGACATCATTGTTGCTAGTCCTTTATCTCAACAGATTTCTTGCATAAAAAGTTTTCTTCATAATGTTTTAAAAATCAAGGATTTAGGCAAGTTGAAGTATTTCCTAGGATTTGAGATTGCTAGATCTACTAAAGGTATAAATTTGTGTTAGAGAAAGTACACCCTAGAGCTTTTAAAGGACACTTGTTTTCTTGTATGTAAACCTGTTTCTACTCCTATTCTTGCTGCAACTCATTTATCTAAATATGATGTTGATCCTTTAGAGGACATTACTTCTTATAGACAACTTATTGGCAAGTTGCTTTATCTCACAAACACTAGGCCAGGCATTTCCTTTGATGTTCAACAGTTATCCCAATTTTTGTCTGCTCCTACCAGTGTACATTTAACTGCTGCTCATAGGATACTTAGGTATTTGAAAGGCACACCAGGCCAAGGTTTGTTCTTTCCTGCTGATAATCCCTTAAAAATTCATGCCTTTTCTGATTCTGATTGGGCCTCATGCCCATATTCTCGTAGATCAACTACTGGGTTTTGTGTTTTTTTAGGAAAATCTTTAGTTTCTTGGAAATCCAAGAAACAGCAAACAGTGTCTCGTTCTTCTAGTGAAGCAGAATACAGAGCCATTGCTGCTGTCACCTGTGAAATCCAATGGTTCTTCTATCTTCTTTCTGATTTACAAATTATTCTTCCTTATGCTAATCTCTACTGTGACAACTTGTCTGCTATAAGGATTGCTGAGAACCCTGTGCATCATGAACGCACCAAACATATTGAAATAGATTGTCATTTAATCAGGGAAAAAATCCAACAGGGAGTTATTAAACTTTTACTTGTTTCATCTCAAAATCAACTAGCTGATTGTTTTACTAAAGCTTTGTCCACTGGTTCTTTTCAGGGTTCAATTGTCAAGTTGGGCCTCCAAAACTTGTATGCTCCAACTTGAGGGGGGGGGCTATCAAGATTATAAAGAGGGATGAGCTGGAGGATCAAGATGCTGAGTTGTTTTCTTGTTGAATTAGTTTGTTAAATCTGTTTTGTGACCTGTATATAAATAAGTGAAATTGTGTGTACCATTCATTCAATTTTAGCTTTAATAAAATAGAGTTGAGTTTATCTCAGTTTTGTCACGTGTTGTTTACCATTTTACAATATCGAACTCGTTCTTCCTTTCACCCGAAATCCCCAAATCAAGAAAACCCTAAAGCCATCTTTCTACATTCGACATAGAATAATGATTTTGTTTGATTTTATATTATTTTTTGTTATTTTTTTTGTTACAAATCGCTCTATAAATTGAGCATTCAACATTCAATGAAATATGCTCTCATACAACCAAATATGCTCTCATAAAACATTTCTTTGATTTTTTTTCGATATTCTTTTTTCACACACTTTAAAGCCAACAAGTTCGATGTCTACGTGGAGATAGCAGACAAAGAAACGTATGGTGGCGGAGGATGAAATGTACGTTTCATACTAATCTTATGATAATTAAGTAATTTGGGAGAAGATGCATATAAATGCGTATTGAATCTGTTTTATTTGATAAAAAAAAAGAATCTGTTTTAGTTGGCCCATTCCAATTGGGTTGCTCATCATATCGTCAGCTGAATAACGCTTAACACCTACTTTCTTGTTGAGGATTAGAGTAACAAAGAAAAAACATTTTAAAGCCCAACGAAGTAGAAGGCGAAATGCTGCCAAATCTTCACCTAAATCAAAACTATATTTTACACTTCCCAAGTCATGGCAATAAATGGGACATCTTTAGCTTACAAGCCAAGGCAAATGCTATTCACTTTCCTTGCTGTTAGTTAGTGTTTGAAAGTAATCTCCATAGATTGATTGAATCCGTTTTTAAAAAATAATGAATGGTTTAAATTCGATGCATATTAACATATACTACAAAATTTGACTTGACTTAACAAAGCGAATTAAATAGGTAAAAGATGATATTATGTTAATTCTTGTAATATTTAAAAAATTTAGATAAGAAGGTTTATTAAAAAAATTGGATACGGAGTTCGGATGATATAAGTATCGTATTAAAATTATATGTTAAAAATAAGAAGATTTGATTTTTTAAAATCTTTAATCTACAAAATCTATAATAAAAAATTACGTGTTTTTTTAGTAAAAACGAGCCACCTGTCATTTATTGAACTTAAAGAAACCATAACGTGTGCAAAAAAATAAAACGACAGAAACAAATCTAACAGTCCGGCAAAATCCCCGATACCAGACGACGGGGAGAAAAAGGGGGGAAATGTGAAATACCCCAACACCCACCGACACCATAAAAGCTACGGCGACTCAAGATTTCTTCGATCCTCAGCTACATAGCTCACCACTGCCGGCAGAGCCTCTTCGATCCAGAACCGATCGTCCGACGAATCCATCCCAATCCGAGCAAGTGCATGCGCCGCCCTATTCATACTCCGGCAAACCTGACGAAACCAACACCGGGCAAACCGATCCTTGATGGACTTAGCGGTGGAAACAATCGGGCCAATTTCTGAGTAATCAGGAGCCGACGACTTAAGCCGCTTGATAATCGTCCGTGAATCACCCTCCACTACGACGGAGGAAAAACCCAGATCGGCCGCAAATTCCAGGCCATGCACCATCGCAAACGCCTCAGCAGCAAAAGTCGATTGAACCCTAGCAGTCCTATGGTGGCACGCACCCAACAGGTGACCCCCCTCGTCCCTCACCACCACTCCTGAAACAGAGACATTTTGGTTTTGAGAAAACGCGACATCTACACTAATCTTTACCATTGATGTAGGGGAGGTTGCCATTGGTCCAATCGAACCACAGACGGCCCGGATTTCAGCCGTGTTTTTTTAAATGCTGATAAAGCAGTCAATATATTTTTTCTGATAGGCAAAATAGTAGGATTATATAAATGAGAAAAATCATAGAAGCAAATGAAGGGAAAAAGTACAACATGACAATGCAAATAAAAGAAACAAACACCTATTAAAACTCAAGCACCCTAAACATCACCCAACCAAATAACACTGCTCCGCAACAACTACCCAGCACACCCTTACACACATAACAAACTAGGCAACAACCAATTCACACGCAACCCCAAAGCTCGCCAAAACCGAACAACAAGCACATTAGGCCATCACTTGAAACCACGAGTGTGGCCTAATGAAAGCAGCGGAAGAGAAGAACGATGTACATTTGAAAAATCAGATCATCGTTGATCTGTTTTAGATTGGAGATGGCAGCAATGGTGACGACATCAAGACCGTTGTTTGCTCATGATACCATGTGAGAAAGGGGCCGTGGTGGCTGGAGCTTGGAGATGCAATGAATAATGGCAGGACCCGTCCCTGGCTGGAGATACAATGAATAATGGTGGTTTGTGTGTAATCGGTAGTTAGAAATTTGTTATTTGAAGAAGATGAACATGATATAAAAAACTATACTTTTATATATATATATATATATATATATATATATATATATATATATATATATATATTAAATGTATACAGAGTAAGCCTTTAAAAGTTCTAATATAACTAAAACTATACTTTTATCTTTTATATATATATATATATAATGAAAGCACACACAATCCAAATTTGAAAAAGTACGATCAATCGACAAGAAACACTATCAAAGTGACCAAGGTCGAACCAATCGTTGGTTCGTAAATGTGCAGACGTGCACGACGTGGTTAACGCAAATGTAATCAGTCTGGCCTACATGGGCTTGCAGATATTTTGACCCAAATTTGAAATAAATTTTTCTTCAAATGAGAGCATATATTTTCCAAATTTTATCTTGAAATTAAAAAGATAATTATTGGAAGTTACTTTTAATTCAGATAGTAATTTTAGAAATTTCTCTATAGAAGAATCAATTGATTCTCAATATTAAATGCTCCATTAGGTTAAAATTTCTACTTATACCCTCATGACACTCCAATAAATAAGGAGTAAACCTTCTAAGTTTTACACAACTGAAAAACATAGAGAATTTTCTATTGTTTTACTATGTGATTTCAAAAGTAGTTTTGGTGATAGGAGAATGCGTGGTTACAGTTCATTGATCACTGTAGACGTGCTACTGTTGTTCTCATTATATTGTTGTATCTTGGGAGATAGACGTCAGACGTTTCTCAAGCACCATAGGAGCGGTTACAGTTCGTTCATCACTGCAGACGCGCTTCATGTGTACAATTGAACTAAATTAAAGTTTCAACTTTCATGTGTATAATTGCATATTTACATCCAAATAAAAAATTTGTGTATAATTATATTAAATCAAAATTTATATGGTATAATAATAATGTTTGAATTAAATTAACTTATTAAACTTAGGATCTAATTGAGCTAAACTAAAACTTAGAAGCATAAATCACGGACATAATTAAAAGAATTCTAAAACTAAATGTGAAATTTCAATTAAATTAATTTAAATTAGGACCCAATTGAATTAAATTAAAACCTAAAAGTGAAAATTTAGGACTTAAATGAAAAACATCTAAAGTTGGAAGGGCTAAAAAATAATTTATCCTAACCTAAAAACCCACACGGGTGGGAAAGTTTTCTTCCCACCGTTTCACTTTAATTAAAATCATGAAAAAAATAATTGGTAGAGAGAAGGACAAAATTTTAGAGGGGACTAGGGGGCGTCGGGGGATTCTAAGAGATTCGGATAGCTGCGTCTTGGGACAATTCTCTGAACCTTTCTGTGGGGGGGGGGGGGCACCGGCTCTAATCGAATTAAGAGCAGCGAGAGTGGCATGGGAAAAATACCTATCTTCACCTTCGCTAATGGGTAAGAATTTAATAATAGAGATGGATTGTAGGGTGGCAATAGATTGGCTGGAGGGGAGGGTATTGCCCCCGAGTTTTGCCGCGAGGGAAGTGGACGCTTTGAGGGGCCATTTTCGTAGACATGGTGTTAAGGTGTGTTGGGTGCCTAGAGAGCTAAATGTTGCTGCAGATATCTTAGCCAAAGCAGGGATCGGATGAGGAGGCAATATCTTAGGTGTTTTAGTTTATTTTGTTACCCCATGGTTGTATTGTTTCCAGCTTTTTCAGTCATGGAAGAAATCGTGTATTAAAACTTTTGAGGTATTATTAATAAAAGACGGGTACTCTTTTCCCCTATTAGGTCTAGTGAGGGTTTTTAACGAGGCCCGTTATTACTTCTCAAAAAAAATAATTAATTGCCCATTTGACATTTGTCTTTTTTTTTGCTTAGTGATTAATTATCTTTTAGGCCCCTACTTATTTGAGTGGAACAAAAACATCCACCACCTTTCCGTGGCGATCAAACACCTACCACACTCCTAATAAATTTGTTATGATAGAATGTCAACAAAATGGTCTAACACCGGTGCCGATTTCACTCGCTCACCATCAAAATTTTACGAATGCTAAGAGAAGAGGTACATACTCATACGAAATATTTCAATATTTGAGGATTAGATAAAGATGAAAAATGGCACGAACCAACTTGACTCATTGGTTAAAGGAACGGTTGTTGTTCCTAGAGGTTACGGGTTCGAGCACCAGCAGCTGCAGCAGGGTGATTGAGCGTTCATTGTCAAATGGTTGAGAGTATATTTAGAACAGATTGTAACCCCCGTAGCCCGGCCTAGACGGTTGACCCGAACTACGAAGATTACACGGGGAAAACCAAAGTCAACCCGAAAGTCAACCTTGATTAACGACCCTTTTTTTTCCTTTTTAGTCTTGTCTAGATGCACATTAGTCCTATATGTGATCACTCAAACACCATACTCAAAGATCACAAACATCAGAGATCAAACGGGGACCCAATTGAACAAATTACAATTTTAGGGACCAAATTGTAATTTCTGTTAAATATGAGGACTTAACCCAAATTAAAGTTACCATATTGCAATTAGTCAGGTTTCATACTTCACTGCCAAATTTCAGCTCAAACGGACATCCCAAACTCATACAATTGCACAAACAAGATTCAGGACCAAAATGCAACTTTTCAAAACATTTAACTGCCAATGTCAGCCCCCAACGGTCACCCGTTCCGAAACAGGCTTAGCCCGTTCCGAAACGCGGGGCCGTTCCGCAACGCGTACCGAAACGGGGGTCTGGCAGTAGCCTTTCCGTTTCGGAACGGTCCCTCCCGTTTCGGACGCCTGGGCTTGTTTAAGGCACCCGTTCCGAAACGGTATTGGCTGTTCCGAAACACCCTGCACAGCAAGCCTCAAAATGCATTCTTAAACATGCAATTAAACATCCAATCATGCTCCAAAAGCCACCAAACTTTGCCAACATGCAATTCAACATAAAAGAGGCATACTTGCATCAACAATTCAACAACATGTCAACATACACGAAAAACCCCAATCTCAAGGTTAAGCTTCCAACACAAGCAACCATTTAAACAACATACTTCCAATTCAAACTCATAAGCCAAACCATGTTCCAACAACATCAACAACACAAAACCATACTTGTCTGAACATAAACAAACACATACATCAACCCAAGAGATTCTACCCCATTGCCTTTATTAACTATAGCTATTAACCGAGACATACATCTCAAGTGGAGTCCTTCTTGAATCCCTTGCTCCTTGCTGTCCAAACTTCAAGAATCTGCATTGATGGACAAAAAGGAGCGTAAGCACATAATGCTTAGTGAGGAATGCTCAAAACCAAAACACCATCAATGCAGCGAGCCATAAATCACTTTTAAAACAAACTCGATTTGTTTACCAAAGCCATGTTTGAAAACCCCTTTTCAACAACAAGCTCAAAACCATGCATCGCACATACATGAAAACCAACCCTTAGTTTAGCAAACTAAGAAAACCCTTTTCAAAGCACAACTTGCAAAATCAACCATTTAGCCAAACCATGCATAAACACCATATGCAAGCTAAAACAAAACCTTGGAAAACACTCTCATTTCACGACATACCTTTCTTAAACTTGAAAGCCAATTCAAGCAAGAATCTTTTAAAACCATTTCACTAACCAACCAACACATGCATTAAACCAAAGGCAACATATATGAACCACAACATCATCATCACATGCCTTTAAAAACAAGTCTTAACAAGACTCCAATGCACTAAAGATATTTCATGCTCACATGCATCATTTTCCAAATGATAATCAACACTTGTTCAACTTAACAAGTAAACATGCATTCACAAGCATTATACACTTTCCATGCAACCATGCATCTTTTCAAGCATCTCATGCTTCACATGAAATTATGCATCAATTCAAGCATCTCATGCTTCACATGCAATTATGCATCATTTCAAGCATCCCATGCTTCATCACAATCAAGAACATCATATTGGCCTTCAAGTGATCAACCATATTCACTTTTCAACTCAACACCCAATCGGATACGCGGATCACAAGCGTTGTCCCTACGCTCCATACACCCTACCAATCCAAGGTCTCCCAAATGGACTTTTAAACACCATTTGACCTTACAAGCCTAAAGTTCCCATGTATGGACTTTCAAACACCATACAACCTTAGCTTTTCCCGAGGTTCCCATGTATGGACTTTTAAACACCATACAACCTCAACATGCACAAGGTTCCCATGTATGGACTTTTAAACACCATACAACCTTTGCATCACCGATTGGTAGTTGTATAATCATCTAACGAGATCCGGGACACCCAACACAAGATCCACACATGGACTTTAAACCACCATTGTGATCTTAACAAGCACAAGGTTCCCATATATGGACTTTTAAACACCATATAACCTTTGCTCAACCAAGGTCCTCGAATGGGCAACAACCTCCATTATGACCTTAACCATCTCGTTAGGAAACTTGAAGGGAGTTTACCGGTCCACTCTTGACCACTCCACCTCCAAGGCGACTTAATTCACGGTGCACCCAATCCTATAGCCGGCTAACTATATCCGATCAATGAACCAAGAACCACTTACATCACTAGCCAATATAAACATCTTACCACATCAACCATGATTCACATGCATAACCATAATGCAAAACCATCATGAACTTTAGCCAAGAACCAACCATGGACTTTCAAACACCATGTTGTTCTTAAATAAACAAGGCTTACACAAGGACTTTCAACCACCTTTGTAACCTTACACATCACTCACAAATATGCATCGTTAACAACAATATTCCACTGTTTTAAAGCATAATACAAAGCCATTTAACAACATGCAACACTATGCATCAAAACCACAATTTCCATGTATAAAACCAAGGATCTCTTACCTTGAGCATCCTTCACATATGGCTTTCAAAACCAGCATTTAACCATGCTAAAATATGCTTTCAAAACAGAATTTAAAACATGCAAAACATATGCATTGCAACCATCAATCACAAATTGTTTAACAAGCCGATGCACATCACAAACCAAGAGCGAAAATCCATTTACTTACTCTTGAGCTTAGCAAAGTTGTTTAGACTTAAACTAAGCTCCCAAAACCTTCAAACCTTGGTTTAAAAGCTGAAAACCCAACTTCACTCACCGATAACCAAAACAAGGCTAGCCACCAAGCCTTCCAAGCATCCGAAACCTTCCGCAACACCTCTAAAGCTCACGGATCAAACTCCCCTGTTTCAAGCACACAAAAACAGCACAATAATGCATCATTATGCATTAAGAACAGCAGCCACACAACCAAACTCGCTGCTCATCACACAACCAACAATTCGGCTACCAAACACAACCGAAATCACCTCCAAACACTACCAAAACTTAACCCAGCCAAGATCCATCACTTCTAACCATTTTTAAACATCAATTAACATCCAAAATGATCACAAACACGTCCTTATACTTCCAGGTATAACAGATCACCAAAAACACTCCAAAAACAACCAAAAACTCAAGCAAAACTTAGGAAATTCAACCTATCCGGGATTGCATTAATTAAACCTCAACTTCTAATCAATTTAGCATTCATTTAACATCATTTTGACACTTCAAAACACTGCCCAAACAGATCACACGAAAATTTCACCAAAATCGCCAAATCTTGCATTTTAAGTCAAAATCAAGATTTCAATTGAAAAACCTTTAACAAAACACAAATCAAGGATTGAGAACTTGGGAATTTCAGTAAAGAACTGATAGTTTAGAGGAGAAGGACGTTCTTACCTCCAAACTTGAGTTTCTCCTTTTTGGAGCCAAAAAGCTTGATGAAACAACTTGCAAATTGAGAGGTTTTGTTGATGAGATGATTAGGAATCAAATGAGAGTTGAAATGAGTGATTTGAGTGACAAAATCAGAGGAGGAAATCTGGAGAAACTCCCATTGGGTAAATAGCTCCTTAAAGATTCAAAGTTTCATTCCTTTTTAAAATAGTCACGCAGTTTTCAAAAATTACATTTTTGTCACTAACCCAAAATGTCACCCTTCCAAACCTCATTTTCCAAAATTGATTTCACAGTTCACTTTTATATATTAAAAGATGATTTTAGAACATTTTTCCATATTTTTATTTGCAACCCGAACTAGGCTTTCCTAAATTCACTCTTATATATTCGATCAGCACTTTGACCGAACCGGTCAACGCCCAAAACTTCTGAACCCAAAACCGGGGCGTTACACAGATACTGCTTGTAATCACTTTAGCTTTAAAAAAAAGATAAAGATGAAAAATGAAAATAAAAAATCTAATTTGGGCACCACCCTATATGGCCACCGCCGTCAAGGGAAAGTTTCGCCAAGTCAATATTAAGAGTTTTAATTTTAACATTATAAATAAAATAAATGAATCTTTATAATAAAAATTTTAAGAACTTTTAGTCAACCAATTAATGGATTGAATGCATGTGATTATAAAAAGACATCACCACTTAATGACCATTTATTTAATTCAACATTAATTAATTTCCTGAACTTTTTTACCTTCAATAAATTTTTGAGCCAAAAAATTGAATCAATTACATTTTTTTGATTAGTTATGAACATTAATTCTCGATTGTTTTTTCTTTAAGATACTACAGTTGTAACCTCCTAGACTCGCCTATGCGTTACAACGGATCCTAGGAAGTCACATTAGGGTCACAAGAGCGACCCACAATAAAATACACATAAAACATTTTTATTTCCTCAAAACACTTATTAAACTGTAAAATCATCTTCTGTTAAAAATACTATTTCAGAAAATCATTTAAACACATAACAAAAATTTCAGAAAGTATTTTACAGACTCTATCATAAAACAATACGTGACATACATGCCCACTAACGATACAGTACCGTACTCCAGAGGCAACGCCGAGGGAACTCCGAACACTGATGTCAAACATTATACCATGCTATAATCTTTTAACATGCGATGGTAAAAACAACGTGAGCTTGGAAAAGCTCAGTAATACAGAACTACCAAAAATGCTATAAGCTCATGCAGATACATGGTATGCATAACATTTTTATGATGTTCCAGGCAATACTTGTCTCCATTTATGTTTCGCTAATTTAGTGAAGCACTATTCTTGAGGACAACAAGGTTTGTTCTTCCTATGTTACTGAGTATTAAAAGAGAGCTTATTGTTCAGAGAATCAACAGAGTGGGGGGTTGGAGAAGTTAAACAACAAAGCCTAGTGTGTTTTAATAAGTTGCAGATCAAACATACATAAGTACTTAACATCATATAATATGAGCACATAATAGATTAAATGCAAATGTTCAATGTTCATACAGAAGTTTACAAGAACTACCCTCCATAACTGCATTCATAAGGACTTACCCTAGGCCCGATGGGCATAGGTGCCACCTAAGGGGATGCCTTAGGTCCATAAGGACTTACCCTAGGCCCGATTGGTATAGGTGCCACCTAAGAGGATGCCTTAGGTCTATAAGGACTTACCCTAGGCTCGATGGGCATAGGTGCCACTCAAGGGGAGACCTTGAGTCCATAAAGATTTACCAGCTTGATCAGGGCTGTACCAACCGACTCTTCATAACATAACCCAACAGTATACCCCAAATGACAATCGGTATTCAGATTTCAGACTTGAGTAACAGAATACATGTGACAGACATATTTTATTCAGAGTATCAGAAACAGAAGATTCATGAATTTGACAGATAAATGGGCATACCATTGAGCAGAACATGCATTTTCATCATTCATCATGCAAACAGATTGTACCATCATAGGTCAAGCTAACAGATCATACTATCAAGTTCATCAGACAATCAGACAATATCATCATAGATCAAGCCATCACATAACAAGTATGAATATTGAGCAGACATACATCAAGTAGGCAGAAAATGTAATCATATATCCAGTTCATCAAACATAATATTATTCATGATTAAATCATTATACAATCCATTCAACAGAATACATCGCACATGGAACACACTAGGTGGGACAGCTCATTTCTTGGAGATACTAGGCATTTACAGAAGGGGACATATTAAACTTTTGATAATTTGAACGAATTTCTGAAACGTGGCCCCTATTAAAAAGGGTTCATACTAACGGTTTAACCCAGATATTCAGGAGGTGATACATTAAGATCTTTGAGAGTTTAGACGCATCATGAGTTATTTAGTCATATAAGCCTACAAGGGCATTATGGTCATTTTATCACATATGGACATTTTGGTAATTTATACCAACATTGAATAAGCAATGGTTCACAAAACTCGGGTATTCTATTTGCTCATTAGTTTTCTAACCAGACATTCAAGAATTTTTAAATTAAAGACTTTTAAGTTATCGAATATTTTCAGTGATGTTCCGACTATTTAGGCTATCATGGCCTTTTAGTTATTTGACTGTCATGACAAATTTTATACTATGGCACAATCATATCAGAACGAAAGTTATAATTCTCAGGGGCTCTAACAATTTATCATACCTCCAGAATTTGTTTAATGCGGCATAACCCAACTTGACAGTACTTACCAACGTTCAGATGTGAGTAATTTGCGTGCATCAGAACTTAACACTGACTGTATTGTATGCCTGAACAGTCGCCCTCATACTTTACTATACGGTTTAACTTTGAGCAATCGAACATACAATTTATGCGGATCTTCCTACCTTACATCGATATGGTGAGCGATGGGCATACACGTGTCGTATTTCCCAACACTTAAGGGAACCTTAGCTATTTAAGTCTTATTAATAAATCCATAATTTCGTCAAATACATAGTTACCGATTAACTTAGGAGGGTATTTCGGTTATTTTAGACTAAGATAAATCTACCATTTCTTTCTGAATTACCATTTGGTACCTCCATTATTCACGTACTCAAACGAGATTAAGTCGTCCTAACTCTCCGCCCCTTTACAGACGATTCATTCATTACAGAACTTGAGGGTATAACGTCATACAAACTAATCAGACATTTCGGTGCTCAAGGGCATTACCGTCTTTTTGGTCATTACGATCATTCTCATTTAATTCACACATTACTGTCATAAGGATCAACTTAGGGTTTCAACAATATTTCCAGAGAATTCTCATTCATGCGTTATACAGAGTTTGAGGGATTATCCAAGTTTGTATCACACGTATTGCATAATGATGCCGAAGTCTTTCCATTAAAACCTACATCTTGGGTAGTGTAAATTGCATAATCAGGTCGAATGCAGATTTTAGGTCATTTCCTTTATTAGAGGGGTAGTTTAGTCATACTTATGCTCCAAAGGCATTTTCATAATTTCATAATTAATATCTCTCACTCCGTATCCTGGGCCTCGATTCTTACACATTGTTGATTGAGTTGCGGATTAACTGAATTTAACTATTAGAACTTCTGATATTGTTAGCCCATTAGTAATCTTATTCGGATAATTTGGTCTTATTAAAATCCATACTTATTGCTCGAATCTGATTTAATTTAAGCAGAATTTACAGTATACGTCATCATAAGCATGCATGCGTTAACCGAATATCAACATGTTCATAAAGTATACAAGGGGTAGTAGTGTATTACCTTAACTCCGAGCTACATCAGTCGATTCGTGATACGACATTCGAATACCCTCGAACCCGAATTCGAAATTCCTCAACATTGCATCCAAGGAACCGAGAATACCCCAAAAATTCTGGTCACTGGACGGTAGTCGGAAAAGTCGCCCGAGATGCCATTTTCGTGTTGGTTCCAAAATGAAGCCGAGATTGCCGGATTCGACGAAGCTCCGATGAGCACCTTATCGACGTTGAACGGACGATCAACTGACTAGGCTATATCCGTCGTGAAATGGGAAAAACAGATCTAATGGTCGTGTCGCGGACAGACAACAGACGGCGGCTGAAAATGACAGTAAACTAGGGCGGCAGATCAAGGTTTCTGACGAATTTTCAAACGAGTCTCCACGGCGAACGGCATGGAACGAGGGCGAGTGGAGCACGGGGTTTTGGTCGGGGTTCGGCGGTGAACAAACCCATGGTGACGGTGAGGGCCACGACGCGGCGGTGCGGCAGATCGGGGCCGGACGGTGGGGGTTAGGTGAGGGCTTTCCTCTTCTTTTTTTTTGAAACATTCCAGATCTCATATGGTTCGAATGGTCTCTCCCGAAGGTAGAGAGTTAGATTGTGCTTTAAATTATTTTAGGTACACCACCAGAAAGGTTCAAAAGGGTATTGGGGACCTTTAGACATTAAGAGCTGCCTAGCTCAGTTGGCTGGGTTACCAGCTTAAAACCATGAGGTCGCGGGATTGAATCCCCTAACCTCCAACTAGGTTTTCATTTCCATTCCTTCACTTTTTTAGGGTGTTACAACTCTCCCCTCCTTAAAAGAAATTTCGTCCTCAAAATTTACTAGGGTCGGACAAATGCAGAAACTGCTCTTTCATTCATTCTTGTACTGAAACTTACCCAATAGAGCATCAATGTTTCTCAGAACTCACAAACGATCGTAGATCAATCTGGCAGTGGCCTCTGTTACTCAAATCGGCATTTGACCCATAAACATCCCATCATACATTTTGGAGCAATTAATCAGAATGCAACATTTGAATCCATACCGAATTTCATATAATGCAAAACAAACATTTGTCTCATAACTTTTATTATAAATGGTCTCAGTCAGGGATAAGAGACATTCCGATCTCTCACAGAAGTTAATCATATCACCCAAAGGTATATCTTTCAGAGTTCGAATTACTCTTCTAGGTTGACCATAAATTTTCAAATGAAAAACTACAACTACAGTTCAGATAAGCACTCTAGGACTCCAACGACGACTCCCAAAATCAGGACGTAAACATCAAAGTTTAGTCAGGGATGATATTTAACGATATACCAAGCCACACTATGGAGGAGATGCCTTTCTTCATACTGATCGAACACAACTAAGGTCATTAATGGATATCACTTACCTTCAACGTAATATTCAGACAACTATTTCTTTCGTGTCTAACAGAGGCACCACAGATTATACACTTTCGACACAATCGCAAACACTTCTCTCTGAAGTTCATAGAGTTTTTTTTCACATTTCCTTTAGGGTATTTTCAAACACAATCGTTATCACCGAATAGCCTTTCATGAAATCTTACATCAGTTATCCGACATGATCAACATTTATTCTTAATCTGATTCACAAGTATAAACCATCTCAAGTTCCTTATCTAGATTCAAATTCAACCATTTAATTCAAAACACAGACGAACGTTATAGACATTTTCTGTAAGCAGATGTTGAGCTATGAAAGGCAGAATACTCAGATTTGGTTATTTTAGGAAAATGATTCGACATCAGAGTTTCAGCTTGGAGGAGTACGGTATGATCTAGGGGCATGCACAGACCAGACACCCTATGACAGACGATCGGTCGATCTACCCAGAATGATGCAACTCTAAGCTCTGATACCATTAAATGCAACCCCCTAGACCCGCCTATGCGTTACAACGGATCCTAGGAAGTCACATTAGGGTCACAAGAGCGACCCACAATAAAATACACATAAAACATTTTTATTTCCTCAAAACACTTATTAAACTGTAAAATCATCTTCTGTTAAAAATACTATTTCAAAAAATCATTTAAACACATAACAAAAATTTCAGAAAGTATTTTACAGACTCTATTATAAAACAATACGTGACATACATGCCCACTAACTATACAGTACCGTACTCTAGAGGCAACGTCGAGGGAACTCCGAACACTGATGTCAAACATTATACCATGCTATATTCTTTTAACCTGCAATGGTAAAAACAACGTGAGCTTGGAAAAGCTCAGTAATACAGAACTACCAAAAAATGCTATAAGCTCATGCATATACATGGTAGGCATAACATTTTTATGATGTTCCAGGCAATACTTTTCTCCATTTATGTTTCGCTAATTTAGTGAAGCACTATTCTTGAGGACAACAAGGTTTGTTCTTCCTATGTTACTGAGTATTAAAAGAGAGCTTATTGTTTAGAGAATCAATAGAGTGGCGGGTTGGAGAAGTTAAACCACGAAGCCTAGTGTGTTTTAATAAGTTGCAAATCAAACATACATAAGTACTTAACATCATATCATATGAGCACATAACGGATTAAATGCAAATGTTCAATGTTCATACAGAAGTTTACAAGAACTACCCTCCAACCTTACACCAATATGCAGTCCCCCAGAACTGCATCCATAAGAACTTACCCTAGGTCCGATGGGCATAGATGCCACCTAAGGGGATGCCTTAGGTCCATAAGGACTTACCCTAGGCCCGATGGGCATAGGTGCCACCTAAGGGGATGCCTTAGGTCCATAAGGACTTACCCTAGGCCCGATGGGCATAGGTGCCACTCAATGGGAGACCTTGAGTCCATAAGGATTTACCAGCTTGATCAGGGCTGTACCAACAGAGACTTCATAACATAACCCAACAGTATACCCTAGATGACAATCGATATTCAGATTTCAGACTTGAGTAACATAATACACGTGACAGACGTATTCTATTCAGAGTATCAGAAACAGAAGATTCATGATTTTGACAGATAAATAGGCATACCATTGAGCAGAACAGACATTTTCATCATTCATCATGCAAACAGATTGTACCATCATAGGTCAAGCTAACAGATCATACTATCAAGTTCATCAGACAGTCAGACAATATCATCATAGATCAAGCCATCACATAACAAGTATGCATATTGAGCAGACATACATCAAGTAGGCAGAAAATGTAATCATATATCCAGTTCATCAAACATAATATTTTTCATGATTAAATCATTATACAATCCATTCAACAGAATACATCGCACATGGAACACACTAGGTGAGATAAGTCATTTCTTGGAGATACTAGGCATTTACAGAAGGGGACATATTAAACTTTTGATAATTTGAACGAATTTCTGAAACGCGGCCCCTATTAAAAAGGGTTCATACTAACGGTTTAACCCAGATATTCAAGATGTGATACATTAAGATCTTTGAGAGTTTAGACGCATCATGAGTTATTTAGTCATATAAGCCTACAAGGGCATTATGGTCATTTTATCACATATAGACATTTTGGTAATTTATACCAACATTGAATAAGCAATGGTTCACAAAACTCGGGTATCCTATTTGCTCATTAGTTTTCTAACCGGACATTCATGAATTTCTAAATTAAAGTCTTTTAAGTTATCGGATATTTTCAGTGATGTTCCGACTATTTAGGCTATCATGGCCTTTTAGTTATTTGACTGTCATGACAAATTTTATACTATGGCACAATCATATCAGAACGAAAGTTATAATTCTCAGGGGCTCTAACAATTTATCATACCTCCAGAATTTGTTTAATGCGACATAACCCAACTTGACAGTACTTACCAACGTTCAGATGTGAGTAATTTGCGTGCATCAGAACTTAACACTGACTGTATTGTATGTCTGAACAGTCGCCCTCATACTTTACTATACGGTTTAACTTTGAGCAATTGAACATACAATTTATGCGGATCTTCCTACCTTACATCGATATGGTGAGCGATGGGCATACACGTGTCATATTTCTCAACACTTAAGGGAACCTTAGCTATTTAAGTCTTATTAACAAATCCAGAATTTCGTCAAATACATAGTTACCGATAACTCATGAGGGTATTTCGGTTATTTTAGACTAAGATAAATCTACCATTTCTTTCTGAATTACCATTTGATACCTCCATTATTCACGTACTCAAACGAGATTAAGTCGTCCTAACTCTCCGCCCCTTTACAGACGATTCATTCATTACAGAACTTGAGGGTATAACGTCATTCAAACTAATCAGACATTTCGTTGATCGAGGGCATCACCGTCTTTTTGGTCATTACGACCATTCTCATTTAATTCACGCATTACTGTCATAAGGATCGACTTAGGATTTCAACAATATTTTCAGAGAATTCTCATTCATGTGTTATACAGAGTTTGAGGGATTATCCAAGTTTGTATCACACGTATTGCATAATGATGCCGCCATTAAAACCTACATCTTGGGTAGTGTAAATTGCATAATCAGGTCGAATGTAGATTTTAGGTCATTTCCTTTATTAGAGGGGTAGTTTAGTCATACTTATGCTCCAAGGGCATTTTCGTAATTTCATAATTAATATCTCTCACTCCGTATCCTGGGCCTCGATTCTTACACACTATTGATTGAGTTACGGATTAACTGAATTTAACTATTAGAACTTCTAATATTGTTAGCCCATTAGTAATCTTATTCGGATAATTTGGTCTTATTAATATCCATACTTATTGCTCGAATCTGATTCAATTTAAGCAGAATTTACAGTATACGTCATCATAAGCATGCATGCGTTAACCGAATATCAACATGTTCATAAATCATACAAGGGGTAGTAGTGTATTACCTTAACTCCGAGCTACATCAGTCGATTCGTGATACGACATTCGAATACCCTCGAACCCGAATTCGACATTCCTCAACATTGCATCCAAGGAACCGAGAATACCCCAAAAATTCTGGTCACCGGACGGCCGTCGGAAAAGTCACCGGAGATGCCATTTTCGTGTTGGTTCCAAAATGAAGCCGAGATTGCCGGATTCGACGAAGCTCCGATGAGCACCTTATCGACGTCGAACGGACGATCAACTGACTGGGTTATATCCGTCGTGACGTGGGGAAAACATATCTAGTGGTCGTGTCGCGGACGGACAACAGACGGCGGCTGAAAATGACGGTAAACTAGGGCGGCGGAGCAAGGTTTCTGACGAATTTTCAAACGAGTCTCCACGGCGAACGGCATAGAACGACGGCGAGTGGAGCACGGGGTTTTGGTCGGGGTTCGGCGGTGAACATACCCACGATGGCGGTGAGGGCTACGACGCGGCGGTGCGACAGATCGGGGCCGGACGGTGGGGGTTAGGTGAGGGCTTTCCTCTTTTTTTTTTGAAACATTCCAGATCTCATCTGGTTCGAATGGTCTCTCCCGAAGGTGGAGAGTCAGATTGTGCTTTAAATTTTTTTAGGTACACCACAGAAAGGTTCAAAAGGGTATTGGGGACCTTTAAACATTAAGAGCTGCCTAGCTTAGTTGGATGGGTTACCAGCTTAAAACAATGAGGTCGCGGGATCGAATCCCCCAACCTCCAACTAGGTTTTCATTTCCATTCCTTCACTTTTTTTTAGTGTGTTACAACAATTCTATCGTTTTGCATTTATAGATTTTTTTAAAAATATATTTTTATATAAATTTTATAAGTTTTTAATGATTTTTAAACTTTTAATTTTTTTAAATAAAATAAAAATTATGAAAATGTCAAGTAGAAACATTGTGACATGGCACTACACGAATAGATCCAAAAAATCTTTAAAATTTAATAGTCAAAATTGGTCAAGTGAGTTAATAAATTCAATTTCTTGGTTCAAAGGTTTAATTGATCTAATTTTTTAATTAAAAGACATAAATAAGTGGAAAAAATTTAAAATTTCATTAATTTTTTTGGCTTAATTGAAAAATAGGGGCCTAAAGTATACATATTTTGAACTTTAGGGGACTAAAGTATTTTTTTTTTTGTAAAAATAGGTGCCCAAAGTTTCAACAATTATAATTTTAGGTGCCTGACTGTTAAATGAGTTTTAAAACAGTGTCAACCAATCAATGCTTGACATGTGGCACTAATTTTTTAAAAAAAATTAAGAAAAAAACTCAGAATTTTCAGTTTTTCATAAAATCCCAAAATTTTGCAAACTTTACAAAACAATCCCTAAATCTCTAAAGTTTCCCAAAACCAAACCCCCAAATTATCGCTGCTTCGGCCGCCCTTGACCATACCCCTTTGGTCGCCGGACCGAGACGGTCATTTCCCTCAACACGGCGTCGCTGGAAACGACGAACGACGTGCAGCCGAACGTCGAACGCGAAATTTCAGGATTTTATGAAAATTTTAAAATTTTAATTTTTTCCATTAATTTAAAAAAAATAAAATTAGTGTCACGTGTCAACCATTGATTGGTTGACAATTTTTTAACACCCATTTAATGGCCAGACACCTAAAATAATAACTGTTGAAACTTTAGGCACCTAAAATTATAACGGTTGAAACTAGACACATATTTTTACCCAAAAAAAACTTTAATCACCTAAAATTAAAAAAAAAATACTCTGAGCAACTATTTTTCATTTAAATCATTTTTTTCAAAAATTTTAGGCATTCCTACTGTTAAACAAATATTTATTCACCCAAACAATTACAAAACAAAAGGTTAAAGAGAAAACCCAAAAATTGCAAACTTTAAAAGTCAGAAAAGTAAGAGTCAAACAGAAAGGCACTCGGTGATCATGTGCTACCAATCATGTTTTGTTTCATTTTTTATTTAACAATGTTAAATTACAAGTTTGATCCTTTACAATAATTAAAATTTGATACTTAATTCTTGTATTTTTTTATTTAACAACTAGTTTTCGATCAGTGGACCTACTAATTTTAAATCGAGTTTTACGTAAACTCATTATGAGGACGACTGAATCAATTCAATTTTTTTATTCACATCTTAAATTTTAGAGTACTAAAGGGGCCAAGAACAAAATTTGACCTTTTTATAAATGATACTCAGCATTCATCAACTTTAATTAAGAATTGAACCCCCTTTTTTTTTTGCATAGTTTCCAATAACATTAATTGTTCACGAATCCAAGAACCTCAACATTCCTATAAACTTTTGAAGATTATTCAAATTCCCAAAAGGGCAAAAAAAGTTTCTCTCTTTTTGATGTGAATTTAATTTATAAGAAATAAAAATGAAGGCACCACCACTTTCTTCCTCTGGTTTTCTTCGAAAAGCTCGTCTCTCTACTTATCTCTACACTCTGTTAGCTTTCATTCTTCTCGTAGCTATCATCCATGGAGAATACTTCGTCTGCACTTCTGGCCGCCTTGAACCGACCCGAGTTACCTCCCCGGCACCAGGTGAGTTTGACCTTGTCCTTGAATTCAACCTCTCTGTTTTTGTCTATTAATTCAGTTTCGGTGGGTTTGGGTTTAGTGAAGAAAATAGAGGATTATAAGTTGCCGTTTGCGGTGGGGAAGGGAGAAGAAGGGTGTGATATATTCAGCGGGAGGTGGGTTAGGGACGAGTTGACTCGGCCTCGCTATGAAGAATCGGAGTGTCCCTACATACAGCCGCAGCTGACGTGTCAGGAACACGGGAGACCGGAGACTGAGTACCAGAAATGGCGATGGCAACCCCATGGCTGTGATCTTCCCAGGTATCACCCAAAAACCCTTGTAATTTTTTTATTTATTTAAAAATAAAGCCTTTCTTGTTGTGTTTTTCTCATTGTCTTTTTCCGACCGATGAACAATGTTGAAATCTTACGC
The DNA here is from genome assembly GCA_030270665.1 of Hibiscus trionum. Classification (NCBI taxonomy): domain Eukaryota; kingdom Viridiplantae; phylum Streptophyta; class Magnoliopsida; order Malvales; family Malvaceae; genus Hibiscus; species Hibiscus trionum. The sequence goes on from BSYR01000017.1 coordinate 64,311,654, forward strand.
CCAACTTTGTCTTCTTTTCTTCTTAATTATTGAAGCTTTTTTGTTTGCTATGATCATGTCTCTTAATATCTCACCTAATGGGACTGTTTGACACAAAAAGCATCTTAATTATAGTTGGTCTTAGATCAGGATCGGGTTAATTTTATATCGGTTAGTTTGTTTTTAATTTTTTTTATTAGATTTAATATCTATTTTGACCTTTAAATTATAGTCGTTTTAGGTTCGGATAATTAAGTATTCATTTTTAATTATCTATGGAATGAATTAAAATGGGATTCAAATTAGTAACGTTTGGTTTGGTAATTGGTTGGCTTGACTTGGTAAACAAGGGCTATAAATAACGGTTCAGGTGGGGTTAAAAGGTCACGGGCCGGCGGTTCACGATGTGTGGTGGTACACACGTGCCAAACCGGATGGATACTTGTGGACATAGGAATAAGCAAGTTGTCGGTGTTGTGTTTGACCAAATGTTAAGGAGGTGGGATCCATTGCTTTCATTGTTCCCACGTGTCAGCTGATGTGGTCGGCTGTAATCTCATCATTATGCCATGTGGAGTTGAGTTGGATTTATTAAATAAGATTATAATTATAAATCTAGATTTTAACATTGTAGTTGAAAAGATTATAATCACATAAGGAGGTGATGAGAGTTCAAATTAGTTGAGTAATATATGTGATGATGGTAGACTTTGACATTGGACAGTTTCAATGCCACATTGATGCTGGAGAGCCTTAGAGGGAAGCGAATGATGTTTGTTGGTGACTCGTTAAACCGTGGCCAATATGTATCCATGATCTGCCTTCTTCACAGCCTCATCCCTCAACATAAAAAATCTGTGCAAACCTACAATAATGATGCCATCACTGTGTTCCGAGCCTCGGTAATTTTTCGATTAATTCCATCCCAAATCAGTTTCATCTGTTGAATTCACAAGTTTGATTGGTAATTGTGTAGGATTACAATGCGAGCATTGAGTTCTACTGGGCTCCATTTCTTCTAGAATCCAACTCGGACAATGCTGTAGTTCACAGAATATCCGATAGGATAGTGAGGAAAGGTTCGATAAATAAGCATGGCAAGCATTGGAAGGGTGTCGATATTTTGGTTTTCAATACTTACCTGTGGTGGGTGACTGGCCAGGACATGAAGATCCTGTATGTATCCCATTCAATCCAATAATCTCTTAAATTTCTGCTTCTGAGGGCATAAGTATAATTTACTCGTGTGTTCATGTTTCCGACAGGAAAGGGTCGTTCGAGGATGAGGAGAAAGAAATAATGCAGTTGTCGACTGAGGAGGCGTATCGTCTGGCAATGAAGAGCATGTTGAAATGGGTGACCAGAAATATGAACCGCACCAACACCAGGGTTTTTTTCACCGCCATGTCTCCTACTCATTCCAAGTAAGTAGAAATTAAACTCTCCAACTATGACTCAAATCTGAATGATAAAAAATCGATTCAAACTTGAATTAGTCCAATCTAGGGTGTAGCTAGAGGAAAATTTGCAATTCACATCCACGATAGTATTTCAAATGAAATAATTAACCATTTGGACCAACTACACTCATTAAAGCATAGATTCTAAATCTCAAATTTAAACATAACAAAGGACCAAAACTATATTTGACATTTAGAAATTAATACACTCCACATATTGGCAGGGGCGACTGGGGAGGTGAGCCTGGTGGGAACTGTTACAATCAAACAACATTGATCCAAGATCCAAACTACTGGGGTACCGATAGCAGGAAAAGCATAATGAAGGTGATCGGGGAGGAGTTCGGTAAATCCAAGTTCCCGATCACCTTTCTCAACATCACTCAGCTCTCGAGTTACCGCAAAGATGCACACACGTCAATCTACAAGAAGCAGTGGAATCCATTGACGCCGGAGCAGCTAGCCAACCCTGCTAGCTATGCCGATTGCACGCATTGGTGTTTGCCTGGACTTCAAGATACTTGGAATGAACTTCTATTTGCCAAGCTCTTCTACCCTAATTCAAGCTAATTTACATGTCAAATTAATATTCTTTCTAATTGGTTTTGCCGTTGGCGTCTAACCCCCCTTTCTTGCCATGAATATCAAGTCTTTTGGTGCTTGGGGTGGCGCCATTGATCAACGGAATACATGAAAAGAGAGGAGCTTTTGTAACATAATAATATTAATAAGAGAACTTGGGCCCAAAACAACTATCTCTTCCTGTATTTGATATATTTTTAAAAGATTGAACTAATTAAGATAAATTATTTATATAATGAGACTTGGTGGGGATTTTATCTTTATCTATAAAAATGGAGTATATTTCATGCACTTGCTATTGACTGTGGATATTTGGATTAAAAATATTATTCATATTATAAATTGATTTTACACTTTAAAATGCTTATTCATCACTTTTAAAGAGCAAGTACAATTGGTCGTCGATTAGTTAAATTGTTCATTTTTGTTTCCCATATTCTTGTAGGTTATGAGTTCGAGACTTACTAAGAGTACTATCTTTCTTTTCTTTAAAACCCAATTCCTCTCTCCTTTTAAGATTAGAATTAAATTTAAGATTTGTCAAAAAAAATCAACTATCAGTTCAATTATCAATTCAGATGTTAAATGCCAATTTAAATCTGATTATAACTATATGTATACTTATCACACAGTTGAATAAAATTTAATATCATTAAAATAAGAAAGAGTTATTTCTTTTTAAATTTAGGGTTAATATTATTGTCATTTTATTCAATCACAATTTTCTGTTATGCCAAATTATATGGTCTAATTAGAACATGATACTTATAATAAAAGTTTAAATTTTTTAAAATACGTGAAAAATTAAATAAAAACCAAAGAAAACTTTTAAAATTCAAAATTTCAAAATATAGGCCCGTTTGATTGTAGAAAATATTTTCTATTTTTATTTTTAAAAAATAATTTTTATTTTTAATTTTCTAAAAATTAAAAAACATGTTTGGTTAATAAGAATGAAAATAGTAAAAATGTCTTTGGTATGTAGCTTTTCAAAATAGAAATGAAAACCCATAAACATTTTGTAACTCATCATATAATTCATCATAAGTAAGAGATAGGTTAGAGTTTACCATATGATCCTCCTCAAAGGCCATGAGGCAAAGATTGACCACTTTCTCAGATGACTCCTCGTCACTTCAAGTTGCCATTTTAGCTTTGAGCTTGTTCTTCTTCCCAAAGCTCTTCTTGCACTCATAACAAGTGAGTTGATCCTTTTTTTCCTCTTTTCCTCTATTCTTGAAGTCCCCTCTTCTATTGAATTTTCTTCCTCGATTAAACTTCATGAAATGAGTGAATCATTTAGCCAACATGACCATTTCTTCGTCCTCCTCCTCACTAGAATCGCTTTCGTTGTATGAAGCTTTGAATGTGATTCCTAGCTTCTTCTTTTCAACCTCTTTCTTCTCTACCTTCTTCTCTCCCTTACTTTATGATCTCATGGGTGAGTAGAGATCCAACAAGGGCATCTAGCTTGAAAGTCTTCAAATCTTGAGCTTCGATGATGGTCATCTTCTTTCCATCCCAAGACTCCGGAAGAGAGTAGAGTAACTTTCGGATTAGATTTTCTTCAGGAATAACTTCACTGAAGCCCTTTAGTCCGTTGACGATGACTGAGAACCGATCAAACATCTTGGAGACACTTTCTTCGGCTTCTATTTTAAAGTTTTCATAACTCAAATTGAGCAACCCGATCTTCGTCTCTTTGGCGTCACTTGTTCCTTCATATGTAGTCTCTAGGGTATCCTACACTTCTTTGGCACTTTCAATTGAAGACACCTTTGAGTATATGTTGTGACCGAGAGCACAAAATATCATGTGCAAGGCTTTGTCGTTGACTTGCAAACTTCTTCTATCTTCATCGGTCATTTCAACTTTGGTCTTCGAAATAAGCCTTTCTTCGTCGTCTCTCTTCATCGAAAAAGAAGGACCGTCTTCTACCACGTCCCAAACCATGTAGTCATTTGATTTGATGAAGACCCACATCTGGTTCTTCCAATAGGGATAGTTATCCCCATTGAAGAATGGTGGTTTGGTGATAGATAGTGACTCGTAGAGGTTTTGGCCGGAGGTGGATGCCATATTACAATGTTGATTGAAGTACGATTGGTCAAACTCTTCCAAGATCTAGTCAATAGGGTGTTAGTCCTTTCAATGAGTGTAGCTTTGATACCAATTATTGAGTTGATCAAACAATGGCTAAACACCAAGAGGGGGTGGATTGGTAGAATAAAAATTGAAGGGTGCAAGTAGGAAATTTAAAAGATGAAGACAACGCGATTTAGAGTGGTTCAAGCTTCGAACAAGCTCTACATCCACTACCTCAGCACCCTACTGAAGATTTCAACAATTCACTAACTTCAATTCGTCCCCTTTTCTCGGCTTAGGAGGAAACCTTACAAACCGGTCAATCTTTCTACCCAAAGATTGACCCAAGAACACTCTTTACAAGAGAAAGATAGGCAAACTTTGAAAATACCTCTCAAAGGTTAATTGTTTACCCAATTACAAATAAGGGTAATCTTCACCAGTGGTCCCTTTCATTTAGGGTGTGTTCTATTTTGGTCACCAGAATTCAAAAAAGATTATTCTGGTCACTTACGTTTAGAATCGTTTCTATTTTAGTCCCTTGGCCGTTAGTCTCCGTTACTTAAAAAATTAGTTTCTAATTTAACCCCCAAACTTTCAAAATTTTATTTTTCACCATCTTCCCCAATGAGAAATCCAAAAATTAAAAATAGCCTAAACTTAAGTTTGTACTTTTTCTGTGTTCAATCGTCTACATTTGTGCAATGCTCTTGAAACCCTAGTCATGATGCGAACAGCTTCCATGCTATCGGACTCAAGAAGAACTCTATGAAAATCAATGTTCCACGCATGATTAAGGACATCATGAATGCCCCAAAATTCAGCGATAAGCATAGAGCAAATTCCCACATTGCGAGAAAACCCAAATATCCAAGAACCATGGTGGTCATGGATCACACCTCCCACAGTTGCCATCCATGTGTTCAGCGCCACTGCCCCCTCTGAATTTGCTTTAATCCATTCTTCTTGTGGAGTATGCTATTGTCGAACTGCCCTCATTCTCATCGATGATCGTACAGTCAAGATATGTGCTGCACAAAAATTATCTGATACAGGAAAACAATGATCGACAAAATTCCCCCGATCAAAGATCTCAACATTAACAAGGATTGAGCATCGCCTCTTCCAAAGCTGCCAACACACCGTCACAAAGCACACAGACATCCTATGCAGGATCATCTCCTCCACAAATAAAATTAAGTTGCAGATTAAGATCAAACCACATCCTCAACGGGCAATCTATGAAAGTAACCAACTAATTCGATGAAAATATTGAGGCCCATGTTTCTCTTGCCTTATTATAGTGGCGGAGAACGTGTAGTGGTTGCTGGTGGGGGTGTCATGGAAGACAAGAATGTTGCACCACTGGCCACTGGCAGACAAAATATGTCTTTCTTTATTTTTTATATTGAAGTGTGGGAAATTGAGATAAGCATTAAAAGTGGTTCTGCTTGGAGGAGGAGGAGGTGTCTGCATTGAGGAATTAACCCTAGTTGGATGCTTCCAATTTCCAAATCTGAACTTGTAATTCAGCCATGAATAAAGATTCCTCCATTTATTAGGTCACCATCTTCACACTGCTCAATCTCATCTTATTCCACCCAAACATCATTTTAAACATATACTCCCCATATTAATAAAATGAACAAGACTTAAGTTTTTACTCTAAACAATTTGATGCCATAATTTCCATAATATTTTGGTCGGAAAATTGTTTAGGTGAGAAACAGATCAGTGTATGCTATAAGTTTTAAACAGGACTAATAGCAGCTTCAATAAATTTCAGTCAATTAAATCAATTCAGATTGGAACTGAGTGAAGATAGAATGTAGCAAGTATGAGGTAAAGAAGGAAAATGGAAGAAGAGGGGCTGTTCCTGTGTGTTGTAAAAGAAAACAATAAGTTAGGGAAATGTTCATCCACACAACACAAATAATGGTAAAGGAAAAAAGCGGTGTATTCCTTCAGCCTTCAACGCCAATTCTATTAACAGAAACAACCAGCTAAGTGTTTATTCAATTTTGACTGGATAATACATATTAAAGGTTATAATACATATTAGAGGTTAGGGTTTTGAATTAATTTTTTGGGTTTTAGTTTTATAATTTTGGAAAAGATGGTGAAAAATAAAATTTTGAAAGTTTGGGGGTTAAATTAAAAACTAATTTTTTAAGTAACGGAGACTAACGACTAAGGGACCAAAATAGAAATGATTCTAAACGTAAATGACCAAAATAATCTTTTTTTTGAATTTTGGTGACCAAAATAAAACACACCATAAACGAAAGGGACCACCGGTGAAGATTACCCTACAAATAAATACTCCCCAAGCTCTAAAAAGATTTACAATGAAGAACTCCAAATGAGTTGGGTACAAGAATTTGACACTTATGCTCAAGGGTTTAGATTTGATTGCTTGGATGTTGTTTTTTGGTTCAACAGTTGTTGCTAGTGCTCTTGAGGCTTGCTTTTATACCTTCTCATTGATTTCTAGCCATTTGGGTGGTTGAGATCATCAATAGAGGCGTTGGGGCTCTCTCTTCCCTCCATAAATGCAGTTCTACAACTACCCGTATCGGAACACGTGGCCTTGTATCGAAACAACCTAAAAAATAGTCATTATGTGCAAAAAGTGGGCCGTATCGAAACGATTTGGAACTGTAAAACTTCGTTTCGAAACACCAAAGGGGTGTATCGAAACAATTAACCAATTTTCAAAAATTTTGTTCTGACAAGTAATGGCTAGTTCATTTAATGATCAAATTTCAAAATACTTAACCCCTATATCGAAACATGTGAAACTTAAATTGATTTTTATATAACAAATTGTATAAGGGCTTATTTGCAAATAAAATAAATTTTTAAGTATTTCAAAGACTCACTAAATTGACAAGCCTTTTGAAACCAAATGATCTTTCAAGACAAAATATTGTAAGTGTTCAAAATTTCAAGCCTACGCCCAGGCGTATCGATACACTTAGCTCGTATCGATACGATTTTCCTTCACTGGAAAACCAATTAACTAAGGCGTACCGATATGGTTAGACCCCGTATCGATACAATATTAATTTGGGTAAATTTTCAAGCCTTAGCGTACCGATACGGTTACACCCCGTATCGATACGATTTCAATGATGATAGCAAATCTTTGTATTTAATGATTCGAATGTTGCTTGTCAGTTATGGGAATCTCAAATTTTTAAATGACCGTTAACCGTATCGATACGCCTAGATAACGTACCGATATGCTTTTTGTCTGAACACAATTTAGGATTCCAGTGAGCAAAAACTGTATCGATACGACTTTTTATATCGAGACGCTCCTTATAACCGTATCGATACACCCTTCCCGCGTATCGATACACCCATGTTTTTCAGTTACAATGACTCTTTCTTCTTTGAGACAGGTACAAATATGGTCACGAGGGTACCGATACGGTGTGCAGTTGAGGAGCATTTATTGTGAGAAAAATACAGCCCAACTACTAGATTAATGACCTCAACCACCCAAACGGCTAGAATTCAATGCAAGGGTATAAAAACAAGCCTCCAAAGCTCAAGCAACAACTATTGAACCTTCAAGCAACATCCAAGCAATTATTCCAAACCCTTGAGCTTATAGAGTCAAATTTGTGTACCCAACTTGTAAAATTCTTCATTATTTATCATTCTTTCAAGTTTGGGGGGTGTTTGTTTGTAATTGGGAAATTCATTAGTCTTGTGAGAGATAAATTTTGATTGCCTATCCTTTTTTGTAATTGTGAATGAATTTGATTAAGCTTTGGGTAGAAAGCTTAATCGGTTTGTAAGGTTGCCTCCTAATCTGAGAAAAGGGAAGAATCAATAGTGGATTGGTTGAAATTCCTTAGTGGGAGCTAAGGTAGTGGATGTAGAGCTTGTTAGAAGCTTGAACCACTATAAATTCCCTTGTCTCAATTTTTCATTTATTCCTTCACTCCATTCAAAGTTTTAATTGCCAATTCACCCTCTCTTGGCCATTTGCAAGTGTGTGATCAACTCAACAATTGGTATTAGAGCCACACTCATTGAAAGGATCACAACCCTTTTGAGTTGATTCTAGGAGATGTTTAATTAACTACAACTAGAAGCAATGACATCTACCTCCGACAACAACCTCTACAAGTCACAATCCACTACAAATCCTCATTATTTTAATGGAGACAACAATGCCTATTGGAAGAATAGGATGAAACTCTTCATCAAGTCAAACGATTACCTTGTGTGGGATGTTGTGGAAGATGGCCCAACCATCCCCTTGAAGAGAACCAATGAAGGAAGACTTGTTCCAAAGTCCAAGCATGAAATGACCTACGAAGAACGAAGAAAGCTTCAAATCAACGATAAAACATTACATTTGATCTTTTGTGCACTTGGACCGGATATGTACTCAAAGATGTCTTCGTGTACATATGAAGGGACCAACGATGTCAAGGAGACCAAGATTGGAATCCTTAACTATAGCTACGAGATCCTTAAGATGGAGCCTGAGAAAAGCGTCACTCAAATGTTCGATCATTTCTCGGTCATCGTCAACGGTCTCAAGGGCTTTGGTGAGACCATTCCCGAAGACAAGCTAGTTCGGAAGCTTCTCTATTTTCTCCCCGATTCATGGGAAGGAAAGAGAACTGCAATCACCGAGGCGAATAATTTGAAAACACTAAAGCTTTATGAGTTGGTGTGATCTCTCCTCACTCATGTGATCATGAAGAAAGGAAGAGAAGAAGAAAAGAAGAAAGAAGAGTAGAGAAGAATAAGGTAGAGGAGAAAAAGCAAGGAATTGCTCTCAAAGCTTCACATGAATAAAGTGATTCTAGCTTAGATGAGAAGGAAGAAAAATTGGCTATGATAGCCAATAAATTCGCTCGGTTCATGAAGTCCAATCGGGGAAGAAAGTTTTATAGAATAGGAGACTTCAAGAACAAAGAACAAAGAGGAAGAGAAGGAGCAACTCATATGCTATAAGTGCAAGAAGCCGGGGCACATTCGATTCGATTGCCCCCAACTTAAAAGGAGGAGCTTCGGGAAGAAAAAGAAGCTCAAGGCTAATGTTGCTACTTGAAGTGATGACGAGTCATTCGAAGAGGAGCAAGAAGTTGCCAACCTTTGTCTCATGGCATTTGAGGAGGATCCAAAGGTAACCTCTGACTCATCATCAATTGACTTTACTTTTGATGAACTTCAAGATGCATATGATGAGTTACAAGAGGTGTATGATGAGTTGGTTGAGAAGTTCAAGGAATCGGTTTTGAAAAACAAGAAAACAATTTTCGATTTACAAATCCAAAACGATTCCCTCTCCAAAACCAACTAGAAACTTGAAAAGAAGATTTTTGGTTTTACAAGATGATCAAAGGTTTCTTGAAAAGGAAAATATTGATTTAAATACTCTTCTTTCCGAGTTCCATGATGAACACCACAAAGTGGTGAATAAACTCAAAGTTTCTTTAAGTAAAGTTGGTACTTCTACTTCTGAAAAAGGTCAATCTTCAAAAACCAACTATGTGAAAAGAAACTTTGAGAACCACAAACAAAAAGGATTTTAAAGACCCTCTAGAGGTAAGAGTATTAGGAGTGTATGGGTTCCTAAGGAACTTGTAGCTTCTAATAATATTAGTGCTATGTCTCATTGGATTCCAAAGGGAACCAAGGTTTTGGGAGCTAACACTTATGGACCCAAAATGATTTGGGTACCAAAAAGCAAGACTTAACTCTTTGTTTGTAGGGGGATGATGAGTTCTCAAAAGTGACATACTTCATTTGCTATTTTTCTAGTTATTAGGACTTCTTGCTGCTTAATACATGCTGTTTTTGTTATATTCTGTGTAGGGGTCCAATTCTGGAAATAGCAGTAAAAAAGGGGCATTTCTGCAGTTTTTGTTATAATTCTGTCATGACTGGCATCATGGGCACGACACTAGGCACGACACGTCTGACGTGGCAGTGACATGGCGGTGACGTGGCAACTTCTAGAAGATCCTGGAATGTTCCGAGAGAAGATCCGATCAGATTATCAGTTTTATCAGTTTGGTTTTATTTTGAATTTTAATTAACATTTGAATTTGAATTTTTATTTCTTATCTCTTATCCTTGTAATCTAAGCCTATAAATACCAACCTTTGGTGAAGGCTTAAGATCTTCTTCTAGCTTTGAGTATTTTTATCTTTGTAAACATTTTCAGTTTTAATCCAAGTTCTTTTCCTTTATTTTCTTGTTTCATTTATTTTATGCTATTTAATTACTTTTCTAAAATCAAGTTAAGTATGATAATCAATATCATGCTTAGCTAAATCTTTTGAGCCAAGAACCAGCCAAGTCAATTCGATTCGTGAGAATTGAACTTGCTTAAATTCTTTTGGGAAATCATTTTTATCTTTCTACTTAGATAGTTTGGCAATCGGCCTTACTAAAAGTTTTTAACCGTTTTTCAAATCAAAAAGGGCTCGTTGGTCTGAAATCGCTTAAAAACACAGTTGGGATGAAGGATCGGCCTCTGGCAATTTCGACTTCCTATGAACACTCTTAGCGGCGGTCCGCTAAGGAAAGATAAAATCAGAAGCGATTCTTTTTAGACAATTTCTGAGTCGGGTTTTTCCTGCTTTTATTCTAAATATTTTAACGGCGATAGACGTGGTTGATTTATTTAAGAACCATCTTTCGAAGATAGACTTGGGAGGATTGATTACTCGAGAGAGAAACAAGTTACGACCGGTTGGGCCTCGTAGACTGTAACCGACATGATCCCCGAAATAAAAATCTATTTCAGTGATCGAAAGAATTGACAAGGAGTTGGTTCGAGGCTATTTCACATACTTGGTTTTTCTTAATCTTTTTACCTCTGCATTTAAATCTTGCTATTTCATTTTCGACCAATATCAGATCACTTCCCCCCATTTTACTTACTTATTTTGCAGATATTCCTGGAAGTAATAATTAAACCAGTCTTCAGTCAATCATTCCAGCTAATCTCCATGCGGATCGACCCTCTTTCCCTATATCTATTTAATTTCTTTATATTATTATCTATTGAAAGAGGTTAATTTATTCATTTATTTTTGACTGGTTAAACGACGACTTGTCAAAATTGGTGCCGTTGCCGAGGAGATTTACTTTCAGCACTTTTTACTGATTTTGTTTTTTATGACCAGGAGAAATCCGGGTAATCTTGTTCCATACAACCCGGAAATCGAAGCAAGCGCTCGTAAGAACCACAGTGAAACTGTCAGACGAAAGAAAGTACAAAAGAAAAACCAACAACAATCCCATTCGGAATCCATATCTGAACCACCATACGACCAAACCGAAGAAAGCACAAGTCCGATATCTATACCTACACCCGACCTGATGGCTGACCAAACCATTAGACAACTCAACACCGCCCCCGCTGAAAAACAACCCCTTTGTTTCGTCTTTCCTCACGGCGATACCCCTTTCCAACTCAAAACGGGCCTAATTCACCTATTACCCACCTTTAATGGCCTCCCTACTGAAAGCCCACATAAACACCTTGCCGAATTTCACATGGTGTGCAGCAGCATGAAACCGCAAGGAGTTTCGGAGGATCAGATAAAACTAAGGGCATTTCCTTTTTCTTTAGCCGGAATGGCTAAAGAGTGGTTGTTTTATTTACCTCCGAATTCTATTAATACATGGGCTGATCTTTCTCGTGTTTTCCTTGACAGGTATTTCCCTCCAGCAAAAGCGACTGAACTTAGGCGAAGCATTTTGGGTATCCAACAAACGCATGACGAGTCCTTATACGATTATTGGGAAAGATTCAAAAAGTTGTGCGCGAGTTGTCCGCAACATAACTTATCCGAGCAAGCGCTCCTTCAATATTTCTATGAAGGAATGTTGCCGATGGATAAGAAAATGATAGATGCAGCAAGCGGTGGAGCGCTTGTCAACTTGACCCCCGAAAATGCTCGAAATCTGATATCTATGATGGCGACGAATTCACAACAATTTAATTCTGCGAGTGAACCCAACCGACGGGTTCACACAGTAAGCACAATTTCATTAGAGAATAAAATAGACAATTTGACTAATATTGTGTATTCTCTTGTTTCAGGGGAGATAGGAGCTGCTAAGGTATGCGGAATATGCACTATGCCAGATCACGCAACCGACTTATGCCCATTGCTGCGGGATACATCTGGTGCCCAAGTTAACGCCGTACACAACTTTCCCGGACCTCCCTAAAGACCCTATAACCCACATAGCAATACGTTCAATCCCGGTTGGAGAGATCACCCAAACTTGAGCTACGGTAATCAGAACCCGAATTACCAACCTAGGCAACAACCTCCCCACCAAAACCAAGCACCCCAAAAATCCTCGCTTGAGTCTATTGTTGAGAGATTGGCAGTTTCACAGGAAAAATTCCAAACCCAAACACAATCCCATCTCCAGCAAATCGACAAACAAATAAGCCAACTAGCTCAAGCCGTTAGCCGTCTAGAATCCCAGGGAAAGTTACCATCCCAAACCAACCCAAGGGAAAACGTTAGTGCGATATCTTTGCGTAGTGGAACAGTGATAACACCTGAACCGCCGAAGAAGGATGAGCAAAAATCCGACGGATCTTCGGAACACCAGAACAAAAAATCTCCTTCCACTTCAGGTAATATCAACTCTAAAATTTTTGTTTCTACTTACGAACCTGTTCCTCCTCTTCCAGGTAGATTGGTGAAACGAGATAAAAAGGAGGAAGAGAAGGAAATTTTAGATATATTCAAGAAGGTGGAAATTAATATTCCACTTCTTGATGTTATTCGAAAAGTGCCCAAATACGCAAGGTTTCTGAAAGACTTATGCACAAACCGAAGGCGACTATCCGGAAATGAAAAAGTTAACCTTGGTGAAAATATTTCGGCCATCTTTCAAAAGCCGTTGCCGCCAAAGTACAAGGACCAAGGTATGTTTGCGGTTCCCTGTAAAATTGGGAATGTTGGGATAAAAAGAGCGATGTGCGATTTAGGCGCATCTATCAACGTCATGCCGTTAAGCGTTTACAACAAAATTTCGACTGAACCATTGAAAGAAACGCGAGTGACGGTTCAATTAGCCGATCGATCAGTCATCTACCCCGAGGGAGTACTAGAAAACATGTTGGTACAGGTAAAAAATCTTATTTTCCCTGCTGATTTTTATATTATTGACATGGAAAATGATCGCAGCAATAACGGATCCGAAATCTTGCTTGGACGACCTTTCCTATCAACTGCGCATACAAAGATTGATGTCCGCGACGACATCCTAACTATGGAATTTGATGGGGAAGTAGTTAAATTTGATATGTATAAAGCTATGAAGTATCCTGATTCGGTCGCAAGTTTAAATTTCGTTGATATTATAGATCCTTTAGCTGATGATTTGATCGAAACTGATTTGTGTTATGACTTTTGTAGGGAATTCGCGGATCTCGACAATGAAAATATAGGCGAAATCATTTCAACTCTTTCTTCCCTTTCTGATTTTCGATTAATTCCAACTCGATCTAAACATTTTCCATCAATTTTGCAGGAACCAAAACCGAAGTTAGGGCAATTTAATTATATATTTTTAGGCGACAACCAAACTTTGCTAATCATCATCTTGAGTAAGTTGTCGCATCGGGAAGGAGGTAGAAGCTTAGTTGTTGTTTTGCGCACAAATAGAAAGATGAAGGAAGGCGTTAAAACGATAAGGGATGGATATCACCGTTTATTTGAAGACCTTTCTTTTGAAGAACCAAAAATTTAGCAAAGGTCATCGAGCTAAACGACGTTAAACAAATCGCTAAATGGGAGGCAACCCATTGGTTTATTTTTTGGTCAATTTTTACTTCTTTTTTTAATAATTTAATTTATGTTTCTTTATTTTTCATTTTCCTTCTTTTTAATTGCCTTAATAAAATTTCCTTTGCAGGATTCTTTTCGCATGCAGCAAGTTGAGCATCACACTCTAGCTAAAGTGCACCGTTTCATTAAATCGGTGCATTTTAGCACACTCAATGAACGGTGCACGATAGCCCAAGCCCTTTCCCCTTAGCACCCGTCCAACCTTTCCCTTTCCCCCTCCTTTCTTTCTTTCTTCCCGAAAACCACTAAATCCCTAAAAACACAACATACCCAGCCGCAAACTCACTCAGCCGCAATTCACCATGTCCCGCACCTCCTCCTCGCCGTGGTGGCCGACGACCAGCAACGAGATCACTCCCCCGACGAGAATGCCGAACCACCCTTTGCTGCACCCTCTTTGGCACATCCGGTAGCTCCGTTCAAAGCCCTCTGTCGTCGCTGATCCAAGCCACTCATAGTGCACCATTCCCATCGACTCACTCTACATCCATGGAGAGTATCTTTTGCCCTTATTATCTCTTTATTTCCTTAATTTTTATGAATTGGGGCAATTCACTTAAGTGAGGGGGAGGGTAAATTACCACTTGTCTGCTTGTTTGATAATATGTTTTGATTTTGATTAAACCTTGAGATGAATTTTTTTTTCTTGCCATTACTTGTTGTCCAGCATGTTGTACTTGTTCTTGTGCTTAGGTATGATTGAATTATAGCATTTTGATAATCAAAGGATATGGGTAATCTGCAGTTTGACATCTCTTTTAATTTCTCTTGATTGTGTTAATTAGATTTCTCGCCTAGCTTAATCAAACTTAGCCTAATTTTGTGAGACTTTGAGCCTTGAGCATGCATCCTATACTTTATGCTCGTTTTTCCTTGCTTGAGAGTGTCATCTTGAACTTAGGAATCTAGAACTTGTGGCTTGTATGCGATTTGAGACTACACTAAGAACGATGTGCTTTAAAATGATTTAGGCATTAGGCTTTAACCTCTTCCATCCCTTTCATTTTAATTTACCCTTTCTCATCACCTAGTGAGCCTTTGTTAGCCTTACATCCCATTCCTTTGACTTAACCATTTCAATTGATCAAATGCTAGAATCTTTATTAGACATGAAGGAGATACTTTTCAAATAAGGGCAGAAATTTTCCTAGAAAAAAATGAAAAAAAAAGAAAAACAGAATAAAAGGAAGCAATTGCTTCGAAACGAAGAAGAAGAAAAAAAAGAGAAGAAAAAAGAAGAAAAAATGTTTCGAAAAGAAGAAAAGAAAAAAAAAGAAAAAATAAAAATATGTGTTTGCTTGCCCATTTTTAGCTCCTTTTTAATGTCTTCACTGCTTAATGTTTGAGATATCTTGCATTGATCATCCTCTTTTTTTTTTTCTTCCCATCTTTCTATCTTTTTTTTAAACCCACATTACACCTTGAACAAAGACCTAATGATTTTTGCACCTCGATTCTATTAAAGTAGTGGAGAATTGAACTTGTTACAAGCCTATGGAAACCTTTATTCATGATTGACTTTGAGTGTTTCTGCTTCACTTTTACCTATAAACACTTTGAGTGCTCTTGACTGTATCTTGGTGAGGATTAAGACTAGGTTAGGATTTGATTAATGCTTGATAGGTAATTGGAAGAGATAAGAGCTGTTCTTTGCTTGCATCCATTTGGTTTGATTATGTTTCTTTCATGATACTCCTTTTGCGCTAGAACTCTTATGATTATGTTTGATGCTTGTAATGGCTTGAGAAATGCATTCTTTGGTTTATGCTTTTTCGGACATACTTGAGGACAAGTATGAGACAAGTGAGGGGGAATTTGATAAGTTCTCAAAAGTGACATACATCATTTGCTATTTTTCTAGTTACTAGGACTTCTTGCTGCTTAATACATGTTGTTTTTGTTATATTCTGTGCAGGGGTCCAATTTTGGAAATAGCAGTAAAAAGGGGCATCTTTGCAGTTTTTGTTATAATTCTGTCATGACTGGCATCATGGGCACGGCAATAGGCACGACGCGTCTGACGTGGCAGTGACGTGGCGGTGACGTGGTAACTTCTAGAAGATCCTGGAATGTTCCGAGAGAAGATCCGATCAGATTATCAGTTTTATCCGTTTGGTTTTATTTTGAATTTTAATTAACATTTGGATTTGAATTGTTATTTCTTATCTCTTATCCTTGTAATCTAAGCCTATAAATACCAACCTTTGGTGAAGGCTTAAGATCATCTTCTAGCTTTGAGTATTTTTATCTTTGTAAACATTTTCAATTTTAATCCAAGTTCTTTTCCTTTATTTTCTTGTTTCATTTATTTTATGCTATTTAATTACTTTTCTAAAATCAAGTTAAGTATGATAATCAATATCATGCTTAGCTAAATCTTTTGAGCCAAGAACCAACCAAGTCAATTCGATTCGTGAGAATTGAACTTGCTTAAATTCTTTTGGGAAATCATTTTTATCTTTCTGCTTAGATAGTTTGGCAATCGGCCTTACTAAAAGTTTTTAATCATTTTTCATGTAACACCCCAATTTTGGGCTTAGAAGTTTTGGGTTTGAACCGGACCGGTCGGATTTTCGGTTCGAATATAAAAGGTGGTTTTAAGGAAAGCCTAGTTCGGGATGCATTAAAAATATGGAAAAATATCTAAAAATCCTCTTTTAATATATATAAGAGGGTGGTGAAATAAATTTTACAAAATGAGGTTTGGAAATATGACATTTTGAGTTAGTGACTAAAATGTAATTTTTGAAAAGTTCGTGACTGTTTTAAAAGGATTGAAACTTTTAATCTTTAAGGAGCTAATTTACCCAAGGGAGGATTTCTCCAGATTTTTCTTGAGTTTTTAAAGACTCATTTAATGTTTAATTAATAAAAAGGAAAGAGGGAAAAAGATATTTTTAGTTTCATAACTAACTTTTACCAAAATTTTCCCATTTCATTTTCTCTCAAAATTCCCTCAGCCAAACACATTTCCACAACAACTTTTCCTTTGATTTTCACACCTAAAGTTGAGATTTCAATTCCTAAATGATTCCTAATCATTTCTACACCAAATCCTCATCATTTGCTTAATGAATTTTCAAGGATTTTGGCTCTAAACAAGGAGAAATCCACATTTAGAGGTATGAACGTCCTTCTCCTCTAAATACTCAGTTCTTTACTGAAATTCCCAAGTTCTCAATCCTTAAATTAAGTTTTATTAAAGGTTTTAATGTTGTGATCTTGATTTTGGCTTAAAATGCAAGATTTGGATTTAATTTTGAAGAAATTCGTATTGGATGATTGGGCTCTGTTTTGAGATGTCTTTTTGATGTATTTTGGATGTCTAAATGATGTGTAATTGAGGTTTAATCAATGCAATCCCGAATAGGTTGATTTTCCTAAGTTTTTACTTGTGAAAATGGTGGTTTTTGGGGTGATCTTGGTGTTTTGTTAATGCTGGAGGTATAATGATGAGTTTGGGTTTATTTTTGATGTTAATTGATGTTTAAAAATGGTTAGAAGTGATGGATCTTGGCTGGGTTAAGTTTTGGAAGAGTTTGGAGGTGTTTTCGGTTGTGTTTGGTAGCTGAAATGTTGGATTTTTGTAGAGCAGCGAGTTTAGGTGTGTTGCTGGTGTTTTTAATGCATAATGATGCATTAATCCTCTATTGTTATGTGCTTGAAACAGGGGAGAATGATCCGTGAGCAATAGAGGTGGCGTTGATGGTTTCGGATGCTTGGAAGGCTTGTTGGCTAGCCTAGTTTTGTGTATCGGTGAGTGAAGTTGGGGTTTTCAGCTTTAAAACCAATGTTTGAAGGTTTTTGGGAGCTTAGTTTAAGTCTAAGCAACTTAGCTAAGCTCAAGAGTAAGTAAATGGAATTTCTCTCTTGGTTTGTGTTATGAATTGGTTTTTAATGCACTTGTGATGGTTGGATGCAATGTATGTGATTTGCATGTTTAAATTCTGTTTTGAAAGCATGTTTTAGCATGGTTTAATGCTGGTTTTGAAAGTCATGTGTTGAAGGATGCTCAAGGTAAGAGATCCTTGGTTTTGTACATTGGAATTGTGGAATTGATGCATAGTGTTGCATGTTGTTTAATGGCTTTGTTTAATGCTTCAAAACAGTGAAGTGATGATGGTAATTGATGGTATTGGTAAGTGATGTAAGTGGTTGTTGGTTACTTTAATCGGATATAGTTAGCCGGCTATAGGATTGGGTGCACCGTGAATCGAGTCGCCTTGGATGTCGAGGGGTTGTAATTGTACCGTAAACTCCATCCGAGAATCCTAGCGATTGAGGAAATTGGTGTCACCACGATGGAGGATGGCTCTCGTGGGTGGGCTTGGTTAAGTGCCACCACGATGGAGGATGACTTTCGTGGGTGGGCTTGGTTAAGTGCCACCACGATGGAGGACGACTCTCGTGGGTGGGCTTGGTTAAGTGCCACCACGATGGAGGATGGCTCTCGTGGGTGAACCTTGTTAAATGTCACCATGATGGAGGATGGCTCTCGTGGGTGGACTTTGTTAAGCGTCACAACGGTGGAGGGTTGCTCCCATGTGTGAGCTTGGTTAAGGTGATTACAATGGTTGTGGTAGCTCCATGTGTAAGCCTTGTGATGTGTCCCGGCTCTCGCTAGTGTGTTATACAACTTCCGATGAGTGATGTTGAGGTGTTGTGATTGTACCGTTAAACTCCATCATGGGTGTTGAGGGGGTTGAGATTGTACCGGTAAACTCCACCTTGTGTTGTTCGGTTGTGTGTATGAAGCGTGTGGGACAACGCTTGTAATCCGCGTATCCGATTGTGTTTTGTGTTGTAATGGTTTGTGAATTATCACTTGGAAGCCAATATAATGGTCTTGGATGTAATGAAGCATGAGATGCTTGAAATGATGCAAGGTTGCATGGGAAGTGTGTGATGTTCTAAGAGTGCATGTATTACTTGTTAACTTGTACAAGTGTTTATCTTATATTGAGAATGGTGCATATGTGCATGAGAATCTCTTTAGTGCATTGAAGTCTTGTGAGGACTTGTTTTAAAAGGAATGTAGTGCAATGTTGTTTTTGGTAGTTCATGTGTTTTGCATTTGTTGAATGCATGAGATAGTTAGAAGGAACCAATGGTTTTCGAAAGGTTTTGCTTTGAAATGGCCATCAAGCATATGGAAGGTATGTTGTGAAGTGGAAGTGTTTTCCAAGGAATTTGAGTTTAACCTTGCATGTGGTGTTTATGCATGGAAAGGTTTAAATAATGGTTTTTGCAAGAATGTGTTTTGGGTAAATTGTTTAGCTTTTCTAAGCTAAAGGTTGGTTTTCATGTTGAGCAAGACATGGTTTAAAGCATGATGTTTCAAAAGAGGTTTTTCAACCAATGCTTGATTTATTGATTTACAACTACTTTTAGAAGGGGTTTTATGATTCGCTGCATTGATGGTGTTTTGGTTTTGAGCATTCCTCACTAAGCATTATGTGCTTACGCTCCTTTTTGTCCATCAATGCAGATAATTGAAGTTGGGACAGCAAGAAGCAAGGGATTCAAGGAGAGCTCCACTTGAGAAGTATGTCTCGGTTAATAGCTATAGATAATAAAGGCAATGAGGGGAGAGTCTTTTATATTGATGTGTAATGAGATTGTGTATGTTGGACAAGTTTGGTTTAGGATTTGAACTATGTGGTTTAACGCTTGCAACGTTTGAATCTTCTTATTCATAAGTCGTTATGCTATGCTTCTTGTTTTAAAAGCATGATTAAGTGTTGGATGTGTTGAAAGAGTTGGTGCACCTAGGGGTTGTTTTGTATCTAGATTTTAATGAAATTTGGTAGTTATGATGCTTGGAATGTTGTTGATTTATTGAGGATTGATTAGAGTATGTTCGATGGTGTTTAGACGAGTTAAAACAGGCTTTTCTGCTGTTTTTGGGCAGGGTGTTTCGAAACACCCTTGCCTGTTTCGAAATAGGTGCTTGATTTGGCCTGGGTGTTTCAAAACGGGTAGAGGTGTTTCGAAACACTTTGGCTACTGCCAAGCCCCGTTTCTGAACGGTCTATCCCCGTTTCGAAACACTTGACCGTTGGGCACTGATTTGAATGGTTTTGAGGTTTGCAAGCTTTACGTTTTAGTCCAGATTTTTGTATGTGCAATTACTTGAGTTCGAGATGTCCGATTAAGGTGAAATTTGGCAGATAGGCATGAAACATGACTAATTTCATAATGGTAACTTAAAAGTTTGTAAAGTCCTCTTAATTTCCAGAATTTACAAATTGGTCCCTAAATTCGTATGTTGTGCAATTGAGTCCCTTATTGTTTTCCGATTGCTGTGATTTTTTAGTATGCTTATCTCAAGAGTATGCATAGGTTTATTGTGCATCTAGACAAGTTTAAAAAGAAAAAAAGGGTCGTTAATCAAGGTTGACTTTTGGGTTGACTTTGGTTTTCCCCGTGTAATCTTCGTAGTTCGGGTCAACCGTCTAGGCCGGGCTAAGGGGGTTACATTTCAAATCAAAAAGAGCCCGTTGGTATGAAATCGCTTAAAAACACAGTTGGGTGGAAGGATTGGCCTGTGGCAATTTCGACTTCCTATGAACACTCTTAGCGGCGGTTCGCTAAGGAAAGATAAAATCAGAAGCGATTCTTTTTAGACAATTTCTGAGTCGGGTTTTTCCTGCTTTTATTCTAAATATTTTAACGGCGATAGACGTGGTTGATTTATTTAAGAACCATCTTTCGAAGATAGACTTGGGAGGATTGGTTACTCGAGAGAGAAACAAGTTACGATGGGTTGGGCCTCGTAGACTGTAACCGACATGATCCCCGAAATAAAAATCTATTTCAGTGATCGAAAGAATTGACAAGGAGTTAGTTCGAGGCTATTTCACATACTTGGTTTTTCTTAATCTTTTTACCTCTGCATTTAAATCTTGCTATTTCATTTTCGACCAATATCAGATCACTTCCCCCCGTTTTACTTACTTATTTTTGCAGATATTCCTGGAAGTAATAATTAAAGCAGTCTTCAGTCAATCATTCCAGCTAATCTCCCTGCGGATCGACCCTCTTTCCCTATATCTATTTAATTTCTTTATATTATTATTTATTGAAAGAGGTTAATTTATTCATTTATTTTTGACCGGTTAAACGGCGACTTGTTAGGAGAGCATTGCTACAAGGCCAAAGCTTCAAGTAAAACACATGGTACCTTGATAGTGGATACTTAAGACCCATGACCCGTGACAAGAGTATATTCTTGGATCTAAAGCCCAAAAGTGGTGGAGTAGTGACTTTCGGTGACAACTCCAAAGGCCATATTAAAGGAATAGGCTCCATTGGTAATCACTCTTCAATCATAATTAAAAATGTTCTCTATGTCAACGGTCTAAAACATAATTTATTGAGTATTAGTCAATTTTGTGATAAGGGTTTTAATGTTCTCTTTGATGTTAATGGTTGTAAGATAATGAACATTGATACTAATAAGACTATGCTCATAGGTCATCGCATAGGTAATATATATATATATATATATATATATATATATATATATATATATATATATATATATATATGGTGCATCTAGATGACATAAACATTTCAAATGCATTATGGTTATGTCATAGGAAACTAGGACTTGCTAGCACGAGTGTCTTAGAGAAATTAGTTTCCCAAGATTTAGTTAGAGGTTTACCCAAGATAAAATTTTCATTAGATAAAATTTGTGATGCATGTGCTAAGGGTAAACATAAAAGAATCTCATTTAAACATATTAACGATGTTTCAACTAGTAGGGTATTACAATTGATCTATATGGATCACTTTGGGCCTATCATGACAATTAGCTTGGGTGGAAAATTATATGCATTTGTGCTTGTTGATGATTTCCCTAGATACACTTGGGTTCTCTTTTTAAGTACTAAAGATGAGGCTTTAGAAAATTCATCACATTTTCAAAAATCACTCAAAATGACATTGGTCAAAATATTTCCCATATTAGAAGTGACCATGGAACTGAATTTCAAAATCTAGGTTTTGATGATTTTTGTAATGAAAATGGTATAAGCCATAATTTTTTCGCACCTCGCACTTGTTGCGTGTAAAAGGTGCTCCGCAATTAGCGGAAGTGTACACGTCTTAAGTAATATAATGATGAGTATTAGAGTATCGTCTCCACAGGGATTGGGATGACTTCCTTCGTTTATCTTCTCGCACCGAAAAAGAAAAGTAAAAGTAAAAACACAAGTAGACGAGTTTTGGGTTTTAATTAAACTAAAAATCATAAACTAAAGTAAGCAAGTAAAAGTAGAGTAATCAAGATGTGAGAATCGGCCGGATTAGATTGCGACGTAGTGTGGAAAGCAATTGACTTGTCTCGGTCTTTGAATGCAATGAACACCAAACTACCTCAACAGTAACCTAAGTCCCTGCCGCGGCAATTAGATGGGCTGCCTCGGCAATCCCTTGCTGGTCGGCAGACGATGTCAAGGTTCGGCAAAACGTCCTTTGATGGCTCATCCTTATCCCTAAGTCGTAGCACTATTGATGAATAGGCCTTGATAATGCCTCTCGACGTAAACCAAGGATGATCACCAACTAATCTTACACTTCTCTTAGCCGTTGAAACTCTAACTTATCCTTAAGCCGAGTTAGCTTCCACTGTTGGGATGGAAACCATGCTTATTCACTTCTTGAGTTTAATTCTTCCGATGTTAAACAAATAGATAACCTCACAATACTCTCTCTCGATAAGATTGCAAGAATAAAATCAATGCCAAGAATAAGCAAACCTTGAACTAAATTGCATTAACAAAAACTTAAACAAAGTACAATTGTTTTCTCACAACTACTCAACAAAATAATTCTAACCCTAAGAAAACTTAGAACATGATGAACATGGAGAACACTAAACCAAACCCTAATCTCAAGCTCTCAATACTCGACCCCTTGATGTGTGCGGCAAACCTTGCTTAAATAGGAAAAGGAGTAGGGCAAAGTCCTTCTTGGATAGGAAGTTAAGCTGGACTTGGAATCGTCTTCATTATAGAGGTGAATCTCTTTAATTTTAATGTTTTAATCCACTTTGGCCAAATTCCATCTTTAACCTTCCTTCTACGTTTCCACCATCTTCTCGTGCTTCGATTTCCATGCAAAGTATGTAGAAAAATCCAGCATTTTATGCTCTTCAAATAGGATATCACTTTGCATGCTTTGCCCTCCGACAGGTTGATCTATGCACTACCTCGGCAGGGGTCTGTCACTGGATTTTCTCCGTAAGGCTTCCTCTTTATAATTCAGCTTCCTTTAGTAGAAGCTGTCATCTTTGGCTTAGCTTGACCTGGATCTGTCACGAGCTCGTTCTGCACCATCTTCCCTTTTGTACATTGCCCGCTCGGCATCATCTGCCCCGACAGTGAGTAAATCTGCGCAAGCACCAAACACGCATTAAAACAGTACCTTTTTCATCAAATACATCAAATATCAAGATCAAAGGTAAAATCAATGTAATTAATGCATATAAGTCCATAATGCCACTCGAATGAGTGTAGGTTAAGCAATAATTTCCATGTAACAAAGGTGAAAACATAGGACTTTTGTGAACTTATCAACACTCCTTAACAAAATGGGGAAGTTGAGAGAAAAAATCGAACTTTAAAAGAAATGGCTAGAACCACACTTTGTGAAAACAATTTACCTATGTATTTTTGGGCGGAAGCCACAAACATTTCTTGCTATATTATTAATAGAGTAATTATTAGGCCACTTTTAAAGAAAACCCCCTATGAGATTTTAAAATCTAAAAAGCCTAACATTAGTTATTTTCATCCTTTTGAGTGTAAGTGTTTTGTTTTAAACAATGGAAAAGATAATTTTGGTAAATTTGATGCAAAAAGTGATGAAGCTATTTTCTTAGGATATTCTTCAAACTATAAAACTTATCGATTCTTTTACAAGAGAACTTTAGTTGTAGAAGAGTCAATTCATGTGGTTTTCGATGATAACCTCCTTTCGAGGAAGGATTCTTGTGATGACGATGATGTAGGAATCATTGAAGCTAATGATGGTTGACAATCATCAGAGGTGGATGAGATTCCAACCAAAGAGGAAGAAGCACAAGATCCTCCCATAGAATCCTTGAAGGACATGAATCTTGGCGAAAAGAAAGTGAGCTACCCAAGGGAACTCAACTATGTCAAAGATGGTGAAATCTTGGGTGATCTATCCAAGGGGGTAACAACTAAATCCTCTCTTAAACTTATAAATAATATTGCATTCATCTCATGCATAAAGCCTAAAAATATCAAAGAAGCATTAAATGATGAATTTTGGATATTGGCTATGCAAGAGGAATTGAATCAATTTGAGAGGAGTAATGTTTGGACATTAGTTGATAGGCCTAGTGATAAGCTCCTATAAATGCCACTTTGTGCTTGCTATTTTCATTGACTTGAAGACTTTTCGCTACTTAATTGGTTGCATTTATCTCATTTTCTGTGCAGGGACTCAATTCTGGAATTAGTAGCAAAAAGGTTCATTTCTGCAGTTTTATTTATTTTTCTGGCTGTGGCTGGCATCATGGGCACGACTCTGGGAACGACGTGTCTGACATGGCAGTTTCTAGAAGATACAATCAGCGTAAGGAAAGACTCTGGAAGAATCTGGAAGATCCAGTCAGCACAATTCGAACTTAGGATTTTTAAATTTAAATTTCAAACAAACATTTTAAATTATGTTATCTTTTTGTTATTTTTAGTAAATCTAAGCCTATAAATACCTTCCTTGGGTAAGACTTAAGATCATCTCTTGTTTATGAGTTCTTGTTGTTACTCTCTTTTAATTCAATAGAAATATTTTCTTGCTTCATCTTTGCTCTTTATTTACTTTACGCTTCTTAAACATTTTTCCACAAAAATATGCTAAGTATGATAATTAATATCATGCTTAGCTAATTTTCCCAAAAGCCGAGAGCTAGTACAAATCAATTCTATGCGTGAGAATTGAACATTTCTTAAATCCCTTCGGGATACATTTTCATCTTTCTGTTTAGATAGTTTAACAATCGGCCTTATTAAAAGTGTTAAACGTTTTTCAAATCAAAAAGGATCCGTTGATCTAGAATTGTTTAATCATACAGTTGGGAGGAAGAATCGGCCTATGGAACTTCGACTTCCTGTGATCACTCTTAGCGGCGGTCCGCTAAGGAAAGATGAAATCAGAAACGATTCTCAACGAGACAACTTCTGAGTTGGGCTTTTCCTGTTTTTAAACTAAGTAATTCAACAGCGATAGACGTGGTTGGTTTATTTAACAATCGACTTTCGGAGATAGACTTGGGAAGATCGATTACATGAGAGAAAAGCAAGTTACGATGGGTTGGGCCTCGTAGACTGTAACCGACATGAATCCCGTAGTGAAAATCTATTTTCAATGATCATGGGAATTGACGAAACTAGCTCGAGGCTGCTTTCCTATTAGTGATTTTTCCTCATTCTTAACATTATTTATTTTTTGTTTTTTATTTATCTTCATCACTTCAATCACACCAAACCCCCCTTTTTCATTTATTTGTTTTAGCTACTTCTGGGATCTAAATCACGACAAGGCTCAGTCAGCGATTCCAACAGAACTCCTTGTGGATCGACCCTCTTCCTCTATTCTACTTTAATTTCCTTATCTTATTATTATTTGAAGAGGCTTATTTATTTTAATTATTTTGGCGAGTAAAACGACGCTTGTCAAAATTGGCGTCGTTACCGAGGAGTTTTATTTTTCCGGCAATCACTGATTGTTTTGTTTGATTTTTATGACTAGGAGCAATCCGGGAAATCTAGTTGGCCTTGACCCAGAGATCGAAGAAAAAGCTTGTAGAAATCACGGCGAAACACTTAGGCGAAAGAAACATCAACGAGAACAAAACAGACAACAATCTGATCAAGAATCCACTTCTGAAACTACGCCAGTCGAAGATCATATACCAGAACCAGAACCGATGGGAGATCAAACAATTCAAGAACTAAACGCAGCCCTTGCTGTGCAACAACCACTCTGCATCGTCTTTCCTAATGGCGAGACCCCTTTTCAACTAAAAACGGGTTTAATTTATTTACTCCCGACATTCAACGGTCTCCCTAGAGAAAGCCCACATAAACATCTCACCGAATTTCATATGGTGTGCAGTAGCATGAAACCGCAAGGGGTCTCGGAAGACCAAATCAAACTACGGGCATTTCTTTTTTCCTTAGCCGGATCGGCTAAGGAATGGTTATTTTATCTTCCGCCTAATTCAATTACTACATGGACTGAACTCTCTCGTATTTTTCTTGATAGGTATTTTTCCTGCGGCAAAGGCGAGCGAGCTTAGGCGAAGCATATTGTGAATCCAACAAAGAAACGATGAATCTCTCTACGATTATTGGGAGAGGTTCAAAAAGTTATGTGCAAGTTGCCCGCAGCATGGCCTATCCGAACAAACCCTCCTTCAGTATCTCTACGAAGGGATGCTTCCAATGGATAAGAAGATGGTAGATGCCGCTAGCGGTGGCGCTCTCGTCAACATGACCCCTACTGCAGCGAGAACGCTAATCTCTACAATGGCTGCCAATTCACAGCAATTCGGCTCCTTAAGTGAACCTAGCCGACGGGTTCACGAAGTAAGTACCGTTTCTTTGGAGAATAAAATAGACAAATTGACTGATATCGTCAATTCCTTTGTTACAGGTAAATCAGGAGTTGCAAGGGTATGTGGAGTATGCACTATGCCAGACCACCCGACTGATTCATGTCCACTTTTACAAAATGAGTCATGCGCCCAAGTCAATGCCATAAATTTCCTAGGACCTCCCCAAAGACCATATAATCCCTACGGAAACACCTTCAATTCCGATTGCAGAGATCACCCAAACATGAGCTATGGTAATAAGAATCAAAACTACCAACCAAAACAACCTCCATTCCCAAACCAAGCACCACAAAAAACCTCACTTGAAACTATTGTCGAAAGACTAGCTGTCTCACAAGAGAAATTCCAAAACCAAACACAACCCCACCTCTAAGAAATTGACAAACAAATAAGCCACCTAGCTCAAACCATTGGCCGCCTAGAGTCACAGGGACGATTGCCCTCTCAAACCGAATCCAACCCGAGGGAAAATGTGAGTGCAATTAATTTGCGCAGCGGTACTGTCATTTCACCACAACCGCCAAAAGAGCCCGAGAAATTCGACAATGACAAACAAGGGGCTACCTCGAAGGACCAAGAGAAAAAATATGCACCAACCTCAGGTAACATCATTTCCAATTCATCTTTTTATACTTACGAGCCTACTCCTCCTTTCCCAGGTAGACTATCTAAACGTGACAAAAAGGAAGAGGAGAAAGAAATTTTGGATATATTCAAAAAGGTGGAAATCAACATTCCACTACTTGATGTCATTCGGAAGGTGCCCAAATACGCAAAATTTTTGAAGGACTTATGCACACACCGTAGGCGATTATTCGGAAATGAAAAAGTTAACCTCAGTGAAAACATTTCGGCCATTTTTCAAAGACACTTACCACCAAAATATAAGGACCAAGGGATGTTCGCGATTCCTTGCAAGATCGGAAATGTCGGAATAAAGAGGGCAATGTGCAATCTAGGTGCATCTATCAATGTAATGTCGTTAAGCGTCTACAATAGAATTTTGACTGAACCATTGAAGGAAACACGAGTGACAATCCAGTTAGCCAATCGATCAGTTATTTGTCCCGAGGGGGTACTAGAAAACGTTTTGGTAAAGGTAAATGATCTAATTTTGCTGCTGTTTTTTACATTATTGACATGGAAAATGATCGCAGAAACAACGGATCGGAAATCTTTCTTGGCCGACCCTTCTTATCAACAACACATACAAAGATCGATGTCCGCAACGGTATCTTAACTATGGAGTTTGACGGGGAAGTAGTTAAATTCAATGTGTACAAAGCTATGAAATTTCCTAATTCGGTTGAAAGTTTGAATTTCATAGATATTATAGATCCGCTAGCTAATGACTTTATCGAAATTGATTTGTTTTATGACTTTTGTACGGAATTGGAGGATCTCGACGATGAAAAGATAGGCGAAACTATCTCTACTCTCTCTTCAATTTCTGATTTGCGATTAACTCCATCACGATCTAAACCTCTTCCCTCAATTTTGCAGGGACCACGACTGGAGTTAAAACAACTCCCGTCACATCTCAAATACGCATTTTTAGGCAAGAACCAAACATTGTCGGTCATTATTTCGAGTGAGTTATCGCAGCAAGACGAAAGGGAATTAATTGCCATTTTGCGCACTTACAAAAAGGCAATCGGATGGACATTAGCCAACATCGAAGGCTTAAGTCCATCCACTTGCATGCATAAAATTAAGATGGAGGAAGGCGTGAAACCAACAAGAGAAGGGCAGCGACGTTTAAACCCACCCATGATAGACGTTGTAAAGGAGGAAATACAAAAGTTACTCGACGCTGATATAATCTACGCCATTTCAGATAGTAAATGGGTGAGTCCGGTCCATGTCGTACCAAAAAAGACTGGAGTTACAGTTGTCGAAAATGTCGATGGAGAAATGATTCCGAAAAGGGTACAAAATGGGTGGAGAATGTGTATCGACTACAAGAAACTTAACTCTCAAACCCGAAAGGACCATTTTCCTTTACCGTTTATCGATCATATGATTGAACGACTTTCTGGAAAATCACATTATTGCTATCTTGACGGATTTTCTGGATTTTTTCAGGTTCCAGTGGCACCCGAAGATCAAGAAAAAACAACGTTCACTTGTCCTTTCAGAACTTTCGCATATAGGAGAATGCCCTTTGGGCTTTGCAACGCACCAGCCACGTTCCAACGTTGCATGCTAAGCATTTTATCCAACCACATCGAACAAGGAATTGAGGTATTTATGGATGATTTTACCGTTTACGGTGATTCATTCTCCCAATGTCTATCCAATCTTTCCTATGTTCTTAATCGATGCATTGAATTTAATTTAGTCATAAACTATGAAAAATGCCATTTCATGGTAAGTAAAGGATTAGTACTTGGTTATGTGGTTTTTGCTCAAGGAATAGCCGTTGATAAGGCTAAAGTCGATGTAATTCGCTCACTCCCATACCCCACTTCGGTGAGGGAAATTCGTAGTTTTTTGGGTCATGCAGGTTTCTACCGGCGCTTCATAAAGGACTTCTCCAAAATAGCACAACCTCTATGTCGATTATTGCAAAAATATGTGGATTTTGTTATAGACCAAGCTTGTAAAGACTCATTCGATAAGCTAAAGGAGAAGCTTATATCCGCACCAATCGTATAACCGCCAGATTGGAACTTACCTTTTGAAATTATGTGCGACGCATCCGATCTTAGCGTAGGCGCAGTTCTCGGCCAAAGAAGTAAAGAAGGACCACACGAGATAGCCTATGCCTCTAGGACACTCGACTTAGCTCAACGGAATTATTCTACAACGGAGAAGGAGCTATTTGTTGTTATTTTTGCATTAGAAAATTTTTGTTCTTATTTATTGGGCACTAAATTTTTTTTCTGATCATGCAGCGCTAAAGTACATGATAAATAAAAGAGACTCAAAGCCAAGGCTGCTACGATGAGTTCTCTTGTTGCAGTAGTTCGACCTCGAAATAAAGGACAGAAAAGGAAGCGAGAACTTGGTGGCAGACCACCTAAGTCGTTTAACCACATCACTAGTCGAACCTCTCATTCGAGAACAATTTCCGGATGAGACATTGATGAAGGTACACACATCATTCCCATGGTTCGCCGATTTGGCGAATTATCTAGCTACTGGTAAGCTTCCTAACAACCTATCCCGATCTGAGATTAAACGCATTAAAAGTGAGGCTAGGTATTATATTTGGGATGATCCATATTTATGGAAAAATTGCTCGGATCAAATCATCCGACGATGCGTAAGTAACGATGAGGTAAAATCCATACTTGAATTTTGTCATTCCTATGCTTGTGGTGGACATTTTGTCCCTAATCGTACTGCACACAAAATTCTTGAGTGCAGATTTTTTTGGCCAACATTATTCAAAGGCACTTACAACTTTTGCAAAACATGTGACATGTGCCAAAGAGTTGGAAATCTAAGCCGAAAATGCGAGATGCCATTAAACCCGATACACATCTGTGAAATTTTTGATGTGTGGGGGCTTGATTATATGGGGCCGTTTACTTCGTCATACGGAAATTTATAAATTATTTTGGCAGTTGATTATGTTTCGAAATGGGTAGAGGCGAAAGCCACCCGAGAAAATGACGTGAAAACCACAACTAATTTTTTACGTGACTTTATTTTTTCCAGGTTTGGAACTCCGAGGGCGATCATTTGTGACAGAGGAACACATTTCGTTAATCGAATTGTCGAGGCTTTAATGAAGAAATATGGCGTGACGCAACGTATATCGACAGCCTATCATCCACAAACAAACAGACAAGCGGAGGTTTCAAATCGGGAAATCAAGTCTATCCTAGAGAAAATCGTTAAACCAAATCGAAAGGATTGGAGTTTGAAATTAGTTGATGCGTTGTAGGCATACAGAACGGCCTAGAAAGGACCTATCGACATACCACCTTACCGACTTGTCTTCGGTAAACCTTGCCATCTTCCAGTTGAACTTGAGCATAGAGCATTTTGGGCAGTAAAAAAGTGTAATATGGAGATGAATGCAGTTGGCGAAGCACGGAAACTTCACATTCAAGAGCTCGAAGAAATTCGCCGAAATGCTTTCGATAGCGCGCAACGTTATAAAGAGCAAACAAAGCATTTCGTGACAAGCACATTTCATTTAAATCTTTTTCAATTGGACAAAAAGTTCTCCTATTTAACTCAAAGTTGAAACTTTTTGCAGGAAAACTTAAGTCTAAGTGGAGCGGACCCTTTACCGTAGTCAACACTTTTCCTCACGGAGCAGTAGAAATTGAAGATGGCTCGGGTGCCCAATTTAAAGTAAATGGACAACGACTAAAACCTTTCTTAGAGAACACACCAATCGGACAAATTGAAGAAATCACCCTGGAGGAACCAAGAATCTGGAAAAAAAAATTAATAAGTTTTTCGAGCTTAACGACATTAAACAAAGCGCTAAATGGGAGGCAACCCATTCGTTTATTTTTCATTAATTTTTATTTCATTTCTTTTAATAATTTATTTTATTTAGTATGTTTTTTTCTTCCTTTATTTCTTTTAACTGCCTTAGTAATTTCTGTAGGATTTTATCAGTGTCACAACAAGCAATTTGCGATCCTATGCTGAAGTGCACCATTTCATTAAAACCGGTGCATTTTAGCATACCCAATGGAGCCGGTGCACCTTAGCCAATGCCCTTTACACCCTTCGTTTTTCCCCTCTTTTCCCCTTTCCCTTCTTTCTTTCTCGTAAACTACCAAAATCCTAAAAAACTACTCAGCCAACCCCCTTGTTTCACTTAGCCGCATCGACTTCACCATGCCCCGCACGCGATAGCAGGCTCGCCGGCTTCCCCAAGAACCGTTGTTGGTCATCGGCGGACGATGCCATCTTGCACCGCCACAATTCATGGCAATCAGTAGCGACTCTGAACCAACCCCCACACCTCCTCCTCGCCGTGGTGGTCGACAACGGCAAGCCCCCAGCCCCCCGAACGAGAACCCCATTCCTACGGCTTCCACCGCACCTCCTCCTTCTCCCCCAACCGTTAGCCGCCGTTCGCAGCTCTCCAACAGCACCGCTGGACCAAGCTCCACCCGCCGTTCGCCTCCCCGACGGTCACCATCACCATCGTTCCAATCAATGCCCACGGTGGACTCTTCCTCATCCTCTCGGCCACACCACTCCAACATCCACCAGAGGCATTCGAATGTTCCCTCATTCTCCATGCATTCTTTCGAATCAGAATATAACCCCGAGGTAAACTCTACTTCGATTTCCATCCGACCTTTACTAATGTACCATCCTTCGTTTGGTTATACAAAGGATTTTTCGAACGGGAATCCTTTGGGAAAACAACCAACCTCTTCACGGTCACATTCCGAGCATCACTCCTTCAATTTCCAAGAATCGGATTCCCACCGCTTTGCATCGCCACCAGGCATTCCGACGGCAGCATCGGCAAACCCCGAACGCAACCGACAAGGATGACACTACGCAGTGCCTGCCGAGGAAGAACTTAGAGGTTACCTCCACTTTGAAAACGACCAGTTGGTCCGTTTTCATGACATCTGACATTGCCCCTTTAGGGTCTGTAAGTTCATTCCTTCAACAACACTGGAAAATCTTCATATATCTGACTCTGTATTTAATTACTTCACTGCTATTGGTTGGCGATCATTTTCTGAAATCAAAACTAGAACTTTCTATGAATTGGTTTTTAAATTTTACTCAACCTTTTCATTTACCGAGTCTCTCTGCATTACTGTTAATTCGCCTACTGTTATCTGCTTTCGATTGTGTGGAACTCAATTTAACTTGTCTGTCACTGACTTTAATCTTGCCATGGGGTTCGTGACGAATGTCACGGTTCCAGAGTATTTAACATCTTTGATTAAGTTTCATGCAGCATTCGACGCTGATGAGGCATATTCTGCTCTCACCAGCCTCGTTGATGTGCCGTTCGATCCTAGCTCGACTAAAGCTATCCACCTCTACAACCCAGCATTGCGATACATCCACCGCTTTCTGGCTTACAATTTCTCAGGGCGAAATGACTCTTTTGGCGTATTAAGTAAGACTGAATTATTTTTTCTTTGGTGCATGTTCACTGATCGCAAGGTAAATCTTGGCTTTTGGTTAGCTCGAAAGTTTGAAATTGTCATCCGGTCAAACCGTCCTTTAATCCTCGGACCATACATCACTCATTTAGCCTCTAGAATTACAAATTTCAATATCTCCAATTTTACTTATGCTTTTTCTATGGATGCTCTAGATGAACGATGCTTGGATTCAATGGGCTTACTTGACGGAACTCCTAACGCCCCCTATCTCAACCTGCCTGGAATAATGACATCATGTTCAAAATGAGTTTTCAATCGCCGGAACGCGCGACAAGTCCCACCTTCTTCACCACAACAGAACCAGAATGCGCAAGAAGCACCTAATTTTGCCGAAAGACTCCACACCCTCGAGGACAACATTGCAGAAATACTTTCCTACCTTCGTCCGAGCCGCGGTCGTGGCCGCACTTAATCATGGGGAGTATCTTTTACCCTTCTTTGTTCTTCATTTCTTTTATTTTCTTCGCATTGGGACAATACGATTAAGTGAGGGGGAGGGTAAAGGATGACATTAATTTCACCTTGCTTGTCATATTTGCTTGATGGTATGAGTGTTTGAACTGATTAGAAGAACATCTCTTTTATTGTTGTCTGTCATTAAGCATGTTATGATTGTTTTTAGTTCATTAGAATACTTAATTCTAGCATGATTGATAAATTGAATGATATGGCTAAGATCAGTTTGACATTCCTTGCACTTTGTCTTGATTGTAATAGTTGAATTCCTCACCTAGCTTAATCAATTAGCCCATTTTGTGAGAACTTGAGCCTTGAGCATGTTTGACTGTATTTTTATGCTCATTTTTCTTGATTGAGAGTGTCAATTTGGATATTGGAATCTAGAACTTGTGGCTTCTATGCATTTTGAGATTACATTAGAATGTGATGCATTAATATGATTTAGGCACTAGGATTCACCCTTTCTTTTTACCTCACTAAAAGACGACCCTTTTTTCCCCTAGTGAACCAAGTTGAAGCATAATTCCACTTTCTTTGTTTTAACCAAGATATTAATTAAACCCAAGACTTTTTTCATTTATCCCTCTCTTTCACCCTTGACAAGATAGAAGTATGAATTTTGAGTTGTGCAATCATGTTCCACGAAATAAAGAGGGCGGCAACAAAAGAAAAAAGAAGAAGAAAAACAAACAAAAAAAAGAAGAGAAAAGAAGAGCAGAAAATTTCGAAACAAAATAAAAGAAAGGTTTGATGCTATTTATTTTAGTTACCTTTGTTGTTATGTTGCCTACATTTTCTAAGTTATGGACATGATTTAGTAACTTGTTGAAAATTTCTTGTCTTGATCATTCTAGCCTTATTTTAGCCCTTTTTTTCCTACCTCTACCCCAGCCCCATTACACCCTTGATTTAAGTCCTAATGATTTTTGCATCTCATTTCTTAAAAGTAGTGGAGAATTGATCTTGCCACAAGCATATGGAGACCCTTGTTCAAATTTTGACTTTGAGAGTTTTCTTGCTTTCTACACCCGAAACACTTTGAGTGACTTGAGAGCATCTTGGTGAGGATTAAGCTTAGGTTGGAATTTGATTATCATTTGATAGGCAATTGTAAGGGTGATGAATTGTTCTTACTTATCCATTCGTTTAGATTCATGCTTGATTCATGTTATTTTTGGTGTACTCGAACTCTCATGATTTTGTTTAAAGCTTGCAACAATTTAGGGAGATGGATGCTTTTGGTTAATCTCTTTCAAACATACTTGAGGGCAAGTATGAGACAAATGTGGGGGAATTTGATAAGCTCCTATAAATGCCACTTTTTGCTTGCTATTTTCTTTGACTTGAGGACTTTTCGCTACTTAATTGGTTGCATTTATCTCATTTTCTGTGTAGGGACTCAATTCTGGAATTAGTAGCAAAAAAGTGCATTTCTCTAGTTTTATTTATTTTTCTGGTTGTGGCTGGCATCATGGGCACGACTCTGGGTATGGCGCGTCTGACGTGGCAGTTTCTAGAAGATACAGTCAATGCAAGGAAAGACTCTGGAAGATCCAGTAAGTACAATCCGAACTTAGGATTTTTAAATTTAAATTTCAAACAAACATTTTAAATTATGTTATCTTTTTGTTATTTTTAGTAAATCTAAGCCTATAAATACCTTTCTTGGGTAAGGCTTAAGATCATCTCTTGTTTATGAGTTCTTGTTGTTACTCGCTTTTAATTCAATAGAAATATTTTCTTGTTCATCTTTGCTCTTTGTTTACTTTACGCTTCTTAAACATTTTTCCACAAAAATATGCTAAGTATGATAATTAATATCATGCGCAACTAATTTTCCCAAAAGCCGAGAGCTAGTACAAATCAATTCTATGCGTGAGAATTGAACATTTCTTAAATCCCTTCGGGATACATTTTTATCTTTCTGTTTAGATAGTTTGGCAATCTGCCTTACTAAAAGTGCTAAACGTTTTTCAAATCAAAAAGGATTCGTTGATCTGGAGTCATTTAATCATACAATTGGGAGGAAGAATCGGCCTGTGGCACTTCGACTTCCTTTGATCACTCTTAGCGACGGTCCGCTAAGGAAAGATGAAATTAGAAACGATTCTCAACGAGACAACTTTTGAGTTGGGCTTTTCCTTTTTTAAACTAAGTAATTCAACGACGATAGACGTGGTTGGTTTATTTAAGAATCAACTTTCGGAGATAGACTTGGGAAGATCAGTTACATGAGAGAAAAGCAAGTTACGATGGGTTGGGCCTCGTAGATTGTAACCGACATGAATCCCGTAGTGAAAATCTATTTTCAATGATCGCGGGAATTGACGAAACTAGCTCGAGGTTGCTTTCCTATTAGTGATTTTTCCTCATTCTTAACATTATTTATTTATTGTTTTTTATTTATCTTCATCCTTCAATCACACCAAACCCCTTTTTTTATTTATTTGTTTTAGCTACTTCTGGGATCTAAATCACGACAAGGCTCAGTCAGTGATTCCAATAGAACTCCTTGTGGATCGACCCTTGTCCTCTATTCTACTTTAATTTCCTTATCTTATTATTATTTGAATAGGCTTATTTATTTTATTTATTTTGGCGAGTAAAACGACGCTTGTCACCTAGTTATAAGTCTACTATAGGAACTAAATGAGTTTTTAGAAACAAACTACATGAGAGTGGTAACATAGTGAGAAACAAGGCAAGACTTGTTGCTCAAGGTTACACTCAATAAGAGGGAATTGATTTTGATGAGATCTATGCACCCGTAGCTAGGATGGAAGCAATTAGGATGCTTCTTGCATTTGCATGCTTTAATGAATTCAAGCCTTTTCAAATGGATGTCAAGAGTGCCTTTTTAAATGGTTTTATAAATGAAGAAGTGTATGTAGAACAACCACCCGGTTTTGAAGATCAAAACTTTCCAAACCATGTTTTTAAACTAACAAAAGCTTTATATGGTTTGAAACAAGCTCCTAGAGCTTGGTATGAAAGACTTTCAAACTTTTTAGTTGAAAAAGGTTTTGAAAAGGGGAAGTTGGACACTACACTTTTCATTAAAAGAAATGGCAATGACATATTAGTAGTTCAAATTTACGTTGATGACAATATATTTGGTTCTACTGATGAGTTTTATTGCCAAGAATTTTCTAAGCAAATGCAATGTGAATTTGAGATGAGTATGATGGGGGAGCTCTCATTCTTCTTTGGACTCCAAATCAAGCAAAGAAAGGATGACATCTTCATCAATCAAGCTAAATCCATCAAGGATATGCTCAAGAAGTTTGGCTTGGAGAATGTGAAACTTCAAGCCTCTCTGATGAGCTCATCAATTAAGCTTGACAATGACGAAGGAGGTAAGTGTGTTGATTCTAAGCTTTATTGTTCCATATTTGGATCTTTGCGTTACCATACCGCAAGAAGATCCGATATCATGTTTAGTGTTTGCTTGTGTGCTAGGTTTCAAGCTGATCCTAGAGAATCTCACCTTATAACCATCAAGAGAATCTTTAGATACCTTAGAGATACTCCTTGTTTAGGTCTTTGATATCCTAGAGACTCTTCCTTTGAGCTTCATGCATTCTCCAATGCGGATTATGGGGGATGTAAAGTAGATAGAAAAAGTACCTCCATGACATGTCAATTCCTAGGTAGTATGCTCATATCTTGGTTCTCTAAGAAACAAAATAGTGTAGCCTTATCTACCACCGAAGCAGAATACATATCAGCCAAGAGTTGTTGTGCTCAAGTCCTTTGGATGAAGAGACAACTCTTAGATTATGGAGTTGATGTAGGCACCATACCCCTTAAGTGTGACAACTCTAGTGCAATATGTCTCACTAAGAATCCCATCCAACATTCTAGAACCAAACATATAGAAATAAGACATCATTTCATTAGGGATCATGTCTTAAAGAAAGATGTAGTTCTAGAGTATGTTGACACGTTAAACCAATTAGCAGATATCTTTACCAAACCTCTAGACAAATATCGTTTTGGACTCTTAGGAGGGAGTTAGGTCTAACTAGCCTATCTTGACCTTTTTAGAGCTCTTAAGTGCAAAATTTTGCTTGAATTTTGAATGGTGATCATGCTTATGTGATTTTGCTTCTTAATGCATCTATGTTTGTTGCTAGAGGGAGTATGACTCTGTTTTAGTCCATATAACATGCTCATATTTCATTCACATGCATTTAGGGTCTTTGAAAGTTGGATTTTTGGACTTATTTTTGTCCAAAATACATTTTCTGGCAAAGGCGTATCGATACGGCTACTTAAATGGGCAACAATAAAGTTTGCACTGTATCAATACGACCATGCGTACCGATACGGCTTGAAAACCATATCGATACGCCTAGTCAGCGTATCGATACAGTTATCGTTGAGGCTTCAAATATGCATTTAAAGAGAATTATCTTTTAATTAAAACTCAATCCCCTTTACCCAAAAACCTTAGCCGAAAAACCACTATAAAAACCCCTCAAATCTCTTCAATTTTTCACACAATACCTAAAATTCTTTGAGGGATTTTCATCAACTCATCAAAGCCAAGCTTTGCTAGAAATTTGGTGCATTCTCATCTCATCATTCATCCATTCTCCATAAATTAAGGTATAAACCCTTTTCGTTCCTTTTTAATTTTTGTTTAATATCATTTGTTGTTTTAAACGATTTTTGTATAAAAACATATACATATAGTATGGGTTTTCAATTTTGTTCAAAAAATCTTTAAAATCTGAAGAAAAAAATTATTCGAATATAAAATTATATCGTATATTTTTCAAATATGTTTTTCAAAATTCTTTTTACCAAAATTTTCTTTTATACTTGTATATATTTTTAACCTATAAAATATAGTGTTTTTATCAATGCCTTGAATTATTGGAAATTTTCATTGGATTGAATGTGATGATAATTGCATACATTTGTTTCGAATTGTTTTGATGTTGTTTTCAGGATAATGGGGCCTAAAAAGAGAGCACGAAGAGTATTACCTTCTAGTTCATCAAATCCTACTCATGATGACAAAGGTAATGTCAAACCAAACCTCCCTTACATTATCCAACATAGTCTCCCTACCGCGTCGGCTATGGCCAATTATAAAATTTTTCAAGGTTTTACTCTTAGGGAAGAATGGGTTGTCTCAATTCCTTTTTTAAGCTACGCTCGCTTTAAATTTCAGTATCTTGGTTTATTTCAACAATGGAAATTCATGAAATTTTTGGGTTTACCCTCGGTTTTATATCAAAACCTTGTCATAATATTCTTTTCAAATGCCATTTGCATTCATGATGCCCAAAGAGAACATGTTGTTGCTATTGAATCTCATCTTATAGGCAAAACTTTTCAAATTGACAAAGATACACTTTGTAAAGCTTTTGGTTTTGAAAATATCAGAATTGATGATGAAAATTATGTGGGTCATGGTACTCTTGGTTCCGTAACTGTTTTGAATGCCCACAACCGAATCCTTCACCTTATTATCTCTTGGTGGATTCGTCCCTCCGGTGGGAAATTTTCAACTATTCGCCAAGTCGATGACTTTTGGCTCCGTTGTTTTCATGAGGGTAAGCGCCCAAATCTTTGCCAAATTATGTTCGCCGACCTTGTATATCTTGTCCAAAACCGTCATACCGAACAAGTCAAATCTTTTTACTATGGGACGACTTTGAGTCATTTGTTTCATTCCCTAGAAATAGATTACTCCTATGACTATCCCGAACCCCTTCGCCAACCCATTGATGAACGTTCCTTAAATCGTTCTCATTTTGAGTTCATCAACAATGAATGGGTTCGTGTTCCTCGACATTGTCGTCAACAAGATCAACCTCCACCGGAAGCTCCTCAAGGTCCTCAAATTTCTCAAACCTCCATGAATGGTCTCATGACTTTTCTCACCGAGCAATTCACCACCATGCGAACGGACATGAACTTGGGATTTGTGGCCATCGACACTCGTATCACCGCATTGGAAGATCGTTTGAGGGAGATGTGTTGCGTGATTTGAGTGTTACGCAATTGTGCAAGTATACACATCGCAAGTAATAAAGTGATATAAGTATCGAGTATCGCCTCTAAAGGGATTGGTTTGGGCCACTTTGCTTAAGTTATTGCACTGTAGAAAATAAAAACACAAATAGGTGATAGGAAGAGTTCTAACTAACAAGTAAACTAAAAAACAATAAAAGTAAAAGATAGAGGAAATCAAATAAGAGAGAAGAGTAGGCCGGGTTATCGTGAGTTGAGGAGTGAAATCCGAATAGAACAATCTCAGTTTTGTGTGCAAGAAGAAACTCGATTGCCTCAGCAATGAGCAAAATATTTGCCTCAGCAATGGGCAATACGATTGCCTGGGCAATGCACGAAGTGATTGCTTGGGCAATTGGTAAGGCAGTTGCCTGGGCAATGGGGCGACAACCTTCAAGGTTCGGCAAAGCGCTCTTCAATGGTTTCTCCTTATCCCTAAGTCGAAACTCTATCAATGTACAAGCCTTGATAATACCTCCCAGCGTGAACAAAGGGTGAACATCAACCTATCTTGCGCCTCTTTTATCCGTTGAAATTCGTACTTATTCTTAAGCCGAATTAGTCTTCACCGAATTGGGCAAAAACCATGATTATTCATTTCTTGAATCTAACTCTCCCGATATTAGATAAATGGATGCAATCGCAATTTCCTCTCCCGATTCAATTGCAAGTAAGATAAACATCAAGAATAAGCAAACCTTGAATTAAAATTGCAACTTAAAAAACCTAAACAAATCTAATTGTTTATCAAAACAATAAACCCAAAATAACCCAAGCCAAACAAGTTAGTTCATGGCTGGGTTTTGAAAGATATACAAAGAATAATTCCCAACCATGAATCTAACCGAAAAACTAAGATGAAAAAGATGAAGAATCGGTGCAACCTTCTTACTCGAACTCTCTTCCTAACGACTTCTCCTCCCAGCTTTTGAATAGGCGGCTTGACTTTCTTTATATATGAGATGACCAGGTCAAAGTCTTTCTTGAGGAGGAAGTTAAGTTGGAATTAAATTGAATAAAAGAAATATTAAATCCCTTTTATTTTTATTCCAACTAAAACTCCTATTTTCTTGGGATTTAATCTCATTTTGACCTCTTCATGAATATCCAAGCTCCGATCTTCATGCAAATTATCTCTAAAAATTCAGCTCTTTACACTCATCAAGTCGCCTACCACTTTGCTCTTTTTCTCCCTTGTCGGAAATTGCTCGAGCATTGCCTCGGCAATGGCTCAGCATAGTTCGGCACGACAATGACCTGGTAGTGGTCTCTCGGTCGTCTTCGCTCGGCCAGGTGTGCTCAGCATCACTCGATCATCTCTGCCCGGCATCACTCGGTAAGGTTTGGCATGGCTCCACTCGGCAAGGTTCGGTCAGCATCGTACAACACGGCTCAGTTTACTCGGTTAGGATCACTTAGCAGGGTTCAATAATGAATTGTCACGGCAAGGCTCGGCAATCCCTAGCATAACCTGCACATGCACAAAACGCATACCTAACAATACCTTTTTCCACAAAATAACTAAATTATGAACTCAAGCGTAACGGTGAAGGAAATTATAAAAATATGCATGAATGCCTAATTATGCAACTAAAATGTGCCTAAGTCTAACAATAATATGAGTAAAAAGGGTAATAAAAATAGTACTTTTGAACACTCATCACATCCCCAAACTCGAACTATTACTTTTCCTCAAGCAATGCAAACTAAAAATTACTTGCCAAGACTTTAATCATCAAAGACATGCTTTCAAACTTGAATTCAATCCTCGGAACCGTGACACAAAGTATGATCAACTTTTAAATTTTTCGAATGACATAAAAATTTACTCGGAACCATACTATAATGCTTGTAACAATGTGTGTGTGCGTGGTTGTATACAAGTTGATTTTCAAGATTCCATGTGAACAATAGGCTTTTATCTATTTAATTACCAGGGTATTTATTTTTACTTTCACTAGAGCAAATTTCGGGCACCTCTAGCGATTCTTTTAAATGCATTAAATACTAGAGCCGGTTTCAGGCACCTCTAGCAAGAAATCAACCTTTTAATTTTTCAATTTACCCAAAAAATTTAGCAACCCAAGTTCACTAAGTTTTTATCAATCAACAAGTCACAATTGTGTAAAAATTTCAGCATCATAGTAAGTTTCTAGGTTCTTTTCATGCAATCCTAAAATTTAAAGGATTTTTCAATGAAGTGTAGTGGAAAAAATTCATCATCGAATATTCAACAAGTCGTAAGCAATTAAATCCAATTAAAGGCATGGCATGTAACATATGCATCCTATATGTTATTACTAAAGATGAATGCAATTAGATATGAAACTAATTAAAGACAAATACCCCCCCAAACTCAGGAAAAGCATTGTCCTCAATGCATAAAAATAAAAAATAAAATAAGATGTAAATGAGTTAGTCGAAAAGGTCGTCACCTGGTATGATGAGTTTCCTTCGAGTCGTTTGCTTGATTCGCTTGCTTGAGTGTAGTGGTTGCTTGATTCACCTTGTATGCGTTGTTGCCTGGGCATGAGTAGTAGGCATTGTTGGTGCATCAGGACTTGCCGAGGCATCGGGTATTGCCGAGGCATGCTTTGTCTTGCCTGTTTTGGCCGTAGTTTTACTCATTTTTCTGAACAGATGTTTGCTCCTTTGGGTGCGCTTGGGCTTGCCATGGTTTTGAGGTTCTTGGCCGTGGTGGTTTGTATTCTTGATGTGGAAAAACAAAGAAAACTGATTATATTGAAGACAAATAAAGTATCTCCTAAAATAACCGAAAATAAAATAAAGGTCCAAAAATTAAAAACGAAAAATTAAAAATTCTTAGAAATAGCATTTTCATACATCTTCTAAGGTTACTGCATATCCGAGAAAGCTTGAGAAGGGTCGTTTTCGATACTTCTTATAGTCCATCCGCACCCTCCATCGAGTGACCATATTGCCCAAAAAAAGTTGGGTCAATGTGCTCGCAGCTACTCCCTTTTGTGTTACCATGGTGGAGGTGTCTTTTTTCCTTGTTCTCTTGTAGTCCATGTATACTCTCCACCTTGCTACTATTCCTAAAGGCATGAATATATTAGTAGAAAAAGTTCAACACCCAACCATTTAATTATCTCAATCTCATCGACCTCCACCATGGTTGGATGTAGCCTTCTTTGTCATGGCAATTGCTGCTCAAGCCAATTGTTGTGGCAATCAGTTGCCAAAACTCGTTGTAAGTCAAGGGAAAAACCAATTTTATGAAAAGCTTCTTGAATCTAAACACCATTTTCTTTAGCCCCTCGAACATCTCCATCAGTAGAGTTGTCGATGGCTTTAAATCTACCAGCGTCAGTTCCTCAAGAAATACCTACAATGGAGAAGGCGAGTTTTTAAAG
The DNA here is from genome assembly GCA_030270665.1 of Hibiscus trionum. NCBI lineage: Eukaryota > Viridiplantae > Streptophyta > Magnoliopsida > Malvales > Malvaceae > Hibiscus > Hibiscus trionum. The sequence continues at coordinate 64,354,251 of BSYR01000017.1, forward strand.
AATTCAAAAGGTTCAGCCATTACCTGCTCATATTCCATTGGCGAAATATTGTTATCTCTTTGATATGGCTTGTGGTCATGCAATTGCCGTGGCAAAGATAGATGTGAATAATCTACAGATTCTTGCTTCAACATCAACATTGTAACATTCTGGGCATCAAAATCCTTAGAATTTGTTGAAGTATTACTCTTCTCAGCCACACTGAGTGTTGTCGTTGCATTGCTATGTTCGAGCTCCTCAATCTTTATCGGGGCAATTTGTTGCATAAGCTCATCATGTGTTGGACAGTCTTTCTCGTTGGCATGCTCTCAACTTGGAGGTTCTAGTTGTTCCTCATATATCAGAGAGTTCTCTTCACATTGTTCCTTATCCTCTTTCCTTGGGACGTTAGTATCCCTAGGACTTAATTGTTGCTGCATGTTATCCATGGCATATGTGGATCTCCTCAATTGATCTTCTGAATCCCCCAAGGGTGTATCCAACTTAGTCATCTTCGCATCCATGGATTTTAGTAGCTCTTGAATCTCCTCATTTGCTCTGTCAAGTCTAGCCAAGGAAGCTTGAAGCGTTTCCTCCAAGGAATTTGAATGCTCTTGAAAATGACTATATTGCCAAGGCATGTCTGTTGCTGCAATAAAATTGTTATGGTAAAAAAAGAGCTTTTTGATCATACCATGAAGGATTTTGCTGTTGGTTCCATCTATGGTCCTCCTTGTAGTCATATGCACCAAAAAGGTGAGGGAAATTTTCAAACACATGATTTTCCCCACACATAGCACAAGAGTTTTCCAAGATATATGCTTTTCTCGGTTGATTCCTATCTTCCAACATCAACTTTCGAATAGTTTTACTTTTATTTCCCCACATGTTGATGTCCCTTAACTTGTAGCGCACTTGATTTTTTTGATAAAAATAAAAAAAAGTTAGTAAAACTAATAAAATGCAATAAAAAACAACTAACACCAATTGCCAATCCCCTGCAACGGCGCCAAAAACTTGTTGCGTGATTTGAGTGCTGCGCAATTATGCAAGTATACACGTCGCAAGTAATAAAGTGATATAAGTATCGAGTATCGTCTCCACAAGGAATGATTTGGGCCACTTTGCTTAAGTTATTGCACTGTAGAAAATAAAAACTCAAATAGGTGATGGGAAGAGTTCTAGCTAACAAGTAAACTAAAGAGCAATAAAAGTAAAAGATAGAGGAAATCAAATAATTTTTTTTATCAGCAAACTGTATGATTTTATTCAATAGAAAGAAAAACATACAGCGCGACAGGCCATACGCCTCGTTAGAAACCTCCCTAGTGGAGGAAAAGAGTACGATATGACCTGTCAAAACAAAACAAAACACCCTCAAAAACTTATCATAAACAAGCCACGAACAATGAAACACGATCCACGCCCTCCTTGGCCAATACATCGGTGAAGCCATTAGCCTCCCTAGGGACATAACAAAACTGTAACTCATATGAAGACTGACACGCTTGATCAATCGCCGTAAACACGTCCCACAACCGCCATGGCCTCTTCGCCGATCGTGTAGCCCAACTCAAAGCCACTTGTGAATCCGACTCAATTATCACACAATGATGTCGCCAACTCCTATCCACCACCAAACTCAAGGCGAACGCTATAGCCCGAATTTCAACTTCATTGGAGTCCATCACCCCCAATGGCCCCGAAAACAGCCTCAAAATCCGACTCTCCCCGTCCTGCATCACGCCCCCAAAGCCCGCAGGCCCCGGCTTACCCCTCGCCGCACCATCAACGTTGAATTTCAAGACTCCCATAACCGGTGGCTGCCAAAACACCCCACACTACACCTTCTTCGCAGTCGAGCTAAGCACAAGAGCGGACGGACATGTCCACCAAACTGACTCGGACATTAACTCTCCCTCCGCACCCACTTTAATCCAATAAAACGATCTCAGCTTCACCAAAAAACATAGCTCTTCCATCGACACGCATTTACCTCGAAATATAAGCTCATTTCTAGCCAACCATAGTGACCATAACAAGGCACTAACGCTGGCCACCCACCATCGCTTCATGCTACCAGTAAAAGGGCAATGCAAATGTTCAACAAAGAAATCAGCAAAACTAACCGGGAAAGGTGTCGATATATTCCACCAATTGCGCAACCACACCCAAAATTTCAGCACACTCAGACACTCATAAAAAAGGTGTGCAATCGATTCCTCCGATTTCGTGCACCACGAACATCTACCTTGTTCTTCACTCAATGACAACCCACGGTGACGCAAAAAGTCCGCTATTGGTAATCTCCGTAACCATATGAACCAAAGAAACGCCTAAACTTTTGGTGGAACCAATACTTGCCAAGTGAAACATTCTCCCAAGTCCTCATCCCCAAACTTATCCAACATCAACAATTTGGATAAAGCCTTCACCAAGAAAACCCCATGATCATCCGGTTGCCAAATTAGAGTATCCTGTCGAGCCTCCCATAACCGCACCTCCCTCACCAACTCGCGTAACCCCTGCAAACGGTCCAGCTCAAAAACACGCAAGTGTCTACGAAAAATGACACCCACTGCCCATGCTCAAACGTCCCACCCACTGCATAATCATAGACCCACGCCAATTTGTTTATAGCCAACATGAACAATCGCGGAAAGATATCTTTTAGAGGTTGTTGCGTTATCCATGGATCGAACCAAAATAAAACCATCTTCCCATTCCCAATCTTCCACTGAAAACCCGCCATTCCCACATGTCGATCAATGCTATTGTCACAAGAATTCAGCACAATCTGTTTCCACACCACCGACATTGCCGATAATTTCTCCGTATTAAAACGCCACCATTGGGTATGTTCACCATACTTTGCCGTGATCAATCTACGCCAAAACGAGTCACGATCATTTGCATAACACCACACCCACTTGGATAGCAACGCCTTATTTTTCACCCTCAAATCTGCCACACCCAAACCACCCAAATGACGTGGCCAACACACAACCTCCCAACCCACCCTACTCATCTTACGTTCAAGTCCAACACCCCCCAAAGGAATGCACGTCGAATCTTATCCAATTGTGCTATAACCCCTTTTGGAACCATAAACAGCTCCATATAAAAGATAGGTAATGCGGAGAGTACGGAATTTACCAATGTTACGCGTGCAGCAAAAGACAGTGATGTGCGCTTCCATCCGGCTAACTTGCGCCGAAAGTTAGCTATGACAGGCTCCCAAACCGATAATTTCCGCGGATTAGCCTCTAATGGAAAGCCTAAGTATATAAACGGCAATACCCCCTTCTTACACCCCCAACATCTCGGCCACCGAGTTGACCAACTCGTCTTCCACTCCAATGGCATACAGCGAGCTTTTGGCGAAGTTAATCCACAAGCCAGAATATGCCTGAAAACAATGCAGGATCCGTTTGATGTTACGTGCCACTTCTACCGATGCCTCGAAAAATAATATAGTGTCGTCGGCGAACTGTAAATGAGTTAAAAATACCCCCGACACTACCTCCACCCCACGCACTAAACCGGCCGACTCGGCATTACCCAACATCAAGTGCAGTGCTTCAGCAACTATAACAAATAAAAATGGCGAAAGCGGGCAGCCTTGGCGTAATCCACGCCCCATCCTAAACTCCTTAGTCGCGCTGCCATTTATCAAAACCGATAATCGAGCTGAACTGATACACTCCTTAACCCACGCTCTCCACATTCTGCAAAACCCCATCCGATCTAATACTGAGTCAAGAAAATTCCATCTTACACAATCGTAAGCTTTAGCGAAATCGAGCTTCAATATAAAACCCCCTCCACCTCTCTTCCGCAACGAATGTATCACTTCCGTGGCCAATAAAACCCCATCTACTAGCTGTCGCCCTTTTACAAACGCGGATTGTGAATCGCTGATTAAACCACCCAGTACAAGTTGAAGCCTATTCGCTAAGCACTTGGCCAACAATTTATACATGGAATTCACCAAGCATATGGGACGGTACTCACCTAAACGTTGGGGCGATTCCACTTTTGGTAACAGCACTATAAAAGCACAATTTGCCCCCTTCGGCAACACACCGTTCGCATGAAATTGCTCAAAGAAATGCATCACATCGAGTCACACCACCTCCCAGCTTTTCTTATAAAAATCTAGCGTGAATCCATCCGGACCCGGTGCCTTAGAACCATCACATTCCCATAATATTTTTTTAATTTCATCCATTGTGAAAGGCTGTACCAACTGCTACCTATCCGTCTCATTTACCCTTCGAAAACCACCATCAAACTGCCACTCACCCGCCCACATGTCACCAGCAAAATGTTTGATAAATTCCGCCACCACAAAATTTCGAATAACCATAGGCTCAGTAATCCACTCACCCGCAATCACCAGCCCCAGAATATAATTTCTAGTTGTTCTTAACTTTGTCGCTCTATGAAAATACGCCGTTACGGTCTCCCAAGCGTAACCATGTAGCTCTCGTTTTTTGCGCCACATCGATTCCTTATTTCTCATAGCACACCATAACGCTCTCATCCATCGTCGCCTCGCAACCTCTACTTCTTCAATATCTCCCCCCCAACAATGTCATCATCCGCCCTATCTAATTGTTGTTGCATATCCACAATAATTTGATTTACATCCCCAAAGCTGTCTTTATTCCACCGTTTCAAAAACTTCTTCAAATGTCTCAACTTAACTACAATGTTTTCATTTCCCACACCCAAAACAGTCAGCCGGCTCCATTCTTCTAATATCTGCCTAATGTTCGATCGCCCATCCATCCAACAATTGAAAAATCTGAACGGGCATGGTCCCCAATCACAGTCATCGCATTTCAACAACAACGGTGTGTGGTCAGAAACTCCCCTCGCCAACGCTTCCTGTTGTATTCACTTAAATCCATCTAGCCAAGCTGAAGATATTAAGTACTGGTCAATCCGACTACAACGATTGCCATAACCGAACCAGGTGAATCTTTTGCCCACTAACGGCAAATCGATCAATCTCGCACCATGTACGAACTCCCCAAAAGCTTCCATCTCTGCGTTCCTATCGGAAACCCCTATACGTTCCGATTCATGTAATATGGCGTTGAAATCGCCTGCAACACACCATGGCCCCTCAAAACCATACATCTGATTTAATATTGAATCCCATACTAATTTTTGTCCAGCAATATCCGTAGGGGCATATATCGCTACAATGCAACACATCATATCTTCTTGCTGCCAATGGCCCTGAAGTATAATATAGTTATGATTAACATCAATATTAACCAAATGAAACTTGTTACCTTCCCATATACTCAAGATGCCCCAGGATGCTCCCATCGACGATGATACTGCCATCTCAAAACTGTCCGAGTACCACAAGTTAGACACCCATATCGACGGCACCTCCTCTAATTTTGTCTCTTGCAATAACACCATATCAACACGATTTTTCCTTATCACTTCACCAACACCTCGACGCTTCGCGCCACCGCCCAAACCCCGTACATTCCATGATAGTAAACGCATTAGTCACAAACCACGATTTTCCCCGGTGATGATCCGAGAAATATCTTTGATAATGTCTTCCTCCCTCCCACTCGATTTCACTCCAATTAGGGACCCCAATTTTACCGTTGCCGCTGCCTCACACTCAATATCTCGGGACCTTGACAAAACACTATCCTTCACCCCTACCCCCACTGTTTTTGATGCAAAACGTGATCGACGATCGCCCAAAATAGTCCGTTTCTTTACTCGAACCTCACGGATGGCCTCTTGCAAATGATCATTTCCGATTATTCTCCTAATCTTGCAAAATGCGTGTCCGATCCTAATTAATTCCGTAGAGCCTAACCCAGCTTTAGATTCACTTGAATGTATGATAGGAGGAGAATTTACCTCGTGTAATTCTTCAATTGAGTTGATCAAATCCCCTGTCCCCACATTATCTACATTTTTTGAATTTGCAATTCCTGCTATGGATAGACTCTCACACTGTGGAATTTCCTCAACAAACTCTAGAGTCCTAACGCTACCCTCCTTCTCTAATATTTGATTACCCACTCTCACCGGAGCTGTTGGCTGCCCATCCGACGATCGTACCTCCACCTGGGAAGATTGCTGCTTCGGTGACCGGTCCTCTACTTGGACATCAACATTCGCAACAGCGTTTTGTTCCCATGTACCCTCCTGTATTTCTGTCCCTTGCGGATCAATCCAAGCGTCGTTCATCACCCAAATCACCCGATCGCCCCCTTGAGAAGTATGTGTCACTGGTTCCATCCCCTCCAGCCCGTGTATGGCGGCATCCAACTTCTCTACACGCTCTTCTCCGCCCATGTCTGATCCCTATGCCGAATTGTCCTCCGTCGTCCTCCATTCATAGCAATCACACTCAACTTCGGGACCTTTTCCCTCCATTTCTAAGACACGTACCTAATATTCGGTGTTGTCCACCTTAACACGGATTCGTTCCTCGATTCGATTGAATGTCGTTGTCTCTACCATGATTCTGCCGCAATCGAACGATGTAGGCGTTTCCGTGTCGTCATCTAGACAAATCAATGATCCCCACCAATGAGCGATGTTTGTGAAGGTTTGTTTGTGCCAAAGATGTATCGGCAACCCCACTATCGACAACCACACCCTCCTAGATTCTACTTTAATCGAAGGCGACCAAACCTCCACCCTATCGAAACATTCTCTAACACGATCCATCTTCATTACCCTATCACGTACAATCGCCGACGTGCACATCAACAACACCATGTGGCCGGATAATCGCATAATGGAAAATCCATCTTGTTTTGCTACCTCCAATCTCTCTGCCAGTGTTTTAATGCTACAAGGATTCAAACACCAACCCACCACACACCATTGTAGCACCGCCCATTTATCTTCATCAACAATGCCTTTTATCACCTTGTATTTTATGTTGCCCTCCTCCCCGATCGGCGCTGCTGAGGATCGCTCATTGTTTCTACCCGCTTTCGACTCCTCCCTTGATCCCCAGCTCACCACTCCCTCTCCTTTTCCGTGGAACAGTGTCGTTCTTCCCTTCCACGCCAACGAGACTCTCATGCGGACGCCGTAAATCCATTTCCCGTTCAATCTCTTGATCACACGATCGGCGTCCTCTTTTGATGCCATACAAACAAAACCAAATCTGTTTCCGTCTCAGGCCAAACGATTTGGGATTAACGCGTCTTTGACAACCCCATGCCTATCGAACACTTGCCACAAACCCTTCCAGTGTATTGTATTCGACAATCCCCCCACATACAACGTCCACACCCGTTGCACACTCTGATCGCGTTGTCCTCGATCATCGTTGCCGCTGTATTGTTTGGCGGCTTGTTCCCTTGCGAGGCGCTCCCACAAACCCACCATTCCGTTTTACAATCTTAATTTATCTTAGAGAAGCTAAATCAAATAATAGAGAAGATTAGGCCGGGTTATCATGAGTTGAGGAGTGAAATCCGAATAGAACATTCTCGGTTTTGTGTGCAAGAAGAAACTCGATTGCCTCGACAATGAGAAAAATAGTTGTCTCGGCAATGGGCAATACGATTGCCTGGGCAATGCACAAAGTAATTGCTTGGGTAATTGGTAAGGCGTTTGCTTGGGCAATGAGTGAAGCTTCTGCCTGGAAATGGGGCGACAACCTTCAAGGTTCAGCAAAGCACTCTTTAATGGTTTCTCTTTATCCCTAAGTCAAAACTCTATCGATGTACTAGCTTTGATAATACCTCCCAGCATGAACCAAGGGTGAACATCAACCTATCTTGGACCTCTTTTAGCCATTGAAATTCGTACTACTTATTCCTAAGCTGAATTAGTCTTCACCGAATTGGGCAAAAACCATGCTTATTCGTTTCTTGAATCTAACTCTCCTGATACTAGATAAATGAATGCAATCACAATTTCCTCTCCAGATTCAATTGCAAGTAAGATAAACACCAAGAATAAGCAAACCTTGAATTTAAATTGCAACTTCAAAAACCTAAACAAAACTAATCATTTATCAAAACCACAAACCTAAAATAACCCAAGCCAAGCATGTTAGTTCATGGTTGGGTTTTGAAAGATATACAAAGAATAATTCCCAACCATGAATCTAAACGAAAAACTAAGAAGAAAAAGATGAAGAATCGGTGCAACATTCTTAGTCGAACTCTCTTCCTAACGATCTCTCCTCCCGGCTTTTGAATGGGTGGCTTGCCTTTCTATATATAGGAGATGGCTAGGTCAAAGTCTTTCTTGAGGAGGAAGTTAAGTTGGAATTAAATTGAATAAAATAAATATTAAATCCCTTTTAATTTTATTCCATCTAAAACTCATATTTTCTTAGGATTTGATCTCTTCTTGACCTCTTCATGAATATCCAAGCTCCCATCTTCATGCAAATTATCTCTAAAAATTCAGCTCTTTACGCTCTTCAAGTCGCCTACCACTTTGCTCTTTTTCTCTTTTTTCGGAAATTACCCAGGCATTGCCTCGGCAATGGCTCGACATAGTTTAGCGCGGAAATGACCTGGTAGTGGTCTCTTGGTCGTCTTCGCTCGGCCAGGTGTGCTCAGCATCACTCGATTGACTCTGCTCAGCATCACTCGGTAGGGTTTGGCATGGCTCCACTCGGCGAGGTTCAATCAGCATCGCACATCACGGCTCGGTTCTGCTCGGTCATGATCACTCGGCAGGGTTCAGTAATGAATTGCAGCGGCAAGGCTCGGTAATCCCTGGCATAACCTGCACATGCGCAAAACACATACCTAGCAGTACCTTTTCCACAAAATAACTAAATTATGAACTCAAGCATAACGGTGAAGGAAAATATGAAAATATGCATTAATACCTAATAATACAACTAAAATGTGCCTAAGTCTAACAATAATATGAGTAAAAAGGGTAATAAAATAGTTCTTTTGAACACTCATCGAGATAGATCAACGACAAACCTCTATGGATATTTCTCTCACCGATCTTCACAGCTCTTGGACCAATGCTAACCGTTCTCAAGCCACACACGATGATAAGGATGAAGCGGATGATGATGTGGAAGATGATGGTGGAAATGAATAGAGCTCTGCATATCATGCCATATCATTTAGATTTCTAGTTTATGCACCTATCTTTTATGTTTAAGAACCTATGCTTTGTTTTTATGTTTTTTAGAATATGAGTTTGGAATAATGTTTGAACTTATGTTTGCTTTGGATATTTTTTATTGCATAATGATACTATGTTGCTTCTTTATGCTTTAAATTGTGCTTAATGTTTATTATCACTATTTTATGCATTGATTATTTTTATCTAACAAAAAGGGGGAGAAGTGTAAAAGAGCCAATTTTTGAAAACCTATCTTAAATTAAGGGGGAGTACGACTTTCAAAGTTTTCAAAACTTAAAAATTTATATTTGGTTTTGTTATATCAAAAAGGGAGAGATTGTGAAACCTAAATTGATTTTGATATAACAAATTGTATAAGGGTTTATTTGCAAATACAATAAATTTTTAAGTATTTCAAAGACTCACTAAATTGACAAGACTTTTGAAACCAAATGATCTTTCAAGATAAAATATTGTAAGTGTTCAAATTTCTTTAAGTATTTTTCAAGTAAAATTTTAAGCATACGCCCAGGCGTATCGATACGCTTAGCCCGTATTGATACGATTTTCCTTCAATAGAAAACAACTTAACCAAGGTGTACCGATACGGTTAGACCCTGTATCGATACGATATTAATCTGGGTAAATTTTCAATCCTTAGCATACCGATATAGTTACACCCTGTATCGATACGATTTCGATGATGATAGCAAATCTTTGTATTTAATGATTCGAATGTTGCTTGTTAGTTATGGGAATCCCAAATTTTTAAATGATCGTTAACCGTATCGATACGCCTAGATAGCGTACCGATACGTTTTTTTCAAAACACAATTTAGGATTCTAGTGAGCAAAAAGCAGTAATGATATAGCTTTTGGTATCGATACGCTTCTTATAATCGTACTGGTACACCCTTCCCGCGTATTGATACGCCCCTGTTTTTCGGTCACAATGGCTCTTTCTTCTTTGAGACAGGTATCGATACGGTCTCGAGGGTACTGATACGGTATGCAGCTGAGGAGCATTTATAGCGGGAAAAATGAAACCCAGCGGCTAGATTAATGACCTCAACCACTCAAACGGCTAGAATTCAATGCAAGGGTATAAAAGCAAGCCTCCAAAGCTCAAGCAACAACTATTGAACCTTCAAGCAACATCCAAGCAATTATTCCAAACCCTTGAGCTTATAGAGTCAAATTTGTGTACCCAACTTGCAAAATTCTTCATTGTTTATCCTTCTTTCAAGTTTGGGGAGTGTTTGTTTGTAATTAGGCAATTCATTAGTCTTGTGAGAGATTAATTTCTGATTGTCTATCCTTCTTTGTAATTGTGAGTGAATTTGATTAAGTTTTGGGTAGAAAACTTAATCGGTTTGTAAGGTTGCCTTCTAATCCGAGAAAAGGGGAAGAATCAATAGTGGATTGGTTGAAAATCCTTAGTGGGAGCTAAGGTAGTGGATGTAGAGCTTGTTAAAAGCTTGAACCACTCTAAATTCTCTTGTCTCAATTTTCATTTATTCCTTCACTCCCTTCAAAGTTTTAATTGCCAAATTCACCCCCATCTTGGCCATTTGCAAGTGTGTGATCAACTCAACAAAACGGTTATAAGTCGTTTCAAAACGACACTTAAAAAACAAAAGCCCAGATGAAGGTTTTATCGAAATAGGCAAGCCCATTTCGAAACCCTAGTCTTGAAACGGGGAATTGCGTATTTAAACGGGGTTTTTCCAATAAGCTCCTAAAATCAATTCGTATCGAAACACCTTGGGGTGTTTCGAAACGCCTGGGTGATTCGAAACGCCTGGGTGATTTTGAGTAATTTGGCTTTGAAACACTTAGAAAAATTTATGGAGTTTAAGTTTTGACTTTAAAACATTTTAAGCCTAAAATTTACTTCTCAAATGTGAGTCTTTTGAGTACTTAAAAATTTATTTACTTTGCAATTTGGTCCTTATATTATTTGTTATATCAAAATCAAACATTGGTTTTACATACATGTTTTTTGTCTGTTGTTGTTTTTCTCTTTTTATCTTTCTACATCCAATTTGCATGCGTTGATTTGAAAAAAAAGTCTATTTTAGAAGGCGTTCGATATGGAAGAGGGGTTCTATACAATCAAAAGCAATAATGTTGCAGTATGTGGATGGTCTGAACGAATGCATATGGAAAAATGAGACAGCCTGACAGTGGAACATGTGTCATAGATTATCGAGCCCACCTTGATTGTTTCCTTGTTGAGTGTTCTCCATGAACTGAGAGAAATGTGCAAAGTTGGGATTCAGATATGAAGGAAGCTTTCCATCAGGAGTTCGGTGACATAGCACTTTTGTTAAATGTTCAGAATGATATGCATTTGTTTAGGGCCTTAACACAGTTCTAGAACCCGGGATACTATTGCCTCACTTTTGGGAAGGTAGATATCAATCCCACAATCGAGGAATATATTGCCCTACTCCGTTGTCCGATGTTCAAGGTAGGGAAGGTCTACGTTAAACCTAAAGACCTACCGTTTTTACTAGAAAGTCTAATTGGCATCACCGGGATGAGCAATGAATGGTTTCAAGGAAAGATTGCGAAAAGGGAAAGACTAACTGCATAGCTTGGGCGCACATCTGAGATTTAGTCCTTCGACATCCCGATCCACCAAAGAAAAGGTATTTGTTCTCTTTCGGCATTTATGGGATGGTTATCTTTCCGAAAGCCTTAGGGCATATAGATTACACCACATAAGATCTGTTTGACAAGCTCAAAAAGGGCATTAATCCGACATTGGCTATTCTAGCAGAGACTTTTCGGTCACTGAATGCACGCAGGAAAATAGGGGAAGGCATATTCATTGGATGTGTACCATTATTGGGGATCTCGATCCGAAGTCACTTTTAGGACTTGAAGTTTTCCTATCGCATGTACCTTACTGCATTCTTGTGAGAAAGGGGCCATGGTGGTTGGAGATGCAATTAATGATGGTGGTTTGTGTGTGTGTGGTCTGTGGTTAGGGATTTGTTGTTTGAAGAAGATGGAAAGGATATTTTCCAGAGAAAACAATGTGTTTCTCTGTATTTTCTTATTATTCTTAATTATCAAATGTATACAGAGTAAGTCTTTAAATAGGCTGATATAGAGTTTTAATATAACTAAAACTATACTTTTATCTTTAATTTAAATAATACTTATTCCTAATTTAAATAAGATTTCTAGTAAATCTAAACTACTAATTAGAAATAAACTCTAATTACACATTAAATAAAAACTATAACACTCCTCGTCAACTTACACTCCCCCTCAAGCTCTAACACTTCTCGGATAACTTACACTCCTCATCAAGCTAGTGAGCAAACATAATAGAGCACCAGCTTGGATCTTGGATGTGATGCCCTACTCATATCTCTTCTGCTATTTTTTATAGAAAAATGATCCCCGTTTTCAGGAGTCTTTGATTTGAAGAGAGAGGACATAACCATGATGTTCTTGCGCAACAATTGTTGATGCCATTCAACTTATGAAATCTTTTGAAGTATGTTTGCTTATTCATCTGAGTATAAGGAGGATGAAACCTTTTGAGGTTTTGCTTATTCATCCAAGCATAAGAAGAATGAAATCCATTGAAGTCCGTTTGCTTATTCATCCGAGTATAAGGAGGATGAAACCTTTTGAGGTTTTGTTTATTAATCCAAGCATAAGGAGGATGAAATCTTTTGAAGTCTGTTTGCTTATTCATCCAAGCATAAAGAGGATGAAATTTTTTTGAAGCATGTTCTCTTATTCATCTAAGCATAAGGGGCATGAAATTTTTTAGAAGATTTCGTCTATTTGTTTGAGCATTTGGGAGAATAGAACCCAACTCAACAATTTGGGCATTTGGGAGAATGGAGCTCAGCTCAGCTATTCGAGCGTAAGGAGAATAGAATCAGCCTATCTGTTTGAGCATGGAACCCAGCTCAGCTATTCGGGCATTTGGGAGAATAGAACACAGCTCAACTATTCGAGCATAAGGAGAATAGAATCAGCCTTCCGTTCGGGCGTTTGGAGAATGGAATCTGCTCATCTATTCTGGCAAAAGGTGAATAGAACCATCCTATTCGTTTGGGCGTTTGGAGAATAGAATCCGCTCATCTATTCGGGCGTCTGGAAAATAGAACATGCCTATCTGTTCGGGCAACAGGAGAATGGAGCCAACCGAAAAATCGGTGAAAATCAGTGCCTTTTGGTCTTTGCTTTATCCCTGTTGCACAGAGATAAGCAAAGAGGGGCAACTTTTGTCACTAGATTTTCACCCACCATTGTTAAATAATAAATAAAATAAATAAATTTTTTTTATTAAAATAATAATAAAGGCCCCTTCTAAATAAAAGAACCCAAAATGCCCATCCCAAAAGGCCCATTTTTTTAAACCCATTTCAAAAAATAATAATAAGCCCAACTTGAAATGCAAAACTCCACCTTTAAAAAACTCATTTTGAGTAAAAAATAAATAATAATAATAATAAATGTAGAAAAAAGGGAAATAAAATGACAAAAAATAAAAAAAAATAAATGAAAAAAACAGCAAAGAAAATCAGCACAAAAAGCACAAAAAAAGAAAAATAGCAATAAAAAAAGAAAAAAAAGGGGAACCACCGCGTGTGCCGCACGCGCGCGGGTTGGTTCCCAGAAACCCCTAGTTCGACGCATGGCCTGGAGTCGATCGGTGTCCACCGGCCACGGCTGCCATCGCCGTTGGTGTCGGTCGACGCGTCTCGCCGTTGCCGACCCAACGTCGCTCGCCGCCGTCCACTGTAGCCGCCGGAATCTGCAAAAAATAGAGAGAAAGAAGTCAAAACCTAGGCTCGAATCAAGGGGAAATTCGATCCCGAATTTGAACCAAATCGGGATATTCTTGAGGGGTTTTTCCGAGGATCAAGCCTTGTGTCGGATTTAGGCTTCAATTTGGGGATTAAATCCCGATTTGGCTTCAATTTGAAGCTGAAAAATCAACTATAAAACCCCCCAAGCCCTATTTGTTCATCACACACTTGAGCACATAAAAAAACAAGCAAAAAGCTTAAAAAGGAATTCTGAAAAATTCTTAAAAAATTGTCAATAGTTGCTGGAAATTTTGGAGTTGAAGTTCGAGCTTGGGGGCAATTTTCTGGAAGCAATTGGGAGCATTTCGAGAAGTTCATGTTCGAGTTCTTCGTTCTTCGTTTCGGTAAAATTTCTATCTTTCCTTTTAGTTTTTTTTAGTAATTTTCATACTTGTTATTGGTTGAATTTTTGTGTTTGTGTTTGTGTTTTTGTGGATTTTAGGTTGTGTTCTTGAATTCGAAAAATCGTTTCGTGATTCCGGTAATGTTTTCATTTTAAATTTTCATTTAATTTTTGGTTTAATCTTTAAAAGAAATTGCACGCTTTAAAAATGTTGTTGAGGAGCTTTTGATCTTTAGAAAATAAAAAATAAACTTTCAAAAGTGTTGCTATTAAAATGTAAGAATAAAATTGAGTTAATGTGGTTTTAATAAAAAACTAAAAATTAGGGATTTAATTAGAAGAAATAATAATCCATGGGTGAAAATAATAAAAGGGGCTTGATTTATATAAAAAATAATAAAAGGATTTTCTTGAAATTTAGTTTTAATAATAAAGCAGGTTAAGTGTTTTTTTAAAAAGAAAAAGTAAATAAAGATTTTTTTTAGAAAAGAAAGTAAGTAATAAGTTTTTTAAAAAAAAAAAGAAAATAAATTTTAAAAATGGTTTTAAATAAAGTTTAGGGTTTAGGAGAAATAATTTGGAAAAGTATAAAGATAAAAAAATCTCTTTTAAAAAAAATCATACTTTAAAAGGAAAGCTTTTACAAAATGAAAAAAAAAAGAAGAAATTCTTAAAGAGAAACTCTTTTTGAAATGAAAAATATAAAAAATGGAAAAGCTAAAAAATGTAAAAAGAGGAAAAGAAGGGTCTTGGTTTTAAAAGTAAAAAAGAAATAAAAAGTTTTTTTAAAGAAACAATAAAAAGGGAAAAAACACAAAAGAAAATTTGAGTGAAATTATGAATTCTTGGATTATATAAATCAATAAATTACTGGAGAGTGATTTCTAAGAAATGTGTTGCCAAATTTTATCGAAAGGAAAAAAACACTTTTCAAAAAGATTGATGGCGACTCCGTATTTTAAAAGTTTTTAAAAAGTTGAAGCTCGAAAGGGTTGCGACATTACTGTTGTTGTTGTTGTTGTTGTTGTTGTTGTTGTTGTTGTTGTTGTTGTATGGTAAATTATTAAACAATGTTTATATACGTTCATGTTTACACCTTAATATTGTTTTATGATTTATCTATATTTTGTAATTTTTGTTTCGAAATAATTAATCATGCATATAATTGTTGTGTATAGTGTTAAGCCTTACTGTTTTCATATTCTACTGGGAGTGACATCTTGGTCTTCGGGTGTCATCTACTTTGATTGCCTTGAATATTATGACAAATTTTAAAATGCCATGCATACAAGCATTTTAAGAATTAAAATTTAAACTAATTCGAATTTTATTTCCCTTAATAAATATGATGCGAACTTTAAGGTACCAATTTTGGGCGTAGTGGGGGTGCTAATCCTTTCTCATACGTAACCAACTCTCAAGCCCAAATTTTTCTATGGTTTTTGTTTTCTGATGTCAGGTCTACCCGTTTTGAAATGATCGGTGGCGACTCTGAACTTTTACGAAAAATGAGTTTTACAAATTCCCCTTTTAAATTAAATATTTTATAAAAGCACGAAACCCCATCTTCGTTCTTTGAAAAAATTAGTCGCTATAGGGGATGTTTAGAATTAATGTATTTTCGTATTCACTTTTATGAGAGGATTATTCGGGATCGAATATGGGATCAAGTGGAATATTCGAAAAGCTCGAATGAAGATTTTAGCGATATCGACTTAAGGTTAGTAAACCTCGAACTCCAATCGCTTCATGAGCATCATAAATGTCATTGCTTTGCGTGTTAGTGTTTGCAAAATAGGTAGACGGTAATTAAGCATTCTTAGAGACTAATAACTATGGTACTCGATATTTACGAGATTCATGATGGTGATATGAATATGATTAGACTCGTTGAGGCTTTAGGGGTTGTATAGGGTCGTTTGGGATGCTTGTATAATTACTTGATGGTTTGATAATTATGATGCCTCATATGTTATTTGAAATGAATTGACGTGATTTGAAGGGAACCCTATTTAAGGGATAAGACTGATAAATATTTGATTAAATGATTATAAAGCCGATAATTAATATTAATTGGGCGAATGCGTTAGTAAACAAACCCTAATGAATTTCATAAGCTTTAAGGATTGAATTAAATGTGGTAATATCGAAATTCAAGGAAATGGTACGAACCCGTGTGTAGGACATCGGTACGAGCTTTGGTCATACCGGTACGCGTTTAGAGGCCGTATCGATATGGGTCGATCATGCCGGTACTTGTGGGAATCTAGGATTCTAGTAAGCAGTTTTTGTATTAATATGCGAGTACTGTTACCTGAGGGTATCGTATTAATACTCGTGCTCAAGTACCGATACCTGATATGCTAAATAATCAATAAATGTAAATTAAGGGTGGAAATTGATGTATATATTAATAATTGAATTATGTTTTGATAAATGAGATAACAAGGGTTAATGGAGGCAATAAATGAGATTAATTATATACTTATCCATAATGTAATAACAACTTGGTAATGTAAAATAAATGATGTGATGACGCTTAGTAATGATAGGGAGGTCCTTGGGATCGTGTTGCTTGTATGCCGGATAGACACTTGATTAGTTGAGTATTTGATTGATAGGATCCCAATACCAGTGCAAGTGTGTTGCAACACCGTGGTTAGAGATACCGAATGGAGGTTACCGATGCCATGTGACTCGGGCCTCATTCGAAGATACTCGATGGGGGATTTCGAGTATGAGTGTATGTTCTGTTGCTATGTGACCCGACCTCACCCAGAGAGTAGATGCTCGAGGGGGATTTCGTGCAAGGGTGTATGTTTCGATGCTACGTGACCCGATCTCACTCTAGAGTTGTTTTTGATGTGTGTTTTCGCCTAAATGATCTGTTGAGATCTCGGGCTTGGTTGGGCCTCGTGTGCCATGTATGATATTTTACCATGTTGAGAGCATGTGTTTAGGCGACTAGTGGTAGCACTATGTGTTTATTTATCTCTCCTTATTGCATGTACTAGCTTGCATGCTTATGTTTATGATTAGCATGAAATATTGTAGGGTAGATGTGTACCACTAAGCTTTGTAAGCTCAGCGCTCGGAATCATTGTTTTCGTGCGCATGTTGATCGTTGGATTGTGGGATCGTTAAGCACTATCGGTATGAGATTCTAGCACATGGTGATCTCTAGAGTACGGTACTTGTGTTTAGTGAACTATGTATTCATAAGACCTTACGTGTGAGAGTATGTAATCCTTATTTTTAAATTATATTATTCGAGTCAATTGTTTTAATTTAATTGGAGCTCCTTGTAACGTTTTAAATCCCTTATTTATTTATTTTTAAATAGTTGGCTCTAAATGTTTTTGGGAAGCATTTTATTTAGGCTAAACCGAATTTGAATAATTTTATGAATTTGGGTTAGGCTTGAGGCCAAATGTAACATTCGGGTCAAGGGTGTTAAAAAGATTTCAAATGTTAAAACTTAAAAGTATAGATTTTAAATTTATTAAAATGATTAAATCCCTTTAAAAATGCCTTAGTGAGTAATGACCCACCATTAATACCATTACAAAGGAGCTAGATTTGCAATTTACATATCCTCAAGGCTATAATGTAAACCAAAGCTGATAGGTACTTCTAATAAATAGCCTGAAATTACTAATTCATCAAACATATAATTTTATTTAATTTGTCAGAAAAGTAGCTGCTTTCTGACATTGACCTACGTGGCACTAAACAAGAGGCCGGATCCTATTACTTTAGTTTAAATGTTGACTGAACCCCCCCCCCCCCCCCCCCCCCCACGTTGAAGCTATACTTCGTCTTCTTTCAAAAGAAGAGACTATTATAAAACACCTCGTTTTCATTACATTATTAATACTAGGGTTAATTTCAACATACATCTTCCAGCTATGACATAAATTTTAAAACAGAATTTTCAAAGTATCAGTCAGGTTATTCCTTCGGTATATCATCGTTTTAGGAGTTAACCGGTTAAATGTTACAATCTTAGTAATATACTAAGTATATATTTAAAATAAAATAAATTTATAAAAATCTTTTAATTGATCGTGTGAAGGATATTCATAAGCTTTCACATTGTATGAGTTTGAATTCATTTATTTGTATTGAGAATATTAATTATTGCTCTATTGTACCAAAATAATTATGTATAAATTTAAATGTATATACCTAATAGTTTGAATCTAATGTGTTACCCCTTAAATTTGTTTCACCCATATTCAAGCTAACATTTAACGTCCAAGACTCCAAGTTGATGGCTAAAGTGATACAATAGTGATACTTTGAAGGTTTGATTAGAGCATTTATAAATTTAGGGATGAATTTAGAATATGAGCCATAATTTAGGGATTCCAGGTGCAATTAAACCTTAGTAATTATTACATTATGATATCATATCTCGATTTTTTTTGAGTAAAATCAAATCTTGGTTTTGATTGAATCTAACTAGTATTTTCTTAACAACTTGGTTGGTGGTATGTGGAATCTTGAACCGGTTGTTTACAAGTTCTATTAAATGTTGAATTAGGTAAGTTTTCAATAAAAAACAGTTAAAAAGATTTTTGGAGGGAAGAAGTTATTTGAGAAATGTGCTCATATTATTATTATAATGTATGCAATGTTTCATGTGACGTATGTTTGATGAACTAAAAAAAGGTCCAAGTTGTCTTCCTTTTCATTGCTTGCGCGTTTACTTATGTTTGATTCAAATTCTGCTCAAAACATAGATCTTACCAGGATCGTTTTGATAGTTCCAATGTCCAAGTCTAAGTTTATTCACTTTTATTTTGTTTTATCTTGTTTTTACCGAAATAAGAAATAGAAAATCTGACAATTATTTGGGGAAAGAAGGGAAGGGGTTTCCCATAGAATTCAAGCCTTGGATTTCATGCCACCAGACTTGAAACTCTATCTCATGAAGTCTTACCATTAAACCAGTAGTTTCTTGTCAATTTTAATTATTAATTTTGTTTAAGGTCTTTCGATATACGGTAGTTACATTAGGTTTGATTGAATCTAAAATCGAGATGGATCAATCATTAAATTTTCTTTTTATCCTCATAATTTGAAGCATACATAGACCTTGAATAAAGGACATCGAGTTTTTTATTGCTCAATGAACAAGTACATGTTATTCAATTTTGATAATGAAATGATATAATTGTTCCAAACCCCGATTAACTTGTAATGCAAAAATGTTGAGATTGGATAATAAAAACCCTTAGATGTAAAAATAAAAGTATAAGTGTATACATACAGTGGCATAAAAGACCAGCTTGAAGAAGTCTACTGGTGTATGAAAAATGTTTAGGGACCAAATTGAGAAAATTGACAAGTTCAAGGACTAATGATATCGGTTTGTTTGAAGAAGTCTATTGGTGCATGCTATAAATTAGTTGAGATGAAGCACTAAGCTATTGGGTATATGTTAGAAATATTGAAAGAGGAAAACAAGAAAAAAATGATTTATCCTTGAGGACTTGGTTAAATGAATTTGTTGTTCAAATGGACAAAACCAATGTTTTGTTTGGGTTTAAGAATATATTGGTGAACAACAAATGATGAAGGAACAATTAACAAAGTTGGTAAATGTTTGTTGCTGACTTTTCATCATCTTTATTACAGAATCAAGAGAAGAAAAAAAGTAAAGTCGTTATAAGTAATGAAAAATTGATGGATGAGCTGAATCTAATAAAGCTTGCTTGTCAAAGCTTCCTGCTTTGGTAGTTATCGGTGGGTTTGAATCCATAATTTTCAGACACATTGTGTAAGAAAATGTTAAAATGAAATTGCAATTTGGGAGTTAATCATTCAAATCATTATGGAAGGCTTCGCTATCAATGGTAATTCTTTTGGCTTTCAGATTCATGTTTTATTACAAAAACCCAAACAGCATCAGAAAGATTGATAAGCAATCCACATTGGCAAAAAGGAAAAGTTGTTGAAGAGCATCAGAAATTTCAATATCAACTTCATTGAACTATTTACGCCAATTTGTTCCAAAAAAAAAACTATTTACGCCAAGTCTTTTTAGATGCTGACATACCCGAACTTGGCTTTCTCTGAACTGAAACTACAACATCCATGGCTCTACTTGCTGATCAGTTCAATTATGGAAGGAAGCGTACTATTAGACAAAATCACAACAACTCAATACAACATCCTCGATTGCAATTAAAACACTCATAATTATTATTTCAAGAATTATACTATATTGACTAGCAGAACATAAACCGTCTCCTAAAACCGTTGTTCTAACTCGCTTGTCGTAGGAACTTCTGGCCTAATCTCTTCTAGCTGCTGAAGAACCTGATGAACTTCTGGTCGTGCGGATGGTGATGGATCAATGCAATGTAAAGCCAAGTTCAAAGTGTTTAGCAACTCATCACTGATGGAAGATGCATCCCTCATCAACTCTAGATCGAAGACTTCATTCATCCACTCTTCCTTCACTATAGAGGAAACCCATTGCGGCAAACCCATGCCGTTCATCGCCTCTCCAGAAGATTTCCCTGTTAGGAGTTCTAATATGATGACTCCGAGGCTGTACGCATCAGTTTTTGTGTTAGCTTTCTTCAGCTTCGAAAGCTCTAGTACTCTGTAACCTAATGCCCCTGCTGTTGCGATTATGTTTGCATTTTCAGCAGCTGTCATTAGACGGGAGATCCCATAATCAAGTAAGACGTTGCTTGATGTAAGGTTCCCGTGAATAGTGTTCTCTTGAGTGTGAAGCTACAACAAACCTCGAGTAACACCCTTTGCTATTCTCATCCTTGTTGGCCAATCTATAGGTGTTTCAGGCCCTCGAGCTGCGGCAAGAATGCAATGTACAGCCCATATTAGCCGGACGATAAACTGAAATATTTTAGTAATTCAAAACTGTTGTTTGAAGTTTACTTTCCGTGAAGGAAAGTTGAAAGACTTCCTTTCGGCATGTAGTTGAAAACAAGAAGCTTCTCTACTTTAGGTCCCAAGTAATAAGCCCTCAATCTATAAGTGTTTTTCAGTTTGATTTGTCTAGTTTGTTGGATGTAGAAAGCGAAAAACTTAACTCATTAGATAGTGTAGTTGGAAAGACTTGGCGATGACACAAATAACCTTTTAGAGTTCTGAGACATAAGCTAGAGTTGCCGATGATCCTGAGAGTACGCTCACTATTCAATGTGGTGTCGTCCAAGTCTTTACTCAAGAATTGAGGGGATTTGAATTAAGACAAGTCACAATTAGTAGAAGGGAGCTCCAATGGTCAAGATGTACATGGTGAGGTGACGAACGATGTTACATGGCAGAAGGTGCCAAAGCAAGCTGTCCATATTGGAACAGCCAAGTTCGATTCTGAATTGGGAGCAACCTAAGGTGCGGAAGTGAATCCATGGTAGCTCAGTCCAACTTCATATTGGAGACTTGACAAGGGTGTTGTTAAGTTTGGGGGGAGAATGTCACGAACTGCGAGTTCTGGTCCAAGTCACATGCATAATTAGATGTTCAAAAGGTTTTGAAGGATATTTTGGGCTAGAATTGTAACGATCCAGATTTCAAAATTTGAGGGTCAGTTTAACCTGAAGAGTAGGCTTCATGTTTGGGCCTTGAGAGCCTTAGTAGACTTGTGTTTGGATGTTGGGCTTGAGTTTTTGGGTTGAAGATGTGTTAAGAGGATGATGGGGGGGGGGGGGGGGTAATTAGGTAATTACCTAATTATTTGAAGAGGGAAAAGTGAGTCTCTTTAATACCTCTGTAGAATGCAAGAGGAATGAGATCATCCTTGTCCCCCCTTGTCTTCATCGTACCCCTATTCTCATCTCCCACAAGCGTCATTTTACCCGTCAAAATAAATAAATAAATTAACTTCTTTTAGCAAATAATAAAAATAAAGAAATTAAGTAGTTATAGGGAAAGAGGGTCGATCCACAGGGAGATTAGTCGAAATTCTTGACTGAAGGTTGCTTTGATTAATGCTTCCAGGAATATCTGTGAAAACAAGAAAAGTAAAAAAGGGGGGGTGATCGGATATTAAGTGTAAATGAAATAGAAGAATTTAAATGCAAAAGTAAAGAAAATAATAAGAAAGTCCAGATATATAAAATAGCCTCGAGCTAGCCTTGTCAATTCTTTCGATCATTGAAATGGATTTTTACTCCGGGGATCATGTCGGTTACAGTCTGCGAGGCCCAACCCGTCGCAACTTACTTCTCTCTCGAGTAACCAATCTTCCCAAGTCTATCTTCGAAGGTTGATTCTTAAACAAATTAACCACATCTATCGCCGTTAAAATATTTAGTTTTGAAAACAGGAAAAGCCCGACTCAGAAATTGTCTTAAAAAGAATCGCTCCTGATTTTATCTTTCCTTAGCGGACCGCCGCTAAGAGTGTTCACAGGAAGTCGAAATTGCCACAGGCCGATCCTTCCTCCCAACTATGTTTTTAAACGATTCCAGACCAACGAGCTCTTTTTGATTTGAAAAACGATTAAAAACTTTAGTAAGACCGATTGCCAAACTATCTAAATAGAAAGATAAAAATGTATTCCCGAAGGAATTTAGGCAATGTTCATTTCTCACGATTTGAATTGACTTGGCTAGTTCTTGGCTCAAGAGATTTAGCTAAGCATGATATTAGTTATCATACTTAACTTGATTTTATAAAAATAATTAAAGAACATAAAAGAATAAAAGTAAAGAAAAGAAAAGAGAACTTTGATTAAAGACTAGAAATAACAAGTGTTTCAAGCTAAAAGATGAAGACTAAATTTGATTGATGCCTAAGCCTTTACCAAGGAGTGGTATTTATAGGCTTGGATTTACAAAGATAAAAGATAAGAAAATTTAAAATAATAAAGTAAAGATAAAACAATTCAAATGTTTTGAAATTTAAATGCAGAAAATCTAAACGGATAAGCTGATAAGATCTCTCAGAACGTTCCAGAAGCTTCTAGAAGTCGCCACGCATCTGCCACGTTAGATGCGCCGTGCCCAGTGTCGTGCCCACGATGCCAGTCATGACCAGAATAATAAAAAGACTACAGAAATGCCCTCTTTTGCTGTTGTTTTCCAGAATTAGGTCTCTTGCACAAAATATAGCAGAATGAAATGGATTAGGTAGCAAGAAATCCTAAAAAAAACTTGAAAAATAGCAATTAAAAAATGTCACATTTGAGAGCTTATCACCAAACTTCCCTCCCACAAGAAAGATTGAATCTTTGTCTTTTCAAGTGTGAATCTCGAATTTGTTGTTGAGAGAAGGTTAATCGTCACTCAAGGATCTATCTAGCAAGGTAAGAATGGTTTCTTTTGGTAGAAGTTGGAAAATATGTGTTTGGTGGGGGTTGAAGAGGAAGAACGAGAATAGAGGGATTTGACTCTATTTCTTGTTAAAGAATTCTTCCATTTTCATATCTTAAGTTTCCAGCAATGTTGTAATTTGATTTACAATATTTTCTTGTAGTGAAAGAAGTTGAAAACTATTCCAATAAGCTTGGGAAGAAGAAGGCTTGAGGAGCTTGTGTTGGAGCTTCTTTTCAGCTTATGAATCAAGGTTAGCACACTATTAACTCCTTTGTGTTCCTGGAAATCATAAAGTTTGATTGCTTTGATTGTTTGGTTGATACTTTGTGTTCCTAGAAAATCCTAAAATTAGTGTTGAAATGGTCAAAATGGTAGGAAACCACTTAAACTACTTCCCATAACTTTTAGGTTCGTTTAGGGGTTTTGCCTTTGGGTTTTGGAGGCATGAGAAATGATTCTCAAACTCAAAAATGAATTTTGGATTTGAGTACCGATACGGGTTGAACGCGTATCGGTTGAAATCTAAAAATAAGAGTTACAATACAACATAGTGTCATATGAATACGTTGCCCAACATAATCTAAGTACTATACTCAGAAGTCGATGTTGAAATACTACTCCAATGGTGTTCCAACGATGCACGTTAACCTACTAACATGGGGAAGAAAGAACGGTGAGCTAACGAAGCTCAGTGGATACACTTCCTCTCAACCATGCTTCATGCAAATAATTAATATGATCATGGTACTTGATAGCTCTTTAAAGAGCATGTATTTTACCTTGATTTATAGGTCTAATTTTTCCCACATTGGTGATCATTGCATCCACTTCTGCATTTTAAAGTTTATTTATGCATTTCTTCCAACTTAATTCTAGTGGCTCGTGTTTTGTGCACTTTTGCATATTTTTGCCTCGTTGTCTCTGCATTACTAATGTCCCTACAGAGGAAGTTTTCACCACTGTAGCCAGTTCGACACTGCATCTGCCAGCTGTCCAGTCTTCTTAAGGATAAGAACAAATATGCTAGTTGTCCAGTTTGTTACAACAAATTATGTACAACTTTGGGCACACAATAACATGCAGGACAAGTGTCCTTCCTTGGATGGTCTATAAAAGGACTATTTTGGAGGAGAGAGAGAGTCACACTATTCTTATTTTTCATATCATCTTCAACCTCCGAGCTTTCTCCCTCTTTCCATGGCAACTTAAGCTTTTTTCTAAATATTCGAGGTGTAGTGATGTAGATCTATCCAAGAAAATGAGGAGTCAAGTGCTGAATCGAGGAAATATATTATTATCTTCTTAAACTTCTTTATATTTTGATTCTTTTTAGATTTACTTTGTATTTGTGCTCATCTTGACGATGGTTTAATTTTTTGGAGCTTTATGAACTTGATTAAACTATTTCTTCAGTTTAATATATATTTGTGTTCGCTTTTTCTTAAGCTTTAATTGTTAGATCTGATTTACATTTTGCATGAGAGTGTTAAACCAACCACTAACATCAACGGGTGTAGTGACGAGTTAGATTAACAAGTTTTTACAATGAAAGTTGATTGGATGCAACGAAAGTTGGTCCACTTGTTTGAAGGGTTATATTATCGACTTACTAAAAAAGTTGAAGTTGATCTACATCATTGAGTCAATAGTTGAAAACTAAATGGAAGCTAATACTCAAGTTGACCACTTCATTGCTGATTGAACCATCATTTTACCTCGAGGTGTACTTGATCTTTCTATAGAGCTAAACCAAGGAGATCTAGGCTTATTCTCATATTTCTATCTTTTATTACACTATGTTATTGCTACCACAATTAATCATTTATTCATCTTTTTATCTTGTTATTGCAACCACCATTGCACCACAACTACCACTCTTACAACATTGTATTGTAGTTACATAAGTATAAGCGTAATACACCATCCTCATGTGATTGATATTCAAACATGATTTTCATGTTTCTATTCTTACATCGATAGTGTAGCTTGCTCTAATAGTGTGACGTTTTCACACCGATCAAGTTTTGGCGCCGTTGTCGGGATGGCATTATTATGTCATTATGTTTTTGCTTGCAATTTTGTTTTCTTTATTTAAGTTTGTAGTTGTTTAAAATAGTTTTTTGTTCATTTTTCCTTTTCTTTTCATTACCTTGTGTAGGTGTTGTATGACCAGAAGTGCTACTACACCACTCTTCATACCAGATCCTTAAGTTGAGAAAACTTTTAGAAGAATGATTCGTGAAAATAGTGGAATGGCCACCACTGCACCCACCAGCCCAGAACAAAACTATCTGTGAGGTTGTTGTTCTCCAGTTGGATGATTTGCAGGCAGGAATTGTTAGACCACCTATTCAAGCTAGGAACTTTGAGTTGAAGCTGATTATGTTCCAAATGCTCAACTACAATGGGCAATATGCAGAGTTACCACATGAAGACGCTTGAGAGCATCTTCAATCTTTTCTTTTAATTTGTGCTTCATTTAGCCAGCAAGGCATTCCTGATGATGCCTTATAGATGCAATTGTTTCCCTATTCTTTGCAAGGTAGAGCTCGCACATGGTGATACCTCTAGCCACCAAAACATGATATCATGAAAAAATATAACAACATTGGCAATACATCTAGCTGCATAAACACATAGCAAACAACAAAGGTGCATTAATCTCACACAACACATGCATCATACCAACAAACCTGGAGTGAGGCCCGCGACCACTAACTATCGGGATCATACACTACATAAGATGAAGCCCGCTTCCACTAAGCATTAGGAGTATTCACCCATGCTCGAAATCTCTCATCAAACATCTTCGAATGAGGCCCGCGTGCACTAAGAATCATGATCATACATTTAGAAATCTTCTACCATAGTGTTGCAACACTCTCTTACTAGGTATCTGGATCCCATCAAACAAAGGTGACTCAACCATACAAGGTGTCCATTTCAGCACACAGCAAGGACACGTCTACCAATACAACACTTAGCATCACTTGATCTATCAAGGATCTCCTATGGTTGCTATTACAATAAGTCACCCAAAGTTTTACCAAGTTATTACTCATTATGCTTGTGTATGGGGTTTGGATCTCGATTTCTCAATTTTACAATTCATTTCGCCATATTAGAAGCCCATTGAGCCATTAGCCTCAAATTATAAGCCTCTAGAACTCAAAATTCATTTTTGGGGCAGATTGCCAGACGGCACCGATACCCATCCCATCGTATTGGTACGACTACTAAATCCACTAGGGTACCAATACGCCTACATGCGTACCGGTACCCGAAATGGCTACTGGAAAACCATTTCAAATTTACGTACTAAAAACTGCTCTAAGAGTACCGATACTTGCTTCATAAGAAAAAAGGGTAACCAATAACCTCGTATCGGTACAAAGGGTAGTGTAATAATACCCCTTCAATGCCGATATGACCCAAAGCGTACCGATACACCTTTTTGCTACTGGAATTCGTTGTACACAAGGGGGTATTGATACGGCCTAAGCCCGTATCAATAAACCCTTTTCTTTTCTTTTTAAATTTTCGTTTGATTTTCTTCAATGTTTTTTACTCAATTTTTGTATAGGATATATACTTATACTATGGGTTTTGAAGTTTTTGCAAAAATTCTTTAAAATTCAAAAAAATTTGGTTCGAATATAAAATTTATATCGTATATTTTTCTTTACTGATTTTCGAAATTCTTTTTACCAAAAATTCATTTTATCTTTATTTATGTTTTTACACTATATTGTATATATTTTTATCAATACCTTGACTATTGGATTGACTATTGGATTGAATTTTGTTGATTTACTCATACATGTGTTTGGTATCTTGATTTGTTTTTAGATTTCAAATATGACTTCTAGAAAGAGAGTATGAATTGATGGGGCTAGGGGAAGTACAAAGAATGATGATGAATCCCCTCGTCCCAACCTCACTCTACTCTATCAAAAGAGTCTTCAAAACAATAACGCCCACACCAACTTCAAACTCTTTCAAGATCATGCAATCCGACGTGAGCACATTACTTATATACCCTTTTTGGATTCTGAACGTTTTCAATTTCGTTATCTTCATTTATTGAGGCTTTGGTGTTTCTTACCCTTTTTGAGCTTACTCGGTACTTTGTACTGTAATATGGTTCTTCTTTTTTATGCTAATGCCCGATGTATTTCCAATGTCGATCGTTCTCAAGTGATTGTCGTTGAATCCTACATCATGGGGAAGAAGTTTTTGATTGATCTCCCACGCACAAATGTAAATTTAAAATTCAAACACCACCAACCACAACCATTCTTCCAACTTGGATAAGCCCATATCTAATTTTCTCTTAATTGAGCTCCTAACGTAAAGGCCCAATACCCGGGTCCGAGACCCGATTCGCTAACATGAAGTTTGAGTCGTTCGAACTCTCCCCTCCTTAAAGAAAATTTCATCCTTGAAATTTGCATCCATAAAACAATAAGATGCTAAAACCTTTATAACTCTCCAATGTCCTCGAATATTCCTATAGCGCTACTCTGATCTCTCGCAACACTTATCAAACATAACCACTATCTTCTAACGGTACAAATATAATCTCAATAGATTCTTCTTCTAAGTGGAATCCATCCTCGATCAGTGTATTATAGACAACAAGCAAAACCTAAAGTTACTCCCATCAAAAGCGTCACACAAAAACGTCATCAACAAAACTTAACTTATACTGTATAACCCAAAAGGTTGTTGTAAAACAAAATCCTTCTACAACCCCGTATGATTTAAAAGTACAGAAGGTGAAACTGCCAATGCAACCAAAATGAAACATTTCTTCTCGTGTCGACTCCCGAAAGGAGACTCTAACTTTAATGGTATCCTTTATCAAAATCTTTGTTTGCTCGATACAAGACTTTTAAAACGAATGACGTCTCACCTTGCCTCAAGCAGTTACCTTAAACTCAGTGTGATAACTCATATCGGCCACTGAAGCATCTCCCATTAACTCGGTTCATGCAAGAATCCTACACTCCAAACTATAACATATCTAGGAAAACACATTATTTGTACCTTCACTAAGATCCGTCATCGCATGAAAATCCCACCAAGGGATAAAGCTCCATTACAAACCTCGAATCTCACACCAAAAGGTAGCATGTACACATCGTATTGTCATACAACCCACCCCACAACCAATCCAAGCATACTTTCTATCTGGATCTCATCTTTGCTGAAAATATCAAACGATACATACCAAAGACTATATTATTACTCAAATAAATCCCATAAAATTGTGCGCTCACAGTCCTTTATAAAATTCACGGTCATCTTTTTTAATTTCCACTGAGGAGCATTGAAGCATCACAAAAACTCTAAAAAACTCAATATTAGACTCCCAACTGATGGTAAGTCAACCACTTATCATTATCTCGGACACAGGACCCAACATTGTCTCCCAAAACACGCGGCAAAAGTTACGCACAAATTTTCGCTCTAAAAAATTTGTTTTATTCTGACCATTGCACCATCTAGGAAAAATCTCTTGCCTTGACGTATCTTTCTCGAAAACATCCACAACAAGATCTCATGGTCTATCAGAAACCATCTGACCTAA
This sequence comes from Hibiscus trionum, assembly GCA_030270665.1. Classification (NCBI taxonomy): domain Eukaryota; kingdom Viridiplantae; phylum Streptophyta; class Magnoliopsida; order Malvales; family Malvaceae; genus Hibiscus; species Hibiscus trionum. The sequence goes on from BSYR01000017.1 coordinate 64,383,423, forward strand.
AATTCAACAGTAAAACTGAGCCTACTTTACATAAGCAACTGATACTTATCACGTCTTTTAAAACTAACTAATACTCAACACAAAGCTTAACAATTATACCACGCAGGTATTGAAACTGGTCGATCGGTACGTACACCAAAGGGAATAAGTACGAGTACCGCATAAAGCTAGTATCAGTACTCCATCACATAATCCTCAATGTTAATACTCGACTGCCCCACACGAACAATATGATACTCGAACCGAAACTAACATCGTACAATCTATAACTTAACAAGTTCACTTTACTTAGGTGGTGATCGATCATATACGATCCACAACTCTTAATTACCTCGACTAACGTTGTCCAGTTCTCAAATTCCTTAAAAAATCAAGGGCCCAAAATTTACATTGTTGAGGTGAACACAACCTTCTCTCTTTTAGCACAAAAATACAACCTTGACAAAACAACAAAACATCCTCAAAAGTCTCGAAATCTTACTCGACTTTAATCGGGTCAGCACTACTATCACAAAACAACCTTCTCTCGAGATCATACCATGAAAAATTTTTTCGTTGGTTCCATATTTGGTCCTCCTTGTAGCCATATGCACTAGGATTGTGAGGGCAGTCTTCAAACGCATGATGCTCTTCACAACAAGTGCAAGAGTTCTTCACGGTTTGGGTTCCTTGGGCTTTTCTCGGTTGGTATAGGTAATCATCAACGAATGTAAGAAATTCTTGATTGGATTAATTCCTATTTTTCAACATCAAATCTCGAATGGATCGACATTTACTTCCTCACATGTTGATGTCCCTTAACTCTGTAGCGCACCTGATTTTTTTTTTGATAAAATGAACAAAAAGAAAAGTTAGTAAAAACAATGAAAAATACAATAACAAAAACAACTAACACCAATTGTCAATCCCCGGTAACAGTGCCATAAACTTGTTGTGTGTTTTGAGTGCAATGCAAACGGTGCAAGTATACACGTCGCAAGTAATAAAGTGATATGATAAGTATCGAGTATCATCTCCACATGGATTGATTTGGGCCACTTTGTTTAAGTTATTACATTGTATAAGAAATAATATTGAAGGTGGTGAATAATAAGTAAAACAAACTAGTAAATAGAAAGAAAAGAGTAATCGATTGAAGAGAGTAGGTCGGGTTATCGTGAGTCGTGGTGTGAAGACTGAATGGACCGTCGTGGTAATTGGTTGCTGAAGCAACACAATTGTCTTGAGAAATAGAACCGGTTGAATTGCCTGGGCAATCATGATTGGCTGGGCAACTGGGAATGGTGCGTTTGATTGGGCAATTGGTCGACTTCCTTCAAAGTTTGGTGAAGCGCTCTTCAATGGCTTCTCGTTATCCCTAACTCGAAACACTAATCATTTTCACATGCCTTGATGATACATCCCTGTGTTAACCATGGGTGAACAATAATCGATCTTATGCTCCTGTTAGCCGTTGAAATCCGCAACTTATTCCTAAGTCGGATTAGTCTTCACCATCGATTGATTGAATAAAGACCATGTTCATTAGTTTCTTGAATCTAGCTCTCCCGATATTAGATAAATGGATGACTTCACAAGATCCTCTCTTAATTCACTCGTAATTAGTTTAAGAACTAAGAATGAACAAACATTAAATTTAAATTGCAACTCAAAAACCTAAACAAATCCAAACGTTTTTCAAAACTATAAACCCAAAATAACCCAAGCCAATTTACACCAATTAATGGCTGGGTTCGAAAGATATACAAAGTAAACATTCCCAGCCATGGATCACATAAAGTAAAAATAAAGAAGAAGATGATGCCTTGCGATCTGCTCCCTTTCTCTAACTCCCCTTTTTCTTCTTTCTTGTCGCAGGTTGATCTCTATTTAAAGAGATGATTCGATTTGTTGTTTGTTGAAAAGAAGAGTCGGTTGTCCACTAATAGGAGGAATTGATTTGCGTTAGAGTTCCATGGAATTAAGATTTCCATTCGATCAAACTTTTTTAAATTTGGACAGGATTAGACTTGGTTTAATTGAATAAAAGATAATCAATATCTTCTATCTTTATCTCCAAGAACTCCTCACAAATTGGAGTTTTATCTCTATCAAATTCTGCTTGTAAATTCAGATTTCGAGGAGTTATCCCTTGAATTTCGAATTTATCCAAAACTGGGTAGATTTATCCCAAATTGCCACGGCAACTGGTTCGGTAAGTCCTTCATTATTCTCCTGAATTGCCTCGGCAATTTGCACTTTGCCATGACAATTCTAGCCTACACAAAATAAAGAACCAAAGCAGCGACTTTTCCACGAAAACAACCATAAAGCAATACCAAGCTTAATAATAGAGGAAACTAGGAAATTATGCATGGATGCCTAATAATGCAACTAAAATGTGCCTAAGTCTAACAATAATATGAGTAAAAAGGCAACAAAAATAGTACTTTTGAACAATCATCATTGATTGGCATCCGTTTGGTGTTTAGCATTGGATAATGGTATGGCATATTTGGCATCATTAGCTTTAGTTCTTTTTTTCTCTGCTTCTTTGGGATCATCTGTTGGCATCAGCTTTTCAGCTTGGCAACTAGCGGACTGTTTGACAGTAATCTCTGTCTCGCATTGCTTGCCACTCTGAAGAGTTACTACTTTGCACTGTTCATTATCTTTATGTCGAGCATTCTCTGTATCACTTGGCAAAGCTCCCTAGGGTCAATTGCTAAGTGCATTGGCAATCTACCCAAGCTGAACTTCCAAGTTTCACATTGATGTTGCCAAACTTTGAACAGTGGTACCATTCCTCTCCATGTATTCAGTCATAGTGTTTCTTTGGTTGAATCTTTGCCCTTGCTAGAAATTGTTCTAGGCTCTTTATGGCATGGCATTCTGGTTGAATGTTGGCATGGCATTGTTGTTCCACCTCTGGATATTGTCATTCTGACGTTGGGCATCGTATTGATTGCCTCATTGATTTTCCCAAGCTAAATTTGGATGTTTTCTCCAACCTGCATTGTAAGTATTGGAATTAGGATTATAATTATGATTGAAATTGCGAACAAAATTTACCGACTCAGGGCTGGCAGGGTAATCATCCACATGATGGTCCTCTCCACAAATTGTGCAAAATGGTTCCAATTCCTTGACTTATTGGGGATCATTACTCTTTTGCAAAGTCTTAACAATTCTTGTAAGATTGGAAATTTGGGCGTTGATTGATGTCAGCGCATCAAGCTCCAATTTTCCTGCAGTTTTTGTGCCCGTCGCTAGTCTGGCAGTGGGGTACTCAAAATCGTTGGCAGCAATCCTTTCAAGGATGGCAACTGCCTCCGTGTAGTTTTTGTCTAACAATGAACCATTTACCGAAGAATCAACAACTATCCTGGCATGGCCTTTAAGTCCATTGTAAAAGATTTCAATCTAGGTCCAAGTAGGGAATCCATGCATATGACACCTCTTCAACAGGTCTCTGAATCTTTCCCAGGCACCATATAAGGTCTCATCATCACCTTGCCTGAATTATGTGATCTCGTTCCTCAGCTTGGCATTAAGCTTAGGTGGTTGGAATCGCAATAAAAACTTCTGGCATAGTTCTGCCCACGTTGTGACTGATCCTAGTGGCAAAGAATTTAGCCACGACTTTGCTCTCTATCTTTTAAGGAAAATGTGAATAATCTCAACTTCACTGTATCCTCGTGAACTCCGGGTTGCTGAAATAGTTGGCAAACTTCGGTGAACTCCTTCAAGTATTGCCTTGGATCTCCCGTAGGCTATCCATCGAACTGTCCTACATTCAATAAAGTTTGAATCATTACCGACTTAAGTTCAAAATTAACTGCGTTTACATATGTGTCAGCTAGTCCTGACATCAAATTATCAATATTTGGGGCCAAGTTCTCTCTAATAGGTCTCTCCATGTCATCATCAACAATAGGTGCGGCAGGTGCAGCTGGTATCCTGCTACGTATAAGTGGATCTCCTTGATTGTGTGGGATACCATCTAATCCTCCATTACCGTTCTGAGCCATTTCTCTGATTTTTTTCTTCAACTTGTGTAAGGTGCGTTCGATTTCAGGGACGTATGGACAATCTTCTGTCTCAGGGTGGTTCCTAGTCATACACCAAACAAAACAAATAAGTAAAATAAAACAAACGAGTAAAACAAATAATAAACTTCATTGCAATCCCCAGCAACGACGCCAAAATCTTGTTGACTCGCATGAGTGCTTGGCAAAAGGGTGGAAAAGGTATTGAAAATTTATAAAAACACTACCAAGGTTGAGTCCTTTGTGTGTAAGTATACACGAAGCGCAAGTAATACAACAGTAAGCTGAGTATCAATCCCACAGGGATTGGCCAAGAGTTTGAATGCTTTGCTCGATTATTTGTTAAGGGAAAATGTTGTTTGATTTGAGATAGGTTTTGAAAATGATTTAAAGAAAATAAATAAAAATAAAATAGTGTTGGCAAGAAGAGTGTTTAAATGAGTGATGAGCGTTGGCAGGAAATGCCTGGTTTTCATGCTATTCAAGTCATGTCAGTGTTTAATAATGCCCTGCCTTGGCATTGTTTGTCGAGCAGATTCAAGTTAGAAATGCCTCTCTCGATGGTCATTGCCCTAAATTGACCATGTAATAACCCCTATATTTCTATAGTGAATGTTTTTTCATAAACCAATTTGAATAAGATCTAATCTATACTTCTAAGGGGTATATTTCATTCTCAAAGTAGTTCATCTACTTGAACATCTTCTCTCGAAGCATCTCGTCTTAGTATCTAGCAATTGATCATTGCCACACAAGTCTATTAAGATATTGAGGTGCAATAGGCCAATAATTCCAGCTCTCGCTTGGCACAATTTTGATAAAACGGTGTAAAATATGCTAGATAAGGAAACAATGCTGAAGCATTTTTCATTATTAAAAACCAAACATAAAAACAACGTTCAACGCAAACATCCCCTACCAACTATTAAATTAGTTCATGGTGAGAGTATCAACCAAAAAACCTTCAACGTTTTGAGAACACATCATCATTTAAGAGAAAATAAAAACAACTAAACAAAGAGAATGGGGCGAGAAGTGGTCTCTCGATGCAACTTTTCAAGATCCAGGCTCTCGGTCAAGTTGATTGAACCACATCTCCTTGGTGCATCCGATCATCGATCACTCCACCTTTCGATCTCTCAATCGATCTCTCTCTCTCAAATGCTTGCTTGATCGATCTTTAAATAGGCGTGCAAAGAAGACTTAGGATAAGCTCTGGAATTTGAACTTTGAATGCTCAAGGGATAAGGGATGTGATCATCTTATCCAAAGTTTGAATGTGAGCTGATCAAGTTAGGGATGACGTCATCTGTCTGAGCTGCTTCGTCAACCATGCTTGGCATGATTTTGCCAACCAAACTTGACACTATTTATTCGCTATTTTTCGGAGGTTGGTCCATTTGCTATTTTCTCGCAGCTTGATTTGGTCCTATTTTCTCAGGTTCAACAGCTACTTGGCCGGGCATCAAATTCCTCTTCCCTGCCAACCGATACTTTGGCAATATTTGGTCCATCTGTGCCAATAACATCTCGGCATTTTCTTTGGAATTCATTTCCTTCTATATTGTTTTGCTCTGCCAAGCTTGTCTTGGTATGTCAAACCTGCAAAAATACCAACAAAGCAACCCTTCACACCGGCATAGACAAAAATCTTAACTCCTTATGCAAATGCATGAAATTAACAACTAAATGTACTCAAAATTAAGCAAAGGCATTGTAAAATAGGCATATCCACGCCTGGGCAGAGTGCACGTGCACCCGGAGAGCGTGCTTCAGTGTGGCGCGCCTGGGCAGATCCACGCCCACCCTCTCTAGCGGCTCGTGGGGAGTCATTTGGTGGTCGGATGGCAACGACAAGCTCTAGATCTGCTCCTCTCCGGCTGGTGGTTCACCTCATTGCGTTGGTTTCCACAGGAGGACGACAGATCACAGCGATTCAAGCTAGGCCGAACCTTCTTTCTCCTCACCCCGGTGAACAACGGCGGCTCTGGAAACATGAGGACCACCGTCGGACTCCTCTCGGAGAGGCGGAGCTGGTGGCGGCGGCGATGAGAGCCGCGGCGGCTCGAACAACGGCGGATCATGGATTAGAAGTTCCCCCACTTTTTCTATTTTCTCTCTCTCCATCAAATCATCTCCACTTTCTCTTTCTCCCACACACATATGTATATTTAAAATTCAAACACCACCGACCACAACCATTCTTCCAACTTGGATAAGCCCATATCCAATTTTTCCTTAATTGAGCTCCCAACGTAAAAGCCGAATACCTAGATTTGAGACTCGATTCGCTAATCCGAAGTTCGAGTCGTTACATCTTTCTAGTTCACGTCTCTAAAGAAAATGCTTCAACCCTTTTTAGGGCTGTATACACCATCCAAAATTATTTATATTTAATTTATATAATAAATTTTAAAAAATAATTATAATTTAACTCAATTTTTTAAAAAAATATTTTTCCTCTCAAATTGATATTTTAACTCCATCCCTCACTAAGTCATTGTATATTGGTTCAAATTAAATTTGATTCTCATTTGTTAAAGTTGTTTTTTCATCCTAAAGTATGAACACAAAACTCTGTTTTAAGTTTATGGAGTTTTTTCCCACTTAACTTAATGGGTATTAGTAAAAGTTTTAAGTTTAAGAAGAAGAAGATATAATTCATGTTTATAATGAAGCTTAATTTCCAAGTTTTGGGTAATGATGATTTTATTAGGTTGCTTTTCAAGAAGAATAGTTTTGATTTCACATGTTAATTAATAATTCCTTTTGTCCTTCTAATTAAACGACCAAATCAATTCCCAAAAAGAAAAGAAAAGTAATTTCTATAGGGCAAGTCTACTTTATAAGAAACTACTTTTAACTTGTACAGAAAAGTCTAATAGCTCACATCATTTTTTTTTTGGTTTGGCTAGAAAATTAATGATTTTTTTACCTTGAGACCTATCATCTTCATTTTGCCTTAGACTAATATGATTTTTTTTTTCAATTTTAATTAATTTTGATTCTTTATATTTAATTTATGACTCTTATTTAGAATTTGTGACTATTCTTTTCAACAATATTATCTTTAATATTTGAAGTAATATGAAATGCAATGTCAATCTTAATTCGTTTGTTGCCTAAAAAATCTGATAATAATGATGATTTGCATGAAAATCCTTGTAAAACAAGCAAAGAATTTGAAGAAAATTAATTCACATTTAATAGATTAGTGGGTGCAACAACTCCAACAGGGTTGAACCAAGCTTTTTTTGCCTGCAAATTCGACCATTTTGCTGAATCAAAAACCTAACTCCCTCCAACTTCAAACAACTCTATTCACTAATCTTCCCTATATAAACTCATCTCTCTCTCTCTCACTCACTCAAACACACACACAATCTCTAAATTTGTCATTGAAACACAAGGCAAAAGCTTTTTAGCTATGGAGACTTTCAAGAATCACTGCTTTTCCATCGTTTTCCTTGTCATTTGTTCTGCAGTATTGTCCTTGGCGCATCCAGAAGTTCAAAGACATAAATTTGTCGTATGTTTTCTTTTAATTTACTTCAATATTTATCTTCCCTCCTTAATTGTTGTTGTTTCTGCTCCTAGTGAAAAAAAAGGTGCATGATAGTTTAGTATGAATGGAACAGATTCAAGAAACACCAGTGAAGAGGCTGTGCAAGACTCAGAACAGCATCACCGTGAATGGCATGCTTCCCGGACCTACTCTCGAGGTTCGGAATGGTGATACCCTCGAAATCGAAGTCGTCAACAAAGCCCGATATAATGCCACCATTCACTGGTAATTAACAAGTACATTCATGCATGCAGGCATTATCATTTATCATAACCGCTTTCATTTTGATTACAGGCATGGTGTTCGGCAAATAAGGACCGGATGGGCCGATGGGCCGGAATTCGTAACTCAGTGTCCGATTAGACCAGGAGGGAGTTACACCTACAGGTTCACTATTCAAGGACAAGAAGGAACTTTGTGGTGGCATGCTCATAGCTCATGGCTTAGAGCCACTGTTTACGGAGCTCTCATCATCCGTCCTAGGGAAGGCGAAGCCTACCCTTTCCCTAAACCGAAGCGCGAAACGACAATCGTGCTCGGTGAATGGTGGAATGCAAACCCCATTGATGTTGTGAGAGAAGCAACACGGACAGGGGCGGCTCCTAATAACTCCGATGCGTATACAATCAATGGTCAACCTGGTGATCTCTACAAATGCTCCTCCCAAGGTTTGCTATATATGATTCAATTCTAAACTTGGATTCTATATGATATTGCAGTTGCAGTTGCAGGACATTGACCACCTCAACATTATGTTTTTTTTTCGCTTTTAGATACTACGATAGTTCCGATCGATGCTGGCGAGACGAACCTCCTCAGAGTGATCAATGCTGCTCTGAACCAGCCGCTTTTCTTCACCGTTGCCAGCCATAAACTCACTGTTGTCGGTGCCGATGCTTCCTACACGAAACCCTTCACCACTTCAGTCATCATGGTAGGCCCGGGCCAAACTACCGATGTTCTGATCAAAGGTGACCAGCCACCGGCTCGATACTACATGGCGGCTCGTGCCTACCAAAGCGCTCAAAACGCACCCTTCGACAACACTACCACCACTGCAATCCTTGATTACAAATCTGCACCTTGCCCTGCCAAAAAAGGCATCAATGGACCCAAACCAATCATGCCTGTTCTGCCTGCCTACAATGATACCAACACGGTCACTGCCTTCAGCCAAAGCTTTAGAAGTCTCCGAAAAGCCCAAGTCCCAACTGTTATCGACGAGAATCTCTTCATCACAGTTGGTCTCGGGCTCAACAACTGCCCACCGAATTTCCCTTCGAGTCGCTGTCAAGGACCAAACGGCACCCGTTTCACCGCCAGCATGAACAATGTCTCGTTCGTGCTCCCACAAAACTTCTCTCTGTTACAAGCACACCAACAAGGCATTCCAGGAGTATTCACCACGGATTTCCCCGGAACCCCACCGTTGCAATTCGATTACACCGGAAACGTTAGCCGATCACTCTACCAACCGGTTCCAGGAACCAGACTCTACAAACTGAAGTATGGATCAAGGATACAAATAGTGTTACAAGACACAAGCATTGTCACACCCGAGAACCACCCTATTCATCTCCACGGTTATGATTTCTACATCATCGCAGAAGGTTTCGGAAACTTCAATCCAAAAACCGATACTTCCAAATTCAATCTGGTTGATCCACCTCTCCGGAATACGGCTGCAGTGCCAGTGAATGGATGGTCAGTCATTCGATTCGTGGCTGATAATCCAGGTGTGTGGATAATGCACTGTCATCTGGATGTTCACATCGCATGGGGCTTAGCCATGGCTTTCCTTGTTGAGAACGGAATCGGAGAATTACAGACACTCCAAGCACCGCCGCCGGATTTGCCAATATGTTAGAGCATTCATCACAGGAGAAACACAACAATAATTGAAATTCATGAGTCCAATAATAAACGTAATCATTATTTTCTTAGCAAAAAATTCAGTGTTATTTTCTCCAGCAATTGGGGACTAGTTCTGTTTTCATTATTTCCTTTGGATAGATAAAAGCGCCATATTATGTTGATTTTGGTTATATTCTTTTCCTTACAGATAAGTTTGAAGTTTTTCGGATTATATACATTGTTTATATTTTCCCATGATGTTGTTAGAACCAAAAGAGAATGATTAGTCAATTTGGGTATAACCACATTGACATGAATAATTCAGACTTTGGACGCTAAAAGATACCATAATACTAAAATTATACTAAACACCTACTGAAATTTTCAATCTCAATTATTAAGACCACCAACAAATATTATTACAAACTATTCCTATGCTATCATCGGGTGGAGCTAAGATCGAATATTAGCAGAGAGCAAAATATCAAATTTCAAAAATATAAGGGCTTATTATATATTTAAACTCATAATTTATGGGGCAAGACCTAATTTGTCTAATATTTAAATTTATAAGGACCTAAATTGTTATTGGACCAAAAAAATTGAGGATACGCGCTCATTCTTCTTTAGTTCAACCAAAATATGTAAATGGATAGAGTGTTCGACGAATTGTTAGTGAATCGTTCGTATAACGTTCGTTTAGTCAGTTAAATAAACGCGTATGAACAAATTTTTATGCCCTTTTAATAAACGAACAAACACGAACAGAGGTGTATTCCATTTATTTATGTTCACGAACAAGCTCGTTTATTGGCTCGTTTATAAGCTCATTTACTTGGTTTCTATTTTTCTTTTATTTTTTTTACATTTTAAATATTGGTAAATGTATGGACTAAATTGAACATGTGGTGATTTTTTTAGTTAAAACTGTGAAGCCTAATGAGCTTAAAGACTAGTGCTATAATTCTACCATTTTGGCGAACATATAAATGAACATGTTAGCGGTCATATAAATGAACAAGTTCGTGGACATTGCACAAATATGTTCACGAACGTTAAACGAACATGTTCGTGAACATTAAACAAACGAACACGGACACCATAAAAATAAATAAACGAACACAAACATGATATTGAAAAGTTAAACGAACCGAGCATGAACACCTTCAAATATAAAGAAACGAACATGAACAAAACCTTTTTCGTTCAAGTTCGACTCATTTATACCTCTAGGTCAACCTCTACTTGATTATATATTAAATAAATTATTATATTTTTAATTTAAATAATTATTTTTACAAAGACCAAATTGATATTATACCAAAATTATCAAATAATTGTATTTTTTAACAAGGGCCGGGGCCGTTTGGGCCCAAGGGAGCTCCGCCCCTGGCTATCATTGTCAATTTGTTTGCTGGACTCATCGTTGGTCCAGACTTACGACTCCACTCCTCCACCTGTGGAACCTTCTGTCACTTGTTTTACTTGCTTTTCGGTTAGGGGCCGTTTAGTTCATGGAATGTAAAATTATCATTAGAAATAAAATTATTAAAATATTGTATTACTCAACACATTACTGGGAATGTTGTATTATTTTATTGGGTTTGTTTGGCAGGAATGTATGATTATAATGTTTGGTTGAAGGAATGTAAGACAAAAAAATGTATGTTTTACCAAATTATCTTTGAAATATATTTTCTTTTTAAACATGTTGAATTCTTAATATTAAAGTTAAAATATTTACATGAAGTTCATAGAAAATATATTTTTCTATTATTTTTAATTTATATATATTTTTAATAAAATTTGTACACAAATAACTTAATATATATTTTATTGTTATTTTTAATTACACCAATATAATTATGCGTTTATTTTTAGGTATCAAGATATTGAAAGATGTACATACTCCTTTTATTTATATTAGTGCCTTATCACTTTATTTCACCCTTGGAATAATGCATTACGTAATTAACTCGAATTTAAGCCTATATCGGGTTTAATTTTGTTCACAAAACCAAGACAAAATCACTTAAACTAATATCAGTAAATAATTTAGTGGATCAAACATCTTTATCATACCTCATTAATAATCCGATCAAATAATTCTAATTAGGGATGACAATGGATTAGATTTGGACCGGACTTTATAAAGTCCAATTCAATTAATAATCGGACTTCCAAAACAATTCAAGTCTGAGTACATAAATTCGAGTCTGATCCAATAAAATATCTAAAATCTAAATCTGAAAGTCCGAATCCAATTATTTTTTTCTTTTTTTTAAGTAACAACTTAAGTAAATATCTTTAAATAAAAATAAAAAATAATTTTCATCAAACGGATCGGGTTGATTAAGGGTGAACAATTACCTGTTTAAAATCTAGAATTCTGAAATTGGAGAAGATACATACCCAATCACGATTCCACCATGTCAATTCCTAAGCTGCAACGATAACGCTCCGACCTCTACGTAATTCATCCAGTTGAAACAAACCTATAAAATTCTATTTTTCAAAAAGCATTAATGACTGCTAGATCTCTCATGACTTTATGTAGTCTTTGTAATCCTACTTCAACTTATAGTAGGATTTCAATATATATTAATATATATAATCCTAATTTAACTTTAATTAGAATTTCAATATATATATAATCCCAATTCAACTTAATTAAGATTTCAATATATATCTATATTAATATACATAAACTCAATTCAACTTCATTAGGATTTCGATATATAATTATATTTTTAAAATCTAAGAGTTTTAAATGTTTTTATTCGGATTCATATATGCATTGGACTCAGATCGAATATGGATTTGGATCAGATTCGGATCGAGTCATAGCAATGTCCATATCCAATCCACCTCCTATTAGGACTCGGACCTTTTTTCGAATACGAATTTATATTTTTTTCGATTGAACTTAGATCAGATTTTTTTTCTTTGGATTCGGATTATATTGCCATCCCTAATTTAATGAGTTGTACAACGGAATATCATATCAAATTATTTGACAAAATTAATAGAAAATATAAAAACATAGGCTGAATAGGTATTTTTACCCCTGAGTTCGACCTAAAAAAAATTCACCCTTTGCTGAGAAATGCACTCAATGTGGTCCTTATGTCTGCGAAATCGATCAAATTTTCACCTTGACTAACGTTTCTATCAATTTCTGCATGATGGGCCGTTAAATCCTGCACGGTCTGCCATCCTAGCCAGCTAGCGTGTCGCGTCACGCATGACATGGAAAAATGCTAGCGTGGCATATATGCTAACATGGCACATTAAAAAACACAGAAATAATTAATAAAAAAATATTAAATTCAAATAATTAATTAAAAATAAAAATTAATTAAAATAAAAAAATCTTTGACCATAATGAATGCTCCTAATAAATGCTGAAGGGACTCTTGGAAACCAATCAACTTTGTGAGAAAATTGAAGGAAAAAAATCAAACCTTTAGAGAAAAGGAACTCTCTGGAAAAAGAAACCCTTTGGAAGTCATTTTCATCGATTTTTTTGCTTTTTGAAGCTATTTATTGAGAAGAATTTCATCGATTCAATACTCTTGTCAACTCATATGTAATCGGTAAGTTTTGTACACTTAAGACAATGTTTTACTTTTGGGATTTTTAGGGTTTGTAATTTGTTGTTGTTGATTTTTATTTCACAGAAGTTTTAGGTTTCAAATTGGAAAAGAACATTGTAACGGGCAGGTTGGTGAACAAAAGAAAAGTAAGAAACAAAGCTTGTTTTTAATCTTTAAGTTGCAAAGGTAAGAATATTTGGGGTTTAAAACCCAAAAGAGACAATGCAAGTGGTCTCGTGTGAAATGAAATGTTTATACATACTAATTCTTTATATTTAAGATTCTGTTTGCATAAAAGTTAAAGGTTCAGATTGAATATCTATTGGGAATGTTGACATTGACCGAGTTTGTATTGAGATTGAATGAGTTTATATTTTTGAACTAAATTTTTTTATTTCATTGAGTTGAATATAGCAAAGTTAAGTTTGAATGTGATTGAATTTTGAGATTTAATGAGTTTGACTAGGTTTTTTTATATTGAATCTTAATATGAGCTCTTTTTTACAGTATTTTCACGGTGGAAAATTTGTAAGTTCACCTAGGTTTGAGTATGTCGATTACAAGAGTGAAAAACTTCAAGTTGACCCTGATAGACTATGTTATTAGGATATAATTGGTAACATAAAAGATTTGGGGTATGAAAATGATGCACGAGTCTATTATAGGGTACCATGGGTTACCTTTAGTACATATGTTGTACCACCCCAAATTTTCTCCAATTTGGAAATTTTGAATTTTGAAATCCCTAATTCGGAACCCTAGAATTTTGGAATTTCTAGTATGAAACCCTAACTTCAAATTCGGAAATGAATGAGCATAAATTAGATTTTAGTGACCATTTTGTAAATGGGTAAAGTTATGGTGTTGTTTTGCAAACCTTAAAATGCTCAGTGACCATACGTGTCATTTACCCTTTGGTTGTGATATTTAACTTTTTGTTCAGCCTTAAATCACCCGTTGAGCTCCCATTTCAATATTTTGTAGCCGCACTCCCTCACCCCACTCTCTAGTTATCACTTATCTCCCTCTTCTCTTACCCTTTTCGGTTCGACCAAGCCTCACCGTCGATTGTGGCTTGCACAACCACCACCAGTGCGACCACCATCGTCGTGCGATCAAACCCCGACCTTTAACTCTCCTTCGTTGACCGTTGTTTGTGAGCGGTTGTTTTGAATCTGTTCGAATTCCTTCCTCGTTGCCGTCATGATCTCCATCGTGTTATCCAACTCTACTACTTCCTTTTTCGAGTGTTAGGTAAGCGTTTGTTTGGGTTTGGTAAGCATATCACCCTCGCTTTCCTTGTGTTTTGATGTTCGGACTGAGATGTGGGCAAGAGTAGTCGTGACTGACCTTGTCATTATTGTGTTTGTAACCCTTTCGTCGTCTTACAGTTGGGTCCGTTCAGCCTCCGTTCGTTTATTACCCGCCGTCGATTTGCGTCTATGCCACCGCCGTTTTAGGTGTTGGAAACCCTAGCTCAAATCTGAAGTTAGGGTTAAAGAAGTTGGGCTGAGTGTTGTTGGTTGAGCCCAACCGTGGGGCTTGATGGTAAACCCAATGGGTTTGTGTATGAGTGTGGGTTGTGTGTGTATGTGTGGGATTGGGTGAGCCCAACCGTGTAGCCTAATGTGTGTGATTTTTTGAACCCAATTGTGAAACTAGTAGGCCATGTGCTTGGGTTGAGCCCAAACCGTTGAACATGTGAATTGGACCCTTTAATTCGAACCTGATGTGATAATTGAACCGAATCGTGTGAACCGAACTAAGTTGTGAAACAAACCAGTTTGTCGGACCGAACCGGTAAAACCGGTTAGACTACTTTTGACCGGATTTGACTTGTTGACCCTGTGACTTGTTTGACAGAATTGGACCCGTTGACTGGACCATTGACCGGTTTGACTGATGACCTTGGATAGTTGACTTTGACCGTTAGAGTTGACTTTGACTTTGACCAGAGTTGACCAAAAGTTGATTTTTTCAGAAAACGTTCACCTTGACCTTTCTCGACGTCCTGGATCCGAATCTGCTGCCCATTTTGTCTAAATCGAACCAGAAAAAACATTTTGCTAATTTCAATTAATTAGTACTTAAAATCTAATAAGTTGTGGATTTCAGAATATGATTATTCTCGTGTTCAAATGTCGACCTTGAGACCGATGAGTTACTTGCTCCTCTAGTTGTACAGACCGACCGTACACGTTCTTCGAGATCTTCACGTGAGTATATCTTCAGTTCAGTTCTTAGTGTTTTAGTCGGTGGCTTAGTCTTAGTAATAAATGCTAATATATAATTCATACCTCGTAGGTCCTGATTCAGTGAGATCCGAGCGTGAGGCTCGCCCTTCTCGGAATTAGAGCTATTGTCTGCTAAATGTTTTAAATAAATTGTGTTTTGAGACTGTTTGAAGCACCATGCATCATATATAAACTATGTTTTTAAATCAAACATCTGATTTTCGGAAGATGTGACACTCATAAGAGTTCGAATTTTTGGTTTTAACAATCATATCATGAGTCATGGGATCAGAATAGTGTTCGGAAAACGCGAGGGCAACCTCCACTCTGGCGAGCGAAACCTCCACTCTGGCGAGGGCAACCTCCACTCTGTATGATATCGAACAGTCGGGTATTGAGTCATGTATCAAACATCATAATATTTATGAATTTGATTTATCGGATACACTGTGTTTCAGAAATGAATTTATTGAAAAATAAAATATTGTTATTGTTTTGAGTTTTGTTTGCACTTAAGGACACACTAAGCTCTTTAGCTTACACCCCTTTAGTTTCTCTTTCAGATACTCAGACTTTTTAGGTGACTCGGTACTTGGAGCATCTCGTATTTTACTCGAATATTATATCAGTATGAACTATTTTAATTAAACTTTTAGATTATTATTCTTTGCGTTTTGAAACATTTACGTAATCAGACTTTGTGACTTTTATATTTTGGGATTACTTTAATGCATGCATCTACGAACTTGATTTGAATATTTTATAACGTTTGAGTTTTGTATATGATGTGACGTTTTATGATAATGATTTTTATTTGATAATTATTTTTGGTTTTATAAAACTATTAAACTTAAAATTTATTACTTGAGGGACAAGTTTTCAAGTACGAATTTCTAGATTCAGCCCATTTCTTCTGGGTCGGGTTTAAGGGGGTTACAATATTAATTTTCATTCGTGAAGCTTTATAGCTACATCCATTCACATTTTCTTCATGAAATTATATACACACAGATGTGATAAAATGATACTCAAATCCTTATTCTAAGGATTTTGATTCAAAGAAGGTAAAGAAAATGGAAGAAATGAAATCTGGTATTTATATATTTGGAAAGAAAGGGAGGGGAATTCTAGTAGAGTAGATTTGAGGAAGAAGAGATGTCGTTGAGTCATTTGAGAGATTGTGAGGATATTTATATAAAGAGAGGAGAGGGGAAATAGAAAAGAAGATGGACTAAATTGATAGATTGTTGAAATTATGTCAGTTAATTTTTAGAATTAGGGTCAAATTAAATAAGTGTAGAACTTGAGGACTAATTATGTAATTATATCAATTTATATTAACTGATACGTCATTAGCCGTTAAATTTTTAACGGCGTTGGACCAGTTTGTTATTTTTTTAAGTCGAGAGACCAGTTTATAATTTCTGATAGTTAAGGGATGTAAAAGATAATTAAAGCATATCTGGGGGACCATTTATGTAGTTTACCCAAGAAAGTAATAAAGTGTAATCTGGATAAGCCAACCTGAAACCTAGAACAGTTAAAAAAAACAAAACATGTTTCAATAAAAATAGAAGCTGACCTAGTTGAGATGTGTACGCTCCTAAATCTCAATCAAACTAGATAATGTGCAATGCAAAACAATTTTCAAAACAACAAAATTTCCACACTCCAAACAGGTCTAAAGTAATAAAACTAAAAACTAATCAACTATGACTGGATGCAACTCATGCAAACACCGTTTTCTTCTTAACCAAATTCATAATAAACTTTAAAAAGAATACCAAACTTTGATTCGGAATTCCACTCCTTGGTAAGCTAATTATACCCGGTTGCACCAGACAATTAAAATGAAATACTCTAAATTACTATAGTTATAGTATACACATAGAAAGGAACAACCTAAATTTTCAACATCCTACACTAAAAACGAGCAATCTATGGATATGAGAGACACTTAAATCAAGGGAAAAAAAAGGAGGGAGTTTAGTGAGTTACCCGTTTTCGTTGAGGACTCCATGAGGGAAACTAGGCAGAGGAGAAGCCAGGCTAAAGTTACAGAGCTTTTAGCGGTAAACAAAGGTGCATTTGCAAATCCCGAAGGTCGAGCTAACTCGGAGTTGAATCGTAAAGAGAAAAATTACGAGAAGAAGCAATCTCCGAGATTCATTTCCCATTATATTTGATTTGGGTAAAGTACACAAATGGCCACTAAACTATCTTAAAAATACAAAATGGTCACTAAACTTTCAAAAGACACAAATGGGCATTAAACTTTAGTTTTTGTTACAAAATGGTTACTGAGTCGTTAACTATAGTTAAGTGACGTGAAAGTTACGAAAAATTGAATAATAATACATTTAATCCTCCATATTTACATATCTAATCAATTTAGTCATAATTTAACCCTCATTATTGATGCCTAAATTTATTGAATGTGTAAATATTGAGGATTAAATGTGTTGTTATACAAAATTTTATAACTGCCATGTCACCCAGTTAACAACAATTAACGACTCAGTGACCATTTTGTAACAAAAACTAAAGTTTAATGCTCATTATGTAACATTTGAAAGTTTAGTGACCATTTTTTTGGAATAGTTTAGTTACCATTTGTGTATTTTACCTTTTTTTTAGCTCAAACAAATATTAAGGTAAAATACATTAAATGGTCCCCCGACTATGACACAATTCTTTGTTGAGTCCCTTAACTATGATAAGTTACAAATAGGTCCGACGACTAATCGTGACTAAAAAATTGATCCAATTCGTTTAAAAAATAAACGGTTAATGACATGGTAATTAATAAAATCTGTATAATAACAAATTTAACCGTTAACATTTACATTTTATTTTAATTTGGTCAAAAATTTAAAATTTTAGCTCTCAACATTTAAATATTACAACATTTTAGTTCCTTAAATCTCAAAATTTTAGCTCTCATACAAATGGGGTTGCTGATGGCTACCATTAACATCAATGGACGTTTTGATCCTCCATCGATTTTTCACTGCTCACACAAATGGGGTTGCTGATGGCTACCGTTAACATCAATAGATGTATGGATTTTTAGAAGGGGAAGAAGATGAAGTTTAGGATTTAAGGGACTAAAATGGTATAATATTTAAATATTGAGAGTCATTTACTTTTTAACGAAATTGGATGGATTTTTTAGTCGCGATTAGTCGGGGACCTATATGTAACTTCTCATAGGTAGGGACTCAACAAAGAATTGGGTCATAATTTGGGGACCCTTTATGTAGTTTACCCCAAATATTATTAAATATCTAATTTTTTTAATTTCTTCCGATTTTGTGTAATTTTTAAGCTATTTAATATTCAGAGTTAACTTGACTATACGTCGCAATTTATGACACTCATTTTAAATTAGTCCTTAAACTTTAAAACTGTAATACCTCATTTTATCTGGCCCATTATTATATTATATTATTATCATTATTATTATTTTATATTTCTCTTAAATAAGTCAAATATTAAAAGTCCAATATATAGTATCAACTCATATTAAATAAAAGTCCAGAGTCCAATGCTCAGTTACAAAATATGTCCAAGGCCCAAATTAAATACAAGCTCGTTTACATTCGAAAAGCTAAAATTTAAAATTATGTGACCCTTGGGATTCTTCTACCAGATTCCAAACCCTTTTATTAGGTAATCAATGATGTACAAGGATTGGGGAAATTCTAAAAAAACGGCTTAAAGACCAACTAAATACATGCCATCTAATGGAGGCCATTGGATCAAGCCGGCTATGAATCGTTGGATTGAAAAAAAAGAAAGAAAAAAACATGTTACCTGGTGAACCGGAAAAAGAAAATGAGCGGGTGTATTTGAAAAAGAACAAAAAATTTGAAGTCTTCTACAACGCACGAACGGGTGAAAAACATAGGGTTTCGATACTACACAAGGGAAAGTTCTTCATCTGAAAGCAAAAATTGGATTTTTAGCAAAGGAGCGACGAGGCTCTTCATTTTCACGCAGAGATTTGGTTAGAGAGTAACGATCGACGGAGTAAGAACGATGTTGAGGTAAGAATGATATTTTTAGTTTGGGTTCAAAATTTCTTTGATTATGTGTTAGTATTCAATAGTTTGGAAGGAAGTAATGGTGGGTTGCGTTTGAGTTGGGATTGTTGAAGGAAGTAATGGGGGTTTTGGGTTTAAAAAGGGGGAAATTTCTAGGGTTCAGAATTTGTAGGATTGACTGTTGATATTAATGGTTCCTACACAAGTGTAATAGGTAAGGTAACATGTGTATTAGGGAGAATCCTTTTAGTTGGGTGAAACAAATTATGTACGCTTTATGCTTTCTTTAGGAAGTCAGAAAAGTAGTTTCATAAGGTAAACTTGTCTTAGTAAATTGGGATAATTCTCATGATTGATTTGTTCGATTTTGTGAGTAGATATGTTTGTTTGGTTGATCATAAATTTGAGATTGTTATGATAAAGTAAACAAGGATTGATTGAAAAGTGTATGAGTTACGTTTTTGTCGTAAATTGGTTGAGGATCAGTAGGTTAGGGAATGTTTGAGAAATACATATGTGTGTATGAAAATGATGGATTGTTTTGATATATATAAGTATATGAGTATAATTATCATGTTTTGCAGAAACATATGAACATT
The DNA here is from genome assembly GCA_030270665.1 of Hibiscus trionum. Classification (NCBI taxonomy): domain Eukaryota; kingdom Viridiplantae; phylum Streptophyta; class Magnoliopsida; order Malvales; family Malvaceae; genus Hibiscus; species Hibiscus trionum. Next base: position 64,403,345 of record BSYR01000017.1, read on the forward strand.
TATGGGATGTGTTCTGAGTATATGAGATTTGGTGGTTTGTTTGAGTAGGAACATCTTTGTATATAGAAAAGCCTTATTATGTTTAGTTAGAGTATGTAAGATTATGTAGCATATTGATAATTATTACATTAGGATTTGTTAAATTATTCACACAAAGATGCAATAGGTAATAAAATAGCATATCAGACATGTTTCAAATGGTGTTTGTAAGTTTGAAGGTGTAATGAATTGTTTGAGGTTTAAGTTGGATTGGCCTCTTACGTATGGATTGAGTAAATTTAAAGTTGGTAAGTATTAGTAGATACTCTTGATGTCTTAGTGACATGTACGATAAAGGAAAAATGGATGAGCTTTATGAACGTTAAAAATAGGTTGAATATGTATGTTTGTATGATTGCATGTTGTTTATGTATGTTTGTGTAGTAATTAGCATTTGTCATGAGCCATGTTAAGAATGGAAATTCTGTTTATGTAGTAATTAGCATTTGTCATGAACGTGTATTCCTTTAATCATTATGTCCTTTATCATTTGAGATGGACATTTACAATGGAGTAGCATAAGGAGTCCGATGTAGAACCGGTGCGCGAGGCACCTAAAAATTGACACCCTATTTACAATGGAGCAGCATTGTTGATATTGTTACCTGGTTAGCGATATGTATTGTGTAAGCTGACTTTGGAATGTTGTTTTATAGTATAAGCGAATGTAAAAGATCGAATGGCGGTAAAAAGAAAATGAACAATAGTGTAAGTGTTGAAAAGAAAACAACATTGTGTGTTTTGTAATTGTTTGTTAAGTGTACATAGAATGTGCATTTTACTAAATGTGGGACTGATACATGCAAGAAAAGCTTTAGGTATCAGATGGGCTGAGATGAGTGAGGATGAGAAGAAGCCTTATATTCAAATGTACGAGGAGAGGAAGTGTATAGTGTCCATAAGTTCTATATTTTGTACACATTACTGCCCTTATTATCAATGTTCTTAAGCTCGTTTCATATTTAGGTGGATTGCATGCATAATAATAGTATTTGCTCTTTTACCATGCTTTTATTGAATATTTTATATTTGATTAAGAAAATATATTGTTTTAGTTTAGTTTTCATTTTCAGGTGTTGTAGCTGTGTAGAGGAGGAGACGACATGAAAGTAGGGAGCAAAAAGGAGTTGTACTGAAGCAGTTCCAAAGTGCCCCCAAGGACGCCGCCATAGCAGCCAACCGCCTAGGTGGTAATACACCAACTTAGCCAAGATGGGCTTCGATTTAAAGAGGATGATTTTTTGAATCCAACAAGCCCAACCTTGCAATTTTCTAAAACCTGGAACGGTGTGCAGAGCAGATTAAAGATTGATAAGTATGAGTACTTATCTTTACTTGCTGGAGAAGGCAACGTCCAAAAGGAGTCCATATTCAAGTCAAAGAAGTCAACATTTAATGAAAAGTTGCTTTAAAGACTTCAACTCCAAGGAGGACTCAAACTTAAGGCCATGAGCCCTATATATACCCATGTATTTGAGGGTATAGGGATATAGATTACGTTTTTTAGATAACCCTAGCTGCCTCCTAGTTTATCATGTTCTAATTTTCCCATAGGGTTTAGGTTTTTGTATGCAAAGTAGTTGTGAGAAACGATTGTAATAGTTTAAGTTGTTTTTGCAATAAAATACTCTTAGTTTGCTTAATTCATGTGCTTCACTTCCTTCAATTAGTTCCAAAAGTCCAGTTGAAGGATCCATTTGTCGGGCACGATGATGTCAAACTCACGAAAGAATTAAACACGGTCTCATCATGAAGAGGTGTTGACTAATTCAGCTTAGACATAAGTTAGAATTTTAGCGGCTAAAAGGAGCAACCAAACGTTGACTGTATGTGTTAGGATTACATGAGATTGCTAGGTATTGCCTACATCACGCAACAACAGAATCCTAGCCTAGACATAGGTAGGATCACTTTAGAATTTCTTCGCCGAACTTGGAGTATCTGCCAGACTTGCCGCCGAGACAACGAAAGTTGCAAGAGCAGAGTGCCGTCGTGGCAGCGAAAGTTGTTGCCGCCTCAATCCGCCATTACCCGCCAAGGCAGCAGATCGTGGCAGCGCAAAATACACTTAACCTTTACAACACAGTCTACACACTAATGAGCTACAACTACCTGGCCCAATCTATCCACCTGATCTCTCTTTCTCTCTCTTCAATTACTTGAGTTTTTACTTTTATGTTTTTTTAGTATTCATAATTTAATTGTGCATTTACTTTTCTTGTGTAGAGACAACAAGTCAAATCAAGTTGTCCAATCTCTGTGAGAGACGATATCTTATATACTATAACTTGACATGAGTGTACACTTGTGCTCATAAAAAGAGAACACCCTAACGCTCTACAAGAAGCAGGCTCAATCCGAAAGCAAAATGAAGGAAATAGTTATTGCGGAAGGAGAAGAAAAGGTAACTGCATGTGTATATTTCTTATTTGAGAAAAATTTATTGGATCAAACATGTCGTAACATAATTTTGCTTCGCGTATGAGTAACGTAATTAATGTTGTATGTAATGTTGTAGGAGATATCTACAAGATGTAGCGTGATGAAGTTGTCGGTTATGTTTAAAAGAAATGCAGAAGCTTAAGATTGACGATTTGATTAATGAGTTAGGGCTAAAGCCTTTAGTCGGAATAAAACCGCGAACAATTCATCGCGACCTATGTCATGAGTTAGTGGAAAATTTTCATGTCCACAACTCCATGATGGAATTTGGTGGACATAAAATCCCAGTAATGGTTGAAGATGTTGAAGCAGTTTTGGGGTTGAAGAACAAGGGTCTGGATGTTGAAGGGGCCACGAGAAATTTTGATGGTAAAGAACTCACTTTGAAGCACCGGATTAGTAGGAACACCACAATGAAAGAACTTTAGGGCGAGACAGTTAGTGGTGTTTTTGAAGGGGATGAGTTGAAAGCTCGGGTACTTCTGTTCATAGTTAGTGTGTTTCTAAGTCCCAATGCAAACATGTTGCCTTCCTCAGAACATTTACGGTTGGTGTGCCCAACTGGGTTGACTGGAAAACTAAATTGGTGCAAATATGCATACAAGAGGTTACTTGATGGAGTAGCCAAGTGGAAAGATCGTGGTGGTTGGGCATACATGACAGGATGCATCACGATCTTAGAGGTAATGTATTTTTAAAAGTATGTTGCGTTCCAATGTAGTAGTTGGTTCATGTAATTTTGCATTTTATTATAATGTTTTCATTAATAAAAAATGTAGGTGAGATTATTTGATTACTGGAGTGGAATTCCGAGCAGAGGTGTTGCTTCTGCTGATGGTCATGGTCGCATCCATGCATGGGGGAAGGCGGAAGTAAGAACGATTTTAAACCGCCCGATGGAAGAACGACCTGCAAAAAAACCTAAAGTAAGTGGGGGAAACATTTTTGTATTCTATAGGAGGTTTTTATGATATGAAATGTATTAATGTTCATGTTTGCATGTAGTTGGGTCTGAATATGAAAACGTTGAAGGGGAAGAAGGTGGCCCGAGCCATGCTACAAATGATGTGATTATCGAGTTGTTGCTGTCTGTTATCTCAGATGTGGGTGATATAAAAGAGAGTCTCCAAGCTCGTGTGGAGAAGGAAAAAAAATTAGAAGAGAGTTTGGAGACATTGAAGGAGGATTGTAAGCAAGTTGTTGACTAGGTAGCTGGATTGAGTGAAAATATGATGTATTTGAAGAAGGCGTTGCGTAGAATCGATGAAAAATTTGGCATTGGCCTAGACGAAGAGGAAGCAGTAGTGGAGAAAACAGATGTGATAGAGTCTCATCACAAAGATTGACTTAATATTGAGGAGCAGACGTTGGTGGACGGTGTTGAGTTTGTGAAGGAAGAAAATGTTGTTGAGGGTTGGAAAAAGAAAAAAAGTATAAGAAGTATAATTTTTTTATTTTGATCAATGTTTCATCAATTTCATGTAATACATATTGTTGTTGATACACTTGTTGTTAACTTGTAGGGTAAGGACAAAGTGGAAGCTCTATCAAAGGTTAGTGGCAAATGGATTCGAGTCGGAATGAGAACTCGGAACATGAAATAAGTCACAGTTTGAAAGAAGTGTAATGTGGAGCTTGATTTGGTTTAAGTAGTGTATTGAAATGATTCAATTATTGTTGTAATGTGTTCTGACTGATTTGGTTTAAACATCATATGGATATGGACGGGTGATATGTTTGAGTATGTTTTATGAGCTTTAATCGTATGTAATTGAATATCTTCGTATGAGTTTTATATTTACAGATGTTTACCATTATATATAAATGGGTTTAGATGTACTAGCAATGCGTGTGAGTAAATATTGCAAGTCGTTGATGATATTCAATATGAAAGAACAATTGTCTTATGTACGTTGAAATATTGGATGGAATAAGGGCGGGAGCCAAAGGCACGTGTGATTATATATGGAATACGCCCCTGCCCGGAGGGTAAGCAATCTTAAATGATGGTACACTATTGTTAAGGTAAATATAACATTGAAGTTTTTGTATGGATGCAGTGAACTCGTCGTAGATTTTGGACACACATATATGTCTGTAAGCGATGCGGATACTTTATGACCAGGAAGTTGGGTCGGTTTAAAGGTGAGAGTCTTTAGAAACCCCGTAAGCAGTAATGTCATCTTTGAAGAAATATTGTACGATAGTTCCTCTTCTTCTCATCGAGATATCGAGGACCCAGATATTTCTTACAGAAAGCTAACTCGAAAAACTCCCAAGTGATCTCAGCCTCTTCCATACCCGTAGTGATGGTGACCCACCAAGTGCAGGCATCACCCTGAAGCAAAGATATAACACACCCTAGCTTTCGTTCCCCGGTACATCCCATCTGTGCCAGAATACAGGCGGTCTTCTCTAACCACATCTCAGACCTCTCCGGTGTCGACCCTCTAAACTCTTTACCTCCCAAACTGCGAAGCCTTTCCAATGGCAAACCAGTACCCTTTCCCTGGGGTTGTGCCACTGCCTGACCCCCAGCCACTGCAGCCTGAAAAGCCCCGGCTATCGCCTGAACTAGGGGAGCTAAATCTATTCCGGTTGGTCCTTGGCCAACTTGAGGTTCTACGCCCACGACTCCCACCTCGCCTCCCTCTTGATGAGAAGAAGGTTGAGGAGGTTGAGGAGCCTGCGCCCCGCCAATTTGCTCAACTTCCGGAGCTTGTGCCCGTGGTTTCGGTTGAACCATCCTAGGCCTCCCTCGTGGTCTCATGTTACCGCTAGCAAGATAACAACTACAACAACAAACATATAAGGATTAAGTTAGCAAAGGCAAGGGTCCAACTGTGCTCAAGTATTTTCCTTTACAAAACCTTTTCAAATTAATTAATAGTAGCAATGATAACTCGACACTACACCAAACGCAACAACCATGCTTCCAAACACCATATGAACGATCAAACAACAAGAATACATGGCATAGCATCCACCGAGACATAACAATTACTTAACACATCAAACTTACCTCACTTACTTGCCCGAGGTCTCGGTAACCTCAGGCTCTGATACCAACAAATGTAACCCCCTCGGCCCGGTCTGGTTGGCTGACCGGTTCGAGTAGGCTACACGGGGAAAACCGATGTGAAACCCGTTAAGGTCCCACGTCTGTTAGCAACCCTAGAAAATTTCTTTTAATTAAATCTTGTCTAAAGGCATATTATTACCTAAGTGATCACGACAGCGGAAAACATCAAGAAAGAACCACAACTGAACCCAACACAACATGTTAAACAGCCCATTTTAAAGTCACAGAGCAGGCCGTATCGATACACCTGTCAAGGGTATCGATACGCCTTGACCAAGTCAACTACCTTCAGTCGACACAGGGAGACCGTATCGATACAGCCCTTGAGCGTATCGATACGCCCTTCTCGGTCAACGAGACGAAACCGTACCGATACGCCTATAGCCTGTATCGATACGCCAAAGTCTCACCAAAATCTCAGATTTCCAGTGAGCTTTGGGCGTATCAGTACACCCCCGCGTATCGATACACCAAGCCGAAACTGAGTCCTGAAGGGCAAGACCGTATCGATACGGCTCTTAGGCGTATCGATACGCCCTGCACTGCAAGTCTCCAAATTTCAGCAAAAGACCCTCAAACACGACTCTAGATGCATTTTAAGACTCCCCTATCCACATTCAAGCATTCATACAACATTCCACAACCAAGAACTAGCATGGAGAGCAATTTAGATGATCAACGATGCAATTAAAACAAGGCATTCACATAAAGGTAGATATTGTATAAAAAGGCATGCTTAAAAGCTCAAAAAGCCAAATGGCACATGTCTTCACACATAAGTTTACATGCTTGCCAAACAACATATAACATCCAAGACATAACCTCTCATCACAATCATTCAACAAGTCATAACATGGTTTACAATCCAAAGTAAAGCATAAACAACATTCAACAATTATGAGTCATACAACGCTCATATAAACACATAGTAGCACCATTGCTAAACTACTACTTTATTTACTAAACCATACTTGAGCAACTACAAAGCTTGGGATGCCCCTTCGCCTTGCTCCTCGCTAACTCCAAGCTACTGATCTGCATTGTCGAAAATGAGAGCGTAAGCTAGAAGCTTAGTGAGGATGCTCTAAAACCAAAAACAACGACAATGCGGGGTTTAAGCATATGATCCTTAACATCACACACAACATACATAGGCATCAACATAGAAACTAGCTAGCAACACAAGAGTCAATAATATGACATCTTACTTCATATTAGCTCAACAATATAAAACAAATATCTCAATATCATAACCACAAGAGAAAGTACATTGGCCACTATTAGTTTACTCGGATATGCGAATTTACTCTCAACAACAACATTACCTCGGTGGGATTACACTCATCACCAGACCTTGCATGGATGAGATTCCACTCATTATCACATGCCCTACGGATGGGATTCCACTCATCATCACGTATGATATAAACAATTTCCGGTGGAATATTACATCATTGTACTCCTCCTTGATGACTTAACGCCACCAAGGCCACACGCGAATTTGACTCAACCGTGTGCACACTAATCCTAATGATCGATCATTTATACCAGGTAAGTTAACTAGTGCCAATTAATTTTAAACCACATCATAACAACCACCATTTATAGCACACATCCATCATCACACACATCAATGTATACTCATACATACACAATTCATGCTTCACAAGAATAGAATATGCATAAACATTTAAAGCTTGTAACCACACAAGAAGTTAAACTACCAATTTAACTTCTACCTTGGAATGACCTATCAAGCTCATTCCAACACCTCCACTACACACACTTGAACCAATTTAAACAAGTTTGAAGTTTCACTCACCACCCTTCCTTAGCAAACCAAGCAAAGCTAGTCAAGCCTCCACAATTTCCGGATTCGATCCCGATCCTTCCCCGATGTTTCCTCTTGCTTCTAAACAATCAAAAGACAAGTATTACTCAACCGATTCAATGCTAAACTCAGCCACAGACCCAACTCACAATCACAAGCCAAAACTTCACAATTTCAAACTCAAACTAACCACAAAACTCACATTTTCGTACTCCCCAAATACCCAGCTGAAATCCACCATTTCCAACACCCAAATGACATCTAAAGGCTTCCAAAACACCTTCCTAACAACCCTATACCACCAGCCCTTCAACCCAACACAAAAACACACCAAAAATTCAAGTTTTGACACTTTGAAAAATGCCCCCAAGACCCACTTCGGGATTTTTCCCAAAATCCTTCCATTTTAAGATATTAGGTGTATTTAAGTGAGATTAACTCAAAACCTAACTCAACAAACCAAAAACAAGCGGAAAACTCATTAAAAATCCATACTTTCATCAAACTTGAAAAACTTGATAAACACAAATGGTGATGGTTTTGAAATCTAAAACCATGGAAATGCTTGGGATGACGAGGGGAGTTCAAAAATGAAATTACCTTCAAAGGAGCTCTTGAATTGATGGAGAAAATGGATGAAATAGCGACTTAGGCTTTGGGAGGGGTTTGGGGTTCTTTTCCACGTTAGAAACACAATGGGGAGGAAGATGACTTTCTCTTTCTTTTTTTTCTTTTTGATTCAAAAAGTTTGTCTCCTATTTTTTTAAACTTATTTACAAAAACTCCATTATGAAGACTTTAGGCTCAATTAAATTAAAACCAAGGCCTAATTAAATTAAGGGTAAACTACTTAAATGGCCACCTTACTTTGCAAAAAGTAGCGATACGACCACATTACTTTTTTTCGAAGCAATTAAACCACCAAACTATTTAAATGGTATCAATTTGACCACTAGCCGTTAGAGACTAACGGCAGGGTGACATGGCCAGTTAAAAAAAGTGGTATAATTGCATATTTAATCCCTGCTATTTACACATTCTTTCAATTTAGTCATACTTTTAAATTAATAAAATAAATAAATTATTTAATTAAGTGGTGACACGTGTCAACACCTTATTGGATGACTTTAATTATTTATATTTGATTTTATTAATTTATTTTTCTCCTCCAATCAGGTGGTGACACGTGGCACCATCTGTTTAAAGGAGAAAAATGATATTCAAGCTTTTGCTTGAGTTAGGATTCAAACCTGCTTGTTCATGGAAGAAAGAAAGTGGCTTTGCCACTGCACCAAGCACCTTTGTGCTTTAATTTTCCAAATTAAATATATGTGCCTTACATTTTCTACACACATTCTTTTAATTTAACATATATAATCATCGAATGAATTTCACATATATAACCCTAAATCTTAAACTTTAAACCCTGAACACTAAACCTAGATATTTTAAATTAATTTCACATATATAAACCTTAAACCCTAAACCTAGACCCTAAATATTTCAAATTAATTTAACATATATGAACCTTAAACCCCAAACCCTAAATATTTCAAATTAATTTAACATATATAATCATCGAATTAATTTCACATATATAACCCTAAACCTTAAACCCTAAATCCTGAACCCTAAATATTTCAAATTAATTTAAAATATATAAACCTTAAACCCTAAACCCTAAATATTTCAAATTAATTTCACATATATAAACCCTAAACCCTAAATATTTTAAATTAATTTGAAATGTTTAGGGTTTATATAGTTTGAAATCAATTTGAAATATTTAGGGTTTAGGGTTTATATAGTTTGAAATCAATTTGAAATATTTAGGGTTTAGGGTTTAAGGTTTATATATTTTAAATTAATTTGAAATATATAGTTTGAAATTAATTTGATATATTTAGGGTTTATGGTTATAAATTAGTGAACTTAATGTTTAGGGTTTGGGCTTTAAGCTTATAGATGTAAAAACCAAGAAGAGATATATAAAAATTCTGGTGATTTGAAACACAAAGATGTGCCTGGTGCAGTGGCTAAGCCACTGCCTTTCTTCCTTGAACACATAGGTTTGAATCCCTTCTCAAGCAAAAGCTTGAATTTCGTTTTTCTCCTTTAAACAAGTGGTGACACGTGTCACCACCTAATTGGAGGAGGAAAATAAATTAATAAAATCAAATATAAATAATTAAAGTCATCCAATAAGGTGTTAACACGTGTCACCACTTAATTAAATAATTTATTTATTTTATTAATTTAAAAGTATGACTAAATTGAAAGAATGTGTAAATAGCAGGGATTAAATATGCAATTATACCCCTTTTTTTAACTGGCCACATCACCCTGCTGTTAGTCTCTAACGGCTAGTGGTCAAATTGATACCATTTAAATAGTTTGGTGGTTTAATTGCTTCGAAAAAAAGTAATGTGGTCGTATCGCTACTTTTTGCAAAGTAAGGTGGCCATTTAAGTAGTTTACCCTTAAATTAAACCGATTTTGACGACATGAACCCAACACACACACCGATCTCCTAACCCTAAAACACGGGTGTTACACCTTCTCTTTCTGTTGCCCATCTAGCCGGTGACAAGTCATTCGGTCCCTTCTGGGACCATGCACGGTGAGCCGATGAGAAGCAAACGTTGATAAAAAGGTTTTTAAGGTTTTTGGGTTTGATCTTTTCAAAAGGAAAAAAAACAAGGTTTTTTATTTGGTTTCGCGAAAACAAAAGGGTTTCGGGGTTTTGGGTTCGAAGAAAGTCGAAAAAGAGGGGCTTTTTAGGGTTCCGGCACCGGCAACCGGAACCATAGCAGTGGCGCCGAAAAAATAGAGGACGAGAGAGTCTTATCTTTTAGGGTTAACCAAAAATGATAAAAGGGGTTGAAATCTATTTTAACCCGGCTTAAATATTGTTTTAAGTTTTTAAAATTGGTTTAAACTATTTTTAATCCCTCTGTGTTCTCTTAATATCGCCCTAGGCCCTTCCGTCTTTTTAAACCACGGCCGTAGTCCTTCTATGTTTTCGGTCGTTTTCAATTTCGTCCTGATGTTTGTTCTAATCGATTTTTGGGTGGTCGAATCACCGTTTTGGGTCCTTATAGCTTTTCACGTCCTTTCAATTGGGTCCCTATTTCGTGTTTTAATTAGTTTTTTAAATGAGTAATTTAGAGCTCTGGTCCCTGTCAGCTTGCACTTTATTTACTTTGCATTTTATTTACCTTGCATGTTATTTTTGTTATATTGTGTTATTATACATGCGTTTTTGTCCCTTTAATTTATGTTTGCATCGAATTTACGTTTGGCCATATTGTTTATGTTAGTATGTGCATATATGTTTTTTAAATGTTGCATGTATATTTAATGTGCGATTATGTGCCTTTCTTAAAACTTTGTTAAAGCATGTGTAATTTATGTTTTATTTTATGACGTGTAGTATAGTTTCATTATGTAACATGTTTTTTTTTATGTGGCATGCCTAGTTGTTTTAATGTCATTTGAATATGCTTTTTGTGACATGCATTTTAATTGTCATCCATGTGACTCTTTAATGTTTAAATTTGCATGATAATTAATATTAATTATAAAACGGAGATACATATTAATTCGCGTATTCAGGTCGAATATCCTAGCTTATTGGATACTCCTCGAATATTCGGATTAATTCGAATCGTCTAAAGGTAAACCCGTAAATAATTAAAACGGACAAGACCATGACATCATTATTGAATTACTTGCATCATGCATAAAGGTGACGTACGGGATCCAAACCCTAAACTAACACGGTAGTCAGTCTTATATGATGTCAGTTTAGTCTTTGGTCCGGTGTACTGCCATCCTTTCTAATTAAATGACTAATTAATTTGAAACCGCCAATTTGATAAAGCTCGTATGATTAAAGTCCAATTTTCAATTAAGAACCCCTAATTAAATTCATTGTAAATTTCAAATAACTTCTATCAATTTAAAAGCAACAATTGTTTTGGTACCGATTTCCGGGCGTGATGGGGGTGTTAACCCTTCCCCACACGTAACCAACTCCCGAACCCTTTCAAACGAATCTATAGTTTTGTTTTTACGATATCCGGCCTACCTTAATGGCCGGTGGCGACTCCAACCCATATGATTTTTAAAGGTTTTTCTAAGGTTCAAATTTTTAAAATTCTCCTTTTAGTTAAATGTTTTCAAAAAGCGAAACCTTATCACAAGTCTAATCCCAGATCATGTTCAGAGAGTGAGTCTGAGAAGTTTATCCGATCATCATCTCGTGCTCCTTTTTAAAGTTCTCAGCTCAGTCCAGGGAAGACCTTTCAAATGGTTCAATCATTAGGCCGACAACCCAGAGTATGTGGAGCTTATCAAGCAAATAATCCAGAAAAATCAGAATAGCGATGCTGGGAACTGTCTTCGCATTATTAAAGATATATCCAAGGAGTGGGTTGCTCATGAAAGAAAAAAGCAAATCATAAATACATCAGAAATTGAAGAGAAAGTCGAAAGATTGGAGAAGGAGTTATTACAGAACGAAAGTAATCAAGAGTTAGCAAATGAAATCGGAAGGCTACAAGGTGAACTATGGGAGAGATACAGAATCGAAGAAAGGGAGTGATTACAGAAATCTCGATTGAGATGGTTCATTGAAGGTGACAAAAACACGAAGTTCTTCCGTACAATGGCGTCATTTAGGAAGAAAGTGAATGAAATTGTTTCAATTAAAATGGGGGAGAAATTATTGGAAAAACAAGATGATATTTGAGAGGCGTTTTTCAATAAGTTCCGTGCTCAATATAATGAACACCCCACAATTCTGGTTTCGACACTGGATTTGTCTTTTGAGCAATTGAAACCGAAGTCAGTAGCTATGCTTGAAGCTCCATTTTCGAGTGAAAAAGTTTAGAACGCCATTTCATCAGCTGAAGGGGGTCGAGCACCGGGACTGGATGGTTTTAATTTGGGGTTCTATCAGAAATTCTGGCCTGCTCTAAAGGATAAACTGATGCGGTTTTTTTGAAGATTTTTATAAGGGTAGCGTCCCGGATAAAATTTTCAACCATTCGTACATCACGTTAATCCCCAAAAAGAAAGCACCAGTAGATATGGAAGACTTCAGACCCATCTCGCTCGTGAGCAGCCTTTAAAAAATCCTTGCTCGAGTTCTCTCAAGAAGAATTTCAGCTTGTATTTTCGAGGTTGTCGGAGAAAGCCAATTTGCATTCACCCCAGGCAAACAAATCATGGATTGTGTGTTGATCAGAAATGAAATAATTGATGACTTAAGGTGTCGGAAGAGGGAAGCAATTGTCTTTAAAGTGGACTTCTCAAAGGCGTATGATACTGTCGATTGAGACTTTCTTGATCTCATTATGGAAACAATGGGTTTGGGGTGAAATGGAGAGATTGGATAAAGCTGTGTATTTCCTCAACGCTGATTTCAGCTCTAATTAATGGCAAGTCGTCGGGACTGTTCAAACCAAGTTGCAGGTTAAGGAAGGGATGCTCGTTGTCCCCTTTATTGTTCAACATTGTTGGGGAATCGTTGAGAAAAATAATTCTCAAGGCGAAGGACCTTAATTACATCCAAGGGGTGCAAATCGGTTTCAGCAATATCCGGATCTCGCACTTACAATTCACAGATGATTTAGTTGTTTTTGTTGAAGCTCAAGAACAATTTATACTTAATACGAACAGAATCCTCAGATTATTTGAACTTATGTCGGGTTTAAAATTGAATTTGAAGAAGACAAGGCTCTTGGGGGTCAATATTGATGCATCTCAAGTGTCTGATTGCCTGATTGGGCATCAAAGATCCAATGTTGCAGTGATAGTTTCCCATCAACTTATTTGGGTTTACCTTTCAGCAATAATCAAAATTCTTTGACAATTTGGGAACAGGTTCTCAACAAAGTACTGTCCAGACTTGATTCCTGGAAAGGGGTGATGTTATCTTTCGGTGGCCGAATCACATTGGTCAAATTGGTATTATCAAATCTACCCGTATATTACATGTCATTGTTGAAGATGCCTGCTGCAGTGGCGAACATCCTGAACAAAAGGATAGTGAAATTTCTGTGGGGTTCTAATTCTAACAATCCGATTCATTGGATCAAATGGGATCAATTATGTAAGCCATTAGAACTCGGTGGGCTTGGCATCTTTGATGTTAAAGTAAAAAACAGAGCTTTGCTCAACAAATGATCGTGAAGGTATGGGAAAGAACCAGAGTGTTTGTGGAGAAAGGTCATCGGCGCAAAGTACGATTATAGTCCCCAAAATCGTGTGCCAAAAGGGGTGAACGGTAAGCGGTCTTGGATTTGGAGAAATATTGTGGAACCTCTATCCAATCAAGATGATTCATTCACTAATGATATAAGGTTTGTTTTCGGGGATGGCAAATCGATTGATTTCTGGAATGAAAAGCGGACTGATCTCCCGTGTTTAAGGCTTTCATTTCCCAGAATTTATGCCCTCGCCATAAAAAAACTGGAAGAATTTGTGAGTTTGGAGTCGTTGAAAAGGGCGTGTGGAAATGGAACATTATACTGAGAAGACCTCTCTTTGACTGGGAATTTCAAGTATGGGAAAACTTTTTGGCTGCCATTAACAAACATTGCATCACTCCATACAAGTCCGATAGAATTCTTTAGTCAGTGTCATCCTTGGGTTTATATAAAGTTAAAGATTTTTGTGTAAAGATTTCATCAGTGGAGAAAGGTTTGGTCAAAACACGTCCCATTAAAGGTGGCGACATTTGTTTGGAAATTACGGTTAGGAAGGATTCCAACCTTTGATGAACTGAAAAAAAGAGGTGTTCCAGTTCCAGATCCCCCTTTTTGTGTGTTATGTTTCGAGACTGATGAATCTATCACTCATCTCTTCTGTCAGTGCAGATTCACATTGCAGATTAGGTAAAAGTGGTGGACCAACTTTCAATTAAATTTGGTAATGCCAGAGAATTTCAAGGCGTTCTTTGATATGCGGGTTTCACAATCGGTTCCAGCGGGCAAACAACCCATATGGAACATCGCTATCTTCAGCTTCGTTTGGACTATATGGCTGCACCGCAAAGAAAGGATTTTCAACAGCAAACTGGTTGAGGCCAATCATCTTTATGATCTAGCAATTCTACACTTGGGCCTTTGGGTAAAGTGTATTCGGCCGAGATCCATCCTTTCGCACGAAACCATTATTGTAGAAGATAAGTTTGTCCGAGAATCCAATAGCACTTGCGAAGCCCCCCAAAGTGGTTTCTTGAAATTTAACGTTGACACAGCTGTTAGAGGGAGTTTCGGTAACGCTGGAATTGATGGTATCTTAAGAGATAGGAATGGTACCTGCCTAGTTGGGGTCGCTGAACTTAGAGGCATATGGGAAGCTGGCTCAATTTTTCACGCGACAGAGAGGTCAAATTCCTTTAAACTAGTCATTGAATCTGATTGCCAGATGGCTGTAAATTGGGTCCTCAACCCCCTTCATGTCGCCAAGCCTTTTTTCACAGAGGTATGTAAATGCAGTGACATGATAAACGTGAATGGCTGGTGTATCAAGTTTGCTTTTCGGGAGGCAAATTGTGAAGCAGGGTCTTGATCGAGAGATCGAAATGATAGAGATGGTTCAGCCTGGTTCTCTGTTGTAGGACCATGTCTCTTTCCGTACATAACGCATCAGATATTGGTTTTGGTTCCCATTTTCAGAGGATTATGGGTGCAATCGGGTTCGCAAGATTTGGATGTGAAGAAAGGTGGTAGCGATGGAATTGAGGTAGTTGGTGAGTCCATTGAGAAGATCGACACTGTGATGGTATTGGTGCTGATGGAATTCGATGGATAGCTATGGACCGAAATTGGTGTTAATCATGCTTAGTTGCTTCTCGCATAGGCTCAAGATCGGTATGAGAGATTTAGATTTGCTGCAGTTGGAGTTAAAGGTGAAATTCATGCTGGATGAGTAGGACGGATGCTGTTTTGGATGTGAATTATTGGGTTATTAATTTTCGTGTATGGTCACTGGGTTGTAATGGATCATTTGCCTGGAGCATTAGCACCGTGTACTCTTTTTTCCTCCATTTAGGTCTTAGAGAGGTTTTTTAACGAGGCCGATGCTTTCACTTTTATTTTAGCAATAAAATAACAACCTTAAAAAAAACAATTCAATACCAGCCAAATACTAGGGAATATCAATAAAGAACCTAAATTTAAGAGAGGAAAACGAAATTCACCTTTGAAAAAGCTTCCACCATAATTGACGTAAGATTTTCCTTGAAATCAAACTTGTGAAATTGATGAAATCTTTAAGAAATTTTGTAAGGTTTTGTTAGGAATCAAAACTAGGATCAAAAGATGATTTCTCCATAGAAAATGAGAAAAGATTTTTTGGCGAATCATGTTTGGAAATTGAGATTTTTTGGCAATTCCTTACACAATTAAAGTGGTCATTTTTCAGATTAAAAACATTTAAAAATAATAGCTCTTTAAGGATTCTTAGTATTGCCCCATTTACAAAATAGTCACTAACCCAGTTTTACAAAGTTTACATTTTAGTCACTAACTGAAAAATCTATTTAATTAGAGTAAATTGGCCTTTAATTAAAATCCAAAAGTGTTTAATATAATAATTAACACCTTTCAAAAATTCAACCCTTTGCCAATTAGTAAAAATTCCCATTTTTACATTTTATATTCACCCGAAACATATTTAATTCATTAACCCGATTTAACCGGTCCGAACTGAACCCGGTCAAACCCCTAAACCTTCTAACCCTATTTTTAGGTGTTACAAAACTATCCCAAAGCAACAAGAAAATTATATATTATTTAAAAATAGAAAATCTCTTAATTATTTTATTTAAAAATTATTTAAAATATGTAAAGATAAAATATTATTATAATAATATTAATTTATATTTTAAATAAATGACATTTTAGAAGAAAAAAAGGGATGTCTATACGAGCAGAGAAGAATGGAGCATCTGCGAGGTTTGGTTTGGCAGAGAGAAGTGGCTATGCCATTGGAGAGGCATCAAGCGGAGGCGATCGGGTTGTCTTCTTCAACAATCGCAGCAAAATTGTAACACCCTCTATCCGATCTGGAAAGAAACTACGATCAAGGATGTTATCAAACAAAACAAAGAAATCGAAAATAGAAATTACATGATCGAAGTGTAAAACTCTTACTAATTCGAGAGGTTTACAAATTTTATTTCTTAAATCAAACTTAAGTCATACAAATTTATTAAAACATTTCGAATATTTAACTTGCTATCTTTTACCAAATAGGTCATTTTGATACTAGCATGGAACCATCTTCACTTATCAAAGCATATATGTAACACATATATCATCCATCTTTGAAGTACTTAATCAAATTATGCCAAACGAATTTTCCCTTATTCTTACAACGTCTTAGATCTGTTTAATCCATTCGAAAGAGCTTAAAAGCATACATATGTTCTCAAATAGATATTAGCTAGACATGTCTTTATCATATAGTTTTTTAATTGTTCAAATATAATCAAAACCTTTCAAACGAGTTCATTAAGCTATGAGCCTTTGTCTGAATAGGTCTTATTACAAGTTCAAGTTAGCTTCTAAACAATAACTCTTTAAATTATTTATTTAAGCCTTGAATCAATTATAGAAACAATTTAGATTGTAAGATCCAACATGCATAGACATTTATTCCCAACATTCATACAACTAAGCATAGACTATATAGAAACAAGTCTTACAAATATAAATCATGTTAGTTTATAGTTGAAAGTCTCACAACCCAAAGATATCATAACAACATTGATTACTCAAAATACTAAAAAGCTTATACAAATGTCATATGCCACCGTTCTAGAAGTTTCTTAAGGAACGCACAAACGATACACAGAAATTGGAAAAAGTGACTTGCAACCTTTGGACACGATCAAAACACATAGCTTCTTCAGTCCTGAAAAATGCATGACAATGAATGTATTAGGCTTATATAGCCTAAGTGAGGTAGTGACCTTAAAATAACAAAGCATAATGCTAATGATATCGAATAAAATATTTAAGGAATACAAACATAAGTTAGCAATCGGTGCTTATGACTTAGCCTTAGCTTTTACGAGGCTCTGTCTTATGGAAGCTTATCGAAATTCATACTCTTTCATATATTTTCTTAACAATGTCATATAAACTATATACATAAGATTTATCATACTTTACATTTTTCTTCATACATAACGTCACAATCTTTCAATCAAAATCATACATTTTCATATACTAAAACAGTCCCAAAATATTCTTTATTTCATTTACATACACCCCACTTAATCAAGTTTATAAAACAGTCCAATTTGATACAAAACAGTCCCATTTTTAATTTCAAAACGGTCCCTCAATTATGCTTACAAAACAGTCCTTTAGTATTGCAAAACAGTCCCATTTTTAATTTCAAAACAGTCCCTCAATTAAGCTTACAAAATAGTCCACTAGTATTGCAAATCAGTCCCATTTTTAATTTCAAAACGGTCCCGCAATTAAGCTTACAAAACAGTCCACTAGTATTGCAAAACAGTTCTATTTTTAATTTCAAAGCGGCCCCTCAATTAAGCTTACAAAACAGTCCCATTTTTAATTTGAAAACGGACCATATTTCATTTTACAATTAAGCCCCTGTTTTAATTAAAAAAAGTGCAAATCAATCCATTCAATTTATAAAACAGTCCCATTGATTACCAACCAATTTATATTTCTAATTCACAATTTAGCCCTTTGTAATTCTATCAAAACAGTCCCTAAATAACTCTTTCTAGATTAGGACAGTCCACAAGTGTTTCTATCAAACAATGTGACCACAATTCAAATTCAAGCATAAGTTACTCATTCAACAAGGTCATGGCAAAATTCATCATGTACATCGTTCAAATGCACCAAGAAATCTCATAGCATGAGTTTGATTTTCTAACAATTCTATTAACAACATAGTTCATGAAGTTCTTGAACTTATCAGAGTTCATATCTTAACTTATCGGAGTTTTAACAAGGCTTGTTGAAGTTCTTATCAGGATTTACATCGAAATTCATATCAGAGCTTATCGAAGTTCATATCAAAGTTTATCGAAGTTCTTATCAAAGCATATCAGAATTCATATTTGAGTTTATATCTTTTAGAACATTTACCTTGGATCATTTTTGGACATAGGTAACATTGGTCTGAGTTACACTTAGCACAAAGCACAAAGAAATGGCTAGTGTTATAGCATATCAAACCTAGCTTCTCTTCTCTATCCGTCCAAGTGTCACCAATCTCCTTACCATCTCCCTCGTTACCTCCTACTTTTTTTGCTCAGCAAATAATATTTTATTGATAGGCGAGCTCATCCCGGTAACGTGCCTCGTTAAAAACCTCCCTAACCTAAGTGGAGGAAAAGAGTACACGCAACAGGGGAACAAAAGTTTGCCAAAATCCAATACCGACAACTATAAACTTCAAGTCCCCACCCTCACCTACAACAAGACACCCTATACATTAAGAAACACTCGCCCACCCTAATTCCTCACAAAAAACAACGAAACCTGCTTAGATTTTTCAGTCAAAACAGTCTATAAGACAATACTCAACACACCCAATACAACAAAACTCAAAACTCTATAATGCAAATTTAAATGATAGCTTCCACCATGCTTTGAAGATGAAATCCCTGAGCATCCCCTCTTTTGCTAAACAATCTGCTAACACATTGGCTTGTCTTGGCACAAAACAAAACTGCACGTTCCCTATCTTCTTCACCAACCCGTCGATCTCAACTAGCTCCAACAACCAGCCCCAAGGCCTTTGGAGCTTATTCTTTATCCAATTGATAACCACCTTAGCATCGGATTTAATCACTAACGGAGGTTTCTCAATCCAGTCTGTCTCAATACAAATCTCTAAGGCATTTTTTATAGCTTGAATTTCTACAAACTCCGCTCCTAATCCTTCAAAAGGACCCGAGAAGATCATCCTCATTATTCCATCACCAGTTCCAAGAACACCACCGAAGCATGCTTCATCATCCTTAGCAGCTCCGTCCACATTAAATTTAAAGCTTATAGCCTTAAACTTGAGACAACTAATAACCTTTAGATTATGACTCATGCTTGAAATAACTTGTTAGTTCTAGAACTACCTCACTAAGTACTTAATCGTACTTATCACTCTTGTTCTTGTTCTTCCCACAATACAGGTTAGTGGTTCGAAAGCTTTCCTTGAGTTGAGGCAAGGCAAGACAAGCTAAAGATCAAAGTATGGTTCATGTCTTTTGTAAGCTCCTAGTTGGTGGCCTTAGTCATGTGTATATACTAGTTATCATGCATTTTGAATCCTTGAAGACTTGTATATATTTGATATATTATGGTGATGTATAAACATGATATTAAGACTTGAATTTTGTAGCCTAGTTAATCTAGGTGTTATGATATGAGATATGATTAATGTTTGATTAAATTGATCTTGATCTTATGTCTTGAAAAGTTCAGATGATTTATAAATGGTCGATATATGTCTTGTATATTTGCTATGATTTGTCTATTGAATGTTTACATGCCAAATCAATGCCATGTTAGTATAAGCTATATGAATAGATGAGTTCATGTGATATGATCTACTTGCCATGGCCTAGGTTGTTTTAGATGTAGTGTAGATTCAAGTATATTGATCATGATCTTGTATGATTCTTGATTAGTAAGCATGCTATATTCGAATGAGGCTAGGAAACTTAATTGATCCTTGTTGTTATGAGAACCAATTGAATGGATTGTCTTGTGCCTAGCTTGTCTATGTTAGCATTGTAGTATATGATTAGTGTACGAAACAAATTTGATAACATGATTGATAACAAAGGAAATTGTATGTTTCGAATGCCATGCCATGATTGATCATGTTGTGCTCATGTTATTCGAATGCTATTGTTGTACATGATGAAATGTTATGTTTCGATTGCCATGCTATGATTGATCATGTTTGTTCATGCTGATCGAATGCTTACTAGGAGGATTTAAATTGTTTACACTTTAATGATTGAGATTACAATGCTTAGGTTGATGTATGTAATAATCTATGATAATGACTATGTGTTGGTGAATGAATGATAATTGTTCCATGTTGTTTGGGTGTTGAATTAGAAGATTAACTCACCTATTAGGGGTGAGTTGTGAAAAGTTCAAATTGGTTCGTATTTTACTTACATGTTTAACGCTCCTTAGCCGATTTAGGATTAAACCAGGCGAGGGGTGTTACATTTATTGGCATAAGAGCTTAGGTTTAGTCGATTCTCGAACTAAATCGAGCCTTATTACATCATATAGGAGTTAATTGGCCACCTAGGAGTTATATATGTTCTAGTAAGCTTGTATTCTTTCCTAATCAACTCTACCTTGTCTATCAATATAGAATATGTCTTAGACAAGGCTTGGTGAGGATAGTGAAAGTCCCATAGCTCCTCAAACGAAGGAGATAGCGTGAAGATGGGAACGAATCCTCAAAGATGAGCTGAACCTCGAGAGCAAGCTAAAACTCGACAAGAAGCTTCTGCTACTAACTCGGCTCAACAAGAATGTTTCTTAAACCTTAAGGAAATGTTCGACCATCTCATAACCTCGATGAAACGAGACACCTCTTCTTCTTCCGTACCTACCAAAGCCCCGATTGACAAATTATCCCAGCACCGTGCCTATACTTTTACCGGAACTGATGAAACCAATCCTGAAATAGCTAAGTATTGGCTAAAAACCTTAATCTGAGTCTTGACCAAACAGTTACCATGTCCCGATGAACATAAAATCGAGTGTGCCATAGCTCTTCTAGCTGACGAAGCCTTGAACTGGTGGAAAACCACAACCTTAATTGCTCCATCCGACAAAGTCACATGTAAATTCTTTCTTGAAGAATTCAAGAAGAAATATATAAGCGAGCAATACCTAGCCGAGCGTCGGAAAAGTTTTTTGTATCTGAAACAAGGTGGAAAGCCAATCGAGCAATATGTGAGCGACTTTTGCAAGTATTTCAAGTACGGCTTAGAATACATCAAGACTGAAGCTGATAAGTGTCAGATTTTTATCGATGACCTAAATGATGAGTTGAGTCCTATCTTCACAGCTCTCAGAATCACTGATTTTCAAAACCTAGTCAACCAAGCTATTGCGATCGAGGCAAAGATGAAGGCTTCGGAGAAACGTAAAAGTAGTCACTCTTGGAAGAACAAGAAGATAAAGATGGATGATAGTTCTCCATCTCAAGGATCTTTCAAAAAGCCGAGATATCAAGGAGGCAATTCGAACCATGTAGCTCTTTAGAAGAGAAATTTTATTCCTCGACCCCAAACTATCTCCAAGTTCTCAGCCCCGGTTATCTCTATTGGTAGTACGGGAAACTCCGGGAAGGCTATACAAGTCCCTACTTGTAAGTCTTGTAACAAGCATCACTCGGGTAAATGTAGAACCGCCAACAATCTCTGCTACATGTGTTGAAGATTGGAACATTTTATCAAGGATTATCCCTAAAATCCAAAAAGAATTCAAACCCGAGCTCCAGTGAACACAAGTGTCGCACCTTCAAACCGAAAAAAGGGCCCGAGACAAGCTCAGTCCGGGTACCAAGCCAAAGAAAGGGGATAACAATCGACACATACACACCAAGAATCCCGAGCCCCTGCTCGGATTTATCATATTCGTGGAAGGGATGACGAAGAATCTCCCGAAGTCATTGTAGGTACCGTCGAGCTAAATTCAACTCATGTTTATACTTTAATAGACTCGAGATCCACTCACTCTTTAGTATGTTGTTAAGTGTGTAAAAGTACTATCATTTCACCCTTTTTCTATGACAATTATTGCTAAACCTACACCCATTCGAGTCACGTTGTAGCCCTTCATGCATCAATCACATTGATCTCATCTTTATTATGCTTGATCATTATGTTTGGTTTATTTAATGAAAAAAGATGATACTTATGTGTGTGTTTGGTGCGAGTGTAGATTTTGTCACTCACTACCCGGGCAACCACTGTCGTGGTAGTGAATGAAAGAGAGGAGTGGAGCAGAATCATCACTCAATGGTCCAGATCAAGCTAGCTTTGGAAGACAATTTCTACTGAAGGAAGCTGAACCATTGGACATAGCCCTGCTGAACGGAAAAGATAAACAAACTTCTGCCGAGGCAATGACTTGTCACACTCGACAATGGAGAAAACATGCAAAGTGGAGCGTGTTTTGAAGAGCATGAAAAGCTGAATTTTTCTATGTAGTTTGCGTGAAGATCAGACTGCGGAAAGACCATAGAAATGCCGAAGGAAGGTCAAGAGAAGATTCCATGAAAAAGGGAGGATTTTAAGGAAGAAAGATATAATACTTTAAAAGAAGACCTTTTCTTTTAATGTGTTTAACTCTAGGGTAAACTACATAAATGACCACCATATTATTAGAAAAGTCGCGATTTGACCACCTTACTTTTTTTTTAAGCAATTAAACCACCATACTATTAAATTGGATGCAATTTGACCACCAGTCATTAGAGGTTAAAGAAAGGGTGATGTGGCAGTTAAAAAATAAGGGTATAATTATACACTTGGTCCTCGTTACTTATACACTCTATTAATTTATTCCTAATTTTAATTTAATTTAATAAATTAATTATTTAATTATTTGGTGACAAATGTCACCACCTTATTGGAGGACTTTAATTATTTTAATTTAATTTAATTAATTAATTTCCCTTCTAATCAGGTTGTTAATAAAATTAAATATAAATTATATTAAATTAACAAACTGATTGGAGGGGGAAAATTAAGTAATTAAATAATATAAAAATAATTAAAGTCCTCCAATAATGTGGTGACATGTGTCACTAAATAATTAAATAATTAATTTATTTTATTAAATTAAAATTAGGATCAAATTAATAGAGTGTATAAGTAATGAGGGCAAAATGTGTAATTATACCCTTATTTTTTGAACTGCCACATCACCCTTCCGTTAACCTCTAACGACTGGTGGTCAAATTGCATTCAATTTAATAGTGTGGTGGTTTAATTGCTTCGAAAAAAGTAAGGTGGTCAAATCGCGACTTTTCTAATAATATAGTGGTCATTTATGTAGTTTACCCTTAATGCTAACTTAACTTCCTCCTCAAGAAGGACTTGACCTAAACTTCCTCTATAAAAGGACAATGTTGGCCGTTAGGATGGAATAATCGAGCTTTTGAGAGAACTTGTAGCGAGCTTCCATTGTCATTATGTTCTAATTTCTTCTTACTGTTTAGATTGTATTGTTTAGTAGTTGTGAGAAAACGATTGGATTTTGTTTAAGTTTTTGTTAATGCAATTTTAGTTCAAGGTTTGCTTATTCTTGGTTCTTATTCTTGTTTTCGAGTGAATTGGGAGAGGATCTCATTAACTATCTATTTGTCTATTATCGGGAGAGTTAGACTCACGAAACAAATAAGCAAGGTTTTCATCCAAATCGGTGAAAACTAACTCACTTTAAGGATAAGTTTGAGTTTCAAGGGCTAAAAGAAGCATAAGATTGGTTGGTGTTCATCCTTGGTCCACGCTGGAGGTATTATCAAGGCCTACACATCAGCAAAGTTTTGACTTAGGGATAAGAAGGAGCCACTGGAGGACGCTTTGTCGAACCTTGACATTGTTCACTGCCGCCCAAGCAAGGGATTGCCGAGGTAGTTGCTTAACCCGTTGCCGCGTGAGTGACTTTGGTCTTTACCGAGGCAGTACGGTGTTCATTGCATTCAAAGACTGAGACAGTCCAATTGGTTTCCACACTACGACACAATATAATCTGGCCCATTCTCTCATCTTGATTACTCTACTTTTTATTTACTGGCTTATTTTTTTATTAGATTACTCCGAAATCCTAATTGTTCACTTGTGTTCATTACTTTTATTTCTTTTTCAGTGCGAAGATGATAACGTTGAAGGTTTCACCAATCCCTGTGGAGACGATACTCATTACTTATCACTTTATTACTTGAGACGTGTATACTTGCACAATTGCAGGGCACTTTACACACGCAACAAGTTTTTGGCGCTGTTGCCGGGGATTGGCAATATCAACTTTCAATTTTATTTTTCTTGTACTTTTTTTAGTTTTTCAAGTACTACTGAAATTTGGTTTTGCATTGGTGTATGACCAGAGCGAACCCAAAGCATCCATTCTACGACCTTGATCCTGAAATCGATCATAGTTTCCAAAGTCTCAAACAAAGGATAAGAGAAGAGATGGCATGAAGAGCTGACAATGCCGAGGACAATCGGATTGCCGGCGGTGATCAGGATGCCCCGACAAGAGATGGAGAAAATCTGCAAATACGATTTGCTCTAATACCAAACCCAACCGTCCGAGATTACCTCGAAGAAGATCTGAACAGGCTGAATCCAAGAGTTATCACACCCGAGATAGAAGCTGCCCACTTTAAACTAAAGCTCGTAATGTTCAACATGATCAATACGATGAGAGAATTTGGCGGCTCAGTAGCTGAAGATGTCAGACAACATCTCAAATCCTTCATGCAGATTTGCAATTCATTCAAAATACATAGAGTCCATGAGGATATTTTGAGGCTGAAATTGTTTCCCTATTCACTGAGGGATAGGGAAAAATATGGTTAATTAGCATTCCAACAGGATCAATTGGATCTTGGAGTGACTTATGTCGTGATTTCCTTGCTCATTTTAATTCTACGAATTTAACTGATAAATTGCGTAACGAAATCACTTCTTTCAGCAGGTTGATGACGAATCCATATACGAGGCTGGAGAACGATATAGAGATCTGTTACATAAATGCCCCTTACACGGATTCTCATTGTGGACACATGTGACAATGTTCTACAATGTTGTCAACACGACAAAAAGGATGATGCTTGATGCCTCGGAAAATGGCATACTCCTAGACAAGAAACCGGAGGAAGCAATGGAGATACTGAAAATGACGACCAAAAACGACTATCAATTCCCAACAGCCAGAAGAGGAGGAGTCAGACGCCAATCAACAATAAACGAAATAGAGTCCTCAGACTCGATTTCAACCCAAATAGCCACCTTGACCAAGTTGGTCATGAACATGCAAAAGCAAAATAATCATCAAGAGGTCAAGGTAATGGATTTATTTTGTGAAAACTGTAGAGGTAACCATACTTCTTCTGAATGTCCAATGAATTCAGAGTCGAGCTTCTACGTTGGAAACTACAACTGAAACAACAACATGATGTCCAACATATATAACCCAGCCTGATAGAAACACCCGAACTTCTCATGGAGTAACCCCAACAACACACTCAATTAGAGTAATCAGAATGCTCCAATTGTGGGATTTCAGCAGAACATGCCTCGTCAATCAATGCCGCCACAACAATCAATGCCGCAACAACAGCCTATGCAATCTAGTTCTTTGGAAAACTCTCTCAATGCTTTTATGTCTCAAACTAGTGCACATATGGCTAACACTAATAAATTCATAAAGAAAACTGATGCTTTTATGGACAGGATTGAGATGAGGATGCAAAACAAAGAAGCAACCATGAAGTCATTGGAAACACAAGTTGGACAATTCGCACAAATCCTGAATTCCAGACCGATGGGAGGATTTCCAGGCAATACTGAAGTCGCAAAGGGAGCAACTCATGAACAGTGCAAGGCAATCAATACAAGGAGTAACAAACAACTGAAGGATCCTCGAACTAATAAAAAAGGAGGAAACCGAACCAAAGGAGTCCACTAGCACGGAAAAGTCTGACAACATTGCCTCGGCAATGCCTGAACCCACTGCCTCGGTAGAATCTGACCATACTGCCGAGGTAGAGCCTGGCAAAGATACAGAGAAAAATTAGAAGGTTGTTGAGCAACCAGATTAGATTCCTTAGATAAGATTTCCATGCAAGGAACGGATCGAAGACATCCGACTCCCACCACCATTCCCATAGAGGCTAAAACGGAAAAAGCTAGAGTACCAATTCAAGAAGTTCATTGACATCTTGAAGCAGGTCCACATCAACATACCTTTGGTAGAAGTAATAGAGAAAATGCAAATTATGCCAAGTTCCTTAAAGACATGGTTTCTAAACGAACAAGAATTGGGGAATTTGAGATCGTTTCTGCGACAGAAGGATATATGGCCATGCTACACAACCGAAGCCCACCTAAACTTAATGATCCTGGGAGCTTCACAATACCTTGTGCAATCAGGAATCACTACGTGGGGAAGGCATTGTGTGACTTAGAAGCAAGCATAAACTTGATGCCCAAATCCATTTTCCAGAAATTGGGAATTGGAAAGGCTAGACCGACCACAGTCATGCTCCAGTTGGCCGATTGATCATAGGTGCATCCAGAGGGAAAAATCGAAGACATACTAGTAAGAGTAGATAAGTTTATTTTTCCCGCCGACTTCCTTGATCTGGATTGTGAAGCAGATGAACATGCACCTATCATACTTGGGAGACCATTCCTAGCCACAAGGAGGACCTTGATCGATGTGGAAAAAGAAGAGCTAACCATGAGGGTAAATGATCAACAAGTCAAACTCAATGTGTTCCAGACCCTTAAACGTGCCGACGATCAAGAAGAATGTCAAACGATTCAAGCAACCGCTGAGTTCAACTTTCACAAAGATGCACCATGCATGGGCAAACACTGCCTCGATAATGAATCTGGTTACTGCCTCGGCAATCACTGTGATGACTGCCTCGACAATAATCTTGACAACCTCCCTGACACCTACCTCGGCAATGACTTGTCTGAATCTATAGAAGCTAAAGAGACAGAGATTGAGGCACAAGAGGAATCCTACTGCACAACAACTTAGCCAGGTAAGTACTTCGAACCCCTCAATTACTCTAGAGAGGAAAGAAAGGTTGAAAAACCTTCTATCGAGCAACCACCAGTTCTTGAATTAAAACAATTGCCTGAACAGTTAAAATATGTTTATTTGGAAACCAACGACACGTTGCTCGTAATCATTTATTCTAAGTTGCAGCCCAAATAGGAACAAAAACTGATTAACATGCTGCGACAGCACAAAAGGGCATTGGGGTGGACAATTGCCGATTTGAAGGGAATAAGCCCAGTGGTATGGATGTACAAAATCCTTTTGGAGGATGATAGCAAACCTACCATTGAGGCTCAACGAAGGCTTAACCATGCTATGAAAGAGGTAGTGAGAAAAGAAATCATCAAATGGCTTGATGCCAGAATCATCTACCCTATCTCCGGCAGGACGTGAGTAAGCCCGGTACAATGTGTACCAAAGAAAGGTGGAATAACGGTGATAAAAAATGAGAACAACGAATTAATCCCAACCATGATTCTGACCGGTTGGAGGGTTTGTACAGATTATCGCAAGTTGAATAAGGCTACTAGAAAAGATCATTTTCCTTGATCGACTTACAGGTAAACCATTTTATTGTTTTCTTGATGGTTATTCAGGTTACAATCAGATTGCCATAGCACCGGGCGGCCAAGCAAATACCACCTTTACATGCCCATACAAAATATTTGCATTTAGAATGATGCCATTCGGGCTTTGTAATGCCCCGACAACCTTCCAAAGATGCATGATGGAAATTTTCTCCGACATGGTGTAAGATTTCCTAGAGATCTTCATGGACGATTTCTCAGCATTTAGCGATGACTTTGATAATTGTCTCGGCAATATGGAAAGGGTTTGATAACAAGCTTATTGCTGCGACATTTAAGAAATTTGGGGTCACACATAAGCTTGCCACGACATATCACCCACAGACCAATGGGCCAACTGAGATATCAAATAGAGAGTTGAAGATAATTCTTGAAAAGGTGGTTAACCCGTCTCGAAAGGATTGTTCCCTTCGATTTGATAATGCATTATGGGTCTATCGATCAGCGTTCAAAACCCCATCGGAAATGTCCCCATATCGACTTGTGTATGGAAAAACTTGCCATCTACCAGTTGAGATAGAGCACAAGGCATATCGGGCGATAAAGACGGTGAATATGGACTGAAAAAATGCTGGACATAAATGACTCCTAGACCTCAATGAAATAGATGAGTTTCAAGCCCTAGCGTACGACAACGCACGAATCTACAAGGAGAAAACAAAACGTTGGCATGATATCAAGCTACTACTACAGCAGTTCTTGCCTAGGCAATTAGTACTACTCTTTAATTCTAGACTAAAGTTGTTCTTAGGAAATCTCCGGTCAAGATGGTTTGGACCGTTCGAAGTGGTTAAAGTATTTCCCCATGGAGCTGTGACAACACATTCTCTCATCTTGATTACTCCACTTTTTATTTACTGACTTATTTTATTTTCTGTTTATTAGATTACTCCAAAAACCCAATTATTCACTTGTGTTCTTTACTTATATTTCTTTTTCAGTGCGAAGACGATAACGTAGAAGGTTTCACCAATCCCCGTGGAGACGATATTTAATGCTTCTCACTTTATTATTTGAGACGTGTCTGCTTGCACAATTGCGGGGCACTTTACACACGCAACATATGCTCATCATTGATTACCAACTTGAATTTGAAGCCTGAAATTGTAAATCAAAGCTTGGTAGTTTCGAATCCAATTGGTGGAAACACAAACATAAGTCTTATCTGTAGAGATTGCCCCTTGTTTATTAGAAATGTACCCTTCCTAGTCAACTTGTACGTGCTTCCAACATGTGAATTTGATCTAGTACTAGGATTAGATTGGTTGAGCAAGCATGAAGCTTGGATAGATTGCCAAAGTAAGAGACTCTATCTCTAAGGTTTGGGAAAGGAATCCATTCTCTTGATAGACCAGAAACTGACTACAATCTTTTCTTCTATGACATTACAAGATGAACTTGAATTCGGCTTACCATCTATGCCAATCGTGTCTGAATTTATTGATGTTTTTTCTGAGGAACTCCCTGGTCTCCCTCCAACCCGGGAAGTAGAGTTCGGGATTGAATTTCAACCGCGAACAACTCCAGTGTCCACCACACCCTATCGGATGGAACCTATTGAGTTGAAGGAACTCAAGAAGCAACTCAAAGAGCTACAAGACAAGGGCTTCATTTGACCTAGCTCGTCTCTTTGGGGTGCTTCGGTCCTGTTCGTGAAGAAGAAAGACAAGATTATGAGACTCTGTATTGACTACAGACAATTGAACAAACTTACAATCAAGAATTGGAATCCTCTACCTAGAATTGAAGATCTTTTCGATCAACTCAAGGATGCTTTAGTGTTCTCAAAGATCGATCTACGATCAGGGTATTATCAAATGATAGTAAAGGAAGCAGATGTACCAAAAGCGACCTTTCATACTCGATATAGCCACTATGAATTCCTCGTTATGACATTTGGGCTAACGAATGCTCTAGCTGCTTTCATGGACCTCATGAACCGAGTATTCAAGCCTTCCCTCAACAAATTTGAGGTCGTCTCCATCGATGCCATTCTGGTGTATTATCGGAATAAGGGGGAACATGCTGAACATCTCTGAATCGTGCTACAAACTCTTCGTGAACGTCAATTGTTTGTGAAGTTCTCAAAGTGCGAGTTTTGGCTATCAGAAGTTTCATTCCTTGACCATGTCATCTCGGCCGAACGAGTCAAGGTAGATCCGAGGAATGATTAGGCAATTATAGATTGGAGACCTTCAAAGAATGTTGGTGAGGTCCGACATTTTGTTAAGGGTTTCTCATCTATTGCTGCAAGTCTCACCAACTTAACCCGAAAGGATACACCCTTTGTTTGTTCGGAGAACCAACAACGAAGCTTCGATCAACTTAAACAAGCTTTGACTCATTCCCCGGTACTCATCCAACTTGAATTGGGCAAGGAATTCACTATTTATAGTGATGCATCTCATTTATGACTCGGTTGTGTCTGAATGCAAGATGGAAAAGTGGTTGCTTACGCTTCAAGGCAACTGAAACCACACGAGTCAAACTATCCTACTCACGACCTAGAGTTAGCAGCTACATTGTTTGCATTTAAAGTCTAGAGACACTACTTGTGCGGGGAGAATGTAATCTATTCACAGACCACAAGAGCCTCAAGTATCTCCTAACTCAAAAGGATTTGAATTTGAGGCAAAAGAGATGGCTAGAGCTGTTGAAGGACTACGATCTAGTTATCGACTATCACCCGGGGAAAGCCAATGTGGTTGTGGATGCCCTAAGTTGTAAACCATATTTGGGTAAACTCCTAAACTTAAACTCTAGAATATTTCGACGAATTAAATCTTTCATGAATTGCAAGTAAATACTCGAAACGCTTCTTTCTTAATCTACAAGAAACTGTTTGGATTCTCCCATGGAATACAAGTCATCATTCGAATTAAATCTTCTTAGCTTGTAGTGAATCCATTCAAAATTTAACCCCATTAACTTGCAAGAAAACCATTTAAATGTATCTTTCTTGTCTTGCAAGCAACAATTCGAATTGTACCTTATCTTGCAAGTAACTATTCAAAAAATTTCTTAATAATTTTGTTCATTCTTTCGTAGTTTCTTTGGCCATCAATGGTCATTTTCGTCTACTCAAAGGACGAAAATTCTTATCTGAATACAAGTTCAATCAAACTTTATCTCGAGAATCAAAGAACTCCAACAAACTGACCCCGAACTTCAGAAGATCATGTCCAAGCTAGACTCTGAGTCTAATTTTGACTTCTCCCTTAAGTTGAATGGACTTCTCTATTTCAGAGATAAAGTATGTATTTCCGATAATGAAGTATTGAAACAAGAAATGCTACATGAAGCTCACCAAAGTCCTTTCTCAATTCATCCTGGATCCGTTAGAATGTATAAGGATCTGAAATACTTATATTGGTGGTCGGGCATAAAGTCTTCCATTACATACTTTGTGTCAAAATGCTTGACTTGCCAAAGAGTCAAGGCAGAACATCGAGTCCCTACCAGATTACTTCAGCCTATTGAATTCATTCAGTGGAAATGGGACTGAATAACAATGGATTTCGTAAGTGGATTGCCTTGTACTCCAAGAAAATGTGATGCAGTGTGGGTAATTGTAGATAGGTTTACCAAATCAGCTCACTTCATTCCTGTTCAAATGAGCTTAAGTCTAGAACCCTTGGCTGAATTGTATATTCGAGAAGTAATTCGAATACATGGAGTTCCCACTTCTATAATTTCAGATCGAGATCCTAGGTTTGCAGCAGGATTCTAGAGATATTTACAAAGTGCCTTGGGAACCAAAGTACACTTAAGTATGACCTTTCATCCACAAAGTGATGGCCAGCCCGAAAGAATCATACAAGTACTTGAAGACATGCAACGTGCTTGCGTGATAGATTTCAGAAAGAATTGGGAGAAATCCCTGCCTCTTGTGGAATTCGCGTACAATAACAGCCATCAATCTTCGATTCAAATGGCACCATTCAAAGCCTTGTATGGTAGAAGATGTTGAACACCCATGTGTTGGTTTCAACTCGGTGAGAACAAAGTGTTAGGACCACAAATGCTTCGAGAAACCAAAGAGCAAGTTCGGATTATACAAGAAAGGTTGAAGCAGGCCTTCGATAAGCAGAAAGCATACAAAGATTTGAAGTGAAGGGATATCCAACATAATGTTGGAGACAAGGTTTACCTAAAGGTGTCACCCTAGAAGAAGGTCATCAGGTTCGGGAAGAAAGGAAAACTTAGTCCTCGATTTATTAGTGAGGTCCAAAGTTTTCTTGGATTAGTCGGGTATTATCGGTGATTTTTCAAGGGTTTCTCATCACTTGCTTCAAGTCTCACCAAGTTAACCCGAAAGGATACACCCTTTGTTTGGTCGGAGAACCAACAATGAAGCTTCGATCAACTTAAACAAGCTTTGACTCATTCCCCGGTAATCATCCAACCTGAATTGGGCAAGGAATTCACTATTTATAGTGATGCATCTCATTTAGGACTCGGTTGTGTCCTAATGCAATATATAAAAGTGGTTGCTTACGCTTCAAGGCAGCTGAAACCACACGAGTCAAACTATCCTACTCACGACCTAGAGTTAGCAGCTATCGTGTTTGTATTTAAAGTCTGGAGACACTACTTGTGCAGGGAGAAATGTAATCTATTCACAGGCCGCAAGAGCCTCAAGTATCTCCTAACTCAAAAGGATTTGAATTTGAGGCAAAAGAGTTGGCTAGAGCTGTTGAAGGACTACGATCTAGTTATCGACTATCACCCGGGGAAAACCAATGTGGTTGCGGACGCCCTAAGTTGTAAACCATATTTGGGTAAACTCCTAAACTTAAACTTTAGAATAATTCTTCAAATTAAATCTTTCATGAATTGCAAGTAAATACTCGAAACGCTTCTTTCTTAATCTACAAGAAACTGTTCGAATTCTCCCTTGGAATACAAGTCATCATTCGAATTAAATCTTCTTGGATTGTAGTGAATCCATTCGAAATTTAACCTCATTAACTTGCAAGAAAACCATTCGAATGTACCTTTCTTATCTTGCAAGCAACTATTCGTATTGTACCTTATCTTGTAAGTAACTATTCAGAAATTTTCTTAATAATCTTGTTCATTATTTCGTAGTTTTTTTGGCTATCAATGGTCGTTTTCGTCTACTCAAAGGACAGAAATTCTTATCTGAATACAAGTTCAATCAAGATTTATCTTGAGAATCAAAGAACCCCTACAAACTAACCCTGAACATCAAAAGTTCATGTCCAAGCTAGACTCTGAATCTAATTCTGACTTCTACCTTAAGTCGAATGGACTTCTCTATTTCAGAGATAGAGTATGTATTCCCAATAATGAAGTATTAAAACAAGAAATGCTACATGAAGCTCACCAAAGTCCTTTCTCAATTCATCCTGGATCCGTTAAAATGTATAAGGATATGAAATTCTTGTATGGGTGGCTGAACATGAAGTCTGGCATTATATACTTTGTGTCAAAATGCTTGACTTGCCAAAGAGTCAAGGCAGAACATTGAGTCCCTACCAGATTACTTCAGCCTATTGAATTCCCTCAGTGGAAATGGGACCAAATCACAATGGATTTCGTAAGTGGATTGCCTTGTTGTACAAGAAAATGTGATGCAATATGGGTAATTGTAGATAGGTTTACCGATCAACTCACTTTATTCATGTTCAAATGAGCTTAAGTCTAAAAGCCTTAGCTGAATTGTATATTCGAGAAGTAATTCAAATACATGGAGTTCTCACTTCTATAATTTCATATCGAGATCCTAAGTTTGCAGTAAGATTCTAGAGATCTTTACAAAGAGCCTTGGGAACCAAAGTACACTTAAGTACGACCTTTCATCCACAAAGTGATGGCCAGTCTAAAAGAATCATACAAGTACTTGAAGACATGATTTGTGCTTGCGTGATAGATTTCCGAAAGAATTGGGAGAAATCAATGCCTCTTGTGGAATTCACGTACAATAACAGCCATCAATCTTTGATTCAAATGGCACCATTCGAAGCCTTGTATGGTAGAAGATGTCGAACATCCCTGTGTTGGTTTGAACTCGGTGAGAACAAAGTGTTAGGACCACAAATGCTTCGAGAAACCGAAGAGCAAGTTTGGATCATACATGAAAGGTTGAAGCAGGCCTTCGATAGGTAGAAATCATACGCAGATTTGAAGGGAAGGGATATCCAACATAATGTTGGAGACAAGGTTTTCCTGAAAGGTGTCACCCTAGAAGAAGGTCTTTAGGTTCGTGAAGGAAGGAAAACTTAGTCCTCAATTTATTAGACCCTTTGAAGTTACTGAAAGGATTGGTCCAGTGGCATTTTCGACTAGCACTCCCTAGTGAGTTCGATAAGATCCACAATGTATTCCATGTCTATATGCTCAGGAAGTGTCGATCTGATCCAACTCATATTCTAGAATCGGAAGAAGTGGAATTCAACCCTGATCTTTCTTATGAACAAGAACATATCCAGATACTTGATTGAGAAGTAAAGAGACTTAGGAACAAGAATGTTCCACTAGTGAAAATCTTGTGGAGGAATCATTTTATGGAAGAAGCAACATGGGAACTTGAGGCTACAATGAAAGATCAGTATCCTCATCTATTCAATTCAGGTAAATTCGAGGACAGATTTATTTAAAGGGGGAGAGTTGTAATACCCTAAGTTAGGGCCTAGAAATAAGAACCATAACTAATTAGGAATCAATTGATCAAATTTCATAACAATTAAAATGATTAAAATGAAACAAGTGACTTAATTGGAAAGAACAGAAAACTAGTGACCATGATTAGGAGAAATTAAAGGATTTAATTGAACAAAACCTAAACTACAACATCATGCATGTAACAAGCTAATTAGTTGATTATTAGTGGGATAATCACCCTATTAATTGGCCATGTGGCCGGCCATCTAGTGTTGAGAGCACTATCTTCATGCCATCTCACCATCTTCTCCATTCACTCCTCATTCTAGTCGAAACTTGAGAGAAAAATAGTGAGAGAGTGAGACTTGAGAGAGAGCCATTTTTGAAGAGGAAATCAAGCTTGCATGTTCAAAATTTTCCATAAGAAATTAAGCTAGAAGCAAAGTAAGTACACTCTTGTTATTCGAATAGATGAGAAATTTGGTTGAATTTGATTGTTTGATGCTTGTTGATGAAATTAGTTGTTGTATAGGCTTGTTAGAAGATTGAATGATGGTAGGATTACATGAATTTTAGTAGTACATAATTAGATGATCATGTTAGAAGCAAGGACTATTGAATTTGTACATAATAGTAGTAGCCGAATGTAATTGAAGCTAAATTGGATTGAATTGAGTATCAATTGAAAGTAGGAATGTAATTAAATGTTAAACACCTAATTAAAATCGTGTGAATTAGATAATTGAGGCCTTGGATAAGCTAGATTGATGAAGAAATTGAATTAATGATGAAACTAGTCACCTAGCTAGCTCAAATTACTAATCTGGACTGTTTTGGAATAATTAGTGAATTTGGGACTGAATTGAATAAGGTTAAGGGCTGGAAATGTTAGTTAAAAACAGGGGAAGGATTAAAATGAATTCTGGATAACTTGAATTGCATGAATTGTAGCTAAATGGATTGCTTAAAGTGTTAGCTGGCAGAATTAGTGAACTATGGACTGTTCTAGAAAAACTGTTAAATTGTGGACTGAAATGGATAGTTTAGGGACTAATATTAAATTTTAAAAACAGGGTAAAAATAGGGGAAACTAAGGTAAAATGACTGATTTGAATTTGTAAGGGTCATAGGTTAATTAGCTCACTAAAGTGAACTCAATTGTAAACTGGCAGATTCTGGACTTTAAAATTTGACCTGACTTTAACTTAAAATATGTATTGATATATAAAGAATAAAATTATGAGCCATATATGGTTGAAAAGATAATTGAATTAGCTTTCTAATGGTGTTAATTAATTGAAATTCCAAAGTATAGATTAAAAGATAAAAAACAGATTAGTGAAGGATATGCAAATTGCCAAAAACAGAAACAATTTAGCAATGTTGCACAATAATGTGCTTGGTTGTATGTGTAATACCCCGAACTGGGGCCTAGTAAAATATTACAAGAATAGCTAGAACCTAATTATATAATTTACTTGCTAATAATGAGAATTAAAAGAATTAAGGACTTAAATGAAAGAAATGTGATCAAATTAAAAGGACTAAATTGAATTAAATGGAAAAATGAAAGATTACATGATAAACTTCTAAATTCCTATTTACCCTTGATTACGACTCTAATTAATGACTAATTAAGAGGTAAATTGGTCATTTCCCTAAACCACTAATATGTATCATCTTCTTCATTCTTTCCTTACTTAGCCGAATAGAGAGAAGAAAATAGAGAGGGAGAGAGTTTGAAAGAAAACACCATGGATGGTGAAGATTAAGCTTGCATGTGCTGGGATTTTTTAGTGTTTGAAAGTGTCGCAACCCTTTCAAGCCTGACTTTTTGAAAACTTTAAAAACACGGAGTTGCCACCAATCTTTTTGAAAAAAAAAGTGTTATTGTGTCACTTTTAAGCAGAGTTATTTTAATAAAACATTTTATTTTATTAAAACAACGATTTAGGTCTGTGAAAACCAGAAAATAGATTCGTGGTCGGTTATGCGTGGGGAAGGGTTAGCACCCCCACAACGCTAAAAAATTGGTACCTAATTGATTTCAAAAACATTTTCAAAACTAGAATTTGCAAGTTCACGAAGGTTCGTTTTATTTGTCCATTTAATGAATATTAGTCTATTTTAACGACCTTATCGCACGGAAAATGAATTTTAATCACCGCCAACATTTATGGCGCTAACTCGTCATTCTCGTTTGATAAGACATCGCATTAATTAAGTTCCGCTTTTCAATCGACAAAGAAATTTAATGTGTTGAACATTTTTATTCATTCTAATTTGGAGCTTATTAATTAAAAATAGTCCAAGTCTTTTATTCCTAATTGAGGGTTTGAGTTTGTTTAAGTGTGTTTTATTTTTTTGTGAAGATTTTTTTTCTACAAACACGTCTCTACCTAATCTTTTAGAACCTAGTCCTAAGTTTTGACCTACTTCTAAAGAACAAACAAGTAACTTGAATTATTCCTTTGTGTTTATTTTTATTGTTTTCTTTTTTTAAAATCTCTTTATTCTTTCTAAGCTTCAAAACTTAAACCCTTTCTTTTTGACATTTTCGCTTTTCGTCTTATTAATTTTCTGTTTTTTTAATTTTATGTTTATTTTCGAAAAAATGTTTTTTTTTTCTTTTAAAACTTTAAGGTTATTAAAACTTATTTTTTTCAAACACCTTTATTTATTTCTTTTTCTAAAAAAACATTCTTTAAATTACCTAAGAACTTTTTATTATTAAAACTTTTATTTTAGAAGTCAAAAATTTCTTTTTAAGCCCATTTATTTTCTAAAAAGATCTAAGGTTTATTTATATTTTTTTTCATCCTTTGATTTTCTATCTTTAAAAAAATATTTACACTTTTTTAATTCCTTGATTTTAGTTTTTTTTTCTTTCAAATTAACCACTAATTTAAAATCTTTTTTAAAGAAACATTAATTCACTTTTATTCCCAATTCAAAAGGATTCAAACATCTTTTTAGCAAAAATTATTTCTTTTTTTTAAGATTGAATTTTCAAAAACAACTTTTTATTATATTTAAGAATCTAAAATATTAAAACGAAAAATAAAGAAAAATAAAGAACGGAATTGTTACCCAAATTCAAGAATCAATCCACCACAATCAAAAGCAACCTACAAACATGCACAAACAAAATTCAACCAAGAACAAAAAGAATTACAGTAAAAAAAAGAAAGACAAGAAGTTTACCGAAAATGAAGAACTCGAGTATGGTTTCTTCTTGAATTGCTTCCAAATGTGTCCGAAAATTATCCAAAAGCTCGAACTCCACTCCAAGAATTTTTCCAGCAATTTCAGAGAAAATTTCAAGAATTTTCGGATTTTTTTGAAGCTTTTTTGGTTTTTCAAGTGGTGAATTAGTGAATAAAAAATGGGTATTTATACCCAAACTTAGGCTTGCCAATCAAGGCAGATTCGAGATTCCATCCCAAAATTGATGCCTTTATCCGACCAAAAACTTATTCCTCGATAAAACCCCTCAAATTTTCCGATTTGGTTCGGGTTTGGGGATGAATTTCTCCCCAAATTTGAGCTAGGGTTTGAATCTTTTTCCCCTTGTTTTGCAGGTGACAGCGACGGTGACGTTGGGACGGCGAGGCTGAGGGGAGTGAGCCGGTGCCCTCAGCGGCGGCAGCCGCAACCGGTAGCGGCTGAACAACCGAACAAGTTGCTGCTCAAGGCTGTTCGAGCAGGGGTTATGGGAGCCAGACGCGTGGGTGCGGGTGGTTCCCCTTTTTTGACTTTTTTGCTTGATCTATTTTGGTCCCTTGGATCCCCTTGCCTTAGATCTGATGACCTAAATCAAACCTGCACATTTTGATCAAATAAATGGGTTAAATGGGCTCTTTTAGCTATTTTTGGGCTTTATATTTATTAAAAATGGTCTCCTTTATTATTTAAAGTGGGTTTAGAAATGGGTTTATGGGTTTAAAATAAATGGATTTTTTTTTTTTTGGGGGGGGGGGGGTTAAAATGGGTTTACTATTTATTAAAACAAATGGGTTTAAAAAAGGACCTTTATTTAACCCAAAAGGACTCTTATTTTATTTTTAGTTTTAAATAATAATAATAATAATAATAATAATAATAATAATAATAATAATAATAATAATAATAAGTAAAAATCAGGGTAAAAATCTAGTGACAACAACTGCCCCTCTTTGCTTATCTCTGTGCAACAGGGCTAAAGCAAAGACCAAAAGGCACTAATTTTCACCGATTTTTTTGGTTGGCTCCATTCTCCTGATGCCCAAATGGATAGGCATGTTCTATTCTCTAGACGCCCGAATAGATGAGCATATTCCATTCTCCAAACGCCCGAACGGATAAGCGAGTTCTATCTCCTTATGCTTGAATAGTTGAGTTGGGTTCTATTCTCTAAATGCCCGAATAGATGAGATGGGATCTATTCTCCAAATGCTCGAAAATATGAGCAAGATTCCATTCTCCGTACGCCTAAACGGATAGGTAGATTCTTCTAAAAAATTTCATCCTCCTTATGCTTGGATGAATAAGAAAAACCACATTCAAATAGGTCTTCCATGTACCTGAAAAACAAAATGCAATATGCGATGCAATTATGATGTTCATGCTCCTAGGGATGCCTGAAACATGAATGCATGCCACGCTTTTTCTTCTCTCTTTTTAACTTCTTTTGCTTGTACTATTTTTTTAATTTTGGTAAAATGCTGGTCATTAATTCCAGCCCAACTAGCATGAGTTTCCTTCAGACCTTGCACAAATAAGAAAGCTAACTTCACCTTGTCTTTCAATTCTAAATGGCTTTACCAGTTTCGTCCACCATTCCTTGGAAGAAAGCCTCCACCATTGCCTACTTTCATTAGGCAGATCTTGGAGTTCACCAAAATGCCACAAGACCACAACATGAGTCTAGCACCATAAACACTTTCGGTTCTTTGCTTCATTTGAAAACTTTTCTGATCTTTTGTATACTCAATCTTGTACTCTTTGACTGGAAGGACTGACTTTATCCTCACATCTCATCCTTTACTTCATTAAGAATATTTGATCCATGTCTGCCATCATTGGTTAATATATATGTATTCAATGTCAAGCTTCTTCTAGAGCGTGATTGGAAATCCTTAAGTCAAGTTTTGATATTTCCAATGTTTGTAAAATTGTTCTCATTATTATGTAAGAAAGACTGGTGATCAGGAAACACCACTATGTTATTTAGGCACCAAGACACTTGTAAGGCTTTTCAAGAATCTTTACTTTTCTTTCCGTTTGGGTTCATTTACTTTGAAAATTCTTGCAGTGAAGCTTATTTCCACTTTGAATGTTTTCATATTAACGTCACATGCTCCAAGCGATAATCTTAATCATGAAACACCTCATAGTCCCTATACTTTTCAAAACTTTCTCAAAGTAATGCTAAAAAATCTTTTGTATATCTAAATGATTGTCAAATCCATTAATTCTCATTTCAAAGCAAGATGCCGATAATAATAGGGAAGAAAACAAGGAAGAAAGAAAGAAAATCCATGAAACAAAGTTTATTAATGTGGTAACCAACACAAGAAAGTTTATAAAAAATAAAGGAAAGGTAAACAAGTATTCAGATATCAATAGTCCAAACTCCTCCCATCAAACGCCGAAAGAAATCTTGAATGCCACCCTTGTTGAGGAGTCTTTGAGTACAATGCATAAGTTGTGAAGCCCTAAAAACTATCTCGTGAATTACTTGAGCCGCCCTTTATGGGTTTTCAACTCAGATCCTCCTTTGGTTTCAAAACGCCCTTTGTGGGTTTTCATTTTTGAACTCTCATTTTTCTTTTCTTTTTCTTTTTCTTTTCTTTTTTTTTCTTCAAGCATAATACCTCTTAACGGAATCTGAGTTCACCGGGTTTTGAAACTCATCTCCATCCATCTCAGCCAAGATCAATGCTCTGCCTGAAAAAACCTTTGTCACAATGTAAGGTCCTTCCAAATTGGGCGCCCATTTTCCTCGGGGATCGCTTTGGATTGGTAGCTTTTTCTTTAATACCAAATCACCTTCTTGGAATTCTCTAGGGCGAACCTTCTTTTAATAAGCCCTTATCATTCTCCTTTGATACATTTGACCATGGCATAAGGCTTTCAACCTCTTTTCTTCAATTAAATTCAATTGGTCATACCTTGCCTGAACCCATTCAGCTTCATCTAACTTGGCCTCCATCAAGACACGCAGCGATGGTATCTCAACCTCAATTGGCAGCACAGCTTCTACTCCGTACACTAATGAGAACGAAGTTGCCCCAGTAGATGTTCGTACTGTTGTTCGATATGCATATAAGGCGAATGGTAACTTTTCATGCCAATCTTTATAAGTGTCAGTCATTTTTGCAACTATCTTCTTGATATTTTTATTGGCTGCCTCTACTGCTCCATTCTTCTTCGGGCGATATACTACTGAGTTGCGGTGCTTGATGCTAAACTATTCACAGACCCCAACAATCATTCTGTTATTTAGGTTGGAGGTATTATCGGTGATTATGCTCTCCGGTAAACCATATCGACAAATGATCTCCTTCTTTAAGAAATTGCAAACAGTGGACCTAGTTACACTTGCGTACGAGGCCGTTTCCACCCATTTTGTGAAGTAGTCGATAGCTACCAGAATAAAGCGATGCCCGTTTGATGCTTTTGGATGAATCTACCCAATGACATCTATGCCCCACATAGAGAATGACCAAGGAGATGACCTGACATGGAGAGACTAAGGAGGCGCGTGAACCTTGTCAGCGTAAACCTGGCACTTGTGACATTTGCGAGAGTAATTAATGGAATCTCCTTCCATCGTTGACATGTAATATCCAAACCACGCAATTCTCCTTGCCATAGTGAAACCATTAGGGTGAGTTCCGCAAACTCCCTCACGAACCTCTTCCAGAATCAACTAAGCTTCTTTTGTATCAACACATCTTAAAAGCACATGATCTTGACTTTTTTTATAAAGGATTTCTCCATCAAGAATGTATCCTGATGCCATTTTCCTAATCATCTTCTTTTCATTTTCTGAAGCATGTACTGGGTATTGCTGAAACTTTATGTACTACAAGATGTCATGGTACTACGGCAAGCCGTCTGCCTCTTCCTCTACGTTGTAACAATGAGCTGGGGACTCCAATATTTTCAACTTAATGGGCATCATCTCGAAACCATCACTTCCTTTAAACATGGCAGCTAAAGTAGCTTAGGCCTCTCTTAGACCTAATATGCATGCCTCATATTCTGTCATATTATTACTATGAAAGAATTTCAAATGGCAAGTGAAAGGGTAATTATCTCCTTCTGGAGATGCCAAAACTGCCCCAATACCTCGCCCTAAAGCATTAGCAGCACCGTCAAAGTGCATGACCCAGGATTCTATTTGTGGCTCATCATTTTCTGTAATACACATTAAATCCTCATCGGGGAAACTGAAATCTAATGCCTCATAATCATCTTGAGCAAGACTTGCCAGAAAATCAGCTATGGCACTTCCTTTTACCACTTTTTGACTCACATACTGAATGTCATATTCTGAGAGCAACATCTGCAATCGTGCTATTCTTCCTGATAGGGCTGAAGCTTCCATCATAAACTTTAATGGATCTAGCCTTGAAATCAACCATGTGGTATGATACAACATATACTGCCTAAGCCTTTCAGTAGCCCACACCAGAGCACAACATACTTTTTCAATCAAGGTATATCTTGTTTCACAGTCGGTGAAATTTTTGCTCGCGTAATATAATGCCCTTTCTTTCCTTACAGTTTCATCATGCTGCCCCAATACGCAGCCCATTGAATTTTCATACACCGTCATATAGAGTATTAACGGTTTTCCTGAGACAGGTGGTATTAACATTGGAGGGTCAATTAACTGCTCCTTGATCTTTTCTAAGGTTGCATGACATTCTTCATTCCATGTCCCCGGATTATTCTTTCTAAGTAACCTGAATATTGGATAGTATCTATTCGTTAATTGGGAGATGAAACGAGCTATGTAATTCAACCTTCCCAAGAATCCCCGAACTTGCTTTTGTGTTTGGGGTGGTTGAAGCTCTTGTATGGCCTTTATCTTCTCAGGGTTAATCTCAATTCCTCTTCTACTTACTACAAAGCCTAACAACTTTCCAGAAGTAACCCCAAATGTGCACTTGGCAGGATTAAGCTTTAGCTGAAATTTTCTCAACCTTTGAAAAAGCTTACTTGGGTTCACTAGATGCTCCTCCTAAGTTCTGGACTTGGCAATCATATCATCTGTAGTGCCTCGATTTTGGGCTTAGATGTTTTAGAGTTTGAATTGGAATGCGATTGGAAGAGCATAATTTTTTGAGTCCAATGAGCCCATCCACGCAATTTCCTGATGCCGGAAATAGTGGACTAAGCCGTTAAAGGAGAAATTTTCTAAGGCGGCTTAATGTCACAGACTTGTTCTCTCAAACTATCCGTGCGGAGTTAGCAAGCCTCGATGATGCTAACAAGCCTTAAACTCCCACGCAACGCAATGGCTAAACAAAAGAACACAAGAGAATGCAAAGGGATTTACAAGTATAAGAACTTGTATTAAGCTAAAGAAGAGAGCTTACAAGAGAACTTTGTAGTGTGCTTTACAAGATCAACTCTTGAGTGAGTTACAAAATGAATGGGGTGGCCCTATTTATAGGCTCCCACCTCCTCAATGGACGGTTGAGATCATTTTGATCCAATAGTCCATATGTTGCCTCCTAAAATATCTTCTAAAGTACAACACTTTTCTAGAGAATTCTACATATGTCCATACATATCTATATCTATCCAAAAGGTTCTAGAGAGCTCCAGGGTCTTCTAGAGTAGTCTCGAGCTTTATCGAGCCTTCTAGGTCCTCCCAGGTGTGTCTAGACTTGGATAGAATGTTCCTGACCTTTCTAGAACTTTGTGGAATGCTCATGTACATGCTTTGGCCGTCCTAGGCCTTTATAGTACCCTCCTTGGTGCTTTCTTACCTCAAAAGTGCCCAAGGAGTGGTGAGAACCTTGGTTTGGATTTGTGGGTAAAATGGTGGGTTGTGACATTCTCCCCCACCTAAGCTTGCGACGCCCTCGTCTTGCCTTCGTTGAACTCTTGGAGTTGGTCCTTGAATTGCCAAAGGGCTTCTTCAGTTTCCCAACTCGCCTCGAAAATGGGCAGACCCTTCCATTTGATGAAGTATTCCTTATAAGTTGGCACGCCCCTTCGCCTAATCACCAGATCGGCAAGCACTTCTTCAACTTCCTTGTCGAAGGAAGTGACTACAGCTGTGGGTGCTCTTGTGGAGACTCCCCTCGAAGGACCTTCCATGTCTTCATGACAAGGCTTCAGCAAACTCACATGAAAGACTGGATGAATTTTAAGTCTAGGCGGGAGCTAAAGTTGGTAAGACACCTTGCCTACTTGTTTGATCATCAAGAATGGTCCCTCATACTTGCAGACTAGTCCCTTGTGTACCCTTCGTAGGGTCTTGAATTGCTGGGGAAGGAGCTTGAGCACAACAAGGTCTTCTTCTTTGAACTCTAGGGGCCTTCTTTTCTTGTTCGTCCATCTCTTCATCTTCTTAGCAGCCTTGTGTAATAAGGCTCGAGCGAGCTCGTTTTGCTCATGCCATGATTTGGCAATCTTGAAGGCTACGGGGCTCTTCCCTTTATAGTGTGTGGCAAGGGAGAGCGGTGTGGTCGGTTGGTGTCCCAAGACAATCTCAAACGGACTTGGGTTTGTGGCTTCGCTCCATTATAGGTTGTAGGAGAATTGTGCGACGTCAAGAAGCTTGGCCCAATCTCTTTGATTGGCACTAACGTAGTGCCTCAAGTAAAGCTCCAAGAGAGCATTGATGTGCTCCGTTTGCCCGTCGCTTTGGGGATGGAAGCTTGTTGAGAAGTTAAGGTCGGACCCTAGCATCTTGAAGAGTTTGGTCCAAAACCTCCCCGTGACCTTGGATCTCGATCAATAACAATGTTGTCTAGCACACCCCACAACTTGACTATGTTGT
Source organism: Hibiscus trionum (assembly GCA_030270665.1). Classification (NCBI taxonomy): domain Eukaryota; kingdom Viridiplantae; phylum Streptophyta; class Magnoliopsida; order Malvales; family Malvaceae; genus Hibiscus; species Hibiscus trionum. Next base: position 64,447,803 of record BSYR01000017.1, read on the forward strand.
GGAGAAAGAGCCTTGATGCCTCATCTGCTGTGCAATCGAGTGATGCCGCAATGAAGGTGGCATACTTGTTGAATCGGTCTACCACGACCATTATACTTCCAAACCCGTCAGACTTGGGTAGGCAAGTGATAAAATCCATAGAGACACTCTCCCAAGGCTTTTCGGGCACGGGCAAAGGGTCTAGGAGCCCTTTTGGTTGTCGTTGGACAACCTTGTCTTGTTGACACAAGACAAGTCCTCGCGTACTCCTCCACGCCGTCGTGCATCCGAGGCCAATAGTAGTTGGACTTTAAAAGAGCAAGTGTACGGTGCATACCTAGATGACCGACCCATAAGGAGTCATGACACTCCTTGATCAATTCCTTGCGTAGATTGCCCCACTTTTGTACGTATAGACGGTTGCTTTTGGTGTAGAGTAGACCATCACTCACCCAAAACTGTCGTGTCTTGCCCTCGTTGACTAGAGCAATGATACTCTTGGGAAGGGGCTCCTGGTGTAGGCCTTCCTTGATCCTATCGATAAATGGACTGGTGACTTGGATTAGTGCTGCTAGCTCCGCCTTTCGACTCAACATATTAGCGACTACATTCGCTTTACCCGGCTTGTATTGTAGAATGTAGTCAAACTCGGCTAAGAAGTCTTGCCACCGAGCTTGTTTTGGGCTAAGTTTCTTTTGAGTTTGGAAGGAGCTAGTCGCTACATTATCGGTTAAGATCAAGAACTTAGCCCCTAGGAGGTAGTGTCTCCACACTCTTAGACAATGAATGATAGCACTCATCTCTTTTTCTTGCACGGCGTAGCGCTCTTCTGTACCATTGAGCTTCCGACTCTCGTAGGCGATCAGATGCCCCTCTTGCATGAGAACACCTCCTATAGCAAAATCTGAGGCGTCGGTGTGCACTTCATATGGTTTGGTGTGGTCGGGCCAGCTAAGCATTGGTTCCTCGCAAACGGCCTTCTTTAAGTCCTCAAAGGCATCTTGGCAAGTTGGTGACCACATCTGTGGTCTATTCTTCTTCAAGAGCTCCGTTAAAGGGGTAGCCCTCGCCGAATAGCCCTTGATGAAGAGGCGATAGTAGTTCACCAATCCAAGGAAGGATCATAGTTCATGCACTTTAGTGGATGGCTCCCACTCTTGGATGGCACATACCTTGCCATCTTTCATCATGAGCTTCCCATCCTTGATCTGATGCCCTAGAAACATAACTTCGGGCTTGGCGAAGGAGCATTTCTTCTTCTTGATGTATAGCTGGTTCTCTTGTAGAACCTTGAACATTTCCCTTAGATGTTCAACATGTTCTTCTAGGGTCTCGCTATACACCACGATGTCGTCAAGATAGACGACAACGAACCGATTAAGGTATGGATGGAAAAGCTTGTTCATCAAAGTATAAAAGGTCGATGGTGCATTCGTTAATCCGAAGGGCATTACTAGGAATTCTTAAGAACCGTACCTCGTGACGCATGTGTTCTTGGGCTCATCGCCTTCTACAATGTGTACTTGGTAATACCCTGACCGAAGATCTAACTTGGAAAAATATTGTACATGTCCGAGCTGGTCGAATAGATCCGAGATTAGAGGGATCGGATACTTGTTTTTTATGGTGACCTTGTTGAGGGCTCGGTAGTCAATGCACATTCTTAATGAGCCGTCCTTCTTCTTTTGGAATAGGACTGGTGCTCCGAAAGGTGCTTTGGATTGCCGGATGAACCCTGCATCAATTAGCTCTTTGAGTTACCTCTTTAGTTCCTCTAGCTTTGGGGGTGCTATATGATAAGCCCCCATGGCTGGCGGCTTGGTGCCGGGTTTTAACTTGATCTTGTGGTCTACCTACCTTCTTGGTGGTAGCCTTCGTGGTAGCTCAGGAGGTGCAACATCCTTGAACTCTTGAAGCAATTGGATCACCTCCCTTGGAAGGTCTTCGTCGGGCATGGCCTCCTCAACATCGTACTCACTAAGGATGGCCAAGTAGATTTCCTCATTCCTTTTGACGCCCTTCTTGAATTGTAAGGCTGAGAGTACCTTAGCGTCTTGCTCGGTGGCTCTAGTTGTTGGCACCACACAAGCTTGATTGTCATCCATGATGCACATGCTATTAACAAACGACACCAGGAATGCTTTGACTCGATCGAGGAATTTGAGCCCTAGGACGATCTTGAAGTCGTCCATTGGTACAACGGAGAAGTCTATGTGCCCTGACCATTTCCCCACAATGGTCTTGACCCCTCGTACAATCCCATGGATGTGCTTGGCAGCTGAGTTGTCTGCCTTAATGGATATGCCTCCTCCCACAGCTTTAAGACCAAGCCTCTTAGCTTCTTCTAAAGAAACAAAGTTGTGGGCTTGTGTCAAGCATTGCCCTTGATGCTTTCCCATTGACAGTGACGTCTATATATAGCAACCCCTTGGCTTCGGTCTTCGCGGCGGATTGGATTACATTGAGCAATTGCAAAGATCCAATTTGGACACCTTCTTCGTCCTGGTCAGTGTCGCCTCCTTCTCGATGCTTCGCGAGGAGTGAGTTGAGGGCTTATGTTTGCGGGCACTCTCGGACCCAATGGTCTCCATCACAAATGAAGCATTTGTTGGACGAAGGTCACTTCGGGCCTTGAGTGTCATTGGCTTTGCCTTTATCTTTGTTTTTCCATGAAAACGGGTCTTTGTGCTTTGGTGAGTTGTCCTCATGGTGACCCTCTTTGCGATGGCCTTTATCTCCCCCACCTTTGGCATGGCCACCTTTCTTATCTTTTGGCTTGTTGGACTCCTTATTGCTAGAGTAATCAACAAGGCTTTCTGCCACGACAATGGCATCAGCAAGATTTTGTACTCCCCGACGCCTTAGCTCGGCTTTGGCCAATTGTTGGAGGCCATCCATAAAGTTGAAAAGGGAGTCTTTGTCGGAGAGATCGGAGATCTCAAGCACCAAAGTAGTGAACTCTTTCACATAGTCGCGAATGCTCCCCGATTGTTTGAGCCTTCACAAGCGGGCTCTAGCTTCATCTTCGGCATTCTCCGGGTAGAATTGATGTTTAAGCTCCTTCTTAAAATCATCGAAAGTAGACATGGTGCATGTACCCTTGTCGACGTCACTACGCCTTCTCCTCCACCAAAGCATGGCAGTGTCGGTGAGGTAGAGTGATGCGGTTTGGATCTTGGCAGCCTCGTCCACAATTCCTACCGCAACAAGATATTGTTCCAAGCCATACAAGAAGTTGTCTACTTCTTTTGCATTGCGTGCATCCGCGAAGGTCTTTAGTTTAGGCACCTCAACCTTCCTAGACTCGTATGTGGTGCTTGGCCCGGTGGCCTTGGCTCGCTTGCACAAGGCAAGGTTGCCTTGCAAGGCCTCTATTTGAGAATGAGTGTTTGCAAGCTCTTGTTGGAAAGAGTGGCGTACCTTCGAGAGCTCCACCATAAGGAGATCGCGGATTTGCCCCGTTTCCGCGTGCCTGGTTTCCTCTAGCTTCGCCATCATAGCCTTCATGGCCGTGTGGATCTCGGCATCCTCTACCTCGAGGCCTTCCACTCATTGGGCAAGGTCGTCCACCTGGGTGCTTACACCCACTACGTTCTCCTCGACGTGGGTAAGACGGGTCTCCAAGATAGATATCATGTCCTTGGACTTGGCCCTTGGCCTTGTCCCACTAGGCTCAACCATCTCCTCGCACCCACGATGCTCATGCATGACCTCCGTGTCAGATGAGCTAACCACTTGACTCTTTCCAGTTTTCGCCATCTCCTGAGTCTCAAAACACGCTCTGATACCAATTGTCATGGACTTGTTCTCTCAAACTATCCATGCGGCGTTAGCAAGACTCGATGATGCTAACAAGCCTTAAACTCCCACGCAACGCAATGGCTAAACAAAGGAACACACGAGAAGGCAAAGGGATTTACAAGTATAAGAACTTGTATTAAGCTAAAGAAGAGAGATTACAAGAGAACTTTGTAGTGTGCTTTACACGATGAAGAGGGTGGCCCTATTTATAGGCTCCCACCTCTTCAATGGATGGTTGAGATCGTTTTGATCCAACGGTCCATATGTTGCCTCCTAAAATATCTTCTAAAGTACAACACTTTTCTAGAAAATTCTACATATGTCTATACATATTTATATCTATCCAAAAGATTCTAGAGAGCACCAGGGTCTTCCGGAGTAGTCTCGAGCCTTCCTGAGCCTTCTAGGTTCTCCCGGGTGTGTCTAGACTTGGATAGAACGTCTCGGACCTTTCTAGAACTTTGTGGAATTCTCCTACACATGCTTTGGTCGTCCTAGGCCTTTATAGTGCCCTCCTTGGTTCTTGCTTGCCTCAAAAGTGCCCAAGGAGTGGTGAGAACCTCGGATTGCATTTGTGGGGAAAATGGTGGGTTGTGACATTAAGCTTACTTGTGGCAGATGGAGTCCAATTTCAAGTTAAAGAAGTCAGAATTAAAGGATGCATTCAATGCAAAAGCTACTTTATGATGAGGAAGACTTCTACTCCAAGGAGGACTTAACCTAGGCAAATGCCCTATATATACCCGACCATACCTTGTATTTTAGACAATTCATAGTCGGCATAGCTTAGGTTTCTCTTGTGTTTTCTTTCTGCCACTATGTTCTAAATTCTCTAGGGTTTGGGTTATGTTGTAAAGTAGTTGTGAGAGCAGTTGTTTGAGTTTAAGTTTGTTTTCTCAATAAATTCAATGTTTGCTTATTTCATGTTCTTCATTGTTTTCAATTGAGTTCGAAAGATCGATTGGGAGCAATCCATTTGTTTGGTATCGAGAGAGTCAAACTCACGAAAGAAGTAAGCACGATCTCATCAATACCAGGTGTTGATCAATCCAGTCTAGACATAGGTTAGGGTTTAAGGTGGCTAAAAGGGGACAAACCAAAGATTGTTGTTCATTGTAAGATTCATGCCGACGGGTATTATCTGTAGTGGGAAACTACATTATTCTGACTTAGACATAAGCAGGATCATTATCAAAGCGTTCTGCCGAGCCTTGAAGGACTACGAGCTTTCAGCCGAGCCAATCGTCCGTTCCACCTGCCGAGGCAGCGAAAGCGTCGAAGCACCAATCTGCCATCCTCCGCTGAGGCAGCAAAGTCTGGTAGCGCAAAACAACTTAACCTATTCATCGTAGTTTCACACTACGGAGTAGCATAACCTAACCCATTTCATCACTCTGATCTCTCTACTATTTACTTGTGTTTATTTACTTTTTATTCTTTTACAAACTAAAATTTACTTGTGTATTTAATTTTCCTTGAGTAGGAATTGCGATTCGAATTAGCTGTCCAATCCTCGTGGGAGACGGTATCTTTTATACTATAACTTGACAAAAGTGTGCACTTGCGCTCATATTTAGAGAACACCCAAACGCTCTACAAGTTTTTGGCGTCGTTGCTGGGGATTGGCAACAGTAAATTCGTTTTTATTTTTATGCACTTTTATTTTATTTGCATTTAATTTTTGTTTTGTTTTTCCCTTTATATTCGAAAAAAAGAATTTACAGTTTTCTTGTCTAGTGCATGACTAGAGCAAACCCATCGGGCGAAATCGTTTTCATAGACGAGATCGAACGACAAGCAAGAAAACTAAAGATGGAAGAAAGAGAAGCCCTCAAAGAAGCTAAAGAAAAAGGAAAAGCAGAGGCAACCATGGTAAACGGCCAAGACGACAACCCTGCCAACAATGCTCGAAACAGCAGGGATGGGTAGCAAGATCTGCCACCCAGGCAGCAGCCACCAATTCCACCTAGGCAGCAGCCCTAGTTCCGCCAGGCAGCCACAGTATGTGCAAACCATCAGGGACTATTTAGAGCACGATTTCATAGGATTTGATCCAACTGTGGCAGAGCCTAAAATTGAAGCTGATCACTTTGAGTTAAAGCTCGTGATGTTCAACATGATAAACACATTGGGGCAATTTGGAGGAACTGCCACGGAAGATGCTCGGCAGCACTTGAGGGGATTCTTAGACATTTGCAGAGCTTTCAAGATACATGGAGTCCATCAAGATGTGCTCAAGCTGAGATTATTTCCCTATTCACTGAGAGATAGGGCAAAATAATGGCTGAACAACTAGCCTGCGGGATCATTCAACACTTGGAAGGAATTGTGCAAGGACTTCCTAGATCATTTCAGTCCTTCAAATGTAACTGACACATTAAGAAACGATATCACTTCCTTCCACCAAGGGGATGATGAACCAATGTATGAAGCTTGGGAGAGATACCAACAGATGCTAAACAACTGCCCGCTTCACGGTTTCCCATCCTAGACTCAAGTGTCGATGTTCTACAATGGAGTAAATCAACCAACACGAATTATGCTCGACGCCTCAGCCAATGGAATCATCCTAGATAGACCACCCGAGGAGGCACTACAGATTCTGAACAGAATTGCAAAGAATGACTACAAGTTCCCTAGAGCCCACCAGGGCGGCATAAGGCGGCCAGCTGTTTTGAATGAAGTAGAGCCCATTGAATCTGTTAATGCCCATCTGGATAAACTGACACAGCTGATAATGAATGTGGCCAAAGGGAAAACATATGAAGCCAAGGCTGTAGAGCCCTTTTGTGATGAGTGTGAGGGCAACCACGATTCCTCTGAATGTAGTGAATCCGCCAACTTCATAGGAACTTACGAGAGGAACAGTAGACCCAACACCAACACATAAAACCCAGGCTGGAAAAGGCATCCAAATTTCTCCTGGAGTAACCCTAACACGGCTGCAAATCCAACCCAAAAACACTGAGGATATCAGCAGAACCTGTCACGACAACCACCTCAGCAGCAACAGAATATGAACAATAATTCATTAGAATCTACTTTACATACTTTTATATCTCGTACTAGTGATTTTAGTGTTCATACTAATAAATTTATTGACAAGACTAAGTCTTTCATGGACATGACTGAAAAACGGATGAACAACCAAGAACCAGCAATAAAGAATCTAGAGACTCAGTTTGGAAGGTTTGCCCATATTGTTAACACTAGGCTAATTGGTGGATTACCTAGTGATTCTGAAACCACGTAGGGAAAATTCCAAGAGCAATGTAAGGCTATAACAACTAGAAGTGGGATAATGTTACAAGAGCCGTTAAATCTTGCCGTGAGAGAAGCAGAATCTACCGATCCAGTTCATGCCGCCAGAAACCTTGTCGCGTCAGCATCTGAGAAGGGCGACACGGAAACATAAACAGAGCCAACAGACAACACTGTAGATGACTAGACAGAATCTAAACCAGTTACTGCCCCTAGAATAAGCTTCTGTCCAAGGAAAAAATCATAGATACTACACCTCCACCACCATTCCCACAACGATTGAAAAAACAGAAGCAGGACATGCAGTTCAGAAAATTCCTAGATGTTCTAAAGCAAGTAAAAATCAATCTTCCATTGGTGGAATTGATCGAACAGATGCCCAGCTATTCTAAGTTCCTAAAGGATATGGAATCCAAAAGAACAAGAATTGGGGAATTCGAGACAAAGTTAGTAACAGAGGGATGCATGGAAATGTTGCATAATAAGGCGCCGTCCAAACAGAAAGATTCGGGCAGCTTCATAATTCCTTGTAAAATAGGCAGCAACCATTCCGTAAGAGCCCTATATGACCTAGGGGCAAGCATCAACCTAATGCCCAAGTCTATTTTCCAGAAACTAGGGATAGGAGACACCCGCCCAATGACAGTAATGCTGCAGCTAGTCGACAGAACGTATGTGCAACCGGAAGGAAAAATTGAAGACATCTTGGTAAAGGTGGACAAATTCATTTTCCCTGTTGACTTCTTGGTACTAGACTGTGAGGCAGACGAAAGGGCATCGATAATCCTAGGGCGACCATTCCTAGCTACGGGTAGAATGCTGATCGATGTTGAAAAAGGTGAACTTACAATGAGGGTCAACGATCAGCAAGTAAAGTTGAACGTCTTCCAAATCATGAAGCAAGCTGATGATCCGGAAGAATGCCAGCTAATGGAGGCCATATGAGAGTTCAATTTCGAAGCCAAAAGACCCTGCTTGCAGCACGACTATCGGGGCAACAACCTCGATAGCTGTCTTGGCATCCATTTAGATACTTGCTCGGAAGATGAACAATGCAGTGAATGGACAGAACAGGAACCGGAGGAGCAAGAGGAGGCGTACTGGATAGCGAACAAGCCAGGTAAGTATTTTGAACCTTTGAATTATACAAAAAATGGTGAAAAATGTTCAAACCGTCTATTGAACAACCCCTACCCTTGAATTAAAAACCTTACCTGCACAACTTAAGTATGCTTATTTGGTACCCAATGATATGTTGGTCGTAATAATTTCCTCCAAGTTGCAGCCTACACAAGAACATAAATTGACAGCGCTGTTGCAGCAGCATAAGAATGCAATAGGCTGGACCATTGTAGATATAAAAGGGATAATCCCAGCAATCTGCATGCACAAAATCCAGTTTGAAGAGGATCAAAAGCCAACTGTCGATGCCCAGAGGAGATTAAATAATGCCATGAGGGGAGTTGTCAAAAAGGAGATAATCAAATAGTTAGATGTCGGTATTATGTATCCTATATCCGACAGCGAATGGGTAATCCCGGTACAATATGTACCAAATAAAGGTGGTATAACTGTGGTAAGAAATGATAATAATGAGTTAATTCCAACTAGGACAGTAACTGGTTTGAGAATATACATGGATTACCGCAAGTTAAATAAAGCAACTAAAAAGGTTCACTTTCCTCTACCTTTTATTGATCAAATGCTTGATCGCCTTGCTGGAAAACCTTTCTATTGTTTCTTGGATGGATATTCAAGTTATAACCAGATTGCAATTGCACTGGAATACCAAGCCAAGACAGCATTCACATGCCCATATGGCATCTACGCCTTCCGAAGAATGTCGTTCGGATTATGCAACGCCCCTACCACATTCCAGCGCTGCATGATGGCTATTTTCTCTGACATGATAGAGAACTTCATGAAGATATTTATGGATGACTTCTCTATCTTCAGCAGTAGCTTCGACAGCTGCCTCGGCAACCTCGAAAAAGTACTTACCAGATGCGAGGACACAGACCTAGCACTCAATTGGGAAAAATGCCACTTCATGGTCGATGAAGGCATAGTCGTGTGGCATAAAATCACGGTACACGGAATAGAAGTAGATAAGGCTAAGATATAATTCATCGCCAACTTGCCGTCACCGACCTCTGTCAAGGGCATTCGAAGTTTTCTAGGACACGCAGGTTTTTATCGTCGATTTATTGAAAATTTTTCCTAAATTTCTAGACCGTTGTGTACCTTGATGGAACATGATAAATCATTCAACTTCGACGAGGTATGCCTGGAAGCATTCAGAACCCTCAAAGAGAAGCTCGTGATAGCACATGTGGTAGTTCCCCTGACTGGAGCCAGCCTTTTGAGTTAATGTGTGACACTAGTGATACTTTCGTCGGTGCCGCCCTCGGACAGCGCAGGGACAAAATCTTCCATGTCATCTACTACGCCAACAAAACGCTGAATCCTACTCAGACCAACTACACCACCACCGAGAAAGAACTATTGGCAGTAGTTTTCGCCTTCGATAAGTTCTGGCCCTATCTAATTGGAACAAAAGTGATCGTCCACACAGATCATTCAGCCTTAAAGTACCTGTTCACGAAGAAGGATGCCAAACCTTGCCTAATCCGTTGGATCCTTTTGCTGCAAGAGTTTGACCTTGAAATCCGAAACAGAAAGGGCACAGAAAATCAAGTAGCGGACCATTTATCTCGACTTGAGAATGAACAAGGAAAGACATTCAACAGTGAAATCTAGGATGCATTCCCTGATGAACAGTTGTTACTTGCATCCGCCCTTGTAGCAGCCTTGGAAGATGAAGGCATCTCACTTGCCACCCACAAAGAAGTCACGACAGCAACGTCAACAACAACACCCTGGTATGCAGATATTGTTAATTACTTGGTAACTGGTGTTTTACCTTATGACCTTAACTACCAAGGAAAGAAACGATTCCAATATGATGCTAAGCATTATATTTGGGACGAGCCTTTCTTGTTTAAAAATTGTGCAGATCAGGTCATTAGACAGTGTTTCCCTGAGGATGAACAACAAGTCATACTATCTCAGTGCCACGCAGCACCATATGGAGGTCATTTCGGAGGGCAGTGCACGACAGCCAAAGTACTTCAATCAGGGTTCTTCTGGCCAACATTGCATAAAGATGCCCAAGCCATACTATCTTAGTGCCACGCAGCACCATATGGAGGTCATTTTGGAGGGTAGCGCACGGCAGCCAAAGTACTTCAATCAGGCCTTTTCTGGCCAACATTACATAAAGATGCCCAAGCCTTCTACCAATAGTGCGACAGATGCCAAAGAACAAGAAACATTTCAAGAAGGAATGAAATGCCCTTGCAAACCATCATGGAGGTTGAATTATTCGATGTTTGGGGGATTGATTTTATGGGACCATCTCATCTTCTTGTGGCAACATGTACATCCTCCTAGCGGTTGATTACGTCTCCATGTGGGTAGAAGCCATTGCCACCCCTCACAATGATGCAAAGACCGTCCATAGATTCCTACACAAGAACATATTCATAAGGTTTGGGATCCCAAGAGCCATCATTAGTGACAAGGGCACCCATTTTGACAACAAGTTAATTGCCAAGGCACTTCAAAAAGTGGGTGTCACACACAAGATTGCCACAACATACCATCCGCAAACAAATGGGCATGCAAAGATTTCGATCAGAGAAGTTAAAACCATCTTGGAAAAAGTTGTCAACCCAAATAAGAATGATTGGTCGTTGAAGTTAGATGATGCCCTTTGGGCGTATCGAACAGCATACAAAACACCACTAGGAATGTCCCCTTAACGATTAGTATACGACAAGGCCTGCCACCTCCTAGTAAAAATAGAACACAAGGCAGATTGGGCAGTCAAAGCGGTAAACATGGATTGGAAGCAGGCTGGCGAAAAGAGATTGCTTGATCTGGCCAAAATGGAGGAATTCAGATGGGAAGCATACGAGAATGCCAAGCTGTATAAGGAAAAAGTCAAAAGGTGGCACGACAGCAAGATCCAACAAAGGCAGTTCCTGCCCGGGCAGCAAGTGTTGTTGTTCAACTCTCGCCTGAAGTTGTTTCTTGGGAAATTAAAGTCCATATGGTCAGGACCATTCGAAGTGGTCCACGCCTTCCCACATGGTGTCGTGATAGTAAAGCCAATGAATGGAGGGGCAGAATTCAAAGTTATTGGGTAGCAATTAAAGCATTATGTAGGAGATTATGTCCCGAGAGAACATGAAGTATTCACTTTGGGGGATGCCCACCCCACTGTGACATAATTTTTATCTTTCCACATCTTTATTATTTTATCTATTTAGGAGTAGATCTTAATTACTTTGGACTAGACTTTAATTTTTTTAGCTGCATTATTACTATTTATACCCGTCTCACAACTATTTATCTAGATTCAGTCCCTAAAGAATCTAGCTTCCACAACCCGCAATTGACGGCATAGCGGATAAATTCTCTGAAACATCTCCACCATCTGACAGCAACTAAGTCTAAGTTTTCTTTCCCTGTCTCATGTTTATTTTTCTGTTTCTTTTATTTTGTGCATTGAGGGCAATGCCCATCTCGAGTTTAGGGGTAGCACTCATGGTTGTTTAGGCATAATTAGATCATATAGCCGATCTTAAATTTTTCGCACCAATTAAAAAGAACTTAATTTTGGGGAAAGCATGAAGTAAACTTAGAATTTTTCTATAAATGCCAAAAATTAAAACACTACTGTTACTTGTTGCATTTGATTGGATTTCTGATAAACATTGCCTGCTTGAATTATTTGTAAAATTCTAACATGGTTGCAAGAAGCTGCTGCAGCAGGCAACAAACAGAAAAAGAAAAGCACTGCCACGACATGAAAGAAAAAAAATTATGTTGTTTTTCCCTAGAGGTGCCCGAAACCGGCTATAGGAAGAATCATGTGCAAGGACACTCTGCTACTATCAAAGTCCATGAATCTGAAAATCTTTGAAGTGACGGACAAATTAGCATGAGTGAATGAAAGACTTCACGGGATGACTCTACTCAATAGGTTTGGGGTTTTGTAGTTTACTCCTATCTTAATTTCAGACCTCGAAGAATAGTTGTGATGAGCTGAAGCCCTTATTGCCATGATTATAAAATGTGCTTAACTATGTTGCCTCGGCACCAACCTTATATTACCATGACAACATCTTTGATTACTTAGAATATTCTTCAGGTTCAGGCTGTACATAGTTTCTACACACACTGCACTAGCATTATAGTTTAATTCTGAGGTAATTCATTCTCTTCTCCTTTCACTAATCTAATTTTAGGTGCCACGGCCTTGAGGTGCTAAATCAAGTTTAAAACAGGTTTTTCTTTCTGATTAGTGCAAGGGCAAGTATGTTTAGGATTGCATTACTTGAGGACAAGCAATAGTTTGAGTTTGGGGGTGTGTAAAGTGCTCATAAGTCCTATATTTTGTATGCATTACATCTCATATTATTGTCGTTCTTAAGTACATTTTAGGCACAATTAGGTACATGCATGCATTATTTACAGTATTCTTTACTTTACCTTGTTTCTATTGAATATCTTTGATTTGGTGAGAAAAGATATTGTTTTAGTTTAGTTTTCGTTTCAAGTGCTAGAAGCTATCAGAAGGGGAGAGGAGCTGATGTCGAGGCAGCAAGCCAAGGAGATGTACTGAAGCAGCTCAACATAGAGAGAGATGCTGTCGAGTAGTTGTCGCCGCCATACCTACCGCCCAGGGCAGCAACCTAAGGATTTGGTGAATTGGAGTGTGATTAGAAGAGCATAATTTTCTGAGTACAATGATCCCATCCACGCAATTTCATGATGCCGGAAATAGCAGACTGAGCCGCTAAAAGAGAAATTGTCTAAGGCGGCTTAAGCTTACTTGTGGCACAAGGAGTCCAAATTCAAGTCAAAGAAGTCATAATTAAAGGATGCATTCAATGCAAAAGGTACTTTATGATGAGGAAGACTTCTACTCCAAGGAGGACTTAACCTAAGCCAATGCCCTATATATATCCGACCATACCTTATATTTTAAAAAAAACTCATAGTTGGCATAGCTTAGGTTTCTCTTGTGTTTTCTTGCCGCCACTATGTTCTAAATTCTCTAGGGTTTGGGTTATGTTGTAAAGTAGTTGTGAGAACGATTGTTTGGGTTTAAGTTTGTTTTGCAATAAATTCAAGGTTTGCTTATTTCATGTTCTTCATTGTTTTCAATTGAGTTCGAAAGATCGATTGGGAGCAATCCATTTGTTTGGTATCGAGAGAGTCAAACTCACGAAAGAAGTAAGCACGATCTCATCAATACCATGTGTTGATCAATCTAGCCTAGACATAGGTTAGGGTTTAAGGCGGCTAAAAGGGGACGAACCAAAGGTTGTTGTTCATTGTAAGATTCACGCCGAAGGGCATTATCTGTAGTGGGCAACAATAGTACTCTAACTTAGACCTAAGCGATATCATTATCGAAGCGTTCTGGCGATCCTTGAAGGACTGTTGAGTTTGTCGCTGAGCCAATCGTCTGTTCCACTTGTTGAGGCTGTGAAAGCGTCAAAGCACCAATCTGCTGTAACACCCCAAAATCTGGTCTAGTCGGAATTGGGATTCCGATGATCGGAAAATTTTGCATCGATAAAGACTAAATATAGTATTGACCAATTAATCATTGATATTGGATGTCTAATTGAATTAAATCATTGCCATCAGACCATATTGAATAGTATCGAAAACATTACAGTGACTAAATTAAGGGAAAATGCAAGTTTGAGGTCAAAACTATAGTAGGGCGAGAGTTGAAGGACTAATCTTGTGATTAGCCCCTTCTTAATTAAAAACCTCACCAACGTGAGAGAGTCTAAGAGCTTTTCTTCAATTGAAGGAAAGCTAAATAGCCTAATATACTTATATAAAACAAGAAAAAGAAAAGGGAAAGAACTTACCCGATTATAAGTTAAGCAAGCACCTCCCCATCTCTTCATCTTCATCATCTCCTACCTAAGCATGCACACCCATTGGAGAAGTTTTGAGCTTCACTTTTTCTTCGTTTTATTGATATCGAATCGTTGCTATAGATCGGGTAAGATATATTCCTCAATCGATTATTGAATTCCATGGATATATCAAGCTTAATCCTAAGCTAGGGTTTTGACCATCCATGGATATCTCATCGTTGTCATCTATATTGAGATCGGTTATCAATTTTGATATTGTTATATTGATTTTGATATCGAAATGGCGATCCTAACAATCTCCCTATTGATTTCCTAGCTCAAGAAGTTGATAAAGAGCATCCATCGTCTCCATCCAAAGCTAGGAACAATGGGATTGTTATCCGAGATCCTTGGAAGCTTCGGATTGTCAAGGTGAGTGTGGTCGGAGTCTTGGGATTAGGAAAAAAGCCTTCCTGAATCTTTATTTGATGTTTTAGATCATATCGGTAATATTATCGTTGAAGAAATTTGCATTGGATGGTTAATCGGACACCTTGGTAAGTGTCGGTAAGTTTTGTGACACCCTAAAAATACCCTAGAAGAAATCCTAAGAAAATAAAAAGAAAAGTGAAAACATTTTAGTTAAGTCTAATGGAATTATAAGATTAAGGTATTAAAAATATGAAATTAAAAGTACAAGTAATAAGTTAACTAGGAAATATATGTTATAAAGTAACTAATATATATGTGTGTATAAGTTAGAGGAATTGAAGGCAATGGAAGTGTATATATAAATACATTACAATCGGTGAACTAGTAAATAAGCTATACATGTATATATATGTATAATATATGATACTATTGATAATTAAATAATTAATATGATATATGTGATAATAATAATATATAGTAAGTGGAACTTTAGTGGAATTTGCGTGGTAATTAGTCATTCCATGTGTCCTATACTAAAGGATGAACCATCCAACTAAGGAAAGCATTACCACATGTGTAAACAAATTGTTTACAATTATTTTGCTTCATATCTTCCACCGAACAAGAGAGAGAGAGAGAGAGAGAGAGAGAGAGAGAGAGAGAGAGAGATAGATAGAGAGAGAGAGAGAGAGAGAGAGAGAGAGAGAGAGAGAGAGAGAGAGAGATGGGAAACAAGTAAATTCTGGAGATTAGAAGCCTTAGAATTCATGCATGTTGCTGATTTGAGCTAGGATTCATCATATATTCAAGCATGTTCATTCAAACTCATGTAAGTGTTCTTGGTGTTACCAATTTGTTCTTGAAATTCTATGTTGTTTTGATGATTCCTGGGTTCTATGTTGTTGGAAATCTTGTTTATAATTGTTTGTTCATGTGTTATGATGATTAGGTTTAAGTTAGATTTGAATAAAATCTGGAAATTTGCATGAATTTAGCTTAGAACTTGAAAACTGCCCAGAATTTGTACTTGTAGAACACCCTGTTTAAAACTTGATTTTTGAGCAAGTTAGAGTTCGAATTAGAAAATTTTCTGTAGGACAAAGTTGTAGGAAATTGAATTTACTGTAGGGTAGAGGTATTGGAATCATGAAAATGTTCATAAAAATTGCTGGAAATTGAGTTAGAACAAGACTGGTCACATGAATAAATCTGGAAATAATCTGGGTTAATTCAAATATTCTAGAAAATTTGAGACTTATTTTCTCACTAATAAATTCTGGAAAATTTTTCTAAGAAACAGGAGAAATCTTGAATGGATGGAAAATAATTTGTTTTGAATTAATTTTAGCTTAAAAGACATGTTAAAGGTCATTAGAACACTTAAAACATTGTTTTGGACTAATCTGGAAAATATAAGAAATTAGGGACTGTATTGCCCTGTTTTTGAACCTATGGAACTTGAAAATGTTAAGGATAAACTTGGTGAACTATGGTTCAAATGTTGGATTTAAACTATTTGTGTAATATATTTAAAATGTACACCAAAGTTGGTTAGAAACTAAGTTGGCAGATTTGACCCTGAAAAATTCCATGTTTTCAAACATTAAACTGTATTGATTGAGAAATGAGAAAAATATGTTCTATACATGGTTTTAAAGCTATGTGAATAAGCTTTCTAGATTAGTAAAGAAATTGAAATTTGGATTTGTGGTTAAAAACTTATGACCGGATTATTGAGAGTTACTCAAACTGGCAGATTAGGGTCAGTTTCAATTTATTTAAGTGTTGATGTATGTATTAATGAGTATATATGATTGAATTGAGTTCTAACATGATCCTTGTATGTTGTTTAAATGTTTAAGATCAAGATTGTGAGGAATATTTGGAAGATACAATATTTGGACATTCAAGTAAAAAGAGCAAGGGAATGGTGATCAAAGATTCAAACTAGCTTGGAGTATTGTGAGTGTAGTTATCTTTAGGGTTAGGATTAATATCCTAACCAATGTTTTTATGTTACTTGATGAATTAACATGAAGCATGAAATGAATATAATGAAGGTTTGGTAATTTAAAATGTAATGGAAGAAGGATTAAAGGAAATGAATAATATGTTACATGTTTAGTGCTAGTTAAGGATGTTAGTGATCTTTGTGGTTTGCTATGATATATTGGCTAATTGAGCTTCATGATATGGATTGATATGTAATCTTAAGCTACTGCTTTGATGTGTGTTTGAGTAAAATAATATGATAAGCTTGCTAGAAATTATTTGAATGATATTCTTGTATAGATTTGGTGAAATGGATAACATGTATTAGCTATATGACCTTATAATGTGTTTGTGAAACCTTTGGTTGATATTACTGCAAATTTAAAAGACTTAATAAGTCCTTGGTTGACTAGTGGTCTTTAGGTAGAAGGGCATGCCTTAGAGTCTTGAGCTCCACTGTTAAAGGTGGGGTTAGTCACCTATTGATGCTTTGTGCATCTACTGTTACAGGTTACATGTTATATGGTGTAGTTAGACACCTTGATACAATTGTGTATCTACTGATTACTGATGCTTGTGCATCTACTGTTATATGTTGGTACATGGTACCTATTGACTTGATTACCTGGTCCATTAAATCATCCAAGGCAAAACTTAATGATTTTTCAATAAGACTATACATAATATGGAATTAATGAAATGTTATGTGTTTATATGTTACATGAAATGATAGGTTTAAAATACATTGTGGCTCTAATAGAATGATATGAAAACGTGATCAAATGATATGGTATTATACATGATTAAATGAATTGAAAAGGATCTCTTTAAAAATGCACCTGTTCGAATGGTATATTGAAGATGATATCATGTTTTGACATATTGTTAAATGATTGAATATGAACATTGATGTTTGAATCTTGTTCTCTGATTTTGTCTTGATACTTGAATTCGAAAGCTTGATACTTGCATGATTTTGTCTTGAACATAAAATACTTAAAAGAGATAAGCAACCTAAGTTGCCTTTCAGTGGAAGTCCTTGGATATTAAAGTGTGATACTTGGTCATCTTGGGATTACAGTCAATGAGCTACGACTCAAGAGGGATGCCCCATTACATGTGATATATTGGCGACAGTAGGAGGTAACGGGGGAGATGTACGGAGATTGGCGACAGTTAGTTGGATAGTGTGGAGATAGGATTTACATGCTCTCGATAATGGCCATTGTTTTGTGCTTTGAGCTAATTATTTTTGGATCTATATGGTCAAACTCGGACCAAGGTTATTCACGGTTGAATCTATGATCCAAGGCGAACAAGTAAAAAGACATTTAATTATCAAAGGTTCAAATTAAAGAAAATAAACAAGAATTATTAAAGGCCTAACCTAAAGTAAATAAGCAAGAAATAAAGACATGACTTGAAACTTGAACAATACTTGACTTGAAACCTTGGATATACTTGTTTATTTGATACATGAAATGAGATTGAATTGCTTAAACATTGATAGATGGAACAAGGTAGGAATGAGTTGGCATTCGAATGGACTTGTATGTTTATATGTTTGACTTGCCTTGTGTTTGAATGTGAATTTGTTGTTTGGCGTGTGTAATGTGAACCTTGAAGTAAATTCTTGAAGTGAATTGTTTGATCAATATGTGTCTGTGTGATCGATTAGCTCTTGATAAATCAGGCCGAGACTCAATCCAAATTGATTAGGACCTAGTTAACTTATAATTGAAGTAAGGACCCTAAAACTTGAAAAGAAATGAGTAGATTTAATTCACAATACTTGAATATGCTACTTGGGTTGCTTATTTGAATCGTTTTGAGTCATGGTTGCTTGATCTTGTTCGAATAGAAGATTCTTGTTTTCTAGCTTAGTTGTTTGTAATACTAGGCTATTCGAATACTAGTCTTAAGGGTAAAATGATAGATTAACTTGCTTAATGGAATGGCATGAAATAGGACATCATAACTCTACCTAAAACTTGTCGTATAATGGATTTTAGCAGCACCTAATCGAAACGAAAGTTAAAATTGAATAGTCTTGATTTAAAGGATAATTTGTGTGAATGAAACTTACATGTGTTTTAATTAAAGGAATTAAAATGAACATGATCTTGACTATGCTATTTTGAATAGGCTAAAAGTAATCTCATGTTGACAAGTAAATATGTTTGAAAGGAATTTGTAAGTGATTTATCAATCGAAAACCCTGGATGAATATGGAGATTAATCAATTTGGGTATACTTGAACTTGTCTAGAGTAATAAAATATAGATTGGACATATTTAAAATTAACCTAACTAAGGTCCTATTCGAATGAGAGCATGTCCCTAGAGAACCCGATAAATTTCACTTGAATATCCTAGAAGTCTAGTCTTAATTTAAGAGAATTGAACATGTTAATTCAATGGATCTAATGTATTATAGATGTACATAATTGAATTGGGATTATAATGAACATGAACCTGATCTATGTTGTACTTGAATGCTTAGATGAACATGATAGTAACTAAGACAAATGGTTAACCAATTTTGAATATAAAACTTAATCGAATGGTTTAATGAGATGCATGCTATTGACATATTCGAATAGAGCATGGTCCTAAATGGCGTGTCTAATTTAACTTGAAATGCATTAGAAGTCTAAGCTTAAATAAAAGAGAATAAACATGTTAGTTCAAAGGCCATAAAATGAACTATAGCTATGTATGACTTAAGTGGTAAATTGAATTTACCCGAGTCTTGCTTAATAGGAATTTGGACATGTAGTGTAGTTAAGGCCTAGATGGTAACACCCTTGAATGAGTCATGTAATTGTTTAATCAAATAATTATCCTAAATTGTATTTTAATCCAAAATGAATAAACGATATTATTACTTTCTAATCAAGTAAAAGAGCTTGAAGAGAAAGTAAGACTATACTAATAAACATGAGATAAGGTAAGCTAAGTTCAAGTAAAGAAAATACAAACTTGACTCTTGTAAATGAGCTTGTAATAGTAATGAATTCATGGATATATTGATAAACTTATTAACTTGAATTTAGTTGTTCTCAAAATATAGGTATAAATGTAACTGATCCATGTTCGAATGGGATTATGAATGTAAGTTTGGATCGCTTGATTCTTGTAAAAGAATTTCTTGCTTGACTTTTGAATGTACTCTTGGAATGAATCCTTGAACCTTGGGAATTTGTGTGTTCGAATAGAGTTAGATAAGCTAGCTAAGTCTTGTCCTAACTTGGTTTAAGTCTAGTTAGGAGTTACTTGAGTAAAAGATTCCTAAAACTAATAAACTTGATAATTTGATAGTTAAACACTACCTCACTAAGTACAATCTTGTACCTATCACTCTCATTTTCCTTCTTCCCAAACCACAGGTTTAAAGAGATCGTAAAGTTGTCCTCCCTTGAGCTGAGGCAAAACTCAAGCAAGGTTTAGAAGTATGGCTTGTGATCTATTTTTGAAATTCTCCTAGATGGTGGCATTCTAGCCTTGTGTTTAGATCTTGATAGACCATGCATTTTGTTTGTGTATAAGTTTGTATATAAAACTTGAGCTAATGGCTTGTAAAGATTAATGACACTCTTAATGTGTATAAATATATAGTATTGGTCACTTGAGAATGGTCTAATTCTTGTCTTGAGATTAAATCATGTCTAAAAGATTATATTCGACTTTGGTAATGAATCATGATGATTGGTCTAAGCTTAATCAAATTTGAATAGATAAATAGTCACTTGAAGACTACCTTAGTTAATGGATTGTTCGAATAAAACTGGAATCCCAAATTAATTATATATCTTTACTTGTATGGATTGAGACTCTAACCTAATCTTATTTTCCATTCGACTAAGGCTAAACCCTAGTAGGCTTGTTTAAATTCAAAATGAAATGAGATAGAAGCCTAGATTGGTAAATAGCTTGGACATGATGTATGGTTGTCTTAAATGGTTTGCAAGTAAGTAGTTGGAAAATATATGTATGATGAAAATATGAACAAGTCTAAGAGGTCTTGTTCAAAAGCCATGTAAGACTACATGATTAAGTAGTAACCTTAATTGTATGTAAAATCTTGATCTATCTGATGCTAGAACTTTCTTGATAATCAAGTAAGTCATTTGTTAAGAGTAAGTCTTAAGGAAAAAGTTAAAAATTGGCCCTAAATTTCTTGAACGCCTTCTCGTTTTCTTGTCGTAACGCTCTCGACCCCTAACTCAGGTTGGGGGTGTTACAATATGATTTTATTGATGAATTGATTCTAATAATGTTTCCATGCTTTTGTGTGAGGCTTTCTAGATCAAAGAGTAGAAGAGATCGGTGAAGGCAATAGAGTTGGACCTTCAAAGGATTGGCAATAGAGGATAACTATACAAAATTAAGCTTGCTTGGAATTCTCGTACAACAACAGCTATCAATCTTCTATTAAGATGGCTCCCTTTGAATCCCTTTATGGAAGAAAGTGCAAGACTCCTCTATGCTGGTCGGAATTGAGGGTTAACAAAGCTTTAGGACCCCAATTGCTTCGAGAAATAGAAGAGCAAGTACAATTCATTTTCCACCGATTGAAAGAAGCATTTGATCGTCAGAAAGCCTATATTGCTCGTAAAAGAAGGGACATTCAACACAATGTAGGAGATAAAGTGTTTCTCAAGGTGTCTCCATGGAAGAGGGTGTTTAGATTTGGAAAGAAAGGGAAGTTGAGTCCTAGATTTATAGGAACTTTTGAAATGATTGAAAGGATTGGCCCTGTTGCATACCTTTTAGCCCTTCTAGAAGAATTCAACAAAATACAGAATGTATTCCATGTGTCGATGCTACGTAGTTATCGATATGATCCATCTCACATTCTTGAGCCTGATGAAGTTGAATTAAACTAAGATTTGACCTATGGAGTAGAACCTATTCAAATTCTTGATCGAGAAGAAAGAAGGCTTCGAAACAAAACAATTTCTCTTGTCAAAGTTCTGTGGAAAAATCATAAAAGAAAAGAAGCTACTTGGGAGCATGAATCTACCATGAGGAAACAATATCCACATATATTCTCTTCAGGTAAATTCAAGGACCGAATTCCTTAATGGGGAATGATTTGTAACACCTTAGATTGTACCTTAAGAAAGTGACTTAAAACTTATATAAGTATGTTAGAAAAGGAGGTGACTGATTTTGAGACTCTATGGGGCTTAGTTATAAGTTTTTAAGATTATGATGTTTGATTAAAGTGACCACAATGACTAGGGCTCAAAACATAGGTGTTACACGGTAATAAAATTTGATTAAGGGAAAAGAGATGTGGCATTAGATTAGGATCACACGTGGACTTCGTCTTTGAAGGATGACAAACAAAAATGTTGTCATCTTATTCATTCATGTTGGAGGCCGAAACTTAGAGAGTGTATGGGAGAGAGAGAATTTCTATGGAAGCTTGGTTTTGGAGCTTTGGCTAACTATTTTTAGCTTGAATTTACTTAATTGTTAAGAAAGGTAAGCAACCTTCTTTCTTGCAGCTTGAAATAGAAGGTCTTAAGGTTTTACTTTTATGAATTTTTTGTTAGAATCATAATTCATTTGAACATTTTCTCATGATCCTAATGCCGACTTGTTTGAGTTGAGATAGTATTTTGAGTGCTGAACTATGGAAAATTGAATGTGCGCATGATCTCCTATGCTTAATTGTTTTATAATAGAGACTATGAACAGTTGGAAATTCATGATAAGAATGTGTGAAGGTTTCCATGAATTCAACTAGGCATGTATGGACTGTTTTAATGTTATATTGTTTAAGGACTGTTTTGTGTACTAATTTAGGGGCGGTGCATTTGTTTTAACGAATTATAAGATTATTATATTCATTGACAAACAAGGAAAAATGGCCAGAGCATGATTGGAAATTGTTTTGACTGTAAATGTTGGTGTGTAAAGCTGCCCTTCACCCAGGGGAAAACATTAGGTGTTGCTCGGGAAAATTGGATTAATTAAGGATTGTTTTGGCATAGCTAATTGTGTGTTTATGATTGAAAAAATGTTCTTGGGTGGTTAAGAGCTTAAATGGATTGCTTAAGAGTGAATAAAATGTGGAAGAACCATCTTTTATACTCATAAGAACGTAAAACAAGCGTAAGGGCATATTCGAAACTGCTTGTGAACATAAAGGGTTTGTTTTGTGTATTGGTGACATGATCGATATCTTGAATTGCTTAATTATTGTAATATTTGTTGATATGATTCAAAACATGTAGTGAAGTATTAGAAATCCTTTTTGTAAGGCTTGTTTGAGCATGTGAATGATGTTCAAGTATCAATAAGTTGTAAAAATGGTTTGATTTTAATATACCATTAACTTGTTGTTAAATGAGGCAATAAGGGGGACAATTAAGATCAAGAGAAGCAAAAAGGGGTTTTGATTCGTGATTAGGAATAGTTGGAGTATTTGTGAGTATAGTATGTATTTTATGCATAGTTATCGATTGTTCAATATACCAAATTGCTTAAATGTTTAATGAGGCATAAATGCATAATGGCTGGGTTGGATCGAGTGTTGGGAAGGTACGTGCCAATGTAAGCTTGGATGGAATTTGATTGATTCAATGCTTAATGTAGCATCTGGTATATTGGTTGTTAATTATTATTTGAATTAAGTGGTTAAGTGATTGATTCAGTGCTTAATGTAGCATCTTGCTTATTGGTTGTTAAGTATTATATTAAGATAAAGGTGAATAAGTTATTAAGATTTTGCATGGTGTATTGTCTAGATTTGGTCTAGTATAATTGGCATGCTAATAGTGTATCCTAAGCTCAGCCTGCATTAGACTAAGGTCCCCTGTTTGGTACCAACGTACCCCTGAATAATTGAACAGCTTATATGTTTCGATGGTATAGATTACCATTGCCTGATAAGGTTTCGTATGAACATGTATATCTAGGTTATCAGTTAGTTAAAGCAATAATGTACAACTAAAGTTGTCTATGTGTGAAAGTTGATGTGGTGCTATCTTGTTTCATACATCAAATTGTATGATTTATTGACATTGTATCCTTTGATTTGGAAGTATGTGTGAAAAATGTGATTACAAGTTGCAGAACATGGTATAATTGGATCCAAAAGAACAGAAATGTGGAAAGAGACTTCTCCCCCTTATGGAAGGTTTTTCAGAAGCTTCACACTCTACCAAAGATCAAGATCTTCTTGTGGAGAATTTGCCACAATGCCAGTCTTGTTTGTGAAAAGATTGTCGCAGCACATCTTGGCCCTGACTTGTGTCCACTTTGCAGCAGAGAAACTGAATCTCTTCTTCATGCATGTAGAGATTGCCCTACTGTTCAAGAAGCATTCGCTTATTATGGTCTCTCGAACCTAATCACTATGGATTCGGTGGACAGTTGTAAGAGATGGTTAGAGCTTTGTTTGGAGGTTTTGGACAAGGAGCAGTTTACCTTTCTCATGGTGTTGATTTGGAACTTGTGGAATAGGAGAAACCATTTAGCGCATAAGTCTATTTTGTTGCCAGTTAGAGTTGTTGTGGACTATGCCAATTTCTTGTGAATGACTTTGATGTTGCCTTTGATCATAATGTTCCTATTGTTACTTGCAACATGTCCATTAGATGAAAGTGCCCTCCTGACTCGGTGTTCAAGATCAATGTTGATGGTGCTTTTATTCCTGAAACCGTAGCAGCTGCCTTTGGAGTTGTGGTCTGAAACGAGCATGGTCTTATGGTGGATGGACAAGCCCAAGTCATTCCGGGGACCCTTAATACCGAACTTGCCGAGACGTGGGCGTTCTCAAGAGGCATTAAGCTAGCGGCCTCTAATGGGTGGAGCAAGGTGATCATTGAAGGTGATTCCATAAGAGTGGTCAACAAGTTACTTTCTGATGGTCCTGATCTCTCTTTAGCCGCCATTTTCTGGAGGATGCTAAGCTTATCCTTAGGTCACACCCTGGTTTTTCTATTTCTCATGTAAGTCAAGAGGAAAATAGAGTAGCTCATTCTCTAGCTCATTGGAGCTTTACTTGTATCGAGCCTTTTTATTTTTCAGTTGTGGTTCCAGACTGTATGGCTAATGATCTTGTAGACGATGCTATTTATGGTTGTTAATGAAGTTTTCTGACTTTCCATCTTGGTTCATCTTTTCTGGTCATATGTGCAAGGGTAGTACCACGTTGGTGAGGTTAGGAAGGCAAAGCCATGGTCGTAGAACCCTGTGTCGCCTCCACCGTCAGGGTTGGAACGAGGTACAAAGCCATGGTGGAACTTTCCAGTGTTGGGTAAGTACTCATTTCTCTTCTTTTTTGCAGGATCTTGTTCAAGGGAGGGCCTTGGAAGATTGGCAAGAGATTGGAAAAGAGTATGGGGAAGGGCTTGTTTTTCTTGGTTGGGTTCTAAGGTTTTTCGATGTGGGGGGCAGAACGTCCCATTTTCAGTCGTGGCAGTGTTTTCTGGGAGCAGTTCCAGCAAGTTTTCTTAGCTCTTTAGAGGGGTCTCGATGTGGGGTTAGGTAGCCCCGATGGGTGGTCTCATGGAGAGGCAGCGGTGCACAATTTGGTGGGAAAACGGGTCCCTTAGGTGGCCAACAGCTTCGCAGATATTGGGCAGCAGACATGCCCTTGGGTGGCAACCAGAGGGCGGGGAGGAAAAATGCCCCCATTTCAGACATATCAATTTCTACTGGGAGCAGTTCGGCAAAGTTTTTAGCTCTTTAGGGAGTAGTGATCTGCAACCCCCCGACCCCCATCAGTGCGATTTGGTGACTGGGCACCAGTGGAGATGGCTCTTGGATGCCACACGGTGGCCGGACGTACTTGGTGGGGCGGTAATTTTAATTTTATCTTATGGCTGGTTTGTTCGATCTAGTGTCCTAAGGTTGAAGACAAGCACGTGGGAGGGTGGACTCACGTGTGGAGGGAGCCTTATCCTTTTGTGGCTTTCCCGCCCTTGGTCAAACAAATTTGAGGCAGCAATCTGCAGCTATAGGGAAACAAGGTTCGAGAAGTTGACCCTTGGGTGCAGCATGATCTTTGCCGAAACTGGAAATTGTTTTTCTGGTTCAACCAACCGGCAGTTGGCAGTTTTGCTGGAATTGGTTTTTCTTGTGGCTCATTAAAAAGTTAAAGGTTGTGGATCATTAAATGAAAATTGTTTTTGTCCCTTGTGGATTGGAGACCGGACAAGAAGGGTAAAGATATTGTGTGGGTTTATCCTCTCCCCTTGTGACCCTTGTGGGAAAATCTTTGTATTACTTGAACACTTCTCTCTCCTCTTGGTTGCATTTCATCTGAACTTGTCCCTCATGGAAGAATCATCTAATGACCTTGCTAAACAAATGGCAAGCTAGTTCACCGAGGAAGAGCTTAATGTGTCTGGTGATATTGAAGAGTTAGGAAAAGAGCCAGTTGTGGGGGAAGAAAAATGTGTGGTGGGGAAGCTTGTGTCACCACGAATTGTCGATGGCCCCATGCTCATTAGAATTTACTTCTCAATTTGTAAGGAGCATCCCTTGGAGAAAGCCAAGGCCCTCGGCCCTAATATGTTTTTATTCAAGTTCAAGAAAGTGGAAGACAAAGATTTCGATCTCGGTCGATGCCCATGGACCTTCGATGGGGAATTAATTGCCCTCAAACCTTTTGATAGGATGCTCACCCCAAAAGACTATGATTTCCAACCTCTCCCAATTTGGATTTGCATCTATGATGTTCCCTTAGGATTCATGACGAGCAATGTTGGAGAAGACATTGGGAACAAGTTTGGGAAAAGTATTGCCACTGATTTGCATGAGGAGAATGGATGCATGGGAGAATATCTCAGACAAAAGCTTAAGATTGATTGTAGCAAGCCTCTTAAAAGATGCACGGTTATGGGGAGGAATATCAGAACCGGGCAGCCTCGATTTTGTATGTATAAATATGATAGACTTCCACGGTTTTGTTTCTTTTGTGGTGTAATTAGACACGAGCATCAACTCTGTCTGGATCTTCCAAAGGGGGACTTTCCCCCTTTCTAATTTGGCGATTGGCTAAGGGTGGAACTTCCAAAGTCAAACGACTTCACCAAAAGGAAAACCCGTTCGCGGATTGTGTACGTATCAAAGGGTGAAGCATCGGAGTCCGATAAGAATTTGAAAGACAAAGATAGTGAAGCAACCAGGGAAAGTGAAGATAGCGTGGCTTTGGGGGAGAACGAAAAAGGGATAGCCAGTGATGCTATTGAAAAAATTGAGAATAGCTTGGCTGTTGCCTCGGATAAGCCTAAGCATCCTTCCACCTTGGCACCTGAGCTCAAAAGTGCGAAGCGATTGTTGAAGGGAAAATTAGAAGGTAGCAGCTCGAAGAAAACTAAGAAGGCAAAATCTATGTCTTGTCTAACCTCGGACGGTGTAGAAATTGGTCAAGAGGTGGTGTCCCCTCTTAAGGCACCTATACCGGTGGAGGTTGTTTCCAAGGCCCGCCGTGAGCAATGAAAACCCTATGTTGGAACTACCGGGGCTTGGGAAACCCCAACACAGTTCAAGCCTTGTTAAGGTATGTTACCTTGAATGATCCTGACTTGTTTTTTATTAGTGAAACTTGGATTTTCAAGAATAAAGTGGATAATATTCATAGAAGGTTGAACATGGAAGGTTGTTTTGATGTGGAAAAGGGCGAGAATTGTGTGGGATTGCTTTTGCTTTGGAATGACAGCTTGCAAGTGGATTTGCTTTTCTTCTCGAAGTCTCACATTGATGTGGAAATTGCACAAAGAACCACTAGGTTTCGGTTTATCGGTATGTATAGGACTCACGACCGACCAAGAAAGCACAAGGATTGGGAGCTACTCGATAGACTCAAAGGGAAATCTCATTTGCCTTGGTTGTTATGGGGACCATAATGACATTCTGAGCTTGAATGAAAGGGCAGGAGGGAAAAGGAAACCGATAGTGGAAATGGAAGCGTTTCGAGATGCTCTCAAGAGAAATAGTCTTTGCGACATTAAACCCACCCATGGCTGGTTCACTTGGCACAAAGGAGATGATGTTGACACCTATATTAAACAAAGAATCGACCGGTTTGTGGCATCTATCCCTTGGCTACACTATTTTAGTCAATGTGAGATCACCACGGAGTACGCAAAAGACTCTGACCATTGCTTCCTTCTTTTGAACACCGAGGGCAAACAAAGAAAAGAAAGCAAGCATGAGGACTATTTTAAGCATGAGGAGTTGAAAACCCTCTTGGACAAGGAAGAGATCTAATGGAAACAAAGATCTCGGGTTAAATGGATTAAAGAAAGGGATCGAAACATGGTTACTTTCATGCTAGGGCAAACAATCGAGGAAAGATGAACGTGATTAAAGGCATTGAGGACAAGGATGGGAATTGGGTCGAAGGGGTGGAAGGCATTTTTGGAGTTACACGAGACTTCTTTTCCAATCTCTTCCAATCGGACAATTGCACAACCTCAAACTTGATCCTACAAGAAGTTGAGACTTGCATAACACTGGAGACGAACAACATGCTTTGCGTGGGATTCACGATAGAGTAAGTTATGAAAACCTATTTTTTCAAATTCACCCAAACAAAGCCCCATGTATGGATGGTTTTCCAACCTCCTTCTACCGTAAGTTTTGGTCTACTCTTCATGTTGAGTTCATAAAGCTTTGTATTGACCTTCTTACGGGTAGAGTGGAAATGTATGAGGTGAATCAAATTGTTCGTGTGCGTATTCCCAAACTAGATAACCTAACCCTCATGAAACATTTTAGGCCCATTAGTTTGTGCAATGTGATATACAAAACATGTTTAAAAGTGTTTGTTAATAGATTGAAATCCATTATGTCCTTATGCATTGCTGAGAATCAAAGTGCTTTTGTTGCGAATAGACTCATTTTGATAATGCCATTGTTGCGCATGAATTGTTTCATTATCTTAAAGGTTCAAAAGTGGTCCTAATAAAGGGGCTGCCGTTAAATTAGACATGGAGAAAGCTTATGATAGAGTCGAATGGCATTTCCTTTCTGGCATTATGGAAAAGATGGGCTTTGATTCAAAATGGATTGACATTGTGATTACTTATGTTACCATTGTTTCTTATTGTTTCAAGAATAACAGTGTCATTTCATATTCCTTTATGCCATTCAGAGGACTAAGGTTTGTCGACTCTCCTTTTGAAGGAACAAAGAGAGGGGAATATCATAGGTGTCCGAGCAAGTATGAAGGGCCCAAGAGTGAACCATCTCTTTTGTATGTCGATGATTGCCTTTTGTTCATCAAAAACTTGGTTAAGGAAGCAACCAGTTTGAAGAATGTGCTTAAGGTTTATGAGTCTTCCTCAGGCCAAAAGGTCAATGTTGAGAAGTCTTCCATCTACTTCAACAAGGGCATGACCAATCAAAGCAAATCTAAAATCAAAGAGAAAGGAGACTATTGTGCAACAAAGACTCTTTATGCTATGACATGTTTCTTGGTGTCGGATCGTATTATTGATCTCATGGACACCACAACGAGAAATTTTTGGTGGTCCGGTAAGAGAAAGGAGAGAGGATTGACTTCTGTAGCATGGAAAAACTTGTGCAAACCAAAGCAAGTCGGGGGGCCAGGATTTCGGGATCTAAAAACATTTAATCTTGCTCTTCTTGCCAAACAAGTGTGGAGACTATTGTGCAACAAAGACTCTTTATGCTTCAAGGTCCTTTCGGCCAAATATTTCCCACATGGCAATGTGCTCAAAGCAAAGCAAGGGGAAAAACTTCTTTCATTTGGAGTAAAATTTACAAGTCTAAGGAGGCAGTCAAAGATGGCTTTCATTGGAAGCTACGGACTAACAGCTCGGTTCGGATATTTCAAGAAAAATGGGGTGGAACCAAGCCAATCCCTGTTGGAATGGAGTCACTTGTATAATAATACAAATCCGATTAGATGTGGGGAGTATATGATTCGTGATGTCGCATCGTGGAATGTGGTCAAGATCAATCAAGTTTTATCGGATGAAGATGTCCTCTTGATCAGGCGATGTCCCATTACACCCTTCTCGGGTGACATGCTCATTTGGGGCCACCATTCATCGGGAAGCTACACCACTCGTTCAGGCTATAACTGGTTACAACTTCAAAATCACGAGGTAAGGGACTCTAATGTCATCTGGAAAGCAATGGCTAAGCTTTCTACTTTGCCTAGAACACGATTGTTTGAGTGGAGACTCTGCCATGATGCATTTCCCACAGACCATAAGCTTGCAGCCGCGAGACTTGGACCCGACACTTGTAAAATGTGTAACATCGAAGCTGAAACCTACCTCCATGCCTTTTGGTACTGCCCAACCATAAAGGAAGCCTTCGATCTCTGTGGATTATCGACCTCCTTACCTAGTGGCCCTTTCTCGAGTTGCTGCAAAGATTGGTTGGAAGCTTCACTCAAATCTTTGGACAAAGACCATTTCACTCTCCTAATTATCTTGTTTTGGAACTTGGGGAACCGGAGAAACAAACTCGTTCATAAGAACAAGAATCTCCCGACCCGAGCCATGGTGTTTTATGCCCAACTGATTGCAACGGACTACACTACAGCACACGAGCCCACAAGCATCATGGTCTCTTGTAACTGAGCCATCCGATGGACCAGGCCACACGAGGACACCATTAAGGTGAATGTCGATGTAGCATTCGTTGCAAACTTGGGGGTCGCCTCAATTGGAGCAGTAGCCCGTAACTCCAATGGCTTGATCCTTAACGCGAGAGCTCACAAGCTGCATGGTGCGCACACCGCCAAGACTGTCGATGTATGTGCCTTCACCCATGGCCTTTAAGTAGCTGAGGAGAATGGATGGCATACCGTGATCATCGAAAGAGACTCCATGGCGATTGTTAACAAGCTGGTTGCTGAGAAGCTGGACAGATCAATCACTGCCGCGCGCTTGCTTGATGCACATGCCATCCTTGCCAACCACGCTAGTTTCAAAGTTAAGCGCATAGGTCATGAAGCCAATAGGGTCGCGCACTCTCTAACACATTGGATACTGAGCTGTAATCAACCTTTTAATTTCTCTTATGATGTGTCAGATTGTATTTCAAGCTTTGTAATCGATGATACCATTTATGGCTAATGCAATGCAATCCAACTTTCAAGAAAAAAAACTATGCAAAAACAAATTTCTCATCAACCTTGTTTTGTTCTTCCTCATTATGTGTTGGCTCCTTCACTAATTCATATTTCGTAACAACGTTCCCATTAGATGCTACGTCCAGCCATTTACCATTGCAGGATGTGATTACATTGCAATGTTTTTTCCCATTTGGTTTTGCAACTTCAGTATCACTGGGAAATGATCCTTGTGGTCTATTATTGAATGCATTTTCTAATTGTCCCATCTAATTTTCCATTGCATGAAACGTTGTAGTGTAACTCTGAACAGTAGCTTCTTGACATATCCAAGATGAACATATAATGTACTACAGTGTGCTTCTTGAAGGATGTTGGATCTTATTCCATTGTTGTTGGGTACACAAACTCGATCACGACATCGGAGAAGTCCTTCATAATCAATTGGAAAGTTAGAACTACAAGCGTCATAAAACGAAAAAAGAAATGAGCTTCTAGTTAGGAATGATATCATAGTATCGAAATATTCCATTAACGATTTAAAAGCATTTTTGGCAAGTATAGAAAAGTGCCCCCACCACCTCCACAGTTAAAAAATCATGCATACATATTTGTTTAAAGCAAATTGCACATCCTGTTAATTCAAACTGTAATCTCATAGCACTAAATATAACGACCTAAACTGTAACATTACGACCATATGTTGACGGATACATATATTACTTAAGTAATCCTAGAATTGTTATACCGGTCAAAAATTATATTTTCCTAAGAAGAATAATTAGTAATATAACCTTAAAACGTTTTAAGTCTATACTACTGAGAGAAGATAAACAGACCCCGAAGCCTAAAAAAACTGAATAAAATATCATGCCCAAAATCTATAGTAATCGTACTGAAAAGTTGACTCTTAATCCTCTAAATGTGGATTGAATCCTAACGTCTTGAATTATCTGAAATGAAGACAAAGAAAGTCAGTTGTATAAAAGCGTGAAACAGAGAATAGAACATGAACCAAGGATTAACAATGGATAATTTGATAGAATGTTTTAAACAATTAACAAGAATTGACAACATGGACTACGCAGATTAATTGAACTGAACAACATAATATATATACGACAAAAATGCAAGGCATAACTATATGGGCCAATCAGTCCAGGTACTGAATCCATCGGTAATCCCAAACAGAAGGAGTCCCCAAGGACCTTAACATCATAACAAATGAACCTACACCGTTAACTAATTTCATTAGCTGAAACTAATTTTCTAAATGCTAACCTATGTAATTTATACACTGCTAGTCTTGAGTTGAGAGAAACATCTTGTGATATATCCTCCCAAGTAAAAGGCGTGTGAACAAGCTCCACATTCCAACCATCACCATTATGTGTTTTTTCTTTTACCCAAACAAGAGAAGGGGTAATTATTGTCGTGGATCTTAACTTAATTACCAGTGAGCTTGGCATTTGATGGTTTCTGTATAAATAAATGACACTTAACTTAAGTTCACAATTTTACCCATTTGTAGCTTGTTTTTCACGTAATTTAGATCAGTCTTTATTTTAGTAGTCATATATTTATATACGGAGCATGAAATTTGGAGGCAAAAAATTAAACAGCACGTCTAGGTAGAATAAACGCACGGCAAAGGTTGCATTGCTGGAAAACATAATAATTTTAAACTTACCAGAGAAAATGCTTTGCTTTCCACTTGAGTCCTAAGTCCGTAAAGGCGGCGTCTCCGGACTATCATATTCTATGTGCACATATGCAGTTTTCTTCGCTTTTTCCATTGATTCTACTTTGTGTGTTCCTTGCTCACTGCAATATAGGGGCATGATGTGTAGCAAAGCAATATTTAACCTAATGCAACATTAAAACCATTAAACTAAACTTGAAACAATCTAACATCTAATTCATCCCAAATTTCAGTTTGCTTACCATTTATTATCATGCAAAATTAGACCCACTGCAGTGCCATGCATTGTAAGATTTTTAGAATTCATTAACAATGCCTCAAGAAACCGAAATAGTTTTAGTTTACGGAGGAAACAGTAAATTTTCAGTTTTTCCGAGTCGAATTAATTTCCCAGCTCTCGACATAAATGATGGGAAATCCATGTATTTTTCCTCTAAGCTCACTTAGACACGAAAAAAAAAAGTACAGAGAAAGCAATTAAAGGAAGTTCAGAGAATACCATATTTATTTTCAATTAATAAAGTATATAAATCAAATTAACTCAGATCCTAAAGGGAATACCAAAAGTAGTGTATATTAACAGTGAGAAGCTTCGTCTTTTGCAGCCACTCAAATGCAACTTGAAAATAACTACGAACCAGAGCGATGCAAACCTAAAACCTAAGGACAAAGATGATGCAACAAATAACATAACAGAGCTGGAGTCATTTGAATTTCGAATTAAACGATTAAGACACAAAACGAAACATGAAAAAAATCGGAATGGACAACACATAAACAAGTTTGCATGGTGTGGACTGTGGCTTGCATTTAACATTTGAACCATGTGGTAACTTTTTTTAATCAAGTAACTTGAACAGATATGCCTTTAGTTACAATCAAACCGATTTCATATGGACTCTGAAACCAAACAAGCTTGTATCAGATGATGCATGACTGATATTTGTTTTGTCGTATACCTCAATAAATATCCTAGCATGCATGGATCAAGTTGCATAAATTGGAAGTTGTAGGACCTTAATTTAAACTATTATAGCAATTTGACGTAATATTTATTTATTAATATTCTTGATTCAATGCATAATGTACAACCCTGGTTGCCGACATGATCAATTCTCATTTAAAAACTAAATTTCAATTGAAGATGCTGACTTATGATTAATCCATATTTCTAAGAATTTGGAACGTCATACATCAGCTTCTCAGTGATTATACAACTGCAAATTTACAAGCAAACTCAAATAATCATCTTCTCAATGTAGTATTGAACCAAATTTTGCCGTGGTAAGTATGTCTATCACCTAAGGGTATAACAAAATACTATGTAATTACCTCAAACTACTTGAAAACTTTCAATATACATAACATTGAGCGTTCTTTAGGTTAAACAATCATTGTAAGAATACTTGATGTTATAACACTTTCAATTTCGACAAAAGACCTCTCTTAGTAATTTATAAAGATTTATTAAACATAAGCACATAGCATAATTCACAAATTAACGAAATCACATGTCAACTAATTTTGCTATAACCATTCGAATAGTCATATTTATAACCATTTTGGTTTACTATCTTATTTACTCTTATTACAATCAAACATAAGATATGAAACCAGAAAACTTACTAGCTTGGATATAAGCACAAAGTACACATTCAATGGTTTCTAAACAAAGCAACCTTGACACATTTTGACTTAGACCCGTTTCCATTAGTTCTATGTAGAAATCTAGTTTTTTTCAATCATACAATACACATTAGTGGAAGTGAAAAAAAAAAGACTGCTGTTTATTTTGTTTGACAACAGGCTATCTTCAAGAATTCAATGGTATCACATTTGGGAGTCCTTTTAATTCATAATAGGGCAGCATACCTCATAACACTAAACCCGATAACAGCCTATAACTGCAAACAATATTGTACTAAATTTGAACAGTTTAGATTAGAGAAGCATGCAACATATTTAGCTGCTGTTTTGATTACCATTTTAACTCTGTTTCAGTAAAAAATCCTGGTTTCAGGAGCTTAGAGAACAGCAATAGGGGCTGCTAATTTAAGACAATGTAGGTTGTCATTAACCAACCGAATTTGTGACACTATGTCTAAAACAATTTGCAATATTCAGAAATGGCCTCTACGTATTCATCGAAATAAAACTGAACAGAATGATGTGCGCATCTATGTGAACCATTAACACATATTGTCCAAAATGCGTTAAATAGGAACTTCAAGAGTGAAGATGATACCCCATACCTTTTTGAAGAAGACAGGTCACATCTGATTTTCTAACATCTGACCAATCGACACCTTCAGGATAAAAAGGTAATCAACAAAAGGTCAAAAGACAAAAGAAAACGATGATGTTAGTGCTTCCTTGGTTATTTCTGACTCTCCTTGAAAATACATTTGATTGCTACCTTTTGCTTGCAGGAAAAATAATTATCCACTTTTGTAGAAGAGCAAGTAAAAATTTTTAAAACTAAATACTGAGAACTTTTATGTTCACCGTGTAAAAGGAAAAGGAACACCGAACACATCCCGTTATAGGAATCAAACAAGGTAAGCCTTCTATTGCAAAAGGAGAGTTAAAATAGTATTCACTAGAACTGCATGCAAGTTTACCTATATAAAGCACGGCCTACTAAAAAACAGTAACAATAGAGGAAGCCAAACAGGCTCACTGTTTAGCAAGTTAGCAACCACAATC
Source organism: Hibiscus trionum (assembly GCA_030270665.1). Lineage (NCBI taxonomy): Eukaryota > Viridiplantae > Streptophyta > Magnoliopsida > Malvales > Malvaceae > Hibiscus > Hibiscus trionum. The sequence continues at coordinate 64,482,702 of BSYR01000017.1, forward strand.
AGCTTCTCCATTAAAATCACAACATGAACAAGTCTTTCAAGAAAGTTAAAATAGTATTCGCAGGGCACTACATATATTACTTATGGTACCTTACATGCCTCCCTTCACAGAAAACACAAGCTGTATGTTCGATTACGCGCCTCATAATTCCAAAAAAATTCTTGATAAACAAATCTGTCAAAAAACCAGCAAGACCATCTAGCAGCCACTCTGAAAATAAAGAGAAAATGAGCAATAACAGATGCATTTTCTTCCAAAGATCATCGAAATAAATTACTACTTAATAACATCGCTTGAGTTTCAGTCAAACCAGACCATTGTCATTGTCTTGAAAGGGAAAAAGCAAGTTTGATGCATGTGTCTATTGTGAGTAAATTCATGAATTTAGTCATCATCAGCGGGATGAAAGACAAGAAAAACTTGACACCTAGTACAGATGACAGACGTTGTAATTAATGCTCATATACAAGTTCAAGTAACTCTAAAGACAACAAACAATATAAACCAGAAAGTTAAAAGAACCGAAATTTTTGTAAACAAAAAAATGCATCATAAAGAAGTCAATTTGCATTGTATGGTTCAATGAAACAAAAAAAAAAACACCTATGCCTCCTCCATAAACGTTTGGACGATGTTAAATGTACCATGTTTGTTATAAAAAATAGAGCATGAAACATGGATGGATGGGGCTACAGTGGAAAAATGTTAAAAAGAAAACAAGTCAAGAAGCAATTAATTTTCGAACACATACGTAGAAAATCGGGGCAGACTTGTGGGCACATTTCTACTTGAACAGGTGTCAAATTTGGCTATTCAGTTTGGACAAAATCAGCAGCTAGTTCCAGCTTAATTTGGTCCTAAAGCAAGCAAGTGGTGCTAGTTTGCTAGATAATAAAGTCAACTAGTCACCTACATATATAAATTTTAATAATTAGCCGATGTAGTATGGTTAAAGAGGCAAATTCAAACAGGCATGTCCATAATTATAATCGAACATAAGATAAGAAAGAAGAAAACTTCATAGTTAGCAGAATTCATTAGTTCTATGTAGAAATCGTCAGCCTTTACCAAAGCTTCTTTATACGACCAAATTAAGACAGCATCAGTGAACTTGCCGATCGGGTTGGTACGGGGCTTTTCCATTGTCGACCTCCTTACTCGACCCTCCTCCCTTTTCGCGAACTTTGCTTTAGCAACTGATACAATCCTCTTGTCGATTACCGCATTGTGAACTTTCGTAATGGCATTTTCCATATCTTCCTTGCGACTAAAATGAACAAAGGCAAAGGTAGAGTCCTTGTACCTCGGCCTTCGATTAATAGCCAGAATGAAAACCTTCACAACCTCGCCATGACGCTTGAAATACTCCCAAATAGCTTTCCTGGAGACTCTCCTGCTAAGATTATCGACGAAAACAACCCATTCTGTTCCCCTAGGCCTATGAATGACTTTTTGACTTCTTCCTCGAGTGGGGAGCGAAGACATAATGTTAGTATGATTTGTGTTTGAAGGCTTGTTTTGCTGGTTAAATTAACCCTTTATTGTATACAAGTTTTTTCATTAAAAAACAAGAAACTTTGCAGACTCTAATGAACAGAACAACCAACACAAATTGCAGATTTTATGAATAAAAGGATGACGCAACATATTTAATACATCAAATTGAAACATTGGCAGAGAAAAAAGAATACAGGAATATATAAAACATACCTTCAAATTTTACAAGTTTCTACAGAAAATTCTTCTAGACACTAAGAGAACCTACAGAAAAAGCAAAAGACTTTTTAAGAGACGACAAGAAATATTCTCAGTTAACAAGTACTCCCAAACGCAAAAAAGAAAAACGAAGCGAATGGATACCTATAAACATTGCAATAAACGAGACCCTTATCTGATTACAAACTACACATTCAAAACAGGGCAGTGTAATCCTCAAATGTATTTAACACATTTGAAGACTCGAATACAGCATACAAGAGGACACCATACATTTGAAGACTCAATTCTCAGCAATTGACTATACATATTGAACCACATGTATACGACTGAAATCTCGATTTCTCAACAGTCTATACATATTCAACCACAGTTCAACTTCTTAACCAATCAACCATTATCACACCTTCATAAATCTTAACATATAGTGCACGAACAAACAACATCATGAAATACAACGATTCAATAAGTATCACTTTATCAAAATTAGACTAACTGCCACGTAATATTTATTGTTTGAGTTAAAAAAGTCATCATCAATTCGTCAAAAAAAAAACCCCATAGTTATATACATTGTACTTGTATACCTATGTATTTTTATCAAAAACAGTCCACTTATGCATTCAAATATACAAAACAGTCTACTTCACATATTTATACTTGTATATACATTCAAACAATCTCAATTATAAGCCCACACATTTACATGATCATAACAGTCGACATATAAACAATCATAAATTACAAAACGGCACAATTTTAATACAATTCTGCTCTATTCCTTAAACTGCATTTCAACACAGTTTTTAAACTTAAATTCTGTTCATTATTAATCAAAAACTGCACTGTTAGACACCAAACTGCACTTATTTTAGACTCAATTCTACACAGTTTTAGACTTATAAATTCTGCATTGTTTTAAGCTACAAATCTGCACAGTTTTAAACTACAAAACTGCAATGTTTTAAGCTACAAACTGCACCTTTTAACACTTCAAACAATATATATTCTAAACTGTTCTTAGGACATTCTAAAGACTGTTTTTATTAAATTTAAGACTGCATTATTGGTTCTAATTTATACAACTGCAAAACAGTGTTGTTTTAGTTCAATCTATTCCTTATTTGAGCTTTATCAATCTGCCACTTACAATACCCCGTCCAGCATATATTAAATTTTCATTCCAAGCAGTTCATTATACCTAAGTTCATATTCTTAAACATTGTAACAACCATTACATTCATTCTTATTCCAACACAGTCCCTAAGATAATTTTCAGAATAAACCCCTGTTTTTAGGCACTTAAAACAGTCCCTACAAATTACTTATTTACTCAATTCAGTCCATTAGAATGTGCCTTCATAAATACATATATTAGGCAGTCTCTTTCAATCTTATTATTCAAGGCCATATATTTTGACTCATTAAATATCCTAAAAACAGGGTACTATTCTTGTTAAACGTAAACTTTACATTTCATGCTTGATTTTAATTAAACACAACATCATAGCTTCATCGCTTCAATAGGTTGAGTCCCAACAATCATGATCATATACTCAAATTTAACCATTAACAAAGAGAAATGAAAGAACCTAATTACCTTCTCCAATAAACAATTCGAATTCTCAAGGATTTCCCATCATCCAAACCTAACTCTTCAAGTCCTTTATTTACTTACTCTTTTTAATGCTATTTATTCGACTATTTAACATCCTATGTGCCCCAAAACTGTTTTCGAGCATGTTTATACATTTTCAATTAATCCAATTAGCTTTACTACAGCCAAAATAATTTTTTAGGTTCATTACCACATAATAATTATGCCCCAAAACAATTCATGAACTCAAAACAGCCCCTAATGTCTCTCCTAGATGCAGAACAACCTTATTCACCAAATTTCACATCTACCACAAATATCATTTACATTCTAATCATTTCCCATGTTTATTTACTGTCTAAAACAGCCCCTTATATTCATTAAAATGCACATAACAGCCTCTGAATTAGTCCTCAAAACAGTCCCCTGATCCGACACCTTAAACAGTCCACTACAGGTTTGATGCTTTACAAGGGAATATCAATTTTTCCATTCAAGATAACCAGCAAAACAAGCCTTTAAACACAAATCATACTAACATTATACATACATATATATATATATCAAATGTAACTACATGTTACTAAAATAGAGGAGTCAACCGGGATTTATTATAACACAAGTATCTATCAAATTTGACTCCTAGAGCAATCATTTCGACGAACAAGCAAAGACTTACACTTTTCTACAAAGCTAACACAAAAAATTCAAGATAATCTCAAAACTTTCAAAAGCATTCACAATCAATCAAGAAAGCTCATACATTGAGTATAACACACTATTGCCAGCGCATATCAAGTCTTATTATTATTACAACTTTCGGTGCATGAAAATCACTTTAAAAAATGCACCATGGAACTTGTTTGACAGAAACAAAAACTGATTGAGGGTGAATAGAATTACACTACTCGATTATACCCTAACATCATAGATATCTACAAGGTATTGATGTTTTGACCTCAATCACATTGTTCAAATTAACTAGATTCTTCTTTATTGGAATGTAAATTTTAAGGTTGAGATTAACTTAAAATCCATTCAGTTTCACACATGGATAAACAAGCAATACAAAATACAACTTTTATAAAAAAAAAACATGCTTAAAAGGTGTTCTATTATTAAAGCTTGTACATTTTAATTACACTTAAGAGTCAAGTGCCAAATTCACATTATCTAATTCTCAAATACCCTTCAAATTTAGTAACTTAACTTGAGCATCTAGCAAACTTTCGAACACTACTATTTAGGTCCTAAACCTGATTATTCATTTTATAACTCCGTGAGGCATAACTTTGTTACTTACCTAAACATTTAGTCTTACTCCATCTTAACTTAACAACCAACTAGTCATTCAAACATATAGCAATGATAACCAAAATTAACCAACAACCATAAGGATTATAATGCCTTTACAAATAACAATCACTACTTAAAGAACTTATACACACATGTAATCAATATAGGGGAGACTAAATGCACTATGCATAACTAACAGACATGTGCCACCTACTAGGAGTAATTCCAAGAAGTTGTTGTACATACTTCTCGAAATCTTGTGATCTAGTTTCAAGTTCAATCAGCTAACCGAAAGCAATTTGGGACTAGCCGAAACAACTTAACCTGGAAAAAAAGTGGAGGGTTGAGTAAGTATAATTTCTTAGTGAGGTAGTTCAAGTAACTAATAAAAGAAACATTAATGCTGGGTTTCACTAGGTTCATTAATTTTATACATGCAATACTAAGCTTGGATAAGGACACATCCAACCTAAGGCAAGGCATTAAACCAAACAAATTTCTTGTCTAAATGAATGGCTGAAATTAAGTATGTTCATATGCATATAGGCATTCGAATAAGGCATATCTATTTCCCCCCGATAAATCTTCAATTGGAATTTTATTTATTATTCAAGCTACAATTCATGTTTCATCGCCTAATTTACAAACTTTCTTGGCTTTTCATTAAATCCTTAAGTCATTCAATCTATCCTTCTTGTATACTACTTTGCTTAAACCATTATTGCACCATTAATTCGTGAATGACTTAAACCAGTTTTTAACCATATCTCATTAATTAAACATCACCAAACTTTTGTATTATAAAAGCAGTTTGTAGCAATTAAAATCCCGTTTCCAAAAAACTCAGTTTACGGCTTTTAAATTCTGCACTCAAAAACACATTTTCCAGCTAGTGTGTGTATAAAATCAAAACAGTCCACTGTTATAAAGATAATACAAACAGATTTTTAACCATTATATTTTATATACACTGATAAAACAGTCCAGAATGTTAATGCAGTTCTTCAAAAAAAAACATTCTTAATCACGATTACACTGTTGTATATCCAAAACTGCGTTTTCATATTTTGAACATAACACTACATATAACTATGTGTATGGTTTATTTGTTATATAAGTTATTGAAAGGATTCAGTACCATGACTTACAAATTTTTTATTGTTTCACTATGTAATAACCGATTAACATAAAGAGTATAGATTTATGTCTTATCAAAAAAGTTATGAACATATCTAGTCTTGATCAATTATCAATTAGCCACCAATCGTATCATATTATAGACTTAATTTTTTGTCCTATTTGGAAACAAGTATAGCATCATATAGACATGGATCTATTATCATCACACATGCAATGCACACCAAGACATAGGCCTAGATTCCCTATCATAGAAGATAATAAGCGTAACCCATCATAGAAGGTGATGTAAGTGCACCGTTACATATGAAATTTCAGTTCCAATGCATCATAGTAAAGAAATAATTTCTTATCATGTATAATTATTGCTACTCTCTTCAATTTTGCTTGAAGATTTCATTATATCACTCATTATTTGTATTTGAACATAGCCTAGAGAATCGAATTACAGCCTAGGTACACGAATCCCCAACCAAATTGTCACCAAAATAAATGGTACTCACAGTACAGGTCAATCCCTCCTATCGTCAAGTAACCACAAAACAGCCTATAATATGCTTAGGTCCTTATTTTCACCAACACAGTCCACAATTGATCACTTTAATACAAAACAGTTCCAATTTGCCATGTGTACATTTATACTCATTCAAATCAATCCAATGTACTTCATAATTATTCTAAACAGCCCTTAATGTTTTTATGTTTAGAGTAAAACTGTCACATCTACGTTCTTTTACATATGTTTATATAAAACTGTCTCGAATCCAGCTATATTAGTATGAAAAAGCCCTATTTGATAATAAATCAATTTCCTAAGCAGCAAAACAGAACTTCCCCTTTTCTTAAGTCTCCAAAACAGTCCTCTAATGACACTAATAGCAACTTGAGATTCTAATTCAGATTTCCAGCGTAATTCAACATGAATGGAAAGGAAAAAAAGATTCAAGAACTCCAATCGAATTGCTGCAGATCCTAAAGGGAATAAATGGAATTCCTACCTCTCCATGTGTTTCATTCTTCTTTGAAATAATTCAGAACAAAGAAAAAACTACAAATCAGAGGGGATGATGTGCACATACCTAAAGGGAAGGAAAAAAAGATTCAAGAACTCCAATCGAATTGCTGCAATTGAATTCATTCTAACATGTAATAATTTCTTAATTCAGATTCTAACATGCAATCGAATTGCTGCAATCAAATAATTCATCACTTCCTTCAACAAGGTACAAATTCTAAACACAATCATTCTAACATGTAATAATCTCTTAATTCAGATTTTCAAGCATAATTCAACATGAATGGAAAGGAAAAAAAGATTCAAGAACTCCAATCGAATTGCTGCAGAACCTAAAGGGAATAAAAATAATTCCTACCTCTCCATGTGTTTGATTCTTCTATGAAATAATTAAGAACAAGGAAAAAACTACAAATCAGAGGGGATGATGTGCACATACCTGAAAACAGAAGAATCCAAATGACCCAATGGAAAACACGAGACCAGACTCCTCCCTTGTGTTCTGTTGTTTTCCCTTTTGCCGTAACAGTGAAAGAGA